>JAWZYU010000011.1:5111666-7667500 GCA_038380435.1 Ryuthela nishihirai
TTTTATACTCACTATGGATTAAATTGCTCAGTGATAAGGACCCCAAATCTCAGAGAAGGCTGTTAAGGGATCCAGTGGACAGTTGTTAGAAAACAGAAGCTCCCATCAAGGCTTGCTAGCGTGTTCTTTAATATGCATAGGTTAAAGCTTAATCTACCGTCGGATGGACACAGCATTTCCAAGCCCAACTGTGTGCCCTTTCTCATCAAGGGAATATGATATTAATTTCTGCAGAACTCCCAGCACAAGCACAAGTTGGATTCAAGTAGAAATGGAGCAATGGTGAAGGTTTGAACCTGCTTACTGCAGATTACAAGTCAGGCACAATACTGAGTTAGCTACCCATTGGACAAAGGTGAATGGCGCGAAATATCGGGATAACAAGCTGAGAACAGTGTAAAATATTTAGCATTTGGATCAGGATTACAAAGAAAAATATAGCTGAGAATTAACGTTATAACAATAAAATATGATTTTGTTTTTTCTATGATGAGCTTTTGTAAAAGCAGACGAATTCTTGAACGTTCAATGTAGGATCTGAACAAATATTTAAATCTTTTTCCCTGAACTGATTGAATATTTATCAGCTGCCCACTTTCTATCAGTTGGTCACTTTTCGTGTTGAAGCATATGTGGCAGGGAACATAAAAATTAATGGACTATTGCTTAGTAAAAATTGAAAAGCTAATTTCAATTTTTGCAAGCAATACTTCCATTATTTTTGTCGTTAGTAATAACTAATCAACTAGCACACTTTGCACAACCTACATATTCTACAAAACGTGAAACTGCTTATCACTTGGGAGCTATCTGAAGGCAGTACGCCAAAGCCTAGATGGCTTCTGCTTTAATCAGGTACTAAATACAATCTGAGGTTTATTTTATATCAGAAAAAAATTTCCTTCAACTGTTTCATTAAAGCAGCAACTTATAAAACTAAATTGAAGAAATATGTATCTCATTTTCATTAGTACAACACTGGACACCACTGTGTAATATAAAAAAAATTTCCTTCCACTGAAGCAAAATGCCAATTTTTTTTTAAGAATTGCTGAAAATTTTGCTATACACAGTCATATCAAAATAATATGAACACCCACAGAATCACAGTGTATCCACCCTGGCGCATCACAGAGTGCACATTAGAAGGTCGTCCACACGTAGATATACGGCCAACCAGGACAGATGAACCATAGTGCGTAATGTAAGCACAATGGGCAGAGGTATTGATTTGACAGATGTTCAAAAAGGAATGAGCATTGGCACCGTGCCAAGGGTAGAAACATCTCAGAAGCAGCAGACTTCATGGACTGTTCACAACGTGCTGTAGTAAGGGTTGCGAACCAAGAATGGACCGCTGGCACACTGAGTACATCCAGGATTAAACTGTGGAGCCCCAAAGGTCATCGACCCCAGAAGAGAACGTCGTCTCCATCGACTGGTAAAGGGCAATCGATGCACAACAGTGCAGCAATTGACCACTCAAATGAATGCTGGGGCACCCAGGTATGTATCCCTGATAACAGTAGAGTGAACCCTGTTACACATGGGTCTCCAGAGTCGATGCTGCTTAAAGGTGCCCATGTTAACCAAGGTCCATCAGCAACGACGCCTGCAGTCATTATTGGGTGAAAAGAGAAACTAGTACTACTTTAAAAATACTGTGAAATATTTGTAATAATGTAATAATTAAAAAAAATATTTGTTATAAATACACAGTATGAAACAACAATACATAGTATGAAACAACTCAACCTAAATTACCTTATTCTTAACTTGCTGGTTAGCACGCTTGGCTACTGATCTAAGGGACCTGGGTTCGAGCCCCGGATTAGGCATGGATGTGTGTGTGTCGTTTTTCTGCTGAGGTCCTGCCATCCTCTCAGATCTCCTACTGTGGCATATAAACTGACAGGCTCCTGTCAGACCTCTGTGGCAAGTAGCTGCTTGAGGGGGTATTTATTTATTTTTTTATTTATATGTTACCATAAAATATCATTAATATAAAAAAAATTCTACTGAAATATATTACATAATAATTACTATTTACTATCCCATCAACGTATACAAAACTTTCTTAATAAAATAATCCTGCAGGAAGTATTTCAATTGATCTCTGAATATTTCATTACATTTTGATTACACCTTTTTATTACATTTTGATGAACATGTTTGTTCAGATAGTCATTTGTTTACTGACCACCCCTAAGAAACAAATTCTATAAACATGATTATTATTATTGTTTTCGATTTCTATTTGTATTTTACATAATAACCATTTTGATGCCACTCGATGGTTATAAAAAATTTGATCCCACGTTGCCAGCAGAAAATCGTTAGTCGCACACTATTTAATTCCCCTTGATCTAAGGGGACCTGGGTTCGAGCCCTGGGTAAGGCACGACTGTTTGTATCGTTTTTCTGCTGAGGTCCTGCCATCCTCTCAGACCTTCTACTATGGCATATAAACTGACAGGCTCCTGTTAGACCTCTGTGGCAAGCGGCTGCTTGAGGGGGTATTTTTTTTATTATTATTTTACTACATCTATGATCTGGTCTTTTGCAAGCTGATAATATCTAGATTATAATGGTGGAATTTTTGTACGAGAACATCAAGAGAATAATCTCTGTGTAGAGTCCTCACATTACATGAACCCTTGGAGAGAAAATGGTTACTGGGATGTTTCAAGAAACTATGTTTATTAAGAGAGGAACTGCTGACAAAATCAAACAGCCCCTAATCGTAGGCATGGGTCAAAACCTGTTCTCTCCACTACTAAAGGCTAAAGCAATCTACACTGGGACTTCCTTCAATGTAGGTTTGACGAAGCTTATAGAAGTAAGGACTCAATACCTGTAATGGACTCAACACCAGTGCAGCAAATTCAGGATCCATAATCAAGCTAAGAGCCATTCCATTCCGGTTGGTATATACCTAGTCATATCAGAATAATATGACCACCTACCTAATAATGGGAATAACCACCCTTGGCCTGGATGACAGCGGGGAGACAGCGTGGCTTGGATGCAATGAGGACCTGGAAGGTTGCCAGAGGCACGTGCCCATTCGGACTCCAGCAAACCGCAGAGGTTCCGGAGATTACGTGGTTGTGGGTTCGCACACCGAAACCTGTTAATCCAAATGGTCCCATAAGTGCTCTATGGGATTGAGGTCGGGTGATTTCACCGGCCAAGGGAGAATGAAGATATTGCTGAAGTGTTCCTGGAACCAGTCACGCACCACTTTAGCGACATGGCAGGTCGCATTGTCCTGTTGGGAGACACCATCACCACCAAGGTGTGGTCAGCGAGGATGGACAGAAAATTAGTAATGAAGACAATACTCAGATGCTCTGCTATACATGGGCAGCACTACATCTATAGAGATAATGCCACAATTTCCACTCCTACGTCAAGGGCAAGACACCACCATATAGATGCAGCTCGCCCCACGACTACCTATGACGAACAGCACTGTAGAAGTAAAGTTCATCCATCGGTCAAAACCTAAATTTAATCTGCGTCCCATTTAGCCACAAAGATATATAGACCTAAATTGCCTCGGCTCCCGTGGTGGGAACTTAGTCAGGCCTTACCAGGCCCCGTCCAACCTAGGTGCCCCCCAACTTCACCGAGGCCCAGCCGTTCCATCGGGTCTCCGTCCGACCAGATACTCCCCAATACCAGTCAGCAGAGCCCTAAACTTCACACGGGTCCTCAGCCCCATCCAGTGGTACCAGCAGTCCCAGGTCATACTAGGAAAACATCCCCCAGACATGCACAGTGGCAGCCTGTACTTGACCGACAAGTGACCGGGTGTTAGTTCTCATTGTCTGATACCGTATCTGCCACCGCCCATCACTTCAGTGGAGTAAACTTCGATTCGTCAGAGAACGCAACCTTTTTCCACTGAGAATGACGATAGGTCATTGACATGACCTATCGTCATTCTCAGTGGCGATAGGTCATTGACACGACGACGATAGTCTCGTGCGAACTGCAGGTGTCCGATGACGATAGTCTCGTGCGAACTTCAGGTGTCATTGCCGACCTTGGCTAACATGGGCGCCATTATGCAGCATCGACTTTGAAGACCCATGTGTAACAGGGTTCACTCTAGTTATCATGGACACGTACATGGACACTGTACCTACTAGTATCATGGACACTGTACCTACTAGTATCATGGACACGTACCTGGGTGCCCCAGGTTCATTTGAGTGGTCAGTTGCTGCACTATTGCGTGCCAATTGCCCTTTACTAGTCGACGTTCTCCTCTGGGGTCGATGGCCTTTGGGGTTCCAGTTATGACGTCTGGAGGTACTCGGTGTGCCAGCGGTCCATTTCTTGGAGCCCACTGTCTGCTGTTTCCGAGATGCTTCCACCCTTGGCACGGTAGCCAATGATCATTCCTTTTTGAACATCTGTCAAATCAATACCTCTGCCCATTGTGCTCACGTTATGCACTATGCTCATCTGTCCTGGTCGGCGCTTATATCTCTGTGTGGTCGACCGAATGTCATGTGCATTCTTTGACGTGCGTAATAAAGGGGCAGGTACACTGTGATTCCATGGGAGGTCATATTATTCTGATACGACTGTGTACATATGGTCAGGACCTTGTGTGGTTGACCACCCCTGAGCAGGGTAAAAAAAAAGTAGCCATAGTCCAGATCAGTAGGCCACACTGATCTGGCATCCCCCCTCCCCCTTCCGTTTTCTTCTACAAGAGAGCATTTCTTTTGAAAGGTATTATCGGTCTGTACAATGAGAAGGCTGGGTTGGACTTTACATCGATATATTGGAGGTTTTTTTAAACCAAAAATATATCCATAAAATGCTTTCGTACCATGTATAGGGCCTTAAACAGATGCATATACACAAGCTACGATTATGTACCGTGTAATTAGAATTGGCCTGTAGTGGCCAAATGCAACAAGGTAGCTCAGAACAAGTGTGTATGGAGAACGAATGTGCACAGGTTGGGTTAAAAGTACATACGTATGCAAATGATATCAAGGATGCTCAGGCCTGCATTTACCATTAGCCTAGTAAGGGCATCATAATTTAAATGCTACAATTTAAGTAACAACAAATTGTGTGTTTTAATTCTTAGGATTAGTAAGAATGCAAAACATCCATAGAAAACAATTACTCTCCTTGCAAATCTCTCTTGACATTGAGAGCAAACTTTTAAAAGAATATGAAGAATTGAGTTTATATATTATCACATGTATTCAGATTCTTCCAACAAAATCACATTCAAAACTCCTTAACATGGAAAAAAAGCTTTTTACAGAAAAATGTTGCTTAATATTTAAAGAATTTTTGAAGCTGAAATATTTGACAGCAGTTGCTACTGTTATGCTTATCAAATAGTTTCAAAATTGATGCAAAGTGAAAATAGCCAAACTTCTAAAATTACACTTTCAGTAAAGAATTTCTTTCAATTTTATGGTAAATTCTTACAAGTAACAATACTAATATTAAGGGATTCAGTTCCATAAACTTTACATAGTAATCAAAATCTAGATTTGGGGAATTTTTTGAGATTTTCCATTTCTTATGTCATTTTACTGTAAAACACTTAATTCAAAGTTAGTTTGAATACAATTTCGAATACATGAAAATGTCCCAATACTTTTGATAATTTAGTGCAAGTTGTTCATTCCCAGATTTAAAAAAAATAAGAAAAAAGTTTAAATTTCAAATGACTATGTTACTGCATATTGAATGTTACATATATGCTGTATATAATAGTAATTTTACTGTATGGCAACAAAACCGTATTACCTATCATTAAAATTCCTATTCATTTTGATTACGTTACTTTTTTCATGGTTGCAAAGCCAAGAAAATAAATATTTTTATATAAAATTAAAATTTTTTTAAACTTTTCATAATTATCTTAGTCATTCCATACGCTGTTTCTAATTTACTAACATGTGAAATTAAACAAGGTTTAAAGCAAGGAAATGCACACAAACTTATTACCTGTTACATATAGAGTTAAACCCCTTGTTTGCTCAAGAGAGACAGCAGTCGCTGCTTGTTCAAGAACTAATTTAAAATAATTACCAATTTTTAATCATTTTTTTCAGCCTTTATTTCATGAGTTCCATGTCTACAGGACACATTCTGTGATTCTTTGCTACTGAATTATCTGTACAGATCTCATAGTGCATTCAGTTAGTCACCCTGTATGCACAAACCTAGTATCTACATTCCAGTTACCAAGAGAATATCCACTTAAAGTTGTTTGTACATTTTGCATTCTAAATAGAATACCTTAGTCCAAATGTAAGAACTCAGAATGAGCAGTCACTACCAACACTAATCTGTTTGCAGCCCACGAATAGTCATCAAAGAGGTAATCTTTAAGATGCAGACATCACTCAAAAATAATAACTTTTAGTAGAAATTTTTATTATTCATTAATTTTTTTTACACAAATTAAGTGAATATTCATAAAATTGTTTTTATACAGTACAATGCTTATGGGTATGTCTTTGCCCACATCCTCAAAACATAGCAGCAACTAATCAACTTTTATGGAAAAACTCTGAAATGATATTTATATAGACTGTTATGCATGAATCTTGGAGTAAAGGGCGATTGTTAAAATGCATTCCAGTTTATTCACAAATATTATTACATCATTTGCTTTAACGCCGTCTTCGATCTGGTGAATGGCTGATCCGTCGACTCCTTTTTCTGGAAAAAAAATACATAACAGAAATAAATGCAGTATAGAAACACCGCACAATTAACCCTTTGATGTCAATTTTTAATATTTAATATGTAAAATGTCGGACTGAATCTGACTTAGGACTTCAAAGGGTTAATATGTAACAAAATGTGGAAAATAAAATTAAATATACACTACTCATCATCAAAATTGTCCCATCTAAAAAGAATGAATAGACAGACCTGATGATTTATCTGTAGAGCTGCAATGTATGGCAGACTCTCAATTATTCAGGGTTAGATTAACTGGGATGTTGAAAAATAATGTATGCCACAATATTATATGGTATACAAGAAAGTAGCCGCTAAAACTTGATGCGACAGTAAAAGGTTTCATGCAGCACAATTCACAAAAGGCAAATAAAGGAAAAAGCAAAATTCAACGCTATCTTATTTTAAATTGAAAAAGTAAATCCATGATGCAATTTTTTTTAAGCTTTTGTACATTTTATACGGATGGCAAATTAAATAGGAATTCAATTATTGGCATTATTTTTCACCCCATTCATTCTGGATAATTGAGTCTACTATATGTGTACATAAATGTTTGCCTGTGAAATCAGTCTGAGCAATAGAACATCCACTAACACGTCTGTTACCAAGCTGACATAGAAATCTGATGGGGTTATAAAAGTGAAGGTCAATGTCGGTGGGCTCACAAAGGTTAGTGAATTACATGTGAATAGTGTGCAGCACCTTAAAATGCATAAAGCAACTAATAACTAAATAAACTAATAACATAACTAAATAAACAAATACTAAGCCTGGCACACAACCAACTGAGCCTCTACTACTCCCATAATAAAAAAAAAAACGAGAATAATAAAAAAAGAAATAAGGAGGAAAAAAAAACGGTGAGGAAATAGAAATGAGACAGAATAAAATGATAAGATAATAGTGATAAAAAATAATAATGTACAGCTGACAGTATTTGAAACAAGCCAGATCACTCTACTGTCAGTATGTGAAAAGTCAACACACCAAACAACTGTTCTGTGTAGGTTGTGATGCCTGAATTGTTGGATGCTGTTGGCAACAATGAACAGGCTGGGATGGATTTCCTATGTAACGTTAGCCACTTGCCTAGGGGTGCCAGCATTTGATTTAACTGTTACAATTCTTTTAAGTAATAAGAAAATGCTGTTCTTTTCAATTCTTAAAAGGAGTAAAAAACCAGTTACAAATACCAATTGGTAAAAACAGCAATTACTATCTTTTCTGACAATCAGAAATGAACTGTTGAATGTGGATTGTAAGGAGGAATACATTATACAAGTGGGGTAACCAGAAATTTCCAATTGGGAAGTTTTGGCCACGTTTGAACTTATGGGTTTCTTTGACATCTTAAATCTCTTATTTTTAGGAATGTCCATAGGAAATATAGAATATTTATACCATAAAGGACGGGGAGGAGTTATTGGTATGCCATTAACTACGTTGGTACTGCACTACATTAATAAATGTATTGAGATACTTCCACGTTATGCAAATGGAGAGACACATTCTCTAACTTTTTTTTCCACATCCTAAACTTTGGAAACAAGCTTTTTCACAAAAAAATGTTGCAGGAGATAAATTATATATCTCAAATTTATCCAAATTCGATTGTAGGCAATATTCGTTTATTATTTAAAAAGTTATTGAAACTGAAACATTTACCAGCAGAAACCACTGTTATTCTAGTCCTAAACATTCTTTCAAATTTGATAGAAACTGAAAAACCATTTAGCTAACTTCTAAAATTATACTTACTTTAGTAAACGATTTGCTTTAATCTCTGAAGAAAAATTCTTATTTAGCAAAACTACTGTTGAATATTTGAGCTTCCAGGACTTAAATAGTAAACAAATATTGCTCAAAATGAATTAGATAATTGCATTTTTTTTTTGAAGAATTTTAATTTCTTACAACGTTTTGCTACCAAAAGTTCATTCCACAATGAGGAGCTTTGAATATAGCATAAAAAGAAAGAATATTCTGTAAATTTGAAAATGAATAATACAATTTTCAAATTCTGCTTCATACTGAATATTACAAATTGTGTGCTAGGTAAAATATTAATTTATAATAATATACTTACAGTATTTGGAAAGAGCCGTCTCATGGCCGAGTGGTTAGTGCACTTGGCTACTGATCTAAGGGACCTGGGTTCGAGCCCCAGGTAAGGCATGGCTGTTTGTGCTGTTTTTCTGCTGAGGTCCTGCCATCCTCTCAGACCTTCTACTATGGCATATAAACTGACAGGCTCCCGTCAGACCTCTGTGGCAAGCAGCTGCTTGAGGGGGTATTTATTTTTTTTTATTTATATTTGGAAAGCAGTCTGTTTTACTATAATCATTAAAATTTGTATATAAATTTCAATTACAATATTTTCTTTCTTCATGGTTGTAAAAGCAAACAATTGGATATTGTTTTATAGGAAATTGCAAAAACTGCCACATATAAGTATGTCCCACCACTTTATGTGTCTATGGATCCATAAAGTGTAAATCCAGCCCTGGGTACAGGAAGGTGGCTACAAAAGAATGAACGAGAGAAGTGACTGATCTGTTGGCTATCTGTCAGAAGTTGTCAGATTCCTAACATCATAATGTCATCCCTAATTGTGCCTGTGTTGGGGAGCATGATTAGAAGAAGACCGAATTGAGGGTGCATTTGTATCCGTCCATTGGTATGTCTACCTCTGACACTATATCATCATTGTCTGCATCTGCAGTGGTGCAGGGAGAGAGACTGGTATTATGTCACTTTTAGTGATAAATCACATTTTTGTTTGGAATCCAGTGACAGCCATATGAATGTCTGGAGACATGCTAGAGACAGAAATAATCAAACCTACATCAGAGAGCATCATATCAGAATAACACCTGGAATAATGGTATGGAGAGCCATCAGTTACAACAGCCATTTACAACTAGTCATTGTTGATGGCACTTCAAAAGCAAGATATCTAAAAACCATTCTAGGGTCAGTACTTCTGACCTTTCTTCACTCCATACCAAATGCTTTTTTTTAGTGGGACAATGCCAACCCACATGTGGCTCTCATATCCTGACAGTGTATACGATACCGGCAAAGTGTGAAAAACAGGCATTGTATAGAATGCGTGGCATTTTTAGGCAAAGTATGAAATGTCTTTTATTTTAATATTTTACATACTTTCCCTAGGCATTATCTAGAATGACAAATACTATTTCGGCAAATTGTGAAAAAGGCTTTTATTGAAAAGATGCATGTGAAAATGTAAGAAGTACAAAATGTAAGATATGGGATTTTTCTACAGAAAGAGAAAAAGACCAGTGCTGAACTACTTGTTGCTACAAGGTAGACTGGAATGGTCATTTTGAATTGCACTTAACTGCCTTTTTCATACAAAAGCACTTCAAATTTTGGCGCTTGGTCTTGCATGTACACCACACAAACCCTTGGCCGCTACCCGTGGACTGAATGGAAGCGGCTGACTGGAGAGCTATTTCATGGTCAGGAACATCTCCAACTCTCAGTAAGTCCTTGGGACATAAAGTGAATTGTGATCTGGCATAGAGTTGGTTTAAAATTCCTTCAGAAGTTCCAAGTCGGTAAAAACCATCGTCTGTCACACTCATAACAACCGCCAGCAGATTGCATGATTCACTATATCCCTTGTCAACATCTGGGATAGGAACTCGCACAGTGGCCCCCAAAGGTGCAGGAGGAAATTTTTTGTCTGAATCAATTTTCATTTTTTTTGGCCTGTATTTCCAGATTCAATTTAGATCGAATTTTACCTTCAACAGCATTCTCAATATTGAAGCAAAGAGTACACAAAATATTAATATCATAACCTTCTATTTTCCCACTTCCATCATCTTTACCCTCATGTCCACAGGCAGCATGAACATTTCGGTGACAGTTTCTGCACGTATGGGCACCATTGGTTTCCTTCAAACAGATGCAGCAGGCCAGCAGTGCAAATGGTGGAAGTGCTCTGGCTCTCTGTTTGAGGCGAGCGTCGAAAGTCATGACTTGCCTTGCGACATTAAACGTCATTGCCGGGAGTATTTTATACTTTGCCGATTTGCCTTTTGGCATTCCACAGAATGCCTGGGAAATGTGTGAAAATCTAAGCGTTTCATACTGTGACGTCCCACTTTCGGCATTCTATACAATGCCAAATTTAACACTTTGCCAGTAACATGTACATGAAATGGATATACAATGGTTTATCAAAATAATGAAAACACCGAAGGCGAATGGAGTACACACAATGTGCCGTACTCGTATCACAAGGATGTCATCCGCGATGTGAGGTATATAAAAGGGAGAAGTACAATGTCAGCTATCGCATAGCAGTGCCACAGGCGCTTGAGTATGATTGAATGATGCCATCTGATGTTCCACTATACAGGACAGTACTACATCTTATGGATGGCACCAAAAGTCACCTTTGTGTGCTAGTTAAGGCCCAACAGAAAACGTTGAGGGCTAACAGAAAACTTGACATTAAGGCTGTGAAGCAGCAGAGAGAGTACCTATTGTCTACATTATAATAATATTATCAAAATCTGTCAGTTCATTCACATCTCTAATTTTGGAACTTTCGAATTTTAAACCTTGCCAATGATTTATTGTCAATATGGTTAGGTAGCATTATGATCTAATTTTTACTGCAACTCTGTACATGAATTGTGCCGAACGTCTTCCATTTTTTTAAGGGTTAAATCTGAGCTCTATTATTTTTGAAAACATGATATTTGCTACTTAAATATCAAATATTTGGGGCAGATGCCCAAGTTCGAAGCTCTCATGATTTCGTGGATGGTTGGGTGAGGGGACCCACTGGACAGCTGTTGAGAAAACGTGGTCAGCCTCCCGTCAAGACCATCCAGCATGTTCTTTAACATGCATGGGGTGTGGCTCTTCCACACATGGAACCATGGCTTAATGTCCCATCAGAGGTCAGTGGCCTTTTCAAGCCCAACAGTGTCCCTATTCACTGTGAGCAGGGAGGGGAGTTTGGCAGAGAAAAATCTCTACACTTGCCCAGTTGGAACCTGAACCTGAGAATTACAGAATACGAGCTTGGCATGCTACCAACTGAGCCTCCCCTACCCCCATAATAATATTGTAACTAGTACTGTTCTTGGAAGTGACCCCACAGAAGACAATTAAATTTAACTAAGGTAGCTGCACAATGGGGCAATAGGCATGATGCACGCACAAGTGACAATTTGCAGTAGGTAGGAGGAACAATAATTTGCCTATTCTAAACCCATTGAGTGGCAGAATGCATAGTTATTCTATATATATATATTAATGGTAAGCCTATGTTTCACAGAGGTGACTTTTATTGTTGCTGGGATGGTTTCACTTCGCATGGCTAATGTGAAACCATCACATGTGATGCTTGCCACACACAAAAAAAGTTCACATGAATTAAAAAAAGGTGTAAATACAGTGACCATGTTGTTCCAAAAATGCATTAATTAAATCTATGTATAATGAGTACTGACTGTGTATCATCACCAAAAAACAAGGACATTTAGACATGTTGAAAATTTTTTTGGACCAAGGAAGTATCTCTAAAAACAGGGATAAGTCTACGTATGGATATTCTAGATGTAGCCTACTGAACACTTAGTTCAATTTATATACAGTGATTTGGTGAATTATTAAATTTTAAGGCATGATGGTCAGAAACTTGATTTCACTCTTAGTGTATAGTGTCTTTGTATGAGAAGTTCTGTAAGGAGCTAATAAAAGAAAAACAAGAATTGATATGCATCAAGAACACCCAAAATACAAACTTTTCTCACAACGTACTAAAGATGAAAAGTTCAAAGGCAGAGAAGGAGTTTTTTCATTTAAAATCTTTTAAATGCTCACTCAGTAACCAGATGGTAATTTTTCCATACTATTAGAAAATTAAAACTTTTTTTGCTTCACCCTACTGGACAGTGTTGTTTCAATTCAGGGATCACCATGAGGGTGAGAAACGAATGTTGATAATGTTTTTTAGTTCTCTTTTAATTTTTTGAAGAAAAAAAAAATAATAGCACTGATGTAGTTGGAAAAACTCAGCAGTAAAGGATTATGATTGCATCACCTACTCTATTATGTCTATCTGATGCCATTTCAATAAATAGAAGTGTAACTCATGATGAAAATCTAATATGGAAATATACACAGTCATACCAGAATAATATGACCACCTACCATAGTATATGTATGGTAGGTGGTCATATTATTCTGATATGACTGTGTATATATCACCTAGAATAAGTAAATATACTAGGTAATTCACAAGTCTGTGTGTTTTTTGTCATGCAAAATGTGTATGGTTACACATCACAGTGTTGCATTTGCATACCTCTGAACACAGTAATAAGGGAAAATATAAAGTCCACTGCATCAGTCCATAACTACAATACCAGAACCAAGACTACAATACTTGTAATAGAAATATTGTAGTCTTGGTTTCTTTCATGAGAAATGCTGTACAGTGAGTGAGTTAAGTATTGGAATTTATTACAATTTTATATCATTACTGGAAAAAAGGATTAAAACTACCAAAGTATCACAAGAAATACACAAAGTGGAAGATGAGGGAGCAGTCTCCATTCATACTGTTCAAGCTTGGTTTTCAAGTTCAAAGGTGGTGACATAAGCTGGAAAGTAAGCAGTGATTAAGACAGCCAATATCTGTAGATCGCAACATTCTGCACCACTGTTGAAGTTGACCCATTGACATGCCCTAGGGGGCTCTCATACAAACTTGGTTGCTTACAAGCAACTATAGTGTGGCATCGGTAAGGTAGCAAGGAGTTGCCAGAGTTCCATATAAACTGACTACTGAACAAGAAAACCATCATCTCAAAGTCTACAGGAAACTCTTCTCTAATCCATGCGACCACCATTTCATTGTGAATGGTTACACGAGATGAAAAATAAATGTTTTCCAACAATCTGCACATCCAAAATCAGTGGCTTGACCCAGGCCTCCATTTCATGTTCCAAAAAAGGGACAATTTGAAATGAAAGAAATGTTATGTGTATGGTTGAATTTTGAGGGTCTAGTGTACTTGGAGCTGGTTCCCAATGAATATGATATCAATGCTGACCTCTACTCAGTACAACTGGAGCATGTGCACTCTGTGATAATACAATGCTACCCAGGATTGGTAAACAGACATCAGATACTCCTCCAACAAGGCAATGCAAACCTGCACTTCAGACCAAAGAAAAACTTTGAGAACTGGCATTTGAGCTTTTTCCTCACATAGCGTATAATCTGCAGCTAGTTTCTTCCAACTACTATCTCTTTTGCTCCATGGCTCATTTTATTTGAGTTAGGAAGTTTCAAACATTTCAGGAAGTTGAAAACGGATGTCAGGAAGTTTTACCCTCCAAGTACCAAGCATGGCTTCAAAGAGGAACCAAACAGCTTGCTGACAGATGGCTATGAGTAATTGAAAATGATGGTTTATATTTCACTGAGTAAGGTTTGTTACTCATATTGTAATAATCATTTCTGAAGTAGACAATAAAAAGCACAGAGTTATGAATCATCCTAGTATGTATCTGAAGCCCTTCATAAACGTGAAAGATGTGAAATGCAAAAACAACAAAGTAATTCTAATGTAATTAAAAAATTCTTCAGATACATGTTAAATTAGAATAACATGAAAATATCAAAATAGACAGTATAACTTACTTTTTAATTGGGCCCTTAACAAAACTCCAGTCGACACTGATTTGCTGCCCCAAAATATCTGATCCATTTAAAGACTCCATTGCAGCTTGGGCTTCTTTGAATGTTTCATATTCAACAAGAGCATAGCCCTAGGAGACAGAAGAATGCATTTTTAAATAATACATATCTTTATTCAGATCATTTTAAATCACAGCTTAAGATATAAATCACTGAAGGCTGAAATGCATAATGCATAAGAAAAACCCCATCACTTTGCAATGAAAAAATATAAAACTTCTCTCAATATGGATATCCTGCATAAACACTATTTTTAATTTCTATTCAGCTTATTTAAAAATGCAACTTGTAGTCAACTTTAAAAGCTAATATGTAGATCATACTATAAGCTTATCACGATATTTTCTTATTGAATTTGAAAGTTAACAAATCAAATTCCAAAATAAAAAATTACTTTATCAAGTTAGATGATGAAATCTGTTAAATGCCACGATGAAGTCACATTTGCCATTTCAATGAGCTGTTGATACTGGCCATTTTCTATGAAATGCAAATGTTTCAGAATGAAATTATCAGTTAAAAATATGTTCTGAACTGTTTCAATTATTATTTTTTAACCCTATTCATGCCTCCCTTGCAAAACTGAACTATGGAACATTATACTAAAGTAATTAACAAACAAAAATGGATCATGCTGCATAACAAAATAAAGAACATTTAACTGTGAAGAGAATAACTAGAATAATAACATATAGCTTCTGGCAAATATGGAATCCTCATTTTCAAAGCGAATCAAGTTTTTCATACTCCAGCAATTCCAACTACTGAACAGTGGAAATTCAAACTAATAGGTCGTTGGGCAGACACAAATAGTAATATTTTATTAGCATCTATAAAGCACAAAAATAACTTTAAACTTATCCGTTAAAAAATTTCATTGTCTTACCTGGGTTTAATGGATTTCATTTGCTTTATTTCTGAGCAGGACTTTTTGCACACAATGGGATAAATGGGCAGGTCAAAAGGATCCCAAGGGCTCAGAGAAGGTTGGAGGAGGAGACCCACTTGACAGCTAACTGTCAAGTGGGTCTCCTTGTGACTGTCAAGTGGGTCTCCTTGAGTTGTGAGGAGGAACCCACTTGACAGCTGTTAGGAGACATATGGTAGCCTCCCGTCAAGGCCATAAGGTGTGTTCTTTACTGCATCTCTCCCACAAGGTGGGGTGAGGGGTTTCAGTCAGTATCCACCAGGCCATATAATCTGTATTTCCCAGGTTTCAATCCCACCTAGGTCAGCATTGAAATTTATTTCCGCAAAACTCCCCACCCTGCCCTCGATCAGTAGGGAACATCTATGGGCTTGGAAAGGCTGCCATCCATTGGATGGGCACCATCCAGTGTGTTGTTTTATGGTTCTCCTGCACACAGAGCTATGGTTTAATGTCCCATCCAACAGTTAAGGGAACAAATCATTTTGTTGTCAGTATAAATCTCTTGTTTTTTTCCTCAGTTCACAACCGCAATGTTATAACACTGTGAATATTACTTGTGAAGTGTATTACAAGTAATTTGTTACTAATAATAGTAAAGTATCAAAGTTTGTTATTGATTTACATTTTTAATAAATTAGAGTGGATTCAAAATTATCCTTATAATAACATCACTCTCATTCATTTGCATCAAATTTCACTTTGAATCATTCAAAATAGATGAATGGGTTTCAGCAAAATCTGGGGTAGCCCATGAGAGTGTGTTGTGCATATGAACATCATCAGTGATGCAGAAAAACGTCCAAGAACCACTGCACTAACATACTTCAAATTGCAGTTATGGTAAGCCAATGTCCACAAACCACTATATTAAAAATTAAAATTCCAACACCAGATCAACATTAATAGTGATTACATATATTAATATAGTTATTATTAGGGTTACCTGGTTTTAGTTTTGATAACATGGGACATGTAAAAATATTCATTACAATAATACACAGACATTACAATAATACACAATAATGGGATGATGTGAAAAGTTCTGAAACTAAAAGCTGGATAAAAGTGTGATTTGGGATTTTTTTTACCTCTGAGTAGCACTTTTTCTTCTCTCAATGGATATATCACAAGGATAATGGATATATCACAAGGATCCAATAAATACATATCTTTATTCAGATTGTGATATATCCAATAAATGGATATATCACAAGGATCCTGGGGGCTCAGAGAAGGTTGGGGTGGGGGGACCAACTGGACAGCTATTGGGAAACAACTGCTAGCCTCCCATCAAGGCCATCCAGTGTGTTCTTTAACATGCACAAAGTATGACTCTCACACACATCCTTGTGTGTGTGACAGAATGGTTTAATGTCCCAGGATGAGTATGAGATCTATAAATGATGCCTTTTCATTTTAAGAATAATTAAATAAAACTAAACCCAACATAAAACTATACAATAGCTACATCATCATCCTCAAGCAGCCATGGGCTATGGAGGTCCAAACAGACCATGCAATTTAGTTCTCCAAGCATATCTGTCCTGAGCTATATATCTGCTGCATCTGTCCACTGCACACCAATTCTAACAAGGTCCTGTTTAACAATGTCTGCCCACCGCATCTGAGGTCTCCCTCTCTTTCTGAGGCCTTTAGGCACACTGTTCATAACCCTATTCGCCAATCTATAATTATCGATACGGGCAACATAACCAAACCAGTGGAGTCTCTCTCTGCACAATATGCTGCTTAAAGGAGGTTGCCAATTTCTTTGCTTAACCTCATCATTAGTTACAAAGCTGAACCACCTAATGCCCAAGATGCTGTGCAAGCATCTAGTTTCCTGTTATCTTGTTTACACAGCATCCAAGTTTCACTACCATAACTAACCCTAGAAAGAACCAAACTATTATACAATCTAATTTTAGTCTTTAGGTGTATACGTCTATTTCTCCACACTCTCCATAGATTCTTAAAAGTCCTGGCAGCAATCCCTATTCGTCTGTTAATCTCATGCTGCACATCATCAGTATCTGTTATATATCTCCCACGATAATTAAACTGTGACACCAGCTCAAGAATAGAACCATTTAGATTAACTGAATCACAGCCTACCTGACCAATTTTCTCACTTTAGTTTTCTCTCTCTTTATAACCAAACCTACTCTACTACCAGTTTCATCAACAGCTCGAATGAAAGAGTTCATCTCATCAAAATCATTTGCCAAAAGGGCTAAATCATCAGCATAATCTAAATCAGACATTTTCGTATCACCAGCCCATTTATGGTCAAAATCTTTCCCTTGCAGTGAATTTTGCATAACATAATCAATAACCAAGCAAAAGAGAAAAGGAGACAAAATGCACCCTTGTCGAACACCAGAAGTAATGCTAAACCAATTGCTACAAGCCTTACCAACTCTCACACATTACTCAGTGTTATTAGAGAGAGCTTTCATTATGTTAACTAACTTGTCTGGTATACCATATGATCTCACAATCAACCACAAATTATGACGATCAACAGAGTCGAAAGCCTTTTTGAAATCAACAAAGCTAGCAACCAAAGGTTTCTGAAACTCTAAACATTACTCAAGAATCTGCCTAAGTGAAAATATCTGATCCACACATCCCCTACCATTTCTGAATCCACATTGCTCATCACGCAATTGACTATCAACCAGATTCTTAATTCTATTAAGCACAATCATGCAAAGAACTTTACCTGGAACAGAGAGTAAGCTGATACCCCTATAGTTATCACAAGAACTGCGATCACCTTTTTTGAAAATAGGGATAATAATAGCTCTGGAAAATCCTTAGGAACCATGCCTTTATCATAAAAGATATTCAAAATTTCAGTCATCCACGTGGTAACCAAAACATTCCCACCTCTAAGCATTTCCATAGTAATTTCATCTAGCCCTGGGGATTTATGAAGTTTAAGTTTAGAAATAGCCAAAATAACTTAAGATTGTATTATAGGGCCAACATTAAAGCCACCAATGCATCTATCATCATTGCAAACAATAGGAGTAGAACTAACCACATTGTTTAGAACATCACTGAAATGCTCAGCCCACCTAGCCATGACAGAATCCTCACCTTCTATAACTTGACCTTGTTTATCCTTCAATCCCTGTATACCTGTTCGTTTTCTACCACACAAAACATTAACTATCTGGTACAGCTCTCTGCTATTGTGCTGGCTGACTGCTTCCTCGGCTTTGTCAGCCAAGCCATCAAACCAAAGATTCTTATCAGCTGTTAACTGATCCTTTACAGATGTATTAAGCTCTCTGTAATGCTTTCTATTAGGACTAGTAGAATATTGATTAAGGACATTCCTGAAGTTTCCTTTCTGAAATAAGCTCGAGCACTTATCACTGAAATAATTCTGCCTCCTCTGCTCTTTTTTTCCTAAAAGAGTACTATTAGTTTCTAAAAACATCTGTTTAAAATCGTCCCATTCTTCCTCAGCTTCAGTAGTAAGCAAACCATGCCTATCATAATGGGTTGGGTTGTTTTACCTCTGAGCGGCACTTTTTTGCACACCATGGGCTAAATGGCCAGGTCACATGGACCCCGAAGGCTCAGAGAAGGTTGGGGGAGGGGACCCACTGGAACAGCTGTTGAGAGACAGATGGTAGCCTCCCGTCAAGGCCATCCAGCGTGTTCTTTAACATGCACAGGGTATGGTTCTCCTGCACACGGGGCCATGGCTTAACGTCCCATCCGACGGACGGCGGCCTTTCCAAGCCCATCGGTGTCCCCTACTGACCGTGGGCAGGGCGGGGATTTTTGCGGAGATAAATCTCAACGCTGACCCAGCTGGGGCTCGAACCCCTGGGAACTACAGATTACGAGCCTGGCGCGTTACAGACTGAGCCCCCCCCCCCTCCGGCCCCCCTATCATAATGACTAAGCAACTTATCACAGTAACCTTTAGCTATAACTGGGTCTTTCATAGCTTCAAAATTAAAGGTGAACTTTTAATCTTAGCACAACACGTCATAAGTTTAAGCTGCAAGACACTTTTAACAAGGTAATGGTCAGATCCAATTTCAGCTCCCCTATATGACCTGGTATTCCTAACACAACTAACCCATTTGCTGTTAATTAATATATAATCTATCATATTCTTATGAAGCTCATCAGGTGAAACCCATGTGTACTTATGTACGTCGCGGTGTTTGTAATAAATGTTAGTTATTCTGAAACCATTGAGTTTATTTACCCATAGGAGACGTTGCCCATTGCAGCTACCAATACCAAAAGGGTCTATCACCCCTCCCCAAAGGTCAGAGTAGTACCAACTTTGGCATTGAAGTCATCCAGAACAAGGGAAACATTTCCTTTCTTGACAGAATTCAAAATATCCTGAAGTTGTCCGTAAAACCTACCCTTCTCATCCTCATCGGCATCCTCAGTGGGGTAATAACAGCAGATAACATTCAAGTCTTTAATGCTTGTCTGAAATTTTGCTGTAAGAAACCTTTCATTAATGCACTCATATCCTAGAAGAGCATCACTAGCGTGTCTGCTGAGAAGCAGACCCACGCCTTGGTGATGCTTATTGTCATCCCTCCCTGAAAAGAGAAATTTAAGATTATTTTTAAGAATTTGACCTTTATCTGTCCATCTGGTCTCTTGCAAGCCGAGAATATCTAAATTATAATGGCGGAATTCTTGTGTGAGGACATCAAGAGAAAAAGCTCTGTGCAGAGTCCTCACATTCCAACTACCTATGGAGAGAAAATGGTTAGTGGGATGTTTAAAGAAACTATGTTTATTGAGAGAGGAAATGCCGACAATATCAAACAGTCCTGTAATCGCAGGCATGGGGCAAAGACCCGTTCTCCCACCAATAAAGGCTGAAGCCATCTACCCTGGAAGACTTCCTCCAATGTAGAATTTGATGATGCCAGTAGAAGTAAAGAGATCAGGTGCCTGCGATGGCCTCTGCTCAGAATTATCCACCAGCTGAGAAACATATCATATGAATCTACTCACTTGGGGCTTGTGATGCCCCATCGTTCACTTTTGCTTTACCTTAACCAGTTTTGTTTAATTTACGTTATATTTATCATTTTGGGGATTTTTACTTCCTTTTCGGCATCACAGCACTCGTTTTCAAGTTTCTAGGAGTTGCGTACGCGCAACTCCGAACTTCCGACCGTAACCGTTAAAGCGCGTGCCAAGGACACGCCCCCTCTTGCGTCATACCTTGTCCTTCGTCATTGTATGCAAATGTCTTTCCCGGCATGCGCCGGCCCATTGTCAAAACCGTGACCTGCGAGTCACTTGAGCACTGAGCACGTAGAGCACTTGAGCACTGAGAGTTGTGTAGTAGAGCACTTGAGAGCAGAGTTGTAGAGAGAGCAGAGAGATGTAGTAAGGTGCGTAGCACCGTGCGTGTAGCACAGAATTTAGTTTCTTCATTGATGTCTTGGTGAGTTAATTATTTTGGAAATAAATCTATTTTGTTTTGTTATAAACTTTTGAGTCTATAGTTTTTTATCTTGAGCAACGCTAATTTAGGATCTTTTTTACATTAACTCTTATTTTGTTAAGAATCATTTTTGACTCTTACTTATGAACGCTCACTGGCATTTGAACCCTAAATCAACTTATTCTACATTTTGGCAATTTGTTAATTATTGCCTGGCGCCCGTCTAAGCTATCCGGAGCATAAAACTTAAAGTATTTTGCATTGTTTGGAGCGTTACAGAGTCACATAAAAGAAGTGGCGCCTGAACAGGGACTCGCCAGTATTTAAAGATAGTATATATATTTGTGGATAAATTTTGTATGATTGTCAAAGATAGTAATTTTTTGAGCTCAATAGTTGTATGTACTAGTTGTAGATTTAACGGCAGCTTAAGCCGAAAATTTTTGTTGAGCAAGTAGCTTAACATTTTTTGTGTGTATTATTCAAAGGTACTGAAGTTTCAGCGTAGATATTGCTGAATATTTAAGATAATTGTCGTATGTAATGATTAGAAGTGTCTGGACACTCAAGTATGTAGGATGATAAGAAAATTTTTTTTATAAGCAAATTTATATTTTTGTAAAGCTTAGTTATAGCTTTAGTATTGTTGTATAGCAGTACCTTTGAGCGCTGCTCAAGATAAAAAAAAAAGGTTTTCAAAATTTCCAAAATTCAAAATTTCGGCAGACCGCTAAACATGTCTGCTAACAATATGGCCGATTCCGCCATAATGACTCCCGACATAGAAAGAGTAAAGGGTAGATTGCAAGAGGTAATGATGGAAGCAGAAGTGCTAATGAATCTGCTTGATGATAATCGGGAGAAAAGGGGAACGACAACAACCCCCAAATTTGCTGACAATGCTACGTCAGTTCACCAACGAAGAAACTTTGAACGTAAGGTTCCATTTTCTGTTCCGTCAGAAGCAAGCGATAGAACAGAGTATTTTCAACCGCCACAACGACGATTTGCCAACCCATCCATTAACTATAAACCTTATGTTAATTGGCCTTTACCTGAGATAAGGTTCGACGGTTCGAAACGTCCGTCATTGTGGACATTTGTCAAGTCCATGGAGGAGCACTTCCGTTTACATGAAGTGCCAAGCAATAAAAAAGTTGTTTTAGCAGTATCTTGCCTAATTGGATGTGCTAAGCAATGGTGGAATAACGTAGGATGTCGTCACGGCATAGAACTTTGGGAAGAATTTAAAAGCGAAATCATGGACATATATCCGGCTTATAATGATTTTACAGAACTAGCTACAGAGTTGTTTTCACGAAGACAAAGGGAAAGAGATGACATAGAAAAATTTATATGGGGTACAGTAGAATTATACCAGCTGTACGATGCTGATGCCGCTGAAATTGATATTGTAAATTGCATATTGTCTCAATTACTTTTGCCCATCCGAGAATTCCTAGAAGTACGAAACATAAATTCAGTTTCCGAGTTAGTCAAATTGGCTCGGCAATACACTGCAAGAAGAGAATCTGCAGCAAATACACACCACCAACAATGGATGCCATTCCCGCCAAAGCAGCGATATCAGGTTGAGTCGCGTAGAATGACTTCCGCACGACCGGAATTTACACGGTCCCGACAATTTGCGCCGAACGCGCCTAGAACTATAGAATATGAACGAAGTAGAGACTTTTTGCCACGTCAAGCTTCAAACCATAACACTAGACCTAAAACTTTGGTTAAACAAAAGAGAGAAACTATCACTTGTAACTTTTGTGGCCGACTAGGACATATTGAGAAATACTGTTACCAAAGGAATGAAAATTCGGGAAACTTTCATCGGGATCTTTGAAGCGAGAGGCCAAGGTTCCTCAACAAAAGCCCTCTCATGAGTTAAGTCTTGCTACTGTGGGTATACATAATGTCTTACATTTACCTTTTGTGAAGCTTTATCACGATAAGACAGAATTCATAGCTCGCATTGATACAGGAGCTGATCTTACATGTCTACATAAGAAAGTATGGGATAAAATTCAGAAAAATTGTAAACTGAATTTGCAGCCGTGGTCCGGTGGACCTTTGAACTTAGCTTGTGCTTCCAAGCAGTGTTTTTCGCAAGGAACTGTTGAGTTACCTATCACTTTAAATAATGTGGAGATAAGACTTGAATTTTTAGTAATAAGTGAATTATTATACGACTCTTTAATAGGAATAGATGCGATACGGAAACACTTGATTGAATTTGATTTTGGCAACAATACTATTTCATTAAAAGCAACAATGAAAGAAAAACTTGATATCGATCAGATAAAATTAGACATTAGAAAACATGCTGACAACGCTCATTTGGGAAATAGCGAGAGAGTTAAGTTAGAAACTCTGCTCAATGCTAATTACGAACTTTTTAACAACAAGCCCGGTAGATGTCAGATTTTAGAACATCATATCGACACCGGCAATAATAGACCTGTTTACAGCAAACCATATAATTATCCTCCCAGTAAAGAAGAGATAATTTCAACACAAATTAAAGAAATGTTAGAGGATGGGATAATAGAGCCAAGTTTTAGCCCTTGGGCTTCACCGGTCGTGCTCGTTAAAAAGAAAACTGGTGATTTGAGATTTTGCGTAGACTATCGAAAATTAAATGCTGTTACAGTCCCCGACAGATATCCACTACCTATTATTCAGAATCTACTAACACAACTGGCTGGCAAGAAATTTATTAGCACACTAGATTTGTCTTCAGGATATTGGCAGGTGTCCGTATATCCACCAGATCGACCCAAAACAGCATTCCTCACAAAAGATGGATTATTCCAATTTCGTTGCTTACCATTTGGCTTATCAGGAGCACCCGCCATGTTTCAACGTCTTATGTCCGTAGTTCTGGGTGACCTAAAAGGAAAAATTTGTGAAGTATACTTAGACGACATAGTCATTTTTTCTACTGATTTTTCAGAGCATCTACGTGATTTGAATTTGGTATTTGCAAGGTTAAGAGAAGCCGGACTCACCATAAAGTTGTCCAAATGCACCTTTCTCCGAGAGGACGTTCAATACCTCGGTTTCACTGTTAATAAGGATGGAGTAAGAACATTACCTAATAAGGTCGAAGCCATAGAACGATTTCCCACACCGCGCAATTCGAAACAACTTAGTAGATTTTTAGGAATGTGTGGATGGTACAGACAATTTGTACCCAATTTTTCTAATTTGGCCGAACCTTTGTGTGAATTACGTCGAAAGCGGTTTCACTGGACACCTGTTTGCGATACAGCATTTCAGACATTAAAGGATGCATTGTGTCATGCTCCCGTGTTGGCCTTGCCACAGTTAGGCAAACCTTTTTTCATCTACACTGATGCTTCCGATGTCGGTCTCGGCGCTGTGCTGAGCCAAGTACAGAATGACAATTGTGAACACGTCATCATGTATGCCAGTCGCAGTTTGAGTCATACTGAAAGAAACTATACAGTGACTGAAAAAGAATGTCTAAGCGTAATATGGGCTCTAGAAAAATTTAAAGTACAATTAGACACATCCGACATAACTATTTTTACTGACCATGCTGCTTTACAATGGTTACAGACATCAACCAATCTAACAGGTCGTCTAATGCACTGGGCATTACGCCTACAAGAATTTAATTTCAAGGTCGAGCATCGAAAGGGAAGTGCACATCAGCTACCAGATGCATTATCCCGTGCTCCCGTGTGGCCGGCAGAAGTTACGCCAGAGCTCGAAGATAAGCCTTTTGCTCCCTCACTCGCCACAATAGTTCCCATCGAATACAAGGAACATTTAATTACTGAACAACAAAGCGATTTAGAATATGGAAACGTGTATCATTATTTGAAAACTGATGAATTACCTCTAGATCCTAGTATAGCTTCAAGTATTGTTGGAAGAGTCAGACATTTCAGATTAATTAACGATATTTTGTACTACTGCAGACGACCGAGTCAAACAGGCAGTTATCGCCCATTTATTCCCAAGAATTTAAGAGAGTACGTACTCCGAGAATTACATGATGTACCTTCAGCTGGACATTTAGGTACACGGAAAACCTATCAGAAAGTGGCCAAAAGATCATATTGGCCAGCTTTGAAAAAGGACGTAAAAACCTATGTAGAAACATGCCTAATTTGTCAAACCATGAAATTCGATCAAAACCGTCCTTGTGGTCTTATGAAAAGCACGATCTCCAATGAACCCATGGAATTAGTTGGCATGGATTTAATGGGCCCGTATCCACAAACACAAGCGGGATCCCAATATATTCTGGTCTTGGTAGATTATTTTTCGAAATGGGTCGAAATATTTCCTGTTAGAAATGCAACAGCAACAATCGTAGCAAAGAAATTTGTAAATGAATTTATATGCAGATACGGGGTACCCAAGAGTATAGTTTCGGACAATGGGCCCCAATTCATTTCCAATGTGCTTGCTGAAGTATGTGAAACGTTCCAAATAAAACATATATATACAACTCCATATCATCCACAATCAAATTTGACAGAAAGAATTAATCGAAATATTGGCAGAATGATAGCTGCTTACGTTGAAAATAGACATAGTACATGGGATAAATATTTGCAACAGTTTTCCTTTGCTTTACGCACTTCATTACATGAAACCACCAAATTCACGCCTTCACGGATATTTCTTGGAAGAGAACTAACATTACCCTGGGACAGACTCATTGGCCAACCCGCATCTCCACAATCCATTGAGTTTAGAACGGAACAGCATATTAGAGCCATTTCAAAGGCACAAGATAATTCCCTACGAGCACAACAAAAGCAACGAGAGGATTATAATAAAAGACGACGACATATGGAATTTAAAGTAGGTGATAAGGTCTTGATTAAAACACATCATAAGAGTGATAAAGAAAGAGGATTCATCAAGAAATTTGCACCATTATATGCTGGACATATGTTATAAGGAAGAAACTTTCCCCACTTCTGTATGAATTGGCAAATATGACCACTAATGCCTCAGTAGGATACTTTAATGTTGTGAATATTAAAAAATACAAAACTTCTATAGAATTTTCTAGATCAGAAGCAGATGCTCCACAACAAACCCAGGAGAATGATGGCTCTGATGATGATATTGAACCTTTACCACTCAGAAGAGAAAAGAACAGATTAGATTATCACCTACTGCACACAACAGGACAAAGACTGACAAAGCCAGATTCAGCTGTTCCATCGACATCAAGAGCGTGACGGAAGGCCGACGAAACGACCAGAGCCTGCAGAGCGGCAGCGAACATCAGGAAGATGACGTCACGAGAGAGATCTACAGCGACGACTTGACTTGAACGAGATCTTCAGTAACAACTTTACGTGAAGCCACCCAACGACGGCGGAAGGATGTTATCGGAAACGGACTAGATGATTTATCGCCACGGAGTGCCAACAATGAAATTTAAGTATATTTTTCTTTCACTTGGCACTTGATTGAGTTATAAAATGTTTTTTTTTTCTGGAATAGATGAAGACGAAGAAGAAGCCTTATTGTGAATTATATAGTTAGCGATGTTTAATTTCTTGTTGAAACTTTAGAGTTCGATATTTATTTTTGAAAAGTGAAATTTTTGTAGTTCGAGTTTATACTTGTGTGAATAGAATTTTTTTTGCATTCTTGTTCATCGAGGTTCTAGTTATTGTATTTACGTGAGTTAAAATGTATTTTTGTAGATTTTTTTCAGCTGACTGATAGCTGAAAATTTTGTAAGTCAGTATTGGAAAGTTTAGAAATTGTAAAATGTTTCTGGATATGAATGAGAAGAGTGAAAGAGAATTAGTGATTTAAGAATTTGTATTGTAAAATAACGTGCATTCCAAAGTGAATTTATGTAAAAAAAAAAGGAGATTCATGTAAAAGTTATTGGATGAAATGTTATCATCGTATATTATAAATTATTTACTCTTTTTTCTTTATTCTTAGATACGATTTATGTATATGTGTTTAAATCTGTTCAGTGTCATCAGTGATATTTATGTGTCAATGATACGTAATTTTTGTGGATGACATTGGCAGTATTTATTGGTATATATAGATGATGACCATGATGATGATTGCAGAATTTTGTTTTTTTTTTGTGTACCTTTTTGGAGCTGTCCCCAAATGGCATAGTCTGATAACAGAGTTGTTACCAGCATAACTCCTTTGGGAGGGGGACGTTAGCTCTGAAGGGGGAGGTAACTAATGATTTTTTATTTCAGCTAGATCGCGATTTCTGTGAATAGGAGAAGAATTAGCAGATGATTACAATCCCGCTTGTTTGTAAATTTTGAATTTTCTTAGCTTTGCGTATTTGAATGTAATTAGGAGGAGATAACGGTGTTCGAATACCCGTTTTTTTTATGTGATTTAGGAGAAGATTTAGCTTTCACGAATTTTTTATTGTGGTTAGGGGAAAAAGCGGAAGTTATTACCCCGCTAACAACAAATGTAATGAATCATTTTTTCTTTTCATCTATTAACACTATAGACTTAGAAAGATTAGGAGTTCATTAACCTCTTACTATTTTTTCTGTACAGTTCAAGATATGCCAATTTCGAGTTTATATCAGAATGTGATACTAGTTAGACCGATGATGCTAGTATACAGTTAACTGTCACAGCCACTGGTACGTAAGTACACTAGGTTAGCTGTTAATTACATATTTTTGTTAGGAGGTTGGGTTGGGTTGTTTTATCTGAGCGGCACTTTTTTGCACACCATGGGCTAAATGGCCAGGTCACAAGGACCCCGAAGGCTCAGAGAAGGTTGGGGGAGGGGACCCACTGGAACAGCTGTTGGGAGACAGATGGTAGCCTCCCGTCAAGGCCATCCAGCGTGTTCTTTAACGTGCACAGGGTATGGCTCTCCCGCACACGGGGCCACGGCTTAACGTCCCATCCGACGGACGGCGGCCTTTCCAAGCCCATCGGTGTCCCCTACTGACCGTGGGCAGGGCGGGGAATTTTGCGGAGATAAATCTCAACGCTGACCCAGTTGGGACTCGAACCTGGGAACTGCAGATTACGAGCCTGGCGCGCTACCGACTGAGCCACCCCCGCCCCTTTTTGTTAGGAGGAAAAGGGAGGAGGTACCTTTGGTTGTGCTGGAAAATTGTGTCAAAGTAAGAATATTTCATCATATCAAAATTTGCGCTAGCATACTTTTACTTATTTATGTTCAGCCATGTGTAAATGACGTAAGATGTGTCCTTTATTCAAAATTGCTCGTCAAAATTTGTTAGGTCAAACATTTTGACTCCCTTTGGAAGGGGGAGTTGTGATGCCCCATCGTTCACTTTTGCTTTACCTTAACCAGTTTTGTTTAATTTACGTTATATTTATCATTTTGGGGATTTTTATTTCCTTTTCGGCATTACAGCACTCGTTTTCAAGTTTCTAGGAGTTGCGTACGCGCAACTCCGAACTTCCGACCATATCCGTTAAAGCGCGTGCCAAGGACACGCCCCCTCTTGCGTCATACCTTGTCCTTCGTCATTGTATGCAAATGTCTTTCCCGGCATGCGCCGGCCCATTGTCAAAACCGTGACCTGCGAGTCACTTGAGCACTCAGCACGTAGAGCACTTGAGCACCGAGAGTTGTGTGTGGCACTTGAGAGCAGAGTTGTAGAGAGAGCAGAGAGATGTAGTAAGGTGCGTAGCACCGTGCGTGTAGCACAGAATTTAGTTTCTTCATTGATGTCTTGGTGAGTTAATTATTTTGGAAATAAATCTATTTTGTTTTGTTATAAACTTTTGAGTCTATAGTTTTTTATCTTGAGCAACGCTAATTTAGGATCTTTTTTACATTAACTCTTATTTTGTTAAGAATCATTTTTGACTCTTACTTATGAACGCTCGCTGGCATTTGAACCCTAAATCAACTTATTCTACATTTTGGCAATTTGTTAATTATTGCCTGGCGCCCGTCTAAGCTATCCGGAGCATAAAACTTAAAGTATTTTGCATTGTTTGGAGTGTTACAGGCTGTCAAACCACAAACAAACAGAAAACACAGCGGAAGATTTTTCCCTCCATAGAAACCCACCAGTGCAGCAAATTCAGGATCCATAATCAAGCTCAGAGTCGTATATCTGTCCAGTGGGTTTATATGGTCAGCACCAGGATCCTGTGTGGTTGACCACTCCTCATCAGGGTATAAAAAATGTAGCCATAGTTTTCCAGAGCAGTAGGCCACACTAATCTGGTAGCCATCCCCTTCTGTTCACTTCCACAAGACTGTCTTGAAAGGTACTAATGGCCTGCACCACAAGAAGGCAAGGTTAGACATTAGGTGCTAGGTCTGGACGGTTCTATGCATCATCACAGGGGACCTATAGCTACATATTGTAAAATTTATGTTGCATATTCTAAGTTTTATTTCAAAATGGAAACACAATATTTCTAAAAAATGAAAAGGAAAAATAATAAACATAATTAATAACTGCTAACTCCTATTTAGAGAATTCATATTGGCATTTAACATTACAAACAAAATTAAAAAACTACCTCTGTGGCAAGCAGCTTGTTAAATTCTAATATAAATAAAGATGGTTTAGGTCGCAGCGTACATTTAAAATTCAAGAGTACTCTAACACATTGTAGTATATTAAAATAGCCGAGACATTTAGCTAATGTTATCATTTTCTACAAAAATTACATTTTTTTGTAAGGTAATCTAGTAAATAATTTTAATTTAAACCTACACAGTAATTTGTTTAAAAATATTTAATTCACGATTATTCTTTAATATTAAAAGTTCTTGAGCAACATTATTCTACATTAAGCTTAGTACTATTCACATAGACAAGCCGTAAGTATTTTTCACCACAGTATACTGTCACTTAAGGACACTTATCATTACAAAAAGTTCCCAAGTAAAGAGATGGAAATTGTTACCATTTTTAGGTGTCTTCAAAACCTTCTTGCTGGCTCAGCCGGTTGTGCTATTATCCTTACGTTGTTCTTGCAAGGGCCCTGCATCAAGGATTTTATCTTGGCTGCTGCAGATCTTTTATTGGCAGCCATTGTTGATATGTAGTACTGATGTTTTTCCCTTAATATTTAAGTTCCAGATACCAGTCCATGTTTTTACACTGTAGACACTATTCAGGAAGTCATTTATCACCACCCACTACTGGTTGTGTTGCACATTCCTTAAAACTCAAGCTGTAAAAATCAGTTGCTCAAAAGGACACCCCCTTATACTTAAACATCTTAAAAAGACTCAATGAACTTAAATTTCTACTCAGAGAATGTTAAAAGTTATAGACACTAACATCAAAATCTAAAAGGGATCAAAAAGCAGAGTGGCTAAAAGTCACTAGACCTACAGCCCCTATATACCATGCCGACCTATCCGCCATTTTTGTTCCAACTGGTCATGTGACAGTGTCATAGTCAATGCATCAGCCACGTGCGCTGCAGTTTCTCAAATCACTAGTATATAAAAAACAATTATTATCGGAAGATATTCAGCTGCGAATTGTCTAAACAACTATAGGAACAATTGCACAGTGTTTAAATTCAACGCTGATCCAATTAAATGGAAAAACATTCAACTGAAAATGTGCATTAGGCTTACAGCGTTCTATAATATATACTTCAAACTATTGCTCCGGTATTTTAATGTTAATTTATGTGATATATCAATTAGTAATATGTAGATGAATGATGGCTAATTTAAGTTAGTAGTCATTCATCATTTACGATTTAAATTTGTTAATATCATGAAATATGCATGTGGCAAACTTCGATTGTGATGGCTGTAACCCTCCGCTTCCCGTGCGGGCATACTGAGATCAGCAACTACTGTAGTCGCTAAATGCTGATCGCTCGCTGGGAACAGGGAGGCCAATTTTGGATTTGCTCACAAGGGGCAACGAGCCATTATAGTACGGATCCTCCCTTGAAAGCGTATGAGTATCTTAAAATATTATCAAGATCTAACTTAATCACTAATAAATAATAACTATTCACTGCAGCTTTCTTTAAGGCAATAAAGTGATGGAATAAGCATTTTATAAAATAATATGGTTTAAAAAAATGTCAAACTTATTTTATCTCACCCTAAAAATTATAAAAATTGGCACTTTGTATAGAAGTCAGCAATTTCTGAACAATGGCCTTTAATAAACAATGAATTACAGATTTTTGTAATCATATAATATATTGTTTGTGAAATGTTTTCCTTCTATATGAAAGATTTTTCCTATCACCACATTCTGCTATGTGTGTAGTTAACTGTACAGCTAAGTATAAATGAATCCAAAATTGGCCTCTCCATTCCCAGCGAACGATCAGCGTTTAGCGACTATGGTAGTCGCTGATCTCGGTATGCCTGCACGGGAAGCAGAGGGTTACAGCCATCATGATCGAAGTTTGCCACATGCATATTTTACATTAACAAAACTAAACTTTATCTTAAATGATGAATGACTACTAACTTAAACGTAGCCTTCATTCATCTACATATTACTAATCGATATATCACATAAATTAACATTAAAATAACAAAGCAACAGTCAGAAGCATATATTATAGAATGCACATTCTCAGTTGACTTTCAACCCACTTTTTTTCCATTTAATTGAATCAGCCTGGAATTTAAACACTGTGCAATTGTTCCTATAGTTGTTTAGACAATTTGCAGTTGAATATCTCCTGATAATAATTGTTTTTTATATACTAATGATTCAAAAAACTGCACATACAAGGCGGCTGCATTGACTATAACACTAAGTCACATGATCAGTTGGAACAAAAATGACAGATAGGTCAGCTCCCCATTTTAGGAGCCTTAATTAGACCCATGACACAACAGTACTTTAATGTACATGAGGCCCTGGATCTGTCTACTAAGTCTAACTGGTTTGTTGTAGGTGGTCGCCCTTGGGTTCAGACAGAAGGAGCACCAATGGGATCACCACTCGCTGGACTTGTGGCCAATGTTTTTATGCGGCATGTCGAAGAAACAGCGTTAAAAAGAGTAAAATATAAGCCATTACTATATTTAAGTTACGTAGATATTTTAATTTTTTGAGACCACTCTGCACATTAATTAGAAAAACTAATAGATATATTTAATAGTATTATGCCTTCTATTAAATTTACACACGAATCAGAAATTAACAGTGAATTACCATACCTAGATATACTGATTAAATGTAAGTATTTGAGTTGTACTATAGCAGTGTATCGTAAACCCACATTCACCCCTAATTTAATACCATATGATTCTACACACAATTAATTACAAAAAAATCAGCAATAAATACATATTTTATATGGGCCTATAGATATTCATCTAATACTGAAATATTAAAAAAAAGAATTAAGAGTAATATATTCACAATTTCGTGAATAAAATTAAAAAAAAAATGGCTAAATTTAAAATGCAACAAACATTACAATTTAACCAAGCCCAATCAACAAGTAAAACACAGTACATACACAGTTTTCCTTATATTCCAGGCATATCTAAAACTATGAAAAATACCTGAAGTAAATATGAATTAAAAATGCCACGTACAATAAATAATACAATTAAGAAATTAATAATTAACGATGGAGATAAGCATGTTCCAACAAGAGGGGTTTATAATGTAGAGATACTAAATGCTGAAAATAAATTGGAGGGAGGGGAATCAACACATAGGAAAAACAGATATAGAATATATGGATCAATGCCTATTAGAACATCAACAAGATATAAAAAATAAAAAATTTAACACAGCCTTATTACAAACAATTCTTCAAAATCATATACAAATAGATATTTTATCACATAAAGCCACAACTGCACCCCCAAACAAATATCAATTGCAATACATGGAAAACATGATTAATTTGCAAGATCACCTTTGTAACATCGAAATCCTGCCCCTTCCAGCGGCGTGGAACCTTCTGCGCACACAGCACAGGAAAATTAAAAATGCCAATGGGGGAGACTTATTTATAGTCGTAACATCGGGAGGTATAGTGCCAGATGACGGCCTGCTGATGTAGGGACGAAACACGTTGCTGTGTGGAGAAGTGATCCCTTTAGATTTTGATGTTAATGTCTGTAACTTTTAACATTCTGTGAGTTGAAATTTAAGTTCGTTGAGTCTTTTTAAGATGTTTAAGTATAAGGGAGAGTCATTTTGAGCAACTGAAAGTCTTCTCAACAGTCAATGTCACAACATTTTAAGAAAAAGCAATTAATGTGTATTATTACATAAGTTCTAAAGATTTTGCATTGTTGCTCCAATGCATCATCAGGCAGATTTGTTGTGTGGTAAGCCATACAACAATTATTGACAACCTGAAGAATATGGACTCACAATAATAACTGAATTATCCTCCAGTGGACATTAAATTTGGTTATTACCAGATTCCCTTGCAAAAAAAAAAGGTAATCTTTGTAGAAAATATTAAAACCAGCTAAATGTCTCAGCTCTTTTAAGATACTACCATGAAATTTGTTTTCTACAGATTTTTATCTTTGTGCAACTGTTTGTTTTGAAGAGCATGCAGGTGACTGAGATATTGAGGCTAAAATCATCATTATAATGATAGTGGTATCCATGTGGACACCAGTAGAAAATGCATGTCTTTCTTCTACTTGCTAACACCATCACATTCCTTGTAGTTGCCAATGGCTTAATCACCGTTAAGTTGTTAAATTTTATCTCTGTTTTAACAGATTTCAGCACCTTATAGTTCCCCATATACTTGATCAACAGATTCCTTTTATGTAAGCTCTATGGTAGATTAAAAATTTGAGTCTCAATCTGTAATGGGATGGAGTTTAAAATCTCAAACAGCTTTGCAAATGTGGGAGATTTAACAATGGTGCTACTTCTGGCATTGCTTGGCAATGACTTTCTCAATTTGTGAATGAAGAAATCGTTTGTGAGTTAGTTGAATTTTGTGAATGAAGAATCGTTTTCTCAGTTAGTTGAATGTGAAATCATTTGTGAATCGTTTGTGAGAAGAAATTGTTTGTGAGTGAAGAAAATTAATGGAGGGAAATTTCCTTTTCCATCCAGTTGAAAGAATTTTTTCAAACATGAATTTAATACAGACAGATGCGAAATCAAGAAGAAAAGTGGACACTGTCAAGGCTTTGTTGTAAATAAAAACAAATTTTCAAGTCTCTTGCAAAATTTTTAGGACAAAACTTGCTGAAAATGGAAGTATTTTACAGAAAATCCATACATATGGAAAGTACACATAATAACAGTTTTTTTTTATTAATTAACAAACATTATTCAAGTTTTATTTTGTGTTACTAGATATTAATGCAATTATTACATGGAATAATGTCTAAAATATGTTGTAAATGAAAAAGATTGTGCTACTTTTTAATAAAAGAATTCAACCAAAAATCAATCCTACCAAAAATCAATCCTCCAGATTGAATTATAATTTTTAATCAATGATAAATTCAGATTACCTGTTGACATATAATTCAAGAAATAATTTTATGGAGAAAATTATTTGCTGATGAATGGGATTCAAATCCACACACACCAATTACATGCCAGGTGCTCTAACCATTAAGCTATCACCAGTTCTGTTATTTATCCACTTCGTTGTGACTTTTAAATCTCACTGACCTTGTCGCTCTTAGTATCATTTATGATTATTAAAGGTAACTAATCCAATATTGCTCAATTAGAGATGTTAAATATGAAAGTCACTTATGCTAAAGCATTATTAATGCAAGAATTAATCAATAATAAATTCACAGATTACCTGTTGACATATAATTCAAGAAATAATTTTCTGGAAAAAATGATTTGCTAATGAATGGGATTCAAACCTATGCAATTATGATGAAAATAAACCCAAATATAATAATTCATCTAAAGTGCAATTCACTATAGAACAAGAGACCGCACTCTGAAGGGGTGCAAAATCTGCATACCCCTCCCCACTGCTGTCTCTTGAAAGCTCATAACACAAATTGAGCAAGTAATTCAGAAGGTACCAAAAATAAAAAAAAAGATGCTGTCAGATTTAAGATACATAGAACTATTAAAAATAATGAACAACAAATCTCAAAACAATGGCAAAATGAGGTACAGGGATTAAGACAACTAAAAAAGAACCCAGGAATCAAAATTGTAACTGCAAATAAAATAGAAAAATTAGTTATCATGGATAAGGTAAAATATACCCCCTTTGTTAGTTAAAGTTAAACTGCATAAAGAAAATCATCCCTTCAGACCCTTAGTTTCAAAATGAAAATCCCCAACATACAGACTGGAAAGAGCTTTAAATGACTTTTTCAACCCATACTTCCAACACAATAATCATATCTTAAAATCCTGCCACAAAACAGTGGAAATAATTAGTACTCCTATCCAACTTACAACCACACTACATTCATTTAACATGGTACCCCCTGTATCCCAGCACAGCAGTGCTGGATGCGGTGATGTGACAAAGCAAAATGGTTTCAGGATGCCAGGCATGGCCCAAGAGTACTTTGGTGTGCATGAGGTTCTGGAGCTGGCCACCTCATCCAGTTGGTTTGTGGTTGATGGTATGACATGGGAACAGATGGAGGGTGTCCCAATGGGATCCCCTCTGTCTGGGCTCATGGCAGATGTTGTCATCCACCATGTCAAAGATACTGCTTTATGTTGAAAAAAACTTAAACCAACATTGTATTTAGAGTATATCAATGTTATACTCATTTTCTGATACCATGGAATTAATGAATTACAGGAATTATTAAATCAATTCAATAACGTAATGCCAGAAATTCAATTTACTCACGAAATGGATAGAGAAGGGAAACTAAACTACCTTGACATTCTACTAAAAAGAGAAGGAAATAAATGTAAAATTGAAGTATACCAAAAACCTACACACACCAACTTAATAGCACAAAATTCAACACACTCAGCTAGGTATAAATGGTCGCCTTCAATACCTATTTCCTAAGAGCTCTAAGATATTGAACTACAAAAATAACCCTGGAAAAAGAGTTGCAATATATATATTAAATAGGACAACAAACAAGTTATAATAGGAAATATATAGAAAAAATTTATAAAGCAAATAAATATAAGCATTAATTAGGAACATAAATAAATGCAGCACAAAATACTCCACATCGTTCCCATATCTGGGCCCTTAACTAATACGTTTACAACCAAAATAATGTGAAAACATTCCATCAATGAAAGAGACAGAATACCCCCCATGGGGGGAGTATACCATGTCAAAATAGATGATCCTGATAATTCATTAGAAAATAAAAATAATTATATCAGAAAAACATACAGGCAACTAGAAAAAAGACAAAAGGAACAGGAATCTGATCTTAAAAAACAACAAGGAAACACAGCCTTAACTCCAGTAATAATAGAAAATAAATTACCAATAATGCATATTCAACCTCAAATTATAGCAGCACCACCCACTAAATTCCAACTATATGGAAAATCTACTCATCAATAAACAAAGAGAAAACATATGCAACACTGGCATAACCCCCTTTCCATCAGCATGGAACCTCCTATTATGTCAGAGACATGCAGAGCCACAGCAACACCACCAGAGGGCAAGTGATATAACAACAGCCAAAGTACCAACAACATTCACTGCTGATGAAGCCATCGGTAGATGGAAGAAATGTGTTCAGTCACGAGTGTATTTTTGTTTTAAATTTCTTCCTCCATGTGTGTATGTTTTAAGAATGAACATCTTAAGTTTGGGGAAGGAATTTTAACAAATCAGTGCTCTCAGAAGACAAGATAATGTCATCTAAGTGTCCCATAATAACTGCGAACATCAAGCTGTGCAAACTACCAAGCTGACCACCAACAGCAAAGAATAATAAGGATTGGTATCTCCGATATAATAAAAGAGGAAACGAAAGTACTGTCAGATAACAGTGACAAAACAACAGTTGATGGTGACAAACAACCAGATGCAAGTGATAGCACAAAGGCAGAGTGCATCAGCATTTTGCAAAAAACAGGACAGCAGTTATAGTGAGATTTACTTATTTATAGCTAACAAGTGCACACTTAAAATATAAAGTTACAAGAAAAAAGCTTGGAACTTTTGCTGGACAGTAAAGATGATGTCTGGACGGTATTTTTGTAATGATCGAATTCTGAGAGTGATTGTTTTTAAACTTTTATACAGTGAATTTGTGAAGTAAATTTTAATTAAAATTAGCATTGTGTCCATAAATTTTATATTAAAGGTTCTCTGATCGCTATCACCAGCTCTGCCATTTACCTACTTAGTTGTGACTTTGAAATCTCACTGACCTTGTTGCTCATGACACCATCTATTATCATAGTGATAGCTTAATGGTTAGAGCACCTGGCATGCAACTGGGAGGTGAGAGTTTGAATTATCGGGCAAATACTTTTTTCCATAAATTACTTCTTGAATGGGAATTTATTACTTATTAATTCTTGTCTTAGTAATGTTTAGTATGAGTGACTTCCTTATTTAAATCTATATAGTGAGCAATATTTGATTAGTTGCCTTTTCTGATCATAAATGGCACCATGAGCAACAAGGTCAGTGAAATTTAAAAGTCACAACTAAGTGGATAAATGACATAGCTGGTAATAGATTAATGGTTAGAGGACCTAACTATAACTGGGGGGCATGGGTTCAAATCCCACTAATCGGCAAATCATATTTCCCTCAAAATTATTTCTTTAATTTTCATAAGTCCCCAAATCTTTTTCTTTAAATCAGATCACCCTAGTCAACAGGCCTAAACTTTCCTGGCAAGATTAGCTTCAACTGAGTTGTCAACTTTTTATTTGTCATAGAATGATATTTATATATGAACATTTAAGAAAAACATTAGATATCAAAATATAAAATGTGTTGAATATTTGGTCTACCATGAAATACTGATAGTATATTTAAACAAAACATTTTACCAGCGATGTTTTTTTGACTTGGAACTTAAAAGGTCTCCAGTTCATTTATATAAAATTTAATAATCACGATTAATAGCTGTACATTAACATATTAAAATTTTTAAGTCAAGAGGAGTGCTCAACATATGTAGTATCATATTAGCCTAAGGCTATCATGGCAGCTATTCAACTACAATCGAACGTGCTCCTGAAAATACACCTTAAGCTATCCTTTATCTTGCAAAGGTGATCAAGAAAAAAGAGGAATATTATTTATTAGTTACTAGTACTGGCAATGAACTTTGATGGATGTCCACTGGCACAGGGTACACTTGCAATTAGATGTCATATGTTGTTCTTTCTTTGTTATTCGTTGAAGAATGGCTAAGTTGGTAGGGGCGTTGTTATCATCACCGCTGGTTGTATTCATTTGCGATGCACTACCATTTCTTGCCTATTGTACCACTTAGTGCAGCTGTATACCAATCCTTATGAGATTTGCTGCTATCAGTTACTTTAACAGCCTCTAGATGTTATACCTTTCATATAAATTCATTTCTTCATTCACTGGTCAATATTACACTGATGTTAAGATATTTGCTTGCACATCCCCAAGACTTACAAAAATAATTTCTAAAACAAGTTAAAAAATTTAAAAAAACCACAAATCCCCCTCATCAAGCTACACATTTTGCCAACCTTCTTGGTTTTGGCTTCCTGAGGCTCCCAATTACAGATGTTCAGTCGTTTAAATACATATCTCATTGACGTCATGGTTTACTGCTCATTGTGTTTGCCCATTTGCTCATGCAACAGGAGATTTACACCGCTGGAAGGGATGGAATCTTCATGTTGCAGAATCTATGTTGATTGGTATGAATTAACATATTTTCAATGTATGAAAGTTGAAATTTAGTTTGTGGGGATGCAAATGCTTTGTATATTAAATGTTCTATTTCTAAATTATTATTAATGATTGTTTGAGTTAATGCTGTGTTTGGTTGTTTATGTCAGAATAGTGTTCCTGCATTCTTTGTTCAAAAGGCTGATAGGTTTTCCCTATATAACTATTTTTTCCTTCTAATTTATCCAAAGGATCTGGAATGTCTATTTCATATACTCCACCAGTAGGTTCTTTTTATCCCTATCGTTATTTAATAATTTTTTAATTGTTTTATTCTCATAAGTATCATTTTATTCTCAGAATTCTCAGTGTTAAGCAACTGTGTGTCGTAATTATTTAAATATTAGTTAAAGTGTCAGATACATTTTCCATATGTGGAAAACTATGTGCATATTTACTAGGTTATTTCCCTGGATTTGGTGCTGGTTGCGAGTCTTTTTTAGAGTGGTACCCAGCAGTTTTCTCCAAACATTTTATGATGTATGGTCAGTATCCAGCTTCACTAGCTATTCGCTTTATAAAGTTTAACTCCTTTCTTAATACCATTGTTTCTGTACAATACTGGAATGCTCTTATAAAATATGGTTTTCGATATACTTCTGTTTCAGATATTATTTTTCTTCTTAATAGATTTAAATATGGAAGTTGGTTATCTACCTCAGATTTATGTGTAAATTTTAAAAAATAAATAAATACCCCCTCAAGCAACTGCTTGCCAAAGAGGTCTGACAGGAGCCTGTCAGTTTAAATGCCATAGTAGAAAGTCTGTGAGGATGGCAGGACCTCAGTAGAAAAACGACACATACATCCATGCCTTACCCAGGGCTCGAACCCAGGTCCCTTAGACTAGGGTAAAATACTATTAAAAATTTCAGTTAATTCTTGTAATTGTTCTTTGTTGCGATTCCAAAAAAATCATCGATATATCGAATATAAATGGTGGGTTTGTGCTCAACTTCAGCAAGTGCAAAACTTGACATGTATCAAAAACATGTCTGCGATGAGTCCAGATAGTGGTGAACCCATTGGGACACCCTCCGTCTGGACCCATGACTGCTGGTTAACAGTAAACCAATTTGAATTGGTGGCCAGCTCCAGGGCCGCATGAACACTAAAGTATTCTAGGGCTGGTACTTATAATAGTTACCAGCCAGTTATTTAATGGTTTGTTTTCCAGTATTTTTTTTATAATTCATTTTATGATAATTTACAGTGAGTAGTTCACTTTAAAATAATAAATATAAATTTAGAAATCAAATATAGCCAAGGAAAAAAAACTTATATATTACACACTTTTCAGGAATAGTTTTTTTTTTAGCTCATTTTCTTCAAAAACAAGCTAGTGTTTTCACTTTGCCATCTGTTTGTCAATCTGTAGACATTCAACTTCTTTGCAGTTAGAGATATATATTAAAAATTCATTTTGGGTCAGATAGTATTGATGGAATATTTTGATTCTCACTTTCAGAATCTCTCAATAGCTATAATTGTGCCTTTCCAACAGTGAAAAAAGTTGAAAATGAAAAATTTTAAATCAGTACTGCAAATAATGTAATAATGTTAGACATTTGAAATTTTGGTAGGGAAATGTGAAGGCCAAAGTTTGCATTAATAATGAATTTTATCCTTACCCCCTAGGAGATGCAATTTATTGGTTGAGATAATTGATTGTTTTTAGAGATTAATTAAAAATTCTTTTTTGGGGATGGATAGGTATTGGCAAATTATACTGGTGTCCAAAAGTTAAGTATAGTTGACAAAATGGATAAAAGGAAAAAATACAATAGAATGACATGGGCAATATAGTGCAGATGGAATAAGGAAGGAAGAAACAAATGTGCAATATAACTGACATAAAATGGAGCAATGCCTTGTAGTTCAAATGGAAGGCAATTGGAGAAGTGACCTGAAGATGCATTCATTTGTGCATGAGAGTTCAGTAAGGTGTCTGATGAGCCCTGACTAGTATTACCATATGTCCTCCCAGAATTTTGAAAATATAGAAAATATATGAAATGCCCCCTTTTTGTATGAACTCATAAAATTTTTTAAACTAAAATTAAAATCACTTTTTTTTGTACTTTCAGCTTTTAAATTTCTTGAACCCATGACTATAATATACTATTAAAGTGAATCAATTTACTGTAAATGCACATCAAGAATGCTAAATTAATTCTGTTGTTAGAGTTGTAAAAGTTACTATCTTTGTAATCTCAATATTAACAATCTACACACAAGATTTAAAAAAATGTACTTTAGAAATATTGTATAAAAATTTTCTTCTGCTCATGCACTATGAAAGCTGACAGTACTTTTTTTTTTTGCAACATAAAGGACAGTGGATTAAAAAATTATGTCTAGTTTCTACAAGTCTTCTCATACAAGAGGATCACAGTTAACAGAAATACAAAGTTTGCTTTCTGGAACAGCAGATAGTAACTGTGCCACACAAGGCCAAATAACTCTTGTTTGCTTATCAAGTATGAATAAAACTATTTTTCTAACTGATCTATTTTGAAATTAGATATGGTAGGAAACAACTTATTTTATTTCACAAACTGAAAGGGTACCCTCCTTTGCCCTCCATTTCCAGCCTTTTTGTATTCCATTTAGAACATTGCCTGGTAACCCTACCTCTGATAGTAATACAAGTGTCACATAGATGTTACAAGCTGATGACTGGAGCATAAATAGGTCCTGCAGCATTAATCCTTCCAAGGTCCCTGACGACCATAAATGTCTTTTGTACAACACATGGAACTTCAATTTTTAAAAAATAAAACTGCTGCTTGAAAATTTTCTTAGATTATCCTTTAAAAATATGCAACTCAGGCTTGAAAAACAATATTTTCTTTTTTCATTTGATATATATTTTATTAAACTACAATATAAACAATTTGTTAAAGTTACCTGATTGCCATTTCTTAGAAGCACTATACAGTGTTGCTGTTTTATTTGTTAACGTTACTCTATACTGAAGCAACCCTCTGATTTAAGCTCACAAGTTTGATTTGAACTATTAACAATTTTTTTTTTAAGTTTTGAAAATCTCCTAAAACTTAACAAAAACTGCTATTTTTAAAAACGACAGATTTTTGGAAGTAATTACAAAGTATGTACCTATGTTTTTTCCCATTATATACTCTTTTCTGCCTTAAACCTATTCCACTATTATTAGAATTTTTTTCTTATTTATCCCAGCATTCTACGCATCTTTCCCACTCTTCAGATTGATATTGTAACTAAAAAGAAAGTACAAAAAATACACTCCCTTCATAAAGTTAGCATTTCGTTTCCTTTTATAATTAAACCTTAGTTTTTGCTTCTATGGATTTACTTTATTTCTGTAAAGTATAGATCTTTTAGAGTTATACTACACTGGATGGCCAGCTTACAACTTGCTGTTGTGGATATTTTATTTAACATCGCATTAGGTTATATGTTATTTTTTAATTTTAGTATTTCTTCATTTCCCAGTAAAAAAAAACCTTTGATCATGTATAGTTTTCTGAAAATGAACTGAAGTCTTGGATACGAAAGCAAAAAAACCTACCTTCTCATAGAAATCAGTCCTAATTCAACAAACAATTGAAATAACGATTACGGAAGGTTTTTTTAACCCCCTCCCCAACTCACTGAGGACATTTTATTCTCCCTTCCCCTTAACAAAATTTCATTAAAAAAATTATGAGTTTTTATGTTTATATTGAATGATTTTAAAAGCACCCCCCCCCCCTCAACATTGTGGTTGTGCCACTCTGACACTATAACTTATTTGTTTTTTTTTCTACTAACTTTTCAGCATTTAGCCAAAAATCAACACCCAAGGAAAAAAAAAACAATGTTTAGTGAAAAAGCAGCCAAGAAGTGTTCCTCCAGTTCATAAACATGATAGAAAATCCCATTAATGTGTGATCAATCCAAGTCACCTTGTATAATAATGCTGGTCCATGTTTTAAATTATAAACATTGAAAAGAATCATTAAAAGAAACAAAAAACATGTTTTAGGTAAATATTATAACTATTTGATAATAAATTTCCTTTCAATTTATACATAATTTAACTTTTTGTTCATCAGGTTTCCTGAAATTAAGCCTTAATTGCAGTGTCCAATCTATTTTTTCGCTGTATCATGTTATTTTTTTTTATTAAAATCAGTATGTTTATAAAATTGTTTAAATTTTTTATTTTCATAAAATTTGGAATTAAATTCTCTTTAATTTGGTATATAACATAATCTATTTCAGTATATTGGTAATTTTTAAAAACAATTCCAAAGTTGACTTGTTTATAAAACTTGGCAAAAAGCCTGGACTTTTCTCAAAATATGGTACTGAGAAAAAAATTACAAAAAGGGAATAATTTTCTTGCATCAAGTAAATATTTATTATTTTGTTATCAAAAATAAATAGCCTTTCTATTCATGTGCATTTAGAATTATTTCTGATGTTTTTTTTTAAATAAAATTTTATTTGCATTACCAGATGCATTTTTTTTACTACAAGATTTCTAAGTTGATTTTTTTTGGCTGATCAGAGTGAAAAAAATAACAGAGCTTATAGATGTAAACTAATTTTTTGGGCGGGACCCTGGAAGGGTTAAATTCCACTCCTGTACAAGAGTAGATTGGAACTCCTGGTGAGCTCTGAGAAGAGCTTGATGATACGTCTTCACAATGCATCCCACACATGCTCTAAAGGGTTGAGGTCCAGCAAATATGTTGGCCATGGGCATATGCTGAATGTCTTCATTTTCAAGAAAATCATCCACTAAAACATTCTTAAGTGGACATGTGTTATTATCCATAAATAAGAATTGTGGGCTAACAGCACCCCAAAAAAGCCACACATAGAGTTAGAGGATTTCATCTCTATATGTGAGGCCTGTCAAAGTTCCTCCAGAAAAGATAAGAAGCAGTGTGTGGCTATGTGACATAAATGTCACCTCAGACCAGTAAACCGTCCATCTGATGAATTTGATGCCCTTTGAAGCCCATCAGTGTCCCCTATTGACTGAAGGCAGGGTGGGGGAGTTTTGTGGTGATAAATCTCAATGCTGTCCCAGGCAAGATTTGAACCTGGGAAGTGCAGATTATGAGCCTGGTGTACTACTAACTGAACCACCCTGACAAGCTGCAGTTCTACAGTGAGCTTTCCCATTGACCTGTGTCTGTTAGGTCTGGCTGTTACTGCCACATAGCAGTCATCAACTGTTGTAAGTTGGGATCACGCCAGCACATGTGGACAACTAATTTTTCCTGTCTCTTGGTACATTCTCCACAGCCTTAACACCAAGGAATGGTGCACACCTATTGTCCTGGCAATATCATTTGTGTTCGACCTGATTCCAACATGTGCCATGTGCATCCATATGCTGTCTGTGTGGCATATTGCTAGTTTGAACACATATAGAATGTGCTGGTAACAAGAAATGTAGTTTTCCAAGTCTATACCCTTATTTATACCATTACAGGTTTGCAGTTTTTGTCTCTCATACAAATTATATGTGGTCACATGCTATTGCATCATTTCCCAAATCTGCATGTGCTCGCCATTAATCTGCAGGTACATTTCGTTACTGTTTTCACCATTTGAAGAATACAGCCCATTTTATCAACTACGTTTAACTTTTGGACACCAGTGTATTATGTTCCATACTTTTCCAATCTCTCAAAAGTTTCATTGCACCCTCAGACGGTGGAAAAATTCAAAACTTTAAACAAATATTGAAAATGATCTATTTGGGCTAGAAATTTGATATTTCAGTGGTGGAGTGAAATGATTAAGGTGTTTATATTAGCAGCAACAATTTGTCCTTTCACTCCCAGGGAATGGGAAAATACAACTTTTCGTTTTAAAATTTAGACCCTACCTCTAGTGGTTAGTGTACCTGACTGCTAAGACCAGCGGGCATGTTCTTGTGTGTTTGTATGTTGTATGAGAAACCAGGACAAGCCTAATATAGCTTCTAGGTTATCTCCATCCTTTGTGTAGGGAAGTACCTTCTTCCTTTCTTTTTTTTAAAAAAAAGATTAATGAAAAATTATTTTTGAGTTGAATAGATACTAATTAAACATGGTTATTAATTTTCAAATCCTCAAAAAGGCTTTAATTTACATCATTAGAGGGTATTAAATATACAAAATGTAAACTTGAAGTAATGTTGGAAATGATATATTTATACTAGAAATTCTGGTGGTAAAATGTGTTGATCAAGAACATAATTTTTTAATTTTAAATAATACTTTAATATAGTAATAATACATAAGTTTATTTATACACACTGACCAATTTGCCCCTTAACCCTAGGGGATAAAAAAAATGCCACTTTTTCATTTTAAGGAATAAACTTGAAATTTTTTTTCTGTTGTATAGAGCTAATAATATATTACTATTTACAGTTTCCAATCACCCATTAGTACACATTACTATTGTGAAATGGTGCAAAATATGGAAAACCAAAAACTTTTTTTTTCTTAAATGAGCATTCTATATTTACCGGAGACAATATATCTGTCTAGTTAAAATACCTTGAGAACAGAGAGGAGAAATACTTATATATAAGTAATTATTAGAGGGAAGAGAAACACTGAACTGAACTAGGAAAGACCAGAACAGCTTTTGTTTTTCCCCAGAAATGTTTTTCTAAATAATGCATTTCTGACAATAGTTAATAAAAAAAAAATAAACATAATTACAGGAAGTTTTTTCAGTGCCATTCAGTTAATTCCAATATCAGGCATCTTTCCAAAAATATTTGCTACATCTGGGTCCTGCTTATGCTAGTGTGTGTGACATCTCTGATCTACTTTTCCTAAATGTTTAAAATGTTAAAAGTGAGGAAGAAAAAGATAAAACAGGACAAGTAAAAACTCAAAATCTCAACATTCAGGGTAGTATTGGTTTTGTATATAATAGACACTACTCTGTGGGTTGAAGGTCACTGAAGCTTTTTTAAATAGAATAAAACTCTGTAAAGCCTCTAATAGACTTACAAAGTTACATTTTTCCAAAAACAGCTTATTAAGTAGGAATTGTATCATCTTATTCATGAAAGGTGATTAATTGAACATACTGGCCAATAAGCAAATTCAGATTCAATATGTAGTCTTTGATATTTGTCTTCTTTGTTTCCATTATTTGCTACAGAATTTATAATTTATATGAACTTGATAATCATAAATCAGTTTTACCTTTAAGAAGCCAGTACGGCGGTCAAGATTTAAATGTATGTTCTTAATTTCTCCGTAGTCTGAAAATTTCTCATAGATATCATCTTCTTGAGCTTCTTCATGTACACCCGTCACAAACAAGATCCAGCCTTCAACCGCTGAAATATATTTTATATTTAAAATATCAGTCATATAGTTAAAACAACTTATAAAAGTATCATCATAGAATACTTATCAGAACTGAATCAACTGCAGAATACTTATAAAATAATTCAGCATAAAATAAATTTCTTACAGCGTTGTGGTCCAGGTTCATCTGTTCCATCATGATCCATAGCTTCATAATCATGAATGTCTTCTCTGGCAGTTCCTTCTACACAAGTTAAAACCATAAAAAAAAAAAACTTTAAGAACTTACTTTCTTTTCAACACCAAACTGATGTTATTTCAAAACTGCAACTTTAACAAATTAATAATGCATAATATTTATTATTTATATTTAGCAAAGGTAATCAACAATTAAAAATCAACAATTTGCTATTTATACTGATATGGGAAATTCATTTTTTGGGGATCTTTCAAAGAGATGAAAAACTTTCACCTGACTTCCGGGAAAGCTTAAGAACAATAGATAAAGAAAAGAATCTCCAAAACTGAGGGAAAAAGAGATGAACACTCCAGCAATCAAGAAATAATTAATCTCCAGGCATTGATGACACTCCTAATGGTAAGCAGGAGAAATAATAACAATAACCTATCTAACAAAATTATCGAATAAAATATTGAATCAGGCAAAATATCAAGGGAATGGAAAACTGGAATAATTCCAGTACACAAAAAAAAAGAGAAAAAGAGAAACACTGGTCTAAATAATCCAAACAAAAATACATAACACTTAATGTACGATTCACAACAGATGCCATATTGGCTTCAAAAGAAATATTATAACTAACCTGGCATATAATGTTCAGTTCCTAATAAGGATTTAAGAATATTATAGGGAAAATAAAATAATGAGATAAGAAGAAATGTCACAAACAAGGACTGATGTAGAAAACTTGTGACTTCAATAAAAGTCAATAACAGTAAACAAGTGAAATTATAGATAATTTCTTTCCCACTCTCTTACATTTTGTTTTGTGTCTTATATCAGTGATTTTTTTTTACTGCTATTGATTTTTTAAAACACATGACAATAAAAAAAGAGTAACAGAAATAAGTTTACCTGTTCCAAAACCACGTCCTTTTCTTTTCTTAACTTTGTCTTTAAGCTTCTGCACACTTTCTAATTTGGACAAATAAAGGAAGATGTTTTTAAAAAAACAACACTATTATTTAGGAAACAACTATAAAATTTCACAATATATTTTATGCCAACTTCTTCAAACTTTAAATTGTGTGGGTGTTGGTGTGAATGGAGATAACAAACAAATCTAAGGAATTCCATGAAAGAAATTTTCAGCAAAACTGTTTAATCACTATGTTGGGATAGGTGATCCAACAGATTATAGGCTTAAAATAATTAGTTTCTAAATCGTTAGAATAAAAAGATTTATAGCAAAGTTTTCTATGACAGAATTTGAGATTAATTTATCAATCATTAATACAGTTGGCTCTCAATTTAAGTGGAATTAATGCATTTTTTGGAATAAAATGGTCACTGTATATGCATCTTTTTTTATTTACATACTTTTTTTTTGTAATAATCAGTTTGAACTTGGAAATCTTAAAAGAAAATGGAACCTCTCAATCTTTCCTACCTTAAAATAAAGTGTTTCAATTCTAATAAATTGAAGAGCTCATCTTTCTCCTTAAACAATGCTCAGAGTTCAATAATATTGCTCGCATGTTTTTATGATGCTTTCTATCAAATCTCCTGTTGGCAAAGTTACATATCCATATATAAAAATGTTTTCTTCAAAAACATGTATCATTTAATCAACTTGTTTTTCATTATAACCTATGGACTCTTAATTGTTGAAGAGGCAATATATTTATTTGATAATGTATTTCTTCTAGTTTGTTGGCTGCTACAATCCATCTTGGTCCCGGAAATGCACCAATTTTAATTTAATTCTTAATTCTTTTCAAATTGCCTCTAATTCATACTGGTTCTTATTGATGATAAAAAAATAATTTTTAAAACTAAATTAATATTTTTAATATTCTATGACATAATTTAATGTTTTGATGCACTTCAACAAAAAAATTCTATGCTACCTAGTATCAAAAGTGATGAATTAGATTTTACATACCGCACCATAGAGGTGGGTAGTGAGAGGAACTTCAAAGATGACAGTTGATAACGAGTGACAAGTTCATTTTATATAGCTATTGCTGGCAAGCGATGACTCACAGTAGATTGCTCAATTAATGACATAAACCAAATTAATAATTTGAAATATTCACAGAGAAAAAAAACTTACTGATTTCCTCAACCATTCAGTGATTTGCAGACACTGATATGGTTTATGCTGATGAGTTGGTTGCTTACAATTTTTTTCTATTCAAGTTTCGTGATTGCAGTAGTGGCTCAGTTGTCAGGCTCGCAATGAGTAGTTCCCAGGTTCGAGACAACTCTGATCACCTTTCCCACCCATAATCACATACATACTTCCAGACCACATTAAAAATTCTAAACTATCACAAATTCATACTAGGATTCAGCGATTAGAATACCACCAGCACCACACAAACATTTCCTAATACAACCCCTACCAATTTCATAACCAATCATCCTCAATACGTTTATTATTAATCCCACAAAAAAGTTTAGGATGGTTATAAAGTTAATAAAATTACCACACTCATTGTAATCACAATGCAACGAACAATACAAAAAAAAAACTTTTTTAGTTTATTCACAAAATGAAGCTTTCCATACAACTCCCAAATCTTGGAGAGTCTCCATGAACACACATGCACTTATACCTCCTTCACAGGCAGATCACATTACAGCCACCTGCATATATGCCTGCCATGCCAAACCTCAGACTTGAGCTGCTATCATCATCATCCTCAAGCAGCCATGGGCTAAAGAGGTCCAACCAGACCGTGCAATTTAGTTCTCCAAGCAAGTGTATCCTGAGCTACATCTACTGCATCTGGCCACTGCACATCAATTCTAACAAGATCCTGTTTGACATTGTCTGCCCACCGCATCCTAGGTCTCCCCCACTTTCCGAGGTCTTTAGGCACACTGTTTATAACACTACTCATCAATCTATAATTATCCATACGGGCAACATGGCCAAACCAACGGAGTCTCTCTGCACAATATGCTGCTTAAAGGAGGTTGACTCCTTTGCCTAACATCATCATTAGTTACAAAGTTGAACCACCTAATGCCCAAGATACTGCACAAGCAGCTAGAATCAAAAGCATCTAGTTTCCTGTTATCCTGTTTACAAAGCATACAAGTCTCACTAGCACAACTAACTCTAGAAAGAACCAAACTACTATACAGTTTAATTTTAAACTTTAGGTGTATATGCCTATTTCTCCACTCTCTCCAAAGATTCTTAAAAGTCTGACAGCAATCCCTATTCATCTGTTAATCTCATGACGCACATCACCAGTATCTGTTAAATATCTCCCAAGAAAATTAAACTGTGACACCTGCTCAAGACTGCAACCATTCAGATTAACTGAATCACAGCCTTCCTGACCAATTTTCATCACTTTAGTTTTCTCTCTGTTTATAACCAAACCTACTCTACTTCCAGTCTCATGAACAGCTCGAATGAAAGAGTTCATCTCATCAACATCATTTGCCAAAAGGGCTAAATCATCAGCATAATCTAAATCAGAAATTTTAGTATCTCCAGATCATTTAAGGCCAAACTCTTTCCCTTGCAATGAATTTCGCATAACATAATCAATACCAAACCAAAGGGAAAGGGAGACAAAATGCACCCTTGTCGAACACCAGAAGTAATGCTAAACCAATTGCTACACGCCTTACCAACTCTCACACACGGCTCAGTGCTTTTATAGAGAGCTTTCATTATGTTAACTAACTTGTCTGGTATACCATATGATCCCACAATCAACCACATATTATGACGATCAACAGAGTTGAAAGCCTTTTTAAAATCAATAAAGCTAGCAACCAAAGGTTTCTGAAACTCTAAACATTTCTCAAGAATCTGCCAAAGTGAAAATATCTGATCCACACATACCCTACCACTTCTAAATACACATTGCTCATCATGCAATTGACTGTCAACCAGATTCTTAATTCTATTAAAGCACAATCATGCAAAGAACTTTACCTGGAACAGAGAGGAGGCTGATACCCCTATAGTTATCACAAAAACTCTGATCACCTTTTTTGAAAATAGGGATAATAATAGCTTTGGTAAAATCCTTAGAAACCATGCCTTTATCACAAAAGATATTAAAAATTTCAGTCATCTACATGGTAACTGAAAAACTTTCCCAGCTCTAAGCATTTCCGTAGTAATTTCGTCTATACCTGAGGATTTATGAAGTTTACGTTTAGAAATAGCCAAAATAACTTCAGATTGTGTTATAGGGCCAACACTAAAGCCACTAATGCATCTATCATCATTACAAACAATGGGAGCAGAAATTAACCACATTGTTTAGAACATCACTGAAATGCTCAGCCCACCTAGCCATGACAGAATCCTCACCTTCTATAATCTTACCTTATTTATCCTTCAATCCCTGTATACCTGTCCGTTTTCTACTACACAAAACATTAACTATCTGGTACAGCTCTCTGCTGTTGTGCTGTCTAACTGCGGCTTTTTAAGCTAAGCCATAATGCCAAAGATTCTTATCAGCAACTAACTGATCTTTTACACATTTATTAAGCTCTCTGTAATGCTTTCTATTATGACTAGAAGGGTATTGATTTAGGACATTCCTGCAGTTCTTTCTTTTAGAAATAAGCTGTACTCGATAATTCTGCCTCCTCTGCTCCTTTTTTCCTAAAAGAGTACTGTTAGTTTCCAAAAAAGCCTGTTTAAAATGGTCCCATTCTTCCTCAACTTCAGTAGTAAGCAAACCATGACTGTCATAATGACTATGTAACCTATCCTGGTAAGATTTAGCTGTAACTGAGTCTTTCAGAGATTCAGTATTAAAGGTAAATTTTTTAACCTTAGCACAACACTTCATAAGTTTAAGTTGCAAGACACTTTTAACCAGGTAATAATATCAGATTCAATTTCAGCTCCCCTATATGACCTGGTATTCCTAACAGAATTAGCCCATTTGCTGTTAATTAATATATAATCTATTATATTCTTATGCAGTCCATCAGGTGAAACCCATGTGTACTTATGTATGTCGTGGTGTTTGTAATAAATATTATAAATAAAAATAAAAATAAATACCCCCTCAAGCAGCTGCTTGCCACAGAGGTCTGACAGGAGCCTGTCAGTTTATATGCCACAGTAGGAGATCTGAGAGGATGGCAGGACCTCAGCAGAAAAACAACACACACATCCATGCCTAATTCCGGGGCTCGAACCCAGGTCCCTTAGATCAGTAGCCAAGCGTGCTAACCACTCGGCCACGGGATTAGTTATTTTGAAACCATTGAGTTTATTTACATGTAGGAGACGTTGCCCATTGCAGCTACCAATACCAAAAGGGCCTACACCCCTCCCCAAAGGTCAGAGTCAGTACCAACTTTGGCATTGAAGTCACCTAACAAGGGTAATATCTCCTTTCTTAAGAGAATTCAAAATATCCTGAAGTTGTCTGTAAAACCTATTCTTCTCATCCTCATCAGCATCCTCAGTGGGAGCATAACAGCAGATAACATCCAAGTCTTTAAAGCTTGTCTGAAATTTTGCTGCAGAAATCTTTCACTAATGCACTCATATCCTAGAAAAGCATCACTGGCGTGTCTGCTGAGAAGCAGCAGACCCACGCCTTGTTGATGCTTATTGTCGTCCCTCCCTGAAAAGAGAAATTTAAGATTACTTTTAAGAATCTGACCTTTATTTGTCCATTTGGTATCTTGCAAGCCGAAAATATCTAAATTATAACAGTGGAATTCATGTGTGAGGACATCAAGAGAATAAACTCTGTGCAGAGTCCTCACATTTCAATTACCTATGGAGAGAAAAATGTTAGTGGGATGTTTAAAGAAACTATGTTTATTGAGAGAGGGAATGCTGAAAATATCAAACAACCCCCTAATCAGAGATATGGGGCAAAGACCCGTTCCCCTGTCACTAAAGGCTGAAGCCATCTACACTGGAAGACTTCCTCCAATGTGCATAGTGAATTTGCATGCACTTCATATCTGTAGCATAACTTTAGAACAACTTCAGCTGCTTGCATTGAAATATATTTCCTCACAACCTTTTTTTTGTCTCTCAGTGCATCCTGAAGATTTGCTGGCAACAAAGTTTTATTTTTCACATAAACATGCCTAAGTGTTAATGAATGCTCTTCTTATTATGATTCAGAATTTGAACATAGCAAAATTTGCACTTCTTAAAGAAGGATTGTATAAAAAAATACCCCCTCAAGCAGCTGCTTGCTACAGAGGTCTGACAGGAGACTGTCAGTTTTTATGCCATAGTAGAAGGTCTGAGAGGATGGCAGGACCTCAGCAGAAAAACAACACATACATCCATGCCTTACCTGGGGCTAAAATCCAGGTCCCTTAGATCAGTAGCCAAGCGTGCTAACGACTCGGCCATGGGAAGGCTAAAATAAAATAATTACCCCCTCAAGCAGCTGCTTGCCACCGAGGTCTGACAGGAGCCTGTCCGTTTATAGGCCATAATAGAAGGTCTGTGAGGATGGCAGGACCTCAGCAGAAAAACGATACATACATCCATGCCTTACCCTGGGCTCGAACCCAGATCCCGTAGATCAGTAGTCAAGCGCGCTAACCACTCGGCCACAAGAAGGCTAAATAAAAACCTCTGCATACATCATTTCTCGACTCATGTAGTACTGTACATGCTGCTTAATGTTTGTGAAATGCAAAAATAATCATATTTTGCTAAGTTTGTAAAAAGTGAAACAGGTCATGTGCTATATTTCATTATACATGTTCTCTCAAAAGAAAGCTTTTTTACAGTCTAGTTGGGTAAATATAAAATAATTTATGTACATCACTTCTCTATTTTATCTAGCACAATTATTCTACATTTCTCAAGAATCTAGCACTTTTGTTGGGGGGAGTCTAAAACTTTAAGCAGTCATTATCAAATTATTTTGCTAAACGTATTAGTGTAAATCAAGTAGATCACGTGTCGTACTTAATAGTAATAATGGACTTGGCACAAATCCTTTGCCTGAATCTCTTTTCTAGTCATCTATCACTTTTCATGGGGTCTTGATAGAGCATTAAGGACTATGTTATCTGATCATTTTGCTAAATGCATTAGTTTAAAGTAATATAGGTAAAGGTTATATATTTCATAGCATTAATTGTTTAAATGCAAATCATTTACCCATATCACTTCTCTACATCATATAGCATTTTATTTTGAGTATTTCTAGAGCATTAAATAGTCAGTCATATTTTGCTAAGTGCATTCTGTAATAGAGGTTATGTGCTATATTTCATAGCATTAATTGGATAAATACAAATCATTTACTTGTATCACTTCTCTATATCATTGCATTTCATTTCGAGTTTCTAAAATATTAAATAGTCAATAATCATGTTTTGCAAAGTGCCTTCTGTAATAGAGGTAATGTGTTAAACACAAACCATTTACCCAAATCACTTCTCTACACCAAAAAGCATTTTAGTTTTGGGATTTCTAAAGTATTAAATAGTCAACAATATCATATTTCATAGCATTCATTGGTTACATGCTTTTTTCCACAAATGAAAGTTCGTTTCACAGAACTGGTTGGTTTATTGGAAATAATTTAGTAGCATCAGTTTTTCACTTATGTAACACTGCATTTTGGGTATTTCTATAAGCATTGAGTAACCAATAATCAGATCATTTCCGGAAGTGCATTAGTGTAAAAGTAATCTTTTATAACATTGGTTATTTTGATCCATCAGGCCTCTTCAACTGATATTACATTTTTTTTTTCCAACTATCAGCAAGACTATAAACATTTCATTTGGTTAAGTGCAATCTTTTGCATAAGCAATATTTTCAATTTCAATTTAGTTTTCATTAATTGCATCATAAAGCATAGAGTGAAATAATATTTCTTATGTTAGTGCGTAAGTAATGTCATTCCTGTAGCATTTCCCTCACATCAGAATAGTTGTATAGAATAGTAATAAATAGCCCTATACCTGAAAAAAAAATATGGATAACCTTCAAAAGTGATTTTGAATATTTTTATGCTCTAATGTTTACAATTAATATTTAAATGATTTACAATTTTGTCTCCATGCATCAATGAGAAACATTGTGTTTATGATTTGTCATATGGTATAAATTATAATGGAATAAATGAAAACATATCATCATCATCCTCAAGCAACCATGGGCTACGGAGGTCCAACCAGACCATGCAATTTAGTTCTTCAAGCATATCTGTCCTGAGCTACATCTGCTGCATCTGATCACTGCACACCAATTATAACAAGGTCCTGTTTGACATTGCCTGCCTACCGCATACTAGGTCTCCCCCTCTTTCTGAGGCCTTTAGGCACACTGTTCATAACCCTATTCTCTAATCTATAATTATCCATATGGGCAACATGGCCAAACCAACGATCTCTTCCTGCACAATATACTTCTCAGAGGAGGTTGCCAACTCCTTTGCCTAACCTCATCATCAGTTACAAAGTTGAACCACCTAATGCCCAAAATACTGTGTAAGCATCTAGAATTAAAAGCATTTAGTTTCCTGTTATCTTGTTTACAAAGCATACAAGTCTCACTACCATAACTAACCCTAGAAAGAACCAAATTATTATACAATCTAATTTTAGTCTTTAGGTGTATACGTCTATTACTCCACACTCTCCATAGATTCTTAAAAGTCCCGGCAGCAATCCCTATTCGTCTGTTAATCTCATGCTGCACATCATCAGTATCTGTTATATATCTCCCACGATAATTAAACTGTGACACCAGCTCAAGAAAAGAACCATTCAGATTAACTGAATCACAGCCTACCTGACCAATTTTCATCACTTTAGTTTTCTCTCTGTTTATAACCAAACCTACTCTACTACCAGTCTCATCAACAGCTCAAATGAAAGAGTTCATATTATCAACATCATTTGCAAAAGGGCTAAATCATTAGCATAATCTAAATAAGAAATTTTCTTATCTCCTGACCATTTAAGAGCAAAATCTTTCCCTTGCAGTGAATTTCATATAACATAATCAATAACCAATTAAAGAGAAAAGGAGACAGAATTCACCCTTGTTGAACACCAGAAGCAATGCTAAACCAATTGCTATAAGCCTTACCAACTCTCACATACGACTCAGTAGGTTCTCTTGTACGACTCAGTAGCTTCTCTTGTAGGTGTTGCCTTTACACCTAACTGCAGGTACCAGCAACTCTTTGCCAGGTGCCATGCTGAGCACCAAGACTTCTTGCCTGTCTTCCTAGATGGCTCAAAGTCTGGTACATCAGTGTGATTACCCAGGTCTGCTGTGATACATCATTGCAGACCAGATTCCTCAGCAGTGTTCCATCTTCACTACAGAGTTGCATGCTATCAGCTTTGCCTTGGACCACATAGCGGGTAAGTATCATTGTTGATGTGTGCTTTACACAGACTTGTTAGCTCACTATAAGCTTTGATCTACATGAGGCATTGGCCTCACCCTGTTCTATCCAAGATCCACTAGGAGTACAACTATTATCATCTTCTATTGGATGCCTAGTCATGTCAGCATCAGGGACAATGACTTGGCAGATGCCGCTGCCAAGTCAGCCATGCCACTGTCCAATGCTCCACTGATGGTTCCATAAGTGGACTTCCAGCAGTGTTTCTCCACTGAGCTCTGGACACAGTGGCAGAGATCTTGGTATGTAGATTAGTAACAAGCTTTTTAAGATGAAGGCTATTGTCAAACCATGGCAGTCATGTTTTCACAAGAACTGCAAGGAAGAAGTTGCATTTGCTCAGCTCTGCTAAGATCATTCATTTATCACTCATTCTTTTCTTCTTCAGGTGGACGAGGCAAGTTTTATGACACCATTTTAACCATTCAACATATCTGAATCAAATGTATTGTTTTTAATCTTTAATGCAGCCTATATTTTAATTTTCATGATTTTACATATCCAAGCCCCTTACACTCGGACTTTGCTTAGCATTACAGTATAGCTGATGCAGCTGAAAATGAAGTCCAACTTGTTGGTCCACTTCCCTAGTTCAGCTCAGAAGTTCCTATCAAACAAGTCAACATCATTCTCACTCATTCTTCCCACTTTTCTTGGCATGCCACCTGTATGCTTAGGATAATGAAACTCAAAGGAAAAGGAGATGGCAAAAGTGCCAATCAGGGAATCGTTGATTTCGAAAAATGAAGATGGAATCATCAGAGTCAATATCCTGTACCAGATTAATTACTAGTATACCTATCTTTATTTTGCTTGAAATCAATGATTCTACTTGTTCAATTATTAAATAATTTACAGTACATTAATAGTTTTGTGATATTAATTATTTTATTAAAAAACTTGAAATTTAGATAATATGAAAGCATCGCATGATGAGAGCCATGGCATTCCTGCCACGACCCTTTGCTTCCCCTGCTACATGCCATCACCTGCAGCTACAGGTAAAATAATGGTTCCAGAGCTGTCAACATTGCAAAATGAAAATTACGATTTGGGAGTGAAAAATTGGAGGAGGGCAGTTCAAGGTGCTCAGATGTCACTTTTTTAATGCAATGCATCTTGACAGAACGCTAGACTTCAGGACTCATAGAGGCGATGAAATAATTTAATGTTTCCAGAATTATACCAAGTTCATTAACATTATTTCTATAAAATAACACTAAATAAGTGATTTAAACTAATCACAAAACCATTTCATTATATTAGAAAGAACATTCAACTTCTTGGAACAAATAATAACCTAAACAGAGTATTACTAGCAGTGAAGAGGCCGTACAATGGGAATACACTGACTAAAGAATAATGATAAACAGTTATCCATAAGCATAAATTTTTTTTGTTTCTACAAATAAAAGAAAACCACCAGAAGAAGTAGTATCTAAGACATATTTTCTTAACTGCACATATCGTTATATGATGAATATAAGTCAGTACCATCTGAGGCTACTTGTTTTGAAAGCTATTATCACTAACATTCATTTTTATAATTTAAAAAACTTGCAAAAATCAATAATTGCATCGGAGACAGCTATTCAAACAAACACCTATCGCTAAGCAATAAACTGCCATTCCACAATTTACGAAAATCCAAAAACAAAATTATTGGAGACAACCATTTTAACATGAACATACTGCTGAACAATTGCTCTGCCCTTTTTACTCACTGCCCAGAACAAACTAATCTTATAAGAAGGCAAAAAAACAAAACTGTAAAAAATTCACTGCTGATCCACAGCATAAAAAAGTCTATGAAACTAAATAATCTTATCAGAGCCAACAAGTTTAAAAAACATGAATCATCATAAATAACTTACCGCGGATTCTCAGCATAAAAAGTTTCGGAACTATATAATCCCATCAGAGAAAATAAGCCTAAGAAACATGTTCACAAACAATGTACAGTTTTTGCATAAAAACCAGAACAAGATAATCTCATCGGAGACAACCATTTTAAATGGTGCATATTGTCAAAGAAGAAATCGTCTCATTTTTTCCTTAACACAATAATAGGGAATATGCAATAGCTAAACACACTGCTCAACATAGAAAATGACCACACCATGAAGGAATGCACAAAATGAGACGAAACTTAACCACATGTAGACAAGTAGGTGGGAAAGAAGTGAATTAATTTCTGAGAGATTACACAAATGTGAATGGTGATGAGACAGTATAATGTGGCCTGAGTCAGCAGGTCATATGATCGCCATGCTGGGCTATACATTTGGTGTGGCATCGAGTGGAAAAGTCCCCGGATGGTGTGCTGAGGTATCGCAGACCATAGGTTGTTGACCTGTGTCCATAATTCATCAACATTGTGAGCAGTCATGCAGAGGCGTGAAGTCATCCACCAATGATGTTCCACACATTCTTTATTGGAGAGAATTCTGGGATCACCCTGGCTACCTAGTAGGCACTATCTGCTGATGTTAGCAGTGTGCGGGCGGGCGTTAAGTTAAAACTGGGTATTAGGGATAGATACCACAAAACAGGAGCACACCTAACTGACGTATCATCGTGCTGTCATTGTACCCATTATGCATATGAGCAGTGAATGGTTGTTGAGACTGATAGTGCCTTAAACCATGGCTGAGGAGCCATATGACGCTGATGGATGTAACAAAATCAGCTTGGTGAGCATGTCGTATCCAGACTCAATCGGCAATTGCTGGCACTGAGACAGAAGCAAGACTTGTTGCTGAATATAACATGGTCCCATTCATCCCCCCACACGTTTGGTATGGCCACTGCAACCTTGTGCGACAATGTGCTGCAGCAAGTGGCAGTCGTCACAATGGCTGGCGAGAGTGCAAACCTGCCTCTGCCTATCTGTGATTCATAGTCCATGTCGACACAGGGCTGTTTGTAGCTGTCTGTACACAGTGCCAAATGTTGTCTGCTGTGGATTGTGTGACTGTTACAGATTGCCTTCAAATGTGATTGAGGTGTTCAGATGTCTGTCTATGTGCACCAGTCCCACTACGGCGACACATTACCTTCCTCCAACCACTGTTGCCAAATCGGCTGACAGTTGTTGCATCCTGATATATTTCCACAGCGATGCAAAGCAGGGACCAATCAGCTGTATAATGAAGCCTCTGGTAAAGGTGTTATGTGAGAGTAACATTCCCGATAACGTCGCCCAGGCATTCCCTCATTACAAATGTTTTCACCATTGAGATCACTCTAATGAAGTGGTTCACACACCCAGGTAAGGACAACCATACTTAGCTATGCCAAACCATTTTGCCCTGTTATCTCCCTCACCTATCATGTGATTGGTTCACAACTGTACTCATTTCCATAACCCGACTGTCGCCATATACCCACCTATTTGCAATGGCATTTCAATAAATACTTCTTGGTGAGTCATTTTCTATGTCAAGCAGTGTATCATAAATCCTGCAACTTTCAGTACTTGTCCGAGGCAAAATTTATACCTTTATGCTACATATATGGGAATTAAATCCATACTGCATTAAAAAGAAATACAATTATATGAATAGCCCACCCCTTTTCTTAAAAATAAACTCATAATTTTTATTCATCCTAGAAAGTTGGACCTGAAAAAAAAAATGAGAACCAGAGGCTACACAAAACATACCTATAGACAATCCAATAAATCATTCGATGTGATGAAAAGCTATTATACTGTACCTTGCGACCAGGTTATTTAGCTGATGGTGTGCAAAAAAAGTGCCATTCAGAAATAAAACAACCCAACCCACTAGCTGGCTGAGAGCTCCATCAAGTCAATTGAGTTATTTTGTAAATATACCACCATATGTTTCTCAATAAAATGAAGGAATGATTGTCTGTTGTATAGCATCAGTATTGAAATGCACACCAGCCTGCAATGAGAAATACCTGATGATAGGTACCTAAAGAAAAAAATTGGGAATTAATAGAACATGACGGCAGCTGAGGTTTTCTTCAGTGACTTCAAAACAGGACCTTACAACAGCAAAGAACCCAATGGAGCTTTTTAACAACATCAAGTGCCAATAGAACTTTTTTATCACCTATCATCTAGAAGAATAAAAAAGTGTTTATAGATGAAAATAACATCAAATGGTAATATACTCTGTGCTTTTCTTTATGCTATAAAAAGACTTCATTGTATTTTATTAGGTAAAATGTCGTATTAAGGCTAAATAGCAAAGACAATGTTGATATATTAGTGCAAAATGGCATTAATGTATTTAACATATTAGGTATTACACTAATGGGACATTCAATCTCAACACTAAAATCACGTATATAAAGATTTTTAATTATTTTATCAGTAGCTGCTGCTGACAACATGCAGCAGGCACACAGTAGCCCTCATTGTGCTATGTTTTTGTATTACACAAATTTAAGTTTTAATTAATAAAATATTTAACATCACAAAACTATTGATGCATTTAATGTATACACAATTATGCCACATCAAAGTTAAAATTATTCATTATTCCTGAGGCTTTATAGACCCTTTAGCTGATTACTATCGATCGCTTCCATATGCAATGTTTTCAGCCCTGCTATCTAGCATATTCTTCATTTAACGATATTTTAAAGTTGATAAAGTTCTGAAAACAACTTGATGCTAAAAGTTTATATTATTGCTACGTCGTTATCCTAGAGGCTGGCTCAGATAGTATTCATTTGTTTCCTCGACTGGCTTGTTTGGCATTTTCTGTGAACTGGATTTTTCTTCTTCTGTAATAGCAAGAATATACTGATGTTCTATTTTATCATATAACAGTCCTTTCTGTGGTATCACATCAAGATGCTGGAACTGTTATTGTAGACTGTTACATTTCATCACTGTTGAGCTCTGTTAAGTTTTAGGATGATAATGTCCAGCAAATATGTACAATATACATTTTATGAAAGATTTTTAATCATAAGGAGAAAAGGGGTAATTAGTCAATCCCCTTGTTTTTTTGAAATTTTGTTAAAATATTATAAATTATGAGTTAAAGATATTTAGGAATTGAAATTATTTAATATTAGGAGGGTTGTTGTTAAAAGTATTAGTCAAGTCTTTTATAATGTTATGTGCAAGCAATTCAGAAGTGGGAGTTCATCAATTTTTGTGACTGTGTGTATGGGAGGGAAGTTTTTCAATAAATTCTTTGGAGTGAGGTTTGAAGGTGGGAGGTAGACCTATTTTTAACTGCATGTCCCATGGATGAGTGGTTAGCTTGCCTGGCTACTGGTCAAAGGGACCTGGTTTGAGCCCCAGGTAAGGCATGGTTGTTTGTGTTGTCTTTCTGCTGAGGTCCCACCATCCTCATAGGCCTTCTACTATAGCATATTAAACTGGCAGGCTCCTGTCAGACCTCTGTGGCAAGCAACTGTTTGAAGGGATTTTTTTTGTATTTAGTAGTATGGAAGAAAAATAGCAAAATTTTGGAATATAGGGAAATGAAATGGTAAAAAAAAGGAGTTTTTAACCCTTCTCAGCCATTTTTTCACTCTGATCACGCAAAAGAAATTTAACTTTAGAGCATTTCTGCCAAATAACTAATGAAAGGAATTATAGCATGTTATATGCCAAATTAATCAGGATTTTCTGGTCACTCTGGATTTTCTGAAAATAAAATATTTAGCAAAAAAGATGACTAGTTTTATTTTAAAAAGACGAGCTGGCATTAGTGCAACTGGTAAGAACGCTCTGGCATGTTTCTGAGAGATGCGGGTTCGATGAAAAATGGCAACAGTGCACCGTCGACCAAATTATAAAAAAGCCCCAAAACTAAATAATGTCCTCCCAGGCAACACAAACCGAAAAACATGAAAATCGGAAACAGTGCACCGCCGACCGAATTATAAAAAAAGCCCCAAAACTAAATGTCCTCCCAGGCAACACAAACCGAAAATCATGAAAATTGGAAACAGTGCACCGCCGACTGAATTATAAAAAAGCCCCCAAACCAAATAATCTCATCATATACAACAAAAACAAAAAATTCTTATAGCTTAAATAGAACTTCCCTAAATTATTGATTACCTTCCTGACTCCATCAAAAACTACCATGTTTTTCCACGCCAGCAATTCTACAATACCCATAAATTCTGCAGCGGAGATGGCTCAGTTGGTAGTACCCCAGGCTCATAATCTGCCGTTCCCAGGTTCGAGTCCCAGCCGGGTCAGCGTTGAGACTTCTTATCTCCGCAAAACTCCCCACCATGCCCACATTCAGCAGGGGATACCAATGGGCTTGGTAAAGGTTGCCGTCCGTCAGATGGAACATTAAGCCATGGCTCCGTGTGCTGGAGAGCCATACCCTGTGCACGTTAAAAGACATACTGAATGGCCTTCACGGAAGGCTACCATCTGTCTCCCAACAACTGTTCCAGTGGGTCCCCTTCCGCAACCTTCTCTGAGCCTTCAGGGTCCTTGTGACCTGGCCATTTCGCTCATGGTGTGCAACCCATAATTTCTACATCAAAAAGCCGCCAAACGCTTCCACATTTTACAATAAATCATATAAGTAACTTTAAGACTCCAAAATATATAACAAAATTAATAAATCACCATAATATACCAATAATTACCATACTACATGTAACTACTAAAAAACATTCAATTCATTCCAAACTATGATAATGAAATACACATGTTCATTACTATCGCCATGTTCGTCCCATACAAAAAAATTCCTAACATTCTTTCCCCCATGCATACTCCTCCTCCACTACATTAGAATCCTGTGAAAACTTTATACATTTCACCAAAAACTACTCTCCTAAAACCCTAACACCTCATAACAACTCTCATTTTTTAAACTTAAACTAATCATCTTTTTCCCATTTTCTTCCACTCACAACAAAACACATACTACTGCATCATACTAAACACAAAAAAAAATTAAATAATTCTATCTGGTTAACAACTCTTCCCTACCCCTTCAAATGCCCCTCACTCCAAACAACTTAAAAAACATTCCCCCTACACACAGCAGTAAGAAAGCTATTGAACTCCCACTTCCAAAAACATGACCTTAACATTACAAAACAGTTCACTAACACTATCAACAACAACCCTCCTAATATTAAATAATTCTAATTCCAAAATATCTTTAACATACTTTACACTCCGACGTCACACACCATTTGAGTAGTGCCATCTGTTAGCTGAGAACCATAACCTATACACCGACCAAAGACACCATACAAGTCAATCATGGAAACAAAAGAATAACACCTAAACTTAAGGTGACCAGACTTCCAGATTTTAGATGTTGTCCTGTTTATTATTTGTCCCAGTTAACAGTTTCTTTATTTTTTTTCATAAATAAAAAATATATAAGTAAAATTTTCTGCCAAAACATTTATTTCTAATGTCAGGATGTTCTGAATGATTGAAATCGTAGAATTTACTAAATTGTTCCGGTTTCACAAAGGTGAAATGTCCTGGTTTCTACGAATCGAAATTTAACCATGCGTAAACTCTAACTTTGCCTATGATGGTGTTCAAGATTAAATTAATTGCGAAATACCGCAAACCTTTGGAAGTTTTTTTTTGGGGGGGAAACTTCAGTTAACCGAGTGAAGCTTTTAAAAATTACAAAAACTGAAGGTTTCAAGATGCTTTAATCTGCATCATACGAAAAAAAATAACTTACGATCTCCCTCTTCGTCAACTTCAAATTCTTCTCCTCCTCCATCGATATCTAAAACATCTGCCATATTTAATTCAAATGCAAAACCTTTAAAAAAGCTTAACTGACCTTAATACAAAATCGCATCAACAATCATCTTCACTTACCATTATGACTTACTACGCTGATTGTAATCTTCGATCTTTTCAGAAGTTTATTGCCGCCGACTTTTGGGACACGATTTAAAGGACAAAAAAAAAATCATTTTTCAAGAAAAAAAAATCATTATCAAAGTTTCCCAAACTTTGATGATGATTTGATGATTGATAATGGTGATGATTTTAATGATGAAATGATGATGATTTTCCCAAAATTTGTTTTTTATCGCAACACCCTCTGCGCACACTGAAAATATATTTTGACAGTCAGAAACCTTCGATTAAAGTATATTAAATTATTTTAGCTTAACGTAAACTTTCAGTTGTTAAAAAAATGTCACAGAGAGGGAAAGAGTAAAAAGGTTAAAGAGATTATATTACCAAAATGAAATTTGGCGACACCGACTTTGGAAAGCATCATTTTTCTTACGCAACATTCACTACAAGAGAAAGATTTTGGGCTTAGCCTAGAGTTCTGAAAATTTCTAATTCAGATTATTCTGATACTTTGGCCTTTTTGGCAGATGATCTAAAAATAAAATAATAAATATACCCTCAAGCAGCTGCTTGCCACAGAGGTCTGACAGGAACCTGTCAATTTAATGCACCATAGTAGGTCTGTGAGGATGGCGGGACCTCAGCAGAAAAACAACACTAACATCCATGCTTTACCCCACACAACCACAATATCCGTAAATGATTCCTAAGACATCTAAGATGACAAATTGATATCCATTAATCATCTTAGATATTTTATAAAATATTTCTGGATATTGTGATTGTGTGGGACCTGGGGCTCGAACTTATCCAGGTCCCTACAGTCAGTAGCCAAGTTTATTCAGTAGCGAGTGTTAACCATTCGACCACTGAGATGAACTCTTTCATTAGAGCTATTGATGAGACTGGTGGTGGAGTAGGTTTGGTGATAATGAGAAAATTAAGTGATGAAAACTGGTCAGGGAAGCTGTGGTTCAGTTACTCTGAATGGTTGCACTCTTGAGCAGGTGTAGAGAGTGACTCTGTTGGTTCGGTCATAACTATATATTAGCCAATAGGTTATGAACACTGTGCCTAAAGGCCTTAGAAAGACGGGGTGACATAGGATGCGATGGACAGACAATGCCAAACAGGATGTTGTTAGAATTGGTCTACAGCTATGGTCTACAGTGGCCAGCCACAGCAGATGTAGCTCAAGACAGATATTCTTGGAGAACTAAAATTCCACAATCTGGTTGGACTTGGCATCTTGGCATCTTGAGCATGAGAGTCATGATGATAATGACGACGACGATGATGATTTTGAAAAACGAGGTTTAAATAGATTTAATTATGACCTTTAATTCTTCTTGAAACATATTTTTCCATTCAATCCATATTTTAGACGTTTTAGAGCTTTACAGTTAGATTCCCATTTGACAAAACATGGGATAATTAAAAAATAATAATAATAAAAATAATAAGTTTCTATTTTTCCATTTTGTTCCTTAATTTGTCAGGAATAAAATAAAACCAAAACGCTAAATCTTTTCAGCGAACTTTGGTATTATTTAATTTGGGTGTTTAATTTCTTTTGGATCAAAAATTCATCTAGAACTAGGAAAAATATATATAAAAGTCAGTTTCGCATCTTATTTTCGGTAAAAGAGTTAAATTTCAAATGCGAAAACTGATTTATTTAATCTCCCTTTGCTCTACTTTAATTAGAGGAAGTATCGTTTACATCAGGCTCGTCCAAATCAAACTTTGTGAAGTGCCACTAAGAAAAAATTATGTTCATAAAGAGCCACAGAAAAATGTATCTTCTTAAAAGTGAAAATATACATTTCTAATGAGCAATGCAATGAACTGCAAAAAAGAACAATTATATGCTTAAGAAATCAAGAAACTAGCTCGATAGAAAAAAATATACATATATACATTTTTAATGACCACTATGAATTGGCAGAAGGGCTTAGTTTGCACCTTAAAATATTTGTCAAAAAATTTGATAAAAAGGAATCAAATTCAGTATATTGATTAAATATTTTATGAGTTGGTGGTTGGATGGACCTGGTTCAGATTAGAGGCACTATATAGATAGAGGTTGGCCATATGAAAATTGGACGCCATGTTTTGTCGTCGCTCTGATCGTTTGGCATTGCAAAGCTCAATGGTATTGTACGGATACTTATGGATTCCGGGAAAAGGTAGGGTAATATTTGATACAGATTTCAGTGCCTACGATTGGAAGAAAACGGCTGAAAAAGGAAAAAGTAAAGTTTAGGGCATTTTAAAAAAAAGAGATATTTTTCCGCTTTGCTGTCTGTCCGTCTGTAGACATTGAACTTTTCTGTTTGCACAGATAAATAAAAAATTCTTTTTGAGTTGGATGATATTAATGAAATTTCATGATTTGCATTTTTCGACCTGTCCCAAACGTTATAACTTAGCCCTCTAACGGTGGAAAATTTTGAAAATACCAAAATATCAAACGAATATTCCAAACGATGTAGTTATGTTAGAAGTTGGAAATTTTGCTGTTGAAATGTGAAGGTTACGAAGTTACCATTGGCAACAATCACTTGACCCTTTAGACCTAGGAGGGCGGGTGAATGCAACTTTTTTTTTTTGTTAAAAGAAAATTTTATGCTTTTAAAAATAAATCAGAACTCTTTTTTGAGTTGGAGAGCTATTTATGAAATATTACAGTTTGAGTTTTCCAAATCTCCCAAAAGCTATAATTACGCCCTCTAACGGAGGAAAAAATTGAAAAATGCCAAAATTAAAAATTTCAGACAATATAATTTTGCTAGAAATTTCAAATTTTGAGGGTGGAATGTGACAGTCTTTAAGATTACATTTAAAATGGAGTTGACCCTACGCCCAAGGTCAGTAAGAAACAGAACGGTTTTGCTTTAAGAGATAATTCGAAATCTCTTTTTATTTGGTACTAATGAAATTTAATTCGCATTTTCAAATAGTAATTTTAATTTATATCATTAGGAATCACTAAATATCTAAACGGTGAAACTTTTTAAAGAATGTTTCAAGTGATCTGTTTATGGTAGAGCCGTCCCGTGGCCGAGTGGTTAGCACGCTTGGCTACTGATCTAAGGGACCTGAGTTCGAGCCCCGGATTAGGCATGGATGTGTGTGTCGTTTTTCTGCTGAGGTCCTGCCATCCTCTCAGATCTCCTACTGTGGCATATAAACTGACAGGCTCCTGTCAGACCTCTGTGGCAAGCAGCTGCTTGAGGGGTTTATGGTAAAAATTTCGACGGTAGCGTTTTGTTATGGTAGAACTTCCACTAGCAGCAATGATCTGCCCACTATTTTCAGAGGTGTGGGGGAAAAAAGTAGCATTTCTAATTTAAGAACTAAAAGACAAATACTTTTTATGTTGTATAATTACTAATAAAATGTTACTATGTGCATTTCCTCCATCATATATTTAAAAAAATTAAACCCTCAAGCAGCTGCTTTCTACAGTGGTCTGACAGGAGTCTGTCAGTTTAAATACACCATAGCAGAAGGTCCATGAGGATGATGGGAACTCATCAGAAAAACAACACAAACATCCATAATTAAAACTTTTAAGGAATGAAAAAGTAGGCAAAGGAGGAACTTCATTCTCTTTGAAAACGAGATTCCCATATGCGCCTGAGGCGATATGCATTATTCTAGTCATTTTACACATTCAGTACACTCTGACAGTGGAAATTCGAACTACTGCATAATTGGTAAAAGGAACTATTAATATTTTATTAGTACTTATAAACACAAAAAAAGTTTTTATCTCATAAAGCAGAAAAGTTTCATTTTACCAACATCCCCCTTGGTATAACGGGACAAATTATTACTATTAACACAAACTAACTATAATGGGACAAATCATTACTATTAACGTTTAAAATTGTAATGGTCAAGTGGTACTATTATTAGTGTAAATCACTTGATCATTACACTCTATAATTAAAAATTTAAGTTCCTATCGTAAACAGATCGTCTGCAATATTCGTTTAAAGATTTGGTATTCCCAATTTTTTTGGTAAATGCTTTTTTCAACCGTTAGAGGCAGCCTTTCTGGTTTTTATTTAGCGCTTTCTAGCAGTGGAAATTGCAACTAATTGGGATTAGAAAAATGTAAATATTAATATTTTTTAGTATCTATTAAACTAAAAGAAAGAGCTTGTTTCGTTTACTCTTAAAATAAAAAAAATTCATTTTCGCACCCCCTTTTGGATAAGAGGATAAAGCTTTGTTACCATTGTAAACCTTCTGATCATAACACTCTACTACCAAAATTTCATATTTCTAAAGTACATAGTTTGCTTTCAATATTCTCTTGAAATTTTAGCACGTTCCATCATTTTCCACCGCTTGAGGGCGCTATTAAAGCTATTGGAAGATTTCAAAATTGGGAATCACAATGTTTTTTTTACATCTATCCAACCGAAAAAGAATTTTTGGTTTATCTCTAAAAGTGAAAAAGGTTAATTGTCTACAGACAGACAGACAGACAGACAGGTAGAAAGACAGATGAATAGACAACAGTTAACAGAGAGACAGACGAACAAATATTGACATAGGCAGTTAATAAAGTGGAAACATTAGCTCGTTTTTCAAACGAACCTTAAAAGAAATTATTTTTTGGTTTTCAGTTAGCTCGTTTCACTTTTACATCAGATTGTCGTCTTCTGACAGAGTTTCTTGGAAAATAAATAAATTCATTAATTCATTTCTATGAGTGAAATTTTTACACACAAATGCAGTGCAGTGAGACTTTGATAAAATATGGAAGCTTTTATAGATAAAAAAAATGGTAGAAATGTATAAAACTATAACAACTGAGAAGTTTTAATTAGGTACACACACTAACTCATAGGCTTTCATCTGACTGTCCGACAAAACAAAACATTGCGCCCATAAACCACGTGACTCAATCAACCAATGGCAGACAATCAGCGAGATAGCCAGCCTCTAACTATACAGGACCTCTAGTTTAGATGTTTCTGCCCATTTTAGAGAAACAAGATTTTAAATTTAAAAAAATTGAAAAAGCGTCTTTTTAGATCTCAGGGGACACAAGCACTCTGTCCTGTTTCCAACTGTAAAATTTAAAAAAATTACGTGAAATACTCTGGTGGAAAATGTAAAAAAATTGTTTTAAGGCTCCATTTTCAGTAAAATTGGGTTATATTAATAAAAGATAACCTTCCTTTTTCTTTCCTACACTTGGTAGAAATATAGTTATATGTTTTGGCTTGTTTTAGACTTAAGCTATTTAAGGCCGCCAAGAAATTCTGATTTTGGCATTCTGTTTTAATACTACTAAGTCACCTCAGATTTCCGAGTAAATCATTGAGAGCAACATATCAGATGAAATAGAATGATTGAATGTTAAGCGAAGAAATCATGTGAATTCGATCCTCTCTAGCGAATTTTGAATTTATATGAGCGAACTTAGATTTTTTTCCCTGCACTTCAGAATTCTAAAACAACTAACATACAACAACAACTAACTAACAAGCTAACATACAAATAATTACACTTAGTTTACCCTCAGTACAGCATAAATTTTTGCCAAGGAATACTAGATTTTTCATTTAATTCCTCATGGCCGAGTGGTTAGCACACTTGGCTACTGATCTAATGGACCTGGGTTCAAGCCTCGGGTAAGACATGGATGTATGTGTCGTTTTTCTGCTGAGGTCCTGCCATCCTCTCAGATCTTCTACCTTTGCGTATAAACTGACAGACTCCTATCAAATCTCTGTAGCAAGCAGCTGCTTGAGGGGGGTATTTATTTCATTTTATTTATTATTGAGAATGGAGTATGCAAAATATCTATTTTCAGACTTTTTCCCAAGTTTGTGACCAATTAAAAAATAAATACCCCTCTCAAGCAGCTGCTTGCAACAGAGGTCTGACAGAAGCCTGTCAGTTTATATGCCATAGTAGAAGGTCTGTGAGGATGGCAGGATCTCAGCAGAAAAACATCACAGATATCCATGCCTTACCCAGGACTGCAACCCAGATCCCTTAGATCAGCAGCCAAGCGTGCTAACCACTCGGTCATGGGACAGCTATTTTTACCCAGAAAAAATTAAATCGCAATAGTTAAGTTAAACAAGATCAAACTCAGTAAATGAATCAAATTCCTTAACAGTTTTTAAAAAATCTGGTGCTCGGGTTTGTTTTCTACCTGTTACATCAAAATCTAAAAATAAGAACACGCAGCAGCAAGAATCATTTTAGGGGAGGAGAGGATAAAATAAATGGCAAAGGAAGTGAGAAATATAGACGCAATTTTTTTAATTTCTGTAAAGTTTAAAAACATGTGCAATATAATAAGAAAGAAATTGAAAAAAAAATCATTGCACACAAAAGTCATTAAATTTTAATCTCATTTTTTAGTCATCCTACAATTTCGAATGCGGCAAACTTGCCTCCATCACCTACTGTCACAGTATTAGAAAAACGAACTCTTTGATCTGATTTATTTCAACATTTATGGTCAGTGGACTTTTTTGGTCATTCTGGATTATTTTTCTCGTTATATCTCAGTAAATGACATGATATTAAAAAATCTTGTCTTTAATAGATGTGATTCCTCAATGGAGAACCACAAATAAGTTTCAAAAATATCGTTTACGACTGCTACAGTAACCCAGACCCCTTTGAACAACAACCAAGTGCACTAACCACTCGGCCACAGGATGACAGAAACACTCCCTCGCGGGAGAATCGAATCCCATCTCCCAGGTGACAGGCAGAGATACCGATGTAACACGTAAGGGGAAAAACTCAAGACAGTATAAAATGTTATCGTGTTTATCAAAAACTTGCGAAATCTCAGTAAATGACCAGATATAAAAAAAATCAAGTCTCCAATAGATGTAGTTCTTCAATGGAGAACCACAAATAAGTGTCAAAAATATCGTTTACGCCCACTACAGTAGCTATTTTTTTAGGTAAAAACAAATGACATTTATTGAAAAGTATATTTTCTGGCAATTTCTTTCACTAAAACTATTTGTTTGTCAATTTTTCTCATTATACTCTTAATTTTATTCTATATCTAGCGAAGTCATCTCCGTAACATGGTAATTATCCTGAAAGGCTCTAAAATAAAAAATAAAATGCATGTATTAATTGTAATTGAAAGCAAAAAATAATCAAATATGTAAAAAAGAATAAACATATCAATAAAATAACTTTTAATTTGTCAAAGATTCATGCTCTTTCAAAAATTATTTAATAATTTAGTAAAATTAAATAATTCTGAATTAAAAATATTACTTTTTAATTACCCAATCATATCAACAACAATTGGTCTGTAAATGGTAGCTAGGTAGTCACTGGAAGGAGAGCTATGCACCAATCCCCTGTGATGATGCATAGAACCGGCTAGGCCTAGCAGCTAATGTCCGACCCCACCTTCTCGTGCTGCAGACCGTGGGTACCTATCAAAAGAGATACTCTCTTGTGGAAGTGAACGGAAGTAGAAGGCTTCCAGATCAGTGTGGCCTACTTATTTGGACAACTCTGGCTACTTCTCTTTTTTTTCTACCCTGCTGAGGAGTGGTCAACCATACAAGGTCCTGGTTCTGACCATATAAACCCACTGGACTGGACAGGTATATGGCTCTGAGCTTCATTATGGATCCTGATTTTGCTGCACTGGTGGGCTTCTGTGGAGGGAAAATCTTCCGCTGTCTTTTCTGTTTGTTTGTGGGTTGACAGCCCCAAGTGAGTAGATTCATATGATATGTTTATCAGCTGGTGGATAATTCTGAGCAGAGGCCATCGCAGGCACCTGACCTCTTTACTTCTACTGGCATCATTAAATTCTACATTGGAGGAAGTCTTCCAGGGTAGATGGATTCAGCCTTTATTGGTGGGGGAACGGGTCTTTGCCCCATGCCTGCGATTACAGGACTGTTTGATATTGTCGGCATTTCCTCTCTCAATAAACATAGTTTCTTTAAACATCCCACTAACCATTTTCTCTCCATAGGTAGTTGGAATGTGAGGACTCTGCACATAGCTTTTTCTCTTGATGTCCTCACACAAGAATTCCACCATTATAATTTAGATATTCTCGGCTTGAAACAGACCAGATGGACAGATAAAGGTCAGATTCTTAAAAATAATCTTAAATTTCTCTTTTCAGGGAGGGAAGATAATAAGCATCAGCAAGGCGTGAATCTGCTCATCAGCAGATACGCTAGTGATGCTCTTCTAGGATATGAGTGCATTAGTGAAAGGTGTCTTGCAGCAAAATTTCAGACAAGCATTAAAGACTGGAATGTTATCTGCTGTTATGCCCCCATTGAGGATGCCGATTGAGGATAGGTTTTACGGACAACTTCAGGATATTTTGAATTCTGTCAAGAAAGGAAATGTTTCCCTTGTTCTGGATGACTTCAATGCCAAAGTTGGTACTACTCTGACCTTTGGGGACGGGCGATAGACCCTTTTGGTATTGGTAGCTGCAATGGGCAATGTCTTCTACGTGTAAATAAACTCAATGGTTTCAAAATAACTAACATTTATTACAAACACCACGACGTGCATAAATACACATGGGTTTCGCCTGATGAGCTGCATAAGAATATGATTGATTATATATTAATTAACAGCAAATGGGTTAGTTGTGTTAGGAATACCAGGTCATATAGGGGAGCTGAAATTGGATCTGACCATTACCTTGTTAAAAGTGTCTTGCAACTTAAACTTATGAAGTGTTGTGCTAAGATTAAAAGTTTACCTTTAATTTTGAAACTATGAAAGACCCAGTTATAGCTAAAGGTTACTGTGATAGGTTGCTTAGTCATAATGATAGGCATGGTTTGCTTACTACTGAAGTTGAGGAAGAATGGGACGATTTCAAACAGATGTTTTTAGACAATAATAGTACTCTTTTAGGAAAAAAGGAGCAGAGGAGACAGAATTATTTGAGTGATAAGTACTCGAGCTTATTTCAGAAAGGAAACTTCAGGAATATCCTTAATCAATATTCTACTAGTCCTAATAGAAAGCATTACAGGGAGCTTAATACATCTGTAAAGGATCAGTTAACAGCTGATAAGAATCTTTGGTTTGATGGCTTGGCTGACAAAGCCGAGGAAGCAGTCAGCCAGCACAATAGCAGAGAGCTGTACCAGATAGTTAATGTTTTGTGTGGTAGAAAACGAACAGGTATACAGGGACTGAAGGATAAACAAGGTCAAGTTATAGAAGGTGAGGAATCTGTCATGGCTAGGTGGGCTGAGCATTTCAGTGATGTTCCAAACAATGTGGTTAGTTCTCCTATTGTTTGCAATGATGATAGATGCATTGATGGCTTTAATGTTGGCCCTATAATACAATCTTAGGTTATTTTGCCTATTTCTAAACTTAAACTTCATAAATCCCCAGGGGTAGATGAAATTACTATGGAAATGATTAGAGGTGGGAATGTTTTGGTTACCACGTGGATGACTGAAATTTTGAATATCCTTTATGATAAAGGCATGGTTCCTAAGGATTTTCCAGAGCTATTATTATCTCTATTTTCAAAAAAGGTGATCGCAGTTCTTGTGATAACTATAGGGGTATCAGCTTACTCTCTGTTCCAGGTAAAGTTCTTTGCATGATTGTGCTTAATAGAATTAAGAATCTGGTTGATAGTCAATTGCGTGATGAGAAATGTGGATTTAGAAGTGGTAGGGAATGTGTGGATCAGATATTTTCACTTAGGCAGATTCTTGAGAAATGTTTAGAGTTTCAGAAACCTTTGGTTGCTAGCTTTGTTGATTTGAAAAAGGCTTTCGACTCTGTTGATCGTCATAATTTCTGGTTGATTGTGGGATCATATGGTATACCTGACAAGTTAGTTAACATAATGAAAGCTCTCTGTAATAACACTAAGTCGTGTGTGAGAGTTGGTAAGGCTTGTATCAATTGATTTAGCATTACTTCTGGTGGTCGACAAGGGTGCATTTTTTTCCTTTTCTCTTTAGTTTGGTTATTGATTACGTTATGCAAAATTCACTTCAAGGGACAGATTTTGGCCTCAAAGGGTCTGGAGACACTAAAATATCTGATTTAGATTATGCTGATGATTTAGCCCTTTTGTCAAATGATGTTGATGAGATGAACTCTTTCATTCCAGCTGTTGATGAGACTGGTAGTAGAGTGGGTTTGGTTATAAACAGAGAAAACTAAAGTGATGAAAATTGGTCAGGCAGGCTGTGATTCAGTTAATCTGAATGGTTGCAGTCTTGAACAGGTGTCACAGTTTAATTATCTTAGGAGCTATGTAAGAGATAATGGTGATGTGCGGCATGAGATTAACAGACGAATAGGGATTTTTGCCAGGACTTGTAAGAATCTATGGATAGTGTGGAGAAATAGACGTATACACCTAAAGACTAAAATTAGATTGTATAATAGTTTGGTTCTTTCTAGGGTTAGTTTGAACTAGCGACTGAGCCACCCCCGCCCCTCCCCCCGGAATCCAAAGGATCCCAGGGCGGGGGTTGCTCAGTCGGTAGCGCGCCAGGCTCGTAATCTGTAGTTCCCAGGTTCGAGTCCCAGCTGGGTCAGCGTTGAGGTTTATCTCCGCAAAAATTCCCTGCCTTGCCGACGGTCAGTAGGGAACACCGATGGGCTTGGAAAGGCCGCCGTTCGTCGGATGAGACGTTAAGCCCTGGCTCCGTGTTCGGGAGAGACATACCCTGTGCACATTAAAGAACATAGCTCCGTGTGCGGGAGAGACATACCCTGTGCACATCAAAGAACATGCTGGATGGCCTTGACGGGAGGCTACCATCTGTCTCCCAACAGCTGTTCCAGTGGGTCCCCTCCCCCAACCTTCTCTGAGCCTTCGGGGTCCATGTGACCTGGACATTTAGCCCATGGTGTGCAAAAAAGTGCCGCTCAGAGGTAAAACAACCCAACCCAACCCACAAAAGAGCGTACAGCAAAGTGAAAATCGGTAGCAAGTTAATCAAAGCAAATTATTGGGCTGCGGTTTCACTCTCGGTGTTATTGTGTTACGTACAAGCATCGTTTTCGCACGCGGAATTTTTGATTACGGCGTTTTGTACAGGCGGCATTTTGTATGTAGCGCTTTTGCCAGCGGCGTTTTTGCATGTAGCATTATGTAGAGTTGTCGTTTTTGCTGATGGCGTATTGCACAGCTAGCTTTTTTCTGCTTTGTTTGTGTATTCGGCGTTGTGTATTTGGCGTTTTTTCGTCGGCGTTCTATCATGGATCCGACCTTTCCTTCTAGCATTATTTTGGAGAGCGTGCTGAGTTATCCCCCTTAAATTTCATTATGCGTGCTGGGTTTTTGATTTTGAAAACCCAACATGCATAAAATTTCAAGTTTTTTTGAAAACCTTCACATTTTGAGTTTATGTACGGAAAAAATGTATATATTCATATAATGCCTTCATAATATGTAAACTACAGGAAAGAAAATTGAAATACCTGAAAGGATTAATGCCATTTTATTGAAACACAGGCAACTGTTAGCATACACTGAGATGTGCGATTGATTACATTATCAAAAAAAAAAAAATTACCACTTTACCTACTTGGTTGGGTTCGGTTGTTTTACCTCTGAGCAGCAGTTTTTTTGCACACCATGGGCTAAATGGCCAGGTCTCATGGACCCCGAAGGCTCAGGGATGGTTGGGAGAGGGGATCCACTGGAACAGCTACTAGGAGACAGATAGTAGCCTCCCGTCAAGGCCATCCAGCGTGTTCTTTAACGTGCACAGGGTATGGTTCTCCCGCACACGGGACCAACGTCTTAACGTTCCATCCGACGGAGAGCGGCATTTCCAAGCCTATCGGTGTCCCCTACTGACCATGGGCAGGGCGGGGAATTTTGTGAAGATAAATCTCAACTCTGACCCAGCTGAGACTCAAACCTGGGAACTACAGATTACGAGCCTGGCGCGCTACCGACTGAGCCACTCGCCACACGCCCCTTACCTACTTGGTATAGTGGTATAATTAGTATGATGTTGAACAACCCCACGCAGAAATATATTCATGAACACGGCGAGGAAGGCTATCGTACAGCTCTATAATGTCCTCCTGAGGGATAGAACGCCAAATAGCAAGAAGTCGCTGTTCCATTGCAGCAACAGTGGTTGTCACACCTCTTTGGTGTTGTTAGAGCTGTCGGTCCATAATATCCTAGATGTGTTGAAATGTCTATCGAGCGTGCTGGCCATGGCAATATTTGAACGTTTTGCTCATGTAGATACTGCAGACAAATGCGGCTGTGTGGGGACGGGTGTTATCTTGCTGGTAAAAGGTTCTGTGCTGCTGAACAAATGGGACAGCCGCTGCTGCAAAATGTTGGTAACATATCATTGGGCAGTTAGAGATCCCCTACTGCTGACCAGTTCTGATCGAGATGTCCGACTAATGGCACCCCACACTAAGTGCTGGAGCTGTGTGACGATGGCGCATGCCCTGGGTGGCGTTCCTTTCCCCTGGATGACGGCCAACACGTTGTCTACCGTCATGCTGACCAAAACAAACACGTGATTCATCACTAAACACCACAGTACTTAACTCTTGTTCGTCCCAGTTATGTCTGAAACAACACCACTGAACGTGCTTGCATGTGGGTGGATGTGAGGGGCAAACGCAGTGCTGGACGATAGGCTCGAAATGAAAACTGTAAAAGCCTGTTTCTTACAGTTCGCCTGGTAGGTATTCGATGTGTTACCTGTTGCCAGTCCCTTTGCAGTTGCGTTGTAGTCGCGAATCTGCAAATGGCGGTCCTGTCGCTTCGTTGTCATACGTCATCTTCCTGATCCTTGTCGGAGTGTGATGGATCCTTCTTGAACCCACTGGCGCCATATATTTTTACGACGGTGCTGGGATTGCGGCCAACAAGGATGGCCATATCTCTATACGATAAACCAACTTCTCTAAAGCCGAATATTCTTCCACGCTCAAAGTCTGTTAACAGTTGGAACTGCTGTCGAAATCTGCATAAGGGCATCTTTATCGGTTTAGAACAATATCCACAACGTTTTGTCAACCGAGGAGCTTTGGTTGCCTCCATATGTTTGACTGCACCGCACCTGTGACAGCTCGCGCTTGTCTAATCGTTTCGATCATCTTGCAAACCTAATCATTTCCATATAATACCTTAACCCGAAATTTCGTCATATTTGCATAACTTCTTGCAAGTGTTACATTTTTTTTTATTTCGTGTAACGTAAATGGTGTCTTCCCCAACTATTCGCCCATGACACTATCACCTTATTGATCCCTGGCTTATCCCTATGAGTTTTGTCTCTAGTATACATAGAACTCTGAGAAGACTCAAGACGTAATATGTGACCCCTTTTGACTATCCTTTTGGTGAAGAGATGGATGCATCTATTTCATTAATAACTGACTAGTCCTAGTCGAAGTGGGGTGATGTCATCAAAATATGGTAAAATTATTATGTCAGTAAGTGGTGCAAAGTGGACCTAATTCTGCCGTGCTTATAATAAAATTCCGTTGATACAAAGATTAGGAAACCACTGTACAATTCATCAGTGATTAGTTAGAGCTAGAATTCATTCTGCAGAACGTATTCGAAGCGGAAACAGTGAAAAGAAAAAAAATTAACTTTGCCAATGATTCTCACTTACGGAAAGATCTGTTGCAATGTAGGATACAAACTGTCGCCCGTTAACTTCCGAAAGGATTGAAAAATAAAACTTGTTCTGAAACCGTAGTATAGTAAGGAGGTGTATTAGTTAAACTACTGTAAACAAATTTTGATTAAAATTTTTGATACGATGGTACAAGCATAAAATTTTTATACGATTACCAAGAGAAGAATATAATTTGATGGATACCGTTGTAAAGTTTAATTCACAGACTGCTGGAAGAGATCGCTTATTCAGGTTTAATTTTGTAATATAAGTTGTATGTAATTGAAATACGTAATTATTTTTTATGGGTAGGTAATTAAATTGTAAGACTCCAAGGAGCGATTTGGGAGAATTACCGAAATGCCCAATTTGACAAAAGTACAAGCCCTTAAAGTGTGATTTTGTTTTCACCATAAGATCTCTCCATGGCGCGAAGACGAGAGTTCACACAGGCAGTGTTACTTCTTAGTGGCGACTAATAACAATGAAAACTTTGATTTTTCCTGAAGAATTATACGAAAAACTCTTAAAGTTACGGCCTTAACAAAAACACATAAGCGATTTCGACTAATCAAGGTATATATAGGGGTTTTTTTTTTTTGGTAGGTAAACGTAGTATGGAAGCAGAACCTGTTACATAGCCAAGCAATTGCTGAAATAAAACCACAAACTCCAACAGAAGACAGCTTCATTATATATATACAGATAGGAAATGTGCTCTACAATGCTTCAAAACAAGTGTAATTAAATGAAAATATCGGACATTAATAACTGATTTAAACATAGGTGGCAATCACAGCGTTACCTGGTTGACATTTTATTGTCAATATATCAGTAAATATTTTGTGGAAAAAATAATTGCACCCTGTCAATCATAGATGGTGCCAATGGTAGGTGCCGAAAATCATCGGTAAAGAGTTTAAAGTCTTAAATTAGTGAAAAAAGATGAGCCAGCATTAGTTCAATTGGTAAGAATACTTTGGCATGTTTCTGGAGAGATGCGGGTTCAAGTCCCATATGTCAGCAAAATTTTTTCCACAAAATATTTATTAATAACTGATACCTTATAAAGAATTGACAACCTAATAACAGATAACTATTACAAAAAAAAGTAATCAAATGGATATGAAGCCACAATAAAATAAAAGTCAATAAAAATTGCTGATGAAGTGGCAAACAAAGCATATAACAGGCAAGAAAAGACAAATATACTGATTAGCAGAGAATACATTAAAAGAAATGCCAACAATATGCAGCTGAAAACATTAGAAACTATATCTCAGCAGAAGGAAACATAAATAGCAACCAGTGAATGAAAGTAACACAGGAAATCAATAACACTATCCTTAAGTCTTTCACCAGGATACAACAAAATGTAATCGAAAAACTTAGAACAGGCAATATCTTTCTCTATAAAATAGAAAAAATCCCAAACCCAAACTGTCATACATGCCAACAACCTGAAACTGTCCAATATCCTTATGGAATACACAGCTACAGAAGAACAGCATTAACACTTTAAAAAGAAATATCAGGTAAAACCATGGAAGAATTCAACATTAAAAATATACTACACCATCCTAATATCAAACTTAGACCTAAAATCTGGAAACATACTAGAATTACTCAACAATATCAAAATATATGACAAAATACAATAGTTAACGAACCAAAAAAAAATACATAAAGAGCAAAACAGTGACACATGACCCAAGACTAACAATGATATATTTAAAAAAAAGCTATACCCTGGAAAATAAAGTCCAGAATGTAAACAAGAAGACCTAAACTATTACTCCACACAACAACAGAATAAAAAGTGAACTTTATAGGCCTACAAAACATGAACCTATAGTGCTACCAGAAAAAAAAAGTAACAACCATAAAAGAGGCCACATCAGTGCTCCCAGTCTAACTAAAAATCATGGAACTTTTTAAATATAAAAATACAGCCATCCAATTTGTGCCAATGAAGAGGAAAAAGTTCTTGCTTTTCCTTTTCACAGCCCAAGTACCAGAGAAGACAGCCAACCATATGAAGAAAAAAAATCATTTAATGATAATAATAAAAAAGAAAAAACCCAAAATGGACCAGACTCACAGTTGTTGTGACACTACTACCCGATATGATAGAAAACATCATCATCCTCAAGCAGCAATGGGCTATATAGGTCCAATGAGACTGTACAATTTAGTTCTCCAAACATATCTGCCCTGAGCTACATCTGCTGTATTTGGCCACTGCACACCAATTCTAACCAAGTCCTGTTTGACATTGTCTGCCCACCACATCCTAGATCTTCCCCTCTTTCTGAGGCCCGTAGGCACACTGTTCATAACCCTATTCACCAATTTATAATTATCTAAATGGGCAACATGGCCAAACCAGCGGTGTCTCTCCCTGCACAATATGCTGCTCAAAGGAGGTTACCAACTCCTTTGCCTAACCTCATCATTAGTTGCAAAGTTGAGCCACCTAATACCCAAGATGCTGTGTAAACATCTAGAATCAAAAGCATCTAGTTTCCCATTATCTTGTATACCAAGCATAAAGTTTTTGTACTATAACTAATCCGAGAAAGAAGCAAACTATTATAAGCCTTATTTTGGTCTTTAGGTGTATACACATATTTCTCCACACTCTCCATAAATTCTTAAAAGTCCTGGCAGCAATCCCTATTCATCTGTTAATCTCATGCCGCACATCACCAGTATTTGTTAAATATCTCCCAAGATAATTAAACTGTGACACCTGCTCAAGACTGCAACTATTCAGATTAACTGAATCACTGCCTGCCTGACCAATTTTCATCACTTTAGTTTTATCTCTCTTTATAATCAAACTCGCTATCCTTAAGTCTTTTACCAGGATACAACAAATTGTAATTGTAAAACATAGAACAGGCAATATTTTTCTCTATAAAATAAAAAAATCCCTCCCACCTCAAATCAGAATTAAGCCGTAACTGGCATAGTGGTTAGGCAGCTAGCGACTGTTCCAGCAAGGCAAACTTTGTGTGTTGTGTTAGCTCTAACTAAGGTAGTGGTCAGCAGTGACTTCGGTCTTAGTAGGGCATGTCCTTGTATGAGAAAGCCTGTAAAAGCTAGGAGTAGCTTCTAAGATTCTTCTCTGTCCTATATGTTGCAAATAATAAAAAAAAAACATACTGTACTACCAGTCTCATCAACAGCTCGAACGAAAGAGTTCATCTCATCAAAATCATTTGCTAAAAGGGCTAAATCATCAGCATAATCTAAATTTGAAATTTTAAGATCTCTAGACCATTTAAGACCAAAATCTTTCCTTTCCAGTGAATTTTGCATAATGTAATCAACCAAACTAAAGGGAAAAGGAGACAAAATGCACCCTTGTTGAACACCAGAACCAATGCTAAACCAATTGCTACAAGCCTTACCAACTCTCACACATGACTCAGTGTTATTATAGAGAGCTTTCATTATGTTAACTAACTTGTTCAATGTTCCATATGATATGACAGTCAACAGAGTCAAAAGCCTTTTTCAGATCAACAAAGCTAGCAACCAAAGGTTTCTGAAACTCTAAACATTTTTCATGAACCTACCTGAGTGAAAATATCTGTTATCTACACATCCCATACCACTTCTGAATCCACATTGCTCATCACGTAATTGCCCGCCAACCAAATTTTTAATTCTATTAAGCACAATTGCAAAGAACTTTACCTGAAACAGAAAGTAGGCTGATACTGAATCAACAACTGATAATCAACAACTGAGATCTTGATTATAGTTATCACAAGAACTGCGATCACCTTTTTTTTAAAAATAGGGATAATAACATCCCTGGTAAAACTCTTAGGAACCATGCCTCTGTCATAAAAGATATTCAAAATTTCGGTCATCCATGTGGTAACTGAAACATTCTCAGCTCTAAGCATTTCCATAGTAATTTCATTGATTAATGGGGATTTATGAAGTTTAAGTTTAGAAATATCCAAAATAACTTCAGATTATGTTATAGGGCCAACATTAAAGCCACCAATGCATCTATCATCATTACAAACAATGGGAGTAGAACTAACAACATTGTTTAGAACATCACTGAAATGCTCTGCTCACCTAGCCATGACAGAATCCTCACCTTCTATAACCTTACCTTGTTTATCCTTCAATCCCTGTATACCTGTTCGTTTTCTACTACACAAAACATTAACTATCTGGTACAGCTCTCTACTGTTGTGCTGTCTAAATGCGGCTTTATAAGCTAAGCCATAAAGCCAAAGATTCTTATCAGCAACTAACTGATCATTTACACATTTATTAAGCTCTCTGTAAAGCTTTCTATTAGGACTAGAAGGGTATTGATTAAGGACATTCCTGCAGTTCTTTCTTTCAGAAATAAGCTGAAGTGCCTTATCACTGAAATAATTCTGCCTCTTCTGCTCCTTTTTCCTAAAAGAGTACTGTTAGTTTCAAAAAAAAAAAGCCCGTTTAAAACGGTTCCATTCTTCCTCAACTTCAGTAGTAAGCATACCATGACTGTCATAATGACTAAGTAACCTATCATGGTAAGTTTTAGCTATAACTGGGTCTTTCAGAGCTTCAGTATTAAAGGTAAATTTTTTAACCTTAGCAAAACACTTCTTAAGTTTAAGTTGCAAGACACTTTTAACAAGGTAATGATCAGATCCAATTTCAGCTCCCTTATATGCCCCAGTATGCCTAACAGAACTAGCCATTTGCTGTTAATTAATATATAATCAATCATATTCTTATGCAGCCCATCAGGTGAAACCCTTGTGTACTTATGTATGTCACAGTGTTTGTAATAAGTATTAGTTATTCTGAAACCATTGAGTTTACTTTACCTGTAGAAAACATTGCAGCTATAATAAATAAATAAATCCCCCCCTCAAGCAGCTACTTGCCACAGAGGTCTGACAGGAGCCTGTCAGTTTATATGCCATAGTAGAAGATCTGAGAGGATGGGAGGACTTCAGCTGAAAAACGACGCATATATCCATGCCTTACCGGGGGCTCTAACCCAGCAATACCAAAAGGGCTTATCACCCCTCCCCAAAGCTCAAAGTCAGTGTCAACTTTGGCATTGAAGCCACCTAGAACAAGGGTAATATCTCCATTCTTGATAGAATTCAAAATATTCTGAAGTTGTCCTTAAAACCTATCCTTCTCATCCTCATCAGCATCCTCATTGGGGACATAATAGCAGATAACATTCAAGTCTTTAAAACTTGTCTGAAATTTTGCTGTTAGAAACCTTTCATTAATGCACTCATATGCTAGAAGAGCATCACTAACATGTCTGCTGAGAAGCAGACCTACACCTTGGTGTTTATTATCGTTCCTCCCTAAAAAGAGAAATTTAAGATTATTTTTAAGAATCTGACCTTTATCTGTCCATCTGGTCTGTTTCAAGCCGAGAATATCTAAATTATAATGGTGGAACATCCCCTACCACTTCTGAATCTACATTGCTCATCATGCAATTGACTGTCAACCAGATACTTAATTCTATTAACCCTTCCAGTGTCCAGGACATCTGTATACATTTACAGAATTTGAAATGAGAGACCAAGGACGTATACATCGGTTTTTAGTACAACAAAAAAAAAATCGATTTAAAAAAAAAAGTTACTGTTTTAAAATTTTTTATACATATAAAAATATATAATTCAGGCTTCATAAATAATATTTTTTTTTCTCATTTGATGCATTTTTTATTAAACTGTGACATAAATAATTTGTTATAGCCATCTGATTGCCATTTCTTAGAAGCAATAGAAGGTATTGCTATTTGTTTGTGAACATTACTCTGTGCTGAAGCAATCCTCTAATTTAAGCTCAGAGTTTGATTTGAACTATTATCAACTAATTTTTCCTTAAAGTTTTTAAAAACTTCTGCTAATTAACAAAAAAAGCTGTTATTTTTAAAAAATGGAAGATTTTGAAAGTAATTACGAAATATGTACTTATTTTTTTTTTGGTATACCACTGTAAAAAGTCTTATTAAAATTAATCTATTTTTACAATGTTCAAATTTTTTACTTCAATAAAATTCATAATTAAATTCTTTTTAATTATTATATAACATGACCTATTTCTGTTCATTTCAGATTCTTAAAAATAATCTTAAATTTACCTTTTCAGGTAGGGACAATAATAAGCATCACCAAGTGGTAGGTCTGCTTCTCAGTCAACACACCAGTGATGCTTTTCTAGGATATGAATGCATTAATGTTTCTTACAGCAAAATTTCATAGAAGCATTAAACACTTGAATGTTATCTGCTATAATTCCCCCACTGAGGATGCCGATGAGGATGAAAAGGATAGGTTTTACAGACAATTCAGGATATTTTGAATTCTATCAAGAAAGGAGATATTACCCTTGTTCTAGGTGACTTCAGTGACAAAGTTGGTACTGACTGACATTTGGGGAGGGGTGATAGGCCCTTTTGGTAATGGTAGCTGCAATGGGCAACATCTCCTACAGGTAAGTAAACTTAATGGATTCAGAATAACTAACACTTATTACGAACACCACGATATACATAGGTACACATGGGTTTCACCTGATGGGCTGCATAAGAATATGATTGATTATATAGTAATTAACAGCAAATGGGCTAGTTCTGTTAGGAATACCAGGTCATATAGGGGAGCTGAAATTGGATCTGACCATTACCTTGTTAAAAGTGTCTTGCAACTTAAACTTAAAAAGTGTTATGCTAGGGTTAGAAATTTTACCTTTAATACCGAAGCTCTGAAAGACCCAGTTATAGCTAAAGCTTACCATGATAGGTTACTTAGTCATTATGACAGTCATAGTTTGCTTACTATTGAAGTTGAGGAAGAATGGGATCATTTTAAACAGGCTTTTTTGGACACTAACGGCACTCTTTTAGGAAAAAAGGAGCACAAGAGGCAGAATTATCTGAGTGATAGGGCACTTGAGTTTATTTTGGAAAGAAAGAATTGCAGGAATGTCCTTAATCAATACCCTACTAGTCCTAATAGAAAGCATTACAGAGAACTTAATAAACGTGTAAAACATCAGTTAGCTGCTGATAAGAATCTTTGGCTTGATGACTTGGCTGATAAAGCTGAGGAAGCAGTTAGACAGCACAACAGCAGAGAGCTGTACCAGATAGTTAATGTTTTGTGTGGTAGAAAACGGACAGCTATACAGGGATTGAAGGATAAACAAGGTAAGGTTATAGAAGGTGAGGATTCTGTGATGGCTAGGTGGGCTGAGCATTTCAGTGATATTCTAAACAATGTGGTTAGTTCTATTCCCATGGTTTGCAATGATGATAGATGCATTGGTGGCTTTAATGTTGGCCCTATAACTCAATCTGAAGTTATTTCGGCTGTTTCTAAACTTAAACTTCAGTAATCCCCAGGGGTAGATGAAATTACTACGGAAATGCTTAGAGCTGGGAATGTTTTGGCTACCACTTGGTGACTGAAATTTTGAATAACTTTTATAATAAAGGCATAGTTCCTAAGGATTTTACCAGAGCTATTATTATCCCTTATTGTCGAAAAAGGTGATGGAAGTTCTTGTGATAACTATAGAGGTATAGCCTACTACTCTCTGTTCCAGGTAAAGTTCTTTCCATGATTGTGCTTAATAGAATTAAGAATCTGGTTGACAGTCAATTACCTGATGAGCAATGTGGATTCAGAAGTGGTAGGGATGTGTGGATCAGATATTTTCACTTAGGCAGATTCTTGAGAAATGTTTAGAGTTTCAGAAACCTTTGGTTGCTAGCTTTGTTGATTTCAAAAAGACTTTCGACTCTGTTGATCATCATAATTTGTGGTTGATTGTGGGATCATATGGTATACCAGACAAGTTAGTTAACATAATGAAAGCTCTCTATAATAACACAGTCGTGTGTGAGCGTTGGTAAGTCTTGTAGCAATTGGTTTAGCATTACTTCTGGTGTACGACAAGGGTGCATTTTGTCTCCTTTTCTCTTTTGCTTGGTTATTGATTATGTTATGAGAAATTCACTTCGAGGGAAAGATTTTGGCCTTAAATGGACTGGAGATATTAAAATTTCTGATTAAGATTATGCTGATGATTTAGCCTTTTTGGCAAATGATGTTGATGAGATGAACTCTTTCATTCGAGCTGTTGATGAAACTGGTAGTAGAGTTGGTTTGGTTATAAACAGAGAGAAAATTAAAGTGATGAAAATTTGTCAGGCAGGCTGTGATTCAGTTAATCTGAGTGGTTGCAGTCTTGAACAGGTGTCACAGTTTAATTACCTTGGGAGCTATGTAACATATACTGGTGATGTGCGTCATGAGATTAACAGACGAATAGGGATTGCTTCCGGGACTTGTAAGAATCTATGGAGAGTGTGGAGAAATAGGCGTATACACCTAAAGACTAAACTTAGACTGTATAATAGTTTTGTTCTTTCTAGGGTTAGTTATGGCAGTGAAACTTGGATACTTCGTAAACAAGATAATAGGAAACTAGATGCTTTTGATTCCAGATGCTTATGCAGTATCTTGGTCATTAGGTGGTTCAACTTTGTAACTAATGATGAGGTTAGGCAAAGGAGTTTTGCAACCTCCTTTAAGCAGCATATTGTGCAGAGAGAGACTCCATTGGTTTCGCCATGTTGCCCATATGAATAATTATAGATTAGCGAATAGGGTTATGAACAGTGTGCCTAAAGGCCTCAGAAAGAAGGGGAGACCTAGAATGCCGTGGGCAGACAATGTCAAACAGGACCTTGTTAGAATTGGTGTGCAGTGGCCAGATGCAGTAGATGTAGTCCAGGATAGACTTGCTTGGAGAACTAAATTGCACGGTTTGGTTGGACCTCCATAGCTCATGGCTGCTTGAGGATGATGATGATGAATACTTATTACAAACACCGCGACATACATAAGTACACGTAGGTTTCACCAGATGGGCTGCATAAGAATATGATAGATTATATATTAATTGACAGCAAATGGGCTAGTTCTGTTAGGCATACTGGGGCATATAGGGGAGCTGAAATTGGATCTGATCATTACCTTGTTAAAAGTGTCTTGCAACTTAAACTTAAGAAGTGTTTTGCTAAGGTTAAAAAATTTACCTTTAATACTGAAGCTCTGAAAGACCCAGTTATAGCTAAAACTTACCATGATAGGTTACTTAGTCATTATGACAGTCATGGTATGCTTACTACTGAAGTTGAGGAAGAATGGAACCGTTTTAAACGGGCTTTTTTTTTTTTGAAACTAACAGTACTCTTTTAGGAAAAAGGAGCAGAAGAGGCAGAATTATTTCAGTGATAAGGCACTTCAGCTTATTTCTGAAAGAAAGAACTGCAGGAATGTCCTTAATCAATACCCTTCTAGTCCTAATAGAAAGCTTTACAGAGAGCTTAATAAATGTGTAAATGATCAGTTAGTTGCTGATAAGAATCTTTGGCTTTATGGCTTAGCTTATAAAGCCGCATTTAGACAGCACAACAGTAGAGAGCTGTACCAGATAGTTAATGTTTTGTGTAGTAGAAAACGGACAGGTATACAGGGATTGAAGGATAAACAAGGTAAGATTATAGAAGGTGAGGATTCTGTCATGGCTAGGTGGGCTGAGCATTTCAGTGATGTTCTAAACAATGTGGTTATTTCTACTCCTATTGCCTGTAATGATGATAGATGCATTAGTGGCTTTAGTGTTGGCCCTATAACACAATCTGAAGTGATTTTGGCTGTTTCTAAACTTAAACTTCATAAAACCTCAGGTATAGAGGAAATTACTACGGAAATGCTTAGAGCTGGGAATGTTTCGGTTACCATGTGGATGACTGAAATTTTGAATATCCTTTTTGATAAAGGCAAAAAATTATTATCTCTATTTTCAAAAAAGGTGATCACAGTTCTTGTGATAACTATAGGGGTATCAGCCTACTCTCTGTTCCAGGTAAAGTTCTTTGCATGATTGTACTTTAATAGAATTAAGAATCTAGTTGACAGTCAATTGCATGATGAGAAATGTGGATTTAGAAGTGGTAGGGAATGTGTGGATCAGATATTGTCACTTACACAGATTCTTGAGAAATACTTAGTTTAAGAAACCTTCGGTTGCTAGCTTTATTGATTTCAAAAAAGTTTTCGACTCTGTTGATCGTCATAATTTGTGTGATTGTGAGATTGTATGCCATACCAGACAAGTTAGTTAATATAATGAAAGCTCTCTATAATAACACTGAGTCATGTGTGTGAGTTGATGAGGCTTGTAGCAATTGGCTTAGCATTGCTTTTGGTGTTCGACAAGGGTGCATTTTGCCCCCTTTTCTCTTTAGTTTGCTTATTGATTGCGTTCTGTGAAATTCACTGCAAGGGAAAGATTTTGGCCTTAAATGATCTAGAGATTTCAAAATTTCTGATTTAGATTATGCAGATGATTTGGCTAATGATATTGTTAGCTAAATGATATTTATGAGATGAACTCTTTAGAGCTGCTGATGAGATTGGAAGTAGAGTAGGTTTGGTGATAAAAGAGAGAAAACTGAAGTTATGAAAATTGATCAGGCAGGCTCTGGTTCAGTTAATCTGAATGTATATGTTAATATGAATCTAATTGTGTATATCCAAGGACCAGCCTTTCCCACAATTACCCTCGCAAATGATGGTTGATTTCTGTAGCAAGGAAGTCGAAATTGTTTCCGTATCTAAGACATTCATTTTCAAAAATAGTAGAGGCTCAAAATTTTTTTTACCAAAAAGACAAGAAATAATAAAAGAAAAATTACATATAACTGATAGGATGTTAAATAAAATATCCATAACAACTTTTAAGCCGGGCTCCGATGTAGCATAACTCAGAATGATTGATAAATCAGCCGACCGAAAGATCGCTAACTTACAGAAAGAAATCTACAGCAATGAATTTGCTTCCATATCCAAGACCTCATTTATTTTGAGGAAATGATACCAAAGTTTTACTGGAAAAGTAATAAGTAATAAAAAAAATTTACATATGGCCTAATGCAATGTTAAAATATCCTCAGCAACAAGTTGTAGGCCAGCTGTACGATGTAGCATAACTATGAAAAATCTATACTGTATTGATCGGCCTTGGTGTTTTTTAGTTGTTAGTGTTTTTTTCACTAATTCACGAAAATAAATCTACTGAAATAAAAACTAAGGTTTAAATATAAAAATAAGTAAATACGAACTCTACAAAGGGATACAAATTTTTTGAAATTTAAAATCTGAAATTTTGCAGACTATAAAAAGAAAACTACATTTCGATGATTCCAAAAGTGGATGCAACATAATGCCTATCGACCTTGGGGGGTGAACCCCCAATGTGGAGCAGCAGCAATACTTTGTTTTTCTCAGTTTCTCAGATGTCTTTCGAACATAACCAAAATGCGTACGTCCGCCAGACTGTTTTATACATACCATGCTTTCAAAGAAAGAGACAAATATCTAATATGCTGAACCAAAACTGTAAAAAACACATAGCACACGGAATGGAGATAGCATGTGTCAGATATCTGCCTCTTGTTTGCCTCAGTGAGCCATACTAATTAAATGCAGCTGCACCCAGAATTTTAAGACGGATGTGTTTATTTCCAGTTTTGATTTTAGAGCAGGAATGATGCATAGAATGCTGGGAAAAATGATAAAAATAATTTTGGGAATACTGAAATAGGTTTATGACAGAAAAGAGTGTGAAATGGAAAATAAAAGTGGTGGTATGTACTTTGTAAATTACTTCCAAAATCTACCATTTTTAAAAATAGGTTTTTTTTTTGTCAATTTTTAGATTTTTGAAAATTTTATGGAAAAATTTGTTGGTAATAGTTCAAATCAAACTTGTGAGCTTAAATCAGAAGGTTTCTTCAGCAAATAGGAATGTTAACAAGCAAATCAGCAATACCATTTAGTGCTTCTAAGAAATGGCAATCAGATGGCTTTATCAAATTATTTATATTGTAGTTTAATAAAATATGCATCAGATTTAAAAGCAAAATATTATTTTTCAAGCCTGAATTATATATTCTTATAAGATATATATATATAAATTACAAATGCAATTCTTATTTTTTAAAAATCAATTTTTTTTCTGTTGTGCTAAAATCGTATATATACAGTACTGTGCAAATTAGTTGGGACAATAGGAAAATGCAGTAACAAAGTTACAACTAAAATATTTATTTGTTTAATAGTGTAGTTAATAGTGAATGTGACCCCACTTAGCTTTAATTACTTCTTCCACCCTCTCAACCATTGATGCCACTAGCTTTCCACACATCTTCACTTCAGGGTCGTGGTACCACACTTTCATGACACTTTCTATCATTTTGGATTTCGTCATGCAATCCATCTTAGATATGCACGCTTTAATAATGGCCCACAAATTTTCAATGGGGTTTAAATCAGGTGAATTTCCTGGCCACTCCAATACCTTCAAATGTTTCTGGGTAAAAAAACTCTTAGCAAGCTTAGAATTGTGGCATGGAGCCAGATCATGTTGAAATACCCCATCGCTGTTAGGAAACAGCTTCTGCAGTGTTGGGACCATTTTCGCCTCCAGAATGCCTATGTACTTTTGCTATCCATCATTCCTTAAATCGGGTGAAGTGTCTGCCGATTTAAGGTCGGCAATCGGATTAAGGCAGATTAAAATTATTAAGGCGGATTGATAAATCAGCCTTAAAGGCTGTCGGGTGAATCGGGGAAGCTGTGAAACATCCCCAAAACATGACCTTGGATGGGTGTTTGATTACAAACAAGTTTAGACTTGCAGCGGAAGGGACTTTGCATTCCTTCACTTCTCCCAACTAATTCACACAGTACTGTACGTCCTTGGTCCCCCATTTCAGATTCTGTGGACATATACAGATGATGTGGACACTGGAAGGGTTAAATTTACTTACCTGTAGGAGATGTTGCCCATTGCCATTGCAACTACCAATGCCAAAAGGGCCTATCATCCCTCCCCAAATGTCAGAGTCTGAACCAACTTTGGCATTGAAGTCACCTAGAAACAAGGGTAATAACTCTTGTCAGAATTCAAAATATCCTGAAGACCTGGTATTCAAATATCCTATATGACCTGGTATTCCTAACAGAACTAGCCTATTTGCTGTTAATTAATATATAATCAATCATATTCTTATGCAGCCCATCGGGTGAAACCCATGTGTACTTATGTATGTCGTGGTGTTTGTAATAAGTGTTAGTTATTCTGAAACCATTGAGTTTACTTACCTGTAGGAGACATTGCCCATTGCCATTGCAGCTACCAATACAAAAGGGCCTATCACCCCTCTCCAAAGGTCAGAGTCAGTACCAACTTTGGCAGTGAAGTCACCTGGAACAAGGGTAATATCTCCTTTCTTGACAGAATTCAAAATATCCTGAAGTTGTCTGCAAAACCTATCCTTCTCATCCTCAATGGGAGCATAACAACAGATAACATTCAAGTCTTTAATGCTTGTCTGAAATTGCAGCATTAAAGACTTGACTTTCATTAATGCACTCATATTCTATAAGAGCATCACTTGTGTGTCTGCTGAGAAGCAAACCTATGCCTTGGACATGTTTTTATCTTCCCTCCCTAAAAAGAGAAATTTAAGATTATTTTTAAGAGTCTTACCTTTATCTGTCCATCTAGTCTATTGCAAGCCGAGAACATCAAGGTTATAATGATGGAATGCTTGTGTGAGGACATCAAGAGAATAACTCTGTGCAGAGTCCTCACATTCCAACTACATATGGAGAAAAAAATGGTTTGTGGGATGTTTAAAGAAACATGTTTATTGAGAGAGGAAATCTGACAATGTCAAACAGCCCCCTAATTGCATGCCTGGGACAAAGACCTGTTCCCTCACTACTAATAGCTGAAGCCATCTACACTGGAAGACTTTCTCCAGTGTAGGTTTTGATAATGCCTGTAGAAGGGGCATCATCATCATCAAATCATCTGCATAATCTAAATCAGAAATTTTGAAATCTCTAGACCATTTAAGGCCAAAATCTTTCCTTGTAAAGAATTTCACATAACATAATAACCAAAGAGTAAAGGAGACAAAATGCATCCTTGTCTGACTTCACTAGTAATGCTAAACTAATCTCTGTAAGCCTTACCAACTCTTGCACATGACTCAGTGTTATTATAGAGAGCTTTCATTTATGCTAACTAACTTGTCAGATATTCCATATAATCGAGCAATCAATGACAAATTATGTCAAGCAACAGAATCAAAAACCTTTTTTAAATCTGTAGAACTAGTAACCACAGGAGGTATTTGAAACTCTAAACATTTCTAAATAATCAGCCTAAATGAAAATATTTGATATACACATCCCTTAACACTTCTAAATCCACACTGTTCATCATGTTGTTGGCCATTAACTTAATCCTTAATTTCTATTAAGCACAATATTTTACAAGAACTGAGATTACCCTTTTTAAAAATAGGGATAATAATAGCTCTAGTAAAATCCTTAGGAACAATACCTTTATCATAAAAAAAAATCAATTTCAGTCAGCCATGTGATAACACAAATGTTCCCAGCTCTAAGCATTTCAGTAGTAATTTCATCTATCCTTGGGGATTTATGCAGTTTTACTTTGGAGATATCCAAAGTGACTTCAGAGTGTGATATAGGACCAACATTAAAGCCAGTAATGCATCTATCCTCATTACAAACAATGAGAGTAGCTCTCACCTAGCCATGACAAAATCCTCGCCTTTAACAGCCTTACCATGTTTATCCTTCAATCCATCTGTATCTGTCTGTTCTCACATAAAACATTAACTTTCTGGTACAACTCCCTTCTGTGGTGCTGTCTAGCTGCTTCCTAAGCTTTGCCAGCCTAGCTATCAAGTTAAATATTCTTATCAGCTGTTAACTGATCCTTTACATGTTTATTAAGTTCTTTGTAATGTGGAAAAATCAAAGCATAAATATATTCTGTATAGCAAATAGTTGGCATCTTGCTCTTACAATTTTATTCAAAAATCACAACCCGGGTTGGTTTATTTTACCACAGACCGTATAAGGAACAATAAGGAGAAGCTACATAGAGCTAATGTATGACAAATGATCAGTGTGCTATCATACTTGAGGGATCAAACAGTTGTACAAGTAAGCTCACTTTACACAGCATAAGTCGAAGAAACTGCATATATGCTTCTACTCAACATCACCATATTAGCTGGTATCAAACCAAGGACTAACTTAAATTAGAAGCAAGCATTTTAATAATCATGCCACCCTCTCTAGTGGATTTTTTTGCTTTTGCTTGGCAGTAAGAAACAAAGATATAAATAGGTTAACAGTTTGTAAAATTTATGTAGATTTGAAGTAAATTGAAATGATAAATTAATTATGTAAATTGAACTTTTCAATTTATTTTACACTCTGGTATCTTTTAAAATTCATTATACACTGTAATGGATATTCTTTGAAATATAAATGTAAAATTACTGGTGTCTCACAACTCATTTTCAATTCAGTTTTTTAATATACAGAATTTCACACAAAATCAGAAGTCGTGTTTAGCAGTTTTTGAATTGACTGTTATTGCTGTGGAATTTTGTTTAGATGTTCTTCTCATACGATATATTTCTAACATTAATTTAGTTATATATTTAGCAAACTGTACTGATGTTTTATTAAGGGTTTTGGGGGTTTTAAATTTTAGTAAATTGGTGTATTTTTGATCTAAACTTAGATCAGAAAAGGGTTTTTGAGATTTAAAATTAGGTACAGAGTAAGGAACATTTCTGTAAGGAACTCTTATCATATGATATTAATGTTCCTGTAATGTTAAGTATATGGAGTTGTGAGTCTGTAGTGGTGTAGGGATATGATGAAACATTGTATTGTGGTGTATAATGGAATTGGGTGGTAGATAGGAAAGTGTGTTAATGTCATGAATATCTGTAGTTCTGATGTATGAATATTTATTCGTTAAAATGGTATTGTATGAAATCTGACACCTAATTGTGCTTTTTTCATAGTTTTTTCAAGTATGGTGGTTGTTGCAGTGGTTGTTGTGGGTTGTTTTACCTCTGAGCGGCACTTTTTTGCACACCATGGGCTAAATGGCCAGGTCACATGGACCCAGAAGGCTCAGAGAAGGTTGGGGGAGGGGACCCACTGGAACAGCTGTTGGGAGACAGATGGTAGTCTCCCGTCAAGGCCATCCAGCGTGTTCTTTAACGTGCACAAGGTATGGCTCTCCCGCACACGGGGCCACGGCTTAACGTCCCATCCGACGGACGGCGGCCTTTCCAAGCCCATCGGTGTCCCCTACTGACCATGGGCAGGGCGGGGAATTTTGCGGAGATAAATCTCAACGCTGACCCAGCTGGGACTTGAACCTGGGAACTGCAGATTACGAGTCTGGCGCGCTACCGACTGAGCCACTCCCGCCCCGGTTGTTGCAGTGTTAATGAAGATTGTGAGTTTGAAAATTTTGTGGTAATATGGTGTGTTTTTTTGAGTGGATTATGAATGTTAATTGAGGACAGTGATGTATGTGTTCAAAAAGGGAAAGGTGGTGTTTGAGCTTGAATAAATTAAGATTTATGTCAAGGTTTTTTAGATTATGTATACACTCATGAGCCAGATCATTATGAGTGGATGTGTTCCACATCATATAGCAGTGACGTTACCGACTGGTGCAGAATATATACATGACATCACAGGCAGGGCATGTTAGTTTGTCAGTACAAAGCCCATACAATGAGGGATGTGCTGGAGTGAATGGGGAATTATTATTGGTGCAAGGAAAGGTTGTGGCAGCGTTTTGGGAACCACAGGCATTGTTGGCTGCTCTAGGGGTGCTGTAGTGAAGTGCCAGAAGCCTGGTATTTACGAAGATGACATTTTGCATGCCTCCGTAAATTGAGTCCTATGAGTAAGTTGTGTGCCCTAGAAAGTCTGTTGTCTTGATGTTTAATGGCTACTGGTCTGTGGTATAGGGGAGTCAAGAATTGTATGGATCCTTTAGGGAAGTTTGCTGAGAGCCTATCCCTTCTGTTTTTATAGAACATGGTATAGTAACCTGGGATAATTATAACAGCATATAAGAAAACGCAATATAAAAACAGGCTGCATCAGTGATTTATATATCTAGTAAGAATGGGTGGAATATAGATTGCATTGTATGAAGACTTAAATGAATTTTTATTCTATACAATATAAGTTCATTTCCACTTTTATACTTATTTGGTTTCATGTGTTCCAACCCAGTTATCACCATTCATTGTCTGTAATTTAAAAAATAAAGTATATATATAGAAGGAGAGAGAGCTATGACATTTTCTCAGTTATGTGAGAAAAATGACCACAACCATTATTGCATGCAGTTGTAAAATATATCTCTATTTAGGAAAAGTTAAAAGACATTGCATTCATCTTGTATAATTCAATTTTAGTATATCATTGATAACACTTCAATATGTTTATTCTTATCTTAATTTGGCAAAAATTGATAAACCAATAATTTTAGTTCATAGACTATAATTATTGTGTAAATTTCTATGGTATTCACTGTGCATACATATTTCCTTATTTTTGTTCATTATATACTTGCAGGTTGTTGCAATATGGAAGTCGTCTTATCTGGGCTTATCTTGAGAAATATAGTCACGACAAAGATACTATTAATAAACTGAAAAATTTGGAATATTCTCTGAGTACGGCACGTAAATGTAAGTTTCATGAATGTCTTATTGTAATATGAGTAGAATTTTATCATTTAGATTTTTACATATGGAGTAAGAGCTGTCCCTTGGCTGACTGATTAATACGCTTGGCTACTGATCTAAGGGACCTGGGTTCGAGCCCCAGGTAAGGCATGGATGTGTATATTGTTTTTCTGCTGAGGACCTACCATCCTCACAGATCTCCTATGGCATATAAATTGACAGGCTCCTGTCAGACCTCTTTGGCAAGCATCTGCTGGAGGGGGTATTTATTTATTATTATATGGAGTCGTCGTCGTCGTCGTCGTCGTCGTCATCATCATCATCATCATCCTCAAGCAGCCATGGGCTACGGAGGTCCAACCAGACGGTGCAATTTAGTTCTCCAAGCAAGTCTATCCTGAGCTACATCTACTGCATCTGGCCACTGCACACCAATTCTAACAAGGTCCTGTTTGACATTGTCCGCCCACCGCATCCTAGGTCGCCCCTTCTTTCTGAGGCCTTTAGGCACACTGTTCATAACCCTATTTGCCAATCTATAATTATTCATACGGGCAACATGGCCAAACCAACGGAGTCTCTCTCTGCACAATATGCTACTTAAAGGAGATTGCAAACTCCTTTGCCTAACCTCATCATTAGTTACAAAGTTGAACCATCTAATGCCCAAGATACTGCATAAGCATCTGGAATCAAAAGCATCTATTTTCCTGTTATCTTGTTTACAAAGTGTCCAAGTTTCACTACCATAACTAACCTTAGAAAGAACCAAATTATTATACAGCCTAATTTTAGTCTTTAGGTGTATACGCCTATTTCTCCACACTCTCCATAGATTCTTAAAAGTCCCGGCAGCAATCCCTATTCGTCTGTTAATCTCATGCTGCACATCACCATTATCTGTTACATAGCTCCCAAGATAATTAAACTGTGACACCTGCTCAAGACTGCAACCATTCAGATTAACTGAATCACAGTCTGCCTGACCAATTTTCATCACTTTAGTTTTCTCTCTGTTTATAACCAAACCTACTCTACTACCAGTCTCATCAACAGCTCGAATGAAAGTTTATCTCATCAACATCATTTGCCAAAAGGGCTAAATCATCAGCATAATCTAAATCAGAAATTTTCGTATCTCCAGCCCATTTAAGGCCAAAATCTTTCCCTTGAAGTGAATTTCGCATAACATAATCAGTAACAAAACTAAAGAGAAAAGGAGACAAAATGCACCCTTGTTGAACACCAGAAGTAATGCTAAACCAATTGCTACAAGCCTTACTAACTCTCACACATGACTCAGTGTTATTGTAGAGAGCTTTCATTATGGTAACTAACTTGTCTGGTATACCATATGATCCCACAATCAACCACAAATTATGACGATCAACAGAGTCGAAAGCCTTTTTGAAATCAACAAAGCTAGCAACCAAAGGTTTCTGAAACTCTAAACATTTCTCAAAAATCTGCCTAAGTGAAAATATCTGATCCACACATCCCCTACCACTTCTGAATCCACATTGCTCATCACGCAATTGACTGTCAACCAGATTCTTAATTCTATTAAGCACAATCATGGAAAGAACTTAACCTGGAACAGAGAGTAGGCTAATACCCCTATAGTTATCACAAGAACTGCGATCACCTTTTTTGAAAATAGGGATAACAATAGCCCTGGTAAAATCCTTAGGAACCATGCCTTTATCCTAAAAGATATTCAGAATTTCAGTCATCCAAGTGATAGCCGAAACATTTCCAGCTCTAAGCATTTCGGTAGTAATTTCATCTACCCCTGGGGATTTATGAAGTTTAAGTTTAGAAACAGCCAAAATAACTTCAGATTGTGTTATAGGCCAACATTAAAGCCACTAATGCATCTATCATCATTGCAAACAATGGGAATAGAACTAACCGCATTGTTCAGAATATCACTGAAATGCTCAGCCCACCTAGCCATGACAGAATCCTCACCTTCTATAACCTTACCATGTTTATCCTTCAATCCCTGTATACCTGTCCGTTTTCTACCACACAAAACATTAACTATCTGGTACAGTCTGGTCTCTGGTCTCTGGTCTCTGCTGTTGTGCTGTCTAACTGCTTCCTCGGCTTTGTCAGCCAAACCATCAGGCCAAAGATTCTTATCAGCAGCTAACTGATCTTTTACACGTTTATTAAGCTCTCTGTAATGCTTTCTATTAGTACTGGTAGGGTATTGATTAAGGACATTCCTGCAGTTCTTTCTTTATGAAATAAGCTCAAGTGCCTTATCACTCAGATAATTCTGCCTCTTGTGCTCCTTTTTTCCTAAAAGAGTACTGTTAGTGTCCAAAAAAGCCTGTTTAAAATGATCTCATTCTTCCTCAACTTCAGTAGTAAGCATACCATGACTGTCATAATGACTAAGTAACCTATCATGGTAAGCTTTGACTATAACTGGGTCTTTCAGAGCTTCAGTATTAAAAGCAAATTTTTTAACCCTAGCACAACACTTTTTAAGTTTAAGTTGCAAGACACTTTTAACAAGGTAATGGTTAGATCCAATTTCAGCTCCCCTATATGCCCTGATATTCCTAACAGAACTAGCCCATTTGCTGGTAATTAATATGTAATCAATCATATTCTTATGCAGCCCATCAGGTGAAACCCATATGTACTTATGTATGTCGCGGTGTTTGTAATAAGTGTTAGTTATTCTGAATCCATTGAGTTTACTTATCTGTAGGAGACGTTGCCCATTGCTATTGCAGCTACCAATACCAAAAGGGCCTATTACTCCTCCCCAAAGGTCAGAGTCAGTACCAACTTTGGCATTGAAGTCACCAAGAACAAGAGTAATATCTCCTTTCTTGACAGAATTCAAAATATCCTGAAGTTGTTCATAAAATCTATCCTTCTCATCCTCATCGGCATCCTCAGTGGGGGCATAACAGCAGATAACATTCAGGTCTTTAACGCTTGTCTGAAATTTTGCTGTAAGAAACCTTTCATTAATGCAGTGTTTCATCACTAGCGTGTCTGCTGAGAAGCAGACCCACGCCTTGGTGATGCTTATTGTCGTCCCTCCCTGAAAAGAGAAATTTAAGATTATTTTTAAGAATCTGACCTTTATCTGTCCATCTGGTCTCTTGCAAGCTGAGAATATCTAAATTATAATGGTGGAATTCTTATGTGAGGACATGAAGAGAAAAAGCTCTGTGCAGAGTCCTCACATTCCAACTACCTATGGAGAGAAAATGGTTAGTGGGATGTTTAAAGAAACTATGTTTATTGAGAGAGGGAATGCCGACAATATCAATCAGCCCCCTAATCGCAGACATGGGGCAAAAACCCGTTCCCCAACCACTAAAGGCTGAAGCCATCTACACTGGAAGACTTCCTCCAATGTAGAATTTGACGATGCCAATAGAAGCAAAGAGTTCAGGTGCCTGCGATGACTTCTGCTCAGGATTATCCACCAGCTGATAAACATATCCTGTGAATCTATTCACTTGGGGCTGTCAACCCACAAACAAACAGAAAACACAGCGGACGATTTTCCCTCCACAGAAGCCCACCAGTGCAGCTAAATCAGGATCCATAATCAAGCTCAGAGCCATATATCTGTCCAGTCCAGTTGGTTTATATGGAGTAAATGCATATATATCTCTGCTGTTTCATTCTCCATCCTATTGCTAAAGTAGTAATAGCAAAGAGAAGGAAAAATAAAATTGCAATTGAAAAAATAATCCATTCATGTAAGTACATGCTAGAGAGATGTAACAACATCGTCATGTGAGGCAAGTAAGAAAATTTCAAGGACAACATTTTCTCAAATTTTTGTAATTTAAGTACAGTTCTTCCAGCTGATTACATTTATTCAATATTTGGTGCATCTAAATTAGAAAACAGTACATTTATTAGAAAATTATATATTAAATGTGAAAAGATTATAATATAGTAACCACAGTTTTCTGAAACTCTAAACATTTCCTTAGAATCTGTGTGGGAAAGTATTTTATCTACATTTCTCCTATCACTTCTGAATCCACATTGTCCATCAGCCAAATTCTTAATTTTATTAAGCACAATAATCCAAATGAATCCATTTGGAACAGAAAGTACATTGATTCCCCTATAATTATCACAAGAACTGCTATCATTTTTTTAAAAAATAGGGATAATAATAGCACTAGTAAAATCCTTTTAGGAAATGCTGTTATATCATAAAAATATTCACAATAACATGATAACTGAAACAGTCTCAGCTCAAAGCATGTCAGTTGTAATTTCATCTACTCAGTTCCATTTATTTTCATTACAAAGAAGGTAGAAATAACATTTGTTTAGAATATATCTGAAATGCTGAGCCCATCTAGCCAGAGCATAATTTTAATGTGTCCCCAATCTTTCTTTCCCCCACACAAAACATGAACCATCTGGTAAAACTATCAGCTGTTGTGCTGTCTTAACTGCTTCCTCTGCTTTCTTAGACAAGCTGTCAAGCTAAAGATTCCAGTGAACATTTAATTGATCCTTTATACTTTTATTAAGCTTTCTGTAATGCCGCCAATTAGGACTAGTAGAGTGTTGATTTAGTTTATCCATGCAATTTCTTTTTCTCACAAATAAGCTTCACAGCATTATCACTCAAATGGCTTGTTTCGTCTATTCTGTTTTATCTGGGAGAGTAACATTGGTTTCATAAAGAGCTATTTTTAAATGGTCCCACATTAGTGTGGCCTAGTGATCTGGACAACTATGGTGCTGACCATATAAACCTACTGGACTGGAATATGGCTCAGAGCTTGACTATGGATCCTGAATTTGCTGCACTGCTCGGCTTCTGTAGAGGGAAAATCTTCCACTATGTTTTCTGTTTGTTTGTGGGTTGACAGCCACAAGTGAATAGATTCACAGAATACGTTTATCAGCTGGTGGATAATCCTAAGCAGAGGTCATCGCAGGCACCTGAACTCTTTGCTTCTACTGGCATCATCAAATTCTACTTCTTCTGGAAAAAGTCTTCGAGTGTAGATGGCTTCAGCCTTTAGTAGTGGGGGAATTGGTCTTTGCCCCATGCCTGCGATTAGGGGGCTGTTTGATATTGTCAGCATTCCCTCTCTCAATAAACATAGTTTCTTTAAACATCTCATTAACCATTTTCTCTATAGGTAGTTGGAATGCGAGGACTCTGCACAGAGCTTTTTCTTTTGATATCCTCACAGAAGAATTCCACCATTATAATTTAGATATTTTCAGCTTGCAAGATACCAAATGGACAAATAAAGGTCAGATTATTAAAAATAATCTTAAATTTTTCTTTTCAGGGAGGGACGACAATAAGCATCAACAAGGTGTGGGTCTGCTGCTTCTCAGCAGACACGCCAGTGATGCTTTTCTAGGATATGAGTGCATTAGTGAAAGATTTCTTGCAGCAAAATTTCAGACAAGCTTTAAAGACTTGGATGTTATCTGCTGTTATGCTCCCACTGAGAATGCTGATGAGGATGAGAAGAATAGGTTTTACAGACAACTTCAGGATATTTTGAATTCTGTCAAGAAAGGAGATATTACCCTTGTTCTAGGTGACTTCAATGCCAAAGTTGGTACTGACTCTGACCTTTGGGGAGGGGTGATAGGCCCTTTTGGTATTGGTAGCTGCAATGGGCAACGTCTCCTACGGGTAAATAAACTCAATGGTTTCAAAATAACTAATGTTTATTACAAACACCACGACATACATAAGTACACATGGGTTTCACCTGATGGGCTGCATAAGAATATGATAGATTATATATTAATTAACAGCAAATGGGCTAGTTCTGTTAGGAATACCAGGTCATATAGGGGAGCTGAAATTGAATCTGACATTATTACCTAGTTAAAAGTGTCTTGCAACTTAAACTTATGAAGTGTTGTGCTAAGGTTAAAAAATTTACCTTTAATACTGAATCTCTGAAAGACTCAGTTACAGCTAAATCTTACCAGGATAGGTTACTTAGTCATTATGACAGTCATGGTTTGCTTACTACTAGAAGTTGAAGAAGAATGGGACCGTTTTAAACAGGCTTTTTTTGGAAACTAACAGTACTCTTTTAGGAAAAAAGGAGCAGAGGAGGCAGAATTATTTCAGTGATAAGGCACTTCAGCTTATTTCTGAAAGAAAGAACTGCAGGAATGTCTTTAATCAATACCCTTCTAGTCCTAATAGAAAGCATTACAGAGAGCTTAATAAATGTGTAAAGGATCGGTTAGTTGCTGATAAGAATCTTTGGCTTTATGGCTTAGCTTAAAAAGCCGCAGTTCGACAGCACAACAGTAGAGAGCTGTACCAGATAGTTAATGTTTTGTGTAGTAGAAAACGGACAGTTATACAGGGATTGAAGGATAAACAAGGTAAGATTATAGAAGGTGAAGATTCTGTCATGGCTATGGGCTGAGCATTTCAGTGATGTTCTAAACAATGTGGTTAATTTCTGCTCCCATTGTTTGTAATGATGATAGATTCATTAGTGGCTTTAGTGTTGGCCTTATAACACAATCTGAAGTGATTTTCGCTGTTTCTAAACTTAAACTTCATAAATCCTCAGGTATAGATGAAATTACTACGGAAATGCTTAGAGCTGGGAAAGTTTTTCGGTTACCATGTAGATGACAGAAATTTTTAATATCTTTTTTGATAAAGGCATGGTTTCTAAGGATTTTATCAGAGCTATTGTTATCCCTATTTTCAAAAAAGGTGATCGCAGTTCTTGTGATAACTCTATGGGTATCAGCCTACTCTCTGTTCCAGGTAAAGTTCTTTCCATGATTGTGCTTAATAGAATTAAGAATCTGGTTGACAGTCAATTGCGTGATGAGCAATGTGGATTCAGAAGTGGTAGGGGATGTGTGGATCAGATATTTTCACTTAGGCAGATTCTTGAGAAATGTTTAGAGTTTCAGAAACCTTTGGTTGCTAGCTTTGTTGATTTCAAAAAGGCTTTCGACTCTGTTGATCATCATAATTTGTGGTTGATTGTGAGATCATATGGTATACCAGACAAGTTAGTTAACATAATGAAAGCTCTCTATAATAACACTGAGTCGTGTGTGAGAGTTGGTAAGGTTGTAGCAATTGGTTTAGCATTACGTCTGGTGTTCGACAAGGGTGCATTTTGTCTCCTTTTCTCTTTAGTTTGGTTGTTGATTATGTTATGCGAAATTCACTTCAAGGGAAAGCTTTTGGCCTTAAATGGGCTGGAGATACGAAAATTTCTGATTTAGATTATGCTGATGATTTAGCCCTTTTGGCAAATGATGTTGATGAGATGAACTCTTTCATTCGAGCTGTTGATGAGACTGGTAGTACAGTAGGTTTGGTTATAAACAGAGAGAAAACTAAAGTGATGAAAATTGGTCAGGCAGGTTATGATTCAGTTAATCTGAATGGTTGCAGTCTTGAGCAGGTGTCACAGTTTAATTACCTTGGGAGCTACGTAACTGATACTGGTGATGTGCGTCATGAGATTAACAGACGAACAGGTATTACTGTCGGACTTTTAAGAATCTTTGGAGAGTGTGGAGAAATAGGCGTATACACCTAAAGTCTAAAATTAGACTGTATAATAGTTTGGTTCTTTCTAGAGTTAGTTGTGGTAGTGAGACTTGTATACTTTGTAAACAGGATAACAGGAAACTAGATGCTTTTGATTCTAGCTGCTTATGCAGTATCTTGGGCATTAGATGGTTCAACTTTGTAACTAATGATGTGGTTAGGCAAAGCAGCATATTGTGCAGAGAGAGACTCTGTTGGTTTGGCCATGTTGCCCGTATGAATAATTATAGATTGGCCTCAGAAAGAAGGGGAGACCTAGGATGCGGTGGGCAGACAATGTCAAACAGGACCTTGTTAGAATTGATGTGCAGTGGCCAGATGCAGTAGATGTAGCTCTATGCAGTAGACTTGCTTGGAGAAATAAATTGCATGGTCTGGTTGGACCTCCGTAGCCCATGGCTGCTTGAGGATGTTTGATGAATATGAATCATCAACAACCAAAATTATGACGATCAACACAGCCATAATTTTTTACCTCAACTTCAGTTGTAAATAAACCATGATTGTGATAATGATAAAATATCCTGTTAAGCTAAGTTTTGTCTATATCCAGGTCTGTCACAGCTTCGTGTTTAAAGAAACTCTTTTAACCTTAGAATTCATTACTTAAGATTCAGTTGCAAGCACTTTAAAGAATGGTTAGCTCTACTGTAAGGCCTGATATTCCTAACAGACTAGTCCATTTGATCTTCTAATATATAAAAAGAGTTTGTGTGTCTGCCCACTTATGCACTTGTCCCCCAAAAAAGATAGAGGCACCAGACTTCGCATGAACATTCTCTTCACCCAGGTGAATGAAGGCACCCTTGCTAAGGAGGCGGGGGTGGCTCAGTCGGTAGCGCGCCAGGCTCGTAATCTGTAGTTCCCAGGTTCGAGTCCCAGCTGGGTCAGCGTTGAGATTTATCTCCGCAAAATTCCCCGCCCTGCCCATAGTCAGTAGGGGACACCGATGGGCTTGGAAAGGCCGCCGTCCGTCGGATGGGACATTAAGCCGTGGCCCCGTGTGCGGGAGAGCCATACCCTGTGCACGTTAAAGAACACACTGGATGGCCTTGACAGGAGACTACCATATGTCTCCCAACAGCTGTTCCAGTGGGTCCCCTCCCCCAACCTTCTCTGAGCCTTCGGGGTCCATGTGACCTGGCCATTTAGCCCATGGTGTGCAAAACAGTGCCGCTCAGACGTAAAACAACCCAACCCAACCCTTGCTAGGGTCAATCAAGACTCAGGTGGATGGGTTTAACTAACTCAAAATCCGCAAAGACTTAACATTAGCACGCAAGAACAATGTTTCTTGTAAACTTAGCTTAAGAAGTTATTCAAAAGCAGGTGGCTAAGTGCCATCTATACAACTTTAAGGTAGTTTTAGACCTCTCTAAAAGAGGATAAAATTTTTATTAAGGAGGGGGCATGAAATGATCTTAATGAGCTTTATGCCAAATGAACACTAATGATATGGAGAGTGCTGTCTACTATATATTTTAGAGAGTTTTAGACCCATCCCTCCCCTTAGAAGAAGAGGGATAAGACTTTTACTGAGGGGAGGGGGAAGAAATGATCATAACGAGTTTTATGCCAAATGGAAGCTGGCAACATGGGAAGTGCCATCTACTATATACTTTAGAGAATTTCAGAACTTCCAGAAAAATTTTGCCAAGGGGGGGGGGGGGGTGCAAATAGATTGTAATGAGTTTTATGCCATTGAACACTTGTGACATGGGGAATGCCATCTATTAATATACTTTAGGGATAGTCAGACCTGAGCAATGTTGGGTAATTCTGATGGTAGATTATAATGCTGGAATTCTTGTGTGAGGACATCAAAAGAATAATCTCTATTCAAAGTCCTCATGTTCCACATACTTGTGAGAAGAAATTGGTTCATGCTATTTTTGAAGGAACAAATTTATTGAGAGAAGTGGGTCAACATTATAAAACAACCCCTAATTGCAGACATGGGCCACAGACCTGTTTTACTACCACTAAAGGCTTGACCCTTCCAGTGCCCATCTTGGAAAACTGGTTTGTAGACAGAACCAAAAAAATTTATTAACTTTAGAAATTTTTTGCAAATAACTAATGAACTGAAATTTGCATTATATACCAAATTAATCAGCATTTAATTATGTATCTTATGAAAATAAAATATTATACAAAAATGACTGCAAGTTTAATTTTAGTAGGGTAATACAAAAAAAATTTAGAAATAGCTAATAGACAAACATAATTAAAACACATGAATACAAAGGATATTTATTTGTTAATAAGAGAATAAATTTTTTCTTGAATCAAGAAAATTGGTAATTATTTAGAAAGAAGTACTGATACACAATTTTTTTTTTTTTGAAAAGTAGTCTGTGAAAGCAGTTTAGTTTTCACCATAATTTGCACCATTGCCTTATTGAAACAAAAATTTTTTCCAGGAAATTTTAAAATATCCTAAAAGCAAAATAAAGCTAAAAACCAAAAACTATTGCAATACACACAAAATCATTCTCTTAGGTAAATTCTCATAGTACTGCTGATCTGCACTCAAAATAAATTCCCAGGAATTAAATAATCCCAGGATAAAACAATTGCATAAAGCACAAAACTGTAAACAAAGCACTGCCATCTGCACTCAAAAAAAAAGAACCGCAGGGGCTAACTCAGTGGGCTAAAACAATCGCAATAATGCACAAAATCTGAACAACGAACTGACATCTGCATTTGAAAAAGGCACTAGGGGGGAAAAGCAAACAATCGATTAAAGTAATCTCAAAAATGTAAACAACATATCTAAAAAACTCAGCATAATTAAAAATTATTCAAATCCAAATCACAACTTTTTCCTTTCTGAACACATACACCACTCTCCCCAATTAACATTCATAATTGACTACACCAAACTGCAAAAATCAAAATCACACACCATTGTAATTTACACCAAAATGGAAACATTAAAATCTACAGTGTAATTTTGAAACTTACCTATGTTCTCCATTAGCCATACTAAAAAAAAAACTATGAAAAAACGTGATTACACATCAGATTTCCCACAATATTGTTTTAGTGAACGAAAATCTACCACAATCAGAACTACACTTATCCATGACATTAACAATTAATACACCCACTCACTCATGTCTACCAACCTCTTCAGTGCAAACTCCTGTGTGGTGAGGGGACCACCCTGTGAAGGCTGCTGGTTTGGGTACCTTCACAAGGTCCTGAATGCTCGCCTGCATGTTTGTTGTGCTTGGTGACCCATGTCCCTGGAAAGCAGGATCCTGATAGTTACTCAGTGATCTTCATCTCCTCTCCTCAGTTAATGACTGGTGGGGGTCCCCTTTGGCTTGTCTTGCCATTGTGGAGGCTGTTCATCGCAGGACTGGGCAGTGCTTGTGAGGACCGCTGCTACTCGCTGCCTTAACCTTTGTTTCAGGTAAGCAAGAGCTCTTGTGGCCCCACTAGGACCAATCACCTAGTGGGCTGACCTGCTAGGGCCAACTGTGCAGTGCTATGATTGCCTTGCCCATGTCCATGTACAGGTTTGCGAGTTTCCACACATTTCCTTTCCTTTTGCTCTTTATTTTGTGTGAAGACAGTTCCTCACACTTTTCATTTATTTTACCTCTTTTTTTTAGTGAGGACTGGATGAGTTTCTCACACTTCTCGTCTATTTTTGTTTTTATTAATTTGTGAGGGCTTGGTTCACTGGCTGTGTGGGTATAGTACTTGTGCAGCCATGGTGCCCAATGACGTGTCCCCATGTTAGGCTCCGTAGTATGTGGTGACCATAGGCACTGAACCACCACAAAACAAACATGAAAGTGACTATTTCTTTAAATGCACAAAGAAGTTTTCACCCGAGGTTCCATCCTCACCTCTCTCTTCACTGTCATCTTTGCTTTTTTTCTTCTCTGGTTTCTGATCATCCATTCCACAGGTGATCAGGTAATTGTTTAAAAATGAGGACATCCCCATTTTTCATTAACAAAGGTTTGATAGGTCTTGCAGGTTTGTCGAAGTCTATCAAGCACCTATGATCTGGTGACTTACTAGTTGAGACTGCTTGTTCAAAACACTCAGAATGGTTCCTTAAGGTTATGGCTCTAGATGGAATGGCTGTCAGTTACACCTCACAATTCGTTGAGGTCTTTACAGGATGGGATTTCTGAGTGGGAACTTCTCCAAGTCACTGAGGAGGAACTCCTGTCAGAGTTCTCCACCCAAAGAGTAACAGATATCCATTGTTGTCTTGACATTTTGTGGTGGTAAATTGGTACCCATCTAGGTACTGATTTTAACTTTGACATGCTAGGCCTGCCAATTTTGATCAAAGCAGGATATATTCACTGTGAGGTACAGCCATATATGTTTTTAACATATATACCTAATCCTCTTTGCTGCTTCCAGTGTCAAAATTGTGACCATGCCTGCACAGCTTGCCAGGGACAACCACCTGTGCTCGCTGTGGCAGCTAGGATCAGAAGGATCCTGACTATGTGAGGATTTTACATCGCCACCACTTTTATTTATAGTTGATTCTTGGTTTGTCTCTGATGTAATGTTGGTTTGTTTGCTTGGCAGCAAAAGATAGTCTATACCTGCTACCATCAACTAATAACCAACTATCATGTAAATTCAAAACAGTAGCATTTATTTGATAAAATCAAGTTGTGGGGAGGCAGCCAGTGGGCAGTTGAGCTATTATTAAAATGATTTGTCACCACTGTAAAACTTATTTTGTAGGGTAGGTTACTACCTTATATAGTACCATTGAAAGAAAGTAATAAGTATCGATTATTTAGTTGCGCAGAACATCTCAACCCACAGTAGTCACAGGCCATTTCTGCTCATAGAAAATAGAAAATTGTCTTCTCCTCACTGGAGTCTTGTCCCCTCCTAAGTCCAAAGTCATTCTCTTCTCCTGCCAAAGCCATCTCAAGGTTTCTCAAGGTAACTCATTTGGCCGACTCAAGATAATTGCTTGCTTTTCGGTCAGGCGACAATCCACACTGTCACCCACACAAAGTCAACTTGCTGCTATCCACTGTCTCCCCTCATCCCCTTTACAGGTAAGGAACACCTGTGCTAGGTGTCACAGCAATAAAACTTTAACTCAGCATGGCTCAACCCTTCTGGTCCTTGATGATTAACCCTGGGCCATTGCATGGACCACACAGATTTATGGCATCTGTTTCCTCTTGTTGATTACACAAATTGAAGTATTTGAAGTAGGGTTTGGCTTCCAGATCCTAACAGACTGCACAGCAGATAAGGCAAGCTGTGTGAACTATAGTGGTGACCATCCCCCATTCTCCCACAACTAGGCTTGACCATATGTATCGTTCTTTTCATACTTCCCAGCTGTCCCATCGTTTTAATAAAAATGTCAATTTTGTCCCGTTTTTAATAAAAACTATAAATATACTTTAATATTGGTCAATCATAAATTATTATTAATAACCTATAATCATATATCAATATCATGGATACCAATAATTTGTATAACCATAGAGTTGCATTGTTCGATACTAAGTATTGATATGCACTGTTATTTATTCAGAGAAAATAAAGAATACACGTTGACAACGCTTGCATGTCTCAGACACGGCGTCTGTTCTGCTGTAGTGTTAGTTTTTGTTTTGTCTGTATGCTAAACGGTGGCTTTGTTATTCAATGTCGATGGTTTAAATTTCATATTTTTTAAGTTTTAAGTCATTTTTTAAAGCTTTAAGTCTATCCTTGCAGTGTCAAAGAGGCAAAACTGCAGTTTTAATGACGATCTCCAGAAAGAATTCAAATTTATTAAAATGGACAAGCTGTGTAATGATGGAACAAAAGTGGTATGCCAACATTGTAATGTCCATTTTTTGTTGCTCATGGAGACAGAAGCGACATCAACCAACATCTATGTAGCCAGAAACATAAGGATGCTGAAAAGACTGGCTTCAGTTAAAAACATCAGCTCGTTTATGGTGAGACATGATGGTAATAGTGAAAGTGATAAAATTGCAGCAAGTGAAGCTCTTGTTGCTTATCATACTGTGCATCACAGCCAAAGTTTTTGTGCAAGTGACTGCTTGTTGACATTGATAAAGATAATTTATGAACCAAAATTTTCATCACATACCAAATCAGAAGCAATAATTACCAACGTTTTATCACCATACATATTGGGCGAAGTAATAGAGGATTTGAATAAAACGAAAAGCATTACAGTCAGTTCAAACAGAAAAGACATCAAAAATTACTTTTTTTCTGAAATGAGAAAAAAATGGCTACACTTTCAAGACTTTTAAAATATTGTAGAGTTTATTCTTTGTCTTCCAGGAAGAACAGCATCTGTTGAAAGAATATTTTCTCTCAACATGATCCTTGACTGTTCTAAACCTCAACATGACTCCATACACTGTTGTATGAACAGTATATGGTTAAAGGAGAAATCTAGATTAAGTGTTGAGACAATGAGGACTATGATAGTTGTAAGACAAAATTGTGTCATGGAGTGTGAGAAGTTTTATGATAAGGTGTTGGAAGACCGAAATTTGCTGTGTAAGATTACTTCATCATAGAAATATTCATGGTACAATCGTATTGAAATACAGTCCCCCTCTACGTCTATCTAAATTTTTGTATGGGTCCTATCACTGAAGAATAATGGTAAGCTCAATATGTTTATGTAATAAAACTTTTTTTATCATCTTACTTTTTCATGAATACAGAATATTACATAACCACCATCCCGTTTTTGCCATCCCAATGTCCCATTTTTGTCTCAAGGAAATATGGTCGGCCTTACCCACAACTGTCCCAAGTGCCAGGAGAAAAAGGAGTTACATCATCATCATCATCCTCAAGCAGCCATGGGCTTGGGAGGTCCAACCAGACCGTGCAATTTAGTTCTCCAAGCAAGTCTATTCTGAGCTGCATCTACTGCATCTGGCCACTGCCCACCAATTCTAACAAGGTCCTGTTTGACATTGTCTGCCCACTGCATCCTAGGTCTCCCCTTCTTTCTGAGGCCTTTAGGCACACTGTTCATAACCCTATTCGCCAATCTATAATTATTCATAAGGGCAACATGGCCAAACCAACGGAGTCTCTCTCTGCACAATATGCTGCTTAAAGGAGGTTGCAAAACTCCTTTGCCTAACCTCATCATTAGTTACAAAGTTGAACCACCTAATGCCCAAGATACTGCGTAAGCATCTGGAATCAAAAGCATCTAGTTTCCTGTTATCTTGTTGCAAAGTGTCCAAGTTTCACTACCATAACTAACCCTAGAAAGAACCAAACTATTATACAGTCTAATTTTAGTCTATAGGTGTAAACGCCTATTTCTCCACACTCTCGATAGATTCTTAAAAGTCCCGGAAGCAATCCCTATTCGTCTGTTAATCTCATACCGCACATCACCATTATATGTTACATAGCTCCCAAGATAATTAAACTGTGACACATGCTCAAGACTGCAACCATTCAGATTAACTGAATCATAGCCTGCCTGACCAATTTTCATCACTTTACTTTTCTCTCTGTTTATAACCAAACCTACTCTACTACCGGTCTCATCAACAGCTCGAATGAAAGAGTTCATCTCATCAGCATCATTTACCAAAAGGGCTAAATCATCAGCATAATCTAAATCAGAAATTTTCGTATCTCCAGCCCATTTAAGGCCAAAATCTTTCCCTTGAAGTGAATTTCGCATAACATAATCAATAACCAAACTAAAGAGAAAAGGAGACAAAATGCACCCTTGTCGGATACCAGAAGTAATGCTAAACCAATTGCTACAAGCCTTACCAACTCTCACACAGGACTCAGTGTTATTATAGAGAGCTTTCATTATGTTAACTAACTTGTCAGGTATACCATATGATTTCACAATCAACCACAAATTATGACGATCAACAGAGTCGAAAGCCTTTTTGAAATCAACAAAGCTAGCAACCAAAGGTTTCTGAAACTCTAAACATTTCTCAAGAATCTGCCTAAGTGAAAATATCTGATCCACACATCCCCTACCACTTCTGAATCCACATTGCTCATCACGCAATTGACTGTCAACCAGATTCTTAATTCTATTAAGCACAATCATGGAAAGAACTTTACCTGGGACAGAGAGTAGGCTGATACCCCTATAGTTATCACAAGAACTGCGATCACCTTTTTTGAAAATAGGGATAACAATAGCCCTGGTAAAATCCTTAGGAACCATGCCTTTATCATAAAAGATATTCAGAATTTCAGTCATCCAAGTGGTAACTGAAACATTCCCAGCTCTAAGCATTTCGGTAGTAATTTCATCTACCCCTGGGGATTTATGTAGTTTAAGTTTAGAAACAGCCAAAATAACTTCAGATTGTGTTATAGGGCCAACATTAAAGCCACCAATGCATCTATCATCATTGCAAACAATGGGAGTAGAACTAACTACATTATTTAGAACATCACTGAAATGCTCAGCCCACCTAGCCATGACAGAATCCTCCCCTTCTATAACCTTACCTTGTTTATCCTTCAATCCCTGTATACCTGTCCGTTTTCTACCACACAAAACATTAACTAACTGGTACAGCTCTCTGCTGTTGTGCTGTCTAACTGCTTCCTCGGCTTTGTCAGCCAAACCATCAAGCCAAAGATTCTTATCAGCAGCTAACTGATCTTTTACACGTTTATTAAGTTCTCTGTAATGCTTTCTATTTGGACTAGTAGGGTATTGATTAAAGACATTCCTGCAGTTCTTTCTTTCTGAAATAAGCTCAAGTGCTTTATCACTCAGATAATTCTGTCTCTTCTGCTCCTTTTTTCCTAAAAGAGTACTGTTAGTGTCCAAATAAGCCTGTTTAAAATGATCCCATTCTTCCTCAACTTCAGTAGTAAGCAAACCATGACTGTCATAATGACTAAGTAACCTATCATTGTAAGCTTTGGCTATAACTGGATCTTTCAGAGCTTCAGTATTAAAAGTAAATTTTTTAATCCTAGCACAACACTTTTTAAGTTTAAGTTGCAACACACTTTTAACAAGGTAATGGTCAGATCCAATTTCAGCTCCCCTATATGCCTGGGGGCGGGGGTGGCTCAGTCGGTAGCGCGCCAGGCTCGTAATCTGTAGTTCCCAGGTTTGAGTCCCAGCTGGGTCAGCGTTGAGATTTTTCTCCGCAAAATTCCCCGCCCTGCCCACGGTCAGTAGGGGACACCGATGGGCTTGGAAAGGCCGCTGTGCATCGGATGGGACGTTAAGCCGTGGCCCCGTGTGCGGGAGAGCCATACCCTGTGCACGTTAAAGAACACGCTGGATGGCCTTGACGGGAGGCTACCATCTGTCTCCCAACAGCTGTTCCAGTGGGTCCCCTCCCCCAACCTTCTCTGAGCTTCGGGGTCCATGTGACCTGGCCATTTAGCTCGTGGTGTGCAAAAAAGTGCCGCTCAGAGGTAAAACAACCCAAACCCTATATGCCCTGGTATTCCTAACAGAACTAGCCCATTTGCTGTTAATTAATATGTAATCAATCATATTCTTATGCAGCCCATCAGGTGAAACCCATGTGTACTTATGTATGTCGCGGCGTTTGTAATAAGTGTTAATTATTCTGAATCCATTGAGTTTACTTACCTGTAGGAGACGTTGCCCATTGCCATTGCAGCTACCAATACCAAAAGGGCCTATTACTCCTCCCCAAAGGTCAGCGTCAGTAACAAGGGTAATATCTCCTTTCTTGACAGAATTCAAAATATCCTGAAGTTGTTCATAAAACCTATCCTTCTCATTGGCATCCTCAGTTTGGGCATAACAGCAGATAACATTCAAGTCTTTAACGCTTGTCTGAAATTTTGCTGTAAGAAACCTCTCATTACTGCACTCATATCCTAGAAGAGCATCACTAGCGTGTCTGCTGAGAAGCAGACCCACGCCTTGGTGATGCTTATTGTCGTCCCTCCCTGAAAAGAGAAATTTAAGATTATTTTTAAGAATCTGACCTTTATCTGTCCATCTGGTCTCTTGCAAGCCGAGAATATCTAAATTATAATGGTGGAATTCTTGTGTGAGGACATCAAGAGAAAAAGCTCTGTGCAGAGTCCTCACATTCCAACTACCTATGGAGAGAAAATGGTTAGTGGGATGTTTAAAGAAACTATGTTTATTGAGAGAGGGAATGCCGACAATAGCAAACAGCCCCCTAATCGCAGACATGGGGCAAAGACCCGTTCCCCCACTACTAAAGGCTGAAACCATCTACACTGGAAGAATTCCTCCAACGTAGAATTTGACGATGCCAATAGAAGCAAAGAGTTCAGGTGCCTGCGATGACTTCTGCTCAGGATTATCCACCAGCTGATAAACATATCCTGTGAATCTATTCACTTGGGGCTGTCAAACTGACAAACAAACAGAAAACACAGCGGAAGATTTTTCCTCCACAGCAGCCCACCAGTGCAAGCAAAATCAGGATCCATAATCAAGCTCAGAGCCATATATCTGTCCAGTTCAGTGGGTTTATATGGTCAGCACCAGGACCCTGTGTGGTTGACCACTCCTCAGCAGGGTAGAAAAAAAAGAAAAGTAGCCATAGTTGTCCAGATCAGTAGGCCACACTAATCTGGCAGCCCTCCCCTTCCGTTCACTTCCACAAGAGAGTATCTCTTTTGAAAGGTACTAACGGTCCGCACCACGAGAAGGCGGGGTCGGACATTAGGTGCTAGGCCTGGCCGGTTCTATGCATCATCACAGGGGATTGGTGCAGAATGTCCCAAAAATATTACTCTTTTATCCTGAGGCGAGAATGCTCACCTGATTTGCCAAGGTTTCCTCTGCTGGTCAATCATTGGGAATTCTGTCTTTCCAGTGATTTTTGTGGCGGTGCAGACTGACATCAGTGTACCATCTACTCAATCTATATCACCTGCTGCAAAACATCTCCTAACGCAGATTCTAACCAAAGTTAGTGTTAAACATCGACATCAAAGCTGGTTCCATAGCTGCTACCCAGCTTTCCACTTCCACCTCTGGAACGGGGCGGGGGTGGCTCAGTCGGTAGCGCGCCAGGCTCGTAATCTGTAGTTCCCAGGTTCGAGTCCCAGCTGGGTCAGTGTTGAGATTTATCTCTGCAAAATTCCCCGCCCTGCCCACGGTCAGTAGGGGACACCGATGGGCTTGGAAAGGCCGCCGTCCGTCGGATGGGACGTTAAACCGTGGCCCCGTGTGCGGGAGAGCCATACCCTGTGCACGTTAAAGAACACACTGGATGGCCTTGACGGGAGGCTACCATCTGTCTCCCAACAGCTGTTCCAGTGGGTCCCCTCCCCCAACCTTCTCTGAGCCTTCGGGGTCCATGTGACCTGGCCATTTAGCCCATGGTGTGCAAAAAAGTGCCGCTCAGAGGTAAAACAACTGAACCCAACCACCTCTGGAATGCCTCCTCCTTCATGATCACAGACAACCAGACCTTTCCAAACCCAAGAGACCCCCACCAGGGTCAAAGAAACAGAATCTGCCTCCTCTTTGAAAGGTAGTCTCTCATCCATGTCCCTCGGACAGTTCTGAAGATATTGATATTGACAGCCTCTATTCATAAACCACTATGGTGACTAAATTGGATAGGAATTCATCTTCTGCCCAATCCTCTAATTCCTGAGATGGCCACACTCCTACAATGGAATTGTGGATTTCAGTGGAATTTTGACAATGTCAAAGCCCTTCTTCAGGCACACCATCCCATCTTTGTGTGTCTGCAGGAGACATTCTTGCATCAATCACAGATCTCATGCTCCAGCACTTCTTTCTCATTCACTGTGACTGGTATGGAGATGGTCCAGTTCACAGGAGTGTCACCCCTTAATGGATGGCTTTTACATCTACAATAAGTGTTCAATGGAAAAAGTTTTTAATTAGATAATTTTATTTTTTATTATACGTGCATACATACAAAATCCTCATTTAGCTATGGGCTGTGTAGGTCCTACCAGACTGTGTAATTTTCCTGTCCAGACATGTCTGTTCTGAGCTACAGCTGCTGCATTTTGCTAGAATTGGTCACTGTAGACCAATTCTGGCAAGGTCCTGTTTGACATAGTTTGCGTATCACATCCTAAGTCTCCCACTTTTCCAGAAAATTTTAGGCACACTGTTCATATCTTATATGCTAATCTGCAGTTGTGCACACGGACAACATGACCAAACCAATGCAGTCTCTCTCTGCACAAAATATTGCTCAAAAGGAGGTTGATGACTCCGTCTTCTAACCTCATCATTACTTACAAAGTCAAACCACCTAATGCCCAAGATACTGTGCAAGCATCTAGAATTGGAGGCATCAAGTTTCTTTTTATCCTGATTACAGTGTCCATGTTTCACTACCATAACTAACCTTAGAAAAAACCAGACTATTATACAGCCTAATTTTAGTCTTTAGGTGTACATGCCTATTTTTCCACACTCTCCATAGATTCTCAAAAGTCCCAGCAGCAATCCTATTTTTCTATTTATCTCATGCTGCATATCACCAGTATCTGTTACATAGCTCCCAGCTAATTAAATTGAGACATGCTCAAGAGTGCAGTCATTCAAAGCAGCTGAAGCACCATCTGCCAATTTTCATTACTTTAGTTTTTTCTCTGTTTATCACCAAACCTACTCTATTACCAGTCTCATCAACAGCTGTAATGAACGAATTCATCTCATCAACATCATTAGCCAATAAAGCCAAATCATATGCATAATCTAAATCAGAAATTTTGAAATCTCTAGGCCATTTAAGGCCAAAATCTTTTCCTTGCAAAGAATTTTGCATAACATAATCAATAACCAAACTAAAGAAAAAGGGGACAAAATGTATCAGTGTCTGACTCCACTAGCAATGCTATACCAATCACTACAAGCCTTACCAACTCTCACACACAACAGTGTTGTTATAGAGAGCTTTCATTACACTGAGGTGGGGATGTCTCAGTCAGTAGCACGCCAGGTTCATAATCTGCAGTTCCCGGGTTCAAGTTCCAACTGGGTCAGCTTTGAGATTTATTTCCCCAAAATTCCCCACCCTACCTATGGTCAGTATGGGAACTGATGGCTTGAAAAGGCCACCATCCATCTGAATGGACATAAAGCTGTGGCCCTATGTGTGGGAGAGTCATACCCTGTTGTACATGTTAAAAAAAGGAGTGAATGGCCTTGATGAGAGGCTACCATCTACCTCCCAAATTTGTTCCTGTGGATCCCCTCCCGCAATCTTCTCTGAGCCTTTGGGGTTCTTGTGACCTGGTCATTTAGCCCATTGTGTGCAAAACAGTACCACTCAGAAGTAACACAACCTAACCCATTAACTAACTTGTCAGGTATTCCATATGATCTAAAGATCAACCACAAATTATGTCGATCAACAGAGTCGAAAGCCTTTTGAAATCTGTAAAGCTGGTAACCACAGGTTTCTGAAACTAAACATTGCTCAAGAATCTGCCTAAGTGAAAATATTTGATCAATACATCCCCTACCACTTCTGAATCCACGCTGTTCATTATGTAGTTGTCCGTCAACCAAATTCTTAATTTTCTTAAGTATAATTGTTCAAAGAACCTGGTACCTGATACAGGAAGTAAACTAATTCCCCTATAATTATCATTAGAACTACAATAGCCTTTTTTTAAAATTGGGATCATAATAGCTCTAGTAAAATCCTTAGGACCAACACCTTTATCATAAGAAATATTCAAAATTTCAGTCAGCCATGTGAAAAAATAAATGCTCCCAGCTCTAAGCCTTTCATTGGTGATTTCATCCATCCTGGGGATTTATGCAGTTTTAAATTTAGAGATAGCCAAAGCAACTTCAGAATGTGATATAGAGCCATCATTAAAGCTAATAATGCATTTTTATTACAAACAATGGGAATAGAATGATCACATTGTTTGGAACATCTTTGGAATGCTCAGCCCACCTAGCCATTACAAGATCCTCACCTTCAACGTAGTTTAACATTTAACATTTTTTTTTTTTAACCACCTTACCATGTTTATCCCTCAATCCTTGTGTACCTGTCTGTGTCTTCCCACACAAGACATTAACTATCTGGTACAATCCCTGCTGTTGTGCTAACTGCTTCCTCTTCTTTATCAGCCAAACTACCAAGCCAAAGATTCTTATCAGCTGTTAAACCATTAAATATACTTACCTGTAGGAGATGTTCCCCATTACCATTGGAATTACCAAGGCCAAAAGGACCTAAAACTCCTGCTCAAAGATCAGAGTCAACACCAACTTCAGCATTGAAGATAATTTCATCCTTATCCTTAAACTTATCCTTCTCATTCTCATTAGAGTTCTCTGTGGGTGCATAACAACAGATGACATTCAAGTCTTTAATTTTTGTTTTAAATTTTGCTGTAATAAATCTTTCATTAATGCAGTCATATCGTAGAAGAGCATCACTGGTGTGTCTGCTGAAAAGCAAACCTACACCTTGGAGATGCTTTCCATCCTCCCTCCCTGAAAAGAGAAATTTATAGTTATTTTTAAGTATCTCACTTTTACCTGTCCATCTGGTCTCTTGCAAGCCTAGAATATCTAGGTTATAGGGCTGGAATTCCTGTGTGAGGACATCAAGAGAATAATTTCTATGTAATGTCCTCAAGTTCCACGTTCCTGCAGAGAGAAAATTATTAGTAAGAGTTTTAAAGAAATTAGGTTTATTGAGATTGGTAGGGCCAACAATATCAAACAGCCCCCTGATCGCAGGCATGGGGCAAAGACTTGTTCCTCCTCTGCTAAAGGCTGAAGTCACCGATGCTGGTAGGAACTTCAGGCACCACCTTTTCAAGTGGACTTTTTCAAGAGCCATATGGCCTGCCTGAGACACATTACTCCGGTTTAGGATTGACGATTCCCAACTAGCAAAGTGAGGTTCAGGTACCTGCGATGGCCTCTGATTAGGATTATCCACCAGCTGATATAAGGTATCCCATGCCTCTGTTCACTTATAGCTAGTAGTAGATTAGAGTACATGGTATGTTTTCAAAAGAGAGTTTTTATCCTCTCTAGCTAAGTAATAGAACTTGTACACTAGCTAGTAGTGGTAGAGTGTTTAGTGGTTTGGCTGAAGAACTACGTCATCTAGTTTAATTCTCAGCTAAGCCATGGATGATTACATTTTGATCTACATTGGATTTCAGCATATTGCTCATTTTCTGTATGATATATTTATACTGACAGGATTCATGGGAACTGCTTGAAGAGTCATTAATACAATTCATCATTCAGTCACATTTGTTTCAAATATGTAAGTAATCCTTATACCATATTCTGTTTAAATCATTGTTTAAGGCTTAATCTTGACTAAGAATCAATACTAACTGCATCACTAGGAAATTAAAAATCTGTGCACATAGAAAAGTTTAAGTGATGAAAGAAATTTGTCTACTCACAACCATTACGTTTGACCAGTATTAGTCCACTGTTTATTTTTTCCCTAATTTTTTTTTAATTATTTATTATTTTTGTCATAAAACATATTTTTTTGCATTAAAAATATATTTCTTTATGAGTTGTATAATATACTCTGATAAATGTTTGTTTCTGTTTTTCAGTATTCCGGATAGGACGGAGCCTTGACCATTTTTATACTGCTTTAAACACAATAAATCTTCACAACCCAACACTTCGATTGACTCTAACATTGTCAAAAATTAATACAGCTCTCTTTTTAATGGCTGATCACATACTATGGATGGGACGTGTTGGATTAATTGAAGTTAATAAAACTAAGTGGTCAAGAGTTAGCTATAAATTTTGGCTATATTACTTAATTATGAACCTTACAAGGGATCTTTATGAGATTGTGCATATCATACGTTTCAAAACACATGATCGTTTTCTTTCTTTGCAGAATGAAATACGGCCACGTTCCCATGATATTACCTCTAAATGTAATACTGTCTGTGATTTAATGATTCAACACAAAGATATTACAATTGATACTATAAAAAATGGATGTGACATATGGATTCCACTTTCTTTACTGGGTTATGTCAGTCTGTCCCCAGGTTTAATAGGTTTTCTTGGAGTAGTTTCTTCTATTGCAGCAATTATTCCAATAGTGGATCCATCATGTAAACTTGTACCTAACTGACACAGAAAAAAGAAAATGGAAAACAAAATCGTACTAGGAATGTTAATTGCAGTTGTTTAATTAATGGTAAAAAATAGTATCAACATAACTACTGAAATATGTATTATTTTAATCCTATTATCCTTTCACTTGTAGAATTAAACAGAATGTATCTGGTGGTGTATTTAAATCCCAAATGAAGTTTTTCAAATAGTGCAATTATAGCATAATTAATTACTAAATTGTTCATAGGTTTTAATGAACATTTATAAGTTTTAATATCTTAAAGTGTAGTTAGTTAAAAAAAATTGCTGTTTTTTTTAATAATGGCATTCATCCAAACAATTTTTAGATTGCACGTTTCAGTTCCTTGTTTGTTGTAATCTGAAAATATATGATATATTGTCATAGAAAATGTATTAAAGCATTAGTAATTTAAATAACAGGCTGTTCACTTGGAAATTTATCAGTCACATGTTCATTGCAAATGATACATTAACAAGAAATTTATGAATGATACATAACAAGAAAAAAAACTTTTTCTTGTTATGTATCATTCATAAACACAGTCCTGAGGCTCTTTGCATATGTGGGAAGCTGCATTTTGATGATCTGAAAAAGAAAACCTATAGTCGACTCACTCCCCCACAAAGGGTTTTGCAGAATGTTCATTGCAAGTAATGTCTGTATGTTGATCAAACCTGGCTTTTCATACTTTTCTCCCATAGACAGGAAGTGGTGCTGTGCATTTGCTGCTTCTGATATTGGGGTTTTCACTTGTCTAAAATGTGCTTCATCCTAAAAGCAGTGACATTGTTTTATGACCTTGGATTAGCTTATGGATTCTGTGCTCACTTTTAAATGAAGTTTGAATGAAATGAATTTTCATCAGTTCTTTGAATTGTTCATTGAGAAAATGCTATCTAATATTGTACTTTTATCAATTGTTATCAAGTTCAGAAAATGATTTTTGGGCCATTGGCCATAATTATGAAGTTTGTACTACATAAGTATATATAGCATCTAAGTCAGCTATTTTGCAAAGTATAGTCAGTGTCCATTGTCTTGTTGCAGATTTCACTGAGTTAGGCTGCACTGTATGGTCAGGGGTATCGATATCAGACTTTGTCATGTAAAATCACGTAATCTTTGAGATCTGCTGTTCCACTTCACTTACATGGATATGCAGAGAGAGAGAGGGGGGGGGGGGAATCACTATCTATGAAGATTTTACATATGATTTACAGGTGTTTTTCTTGCTATTAGACCCATATTATTACTCAGAACATAATTATTCAAACTTATATAATTATTAAACAGAACATAATTTATTAAACTTACTAAACCAAAATCACAAAAGTGTGGTTCACCAAGCTTGCATACTGTATATGGCTAAAAAAATGTTAAACAGGGCAATTAGTATGACAAAAAAAATTAATTTTTTTAATGTAAATTTCAACTTTTATTTTATATTAATTAAAAATAGACATTTCAGAGCTCTCTAAATAATGCTAATCTTTTATCGCTCAACATTAGAACGGAATAAATCTTTGCAATCCTTCAAACTGCCTTTAGTGCAGTCCAGATGACACTATTTCTGTGAGACAATTCTTATTTTAGGTGCAAACCCCAGACATCTGCACTAGCTTGCAAAGCATTAATTGCATTGTTTACATTAGATTCACCCATGCATGTTTTCAGTGGAAGCAAAGGGAACCTCTTTGTTATACTGGAGGATTTCAACTATTTCCACAAAAGTACAGTTGTATGTTTTTCATTTCATTGTAGTATTTTTGTGATTCAAAACTGTTTGGTGTTTCTGAATTGTTTTTATCATTTAACAGATATATTTTACAGAATGAATATGAAGGGAAAATTTTTTTAACACATGATTGGTACATAGCAAGGAACATCTGGTGTTGATTTTAATATTGTGTCATCTTCAGTTTGTATTGTGTTCCACAAGTATTGAAGTTATTGTTTTGCATTTTTTTTACCGATTTCTTGTTTATCTTTTAACACTATAATTAGATGTGTTCACAAATTTTTTTATGAATATTTTGAATAAAGTAAATCCAGAAAAATCACAATTTTTTCCAAAAATATTTGGTTGATTTCCAATAAGGATTCAGATAAATTTTTAGGTTTACCTCATTCAGAAGTCAGATATCGATTCCTAGCAAAGCAATTTATTAATGATGGAAAATTTTTTCACTTTTTTTGTTTCTAGAATTTTAATAAGCTCTCAAATATATACTGCAATTAGAATGTGAAATTTGACCAAAAATGTAACCATTAGTTTTACATTGAATGGTTTCTGCCTCAGGAAATATCAGAAAACTCGATTTTTAAGAGGTAGGAGTTATTGTAACTTAAAAAATGAAATCTTTACTGTTGTGAAGTTTAATTTTTCCATACTAGTATCTAAATACAAATTACTCTGGAATGGTTTAGTCCAAATTTTAATAGTTAAACTTTATTTGCTTTAAAATATTTTTGTTTAATTTTTTCACAACTCTTCTTTTTATTTATATATTTTTCAGTTTGTTTTATTTAACTTGTTTTTAAAGTAAAATAAATTTTATGGCACTACCACCATAGTCATAAAATTTGCTAATTGCCAAAAAATCTAATCTTATGCATTATGCATTTTTGCATAAATAGTTAAATATTTTTAAAAAATATGAATAGATGAAAGATTCCAGTAACAGAAAAATTCTGAATTATTTGTATTAAAATAATAAAATACTTTACAAAGATGGCAAAATTTATTTTATTTAAAGTTCACTGAGCTTAAAACAGAAAAAAGTAAGTAAAACTTTAAATTAAAAAATGTGAAAATGCTTTTAAATATTTACCTACCATTTTCTTTGACTTTTTAACATGTTATTAACCATAATTAAATGCTTTTTCTTTTGTTATATAACATAGTATATTTCTCTTGATTAGTTTCTTGACAAAAAATTCTCAAATGCACTTTTTTATTTGACTGAGCATAGTTGACAAAAAGCCTAGGCCTTTTTCAAAGTATGTCACTGAGAAAAAATTGCAGAAGAGTGTAAATGTTCTGTATCAATTAAAATTTATTTCCATGTTATTCAGAAAGAAATTTTCTTTCCATTCTTGTGTATTATAATTATATTGGTCCATTAGTTTTTTCCTAATAAATTTTTATTTGCCATTCCAGAACTTTTTTTCACTATGTCACTCTCTAAAAGTTTTATTGAAATTATTATTATCCTCATTTTTGTTAAATTCATAATTAAGTGCTACTTAATTTGGTATGCAACATGCACCTATTACTTATAATTAGTTATTTGGCAAAAAAAAGTTCTCCTACCTACATACCTATATACAAACAAAAACCTCATTCATCCATTGGCTACGGAGGTCCTACCAGACTATGTAATTTTCCTCTCCAGACATATCTGTCCTGAGCTACAGTTGCTGCATTTGGTCATTGTAGGCCAATTTAACAAGGTCCTATTTGACACTGTCTGCTCACTGCAACCTAAGTTTCCCTCTTTTTCTTTAGGCACACTGTTCATAACCCTATAAAGCTTATCTATATTTATGCATTTGGACAAATAGCCAAACAAAAGTAACTCCTTCTAACTAATAAATCAGCACTTTGACGTCATTCTAATTTTAGAGGAAAAATAGTCTTGAGTCGGGTGGGATACGAACCCACGACCTCCTGATAACATGTCAGGTGCTCTGGACCACTGAGCTACCGGCCACCGATCAAGATCTCCTCTAATTAACGCTATGGACATTCCTTTTATGTCACATATAGGCGGTATTCAGGCAATTTTAGCCACAAGCGGCTTTCTATTTGCCATATAGATGGAAAGCATGTCTTACAACTATGTTAATGATGATAAATAATTATCATCCTTCTAATCTCATCATTAGTTACAAAAACCGTTGAATGCCCAAGATACTGCTTAAGCATCTAGAATCATAGTCATCAAGTTTCCTATTATCCTGCTTACAAAGGGTCCATGTTTCGCTACCGTAACTAACCGTAGAACGAACCAAACTATTATATAGCCTAATTTTAGTCTCAAGGTTATATGCCTATTTTTCCACCCCCTCAACCAATTCTTAAAAGTCCCAGCAGCAATCCCTATTCATATCTTTAGCTAATGCTACACATTTTCAGTATCTGTTACATAGCTCCCAAGATAATTAAACTGAGACACTTGCTCAAAAGTACAGCCATTCAAAGCAACTGAATCACTATTAGATTCACTAATGTTCATCATTTTAGTTTTACCTCTATCACCAAATCTATTACCAATCTAATCAACAGCCTTAATAAAAACAATCAACAGCCTTAATAAAAGAACTTCTCGTATCAACATTAGCCAATAAGGCCAACTAATCGCATAATCTAAATTAGGAATTTTTAATTTTTTAGATCAGGAGTCAGGAACCTTTTCTGGGTCAAGAGCCAAAAGGGCAAACAAATTTTTAGAGCTGCAATTTATAATCATTATTGGGTCAAGAGCCATAACAGGAAAAAGAAACCACGTATTTTTTTTTTGAAGTATTTGTTCATATATTAAGGAAGATATCACCCTGAATTTAACATCGATAAATTTTACAGGAAAAATTGTCTTGAGTCAGATGGGATACGAATCTAAGACCTCCTGATAACATGTCAGGTGCTCTGAGCTACCGGCCATCAATCAAGATCTCTAATTGATGTTATGAACTTTCTACCAGCAGTACACAATTCTCTGTGTCTCATGAAAGTATTGTCCCAGCTGCTCTCAGCCTCAAGAAACAATAACAAGCATGTCATAAAGATGGCAAGTATATTCTAAGTATACAATTTTTTAGATTGAAGAGATTTTTTTTCTCACCTATTTATTTATATATTAAGGAAGATATCACTCTTAATTTAACGTTGATCAATTTTAGAGGAAAAATTGTCTTGAGCTGGGTGGGATACGAACCCACTACCTCCTAATAACATCTCAGGGGCTCAAGACAATTTTTCCTCTAAAATTGATCGAAGTTAAATTCAGAGTGATATTTTCCTTTATATATGAATAAATATGTCATTAAAAATACCTTTTTAAACAATTGTATACTAAGAATATACTTGCCATCTTCAATGACATGCTTATCATTGTTTCTTGATGCTGAGAGCAGCTGGGACAATACCTTCATGAGACACGTAGAATTGTATACTGTTGGCAGAAAGTTCATAGCATCAATTAGAGGAGATCTTGATCGGCAGCCAGAAGCTCAGTGGTCCAGAGCACCTGACATGTTATCAGGAGGTCGTGGGTACATATCCAGCCTGTCTGAAGACAATTTTTCCTCTAAAATCGATCGACGTTAATTTCAGAATGATATCTTCCTTAATATTTTATTAACAACAATAAAATCATAACACTATTGAAAAGAATCATTAAAAAAATCTGCCATTAATCTGTGTGAGTTTTGAGTTTGGGTCTTATCAACCAACTTAATCAAATTTGGAATGTATTGAGAGCATTTCAATTGCATCAGTGCTTTCAAACTATCATCTTCAACCTGCTCTAGTGCTTGTTTCTAATGAAAATCATTAAAAAAATTTCAGAATTGAATGTTAAACCAAAAAATGTCAAGAGCCATTTTTAGAATGCTCAGAGCTGCTGATACCTGACGCCCCCCCCCCCCCCTGCCCTAGACCATTTGAGGCCATAATCTTCCCCTTGCATAGAATTCTGAATTACATAATCAATAACCAAATTAAAGAGAAAAGGAAACAAAATTCACCCTTGCCTAACTCTGCTAGCAATGCTAAACCAATTGCTCAAGCTGTACTAACTGACATACATGACTCGGTGTTTATTCATTATTTTAACTAACTTGTCTGGTATGCCATACAATCTCACAATCAATGAAGTCAAAAGCCTTTTTGAAATCTATAAAGCTAGGTTTCTGAAACTAAACATTTCTCAAGACTGCCTTACCACTTCTGAATCCACACTGTTCATCATGCAGTTGTCCATCAACCAAATTCTGAATTCTATTAAGTATAATCATGCAAAGAACCTGGTACCTGGCACAGAAAGTATACTAATTTCCCTATAATTATCTCAAATACTATAACCTTTTTTCAAAATAGGGATAATAGCTCTAGTAAAATCCTTAGGAATAACACCTTTATCATAAAAAATATTCAAAATTTCAGTTGACCATGTGAAAAAAACAAATGCTCCCAGCTCTAAGCATCTTAGCCCTGATTTCATCCACCCCAGGATATTTTTGCAACTTTAATTTAGAGATAGCCAAAACGACTTTGGAATGTGATATAGAGCCAACATTAAAGCCATTAATGCATCTATCCCCATTATAAACAATAGGAGTAGAAATAATCACATTGTGTAGAACATCTCTGAAATGTTCCACCTAGCCATGATAGAATCCTCACCTTCAACCACCTTACCATGTTTATCCCTCAACCCTGGTGTACCTGTCTGTTTCTTCCGACACAAAACATTAACAATCTGGTACAACCCCCTTCTTTTGTGCTGTCTAACTGCTTCCTCTGCTTTGTCATCCAAGCTAAAGATTCTTATCAGCTGTTAACTGATTCTTTGCCTGTTTATTAGGCTCACTGTAATGCTGTCTGTTACAACTTGTAGGTTGTTTATTCATATTAATCCTGCACTTCCTTCTTTCAGAAATAAGTTCCATAGCCTTATCACTCAAATAATTTTGTTTCCTCTGTTCCCTTTGACCAAAAGAGTACTGTTGGTTTCAAGAACAGCCTGTTTAAATTGATCCCATTCTTTCTCAACTTCAGCAATAAGCAAACCACGATTGTCATAATGACTAAGTAGCCTATCATGGTATGCTTTGGCTACATCTGGATCTTTCAGAGCTTCTGTGTTAAAAGTAATTCTCTTTGCACAGCATTTCTTAAGCTTCAGTTGCAAAACACATTTGACCTTGTAATGGTCAGACCCAATCTCGGCTCCCTTTTATGATCTGGTATTTTTAAGTGAACTTTGCCCATTTTCCTGTTAAAATCTATCATATTCCTATGCAACCCATCAGATTTTTTTGGGAAAAAAACTTGGCTATCTGCTACAGTTCAGGTTCACTGTGGAGGTTTTAATATAGTAATTTCAATAAATTTTGGGATCACCAAACCCGAATCAATATGAAATGCTCCAAATAAAAAAATTCGCTGCAAATGGCTGCCACTCACTGTAAGCATAGTTGTATGTAGTACTTCATATTGCCCAAATATTCTGTGATCCACATGTGTATCAATGGTGTCTGCATACTGGAGACTATTTTAAGGGGATTGATGCATGACATATTCATGATCTCCATTGATCCTTAAACTGAGTGTTTTCGTAATGCATGAAATTGTGGCAAAGGTAAATTTTTCTTTTATAAGCAGAAAAGCAGCAACCTTAGAACTGTATTTTTCATTGGCTGATTGATATATATTTATAGGTCATGTTATATACCAAATGAAAGAGCATTTAATTCTGAATAATAAAATAGCAGAAATTCAAATAAACATGAAGGCTACTTATGCCTAATATCCAAAAGCTGAACCATTTTTGGACACTTTAATGGTTAAATAGGATCAAACTACAAAAAGCATATTAGCTTATACCAAGAAACCTGGCTGGTCGGAGGCCTCTGAAGATTTTCTCATATGCAAAAAAGAATCTGAATTTCCACAATGTGTTCATTTGCTGTGTGGCATATTGTGTTTAATTTCAGTAAGATGGAGCAATGTGCCTCATATCATGAGAGCATTATGCAAAGCTTATTTGAGTTGCAGGATAATCTCTAAGGGCTTCTGGCTGCTCAGATCTCCTGAAATATGTCTGATGATTTTTTTTTTCTTTTGGATTCTACCTAAGAGAGCATCTTTATGAACAGTCCTTGCATTGCCTTAAAAAACTTTCCAGGAAATAGCTGCCATTGACACAGACATGCAGCAGAGAGTAATATGTGTGATGTTTTATTTCAACATAAAACATCACACATATGCTTATGTGCCATTGGGGGCCATTTCCAGCATGTTGTGATTTGGAGCACTTTGATATTGATTGAAATGATAAATTAATGATTACATGGGCCTGCTAGCAAAGGATGGAAACACTACGCATGGACTGAATGTACTTTGTTGTCCCTAGCAATCAACATTTTCATGATTATATCTTTTAAGTTTGAATAGAGACTACTAAAACTCATAATTATAAGTAATATGCTGTTAAGTTCTGCTACAAGACAGCCTCTATGTAAGTGTGTAGCTAATTAAGAATTTGTTGTCATTTATCTAGTACTTTCAGAATGGTCAATCATATCATGCACTACATATTATTCACATTCAGTTTTACCTGTTTGAATTAGTTCATATACAAGAACCATAGTGAAGTACACTCCACCATCTAAATATTTTTGTCATATACAGCATTTGAATGAGATATATACTCTGCTTTTTTATTCATATACCTGTGTTTTTATCTATTTCCCTTATTAATCCCAGTTGTGACACTTGCTAGTTCAAGACTGCTCTGGTCTTGAGGACCTTGTGACCTGAGCAATTAATTTCGTATGCAACCAAAAAAAAAATGTTCTGCTCAAGAATAAAATAAGTTGTCGAACACTACCATTGCAAAAGTTGAGGAATATCACAAATAGTAGGTAATATACATCAGATTTTGTATTAGAGTGCTATTTAATACATTTTAATGGAATTCAAAGGATAAATACAATCTAAAACATCTGATATCAAAGTCTCAAGATCAGTAAGGTCAGAAATGATGTTCAGAATAAAAGTAGGAAAGACCTGTAAAAATGTAAACACTTCTGACAGCAAGCATAGCAAGTGATATCTCATGCTGTTAATGAGATTATCCAACGGTAATAACTATTAGTGCTTCACCTGAGAAAGTCTAAGCTTTTGGAGGATATTGCCAGGGGAATGGAAGGTCTCCCACCTGCCTTTCCCTAGAGCAGGGATCTCAAGCTCGATTCAGTTCATTTACTTTTCAATGTGTAGTGGATTACATCAGTGACTGTACATTTTCACTTGTAGCCTTAGGTGTCCTTCAATCAAATTTCTGGTGAATGTGCTTTTGTTACTTGAAACGATGTTCAGAATATTGTTGACAACAAAATGCTGATACCTAATGTCTAGCTTAGAATCTGAAGCTTCTCATAGACTATACATCATAAATTTTCAGGTGAATGGTGTTTGTCTACATTTTGAAGTTTGCTCTCAATATTATAATTCTTGTTCTGCCCTCGGTAAGAAGGGGGACACCGTTGAGCTTGGAAAGTCTGCCCTCTATCATTTGGGGTGTTTCGCCATGGTCCCTGTGTGCAGGAAAATATTACCCAGTGTACTAGGGGCTAACTGGCACTTTTTTTTCAGGGACACAGCTCTAGTAGGGGCCATGGACTGTGATAGAAAAAATCTTATTTTATTTCAAGATTTCAGTACTTGTTTGAGAGTTTATACGTGAAGCTTAAAATAGGTTTTTATCCAATTATGCGAAATTTCTGTAAAGTAACACTTAGTATTATCATTGAAAAAATATCTGCTCCTATGGGACACTACAGTGCTCTTTAAATAAATAAATACCCCCTCAAGCACCTGCTTGCCACAGAGGTCTGACAGGAACCTGTCAGTTTATGTGCCATAGTAGAAGGTCTGAGAGGATGGCAGGCCCTCAGCAGAAAAACGACACCAACAGCCATGCCTTACCCGGGGCTCGAACCCAGGTCCCTTAGATCAGTAGTCAAGCACGCTAACCACTCGGCCATGGGACGGCTCACAGTGCTCTTTACCAGTCAGCAAATGCTGCATATAATAAAGAACATTCTAGATGGCCATAATGGGAGGAGTCTTCCATCTGTCTCCTGATTGCTGTCCTGCTAAAATATTGCTGTTAATGGGAAGTAAACTATGCACGAAATATATTAAGTACAAATGGTGTAATTTAGTGCACATTCTAAAGAGTGGCATATCTGAAGAGTATCAATGGTCCCTTCTCAGTCTGTTCAGTGAATTTCTTTTCCAGCCTTCTCTGAGCTCTTGGAGTCCTTGTGTACTGGCCATTTAGCCTATTATTTGCGAAAAAGTGTCCCCCAGAAGTAAAACAACCTAACCTGGACCAATATGCATGACTAAAACTGATATCATCAATTCTAACATGATCTAAATTCTGGAAATACATTATATGATCAAAAATAATCGGACACCCGTTCATCCATAATCTCTGGTAATAGTAAAGGAATTAATATCGCATTGATCCACCATTTGCTGCTATCACAGCCTCCATTCTACAGGGAAAGCTTTCCACTAGATTTCAATACGTTGCTGCAGGAATTGCCTGCCATTCTGCCACAAGAGCGGTAATGAGGCCAGTCACTGGTGTCAGGCTGTTTGGCCTGGCTTCAATCAGTGTTCCATGGGGTTGAGATCAGGGCTCTGTGCAGACCCTGATCAAGTCAAGTTCTTCCACACCCATCTCATCAAACCATTCTTGCACGGTCCTCGCTTTGTGTATAGGGGCATTGTCATATTGGTACAAGAAAGGGTCTTCACCGAACTGTTGCCATAAAGTTAGAAGCACAGAATTCTCAAGAATGTCATTGTAGGCTGCGGTGTTCAGAGTCCCATTCACTGGGACTAGGGAGCACAGCCCGAACTATGAAAAACAGCCCCAGAGCATGATGCCTCCTGCAGAAACTTCACAGTTGGTACAACACAGTCAAGCAGGTAGCGTTCACCTGGCATCCTCCACACCCAGACTCGACAATCAGACTGCTGCATGGCAAAGCGTGATTCATCACTCCAGAGAATGTGGTTCCACTGGCACCATGCTTTACACCACTTCGATGCCTGATGCTGATCTTGTTTATGTTAGGTTTGTGTGTGGCTGCTCAGCCACGGAAACCAATTTCCTGCAGCTCGTGACGAACTGTTATGGTGTTGGCATTGCTTCTAGAGGTATTTTGGAACTCGGTGGGGAGTGTTGAAACTGAGGACAGGCTATTTTGTTGTACTACACAGTTCAGCACTCGGCGATCCTGCTCTGCTATTTTATGTTGCCTACCAGGTCGCGATTGCACTGTTATTGCTCTTAGGCATTTCCACTTCACAATAACATCGCTTACAGTTGATCAGGGTAGCTGTAGCAGGACCCTAATGTCCCAAACTGACTTGTTGCTAAGGTGGTATCCTATGACTGCCACGTCGAAAGTTACTGAGCTCTGCCATACGACCCATTTTCCTGATCATGCGTGTCAATGAGGTTTGCCATGCCACGTACATCCTTTTATACCAGTTTGGACTGTGGCATATATGTGCGAATCCACTACTCAGAAGGGGTGTCCAGATACTTTTGATCAGATTGTGTAGATAAAATCAAAGTGATATTGCTGTGTCAGGAATTTAGAAGTACATTTAGGCATGACACTGATAATATGCAGTACTTATTCAGAATGTATTTATGGTTCTCTAAAAAGTCATACATTTACTAACTAGGATTGTTGTGGACTCCATAATATTAGAACTTGTTTTTGAACCACATACAGGGATACTCAATTACACTTTAAAGAGGGTCAAATTTTACCTTTTTTTTTTCTTTTTGATATTAGGCCTTTTCATGGCCAATGATAGTCAGTACTTTATCCAAAGTAACGCAAGGAAGGGAACACATTTAAAGTCACTGTTGTATGCAATATTCGAATAAAGTTAAGATTAAAAGGTTCACAATACTACAAACAAATATGTAAAGTGAGTGTAAACAAATTACTGCATATGTGGTTACAAAGGTAAAAACCATCAAAGCAATAAAATATATACAGAATATGCATGATATATTTTAAAAAATTCTAATAATGGAGAGTAAACTATGAAAAAATAAATTAAGCACCAAACAGTATTTGTTTAATGTTTGCAAATGTCTAAGCACATTAGGTTATTACAAATGACTGCAGACAGAGAATATGAGTGTTAATAATAAAATTATGATTCTGGAAAATATCAAAACTGATGAAATTATTAATAACAAATCACAATTATTTCGTGAAAGATAATATTCCTTTTAATACGTCTTTGAATGCAACTGAAAGTTTAAAAAAATTTAATGTGCATTTAGAACAATAAGAATGCATAGTTGTGTATGGCGTAAAATTAGCCACATACCAATTATAAAATTAATATGGAAAGATGTACATTAATGTCTTTTAGAAACAAAAAGAGTGGTAATAATAAAAAGTGCGACTTTTGAAGATTAAAAGTATTTTATGTACTATTTTCGAAATAAATAGTGTGAAATATTGATTTGTAAATGTTAATGTTTTTACATTTGGTTTTCACAATACTGCAAATGCTTATTAGAAATTCAAAACACTGGAACCATCGGTCAGGAGAATTATTGTAATTATTATGTAAGATCAGGGCTAGATCTGGGGGGAGGGGGAGAAAGCTTCACCTCCAATATATGGGAATTTTGGGTAACTGCCCTCTAATCCCAATATGTCCGAACATGTCGAAAAATCTGTGTAGAGTCTACTGGCCAAAACGGCAGGTCTGATAAAAAATTAAAACCGATTTTCCAAAAGTATGCTTGAAAAAAATCGATCAGAAGAGCTTGCCCAAATGTTTTCTAAAGTACATTTCAATGAGAATGATATCGGGCATGTAATGAATACATGATCAGTCGTTTCAGGAATAGAGCAAACTGCGCAATTAGGGTAGTCTGCCCCTCAATGGAAAAACTAGATTTGTTAAAAAGGTAGTGCATGTGTAAGTCTAATATTTTCTCTGGACCATTTCGAATTAAAGAAAATTTTTTAGGTTAAGTAGGCTTCGTTATTTTTGATACAAGAGTGGGCAAGAAATCGTATTTTAACATATTTGCTGTATATTAGACAAAAACATCTCTTTTTTGAATATTTGTCCGTTTGGCATTTAATGAATAGTAAAGCAGCTTGACCTGTTAAAATAATAATATGAATATATTTAGTATTATTAAGCCATTAATATGGCATGAAGTTCGGATTGGTGGAATCGAGCATTGATGAATTTCATAACATTAGAAACATCTAAACTGGGTACGAGAAAAGCATGAATGACTGTAAGGATAAGTAGCATATTGGAGGTCATCAGTGGCACCTGTTCTCTTTGTGACCTGCGTTACACAGAATATTCTTCTCAAGAGGACTGGTAGCTTAGAAATATCTGGGCAGTAATAATTCCACCATATCACCTGTGAATGCCTTTGTTAAAGCAATTGTACCAGCAACTAGGAAATGGTAACTATCCTTTTACTTTAAGGTGTACTGCAGGCGTGTCCAACCCGCGGGTCGCATGCGACCCACAAAGTCGTAAAGTTTACGACATAAGCTTTCAACATGATTATGTCATTTTCAGCGAGTTTTGATATCCCACTTGTTTCATGTTGCCCTTTTCTTGATTTTATAATAAAAAACGTAAGAAAATAAATGAAGTTTTGTTATTCATATACATTAACTATATTATATATGTTATGTGTGGCCCAAAACAATTCATCTTCACTCAATGTGGCCCAAGGAAGTCAAAAGGTTGGACTCGCCTGGTCTAGTGTATCTTAACATAGATTTTAAATTTATATCTATGACTTTTAAGTTATTGACATAATAACATAACGTTGTTATTGTGGTTCCAATTCATGTATAATACACTTTGCACTTCGCGTATTAGGGTTATAATACACTGTGCTATCTAAATGTAACAGCTTTATCGTGTTTTATTAAATTTTTATAGCAACCAAAGGTTTCTGAAACTCTAAACATTTCTCAAGAATCTGCCTAAGTGAAAATATCTGATCCACACATCCCCTACCACTTCTGAATCCACATTGCTCATCACGCAATTGACTGTCAACCAGATTCTTAATTCTATTAAGCACAATCATGGAAAGAACTTTACCTGGAACAGAGAGTAGGCTGATACCCCTATAGTTATCACAAGAATTGCGATCACCTTTTTTGAAAACAGGGATAATAATAGCCCTGGTAAAATCTTTAGGAACCATGCCTTTATGATAAAAGTTATTCAAAATTTCAGTCATCCATGTGGTAACCGAAACATTCCCTGCTCTGAGCATTTCTGTAGTAATTTCATCTACCCCTGGGGATTTATGAAGTTTAAGTTTAGAAATAGCCAAAATAACTTCAGATTGTGTTATAGGGCCAACATTAAAGGCAGTAGTAGTGAAGCCCCATTATACCGTAATTAATACTTCCGGTATGACGTCACCAGCCATGCCCATTCCGGCCACACCCCTTATTAATATTCATAATTAATAATTCGTATTTAATAATTAATTAATCGCCCTTTATTAAAATGTCCTACCCTTATTAAAAACTCGTGGCGCTATCTAGTGTATATTATGAGTACTATATTTAGAAAAGCCTATTTTAACTGAAATTATTCCCAATTTTGACTCCCCCCTCATTAAAAAACCCGCTTATCAAAAGTTTTGCCCCCTTTATTAAAAACCCTACTTGATTTTTAAGCCCCCTCTTTAAAGGCCCCCCTGGTTGACCCACCTGCATTTTTAAGCCCCCCCCCCCCCCGAATTTCCTAACACCTGAAAAACTCTTCGATTTTTGGTAGCGCCATCTAGTGCATACTTTACTAAGCATTCTATTTTAATCGAAATTTTCCCAATTTTTTTACTTCCCCTTATCAAAAGTTACACCCCCCTGTACTAAAAACCCTATCAAAACTTCCCCTTGGTTGACATGTATTTTTTAATCCCCCTTATTAAAAGTTCCGCCCCCTTTATTAAACTCCCCCTCACCAATCACAAACTCCCAAATAAGTCCCATGGTTTCTATCCTAATCTGAAATTTTCCGAGTCCAACTAAACTTTCACGATGGCAATGTATGAATTCTACTTTTAGCCCTTGGTAGAATACCAAGGCCTTGGTGCCATCTAGTTGCCAAGGCTATACCTTGGCGCCATCTAGTGTATACTTTAGTAAGCATTCTATTTTAATCGAAATTTTTCCAAATTTTTGACTCCCCCTTATCAAAAGTTACACCCCCCTTTATTAAAAACCCTATCAAAACTTCCCCTTGGTTGACATGTATTTTTAATCCCCCTTATCAAAAGTTCTACCCCCTTTATTAAACTCCCCCTCACCGATCACAAACTCCCAAATAAGTCCCTTGGTTTCTATCCTCATCTGAAATTTCCCGAGTCCAACTAAACTTTCACGATGGCACCGTATGAATTCTAATGGCTGATGCAATCCTCAAAATAATTGCAAAGAACAACTTAACTTTCGGTGTCAACATTCAGAATGGCTGATGCAATACTCAAAAATAATTACAAGAACCCATATTTGCGAATTCGACCTTCACTAAAATAAGAACAATCCCGCAGTAATTGTTTTAAAAGACAGTCCCGAAGAAAATAAAAAACTGCTATTGGGTAAAAAATTAATAAAAAGAAAACGGCGAAAACAAATATTTGTTTTAAAAACAAATTATGCGTAATTATGAAAAATATTGAGGGGTAATATGGTCTGGTGACCTGTATGGGTGACATAAAAGACCCACTTTAGAAAACAAAACAAACGTTTGGTACCTCACCCTTACTATGGACCACGTGTTATTGAAGGATGAATCTGGGATCACATTACCTGCCACGCTGTCAACCCCCCTTTGCTTCCATATCAGACACAATGTCTTACAACACGAAAACCCACTAACAGCCTTGACCACTGTGTCAGGACCCATCTCAAAATTTTTCTAAGTCCAGAGATGGTTGCCAGCCCTTCTGACTAAACCGCATTGTCACCCCCCAATTCTACCCCCCTTTGTTTCAGGCCATCACACGAGATACGGTATGGAAACTGTTTTGATTTTCCATCCTCTTATCGAAACATCCCACTACCCTTTATGATAGGTCAGCTATTTGTTTCAATGTACCCCGTCGGTAGAAGACAAGCGATTTTGAAATTATGCGCCCCTAAACCTCCAAGTGTTGCGCCTCTCTTATTAAAAGTGGTCTCCATCGGATTGAAGGATGATGCCGTCAGATATTTGTGTTCAGACATATTCGCCACAATACATAGTGATTGCAAAAGTATGACTAATAAAACTAACTTTTTGAATTCCCGTATATCCGTTACGCGACATGCTTAAAACTTTTTATTCCTAATACTTATTACCGCTGTATCCTTAGTACATGATGCAAAATATTACTTGTTCCTAGGAAGTAACGCTACGCAGCAACAGTCGATAACAATTTCTTCCGCCGAAGAAAAATCAGCGAATTGTTTGGGAGATTTTTTCAAAATCTACAGTTCTAAACGCTATCACAGTTTTTAAAAATCGTCTTTTCCACCGTTTATCAGCGAACGTGTGATCCAATGACTCATCACACTGATGAAATTTTATTTCGGGTTGCAGCGATAATACACGCTTGTTCATTACGCTTTACTAGGTCAGTTGTCTTTCATAGGGTAAAAAATAATTCTGTAAAGAATTTTTGTACTGGCAGAATGTTATAGAAAGTAAGAATGCTAAAAGTAGATCATACGTTGCGGGTACCCTTGCGTTTCTGCTTACAGTGCGAAAAAAAAATTTTGTTCCAACATGAATGCATGTTAATGGAGTAGAGGATATTAGTTTTAACAAATACTCTAACCTTCTATAAAAAATAATACACTTAACAAGTCTCACTCGAGCGCACTCTCTCAACTTACCTAAGCTAATCCACCAAAATATTATTTGCAGCTGGACTGACAGTCAAAATTTAGCAAATACTTCAGCGATTATATCAGTATATATCTATGGAACAAGCTACATGAGAAAGTTTCTTCGTTTCGATAACATAAAAATCCGCCTAACTATGCTCTGAGATATATGCTGTGATCAGACCTCAGTAAAAGAATTCTGCACATATGTCACGAAAATCGATGTTCTCACGTAGAGCGTACAAAAAGCGACAAACAAAAAATAATGTCTTTGCAAACTAAGAGTCACTCAATGTGAAACACCCCAAGTCCAGAAATACCCTTCTTAAAAAAATTCCCTCCATATTCTTAAAATTTTTAAATAATCCACACTTCTTGAAATTTAACATTGCCTCTAATTCAAGTACTGAAAGCTCCTGCAATTATTGTCGCTTATCTGAAGAAATGGCCGGGAAACGAGCGAACGCACAGGCTACCCATGCGCTGGTAAAGGTCAGGGGGTCACTTACGCACTGACCTGTGGAACACCCCGTCGATGTGACAATAGATATGCTACTGTTTATCTAAATCATTTACTTACAGGAAAGCAGTCTGCTTCGTGAGTTTTATCTTCCTCAAGGATCTTTTTGGGTTAACGACAGATTCAAAATGGAATTCTTCTGCTGATAGGTTATTGACTACCTTCTCAAGAGATGCACTTAAAAATTGATAAGAATCTATGAAATTCAAAGTTCCAAGGGAGAATGCTGTGTATTTTTCCATATTATTGGGAATGCAATTAATCTTCTTATTTTTGATCATACCGATTCCTGGCATAATAAGATGGCTATCACATCCCTTTAGGTTAGGAAATATAACTGGAATCTTATTTGGGAGCTTAAAATTGAGATTACACGCGGCTCCTCGGAGAAGCGCTACAGGAAGAAGACTATATCCATGCAATGAAAGTATGGAACTGATTTGACATAAAAAACCTAGGCCAATATCACGACTTGTACACCGACGTGCTCCTCTTAGCTGATGTGTTTGAAAAAACTATGTGTCAGATACTATGAAATTGATCCCTGTCATGTTTACACAGCTTGGCAAGCATGCCTGAAGATGACAAATATTAATCTAGAGTTGATAACAGACCCTACAATGTACCTTTTTCTGGAAAAAGGCATAAGAGAGGAAATTTCAGTAATATGCAATCATTTTAGCACTGTAAATAACAAGCATTTAGAATGAAAGACAAACTGAATGAAAGTTTGCTTATTAAAGCTTCACTGTGATACAATCTTAGAGATAAACTAACTCATTATATAGCCTAATCTTCAGATGCATTTTTCTCCATAGAATCGTAAACTATCAATATCTATTCTTTGTGTGTTTATAAATTAATACAAAAGCATGAACAGTCATTATAATAAGCAATTATAGTATGTTGACTACATTCACTTTAAGTCTGATTCGAGTAAACGGAAGACAATCTGAATAGCTGTTATTACTTTCAAGCAGAATAAAAATCCTGTTTAATTTTACATAGACATAGGTTTATGACTATGAAAAGATTATGTATGTACGAGAATGTTTCTCTGATCTTATGCAAAATACGGATATGTACGTGTTTATATCTGTGGTTAAGAGATGGATGTCTTTCTAAGTGTATGTCACCATGCATACATGAATGCGATTGACTAAGTTTTTGTTCATATCTATTTTGTCTCATACTTGTTTCATGTTCGTCTCTGTAATTGTACGTGTGCGTGTATGTGTGTGTGTACGTGTATATGTTTTCATGTTTGTTTCTGTGAATGTGTTCATGTTTGTTTGTGTGAATCGGATGTGTGTGTGTTCTTTCGAGAAAAAATGCTACAAGATGGAAATTTCAAAGGAAGTGATATATGCAACAATCAGGAATTTTCTTGGGTATGACTTTTAATTTGTGGAGGAAAAATGATCTTAAAGACTGATAAAAGTCCCTCTTTAGGCGAAGGAGTATCACAGGAAAACCATGAAATATTAGTATACAAAGATCTTACTGTAGAAAATCATGATCCATTCCATTCATTATTATATGTTCAAAATACATTGCAATGTCTGAGAAAACAGCTCTAAAAACCAGCGAAATCGTTAGTAGTACTGTTTGAAAGACATTATATGTAGTGAAATTGGAATAACAGTAAATACGCACACACTGCAGTGGAAGGGAGAATATTTTTTAAAAATTCTTCGAAGTGGAAGGCATTACAGCATGCATAATCAAACATTACTGGGGATGATAGAATACCTTCAAAATATGCTGGAATGGATGACAGAAATATCGGAAAAATCAACAACATACATTGGAAAAGATCAGGAAATATCTTGCAAACAGGAACATTTCCTAAAATTCAACCCAACAAATATAGCTACTTGAAAACCGGAAATATCAATCAAGTAAAGCTAATAACTCAGATGCAGAAATGACGAACACATGTTTGAAAAATATAACTGAAGCGTTTCTGTCCACATCAGATAGCCACGTCTCAGAGTTTCCAAAATAAATTCAAAAAGTCGCAAAAACATCCAGCACAGGGGGAGTGGCACCACCTATGCAGAATAGCCTTTGCTTCCTTTGCATTTACTCTATAACTGGAACACCCTTCGATCGTAAGGCTTGGGTTATTCAGCCGGGACGGGACGTTTACCACACTTCATGCGTTCGAAAAGAAGGCATTCAATTAAATCACAAAAATCCGACAGAAAAAGAAATGGTAAGGTAAAAGTTTACAGGGGTAAAGACCATTCACCCACTATACTGTAAGAGAGATAGTTTATCCCTACAAAAATCCAATCATTCTCCATTTGGCGAAGAACGCTCAAAGTGCCTGAAAAACGCAGCCGATAAAGGGTGCTCCACTGTGCAAGCGCGCAGAGCTGTCATTCATCCCTGCACCGAGCAGATCGAAGCCCGATCATTTGGCGTAGCGTTTAAGCTCAGATTTCCTTGTGAGGAAGCAAGAAACTTGTCCCTTTGATTTTCTCCAAATATACCCATTACTGTTGATTAAACTGATTCATAATAAAGTTGATACATTTAACAAGTGTGTGCGAAATTGCGAGAGGGAGACTCTACAAGAATGTGTATCATCTAAATTTTAAAAGTGGAGAAGGATCCTAGCAACAAAAACTGCTTATACACTATAAGGGTTGTTAATCCTAATGTAGTGCATAAAATTATCATTTTAACTGAAGGTTAAACACCATATAAAATTCACTCTGTTAATCGGGGAGACAATGGGTTGACTGCGTTGATATAGAAGAAACGTGTAGATAGAGAAGTAAGAGTCGCAAACAGAAAGAAGAAATTGTACGATCAGTAATTCTTTCTACACAAATGAGGTGGTTCTGAAAAGAAACTTTGTTTTTTTCTTGTGTTATGCCACCACTTCAACAATGTTAGCTATTTCTATGGAGGTCATAGCGTCCTCCACCACGGCCCAATAGTCCATGCTTTCACCATGTTTTAGTGCTGTTTCTTCTGCAAAACAGATTCTGCATAAATATTCATGAGCCATTTCGTCCAGTTTAATGGTGATGGTCTCTCCATCACACATGATGTTTAAGGCTTGAACATGATGTTTAAGGCTGTCAATATATCCATTAAAATTTGTAGACATTCTTCATACGATATGGGTTTTTGGTATGACGGGATACCGACACTCTCAAGCATAGATCGAACAACTTCACCGAAAGATAGCGTGGTTTTCTCCATGGTGACCAACGACAGACTGTAGCTCAGAAGAAACTAGTAAATGCAGGTCCTATGCTAACCTTTATATGCGTCCAAAACAGTGACCTTTACCATATCTCATAAACGCCTGTGGGGGTCAAGTTACATCTTTTGACATGTTCAAGGTTAAGCAAAACAGTGACCTTTACCGCTATCTGATAAATCCCTCATGGGAAATATACCTTTGAAGTAAACATTGGGAGTAAAGCGGTATCCAAATTATTTACTTAGCTTCTATATTTAATGAAGGAAATCGTTTATCAGTAGCAAATGCAAATATTGCGGTGCAGATAGTGTGTATCAGCAGTTAGATCTCCAGTCACCCTTTGACATTGTAAAGATAACAACCGACCCCTTGTCACTCGCTCTGTCGAGGTTAAAGCTTGTAGATATTAAAACACATATTCAGATCTTATCAGCAACAAATGCAAATACTGCTGAGCAGTTAGTGTACATCGGCAGTTCTGTCTGCAATCACCCCTTGATCCCGTCAATAAGAACAGACCATGATCTCTGCCAGGAGCGCATCAATACTTTGCATAAGATCAGAGAAACATTCTCGTACATACATAATCTTTACATAGTCATAAACCTATGACTATGTAAAATTAAACAGGATTTTTATTCTGCTTCAAAGTAATAACAGCTATTTAGATTGTCTTCCGTTTACTCGAATCAGACTTAAAGTGAATGTAGTCAACATGCTATAATTGCTTATTATAATGACTCTTCATGCTTTTGTATTAATTTATAAACACACAAAGAATAGATATTGATAGTTTACGATTCTATGGAGAAAAATGCATCTGAAGATTAGGCTATATAATGAGTTAGTTTATCACTAAGATTGTATCACAGTGAAGCTTTAATAAGCAAACTTTCATTCAGTTTGTCTTTCATTCTAAATGCTTGTTATTTACAGTGCTAAAATGATTGCATATTACTGAAATTTCCTCTCTTATGCCTTTTTCCAGGAAAAGGTACATTGTAGGGTCTGTTATCAACTCTAGATTAATATTTGTCATCTTCAGGCATGCTTGCCAAGCTGTGTAAACATGACAGGGATCAATTTCATAGTATCTGACACATAGTTTTTTCAAACACATCAGCTAAGAGGAGCACGTCGGTGTACAAGTTGTGATATTGGCCTAGGTTTTTTTATGTCAAATCAGTTCCATACTTTCATTGCATGGATATAGTCTTCTTCCTGTAGCGCTTCTCTGAGGAGCCGCTCATAATGCGTGTAATCTCAATTTTAAGCTCCCAAATAAGATTCCAGTTATATTTCCTAACCTAAAGGGATGTGATAGCCATCTTATTATGCCAGGAATCGGTATGATCAAAAATAAGAAGATTAATTGCATTCCCAATAATATGGAAAAATACACAGCATTCTCCCTTGGAACTTTGAATTTCATAGATTCTTATCAATTTTTAAGTGCATCTCTTGAGAAGGTAGTCAATAACCTATCAGCAGAAGAATTCCGTTTTGAATCTGTCGTTAACCCAAAAAGATCCTTGAGGAAGATAAAACTCACGAAGCAGACTGCTTTCCTGTAAGTAAATGATTTAGATAAACAGTAGCATATCTATTGTCGCATCGACGGGGTGTTCCACAGGTCAGTGCGTAAGTGACCCCCTGACCTTTACCAGCGCATGGGTAGCCTGTGCGTTCGCTCGTTTCCCGGCCATTTCTTCAGATAAGCGACAATAATTGCAGGAGCTTTCAGTACTTGAATTAGAGGCAATGTTAAATTTCAAGAAGTGTGGATTATTTAAAAATTTTAAGAATATGGAGGGAATTTTTTTAAGAAGGGTATTTCTGGACTTGGGGTGTTTCACATTGAGTGACTCTTAGTTTGTAAAGACATTATTTTTTGTTTGTCGCTTTTTGTACGCTCTACGTGAGAACATCGATTTTCGTGACATATGTGCAGAATTCTTTTACTGAGGTCTGATCACAGCATATATCTCAGAGCATAGTTAGGCGGATTTTTATGTTATCGAAACGAAGAAACTTTCTCATGTAGCTTGTTCCATAGATATATACTGATATAATCGCTGAAGTATTTGCTAAATTTTGACTGTCAGTCCAGCTGCAAATAATATTTTGGTGGATTAGCTTAGGTAAGTTGAGAGGGTGCGCTCGAGTGAGACTTGTTAAGTGTATTATTTTTTATAGAAGGTTAGAGTATTTGTTAAAACTAATATCCTCTACTCCATTAACATACATTCATGTTGGAACTAAATTTTTTTTTCGCACTGTAAGCAGAAACGCAAGGGTACCCGCAACGTATGATCTACTTTTAGCATTCTTACTTTCTATAACATTCTGCCAGTACAAAAATTCTTTACAGAATTATTTTTTACCCTATGAAAGACAACTGACCTAGTAAAGCGTAATGAACAAGCGTGTATTATCGCTGCAACCCGAAATAAAATTTCATCAGTGTGATGAGTCATTGGATCACACGTTCGCTGATAAACGGTGGAAAAGACGATTTTTAAAAACTGTGATAGCGTTTAGAACTGTAGATTTTGAAAAAATCTCCCAAACAATTCGCTGATTTTTCTTCGGAGGAAGAAATTGTTATCGACTGTTGCTGCGTAGCGTTACTTCCTAGGAACAAGTAATATTTTGCATCATGTACTAAGGATACAGCGGTAATAAGTATTAGGAATAAAAAGTTTTAAGCATGTCGCGTAACGGATATACGGGAATTCAAAAAGTTAGTTTTATTAGTCATACTTTTGCAATCACTATGTATTGTGGCGAATATGTCTGAACACAAATATCTGACGGCATCATCCTTCAATCCGATGGAGACCACTTTTAATAAGAGAGGCGCAACACTTGGAGGTTTAGGGGCGCATAATTTCAAAATCGCTTGTCTTCTACCGACGGGGTACATTGAAACAAATAGCTGACCTATCATAAAGGGTAGGGGGATGTTTCGATAAGAGGATGGAAAATCAAAACAGTTTCCATACCATATCTCGTGTGATGGCCTGAAACAAAGGGGGGTAGAATTGGGGGGTGACAATGCGGTTTAGTCAGAAGGGCTGGCAACCATCTCTGGACTTAGAAAAATTTTGAGATGCGTCCTGACACAGTGGTCAAGGCTGTTAGTGGGTTTTCATGTTGTAAGACATTGTGTCTGATATGGAAGCAAAGGGGGGTTGACAGCGTGGCAGGTAATGTGATCCCAGATTCATCCTTCAATAACACGTGGTCCATAGTAAGGGTGAGGTACCAAACGTTTGTTTTGTTTTCTAAAGTGGGTCTTTTATGTCACCCATACAGGTCACCAGACCATATTACCCCTCAATATTTTTCATAATTACGCATAATTTGTTTTTAAAACAAATATTTGTTTTCGCTGTTTTCTTTTTATTAATTTTTTACCCAATAGCATTTTTTCATTTTCTGCGGGACTGTCTTTTAAAACAATTACTGCGGGATTGTTCTTATTTTAGTGAAGGTCGAATTCGCAAATATGGGTTCTTGTAATTATTTTTGAATATTGCATCAGCCATTCTGAACGTTGACACCGAAAGTTAAGTTGTTCTTTGCAATTATTTTGAGGATTGCATCAGCCATTAGAATTCATACGCTGTCATCGTGAAAGTTTAGTTCATCAGCCATCGTGAAAGTTTAGTTGGACTCGGGAAATTTCAGATGAGGATAGAAACCAAGGGACTTATTTGGGAGTTTGTGATCGGTGAGGGGGAGTTTAATAAAGGGGGTAGAACTTTTGATAAGGGGGATTAAAAATACATGTCAACCAAGGGGAAGTTTTGATAGGGTTTTTAATAAAGGGGGGTGTAACTTTTGATAAGGGGGAGTCAAAAATTTGGAAAAATTTCGATTAAAACAGAATACTTACTAAAGTATACACTTAATGGCGCTACCAAAAATCGAAGACTTTTTCAGGTGTTAGGAAATTCAGGGGGGGCCTAAAAAATACAGGTGGGTCAACAGTGGGCCTTTAAAGAGGGGGGCTTAAAAATACAGGTAGGGTTTTTAATAACGGCGCCAGAACTTTTGATAAGGGGGTTTTTTAATGAGGGTGGGAGTCATGATCGGGAATAATTTCAGTTAAAATAGAGGGGTTTTCTAAATATAGTATTCGTAATACACACTAGTTGGCACCACAGGTTTTTAATAATGGGAGGAAGTTTTAATAAAGGGGGATTAATTAATTATGAATTAATGAATTATTAATTATTAAATATGAATGATTAATTATGAATATTAATAAAGGGGTATGGCTTGAAGGGATGGGACCGGAAGTGACGTCATAACACGTGGCGGGAAGGGGCGTGGTTGGTGGCGTCGTACCGAAAGTGTTAATTACGGTATAATGGGGCTTCACTACTGGTAGTAATGCATCTATCATCATTGCAAACAGTGGGAGTAGAACTAACCACATTGTTTAGAACATTACTGAAATGCTCAGCTCTCGTAGCCATGACAGAATCTTCACCTTCTATAATATTATCTTGTTTTTCCTTGAACCTCTGTATACCTCTCCGTTTTTTACCACACAAAACATTAACTATCTGGTACAGCTCTCTGCTGTTGTGCTGTCTAACTGCTTCCTCAGCTTTGTCAGCCAAGCCATCAAGGCAAAGATTCTTTTCAGCAGCTAACTGATCTTTTGCACGTTTATTTAGCTCTCTATAATGCTTTCTATTAGGACTAGTAGGGTATTGATTAAGGACAGTCCTGCAGTTCCTTCTTTCTGAAATAAGCTCAAGTGCCATATTACTCAAATATTCTGCCTCATCTGCTCCTTTTTTCCTAAAAGAGTACTGTAAGTTTCCAAAAAACGCTTTTCTAAAATGGTCCCATTCTTTTTCAACTTAAGTAGTAAGCAAACCATGCCTGTCATAATGACAAAGTAACCTATCATGGTAAGCTTTAGCTATAACTGGGTCTTTCACATCTTCAGATTTAAAGGTAAATTTCTTAACCCTAGCGCAACACTTGTTAAGTTTAAGTTGCAAGGTCAGATCCATTTTCAGTTCCCCTATATGCCCTGGTATTCCTAACAGAACTAGCCCATTTGCTGTTAATTAATATATAATCTATCATATTCTTATGCAGCCCATCAGGTGAAACCCATGTGTACTTATGTATGTCACGGTGTTTGTAATAAGAGTTAGTTATTCTGAAACCATTGAGTTTACTTACCTGTAGGAGACGTTGCCCATTGCCATTGCAGCTACCAATACCAAAAGGGTCTATCACCCCTCCCCAAAGGTCAGAGTCAGTACTAATTTTGGCATTGAAGTCACCTAGAACAAGGGTAATATCTCCTTTCTTGACAGAATTCAAAATATCTTGAATTTGTCCGTAAAACCTATCCTTCTCATCCTCATCGGCATCCTCAGTGGTGGCATAACAGCAGATAACATTCAAGTCTTTAACGCTTGTCTGAAATTTTGCTTTAAGAAACCTTTCATTAATGCACTCATATCCTTAATAATATGGTTACCTTAATAATGCTTTACACTTTGTAAATGCGAGTCATCTGACGATGATCTCTCCTAATATAGGACTTAAAAAAACAAACTTTAGTGTTGATTTTCTTTCACCAATGGACTAGGCTTCATTTCGAACCAAATAAAAGCAAACTTTTTACTTTGCATCACACAACACTAATTCAATACAATATGTCCTTTTCTTACTACTCCACTATCTTTCCTTTTCTCATCATTTCTTATTATTCCAAGTTTCTCTTTGTTCCAATCACTTGATAATGTAATTGTCACGCTAAAGCACGCGAGCGTTAATGACAGATGTATCATGGGTTCATTGTACACGTTCATCTGTGTAACAGTATAATTTAACTTTTAGTTTACTAACACCACTGGCGAGTGTCTCTACTCTCGTGCTGTAGTTATTTTTCCAAAAAAATTTGTATGCTAATATATCAGGGGTATATGTAACTGTATACCATGTATTGATATATATGGAAATAAATGACTGATAAAAATGAATTTGAAATGTTGCAGGATTTTTTATATGAATTGTTTTAAGCTTTCCTGCCACTTCGATAATGCGGTCCTTTAGAATTTGTATCATATTTTAAACTAGTGTCAAATTTGACCTATGTTTTATTATCGCTAACGAATTCAACTTTTAAGACAGTACGATAGAGGTTATACTGAGCGATGCGTTTCTGGAAAACATCAGTATAAACATTCATTGTTTAAATAGGAAAAGTGTGTAATTCTAACCCCACATTATATCAATATGCTTAAAAAAATTTCTAATTAAATCAGTATCGCGACATACAATATGTTGACTCAATAGTAATTCGCGATTACTGGAAAAACGAACCGACGCACAATTCTGTTAAAAATTTGTTACTTTAGAATCAAAAATTTCTACACAACTTAATATCTGGCAATCACTTCAGGTATCAGCCAGCACGTGACACATGCATTTATAAGAAGTATGTCGATGTAGTTGAAAGCTGATTTTTATACACGAAAATATTCACTAAAAGCGTTTCGTGTCTTTCTAAGTTAAAATAATAGCAAAATAAAAAATTACATTTGTACAGATCCAGTTGTTAATAAATTTGTACTAGAGCACTGCCTATAGTTCGTTTTCAAATATTTCAACGATTATTTCCATAACTTTGGAGTTTCAAATTTCCTTTCATATGCATCTAATAAAATATATTTGAATGAGCGATACAATACTAAGCTTAGCGAACGATGATACATTGGTTATAATCTTGATGTGAGTGAAATGTTTTACAAGTTATATTATTCATATTCTGAGTATAGATAGACTTGACGAAAAGTAGTACTGTATTAGTAAGTTACTTCACTTTGTCCACAAAAAATTGTATCCATATTTTTTATGTTTTCTATTATACCTATAGTAGTAATAAAAACATCTGTAGTTATTATGGTAGTGATGAGAAGAGTAAAACATAGTATAAAGTTATAAATCTCTGTGGCAAAAGTGCAACGAGGAAATTAAGCTTAGATGGTATCTGAACGGGGAAAAGCACGATTACAAAACATTATTAAATAAATTAATTACTAATTATAATAACCCCATGGAAGCAATTAGCTAATTGCTTCCTTTAAGATAAGTTGAGTTCTTGAGAAAGTTGAGTTCATGAGAAATATTTCTGTTGGTTGAATATGGAAAATGGAAATTCCATTGTGCAATACGATGAGCAATGCAGTAGCGATGAAGCTAGGTTCTCCCACAGAATAAGGATTCTTCATACACTCCTAGCTCAACTAGCGTGGCAAATTGGCACTTCTATTAATTTTACGGTAAAATATAACAGTGAAGCTCGAAGAATATTATATAAATATAAGATTTGTGTTAAAATAAACTTATTAAAGTTTAAAAAAAAAGTGCTTTTGCTTTTATGTTAAAATATTTATATATATTTAATTAATATTTTTTTGTTATGATAATTTTAAGGGAACCATTGCTTCTATTGTTTCCATGGACACTTTGCCACTGGTGTCTGTTAAGCTCCCATGTTTCTAATTCACTCTAGAGCAGTGGTTCCAAAATCGTGAGCCACGGCACATTATTGTGCTGTGAGCTTGTGTCACATGTGCCAGAGCATTCACATGAAGAAGTCTAAAAATAAGCTCAAAGATCTTAAAAAGCCTGAAACATAAATTAAATGGGCTCGAGTAATGCACATATATTAAGGAGGAATTGCTAGATTATGTATTATTACTTTCATTATTGAACAATACTATTTTGATGAAATTATTAATTTTGTAAACAAGAGTACAGATGTTTTCAATTGGTATTTCGCAGCACACTGGCATTCTGCGACTTAGGGTGAATAACAAAATGAAGGTACTGATAGATCGAATAGATCTATCAGTATAAGAGTGCTTTTAATTACTAAAGTGTTTTAACTTTGTCGCAGCACATTAAAGTAAACACAGTATTAGGGTGCCCGAGAAACTGAGCCCTCTACTAAGTGGGCCGCAACATGAAGTTTAAGAATGACTGCTCTAGAGTCCATAGTCCTGTAATCTATGATCTGGAAACATCCGTGATTCGAGAATTTTTTGTAAATTTTAAAGAAATGAAATACTACTACTGTGTTAAATAAACTTAAGCTCTCGAGATAATATTTCTGTAAATTTATTCAATTCTGCATGTTATAATATACATATATATATTTTATTTCAGCAACAATTCATTTTGTGTAAATGAAATCATTACATCGAGAAGAATTGGAAAGCATCGAAAAGCAATCAAAAAATGCTTGAAATGGTGAATGATAAGAAGTGTAGGTACTTTTCTGGTAGCTTTTTAATTTCCTAAATAAATAACTAGAAAAATAACATATTGCCTCTGGCGAATATGGAATTCTCGTTAAGAAAGAGAACAATGTTCGTCATTTCATGACTTTAGCAGCCTCTGAAGGTGTAAATTAGGACTAATGGATGATTCAAAAATAGCAAATCGTAATATTTCATAGCTTATTATATGCTGGTTGAATATGGAACCCTCCCCTCCCTCCCTCCCTCCCTCCCTCCCCCCGGAGGAAGGGATTAAGAGATTCAATTGTTGAGATCAGTGTAAACCTCTTGACCCTCACACTTCCCACCAAAATTTCAAATCTATCATAATTGGATCGTTTACATTCATTTAAAGTTTATCCATGTTCCAAAATTTTCGACCTCTAGGTAAAGTTATTAAGACTCTTAAGTAATCAAAAAAGAAATTTCCATTTTATCTCTTAATACAAAATGGTTGCTTTTAAGCACTTTCATGGGGGCTAAAGGGGAAAATCACTGTTATCATTTTGGATTGAATACCTATCAGTGTAAACTCTAAGATTTCAAATCTTTATTATCTGTAGATCGTTTACAATATCCTTTTAAAATTTCATGTTTTCCAACTTCAGGGCTTTTAACGGTGGAAACTAAAAATATTGGAACAATCCTAAAAGGAGAATCCTAATATTTCATTGATACCTATCAAACCTAAAAACAATTTTTCATATTTTTCTTAAAACAACTAGAAGAAAATCACTGGCGAATATGGGACACTCGTTTTCAAAGAAAATGGAGTTTTTCCTTTTCCGAATTTTGCATACAATGACAATGGAAATTCTAACTAATGAGTGATTGGGAAAATGTAAATAGTATTATTTTATTAACAACTATAAAGCACAAAATGGATTTTTCATTTATCCGTTGACCCTTGTAACTCTTGACCCTCACACTTTCCACCAAAATTTCGAATCTATCATAATTGGATCATTTGTATTCATTCAAAGTTTATCCATATTCCAAAAATTCCGACCTCTGGGTAAAGTTATTAAGACTCTTGGGTAATTCGGTAAAAGTACGAATCGTAATATTTCATAACACCTATTCAACCCAAAAGACGAATTTTACGTTTATCTCTAAAGGCAAAAAAAATGTATTATGTTTATAGACAGACGATAAAATTAAAAATTAACTTTTCTGAAAACGAGCTAAAAAGTGATGAATTATCGAAGTATGGCACTCTTCTTCTTCTTTTATGTTACAGTCATCTAGGTGAACTACTAGTGAATCCACTAAAAATTATGTAAAAATGAAGACTTAAAATTATGAGTTTAAAAACTATAAACAGAACAAAAAGTGGTTAAATAAATTTTTAAGTATTTATTCTTTTCTACTTTTTAAAGTTAAAAAAAGAAAAATAAAAGTTAAATTTTTGGAAGACGAGCAGGATAACTGAAGTAAATTTTTTGTAGTAAAATGCATTATATTGAGTGTTTCAAGAGAGTAAAAAAGTTTTGCTCTTTCATTTTGTATTTTGGACAATTAAGTAAAATGCGATGAACAGTTTTGAGAGAGTTACAAAAAAGCAGTTAAGTGAATGAGTTTGTTTAATTTTCTACAATTATGAATTTAAGGTGGTAGAATCAGTTTTGAGTCTATATAAAATAGATAAAAATTTTCGAGTGAAAGGGAGATCGTCGACAAAAGAAATTTTTTCTGAAAAAAACAGTCTAAAATTATTATGAACTGATGCACGTGTTGTAAAATATTTTTCTGTTAATTGAAATTCAAAATTTTTTATAATTTGTTATAATTTGTTTAACAGGTTTAAAAAATTTATAAATTTCTAGCTAGTTTATGTTAGTTATGTGCATTTTTAGCGAGATTATCCACAAAGTCGTTTTCATTGATCCCTACATGACTGGGAATCCATTTTATGCTTATTGAGTTATAATTAATGTTATTGTTATATGTGTTAAAGTTAAAACCTGTTGAAGGTAATAATTATATTCTGAATAAAAAAGTTCTTGCGTTAAAATTTCTAATGCTTCTTTTGAACAGAAAAAATTGCGATTTTCTTATTTTTTAAATTTATAGAAATCCATTTGAGAGTTTCATTTATGGCATATAATTTTGCTTGTTTTTGCTTGTTTTGCTTGTTTTTTGCTTGTTTTGAAGGAATTTGAAGATTGTGAAAAGTTTTTAAAAGGAACGAAAAATGCTGCATCTGCAGAGACAGTTTCCTGTTCTACTGACCCATTAGTATAAATACCTATAAAATTTTTATATGTTTCATTGCAATAAGATTGAGGCAATGCTTTAAGTGCATAATTTGGGAGGATCTGTTTTGAATTTAGAGAAGGGATTTCAGTATTGATAAAAGGTTTTGAAAAACTCCAATTAGCAATTAAGCTAGTGAGGTCTCCTTTAAGCTTTGCATGAAAAAGAGAAAGCGAGGATTCAGAATTTTTTATAATATGTACTTTTTCCAAGTCAGTATAGAAAGAATGTTCAAGTAATTTATATTGTAATTTAAGTAAATATTTAGCTAACAAAATTTTCATTCGAATTTGGAAGGGAGAGATTACTGAGTCAGAAATAATGGACAGAGTAGGAGCAAAAAGGGGTAGGCGAAGTGCATGTTTAATACATTTATTTTGAATTATGTTTATTTTTTTTAATTTAGTGTTAGAGATTCCAAATAAAAATTCTAATCCATATTCTAATTTTTCCCTTATTTAATATTTGTATAAAGTAGTCATATCACATTGGTGGACTCCCCAGTTTTTTGAAATAAAGTATTTAAAGAAATTTAGAAGTTTTAAACCTTTAGTTTGTAAAGTTTTTAAATGAAAATTCCAGTTAAGTTTGGAATCTATATAGATTCCTAATATTTTGCATTTAGAAAGTTGATTAATTTTTTGTTCATTAATATTAAGTGTAAATATGGGAAAGTTTCATCATGGTCTGATAAAAGGAATGCAAAAAGTTCTTTTAACATTTATTTCAAGATGCCATTTTTTACAATCTGCTGTTAATTTATTTAATTGAGATTGCATTTCATTTTGTAAAAGTTGTTATCAAAATCTGATGACCAGAAAATCAAATCATCTGCATAACTAGTATATGAATTTTTTTTTTCAAAAATATGTTAGATATCTGAGATATAAAAATTAAAAAGTAAAGGGTAAAGAATGGAACCTTGTGAAAGACATCGAGTAACAGTAAAATATTTTGAAAAGGAAGTGTTAGTTTTATCTTGTAAAAATCTTTTGGCAAGAAATTGAGTCAAAAAAAAAATGAAAAGAATTCCCTTTAAGATTAGCTTTATAAAGTTTAAAGATAAAGTCTGGTAACCAGACTGAATCGAATGCTTGTGTGAAATCTTAGATAAAACTAATGTAAATTTTTTTTTGCCTTGTGAATATCAATTATTAATTTTGCAATACACTCTTTGGCAGATCTATTCTTTCAAAATCCGTAAAAGTCCTCTGGAAAAAAATTGCCTGATTCAAAGAACCAATTTAATTTCTTAAATAATGATCTTTCAAATAATTTTAATGAGTTTGATAAAAGAGAAATAGATCGATATGAATATATATCTACAGGGGGTTTTCCAGGTAATAAGAAAATAATGAAGATATGGAGCAATGACATAGGATATACAGGTAACCCCCGTTCATCGCGAAGGATACGTTCTGGACATGGTCGCGATATAAGCGAAATTTCGCGATCAACGGGGAATTTAAAAAAAACATTTTAAAATTCGAAAAAAAGTTTATTAATAAAACAAATATTATTAATAACAAAAAAGTCATACATAACATAATTCATAATTCATTCATTTTGTTCCGCGTTGCAAAAAGGAATCTAGATTCCCTTGTTTGGCCTCTCTACGTTTATTATGCAAAATTTGCCGATAACTGTCAAATAATCCGTTACAACCACGCTTTACAGCACTCACTCGCTCGTAATCTTCGTCGTTTTCTTCCAACAACTCCATGCATTGATTGTGAAGAGAAAGGGCCTTTTCAATGATTTTGACACTTAACTTTCGCACGGGAACAGGTTTCGAGACGTCATTTTCTTGGGACATAGTATGGCAGTCCATTTCCTGCAGCTCTTCATTAGTTAAGGGTTCGCCGTGTGATTTTAACAAAGTCTGAATATCATCTACATCAAAACCTTCGATGCCTCCGGAAGTGGCCATAAGACTAATCCCTTCGATGATATTTTGAATATCATTTTAATAATTGATGTGATCTTCAACAATTTCTCTGAGCAACCTTTTCTAAACACCCTTCATACACAACTGGGTGACTTCATTCCACGTTTCGTCGATGTTTCTGATAGCTTTCAGAATATTAAATTGTTTCCACCAAACCCGCATGGCACCACCTCCATCAGTTTCTTCAATGAGTTGGCGCATCGTTTTTCTTAAATAATAGGCTTTGAATGCTGCTATTGCGCCTTGATCCATAGGCTGTAAGATGGAAGTGGTATTCGGAGGTAAGAATATCACTTCAACGGGAAAATCAGTGCACAGAGTCTCAAGTTCCACAGGATGTCCCTGCGCATTGTCCAACACCAAACGAGCTCGAGGTTCAACTCCAATATCCTCGCAATATTTTTTTATTGCTGGGCAGAAACAAGTTTTAAACCAGTCCATAAATAAATTATGTGTCATCCAAGTCTTAGGGTTACTTCGCCAAAAAACTGGTAAATTGTTTTTAGAATAACCTTTCATGGCACGAGGAGTTTCTGATTGATAAATCAATAATGGTTTCAATTTTAATTCTCCGGATGCATTTCCGCCGCGAAGAAGAGTTAGACGATCCTTGGCTGCTTTAAATCCAGAAGCAGTCTTCTCCTCTACGGAAATAAACGTACGTGTTGGCATTCGTTTCCAATAGAGTCCCGTCTCACCTACATTAAAAATTAAATTTGGTAGATAATTTCCCTTTTCCACAATTTCACGGAACTCCATTGGATATTTTTCAGCTGATTCTACGTCTGCACTAGGCGATTCGCCAATCATTTTAAGGCTATGCAAGTTTGATCGTTTTCTAAACCGATCAAACCAACCTTTGCTTGCTTTAAAAGCTTCTTCTCCCCCATGTTGAGATTTTAAATGATCCCAAAGACTAAGTGGTTTATTCATTATGATTTGGGTACTTACAGGCATGTGGTGTTGATTTAGGTCCTCTATCCATTTGCTTAATAAATTTTCCATTTCTGTCATCAAAAAACTTCTGGTTCGTGAAACTTTCGTCGCTGTAATTGGAGTAACACTTTCGCCAGCCTTTTTAATTTTGTCTTTTTGTTGCACAATTGATCGCACTGTAGACTCAGGCAATTTGAAATCCCTTCCTACAACTGTAAATTTACCACCACTTTCTATCCTTTCTATAATTTTTAGTTTCTTTTCTAAAGTCACTACATTGCGAATTTTCTTAACCGATTTTTCACATTGTCTTTTTGACATTTTAAAAATTACGAAGGGATAAAAAAGTATGTAGTCAATTTAATTAGCGTGCGTTTGACACTGCAGCTAAGATGACACTGAAGGATAGACCCAAATGATGCACTGGCTCAACCGTACCAGGCACCGGCGTACGGCGTTCTTTTGTCTCGCCCACACTCATAACTTTACGTTATGTACATGTGTATGATGTGATTGAGCGAGAAAGAAAGTTAGCACGCACGTTCAACCATTCATTTTGACTTTTCCTCGCATGTTTCAAAGCCACACAAGTGCCGAGACAAATAAAAAAGATCGCGATATAACGAATCCGCACTCGCCGGGGTCGCGATGAACGGGAGTTACCTGTATATGATTTTTCCATGTAAAATTATAAATTTCTAGAAATTTCAATCTCCATTTATATGGTAAATATTTAAAAGTTTCATTTAATATTCTATCTGGACTAAATGCAGATTTTAAATTTAATTTTGTAATAGCATAATTGAGTTCAAAAATTGAAAATGATTGGTCCATAATAGGGCAGTCTGGTGGGATGTTATTTAATATTTTTGTTAATTTTGCCAATAAAAATATTTTTAGATCTAGATAAAGTTATTGTATGAGTAATTTTGAGATTTTTGCCAAACAAGTTGGCAGTTTCTATAAAATTTATTTTGTTGTGGATTGCAATTTCTGCAATTGGAATGTGTTGATTGATCGAATTAGTAAGATTCTTAGAAATTTTCCATAAACTATTTTCAAAAGAATTTGTTCTAGGATGCATTGCAAAATATTCCCCAATTTTCTCTATAGAGTTTTTGAATTTTTTTTCTGACAAGTGCATTAATTTTTTATATTTATTTTTTGTCTAGATTGTCTGGCCTTATTTTCGACTTTTCTTCTAATTGTTGAAAATCTATTCATATATCAGTAATTCTTTTTTTAACTTTGGATTTTTATTTTTAGTATAGTTTTGAATGAAGGTTTGGCTTTTTGCAAGCTATTTTGCTAAAGTCAGAAGTGCCGATTTGGCTGTGATTTCAACAAATAATTCCTCATTAATGTTAGCTTGTTTTTTGTGATCTTGGTTTCCCGTGGGATTAGTCTTCATCTTTCCGCTGCATTATGGGACGAAATAAAGCTAAAATAAATAACTCTAACAATAAACAACAACACAAAAAAAGTCGGGTATTCCCATTAAATCTTCTGAAAAAAAAAATTAAACTAAAGACTCTAGATAAACATTTTAATAAAATGCATCTCTCATTCTAACAGAATTTATCAGTCAATGATATATCAAACTTCTTCGATACAAGTGATACCTTTGATAAAACTATTATTACTTCTATAAAACATCATGAAAATGTTTCTCTACAAGGTTCTGATTTATCAATCGATCATTATATCAATTCAGAGTGTTCTGATAACGCCATGTATGACGAAGAATCTGTACATGACTCTAATAGGTTGAATAACACAAATATTAAAAAAGACATATAAAAATACTAAAGAACAGGAAGAACTTGCCTAATTTTTTATAACAATGATTTTAAATTATCCGATCAGGACGACAGAAATGTAACTCACTTTTTCTTTCACATTTTGAACAAAGATATTAAAGGTAGATATACCAGGAAAGGAGATATGTTTTCCCAGAAAATACTACTGATCTTGAATTATTGCAAAATATTGAGAACATACTTGACATCCCTGTTGAATATAGATATCCTAATAAGGATAACTCACGAGGTATATTATATAATATCATTATTAAATACAATGAGGAATATCTACTTTAGAGTTTGCAAAAAATATAATGTGTATAAGACAAGACGAATGTATCCGTACTTAGCTAATGCTTCTAACACTAGCATATTGAAAATTTCAACTGAAAATGTTGTAATATATGCTTCGCCAAAATTTCTTAATCAAGTGCAAATTTGCTTTTTTAATATCATAGTAAGAGACTATTTTGGAGCGCCTGCCTTATGTAATAAATGTTATCACTGGGATCATGTATCTTCGTTTTGCAGGGGAAAACTAATATGTAAAAGATGCGCAGGCCTGCATTCTCATAAGACTTCCACTAGTGATAAACTAAATTGTCCTAATTGCGGGGGCTCACATCCGGCCACCTATTTTGCTTGCCCCGTGATAAAGATGGCTTGTAGAGCAAAAAAAAATAAAAATACAAGACACTTTACATTGTAGTTGAATTTCTGCATTCACACAAGCGAAAAAAGAAATAAATGAAAATTTTTCTTTAAAGAACTCTTCTCACTTTGAAAATCCTCTGCTATCTACCTTAAGCAAAGCATCTTCTTCAAATAATAAAGAACTTTCGAACCACAATCAAGTGAGAAAGGAGAGTCATATTCCACGAACTTTGGGTTCCAATCTGTTTCCAACTAATTCTCTTCCCAAGGAGAAACCCCTTAGTTCCATTCATGATGTTAATGAAGACATTATACCTTCTATTTCAAAGCAAACTTCAATTACTTATGGACAAGCCACTAAAAAATTACAACCAAGAAAAACGAAAGATAAATCTCTCATGTCACCTAAATCTATTGCAAAGCAAATTGATGGAGAACGTATCACCAGTAATTTAATTGTAGACTTTGTCATCCATCTAATAAAATTCATATGCCATTCAAGAGAAGATTACTCACTCCTACTTGATATTCTTTCTCTCGTCTCAAGATATAAACAGTTCTCCAATATTCAATGGAACTGTAGGGGACTATATTCTAAAAAAAGAGGATGATTCTTTTTTGTAAGTACTATTTTATAGATGTATTCGCTCTGTAGGAAATCCGAACTAAAAAAAATTCATTTCTCTAATTACATTCCTTATACTTATTTTTCTAACTTTAGTATAAATGGAGTAGCATTTATAGTAAACGAAAAAAAAAACCACAAATTATTACATATTAATATTGACTTTCACAATTTTGAAGTCCTTGCACTTCAAGTTTTTATTGATAAATTAAACTTTTCTATTGTCAATTTCTATAATCCTGAATTGGCCATAAAGGAACACACTTTTAAAAATATTCTCAATCAAATTACTTCTCCATATATCATATTAGGTGATTTTAATAGCCTCCATCCGGTTTGGCATTCATAGAAAACTAACTATCCTGGCATATATTTAAGTAATTTTATTTCTACTCTAATTTGATTATTTTAAACGATAAAAATCTTACTCATGAAAATTTACACAAACGTAGATCCATCATTGATCTTACTTTTATTTCTCCCGAACTAATTGAATTTTTCTCACGTTCACTGCTTCCTGGTACCAGAGGCAGTGATCATCACTCCATTCTCATTACTGCTAATATTAATATTAAATTCAGAAAACTTATTAATCTTAATAATTGGATTTTATTCCAACAAATCTTAGAGCAGAATTCTCCATCTGAATTTTCTAAGGATTTTAATACTTTTTTCTCACATATTAAGTATGGCACTCTACATATGGTTTTACTCGCTGATAAAGAAAATGAGAGAATTCAGGGTTCGAGAAAAATCCATCGTCCCTCATAACTTACATCCGAATGCTGCGGAACTAAAAGATGCTGGAGTGTATTAGCTCATAAGGAGACATATTGAGCTATCGATAAGATCAGAATTTCTCTATGGAAAGTGTGACTGAAGATAAAGTTTCGAATCAAATTATTCTACTCTCAGTTTTCAACAATATTCGTCCAAATTTATAGAGTTAGGGAAGCTGCATAGTTTAACAGCTGCAAAAAATCATTCAAAATTGGTGAATATTTGCATAATCATTATCCAAAGTGCTTAAAATACGTTTATGTATTTTAGTGACGTATACTATAACGTTTATTGCTTTAGTTTTAAGTGTTATATTAATTTCTCATATTAATTGCAGCCGTTAAATATTCAAGCGTTCATTATCTTTTTAAATACTAGAAAAATATTGTCGAAAATCAAGATGTTGATTTGATTGAGATCTTTAAGTGTTCTTCAGTCACATTTTCCCATTATAATCTTATTTAAAAGTTAAAAAAAAATTCTCTGAAGCAGCTCTTGTCACAGAGGTCTGATAGAGGAGCCTGTCAGTTTATACGCCATAACTGGGTAGACAGCGGGACCAAAGCAGGAAACCAGTACAAGCATCCTTGCCTTACCATGGGCTCGAACCTAGGTCCCCCTGATCAGTAGCCAGGCACGCTAACCACTAGGCCACGGGCCGGCAAAAGTTACAGAGTTCTAAATCCTAAAACCCTATTTACCCAATACAAATCTGTTCTTGCCCGAATTTAGCGAAACTTTTTCTAGGTTAACTCGCTAGATCTGACAGGAATGCTTTTCCTTATATAATCTGTCTCCTAAGAGCTGTCCAGTGAGTACCCATCCCCAACGTTCTCAGATCCTTCAGGGTCCTTGTGACCAGGCTCTTTAGCCCATTGTATGCAAAACAGTGCCGCTCAGAGGAAAAAAAATCCAACTTAACTTTAATATTAAAAATAATGATCATGCAAATATTAGCCAATTTTGAATGTTTTTTTGCTGCTGTTAAACGATGCAGCTTCCTTAACTCTCTAAATTTAAAGTTTCCTATTGAGTATAAGCGCATACAAATTGGTCCTTCTGGTCCCTTTTCTTGAAAGGTCCCTTTTCTTGAAAGGTCCTTACTATCAGACGTGCTCGGAACGATTGTTAGGGGAAAATATTTTCTCCTCCCAATCTTTCTTTTGTTTCTGATGAGATCATCGCATTGAGCAATCTCAACCGTACATCCGATTCCACTGTATCGCCGGCACAAAATGGTCTGATTTTGAACTGATTCACTCGAAAGACAGTTCAAATTGCGTACTATTTTAGAGTCACAACTACAGTTGTCAGCTAATTTTGATATCACACTTAATTTTATTTTCCTTTGTTGCAATAACTGCACAAAACCCTCCTTAAATGAAAGGTCACCTTATATTCCACCAGTCCAAATTAAACCCAAATTAATGAGTGAAACCCCTACTTTAGCAACACTTTTCTAAGAAATCTTGTTACTCTTCTGTAATGATTATGGTTATCTAGCCGCATTTATCTATATAAAAATAATTATGTATTTGCACTGAAGGGTTCTTGAGGAGCCCTGGCCTGATGAGCCCATATTTGGATACACCCGTGCTGCTTAGCATAAGCATCGAAATAAAGATTTTAAGGCCTATACGCAAAAATAACTGAGGACATTTACTAAAAAAATAATTCAGAAAAAAGCTTGATGGCCGCATCCTCTTACACTTGTATTTCTGTAGAAATGCACCACGGCATAATCCACCTGGTAGAGAAGACTACGACTATCTCAAGACCTACAAGATCCACCTGGTCACTTCCTGTTTCGCCTTCCTATTAATCATTTTTTCCGAAATATTTGCAAATGCACCTCGTGGTCCCCAAAGAATATTTCACTGGCTTTATTGGCAGAGTCGATAACTATAAAATCGTCCTTTTATTCCTTTATTAATATTGAAGAGACCTTCTTAATATCAAGCAATTTCATCCGTACATCCGATTCCTAAATTCCACCGGCACGAGATGACCACAAATTTTGACGGTCAACAGAGTCAAAAGCCTTTTCGAAATCTACAATGTTAGTAACCACAGGTCTCTGTAGCTCTAAACATTTCTCAACAATCTGACTAAGTGAAAAAATCTGATCAATACATTCCCTACCACTACTTAATCCGCACTAAATCATCGCGCAATTGCCCATCAACCAGATTCTTAATTCCATTAAGCACAATCACGCAAACTACTTTCCCTGGAACAGAGAGTAGGCTGATACCCCTATTGTTATAACAAGAACTGCGATCGCCTTTTTAAAAATGGGGATGATAATAGCGCTGGTAAAGTCCTTAGGAACCATGCCTTTATCATGAAAGATATTCAAAATTTCAGTCATCCATGTGGTAACAGAAACATTCCCACTTCTAAGCATTTCAATAGTAATTTCATCTACCTCTGGGGATTTATGTAGTTTAAGCTTAGAAATAGCCAAAATAATTTCAGACTGTGATATAGGGCCAACATTAAAGTCTGTAATGCATCTATCATCATTACAAACAATGGGAATAGAACTAACCACATTGTTTAGAACATCACTGAAATGCTCAACCCATCTAGCCATGAGAGAATCCTCACCTTCTATTATAACCTTACCTTGTTTATCCTTCAATCCTTGTATACCTGTCCGTTTTCTATCATACAAAACATTAACTATCTGGTACAGCTCTCTGCTGTTACACTGTCTAATTGCTTCTTCTTCTGCTGCGTTGTCAGCCAAGCCATCAAACCAAAGATTCTTATCAGCTGTTATTAAGCTCTCTGTAATACTTTCTATTAGGACTAGTAGGGTATTTATTTAGGACATTCCTGCAGTTCTTTCTTTCCAAAATAAGCTCCAATGCCTTATCACTCAAATAATTCTGCCTGCTGTGCTCTTTTTTTCCTAAAATAGTACTGTTAGTTTCCAAAAATGCCTGTTTGAAATGGTCCCATTCTTCCTCAACTTCAGTAGTAAGCAAACTATGACTGTCATAATGACTAAGTAACCTATCATGGTAAGATTTAGCTGTAACTGGGTCTTTCAAAGCTTCAGTATTAAAGGTAAGTTTTTTAACCTCAGCACAACACTTTTTAAGTTTGTTGCAAGACACTTTTAACAAGGTAATGGTCAGATTCAATTTCAGTTCACCTATGTGCCCTGGTATTTCTAACAGAAGTAGCCCATTTGCTGTTAATTAATATATAATCAATCATATTCTTATGCAGCCCATCAGGTGAAACCCATGTATACTTATGTATATCGCATTGTTTGCAATAAGTGTTAGTTATTCTGAAACCATTATTTACCTGTAGGAGACGCTGCCCATTGTTATTGCAGCTACCAATACCAAAGGGACCTATCACTCCTCTCGAAAGGTTAGAGTCAGTACCATCTTTAGCAATGACGTCACCTAGAAGGGTAATATCTTTTTTGACAGAATTCAAAATATCCTGAAGCTGTCCGTTAAACCTATCTTTCTCATCTTCATAGGCGTCCTCAGTTGGTTTATAACAATAGATAACATTCGAGTCTTTAATGCCTGTCTGAAATTTAGGTATAAGAAATCTTTCAGTAATGCACTCATATCTTAGAAGAGCATCACTAGCGTGTCTGCTGAGAAGCAAACCTACGCATTGTTTATGCTTTCCATCTCCCACCCTGAAAAGAGAAATTTAAAATTATATTTAAGTATCTGACCTTTATCTGTCCTTCTGGTCTCTTGCAAGCCGAAAATATCTAAGTTGTAACGGCGGAATTCTAGTGTGAGGACATCAAGAGAATAATCTCTGTATAGAGTCCTCACATTCCAAGTGCCTATGGAAAGAAAATCGTTAGTGGGATGTTTAAAGAAACTATGTTTATTGAGAGAGTGCCGACTATAACAAATAGCCCCCTAATCGCAGGCATGAGACAAAGATCTGTTTCGCCACTACTAGAGGCTGAAGCCATCTACGCTGGAAGACTCCCTCCATATAGGTTTATATACTTAATATATGCATTTGCCGTACCTGAATACGCCCCTGCACGAGATTAAGAATTTGCTATCCCCCTTTAGAATACAAGTAAAGGTAATGGTGGCCAAAAATTATTAAACTTGTGCACATTTCGCGCATTTTTCGTGAAATTTTTTGAAAACTTCTGAAACGAACGGGAAAATGTTACACTCTAATGGAAATCCAGTCACTTGCAACCCCTTTCCCCCCTCACATACACTGTACCCTTTTTCGGCTCGATTGCAGAGCTTCTCTCCTTTATTTTTTTTCTTGATTCCGGCCTGGACTCGTGCTTTTGATACCAAAGAAGATAAATATCTATTAGTGCCACTCAATTGACAGAGGAAGAAAATCGGATACTTTTATTTTAGGTTGGCACTCCGTTGAAGCAAAATCCAATGCTGAATTTTCCTGCCTGCTTCAGTTCATGGAGACGCTGATCACTTGACAGCCCTGTCCTTGAAGAAGTAAGAAGATTACGTCACGTTGCTATTCCTTCAGTGCTCAACGCTGGCGGTTGCCCCTTCAGGAAAGACGCTCATCATGATGATTTGGTAATCTTTTCCCTGTTGTGTGTAAGCGGGCGTAATCCAGGCGCTTTCTCAGTCGTCTGTCTTTGCGTTTCTTCTTTATATAAATATTTTTAAAGATTCTCGAAGATTTCAAAATGGGAAGCAACTGGAGAAACAGATACATTTTCTTCAACTTCAGGAGATATAGAGAAGTCTAAAGAACCCTTGAAAGGCTTTATATTTACTAAGGTTAATATAGCCAAACGATGTATTAGTTCGTAGGTTGCCCAAGTCATACAACAATGGCGACAACTTTCTTTTTATAACATAAGGGTTTGAATACAAAGGATCGTTTTTTTAATGAAAAAATGTTTTCTCTCACTTTTATGATGTGTCTTTACTAAAGCTCTTATTTAATATGTAATCAATCATACACAATGCAAATAATCAAATCAAAGACAATACATGATCGGGTTTGGATCCAGGCCGGGAGCGTCAGCCTTAGCCTTTGGGTCCAAGCGCCAACTTGTGAGGGGAGGGGAGTGCAGTTCGAAGGTTAAGCCATGTCAGTCCATGCGCGAAGGATAAATTCTGTCAATCAGTCTGCTTCGCTTAGTGATGCAAACTAGATGTTTTTTTTTTATCATCGATAGTTATTTTTTGTGGGGAGGGGGACAACCGATACATCGATTGTACTATCGATAGTTTTTTTTTAGTGTTGCCTAGGCATAAACTGGAAGGAAAGCTGGGTACGAATCCCCAGTGATGAGGCACAGAACCGGCCAAGCCTAGTAGCTAATGTACGACCCCGCCTTCTCGTGGTTCAAGTCATTAGTACCTTTCAAAAAAATATATTCTCTTTTCGAAGCAAACGGAAGGGGAGAGCTGCTAGATCAGTGTGGCCTACTGATCTAATCATCTATGGCGCCTTTTTTTCTTTTTTCCTGCCTTGCTGAGGAGTGGTCAACTTTACAGGGTTCTAGTGCTGGCCATTTATACCCACTAGACTGAATTGATTTATGGATTTGAGTTTGACTATGGATCCTGAACTTGCTGCACTGTTGGACTTCTGTTGGGGGAGACTCTGCCGCTGTGTTTTCTGTTTGCTTCTGGGTTGCCAGCCCTAAGTTAACAGAGGCATGGGATACCTTGTATCAGCTGGTGGATAATCCTGATCAGAGGCCATCGCAGGTACCTGAACCCTCACTTAGCTAGTTGGGCATCGTCAATCCTAAACTGGAGTAATGTGTCTCAGGCACGCCATATAGCTCTTGAAAAGGTCCACTTGAAAAGGTGGTGCCTGAAGTTTCTACCAGCATCGGCTATATTATTATTATGCCCTATATTGAATTTGCCAGTGATTTAATATGTAAATCATACCAGTGTTTTCTAACATTGGCTCTGGATGCTTCCAATATATTCATAACTAGCTGAACGTACCCGGCGCTTCCCGAGTGTCACTTTTAACCTGTATATTCTTATTTTCACTGCATTAAAGGTAAATTTTGTAAGATTCTTTAGCACAGATTTTTAACAGGAAGAAATTTGCCCGGATCGTTGTTGACGTCAGCGAGCACTCCTCATAACCCGTGGCTTACTTTCTACGTAACCTATCGAGATTTTATTTCCGTTACCACAGATTTTGCCGCCCTATGGTTCCCGTGATATTCGTTGGCACGGTCCAAATTTCCGTTCAACATCCCCCAAGTAGCCCGGTGATTGGTTTGAAAATCAGGTTCTCACTTGGCCCGTGGCTTCATTTCTACACAAATTGTGACAGCTCATGTCTCACTTTTAATCTGCATATTCTGTTGTTTCCTGCACTAAGGGTTAGATTTGTTAGATATCCCCCCCCCCCCGAAATTTTATCGCAGTTTGAACACGAAGAATTTCCCGAAGATATTTCATTAATATTATCGATAGGTTTCCAATTTTGATTGGTATTTATTTGTTTCCTTTTTTTATCAGGACCGTCCAGTCTAAACTTATTGAAGAGGCACTAAAAAACTATATTCTGAAGGAGCAACAATGGAAAATTCTCAACTTAGAAATGAAACATGTATTTCGAAGGAATTAGAAGAAAAAAAAAAAGACTCCTTTCAACGAAATATCTTGATTGGAAACAAAAATATACGTATTTAATTAGTATTAGGAATTAATAAAATCATTTAGTTATGTACCTAAATATATTTGGTAGAATAATTGGAAGAAATGAGCCAGATTCAATATTTTTTATGCCTGTTTCATGAGCCGCGGATTGAGTGCGCCTGCTTTGGACGGTCAACATATCGGTTGGTATGTACTGTTCAAAATCATTTCACGCATACTGTCACTCAGCAGTAATTTTAAAATTCCCAAGGGATCCGATCCTACCGAAAGATGATGAACTCATCCATCTCTGTTTTCACGAGCAATCACTATTGATTCATTAGTGATTTGGTTGGACCATGAAATGTCACTAAGATCACGTCCTGTATCATCACTGTTTAGGATTGAAATATCCTCTCTGCTCGCCACTCAGTACAGCTGATTATTTTTTGTTGATTGCGATAGAAACCTCGTTCTCTTCTTCAGATATGTGAATTTGTTGACTTCAATCTCTGGACTATCAATGGCAAATAAAACGTTCAAAATTTCTTCCTCCTTCAAATGATTGCGGAAAGCCTTCTCAAACAACAAAGTAAAATATAAAAAATGTAAAAATCTAGCTGAACTCCAAAATTATATCAGATAATTTCAACAGCTGCAGAAGTTCCAATCCCCAAAAAACTTTAAAAAATAAATTTATGTGTGATCTTCTTGCCGTAAGCGTCGGTTCCCTATTCCTTTAAGGCAAACATCTGTTATACCAGAAGAAATTGCAACGGAAGGTCCAGGGCCAGTGCTACTACACCTTGGTGCAAGTTTGCCAATAAGTTAACCACAGCTAACTTTTCATCTGCTGTAAAGCTGACCGAGCTAATGACAGATCTGAAGGAAGATGCAGCAGATATTCAAGTTCGCTGCTGGTTGCAAATAGCTATTAAAGAACCTGGGTGGGACAACAATAAGTTGAATTGGGTTTGTTTTACCTCTGAGCGGCACTTTTTTGCACACCATGGGCTAAATGGCCAGGTCACATGGACCCTGCAGGCTCAGAGAAAGTTGGGTGAGGGGACCCACTGGGTTGGGAGACAAATGGTAGCCTCCCGTCAAGGCCATCCAGCGTGTTCTTTAACGTGCACAGGGTATGTATCTCTGCACACGGGGTCACAGCTTAACGTTCCATCTGACAGATGGCGGCCTTTCCAAGCCCATTGGTGTCCCATACTGACCGCGGGCAGGGCGGGGAATTTTGCGGAGATAAATCTCAATGTTGATCCAGCTTGGACTCGAACCTGGGAACTGTAGACTACGAGCCTAGCGGGGGCGGGGGAGTGATGAGCTGAATCAGCGTTGAGATTTATCTCCGCAAAATTCCCCGCCCTGCCCACGGTCAGTAGGGACCAGGTCGCAAGGACCCCGAGGGCTCAGAGAAGGTTGGGGGGAGGGGACCCACTGGACAGCTGTTGGGAGACAAATGGTAGCTTCCCGTCAAGCCCATCCAGCGTATTCTTTAACGTGCACAGGGTTCTCCCGCACACGAAACACAGCTTAACATCCCATCCGACGGACGGCGGCCTTTCCAAGCCCATCGGGGTCGATGGGCTTGGAAAACACTCCTCGCCGTGCTGTGAGTTCTTGCTACTGCCCTCTGTTAGTCCCCTTACTGACAGAGGGCAGGGCGAGGAGTGTTGCGGAGATATATTTCAAGCTGGCCGGGCTGGGACGCGAACCTGGGAACTGCAGATTACGAGCCTGGCGCGCTACCGAGTGAGCCACCCCACCCCTAAATTGGTTGTTCTAGGTGGACAGTTTATCAGTTGTGTTGGTGAGTAGTTTATTAGTCAGTTTGTGGATTTGTCAAGCCAGTTGTTCCAGCTTATCTTTCAAACGCGATGGAGAATAAGTATCATAGGTTATAAAAAATTGACTCTCCCTATGTTTTCTTTCTCCCCTAAAATGAGGGATGAAATATGAAAACGATTGTTCCATTATATCTCTTGGACACGAGGGTGGAAAATTACAAGGTATTAGTCAAATGAAATCTTGTGACGCGTGGAGTGTCATAAGCTATGAAAAATTGACCTCCCGCATTTTCTTACCCCCTAAAAAAGAGGGAAATATGAAAACGATTGTTCCACTATATCTGCGGAATGCGAATGCGGAAAGTAATAAGCTATGCATCAAATGAAAGCTTCTGATGCGGGGAGCTATTAAACGTGACCCGCCCATGCTTTCTTCCTCTTTGAAAAATGAGAAATGTGAAAAAAATGAAAGGAGAAAGCATGGGGGGAGAGGTCCAAGTCGTTCTACTATATCTTCCGAACGCGAGGCCCTACAGTTACGAGTTAGATGTCAAATGAAAGCTCATATAATGACCGTCGTAAACTATACTGCTCACAAAAATCAGGGATATTTCAAAATGAATATGAAGCGATAAAAATATTCCCTAATTTTTGTGAGCAGTATATTTCGAATTTTCCCCCACTATTCTCCCCACCCTAATAAAGGCGGGGGGGGGGGGCGGATTTTCGTGGGGTTAGAATTTTACGAGTCATATTTCAAACTAAAGCTTGTGACGTCTCCAATGTCATGAGCCAGCTCAAACATGATTCCAAAAGGGAGGAAAAATGTGGTCGATGTTTTTGAGTCATATACCAAAGTTTTTGAAGATAGGCGTTTTCAATGACAAAGATAAAAAATATAAATAAATTTAAAATTAAAAAAAAATACCTATCTTCCCGTACGGCTCTAAAAAGTAGAAAATAAACCTAAGGCATATCGATGATGTAATCGGTCACTAAATTCGTATTCACTTCGAAGGAAGATAGGGCGCCGATTAACCTACTCAACAAGATAGCCGATGACCTATCTTCCTTTGAAGTGAATACGAACTTAGTGACTGATCGATATGATTTAGGTTTATTTTCTACTTTTTAGGGTGCATATAGGAAGGTAGGTATTTTTTAAACTTTTTAATTTATTTGTATTTGTAATATAGAGTATATTTCCCGTGATTTTCAAGAAAGAAAAAAACACCAGGAACGACGGATATTTTTCAGGTCTTAAATAGTTATATATAAATAGGTTTCTGTTTTACCTCTATGACAAAGCAGCTGCTTGAGGGGTAATTGGTTTATTACTAAAGCAACGGCAGATGTCTGACAGAAACCTGTCAGTATATTTCGCCATAAAGATCTTCTTCACAGATTTATTTTATTGCGAAATATACTGATAGACGACCTCAGCAGACGGGCAAGTAAACATCCATGACTTTATCTGGGGTTTGAACCCGGCTCCCTTTGATCCAAGAATGCTAACTACTCTGTCACCGAGACGACATGCACTTATTTATATCTATACACTATACCTATTTATGTGCATGGGTACAGCTTGTGCAAGCACACACAGAATTAACAAAACCTAGCTTTAGCATGTATTTAACGACGTTGAAACGTGCTATGTAATCGCTAGCAGGCAGTGTGTGTTGGGGGGGGGGAGAAACTATGGGTTTACAGACACGCAAATTTCACTATCCAAGCGGGGGCCATGGGCACCACTCCGGTTGTGGGCCTGCCCCGGCCCTGAAGACTACTGAGATGGAGGGAAAAAGTTAAAACTGGAGCAGCATTCCCGTTCATTCCAATTGAATCTTCGCCTCTACTATGCCACCGGTTTGCTTCAACCCTTCCCCCCCCCCCCACACACACCACTTTATTTTTTTTCCCTTCTTGACCCTGGCCTGTCTCTGTCCTTGCTAGTTGCTGTATGAAGCTCAACCCAGTGAAGCAATAATTAAAAGTTATTGCCGCAGAGCAATTTTTTTTTTCAGAAAGTTTCATCATTTCAGAAAATTTTAGCGATTTTTAACTTATTCGGCTAGGTAAACTTATTCTTTAACAGACTGCACATAGCCAGAAAATATATGTGTGTGAAGCAAAATTTCGGGGGAAGTAAAAAAAATGTATTATAAAGAAAACATTTTGATGTAGGTGCGATATATATTTATTTACTATTATTTAGTCACTAAATGTAAAATTACAAGTAATAATAACTGTGTTGAAAAACGACTAAATACACATACAAAAATTTTTATACCGTCATACAATTTCGGGTGGTCCGTGACTTAAGGGTCACTCCCCTGACTGCTTGGCATCACTGTGAAGATTCGAAAAAGAAGAAGTCTACAAAAATGTCCGATTCCCAAATTCATACTGTATACTCGCGTGCATTGCATCTAATCTAAAGCTAGATGTATTCCCTCCATTTTTCAACTAGCTTGAAATCGATATATACCCTTTGCTTAGAAGCCAACAGTTATTTTGGTATGTCCCAATGCTGATCAGATAAACAGTCATATTATGTAATACGTAATGCTTGAAGTGAAGGAGGGATGTATCCCAAATTTTTTTAAATAGAAATTCTAAAATTATCTAATTTCCTTTAAGCAAAAATGGTAGTGGGTTTTAGTAATCTATGGACTTGCTAAAACCAACCTTTCTTTTTTTCCATTTCAAATACTTGTAATACGTAAATGTAACGTTTTAACGCAGCATTTTACGGCCTTAATATCATTGTATCTGTTAATAATATTAATGAACATTTAAAAAAAATAATAATTTACAGAAGTTATACTAAGTTTTTTTTTCCAGAAATCTTACTTAGACATTTGTTTGCAATAGGGTAACAGAATTTTTCCTGTCCCCTGAAAATTGAGATGCGTTTTGTATTTGCGTACACATTTTATTCTACTGTTATGTGTAAAAAAATTGAAAGTTATTTAGAAAGTACATTTAATAAGTATTAATATAGCTGCTTTCTCCCTGAAATGCGTTTTGCAAAAGCTACGATTTGAGCTAAGTGAATCCGTGAGTGATTATGAAACTGTTGACATAATATAAAACTAAACTAGGTAACGATTTTTCTGTTTTTGCCACTTAGCAGAATTCAAAGAATAGTAAAAATAGTCTTTCACAAAGCTCAGAAAAGAGTAATAATCAAACATCTCCGAATGTACAAAGAGATCTCGATGTGTCTCGTTGATGATTGCAGCTACTGCGCCTTCATCTTGTAGCGCAGTGTACGGGCGCAGACAGACTGCACCCCCGGGGAGGCTGCGGCTGAATGACGTCTTTGTCATTAATCAGTTAGCACCAAATGGCTCCGTGCACACCGTCCGTACCTCTGTGCGTGAAATGAGCCTCTGAAGATTCCACTCTTAGCTGCCCGTTACCATGCCAACAGCGCTCAACTGTCACTCATTGTCGGCGTCTCGGGTTACCACTGGTTGAGGACGACTATTATATCATCACTTTCCTCATCCAATCATTGAAAGCAAAGATGTTTACAATAAACAATTGTTTACTTCGCCCGTGCGACTTTTAGCGAAAACCCCGTGCACAGTGTGTGCGGGTGACGAGGGTGAGGGCACGCCATGTTGTGTAAAATTGTTTGAGTAGTCTGATGTGACGCGACGTCAGCTGATACGGAAGTAAACATCTTGGTTTGATTCTATTCAAAGGGTTGTAGTGTAGCTATTCTTGATATTTATAATGGCATTATATTGTAGAGGATACCAACTTTGAGGATATCAAAGACTAGATAAGAAGACGGTAAGTAATTAGTCGAAGGTGCATAATCGAGCAGTGCAGCAGCAGGAGCTCGAAGGAAAAACCTGACCGACAAAACCTTGCATTTGTTACCTCTCACTACCTGACCTTCGTTATTAAGCCTTGTTTCTGGAACAAATTTACATTTTTACTTCCTTTCGACTGGACCAACTTACCAGGGTACTCAGGTTTAAAGGTAAGAGTTTAACTATTTCAGTTTATTCTTGTTGGTATCATAGAAAAGGTGAGAAGTTCCGATTGCAAATGTGGCGCCAGTAGCAGCCGACATCCGCAGGGGGAAGCGATTTTTACTATGGCGGTTGCGCGAGTTGCTCTAGCCCTAGCAGCTGAACTGCAGGACAGCCTTACGATGACGTTATGTGCAGCGAATCGGAGCTCTTCACAGGAAAACCCAGTAAAGTGCTTGCTTTGACGGACAGCTAGACGTAAAATTGCTTTCAGATATATGTAACCAAAGATACATAGTTTCACGTTTTTTTTTGTGACTTAAACTAAATGTATACGTGGTTTCTCTCATCTATAAGGGTAAATGAGTTGTACTTCGCCATTGTTCGCGGTTTTTCTGAGAACAGAAGCGTACAGTTTCCTTTTTTACTATTTATCAAAGTTTCTGTTAATTAAAAAACGTAATATAAAATAAACAGCTTTAACTAAGACTAGGATAAAAAGAAAGGAGGTAGAAAGAATATAAATTTTTCTAGGGCATTACTATCAAAGTGACTTATTTGGACATTAGCTCTACGGCCTGTTGTAACCGAAGTTTGACAAAAAAAAAAACTTTATTCGATATATTTTATTATTAATAATCAAGCTTAAGTTAGTAATGAGTTAAAACTGATTGTGTTAATATGATTTTGTTAATTGCTTATACAATCGAGTCACCAAACTGAATCAAAGAAGGTGAGGGTTCTGTAAATGAAACGTAACGTTCATTCCGTTTTTTTCTTCCGTACTATTTATAAATATATAAATTTTGAAAATAAAGCTTATTGTTCTTAAGCTTATTAATGCTTGTCTTTGTTTCATTTTTCAAGTTTCATTATTCTAAAGTTATCAACTAGGCCAGTAAAGTACCCATGGTTTAAAAGAAAGATCTCAAACGTCGACAAAATTATGTGGACGTGTCAATATAAACGTTTTAAAAAAGCTTGCTGAAGGCTGTTTTTTGCAATCAGTATATTTTATCTGACTAGAGATACCGTCAAACAAAATTTAGCAAGTTTTGGTTGACATTATTATATTCTTGCAGGCTTTATGAAAAATTAGAAAATAAGTGATCGTAAGGATATAGCTTAACGAGTTACACAATAGGATGGAGATGACCAATTATCAGTAACTACCATAAAAATATTTGCAAATATTCACATTTGTTTTACATCAAATCCATGATAAATAAATTTTTCAATTTACCTTTTATGTATAATTGAATTTTTTTTTTTATTTCATTAGCTGTCGTTGGAATTTTGATCTATAGGTAATATTCATAAATAGGAATGTTGACCTATAGGCAAATGTAATCGGTTTAAACATAAATGACAATCACAGCATTACCTGTTGACTTTTTAATGCCTGTAAATCAATAAATATTTTGTTGAAATTTTTTTCTGCAAAATATTTATTGAAATGTAGTGTTTTGGCAAAGCAATAAAAAGTAAAAAAAAATCCATAAACTAATAGGCTGTAGAAATTCCACCCTAATTATAAAGTTAGACTGTTGGATGCATTATATCTTTATCTTTAAAAGAAGTACCTATGTTCTAAATAAGGTTTCAAGGGAGACTAAAATGTGCATGTTCTTAAATCAGTGCTAGTTGCGCCTTAAATGCATGAATATGTGACATCTTTGAGCTTATATAATGCAATTCATTAGCCAAAAGTTTAAAACAGTATATTCCAATATTTATTTTACAAGTTAATGCTTGTACTACAGTTGAAAGGTAGGAAAATATAGTTCTGTTATTATTCATAAGCAAGTGAGTTGTGAAACTTAGAAAAAGGTGAAAGGTTATTTCTAAGGCTTAGAGGACAACTGTGAATAAAGTAATGGAATTTCTGATAACCAAAACTCAAAATTTGCATGCTAAACTGTAAAAATAATTTCTAGAAAATTCATTCATTGTATCTCACTCCTGATCAATAGGTGGTGCCATAGGCACCACATTGTTTCAAATGTTTCCTCATGATATAAGTTAGCTGAAAGATGAGTGGTGGGAAGAGACAAAATAGCACTGATGTTTAATGAGAGAAGGTTGAGGGGTCATACTTACACTTTTATATAGGGCCAGATTAAGGCTCTTGTAGGCCCTAGGCACTTCCTTTTGAAGACTCTTTGATGAATGCTTTTTATGATTATATCAGTTTTGATGGGTAGGTTAGTGATCAAAATTATCTTGAATAATTTTTCTTGGATTACAAAATTGTATATATTGGTCACTGTTTATCCAAGGAAAGATCTTTGTTACATTTGTATCATGCAAAGGCAAAAAAAAACATGGTCAAAAATTCTTTTGTAGGACCATTAATGGCCGTAGGCCTATTTTATATTTGTTATATGGCTCTGTTCCCATCAAAACCAAATGTTTCCTTCTAACTCTTCACTATGTGATTGTATCAACAAGGATAGAAATATCTTAAAATGTTTTAGAATTAAAGTAGGAAATTTATTGTTGCTAATTTCGTTATTACATTTTAACAGGTTAATTTTTTTTTCAAATTATTGGACCGTTAGGATTTGATGTTATTGTTTGATAGTTGGGTTTGTAATTTGTTTATTCTTATAATAGTGTTTCACGAATCACTGAACATCAGCCTAATTGTACAATGGGATAATTTATACTGAAGTTTTATTCCTATATTACTAATAAAATATGTGATGTACCCTAAACAACATTTTGAGAAATAAGTACTGAAATTGGTACTAAAATGGATAAAAGTTTAACTAAACAATTTTTTTTCGAACTGATTAAACAAATGACTGTTAATGAAAATAAAGGCGCAATAATCACAGATGGAATTCTTGTACCACTAAAATATTCGGAAAATTCTTGTGTTTTGAAAAATAGTAATTTGTACATATCACATATCAAGCAAGTAAAATTGTACTTATTAATATTAAAGAAATGTAACTAAATGACATCCTGACAGTTTTACTGTCTTCCTGTCAGACCTCTGTAGCAAACAGCTGCTTGAGGGCATTTTTTAAAATAAAAACTTTAGTCTATAAATGACAATATTATATATAATAACCGTACCCTGTGCATGCTAAAGGACATGCTGGATGGCCTGATGGGTGGTTTCCATCTCCTCCTAACAGCTGTCCAGCAGATACTCTTTCCCCCTTTCAATTCTGAAGCCCTTGTGATCTGGCCATTTAACCATTGTGTGCACAAAAATGTTGCTCTGAGTTCATAACAATCCAATCACGTGCACCAATCTGTTCCAGTAGATAACACTGCTACACAACCATTTACATGTGACTTCTTATGGCCATTAAAAATAGAGTGGGATGGCAGTGTAACATCTGGGGGATCAGGTGTAACCAAGTGTTAATTTGCTCCTTCATCATTAGCAATGCTTCGATATCTTTCATAGTATCTATTTGTTGGTAGAAATATAAGGTTGCAGTCTTGGACATACTCAGAGCCCCCCCTCCAAATCCTGTTGTATACTAATCTCAAATTTATCTACCTGCTTTGAAATCTAAAACAACTGTCTTTGTATAATTTTATTTTTAGCCCCATATTTTACGTTTTTATGTCTGACACTAAATATAGATGAAAAAACCAACAACTATAAAATCTCATTCCATATAGAATATCATTTTAAACTATCCTGTTCGGTGGAATGGTTTAGTAAATGGGATACTCTACTCATGTCTTATTCAAAATTCTCGGAATGGTATAGTATTAATTTATTATTAACTAACAGTTCTGGCCATCCCGTTGCCAAGTGGTTAGCATGCTTGGCTACTGATCAAAGGGACCTGGGTTTGAGCCCAAGTAAGGCATGGATGTTTGTATCGTTTTTCAGCTGAGGTCCTGCCATCTTCATAGATTATATACTATGGCATATAAACTGACAGGTTTCTGTCAGACCTCTGTGGCAAGCAGCTGCTTGAGGTTCTTTTTTTTAACAGTTCAGTGTCTGTTTGAGGCATGGAGCAGGCTAATGTTTAAGGTTACTCCTGTCAGTTTAGTATCACTATAACCCAAAACAATCATCTAGCAATAGGGAAGTTGACATTGAATTGTCACAAAGGACTCTTCATGAATTTAAGAATGTGATATCCTATCTGAACACCTTACATTTGGATAGAAGTTTTTCCTGAACTCTTCACCTAAGAACTTTCACATAACATCTGAGAGTGACATAATTTGGTTTTGGAAGTTGGAGAGACTTTGCAGTAGGCACAGGAGAGTAACACTTTGTGTTAAAGGGCACTCTAGATGGCCTTGGCTTCCATCAAAGCGATCTAGAGTGCTTTCTCTCCTAAAGTGGTTTTTCCTACTAAACTCTGAACCCATGAGTGGGGTTCATGTGACCTGACCATTTATTCCATTGTGCACAAAAGAGTGATGTTCTTAGGTAAAATGCTGAAATCTCTGTAGGCACATCTGTTTTGTCTATATTAAAAATAAAAAAATAAATACCCCCTCAAGCAGCTGCTTGCCACAGAGGTGTGACAGGAGCCTGTCAGTTTATATGCCAAAGTAGATCTGAGAGGATGGCAGGACCTCAGCAGAAAAACAACACATACAACCATGCCTTATCCGGGGCTCGAACCCAGAGTTCCTTAGATTAGTAGGTGCATATTGATATTTGGCTGTCATTTGGGTGAAAACTATATTCCTTAAAATTGTTTGATGTAAAGAATCTGTTCTGAACCTTTTTCATTTTTTATAACTCTACACACTATTTCTTGAAAGAATACACACAAGTTACATCTTATGCAGCTCTATTTTGTTCATTATATTTTGGCATAATTTTAAAAATGGAACATTACGAAATTCACACTTTTTTCTTTTTCAATTTTTATATACATTTGCAGTACTTGTCTCTCAATTTATGTAGATTTATTAATGTGTTTGGAATGACAGTTACTGGATTTACACCTTTTTGTAATTTACATGGACTTGTTTTGTAATGACATGGTTTGAATACAATAATTTTGAAAGAAAAGGAAGCTTCTAATATCTTTGATTTCATACCGTGAGAAAGACAAATGTGTAACCTCAACCTTCTGCCGTGGCCTAACGTGCCAGTTGGTCAGGAAGCATATACACCTTCATTTACTCTGTCATCGGACTCAGATGACCCCCCTAACCCTGTAACTCCCTCTGATTCCACCATAGCCAGCACTACAAGTGATTAGAGACAGTGTATGTTAGGAAAAATTTCCAGAAACTATTGTATTCTTTTGTAGATAGGCTGCATTTTTTTTTACTCATATATAGGTTGTATTCTTTAGTTATTAGCTATACTGTAATGTACTATAATGGTTTTGTTATTGTATATATGTGACATATGTATCAAATAAATACTGTATAATGAAAAATAAAACAGTGGGGGAAATAGCTGTACAGTAACATTTCTGTTTTCTGGCACTTTATATAGTGGCATGCTTGCTCTTATGGCATACTTCCAAAGTGCACAAATCCCTTGTGTAATTCACAAACTTGGTACATAAGATTTATTTATTGCTTACATTGTTGTGTAATATGTACAGTAAATAGTGTAAATTTTGAATAAGTATATACAATTTTAGTTGTGCTCAAGTTGCTTTAAGTACTGTACAATTTAAGTAAAAAGTATTATTTTCCCAGTGTTCCCAACATACAGTATTGTAATTACCTTCAGATGCTTCATATGGGGAATATTTAAGTAGTCAAGTGATTTTAAGTGTTTGATTGGTAGCATATAGAACAGAGTAGGTCCTAGAAGAACATCCCCTACTAAGGCCAAAGTCAGTGCTGATCACTGCCTTAGAGCTGATACAACACACAAAGTTTGTCTACTTGAATAGCTGCTAAGTCCATAACTATTATACCACGTGTAGCCTGTGTGGTCTTTATTATTTACCATTATTTATTATATGTCTTAATGTGAATTTTATTATTTCCATGATATTATACATCAGACTTGCTTGCTTGAAGCTAATTTTCTATCTGATGGCATATTTTATGTAATGGTATACTACAATCTTGCCGTTCCGTGGTTGAGTGGTTAGCACGCTTGGCTACTGATCTACGGGACCTGGGTTCGAGCCCCGGATAAGGCATGGCTGTTTGTGTCGTTTTTCTGCTGAGGTCCTGCCATCCTCTCAGACCTTCTACTCTGGCATATAAACTGGCAGGCTCCTGTCAGACCTCTGTGGCAAGCAGCTGCTTGAGGGGGTATTTATTTATTTTTTTTATACTACAATCTCCATGTTTGCTGGATAATCAAGTTTTTTTGTGGCAGCATTTCCTCCCCATGTTTAACATTTCCTTTATTTCTTATTGGAAAATTGCTTTTAATACACTGCAGAGAGCCGTGTAATAGCAATATATGTAGGCAATTGTGAGTGATTGATAGGGGATCACATTAATTCAAACTGTGATACAGAAATGGTAGAGCTCTAAAAATTTGCACCTAGGGGAATCTGGGTTCTAGATCTCTGGAGGTGAGGAGGTGGGGGGGGGGGGGGGGGGGGGTGAAGAGAGGTGGTGTTGACAAAAATTTAACCAATGCTTTGTATTCAGGTCAAATAGTGGTCCTGTAAAGGTCAAACCTTAATGTACAAGTATTAGAAATGAGAAAATTGGTGTCTGGGTGTTTCAAGTTGTAAATGTCAGATATCACAAAATTTGTGATCTGGCAGGTCCTTTGAGGTCAAATTTTGAACTACATGTGCTAGAGATTTTAAAAAATAATTGGTGACAGATGTCATATGGTCATATCCTTTAAGTGGGCTGCTGGGGCATGGCCCTAGTAGCCCTAAAGGATGTCAAAGGTATTGTTTCTAGTATATCCCGAAGTTTGTTCGATAATCCCCACAGAAAAGCATAAACAGTATTATCAACAAATAGATAGAAACCTTATGATGGAAATTGACTCTCTTTTGGTGGAATTAATGCATTTTTGCCCCTTTTTCCAGCTTGCCATATACTAAATTCAATAAATACTCAATTTTCTTCATTCTCAAGTAATTTTTAAAGTTGTCTGGTAAAAAAAAAGTATATTAAAACACTTACTACATTGACTCTTGTTAGTGTTGGAAACATTTTTTTTGCTGAGAAATGGCAAAAAAATGAATTTGTTGAAAGCAGTACATATAATCTCAAAGTAGTATGGATATCACATATTATTATTAACCTGATAAAGTTACATATCCATTTCTGACACAATATAAAATAAATGATAGTTTTATATCCTTATATTTAAATCTTACTAAGTTTTAGATTTGCCATTATACTGAGGAAAAAATTTTAAAAAAAATTATATAACATAACCATTCAATCACATGCAACTTTCTACTTACTATGCTCAGTGCATCACTGAAGTTATGCCACCATTATCAGAATGAATTTTAATTAGCTGAGAGAGTAAAATTGCTCTTTCAGACATAGCAGTAAACAGAAACTGTAACTAAATTGTAAGCTGTAGAGAAGTTCTGTAAAAGGAAATCGATGAATAGGTGATAGATTTAGTAGTTCGAATGTTTTTATGGTGCAGTATATGTGCAATGTGTAGTTATTTGATGAGATCTTTGTAACATAAGGGTGCATTATCAAAGTTAATAATTAATAAGTTACTAATTATAGCAACATGATTGTCGTCTTGCTACCAATGATTCATCCATAAACATGTATTGAATTGCTAGGACCATTGTTTCCGAGTCTCTACACTAGCCATAGACACACTTCTTTTTCACCTATCAGTGGCATGCCAACAAAAATTCTTATGGGCCACAGGTTTCACATCACTGTACTAAACAATAATATGATGAGAGTGTTAAAACTCCCATTTGTCACCTTGGTACAGTGCACGGTGGGGGTGGCTCAGTCGGTAGCGTACCAGGCTCATAATTTGCAATTCCTAGGTTCAAGTCCCACTGGGCCAGTATTGAGATATATCTCCACAAAACTCCCACCATACCCTCAATCAGTAGGGAACACCAATGGGCTTCGAATGGCTGTCGTCTGTTTGATGGGATGTTAAGTTGTGGCCCCATATGTGGGAGAGTCATACCCTGTGCTTATTAAAGAAAACACTCTATAGCCTTGATGGGAGGCTCCCATCTCTCCTAACAGCTGTCCAGTGGGTTCCCTTTCCCAAATCTTCTCTGAGCCTTTGGGGTCCTTGTGACCTGGCCTCTTAGGCCATTGTCTGCAAAAAAGTTCCGCTCAAAGTTGAAACAACCCAACCCTAAGGTACAGTGCTTATTATGATGGTGACACATGCTGTGTGGAAGGGATTGGCTGAGTTAGTAGCATGTCAAGCTCAATCTGCAGTTCTCAGGTTCAAGTCTTGTGCTAGCATTGAGATTTATCTCCACTAATCCCCTCCCCACTACCCACCTCTGTCAAAAAGTGGACTCTGATGGGCTTGGATTTCATTGAGATTGGATGAGACAATAAGCTGTGACCTTGTGTGCAGGAGATCAATACCCTGTGCACATAAAAGAAGGCACTGGATGGCCTTAACAGGAGACAACCATCTGTCTCCTAACAGCTGTTCAGTAGGTCCCTTCCCCCAACATTTTCTGAGCCCTTGTGTGCAAAAAAAGTGTCACTTGGAGGTAAAAAAACTCAATACATGTTGAAGATAACAGATCTTTGAATGTTTTTTTTTGTATTATCTGTCAAATGGCTCACAGTTTCTTGAAGTGAATGTCTGAGGTAGAGAGATGTTCAGGGGTAGAAGTTGTAGTGATACTAAGGTGGCTAGAATTTATTAAGGATAAGGGCTGAAATTAATTATTTAAGGATTAGGGCTGAAAAAATTTATTAAGGATAAGGGCTGAAAAATCAATAGCTGCCTAGGCTTCAGAAGAAATCTGTTGAATTAGCTGCCAATCAGAGAGCTTTGGCACTCTTCTCTGACTTCTTGAGTCTTTGGGTAAGAGATATGTGCAAAAGGAAGTGATCACTAACACAAGTATTAGAATCAACAGTACAAGAAATGCTATAAGAGATGGTAGTAGGTTTGGTTGTTTTACCTCTGAGCAGCACTTCTTTTGCACACTGTGGGCCAAATGACAAGGTCACAGAGCCAGAGTGTATTTTTGCAGGGCCTGGTGCAACTGTCATTGCGAAGCCTCCTTGTCATGTGATAAAGCATGAAATGTTAGAAATTGAATCAATATAAATGTATCAAATTAAAAAATATATATAAAACTTGCTTAAACACCTTCTCCTTAAGCTGGAGTTTCTAGTTATATTTTTGTTGTAGCTATGGAAAACTCACTGGAATGATATTGCTTTAGTTGAAGGAACCTTCAGCATTTTGAAATTAAGCAGAAAAATTAGTTTTTAGATCATTTTCGAAATATGATCAGATGTTTTTAAGTTGTCTAACCATCTGCCTGTGTAGACAAAGTTTCTGTTTTCAGAGGGAAGTAAATTCTTTTTGGGTTGGATAGGTATGAATATTATATAGGTTTCATCATTTCATAATATTTCCATAGTTTTAATTTTGGCCTTAGAAGAAGCAAAATTTGGAAATGGATAAAATTTTAACTGGCTGTTGCGAATGATTATTCATGCTAGAGATTCAATATTTTAATAGTTGTGTTAAAGGGTTTTTTCCCTGATATCAGGGATTTTGCCTTACCCCCAGGTCAAAAATAATGTTGAAACTTTGAACATAAACTGAAAACAATGTATTGATGTCCTTTGATTATTTTTTTTAACTCTTTTTCAAAATGGTTCTTGTATTTCTCATGGTCAAACAAAAATATTTTAATCATGGTTCATGATTAAAATTCGCAGCATTCATTAATGAGTGCTTAGTTGGGAAAACACTATTTTGAAGTTTTAAGAGAGCAATGAAATATTATTTTTCTGTTTAATGACTGAAAAATGCTTATATTTTATTACTGAAAGTGTGAAATTGTAGTCAAAAGGAATTATTGATTTTTTTTTTACTCATTTTTTCACAGTTGGTCTGTGCTGTTTTGAGTCCAACTGGGCTCAGGCAGGCCTAATTTGTCTTTAAGATATCCTTTAGTAATACAAGAGCAATAATTTTCAAACTTGCAAATGATAGTTTCATTGCAAAATAAATGAAACTTTCATTTTTAATTAAAGCTACACATTAATAAATTACCTATACTTTGGACTGAAATTCAAAAACTTTCATTTGGACTATGCACCTTATCCCAGTCTTCATCAACTTTATTTGTGATATACCCCTTAAAATTTTCTTGAAGAATATTCTGAATGGGCTTCCGCAGGAGAGTGGCAAGAGGGGAAATTGCCCCTCTGGAAAAGTAGATCGAAAAAAGAATTTATGCTCAGTAGTATTTTAGCTTGATGCAAAAGTAATGGGAAAACACGAGACATAAAAGAATAATTTTCCCATGATTAAACGATGTGTTATTTAATCTAGAATGTAATTACCATTAGTAGATATCACCATGTTCCAACGATCTACAAATTTGTAGATGGTGTTCCTATGGATACTCTTGCCCTTTTTGGCAACTAAGTCTCCAATGCACTCACCTCATCATCATTCCAAAACTTACTATCAGAAATGAAATTGTTCAGGGATTGGAATAGACAGAAATCTGAGTGAACCAGGTCTGGTGAATATGGGGAATGCATCTTTTCACAGCACAATACTGCAGCTTCTACTGTGTCTAATGTAACATGGGCCTTATGTTGTCTTGATAGAACACAACACCTTTTCTCTTTATCAACATTAGGCATTCAGTACTGCACTTAAGTTGTTTAACTGTTCATAGTACACATATGAGTTGATGGTTTGGAGTCAGTTTAGAAGCTCATGGTGGATGATACCCCAGCAATCCCACTAATAATAGAGCATCACTTTATGAGAATGCATTTCCAGTTTTGCCATAGCCTGGGATGATTCTCCTGCTTGACAGTATGATCTTTTATAGACAATATTATCATAAATGATCCACTTTTCATCTCCTGTAATCATTCTCTCAAGAAAACCATTAGCCTTTTGTTGAGCAAGCAATGAAGCACATGCAGTATAGCGTGCACCATGTTCAGCTGTGGGATCCAGTTTTGACACATTATCCAGCTTTTGTAATGTCAAACGATAGAGGACTGGTTAGGTACATTAGTTGTGCGAATTCCCTGCATATCCAACATGGATTTTCGTTCAGAAGTGCCTTTAAACCGTCATTATTCAATTCCACCAACCAGTTTCTTTGAAGTTCATTTCTGAGCTACAAGCCATCTGACTAGAACTTGTCATACCACTGATAACATATGCTTTTAGAGATGACTTTGTCCCCGTAAGCACAGTTACACAAATAATTATGAACATATAAATATTTCTGAATTTGTACAGCATGATGGAATGAATTCTTGCATTACCATTGTGAAATGACTGTTGCCACTGGTAAGGATTAAATGTAGGTACTGAATGTCAGTAGATACCAGAGCTTGTGCTTGCATTGCCTTTTATGTTGGTTACAACACTGTAGATTTTCTAACAATGGCAAACACATAGTTCAAAAATTTTCCATTACATTTGCATCAACCAGATATATCAGTTGTGCCAAAATATATTTTTTCCTTAACAAAATATACTTTTTTTTAAAAGAATTGTTTGTTTTTGGAAGCACATATGTATTTATATTTATTAATATGTAAAAACGTTCTTTTATGTGCATTTTCTATAATAAATTACCCATTTTTTTTTTTTTGGGGGGGGGGGGGGTTAGGGCATCATGAGTTGTATTATGGTATGATTGCTGTATTTACTACTTTGCTCATCAATGAATGGCTCTACTTAAATATTTCTAATACTGATTTGTTTTTTAACCCCTGAAAAAATTCTGCCAATGTCCATGGCCTCTAGTATAACTTATTTCTGTTTGCAGATTTGAATGCCATTTATGTTAATAGCATTAAAAAACGCTTTCGTAATTTTTTGCTGTTAGATGACACAGTTTTGTAAAAAAAAAGTAATATCTAAAAATATTTTGTTATTCCATATTCTAATAATGTTTCATATATCGTAGCATTATGTAAGTGTGTGTATGGGGGGGGGGGGGGGGGGGGGGGGGGGGGGGCAGAGGTGGCTCAGTCGGTAATGGGCCAGGCTCGTAATCTGGAGTTTCCAGATTTCTTCGCAAAACTCTCAGCTTGTGATCAGTAGGGGAGAATGATGGGCTTGGAAAAGCCTCTGTCCATTAGATGGTACGTTAAGACTTATCCCCTGTGTGTGGGAGAGTCGTACTTTGTATTAAAGAATACATTGGATTTCCTTGATGGAAGGCTACCACATGTCATCTAGTGGGTCCCAGCCTCCTGAGCTCTCATGCCCCTTGTGATCCATGGCCATTTAACCCATGGTGTATGCTGCTCAGAAGTAAAGCTACCCAAAGCAATTATAAAGTGTAGATTGATGAAGTTCCTAAAAATGAAATTATGTGTGAACGATTTACCCCAGGGGATATAAATACCATAGATTTGCATGCACCAGAAGTTGAATAATACTGCTGCAGTTGAATAAAATTCCCATGATAAATTTGCAAATCACCGAAATTAATTGTGAACTATAATAATTTCAAACAGAAATATAAATTGTGCAAAATTTTTCTACAAAATGTAAGCCTGTTACAGGTTATAAATCAGAAAGCCTTACCGTGAATATTTTGTACTAGAAATCAATCTGTGCATGCCATCAGCACCTCTTGATTTCTAGCCCATTACTCGGACACCCATTTTACCTAGAATGTGATACCAGTCTGAAAATTTCACTTATTTCTGAGTGAAATTTCCTACTTACCCGAAATTGTCCTATTCATTAGTTTTTAGTTCTCGGTCATGTGTATCGAAATTTGATATAATTTCTGATATCCGTGACTAAAAATACCCCCAGTAACCAATTTTTAGCTATCTAGCATCGATAGATCTAAATTTGATATCAAAGACCCTCTGGATCCGAAATTTTTTAATATTTCTGGGATCTAAAACCCAAAATACCCCAAAATACCAAATGTCACTTTTCTAGTACTCGTAGATCAAGGTTTGACCTCTATATTTCCTCTATTTGGGCCTTGACGGACATGGAGTCAAATTCCTATTTTTTCTACGACCCGGATTACTCATAGGTGCAAATTTTTAGAGCTCTACCATTTCTGCATCATAGTTAGAATTAGCATGATCCCTTTACATTCAGCCATCAATCACTCACAATCATATATATTAGATGAAGAAATTTGTTATTAAGAAAATCATAACTATGTAAAATAACTAGTAACTATGAAAATTTTAAATGCTGGGAAAAATGAACATGCATTATTAGCTTTAAGTCAATTGTTGGATGTGATATCATATTGTATAACAATTGCAAATGTTATAATTCATCATAGAGAAAGTGGTTGGTTGCTTGGAATTTTATGGCATAAGAGCGACAAAGGCTACGTTGCACCAAACAGGGTAAAAAGCTAAAAGACATCAAAACCACAACCAAAGTTAAAAGCAGCACACAAAGAAGATGAAAGCAACAAAAATGCACAAGAAAGAAAACTAAAATAATGCATATAAAAACCAGGTAAAAAGAGTCAACAATTGTAAAACAGAAAAACAGCAACGGGTGTAATAAGACTAATTGAAAAAAAAAAACATTAAATACAGGAAAAATAACCAGTAAAACTAAATTCGAAAACAGGGAAAACATCGGATAAAAGATGTACGAGTGTAAGGAGCTCAGATCTAAAATTTTGAAAACTAAAATATAGACAGCATTCAAGATTAAAAAAAAATATGTTTTATGGTTAAAATAGTATCACAAAACTCACACTTAGGTTCGTTGTCCACTTGAAGAAGAAATGAATGTGTGATAAATAAATGATCTTATAAGGAGCAAGTACAACATTCTCGTGATTCCTGCAAAAACATGACTGCCACAGTTGGTGATAATACATTACTTCAAAGTGGAGAACCGAAAATGCATGTTCTAAAGAATAATATAGAAGAATTTTATAGAGAACATTTATGCAGATTTGTAAAGCTAAGCTTGTTTTAAAGAGTGCACCATCACTTAGATATCAGGTATAAATAAAAAATGATCCTTTTTATTGGCAGTGATGCTTCTGATATAAATAAATAAATACCCCCTCAAGCAGCTGCTTGCAACAGATATCTGACAGGAGCCTATCAGTTTATACATCTTAGTAGGTCTGTGAGGAATTGCGGAACCTCAGCAGAAAAGCTTTTTTTATCACAAACCAGTGCCTTACTCGGGGCTCGAACCCAGGTCCCTTTAATCAATAGCCAAGCACGCTAATCACTCGGCCACTGGACGTCGTATAGTGCGTAAGTTTTCTTTCTGATGGGGGGAAGAAGGCAAATTTTATTATTCTATTAGTGAATATTTCATGCAAGGATGTGATTATGTAAATTGATGTTTCCCTTCAAATCTGAAGTTCTGTTGTTTGTTCAAGTGGCTGATGTGAAAAGGAGAGAAGTAAGTTTTTCTTCCATTATGCATTTTATTAAAACTTTGTTATCTCTGTTTAAGGAACAAATGAAATATCTTAAAATAAAGTTATAAATGAACTTGAAGGAGAATTCTTGTGGTTCCAAGTAGCTGTTATACTTAAAAGATACTTTATCAATTCCAAGAATTGATACACATTGGGCAGGGCCGGACTTTGACCTTCTGAGGCACTAAGCTAAGACATATTTAAGAGGCCCCTAAAAATAAGAAAGTCGAAATATATTTATAATTATTTTGATTGAGGGGGAACATTGAAAAACGAAATTGATGTGGTGAAAACATTATTATATCACTGGTAAGCAAAGATGAACAGTGTTTGCACAATAGATTAAATAATTAAAAACTTTCGTAATGCTACTGGTCTAAGGGACCTGGGTTCGAGCCCCGGAATTAGGCATGGATGTGTGTATCGTTTTTCTGCTGAGGTCCTGCCATCCTCTCAGATCTCCTACTGTGGCATATAAACTGACAGGCTCCTGTCAGACCTCTGTGGCAAGCAGCTGCTTGAGGGGGTATTTATTATTATTTATTTTTAATGCAATAAAACTTGAAATATATTTCTTTGAGGCTCCCTCATATCGTGAGGCCCTAAGCTGTTGCTTAGTTAGTTTATGCGTAAGCCCGGCTCTGACAGTTGGCCTTGCTCACCAACGAAAAAGGCCCTGGCAGCTTCGGTTATGCTCGATTAGCTAAATTTATATTGGGTAGTATACAAAGTTAAACGTGCTAAAAATGAGATAAAACACGGTTTTTACTAGTCAGAAAAATTCAGCCTAGAAAAATCTGATCTTGCTATCGATTCAAAACAGATTTCATTTCTTTAAGATGTCGGAGGACAGATTTCATTACAATGGCAAAAATATAATTTATCGAAGGAATATAAATATAGTTTGTTACAGATGACGATTTTATTATTATTTATTTATTCTTGAAAATAATTGATATCAAGTTGATAATCATTTGTATCATAAGTCTAATAATCTCCCATGACACTATACCACTGTTACTTTATAATATGTATGTATATCTATATATAAATAAATACCCCCTCAAGCAGCTGCTTGCCACAGAGGTCTGACAGGAGCCTGTCAGTTACGTACATAATAAAAATAATCTCAATCCATAGCATGTAAAACCGAGACTATCAAGTGTAAATCGAAACTGGATGTATTTTTTTGACCATGTAGAACGAGGGATAAGTGTGTATATACCTAAACTTATTAATTAAAAGTATGTATTTTTTTACCTTGCAGAATCGTTAAAGCACTAAACCAGGTCTTTCGAACCCATATTATTGAAGAGCCACTTAGGTAGGGTTACCATACATCCTCCAAAAGGAGGACATGCTCGCATTTTTTTTTATCACATGTCCTTCTGGAATTTTGAAAAATAACTGAAATGCCCTCATTTTTGTATAAACTCAAAAAACAGGCTAAATGGCCAAGTCATAAGGACCCCGAAGGCTCAGAGAAGATTGAAGGAGTGGACCCACTGGAACAGCTGTTGAAGATAGATGGTAGCCTCCCATCAAGTCCATCCAGCTTGTTCTTTAATGTGCATATAGTATGGCTGTTCCGTACACGGGCACGGCTTAGTCACATTGGACGGACAGCGGTCTTTCCAAGTCCATTGGTATCCCCTATTGACCATGGGCAGGGTGCGGAGTTTTATGGAGATAAATCTCAACGCTGACCCAGTTGGGACTCGAACCTGGGAACTGCATATTACGAGTCTGGTGCGCTACCGATTGAGCCACTCCCATCCCACTGGCATCTGATACCCTACGCTAAGAGAAATAAACTATTTTTAAATAGCCACAGAAAAAATGCTGTACTTAAAAACGAAAACCGTACATTTCTGATGAGTAATGGATTGGAAAGAAAAAACATATATATTTTGAGGAATAAAGAAACTACCTTGATTTAAAAAGCAAATATGTACATTTTTAACGCGTACTTTGAATTGGCAAAATCTTTAAGTTATCCTTAAAGTGGACAGTTTTTGAAAACTTAAAAGTGAGACATTTTATTATTGTCCCGTATTGTGGAGGTGAGTGTTTGTGGGGTTACTTCACATAAGTTTCATATTACCGTGTAAAAGTTGCCAGATTCTTCTGTATATGCAGGGCCATGTTCATCAAATATTTTTGGGTGTAGTCTTTACATCCTCAAATACTCAATGAAAATATTCTGAATTTTTGTTATGAGATTAAAAGCGAATAAAAGAAATTTGCAATAAAAGGTAGGTAACTTTCGTCCAACGATCTATACAGGATTGAAATTACTGGGCATAGAGAGAAGTGAGTCAAATTTAAAAAAAAAAGTCGAAATAAACAAAGAAACCAATACTTAATTTTATGCGAAAATCAATTAATATAACGCAGTATTTTCATTGTTAGCTATTATTAGCCCTGTGCGGATAAAAGCCCTATCCGCACCCTCATCCGCAAGGGTCATATCCGCAGAAGTTTATCAGCGTTCTCGGATATTGCGTATTTAATAAACTTTGAGATTTTGCAAATGTTTGAAGTCCGATGTATGTTTGCGAGTGAAAGAAATCAGTCTAATGGTCCAACTAATCAATCAATTTTATTTCATCATCATATACAATTTACAACATAGAAAAATATGAGTGAACCCAAAATCCACATGGTTTACCTGGGCCACTAAATTAATGCAAAAATCGATAATGACTTACTCACTACAAAGATCATAAACAATAAGGGTCATTTTTCTGATATACACTGCTCGACACTGAAAGTGTCCCACCTAGAACATGTTTTACAAACATAGAAATTGAAGGGTGAGTTTGCGCAGTTGAGATATGCAAATGATGATAATCCGGAGCCAGTGACGTGTATGGCTCAAGAGATAAAAGGTGTAAGAAGGAACAGGGATGATATTGTGTTTATGCAAGTGGAAGTAGTGCAAACAGTTGAGATTAAGTGGTTCCGCTTGGAAATTTTTCATCAAAGGTTGAAAATGTCTGGTACACGCCATCTGCAGGTTTATTGCCATTTGGATGCTTTTAAGAGGAAGAATTATAGGCCTGTGTGAAACTGGATGGACTACATGTCATGCCGCTGCCCATGTTCATTGGGATGCATGAACTGTTGGACGCTGTTGGCAACAGTGGCAAAATGAAGGTTCTAGCTTGCGTCGCAGAGGGAGTGGTGCCATCCGACAGACGTCAGCATGGCTTGATAGGCGCATTGTTCAAACATGCTTCGTTTGTCACCACAGGTGCTCTGTGGTAGACAAGTCCACAGATGCTCTGTGTAGGCAATATTCGACGAGCTATGTCAGCAGCCATGGACATCCCCATAATGACCCGAATTCTAAACCAAAGGTTGCATGAGGCACACCTGCGCTCTTAGCAATCATTATGTTGACTGTAAACCATCGTTAATGCTCGTCTGGCTTGGTGCCAAAGTCGTGCGAACTGGGGTCACGAATGAAACACTGTTATGTTTAGTGATGGAATCCCATTTCTGTCTGGGTGCTGACAATCGATGGGTCCGTGTATGGGGGCAACCTTGCGAGAGACAGATCCAGCTTTCGTTTGTGACCGGCACACTGGCCATCAGCCAGGCATAATGGTACGGGTATTGCTATTGGATATGACAACAGGTCACCTCTTGTCCACATCACAGGAACACTGACAGCTGCATGATACATTAGCATGGTTCTGCAGCCCGTTTCGTACCGTTCCTGGGAGGCATCCAGCAGCCCATTTCCGAGCATGACAACGCCCGTGTACACACTGCTAGGGTCTCCAGACAATGTTTGCAATATGTTTAGCTCCAGATTTATTCCCAATAGAAAATCTGTGGGACCACATTGGACAACATGTGCAATCCTCTCACCTGCCGGCCTGGAATCTCGATGAATTATGGGAGCAAGTCAACGCTGCTTGATGTGCAATTTTTGCTGCCTGTATTGCTGTTCACGGCAGTGCAACCGCCTACTGAGGCAGTCACATTATGCTGCATTATCTCATCTTCTAACCGCTGTAAGTGGCTGCAAATTAAATCATGGTTTTCCAATATGTAATGCTATGTATGTGCTACATTTCACTCCTATCCCCTCAATCCTTCTGGGTGGGGCAATTTCAATGTCTGCAGTGTATGTACAATAAATTTCTTGTTTACACTTCATTATTATTTAACGTAGGTGCAACATCTTCCAAAGAAATGGCTAATTAATAACGGGGAAAAAAATAGATGCCTTTGTTCGTAAAAATATGCTTTACTAAATTAAGACAAAAATTTACTTTATTCTAATTTTGCAAATTCTTCTGAATTAATTTTGCTCTTTTAAATGTAGCTTTCGGCGATTATGGGAAGACTTCTTTTTCTTAATTAATAACTCTCCTCTAAAACTTCGTGATCTCCCCGACTGAAATTTTCGTTCGACTGATATTTAATTCCCGTTTTGTACCTAACAAACACCCCAGTAATTTTTTGAACTTATATTTTGCTTTGCCAGCAAAAAAGATCGCTTCTTTCGCATACATAAGTGATTTTAACTTGTGGCTTTTCCCAATTGACTTTTTCTTTTTTTAGAGTGAATATCATCATTGAATTTTCAAATTAGGTTTCTTTTAACATCTAAGTTTTTTCATTCGTATCAGCCATTAATAACGCATTAATGTTTGATCATGTTTCTGCATTTCATATACGAGACTTGATCCGCCATTCGCGTTAACATCAATATTTTATCCGTTGTCCTCATTAAAGTTAATCTTTTATCCGCCGAGAGTTTTTAAATGCAGATATCCGCATCAGCGCTGTAGCTCTTACATTTTCTGAGAAGGGCTGAAATGCACAAGTAGTAAGTTTGCATGGGATGATTATGATTCCAATACTCTGTATTAAGAAAACTGATATTTTTGCGGAAGGGATTTCGGGTCAAAGGTTGGGTTGGGTTGTTTTACCTCTGAGCGGCACTTTTTTGCACACCATGGGCTAAATGGCCAGGTCACATGGACCCGAAGGTTGGGGGGAGGGGACCCACTGGAACAGCTGTTGGGAGACAGATGGTAGCCTCCCGTCAAGGCCATCCAGCGTGTTCTTTAACGTGCACAGGGTATGTCTCTCCCGCACACGGAGCCACGGCTTAACGTCCATCCGTCCCATCCTTGGAAAGGCCGCCGTCCCACACGGCGGCCTTTCCAAGCCCATCGGTGTCCCCTACTGACCGTGGGCAGGGCAGGGAATTTTGCGGAGATAAATTTCAACGCTGACCCAGCTGGGACTCGAACCTGGGAACTACAGATTACGAGCCTGGCGCGCTACCGACTGAGCCACCCCCGCCCTTCGGGTCAAAGGAAAATTAATTTTAGGAAGCATCTAGAGTTTTTCATTTATTCTGAAAGGTCTACATGAACTGAAGGTTAGAGTTTTTATGGTTGGTATGCTTTTGATTCATAAAATTCCTATGGTAGTGTTGAGTGAAATTAATATAGACGTGCATTTAACCATTTAAAAATATATATATATGGAATTCAGGTGACGTATTATTAGTAAAAATTCTGTCGCAGTTAGGGGAGGACATAACCTTCCCGCATTTGGAAAAAACACGAAAATGACCCCCATTTTGTATACACTCAAAAGATCATGTGTTAAAATACAATTGGAGTATCCATTTCTTTTTTAAATTTCTTATACTCATGACTATCAAATAATTTATTTTGAAATAAATTATTGTAAATGCAAATCATGAATGCTAAAGTCATTCTGTTAATATTGTAAAAGTTACTATTTTCTGTAATACTGAATATCTGCATTTACATGCGAGATGGGGAAAAATTTTGTGCTTTAGAAAATTACATCAAATTTTGTGCTTTAGAAAATTACATCAAATTTTGTGCTTTAGAAAATTACATCAAATTTTGCAAACACCCATGGATAGATAGCACTACGGAAATTGTTTAGTTGTTTTTTGCACCATACAGGACAGAGGAGGATCCTCGAAATTACTCATAGTTTGTATAGGCCTTCTCATACAAGGACATGCTTTACTAAGTCAGTGCTCAGTTAGAATTCTGGCCATTTCGCATAACTCACCAAATTTTTCTGCTAGAACAGTAACTAGCTCCCTAACCACAATGCCAGTTAAGGTGGGGATGGCTCAGTCGGTAACGCGTCAGGCTCGTAATCTGCACTTCCTAGATTCGATTCCCACCTGGGTCAGCGTTGATATTTATCTCTGCAATAGTCCCTGCCATCGGTCAGTAGGTGACGGAAAGGCCGCCGTTCGTCGGATGGGAGATTAAGCCGTGGACTCGTGTTCTAGAGAGCCATACCTTGTGCACATTAAAGAATACGCTGCATGGACTTGACGGGAGGCTACCATCTATCTCCTATTAGCTATCTAGTGGGTTCTCCCCAACCGCCCCAATCTTCTCTGAGCCCTCGGGGTCCTTGTGACCTGCCATTTAGCTAGTGTGTGCAAAACTAGTGCCGCTCAGAAGTAAAACAATCCAACTCAAAGCCAGGTAAGACCAAATGAATTTTGGCTGTTTATCAAGCATGGATAAAAAACGGCACATTTCTTATGTTTTAAAGTATACTGAATAAGTATTATTCTCTGACTAAACTGTTAGTCGGTTACTGGGTTCTTAAAATAAACTTGGTTAAAAAAAATTATTATATTTCACAAATTGTAAAACATACCCTGCTTTTAAAATATTGGTATCTGGTAATCCTAACCATAACACTAACAATTGAATTTGTTTTATGACAGAATTATGAGTTAAATATAGGAAAATTTCGTAAGGCTTGAAATTGCCCGAAATGGCTTCTGATAAAAGGGGAAAAAGACATGGGCTGTGCATGGGCTCCTATCCTGGCCGGGTGAGGGCGCATCCTCTATACCCAGAGTTTGGGAACCTTTTTTGGATCAAGAGCCAAAACAGAAAAAAAAAGGTATACCAACAAATTTTGAGAGTAGCAAATTATAATCTTTTTTTGGGTCAAGAGCCATTATTTATTTATTTATTATTATTTATTATTATTGGGTCAGCAGAAAAGAAACACATATTATTTTATTAACAAAAAATAAAATCATAACGTATAATTTTAAAATAGGTGTATTCCAGTGTATAAAATAAAACTAGAAAATAATTATTAAATACAATGCCATTCATCATTGACTTTTGAGCTCGAGTCCTCGTCCAACTTAATTAAATTTGGAGTGTATTTACAGCATTTGAATATGAGGCAAATGAAATGTTGCCCTTTCATATTAAACCGTATGCACCCACTTCCTCCCATTACCCAAAGTACTTAGAATATCAAAAATTTAAGACTTCTTTGAATCTGACAATTTTAATACATCAGAAAACATCATTTCGCACTCTCAATTGGCAGTAGAAAAATATATATACGAAAAAGTTTGGTTTCATTATCATATTCAAAAATAAATTTGACAAAAAAATTTTGGGGTAAATAAAAGATAAAAATATAGGTTGAGTTACCTATGAGCTGCACTTTTTTGCACACAATGGGCTAAATGGCCAGGTCACAAGGACTCCGAAGGCTCAGAGAAGGTTGGGGAAGTAGACTAACTGGACAACTGTTGGGAGACAGATGGTAGCCTCCCTTCAAAACCATGCAGCATGTTCTTTAATATGCACAAGGTATGGCTCTTCAGCACACGAGGCCACGGCTTAATGTTCCCTCCGACGAATGACTTATATAATAATAATAATAATCTTTATTTTATTCCGCCAGTCAATACAATATACATTTACATAGCATAATTATCTAATAACAATTAATATATATATGAAAAAATTGAGAAGTGAAATAGCTGAGAAATATCAATTGCATCAGAAAAAGTAAATAACAATCATATTAAATATTGGTGTTTAATAGGAAAGGCGAAACAAAAAAGGAGAGCATAGTAAGCTGACGCTTATTTTTAGTTAATGCTCCCTATTTCCTTTAAAGTTCAGTTATGACAACAGTAAAGTATACAATAATTCAAATAGCACAATAATTCAATAGTATAAAAGGTCAAATGGTTATGAGACATATTACACTGATACATAGAAGGTTTCATTGCTTTGTAAGTAGAAACGTTCTACATTTGATTTTAAATAATTTTAAAGATTTTGCATTTTTAACATCATCAGGAAATTCAGACCAAATTTTTACTGCATTGTATTTGATAGATCTCTGCCCAATTGACAATCGACACAAAGGTATACTCAGATCCTCTCTATGACGTGTTTCATAATTATGAAAATTCGAAAGACTCTGAAAATAGTCTTTAAATCTATCCAATTTAATCAATCTCATTGTAATCGAATACACAAAGTTTCCTGATATCAGTTTGTAATTATTATAGACATTAAGAATTTTAACCTCAGAAAATAAATGTGCCACGGGATCATAATATCTTTTACCAACAATATATCTAACAATTCTTTTCTGAAGACGATATATAGCATTCAGATTATAGTCAAAAGTATTACCCCAGACTAAAATTCCATATGTTATATAAGAATAAATGAAAGAGTAGTATAAATTTGTCAAAATTTGTTTGTTAACCAGATGACGTATTTTACCAATCATACCAATATTCCTTGACAGAGTGATTCTCAGCTGCTTTACGTGAAATGACCAGTTCAGATTTTCATCGATCCATATTCCTAAGAATTTATATTCAGTGCATCTCTTTAGCTTAATTTCATTAATCTTCACATCGAAACATTTCTCATCGATATTTTTGTTTTTATTTTTATAAATCATGTATTTGGATTTCTTGACATTTATTAATAAATTGTTATGTCTGCACCATTCAGATATAATATTTAGAGAGTAGTTAACACTGCTAATCAGGCTTGCAGAATCTTGGTTGAAATCGACAATGCTTGTATCACTTCCGTTACCTATTAACCGGGGGCAGAGGAGTTTTGTGGAGATAAATCTCAACGCTGCCCCAGGTGGGACTCGGATCAGGGAACTGCAGATTACGAATCTGAACCCCCCCCCCCTGAAAACGTTGGGGGAGGGAATCCACTAAACAGCTGTTAGTCTCCCATCAAGGCCATACAGCGTGTTCTTTAACGTGCACAGGGTATGGCTCTCCCGCACACGATGCCATCGCGTAACGTCCCATCCGAAGGACGTGCATTTTCATTTCCATTTTTTTTTCAACGACGTGCATTTTCTCTGAACAGAAGATAAATCTTTGCGCTTGTTCTAATGGGACTCGAACCTGGGAACTGCCGATTACTAGCATAGCGTGCTACCGACTGAGCCACCCCCGCCCTCACTTTCAGTTGTCAAATTTTCAAAATCTGTCTTGATTTGTTGTAGTTCTTAAATAATTTTTTACAAGTTTTAATTTTGAAAAACCTTTCACCATTCGCTACAGTTGGTAGTGTTAACAGAATTCGCAACACAATTTTAGTGTTCGGAAAGATATCTACTAAATCATGAAGGTAAATGAAGTTGAGAAAATCTGTTAGCTTTTTGTCCAAAAAAAAATAATTCCACGTTTTGAAGTTAGATTTTAACTCTTTTTCCATCTACATCGGCATCTTTTCCATCAGATAGCAATATGAATATCTCTGCAGTGGTTTAGAACTATTTCTAGAGCTGTAAACCAATTTCTAAAGAATTAATGGTCGATTCTAATGTAATGTAAGTTGTTAGGTTTTTCTTTTGGATCCTCGATAATATTATCTCCAGCATAAAAAAAGGATTTTTTTACTTCTTATTCTTACTGTATGCACAGTAGGAAATACTGTTTCGATTTCAAACTCTTCGGCAATTTCCTTTGCAGCAATTAATATCACTGAAACCATTTCTGCATTATTCTTTGCAATAACTAGTTTTTTTTTTAAATCTACTGCATTCACTCATTCAGATTATTCAGATGTTGGGCTTTGTAGCATTTTTGAAAGTACATTAGTTTTAATAAGAATATCGATCCAAATTACTACGCTGCATACAAATTTAAACAAGAGATCTTTTCAGATGGACAGCGTGTTTCATATCATACGGAAATTTACTTGTATCTGCTAAAAGTAGATTTACTTTGAGTGGTAATGTGACAGAGTATCAAAATATAAGTTCACTTGGGGCGGAAAGCCATGATGGATTGACTAATGGATTGGGTAAATGCAAAATATTGATATTTCATTAATACCTACACAATATGAAAATATCCCCCCCCCCCCCGGAGGTGGAAGAGATCAAGTCGCTGCTGACAATATAAACCCTTTGATCACCACACTCTACCACCCAAGTTTCCAGCATAAAAATATACATAGATAGTGTGCAATGTTAGTTTGAATTTCTTGGAATTTTCGACTTTTCCCGTCGTTAGTGGGTGCGAACGGTAAGTGCGAAATGTATACTTCATCATTACCTATCCAAACAAAAATTTATCTCTAAAAAGCAGACAACAAAATAACATTTTCTCCTTTTTTTTTTAAACGAAATAAAGACAAATATTCATGTAAATAACGATTTTTATTATTCATTCCAATTCGGTGATTAATATTTTAGAATATATTACAGAAATGTTGGCGTGGGGCTTAACACCCTAATGACGAGACACCTATGCATGATGGTAGGTAGTACTTAAATTTGTAAGTACATTTGGAAAGCGACCAGTTTTCGTGTAAAACAAATTATAAGATGACACTATCGGATAAGAAATGCAAAGTTTCACGTTGAATTTATGATTAAACAAAACAAAAAAGTGATAATTGAGCTATTCATTTGCGTGATAATATTGTTAATAACGGAACTGAAATTTTAACGCTATGCTGAATTTTGGCGCCTCTGACAAACGGCGCCCAATGTCCGTTGCGCTTCACCTATCAGACCTGCCAGGGCCGGACTTTGACCTTCTGAGGCCCTAAGCTATGAAAAGTTTAGGAGGTCCCAAAATTTTGAAATTCGAACTAAGTTATATATTTATTAATCTGATTGAAAGGAACATTGAAAAATAAACATTGATGTGGTGAAAACATTATACTGTATTGGTATACAATAAATACTGTATAAATCTGAGATCACCAGAGTTTGAACAATACATTAATTTGTTTGTATATAAAAAACATTTTGCGACAGACTAAAATTCAAACTTGAATTTTTGAGGCCCTAAGCTGTAGCTGAAGTTAGCTTATTTATACGTTAGTCCGGCCCTGAAGGACCGGCTATGGGCCAATTCATCCATTAGAGTTGTGGGTTTATGAACTGTTGTTGCACATGAAATATTGAACGTGTGAATGAATTCGCAATTCAAACAATATTTATGGTATCGATACAGACTTAATTTTCATTCTATTTTTGTAATGTTGAGCAGCATTCTGAAATTAACTACGTTTTACTGTCCTCCTGAGATATTTTTCGAAAGCGTTTTTTTTTTTAAGAATATATAGTCACCATAAGCAATACATTCTCTATGATATAATGAAAAATGGGCAAGCAGCATTTTGAGAATGGTAGTAACCGGAACGGAGGCGAAGAATATATTTTACTCATATTTTCAAGAAATGTGTTTGAGAGCACTAAAAGGAATGGAAAGAGTTTATAGGCGAACGGTGTTACGGTTCTTTTCGATTTTTTCCTCACCCTCCCCTCGGATCACTTAATCCTCCCCGGGGGGGGGGGGGCATTGAATGTTGAATAGGAAATTTTAGCGCAGGGGCCTTCAACCAGTCCCAACCATAGTACCGCAAGACACCCTCGGGTTCGTTCTTTACTAATATCTATTGCAATGACATTTGTTTTACCACTCAAGCCGCTGCTTGCCACAGACAAATCTATCATGTTGTTATAGAACACAAGTTTCATAGATTGTCAGCTATACAAAGGAAAGAGCCTTTTAGAAACAGCGTGACTAACAAGTGATTTTTTTTCTACTGCTATTTATTCAGACAGGCTAATACTGACTGATGTCAACTTTCCCTGAGGCAAAAGCATACACGTACGTTAGGCGTGTCTAGGTAATTTGAACAAAGGTCACGTCACTGCCTTCAGGAATTATTAACTACATAACCATTATAGTTAGTCGATTAGAATCTAGTGCAATCTCTTGGTATAAATGTGGATTAACAAAAGATTAAAGGAAAAGGAGTGAAGATAAAGTAGAACAGTGAATCAGGAATGTGAAATGGATAACAGCCAACATTTAACAACATCAATTGCTCAGAGCCAGCCATGTGTCTCGGTCAGGTCAGGCGATCACGTGATCGTCCTACCTTGCGGCTGTATGGCCCAGTCATGTGACCATGCATCTAAAGTGGCTGCCGGATAACAAAGATCAATAGCCCGGAGCTTTTGTTCTGTTGAGGACAGCGAGGCATGAAAAAATATATAACCAAAATTAAAGCTGGCTGGTGAAATGAAATTCTATTACCAAGATAATTGCTTGATTCCTTTCAGGTTAGGAAATTATTTTTTCTTACTTCATGGTTAATAATGATTAAGAATGTATGAAATTTATTGTGGAAACCTTGATTGCAGTGATCACAGTTTATTTCCTCATAAAACAACGAAATTATGTCAAAAGCTACATCACATCTATCTAAATGTTAATTTAAATCCTACTTTTCCTCGTGCCATGTTAAGGTATCCAGTTGCTGACGTGTAACTATGGACTCGCCAAGTGGGCTGTCCTTAATGGGATCAGCCATGACGTAGCATTTGCAAAATCCTATCGGAAGCAGCAGGGCAGTCCCAAACAGAAAGAGCCTAATACAGCTGAAATGGATGATGCTCTGTGTGGCGCACAAGTAAATGTGCCATGCAACTTTACCTATTTTCGTAATTTATTGAGATATTTGGCTGCTTTTATTTTTATGGACCCCACAGGAATAAGTTTCGTCGGAGTCGCATCCTCTTTATCCCACAAAATAAACTTCTGTCCATTTAATCTTCGAATGTCATAATGAAAATACATACTTTATCTAATGTATAATAGCCATCAATGAATGATTTTTCATTTTGCTTTTATTTGATAGGTGTACCGACAGGAATTAAATTACATACAGGTATCAACTTTAAATTCCTTAAACCTTGCTAAATTTTCAAAAGTACTTAAATATAAATATTTTTTATTTTTTTAGTCAGTTGACTATGATGATTAATTATAGGAGGCTATTTTTAACGTAATGTAACGAAGAAGGAACGAATGTTAAAATGCTAATATTAATAAATGAAAACAAAAAATATTCCCTCAACAACTGCTGATACTCTTAAAAATTTGTTGGCCCTGATTATGATGCGTTTTTTATTCTAAACATCTTAAAAATATTTTTAAGACATATCTTTTATACAAAATACAGGCCTTTCAGGATTGTGCTAACTTTATATAATAGTGACTTTGATCTTTAAAAAATTTTAACCCGAAACTTTAATAAATAGCAATGCCTTAATTTGAAAAGTACTGAGCAAAAATATTAGAATTAGCTGCAGATCATGAGGGACCTGGGTTCAAGCCTTGGATAAAGCATGAATACCTCATATGTTGCCTTTTTACTGAGTCTCTCCTTCATATACAGATCTCTGAGGCATATTATACTGGCATGCTCCTGTTTAGTCCTGTGGTAAGCAACTGTTTGAGGGATATAAATTTTTATTATGTTGGTGTGCTCTAAACTTAGTGCTGAATATGGGGTTTCAGCATGAATACTTTAGTCATTAGTTGCTCATGTGTCAAGAACAATAAGTGCTCTTTTGGAAGTTGTTTAATTAATGTAGGAATGTATCAGACAGTACGTATTCAGGAGGGGGTGCTTGAGGTTTAAGAGTTTGGGAAATGCTGTGTTACTGAAATTTAGTAAAAAGATACAAATGCAGTTGTAGTTTGTCAAGGTATAGAAAATGGGCTATAACCAATATCATATTTTTAATCTGCAACTAAAAAAAGAATAAACATGAAATAAGACACTAATCAGCAAACAATGAAATTTTGGTTTTCTCTTGTACCAACAGAGATAACATTATTTTTAACAAGGCAAACTACCTTTTGTGGTTAAAGGAAGAGAATAGGATGACATTTTAACATCAATATATCAATAAATATTTTGTGGAAAAAGTTTCGCTGACATAGAGATTTGAACCCACATCTCTCCAGAAAACCTCTCCAGTCACCCAGGTAATGCTGTGAGTGTCACCTATGTTTAAATCTTTAATAATGCTAAATAGCGTGAAAAGACTTTATTTCTATCTCACTCAGCGCAATATAAAAAGAAATTGTTGCCACCCATTGATCATAGATGGTGCCAGTGGTTGGCACCAAAATCATTGGTGAAAGATTTAAAGTCGTAAATTAGTGGAAAAAAATGAGCTGGCATTAGTTCAATTGGTAAGAATACTCTGACATCTGGAGATATGCGGGTTCAAGCCCCGTATGTTGGTGAAATTTTTTCCACAAAATATTTATTGAATAGGTTTCTTCTATATAAACTGCTTTGAATGCATATATACAAAAAAAAAGTCCCTTTTCTCGACCACAAATGTTTTTACTACCTCTGGCATGCCGAGTTTTTTATCAAGACTATTGAATAAAACTTATATATATGTTCAGAAACGCACTAAAATATCTTAGGTGTATTAGGAATGTATTTCCAATCATGAAATCAATCATAAATGATAGTTAAAATTTATGAGTAAATATATATGACATTTTTTTTTTAGTCCTGGGATCAACCCATGTATCATATATCAATTTAATCCACAATTTAATATTTTTCCTCACTAGATGGTGGCTGGATACTGTTACTGGACAATTCTCAACCATACATTTCGCTACTGGTCATCTCACTACCGATATTTTCGTTACTAAGATTATGATGGTCCACCCATTCACTTTTACATTTCCTTAACCAGTTTTACTTTGTTATATTTATTATTTTGGGGCTTTCTTTAAGTTGGATTCATCATTTCTCCTCACCCAAATCCGCTAGAGGAGTTTCAAATGCACAACTTTGATTTTTGATAGACAGCCATTAATGCGTGCATAAGAACATGCCTTCTCTTGCTTCACAGCTAGTGTGAGCATAAGATTATGCAGATGTACTTTCCCAGCATGCAACATGCAGTGTCAGCTGCACACCACATGTATAGTAAGTGACATTAGGTCACAGAGTTAATAGAGAGAGAGAGCAGCTAGTAGGGAAAATGCTAGAATGTGAGTAGAGAGCTAGCTAGTAGGGAAAATGCTAGAATGTGAGTAGAGAGCTAGCTAGTAGACTTAGTTGAGAGAATGCTAGTTAAGAGAGGAGAGCTCGGTATGTTAAAGGTCAGTGGACTGATTTTTGTTGAACTGTTGCTCAGATTTTGTGTAGAAGTTTTACTTTGGTGAGTCTCGACTTTTGGAAATAAGCTTTGTTTTATGAAATAGTTTTGACTTTTCTAATTTTTGATATTTGAATAGATTTATACTTTAACAATTGACATTTTTTTTTTCTAATTGAATTCTTTGGACTAAGTTATGTCAAATATACTTAGAGAACCCTCATTTAACTTTATTTGGCAAGATTAATTACCTGGCACCCGAGTTATCAGGTAATACAGCATTTTTTGGATCAGTCACAAGGTCCATAGTGAAGAGTCTAACGTACTTTTGGAGCATTACAGGATATGGTGGTTTCTATAAATTAAGGAACAAACTTGAAAACCTGTTAAAGTGAATCAGTGTTTACCAGCCACAGGCAATCCGTGGCCCGCAAATATTGCTGTACAAATTATTAATTTTGTTTTCTCTTATTCTTAAAGCACTTTGGAATATCAATTTTTCTTTCTTTCCCAATTTACCTACACACTGTTTTTGAAAGTGTTCTTTGGTAGGACTAAATTTAATTTAAGATGACACCGACCCACATGGACAAATTTTGTGCATAGAGGCAAGTAGAGTTTTTCTGCATGTACTATTATATACTGTAGATTATACAGCTTGGCTGTCACTCAAATAGACACTAAAACTACATCAGTAACCATTCTAATTATGAAAGTTATCAAGGCCAACATAAAAAATAAGCATTTGAGAAACTTAATGGCTGCATTATACAAGCAAAAAATTTATATACCCAAAGGTCTGATGCTTTTGATAATGCAAGTTTTGTTATTAGTAAGAAAATTGCAAAATATTACAAAAATTATTCTGACTGTGAATTTGTAAAGGAGTGCCTGCAAACAGTTTTTGGTATATGTTTTGTCCAGAGCGAAAAAATGATAACATACATTTATCCCATAGAATCATAACCAAGTGTATTGATGAACTTGCTGCTTATATAGAAAATATCTTTACAGAGCTTGCATTGAAATTTGAATATTTTTCTTTGGTTCTTGATGAAAGTACTGATATGCTAATACAGCTTAATTAGGGGTATTTGTATGTCATCATCATCATCCTCAAGCAGCCATGAGCTACGGAAGTCCAACCAGACTGTGCAATTTAGTTCTCCAAGCAAGTCTATCCTGAGCTACATCTACTGCATCTGGCCACTGCACACCAATTCTAACAAGGTCCTGTTTGACATTGTCTGCCCACCGCATCCTAGGTCTCCCCTTCTTTCTGAGGCCTTTAGGCACACTGCTCATAACCTTATTCGCCAATCTATAATTATCCATACGGGCAACATGGCCAAACCAATGGAATCTCTCTCTGCACAATATGTTGCTTAAAGGATGTTGCCTAACCTCATTATTAGTTACAAAGTCGAACCACCTGATGCCCAAGATACTGCGAAAGCATCTAGAACCAAAAGTATCTAGTTTCCTGTTATCTTGTTTACAAAGTGTCCAAGTTTCACTACCATAACTAATCCTAGAAAGAACCAAACTATTATACAGTCTAAGTTTAGTCTTTAGGTGTATACGCCTATTTCTCCATACCCTCCATAGAAAGTCCCGGCAGCAATCCCTATTCGTTTGTTAATCTCGTGCCACACATCACCAGTATCTGTTACATAGCTCCCAAGATAATTAAACTGTGACACCTGCTCAAGACTGCAACCATTCAGATTAACTGAATCACAACCTGCCTGACCAATTTTCATCACTTTAGTTTTCTCTCTGTTTATAACCAAACCTACTCTACTACCAGTTTCATCAACAGCTCAAATGAAATAGTTCATCTCATCAACATCATTTGCCAAAAGGGCTAAATCATCAGCATAATCTAAATCAGAAATTTTCGTACCTCCAGTCCATTTAAGGCCAAAATCTTTCCCTTGAAGTGAATTTTGCATAACATAATCAATAACCAAGCTAAAAAGGAGACAAAATGCACCTTTACTGAACACCAGAAGTAATGCTAAAGCAATTGCTACAAGTCTTACCAACTCTCACACATAACTCAGTGTTATTATAGAGAGCTTTCATTATGTTAACTAACTTGTCTGGTATACCATATGATCTCACAATCAACCACAAATTATGACGATCAACAGAGTCGAAAGCTTTTTTGAAATCAACAAAGCTAGCCACCAAAGGTTTCTGAAACTGTAAACATTTCCCAAGAATCTGCCTAAGTGAAAATATCTGATCCACACATCCCCTACCACTTCTGAATCTATATTGCTCATCACGCAATTGACTGACAACCAAATTCTTAATTCTATTAAGCACAATCATGCAAAGAACTTTCCCTGGAACCGAGAGTAGGCTGATACCCCTATAATTATCACAGGAATTGCGATCACCTTTTTTGAAAATAGGGATAATAATAGCTTTGGTAAAATCCTTAGAAACCATGCCTTTATCATAAAAGATATTCAAAATTTCAGTCATCCAAGTGGTAACCGAAACATTCCCAACTCTAAGCATTTCGGTAGTAATTTCATCTATCCCTGGGAATTTCTGAAGTTTAAGTTTAGAAATAGCCAAAATAACTTCAGATTGTGTTATAGGGCCAACATTAAAGCTACCAGTGCATCTATCATCATTGTGAACAATGGGAGTAGAACTAACCACATTGTTTAGAACATCACTGAAATGTTCAGCCTAAGTAGCCATGACAAAATCCTCACCTTCTATAACTTTACCTTGTTTATCCTTCAATCCCTGTATACCTGTCCGTTTTCTACCACACAAAACATTAACTATCTGATACAGCTCTCTGCTGTTGTGCTGTCTAACTGTTTCCTCGGCTTTGTCAGCCAAACCATCAAGTCAAAGATTCTTATCAGCAGCTAACTGATCCTTTACACGCTTATTAAGCTCTCTGTAATGCTTTCTATTAGGACAAGTAGGATACTGATTAAGGACATTCCTGCATTTCTTTCTTTTTGAAATAAGCTCAAGTGCCTTATCACTCAAAGAATTCTACCTCCTCTACTCCTTTTTTCCTAAAAGAGTACTGTTAGTTTCCAAAAATGCCTGTTTAAAACGGCCCCATTCTTCCTCAACTTCAGTAGTAAGCAAACCATGACTGTCATAATGGCTAAGTAACCTATCATGGTAAACTTTAGCTATAACTGGGTCTTTCAGAGCATTAGTATTGAAGGTAAATTTTTTAACTTTAGCACAACTCTTTTTAAGTTGCAAGATACTTTTAACAAGGTAATGGTCAGATCCAATTTCAGCTCCCCTATATGACCTGGTATTCCTAACAGAACTAGCCCATTTGATGTTAATTAATATATAATCAATCAAATTCTTATGCAGCCCATCGGGTGAAACCCATGTGTACTTATGTATGTCGCGGTGTTTGTAATAAGTGTTAGTTATTCTGAATCCATTGAGTTTACTTACCCATATGAGACGTTGCCCATTGCCATTGCAGCTACCAATACTAAAAGGGCCTATCACCCCTCCCCAAAGGTCAGAGTCAGTACTAATTTTGGCATTGAAGTCACCTGGAACAAGGGTAATATCTCCTTTCTTGACAGAATTCAAAATATCCTAAGCTGCCTGTAAAACGTATCCTTCTCATTCTCATCGTCATCCTCAGTGGGGGCATAACAGCTGATAACATTCAAGTCTTTATTGCTTGTCTGAAATTTTGCTGTAAGAAACCTTTCATTAATGCACTTATATCCTAGAAGAGCATAAGTAGCATGTCTAGTGAGAAGCAGACCCACACCTTGGTGATGCTTATTGTCATCCCTCCCTGAAAAGAGAAATTTAAGATTATTTTAAGAATCTGACCTTTAGCTGTAATAGATATTCTCTTGCAAGCTGAGATATTTTAGCTGTATTTAGATATTCTCAGCTTGCAAGAGACCATCTGGTCTCTTGCAAGCTGAGAATATCTAAATTATAACGGTTGAATTCTTGTGTGAGGACATCAAGAGAAAAAGCTCTGTGCAGAGTCGTCACATTCCAACTACCTGTGGGGAGAAAATGGTTAGTAGGATGTTTAAAAAACAATGTTTATTAAGAGAGGGAATGCCTAAAATATCAAAGAGCCCCCTAATCGCAGACATGGGGCAAAACCTGTTCCCCCAGCACTAAAGGCTGAAGCCATCTACACTGGAAGACTTCCTCCAATGTAGAATTTGACGATGTCAGTAGAAGCAAAGAGTTCAGGTGCCTGCGATGACCTCTGCTTAGGATTATCCACCAGATGATAAACATATCCAATGAATCTATTCACTTGGGGCTGTCAACTTACAAACAAACAGAAAACACAGTGGAAGATTTTTCCCTCCACAAAAGCCCAGCAGTGCAGCAAATTCATGATCCATAATCAAGCTCAGAGCCATAATTCTGTTCCAGTTGGTATATATGGTCAGCACCATGACCCTGTGTGGTTGACTACTGCTCAGCAGGATCGAAAAAAAAAAATAGTAGCCATAGTTGTCCAATTCCGTAGACCACACTAATCTGATAGCCCTCTCCTTCCGTTCACTTCCACAAGAGAGTATCTCTTTCGAAAGCTACTAACAGTCTGCACCACAAGAAGGTGGGGTCGGATATTAGGTGCTAGGCCTGACCTGTTCTATGTATCATCATTGGGGATTGGTATATAGCGCTCCTTCCAGTGACTACTTATCTACCATGTACCAGATTATTAATGTTTTATGTGGGAAGAAACAGACTGGTATACAGGGATTAAAGGATAAACATATCAAGGTGGTTGAAGGTGTGAGGGTTGTGTGATGGCTAGGTTAGCTGAGAATTTGAGAAATTCTAAATAATGTATAATTCTAAATAACCTACTCCCATTGTTTGTAATAAGGATAGATGCATTACTGGCTTTAATGATGACCATATGTCACATTGCAAAGTCAGTTTGGCATATTCTAAATTAAAAGTGTATAAATCCCCAGGGATTGATGAAATCACCTCTGAAATACTTTGAGCTGGGAGCATTTGTTCCCAGCTCTAATTCAGCATATTGTGCAGGGAGAGACTGCTTTGGTGTGTCCATGTTGCCCGTATGCATAGCTACAGATTGGCAAACAGGATTATGAATAGTGTGCCTAAGGGTTTCAGAAAAAGAAAGAGACCTAGGAAGTGATTGGCAGGCAATGCCAAATAGGACCTTGCTAGAATTGGCCTAGAGTGGCCAAATGCACCAGCAGTAGGTCAGAACAGACATGTCTGGAGAGGTAAATTATGCAGTCTGATTGGACCTTCATAGCCCATGGCACATGAGGATTTTGTATGTATGTATTTATGTATGTAAGCAGTTTCAAATATTTCAGGAAGTCAAAAATGGATGTTGAGAGTTTTTCATATCTAAAGACCAGCCATGGTATATGAAGAGGAGTCAATTTGCTGACAGATGGTTACAAACTATTGAGATGATGGTTTATATTTCATTGAGAGAGGTTCATTATTTATATCGTAATACAATCAAACCCATTTAAAATGAAGTTTGTTTTAAACCCTTTTATAATGAAGTTTGTTATAACTAAATTATGGCTATAATGAAGTAAAGCTCATTTCCCTTCATTTGAATTTTAAAACTATGTTTTATGTGCTTTTCATTCGAAATTTTTTTTGTTCTTTACTGATATGACTTTTTTTTCGTTAAAAATCCTTTAGTCAGAGAATACTGAGTAGTGAAAATAAAAAATTTGCTTGATTTTTTTTTTCCCCTCCTGAAAATTAATTTCAAGGTTATCTGACCTCTGGTTTCTATTACCTTCCGTAGGTGAAGGGAGGGGTTGTAAGAATTGAGTTAGTAAGATATACACAGCCCCCCCCCCCCCCAGACTCTGAATGAACACCAACATTTGAAGAAAATAAACTTACGTCAACAAGGGACTATTAAACAAGGAAATCGGTCAGTCTGCTGATTGTCACACAACCAGGGTGCATTATGGTATGATCAGTGAATAGCTAATGGAAAAAAAAAACTTTATTAAGAATTTCATTGTGGAGGTGGCAGGACAAGAAAACAGTGAATCAGATTTCTTGTTCATTTTCTGTTTTGAGAATTCTGTTTTTTATTCTTCACCGTGTGTACAGTCTGACTGCTACATAGTTTTGTATTAAGACCAAAAAATTAAAAATTCTTAATTTGAACAAAGAAAAATCATAAAAATTTTGGGGAAAGCGGGAAAAAAAAAACAACTGATATTGCTGTGGTGTGTGGAATCCCACCAAGTTCTTTATGTTTAAAAAAAAAAGCTTGCAGAGCTTGTAAAATCAAGAGGTGCTACTTCTAGAAAAAAGATCAGATCAATTGTATACTTGGATTTTGATGTCTTTTCCATTGGTTCAAAGTCAGAGCTCAAAATCTACGATTAGTCAGAACTAGCGCCCAATTTTTGAAATAGACAAAAAACGAAATGGGTGACTTAGCTTTGATGACCACCTACATCCGATTACGAGCCAGTTTATGACCTAACCTTGTCCTTGGGGACGATACCCACTCTACCTACCTCTGTGGTGTCCAGCCTCTGGTTCTGCTCCTGCACTTTAACCAAACACTACCACGACTGTAAAATTAGTTAGAAACGAACCCTTCTGTCAGAAACACGTCTACTAACAAAAAAAAGTCTCTCTCAAGTCGCAAAAAAGTCAAAATTTTTCGTGAGTTAGAACATGGTGCGAAAAATGAAGTATGGAAAAGTTTTCTTTGCTCTTTTCAACAGTATTGATATTGTGGATGAAAAAATATGTTTACATATCAGCACTGGAAAACAACATAACCAAAATAAAAAAAAAAATAGGAAGTGTGAACTTGCAAACGACGATGAAGTATTGCACATTAATCAATTTTTTTGAAGAAACAGAGGCAAATAATGAAGCTTTCAACACATTGGGTGTTTTAAGGGGTATTTTGAGAAATATCAAAATGAAATCTTTAAAATAAACATCGATTTTAAGATTCATAAAAAGACTAATTGAAATTGTGTCTGTTATTAGTTAGCATTGTTTTTAATTACGGAAAAATAAATTATGTTTAGTCAGACCTCTGTGGCAAGCAGCTGCTTGAGGGGGTATTTATTTATTTTTATTTATTTTAAAATTATGGAAAATAAATTTTGTTTAATATTGTAGTTTATATAAGCATGTTATTACAAATAATATGCAGGTATTTAATTATATTATTTTTTGTCTCTCTAATATTTTTTTATTTTTTGAATCTATCTATTTATCAAGATATTGAGAATTTAAAAAAAATAGGAGGTAGATTTAACTCATCACTGATAAAGTGAGTAATGGTTATAACGAGGAAATTTTGCTGGTCACCTGGTGCTCATTATAACCAAGTTTGACTGTATTTGAGAAATGATTACAATCAAACCTCCTTATAACAAATTTGAAAGGACAGCAAAAAAGCTTTTGTTATATCTATAAATTCACTATCAGAAATACTGATTTACTAGTATCTAAAACACTAAATATAGATACTATGTATTTAAACAAAAATAATGAGACTTCAGGTAATAAAGACTAGTTACTTATTTTTTTTAGTAAGACATGCATTTAACCCTTACATTATCAGATTTTTTTTCTTTAAAAATGCAACTCGACTTCTGAGCCTTATTATGAAACAACTAATGAATAAAATAGTTTACATTACTTACTAAAAGAACATTTGATTCTGAACAAAAAACATAAAATTTGTAAGGAAAAAATGGTAGGTAAGCATAAAAAAAAGTTGCAATTTCATTTGTAGTGATTTTCAAAAGATTATTAATCAGTTTCTGACAGTTAAGAGTTAATGAACACTGGTTTTTCTTTTCGCTTGAAGCAGTGGATTGACTAATGATAGATTTTGAGCTCTGACTTTGAACCAATGAAAAAGACATCAAAATCCAAATATACAATTGATATGATCTTTTTTCTAGATGTAGCACCTCTTGATTTTACAAGCTCTGCAAGCTTTTTATTTTAAACGTAAAGAACTTGGTGGGATTCCACACACCACAGCATTATCAGTTTTTTTTTTTGGCTTTCTCCAAAATTTTTTATGATTTTTCTTTCTGTTCAAATTAAGAATTTTTAATTTTTTAGACTTAATACAAAACTATGTAGCAGTCAGACTGTACACACGGTGAAGAACAAAAAACAGAATTCTCAAAACAAAATGAACAAGAAATCTGATTCACTGTTTTCTTGTCCTGCCACCTCCACAATGAAATTCTTAATAAAGTTTTTTATTCCATTATCTATTCACTGATCATACCATAATGCACTCTGGTTGTGTGACAATCAGCAATGGTATGCACTCTGGTTGTGTGACAATCAGCAGACTGACTGATTTCCTTGTTTAATCCCTTGTTGACCTAAGTTTATTTTCTTCAAATGTTGGTGTTCATTTAGAGTCTGGGGGGCAGTGTATATCTTACTAACTCAATTCTTTACAACCCCTCCCTTCACCTACGGAAGGTAATAGAAACCATCAGAGGTCAGATAACCTTGAAATTAATTTTCAGGAGGGGGAAAAAAAATCAAGCAAATTTTTTATTTTCACTATTCAGTATGCTCTGACTAAAGGATTTTTAACGAAAAAAAAGTCATATCAGTAAAGAACAAAAAAAATTTCGAATGAAAAGTACATAAAATGTAGTTTTAAAATTCAAATGAAGGGAAATGAGCTTTTACTTCATTATAGCCATAATTTGGTTATAACAAACTTCATTATAAAAGGGTTTAAAACAAACTTCATTTTAAATGGGTTTGACTGTATTACGATATAAATAATGAACCTCTCTCAATGAAATATAAACCATCATCTCAATAGTTTGTAACCATCTGTCAGCAAATTGACTCCTCTTCATATACCATGGCTGGTCTTTAGAGATGAAAAACTCTCAACATCCATTTTTGACTTCCTGAAATATTTGAAACTGCATACATACATACATACATACATACATACATACATACATACATACATACAGACAGGCAGGCAGGCAGACACAGACAGACAGACAGACAGACAGACACACACACACACACACACACAAACAAACAAACTCCTCATGGGCTACGAAGGTCCAACCAGACTGCATAATTTACCTCTCCAGACATGTTTGTTCAGACCTACTGCTGGTGCATTTGGCCACTCTAGGCCAATTCTAGCAAGGTCCTATTTGACATTGCCTGCCAATCACTTCCTAGTCTCTTTCTTTTTCTGAAACCCTTAAGCACACTGTTCATAATCCTGTTTGCCAATCTGCAGGTATGCATATGGGCAACATGGCCAAACCAAAGCAGTCTCTCACTGCACAATATGCTGAATTAGAGCTGGGAACAAATGCTCCCAGCTCTAAGCATTTCAGAGGTGATTTCATCAATCCCTGGGGATTTATACACTTTTAATTTAGAGAGAGCCAAACTGACTTTGCAATGTGACATATGGTCATCATTAAAGCCAGTAATGCATCTATCCTTATTACAAACAATGGGAGTAGAAGTTATTTAGAATTATACATTATTTAGAATTTCTCAAATTCTCAGCTAACCTAGCCATCACACAACCCTCACACCTTCAACCACCTTGATATGTTTATCCTTTTAATCCCTGTATACCAGTCTGTTTCTTCCCACATAAAACATTAATAATCTGGTACATGGTAGATAAGTAGTCACTGGAAGGAGCGCTATGTACCAATCCCCAATGATGATACATAGAACAGGTCAGGCCTAGCACCTAATATCCGACCCCACCTTCTTGTGGTGCAGACTGTTAGTAGCTTTCGAAAGAGATACTCTCTTGTGGAAGTGAACGGAAGGAGAGGGCTATCAGATTAGTGTGGCCTACTGAACTGGACAACTATGGCTACTTTTTTTTTTCTACCCTGCTGAGCATCGTCTTGTGATAACTATAGGGGTATCAGCCTACTCTTGGTTCCAGGGAAAGTTTTTTGCATGATTGTGCTTAATAGAATTAAGAATTTGGTTGACAGGCAATTGCGTGATGAGCAATATGGATTCAGAAGTGGTAGGGGATGTGTGGTCAGATATTTTCATTCAGGCAGATTCTTGAGAAATGTTTACAGTTTCAGAAACCTTTGGTTGATAGCTTTGTTGATTTCAAAAAAGCTTTCGACTCTGTTGATCGTCATAATTTGTGGTTGATTGTGAGATCATATGGTATACCTGACAAGTTAGTTAACACAATGAAAGCGCTCTATAATAACACTATTTTTGTGTCAGAGTTGATAGGACTGGTAGCAATTAGTTTAGCATTGCTTCTGGTGTTCAACAAGGGTGCATTTTGTCTCCCTTTCTCTCTGGTTATCAATTATGTTTTGTGAAATTCACTGCAAGGGATAGATTTTGGTCTGAAATGATCTGGAGATCCGAAAATTTCAGATTTAGATTATGTTGATGATTTAGCCCTTTTGTCAAATGATGTTGTTGAGATGAACTCTTTCATTCAAGCTGTTGTTGAGACTGGTAGTAGAGTAGGTTTGGTGATAAACAGAAAGAAAAACTAAAGTGATGAAAATTGGTCAGGCAGTCTGTGGTTCGGTTAATCTCAATAGTTCCACTCTTGAGCAGGTGTCTCAGTTTAATTATCTTAGGAGTAGCAGATACTTGTGATGTGCGGCATGAGATTAACAGATGAATAGGGATTGCTGCTGGAACTTCTAAGAATCTATTGAGAGTGTGGAGAAATAGGCATATACACCTAAAAACTAAAATTAGACTGTCTAATAGTTTGGTTTTTTTCTAGGGTTGGTTATGGTAGTTGAAACCTGGACCTTTTGTAAACAATAACAGGAAACTTTATGCTTTTGATTCTAGTTGCTTATGCAATATCTTGGGCCTTCAGAGATTCAACTTTGTAAGTAATGATGAAGTTAGGCAAAGGAATTGTTAACTTCCTTTGAGCAGCATATTATGCAGAGAGAAACTACGTTGGTTTGGCCATGTTGCCCATATGTATGATTATAGATTAGCGAATAGGATTATGAATAGTGTGCCTATAGGCCTCAGAATGAGGGGGTGAATGCAGTGGGCAGACAATGTCAAACAGGACCTAGTTGAATTGGTGTACAGTGACCAGATGCAGCAGGTTTAGCTCAGGACAGATATGTTTGGAGAACTAAATTGCACAATCTGGTTGGGCCTCCATAACCCATGGCTGGTTGAGGATGATGAATATGAAGATAAATTTTAGAAAAAAATTGTTAGGGTTTAATATTTTTACTTAACCCATTAATCCCCAATGTTGCGTGAACGAAACACTCTTCAAATAATAATAAAAAGATATATATTTGCCTACTAATCCAATTTTAAGCCAATGTATGTTATAAAGGACATAATCTTTGATGTACAAGCATAAATATTTATCAATATAAAATAAAAGCCTATTTATTATTCATATTAAAACTATACTTAAATAGCCTATCTAATCTTTTGCAGTTTGATGGGTCGATAAAAGAAGTGTAGAAATACTAAATGCCCTAAGAATTTATGAAAATAACTTCACATATATTTCATTCAAGACAATATTTCATATAATTCGAAATTTTTTTTTAGTTTTTGCACAGTATAACATTTAGAGTAATGTTGCATTTACGAAACATCGGGATTACGCAACATGTGCACATCATGTCTGCCTCACGTTTGATGACTCATTGCGAACGAATCTATTCTTGCGATTTCAGTTCTGATATCAGCGATATCATCAGTGTTCAGAGATTTGTGAAGTTGAACTAAGCTTTTCGTCTTGTTAGTATAAAATAATTAGTGTTAGATAATTAGTGAAGTGTAAATTCGGCAGTATAGCTAAAAATATATAGTTCAAGTAAGTATTTATTGTGATGTAAATACATTCAATAATAAATCGTTGTTTTGCTATCATAGGAATTTCTTTTTTAAATATGTCTTGGGCTCAGTGGTGGGAAAAAAAATAGACCTTTGTCAACTGCAGAGCTAATGGCTATATTAGAAGAGGATGAGATTTGTGACAAGCTGAAAATATTGACGCAGTGTACATACCCCCAATGGTTGATGAACTTACAGATGAGGAGGATATTAGTGATGATATATGTGAGAGTGAAAACGTTTTGCCAGACGTAGCTGGAATCTACGAGGTCCATGCAAATTTACCTGATGAAGCTCAAGATGTCAAAGAAGAGCAACCTGCATCTAGTTCCAAGAAACTGAAAACTTCTACTAGAACAGCTGTCAAAACAAAAGCAAGTAAAAGTTATTCCGAAGGGGGAAAAAAGAAAATCCGACTTACAAAAGTTTACCACAAGAAGAAGAACATATTATGATATAGGAAATTAAAAACAAAATTAGTGACAAGTCTCCATACAATATTTTTTCTTTATATTTTAGTGATGATGTCTGGGAAAAAATTACTGGTTATTCAAAAAAATATATATGCGAATGATCATAATCGACATTCTTTTGAACTAAGCAAGGCAAGTCTGAAGCGCTTTAGTGGTACAGGTAATCCCCGTTCATTCTGGACATGGTCGCGATAAGCGAAATTTCGCGATCAATGGGGGATTTAAAAAAAATCATTTTAAAATTCGTAAAAACACTATTAATAAAATAAATATTATTAATAACAAAAAATGTCATACATAACATAATTCATTCATTTTGTTCTGCGTTGCAAAAAGGAATCTAGATTCCCTTGTTTGGCCTCTCTACGTTTATTATGAAAAATTTGCCGATAACTGTCGAATAATCCGTCAAATAATCCACTCACTCGCTCGTAATCTTCGTTGTTTTCTTCTAACAACTCCATGCATTGATTGTGAAGAGAAAGGGACTTTTCAATGATTTTGACACTTAACTTTCGCACGGAAAAAAGGTTCCGAGACGTCATTTTCTTGGGACATAGTATGGTAGTCCATTTACTGCAGCTCTTCATTAGTTAAGGGTTCGCCGTGTGATTTTAACAAAGTCTGAATATCATCTACATCAACACCTTCGATGCCTCCGGAAGTGGCTATAAGAGTAATCTCTTCGATGATATTTTGAATATCATTTTCATAATTGATGTGATCTTCAACAATTTCTCTGAGCAACCTTTTCCAAACACCCTTCATACATGACTGGGCGACTTAATTCCACGCTTCGTCGATGTTTCTGATAGCTTTCATAATATTAAATTGTTTCCACCAAACCCGCATGGCATCTCTACCACCTCCATCAGTTTCTTCAATGAGTTGGCTCATCGTTTTTCTTAAATAATAGGCTTTGAATGCTGCTATTGCGCCTTGATCCATAGGCTGTAAGATGGAAGTGGTATTCGTAGGTAAGAATACCACTTCAACGGGAAAATCAGTGCACAGGGTCTCAAGTTCCACAGGATGTCCCGGCGCATTGTCCAACACCAAAAGAGCTCGAGGTTCAACTCCAATATCCTCGCAATATTTTTTTATTGCTGGGCAGAAACAAGTTTTGAACCAGTCCATAAATAAATTTTGTGTCATCCAAGCCTTAGGGTTACTTCACCAAAAATCTGGTAAATTGTTTTTAGAATAACCTTTCATGGCACAAGGAGTTTCTGATTGATAAATTAACAATGGTTTCAATTTTAATTCTCCGGATGCATTTCCGCCGAGAAGAAGAGTTAGATGATCCTTGGCTGCTTTAAATCCAGAAGCAGTCTTCTCCTCTATGGAAATAAACGTACGTGTTGGCATTCGTTTCCAATAGAGTCCCGTCTCGTCTACATTAAAATTAAATTTGGTGGATAATTTCCCTTTTCCACAATTTCACGGAACTCCATTGGATATTTTTCAGCTGATTCTACGTCTGCACTAGGCGATTCGCCAATCATTTTAAGGCTATGCAAGTTTGATCGTTTTCTAAACCAATCAAACCAACCTTTGCTTGTTTTAAAAGCTTCTCCTCCATGTTGAGATTTTAAATGATCCCAAAGACTAAGTGATTTATTCATTATGATTTGGGTACTCGCAGGCATGTGGTGTTGATTTGGGTCCTCTATCCATTTGCTTAATAAATCTTCCATTTCTGTCATCAAAAATATTCTGGTTCGTGAAACTTTCATTGCTGTAATTGGAATAACACTTTCGCCAACCTTTTTAATTTTGTCTTTTTGTTGCACAACTGATCGCACTGTAGACTCGAGGAATTTGAAATCCCTTCCTACAACTGTAAATTTACCACCACTTTTTATCCTTTCTATAATTTTTAGTTTCTTTTCTAAAGTCACTACATTGCGAATTTTCTTAACCAATTTTTCACATTGTCTTTTTGACATTTTAAAAATTACAAAGGAATAAAAAATATGTAGTTAATTAGTGTGCATTTGACACTGCAGCTAAGATTCCACTGAAGGATAGACCCAAATGATGCACTGGCTCAACCGTACCAGGTACCGGCGTACGGCGTTCTTTAGTCTTGCCCACGCTCGTCACTTTACGTTATGTACATGTGTATGATGTGATTGAGCGAAAAAGAAAGTTAGCACGCACGTGCAAGCATTCATTTTGATTTTGACTTTTTCTCGCATGTTTCAAAGCCACACAAGTGCCGAGACAAAAAAAAAAAGATCGCGATATAACGAATCCGCACTTGCCGGGGTCGCAATGAACGGGCGTTACCTGTATATTGATTTTTACCAGTTACCGTACCTTACCTTCTGTAAAAATGTATTGGTCAAAGGATGAGGACAAAGGTATACCATTGGTAAGAAATTGCATGAGTAGGAATAGATTTGATTCCATCAAACAAAATATACACTTATCAGATAATGACCAATTAGATGTAAATGATAAATTTTCTCTTTCTTCTATACTTCCTTTCCAATCTTCTTTCTTCTATACTTCCTGTCCAATATTCTTTCTTCCCTATCACTTTCTTCGTTTTTCTATCCCTTTCTGCCTTCTCTCTTCTGTACTCCCTTTCCAATCTTCTTTCTTCTCATCTCTTTCTTCCTTCTCCCTATCTACTCGAACCTAGGAACTACAGATTACGAGTAGATATTATTTAGTTCGAGTAGATACTTTATATCTACTCGAACTTGGGAACTACAGATTATGAACCTGGAGTGCTACGGACTCCCCCCCCCCCTGAAGTTGACAATATTGGCCGTGTTATAGTTGAACAGGAGAATAAAGCAAGTAGAAGATGTAGACAGTGCAAAAGCAATGCAATATATATGTGTAAAAAGTGTCAAGTTCATCATCATGCAGACTGCTTCAGATAATTCCATATGTTTTAACTTTAAATATAATGTTCTGATAATCCCAAAGTTGCATATATGCAACATTTTTCTGTGGTCACAATTTTTTTTTTATCACAACTGCCTATTTACATGTATTTTTGGTATATAATGAAAGTACTACCTTAAAAATATTATAATATCTACCTTTGAGAATTAATGGGTTAATATTTCTGTAAATTGACTACCCACAACAACATTTTCAATGATGTATAAACAGGAGTGCATTTCATTTAACCGATCAGGCTCATGGAAACCCATAATTAAAATTTTGCTTATTGATGAAACCAGTTGTTAAAACCTTTTAATTAAAAATCATTTAATTTCTTTATTAAAATATTAAGTGTAATAATAGTATGTAATAAGAACTAAAGTACAAGATATATTATTATAAATAACAAGACCTTTATATGAGTAAATAAAAAATATATTATTTTTTTCCTCACCCATTTTTTTTTTGCACTCAGAAAACCTATTATTAACACAAGCCATCCCGTGGATTGCATGTTCAGGCTTAGAAAAAAAAAATCAAATTTCCTGTTGTCTTTCTCCCTACTATATACAAGCTTTCGTAACATATTTACAAAACATACTTTCTTTAATTGGAAATGTGTGTTCTTCTAATAGCAATGACAATTATCTACTAATAAATCAGACTTTGAAGCTGATTCAAATTTTAGAGGAAAAATTGTCTAAATCCAGGTGGGATATGAACCCACGACCTCCTGATAACATGTCGGGTGCTCTGGACCACTGAGCTACCAGCTGCTGATCAAGATCTCCTCTAATTAATGCTATGAATATTTCTTGATCTTTGGCTGGTAGCTCAGTGGTCTAGAGCACCTGACATGTTATCAGGAGGTCGTGGGTTTGTATCCCACCCAGTTCAAGAGAATTTTTCCTCTAAAATTTGAATCAACTTCAAAGTGCTGATTTATTAGTAGGTATTGAATATGTTGAGTTTATTTCATTATTTAGCAATGACAGTTAAACTTTTGTCTTATGTATCAAGTTTTGCTGTATATTAATAATAGTGGGAAGCAGATGGACCAGATACACAGAAACTTTATACAATCATAAATCTAGCTTTAGGCAATATATTTTTTAAAAATTAGCAAAGAATATTCCAATTCTTACTAATTTAGGGGAAGAAATCATATCTTGCCATGTGGAGTTGGGAGCTTTTCCAATTGACATTCTTTGTGATTTGTGAATATAGGGAGCAATGGTTAATAGGTTGTTTTAATCCTTTAGTGCTCATAATGATTTAAAACAGCCAAAATTTGGAATGGAGTAGTCCAAATAATGCTATTATTTTGTCTTTATTTTCCTCTACCTACCTTTTCATGAGATTTCTTTAGCATTAAAGTGCTAAACATCTGTGATAAATATAAGTAATAAATAAATAAAATAAATACCCCCTCAAGCAGCTGCTTGCCACAGAGGTCTGACAGGAGCTTGTCAGTTTATATGCCAGAGTAGAAGGTCTGAGAGGATGGCATGACCTCAGCAGAAAAACGACACATACATCCATGCCTTACCCGGGGCTCGAACCCAGGTCCCTTAGATCAGTAGCCAAGCATGCTAACCACTTGGCCATGGGACGGCAATATAAGTAAAAAGCCTTTTCAACTATATGTTACATTTGTTTCGCTTGGGTGTGTTGGGGAATTGTCGAGAATGAGTAGGGCCTATACAGGCATTTTAAGATCTTTCAAGTGGTTTTTACTTTTGGAACAAATTCTGCAAAGAACCACTCCTTAAACAAATACGAGTCTATCCAAGGAGACTTGAGCTTTGTAGTAAACTGGCAGAGCAGCTAAATTTAAATGCTTGAATGCTCGGGGTTTTGCTGATTTCCCAATTACAAAAAAAGGAAGTTTGTGTGTACCTGCAGCATTTGTACACAAAGCAACAACGATTCTTTCTTGGTTTGTTTTAAATCCTGGTGGGGTTTGTGACAGCGCAAGAAAGCACTGTCACAAACATTTTCGTTGGAAGAAGTTTAAAATTTAACCCATTCTCATCTACATTGTAGATTTGTTCTGTGCATAGGACTTCTTCAATAAGCACTAATAGTTTTTCTAAAAATTCCTTTGCTGCTAAAGGATCAATTGACAATTTCTCACCACAAACACCAAGGTAATGAACACCATACCATTTTTTCCAGCAAGAAAGCCACCCCTCACTTGCTGAATAATCTCCCCCATTATTGATTTTAGAATGAAGGATTAATACTTTTTCTTTCAAGATTGGCCCACTGATTGGCATTCCTTTTTGAAGCTCTTGCATGAACCCATAACCAAAGTGCATCATCAACAATTTCATTTTTTGGCTTTTTAAGAGTGCACCAAAAAGAAAGCATTTTTTCAGACTCGAATTGAGTGCAAAAATCTTGTAAAGATTTTTTCATCTTTGTCAATACATTCTAACACTTTTAATTTCATCTCCATTGTAATGACATTATGCTTTCATTTGCACCCACTCATTTTGTACTACACAATAATTAATAGATCACAACACACACTCCTGTATACACACTTTACACTGTAATATTCACAAAGAGGAACTGAAGCAAATATGTACTGTACTACAAACAAAACATGCGGCGACTTGCTTCCTGGAATGAATGGTTAAAGTGGAGGCTGGTTGAGTCTAGACCAGATAAGAGAGAGAGTACTATATAGAATTCTCAGCCAAAGGAAAGCCCAAGATAATTTTGTGGATAATAATTCCAATTGTCTCAGCTTTTCTGGCCATTAGAGTGATATAGAGTGATAATATTAATTTTAAATCTGCATTGTGACTTAAACCACCACTTTTTAATGGCAAAATGCAATTAATAATGTTGAAATATTATTAACAAAGTGTAAATTTCGATATTTTGAATTCTTGGATTAAGTTGGTTAAATCAATAAATATTTTGCGGAAAAATTTTTGCCAACTCAACGCCAAAAGAGCAGCAGGTAACTCTGTGATTATCGTTTATGTTTAAAGTTGGCTACGTTCACCAATTTTACTCTTATTGATTATAATTTTACCAAAATTTGTTTTCCAGTCTGACTCAAGTAGTTGATGGTAGGCCTACTATAACTCACTATATAGTCTTTGTAACTAATCTTGATCCTCTTTAATCATCAATTTATTCAAGTACTACGATCCTACATTTCTGATGTCAGCAATGTATGTCACACCTTCAGTGCTTTCAAATTATACCTTATATATTATTGCATTCATCAATGTCAGACTTTTCAGATTCATTTCATTTTACTACGTTCATAAATTGGAATTGTGTATTTGAGGAATGTTTATAGGTTTATGTTTTGAATCATTGAATGTGTAAAAATTTATATTTTTAAGATTATGTTGTCATCAGTTTAAGATCGAACTTTTTGCTTTGTAGGCCAGAAGAATGCCAAAAGAATGGAGTGGCACTTCAGATTATCTTTCAGCTGGTTTATATGCAAATCGTAATCGGTAAGTTTTCTTTTCCTATGATGTAAATATATATTTACTACACTGGTGCTCAAAAGTTAAACATAATATATGAATTCTGAAAGATCTCAAAAATGTGATAACGAAATGCTACAAGATTTTAAATGACAATGCATTGTAATACAATCCAATAAATAGTGGGGCATAGAGCAGACCAATTGCTTGATTTTGATAGATTATGGAAATAAATTCAGGGTGTCCCTAGCCAAGGGTCCTATATCAGCAGAATGAAGTTGGGTTGTTTGGGTTGTTTTACCTCTGAGCGGCACTTTTTTGCACACCATGGGCTAAATGGCCAGGTCACATGGACCCCGAAGGCTCAGTGAAGGTTGGGGGAGGGGACCCACTGGAACAGCTGTTGGGAGACAGATGGTAGCCTCCCGTCAAGGCCAACCAGCGTGTTCTTTAACGTGCACAGGGTATGGCTCTCCCGCACACGGGGCCACGGTTTAACGTCCCATCCGACGGACGGCGGCCTTTCCAAGCCCAACGGTGTCCCCTACTGACCGTGGGCAGGGCGGGGAAATTTTGCGGAGATAAATCTCAACACTGACCCAGCTGGGACTCGAACCTGGGAACTACAGATTACGAGCCTGGCGCGCTACCGACTGAGCCACCCCCGCCCCAGCAGAATGGAGAGGTTAATATGTAGTGTGATAACTCCAAACAGTTGAAAAAAATATCGCGATGACTTCACATATTATTTACTTGGTTAGTCATGAGGTCTGGTGGCATTTACATCCATTCTTCCCAGAGAACAGTGTGGTTTATAGTCAATCAGGTCCACAGAATAGCTGGATGTCTTATGAATAATTAAGTAATAATAAATGCCTTTTAAAGAAACTAACAACAATATCAGTTTAATTTCAAGAATTCCATTTGAAGTTCTAATAATTTTGACAAACTAGGGTTAAAAAAATCTTAAAGACAAAAATTATGCATTGTTCCTCAAAAATAAATGTAGCAATAACAACATAGATGAAAGATTTAAAAGCATTTTAAAATTTAACACCTGGTTTCAAGGATGAAAATATGATAAGGCAAAAATTTAACTGTCAGTAATTTTTTCAGATTTTTACTTGCAATAATGCCGCTTCTTTTTTTAATCAATTTTCTTGAACTAGACTTAATTTACACAGTTCAGTATAGGTATTGCAAGCTTATATCATCAGGAAGGTAGAATGAGAAACATCTCCAAGGTGTAGGTTTGATTCTCAGCAGACAGGCCAGTGATGCTCTTCTAGGATATTACTGCATTAATGAAAGATTTCTTACAGCTAAATTTAAAACTAACAGTAAAGACTGGAATGTTATCTGTTGTTATGCCCCCCACTGAGGATGCTGATGAGGATGAGAAAGATAGGTTTTATAGACCACAGTCACATATTTTGAATTCTGACAAGGAAAGAGATATTTCTCTTGTGTTAAATGACTTCAATGCTAAAGTTGGTATTGGCTCGGACCTCTGGTCAGGAGTGTTAAGTCCCTTTGGCATTGATAGTTCCAATTGGAAAGGGGAACATCTCTTACTGGTAAGTAAACTTAATGGCTTGAGAATAACTAATACTACAAACACAAAGACATTTATAAACACATATGGGTTTCATGTGATATGTTGCATAGAAATATGATTGATTTTTTTATTAACAGAAAATGGACTAGTTCTATTAAGTATACCAAATCATACATGGGGAGTCAAAATTGGGTCTGACCATTATCTTGTCAAAAGTTCTTGCAATCGAAGCTTACGAAATGTGCTAAGGTTAAGAGAATTACCTTTAATTTTGAAGCTCTGAAAGATCCATATATGCTAAAGCATACCATGATAGAACCATGATAGATTACTTTGTCATTTTGACAATTGTGGATTGCTTATTACTGAAGTTGAGAAAGAATGTGATCAGTTTAAATAGGCTTTTCTTGAAGCCAGCAATACTTTTTTGGGTAAAAAAGAAAAAAGGAGGCAAAGTTATTTGTGATAAGGGTGTGGAGCTTATTTCTGAAAGAGGTAATTGCATGGATCAACTGAATCAACACCCTACTAATAATAACAGATGACATTTCAGAGCTGAAGAAACTGGCAAATGATCAGTTGCAATCTTTAGTGTGATTGTTTCCTCTGCTTTGTCACCCAGCTGTTTAAGATCAAGACATCAGGGAATTGTACCAGATAGTTAATCTTCTGTGTAGAAAGAAATAGGCTGGCATACAGGGATTGAAGGATAAACATGGTAAGATTATTTAAGGTGAGGATTCTGTCATGGCTAGGTAGGCTGAGTATTTCAGTGATGTTCTAAAAAATGTGATTATTTCTACTCCCATTGTTTGTAATGAGGTTAGATGATTACTGGCTTCAATGACAGACCTATATTAAAGTCTGAAGTTACTGTCTATCTCTAAATTTGAACTACACTGCTAGCCATTAAAAGTGCAACACCAGGAAAGACAAGAGATATCAAAGCCATATTTAGTGAATACATAGCTTATGTTACAAAGTTCAAATGATTACAAATACAACTCCGTTAAACTTGTGGAATGCAAAGAAATCAGTATCTTGTGTAGCCACCATGAGCAGCAATAACCTCCTCTACACGCTCCGGCATTGAGAGGATGAAACATCGGATGTGTGTTTGGAGAATGTCAGTCCATGCAGTTTCGATACATAGCCAAAGTTCATCTCTTGTAGCAGCTGCTGGTATCTGGTGTGCTAGTCGTTGTGAGATCATGGACCAGACATTCAATTGGTGACAGATCCGATGAATGCGCAGGTCAAGGCAGAAGAGTCACATGGTGGCTATCCAGTAATTGTTGGACGATGCATGCCACATGTGGTCGGGCATTGTCCTGTTGGTAAATGGCACCAGAGACCCTGAAGATAAGGTACTACCACAAGCTCCAACACCTCATTGATGTAATGCTGGCTGTTCAAAGAACTGGTAATGCATACAAGGCACATGCCCGAGTGAAGTTCAATGGCACCCCATACCATAACACCAGGGGCTGGACCTGTATGGCATTGCATTATGCATGTCTTACTGAGCCTGTCGCTAAAGTACTGCCAGATACGGATTCGTCCATTATGGTGCTGCATACTGAAACGGGATTCGTCTGAAAAAACGATGCGATGCCATTCATACATCGATGCGTGACATTCTTGGCACCATTGCAGTCACTTATGCCTGTGCTGTAGAGTCAATGGTAGCTGATGCAATGGCCGCCTAGCAAAGATGCCCCGATGCTGCAGATGATGTCGAACCGTATATGCAGACACTGGTTGATGTACAACACACCCTGACTGTTGAACTAAGATGTTTGATGTGACTGTACAATCATTCATTGTCATGCGCACAAGATGTCTGTCCTCATTTGTTTGTGTGATAGGGCCATTGAGATACCTGACATCAGTCAGTCGTTCCTCCTCTACTCACTGATGCCATATTCTCATCATTGTGGCAGCATTCCGTCCAACATCACCACTGTTTCAGTACGATAATCCGCCTTCCTGTAATCCCACAATTCTCCCTCGATCAAAGTCGGAAACCTGGTCATATGGATGCTGTGTTCTTCGACTGAGCATACTTTATCCTTTAGTGTGCAAGAACTGTTAGCAAGCACAATTCCAGTGCTTTACATTGGTTCTTTGTAATCTCCTCTTATACCACTTCCAGGGGGTGTTACTATCACACATGATGTGCATATGTTCTGCGCTTTGAATCATTTACATGTTCTACCATGTGCTACCCATCTTGCATATTTCGGAACAATCTGATGAGTTCTCCCTGGTGTTGCACTTTTAATGGCCAGCAGTGTATATAAGCTCCTAGGGATAGATGAAATTACTTCTGAAATTTTTAGAGGGGGGTAGGATGTTTTGATTATCACATGGCTGATTGAAATTTTTAATATGTTTTATGTATATAAACTGACAGGCTCCTGTCAGACCTCTGTGGCAAGCAGCTGCTTCAGGGGGCATTTATTTATTTTTTTTTATAAAGTATATTATCTAAGTATTTTATCAGAGCTATTATTATCCTTATTTTGAAAAAGTTGATCACAGTTCTTTTCATAACTGTAGAGTTATCAGCATACTTACAGTAACTGCTACTAATGGACTTTTTGTCCGAGGTCAAGTTCTTTGAATGATAGTGCTTAATACAATTAAGAATTTGATTGATTGACAACAGTGGGATGAACAGTATGGATTCAAAAGTGCTAGGGGATGTATAGATCAGTTTTTTTTTTTTGTTTAAGCAAATTCTTGAGAAATTATTCCAGTTCAGAAGCCTCTGATAGCTTTGTAGATATAAAAATGGTTTTTGACTGTGTTAATCATCATAATTTGTGGTTGAGCTACCTGGCACACCTGACAAGATAGTTAGCATAATGAAAGCTCTCTATAATAACACCGAAAGTTGAGTATGAGTGTTGATAGGGCTTCTAGCAATTGGTTTAGCATTGCCACTGAATTATGACAAGGGTATGTTTTGTCTCCTTTTCTCATTTGTTTGGTTATTGATTATGTTACATGAAATTCACTTTCAAGGAGAAAATTTTGGCCTTAAATGGTTTAGAGATTTAAAAATTTCTGATTTAGGGTTATGCTGATGATTTGGTCCTATTGACAAATGATGTTGGTGAGACTGGTAATAGATTAGGTTTGATGATAAACAGAGAAAACTACAAGAATGAAAATTGGTCAGGTAGGTCCTGGTTCAATTGTTTGAGTAGGTGTACCCTTGAGCAAGAGTCTCAGTTTTATATCTCAGGAACTATGTAACAGATACTGGTGATGTGCAGCATGAGATAAGCAGAAGAATAGGAATTGTTTGAAACTTTTAAGGATCTGTGGAGAGTGCGGAAAAATAGGTGCATACACCAAAAAACTAAAATTAGGTTATGCATAATATAGTTTGTGTCCTTTCTGAAGTAAGTTATGGTAGTATAACATGGACCCTTTGGGGAAAATATACAGGAAGTGTTCATGAGGCCCTGGAGCTGGCAACCAATTCTAATTGGTTTTCTGTTAATCAACAGTCGTGGTCCAGACGGAGGGAGTCCTAATGGGATCACCGCTGTCTGGACTAATGGCTGATGTAATGCGACATGTTGAAACCACTGCTCTAGAAAAGGTTAAATATAAACTTACAATATATATGAGGTACATCAACCATATCTTAATTTTTTTGGAATTATAATATGATACAATTTAAAGAGTTAATAGACATTTTTAATAGTATAATGCCAACTATAAAATTCACACACAAAGCAGAAAATCAAAATCAATTGCCATATTTAGATATCTTTATAACAAAAGAAGGTAAAAAAATGTTAAACTCAGGTATACAGAAAACCAACATATACACCTAATATAATACCATTCTATTCAGCTCATCCATTGAAATACAAAAAGTCTTAAATTACCCTTTATTTTATTAGGGCTTTCCAGGCTGTACAAATCAAGAGGCATTAATAACAGAGTTAAACTTCATAAGACAAATAGCTTATGAGACAGGATGCCCTAACTACCTTATAACACGTTTGGAAAAAACTGCTAAGCATCGTACCAAAAAGGACTCGCAACCTGTACCTAATCAGATGGAAAACCTTAAAAAAAACACGTTCATAGTTTTCCGCATACTGAAATAGTTTCGCACACGTTAACAAATATACTAAGAAAATATGACATGCAGTTACCCACAATCATGAATAAAGCGATTAAAAAATTGGTAATTAAAGATATAGACAAAGCTAAACCAACTGGGGGGGGGGGGGGTCTATGAAATTGAAATTCCTGATCCTAAAAGCAAATTGAAAGGAAAAAAATAATTACATAGGAAAAACACATTGTACATTTGAGCAAAGAATGTTGGAACTCAAACAGATTTTAAAAATAAACATCCTACAACAGCCGTAGCGCAAATAATTTTGGATAATGATATTAAAATAGATAAAATTAAGTATCAATCTGTAGTTACACCACAAACGAAATATCAACTGAATTATACAGAAAATATGCTGATTCATGCAAATCAACATAGGCTCTGCAGCACAGATTCCACCCCTTCCGGCGACATGGAATCTCCTGTTGCGTGAACAGATGCGCAAAGATTATGAGCAATAACAATCTGATATCAATGAGACACGTATTTGAGATAACATCGTAGTAAAGGAGCCTGAGGAAGCCAGTATGTGAGATCTGGTGAAACACGTCACTGGTGGGGGGACCATTGGTTTTTTAAACTTCTTTTGTGTTTCCTTTGGGAATTTTAAGGAGTTTCAAGAAGTTTTAAGTCTAAACTGTTTTAAGTTACAACCATTGAGTAAGTCAGTATGAAGTTATGTGAAAAAGTGAGACCCTCTAATGAGGAAATAGCAAGAGTTTGCTTAAAAGGACTGGTATATAGATGCTGATATTGCGATCCAAGTGTACCAAGAGTACTATCGCCCTACAAGTGCAGCAGCATCTTATAGATGTTGACTCTGACACTTCATAAGATTGGTCAAAATACTTCAAACAACAGAAGGAAATTACAGCCTCTGTACCTGTGCCAGCAAAAATCAAGATCTTCTTCATATTACAAACTGGTAACTATGATTTTTTTACTTTTCTATAGCACCTTTACAAGGAAAAAGCAAGCTTTTACGATATGTCAACTAAGAACCTTTAGATAAGAGCATGACTGCTCATAAGATATTGGTTACCTGACTCTAATGTGTTGTATAGCACTCCTCTCTTTTAATTCAATTGTATATGTACAGTAATTAATCATGAAATTAAATTATATATGCATTACTGTGATTGTAACTTAATTGAAGATACAGGAAACTTGAAGCCTTTGATTCTAGTGCATATGCTGTATCTTGGGCATTAAATGATTTGATGTTTAAGTAATAATGAGTTTAGGTGATGGAGTCGACAACTTACTCAGAACAGCATATTGGGTAGAAAGAGACTGCATTGTTTTGGCCATGTTGAACAGGCACTTACTCAGGATTTTTTTTGGGGGGTGGGATTTTGCAGTTACTAAATTATTCCACCAGACAGGAAAGGTTAAAATGATATTCTCTATGTAATAAATTCTATAGTTTTGTTTTAAAATTTTTTTAGTGTTGGACGTTCACTCGGGCTAAAATAAAATTATGCAAAGACACTTGTTTTGGATTTCAAAGCAGGTAGACAAGTTTGAGATTTCGTATAAGATTTCTGGATTTCAGGAGGGGTCTGATGTGCCTGTATGCGTAAATATAGATTAACAAATGGTGTTATCAATAGTGTGCCTGAAAGCCTCAGAAAAAGGGGAAGACCTAGGATGTGGTGGGCAGACAGTGTCAAGCAAGGCCTTGCTAGAATTGACTTCAGTGGCTAAATGCAGCAGCTGTAGCTCAGGACAGACATATTTCGAGAACTAAATTACACTCTGGTTTTGACATTTATAGTCCTTGGCTGCTTTGAGGACTCTGTCTGCCCGTCTGTCCCAAATGGGATTGGAATCATTCATATTACATTTGTGAATTTGATATATATTCCATATTAGATAAAGTAGTTTAAGTGATATTTATAATTTTTTTTTTATTAAAATAGAAAACCCATATTCAGGTCATTATTGACTCAGGAAGGATTTGGCAGACATTTTAGTGCCATGGATTACGAAGAAGCTGCAGATTTATCTGTTAAGTAAGTTGATTTGAAGATATATTTTGTAATATTCTAGGTTAGTGGATTATTTTGATACTTAATTCATCTTAACATGTTTTTTTTTTATTGAAAAATTACAAGTAAGGCCCAGCTGAGACTCAATTGGAAACAGACTGTATGCCTGGTGCACTATTAGCAGTCATCACATAAGTCATACATAAATTAATTGAAAAATATATGTATGAATTTTTTTGTATTATTCTTTTAGAAAATATTAAAAGTTGTTGATAAACATTTCCAAATGTACTTTAAATTTTTGGTAAAAAATATTTAATTACCACAATAATGCTGTTATATAATATTTTTCCAATGAGCAAGCTACCTACTCTGTGGTTAACTATCTGTTGCCTTATGGGCACCTATAGAAACACACAAGTTAGTTTTAAAAACTCTCCTATGTCTATTACATTACAAAAGTTCTTGAGTATTAAATAGAATTTTTAAGATAGTATACCTTAATAATGACTTTTTTGTGACTCTTAAGTTCTTAACATAGGATAACAGTAAGAACAGGTCATAATGTAAAGTAATTATAGTACTCTCTATTTAGCCATCTTTTACTGCTTCCCCAACTATTTTAACTCACAAGTGAGTTTTAAACATACCCAAAGTTCTTCCATAATATTAGATCAATGGTAGTTTTATGGTAGTTGACCATGTTAATGGAGATGGCGAACATTTTCATTCATGTAACTGAAGTTGCAGATGTAATGGATCATATCGCTTGTAAAGTCAGTATTGTTGGCTGGTCACCTGGATGCCTTGTAACTTGCATTATTGAAATCTAGTTGTTAACTTCTCTTCAAGATACTAGTCCATTTTGATATTATTCTTGAACTTTAGTGTTAACTTATTGTGATTATTCCCACATTATACTTTCAACTACAATACAGTAGCTCTTTAAATATGCAACCTGTCCAGACGGCTGTTTTGGCCCCCTCTGTTCTGACTCAACCATTAAAATTTAGAATTAATTAAAAATTGTTAAACTTTAGTTAAAATTTGTTAAACTCTTGTTAAATGCTTTAATGAACTTAAAAATAAAACATTTAAACTGTGTTGTGTCATCAACATGTTTCACCTCTCACACATGAGGCTTCATTTGGCAGTGAATGTTGTTAAGAGCAATGTATATATATATATAGGACTGGTGGTGTTACTAACTGTTATGGTAATACTCTCTGAGTAGGAGGTTTCAGGTGACTGGAAGGAATCGCCTATTACCGGTCTCATCAACAGCCCTAATGAATGATTAATCTTATCAACATCAGTAGCCAATAGGGCCAAATCATCTGTATAATCTAAATCAGAAATTTTGAAATCTCTAGACCATTTAAGGCCAAAATCTTACCCTTGCAAAGAATTTCGCATTACATAATCAATAGGTAAAGAAAGGAGACAAAATGCACCCTTGTCTAACTACTAGCAATGCTAAACCAATCGCTGCAAGATGTACCAACTCTCACGCACAACTCAGTGTTATTGTAGAGAGCTCTCATTACATTAACTAACTTATCAGGTATTCCATATGATCTAACTATAAACCACAAATTACGTTGATCAGCAGAGTCAAAAGCCTTTTTGAAATCTAAAAAGCTAGCAACCACAGGTTTCTGAAACATTAACATTTCTCAAGAATCTGCCTAAATGAAAACATTTGATATATACATCCCCTACCACTTCTGAATCCACACTGTTCATCATGCAGTTGTCCATCAATCAAATTCTGAATTCTATTATGTATAATCATGCAAAGAACCTGGCACAGAAAGTAAACTAATTTCCCTATAATTATCACAAGTACTAAAATAACCTTTTTTCAAAATAGGTATAATAATAGCTCTAGTAAAATCCTTAGGAATAACACCTTTATCATAAAAAATATTCAAAATTTCAGTTGGCCATGTGAAAAAACAAATGCTCCCAGCTCTAAGCATCTTGGCGATGATTTCATCCACCCCAGGATATTTTTGCAGCTTTAATTTAGAGATAACCAAAACGACTTTGGAATGTGATATAGAGCCAACATTAAAGCCATTAATGCATCTATCCCCATTACAAACAATAGGAGTAGAAATAATCACATTGTGTAGAACATCTCTGAAATGTTCAGCCCACCTAGCCATGATAGAATCCTCACCTTCAACCACCTTACCATGTTTATCCCTCAACCCTGGTGTACCTGTCTGTTTCTTCCGTCACAAAACATTAACAATCTGGTACAACCCCCTACTGTTGTGCTGTCTAACTGCTTCCTCTGCTTTGTCATCCAAGCTATCAAGCTAAAGATTCTTATCAGCTGTTAACTGATTCTTTGCCTGATTATTAGGCTCACTGTAATGCTGTCTGTTACAACTTGTAGGTTGTTTATTCATATTAATCCTGCACTTCCTTCTTTCAGAAATAAGTTCCATAGCATTATCACTCAAATAATTTTGTTTCCTCTGTTCCATTTAACCAAAAGAGTAGTGTTGGTTTCAAGAACAGCATGTTTAAATTGATCCCATTCTTTCTCAACTTCAGCAATAAGCAAACCATGACTCTCATAATGACTAAGTAGCCTGTCATGGTATGCTTTCGCTATATCTGGATCTTTCAGAGCTTCTATGTTAAAAGTAATTCTCTTAACCTTAGCACAACATTTCTTAAGCTTCAGCTGCAAGACACTTTTGACCAGGTAATGGTTAGATCCAATTTCGGCTCCCCTGTATGATTTGGTATTCCTAACTGAACTAGCCCATTTGCTGTTAATTAATATATAATCTATCATATTCTTATGCAGTCCATCAGGTGAAACCCATGTGTACTAATGTATGTTGCAGTGTTTGCAATAAGTGTTAGTTATTCTGAAACCATTGAATTTACTTACATGTAGGAGATGTTCCCCATTGCAATTGTAGCTATTTGTAGGATCCGTTTATTACTGATGCACCTTCTGTTGCTGTCGAACAGACATAATCCTCTTACAGTGGGAGATGACTAATTTTTTGTCCGGTGAGCGTATTACATTCTAAGGGAATTCCTTCTGGGTGTTCTTTTTCCAAAATCCGCCTGTCTATTTTAAAGTGATTAAGTCTAATAATTAATAGAGTGAACCCAATTAAAATTTATTCTTATATTTACTAATATGTAATAAAAATGCAAAATTAAAGGAATACCAAGTTAGTATTAAATGCAAAATTAAAGGAATACAGTTTTATATTTAAGTTCTCTCTTAAATATTAAAAAATTCAGCATTAGCAAAATAATGTGTAACTGTCAAAAAGCATACTGTGGCAAAATACAAAACTGTGGCATACTCAATGGCTGCATATGATGGGCTGTATTTCCAATGCTTTGTGTCCTTTTTTAGGTATTCCCCTTACGAAAGTTGTACAAATTGTGGGATAAAATAACATACTGTAGTTGTAGAAAAACAGAATAGATAAATGAATTTAAACATTGATAATGATTTAGAAAAGCAACATTTTCATAAAACACCATAGATGATATTTTTGATTTAATCATAGGATCTTGTAAATACCAGTTGGATTTTTGTTTCTATGTTTTACCGTTATAATTATATATACACATGTGAATTTTCTCGTTATTACAGGAAAGATAAAGCAAGCACCTTTGATAGCAGGGATAAAGGTTCCTATCAATCTTCATATGGTTTAGATGAAACTATAGACCTCAGTACCAAATGGAGAGCTCCATCAAATATGGAAAGAAGACCTGGAAATTCATCAAGTTCTACTTTTGCATCTCCAGCAGTAGTGACCGACTCTTCTGAAGCTGGTAGCAGTGACAAAGCTCCTGATCACAGGAACTGGAATAGATCTTCAGGATACAATTCACGTTTACAGCCTCGTAAAGTACATCGTGCTGTGGAAAATAACAGCATGAGTAGTTGTTCATCTCCAGATGTAATAGTGCTTTCAGATGAGGACCATCCACGAGTAAATGGACATGTTAATGGATATGAAAGTGATTCAAGACAAGATTCTTCTGATACTGATGTATTAGAAATGCCACCTTTGCCATCACAGAAACAGTGGGATGCAGAGGAATTGGCATGCAAGCAAAGAAAAGTGAGAGAGTTAAGAGAAGAACTGAGAAGTGAGGAGATGAAACTTGTTTTATTAAAGAAACTCCATCAGAGTCAGCTGATAAAAGATAGCCTATTGAATTCAGCAGCTGCAGCAGTTGCAGGCAAAATGGTTCCTACAACAAGCCGGGGTCCTCCAAATGCTGCACCTCCTCCATTAGTACGAAGTGGACAGATTGGTCCTCCACCAAACAAATTACTGAATCAACAACTTTCTCACCAACCACCTATGATGACTTCACCATTGGTAATGATTTTGAAAATATCTTTGAACTTTTAAATTTTCATAATAAAGAAGTGTTAGTTTTAAATAGCTGATATCAGGTTATAGAATAGTATAAATTCAATTAAGTTGTATTTATTGTTCACTCAGACATTAACCAGAAGATCTCACAATCAAATCTGGGAAGTGACTAGATTAATTCTGCATGCTTGACTATATCTGATTTCTATCAAGTTACTCTTTCTGCAAGTCTTAGAAATGGCATGCATGGTGTTGGTTTACTGCTGAGGTTTCTCCTTCCTCACAGATCTCTATGGTCTGTGATATATGGTCTGTACTATCAGTTATTTAGGGGAAAACTTTTTCACTGTGTAGTTTTACTGTGTAGTATTGCATTCCTGTAGGTCAAAGGGATCTAGGTTCAAGCCTCGGTAAACATGAATGTTTTTTTCCTTGTGTTCTCTTTCAACTTTGGTCTTCCTCACAGGCTTTCTCTTTGGTATATTACACTGATGCTTCTGCTGAACCTCTATGGCAAGCAGTTGCTTAAGGGGTAATTTTTTTATATAAAGGATTCAGTAATTTTTTTCACATGTTGCAGAATTTATTTATTTATTTATTTATTTATTTATTTTGGATTCTGAAATATTTTATTTCTAGTACGAGGGCATATGAAAATAATTCAGTGACTACTAATGAATGAAGGGGCGGAGGTGGCTCAGTTAGTAGGGTGCCAGGCTCATAATCTGTAGTTCCCAGATTCGAGTCCCAGCTAGAACCAGCGTTGAAATTCCAGTTCCAGACCGTTGAAGTCCAGCGTCGAGATTTATCTCTGCAAAATTCCTTGCCCTCCCCACGGTCAGTAGGGGACACCGTTGGGTTGGAAAGGTAGCCGTCCGTTGGATGGGACATTAAGCCGTGGCCCCATGTGCAGGAGAGCCATACCCTATGCACGTTGAAGAACACACTGGATGGCTTAGACGGGAGGCTACCATCTGTCTCCCAACAGCTGTTCCAGTGTGTCCCCTCCCCCAACCTTCTCTGGGGTCCATTTGACCTGGCCATTTAGCCCATGGTGTGCAAAAAAGTGACACTCAGAGGTAAAACAATCCAATCCAACTAATGAATGAACATATAATAATGAACTTTTGTACTATTGAAAACTTTTTCTTGGTCTTAGTTTGGTGATATGATGAGTTTAATTTTTCATGTATGTGTTTTATTTCAAGGGTTTTTTTCTTTTTGTTGTTTTATTTTTTGTTTTTAATTGTGTTTGTTTTGTATTATACATGTCTTATTCTTTAATTAACCTGATGTGATTGAAAGGAATCCTTCTGACAAGCCATAAGGCTTAGTGGGTGCTCTATGTATATAACCATAAGCATAAATAAAGTTATTATTATTATATGTATTGAGGCAAGCAACTCCCACCCTGCCCTCGGTCAGAAAGCAGACACCGATGGGCTTGGAAAGGCCAATTTCCATGCCCATCGGTAGCTGTGACCCTATGTACAAGAGAATCATACCCTGTGTATGTTAAAGAACACTCTGGATGGCCTTGACAGGAGTCTCCCATCTGCTTCCTAACAGTTGTAGAGTGGGTCTCCTTCTCCCAACTTTCTCTGAGACCTTGGGATCCTTGTGACCTGGCCATTGTGTTCAAAAGTGCCAATTAGATGTAAAGCAATCCAACTTCAGCCTAAAGGTTGGTTTGAACCTCTTTAGTATACACAGAATATGTCTCTCCTGCACATGGAACTATGACTTACATCCGAAGGACAGCAGCCTTTCCAAGTCCATCAGTGTCCCCTTTTTCACTGAGGGCAGGGTAGGGGTTAGCAAAGATGAATCTTAACACTGTCACAATTGTGACTCTGTGAACTGCAGAGTATGAGCCTGACATGCTACTGACTGAGCCTCTTTCCTAAGGAAACAAGCTTGTTAAATTACTTCTACCTTCAACACAGGATGATATGGCAGTAAACTAATTTGCTTCAATTAGAACTGCTATTGTTGGAAATGCAACAATTAAGGAAGCCTTTAGGCAGTTCTAACACCTGGATATTGACTGTTCTTGTAGATAGCAATAAGTGCCAAATTACTAAAATGCTAAAACGTACTTGGGCCTTTGGCAGAGTATCTACTGATGCAAAGGGTAAAGTAGCTCAGTTGGTAGTGCACCAGGCTCATAATCTGTAGTTCCCAGGTTTGAATTCCACCTGGACCAGCATTGAGATTTAACTCCACAAAACTTTCCACCCTGTGACTGACATTTGCAGCAGTGGGGAATACCAATGGGCTAGGAAAGGCCGCTGGCCATCAGATGGAACATTAAGCCATGGCTCTGTGTGCAGGAGATCCAGATATGGTACTATTCATCTAATGCCAACTAGCCTAATGCTATTTTGTCGATGTCGATTGGTCCAGTGCCAATTTGTTTCACGGGGATAATTCATCCAATGAGACAGTTTATCCAAAGCTCGTTCATTCAAAAGTGCAATAACCAATGACGATAATATGTTATAAGAGACAGATCATGGGGGCGAGGTTCCCCCTCCCCTCCTTGGGAGAATTCTAGGCAGGGTAAAGGAGACAAAAAAAATTGATAAATTTATATATATATTAAGTAGTTTTCAATCAAAATGGAGGGGAAAATATTTTATTGTGGTAAAAATCCAGGCTCTTACCCCCCCCCCCCCCATTCCCTTTATTTTCTTCCTTCATCCACGCCTGAATGTTATACATGGTGTTTCAAAACTCTGTACAAATTTCAATGGGAGATAGGGAACACCATGACAAACCTTTTTCGTCTTTGAATGTATGTCTGCTGACGTAACCCTTCAGTGCTAGAGGGCACTGATGACAGAAATATCGGTGGAGCTGGTATATAATGAATGGAAAAAAGTGTGAACAACATATTTATTTAAAGAAGGTGCTCAAAGTTGTGACCGGCAACAGCATTGCATGCATGACAGCGTCAAAGCATTGATTGCCGTACATATTGAAAGATTCCCAGAATTTTGTTAACAGTTGCAGTGGCAATAGCGAACTTCATCTGAGTCAATGGGAATCTCATACATGAGCTACTTAATGTGTCCCTAGAGGAAGAAATTGATACATATTAAATCAAGTGATCTTAGTGGCCAGGCGACGGGTCCACCCTGGCCTATCCATCGGTCCCCAAAAGTGGCGTTCAGATAATCCCTCACATCATTGCTGGCTGAAGTGTGCTGGCATCCCCTTTGTGTTGAAACCACATTTGTCGGCAAATAGCCACAGGAACATCTTCCAGCAGTCCTTCAAGAAATACCCGATAATATCGTACCATTGAGTCGAGGAGGCAGCAGGCAGTCAAAATGTCATGGACGATACCTGCCTGAACATTGTTGGGGAACCATTGTTGATGACCATGTGGCATGTGGATTTTCGTGCACCCAAATGTTAGAATTGTGCACATTAAACACACCCTCGGGTGTAAAACAGACCTCTTCTGAGAAGAGCACATGAGCTGGAAAATCAGGCTGCACCGCAGTCTGCTGCAGAAACCAGCTTACGAATTCCGCACAAAGAGGGTAATCCTGAGGTTGCAATTTCTGGACTCTCTGACAGTGAAACGGATGTAATTGCTGCTCGTGCAACACTCTTCACATGAGGGTGTGGTTCACACCGAGGCTACGTGCAACAGTTCGTGTGCTTCTGCCTGGATTGTCTTCAATTCACCATAGGATCTCTTCTTCCATGTCAGGAGTGTGCTGGTTCTCTCCCTACCAGTGTCATTCATCTTTGCATGGAATGTTCCAGTTTCTCACAGTTGCCGGTGCAAACATGCAAATGTTTGGTGGTTTGGCACACGTCTGTTTGGGAAATGCTGTCGGTGCAACCTCGCAGCAGCTCCACATCTATCAAGAGAATTGTTGAAATTGAAAAAGAAATGAAAAGTAAATAACAGCAATAAAGCCTTTGCACATACTTTTTCCAGTTCTTGAAAGTTTTGTACAATAGACCAAACTTCTTTAAAGTGGATTATTGAAATAAGGAGAAAAATAAAGGAGGAAAAATTAAAATAAATAACAGCAATGATTTCAGAAACTGCTACTGCAAATTTTAATTATTACTATTATTCATATTCATATCTTATTCTCTTAAGTACAGCAGAAAAACTACAATTTTAATCCCATAAGGCAATATTGATGATAATATAATGCAATGGCATAAAATTATATTATGATGGTAAAATATAACTAATGACAGGTAATGTATGTGATATATACAGGGTGAATCTGAAAAAGTGGGCAAAACTTTACAGGGTGGTAGAACGCAGCTATACGAGCAATATTCGTCATAGAATGTATGGTCGGAATGCAAGCTGTGAGAAGTTAAAAGGTAGTTTTCCACTGTCACATTTAAAGAATGAACACAAGAAGGAGAGGAGATACTTCAGAAAACATTTTATTAACAGGAATGTAATTGAGGTACATGCTCAAAGAAATTGCTCAAAAGAGCTGCCGCCAGCTGTAATGCAGGCTTCACACCTGCGGGATAGGTACAGTAGAAATGCCGTTGGGTGCGAGGACCGACCCTTTTATACCATTTCCAACGCCACCTAGTGGCTCGCCGTTTGCGTTCCGCCCATACTTTCTATGACGAATATTGCTCGTATAGCTGCTTTCTACCACCCCGTAAAGTTTTGCCCACTTTTTCAGATTCACCCTGTATATATAAGAAAAAGTGAAATAAATTATCCTAAGTGATATTTCATTAAATTATTGGTGAATCGTTCAAAATCGATTGTACCATTGCATTATTCAGTATTAGACGAATCATACCACTGAATGAATCGTACCATTAGATGAATAGTCCATTGGACCAATCTGGATTGGATGTATTGACCCTTTGGAAGAATCTACATTGGATCAATCAGCATTGGACCAATTGTCATTAGATGAATCATCCAGGACCCAGGAGATCCATATCCTCTGTATGTTAAAGAACATGCTAGATGTTCTGACAGGAGCTACCATCTGTCGCCCAACAGCTTTCCAATGGGTCCCCTCCCTCCCTCCAGCCTTCAGGGTTCTTGTGACCTGACCATTTAACCCATTTTGTGCAAAAAATGTACCTCTCATAGGTAAAACAACCCAACCTGCTGATGCAAATGTTAGTCATTTTTATCTTAATTGCATAGCATAAAAGGTTGTCTATTTAGACAAGATTCTACAAATTGTCCAGTGCTCAGCTGAGTCATGTTTATACACCAAAGAGCCAAAACTTTATGACCAACACTTCTTTATGCAAATCAAAGCAACTGCAGGTAAATGACGGCATGTGTGAAGATCATGAAGCAGCATAAATAACACCTGATACTGAGCTCTGTTAATCAGTATTATTCTTGTTCTTCAGATGGGAAAGGCAGTGGACTTAAATGAGTTTGACAATTGCCAAATTGTGATGACCAGAAGACTGGTTCAGAGCATGTCTAAGATGGCAAGACTTGTGGGGTGCTCATGGTCAGCCATGGTTAGTACCTTCAAAAAGTGGTCTGAGGAGGGAAAAACAATGAACTGCCAGCAAGGTGTGGGCCGACCACAGCTCATCAATGCTAGAGGTGAGCGAAGGGTATCCCATATGGTACGAGCCAACAGAAGGGATACTGTGGTGCAACTTGCCCATAATTTGAATGCTGGTGATGGAAGTAATGTGTCCCAACACAGTACATTGAACCCTGCTGAAAATGGGGCTACACAGGCCACTCCGAGTGCCCATGCTAACCTCAGTTCACTGTCAAAAGTGCCTATAATGTGTATTCAAACATCAAAACTGGACCTTGAATGATTGGAAAAAGGTCGTCTGGTCTGATGAATCTTGTTTCCTGTTGCACTTTGTGAACGGCTGGGTATGTGTGCATCATTTACCAGGGGAAGTGTTGGCACCAGGAGGCACTGTGGGACGAAACAAGCCATGGAGGAATTGTAATGCTTTGGGCAATGTTTTGCTGGGACATCCTTGGTCCAGTCATTCATGTGCAGGAAATGTGACATCTACCACCTACCTAAGCATGAGTGCAGACCAGGTCATCCTTTCATGGCAATGGTATACTCTTCTAGTAGTGCCTTCTTTCAGCAGGATAATGTGCCATGTCACACTGCCCAGATTGTTTGAGAATGGTTTGTGGAACATGGGGAAGTCTTCCAGGTATTGCCCTGGCATCCCCAGACATCAATCCAATTGACAGATGATGATCAATCCAATTCCCCAGACATCAATCCAACTGAGCATCTGTGGTTTATGTTGGAGCAGCATATCCAATCTGCAGTGGCTCAACCACATAACTTACTAGAGTTAAAGGATCTGCTGGTAACATGTTGGTACCAGATACTACAAGATACCTTTAGAAATCTTGTAGCGTCCATGCCTTGCCGGATAAGAGCTGTTTTGGCAGCACATGGAGGTTTTTGCTTTGTCGTCTACTTTTTGTTCATCTGTAGGGCTCAAGGTCTGCAGTAGCAGTTGTTGATTGGGTCCTTATTTTGTGTTTCACATTCTTCATTTTTGAGAAAAGTTTGCAACGTTATAACTATCATTTGAAGTGCAAAATGGAGAAAGCAAATTCTATTTTGCACTTTGTGTTGTGTTAAAACAACACAAAAATGCCTTTTTTAGAGTTTATAATCACAAACATCATAATGCCCCACACGAACTCTTCTTCGTAGTGCATTAACCCTTCCAGAGCCCATGTCTTGTATACAAGGTGATAGAATCCGAAATGAGTGACAGATTGCCAAACTTCAACACCCACTGAAAAAAATTCATAATGTTTAGTAAAAAAGAATAGCCAAGATAGTTTTTTTTCCATTTCATAACCAGTTCAGAAAATCTCGTGAATGTGAGAAGTCCAAGTTACTTTGTATAACACTGACCATGTTTAAAATATACAACACTGAAAAGAATCATTAAAAGAAATAAAAATTGTGTTTCAGGTTAAATATCATGTTATTCAGGAGGAAATTTCCTTTTCATTAATATATAATTTGACTATTTTTTTTATCTGTTCCAAAATTAAGCCTTAATTGTATAGTCCGAGCTATTTTTTTCACCATATCACATTGAAAAGGCTTATTAAAATCAACATGCTTGTAAATTCATAATTAAATTCTGTTTAATTTGGTATATAACATGACCTATTTTTGTTGATGTTTTATTTTTTTTTAATTCTAAAGTTGTCTTGTTTATCTGACTCAGAACAATTGGCTTAAAACCTGGACTTTTCTCAAAGTATAGTACCAGGAAAAAATTCCAAAAAGAGAGTAATTTTCTTATTTCAAGTAAAAATTTATTTTTGTGTTATTCAGAAATAAATAAGCTTTCTATTCACGTGCATTATAATCATATCTATTAGATTTTTTAAAATAAATTTTTGCTTTTGTTGCCAGATGCATTTTTTTTTATTACATGACTCTAAAAAAGTCCTATTAAAATAAAACTAGTTGTCTTTTTTGTTAAATATTTTATTTTCAGAAAATCCAGAATTGCTGATTAATTGGCATATAACACATTAATAATTCCTTTCATTAGTTAGTTTGCAAAAAAGTTCTCAGGTTAATTTTTGTTTTGCCTGATCAGAGTGAAAAAAATAGCTGGTCCTGGGAAGGGTTAATGTGTATGTCAGACTTAGAATAATAAAGGGAAAAGGAATTTGTCCTTTTATGAGACATCTAGAAAGCCATCCAAAATACTTATTTACTCAGTATTTCTCTCCTTCCCCAGTAAATGTACTATAGAAATATATAACATATTATAGGCTATATATTATAGGTTATATATTCCTATAATATGTTTGCTGAGTAATTTGAGGTGGGGGTGGCTCAGTTGGTAGTGCATCAGACTTGTAATCTTCCATTCCCAGGTTTGAGTCCCAGCTGGACCAGTATTGAGATTTATCTCACAAAATCCTCACCTTGCCTATTGTCAGTAGAGGGACACCATTGGTCTTGGAAAGGCTACCATCCATCAGATGGGATATTAACCCATGGCTCTGTGTGCTGGAGAACTGTGCCCTGTGCATATTAATATGGTGGATGACCTTGACATCTGTCTCCTAACAGCTGTTCAGTCGGTCACCTCCCCCCCCAATCTTCTCCGAGTCTGGGGTCCTTGTGACCTGTCCATTAGCCCATTATGTGCAAAAAAGTATTGCTCTGAGGTAAAATCCAACAACAGTAATAAATGTAACTTAAAAAATGTATTATCCTATAAAAGCATCCCCTCCATTTATGCCTTAAATTTAAAGAACTGGTACAATTTTAATATACTTTATGCATTTTCAATAGTAAAATATGCATATTTTGTATTTTAATTCATGTATTAAACTCAAATATTTCAGGTTATATATAAATATGGATTAGGCTATTGAAATAATTGACATTTCTATACATATACTTCCAAGGATGCAAGTGATAAAAATAAATTAAAAACCAGATTACCTTTGTGGATGTCTTTTTTACAACTTCAGAAATTACATTGAAAATGTAATGGTAACACTACCATTATATTTTCTATACGAGTCTGAGTCTGTAGCAGAACACTGATTGGTTGTTTAGAGCTGGGTCTGAAGCATGACTATGCATATGTAATGGAACATGGATTGTTTAGACCAAGTCTAGTGCCAAGATGGAATAATTTTATGCCCAGATAGAATTATTTGATCTTTAACCATCAATTTCTACTGTTGAAGATGGAAACTGGGATTTCTGCTGTGTGATACCATGCTTAATGCAGTAAAAGTGAAATGCTAAATATAAGGGGACTGAAGAAACAGGATGGGGTTAGATAAATCTGCATGAAAGGCACAAGCAACCCAAAAAAATTCCATGATTGAAAAGTTGAACACCCTTGCTTTTCGATATTATAAATAGCAAGTAAGAGTGGGTTATTCTTGCATTGTTGTGTCCTTTGTTTATACAGTAACATAGAAGAATTAAATTTTTTATCTTCTTTTCAGACATTATATGTTTTTGTTTTTAGAGAAAAATTCATTTTTGAGTCAGATTGGTAAAAAAAATACCCCCTGAAACAGCTGCTTGTCACAGAGGCCTGATAGGAGCCTGCCAGTTTATATGCCATAGTAGAAGGTCTGTGAGGAATGTGAGACCTCAGCAGAAAAACAACACAAATATCCATGCCTTACCCAGAACTTGAACAAGGTCTCTTTGATCAGTCGTCAAACACACTAACCACTCAGCCATGGTACTAATTAAATATTACAATATACATTTTCAAAGCTTCCAGTAGTTGTAAGCTCCACTGTTATAGAGGGTTCTATAGCTGGAAAATGCAAAACTTTAAATGGATATTATAAATTATCTATTTATCTAGAGATCTGAAATTTTGACATCAGGAATTTGTCCCTTTATCTCCATTGGGATGGGAAATGTAACTTTTTTTTGCATTAAATGATAAAGTTCCTTTTGAATAGGTCCTAATGAAATATTACTATTCACATTTTCCAATCATCCATTCAAATTTCTATTAATGCAGGTATTACCTTCATTCTCTTTGAAAACAAGCATTATATATTTACTTATATATTCCTCTATATCTATTTGCATACTTGTAAAGAGTTCATCAAGCAACAGTGTGAGAAGTATGAACAAGTTAATGCTAAAAAAGGGTCTTAATTATGCAAATTACATTAATAATTAAAAAATGTCATTTGATATTACAACATTAAAGGGACTATGCTAATAGTGAAGAAAAAAAACTGCTATTGATATTTATGATCTAGCAGCACCATTGACAACCAGTGTACTTGCATCATCTAACAACAGATTTTTGGGCAAAAAAATATGGATACTTGTTGCAGAGTGTAGAAAAGACTAATTATTGGATTTAGCTATGAATCTAAATATTTTTATTTAATTCTTAGTATATGGAATGAGATAATTGTAATTCATATTGATACTTCTTACTGAAAATTAGGAGAGGTTGCTCAAAGAAAGGAAAGCAATTTTTAACACTAGTGACAAATCTAATTTAACACAAACTTTCATGCATATGGTTTTAATGAAGGGAGCCTGCCAGGTAATAGAGTTAGACAATAAATTTTAGATTTGTTTAAAGATTAATGTACTTAATAATTTTAACCTACTTTTAGCCAATCTGTAAGGAACCAAGAACTGTTATCAGTGGCAAAAGCAGTGAATATTTCGAATTGCTCCCAAACTTTTGATGTTGTACAGTATTTTCCAATACATGGTTTAAAATGTTTTTACTCTTTCAAACTAAATTATGAGGAAAAGCATTGTCATTCTAAAATATTTTCTTTTTGTGTATATATATATTTTGTGTATTTTTTTATATAGATCTGCATATACAATATGCTATATAGCTTTTGTGGAAATCACATATTGTAACTGTAACTTGTAATTTATTTTATTCTTAGTTATGCAGTCAAGGAACTCATGGAGCTCCTCCTCCACTTGTGGGTCAGAGAGGGAGCAGTGGGTCATCAGTTGCTGCTAGCCTTATGGCTGGTATTATTAGACCTGGCCATGGTTCTCTGTCCAGAATTCCTGTCACAACCCCACCAAATATGGTAATGGGTTATCCTTTGCAGAATCTCCAAAATGTGCAAAGCAGTCAGCATCAAATTAATATTACACAGGTAAACTATTTTTATTTTAATTCCTTTATAGGTTTTTTTTAACACTGTGATCATATAGTTTTCTGATACATATTAGAACTATCTGAATAATGCAGAAATCACACTGATGATACTAATTTATAATAGTGTTCACTCATCAGTGTGCAAATTACTGCATTTATAAGAATGCATAAAACATAATATTTTAGTGAAGATATAGTATTAAGCAGTCATTGTCAAAAATTACTTTACCCTCAAGTACAAAAGTTAGACATCAGTTTTCATTAGTATTTTGAAAAATATATAAACTTGAAAAACAAAAATTAATTTACTTATTAATATAATTATTATATTAATTAATTATTATTAATATTACTTATGGTGAATACATAAATCAGCTGTAAAACTGCTTCAGAGTCTACAAACATTCAAATGAACCACCAGTACAAAAGGTACTCTCTAACAGGTTTGTTACTGTTTATTGTTTGCCCACAAATTGGAGATTGCCAGTTCTTTAAAAGTGTCTCAAAGACATATGTTTATGATAGTTAAAGTGGCATGCCATTGAAAACATAGAGGTTGGTCAGTACATTCAACAGATGGCTGAATTTGTCTCGAATGGTGATCAAATTCTGAGGATATTTTGCAGATACAAGAATGTTGTTAGAAGACCACTCTAAAGACTCCAAGATTCACAGCATCTTGAGATGGCTGGTATTTGTCTTTAATTGCCTGACACAACATCACAATGGGGATAGCTGAGCCAGATGAGCTAAAGGATTTGCATTATCATCTGTTCTTTCGTGTCTATCTTTGTTCTTGGCTTAGCGGATATTTCCCTCTGTGAAGTCTGAAGTATTTTTTTTTTGCTTTTTGATCATGCCCAACTGTGCAGCAACAAAGACCATGAATTGTATTTCAAAGAATGAGAAAAGCAATATTTCATATTCATTCCCATCAGGAGAAAAATTTGTAAGTAGTGTATGATATACAGTGTCACTGTGAACACAAATTCGATGTCCAACATGCTAAAATATGTAGTAAGCATTTTTAAGTTTCCTGTTATGATCATGACCTATGAAACAAACTCTTAGGACTCCTTGTTTGGACTTAGAGGATAAATATATTCCAGATATAATCCTGCCATGTGAAAATTCAGTGTTGGTTATGACAACATCTACTTGGACCAAATGATTGTTGTCTTGGGGGAAAACCATAAATGAGTATTAGGAAAATAAATCGATGACCCTGAAAACTATGACACATGCCCACTAAAAAGTAACATTATCGTAGGCAATTGAGAATTTAAATTCCTAAGTTTGTAGTACACTGATCAAGAGAGTAAAAGCTTATTGTCAAAGTTGGAATATACAGTGCATTAAACAATTAGAGGAGCAGTTGTCACTTGTTGTAATTATTTAAAAACTAAAGCTGTATGGAAAATATCTATTTTGCAATCAAGATTAAGATTGAAGCAAAAAAGACTGGAATTTACATAATTAGAATTTGATACACCAGAGTAGCAACTTTGGAATTCAAGTGAAAAGGAGAAAAAAAAAGCAAAGCTGCTTTGTTGGATAACTCTAGGGAAACAATTCATAGTAAATTAAAAACCATTTTATGCCAGGTCAGATTAAATGGAAGGGAAAGCATTTCAAACATTCTTCAGGCAGCAAAATTAAATTTTTTTTTTAAAAATTTTTTTATGATTATTAACAGTTGAAAATAAGATGAGTTGTAATAAATTGAGATCTAGTGTTTTAATTCTATCGAATTCAATTTTAGGTGCAAAATAAAAAAATTACTCGGAATCATCAAATACAAATTCTATAGTAATTCAATATAAAATAGTGCATATGATATAATCATGCAATCCATAATATCGATATGCATTCAAAGGGCCACTTTATTAAGTAGTTCCATGTTATATCAATAGTAATTCATTTACCGAACTTGGTAATATCTTAAATAAGCTTTTCATGAAAAAATGTGAACCAAAGATACATAGATAATTCAGAAAGTAAAGAACAATTGTGCATAGCTTCTGCGCAGATTCTTGGCTGGGGCTCAATCAAGGTCAGCCAGGCCCAGTGTGGGGTTGGCTATCTTCTTGCACCATTGTCGGGCGTGTATTATCCATTTGTGGTTAGTTACGATCTTTCAAAATGAACACTTGCATTGAAAATCCCACCGAATGCAAAGTTTGATCAGTTATCCATGTTCTGGCTGCTAAAAACAACAGGCCTATTGGCATTTATTGGAGACTTGTTCATGTGTATGGAGAAGGTGTTATGAATGAATCCAGTGTCAGAAAGTGGTGCATAATGTTTAAAAACGGAAGACCGAATGTTCATGACAAGGAGCAGTCAGGGTGCCCCTCTCTCATCACGGACGAACTCAAACGAAAGGTTGATTACATATTTAAAGAGAATCGATGCTTTACAATTAGCAAAGTGCACAAAAAATGCCCTGAAGTTTCTTGTACACTTGTGTGCCAAATTATGACTGAACATCTGAAATTTAACAAAATCTGTGGAAGATGGTCCCACAGATTCTCACAAATGAACACAGAACTCAGTGACTGGGAACTGCATTGACATTCTTGGAGCATTACTGCCAAGATGGCAATGAGTTTATTGACCAAATTGTACAGGGGACAAAGCATGGATTTCTCACTACATCCCTGAGAACAAAAGACAATCACTTGAGTGTCATCACCCTCAAACACCGAAAAAGCCGTGAAAAGTCAAATGAAATTTGTTTGCAAAGAAAATCATGGCAGGTGTCTTACTCATCGATTTCATGGAAAGAGGTGCAACCATAAATGCTGATGCCTCCTACTGTGCAACTCTGAAAAGTCTACAGTGAGCCATTCAGAACCGCTGCAGGGGCATGCTCTCATGAGGAATCTGCTTCATATAGGACAATGCCCGCCCACACACTGCCTGAAAGACAAAGGATCTGCTCGATGAGTTTCACTGGGAAGTTTTTGAGCATCCACCTTACAACCCAGACTTGGCACCATCGGACTACCACTTGTTTTCCAATTTAAAGCAGTTCTTTGGTGGACAACATTTTGATGATGATGATGCACTAAAGGAAGCTGTTACAGACTGGCTGAAAGGACAGGAGCAGAGTTCTATGAGGAGGGGATACTTGAACTTATCCCAAGATATGACAAGTGCCTCAATGTCTAGGGCGACTATGTAGAAAAATAGGCTAAGTTAAAAATAAAATTGTAAATAAAATATTTGAAAAATTTAGAAGTATATAGCTTTTATAACCAAACGTTCTTTACTTTCTGAATGACCCTTGTAATTTAAAGATCTTGTGTTTATTTAAATCTCAATATCCACACAATATCCCTCAAACAGGTTAACAAAATTAAAATTATAATTTTTCACTTCTTCTTTTAATGCAAATCTATGTTACGTACACTTGCTATAAAAATTGTTTATCATTAATCTCTCTACTGTGGCATCAAAACTCCTAACTAATGAGTATAAAAAAAATGCTCCCTTACATCACTATGTAGCACCACCCTACTTTCATTCACCCTGCTTTGTAAGACAACCAGTGCATATGCCCCCTTTACACCCTCTCACAGAAGAGCCTGTCTGAATTGGTCTCAGCTAAGGTAGCCAATATAGTAGAGGCAGAAAAAGATAACAACCTTTTTTTACAATAAAAATACTTTTTTTAATTTTTAAAAAATTAAAAATTTGTCAGCTCACTTCATTTAAAAAATATTTTATATATTTGATCATTAAGAAAGAACTTATTTTCCTAAAAGTAGTGTCTTTTATTGCTCATAATTAAGGTGGTCTTCATTGAAAGATTCGTATTTAATATCAGCAGTCACAGGCAAATCAAGAATCCGTGTGAATGATCATGGTTATAGAGGAAAAACTGCATTCAGTAGTGGAATATGAGCCTGTAACTTCCTGATGATGCATTTATCTGAATTTTAAACATGGTTTTTTAAACTCTTTTTTTTTTGTTTTTCTCTAAAAATCTCATTCAGAGGGGCAAGAGTTGGCTCAGTTGGTAGTGTGCCAGGCTCATAATCTAGTTCCATGTCGAGTCCCACCTGTGCCAGCATTAAACTTTTTCTCTGCTGAACCTACTCCCTGCCCTTGATCAGAAAGGGAACTCTGGTGGGCTTGGAATGGTTGCTGACCATTGGGTGGGATGTAAAGTCATCACCCCATATGCAGGAGAGCCATACACTGTGCACATTAATGGACACATTGGATAGTTGTGACAGGAGGCTACCAACAGCTGTTCAGTGGGCACCCTTCCCAAACTTTTCTGAGCTCTTGAGGTCCCGGTGTCTTGGCCATTTAGCACAGGATGTGCAAAAAAATGCTGCTCAGAGCTAAAACACACCAACTCTCAGGACAATTCCTTGCAATTATAAGTCACAGTCAGTTGTTGCCTAAAAATAGAAATAAAAAACACCTCAAGCAGCTGTATGCTCAATTATAAGTCACAGTCAGTTGTTTCCTAAAAAAATAAAAAACGCCTCAAGCAGCTGTATGCTACAGAGATCTAACAGGAACCTGTCAGTTTATATGCCATAGTAGAAGGTCTGTGAGGATGGCAGGAGACAACACAAACATCCATGCCTTACCTGGGGCTCGAACCCAAGTATATGAACCACTCGGCTATGGAACAGGAGTGAATATTTTTAATTTATTTATTTTAACTTATCTTTCTATTGCTCTTTGTTCATCATTTGTCAGTTGTTTTTTTTTATAGCCTATGACACTCTCAAGTTGGTTTGTGTGTTTGTCAAAACACTTGTTCCCCCATATCTTTCAAACATGATGGAGAAATTTAATGATCTATGTGTCAAATTAAAATTTGTAATGTGGAGTGTCGTAGGCTATAAAAAATGTGGTCAATATTCGAGTCATATATCAAATGAAAATTTCTGAATGTAGGTGTTTTTAGTGATAAAGAACAAATTTAAAAAATACCTATCTTCCTATATGCACCCTAAAAAGTGGAAAATAAACCTTAAGCATAATGATGGTGCAATCAGTAACTGAATTCGTGTTCACTTCAAAGAAAAATAGGCACTGACAATCTTTTGAGTAGGTAAATCAGTACCCTATCTTCCTCTGAAGTGAATACGAACTTAGTGTCTGATTGCACCATTGATATGCTTTAGGTTTATTTTCCACTTTTTGGGGCACATATATGAAGATGGGTATTTTTTGTTTAATTCTCTTATTGAGATTGAGAAATTAGGGAATGTATTTCCATAACTCTGTTGTGACACAGTTATAATGCAATCAGGTAAGGTGCACAGTAGTCTTGGCACAAGCATCGCTCATGGCTGGATGTTGCTAGATGCTTCTACCATACTCTTGTTTCACAAAGAAAGGGTTGGTAAGTCTCACTCAAGGAATTCCTTATCCAATCATTGCTTACTACTCTTAAGCCCTAAAGCTGATAAGAAGCAAAATCTAATACCTGGAGATTGTATCAGTTTGCAACTCGATAGTGTTTTTAGGGCAAACTGTTTATAATGCAACTGTACCAGTGGAAAAGTGATTACATAACATTTTTGTGAATGTCATCATCATCATCATCCTCAAGCAGCCATGGGCTACGGAGGTCCAACCAGACCATGCAATTTAGTTCTCCAAGCAAGTCTATCCTGAGCTACATCTACTGCATCTGGCCACTGCACACCAATTCTAACAAGGTCCTGTTTGACATTGTCTGCCCACCGCATCCTAGGTCTCCCCTTCTTTCTGAGGCCTTTAGGCACACTGTTAATAACGCTATCGCCAATCTATAATTATTCATACGGGCAACATGGCCAAACCAACGGAGTCTCTCTCTGCACAATATGCTGCTTAAAGGAGGTTGCAAACTCCTTTGCCTAACCTCATCATTAGTTACAAAGTTGAACCACCTAATGCCCGAGATACTGCGTAAGCATCTGGAATCAAAAGCATCTAGTTTCCTGTTATCTTGTTTACAAGTGTCCAAGTTTCACTACCATAACTAACCCTAGAAAGAACCAAACTATTATACAGTCTAATTTTAGTCTTTAGGTGTATACGCCTATTTCTCCACACTCTCCATAGTTCTTAAAAGTCCCGGCAGCAATCCCTATTCGTCTGTTAATCTCATGCCGCACATCACCATTATCTGTTACACAGCTCCCAAGATAATTACACTGTGACACCTGCTCAAGACTGCAACCATTCAGATTAACTGAATCACAACCTGCCTGACCAATTTTCATCACTTTAGTTTTCTCTCTGTTTATAACCAAACCTACTCTACTACCAGTCTCATCAACAGCTCGAATGAAAGAGTTCATCTCATCAACATCATTTGCCAAAAGGGCTAAATCATCAGCATAAAATAAATCAGAAATTTTCATATCTCCAGCTCATTTAAGGCCAAAATCTTTCCCTTGAAGTGAATTTTGCATAACATAATCAATAACCAAACTGAAGAGAAAAGGAGACAAAATACACCCTTGTCGAACACCAGAAGTAATGCTAAACCAATTGCTACAAGCCTTACCAACTCTCACACACGACTCAGTGTTATTATAGAGAGCTTTCATAATGTTAACTAACTTGTCTGGTATACCATATGATCTCACAATCAACCACAAATTATGACGATCAACAGAGTAGAAAGCCTTTTTGAAATCAACAAAGCTAGCAACCAAAGGTTTCTGAAACTCTAAACATTTCTCAAGAATCTGCCTAAGTGAAAATATCTGATCCACACATCCCCTACCACTTCTGAATCCACATTGCTCATCACGCAATTGACTGTCAACCAGATTCTTAATTCTATTAAGCACAATCATGGAAAGAACTTTACCTGGAACAGAGAGTAGGCTGATACCCCTATAGTTATCACAAGAACTGCGATCACCTTTTTTGAAAATAGGGATAACAATAGCTCTGGTAAAATCCTTAGGAACCATGCCTTTATCATAAATGATATTCAGAATTTCAGTCATCCAAGTGGTAACCGAAACATTCCCAGCTCTAAGCATTTCGGTAGTAATTTCATCTACCCCTGGGGATTTATGTAGTTTAAGTTTAGAAACAGCCACAATAACTTCAGATTGTGTTATAGGGCCAACATTGAAGCCACCAATGCATCTATCATCATTGCAAACAATGGGAGTAGAACTAACCACATTGTTTAGAACATCACTGAAATGCTCAGCCCACCTAGCCATGACAGAATCCTCCCCTTCTATAACCTTATCATGTTTATCCTTCAATCCTTGTATGCCTGTCCGTTTTCTGCCACACAAAACATTAACTATCTGGTACAGCTCTCTGCTGTTGTGCTGTCTAACTGCTTCCTCGGCTTTGTCAGCCAAACCATCAAGCCGAAGATTCTTATCAGCAGCTAACTGATCTTTTACACGTTTATTAAGCTCTCTGTAATGCTTTCTATTAGGACTAGTAGGATATTGATTAAAGACATTCCTGCAGTTCTTTCTTTCCGAAATAAGCTCAAGTGCCTTATCACTCAGATACTTCTGTCTCTTCTGCTCCTTTTTTCCTAAAAGACTACTGTTAGTGTCCATAAAAGCCTGTTTAAAATGATCCCATTCTTCCTCAACTTCAGTAGTAAGCAAACCATGACTGTCATAATGACTAAGTAACCTATCATGGTAAGCTTTGGCTATAACTGGATCTTTAAGAGCTCCAGTATTAAAAGTAAATTTTTTAACCCTAGCACAACACTTTTTAAGTTTAAGTTGCAACACACTTTTAACAAGGTAATGATCAGATCCAATTTCAGCTCCCCTATATGCCCTGGTATTCCTAACAGAACTAGCCCATTTGCTGTTAATTAATATGTAATCAATCATATTCTTATGCAGCCCATCAGGTGAAACCCATGTGTACTTATGTATGTCGCAGTGTTTGTAATAAGTGTTAGTGAGTGTTAAAAATCATTTTCTAAGTTTATTTACAATTCATAAAATATATTTTACAGAAAAAAATGTGTTAAATTGATTTCTCTTTATCAGCTTTCATCTTTTACCTTCTACACAGCTATGGTTTCTGCCACTTAGCAACTACCATTATTTCTACCTTTATATATGCTTTTTTTCACCCTTTGTCAAAAATTTTATTTCAGTATTTTATAATATTTTTATGACGAAAATTTAAAATGAAAATGAAAAGCAACTATAATAAAATGCTTGAGAGGGTATTTATTTTTATAATATAGCATAATATTAGGGGGAACTAACCTTCCATTAGGTTGTTTTTTTAAACCTACTACTCCCTAACCTATATTTTCCCATTGTGAATCAATATTTTTACAATGCACTTTTTCAGTAGTGCGATGTTCTTTGAGAATCCAACTATCATGTTATAGCAGAGCTGACTATACAGACTTTATTTCAGGCATTCATCATCATATGAAATGCATCTGGAATCGATATCTGTTTTATGATATTGGATGAAGTTCCAAGATCATCTACAGATATTTTTTTTTTGCATCGTGTCCAATCTATAAAAGGTCTGAAGGTTTTTATAATTTGCTGATTGTGAGGCTGAATTAGTGGCTTTGTGTCAGGGTGGAGGGGGAATATTTGTTCAACATCATTAAATTTAACCTTGACTCAGTTGCACAGTTGCTCAACGCTATTGCAATTTTTTTTTTCTTATCCAATTCTCTATTCCATCTACAAGAATCTTGAAATATAGAAGCTGTCATCTAAGCATTGATGTTGTTAGCATATTCAACAGGGAGAATTTTTACTACTTTCAAACATCTAGGAGATTTGAAACAACTAGAGACTCAGCTTGATTGTTCTTGTAATGTTACAAGTCAACAGCACTGCAAATCTGTCCTTTTTCTTCTATGAAGAAGTGGAGATATTTTTAAAAATTCATGCAATGATCCTGGTGGCCCTGTAGTACACTGGTGGGCAAAAGTTAAGTTACAACCCTATATTAGGTAAATGGGAAGCTAATGTTGAAGTTCTATAACTTCTTAAATAAGTTCTTTAGTTTTGAAAAATGTGACAGTAGATAAAGATCTCAATCAAATATATCAATATAAGCACTGTTCTTCTGTTTATCTCATGTCACACATTACCAGTATCTATAACATAGCTTCCAAGGCAATTAAACAGAGACACTTGCTCAAGGATGCAACTATCCAGAGCAACTGAAGCTCCATCTCCCTGACCAGTTTTCATCATTTTAGTTTTCTCTCTGTTTATCACCAAACCTACTCTATTCTATCTCATCAACAGCCCTAATGAAAGAATCCATTTCATCATCATTATTAGCCAATGGGGAAAAATCATCCACATAATCTAAGTCAGAAATTCTTTTCTGAATTCATAATCTAAGTCAGAAATCTCTAGACCATATAAGGTCAAAATCTTTACAGTGAATTACAGATAACATAATCAATAACCATACTTAAGAAAAAAAGGAGTCAAAATGCACCCTTATCGAACACTAGAAACAATGCTAAACCAATTGCTACAAGCCTTACCAATTCTCGCACACGTTTAGAACTTGCATTACACTAACTAACATGTCAGGTATTCCATATGATCTAACAATCAACCACAAATTATGTTGATCAACAGACTCAAAAGCCATTTTGAAATCTATAAAGCCTAGCAACCACAGGTTTCTGAAACTCTAAACATTTCTCAAGAATCTGTCTAAGCAAAAAAATCTGATCTATATCTACCACTCTGAATATACACACTGCACATCACATATATAGTTGTCCATCAACCAGATTCCTAATTTTATGAAGCACAATCGTGCAAAAAAAATTTTACCTCGAACAGAAAGTAGGCTGATATCCCTTTAATTTTCACAAGAACTATGATCACCTTTTTTTTTTAATGTAAAAGGGATGCTAATAATAGCTCTAGTAAAATGCTTAGGAACAACATCTTTATCATAAAAGATATTCAAACTTTCAGTCAGCCACATGACAACACAAGTGTTCCCAGCTTTAAGCATTTCAGGGTAATTTCATCCACACCTGGGGATTTTTTCAGTCTTAATTTAAAGATAGCCAAAGCGACTTCAGAATGTGATTACAAGGCCAACATTAAAGCCAGTAATGTATCTATCCTCATTACAAACAATGGGAGTAGAAATAATCATATTGTTTAGAACATCACTGAAATGCTCAATCATGACAGAATCCTCACATTCTATAACCTTACCTTGTTTATCCTTCAATCCCTGTATACCTATCCGTTTTCTACCACATAAAACATTAATTATCTGGTACAGCTCTCTGCTGTTGTGTTGTCTAACTGCTTCCTCGTGTAACACTTGAAAGATTATTAACTTTTAAAGTTGGACCTTTTGTATGATCCAAATTTATTCAAATTCTGGATAGCTGTATCAGGCACCAGGCAATAATAACTTGCCAAATAAAGTTGAAATAGGGTTCATTAAGTATTTGTCAAGCTTTACTTATCGAGTAAGAATTCGAAAAGGATTGCCAAGTTTAAAGTTTGATTTTTTTTTTTATTAGATTTAATTTACGTTGCTCAAGAGAAAAATAGCAAAAATCCAAAAAATTTCTAAAACGAAGTTTATTTCCAAAAAATTCAGACTCGCCCAATTCATACAAAAGTTGGAGTGCTAACAACTCCTATTTACACAACTCATACTTCTGACTCCTACATCTGTACTCCATTTCTCACAACAACTCATCCAACTCTCATTCTACTAACTCTGCTTACTCAGTGACCTAATGTCACTTAGTTATAACATGCATACAAGTCTGGCAAGTGTCTATTGCACGTCTGGAAAGACATTTCCATAATGTGACAATCGTGCTAGCTATGACGCAAAAGGGGTTGTGTCCTACACATGCTTGACAATCAAAAGGTTGGAGTTCACTTGCACAACTCCTACAGCTAGGAAACGAGAATTGCAATCAGTCCAAAAAAAAATTAAATAATCCCCAAAATGATAAATATAATGTAAATAAAGCAAAACTGGTTAAGTAAAAGTGAATAGGTGGACCATCACACTCGGCTTTGTCAGCCAAGCCATTAAGTCAAAGATTCTTATCAGCAGCTAACTGATCCTTTACACATTTATTAAGCTCTCTGTAATGCTTTCTATTAGGAGTAATAGGGTATTGATTAAGGACATTCCTTCAGTTCTTTCTTTCTGAAATAAGCTCAAGTGCCTTTTCACTAAAATAATTCTGCTTCCTCTGCTCCTTGTTTCCTGAAAGAGTATTGTTTAAAACAACACCATTTTTCCTCAACTTCAGTAGTAAGCAAACCATAATTGTCATAGTGACTAAGTAACCTATCGTGGTAAGCTTTAGCTTTAATTGGGTCTTTCAGAGCTTCAGTGTTAAAGATAACTTTTTTTTAACCTTAGCACAACACTTCTTAAGTTTAAGTTGCAAAACACTTTTAACAAGGTGTAATGATCATATCCAATTTCAGCTCCCCTATATGACCTGGTATTCCTAACAGAACTAGCCCATTTGCTGTTAATTAATATATAATTAATCATATTCTTGTGCAGCCCATCTGGTAAAACCCGTGTGTACGTATTTATATCACGGTGTTTGTAATAATTGTTAGTTATTCTCAAACCATTAAGTTTACTTACCTGTAGGAGATGGTGCCCATTGCCTCTACCAATACCAAAGACACCTATCACCCCTCCCCAAAGGTCAGAGTCAGTACCAACTTTAGCATTGAAGCCACCTAGAACAAGGGTAATATCTCTTTTCTTGACCAAATTCAAAATATTCTGAAGTTGTCCATAAAACTCATCTTTCTGATCCTCCTCAGCATCCTCAGTGGGGACATAACAACAGATAACATTCAAGTCTTTAATGCTTGTGATGGTTCACCTATTCACTTTTATTTTTCCTTAAACAGTTTTACTTACATTATAATTATTAATTTTATTTTAGTTGATACATCATTTCTCCTCACCTGTACTGCTAGAGGAGTTGTTCACGTGCAACTTTTTGATCGACAGCCATGCGCAGAAGGGCACGCCCTCTTTCGTCGCAGCCAGTGCGTGTTCATCAATTTATGCAAATGTGACTTCAACCAGTGTGCTGCACACACCAAAATGTATGGCAAGTTATGTTAGGTCACAGAGTCGGGGTAGAGTTAGAGTTGAGACAGTTGAGTTGAGAAGTGAGTGTTAGTAAGAGGCAGTTAGTGACAAGCTAAGTTTTTTGTAAAGAGTTTCTTTTATGATGAAATGGATTTTTGTTATTCTAGATTTGTGAAATAAACAATATTTGTTTTATGAAATAGTTTTGATGTTTAATTTTTTTCTCTTGAGCCGAGTTCGATTAATATTTGATTAAAATTAATTATTTAATTAACAGTGTTGGATTAAAGCTCTTTTCTTCGGCAACACAATTAATAAAAAGGAAAAGATCCCTTATTTTAATTTAGTTGGCAAGAGAAATTGCCTGGTAGTTGAGATATCCAGTAACCTTTAACATACTTTTGAAGCATTACATGCTTTTCTGAAATTTAGCTGTAAGAAACCTTTTATTAATACACTCATATCCTAGAACATACTAGCTTGTCAGCTGAAAAGCAAACCTGCACCTTGAAGATGCTTCTTATCTTCCCTCCTGAAAAGAAATTTAAGATTACACTGGTTACAAGGTTTTTATAACATGAATAATCGTAGCTGCGTTTAACTATTTTTCAGGTGCTGATTTCAGATCTGGCCTTAAAAAATGGCTAGCATGTCACATTTTTATGTTATTGGTCATTTTGACTCCTATTAAGATCTTCTTATACCAACACCTCCAGGCAACTGGGAGGATACTAGATATTTTACTTTTGTGGCTGGCAACACTGATTGTCAAGTGGGAGAAAACATGTAACAGTAACCTAACCTCAGACCGCCATTCTTGTTGTTTTCATTGTAGGAGGAACATGTTCTGTACATTGAAGAGTGAATTTTGGCTTTTAAATGGCTCAAAGGCAGTGTCACAGATGTGTTAATATGCCGCATGAGTTTTGCTATGTGTGTGGAAATCATATTTTAAAATTCTAGGGTTGTTCTTTGACAAAGATTGTGAAGAAAGCCTATAACTTGCATTTTGGATGTCATTTGGAGATCAGAAGAAAACATGGGCTCTAAATGTGTGCTGCATTTCGTGCTTTGTTGGCCTGAGTGAATGGTTGAAAGGTAAGACAAAATCCATGCCCTTTCAGTGGTTTGGCATGAGCCAACTAGTCACTTGCATGATTGTTATTTTTGTTTAACTAAAGTGTCGGGCTTTTCAAAAAAGAACAAAAGCAAAATACAATATCCAAATGTGCCTTCAGCCATAGGGCCAGTTCCTCATGGAGAAGATCTTCCTATACCAACACCTCCAACCAATGGAGAGAAGATGGATTCACATTCATCAGAGGAAGACTTTGAGGCACATACAGATCCTGATCCTACATACACCCCTAAAAAGTTAGACAAGCCTCATCTGATTCAGCAAAGTGAACTAAATGATCATGTTCAACACCTAGGACTTTCCAAACAACAAGCTGAGGTTTTAGGTTCAAGACTTCAAGAGTGGAATCTTCTGGCCAAGGGTACCAGAGTTTCTCTGTTCAGAAAGAGAAATTTGGCTTTATCTGCTTATTATGAGATGCAAGATGGTTTGTGTTTCTGCACAGATATTTCGGGGGTGATGGAAGAAATTTGAACAACTCGCGACCCTAAGGAATGACGTCTATTTATAGATTCATTAAAATTCAGCTTAAAAGCTGTCCTTTTGCATAAAGGAAACCAGAAGCCTTCCATTCCAGTGACACATGATGTGGGAATGAAGGAAACTTATGAAAGCATGGAAAAAAATACTCACTGCTATAAAATATGGCCAATATGTGGTGACCTAAAAGTCATATCTCTCTCATGCTCAGGCTTCAAGGAGGCTTCACAAAATTTTGCTGTTTTCTGTGTTTGTGGGAAAGTAGGGCCAGAAAGGAACACTACAAAATTAAGGACTGACCCAAAAGATATATTTTTATTCCTGGAAAGAGTAATGTGAGGTTTAAGCCTCTAGTTGAACTCTCTGATGTTCTGCTCCCACCATTACACATCAAACTGGGGCTAATGAAAAACTTCGTAAAGGCTGTGGACAAAACTGGTAAAGGGTTTTTGCACTTGAAGGAAAATTTTCCAAAATTAAGTGATGCCAAACTCAAAGAAAGGATCTTTGTTGATCCTCGGATCAGGAAGCTACTGAATGATACTGTCCTCGAAGAAAAACTGAATGTGAAGGAGCATGCTGCATGGAAATCCTTCATGTCTGTGGTCCAGGGTTTTCTGGGGAATTAAAAAGAGGAAAACTACCATAAGCTCATTCAAGATCTTCTCAAAAACTATGAAAATCTTGGCAGCCGAATGTCTTTGAAGATCCATTTTCTGCACTCACATCTCGACTTCTTTCTCAAGAACTTAGGAGCTGTCAGTGATAAGCAAGGGGAAAGATTTCACCAGGATATGTGAACCATGGAGAGAGATATAAAGGCAGGTGGGACGCAGCAATGATGGGTGGCTACTGCTGGTTCTTGCAGAAGGATGATACCTCTGCACATAAAAGACAAAAATGAGCTTCTTGTAAGTATAAAAGATCCTTACCCATATTTTCTTGTGTTTCAATATTATTTAATTCATTACTTTATATTCAGTGGTCTTATAATTATGATGTTTCTAATTTTTTCACTGTAATCATGTAATTAATTAATGAGTTTTTAGATGCAATTTAATAAAGTAGTCGCATTTATTTTCATTTCCCAGATATGCATATTCATTGAAATTTGAAATACATCAATCCATAATTAAAAAAAAAAACTGTAGATGCTGCAGATTTTTCACAGCCATATTTGAATTCAACACTCGAAAATTAGTTAAAAGCATCCTATTTGACCAATGTTATAAAAAAAAAGTTTATATTTGTTGTCTAGTGTTATTTTTAAGAATCTGACCTTTATCTATCCATCTGGTGTTTTGCAAGCCGAGAATATCTGAATTATAACTGTGAAATTCTTGTGTGAGGGCATCAAGATAATAATCTCTGTGCAAAGTCTTCACATTCCAACTGCCTATAGAGAGAGAGAATGGCTAATGGGGATGTTTAACGAAACTATGTTTGTTGAGTGAGGAAATGCTGACAATATGAAACAGCCCCCTAATTTCAGGTATGAGGCAAAGACCTGTTTCCCTCACTACTGAAGGCTGAAGCCGTCTATGCTAGAAGACTTCCTCCAATGCCTATAGAAGCCAGAGTTCAGGTACCTATGATGGCCTCAGATCAGAATTATCCACCAGCTGATAAATCACATCCTCTGAATTTATTCACTTGGTGCTGTCAACCCACATGTGAACAGAAAACAGTGGAAGATTATCCCTTATTAGAAGCCCACCAGTGCAGCATTCAGGATTCATAATCAAGCTCAGAGCCATTATTTCATTCCGATTGGTGTATATGATTGTTATCAGGACCCTTTGTGGTTGACCACTCCTCAGCAGGGTAGAAAAAAAAGTGGCCACAGTAGTCCAAATCAGTAGGCCACACTGATCTGGCAGCCCTCATTGTCCATTCCCTTCCACAAGAGAGTATTTCTTTTGAAAAGTACTAATGATTATGATTGGAAATAGCCTGTATCTGGAAAAAATGGGGAGAGGGGGCCAAGTAATGCAATTGAGCTGTAAAAAGGTAAGGGACTGGATTTTTATTATACATAACATTTCCTCCTTCATTTTAGTGGTTTTTAAAAAATTTCGTGAAATATGCATGAGCTATGCACAAGTTTAATAATTTTTGGCCTATGTTACCTTTATTAGCAGCTGGAAAGAAGTGTAGGAGAGCAGGGCACTATTAATGAGTTGAGTAAAGGCAGTTAGTCACTTTTACAAGGAAGTATGGTGCTAAGAATATTCAGAACAACTAATTTTTTTTCTAGTTTTGTCAGTTAAAGATGCTAGTTAAAATAATACAGAAAATAATGTTCACTTTGTCATTAGTGAAAAACCTTTTTAAAAGTTACTGAAGTTTTTGTTAAAATTAATGATTTTGATGATGATATTTCTTTTATGCAAAGAATAAGTACAGTCATTTTTTAATATTAAATGAAAAGAATATGACATTTAAATAGTTTGATTGTAATGATGTATTTTTCACTCTGAGGAAAATGAAAATGTAATATCAATGTTACAAAAAATTCTAAAACATTTTATTTTTTTAATATAGGCCACACCACCTGCTTGTTCATCACCTCAGTCATCTATTCAGCCATCACAGATTGAAAGGATAGATAACCAGACACCAGCGCAGAGACAAGCAGCTGCCAAACTTGCCTTACGCAAACAACTAGAAAAGACACTTCTGCAAATTCCACCTCCAAAGCCCCCACCACCAGAAATGCATTTTGTTCCAAATGCAAACAATCAAGAATTTATTTGTCTTTTAGGTTTAGAAAAGGTTGTGGATTTTATTACTGAAGATCCAAATATTAATCGACCACCTCCTGAACCTTTTGAATGTGTTCAGTGTGGCACAGACTTCAGTCCTGTTTGGAAATGGCAAGATGCAGGAAGTTCTCGCACCAGGAAACCAGCAGTTATTTGTGAAACGTGTGTCACCTCGAATATTAAAAAAGCTCTGAAAGCTGAGCATACAAATCGTTTAAAGACAGCATTTGTAAAAGCATTACAGCAAGAGCAAGAAATAGAACAACGTATGTCTCAAGCATTACCTAGCCCACCACCTGCTTCTAACACATCACCTGCTGATACGCCAAGTTCTACTCCTACCCCTGCAATAGTAACATCAACTGGCCCATCAGTACCTACTCCACCTGCACCACATAGCCCAGTTCATGGACTAATGCCCAAAATAAGTAGTGCAACTACAGCAGCAGCAGTGGCTAACTCAGCATCCATATTACAGCATATGCCTAAATTAAGCGCAGCTCACCAATCTCTTTTTCAAGCTCAGGCCCAGCAGTTGCAGCAACTAGCACAAACACTTCCACAACCTCAACCAGCACACATGTTACCCTTTGCACCTCTTTTGGCAGCCCAAGCTTACTCGTATCAACTGCTTGGGAAATCGCATGTGACCTCTGCTGATCTCCAAAGACAGTATTTGTTAGATATGATTCCTCCTCGGTCCCTTCCTCAGGGTTCTATAAACTGGAAGACATGATCTTTCTTGTATATAGTTGCAATGATTTGCATCACTTCTGTGACCATTTTTTCCTGCATGTTTTTTTTTCATGTGTTTGCCTACACATGGTGTATGGATTGTCCAAGTAGAAGAATCTCTGGTGATTTCTGTTGAAATTAGCACATTGAATGAAAAGCTGCTACCAAACATCATTTACATTTATAATCTCAAGATGCAAGTTTTCTTTTTGGGTGTTTATTTTAATACAGTTTTAATTTTGTAATACATGAAGAAATGTAAAATAGGAATAGTTGAGGATCAATCTACACAGTGCATATTTTTGACTAATAGGTGCAATTACAAAATACTCAATCTTTTTGCAAAGAAATTTCTTGCAGGTCATATTTGTATAATTTCTAAGAACACATTTAGCTTAAGTACAGTAAAATTGAGTATTATTTTTTTTCATATTTCAGTTTGAGTTGAAATATCTCTTGTGAATAAACTGAAATTTTTCATTCACAGTGGAAAACTTAAGCAAATGAAAATCACTGTATATTATTCTTTCATTAACATAAGAAACTTGTATAAAAAATAGCTAACCCACATTTGTGTGAAATAGCAATATTTAGGTGTTTAATTTCTGTTGTTTGGTTAAAGTATCAAACTGAAACAAAAAACTTTATAGAGTTTAAACTTTCTGATAGATCTGAACATCATCAGAATATAATCCATATTGAATCAATTGCATATCAAATGGATACTTTATCAAAACCTGATTTACTGAAACAGCTTAAGCAATGTTTTTATTATCTGTTATATTAGTTATCAATTCTTTTCTAATTGACTTTGCCTTTTAACACATTTGCTGCTTCCTTAAGCAATTTAATATCTGACCTAAAGAGCCACTGGATATTGATTTTAAATGTGATTGATTAGTACACTATAGTAAAGTATATATTTGATAAACACTAATTTAGTTTCTGTTGTTGATAAATACTAATTTTAGGCCAAGAAAATAAAAGCACAACATTTATTTTATTGATGAAACTGCCCAAAACACCGTTCTAAATGAGTCCGAAATTTACAGAGCACTGGAACTTATAATAAATGGAATATTTTTTTTGTCTGATATCAGCATATTTTGCAACATTTTCTCAAAAAAACTTTCTTTTCCTTTCACCAAAACCAATTGTCCCCTCCACAAAACAGTTGATTAGTCAAGTGTACACAATTAGTGGTAATGTTTAACAAGTGTAATAGAGGCTTCATATTCACTTTTCATTGTCAAATTCACTGGTGCTAACACTATCTCTAGAATTTTTGAAGTCACTGCCATAATAGATGGATATTGTTTCTAATAGATCAACAGTTTAATTTTCCTTACCCACTCTCTCTGTAGTCATCATGGTAGTGTTTGCCGTAAAGGATCTGAAAACTTAGTTTGATTACCCATGAATACCTACACTTAGAAAATCCTTGGAACAAAAAACAACAACCTTGTACACATAACTTTCATCTCAATATAAGTGCTGCTCAAGTGAGAATAACTGCAACTATATGCTGGCCATTGCAACAGGCACAACTGCAAAGAATGGATGATGCACGTGTGTTGTGGCAGTGAACGTGTTAAATGACATTTGCATCATTAGATTAGATCAAAGAAATGCCACTGTTTTCTAAATTGTAAAGAGTTGAATTATCATTCCTGTTTTTAAAAAGTGTTTATATATCTTTAAAAAATAAGATATAACTATTAATACAATTATATTTAACCTAAATTTGTATATATGTGTATAATAAGTTCATTATAGGTTTATACAGGTAAATTATATTTATACCTAATATAATCCGCATCTACACAGACATTTAATTGAGTAAATCACATTAAAAAATATATGTCAGCATAAAGCTGATAACTGGGAAATAATATTTTGTTTGTAGGTATCTGAGCATTTGCATTAAGCACAATATATGTCAAATTATTGCCCAATAATTACTGTTAAATTTTTTAGTTGAAATGTTTTCTTATAAATTTCAGTGTAATATTGCATACAAAAATTGGTGCGTTGATTATAGGAATTTATCTTCTAAAACTAAATGAACACAGAAATTGTGTGTGAATGTTCTTTTCTGTATTCTGATTTAGTAAAGATCCTAAATGGTATATAAACAGGAATTCACAAATTGTGTCTGCTAGAATTTTGGTCACCAAAATTTAAATTCCAAGTTGTAGCTGACAATCCTTTTAAAGTGGAACAAAGCATTTTTGCCAAAATAAGATAAATTAATTAGAAAAATATTTTACTATTTATTAAGGTCCAAATAAACCATAAACAGTGCAAGCACATTAAGTAGTTGCCAAAAAATTCATAAAAATTATCAAGTGAAATCAGGAAAGTGTGTTTCTCCTTGGAAAATTATGGAATTGGTAGCAAGTTTGATAAGCAATAGGAACTTTAGTTCAAAAAAAAAACTTATTTTAACAACAAGAAAGAGTTGCAAGAAAAAATTTGCTCCATCAGGATATTGATTGTGATCAAATACAGGGTTTAGGTCAGTAATTCTCAACCTTTTTTCACATTGTGGAACCCCTGTACTGGATTCACTTAATTCAGTAAACCTTAAATTGAATTCAGTTTGTTGCAGCACATCTTGTATTAAATTAATTTCCTCACAACACCCCTTGATTAGATTCACTTCTTCACAGCATGCCAAAAGTAACAAATTTTAATAATTAAATATTCTATGCTGTTCAGAGCACTGAATCACTATTTTCTCATTCATGGAATCGGCCATGTTCCACCAGTTGAAAATCTCTACTGTTTTTTAAAATTCAACAGCTTAATACAGTAGTTTTGCCCATAAGAAATATATTATTAATATACCATTTCTTTACATATTAATATCGTTTATGCTCATTTTATATTTCAGGATATTTCCTTTATAAAGTTTGGGTTATTTTTAGCCTCATTTTAGATTTTTTTTTTAATGAATACCATGACACATTAGGGTGCCATGGCACAGTAGTTGAGAACCACTGGATCTGGGTAATAAAAAATTTAAAAGAAAATTTTCAGTCTTTCACTGTTTCATTTTTTATTTTTGATGCATAAATGAATGAATTATTTTTTTCCCCATGTGTGTTCATGGTCCTGAAAGGATCTGCTCTTAACAGACTATTTCACCTCACCTCACCTGAGCTTCGGAGCTTTCATGACTAGGATATCTATTACATTGTGTAGCAAAATAATGTCTCTCAGGGATAAAACAACCCAAACAATTTGACCATAGATGTGTTCAATTAATTTTTAACATAACATGTACCCTTTCCTGTTTGCAAAATGAAAGGGTTTCTCACAAGGCAAAAAAAAAATAACTAATAGTAATTGTACTCTTGAACACTGTTAAAGCAAACTGTAGTGTAATTGTTATTTTCATATGTTTTCTTTGCATGTTCTAATAAATCAGTTTTCAGCATAGTAAGAGGAGTATAAAGTAAGTATATGAAGAGTTTATATAAAGAACTTTGTGTTCAGAAATAATCAGTCAATATTGTCCTAACTTTCAGCAGGGTGGACTGATTATGCAGTAGTACTAAATGTAATTGGCCTAAATTGCCAAGTTATAGAATGAAAATCTCTCAAGCAGTTCTGATAATGTAATAAGTAGCTGAGTCAAATGTGATTAGTGTGATATGGTCATACAGGTTGTGTTTGAAATGGCCCCCTTCCATCAATATGCAAGGCCAGATGATTGAGGCTTGAGTATGGTATGGTACAGTTGGCTCTCAATTTTTTCAGATTTAATTAATATGTTTTTAGGATAATGTGGTCACTGTATTTACATCTTCTTTTTAACTTCTGCATTTTTTAGAATAATGCAGTTTCAACTCTGAAATTTTAAAAGTAAAGAAAATGAAAGCTTCTCAAACGTTGTTCCTTTCAGTTTGTGATGAAGCCTGCAAAACTACTAGCTTTTCTGCAGGTTACAGCAGAACAAATAATCATGCATCCCTGAACTTGAACCTGGCCCCAGCAATTGCAAAATCACTGAGAACCAAAGCAATACCACTGCACCAATGAAGCAGTGAGGTGTGAGAATTTCTTAAGGTCAACACTGAGGCAATCTTAAGGAAAGTGTAAAACCAGAATCTTCTCCCTTGGCATTATAGGTGCTAGTAGAAAAGGAAGCATCCATACCTTCACTTACTCAGTCATCTGTGACAAATGACCCCTCTAACCATATAACTCTCTATCCAATCCCACCAGAACCAGAAATCCATCAAAGAAAGTGCTCAGCATACATTAGAAAACATTTTTCCTAAACTATTATTACATTCTTATTGTAGATAGGCTGAATTTTTTAGATAAGCTGAATTTTTTAGATAGGTTATATTCTTTCATTTTTAGCAATACTGTAATATCTTTATTATTGTAACAAATAAATATGATGGTATAATAATAAAAATAAATACCCCCCCTCAAGCAGCTGCTTGCCACAGAGGTCTGACAGGAGCCTATCAGTTCATATGCCATAGTAGAAAGTCTGAGGATGGCAGACCTCAGCAGAAAAACAATACACACAACCATGCCTTACCCAGTGCTCAAACCCAGGTCTCTTAGATCAGGAGCCAAATGTGCTAACCACTCGGCCATGGGATGGCTAAATGGTATAGTGAAAACTAAAACAGGGGAAGAAATGCATGCATGTGTATGTTTCTGTGTGTTTTAAGGCTTACCCCCAACTCTACCATTTGCTCTATTTCTTACTTCTTACAGGAAATTTTGCTTGATATATGCAGCCATGTTTAAAAATGCAACTCCCACATAAATCAAGAGCCAATTGTTATGATAATGTGAGCATAGCCAACTGCTTGGAGATAGGCAACAAAAATAAAAAATTTTGGCCAAAATCAGTTGTTTTCCCCAAACTTTTTAAGTTTGGTATTTATATTACTTATAAACTTTTTTGTGATTTTTTTTTAACATATTTATGTTAATTTTTCAACATTTAACTTCATTACAAATATTAACAAACTGAAGTTTTAAACTTGTGATAATTTTGGAAAACACAACCTATTTTTTTTTGGACATACTATTTTTGCATTTTTTTTTTCTTTTTTATTTCATAATATTCTTTGCATTTGTTACATTCATATTGGCTTTATTTTACACATTCTGCATGTGTGTTTTGTGTGTTTCAATTGTAGTGTGTAAGAACCTTCATTCTAGATCTAGACACAAAGGTCCTCACTGATCAAAAGAGCTGCATTCCTGAAGATTGCTGTGAATGACAAATCTGGGTGATTACATGCCTAGCATACAAGTGATGTTAACCTACTCCATGTTAACTTTCCGAAATCTGCATGCAGACCGATAATATCTACGTAAAGTAGTATAAAAATATTTCGTGATAGGTATAGGTTTACACATTTTTTTCCTCTTCCCCCAAAAAAGGGAGAGGAGAAATATGGTAACTGTTTATGTTGTAAAATGAAAGTTTCAGAAGATAGGTATTTTTAGTGACAAAGAAAAAATATAAATTAAAAGATTTAAAAAATACCTATCTTCTTATATGCAACCTGAAAAGCATAAAATAAACTTAAAGCATATTGATGGTGCAATCAGTCATTGAATTCGTGTTCACTTCAAAAGGAGGATAGAGCACTGATATCTGCCCAACTAGATTGGCAGCACCCTATCTTTGAAATGAATGCGAATTCAGTGACTGATTGCACCATCAATGTGGTTTAGATTTATTTTCTGATTTTTAGGGTACATACAGGAAGATAGGTGTTTTTAAAAATTTTAATTTATATTTTACCTTTCCTGTTCACTTTGCTGATCATTTATGTTAAAGAAGTGCTTTAGTTTAGAGCAGGCATGAGGCAACCCTTTTGATATCTGGGGACTCACAATAATTTTGGTGCAATTATTTTGGTGGTAATTTTCGAGCACTTTCTTAACACTGACCCAGCTGGGTCAGTGTTGAGATTTATCTGTCTAATCTTGTTTTTTTTTTTCAAATCTGTCTAATCTTGTTTTTTTTTTTTAAATATTTCAGTATCTTTCAAATTACAGTGTCATTGTAATTCTAAATAGTGCATTTTCTGCTGCTTGGTTGTGTTGCCAAATGGTACTTAAATGCATATGTCTGTTTAGAAATTCTTTACTAATCCTTTGACTAATAAACAACTCAATTTTAAAGCAGAAGTATAGTCATGGTGCCATTTAAAACTTTTTTTTTATATTAAAACAACATCTGCAAATTGATTCCCAAAGATGATTTGATTTGTATGCCAAATATGTGTAATATTTCACAATACTTAATTTTGTGAAAACTTTTTGCTCATGAAATGTGTTATATATGAACTAGCAAGACTTCAACCTGAGAGATCATTGTTAGTGGACATGCATTTGTCATTATTAATTAAAGTAGAATGTGTACAAAAGCATGATCTTTTGATTCTAGATGTTTTATGCAGTATCTTGCCCATTAGGTGGTTCAACTTTGTAATTTTTACATATTTGTACATATTTACACATTATATTTGTACATATATATTATATTTGCATATTTGCTTTAATTATGAGGTTAGACAAAGGAGTCAGCAACCTCCTTTGAGCAGCATAATGTTCAGAGAGAGACTCCATTGCCTTGGGTGGAGTGGGGCTGGCTCAGTCGGTAGCGTGCTAGGCTCGTAATCTGTAGTTCCCAGGTTTGAATCCCAGCTGGGTCAGTGTTGAGATTTATCTCCGCAAAATTTCCCGCCCTGCCCATGGTCAGTAGGGGACACTGATGGGCTTGGATGGGATGTTAAGCCATGGCCCGTGTGCAGGAGAGCCATGCCCTGTGCACGTTAAAGAACACGCTGGATGGCCTTGATGGGAGGCTACCATCTGTCTTCCAACAGCTGTTCCAGTGGGTCCCCTCCCCCAACCTTCTCTGAGCCTTCGGGGTCTTTGTGACCTGGCCATTTAGACCATGGTGTGCAAAACAGTGTCACTCAGAGGTAAAACAACCCAACCCATTGGCTTGGCCATGTTGCCATTATGCATAATTATAGATTAGCGAATAGGGTTATGAACAGTGTGCCTAAAGGCCTCAGAAAGAGGGGGAGACCTAGGATGCATTGAGCAGACAATGTTAAACAGGACCTTGTTAGAATTGGTGTATAGTGGCCAGATGCAGCAGATGTAACTCAGGACAGATAGGTTTGGGGAACTAAATTGTGCAATCTGGTTGGACCTCTCTGTAGCCCATGGCTGCTTGAGGATGATGATGATGATTATCTGTACAAGGAATGAAGCATAACATCTGTAAGCTAACTTAACTACAAGTGAAAGGTGTCACATGTCTGAAAGAACCTTTGAGTGACAGATTCTTTTTGAGTGACAGTAATTAGAATATGTACAGTTTGAAGTAGTACTGATGCCAAAAATACAAAAACCTGATTTTTAGGGTAAAACTTAAAATCAATCCAATATTTTTCATATATCTGATAAATTCAGATTTTTGAACTTTCAAATAGGCTAAACTGTATGCTACTGGAGTTGCAAAATATTTTAATGGGACAATTAGTACAACAAGAGAAATTTAAATTTTAAAAATAAATAAAAAGTTATCTCAGTATATATTATATATTAAAAATAATCTTTATTTAATATCTAAATTAATAATAAATCTCAGAACTCTTTAATAATGCCAATCTTTTCAATTTATTATTGAATTTGATGCATTAGGAAGTAATAAATGTTTACGATCCTTCAAACTGCCATTAAAAGCAGAGCACAATGACAGCATTGGTTCACTTTTGTTTTATTTATATTGAACTATCTCACCAGCTGGCTGTCATCTCCTGTGATTTAATTGACTTGTTTATGCTAGATTCACCTGTGCCTGTTTTCAGTAGATACAATGAATTGTGCCAATGTTAAATTTTTATATTAGAGGTTTTGGGTCATTAATACGAAGATGCAGCCTTTTTTACCCTTAATTTTAGTGTATTTTGCAGTATAAAACTGTTTCAGTGTTTTGAAATTATCTTCTTTAAAGCAAAATAAGTTTTTGTGGCACTACTCTAGTCTTAGAATTTGCTGATGGCCAAAAATCCAAATATAGGCATTGTTTGCATGCCTAAAATAATTTAGGAGAAACTAAATAAAATATTTAATATTCAAAGAATATTATTATTTTTTTTTTATATTAAAGTATAAAATGCTTTAGAAAAGATGCAAAATTAAAAAGAAATTGAAATTTTATTAAGTTAAAGTAAGAAAAATACAATAAAATTCTGCAGTTTTAACAATAAAATAATGCTTATAATATTTTACTTCCTTTCAAATTTTTGCCAATTTATTAATCTCTATTAAATGCTTTTATTTTTTTGATATGTGATCTATTTCTGTTGATTTGTTATTTGGGCAAAAAAATTGTAAAGTTTGGGCAAAAAGCTTGGACTTTTTTTAAAGTAAATAACTGAGAAAAAATTACAGAAATGAAGTAATTTTTCTGTTTCAAGTTAAAATAAACATTTTTTTTTCATATGTATTATAATTATTTTGGTTCATTAGTTTGCTTGCTTTTATAATATGCTTTTCATTTTTGCTAAAGGTTTTGCTTTCATAAAATCCATAATTAAATACTTTTTAATTTGGTATCTAACATGTCTTATTTTCCTTTCCCTAGTTATTTGGAAAAAAAATGGTAAAAATTTTACTTTTTTTTTGACTGAGCACAGTTGAAAAAAATAATGCTCGGCCAACTGGTATAATTCAATTTTTCAAGCCTGCCACAGTAAAGGAGTAGTTTATTATGTTTCATGAATTAAAAAAGTTTCAATGCTTTTGTGGCCTGGATGAAATATTTATTTTCCCAATGTGGCCTAATAAACTAACAAATCTGATATGTCCATCTACAGATCTGAAAATACCTGTATCAGATTATGTTGGTAATTTGGCTATCTTGGCAAATGATGCCCACAAGATTAGCTTTTAGATGGGATGATAAAAAAAAAAGTAAGTTTGTTGATCGATACTGAGAAAATCGTAATAAAAAGTAGCATGGTGAATTATGAATTGTATGTGAGTAATATTTGAAATTGGAGAATTTTTGCTTAAAAAGTAGCAAAAATTTTTTCTTCTGTTCTTTTGAACGATTTTAGTCATTTTTAATTTAATTACAGTGACAGTTGTGTGATAGATAGACAATGTGCAACGTGAAGAAGTAGGTAAATAAGATTTCTGCAGATAGTGTGGAAATACAGGCTGATACAAGTAAAGTTAATACCTAAACTGTATAATAGTTTAACCCTCTTTGAAGTTTACTCTCGTAGTAAAACTTGATCCTTGTAAGAAAGATAACAGAAAACTTTGCACTTTTGGATACCAGATGGTGTGCATCTGATGCAAAGAGAGATTGCATTGACTTGGTCTTGTTGCTTGCAGAACTACAGATTTGTGAGTTGAGTTATAAACAGTATTCCCAAGGATGTGAGGGAAAGGAGCGGACAGAATGAGGTTGGTAGACAATGTCAAACAAGTACATGTAAGAACTGGCTTGCAGTAGTCAAAAGTAGCAATTTTTGCTAAAGGTAGGTATGCTTAGAGAACTAAACTAAATTGCACAATAATGTTTGACATTCATAGCCTGTAACTACTTATGGATTATATTTATGTGCTTAAGTATAAATGGTGGTTGAGTAGATCTTGTGATTCCTCTACATTTTTGCTTAGTTCACCTTGTATATGAAGGAAGTCGAACCTAAATATGTCTGAACTGATATTTTATGTGTGCTTTTTTATGCTGAATAATTGGCAGTAGGTAAAAAGTTTGCTTGCACTTCATAGTGCTCATGACACTATAAGAGATTGTAGTCAATTTTGCAGTTCTGTTCTTTAATTGTTTTTTTTTTAACCAATTGGTTCATTTACTGTAAACATAGGGAGCAATTGTAGTCAATTTTGCAGTTCTGTTCTTTAATTGTTTTTTTTTTAAACCAATTGGTTCATTTACTGTAAACATAGGGAGCAAGGTTTTCGATTTAGAATAAGTTGATAATTGTAACTACCAAAGAATTTTTGTCCAAATTTTGTTCCTGGGAAAACCTGACGCACAAGAAAAAATGTTTTGCTCCAATAAACTTTAACAAAAGCAATCACAAAATAAAATTAATATGAAGAATGACTACAAGCTCATACACTGTTATTAGGAAACTGTTTTACATGGCTGATAACTGTTCTTCCTTGCAGGAAACCTCCAAAACATAAGTCCAGAATTTTTTGGATCAGACTTCATAATGTAACGATATCAGTCTAGTTAATATGTATTTATTATATATGCGAACTATTCTATATATCTAGCTGATAGCTATTTTGTACTACCCTGATAATTTATTTTTTACCTACAAAAGAAAATTTATTTCAATATAGTTTACTTTAACAGTGTTAATAGAAATAGTCAATTATGTTTCAGCATTTTTCACACTTTGCTACATATTTTGTTTAAGTGAATAAAGATTAATAATGTGAAATAATATAGGATTCATTTGCTAACAATGTAAAAAAAAGTCGGTTTCAGTTATATAAATATGTAATTATTCTGCAACCATTTTATAATATTCAAATCCAGAAGAACTCTGCTTCATGTTATGTAAACATTTTAATTGACATAAATGGATTTATTTGTGCAAGACCATTTTCTTTTCCTCTTCTTAAAAAGTTTCTTTAGAAAGTTATTTCATTAAAGAAATACAATTTTCTTATTCAAATGAAAAGAATACATGATTACAGATGCTGTGTTCTGTTTAACCAGTTCAGGTGTAATTTATAGATCCTAGCCTTAACTATAGTGTCTCTGTCATCAAAGGCAAAAGTCACTTAAAATAGTGAATATACTTGATAGTTTAGTGAATGATAGTTGTGTTTAGTTACAATTTGGAAATGCTGAATAAAGAAGAATGTGAAACCTACAAATTGATTATGGACAAGTTAGATTAATTATTCTCTAATGGGTTAATAATTCAGAAATTACCAGTAGCATAAATTATTTAAAATATCTGGAAATACTGTAAAATATCAATAACACAATAAATTGTCATATATGATGATAAATAAGTGGTTTGGTTGATCAAACTACAGTTATGTGCAATTAGTCATAAATATTAGTCACTTTTATCTTAATCAAGTAAAAGTTATTAATATAACATTAATACGTTGATTTTTAAGCCTAAAATGTTAGTGATATTTACCTAATTTTCTAGTGTGTCTTTGTAATTTTGATTACATCTCCAAAGGAATATTCATTTCTCACTTCTGTTTTTGTCACCTCTCAAGAAACGATAAATATTGAAACAGAATATTCCAGTAAACAAAATACATAATTTCTGGTGAATTTGAAAAAGTAAAAGTGGTTTTATATGTCAGAAATATAAAGTGGGATGCTTAAAGTTTAATATTTTTGCATTGAACTTATAGCATGTTAAACTTGATTACTGGTATTAAAATCTAAATGTGAGTAATATTGGAGAAAGTGATCAAGTGAAAATAAAATTAATTCATTTTAAGTTTCAATTTAGAATAAGAAACAGTGATTTTTGTTGCATTTATGTCTACATTATTATATAGAATATGGTCAAATGGTTAGCACGCTTAGCTACTGATCTAAGGGACCTGGGTTCGAGCCCCGGATAAGGCATGGATGTTTGTGTCGTTTTTCTGCTGAGGGCCTGCCATCCTCTCAGACCTTCTACTATGGCATATAAACTGACAAGACTCCTGTCAGACCTCTGTGGCAAGCAGCTGCTTGAGGGGGTATTTATTTACAAACCAGTAAATTCTTGAATATGTGATCACAATTTTTTAAGTATTAAAACAATAAAAACTGTATAAAGTAAAACTTGATATCCCCCATGTGTTCTTACATTTCAGAGAATACAATGATACTATTATGGAGAGGTATCTTTCCTCCTTCATTCAATTAGGAGGTGAATTTTAGTATCTATGAAGACAACTAATAAACCTATTAAACAACCCTACTAAGAACACGAATAATTAATATCTGATTTCTTCCAATATTTTTTAATAATATGCTTTTGAATCAAATATTACTTTAGTAATAGTTAACTCTTCTTAATAATATCTAAATATAAATTTAAAACATTTTATTTAAAAAAGTACATTAGTCGCCGGTTCTTGTGGTCTTTTTGACCTGGCATTTTAAGCCATTGTACAAAAGTGCCACTCAGGGGTAAAACAAAGTGCAACAAACAGAGCTGACCACAAGTGGAATGTTTTTTCGCAATTTAAATTTTAATATTCAAGTGATGAAGATAATCCAAAGAAGTGCATTGCTGATTATATAAGATATTTACCTCTGTTCGAGTTGCCATAAAATATATGCTGCAAAGTTTTTTTCCGGTTTTTAAGGAACCTTAGCATGACATATTTTGCATACTGTAATGCTAAAGGAGCCATTATTACATCTAAAATGAAATGGATCATTAAAATGCAAATAAAATGCTTGTGTACTGTTAAACACACTACACAATATTAAGTTAATCAAAATGTATGAAGTTACTAATAGCAAATTAGGTAATTTTTTTAAGTTTGTTTCACGGGTCATGTTATGAAAAGATGATTCACATTAATAGGTTCACTAAATATGTAGATTTCTAATGTTGCAACAAGAGTACAAAATGAAATTGATTTTATTTATGAAGTTAATACTTGTTATAATAAATTTGTTGAAAAGAAATAAAGGATATCTGTCATTTAAATAGTTAATAGAACAATTTTGAAAATTTTCATAAAAGCATTTCTGCAAGCAAGGCAACTATGTTTTTATTAGTATACAATGGCAGGCTAATTTCACATTTCACAGATCTAAAGTAGTTTTGAATAAAAGTAAAAAAAACTTCATAATTAAATTACATGCTTGATGAATTTAGAGCTATCAGAATGCTCATATTAAAGTCTTAGTACAAACTTTGTATTCTTGGGCTTTCCCTTTAAATGTTTTTTATTTCCAGTTTTATCCTATGTTTATTAAACTCTTGTCACCTACTTTGTCCACTTGTAAGAAAAGCCTATAATCAGGAGAATATCTCACAAATATGCAGTGTTATGAGAATAGTAATGCTGCATATATGTAATGTAGACAATAAGTCTGATACAATTGCAGTTCTCCTTGTGATGTACAATCAGACTCCATTTAATATGGGGATACATTTCAGAGCATACAGCAAATAAGCATTCAATGAGGTTTTTATATGGTGCTTCTAGATGCATTCCTAAAATTGTAATTTATTACAGTTATACGATAAATTAAATGACCAGTATAGTCCAAATTCTTAATTTATTTTCAACACAAAATATGTATATTATACAGGGTGTTTCAAAACTCTCTGTACATATTTCAATGGGAGATAGGGAATACCAAGACACACTTTTTTTTGTCTATGAATGTATGCCCGCTAACGTAACTCTTCGGTGTTGAGGGCGCTGGCAGAAATATCAGTTGAGCTGGTACATAAATGAATGGAAACAAGTGTAAACAGCATGTTTATTTAAAGAAGGGGCTCAAAGTTGAAACCAGCATTAACTGCCATACATGTTGAAAGAATCCCCGAATTTTTCGAATATTTGCAGCGGCGACAATGATTCTTGCGCAGAGAGTTTGCAGTTCATCTGAGTCAATAGGAGTCTCGTATACGAGGTTCTTCATGTGTCCCCCGAGGAAGAAATCGATACATGTTAAATCGGGCGATCTGGGTGGCCAGGTGACCGGTCCACCCCGTCCTATCCATCGGCCCCCAAAAGTGGGGTTCATATAATATCACACATCATTGCAGAAGTGTGCTGGCCCCCATTGTCTTGAAACCACATTTGTCTTCAAATAGCCAGAGGAACATCTTCCAGCAGTCCTTGCAACATTTCTTCAAAAAATATTTGATAAATCTGCCCGTTGAGTCGGGGAGACAGCAGGTATGGCCCAATCAAAATGTCATGGATGATACTCGCCCAAACATTGACAGCAAACCGTTATTGATAACCATGCACCATTGTGGCATCTGGATTTTCATGCACCCAAACTTCAGAATTGTGCACATTAAACATCCTCGCATGTGAAAGAGGCCTCATCTGAGAAGAGCACGAGCTGGAAAATCGGGCTGCACCGCGGTGCAACATGATTTTCGGCACCAGTGCACAAATTTCACACGAAGATGGTAAACCTGAGGTTGCAATGTCTTGACTCTCTGATGATGAAATGGGTGTAACTGCTGCTCATGCAAAAAACTCAAGTGCTTTTGCCTGGATTGTCCTCAGTCCACCATAGGATCCCTTCTTCCCTGTCAGGAGTGCGCATGGTTCTCTCCCGACCAGTGTCATGCATGTTTGCATGGAATGTTCCAGTTTCTCACAGATGCTGGTGCAAATGTTTGGGAAGCGCTATCAGTGCAACCTCACAGCAGCTCTTCCATTTCCATTGGTAGCCCCAGATGCATGTCAGCCATCTCAGCAGTCGTGAAACACTCCTTGTAACACGTGTTGAATTACGAATACCGACGGCAAACACAAGTCCATTCCCACTTTGCCCCTCTAGCCAATTGCAGCGCCGCCAAACAGTGCCCTCTAGCACTGAAATGTAAAGTCAGCGGATATGCATTCATAGACAAAAAAAAGGTTTGTCTTTGTGTTCCCTATCTCCCACTGAAATTTGTACAGAGAATTTTGAATCGCCCTGTATAAAGATTTACTTTGCATACAGGAAGATCAACTCAGTTTGGCTCATCCTCCAGGCAATTATTAGCCTTCTTCTTGAAGGCATCAACAATGAATTTCCCTGTCTGAAGTTTTCTCTCATGAAGCATTTCTTTTTAGCAAGATGCCAGTTTAAGAACTCCTCTCTTCACTTTAGTGCTGCATTCAAAATTTGGGTCATTTCCAGTTATAATATCTATAGCATCACTGATCTTATTAATAAAATCTGTCAATAAACATTAATTTTCTTCCCACAGTATCATTAATTGCAGAGCCTTTATTATTTTCAACAAGGAATTTTACTATTCTGCTTCAATCAGTTCTTTAGTAATCAGACCTGTCTCATAAGATTGTAGTAACTCTCGCACTTTGTCAACATTGCCCATCCCTAGTTGATTGGTGAGTCATTGATGATGTCATTAACAACTGAGTTCCGTTTTTTTTTTTTTTCAAAATTCTTGGAATCATTACAAGCCTCCAATCTTACATTTTCCCATGATCTTTTCATGCAACTATTGGACATTTCATCTCACGATACACTTGATATACCCGATGGCCTTCAAAATATCATAAGATATGCAAAATTCCCTAACTGTCAATTTTATCAGACCCTACTTGGTCTAATTGTTAACATACCTGACTGCTAAGACCAGTGGGCATGCCCTTGTGTGTTTGTATGTTGTAGTAGAAACCAAGACGAGCCTAATATAGCTTTTAGGTTATCACCGTCCTTTGTGTAGGGAAATACCTTCTTTTTAAAAAAAATTAATTTATTGACCAGACCTGGATGTAGGGAAAAATGCAGGGGGGGGGGGGGATCGAGCAGGAAATCCTGTCCACCTCCCACCCTCATCATCGCAGCCACTTTTTCTCAACCTCAAGTAACAGCTGGAACAATACCTTCATGAGACACGGAAAATTGTGTACTGGTAGAAAGTTTGTAGCATCAATTAGAGGAGAACTTGATTGGCTGCCAGTAGCTCAGTGGTCCAGAGCACCTGACATGTTATCAGGAGGTCATGGGTTCATATCCCACCCGGCTCAAGACAATTTTTCCTCTAAAATTGATCGACATTAAATTCAAAGTGATATCTTCCTGTAATATATTTGTTTAAAATGTTTTTTTATCCTCTGCTTCAATTACTAGGACTCTCAAAAGGAGAAGAGGAGGATGCATGACCCCCATGATCCAACTCTGAGTTTGACTATTTAGCTCAGTCAGTTACTTGAAGATGCATCACAAGTAACAGGGCTTGAAATTTCCAATGACATAATTCTGCTCCCGTCAGTTGAATAAGAAATGTTAGGTGAAAGGAATACTACTGCCGCAGACAGAGTCATATCAGTGATCAGAGCTTCCAAGTTTTCTGGGTGATTAAGGGCATTGTCAATCAGTAACATTACTTTGGCCTCCAAGTTATTGTCCTCATTATAGCACTTCCCTTCTCTATATTGTACCTCTGTTCTTTTGTGAATTATTTGTGGAAAATGTCCTTTATCACCCATGTTTTTTGGGTTGGACCTCCAAATAATAGGCTCTTTAGAATACCCTTTCATTGCTCAAGATATCTGCAAATAGCAAGTGTTATAAGGTATATATAAAGAAAGATCCAATGGCCAAGTGGTTAGTGTGCATGGCTACTGTTTAAAGGAGCCTGGATTTAAGCCCTGGATAAAACATGGGCATTTCGTTTCTTGTGTTGTCCTTCTGCTGAGGTATTGCTCCCCTTCATTAAAGATCCGTATGACATATATAGACAGTGGCAAGCAGCTGCTTGAAGAGGTTTTTTTTTTTCAATTTTAAATTTCTTAAAGTATTTTCATCTAGCATTAGCATAAAGCAGTCTTTGGCAGCTTGGAATAATTTGTATAATTTTGTTTTCGAGATATAAAAGAGTGTGATGGCATTCTCTTCCAATTAAGACCAGTTTCATCAACATTTTGAACACCAACACAACAACCATATTCAAGGTTGCTTTAACTGTGGCAGAAAATTCATATGCTATTGATAATCAGCACTCACAGTTTCACCATACACTTAAAGGCTATGCAAGTTGTTGTAACACTTAAATGTGTCATTCATCAATTGTCTCATTTTTTTATTCTTTGCCGTGTTCTTGAACTTAGGAAAATGTTTCTTGCCTTCCCTGCAATGATTAACTGGTCAGCAGTGTATTGTGCTTGTTCTGCTCTTCAGGGCTATGTGGGCTGCCCCTCAGCAAAGGAAGTTCCTCCATTTTCTCCAACTGATTGCTTCTTGAACATTTTGAGCTTCATTGCAGTTAATGCAGTCTCATACTTAGCCATTTTTTTTTATATTTTCAGAAATTTTTATAGATGTTTTAACTAAACCTAGAGAATGGTTCAGATCCATTTGATACTCACCTTCAAGTTGTTTTAAAACTTCCATTTAAGTTAGATCTTATGCTTTTTTGTTGGGTTCATTAACGTTATCACTTGCACATGTTTTGTTTACTCATTATGTGTATACAAAAAGCTTTATGAATTTTCTCCAAAATACAAAAAGGTGGCAAAATGCAGACTTGATTACGTGTGGCATACGCAGCCCAACTGAGTGAAGCAACTCTCAATAACCAGTAAAATTATTTCTATCATAACCGCAATGCTATTTGCAGTGATGTCATATAATGGCAATTTATTGTCTATTTCTCTCAAAAGGTGGTCCTGGAATAATCAGCGTTGTATGTGGTCTAACTGCATTTCGAAAGTTGTCAGCCTTAACTTCAAAACTATGACAGACATAAAAAGCACATTGTAGAGCATAGAAATGAGTTTGGGCACATACAGTACTCGATAGCCTAATGGGGCGTAGGCTCAAAATGTTACAAATAGCTGCGAGCTCTGTCATAATTTAAATTTACGTTATTGCTTATAATCATGAAAAAATAAACAGAAAATGTAATTTTTTTTTATTATGATTTATATTTTTTATAAAAGTCTAGTAATTAATATTAATGAAACCATTCGGCCTGTTTGTGCTACAAAACATTAAGATTTTAATTTTGTGTTCAAATAATAATTATTTTAAAGTTTGATAACTGAGTTAGTCACAAACAGAACTAGCCAGTTGTGAAATAGGAGGAACATATCTTGAAAAGAACAGAAAAATTGCCACATGTGCTATTTACAGATTCGAAATGACCCTCCAACAACTACCATGTAGGATTAAAACTCCTGCAACTTCATTTCATCATATAGCTTATGTCATGGGTGGCCACCTTTATAAGCTTGGGATCGACATTTTAGCATCCATTACATTGTTTAATGGACTAAATTGTCTTTTAAAATCGCAATTTTGACAGCATAATTGTTGTAAATTAATTTCTGTTTCAAAGGGAAAAGTGAAAAGAAAAAAAAAATCTATTAGTAGATATTTATTAAAATTAGTTGATATTGTGAATCACAAGCTATTTTCAAATGTTCAGGTACAGAATTACCAAGATAAATGCAGTGCAAGCTTATGAACTTGGAATCGACATTTTAATATCCATTACATTGTTTAATGGACTGTAAATTGTCTTTTAAAATACTATTTTGACAGCATAAAATTTTTTTGACTCCCCGAGTCTGCAATTGGATATCTTCTCAATTTCTTCAGTTATTTTGTATTTTTGTAAAAAATCTTTGATTTTATTGATATATATATATATTGATTTTATTTCCATAGATTTATAAATCATTATCAATTTTTGGAGTTTGTTATGATACATCTTTGCCATTGTTTTCTGATGAGGAAATCTTGCAAGTTGTTGTGGACTTTTTTAGGATTACTTAAGATTATTTTGTAATTTTCATTATTTCTTAGTTTTTCAGTAAGAAAAAATTTGATTTTTTTTTTGGTTTCCTGAGAATGAATGATATTTTGTGTACAGAAGCAAAAAGAATTTCCTTGGCATGGGAATCAAACCTCCTGTGACTGGGGAGATGACGACACAATTTCATCAAAGGCTTCTTCTGTTACTCTGGGGTAGTGTATCACCCCTTAGCAAAAGAATGCCCCCCCCCCAAGTGTTTTTATATTAATATGGTTATTTCCCTTAAAATTAATTGGAGAATATTCTATAATCATTATTGAAAATGTATTTGACGTCAACACAATTATAAAATAGCGAAAACTTAAAAACACATCTGACAAAAATATAACCACAAAAAAAAACTGAGTTGCATGAGTTCACTTGTAATCAATCGTGTAGGCTATATGAAAAATGTAACAGGAACATCAAATGTAAAACTTATGTATTAAGACTAAATCTTTTTACGCAATAAATATAATTATGGACAAGGCTTATATATGGTAGGAGATTACTTAACCTTTCTTGGATGAAGTATCTTTTGCTACTACTCACCATTTTCAAATTATCTCTAGGAGCAGGAATAAATAAAAGAAATCAGAGCCACAACAGGATAAGTTTTGCTACTTGTAAAGTGCAAATGGTAAAAAAAAAATATTTTTTGAACCGTTTAAATATGTTTAAAAAGGTAAAATTATGTCTTCTACAGGATATACAGAGTCCAAGGATGCTATGTATTGCTGGTCTGCTGTACATTCTATTTCATGTAGACATGATACAGCTTCAAAGCTGGCATGTCAGGTGTTGGAGACAGCAGAAAATGTTCTGTGAACATGCGTTATGGCATGAACATTAGATTATTCATACATGAGAATTATTCACATAGTTCAGCATTTGAATATTTGGGCATTGTTATCTTTAGAGTTTCTTGACAGTTTGTTGAACAATTTCAGGGATTGCTAGCATCCAATACACCTATCATGTATGTATGTATTGTATCAATCCTCTATTCCATTTGTACATATGACATAATGTAGAAATTAATCACCTATACAGTATATGTAGTGTTGTGTATACAACCCTATATAGTAATATGTATAATGTATACAGTAATGTACAGTATATAATAAAGAGTACATATGCAAAATATAATTTCACAGTATTTTTAATTGCATAAGAGAAATGGAAGAATGAAAGAATAAGTAAGGACGTTTTTGAGGTTCAAGCCGTTCCTAACTTAAGCCAACTGTTGGCTTTGAATTCCTTCCCATCAGAAGGTTGTACCTCTTGGAAGGTTTGAACAGTATACAGAGGCTAAGAGCCTTTTTTCACAAAGTGTTGCCATCAATAGGTACAAGTTTGTGGTTCATTCTTCCAGCCATATGTTTAATTCCTTTTCGATTATTGGAGCACTTGATGCCACAGCCTGATAATTTCTCTCTCAAATCTTGATTGCCCAGATGCTACATTTATTGTGGACATATTTACACACCATATTGGATACCTGCATACTATTTCTAATAAGTCCATCACAGCAAGTTTTTCCTTCAGTGTTAGAACAGATTCTATTTCTTTGGTTGAACACCAGATGAAGCAGTTGGCTTGCATTTAGGGGTCATGTTGTATGAAAATATGTCTTGTTAAACAGTAGAATAACATTAAAACGTGGCAAGATGCTCACATTATGAGAGGCACACAGGAACTGAGACAAGACTGAGGGAACCAGATTCACATTTCCCATCTCATGCTCACTCTGGAACCGTTCATTCAGTGGAATGGCTGGCAGAATTGCAGGTACTAGGTCTTATTGTTATTTTTCTTTTTTTTCTTTATCAACACATATAGTTGAATTTGTGTAAATTAAATGTGTATATGATGCAACTACATGGAGTTCTATTCTGCATATTACTGATGGTATGTGAATATAGGTTAGAGTTGTACGAAATAATTCTGGAAATTACTACAAGTAGACCTGATATGCAATAAGTATAATGCAACTTTCTTTTTCCAAAGTTCATTGTATGCATACTTAAAATGAGCTAAAACTCTTCAAACTAAAATATTATCAGTGATTTGCAGTTAAAATTAACAAGCACATTTCTTAATAATTTTGCAATTTATATATATATACTTTTATGAATATATATATTACTTTTATGAACAGATGTCAGCTTATTAGGTACGCCTACTAGGTAGTGTGCTGTGCTTCCTTTGGCCTTCAGAACAGCCTGAATACACAGGGGCATGGAACTTAGAATATGCTGGATGCATTGTGCAGGAATCTTGTACCATGTGAAAATGATTGTGACGTGCAGGTGCTACAAACAGCCCATACCACCTCATCCCAAAGATGCTCAATAGGGTTTATATCTGGGGACTGTGCAAGCTAATGAAGCAAGGAAAACTTGTCAGCATGTTTGTGGAACCATTTGGTAGTGATACGTGCCTTGTGAGCAGGTGCATTATCATGCTTAATGTGTCTACCTGAGTGAAGATAAATTGTAGCCATGAAGAGATGTTTAAATATGCCATAGAGTTCAGATGTCTGTCAATGGGTATCAGGGTGCCTAATGTGTGCCAAGAACACATTCCCCACACCATCGTACTTATGCCACAGGCCTGTACTGTTGACACCAGACAAGATGGTTCCATGGCCTCATGTTGCTTGTACTAAAAAGGAACCTTGATTCTTCCAACTATACTACCTTTTTCCAGCCCTCAGTGGCTCAATGTCCATGCTCCTGCATCTGCTGGAGGTGCATTTTGGTGTATCGCTGATAACATTGGAACTTGACATGGTCGTCGGCTGTTGTAGCCCATTTGCAAAAAGGTCAGATATGTGGTGTGTTCAGAACTGACCTTTTGCACACAAATGTATAATTTTGCAGTGATTACTTGGTTGTGACCTGTCTGTTTGCTTGCACAATTCTCGCTAGTCTTCATTGACCCCTCAGATCCACAAGCTGTTTTCATCCACAGGATCTCCAGTCAATGTTAGTTTTTTGTTTTTCACACCATTATTGGTAAACCCTTGAAACGGTTGTGCCCGAAAAGCCCAGGAGGACAGCCGTTTGGGAGATGTTAGAATCAGTACGCCTAGCACCAACTATTATGCCACATTCAAAGTTGCTCGTTTTGTTCATTCTGACACTCAGTCCAACTCTAAGTGATGTTCAAGAGCTAGTCTGCCTGATTTATACTGCGGTCACATGATGTATTATGTGTTAGAATGAACCATTCTTGCGACGAGGGGTTGTGTACCTAATAAACTGGTATCTCAATGTATATAGCTGGTAATTAGAAAAAATAATTGAAAGATGTGTGTGGTTTACAAGTGTAAAAGGTTCTGAAATCACTGCCCAATGGGTTTTCTATAAGATCATAACATACACACGTGTATATGTTAAATATGCACGCAGTAGGAACAACCATTCTTAATACTTTGAAGAATAATGTTTATTTTTTTGAAAACTAACAAATCATTTGTAGTGTCAACATACTGGCACAAACTTTCTTGCCTAAACAAAGTTGGCACCATTCAACAAAAGCTTTCATTCTGTATGTTTTTTGCGCATCTGTATATTTTGTTCTACCATCATTGAACACAAACTGTTAATATAACTTTTTTCTTTATGAACTACATACAACTAACTTGTGCAATAAAATTCAGCACTACCTACATGGCATTAACAGGAATATTTTCAGGAGGTGGGGGGGACAAAAAAGTCAATATTTCAAGTTAGAAATATCTAGGTCAGCTGCCCATTAATGAACACAGTTGGAATGCAGCAATCATATATAATACCATAATACAACTAAGGATGCCCAAAACTTAAAATATACGTAAACGTTTTGAAAGTATATGTAAAAACGAGTTTTTTTATATTAGTAAATAAATGACATGAATTTTTGGTACACCTGTAGTATTCAGCATAAATTTTGCGATCATTTTTTTCGGTGGGGGGGGGGGGGTACAATTGCCCCACCACCGTGGCCAAAATCCATGTTGACAATAAATTTAGTCTTCAATTTTATATATATAAAATCAACCAATTTTAACCTTTAGATTTGTAAATTTACATGCATAGCCCTCAAGCAGTTGTGGGCTACAGAGGACCAACCACACTGTGCAGTGTTGCCCACCAAACATGTCTGTCCTGAGCAGCAGCTGTTGCATTTAGCCACTGAAGGCTAGTTCTAACAAGACCCTGTTTGATATTGTCTGCCCACCACATCCTAGGTCCTCCACTTTTCTACGCCCACACTGTTTATCACCCTATTGACTAATCTGTAATGCATATGGGCAACATGGCGAAAGCCATGCCCAAAATGCTCTTCATACTTAGTTAGAGTACCTTATTTAATCTCATCATTTCTTACAAAGTCAAACTGTCTAATTGTACAATCAAAGGTAGAGAAGCGGTATATATATTCCAAAAAATATAGCTTACATAAATAATGAAGATTTTAAAATAAAAAATCATTTTTGTAAACATTAGTGTTACTCCATTCCTCTCTCCAACTCAAGCAGCTACTTGACCACAGAGGTCTGACAGGAGCCTGTCAGTTTATATGCCATAGTAGATCTGTGAGGATGGCAGGACCTCAGCAGAAAAACGACACATCCATGCCTTTACCAGGGGTTCGAACCCAGGTCCCTTACATCAGTAGCCAAGCGCGTACATCCATGCCTTTACCCGGGGTTCGACCCAGGTCCCTTAGATCAGTAGCCAAGCGCGCTAACCACTCTGCCACGGGACGGCTGTAACATAACATTTTAATACCTCTTAATTGTTATGAGTTAATGACACTTAGGTCGATCATGACCTGTGTATCGATAGAATAGTGTAGAAATTTCTTAAGTAAACAGGTTTTGGCCACGGTGGTGGGGCAATTTTATCCCTCTAGAAAAAAATTGATCGCAAAATTTATGCTGAATAATACAGGTGTTCCAAAAATTCATATCATTTACTGATGGTCATTAACGGGTCATATGGCGACAGTTCTAATGATACATAGGTCGATCATGTGAATGGCTTACGGTAGTTGATTCTTTACAGGGCTAAGTTTCCCGTAGGCACTTATACTTAAATGCTGGCGCCTCTAGATTAGTTTATTTATTGAAGTAACAGCAAAATTATTCCCACATTAATCCTTGGAATGAATAAAAACACTAGTACAGTTATCCTTTAGCAAAATAGCTAGCTACAAAAGTCTTATTTCAAAGTTAGGAAGTTTTGAATATACAGTGGTTTCCATAAATTAAGGAAGAATTCTGTATTATGGCAATGGGATCTATAACTTCTAAAATAAGTTCTTTTGTTTTGAAAAATGTGATAGATTGTAAAGATCTCAATCAAATATATCATTATCTCGATTTTCAACAATAAAAATACCCTCACAAGCAGCTGCTTGCCATAGAGGTCTGACAGGAGCCTGCCAGTTTAAACGTCATAGTAGAATAGGATGGCGGGACCTCAGCAGAAAACACAAACATCCATGCCTGGGGCTCGAACCCAGGTCCCTTTGATAGTAGCCAAGCATGCTAACAATTCGACCACGATTCAACAATATTCTTTTAGTATTTAATGAGTTATGGAAGTTAAAATATTTCACAATAACAATGCCGGTCACAAAAATTGACTTAAGTAGGTAATTAAAACTTAGTAATAAGTATTGTTCGAAAAGTTTTTAGTGAAATAAGTGTATTTCAGAAGTTTGTATAAAGAATTATTTCACTATTCATTAGTTTTGTATAGATTTCTTAAGACACGCATTATTAAATATTCAGACTCCATAACTCATTAAATACTTAAACGAATATTGTTGCAAATCGAGATATTGATTTTTTTTATTGATTTTTCAAAACAAAAATTTATTTTAGAAGTCATAGAGCTTCGACGTTAGCTTCCCATTGACATAGGGTTGTTCCTTAATTTATGGATATCGATAATAAAATGTTAAATATGTGAAATCAATTTTTTCAATAACATATATAATATTTCTTAATAAAACCGTATTACTTATAATTAACATTTTTACATCTGTTTCATTTACATTAACTCATTTTTTCTTGGTTGCTTAAATAAAGAAAATACCAGTCATAAGTGCGCATTACCACTTTGTATTGCCTAGAGGCGCATGAAGTGTAAATCCTGCCCTGATTCTGGGAATACCTTAAAAAGAATTGTCTAGAAAGCATCGAATAGAATTTTTTTTTTAAATTTTGTTTGAACAGGATAGAAACAAAGAAGAAATTGTTGTGTAGCATAACGGTATAACTAAAAGAAATTCTTGTGTGCTCGGAATATGATTTCGAAGATGTCAGAGTTACAACTTCGACATAATACTGAAATAGTATGTCAATGTATTATTCTCTCCTGCAGATAAGCTGTTAGCTTTGCAGACATTTGTAAATAGAAGTGATTTATATGAATTTGTCTGAATAAATGATTAAAAAAAAGTTTGCTAAATTGTGAAACTAATGACTTTGCTATCAACTTTAATAGAAGAGGAGATGTTGTAAATTGCAGAAGAAGACGACACTGGAGAGAAGAACTGAATAATGATAAGGCTGTGATTTGAAGGCCCTTTTGCCTTCAAATGCCTGGAAACATTTATTGACGTTGAGGGGAAGGAAGAGTGCGATTCATTTCAACTGCTTCATTTGAAAAGATAGCTTGATTTAGGCACAAAAAAGGGAATTTTTCTGTAAAACCATCATCAGTCCCTCAATTCTTAACTGAAAAACTTTTTTAGCATAGTATATGTAGTTTTGGTAGTTGTGGACTAATACGAATTTTTGTTGATTAACCGAATTAATATTTTGCCTTTTATATGTTAATGTTTTATAATATCTACAGTCAACTCTCATTACCACACAACTCAAAGGAAACGAAAATTTTCAAATAATCGAATCTGTGTTAAAAATGTACATATGCAGTTTAACATTTAGTTGCAAAACCTGTAATAGATTCCCATCTACTGGAATATTTTTGTTCCTACGTTGATTAAACCATTTTAGCAGATTTACTGCACGATATCAGGAAATTTGGTTTTCCTCATTCTTTTTTTCCTTTAACGCAATCTATCTGTTTCAGTGCCAGATCTTTGTCCTTAAAAATGATTGACAGAGTACTTCAAGGAATTCAGAATTCTTTGGCAATATCATTTTTTATTTTTTCTTTACTTTCAACAGCAGTGATCACTTTTGCTTTATCACTTCTGCCAATGCATTCAACTTAAGCTTTGCTGCCATTGTCACTCTGTACCAACAGAAACTAGCTCTAAACTAAAACCAGCACTTTCTACGAGGATTGATTGGAAGAACATTTTGCTATCTGTCAGCCGTGCGGGGAAAGGGATAGCAGCGGGGTCGCATACACCATAAGGCGCATTAGGCACAAGCTGGGGCCACATTTTAAAACCTTACTCCCCACAAACAACAATATAAAAAACAGCTTAGTTATAGTTGCAAAATAAAATGCTTATTTTTAAATGCGAAATTCACTAGCGCAAACTAAAATGTGGAATTTATCTATAACGTTTATTGAATGCGAATTGGCAGATTCTTTAAATTGTGATGATTTAATTTATGGTTTCGCCAAAGAGAAAGCTCGCAATAAAACACTGATGATTTTTGATCGAAAAGTTTTTAGTTAAATGCTTCTCAAGAAATGATCAGTATTGCAATTTGGTAGTAAACTGCAATTCATGCTAAAAATATTTTAATGAATCTTAGTAATATCTATACTTTTGTTTACTGGGATTGAGTTATATTTTTGTGATTATTTTTCTACAATTCTTTAAATAAAATTTTTTAAATATTTTTCTTGAACCAAACACCAAATATTGCAAAAAACCTAAGAGGCCTCGAATCTAATGTGTACCTAGGGCCTCAAAAAGTTTAGTAAGGAGGCCTCGAACTAATGTACGCCCACGGCCTCGAATTTAATGTGCGCCTAGGGCCTCTTAGAGTTTAAATCCGGCTCTGGAAAGCAGGCATAGCCAATAATAATCGCTCTGTTCACCTGCAAACAGTATAGCGTAGCCAGTGAGAATCGCTTTGTCCACCAGTAACCAAACAAAATTTCATGGGAATTTTTTTTTTATCAAAAACGGATTTTCAAATATTCTTCATAACATATCGAGGTGACGATGAAAAAATTAGATAAAGAAAACACAATAAATATAGAAGGATTCGGTTGGGAATTAAAAAAATTTGAGTTAACGAGAGTTGACTGTATTTGAAAAAATGTTCATAATTTAAATATTTCATTTACTGTATATACATCTTTAAAATTTTGTTTAGTAGGTCCTTGTTAATCTGAATAATCGGAGTTTTATTATATGTGAATGTCACCCCCTCCCCCCTGCTCAATAAGCTGGACCCTTGTAAATAAATTACCCCTCAAGCAGCTATTTGTCACAAAGGCCTGTCAGCGTCTTACGCCATAAAGAAAATCTGTGGAAGGCAAGACAATAAAAGAAGCATTCATATCTTTACCGTGGCTCTAGCCCAGATTCCTTTGATTAATAGCTAAATACTCTAACCACTTGGCCACCGAGACTGGTTAAGACGCCGAAAAAAAAAATTCTTTTTTAGCCATATTTTAAAGAACAGCGTCAGCACTGGCCATACGCAATATACGAAATACTATAGTTTTATTGTAATATACAGCTACTAGAAATCAAACGGTTACATTGGCACCTCTTGATTTCTAGCTCGTTAATCCAACCCCAATTTGACGTCGAATGCTACAAATGATCTGAAAATTCTTCTCATTTATGAGGTCTACTGCCAGAAATAACTCTATTCACTAATTTTTAGCTCTCCTGCGCAAGTATATCGGGATTTGATCTCGAAGGACTTAAAGCAACCGTAATTTGGCATAATTTCTGCTATCTACAACTCGTAATACCTCCAGGCACCATTTTTTTTTAGCCCTCTACCACCAGTAGATCCAGATTTGATCTAGAAGGACCTGTCTCAATCAAAATCCATCAACATTCCCGAGATCTACGACTCAAATTGCTCCCATGCACAAATTTTTAGCCCTCTAGTACCCATAAAATTATATTTGGCCTCAAGGAACCCTCCGGATCCAAAATTTCATAACGTTTCCGAGATCTACAGGCAATACACATAAATTTTCACGTGTCTAGATCAAATAGATTTTCACGTCCAAAATCAAATTCTTGTCATAGATCAAGATTTGACCTTGGACGACACTTCAAATGTCAAATTTCGGATAATTCCCGAGATTTACGATCCGGATTACCCCAGGTGCGAATTTTCAGAGCTCTACCATTTGTGCATCATAGAATTTGTGCAATCCTCAGTCAGCCGTCACTCACAATCGTTTGTAAATAATAGATTCATGCTGTCGTTAAACAAAAAGGAACAAGTTAGATGATAAGTCAAAGAATTAAAGTTCAGTAGCACATATTCCATTGTAACGTTATCAAAGAACGTTTTTGTTTCCAAGATTTCCAACTTCTGTTGGCCAAGGGGGAACGTTTTAATACATATTACTTTTCATTCCCTTTAAGATGTGGAGGTACTGTTTTAAAAAATAATACTATCCTACTGAACTGTATGTCCAAATGTTACTATAGTTATAGTATAACAATGGGAATAAAATAACATATATATATACACATTAAATTTTGTATTCATGAATTACATATATCGATAAACAAAAAAGACAAACAATTTAACAAATCTTATAAAATTATAAACATTTTACTGGATAATCAGTGAAATGGTTGCGCTTGTTTACCTTTGCACAGTTCATCAATGGTTGGGGTTATCTTGCTAAGGTAGAGTCGCAAGTCATCTTCAACATCCAGCCTTTTCCTATATTTATTTTTTAAAGTAATTAAAGATGAAAAACCAGTTTCGCATAAATAAGTTGTGAAAGATAACAAATATTTGACTGCAATTCTTGACGAAGTCTGATATTCCTTCTCCACTCCAATCCAAAAACTAATCAATGGCTTTTTCGAATGAATGTTTTTTAAACTATTGTCGCAAGATACCTTAATCAACTCTTCTTTATTGGACAATGGAAGATCTAGCGACTTTTGAGCTCTCATGGCGTACCCCAAAAAATTTTACCGCGTACCCCACGTTGAGAACCACTACTATATAGAATAGCAATTTAACCTTTCCTGTCGGATGGAATATTTTAGTAATTGGGAAACCCTACTCTTATTATCCTCAAACCTACTCTCAAAACTAAATTCTCGTTACGCACCCCCGCCCCGAAGCAAAATCCTGGTTAAGTGCCTGATAAGCACTAACTTTTGCTCTTTTTTACCTAGTGCACGTTAAAAAACACGCTTGGATGGCCTTGACGGGAGTCTTTCATCTGTCTCCTAACAGCTGTTCAGTGGGTCCCTTTCATCTAACCTCTGAGCCCTTGGGGTCTCCTGTAACCTGGCCACTTAACCCATTGTGTGCAAAAATATTGCAAGACCTAGATATATCCTTTCTTGATTATATATCTTTTGCTGAGGTATTGCCTTCTTCACAAATCTCATTGGATATAAATTATACTGGCAGAATATTGTCTGTGGCAAGCAGCTACTCGAAGGGAAATTTTTTAAAATCTTTTAATATGTTAGATTTTTTTTTCTTCTTACCGAACTCGGTAACTATTAAAATAATTCAGCCCTGGGTTCAAAATTGTACCTGAACATGTCTCTATTGTGTATATTTAAAACATTTTTTAGGTGAAACTGCTGTGCTCTGTACTTTCCGATCAACATGTGCAGCTTCATTTGTCGATCGAATTATGGCTCACCTTATTGGAGAATTGGATCACCTATTGAGAAACCCTGACGGTGCTATCTGGAAGTCTTTTATTCGTATCCCAACCAGCAAGAATTTGACATAATTCGCCAACTTACAATCATTCAGATGTGTGAACAGGCTAAAGGACTAGAGTGCTTTGAAACCATTGGCATTATTATGACCGATGAACAGGACTAGAGCAAGCTATATTGCTGCCCGGAGCGAGCTTTGACATCTGCCCTTCTTCACCGTCAGTTCCTAGCTAGTTAATTGAAAATATTTGACGCTCCTTAAAAAAAATTGCCGCCTTGCCGATAAATCTGATCAATTTGACTACGGATATGACATTATCGATACCTAATATTTTGTAGAATAAGACGGTGTATAATTTTATTGGTGTAAATTATGATTTAGTAAGTCTCCGTCCCGTGGCCGAGTGGTTAGCGCTCTTGGCTACTGATCTACGGGACCTGGGTTCGAGCCCGGAGGTAAGGCATGGACGTTTGTGTCGTTTCTCTGCTGAGGTCCCACCATCCTCACAGACCTTCTATTATGGCATATAAACCTGACAGACTCCTGTCAGACCTCTGTGGCAAGCAGCTGCTTGAGGGGGTATTTATTTTTTATTATGGATTTAGCATTGGTAGTCTAATCAGAAACCATATATGCCAAAGAACTGATGTTAAGAAATGAACACCATTTGTATGAAAATATTTGATGTTAAAATGTATACTACTAAACGAGTTCTGATTATGCAAACTGTACTTGTAATAGTAATTATTTGGCAATGGCCGATATGTCATCGCCTCTATTTTTTTCTCATAATGCTTTTATCACTGCAATAGGTTTTATTAAAGTTTCCATTTGTATATGCCTCATACAAGGAATTTGGGGATTGGTGTGTATTTTGCGATATTTTAGTTTTCATATCCCTGGTTTGAAAAAATATGCCTAATATTTTTTATCAATGAGGAAAGAAACTCCACTAGTCAGGTGTTAAATTGCTATCAAAGTATTTTTTGTTTTGTTATTGGATTTAGTTACTCCTAAAACATAAAAGCTGTTAATGTATTCCATCTCATTGTGTAAGAATTGTTTCAAAATTTTCATTTAAAGACGAAACTAGTTGATATTCAAAATACCGTTTTTTAAACGAGGGCAAATTAGTGTTCTTTGATTTAACCTTAAAATGAATGCAAATGTTTTTACTATGTTATCTGCTCATTCGTAAGCTAGAATTTTATTTAAAAATTTATTTTGGTCGCGCCTAGAATTTTAAAGAGGGCTTGTTTAAGAGAGTGAGGGTCTGTTCAACTGGCCGAATGTTTTCAATTAAAATATATCTCTAAAAGCTGTAAAATGCGCAGTCCCGATCCATAAATAAATTCTTCTTAGCATCAGAATACTTAACAGGGTATTTACTAAGACATATCAAATTTAAAAATGTGATACGCTTAAGTAGGGGAAGGAAAAATAAATATTTGCAACGTGATGACAAGTAATCCATAATGTACGCAAACAACTGAAAAAAATTCAATATATATTTGATTTATTTGTGCAAAATTTGCTTTGAAAATGTGAAATTAATAGGAAAAAAATTCCCTTTGCATGTAACTTTTTAAATGAAACGTTAATATTTCAGGTAGGGGAAGGATCTATCTCTATTCTTCTTAATCCTATTTGGTTCAGAGAAATTTAGAGAAGGGTAGCAGCCGAGTTCAGCTGCCTATTAATAATTATAAATAAATAATAAAAATAAATACCCCTTCAAGCAGCTGCTTGCCACAGAGGTCTGACAGGAGCCTGTTAGTTTATATGCCACAGTAGGAGATCTGAGAGGATGGCAGGACCTCAGCAGAAAAACGACACACACATCCATGCCTAATTCCGGGGCTCGAACCCAGGTCCCTTTGATCAGTAGCCAAGCGTGCTAACCACTCGGCCACGGGACGGCCCCCTCAAGCAGCTGCTTGCCACAGAGGTCTGACAGGAGCCTGTCAGTTTATATGCCAGAGTAGAAGTCTGTGAGGATGGCAGAGACCTCAGCAGAAAACAACACCAACATCCATGCCTTACCTCCGGGCTCGAACCCAGGTCCCGTAGATGAGTAGCCACGGGACGACATAGCTGCCTATTAAATATTCTCATCTATAGTAGCAAAAGCAGAAATTTGTAAAAAAATTCAAATCGACATATTTTGAGTTTAAATTTTTCGGAATAATTAATAGAAAATGACTATGTTATGTTATTACAAAGCCACATTCACAGCTTTGTTCTGCATAAAAAAAAATTCGGTGAGAAAATGTCACTGGAGAAAGATCAGATCACTCTAAATCTTGAATTTTTCTACCAATTCGCTACCATATTCAAAATCAAAAGTTTGGAAAATTTGACATAGATTTTATCTGTAGTGACACTTTTCAATGAAAAGTTTATTTTTAAAGTTGGGCAGTTCTAATGTGGCTCTGCATGCATAACAAGTATGTAAAGTGTTTTCAATAGTGTATTTTTCGCGCAAGTTAAGAAAACTCGATTGTCCATTCTTCACCTGTGGTACGCCAACACAGTCCTACGCTACAGAGACTAGCATCACTATAATAAAAAGATTCCGACAGGGAAATTGTTGGTGTCGTTTATAGATTGCAATGTTATGTTTTTACTAGTGAGCAGGGATTAACGAACTTTTGCTTTGTCAGATCAGATAATTAGTGCAGTTTCTTGTCTTATACATAAGCACGAAAATAATAAATCGTCATAAGGGCGAATAATAATGTTCTTGTTTTACTTCAGGTGAAATATGTTCTGTATTATACCAACCTGGTTCTGTAGTTTATTTTCCATTCTCTTGAGAAGAGGTTATTTTAAAAGCCGAAGCAGATATATAGCTATCTTCTAAATAGCGTGATTTTGTTGATATAGAGTTCTTTAGTTGCTTCAGTAATTCCCAACTGGTTTCTCTTGTCCAAAATCCAGAGTTCCATTCTAGTCTGAGAATAAGGCTTGAATAGGGTTTCCCAGATGCTAAAAATCTTCCACCGGACCGAATAGGAAAGGTTAAAATGATATTCTATATGAAATAAAATTTTATAGTTGTTTATAATTATTTTTATATCTGTTTTTAGTGTCGGGCATGTATGTAAAGTGTTTTCAGTATGTATTTTTCGTGCAACTTAGATGAAGCTAAAATAAAACACAAAGACACCTGTTTTTTGGATTTCAAAGCAGGTAGACAAATTTGAGAATTCATACCGGATTTTTGGGGATTTCCCCCTCCCCCTCATCTTGGGTACGTCCCTGTCCAGGTGTGAATATTTATGAACACAATAATTGCACTTTAGTACTTTTTAAAATTTTATATTATAATTTTTTTGCGAATATTGAATTTAATATGCGTTTTTGTTTAAGTGGTATTCGAATTATAATAAAGCAAAAAACGTTGAATTTTTACTATAGCTATGTCGTGGTAAATGGATCGTTTCAGAAGTGTGTCGCGGTAAATGAATTATTTCAGAAGGGTGTTGCAATAAATGAATTGTTTCAGAAATGTGTCGCCAATAAAAAGGTTGGAAAACACTAAATATGTACATAAAAAGTTTAATGGTTTAGTTATAATATTTTTGTAATATGACATTTTCGATGTTGTAAAGAAATTATAACGAACTAAGAAGTTATTTTTAAAGAACTGGTTTACATAACTCATTTTACAAGATGGCCTTTCAATAGTAACATACAATGCTTGATTTCATCCACTCTTGATGCCAGACTCCATACATTTTTTTTTATCTAGTTTTAGCAAATAATTATAATAGCTATTTTAGAATTTTGATTCTCCCTCTTTCATTCAAAAAATTTCTATTTTAGATTCATCCCCAATATCCAATAACGCATATGGTATGTTCTTGTTTATTGATAGTATTGTATCAATATTGTCCAGAAAAAAATTGAGTCCTTAAGTATCAGGTTTCACACAATGCATGCAACTAAACTTTATTTCTGTAGCGATCAACAGATAGTAAGGGTGTTTCAAAAGTAGGTTTACGACTTGCAGAAAATGTATACATTTATTAATAAATGGTAGATACAAATAAAATACATAGAAATGTAACAAAACTCATCAAGTTTTGTCAGATACGTTTTCCACATCGTTGGACAGGCCGAGTGGTTCTGATGTCATGGCTACCTCGATATCCTGATTTAAATGCACTAGACCTTTTCTTTTGTAGATCTGTTAAAGATAAAAGTTCACTTTCCACCTTTACCTGCCAATGTTCATGATCTACGGGTAGTAATTAAAGGCTCAGTTGCAGAAGTCACTACAGACATGCTATGTCGCACCTGGGAAGGAGTTCATTATTAATGGGATATTTGTCGTGTTACATCTGGAAGTCACATCTAACTGTCACTCTGATGCATCCGACAAAACTTCGTGTATTTGGCTACATTTCTGTGTATACGATTTGTATCTATTTGTTAATAAATTTTCGAACACCCGGCACTGTCCGGGTCTCTTTTGATCTGTGTATTCTGATTTTCACTGATCTATAGGTTAGTTTCGTTAGAACTCCGTTCGTTACAACTCTAGCACAGATTCAACAAGAAGAATTGCACGACGTTGCTGAAGTGAGCACGTGCCTCATAGCCCGTGGATTCGTTTCTATACAAACTGTCCAGATTTTTATTCCAGTTTCACAGATTTTAGTGCCTGTGGTTTACGTGATACTCGACCGAATGGTCCCAAGTTTCGTACGCTGGTTCCCCCTACGTGCGCCGGTGTTGGGTTATAATATTAGGTCTCTATCTGTAATGGGACGCCTTAATATAATGTGTTTGGGAATGTGGGGAATCTGGCAATGGCAGCAGATTTACATGTTATGATTTAACGTTCACAGCACTAAATAGCAATAATGAATTTGGCAACGACTTCGGTTTCCCATAGGAAGAGCATGATAAATGCCCTTGCGTGTAGCAATCCCCTCCTTTGGAATTTCGTCTTGAAATTCGGCACTACAACTCGGATGACAACCAGAAACCGAAATTTTGGAACTTCCACGATTTTCCGATGAGTTATGGCTGCCATAGACAGGCATCTCGTTTTATTATTATAGATGTACGTCCTCTCATAGTTGTAAACCTACTTTTGAAACATCCTGTATAAGCAAACTATGTTATATACTAAACGAAAGAGCATTTAATTTTGAATAATAATATAACAGAAACAAAAGCTGTTTGTATAATTTTAAAGGAAAATTTATGATCTTTGGACACCTAAAGGTTTAATATACAGTCAAATTTAAAAGTTCTTTTTAAACCAGCTATCAAATACAAACCCTCAAATACAAACTCTCAAAACCAGCGATCAAATACAATTACCTCAGCTGCATTTTATGTCATTTAAACGTAGCTTCATGAGGTAGAACAAAATAAAAGATTTTAAATCTTAGAATAAGTTTAAGAAAATGTTTTACCTACTTGCAGAAAAAAAAATTGTTTAATAAAAAAGCAGTTTTCATCGAGTCAGGTTATACTGTACATTAGTTTGTAATAACGTATTTCAATAAATCGTTTTTCGGTATATAAAATTAAATAAGTTTCCCTTAACTGTAGAAGAGACGACGTCATCTTCACGATCTGAGACTTAATTTATTGTGCACAATGTCTTTATATACACGCAAAGTTTCTGAAAGATCAATACTATTATTTCGCCTTTGGTGTTTTGAAATTTATTTCGTTAGTGGACGTGCAAATTGCCAGCGAAAATATAAGGAAAACGAAAAGATTTGATTCTCAGTTTCTGCCCAAGTGCCTAGATCGACGTAGATCACGAAGCTGTTTTTTCTCGCCATTCTATGACGTAGAAAAGAGATGCCATGGTTAAGAGCAAACTAGAGATGAAGCCGATAATCAATATGGCACGACTTCTAAGTAAAATCGAAGCATTTCAATTTGTTCCATTATTCTACGGCGGCGATCATCTCGTTATTCGATTTAATGCGAGTCGGCCTTCATTTACATATGCCACTTCAGTCTTCGTTGGCTTCTGCATAGATCTGCTGCTTGTCGCATTCCCAACCAATAGGATCAGAAATTCTCATCTTTGAACAATACTTCACAAAAGCCAATTATCCTACCTCATTCAGATTATAGTACCTATTTCAATTGTATTAAGGTTTCATGAGTTTTACGAGTATAATCACAGTTGTATTTTGAATGGTTCTCCGCAATTTCCAAGGTATTTCCACAGCCCTAATTAGCTCTTTTTTTTTGGCACCCGAGGCAAGAATAGAAAATTGCGCCCCCCAGTATAGTTTCATAGTCGTTTTCTGCACCCCCTCATCTTGTGCGCCCGAGGCTATTGCCTCACTCGCCTGGCCGTTGGTACGCCCTGGTTATTTCATCAGAAAACCAGAAATAAGCAAACAATAGAGTAAATGCGTCATTTGTACATCATAGAAGGTTAAACGATTCATTCGGGGGCGGAGTACTTTACCTCTGACAGTTACATTTTCAAGTGGGAGTGTGTATTAATTTAGAATCTTTGCCAAGCAGATGTGAAAAAAACAGTTTCATTTCAATAACGTCTCAATTATTTATCAACTTTTTCTTTCAAATTCCGTTTTCTAAATCGAATGTATCTTTTGTGGTTACCCTTCATGAAACCCATTCGAGTAGCATTGTGTTAGCCCTCACACTGCAGCAAACTGGTAGCCTCTGGCATCACCACAGTTAGCTTGTCTGACTTTGTTGGTAAGAGGATTATGAAACAGTGAAGCATTTAAAGCTATCCACTCTAGGACGCCAATGAAAGTATACTGCATTTTTATACAAATGGTCGTTCACTCTCTTGTGATTTTGCCGCATTTTATGAAACTATGCAGTCAGTGTAAATGGTAACGATTCATGCAGGAAAAAAAATTCTCGAAGGTATATGCAAATATTTAGAACTCTTACCTTTTTATGTATGGGGCAATTTTTAAGCTAAAGAATGTCTTAACAAAGGATTACCTTATTAGCAACTTTCAAGCTTTAAAACCCTTATTTATGGAATATTCTGAGGTGACTCTGCATGGAAACTTATGCGGCCAATCTCTAAGCCACGATTGTTTTTCGTTTGTTCACTCCTGAAATTATTAACGATTTGAATCTTTTCAGCTGGCACTTTTTGTAGAAACGTCCACCAGCGAAGAGGTAAGCATATTTAGATGTGTGTTTTTTTTTCCTTGCTTGCACATAGGACGGAAAAATTTTAGATAATCTTGCTAAACAATAGTTATAATAAAATTGTTGGTCGGTATAATTTATCTTCGATATTGAAATAAGAAATTTTTTTCTGAACAAATTTAGATAATGAAATAAATTTTTTACAAAGTAAAAATAACGATTTTAAGGCTGTAATAAATGTAATTACAATTCTGATAGGTTTTATATTTTAGGTGAAAGCAATTCCGATATATATATATCTTTTAAAACAGGAATGATGTGGGTTAGATTTATTCGAAATTTTTTGTGTGATTTAAGATGCACAGAAAAATTTTATCTTTGTACTGTACCACCTTCCTAACTGCAGCTGTACTGAATATGTGTATTCAACTCCAAAATTACGTGTATTTCATCATATCAGTGGCATTCGATACTGCTGAAATAAATTTCTTCATTGAATATTGACTTTTGTATTTTAAATATGTGGTGTTTGAACAGAGAACTAAACTTCAGTTGATAATATGTACCATTTTGTTGCATAATTTTCCTTTCTACAGCATATTGGAATAATTTTTAATAGCCTACTTTGAACTCTTTCATTCTCTGACATGTAATTAGCATTCAATTATTATCTGGTCATTTACTACATATTCATCTTCAGTAGTTTGGTGTTATCGTACATATTCATGATCATTGTAGTGTAATTTATAATGGAAGTATAATTGCTGCAAAATTTTTGTTGGTTTATATACTAAGCTGAAAAATTAACAAATGTGTACAGACTGTTTGAGAAATAGAATTTCGTTGATTTTTAATGATCAATTTAAAACAAGTGGTATTCTCGTTGTGATTCTAAGAGTACATTTGTGATTTCTGCATGATACCACGCCTTGTAATCATCGGACAGCATGTTTCAGCAGTTTTCTGATTTTAATTTTCTGCACCATGTAATGCATTTTAAGCAGCTTTGTTAAATTTAAAGGAACTTTGAAAAGTCATATAACAGGTAATTTACGTTTGATGTTAATTAACATAAAGTATTTATGTGAATGGTTCTGCGACAATTTAATGTGTATAGCATTTTGATCTTCTGATTGATACGAATGCACATCTATGATTATGTGTTGGCAACTACTAAGCTGAGCCTGATTGTGTGCAATACCTTGATCGACTTAAAGGCATAGCCAAGACAAAGCACGTGTAGAAGGATATTTTACTTCTTATTATGTTTTTTGTTGCCACAGAACAAACTTAGTTACCACAAATGGTACCAATGCACAGCACAAATCTCACAGTAGGACATTGTCTCAAGTGCTCAGGTGACTGGCTTCCATTTCAGGTTAAGTACTGCCCAGATGGCAGCATCCTGTACAAAGTGTGGTTTTGCTAAAGCTAGGCTGTTGTCATTGTTTCTCCTACGGCAGGGTTGGACTGTTACAAGGGAAGTTCACCTTAGCCATGGTATTTACAGAAATAAGATTTCTAGTGAGAAATATCTGTGGTTTCTGATTGTATTATATCTTTACAATCATATTAATTTATATAATAAATGTGTTCTAAAGTCACTGATTTAGTCTTTTAGTTTTTGCGAATTTTATTCCTTTATTTCAAGGCATTGTTCTGCATTTGCTTGTATGTAGATTTCGTCATTTACCATCAGAACCCTCTGTACTCAGATAACTTTCATATCACTTCTATCACCTATTTACCATTTTTTATGTTTTATTGGATATTTTATACAATTTGATTCGATTTTCGTAGACTTTACAATGTGTTGTGTTTACTCCTATCAGAGTCTTTTTCCTACACGGAGCCCTGAAGTTCTTACCAATATTGGTGAATACGAACGATTTAGCCGGGTTTTTTTTTTCGACAGAAAATCTCTATTACCAGTCTTATCAAAAGTCCTCAATGAAAGAATCCATCTCATCATCATTAGCCAACATGGCCGAATCATCCACATAATATAAAATAGGGGTTCTCAAGTGGGGTACGCGGTAAGTTTTTTTGGGTATACCGTGAGAGCTCAAAAGTCGATTACCCACTAAAATGTTTAGTTAAATTGTACGTCATTTTTTTAAATAAATTATACAAAATTTAATGTGTATATATATATGTTTTATTTTATTCCCATTGTTAGATAAAACTATAGTTATAGTATATCAATGCAAGGGGTACACCAGTTACATACACATTTCCAGGGGTACATGAAGCATAAAAGGTCGAGAACCACTGATCTAAATCATACGTTTTGAAATCTCAAAACCATTTAAGCCCAAATCTTCCTTTTGAAGAGAATTCTTCGTAATAAATAGCCAAACTAAAGAGAAAAGATGACAAAATGTACTCTTGTTGAACTCCAGTAGCAATGTGAAACAAATTGGTACAAGCTTTACCAACTCTCACGTACGACTCAGTATAATGAAAGCTTTCTATAATAACACTAACTCGCCGCCCTGCCCTCGGTCAGTAGGAGACACCGATGAGGTTGGAAAGGCCGTCTGTCGGATGGGACACAAAGACATGGTTCCATGTGCGGGAGAGCTATATTGTGCACACGTTAAAAAATACACTGGATATCCTTGACGGGAGGCTATCATCTCCCAACATCTGTCAAGTGGTTCCCAACTTTTTCGGGGACCTTGTGGCTTGGCCATTTAGCCCACTGTGTGCATAAAAGTGTCGCTCAGAGATAAAACAACCCATTATGCTAACTTGTCACCAACGTCATACGATCAAACAAATCATGATGATCAACAGAGTGAAGTCTTTCTGAAATCTATGAAGAGCGTAACCACGAGTTTCTGAAACGACGTTTTTCAGGAATCTGCTAAAGTAAAAAAACATTGATCTGTACATCCCGTACCACTTCTGAATCTAGAATATTAAGCACGTAGTAGTCCACCAATTTCACTAGTACTTTCCTCTTCCCAGGAGAATAACTTGTTTGTTTAAAGTTAGCCAAAATAATTTCTGATGTGATCCTGTTGAATTTATCCCATTCTTCCTCAACTCCAGTACCACATTTGCAGTGGCGGCTGGTGAGTTTCTGAATAGGTGGGTCCCAGTATTTTGCATGCAGAGAAACGAACTATTCAGACGCAGTGATCTCAGATGGTAGTACGCCAAGTGTGTAATCGCATACGTCCCGGTTTTGTGTCCCAACTTCAGCCTGAACTGTGATTTTCTTCGATAACTCCGACTCTTCCCTCGGTGAGAGAAGGAACGTCGATTGGCTTCGAAAATAATATATATGTGCAATTTTCACATATACACAAGGTTGGGTCAAAAAGTTATTATTTCAGATGATTTAGCCATACCTCACAAACGGTAAATCCTCCATCTGTGTGAAAATAACGCTCAATGTACGATCCACTGCACTCGATGCAATTTCTCTGGTTCTTTCCATACAGTTAATGTACTTTAGTAAAAATCAAGAGGTTGGCATGTGCACCACGCTTGAAATGTGTTCCTTATCAGTCTCAAATACCATGCATGTATGCTTTTCAGTTTATCAAGCCCCTCGGTGCGAGCTCCTGTATGCGGTGACTGGACCACCCTGTGAATGTTCCACTGGCTCAGGTACCTTCACAGGGCCCTTAACATCCGCCCGCGTGTTTGCTGTACGCGGAGACTCGTGTCCCGGGAAAGGAGGATCCTGGTAGTTGCTCGGGGTCCTCGTCTTCTCTCAGTTCCTGATTGGTAGGGACCCCTTTGGCGGTCTTACCATTGTCGTCGCAGGGCTGGGCAGCGAATTCCAGGACCTCTGCTTCCAGTAAATGGGAACTCCTTCCCATTTTTTGTCAAGAAAGGTCTTGCGGGGGAGCCGAAATCCGTCAAGCTCTTACAAGCTGGCGACTTGCAGGTTGAGACCGCTTGTTTCAAATACCCGGAACTGCTCCTGAAAGTTAGAGAGATTAGAGGGGTGGTGTCTAGGTCACTCCTCACAAAATTTTGGAAATCCTCTCTGGGTGTGATAAGTGAGTGGGGCCTCCTCAAAGTCGCCAAGGAGGAAATCCTCTCGGAGCTCACTCCTCAAGGAGTCGCAGCAGTCCACCGGGTTTCAACGCATCGTGATTGAATGTCACAATCAGTTCCCGGGTGGTACCCACCCGGGTCTGATTGTGACATTTAACACGCCTGCCTTCTTCCATCGAGGCAGGTTATTTGCATTGTGAGGTAAGGCTGCATATACTCCAACCCTCTGCGCTGCTTTCAGTGCCAGATATACGGTCATGCTTGCTACGGGACAAACCCACCTGTGCTCGCTGTGACAATAAGGATCATCTTGACTGCACAGCAGAAAAGGCAAGCTGTGTAGGTATCAACAACAACACAAGTCCACCTGGCAAGGCATCCTATGCCAGTGCAGTCATTGGAAAGCCTATTGTTCCAATGACTTCAGTGGCGGTGCAGACTGACATCAGTATACCACTTAATGAATCTTTCTCGCCTGCAGCAAGATCCTCCTGACACAGGCAAAACAGGGTGGTGTCGACTTCGACATCAACCCCGGTTTCCATTCCTGCAACTCTGCCTTTTTACCTCCACGGGAAGGCCTCCATTCCGTCAGACGGCTAGACCTTCCAAACCAAAGGGGCCCCCACTGGGGCCAAAAAACAAAATTATCACTCCTCCACAAAGGGCGGTCACCGATCCATGTTCCGAGGACATGGATATAGACAGTCCTCTGCAGCGGTTAAGTTGAATAAGAATTCGTCGTCTGCCCACTCTTCTAAATCCTGAGATGGCCACACTCCTATAATGGAATTGTGAATTCCAGAGGAATATTGGCGAATGGGGGATTTCAACGGACACAGTCCACTTTGAGGCAGTGCTGACAACGAAGGGAGGGACGGAGTCCTGGATCCTTCTCCCTGTTGAACACGTGTCAGTACTTTCTCCAACCTTCATATTCACTGCCATATTCACCTCACCATCTGCTCCTCGATCCACTCTTTACATGAAGGTCGAGGACAACCCTTGCGGAAGCGATCAACTCCCCGTGGGGGGCTTGCAGCCCTTCACGAGTCTCACGGTGGAGGCTTGATCGGGCTGACCGGAGTGGTTTCAAGGTACTCTCAGCTGGATGACCACTCTGTCAGTGAGGAGCCTATCAATGTGGCAGTAGCGGAGATAACGGACTGTAACGTAGATGCAGCTGCATCAACAATTCCCAAACGTCTAGACGTTTTTTGAAACCGTGGTGGAATCCAGATTGCAACGCAGCTCGTAAGGCTCAGAACAAGGCGTGGGAGTGTTTCTGAGATATTCGACATCCCCCAACTTTGAAACGTTCAAACACGCTATGGCAAAAGCTCGTTTTGTCCAGCGCCGGAGACATAAGGAATCTTGGTTCAAATATATGTCTTCTATCACCGGCACGACCAGTTCTAACGTCGTGTGGGATAAAGTCCATAAGATGGGGGGGGGGGGAACTACATGTCCCATTCGTTAACGATCTTCGAGCACAATGGACAGACAATTGCTGTTCCCAAAGCAATTGTAGACGCTTTAGGGGAGTCGTTCTCCTCCATCTCTTCTTACTCCCCCCCCCCCCGAGGTTCTGTTTCAGAAGAGCAGGGTGAAACGCTCTCTGCGAGGGATTGCTCAGTCTGTAGCGCACCAGGCTCATAATCTGTAGTTCCCAGGTTCGAGTCCCAGCTGGGTCAGCGTTGAGATTTATCTCCGCCCTGCCCACAGTCAGTAGGGGACACCGATGGGCTTGGAAAGGTCATCCATTGGATGGGACGTTAAGCCATGGCCCATGTGCAGGAGAGACATACCCTGTGCACGTTAAAGAACACGCTGGATGGCCTTAACGGGTGGCTACCACCTGTCTCCCAACAGCTGTTCCAGTGGGTCTCCTTCCCCAACCATCTCTGAGCTTTCGGGGTCCATGTGACCTGGCCATTTAGCCCATGGTGTGCAAAAAAGTGCCGCTCAGAGGTAAAGCAACCCAACAATATGTCTCTCCACTGTCCTTCCGCTTAGTGGCCTGGAGCCTTTACAACAGGCCATTCACAGCGTAGGAGCTTCGCCTTGCTCTGCACACCTCTCGTGCATGTGCTGTCGAACCAGACAATGTCTGTATGCCATGCTCCAACTTCACCATTGAGTAAGAATCGGCTGCTCCATCTTTTCGATCGCATTTTTCTCGAGGAGCAGTTTCCGGACTCCTGGCCATCATCTTAGCCTTCCCGAAGCCAGGAAAGGATTCTAAGATTCCTTCTAATTATCGTCCCATTGCGTTGACAGCTGTGTCTGCAAGGTGTTGAAAAGAATGGTAAATGCCAAACTCATCTGGCATTTAGAAAACAATCTTCTTTCCAACACCCATTGTGGCTTTCGAAGGCAACGGTCAACTCGACCATCTGATACGCTTCGAATCAGAAATTCATTTTTACGTAGAGAGTACCTGGTGAAAATTTTCTTCGACATCGAAAAAGCATACGACACGACTCTGAGATATGGCATTTTTCGTGACCACCATAGCTTCGGCGTGAGAGGTCACGTGCTGATCTTCATCTCCAACTTCTTATCGGCACGTTCTTTTCATGTCCGTGTCCGGCAACAAGAAAAGGTGGAACGCTCTTGGCGGGGTTACTCTGTCGCAGCCATACCCCCAAGAATAAGGGGTGCTACAAGTCTGAGTTCTGAGTGTTACACTTCTTGCTGTCAAGATTAATTGTATTACTAGATAATTTCCTCCATCTGTAGGCAATGCACTCTATGTTGACAATTTTAGCATCTTTTGCTCTTCGTACAGCATGAGGATCATTGAAAGACAACTGCAAATTGCCCTGAACAATCTTTCAGTTTGGGCGACGGCAGACGGGTTTCGGTTCTCCCCACAGAAGACCACTTATGGGCACTTTCGCCTCTAGTATAATCTTCATCTGGATCCTGAGCTATGGCTTGGTGGTAACATGATTCCAGTTGTGGCGGAGACCAAGTTTCTCGGTCTCATATTCGATTGAAAATTGATCTTTTTACCACACATTCGTCATCTCAGGTCCAAGTGCATGCGGGCATTGAACATCGTCAGGGTCCTCTCTCTCCTGGAAAGCTAACCGATGTTCTCAGCTCTGCCTGTATCATGCGCTTGTCTGATCGAAACTGGACTACAGATCCCAGGTGTATGATAACCGCCACTCCTCCCGGATTTCGATGGTGAAGGTGCTGGACTCCATCATCAGGCTCTCCGTGTTTGCATGGAAGCCTTCCACACCTCACTGCTCCAGAGTCTTTACGTTGAGACGATGAATCATCTTTATCTCTTTGCCATCAGCAGTTGTCCCTACAATAGCATCTAAATTGCGATCCCTACTTGACCATTCCATTTGGGACTGTTTTTTCGGTCCAAAGTGGGAAATGCTTTACACTAATTGGGCGACTGCCATTCGTCCTTTCAGTTTGCGAGTCCAAGGCTACTAAGAGATATGAACACCAGTCTCAATAGCTTCGCACAGTCGAGTCACTGCCATCGTGGTTTGCTGTTACCCCTTTCTGTGATTTTTCCCCGTGCAGGATGGGGAAGGCCCTTTCACCTGACTGTATGTATTGGCAACTCTTGCCAGCCATCATGCTGAGTACCCGGATTTTGTGCCTGTCTTCACAGATGTCAAAGTCCAGCACATTAGTGAGATCAACCATGGTCTGCTTGATGTAATCATTGCAGATCAGATCCCACTGCACTGTTCCATCTTCACTCAGGAGTCTGATCACTGCAGAGTTGCACGCTATCAGCCTCACCTTGGACATGTGGTGGCTAATCATGGTCGGTGTGTGTTTTACACCGTCTCCCTTAGTTTTAGTTCGCTACAAGCTTTGATCTTCGTGAGGAATCGGCCTCACCCAGTTCTTTCTGAGATCTGCCAGCAGCTACATCGTCTGGTAGCCACAACCACTGTCCATTTCTGTTGGGTGCCAGCTCACGTCGGTATCAGGGGTAATGACTTGGCAGATGCTGCTGTGAAGTCGGCCATGCCCCTGTCTACTCCGTTTCCGATTCCATATCTGGATTTCCGACAGCATTTTACCATTGAGCTCTGGGCACAATGGCAGAGATCTTGGTCAGAACAGCTTACCAACAAGCTCTTTGAGATCAAACCATGGCAGTCATGTTACCACAGGAATCGCAAGGAGGAAGTTGTACTTGATCGGCTCCCCTTAGGTCATTCGTTTATTACTCATTCATTTCATCTACGGTCGAACGACGAACCTAAGTGTCAGTTTTGTGACACTGTTTTAATTATCAAACATATTTTAATCGAATGTCCATGTTTTAATATCGAACGTCGTTTATATTTTAGCCTTCACGATTTTACGTCTGAGCCCCTTACACTCAGGTGTCTTTTATCTGATCATTGGTGTTTTACCTATGTATTTCACTTTTTACAATATGGTGGATATGTTGTAAATTTTACTCGCCTATAGTTTTACTAGCCGTCCCGTGGCCGAGTGGTTAGCACGCTTGGCTACTGATCTAAGGGACCTGGGTTCGAGCCCCGGAATTAGGCATGGATGTGTGTGTCGTTTTTCTGCTGAGGTCCTGCCATCCTCTCAGATCTCCTACTGTGGCATATAAACTGACAGGCTCCTGTCAGACCTCTGTGGCAAGCAGCTGCTTGAGGGGGTATAGTTTTACTATACTCCTATATACTACTTTGAATACTCCCAACCCAGTCCTCAGTAGGTAGGGGACACCGATGGGCTTGGTAAGGTTGCCACCTTTCAGAGGGGATATTAAGCCTTGACAGGGCCCCATGTGTGGAAGAGCCATACTCTGTGTTCATTAAAGAACATGCTGGATGACACTGATGGAAGGCTACCATCTGTCTCTCAAAATCTGTCTGGCAGTCTCCCCAACCTTTTCTGAGCCCTCGGGGTTCTTATGACCTGGCCATTTAATCCACTGTGTGCAAAAAGTGCCATTCAGAAGTAAAACAATCAATGCAACGCTTTACTTGTAGCTATCATCTCTCGTGTGAACAAGTTAGGCACCCACCGAGAACAGATTTTTCTATTTCTCAGTCTGTGGATAGTGGCTTCAGGTTTTAGCGGTTTTTTACTATTTAAACTAGAATAAGATAATGACTTGGTTCTAACAGGATGAATCTGATATATATATATAGGATGTTTCAAAATTCTGTACAACTTTCAATGGTAGATAGGGAACACCAAGACAAATCTTTTTCATCTATGTAAGTATGTCCGCTGATGTAACCCTTCGGTATTAGAGGGTGCTGACAGAAATATCCGTGGAGCTGGTATATAAATCAATGGAAACAAGTGTGAACATGTTTATTTAAAGAAGCTGCTCAAAGTTGCGACCAGAAAGAGCATTGCATGCATGATAGCATTGATTGTCGTACATGTTGAAAGATTCCCCGAATTTCGCGAACAGTTGCAGTGGCTACAGCGATTCTTGCAACTAGGTCTTCATCTGAGTCAATGGGAGTTTCATACATGAGATTCTTCATGTGTCCCCAGACGAAGAAATCGATGCACCCTAAATCGGGCGATCTTGGTGGCCAGGCGACAGGTACACCCCGGCTTATCCATCGGCCCCCAAAAGTAGCATTCAGATAATCCAGCACATCATTGCTGATGTGTGCTGGTGCCCCATGGTGTTGAAACCACATTCATCTGCAAATAGCCATAAAAACATCTTTCATCAGTCCCGGCAAAGTTTCTTCAAGAAATAGCAGATAAATCTGCCCGTAGAGTCACTGAGACAGGTACGGCCCAATCAAAATGTCATGGGTGATACCCACCCAAACATTGACAGCAAACTGTTGTTGATGACCTTGCGCTATTGTGGCATGTGGATTTTCGTGCGCCCAAAGGTGAGAATTGTGCACATTAAACACATCCTCAAGTGTGAAAGAAGCCTCATCTGAGAAGAGTACATGAGCTGGAAAATCAGGCTGCACCACGGTCTGCTGCAGAAACCAGTGCAGGAATAGGATAATCCTGAGATTGCAATGTCTGGATGCTGAAACGAATGTAACTGCTGTTCATGCAACACTTGCCACACGAGGGCATGGTTCACACTGAGGCTATGTGCAACAGCTCGAGTGCTTGTGCCTGGATTGTCCTGAATATGCCACAGGATCTCTTCTTCCATGTCAGGAGTTCACATGGTTCTCTCCCGACCAGTGTCATGCATGAAATGTTCCAGTTTCACGCAGTTGCCGATGCAAATGTTTGGCACACATCTGTTTGGGAAGAGCTGTCATTATATCCTCACAGCAGTTCTTCTGTTTCCATTGGCAGTCCCATATGTCAGATGCATGTCAGCTATCTCAGCAGTCATGAAACACTCCACGTTATGCCTAATGTGTCTGATTTGCGAATGCTAAGGGCAAACACAAGTCCTTTTTCCGTTCCCACTTCGCCCCTCTAGCCAATTGAGTTGCCGCCAAACAGCCCTCTAGCACCGAAGAGTTCCGTCAGTGGACATACATTCATTGACGAAAAAGGTTTGTCTTGGTGTTTCCTATCTCCCATTGAAATTTGTACAGAATTTTGAAACACCCTTTATATATAATCTACCATTCTGGTACTTGATGCTTGTAAATTACTAAACCGGAATGCTGTTCTGGTACTCGATGTTTTCAAATTACTGAACTGGAACGCCATTCTGGCACTGGATGTTTCCGAATCATTGAAATTTGTACAGAATTTTGAAACACCCTTTATATATAATCTACCATTCTGGTACTTGATGCTTGTAAATTACTAAACCAGAATGCTGTTCTGGTACTCGATGTTTTCAAATTACTGAACTGGAACGCCATTCTGGCATTGGATGTTTCCGAATCATTGAATGGGATTGACGATCCTATACTTGTTGTTTCTTAATGTATGAGTAAAAATTGTTCTATACTTTTTAAATCAAATATTATTGGAAATTACTATTATACATTGTCCTTTCTTTAATGAAAAATGTGAGGATACTGTGGCCTTGCAATAATGTTATTTTGAGAGTCGAAGGGGGATGGCCCAATCACATAAAAGTAGCGAAACATGTATTTTGATATAATTTCATTTTATTTACTGTTAGAACGTAAGTACAAATTAATATAACAAAAAAAAAAATTAAAACCACCTTAAGAGAAGTGGTATAACAAACTCCAAATTTAAGTCATGTATTCGGAGGAATATCTCAATTTCGCTCTTTGCTTTTGGTGTCGACACTGGAATTGTGGTCCAGTCGAAGGTGGAGAAAAGAAAAATATGACCAACTGTACATTAAAAATGTTAACCAACTCTCAAGTAAAAGATAATGATGAAATAATATTTTTTATGGATGAAAAAAGCTGGGAATATGGGGGCATACCTGCGTATCCTCAGAAAAAATAGTCTTTGTATTTTATACAGGTATTGGACAGAAAAATGGAAACAGTTCCACGTTTATCACCATCATCCTCAAGCAGCCATGAATTACGGAGTTCCAATCAGACCATGCAATTCAGTTCTCCAAGCATGTCTGTCCTGAACAACATCTGCTGCAACTGGCCATTGCACACCAATTCTAACAAGGTCCTGTTTCACATTGTCTGCCCTCCGCATCCTAGGTCTCCACTTATTTCTGAGACCTAGAGGCCCACTGTTCATAGCCCTATTCGCCAATCTATAATTATCCATCTGGGCAAAATCTCTCTCTCTGCACAATATGCTGCTTAAAGGAGGTTGCAGACTCCTTTGCCTAACCTCATTATTAGTTACCGAGTTGAACCACCTAATGCCCAAGATACTGCTTAAGCATCTGGAATCAAAAGCATCTAGTTTCCTGTTATCTTGTTTACAAAGTGTCCAAGTTTCACTACCATAACTAACCCTAGAAAGAACCAAACTATCATACAGTCTAATTTTAGTCTTTAGGTGTATACGCCTATTTCTCCACACTCTCCATAGATTCTTAAAAGTCCCGGCAGCAATCCCTATTCGTCTGTTAATCTCATGCCGCACATCACCATTATCTGTTACATAGCTCCCAAGAAAATTAAACTGTGACACCTGCTCAAGACTGCAACCATTCAGATTAACTGAATCACAGCCTACATGACCAATTTTTATCATTTTAGTTTTCTCTCTGTTTATAATCAAACCTACTCTACTACCAGTTTCATCAACAGCTCAAATGAAATAGTTAATCTCATCACCATCATTTGCCAAAAAGGGGAAAATCCTCAGCATAATCTAAATCAGAAATATTTGTATCTCCAGACCATTTAAGGTCATAACCTTTCCCTTGAAGTGAATTTCGCTTAACATAATCAATAACCAAATTAAAGAGAAAAGGTGACAAAATGCCCGCTTGTCGAACATCAGAAGTAATGCTAAACCAATTGCTACAAGCCTTACCAACTCTCACACACAACTCAGTGTTATTATAGAGAGCTTTCATTATGTTAACTAACTTGTCAGGTATGCCATATGATCTCACAATCAACCACAAATTATGACAATCAGCAGACTCGAAAGCCTTTTTGAGGTCAACAAAACTAGCAACCAAAGGTTTCTGAAACTGTAAACATTTCTCAAGAATCTGCCTAAGTGAAAATATCTGATCCACACATCCCCTACCACTTCTGAATCCATATTGCTCATCACGCAATTGACTGTCAACCAAATTCTTAATTCTATTAAGCACAATCATGCAAAGAACTTTCCCTGGAACCGAGAGTAGGCTGATACCCCAATAATTATCACAGGAATTGCGATCACCTTTTTTGAAAATAGGGATAATAATAGCTTTGGTAAAATCCTTAGAAACCATGCTTTTATCATAAAAGATATTCAAAATTTCAGTCATCCAAGTGGTAACCGAAACATTCCCAGCTCTGAGCATTTCTGTAGTAATTTCATCTACCCCTGGGGATTTTTGAAGTTTAAGTTTAGAGATAGCCAAAATAACTTCAGATTGTGTTATAGGGCCAACATTAAAGCCACTAATGCATCTTTCATCATTGCAAACAATGGGAGTATAAGTAACCACTTTGTTTAGAACGTCACTGAAATGCTCAGCCCAACTAGAGGGGGCGGGGGTGGCTCAGTCGGTAGCGCGCCAGGCTCGTAATCTGTAGTTCCCAGGTTCGAGTCCCAGCTGGGTCAGCGTTGAGATTTATCTCCACAAAATTCCCCGCCCTGCCCACGGTCAGTAGGGGACACCGATGGGCTTGGAAAGGCCGCCGTCCGTCGGATGGGACGTTAAGCCGTGGCCCCGTGTGCGGGAGAGCCATACCCTGTGCACGTTAAAGAACACGCTGGATGGCCTTGACGGGAGGCTACCATCTGTCTCCCAACAGCTGTTCCAGTGGGTCCCCTCCCCCAACCTTCTCTGAGCCTTCGGGGTCCTTGTGGCCTGGCCATTTAGCCCATGGTGTGCAAAAAAGTGCCGCTCAGAGGTAAAACAATCCAAACAATCCAGCCCAACTAGTCATAACAGAGTCTTCACCTTATATAACCTTCCTTGTTTATCCTTCAACCCCTGTATACCTGTCCGTTTTCTACCTCTCAAAACATTAACTATCTGGTACAGCTTCCTGTTGTTGTGCTATCTAACTGCTTCCTCAGCTTTGTCAGCCAAACCATCAAGCCAAAGTTTGTTATCAGCAGCTTACTGATCCTTTACATGTTCATTAAGCTCTCTGTAATGCTTTCAATTAGGACTAGTAGGGTATTGATTAAGGACATTCCTGCAATTCCTTCTTTCTGAAATAAGCTCTGCCTTATCACTCAAATAATTTGTCTCCTCTGCTCACTTTTACCTAAAAGAGTGTTGTCAGTTTCAAGAAAAGCCTGTTTAAAATGGTCACATTCTATCTCAATTTCAGCAGTAAGTAAACCATGACTGTCGTAATGACTTAGTAACCTATCATGGTAAGCTTTAGAAATAACTGTCTTTCAGAGCTTCAGCACTGAAGGTAAATTTTTTAACCTTAGCACAACACTTTTTAAGTTTAAGTTGTAAGACACTTTTAACAAGGTAATGGTCATATCTAATTTCAGCTCCCCTATATGACCTGGTATTCCTTAACAGAACTAGCCCATTTTCAGTTAATTAATATATAATCCATCATATTTTTATGGAGCCCATCAGGTGAAACCCATGTGTACTTATGTATGTCGCGGTGTTTGTAATAAATGTTAGTTATTCTGAAACCATTGAGTTTACTTACCTGTAAGAGACGCTGCCCATTGCCTTTGCAGCTACCAATACCAAAATGGCCTATCACTCCTCCCCAAAGATCAGAGTCAGTACTAACTTTGGCATTGAAGTCATCTAGAACAAGGGTAATTCTGCGCTCTTGAAAGAATTCAAAATATATAGAAATTGTCCGTAAAACCTATCCTTCTCATCCTCATCGGCATCCTCAGTGGGGGCATAGCAGCAGATAACATTCAATTCTTTAATACTTGTCTGAAATTTTGCTGTAAGAAACCTTTCATTAATGCACTCATTTCCTAGAACAGCATCACTAGCGTGTCTGCTGAGAAGAAGACCCACGTCTTGGTGATGTTTATTGTCTTCCCTCCCTGAAAAGAGAAATTTAAGATTATTTTGAAGAATCTGACCTTTAGCTGTCCATGTGGTCTCTTGCACGCCGAGAATATCTAAATTGTAATTACGGAATTCTTGTTGTCAATGTTTTGAAGCCACTGTCTTCACCAGTGTAGACGATATTTAGTAGTGAAGACATCAAGAGAAAAAGCTCTGTTCAGAGTCCTCATATTCCAACTACCTATGGAGAGAAAATGGTTAGTGGGATGTTTAAAGAAACTATGTTTATTGAGAGAAGGAATGCCACAAATCAATATCAAACAATTCCGTAATCGCAAAAATGGAGCAAAAACCCGTTCCCCCACCACTAAAGGTTGAAGTTATCTACACTGGAACACTTCCTCCAATGTAGAATTTGACGATGCGAGTAGAAGCAAAGAGTTCAGGTGCCTGCGATGACCTCTGCTCAGGATTGTCCACCAGATGATAAACATATCCCGTGAATTTATTCACTTGGAGCTGTCAACCCACAAACAAACGGAAAACACAGCTGAAGATTCTCCCTCTACAGAAGCCCACCAGTGCAGCAAATTTAAGATCCTTAATCAAGTTCAGAGCCATATATCCGTTCAAGTTGGTATAGAATTGACCTTCACACTTAACTGGCTTTGCCAACCAACCGACATGTCTGACTACACAAATTCATTTAAAATTGCATTTTCAATCTAAAATCTTTCACTTTACTTTCTCTCCACACCACACTCTTAATCGCGACTAGGCACTGATTGCCCTGTTTCTGCCAACTAGATCACCTTCCACTTTTAGGCGGCCAAAAGCCTGGTTGCCAACTTGTAGGGTTGCTGGTATGTCACTGTGCTGGTTCCTACTCTCTGCCAAATACAGCATCCACAGCATAATTTAGCTCATGGACCAGATGATAAAGAAACAATAGCATACAAGATGAAGTATGTTAGACTCTAACTCTACAGGATCACAGGACCTCTAGTTTATCAAGTATTTGGGCGCCTACTTGCGAATTTCTTTTTTGCATAGGATTGCTTCGAGAAAATATGTATTATGTATAACAATAATGTGTAAAAACCGGCGAAGTGTGCAATAGGTGTTGCCAGATGGCTTAATATGAGGAATTAAATTGTGCATCACGTATATAGATGTAGTGCATAGACGTTGGAAGAAATTTCAACAAGGACAGAGTGCAACCAAATAATTTGTAGTGGACGATGATGGATCCAAAGAGAGGAGATCTGTCTGGTGTTATGGAAGGGCAGGACTTCAAAACATTAACTGCTATGGGACTTCACACTGGGGAATGGAATGGCGATATTCACTTTCACCGTGTGCAGAAAACTTCATAAGGGGCACATGTACAGTAAAGCAGTGAGGGTGTCTCAGTTGGTAGAGTGCCAGGCTCGTAATCTGTAGTTCCCAGGTTCGAGTCCTAGCTGGATAAGCGTTGAGATTTATCTCCGCAAAATTCCCCGCACTGCCCACGGTTAGTAGGAGACACCGATGAGCTTGGAAAGGTCGCCGTCCATCGGATGGGACGTTAAGTCGTGGCCCCGTGTGTGGGAGAGCCATACCTTGTGCACGTTAAAGAACACACTGGATGGCCTTTGCAGAAGGCTACCATCTGTCTCCCAACAGCTGATCCAGTGGGTCCCTTCCCTCAACCTTCTCTGAGCCTTCGGGGTCAATGTGACCTGGCCATTTAGCCCATGGTGTGCAAAAAAGTGGCGCTCAGAGGTAAAACAACCCAACCCAACAATAAGGCAGCCAATAGTATGTGTGTCCCTATTACATGCCACAGGAGGTACCATCTACATTGGTGAAGACAGTGGCAATCATAAGGAGGAGACCAGGAGAAAATTGCGCCCCTAAATGAGATAGTGGAGTTATTCTGTTTTGTTTTTTACATTCAGCCTCTTTTCATTCATAAAGATATAAGGTGAAAGGTTGGGTCGCCATTTTTTTAGTAAGGAACCCTCACTATCCCAGAAATCAAATGAGAAACTGTTCAAAAGGATATCGATTGCTAAATAACCTATTTGTAAGGAGTGCCATTTCTGGACTACAAAATCTTCTTTAAGTCGCTAAATGGCCACCTCCGGGCTTGAGACTTATGATCTCCTTGGGTGCAGGCATCGTGTCAAGTGTACACAAGAACAATGATAGGTCGATGTTCTTTACAGATGAGTTGAAATTTGCCCTCCACAGAGATTTGTGACGTTAGTATATATATGGAGAAAACCTTGAACATGCTATTATGCCATAAATATCCGTGAACAAAACACATATGGTTGTGATAATGGTTTGGAGAGGGATAATTTTAGGAGGCTGCAGAGATCTGTACGTGTTTTTAAAAGGCAACGTCGCTAGTCCCAGGTACAGGGATGAAATCTTCAATCTCTGCAAGCGACAATATGCTGGTGCAATAGATGATAGCTTCCTGCTATAGGATGGTAATGCCCTGCCACACCATTGAGATGCCGATCGCTATCTGGATAATAGGACTATTAATGGTGTGAAGTGGGCATCCTGGTATCCTGACGTAATTTAATCCTAAATTTCTAAATTTTACAAAACATGTATGGGCGGTTCTCAAGAGATGGATTGCTTCCTTGGATCTCGCTCCTGCAAGCCTTCCGGAGCTTCGATGTACTGTGGAGGTCCACTGGAGATTACTGCCCACAGTGGTTCTGGACAGTCCTACCAAGAGCATGAGACATCGCTGCAAGGCGTGCATGATCTTAAGAGTTTACCACACTCCATATTGTGAACCACGTGGGGTATCTCAGTTGACCATCTTTTTACCATGTGTCTATATTCATATATAATTTGGAAATTGAAAATGTCATTCCATTTTTGAGCTGTTATTCATATGCACAGTGTTTATATACACTTATTTATCGAATCATATGCAGCAGATACAACGGTTTTTTTTAGGAAAACTTGGTTTCCAGGTTGTTCCTTAATTTATGGAAAACAGTGTATTTATGGTTAAATGATAAAGAAATATTTCCATGCAAAATATATAATATTTATTTGCTCTTGTTGTTTGCAGTTAATATTAATTCCGTTGAAGATATCTCTGGTATCAGGAGGTAAAAGTATTTTGCATTAAATAAAATATTATTTAAAATATTATTTTTAAAGGAGAATTAATTTTCTTAAAAAATAGGCTACAGTCATTGAGGTGGCTGCAGTGAACAATTAAATAATAACGAATATCCACTAGCTGATTGTAAGTTGGTTTATTCATTTTGGTGACCACATTTCCGCTTTGTAGCTTGTCGCCATAATAGCTTTCCGACAATATTTGGTACACTTTGTATTTCTTGTTAAATTAAGAATTAGTTTCCAAAATCATTGAGAAAATTATTGGGTTAGAGTGACACTAGTAAAGTGCAATATCATATGCTTCATGAATTTAAATTCTGAATTTGACGATTGGTTATTTAATCTTGATTCACAATGAACAGAACTGAAGGACTAGTACAGAGAAAAAACGCCAGTGCTCATAATTTGGAGAAAATTAACACGAAAGACGATGAAGAGGATAAACGTCATAGCGATGAAAACGAAGAAGAAGATGTTGATTCAAAGGAAACGCGATTAACGTTAATGGAAGAGGTATTACTGCTTGGCCTAAAAGATAAAGAGGTAAGATAAAGCTAAGCGAATTTTTTACAGCTGTCATAAGTGGAATTTAGGTTAAATTGTTTTACAGCAAAAGTAACTGATTTAGTATAAATATTATCCTACATGTTTAATGCCAGCTATTCATTCTTTTCCACAAAATACTATTTTTTTTCCAGAAACCTAATTGCATTTAATCTAAATGTTAAACAGAAATTAAGAGGAAAATTTTCAGAATACAAAACTGAACTTTAAATTCACATAGTTATCAAGGAGTACTTGAAGTCATTGATCACAATACGAAAACTACACAAATAGTGTGTGTTTTTTTTTTGTTGCAACTGAAATGTTTTATGTACTATGGACTATCTATATAAACAGCCACAGTGCATAGTTAAATTGAAAGAAATGTAGGTAGGGTTGCTAACCATACTCTATTTAAGCACAGCTCTCCTGCCCTCTCATGAATTGAAATGTGCATTTTTCAGAGATAGAACTGACATTTGTTTTAAAAAACCACATGGATAAAAAAAAAAAGAACTGGCAGAAGTGCAGTTCATGGCAATCGGGCACCATGTTTTTTTTAACATAATGCAGTAATACATTGTGTCTTAACAGAATTCTCGATTTCCAAACTCCTAGCTGTGACTGGTGTTGACAATTTTTTTTATTTTTTCCAGAATTATACAAAGTTTATTAAAATTACTGCTGTAAAAAAACCTCACAATATGTGGTTTAAACTAATTAAAAATGCGTTTCAATATCATGTTAGAAAGAATATTAAACTTCTTGGAAATTTTGTGAAATAATTACCTAAACTATCGTATTACTAGCAGTGAAGAGGTTGTATAACGAGAATATGCTGAGTAAAGAATATAAACACGTTTCTTTAAGCATAAAATTTTGTTTCTGCAAATAAAAACTACCAGAAGTAATAGTATCAAAGACATATTTTCCTAACACTGCACATCATTATACGATGAATATCTGTCAGTAATGTTCGTGGCTACATGTTCCAGTAGCCTATTGTCACTAAAACGTTTTTCCAAAATTTAAAAAAACTTGCAAAAAATCAATAATCTCATTGGAGACTGCTAACAATCACACTGCTAAACAATTAATTGCCATTCCACAGTTATGAAAAACCCCAGAACAAAATTACTGGGTTATTTTAACCTGAACATACTGCTAAGCAATCAACCGCTGTTTCGCCCTCCCCCCCCCCCCCCCCCCACCAAAAAAAGTCTCATAGCAAGCTTAAAAAAATAAAAGTTTTAAAATTCACTGCTGATTCGCAGTATAAAAAGCCCCCAGAAGTAAATAATTCCATCAGAGATAGCAAGCCTAAAAAGTACAAATTATTGTAAGTAATTTACATGCAATCTGCAGTATAAAAAAGCCCCAAGAGCTAAATAATCCCATCTGAGACAACAAGCTTAACATAAATTATTGTGAACAGTTCGCCACTGATCTGCTGTATAAAAAAGACTAAATAATCCCATCTGAGACTGCAAGTTTAAAAAAAAAATTAGGCAGTAGTACAGTTCACGGTCCTCAGCCGCCATTTTGTTTTTGACGCAACGTAACACAACGGTCCTTTTAGTTGATTCCCACAACTCCAGAGACCCTAACCCAAACAGGGGTTTCTAGAAAAAAGATTGTTTTTTTCGTTACCATAGTAACGAAAAACCCGAGTTTACGTCAAACGCAACGCACCGTAACCATAGTAACAAATCCAAACAAACGTAAAAAATATTAAATTACCGCAAAAAAAACTTCGTAACCGTCAATTACAGAATGAAAGCTCATAAAAGTGCCAAATCCAACAAAAATGAAACGATTGCCTTCCTACATACAGTAAACCACTTCCACCATTACCCCTCCCCTCTTTTCAAAACACAATACACCGCCGACCGAATTATAAAAAAGCCCCAAAACTAAATAATATCCTCCAAGACAACACAAACCAAAAAACATGAAAATCGGAAACATTGCACCGCCGACCGAATTATAAAAAAGCCCCAAAACTAAATAATGTCCTCCAAGACAACACAAACCAAAAAAGGTGAAAATCGGAAACAGTGCACCACCAACTGAATTATAAAAAAGCCCCAAAACTAAATAATGTCCTCCAAGGCAACACACAACGGAAAACCATGAAAATCGGAAACAGTGCACCGGCGACCGAATTATAAAAAAGCCCCAAAACTAAATAATGTCCTCCAAATCAACACACAACGGAAAACCATGAAAATCAGAAACAGTGCACCACCGACCGAATTATAAAAAAGCCCCAAAACTAAACAATGTCCTCCAAGACAACACAAACCAAAAAAGGTGAAAATCGGAAACAGTGCACCGCCGACCGAATTATAAAAAAGCCCCAAAACTAAATAATGTCCTCCAAGACAACACAAACCAAAAAAGGTGAAAATCGGAAACAGTGCACCGCCGACCGCATTATAAAAAAGCCCCAAAACTAAATAATGTCCTCCAAGACAACACAAACCAAAAAACGTGAAAATCGGAAACAGTGCACCCCCGACCGAATTATAAAAAAAAAGCCCCAAGACAAAATCTGACAAAAAAAACATCTTACAGCTCAAATAACCCTTTCCTAAATTACATTGTCATTTACCTCTGAGCCTCCACGTTTTTCCCACACCATGGGCTAAATGTCGAGATCACATGAACCCCGAAGGCTCACAGAAGGTACGGAACCCACTAGAACAGCTGTTGGCAGACAGAAACTTCCTGTCAAGGCCATCCAGCGTGTTCTTTAATGTACACAGTAACTCTCCCATACACAGGACCACGGCTTAACATCCTAACCGACTAACGGCGGCCTTTCCAAGCCCATCGGTGTCCCCTACTAACTATGAACCGAGTTCGAAAATTTGCCGATACAAATCTAAACGCTGACATAGCTCGGACTCGAACCTTGGAACTACAGAATACAAGCCTGGCGCGCTATCGACTCCGCACTCTCACCCCACCTCTAAATTTTTCATTCTTTCCCGACTCCATCAAAAAACTGCCGTTTTTTCACACACTGACAATTTTACAATACCCAGAATTACTACATCAAAAAGTCGCTAGACGCTTCCACATGTTAACGATAAATCATATAACTATTTTTAAAAGACTCTTAAATATACAACAAAATTAATAAATCACTATAATACATTAATAATTACCATACTACACGTAACTACTAAAAAACCATTCAATTCACCCACAAACGAAATATGTGTTCTTTACTATCGCCATTTTCTATCCCACACGCAAAAACTTGCATACTCCCCCACTACATCGGCCCCTAAATATCTTTAATAACTAATTATAAACCATATCCTAACCAATTTTCAAAAAAAAAACTAGAACATATTAATTATTCCTATCCTACCTATCACTGACCCCCCCCCCCCATATTAAATATATAATACACACGAATTTACCTCTAACCATATAGGTATGTTATCCAAAGAAGTCATAAAGCGAAAATGGCGAAAAAAACCAAACGTAACTTCACACTCTCGTCAAATCACACACATAACACGTGATTCTACATTACCTACCCAAAAGAAACAAATCAAAGAGCCATAGGCCACCAATAACCAACAGTTACGTTTTTACGTCATACTTTACAAATCGACATCATACTTTACACTTCGACGTCACACGCCACTTGAGCAATGCCATCTATCGGCTGAGGACCGTAAACACTACACGGGCCAAAAATTAACATAAACAACTTGCTGCTGATTCTCAGTAGAAAAAAAGTTCCCAAAGCTAAATAATACCATCAGAGATGGGTCTAAAAAACAAGAATTATTGTAAACAATTTACCGCTGATCTGCAATATAAAAAAGACCACAGAACTAAGTAATGCCATCAGAGACCACTAGTCTAAAAAACATGAATTATCATAAACAATGCATCATCCATATTATTAAAAAAAAAACTTGGAACAAGATAATCTCATCAGACAACCATTTTAAACTTTTTTGCTAAAGAAGAAATCGCCCCATTTCCTGCTTAACAAAATGATAGGGAATATGCATTAACTAAATGCCATAAATTGTCTGCAACCTTCAATACTTAAAGCAAAAGACAGTAGTGCACATCACGGTCCTTGGTGGCCATTTTTTTGATGCAATGTAACAAAACAGGCCTTTTCATTGATTCCCACAATCTCCCAGAGCTTAACCCAAACAGGGTTTTCTAGAAATAAGATTTTTTTTTTGTTACTATGGTAATGATAACTCGAGTTTACGTCAAACGCAAAGTATCATTGTCATGGTAGTGGTAATTTGCATTATAAACAAATGCAACGTGACAAAACACAATTCCACCTAAAAAACATCCCTTACAATCACAAATTATTGAAAAATATTTAAATTATCAAAAAAAACCTAAATGAAGAAACTATGACAACACATTTGCCGTCCCGTATACTACAAATTCCCGAAACAGTACACCACTGATTCGAGTTATAAGAAAGCCCCCAAAACAAATATCATCAGAAACAACATATACCGAAAAACATAAAAATCGGAAACAATGCACTGCCGATTGAATTATAAAAAGCCTCTGAATCTAAATAATTTCCTTGCAGACAAGACAAACCGAAAAACATGAAAATCAGAAACAGTGCACTGCCGACCGAATTATAAAAAAAGCCTCCGAAACTAAATAATGTCCTTGCAGACAGCACAGCCCAAAAAATGTGAAAATTTAAAACAGTGCACCTCTGACCAATTATAAAAAATCTCACAAAACTAAATGTCCTCGCAGACAGCACAAACCAAAAAACATGAATATCGGAAACTGCACCACCGACCGAATTATAAAAAAGCCTCCGAAACTAAATAATGTCCTTGCAGACAGCACAGCCCAAAAAATGTGAAAATTTAAAACAGTGCACCTCTGACCAAATTATAAAAATCTCCCAAAACTAAATGTCCTCGCAGACAGCACAAACCAAAAAACATGAATATCGGAAACTGCACCACCGACCAAATTATAAAAAAGCCCCCGAAACTAAATAATGCCCTCGCAGACAATACAAACCAAAAAACATGAAAATCAGAAACAGTGCACCACCGACCAAATTATAAAAGAGCCCCTGAAACCAGATAATCTCATCAGAGACAACATACCCCTATCTTATAGCTCAAATAACCCTCCCCTAAGTTACTCATTAACCTTTCTGACTCCATCAAAAACTACCATTTTTTCCATACTGACAATTCTAATTCCCAAAATTTCTACATCGAAAAGCCACATCAAATGCTTTCACATATTAACAATAAACCATAAGTAACTCTAAAACTCCTAAATGTATAAAAAAATTAATAATACACTAATAATTACCATACTACACGTAACTATTAAAAAAACTCAGTTCATTCCAAACTACTAATACAAAATACATGTGTTCGTTACTACCACCATGTTCAGTACAACACGGAAAAACTTCCAAATTTCCCTCAAGCATATCCCCTCCCCCATACACACATTTGAATCTTCTGAAAACTCTTTATACGTTTCACCAAAAACTATTCTCCTAAAACTTTAACACCCCATAAAAACTCTCATTTTTAAAACTTAGTTACCCCACATTATAAACTTTTGTCATTTTCTTCCATGCTCACAACAAACACATACTACTACATTATACTAAACATAAAAAAAAGATTTAAAATAATTCTATCTGGTTCTAACCACTCCTCCCTTTCCCTACAAATGCTCCTCACTCCAAAGAACTTACAAAAACATTCCTGCACCCCACACGCAGCCAAAAAAAGCTACAGAACTTTACACAACAGTTCACTAACACTGCCAACAACAACCCTCCTAATATTAAATAATTTCAATTCCAAAATATCTTTAATAACTTGTTATTTACCACATCTTAACGAATTTTCGAAAAAACAACATATTAATTATTCCTATTCTGGCTATCATTAAAAATCCTTCATTAAATATATTATACATATGCACTTACCTCTTGCTGCATGGGCATGTTATCCTAGGGAGTTACCAAGCAGAAATGGTGAAAAAAATCAAGCGTAACTTCACATTCCCGTCAAATCACACACATAACACGTGACTTCACTTTACCCACTCAAAAGAAACAAATCAAAGAACCACAGGCCACCAACAACCAACAGTTGCATTTCTACGTCATACTTTACACCTCAATGTCGTATGCTTCTTGATCTGTTGGCTGAGGACTGTGAACAACAAACCAACCAAATAAAATTTATACTTTATCCTACATATATATATAGGAATTAAATCCAAATTGCATTAAAAAAATACAATTATATAATTAGCCAGCCAATTTAGCTTCATGAGTCTATTTTGTAGGTGGTAGTACATTATTAAATGCACTTATTAGTTTTTCGAGATCTATTAAGGTGTGATCTCAGAAATTCAATATATTCAATGTAATGCAAGTAGAGTGTTAATTAGCACTAGTTGTAAAGCTTGCCGCACACGACTCGTTATTATATTGGCCATGATGCCAGAGAGGTGATATCATTGAGCCCCCTCTCCCTCCCAAGTTCGGCCATTTATCATAAACCAGTTCGAGTCGGTATTGCATTGACAATATATTAATTTCTGAGATCACCCTTTAATAGAGCTCCAAAACCTATTAAGTGCATTTAACCCTTCCTAGGTCCAGCTATTTGTTCATGCTGATCAGGCAAAAAATTAACTTGAGAACTTTTTCGCCAAATAACTAATGAAAAGAAATTATGGCATGTTATATGCCAAATTAATCAGCATTTAATTATGGATTTTTCTGAAAATAAAATATTTAACAAAAAAGTGACTAATTTTATTTTTGGAGGGCTTTTTTAGAGTCATGTAGTAAAAAGATGCATCTGGCAATACAAATAAAAATTTATTTAAAAAAAATTCTAATAGAAGAAATGATTATAATGCACATGAATAGAAAGGCTATTTATTTCTGAATAACAAAAGAAATAATTTTCTTGTTTAAAGTAAACATTTCTTCTATTTCGTAATTTTTTCTTCGTACCATACTTTGAGAAAAGTCCAGGCTTTTTGTGGAGTCTAATAAACAAGTCAACTTTAGAATATTTTTAATAAATAACTAATCAACAGAAATGGGCCATGTTATATACCAAATTAAAGAGAATTTAATTCTGAATTTTATTGAAATAAAAAATATGAACATTGTAGTAACATATTAATTTTAATAGCACTTTTATAGTGGTATACCAAAAAAAAAATAGGTACATATTTCATAATTACTTCCAAAATCTTCCTTTTTAAAAATAGCAGTTTTTTTTGTTAATTTTTAGGAGATTTTTGAAAATTTAAGTAAAAATATGTTGATAATAGTTCAAATCAAATTTGTGAGCTTAAATCAGGTGATTGCTTCAATACAGAGTAAAGTTAACAAACAAACTGGCAATACCGTATAGCACTTCTAAAATATGGCAATCAGATGTCTTTATCGAATTATTTATATTGCAGTTTAATAAAATATGCATCAAATGAAAAGAAGAAAATATTATTTTTTCGAACTTGAATTACATATTTTTAAAAGATTATGTAAGAAAATTTTCAAATGGCAATTTTTTTTGTTTAAAAATTGAAGTTTCATGTGTTGTACAAAAACATCTATGAATGTCCTTGACCCAGGAAGGGTTAATAACATACTACTATCTATAAAATTGACTCATAAAGAAGAGAGTAATAAATTACTTTATCTTGATATATTAAAGAAAAAAAAACTAACCAACTGTATTACAACATTACACCATGTTATGTGAATGGAAAGCCACTTTCAAAGCTCCCTAACATTGAAAAATAAACCTTTTATGCAAAAACTGTTATTGGTGATAAATTGTAGATGTCACTCAAATCTCTCAAAATATATTCCCGCAATATTTGTTTAAAGATGAATGGAAGCTGAAGCATTTATCATCAATTTTTGACACTTGTGAAAAAAGTACTGAACAGATAAAACACAACTCTTGTAATAATTTGTTCACTAACGTAAATTGAATGTTGGAAGATTGTATGACGATTTTTTGAGATTTCATCTTTTTAAAGTCTATGTGACAGTGTCAATTTTCAACAATTTTCGATCAATATTTAAAGTGTCATTGAAGGACCATTTAACAGCAGACGACACTGTCACATTGTCTCCAAATTGATGAAATCTTAAAAAATCTTCACATAAACTTCAGATATTTAATTTATGTTCCGAGTGGTTAGCACGCTTGGCTACTGATCTAAGGGACCTAGGTTCGAGCCCCGGGTAAGGCATGGATGTGTGTGTTGTTTTTCTGCTGAGGTCCTGCCATCCTCTCAGACCTTTTACTATGGCATATAAACTGACAGGCTCCTGTCAGACCTCTGTGGCAAGCAGCTGCTTGAGGGGGTATTTATTATTTATTTTTTTAAAGAACAAATTGTTACAAGAGTGAAAAAAAATGCTTTAATAGATAAAACACGAGTGTTAGATAAAAGTTGAAGATAAATGCTACAGCTTCCATTTATTCTCTAAATATTAAACAAATATCATGGGAAATATATTTAGAAAGATTTGAGTGACATCTACAATTTATTGCCAATAACAGTTTTTGAGTAAAAGGTTTATTTTCAGTGTTGAGGAGCTTTGAAAGTGACTTTCCATTCACATAACATGGAAGTGTCCGGACATTGTTTTCAACATGTGTATATAGAAAACCTCGCCATCTCATGGATGAGTGGTTAGCATGCTTGGCTACTAATCTAAGGGACCTGGCTTTGAGCCCTGGGTAAGGCATAGAATGTGTTGTTTTTCTACTGAGGATCTGCCATCCTCTCAGACATTCTACTATGGCATATAAACTGACAGGCTTCTGTCAGACCTCTGTGGCAAGCAGCTGCTTGAGGGGGTATTTATATTTTATTACAGAAAACCTACTTATGTACCTAATTTGATTCTGTATAGCTCAGCACACCCATTTCACTATAAAAAGAGCAGCTCTGAACACAATATATTACAGCTTATGTGTTCTTTAAATAGTAAAGTATTAAACAAAGATTTAAAATTCATAGCAGAGATTGCAAAAGTAGATATCCTGAAAATGTAATAAATAGAATAAAAAATCAACAAGATATAATCTTTAGCAATACCTCAGCCGTTCATAGCAAACCTCCCAGCCGTTACCTACTCAACCCAAAAGTTAACAGAAATGCACAATTTTCCGTATACACCAGGAGTCTCAAAAACTATGGAAAATATATTACATAAACATGAACCAAATTCCCCCATGCAATAATAATAGTATTAAAAGTTATTAGTTAATGACAGACAAACTTCCACCTAGGGGAGGGGTATATGACATTTAAATACTGCATCCTGAAAACAAATGGAAAAAACATTTAAGACATATGAACAAAGAATTTTAGAACATAAATAGAATATAAAACATAAAAAAACCAAACACTGCATTAGCACAGATGATAATAGAAAACAACTTAAAACCAGAAAATTAATGTATAGACCTTTAGCAGCACCACCTACTAAATTTCAGTTGCGTTAATCATAATCATTAATCGTTTCAGTTGCATAATTTATAAGCATATATGGAAAATATGTTTAAAAATTTGCTTAGGGAAAAGGTATGCAACAGCGAAATCCTACCATCTGCATGGAATCTCCTGTTGTATGAGCAACTTGGCAGGCGTCCAAGGGAAACTCTTAATTAAACATTGAGAATACCCTAAGTCAACATCAGATGAAGCTCTGAGATAGCCAGGAGCAAAATGTTGTGAACTAAGCAGGAGAATCTTTTATGGGAGCAATGTATTCAGTGCTTTTAGGAAAGACTGAATTGTGTAATTCTTTTATTAAGAGTTAAATCATTCCTTGGAGAAGATGGGACCAAACAGCAGCTAAAGCCAGTAAAGGCCATATCATCTTGAATTAACTTGTGTATCACCAAATTACATCAGCCAAGCCTATAGCAAGAAGTGCTAAGGACTGGTATGTGGGTGGAGGTCAGTAAACATCAAAAGAATCTGCTAGTGACAATCAAGCAAGTGGTGAAGTTAAACAGCAGTAACCACAAGATAAGTGAATTTTGAGAAAGTAAGATGTGCAGCAGAAGAATAACCAGACGACTAACTGAGCCAACCAAAACAAGGCTAATGGTAATATGCAATTTAACAAATTACTTTGTAACTTTTCACAGGTTAGAAAGTATCTTTAAGTAGAAACAAGTAGCTTGATATAATTCTGCAGAAGTTTGCTTATGAAGCAACAAGAATAACATCAATGTCTTAACCTCCCTGGGTCAAGGACATCTATACCTTTTTTATACAACATATAAAACATCGATTTAAAAAAAAAACTTATTTGAAAAATTTTGTACATCTATCTTTTAAAAATATACATAATTTGAGCTTGAAAAATAATATTTTGTTTTTCATTTGATGCATATTTTATTAAATTACAATATAAATATTTCGATGAAGCCATCTGATTGCCATTTCTTAGAAGCACTAAACAGTATTGCTGATTTGCTTGTTAAGGTTTCTATTTGCTGAAGCAATCTTCTGATTTAAGCTATCAAGTTTGATTTGAACTATTTTCAACAATTTTTTCCTTAAATTTTTGAAAATCTTCTAAAAATTAACAAAAAAAAAACTTATTTTTAAAAATGGAAGATTTTGGAAATAATTATGAAATATGTACCTATTTTTTCGGTATATCACTGTAAAAAGTGTTATTAAAATTAATATTACTACAATGTTCATATTTTTTACTTCAATAAAATTCAGAATTAAATTTTCTTTACAGCATGATCTATTTCTGTTGATTAGTTATTTATTAAAAATATTCTAAAGTTGACTTGTTTATTGGACTCTGCAACAAGCCTGAACTTTTCTCAAAGTATGGTATGGAGAAAAAATTGCGAAATGGAAGAAATGTTTGCTTTAAACAAGAAAAAATTTTTTTTTGTTATTCAGAAATAAATAGCCTTTCTATTCATGTGCATTATAATTATTTCTTCTATTAGAATTTTTTTAAATAAATTTTTATTTGTATTGCCAGATGCATCTTTTTACTACATGACTCTAAAAAAGCCCTCCTAAAATAAAATTAGTCACTTTTTTGTTAAATATTTTATTTTCAGAAAATCCATAATTAAATGCTGATTAATTTGGCATATAACATGCCATAATTTCTTTTCATTAGTTATTTGGCGAAAAAGTTCTCAAATTAATTTTTTGCCTGATCAGAGTAAAAAAATAGCTGCACCTGGGAAGGGTTAAATATCATCCTAAGGACTGTTATTTAACTTATTTTGTAATACAATATAACCATAAAGTGATTAAATGCTTTTTAAAGATAATATTTTTAACCTTAGCACAACACTTCTTAAGTTGCAAGATACTTTTAACAAGGTAATGGTCAGATCCAATTTCAGCTCCCCTATATGACCAGGTATTCCTAACAAAATTAGTCCATTTGCTGCTAATTAATATATAATCAATCATATTCTTATATAGTACATCTGGTGAAACTCAGTGGTATTTGTAATAAGTGTTACTTATTCTCAAACCATCAAGTTTACTACCTGTATGAGATGCTGCCCATTGCAGCTACCAATTCCAAAGGGACCTCATTCCTCCACGAAGGTCAGAGTCAGTACCAACTTTAGCATTGAAGTTCGCTTACAACAAGGATAATATCTCCCTTCTTGACAGAATTCAAAATAACCCAAAGTTGTCTGTAAACCTATCTTTCTCATTCTCCACAGAATCCTCTGTGGAGAATTTTTGTTTTAAATTTACTGTAAGAAATCTTTCATTAATGCAGTCATATCCTAGATGATATGAAGTAGAAGTACTAGAAGAGGATCACTGTCATATCTGCTCAGAAGCAAACCTACCCCTTGGAGATGCTTACCATCCTCCCTCCCTGAAAACGGAAATCTAAAATTATTCTTAACCCTTCCCGGGTCACTGTCGAACATAGATGTTGACAGAATCCGAAATGAGAGGTCAAGGACGTCAATAGACATCTTTTGTACAAACATAAATATTTTTTTAAATTTTAATTTAAATTGCCATTTGAACATTTTCTTAGATATATCTTTTAAAAATAAGCAATTCAAGTTTGAAAAATAATATTTTCTTTTTGTATTTGATGCATATTCTATGCATCTTTCCTGCTTTTAAAATTGAAAAACTGTAACATGAGCCTTTTTAGAAATGAAGCCAGCAAGATGAGTTGGAGTTGTTGCAAAGTATGTCACGGCAGCAGGTGCAGTTGAGTGCAGTGACCTTGTTATTGCTGATGTGCAGTAAGGTTGCTCTATATAGTGGATGTTTACAGAACTTCTGGGATATAGGATAATGGCAACATGCTTCTAGTCAGGATTAACCTTCATTTTCATTTCTGTAGATTTATTTTTTTAAATTATCGATTTTTCCAATCGCCCGAGTTATTCTACATCGGATGGCCAGTTTTACAAGTTATTGGGTATATTATTTAACATTGCATTAGGTTATATGTTAATATTTCTTTCATTTCTTTCTATTCTTGTAAAAAACTTACGTATTGTTTCCTGAAAATGAATGAAGTATTGGATATGGAAGCTAAAAGGAATTCCTTGATATGGCAAGTTGTTTACTACACAGATATTTAAGTCAAATACTTCCTTCCAACAAATTGGATTATAAACTTTCTTCCTAAAGTTAGTATTTTATTTCCTTTTTTTAAAATAAAATTTAAGTTTTCATTTTTGTATATTTACTTTATTTCTGTAAATTTTATCAATCTTTCTGCTGATCGATAATTATGGATTTTTCAGTTATGCTACATCAGATGGCTGGTTTACAACTACAGTACTGTGCAAATTAGTTGGGACAATAGGAAAATACAGTAACAAAGACACAACTAAAATATTTATTTGTTTAATAGTGTAGTTAATAGTGAATGTGACTCCCTTTAGCTTTAATTACTTCTTTCACCCTCTCAACCATTGATGCTATGCTTCCACACATCTTCTTCACTTTCCACACATCTTCTTCACTTCAGGGTCTTGGTACCACACATTCATGACACTTTCTATCATTTTGGTTTTCGGCGTGCAATCCATCTTAGATATGCGTGCTTTAATAATGGCCCACAAATTTTCAATGGGGTTTAGATCCGGTGAATTTCCTGACCACTCCAATACCTTCAAATGTTGCTGGGTAAAGAAGCTCTTAGCAAGCTTAGAATTGTGTCATGGAGCCAGATCCTGTTTTAATTATCCCATCACCGTTAGGAAACAGCTTCTGCAGTGTTGGGACCATTTTCGCCTCCGGAATGCCTATGTACTTTTTGCTGTCCGTCATTCCTTCAATGGGGTGAAGCGTCTGAGGCCTGGAAGCTGTGAAACATCCCCAAAACATGACTTTGGGTGGATGTTTGGGGGATTGCTGGATGTGGCCAGATCGAAGAGGTTCTCCAGGCTTTCGCTTGTCCCAACTAATTCACACAGTACTGTAGTTGCTATGGATAGTTTATTTAGCATCACATTTAGGTTATTTTTTTTGTTATTTCTTTGTTTTTCAGTAAAAAAAACAACTAATCTTATATCATTTCCTGAAATTCCTGAAAATGATTGAGGTCTTGAATCATCATCATCATCTTCAAGTAGCCATAAGCTAAGGAAGTCCATCCAGACCATGCAATTTAGTTCTCCAAGCACATCTGTCCTGAGCTGCATTTGCTGCACCTGGCCACTGTAGCCCAATTTTAACAAGGTCCTGTTTAACATCTGCCCACTGCATCCTAGGTCTCCCTCTATTTTTGTGGCCTTTAGGCACACTGTTTATAACCCTATTTGCTATAGTTATGCATACTGGCAACATGGCCGAATCAACATAGTCTCTCTCTGCACAATATGCTGCTCAAAGGAGGTTGCCGACTCCTTTGCCTAACCTCATCATTACTTACAAAGTGGAACCACCTAATGCCCAAGATACTGCATAAGCACATAGAATCAAAAGCATCAAGTTTCCTTTTCTCTTGTTTGCAAAGAATCCACATTTCACTACAGTAGCTAACTCTAGAAAGAGCCAAACCATTATACAATCTAATTTTAGCCTTTAGGTGTATATGCCTAGTTCTCCACACCGTTCATAGATTCTTAAAAGTCCCAGCAGCAATCCTTGTTTGTCTGTTAATTTCATACATGGCCAGTATCTGTTATATAACTCACAAAATAATTAAACTGAGACACATGCTCAAGACTGCAACCATTCAGATTAACTGAACCACAACCTACATGACCTATTTTCAGTACTTTAGTTTACTCTCTGTTTATTGCCAAACCTACTCTAATACCAGTCTCATCAACAGCTCTAATAAAAAAATTCATATCAGCATAATCTAAATCAGAAAATTTCAGATCTCTAGACTAGTGGTTCCCAACCTTTTTAAACCAGAGGACCACATTTCCAAATCACATTTGAGTTGCAGACACTCCACTCGACCCGGTTTCACATCTTTCATTGTCATCAACATGTTTTCTTTTTAAAATATCCAACAATTTAATTTGCTTACTCATTTTCAATGGAAGGGATAAAAAATAACATGTAAAAAAGAGTCCCTACTAAAACCATCGACAATAACTAAAGTCTAGTCATTTGCAAGATGGACTAGATGTTAACAAACATTATCATGTGATAGATGTGTTGTTGTGTTGCAATTGGTCTCCCCACTCTCACACATGCAGCAGTTCGCCTTTTGGTTTCGGTCCCAACTTTATCTTCTCTATGCTCAGTAGTCAGCAGCAGTAGTTGAGAATTAAAGATGAAAAATTTTATATTATTGGCACTGCAGTCACAGACCACAGGTTGGGAAACATTGTTCTAGACCATTTAAGGGTAAAATCATTCCCTTGTAGTGTATTTCACATAACATAGTCAATAACCAAACCAAAGTGGAAAGGAGACAAAATGCACTCTTGTTGAACACCAGAAGTAATGCTAAACCAATTATTACATTTACCAACTCTCACACATGACTCAGTGTTACTATAAAGAGCTTTCGTTATGCTAGCTGACTCGTCTGGTGTGCCATAAGATCAGCCGCAAATTATGATGGTCAACAGAGTCAAAGCCTTTTTGAAATCTACAAAACTAGTAAACACAGGTTGCTGGAACTCTTAAACATTTCTTAAGAATCTTCCCAAATGAAAAAAAAACTTATCTGTATCCCTTACCACTTCTGAATCCACATTGTTCATCACACAGTTGCCCATCAACCAGATTCTTAATTCTATTAAGCATAATCATGAAAAGAACTTTTCCTGGAACAGAAAGTAGCTGATACCCCTATAGTTACCACAAGAACTGTGATCACCTTTTTTAAAAATAGGGTTGTAGTAACTGTGGTAAAATTTTGTGGAACAATGCCTTTTATCATAAAAGATATTCAAAATTTCAGTCATGCATGTGGTAACTGAAACATTCCCAGCTCTAAGCATTTCCATAGTAATTTAATCTACCCCTGGGGATTTATGTATTTTAAGTTTAGAAAAACCAAAATAACATCAGACGGTGATATAGGGCCAACATTAAAACCAGTAATGCATCTATCATTATTACATAAAATGGGAGTAGAACTACCATATTGTTTAGAACATATCTGAAATTCTCAGCCCACCTAATCATGACAGAATCCTCAATTTCAATAACCTAACCTTCTCTATCCTTCAATACCTGTTTGTTTCTTCCCACACAGAACATTGACTTCTGCTGTTACCCTGTCTAGCTGCTTTCTCAGTTTGTTAGGAAGCCATCAAGCCAAAGTTGCTAACTGATCCTTTACACATTAATTATGCTTTTTGCAATACTCTCTATTAGGACTAGTATTGTATTGATTAAGGACATATCTCCCGTTCTTTCTTTCCAAAATAAGTTCCAATGCCTTGTCACTCAAAGAATTTAGCATCCTCTGCTCCTTTTTACCCAAAAGAGTATTGCTAGTTTCAAGAAAAGCCTGTTTAAAATGGTCCCATTCTTCCTCAACTTCAGCAGTAAACAAACCACGACTGTCATAATGACTAAGTAACCAATCATGGTAAGCTTTAGATATAACTGTGTCTTACAGAGCCTCAATGTTAAAAGCAACTTTTTTAATCATAGCACAACACTTTTAAAGTTTAAGTTGCAGAACTCTTTTAACAGGGTAATGGCCAGATCCAATTTCAGCTCTCCTATATGACCTGGTATTCCTAACAGAACTAGCCCATTTACTGTTAATTAATATATAATCAATCATATTCTTATGGAGCCCATCAGGTGAAACCCATGTATACTTATATATGTCGCTGTGTTTGTAATAAATGTAGTTATTCTGAAACCATTGAGTTTACTTACCTGTAAGAGACGCTGCCCATTGCAGCTACCAATAACAAAACGGCCTATCACTCCTCCCCAAAGATCAGAGTCAGTACCAACTTTGGCATTGAAGTCACCTAGAACAAGGGTAATATCTCCCTTCTTGATAGAATTCAAAATATTCTGAAGTTGTTCATAAAACCTATCTTTCTCATTGGCATCCACAGTGGGGGCATAACAAGAAAACATTCAAGTCTTAATTATTGTCTGAAATTTAGCTGAAAGAAACCTTTCATTAATGCATTCATATCCTAGAAGTGCATCACTAGCATGTCTGCTGAGAAGCAAACTTATGCCTTGGAGATGCTTATTACTTTCCCTCCCTGAAAAGGGGGCAGGGGTGACTTAGTTGGTAGCGCACCAGGCTCGTAATCTGTAGTTCCCAGGTTCGAGTCCCAGCTGGGTCAGTATTCAGATTTATCTTTGTAAAATTCCCCTCCTTGTTCACAGTCATGTGGGGGACCACCGATGGGGTTAGAAAGGCAGCTGTCCATCGGATGGGACGTTAAGCCATGGCTCTGTGTGCGGGGAGACATACCCTGTGGGCGTTAGAGAACATGTTGGATGGCCTTGATGGGAGGTTACCATCTGTCTCCCAACAGCTGTTCCAGTGGGCCCCCTCACCCAACCTTCTCTGAGCCTTTGGGATCCATGTGACCTGGCCATTTAGCTCATGGTGTGCAAAAAAGTGCTGTAAAACAATCCTCCCTGAAAAGAGAAAATTAATATTTTTAAGAATCTGACCTCTATCTGTCCATCTGGTCTCTTGCAAGCCGAGAATAAGTTATAACAGTGGAATTATTGTGTTAGGATATCAAGAGAATAAGCTCTGTGCAAAGTCCTCACATTTCAACTACCTGTGGAGAGTAAATGGTTAGTGGGATGTTTAAAGAAACTATGGTTATTAAGAGAGGAAGTGCCAACAATATCAAACAGCCTCCTAATTGCAGGCATGGGGTGAAGACCTGTTCCCCCACTACTAAAGGCTGAAGTCATTTACACTGCAAGACATCCTCCAATGCAGGATTTGATGATGTCCATAGAAGCAAGAGTTCAGGTACTTACGAGGGCCTGAGATCGGGATTATCCACCCTCTTATAAAACATATCTTGTGAATCTATTCACTTGGGGCTGTTAACCCACAAAAAGCGGAAAACACTGCGCAAGATTTCCTTCAACAGAAGCCCACCAATGCAGCATATTCAGAATTCATAATCAAGCTCAGGGACCATTTTTCAATTTTGTTTGGTGTATATGGTCAACACCAGGACCCTGGCTGCATTTTCTTGTGTGGTTGACTGCTCCTCAGCAGGGTAGAAAAAAAAAGTAGCCATAGTAGTCCAGATTAGTAGGCCAAACTGTACAACTAGTACAGTGTGGCTAACTTAGTTATATACAGGGTGTCCCTGAATTCATGGCCCAAATGTGAGGGGATGGTATTACACACTGAACTCACCAATATTCGTCATAGAATATGCGGCCGCAAATACAGGCAAGTATTAGAATCAAGCCAGAAAAATGTAAAGGTGTGGGAGGGGGCAGAGACCTGATTTTCAATGCACTATAATCCTATAAATAATTTGAATTATTATTATATTACCCTTCTTACTGGCATTCTGAGGGGGAGGGCTTGGCCCTCTTTAGGTCCACCCTGATTGCAATATAAACTTATGTATTTTATGTGATTTTTATGTTAAAGATTGCATGTGTTCTAATGCAAATGATTTGAATTTTATATTTCTCTTACAGGAAATGAATAAAATATTTTTATTTCTTGATTTTGTTCAAAAACAATGATAAGGAATTATTTGCTCTGAAATATTTATTTGGAAATTGTAAATATCTGTGACATATATGTAACGTATCACAATCCAAAGAAGTTAATATTTCTCTGCAGCAGTATTGGAGCTACAGTAGTTCAGGCACTGCAGTTGCAGAAATCACTTCCTTAAAATGAAATTTCCCAAGACTGTGTTTCTAATTTAGTATCAATAAATGTTTTTGTTGGAAAGAAACATGCCAGAGTATTCTATAATTGAACTAACACCAGCTCAATGGTAGAATACTCTCACATATTTCTGGAGAGACGTGGGTTAAAATCTGGCACACTGGCAAAACTTTTTTCCGCAAAAACATTTATTCCTTTCGATGTTACTTACCGTCTAATTTAGTATTTTGATTCACATGTAATAATCTAAAATGTATTTTAGATAGTTTGTCTGTATCAGTCATTTTGATTCTCTTAAACCATTTACAGCAGTATTCAGTATACTGCTTCATCTTATCATAACTTTAAGCAGCATAAAATTTTAAGCAAGCATCCTTCGAAAAAATGGGGGAAATACATGAACGATTGTAGATTGTGAAGAGGAATATCTCAAATCAATGAAAGCTTCTGAAGTGAGGAGTATCGTGGACTATTTCAAATTTTATTCTCTCTCTTATTTACCTCCATAAAAAAGCAGAGGGAATGTACATTGGGTTGTTGTTGGGTTGTTTTACCTCTGAGCGGAACTTTTTTGCACACCATGGGCTAAATGGCCAGGTCACATGGATCCCAAAGGCTCAGAGAAGGTTGGGGGGAAGGGACCCACTGGAACAGCTGTTGGGAGACAGATGGTAGCCTCCTGTCAAGGCCATCCAGTGTGTTCTTTAATGTGCACAGGGTATGGCTCTCCCGCACATGGAGCGATGGCTTAATGTCCCATCCGACAGATGGTGGCCTTTCGAAGCCCATCGGTGTCCCTTATTGACCGTGGGCAGGGCGGGGAGTTTTGCGGAGATAAATATCAACGCTGACCCAGCTGGGACTCGAACCTGGGAACTGCAAATTATGAGCCAGGTGTGCTACCGACTGAGCCACTCCCATCCCAAAAGTACATTGGGATTGACTGTTATGAGTTGTATGTTAAATGAAAGCATGTTACATAAGGAATATAATTTACTACCTATTTTGAACAGTTTATTGAATTAAGGATCTGACCAAGCTGTTTAAATTAGCACATAAAAATTTGTACCTATATATAATTATAAAGCATAGTTTAAGGTTCATTTAATCCAAAAATAGGTGAAAAATTTATTTCTTGCCACGTGGGCCAGATCTAGCAGAGAAGCAAGGCCTCCTGTCAAGGCCACATAGCATGTTCTTTAATGTGCATTTGGTATGGCCTGCACACGTGACAATGTCTTAACATCGTATCTGATGGACAGCAGCCTTTTCCAGTCCACCAGTGTCCCCTTTATCATAATAAATACTAAAATATTCTCATGCAACCATTGGTTATGGAAGTTCAACTAGACTGTGTAATTTTCCTTTCCAGACATGTCTGTTCTGAGCTACTGTTGCTGCATTTGGCCACCAGGCCAATTCTAGAAACATCCTGTTTGACATTGTCAGCACATAGCTTCCTAGGTCTCTCCCTTTTTCTGAAACCCTTAGGTGCATTGTTCGTATTCCCGCTTGCTAATCAGCAACTATGTCTATGGGCAACATGGCCAAATCAACACAGTCTCTCCACAATATGCTACTCAAAGGAGGTTGATGACTCCTTCTAACCTTATCATTACTTACAAAGTCAAGCTGCCTAACCCCCTCGGTGTGAGCGCATGTACGCGGTGAGGGGGACCACCCTGTGAAGGTTCCGCTGGCTCGGTTACCTTCGCAGGGTCCTAAACACTCGCCCGCGTGTTTGCCGTGCGCGGAGACCTGTGTCCTGGGAAAGGAGGATCCTGGTAGTTGCTCGGGGGTCCCCGTCTTCTCTCCTCAGCTCATGACTGGTGGGGTCCCCTTTGGCCGTTTTGCCATTGGGGAGCCTGTCCGTCGCGGGGCTGGGCAGCGGATTCCGGGGCCTCTGGTATACACTGCTTTGGCCTCTGCTTCCGGTAAATGGGAGCTCCTGGGGTGGCCTCCCCAGGAGCAATTGGCTGGTGGGCAGGTCCTGCTAGGGTCAACCGTGCAGAGCGGTGAGTAACCTTGCCCACAGTCCGGGTACAGGTTTACAAGTTTCCTCACAACTTATTTTCCTTTTGTCGTTATCTTTTCTTTGTGAGGCCAGGTTGGCCATTCACAATTTTGTTATTTTAAGCTTTGTTTCATTTGTGCAGAACGTTTTTGTTCTGCACATTTCTCTTTTCATTTTCCTTCTATTTATTTGTGAGGGCTTGGCTCACTGTCTGTGTGGGTATAGTGCCTGCGTAGCCCTGGCGCCCGACTGGGCGTCCCCTTGTTGGGCTCCATGGAGGGTGGGGACAGTGGGCACTGAACCACACAATAAAAAACATGAGAGAGAATGATGAAAATAATGCGATCGCCGCCAACAAGAGGGCTCGACATGAGCCCCCATCTTCCTCGTTGTCAAAGTTATCTCTGCCGTTGTCTTCTGTGTCTGTGTCTTCGTTCCCAAAGTTCCTGATCATCCACTCCACGGGTGATTAGGTACTTGGGGACATGTCCTCTTTTTTCGTTAATAAAGGTTTGAAAGGTCTTGTGGGAGAGCCGAAATCCGTCAAGCGCTTACGATCTAGCGACTTGCAGGTTGAGACCGCTTGTTCGAAACATTCTGAACTGCTCCTGAAAGTCAAAGAAATTGGTGGGATGGCTGTCGAAGTCACTCCCCATAAAACTTTGAATTCCTCTCGGGGTGTGATCACCGAGTGGGGCCTCCTCAAAGTCACTGAGGAGGAAATCCTCTCGGAGCTCACACCTCAAGGAGTAACAGCGGTCCACCGGGTTTCGACACGCCGTGATGGGAAATTAACACCCACCCGGGTGTTGATTGTGACATTCAATACGCCACGCCTGCCTTCTTACATCAAGGCAGGTTATTTACATTGTGAGGTTCGGCCGTATATCCCAAACCCTCTGCGCTGTTTTCAGTGTCAGATATACGGTAATGCCCGCACAGCATGCAGGGGCAAGCCCACCTGTGCTCGCTGTGGCAGTAAGGATCATCTCGATCCTGACTGCACAGCAGAAAAGGCATGCTGTGTGAACTGTAGTGGCGAACATTCGGCGTACTCCTGCGACTGTCCAAAGTGGAAGCAGGAAAAGGAGGTACAACGCCTCAAAGTCATCAACAATATCTCATATGCTGAAGCGAGAAAGCTTGCTGCACCGCCCGCCCCGCCTGGCAAGGTTTCCTACGCCAGTGCAGTCATTGGAAAGCCCATCGTTCTAATGACTTCGGTTGTGGTGCAGACTGATATCAGTGTACCACCTACTGAGTCTTTCTCGCCAGCTGTGAAGTACCTCCTCACGCAGGCGAGACCGAGGGTGGTGTCGACTTCGACATCAACCCCGGTTTCCATTCCTGCAGCTCAGCCTTCCACCTCCACCGGAAGGCCTCCTCCTCCCCGTCCTCAGACAGCAAGACCTTCAAAGCCTAAGGGGCCCCCACCGGGGCCCAAAAAGAAAATCACTGCACCTCAAAGGGCGGTCACCGATCTGTGCCCCTCGGACGATTCCGAGGACATGGATACCGACCGCCCCCTATTCACTAAACCGTCTTCTGCGGCGGTTAAGTTGAATAGAAACACGTCGTCCGCCCACTCTTCTAAGTCCTGAGATGGCCACACTACTACAATGGAATTGTCGTGGATTCCAGAGGAATCTTGACGACATCAAGGCCCTCCTTCAGGCATACCAGCCCATCTGTGTGTGCCTGCAGGAGACTTACTTGCAGCCAGTCACAGATCCCACGATCCGGCACTTTTCACTGGTTCGCTGGGACCGGGATGGAGATGGTCCAGCTCGCGGGGGTGTCGCCATCCTCGTGAGCAACCATTCTCCATTCCAGGTCGTACCCCTCACCACCAACTTAGAGGCGGTAGCCATCCGTCTCTTCGTGGGGTTCTCGCTGACTGTCTGCTCTGTATATCTTCCACCTGGGAGCATCGTCTTCCAGGAAGACCTTGATGATCTCGTCTCGCAGCTGCCGTCTCCCTTCCTCATTATGGGGGACCTCAACGGACACAGTCCACTTTGGGGCAGTGCTGACACCAACGGGAGGGACAGGGTCCTGGAGCAGTGGCTCCTGGATCCTTCTCTCTCCCTGTTGAACACCGGTGTCAGTACTTACTTTCACTCCCCAACCCGCTCTTTCACTGCCATTGATCTCACCATCTGCTCCTCCTCGATCCTTCCACTCTTTACATGGGAGGTCGAGGACAACCCTTATGGAAGTGATCACCTCCCCGTGGTGTGCACCATCTCGCGTGGGGGGCCTTGCAGCCCTTTACGCGTCTCATGGTGTAGGCTCGATCGGGCTGACTGGGGTGGTTTCGAGCTGCTCTCTGAGCTTGATGACCACTCTGTCAGCAAGGAGCCAATCAATGTGGCAGTAGCGGAGATAACGGACTGTATCGTAGATGCAGCTGCATCAACAATTCTTCAAACTTCAACACTGTTTCCTCGCTTTCCGAAACCGTGGTGGAATCCAGATTGCACCGCAGCTTGTAAGGCTCAGAACAAGGCTTGGGGTGTGTTTCGGAGATATCCGACAACCCCCAACCTCAAAAATTTCAAACGCGCCAGGGCGAAAGCTCGTTTTGTCCGACGCCAGAGCCAGAAGGAATCTTGGATCAAGTATACATCATCTATCACCCGCACGACTAGTTCTAAGGTCGTGTGGGATAAAGTCCGGAAGATGAGTGGGAACTACACATCCCACTCGTTATCGATCCTGGAGCACAATGGACAGGCAATTGCTGATCCCAAAGCAATTGCCGACACCCTGGGGGAGTCTTACTCTTCCATCTCTTCGTCTTCCTCTTACTCCCCCGAGTTTCTGGCCCAGAAGGGCAGGGCGGAGCGCTCTCCGCTGTCTTTCCACTCGAATGGCCTGGAGCCTTACAACAGGCCATTCACAGCGGAGGAGCTTTGCCTTGCTCTGCACTCCTCTCGTTCCTCTGCTGTAGGGCCGGACAATGTCCATTATGCCATGCTCCAACATCTCTCACCATCGAGTAAGGATCGGCTGCTCCATCTCTTCAATCGCATTTTTCTCGAGGAGCAGTTTCCGGACTCCTGGCGGGAGGCCATCGTCTTGGCCTTCCCCAAGCCAGGCAAAGATCCCAAGATTCCTTCCAATTATCGTCCCATCGCATTGACGAGCTGCGTGTGCAAGGTGTTGGAAAGAATGGTAAATGCCAGACTCATCTGGTATTTAGAACATCACAACCTTCTTTCCAACACCCAGTGTGGCTTTCGCAGGCAGCGGTCAACTCTTGACCATCTGATACGCCTCGAATCGGCTATCAGAAATTCTTTTTTACGTAGAGAGCACCCGGTGTCAATTTTCTTCGACATCGAAAACGCGTACGACACGGCTTGGAGATTCGGCATTCTTCGTGACCTCCACAGCTTCGGCTTGAGAGGTCACATGCCGATCTTCATCTCCAACTTCTTATCGACACGCTCTTTTCGTGTCCGTGTCGGTAACACTCTGTCGCGGCCGTACCCCCAAGAACAGGGTGTGCCACAAGGCTGCGTTCTGAGTGTTACACTTTTCGTTGTCAAGATTAATTCTATAACTAGACAACTTCCTCCATCAGTAGGCAACGCCCTCTATGTTGATGACTTTAGCATCTTTTGCTCTTCATCCAGCATGAGGGTCATTGAAAGACAACTGCAAATTGCCCTGAACAATCTTTCGGTTTGGGCGACGGCAAACGGGTTTCAGTTCTCCCCACAGAAGACCGCTTGTGTGCACTTTTGCCACAAGCGTAATCTTCATCTGGATCCCGAGCTGCGGCTCGGGGGTAACATCATTCCAGTTGTGGCGGAGACCAAGTTTCTTGGTCTCATATTCGATCGGAAATTGACCTTTTTACCACACATACGTCATCTCAGGTCCAAGTGCACGCGGGCATTGAACATCGTCAAGGTCCTCTCCTCCCTTTCTTGGGGGGCGGACTGATGTTCTTTGCTCCGCCTGTACCGTGCACTTGTCCGATCGAAACTGGACTACGGATCCCAGGTGTACTACTCGGCCCGGGATTCGGTGGTGAAGGTGCTGGACCCCCTCCATCATCAGGCCCTCCGTGTTTGCACGGGAGCCTTCCGCACCTCACCGGTCCAGAGTCTTTACGTTGAGACCGACGAACCTTCTTTATCTCTTCGCCGTCAGCAGTTGTCCCTACAATATGCGTCTAAATTGCGACCCCTGCCTGGCCATTCCACTTGGGACTGTGTTTTCAGTCCCAGGTGGGAAATGCTTTACACTAATCGGCCGACTGCCATTCGTCCTTTTGGTTTGCGTGTCCGAGGCTACCTCAGAGACATCAACACCAGTCTCGATAGCGTTGCACAGTCGACAGGTGAGCCACTTCCACCTTGGCTCGCTGTTTCCCCTTCATGCGATTTTTCCCTGTGCAGGACGGGGAAGGCCTTTACACCTGACTGTGTGTACCGGCAACTCTTTGCCAGCTGTCGTGCTGAGCACCCAGACTTCTTGCCTGTCTTTACAGATGGCTCGAAGTCCGGCACTTCGGTGGGATCAGCCATGGTCTGCTGTGATGTAATCATTCCAGACCAGATCCCACTGCAGTGTTCCATCTTCACCGCAGAGTTGCATGCTATCAGCCTCGCCTTGGACCACGTGGCGACTAAGCATCATCGTCGGTGTGTGCTTTACACCGACTCGCTTAGCTCGCTACAGGCTTTGATCTCGGTGAGGCATCGACTTCACCCTGTTCTTACTAAGATCCGCCAGCAGCTACATCGTCTGGCAGCCACAACCACAATCCATTTCTGTTGGGTGCCCTGTCACGTCGGGATTAGGGGCAATGACTTGGCAGATGCTGCTGCCAAGTCAGCCACGCCCCTGTCCGACTCTCCGTTGCCGGTTCCCTATCTGGATTTCCGGCAGCGTTTTACCACCGAGCTCCGGGCACAGTGGCAGAGATCTTGGTCGGAACAGCTTACAAACAAGCTCTTTGAGATCAAACCTATCATCAAACCATGGCAGTCTTGTTACCGCAGGAATCGCAAGGAGGAAGTTGTACTTGCTCGGCTCCGCTTAGGTCACTCGTTTATTACTCATTCGTTTCTTTTACGGGCGGACGACGTACCTAAGTGCAAGTTTTGTGACACCGTTTTAACAATCGAACATATTTTAATCTCATGCTCCGCTTTTAACTTTGAACGATGTCTGATTTTTAATTTCCATAATTTTTTGTCCGAGCCTCTTACACTCGGACATCTTTTATCTGATCATTGCATTTTATCTTCCGTTTTTACCTTTTTGAAATATTGTGGATATTTTAACCGAATTTGATTTTACCTTAACTTTATGCATTATTTACCCCAGGTCTCTTACACCTGGGATTATTTCATATTTCTACAGTTGTTTTACTCTGTTCATATACACTTGTTTTTTGTTATTTTACCACTTTACAATGTTGCAAATGTATTTTAACTTTTGGTTACGGGTTTCTATGTCTTTTATCTCTTATATTGTCTTTTGTTTGGCGCATTATGGCCTTGTTGCCGATGCGCCATTAAACCCCAAACAACCAACCAACCAACCAAGCTGCCTAATGCCCAAGATACTGCATAAGCATCTAGAATCAAAGGCATCAAGTTTATTATCCTGCTTACAAAGGATCATGTTTCACTACCATAACTAACCTTAGAAAGAGCCAAACTATTATACAGCCTAATTTTAGTCTTAAAGCATATACACCTATTTTTCTATACTCTCCATAGATTCTTAAAAGTCCCAGCAGCACTCCCTATTCTTCTCTTCATCTCATGCCACACATCACCAGTATCTGTTACATAGCTCCCAAGATAATTAAACTGAGACACTTGCTCAAGAGTGCATCCTTTCAAAGCAACTGAAGAACTATCTGTCTGACCAATTTTCATCACTTTAGTTTTTTCTCTGTTTATTATCAAACCTATTTTATTACTATTCTCATGAAACAGCCCTAATGAAAGAATTCATTTCATCAGCATCATTAGCCAACAGGGCCAAATCATCTGTATAATCTAAATCAGAAATTTTGAAATCTTTAGACCATTTAAGGCCAAAATCGTTCCCATGCGAAGAAATTCTCATAACATCATCATCATCCTCAAGCAGCCATGGGCTACGGAGATCCAACTAGACCGTGCAATTTAGTTCTCCAAGCATGTCTGTCCTGAACAACATCTGCTGCAACTGGCCAATGCACACCAATTCTAACAAGGTCCTGTTTCACATTGTCTGTCCACCGCATCCTAGGTCTCCCTCTTTCTGAAGCCTTTAGGCACACTGCTCATAACCCTATTTGCCAATCTATAATTATTCATATGGGCAACATGGCCAAACCAAGAGTCTCTCTCTGCAAAATATGCTTCTTAAAGGAGGTTGCAAACTCCTTTGCCTAACCTCATCATCAGTTACAAAGTTGAACCACCTAATGCCCAAGATACTGCGTAAGCATCTGGAATCAAAAGCATCTAGCTTCCTGTTATCTTGTTTACAAAGTGTCCAAGTTTCACTACCATAACTAACCCTAGAAAGAACCAAACTATTATAAGTCTAATTATAGTCTTTAGGTATATACGCCTATTTCTCCACACTCTCCATAGATTCTTAAAAGTTCCGGCAGCAATCCCTATTCGTCTGTTAATCTCATGCTGCACATCACCATTATCTGTTACATAGCTCCCAAGATAATTAAACTGTGACACCTGCTCAAGACTGCAACCATTCAGATTAACTGAATCACAGCCTGCCTGACCAATTTTCATCACTTTAGTTTTCTCTCTGTTTATAACCAAACCTACTCTACTACCAGTCTCATCAACAGCTCGAATGAAAGAGTTCATCTCATCAACATCATTTGCCAAAAGGGCTAAATCATCAGCATAATCTAAATCAGAAATTTTCGTATCTCCAGACCATTTAAGGCCAAAATCTTTCCCTTGAAGTGAATTTCGCATAACATAATCAATAACCAAACTAAAGAGAAAAGGAGACAAAATGCACCCTTGTTGAACACCAGAAGTAATGCTAAACCAATTGCTACAAGCCTTCCCAACTCTCACACACGACTCAGTGTTATTATAAAGAGCTTTCATTATGTTAACTAACTTGTCTGGTATACCATATGATTTCACAATCAACCACAAATTATGACGATCAACAGAGTTGAGGGCCTTTTTGAAATCGACAAAGCTAGCAACCAAAGGTTTCTGAAACTAAACATTTCTCAAGAATCTGCCTAAGTGAAAATATCTGATCCACACATCCCCTGCCACTTCTGAATCCACATTGCTCATCACGCAATTGACTTTCAACCAGATTCTTAATTCTATTAAGCACAATCATGGAAAGAACTTTACCTGGAACAGAGAGTAGGCTGATACCCCTATAGTTATCACAAGAACTGCGATCACCTTTTTTGAAAATAGGGATAACAATAGCTCTTTTAAAATCCTTAGGAACCATGCCTTTATCATAAAAGATATTCAGAATTTCAGTCATTCAAGTGGTAACCGAAACATTCCCAGCTCTAAGCATTTCGGTAGTAATTTCATCTACCCCTGGGGATTTATGTAGTTTAAGTTTAGAAACAGCCAAAATAACTTCAGATTGTGTTATAGGACCAACATTAAAGCCACCAATGCATCTATCACCATTGCAAACAATGGGAGTAGAACTAACCACATTCTTTAGAACATCACTGAAATGCTCAGCCCACCTAGCCATGAGAGAATCCTCACCTCCTATAACCTTATCTTGTTTATCCTTCAATCCCTGTATACCTGTTCGTTTTCTACCACACAAAACATTAACTATCTGGTACAGCTCTCTGCTGTTGTGCTGTCTAATTGCTACCTCTGCTGTGTCAGCCAAGCTATCAAGCCAAAGATTCCTATCAGCAGCTAACTGATCCTTTACACATTTATTAAGTTCTCTGTAATGCTTTCTATTAGGACTAGTAGGGTATTGATTAAGGACATTCCTGCAGTTCTTTCTTTCTGAAATAAGCTCAAGTGTCTTATCACTCAAATAATTCTGCCTCCTCTTGTACTTTCTTCCTAAAAGAGTACTCTTAGTGTCCAAAAAAGCCTGTTTAAAATGGTCCCATTCTTCCTCAACTTCAGTAGTAAGCAAATCATCAGCATCATTAGCCAACAGGGCCAACCTATCATGGTAAACTTTAGCTATAACTGGGTCTTTCATAGCTTCAAAATTAAAGGTAAACTTTTTTATCTTGGCACAACACTTCATAAGTTTTAGTTGCAAAACACTTTTAACGAGGTAATGGTCAGATCCATTTCACCTCCCCTATATGACCTGGTATTCCTGACAGAACTAGCCCATTTGCTGTTAATTAATGTATCTTTATGGAGCCCATCAGGTGAAACCCATGTGTACTTATGTATGTCATGGTGTTTGTAATAAATGTTAGTTATTCTGAAACCATTGAGTTTACTTACCTGTAAGAGACGCTGCCCATTGCCATTGCAGCTACCAATGCCAAAATGGGCTATCACTCCTCCCCAAAGATCAGAATCAGTACCAACTTTGGCATTGAAGTCATCTACAATAAGGGTAATATCTGCTTTCTTGAAAGAATTCAAAATATCCAGAAATTGTCTGTAAAACATATCCCTCTCATCCTCATCGGCATCCTTAGTGGGGGCATAGCAGCAGATAGCATTCAAGTCTTTAACGCTTGTCTGAAACTTTGCTGTAAGAAACCTTTCATTAATGCACTCATATCCTAGAACAGCATCACTAGCGTGTCTGCTGAGAATCAGACCCACGCCTTGGTGATGTTTATTGTCTTCCCTCCCTGAAAAGAGAAATTTAAGATTATTTTTAAGAATCTGACCTTTAGCTGTCCATGTGGTCTCTTGCACGCCGAGAATATCAAAATTGTAATGGCAGAATTCTTGTGTGAAGACATCAAGAGAAAAAGCTCTGTGCAGAGTCCTCACATTCCAACTACCTATGGAGAGAAAATGGTTAGTGGGATGTTTAAAGAAACTATGTTTATTGAGAGAGGGAATGCGACAATATCAAACAGCCCCCTAATCGCAGACATGGGGCAAAGACCCATTCCCCCACCACTAAAGGCTGAAGCCATCTACACTGGAAGACTTCCTCCAATGTAGAATTTGGTGATGCCAATAGAAGTAAAGAGTTCAGGTGCCTGCAATGACTTCTGCTCTGGATTATCCCCCAGCTGATAAACATATCCTGTGAATCTATTCACTTGGAGCTGTCAACCCACAAACAAATAGAAAACACAGTGGAAGATTTTCCCTCCTCAGAAGCCCACCATTGCAGCAAAATCAGAATCCAGAATCAAGCTCAGAGCCATATATCTGTCCAGTCCAATGGGTTTAAATGGTCGCATAACATAATAACCAAATAAAACAGAAAAGGAGACAAAATGCACCCTTGTCTAACTCCACTTACAATGCTAAACCAATCACTGCAAGACATACCAACTCTCACACACTACTCAGTGTTGTTGAGAGTTTTCATTACACTTACTTACCATGTATTCCATATGATATAACAATCATCCATAAATTATGTCGATCATCAGAGTCAAAAGCCTTTTTGAAATCTCTAAAGCTAGTAACCACAGGTTTCTGAATCTCGAAACATTTCTCGAATCTGCCTAAATGAAAATATTTGATCAATACATCCCCTACCACTTCTGAATCCACACTGTTCATCACGCAGTTGTCCATCAACCAAATTCTCAATTCTATTAAGTATAATCATGTAAAGAACTTTACCTGGAACAGAAAGTAAACTAATTCCCCTATAATTTCACCAAACTGCATCACATTTTTTAAAAATTGGGACAATAGCTCTAGTAAAATCGTTAGGAACAACACCTCCATCATAAAAAATATTCAAAATTTCAGTCAACCATGGGACAATACAAATGTTCCCATCCATTTCAGTGGTGATTTCATCCACCCTTGGGGATTTATGTAATTTTAATTTAGAGATAGTCAAAGTGACTTCAGAATGTGATATAGGGCCATCATTAAAGCCAGTAATGCATCTATCCTTATTACAAACAATGGGAGTAGAAATAATACATTATTTTTGAATTTCTCTGAAAATCTCCATCTGGTCTCTTGCAAGCCTATAATATCTAGGCTATAATGGAATTCCTGCATGAGAACATCAAGAGAATAATCTCTATATAATGTCCTCATGTTCCATGTACCTGCAGAGAGAAAATGATTGGTAGGATTTTTGAAGAAACTATGTTATTGAGAGAGGTAGGGCCAACAATATCAAACAGCCCTCTGATCGCAAACATGGGGCAAAGACCTGTCCCTCCTCTGCTAAAGGCTGAAGTCACTGATGCTAGTAGGAACTTCAGGCACCGCCTTTTCAAGTGGACCTTTTCAAGAGCCATATGGCCTGCCTGAGACACATTACTCCAGTTTAGGATTGACGATGCCTAATTAAGTGAGGGTTCAGGTACCTGCGATGGCCTCTGATCAGAATTAGCTACCAGCTGTATAAGTTATCTTGTGCCTCTTTCACTTAGGGCTGGCAACCCAGAAGCAAACAGAAAACACAATGGCAGATTCTCCCTCAACAGAGGTGCACCAGTGCAGCAAGTCCAGGATCCATAATCAAGCTCAAATCCATAAACAAGTCCAGTCTAGTGGGTGTAAATGGTCAAGACCAGGACCCTGTGAAGTTGACCACTTCTCAGCTAGGTTGAAAAAAAATAAAAAGTGGTCATAGATGATCAGAGCAGTAGGCCATAACATAATAACCAAGCTGGCAGCCTTCCCCATCTGTTCCCTTCCAAAAGAGAATATCTCTTTTGAAAAGTACAAATGGCCTGCAGCACGAGAAGATGGGGTCGGACATTAGGTGCTAGACCTGGCCGGTTCTGTGCATCATCACTGGGGATTGATACACATCTCTCCTTCCAGTTTATGCCTAGCTACCATTTACAGACCCCTCTTTATCACTGAGGGATAAACAACCCATGAATATAGCAGCAGCTGCCGTCCCATGGCCGAGTGGTTAGCGCGCTTGGCTACTGATCTAAGGGACCTGGGTTCGAGCCCCGGATAAGGCATGGTTGTATGTGTTGTTTTTCTGCTGAGGTCCTGCCATCCTCTCAGATCTTCTACTTTGGCATATAAACTGATAGGCTCCTGTCAGACCTCTGTGGCAAGCAGCTGCTTGAGGGGGTATTTATTTATTTATTATAGCAAAAATAAAGTGAAAATTGGGAAAGGGGTCATCATTAAATTGACACCTCCACTTAAATATTCTGAATAACTAATCTGAAAATAATGTACAAAAAGAAAAGTCTTTGTGGTATGATTATTATGATTTAGATACATTTGGCTCTAGGTGCCATTTGAGTGGGTTTAATGCTTTTATCTTATATGTGGAAGTTAAGTGTAAAAAATAAATATTTTTTTAAATTTTCTCGCTTTTTTGATATATATATATATCAATCAATATATATCAAAATAGCAAGAAAATTAAAAAATATTTTTGTAGAATGTTTTAATATTAATTAAGAAATTGCCTATTTAATAATTAAGCTCAGTTAGTAGTTGTTCATACATATATACATAATCCTCAAGCAGCCATGGGTTTTGGAGATTGAAACAGACCATGCAATTTAGTTCTCCAAAAATGTCCCTTCTGAGTTCAGCTTCTGCATTCATACATGTGTACATAATCCTCAAGCAGCCATGGGTTTTGGAGATTGAAACAGACCATGCAATTTAGTTTTCCAAAAATGTCCATCCTGAGTTCAACTGCTGCATTTGACCATAATGAGCTAATTCTAACTCGGTCTTTTTTGACGTTTTCTGGCCACTGCACCACATCCTTTGTCTCCCCTTTTTCTGAGACCTTTAGACAAGGGCCTGTAAATGGTAGTTAGGTGTAACTGGAAGGAGAGCTGTGTACCAATCGCTAGTGATGATGCACAGAACCGGCCAGGTCTAGTACCTAATGTCCGACCCCGCCTTCTCGTGGTGTTGGCTGTTAGTACCTTTCAAAAGAGATATTCTCTTTTGGAAGGGAACGGAAGGGGAGGGCTGCTAGTTCAGTATGGCCTACGGATCTGGTCATCTATGGCCACTTTTTTCTTTTTTTTCAACCCTGCTGAGGAGTGGTCAACTTCACAGGTCCTGGTGCTGACCATTTATACCTACTAGACTGGACTTGTTTATGGATTTGAGCTTGATTATGGATCCTGGACTTGCTGCACTGGTGGGCCTCTGTTGAGGGAGAGCTGCCTCTGTGTTTTCTGTTTGCTTCTGGGTTGCCAGCTCTAAGTGAACAGAGGCATGGGATACCTTATATCAGCTGGTGGATAATCCTAATCAGAGGCCATCGCAGGTACCTGAACCTTACTTAGCTAGTTGGGCATCGTCAAGCCTAAACTGGAGTAATGTGTCTCAGGCAGGCCATATGGCTCTTGAAAAAGTCCACTTGAAAAGGTGGTGCCTGAAGTTCCTACCAGCATCGGTGACTTCAGCCTTTAGCAGAGGAGGAACAGGTCTTTGCCCCTAGCCTGCGATCAGGGGGTTGTTTGATATTGTTGACCCTACCAATCTCAATAAACCTAATTTCTTTAAAAATCCTACTAATCACTTTCTCTCTGCAGGAACGTGGAACGTGAGGACATTACATAGAGATTATTCTCTTGATGTCCTCATGCAGGAATTCCAGCGCTATAACCTAGATATTCTAGGCTTGCAAGAGACCAGATGGACAGGTAAAGGTGAGATACTTAAAAATAACTTTAAATTTCTTTTCACAGGGAGGGAGGATGGAAAGCATCACCAAGGCGTGGGTCTGCTGCTCAGCAGACATGCTAGTGATGCTCTTCTCCGACATGAGTGCATTAATGAAAGGTTTCTTACAGCAAAATTTCAGACAAGCATTAAAGACTTGAATGTTATCTGCTGTTATGCCCCCACTGAGGATTCTAATGAGGATGAGAAGGATAGGTTTTACGGACAACTTCAGGATATTTTGAATTCTGTCAAGAAAGGAAATATTACCATTGTTCTTGGTGACTTCAATGCCAAAGTTGGTACCGACTCTGACCTTTGGGGAGGAGTAATAGGCCCTTTTGGTATTGGTAGCTGCAATGGCAATGGGCAACGTCTCCTACAGGTAAGTAAACTCAATGGTTTCAGAATAACTAATGCATATTACAAACACCGCGACATACATAAATACACATGGGTTTCACCTGATGGGCTGCATAGGAATATGATTGATTATATATTAATTAACAGCAAATGGGCTAGTTCTATTAGAAATACTAGAGCATATAGGGGAGCTGAAATTGGATCTGACCATTACCTTGTTAAAAGTGTCTTGCAACTTAAACTTAAAAAGTGTTGTGCTAGGGTTAAAAAATTTACCTTTAATACTGAAGTTCTGAAAGACCCAGTTATAGCTAAAGCTTACCATGATAGGTTACTTAGTCATTATGACAGTCATGGTTTGCTTAATACTGAAGTTGAGGAAGAATGGGGCCATTTTAAACAGGCTTTTTTGGACACTTTTAGGAAAAAAGAAGTAGAAGAGACAGAATTATCTGAGTGATAAGGCACTTGAGCTTATTTCAGAAAGAAGGAACTGCAGGAATGTCCTTAATCAGTACCCTACTAGTCCTAATAGAAAGCATTACAAAGAACTTAATAAATGTGTAAAGGATCAGTTAGCTACTGATAAGAATCTTTGGCTTGATGGCCTGGCTGACAAAGCTGAGGAAGCAGTTAGACAGCACAACAGCAGAGAGCTGTACCAGATAGTTAATGTTTTGTGTGGTAGAAAACGAACAGTTATACAGGAATTGAAGGATAAACAAGGTAAGGTTATAGAAGGTGAGGATTCTGTCATGGCTAGGTGGGCTGAGCATTTCAGTGATGTTCTAAACAATGTGGTTAATTCTACTCCCATTGTTTGCAATGATGATAGATGCATTGTGGGCTTTAATGTTGGCCCTATAACACAATCTGAAGTTAGTTTATCTATTTCTAAACTTAAACTTCAGAAATCCCCAGGGGTGGATGAAATTACTACGGAAATGCTTAGAGCTGGGAATGTTTCGGTTACCACTTGGATGACTGAAATTTTGAATAACTTTTATGATAAAGGCATGGTTCCTAAGGATTTTACCAGGGCTATTGTTATCCCTATTTTCAAAAAAGGTGATCGCAGTTCTTGTGATAACTATAGGGGTATCAGCCTACTCTCTGTTCCAGGTAAAGTTCTTTCCATGATTGTGCTTAATAGTATTAAGAATCTGGTTGACAGGCAATTGCGTGATGAGCAATGTGGATTCAGAAGTGTTAGGGGATGTGTGGATCAGATATTTTCTCTTAGGCAGATTCTTGAGAAATGTTTAGAGTTTCAGAAACCTTTGGTTGCTAGCTTTGTTTATTTCAAAAAGGCTTTCGACTCTGTTGATCGTCATAATTTGTGGTTGATCGTGAGATCATATGGTATACCAGACAAGTTAGTTAGCATAATGAAAGCTCTCTACGATAACACTGAGTCGTGTGTGAGAGTTGGTAAGTCTTGTAGCAATTGGTTTAGCATTACGTCTGGTGTTTGACAAGGGTGCATTTTGTCTCCTTTTCTCTTTAGTTTGGTTGTTGATTATGTTATGCGAAATTCACTTCGAGGGAAAGATTTTGGCCTTAAATGGGCTGGAGATACGAAAATTTCTGATTTAGATTATGCTGATGATTTAGCCCTTTTGGCAAATGATGTTGATGAGATGAACTCTTTCATCGAGCTGTTGATGAGACTGGTAGTAGAGTAGGTTTGGTTATAAACAGAGAGAAAACTAAAGTGATGAAAATTGGTCAGGCATGTTGTGATTCAGTTAATCTGAATGGTTGCAGTCTTGAGCAGGTGTCACAGTTTAATTATCTTGGGAGCTATGTAACTGATACTGGTGATGTGCGGCATGAGATTAACAGACGAATAGGTATTGCTGCCGGGACTTTTAAGAATCTATGGAGATTGTGGAGAAATAGGCGTATACACCTAAAGACTAAAATTAGACTGTATAATAGTTTGGTTCTTTCTAGGGTTAGTTATGGTAGTGAAACTTGGACGCTGTGTAAACAAGATAACAGGAAACTAGATGCTTTTGATTCTAGATGCTTATGCAGTATCTTGGGTATTAGGTGGTTTAACTTTGTAACTAATGATGAGGTTAGGCAAAGGAGTCTGCAACCTCCTTTAAGCAGCATATTGTGTAGAGAGAGACTCCGCTGGTTTGGCCATGTTGCCCGTATGGATAATTATAGATTGGCGAATAGGGTTATGAACAGTGTGCCTAGAGGCCTCAGAAGGAGGGGGAGACCTAGGATACGGTGGGCAGACAATGTCAAACAGGACCTTGTTAGAATTGGTGTGCAGTGGCCAGATGCAGCAGATGTTGCTCAGGACAGATATGCTTGGAGAATTAAACTGCGTGGTCTGGTTGGACCTCCGTAGCTCATGGCTGCTTGAGGATGATGATGATGATTAGACACACTGTTCATAAACCTATTTGTTAATCCATAGTTATGCATATGGGCAATATGTCAACCAGTGCAATCTCTCACTGCATAATCAAAGGAGGTTGCTGACTCCTTTGTCTAACCACATCATCCAAGATACTGCGTAAACAAATAGGATCAAAGCATCAAGTTTCTTGTTACCTGGTTTACAAAGGATTCATGTTTCACTACCATAACTAACTTTAGAAAGGACCAAACTATTGTATAGCCTAATTTTAGTCTTTGGGTGTATATTGTTATTTTTCACTCTCCATAGATTCTTAAAAGCTCCAGCTGAAATCCCTATTCTTTTGTTTATCTCATGCCACTCAACACCAGTAACTGTTGCAAAGCTCATGATATAAGTAAACTAAGACACTTGTCACGAGTGCAACCATTCAAAGCAACTGAATCATCCTCTGCCTCACCAGTTTTCATCATTTTAGTTTTCTCTCATTTATTATCAAGCCTGCTCTATTTCTAATCTTATCTCTTATCAACATCATTAGCCAACAGGGCCAAATCATCAGCATAATTTAAATCAGAAATTTTCAACACCAGATCATTTAAGGTCAAAATCTTACCCCTTGCTTCCATTCCTCATAATATAATCAACAACCAAAATAAAGAGAAGACAAATGCACCTTGTCAAATAACAGCTGTTACAAGCTGCTACAAGACTAACTTTCACACATGGTAAATGGCCTTTATGAAATCCATAAAGCTAGTGGTCAAAGGTTTCTGAAACTCTAAACATTTCTCAAGAATCTGCCTAAGCAAAAATATCTTCACATCCCCTACCACTTCTGAGTCCACACTGCTCATCACGGAGTTGTCCATCAACCAAACTCGGAATTCTAATAAGCACAATCATGCAAAGAACATTACCTGGAATAGTAAGACGATACCCTTGTAGTTATCACAATAAGTGCAATTTTTTTCTTAAAAATAGGGTAATAATTGCCATGGAAAAAGTCCTTAGGAACAGCTCCTTTATCATAAAAAAAATATTCAAAATTTCATTTACCCATAAACAAACATTTTTAGCTCTAGGCATTTCAGTAGTAATTGCATTAACACCTTGGGATTTGTTTAGTTTACAGATAACAAAAATAACTTAAGACTGATATATGACCAATATTGAAGCCAATAATGCATCTATCATCATTATAAACAATGTGAGTAAAACAAATTACATTGTTTAGAACATCTCTGAAATGATCAGCCAACCTTGTGATGGCAGAATCCTCACCCTCAATCCCTGCATACCTGCCTGTTCCCAAAGTATCTACAGTGGAGTAGTGGCATCATAAGAAAATTTAACTTAATCAAATTCAACATTTCACCTGCCATTCCATTAAATGAGCTGCCCTGGAGTGAGTCTTAGATGGGAGATAAGAATCTGCTGTTCCCTCAGTTGTTTTCATTGCTTCTCATAGTGTGAGCACCTTGCCATGCTAAGTGAGATTCTAGTGTTTAAAGATACATATTTTTTTTTGTACAGCATGGCTCCTAAAAGCAAGCCAACTACTTCATCTTGTGCTCAGCTGAAGAAACAGTGATATGTTACAATGCTGTTGGACTTATTGAGAGACTGACTGCATGTCAGTCTCCAACATAGTGAGTAAATATGGCTGCAAGGTATCAAGATTTGAGAGAGAGAAGTTTGTCAAGCCATGGCATCGAATGTTCTAATAACTGATAAGGTGACTTGCCTAGTGTGTGATAAGATTTCAGTGAAGACCGAAACAGCAGTGTTTTTGAATTTCTTAATGTTCTCCAAGTCTGCCATGGGTTAACTATTTGATGTTCCTGCTACCCTGAGGATATCTCAGAGTTACCACCTTCAAAATTAAAAAAGTATTGAAGTCTCGCATTCATAAGATGGTGTCTAACTATAAACTGTGCATGAACTTCAATTATTTTCAGTAATTTGACTTCATTTTAGATTTATTCAATAATCCATTGGCCAAGTGGTTAGCATTTTGTCTGGAATCATGAATATGACATGTGTTCGCTTAATATTAGTGTGATATTGATATTGGGGTGATTTTCATTATCATAGTGTGTTCGCTTAATATTAGTGTGATATTTGATATCAGTTGTTCTCTATAGTAAATTATACTGACCTACTTCTGGCGGCCCTCCCTTGCAGTGTACAACCTGAGGGGGAAAACCCACAGTGTTGATTTAGACTTATAAGCCCATTACCAAAAGTTAAAGAAGCTGGTCAAATTATCGAAAAAATTCTTTATTGCATAATTTGTTAAATTTAAGTGATTGTGATATTAAATAATGACCAAATAGGAATTGTGATTTTTTTTATTTATACATGTATGTTTGCACTTTATAGTGTATGTTGCTCTTTTGTTTGTTTCACAGGGTTATACATCATTTTGGAATGATTGCATATCTTCTGGACTTCGGGGATGCATTCTGGTGGAACTCGCTCTACGTGGCAGAATCGAACTCGAGAAGGCAGGTATGAGGCGCCGAAGTCTTCTGATGAGAAAGGTTCTGATAAAAAATGATGCTCCAACTGGAGATGTTCTTCTAGACGAAGCTTTAAAGCATGTTAAAGAAACAGAACCACCTGAGACGTTGCAAAGCTGGATAGACTACTTGAGTGGTATTTTTATTTTTATTTGGAATAATACTTTTAAATTTCCTTGCATAAATTTGTTCCTGTCATTAGTGGGAGTAAAACATTAAATATACTATCAAACATTCTATATACATATATAAAGGGGTTTATCAAAATAATGGAAATATGTATTGTTTGCGGAGAACATTTTATTAATAAGCTGTAGGTCCACCTCAGGCATTCAGAACAAATGCAATTTGACACAGAATAGACTTATACAAGTCATGCACATACGATACAATACCATACTATGTACATACAGTTAGACCATTCTTCCTGTAAAATATGACCCAACTGTGAAATTGATGCTGGTGGTGGAGAGTGTGATCTGACCTTGTGCTCCAGATATTCCCACAAATGTTGAATAATATTGAGATCTGGATATTGAGGTGGCCAGGGTAGTGGCTGTACTTCATCCTCATGCTCTGCAAACTACAATTTGACACATTTCACACAATGCACGGGTGCATTATCCACTTGAAACCAAGGATGGTCATTAGGGAACAATGCCTGCAACATTGGGTGCCAGTGGTCCCCAAGAAATGATTTGTTCTTTGTAGATGTGACATGGCCCTGCAGAATAACTAATGGCCCTAAGTAATGCCATGATATGGCACCCTTACAGCATCAGGGATCCACTTCCATGCTTCACAGTCAGAACCAGTCAGAGTGGTATGCTTCTACAGGTTTTTGCCAGATGTACACTCTACCAGTGGTGGGAAATAATGTGTAGCATGATTCATCAGATCAGATGACATGTTGCTGGTCTTTAGCATCCCAGTTTTTATATGCTTTGCACCACCTTACACATTTTGTTGGATTGATGTTGATAATCAGAGGTTTGTAAATTTCAGCATGGCCATAAATACTGGCAAGATGAAGTTCTGGACAAACTGTTATGGTGGAAATGAGATCATTCTTACTTGTGTTCAACTCTGCTGCTGTTTGCAGTGCCATGGTCTTGTGCTTCCATTGTACAATCCGTGCCAATGTTCACATATCCCTATCTGACAACTTTGTATGGCATCCACAATTTGTACATTTGGAGGCAACGCATTGTCCATTTTGATAGGTAGTCATAATCTTCAATACAATTCCTCGTGTTACATCTACTATTTCAGCCATTCTGGTTACTAATGCTCCTGCAAGATACACACCAATGATCATGCCTTTTTGGAGGTCACCAAGATATGTCGACAATTATACCACAAAAGCTGTTTCACCTGCATCTGTGGCACTGCTATGTGATAGCCAACATCGTACTTCTCCACTTTATATACCTCACATCGCAGGTAACGTCCCTGTGATATGCATATGACTCATTATGTGTATTCTAGTTGCAATCAGTGTATTCATTATTTTCATAAACCCCCGTATGATCCTTCTGAGAACCAATGATTGTAATTGAAATTTTATTAAAACCAATCATCACCTTTATCATATAGCAATGTATTTCAACTGATATATATACACAGTTGTATCAGAATAATATGACCACCTACCATATAAAATATCGTAGATGGTCATATTATTCTGATACAACTGTGTATATATACACTCAGTGCTCACTGAATTATAACCACCTCCCTCCATGTTGGGGCCTGTGCAGGGGTGGCTCAGTCAGTAGCGCGCCAGACTCGTAATCTGTAGTTCCCAGGTTCGAGTCCCAGCTGGGTCAGCGTTGAGATTTATCTCCGCAAAATTCCCCGCCCTGCCCACGGTCAGTAGGGGACACCGATGGGCTTGGAAAGGCTGCCGTCCGTCGGATGGGACGTTAAGCCGTGGCCCCATGTGTGGGAGAGCCATACCCTGTGCATGTTAAAGAACACGTTGGATGGCCTTGACGGGAGGCTACCATCTGTCTCCCAACAGCTGTTCCAGTGGGTCCCCTCCCCCAACCTTCTCTGAGCCTTCGAGGTCCTTGTGGCCTGGCCATTTAGCCCATGGTGTGCAAAAAAAGTGCCGCTCAGAGGTAAAACAACCCAACCCAAACCCTCCATTTTGTCAATGGAAGGTAACTTTGAAGCTCTATAACTTCTAAACTAAGTGTTTTATGAGAAAATGTAATGGAAGATAACTTGAAGATCTCAATCAAATCTATCTAAATCCCGATTTTAAATAATGTTTGATTTGTACTTAAAATAATATTTCTTATTCAAATTAAATTAACTTGAGTTAAATTCTAATTTTTGTCATTGCTGTTGTTAAATATTCAAACTTCCATAACTCTTGAAATACTAAGGGAAAAATTAAAAAAAATAATAATAAATACCCCCTCAAGCAGCTGCTTGCCACAGTGGTCTGATAGGAGCCTGCCAGTTTATATGCCATAGTAGGTCTGAGAGGATGGCAGGACCTCAGCAGAAAAACGACATACATCCATGCGTTATCCAGGGCTCAAACCCAGGTCCCGTAGATCAGTAGCCAAGCGTGCTAACCACTCGGCCACGGGACGGCTAATAAAAAAATACTCCTCAAGCAGCTGCTTGCCACAGAGGTCTGACAGGAGCCTGTCAGTTTATATGCCACAGTAGTAGGTCTGTGAGGATGGCAGGACCTCAGCAGAAAAACAATACACATCCATGCCTTTGAAAATCGAGATTTAGATAGATTTGATTGGGATCTTTATCTTCAGTCCCATTCTGTCACAAAATGCTTAGTTTAGAAGTTACAGAACTTCGAAGTTAGCTTCTACTGACATATCATGAAGGGAGGTGGTCATAATTCAGTAAGCACTGAGTACAGTAATAGTTTAAAATGCTCATAATGTAACTGTAACTTCTTAATAAATTGGTTATGGAATCTTCATATGTTATTATAAATAAATTTTCTCTATGCAAAAGCCCTAATTTTGAGATTGCATTTTAAACCTCATGATGCCACGACTATGAAACTCCAGTTCACATACCTGCATATATAGCCATGAGTGGGTAAACTCTGTCATTAGTCCCATAAAAAGAACCAAAATTTAAAAAATATTAAATTTTGAGGAACTTTTATATATATAATTAAAATGGACATTTCAGAGCTCCTAAATAATGCTAATTTTTTCAATTTATTCTTCAACTTGATGCTTTAGAATGTAAAAACCTTAGCATTTCTTGAAACTGTGATTAGTATAATCAAGATTAAGGCTTCTCCATAACTTCTGTTCTGTATTTAAAACATTTCTGCACTAGCTGGTTAACAACTCTGGCAAGTTAGTTAACTTGTTACTAAGCATATGCCCATTGGTGTTCTCAATAGCCTGAAGACAAGGGAACATTTTTAAATATTGGAGGATTTCAGTGATTTGCACGAAAATGCAGATATGTTTTTACAAGTTGAAAAAATTGGTTGTCCTGACTGGGATTCGAACCCAGATCTTCCAGAAGCATGCTGGACATCTTAACCACAGGAGAACTGACCAGCTCTTCGACTAAGTGATATGCTATTGGCAGACCTGGGTTCAAATCTCAGTCAGGACAACCAATTTTTTTCAACCCATTTCAAGTGTTCCTTGTCACAGGACTTTTCCTGTGATAATTAATTACCGAATCATTTTCGTATATTTGTGATTAAAAACTATTTAATCACAAATAATTTTATTTAGTTTTTATCTATTATCGGCTCTATTTTACGAAAGAAATATAAAGCAAAAAATTGTTAATTTCTTTGATCACATGATTGGTAACATGATAGGAGTATGATATCGATTGTCAAACATCTGGATGCACACTACCACCACTGGTCTACTTGACTGACAAGCGTGTCTGGGTGTTGGTTCTCGTCGTGTGTCTGATGCCATATCCGCCATTGCCCATCACTTCTGTGGAGTAGAAACCTTGATTCGCCGGAGAAGAAAACCTTTTTCCACTCTTCCACTATTTAATGACGGTAGTCCCGTGCAAACTGTAGGCATTGTTGCCGATGGACCTTGTTAACATGGGCGCCTTTACGCAGCTTTGACTCTGGGGACCCATGCATAACAGGGTTTGCTCTGTTGTTATTGGGGACACGTACCTGGGTGCCCCAGCACTCATTTGAGTGGTCAATTGCTGCACTGTTGCGCGTTGATTGCCTTTTACCAGTTGATGGAGGCGACATTCTCCTCTGGGGTCGATGGCCTTTGGGGCTTCACAGTTATGATGTCGTAGGTACTTGGTGTGCCAACGGTCCATTCTTGGTACACCCTTACTACAGCACCTCGGAAACAGCCCACGAAGTCTGCTGTTTCCGAGATGCTTCCACCCTTAGTGCAGTAGCCGATGATCATTCCTTTTTGAATGTCCATCAAATCAATACCTTTGCCCATTGTGCTCATGTTATGTACTATGGCTCATCTGTCCTAGCTGGTTGCTTATATCTCCGTGTGGTCAACCTTGTCATGTGCACTCTGTGATGCGCCTGGGTGGGTACACTGTGATTCCGTGAGTGGTCATATTACTCTGATACGACTGTATGATAAAACATTAGAATATTGTTTTCACACTTTAAGTGCATTTTTTGTCATTAAACATTCTGGGTAATAATTTCAGTGTTAAAAATAGAAATAAGTAATAGGAAGTTTTCTTCAGTCTGATTCTGTTCTGGAACTGCCTAACTACAATGTCAACTGTTCTGTTGAAGACATCTATCTTGAAAATTTGTTGTGTATTTCCAAATTGGTGGTCTCCTACATATTTCCCATGCCAGCCATAGCAGACATAATATATAACCTGAAAAACAAAATCAGTTCATTGCTGCGTACATATGCATAGCTCTTATTAGCAAGCTTTGTGTACTTAGATATAACTTGATTGAGATATAATAATATAAATACTGATGTTCAAATTTGAATTTCTGTAAATAATATATAGAGTAAAAACTGTTGAATTAATTTTCCATCTAAATAATAGCTTTAAAGTTCTTTTTTTTTGGTAAAAGAAAGGTATTAAAATGAAAAGTTCAAAAATTTTCTTTTCGTAAAGTTTAAGGGCCTCCTTCAGTGAGGGACCTAATGCTACTGCATTGGTAGCATTGGCATAGTTACTGGGTCCTTGAGATCCAGCCATTTAGCTCATTGTGTGCACAAAAGTGCAGCTCTGAAGTACAACTCCATCACCACTACCAGCTGCATGGAATCTTCTACTTCAAAATTACATTGACTCTCCTGGTGTTTCATATTTACCTCTCTATTTTATGAACACTACAGAAAAGCATAAGCAATGGTTGTGTGGTGGTGCTTCCATATCAATACCCACTATTGGACCACATACCTGTGGCAGGGAGAACATATTCCAGCTACCTGTAGGTTAATGCCATAATGCACTACCAGGGGGACAACCTAATAAAAGCTGTCATCACTATTCAACATATGTCTGACAATGACATCTAACAAAAGCTATGGAAATGTATAGTTAGATAATTTTAACTTGAAACTTTTAACTTCTTAATATATTAAGTTGAAACTTTGTTATTTAAACATTTAAATGCCTTGAGAAAGAACGAGATAGAGAAAAATCAACAACTTACCTGGATTTGTACCACCATCAGTTGAGAAGTTGAACATCATAATACTTCAATTGTTAAATATGTCTCAGAAGCAAGAAGGATTGTGTTCCTCCACTAATAACATTACAAACAAGATCTTAGTGTTGAGTGTACCAGTCTTCAGAAATAACATCTGAATGACATGTGCATTTCTACATGTAGTCAACTGGTTATTCATCACAACGACAATCTTCTCATGATGATAGTGAGATCTTTCCTTGTGGCATGCCATGATGAACATTTCATACTTCAAATAGTATGAGTGAGTATAACCAAGATGCTCATTTCCTTCACTGAATGTATCCAGTGATTTTCAGCATGTAGAACTTAGTTAACATAATAGTATGCTATATTCAACAATAAGCTATATCTACTCCATGTTATGTGTAGTACAGCATTTGATTTAGTAATACTACTCATATCAAAAGCCATTAAGCTTAACTTTAAGACATTTTCGATACTTTTAACAGCAAAACTGATTAATATAACATATCGATTGCTCTATTGTAATCATCCACATGATGCTTCTATACTATAGGACATTATTACAAAAGGGTCTACCAACAAGAACACAATGCTTGCTTAACAGGAAATGAGTGGTGCAGAATCAGAGCCAGCTTTTATATGATCCATATTTGCTGTTCAAGTCACATATGCAAATTTTGTCTGATCAGGTGTTTTTTGGGAGATGCACATCCTTGTCTATATTCTATTTCATTCACACACAAAATTCAATGTTAATTTTCACATCTGTGAGAAATTACAGTTTGTGTCTTATGTTTAACTTTTGGATACCAGTGCAGATCTGGGTATTTATTCTTTACTGAGCTAGTAGATCAAAATCAAACAATCCCCACAAAATAGTGCTGCCTTTTATTCCTCATACTATTGAAATGATACAGTTCGAAGCAAAAGTATTCATGTAATCCTCCATATCTAGGTTCACCTTTTTGGCAAAAAGTGCATAATTGAGATTCATAACTTCAAAACTCACTTCCTCTTTCCAGATTCCACTTTTTTTTTTATATTTTAACCAGTCCAGTCTTATTTTCATATTACAAGGTGCATTCATTGGTGTCTAGGCTGCTGCTCTCTTATGGTACCCAGAAGCAGATCCAGGAAAATTTTAGAGGGGCATATAATAGTAATTAAAAAAACAACAACTCCAGACACAAATGAATATTATGTTTTTTTAAGTTAAATGTGTAATGCAAGACTGACAGAAATTTGCATCCATGTTCAGGTAACCATTGGTAACTGAACGGTTGTTGAAAACCCTTGAAAAACACAAAAGAAATGATTGGTAATAAGTAGAAAAGTTATACACATACAGTTTCTCTTATAGTAAACAGGTGATAAAGAAGTAAATATTGAACAGTGGTAGATATTACTTTTCTAATAACATTTATACTAGGGGATGTGCATTGTGAATGAATTGTATGAATTTAACCTTTAATGATCTGGATTTGTAGAGAGTCATATACCAAAATAAGAGTATTTAATTGTGGGTTTTTAAAAAATAAAATATTTAAGAAAATAGCATGCTAATTTCAAATAGCCACTATTTAAATTAGCATGCTACTTTTAATAGTGGCTATTTGGAACAGTATAGTAAAAAATTGAGTAATTTCTTTAGCTTGAACCTTATTCTGAAGTAACTAATGAATGGAATATAATAGCATGTTTTATACATTAATAGAAAGAGCATTTAATTCAGCTTAATATTATATAAATAGATTTACCTGAAACAGGATAATTATATAGTTTCATATATTTTACCTATCTTGCTATTGCTTTTTGCATGTCATTTGTTGGTTTGTCAGTTTGTGGATGCGCCAGGCTCATAATCTGTAGTTCCCAGGTTCGAGTCCCAGCTGGGTCAGCGTTGAGATTTATCTCCGCAAAATTCCCCGCCCTGCCCACGGTCAGTAGGGGACACCGATGGGCTTGGAAAAGCTGCCGTCCGTCGGATGGGACGTTAAGCCGTGGCCCCATGTGTGGGAGAGCCATACCCTGTGCACATTAAAGAACACGCTGGATAGCCTTGACGGGAGGCTACCATGTCTCCCAACAGCAGTTCCAATGGGTCCCCTCCCCCAACCTTCTCTGAGCCTTCGGGGTCCATGTGACCTGGCCATTTAGCCCATGGTGTGCAAAAAAGTGCCGCTCAGAGGTAAAACAACCCAGTTTGTGGATTTTTCAAAATAGTTGTCCTACCATAACTTTCATGCAATGAACAAACTTAGATTTATGTGTCAAATGAAAGCTTGTGAAATGGAGAGTGTCATAGGCTATAAAAAATTTATCCCCCATGCTTTATTCCCCCTCAAAAAGGGGAAATATGAAAGCAATTATTCTGCTATATCATCTTCGGAACATGAGGACCAAAAGTGACAGGCTATGAAAACTCATGATGTGGGGAGTGTCAGGTTATAATAATTACCTTTCTATGCCTTCCCTCCCTCCCCAAAAAGGGGAGGGGGAATATGTGAACAATTGTTCTACTATATCTTTCAAAAGCTAGGGCTGAATATAACAAGTTGCATGTGAAATGAAAGCTTTTACCATGGGGAATGTTTTGGGTAATAAAATTATATCCCCCTTATCTTCTTAGCTTTCTTCTCTTCTGAAAAAGAGGAAATTGGAAAGTCATTATTTTACTGTATCTTCCAAATGCCTGCAGTTTTGAATCGGATGATAAATGAAAGCTCATACTGTATGAGAACTGTTGTAGACTACTTTGAATTGTGCCTGCCACCACTTTCCTCCCCCAAAATTGGGGTTGATTTTCATAGGGATGGACCTTGATCAGTCATATCTCAAATAAAGCTTGATGACCCTAATGTCACGAGCTATTTTAAACATTATTCCAAAAATAGGGGGAGGAAAATTGGGGTAGATGTTTATGAGTCATATGAAAGTTTCCGAAGGTAAGTGTTTTAGTGACAAAGAAAAAATATAAATAAATTGAAATATATTAAAAATACTTCTTGCATTGTGAAATTGTATTGTGTTCTAAAAATTAGAAAATAAACTTAAAATATATCTATAGCACAATCAGCCACTGAATTCATATTTGCTTCAAAGGAAGATAGGATGGTCATTTAAGTACACAATAAGATTGCTGGTATCCTATCATCCTTTGAAGTGAATATGAATTCAGTGACTGATTGCACTTTTGATGTATTTTAGGTTTTACACTTTTTAGGGTGCAATATAAGAAGATAGATATTTTTTTTTAATTTTTATTTATGTTTTTTATAACTAGAATGTTATCTGTTATTATGCCTCCCTTTCAAATAAGTCTTTTGTAGCAAATGTCACAGGAAAAAGTGGTTAATAAAAGAACGTTAAATAATCAGATTACATTTAAGAATAAACTAAAATATTTAAATAGGGGGGATGATTTTTATGTAACCTTTTAATGTCCAATACAACTGAGAAAATGGTATAGGGTAGTAAAGACAAGAATAGCACTGTTCAGACTAGTCCATTTCGAATTTCAACCATTACTAACATTAAAGTGTTAACACAATGAAATAGTTATTTTTCTGTTATTCTAGCTATGCTGCCTACATATTAGTTTGTATGCAAGTTAATTACCTGGATGTGTTGTTAGACTCCTAGGTAATATTTTGTAGATATCAATTTTTTTTTCAACATCATCACCTCAAAGAGCCATGGGCTACAGAGGTCCAACCACACCATACAATTTAATTCTCAAAGAATATCTGCCCTGAGTTACATCTGCTGCATCCGGCCACTGCACACAAATTCTAACAAGGTCCTGTTTGACATTGTCTGCCTATTGCATCCTCTCTTTCTGAGGCCTCTAGGCACACTGATCATAACCCTATTCGCCAATCTATAATTATCCATACGAGCAACATGGCCAAACCAGCGGAGTCTCTCTCTGCACAATATGCTGCTTAAAGGAGGTTGCAGACTCCTTTGCCTAACCTCATCATTAGTTACAAAGTTCAACCACCTAATGCCCAAGATACTGCTTAAGCATCTAGAATCAAAAGCATCTAGTTTCCTGTTATCTTGTTTACATAGCATCCAAGTTTCACTATCATAACTAACAATAGAAAGAACCAAACTATCATACAGTCTAATAATAGTCTTTAGGTGTATACGCCTATTTCTTCACTCTCCATAGATTCTTAAAAGTCCCGGCAGAAATCCATATTCGTTTGTTAATCTCATGCCACACATCACCAGTATCTGTTACATAGCTCACAAGATAATTAAACTGTGACACCTGTTCAACATTGCAACCATTCAGATTAACTGAATCACAACTGACCAATTTTCATCCCTTTAGTTTTCTCTCTGCTTATAACCAAACCTACTCTAGTACCAGTTTCATCAACAGCTCGAATGAAAGTGTTCATCTCATCAACATCATCTGCCAAAAGGGCTAAATCATCAGCATAATCTAAATCAGAAATTTTCTTCTCTCCAGCCCATTTAAGGCCAAAATCTTTCCCTTGAAGTGAATTTCGCATAACATAATCAATAACCAAGCTAAAGAGAAAAGGAGACAAAATGCACCCTTGTCAAACACCAGAAGTAATGCTAACCCAATTGCTGCAAGCCTTACCAACTCTCACACACGACTCAGTGTTATTATAGAGAACTTTCATTATGTTAACTAACTTGTCTGGAAAACCATATAATCTCACAATCAACCACAAATTATGATGATCAGCAGAATCGAAAGCCTTTTTGAAATTAACAAAGCTAGCAACCAAAGGTTTCTGAACCTCTGAATATTTCTCAAGAATCTGTCTAAGTGAAAATATCTGATCTACATGTCCACTACCAGTTCTGAGTCCACATTGCTCATCACTTAATTGCCTGTCAACCAGATTCTTAATTCTATTAAGTACAATCATGCAAAGAACTTTACCTGGAACAGAGAGTAGACTGATACCCCTATAGTTATCACAAGAACTGCGATCACCTTTTTTTGAAAATAGGGAGAATAATAGCTCTTGTAAAATCCTTAGAAATGATGACTTTAACATAAAAGATATGCCATCATAAAAGATATTCAAAATTTCAGTCATTCAAGTGGAAATAGAAACATTCCCAGCTCTAAGCATTTCCCCAGTAATTTCATTTACCCCTGGGGATTTATGTAGTTTAAGTTTAGAAACAGCCAAAATAACTTCAGATTGTGTTATAGGGCCAACATTAAAGCCACCAATGCATTTGTCATCATTGCAAACAATGGGAGTAGAACTAACCACATTGTTTAGAACATCACTGAAATGCTCAGCCCACCTAGCCATGACAGAATCCTCACCTTCTATAACCTTATCTTGTTTATCCTTCAATCCCTGTATACCTGTTTGTTTTCTACCACACAAAACATTAACTATCTGGTACAGCTCTCTGCTGTTGTGCTGTCTAATTGCTTCCTCGGCTTTGTCAGCCAAGCCATCAAGCCAAAGATTCCTATCAGCAGCTAATCGATCCTTTACACGCTTATTAAGCTCTCTGTAATCCTTTCTATTAGGACTAGTAGGGTACTGATTATGGACATTCCTGGATTTCTTTCTTTTTGAAATAAGCTCAAGTGCCTTATCACTCAAATAATTCTGCCTCCTCTACTCCATTTTTCCTAAAAGAGTACTGTTAGTTTCCAACAAAGGCTGTTTGAAATGGCCCCATTCTTCCTCAATTTCAGTAGTAAGCAAACTATGACTGACATAATGACTAAGTAACCTATCATGGGTCTGTAAATGGTAGCTAGGTAGTCACTGGAAGGAGAGCTATGCACCAATCCCCTGTGATGATGCATAGAACCGGCCAGGCCTAGCACCTAATGTCCGACTCCGCCTTCTCGTGGTGCGGACTGTTAGTAACTTTCAAAAGAGATACTCTCTTGTGGAAGTGAACGGAAGGGGAGGGCTGCCAGATTAGTGTGGCCTACTTATCTGGACAACTATGGCTACTTTTCTTTTTTTTTCTACCCTGCTGAGGAGTGGTCAACCACACAGGGTCTGCTGACCATATAAACCTACTGGACTGGGCATATATATGGCTCTGAGCTTGATTATGGATCCTGATTTTGCTGCACTGGTGGGCTTCTGTGGTGGGAAAATCTTCCGCTGTGTTTTCTATTTGTTTGTGGGTTGACAGCTCCAAGTGAATAGATTCACAGGATATGTTTATCAGCTGGTGGATAATCCTGAGCAGAAGTCATCGCAGGCACCTGAACTCTTTGCTTCTATTGGCATCGTCAAATTCTACGTTGGAGGAAATCTTCCAGTGTAGATGGCTTCAGCCTTTAGTAGTGGGGGAATGGGTCTTCGCCCCATGTCTGCGATTAGGGGGCTGTTTGATATTGTCGGCATTCCCTCTCTCAATAAACATAGTTTCTTTAAACATCCCACTAACCATTTTCTCTCCATAGGTAGTTGGAATGTGAGGACTCTGCACAGAGCTTTTTCTCTTGATGCCCTCACACAAGAATTCCACCATTATAATTTTGATATTCTTGGCTTGCAAGAGACCAGATGGACAGATAAAGGTCAGATTCTTAAAAATGATCTTAAATTTCTCTTTTCAGGGAGGGACGACAATAAGCATCACCAAGGCATGGGTCTGCTTCTCAGCAGACACGCTAGCGATGCTCTTCTAGGATATGAGTGCATTAATGAAAGGTTTCTTACAGCAAAATTTCAGACAAGCGTTAAAGACTTGAATGTTATCTGCTGTTATGCCCCCACTGAGGATGCCGATGAGGATGAGAAGGATAGGTTTTATGAACAACTTCAGGATATTTTGAATTCTGTCAAGAAAGGAAATATTACCCTTGTTCTTGGTGACTTCAATGTCAAAGTTGGTACTGACTCTGACCTTTTTGGAGGAGTAATAGGCCCATTTGGTATTGGTAGCTGCAATGGCAATTGGCAACGTCTCCTACAGGTAAGTAAACTCAATGGATTCAGAATAACTAACACTTATTACAATCACCGCGACATACATATGTACACATGGGTTTCACCTGATGGGCTGCATAGGAATATGATTGATTATGTATTAATTAACAGCAAATGGGCTAGTTCTGTTAAAAATACCAGGGCATATAGGGGAGCTGAAATTGGATCTGACCATTACCTTGTTAAAAGTGTCTTGCAACTTAAACTTAAAAAGTGTTGTGCTAGGGTTAAAAAATTTACTTTTAATACTGAAGCTCTGAAAGATCCAGTTATAGCCAAAGCTTACCATGATAGGTTACTTAGTCATTATGACAGTCATGGTTTGCTTACTACTGAAGTTGAGGAAGAATGGGATCATTTTAAACAGGCTTTTTTGGACACTAACAGTACTCTTTTAGAAAAAAAGGAGCAGAAGAGACAGAATTATCTGAGTGATAAGGCACTTGAGCTTATTTCGGAAAGAAAGAACTGCAGGAATGTCTTTAATCAATACCCTACTAGTCCTAATAGAAAGCATTACAGAGAACTTAATAAACGTGTAAAAGATCAGTTAGCTGCTGATAAGAATCTTTGGCTTGATGGTTTGGCTGACAAAGCCGAGGAAGCAGTTAGACAGCACAACAGCAGAGAGCTGTACCAGATAGTTAATGTTTTATGTGGTAGAAAACGGACAGGCATACAAGGATTGAAGGATAAACAAGTTAAGGTTATAGAAGGGGAGGATTCTGTCATGGCTAGGTGGGCTGAGCATTTCAGTGATGTTCTAAACAATGTAGTTGGTTCTGCTCCCATTGTTTGCAGTGATGATGGATGCATTGGTGGCTTTAATGTTGGCCCTATAACACAATCTGAAGTTATTTTGGCTGTTTCTAAACTTAAACTACATAAATCCCCAGGGGTAGATGAAATTACTACCGAAATGCTTAGAGCTGGGAATGTTTCGGTTACCACTTGGATGACTGAAATTCTGAATATTTTTTTATGATAAAGGCATGGTTCCTAAGGATTTTACCAGAGCTATTGTTATCCCTATTTTCAAAAAGGGTGATCACAGTTCTTGTGATAACTATAGGGGTATCAGCCTACTCTCTGTTCCAGGGACAGTTCTTTCCATGATTGTGCTTAATAGAATTAAGAATCTGGTTGACAGTCAATTGCGTGATGAGCAATGTGGATTCAGAAGTGGTAGGGGATGTGTGGATCAGATATTTTTACTTAGGCAGATTCTCGAGAAATGTTTAGAGTTTCAGAAACCTTTGGTTGCTAGCTTTGTTGATTTCAAAAAGGCTTTCGACTCTGTTGATCGTCATAATTTGTGGTTGATTGTGAAATCATATGGTATACCAGACAAGTTAGTTAACATAATGAAAGCTCTCTATAATAACACTGAGTCGTGTGTGAGAGTTGGTAAGGCTTGTAGCAATTGGTTTAGCATTACTTCTGTTGTTCGACAACGGTGCATTTTGTCTCCTTTTCTCTTTAGCTTGGTTATTGATTATGTTATGTGAAATTCACTTCAAGGGAAAGATTTTGGCCTTAAATGGGCTGGAGATGTGAAAATTTCTGATTTAGATTATGCTGATGATTTAGCCCTTTTGGCAAATGATGTTGATGAGATGAACTCTTTCATTCGAGCTGTTGATGAGACTGGTAGTAGAGTAGGTTTGGTTATAAACAGAGAGAAAACTAAAGTGATGAAAATTGGTCAGGCAGGCTGTGATTCAGTTAATCTGAATGGTTGCAGTCTTGAGCAGGTGTCACAGTTTAATTATCTTGTGAGCTATGTAACAGATAATGGTGATGTGCGGCATGAGATTAACAGATGAATAGGGATTGCTGCCGGGACTTTCAAGAATCTATGGAGATTGTGGAGAAATAGGCGTATACACCTAAAGACTAAAATTAGACTGTATAATAGTTGGTTCTTTCTAGGGTTAGTTATGATAGTGAAACTTGGACACTTTGTGAACAAGATAACAGGAAACTAGATGCTTTTGATTCCAGATGCTTACGCAGTATCTTGGGCATTAGGTGGTTCAACTTTGTAACTAATGATGAGGTTAGGCAAAGGAGTTTGCAACCTCCTTTAAGCAGCATATTGTACAGAGAGAGACTCCGTTGGTTTGGCCATGTTGCCCGTATGAATAATTATAGATTGGCGAATAGCGTTATTAACAGTGTGCCTAAAGGCCTCAGAAAGAAGGGGAGACCTAGGATGCGGTGGGCAGACAATGTCAAACAGGACCTTGTTAGAATTGGTGTGCAGTGGCCAGATGCAGTAGATGTAGCTCAGGATAGACTTGCTTGAAGAACTAAATTGCACGGTCTGGTTGGACCTCTGTAGCCCATGGCTGCTTGATGATGATGATGATGATGAACCTATCATGGTAAGCTTTAGCTATAACTGGGTCTTTCATAGCTTCAATATTAAAGGTAAATATTTTAACCTTAGCACAACACTTCTTAAGTTTAAGTTGCAAGACACTTTTAACAAGGTAATGATCAGATCCAATTTCATCTCCCCTATATGCCATGGTATTCCTAACAGAACTAGCCCATTTGTTGTTAATCAATATATAATCAATCATATTCTTATGCAGCCCATCTGGTGAAACCCATGTGTACTATGTGTGTTGCGGTGTTTGTAATAAATGTTAGTTATTCTGAAACCATTGAGTTTACTTACCTGTAGGAGACATTGCAGCTACCAATACCAAAAGGGCATATCACCCCTCCCCAAAAGTTCAGAATCAGTATCAACTTTTGCATTGAAGTCACTTAGAACAAGGGTAATATCTCCTTTCTTGACAGAATTCAAAATATCCTGAAGTTGTCCATAAAACCTATCCTTCTCATCCTCATCGGTATTTCAATGGCAGCATAACAGCAGATAACATTCATGTCTTTAATGCTCGTCTGAAATTTTGCTGTAAGAAACCTTTCATTAATGCACTCGTATCCTAGAAGAGCATCACTAGCATGTCTGCTGAGAAGCAGACCCTCATCTTGGTGATATTTTCCATCCTCCCTCCCTGAAAAGAGAAATTTAAAGTTATTTTTAGTATCTGACCTTTACTTGTCCTTCTGGTCTCTTGCGAGCCTAGAATATCTAGGTTATAGCGCTGGAATTGCTGCGTGAGGACATCAAGAGAATAATCTCTATGTAATATACACACTATGTAATCTCATTCCATGTTCCTGCAGAGAGAAAATGATTGGTAGGATTTTTAAAGAAACTAAGTTTATTGAGATAGGTAGGACCAACACTATCAAACAGCCCCCTGATTGCAGGCAAGGGGCAAAGACCTGTTCCTCCTCCGCTAAAGGCTGAAGTCACCAGTGCTGGTAGTAACTTCAGGCACCATTTTTTCAAGTGGACTTTTTCAAGAGCCATATGGTGTGCTTGAGACACATTACTCCAGTTTAGGATTGATGATGCCCAACTAACTAAGTGAGGTTCAGGTACCTGCGATGGCTTCTGATCAGGATTATCCACCAGCTGATATAAGGTATCCCATGCCTCTGTTCACTTAGGGCTAGCAACCCAGAAGCAAACAGAAAACACAGTGGCAGATTCTCCTTCAACAGAGGCCCACCAGTGCAGCAAGTCCAGGATCCATAACCAAGCTCAAATCTATAAACAAGTTCAGTCTAGTAGGTATAAATGGTCAGCACCAGAACCCTGTGTAGTTGACCACTCCTTAGCAGGGTTGAAAAAAAAGAGAAAAATGTAGCCATAGATGACCAGATCAGTAGGCCATACTGAACTGGCAGCCCTCCCATTCTGTTCCCTTCCAAAAGAGAATATCTGTTTTGAAAGGTACTAACGGCCTGCACCACGAGAAGGCGGGGTCTGACATTAGTTGCTGGACCTGGCCGGTTCTGTGCATCATCATTGGGGATTATACACAGCTCTCCTTACAGTTTGTCTGGCTACCATTTACGGACCCTTTTTTTAGTGTGTATTTTTTTTTATAGTTCATTGAAAATTTTTTGTTCTAAATCGTTTGTGATATAATCTTTTATAAACAAATATAGAAAGAAAGTTATTAAATTAAAAACAACCCGCAAATCTTATTTTCTAGCAATATTTATGTAATATTTGAGGAGTCTGGAAGCAGAAACCTTTAACAGCAGTGTTGCAAATTGTAATAATTTGTCCCAAAAGTTATAATAAATCATTTGCGAAAATCAATGTGATTTAAGAAGATTGTATTTTTTTCAGTTTTCATCAGTTTCAAAACACTTAAAATGAGGGTAATAGCAGCATATGCTGTCAAATATTTCGACTTCATTAACTCTTTAAATGTTAAGTGAGTAGTGTTTAAAATTGAGATTTGGATAAATTTGATTGAGATATATAATTTATCTGAGGCATTTTTCTGTGAAAAGCTTACATTTAAAGTTATGCAACTTTAAATGTGGTGTTCCATTCACATAAGAAGGAAGGGGGCCCAGTACACTTGATATATGCTATGTATTTTCAAATCCATATCCTGTAAAAGTTACTTTCACTTGGTAGGAGAGAGAGTTCTTGGACCTGCACTTGAAACGTGGATATTTGCAAGTAATTTTTTTATTCCTTTTAAGAATTAAAAAATATATAATTTTGTTGATACTTACATAAGCAAAATGTAATGAATGTTATTTACTATGTTGTCACACCTAGGTAAGGGCCTAAAGTTCCTTGCTGTGGTAAATATGTTCCTGTCACTCATCAAACCAGAGTTCTCCAATCTTTGTCAAATAATTGTTTTAACTTTAGAAAGAGCCAAACTGTTAAATTATTATCAGTTACCTAATTATGCAATATAGTACAATTATAATTATAGTATAATAAATTTTACTGATTTATCTAAACAGTCAAATTGATTTATAATGTAGTTCGTAATAACAAAATAGTTTTAACTAACCTTTAAGTGGCATAGTGGTTCGGGAGCTACTGTCCAGGAAGGCATACTTCGTATGTTGTGTTAGCTCTGAGGGGAGTGGGTAAGCTCCAGGCATGTAATCTGCATTTCCCAGGTTTGAGTCCCACCTGGCCTCACCCTGCCCTCAATTCAGAAGGGGGTCACCGATATGCTAGGAAAGGCCACCATCCATTAGATGGGATGTTAAACCATGGCTCTGTGTGCAGGAGATCCATACTTTCCAATTCTCTGGTATCCATACTCTGTGCATGTTAAAGAACATGATGATTGGCCTTGACCAGTGACTACCATCTCTCCCAATAGCTGTTTAATAGGTCCCCTCCCCAACCTCCTCTGAGCTCTCAGGGTCCTTGTGACCTGGCCATTTAGCCCATTGTGTGCAAAAAAAGTTCTGCTCAGAGGTAAAATGACCCAACCCAAACTGAAGCAGTGATCCTCAGTGACTTGGGTCTTAGTAGGGCATGACCTTGTATGAGAAGATCTGTAAAATCTTGGAATAGCTTCTAGGATTTCTTCTCTGTCCTATATTTCCAAAAAAAAATAGAAAAAAATATGGCTAATAGATAGAGATTGGGGACAAAAAACAAAATCCATTCCCCTTCAGTTTGAGTTTTCAAAGTATGTTATCTGTACTTTTTATTACAAATATTTTTCCATTTTAAAACCATTTTTAAACTTTTCCATTCTTGAGGGTCCTTTAGTAAGAGTATGCAGCATAATCAAAATCAACCAATTTCCCTGCCCTTCCCACAAAATATTTAATTCTTTTGCAGTAACATGCTTTTCAAGGCTTATAAATATGGGGGTTCCAATTTCCCTGTAAAAACAGAAGAACGTGTTTAGTCACCTTCCCTGGGTGGGGGAACATGATACTGATCTAGGAGAGGTCATTAAGATTTTGAACTGAGCCACTGAAGCTTTGTATAGCACACCAGGTACTAGTTTAACATAAAAATTCCAAGAAAGGAATAAACTAGAGAAAGTGAAAGTCAAAAAATGAAATTTATCAGTCTGCTGATTGCCACACAGCCATTTCAGGGCAAGAAAACAATCATCACTTTTCTAGTGCACTTTGGCTTTTGTGAATTCTGGAACTCATGGTAAACAAAGCATTTTGTTTTTCATTCTTCACCAAGTGAACAATCTGGCTGATTTTGCATTAAAATATCCTAAAAATGAAAAATTCTTAATTTGATACAGAATGGTGAAATCAAAAATATGTGAGAAAGCCCAAAAAAATCTGATGTTGCCATAGAGTATTTAATTCCATTTAGTTATTTGACTACAATTTTAAAAGAAAAAGAACAAATGTTGGTGGACTTATAAAATCAAGAGCTGCTGTTTCAAAAAAAAAAATATTGCATCATCTTTATACCTGGATGTTTAAATAGGATCTTTTCCAGTGTTTCACAGGAGCCAGAGTTCAAAATTAACTATAAGTGGCAGGGCCAGATTTCCCATAACACATGTTACTAGCTAGTGATTTGACCAGAAGGAACAAGCATGATTTTCCTCACTATTACAGTGAAATATGTTTTCTAAACAAAATGTATTCATATCTGCATAGCAAGAACATTCAAGGTCAGTTATAAGAATGTACATCTGCAGTTGCTGGAGATTTCATTTTGATCATCCAAAAATTTTCATTGGGTGGCTAAAAAGACCATTGTGCACATATATATATATTCCTGGATTAATCTTATAAAATTTTGTCCATTTTGAAATAATTATTATAATAAGGTAAGAGTTTGGTCATATTTGAACTTCATTGCAGCGTGTGATATATGGATATAGCAACTTAAACCTCATATTTTTCTTCCAGGTTTGCCTAATTTGTATACAAAGAGCATTCAAAAAGTTCTTGACATGCATCTGCAGAACAAAAACCATTGCACTTACCTAAGCAAAGCTTCCAAAATCCTTTTTTCTTCCCCTCCAGCATCTATGCAAAGTTGCAGATGTCTATGCCAATTCTGGAATGCTTGGTGTTACTCCGCAACTCTGAATGAACGCATTTTGCAAGGTCTAGCATCCTTTAAATATATGGAAACAACCAAAAGCACATGGTGCAAAATTGGGTGAATATGAAGGATGGGGTAGCTATTTGATTTTTCCAGCTCTAGATAAACTGTAACTTGCTGTGTTTTGTGAGCACTGGCATTGTCATAAAGAAGGGGAACCCTTGACATGGTCAGCTATAAGAGTTACTTTCAGTCTTTGTTAGAAGACCACATATAGAAATGAGGTTAAACAAAGCAGTATATTTCTCCATTTTTCAACCTGATGTATTGTTGGGCATTTTTTTACTTTAAATGTTGTTGTTGGACACTACTCCTTCATCTCCTTAACCATTTTGGACAAAGCAATGTTGGTGTAGTATTGGCCATTTATGATAATTTTTTCAGGTAAGGTGTCCACAACTACAAGGGAATTGAAAAAAAATAATTTTGAACATTCTCTTCCTTGAACAAAAGTCTTCTTGGAGGATATGGGGATGTGATTCATCTTCCACAACCCAAATGTAGTTGTCAGTCTTTCTGAGAATTGCGTAGTAATATAACCACATCTCATCACCTGTGACAATGTCTGTTAATTATCTGGGGCCACTAGGTTCAAACTTTTTCCAGCATCTCCTTGCACAAACCGACTCTACCTCTCTTTTTGCTATTCTGTCAGTTTGTGGGGTACCCATTTGGCGTAGATCTTTCAGAACTTTAAATGTTGATGAATAATTGTTTCCACTCTGACATCTAAACTTATTACCTGAACAATGATGTGTAGGTTTTCCTTAATATGTTCACAAACAGCATCAATAGTTCTCTCATTCACAGCCTCTTTGATCAAGGTCTTCGAGCTCTGCCATCTTTCTCTGAATATGCACATCCATCTGGTAATAGTGCCATATAAAGAGGCACAATCCCCATATAATTGTGATAGATTGGTATGAATGTTTTTTACATTGTCCTTAAGCTGCATCCTTGTGAAAATGTAAAATCTTGCCCCTTCTTTAGTAGGGCTCCATAACAACTGTGCACAGTTTTTGCAGACTGAACATTGCACACTGCCAGTGAAGAGAGAAATGATGATATGCCTTAATGACAAGTTTAGACAAGCTTTGAAACTAGGTGTAGCACATTAACTTTGAAGGAATGAGTGCAAATCTTCAGACACATGTCAAGAGCTTTTTGAACACCCTTTGTACGATATTGTTATTTTTGTTATTTGTAAACACCAGATATCCTATTATAACTGGTCTGTTTTCCTATTTTATAGGAGAGACTTGGAATCCACTTAAACTTCGTTACCAGTTGAGAAATGTTCGTGAAAGGCTAGCTAAGAATTTAGTTGAAAAAGGAGTACTGACTACAGAAAAACAAAACTTCCTACTGTTTGACATGACTACCCATCCACTTACTGACTCAAGTGCAAAAACTAAACTAGTGAAAAAAGTGCAAGATGCAGTGCTAGGTAAATGGGTTAATGACCCCCATCGAATGGACAAGAGAATGCTATCACTGATTATTCTTGCTCATGCTTCTGATGTTTTAGAAAATGCCTTTGCACCACTTTCTGATGATGACTATGAAGTAGCCATGAAGCGAGTGCGTGAGCTATTAGATCTTGATATAGAGGCAGAAAGTATGAAGCCTAACACAAATGAAGCTGTGTGGGGTGTTTTTGCTGCATTTGTAAAATGAAATGATAATAGTAAGTTACTCTTTGTGAAGCTTTTTATATACACATAATACAACCAGAGCAAAATTATAATCTTGATAGTTATGAGTTCTTAATATGGTTAAACACAATTTTCACTTTCAATCTTTGTTAGGAGACCACATATAGGAATGAGGTTAAACAAAGTAGTATATTTCTCCATTTTTCAACCTGATGCATTGTTGGGCATTTTTTTATGTTAAAACTAGTATCAAGTATTGTTTTTGTTTCACATCTAAATTCATTTTACACACAGATTATTATAATCATAAAATGGTTCAGCTTTCTTACATAATATCCTTTCATGAAGCCAAATAGTATAGTATACTCTTTGCAACTTTCAGCATTATTGCATAAAATACAGTATTTACTCATTGCTGCTGTTCTTTTTCAACTTCGTATTTTTTGGTGTACATAATCTATGGGATTAAAAACCATATAGTTTTTTTAATATTGTTATTTTCATAAGTGAATATTTGTAATTTAGACATAGTGTTATCAAAGGTATTTTGTGATATTGGGTGATTTACTAAATAATTAGTTTTGAACGTCTAAAGGCTACTAACTCACAAATGCAGTCTGTCATTGTAAAATACTTTCTCTAGTCCAGCATGATAATCTTAGGTTATATATATGTGTGTGTTTTTATGTCAGTATTGAATTTAGTGTTTATCTGGAAATATTTCAGTATTCTTTTGGTGTTTTAGTAGATAAGCTATTTGGTGCATTTTTCAAAACATGATTCCCAATCTGTGAGAAAAATTCTTAGTGTTTTATATAGATGCAAAAAAAAGGAAGAGGTTGCAGTGCATCTGAATTATTTTGATTAAAATAGTTGACAAAATATTAAACTACTTTCATAACACCTTGATGTGTAATAATTTTAATGATGAATAGTCATAAAATTAGTCAACTGTATACATGTGCTTGGCTACTAATCTAAGGGACCTGGGTTCAAGCCCTGGGTAAGGCATGGATATATTTGTCGTTTTTCTGCTGAAGGAAGCCCTGCCATCCTTTCAGACCTTATACTATGGCATATAAACTGACAGGCTCCTGTCAGACCTCTGTGGCAAGCAGCTGCTTGAGGGGGAATTTATTTATTTTATTATGTGTATACAATCAACCATTTTAAATATTAAGATTCTTGTGTTTTGTAGATGTACAGTCAGATTCAAAGTCCTATAGCTATTAAAATAAGCTTTAAATGAAAAAATGAGACTAAGAAAAGAGCTTAAATATCTCAATATATATATATATTGATAAGAAAGTTAACCACTTTGTCAGTGGGACGGACTACTCTTCTTCCTCCCCCTCACCACTTAATCAGCTACAAATTACTACTTAGGCATTAACTTGGTACACACCAGAAAATATTAATCATTGTAAAAGAAAACTAATGAAAGTGTCTGAACATTGCTCAAAGTGTCATAAAAAAGTGGTCAAGAGAATTTAACATTGCTTTGATGTGAACTGCCAAAACATCCCTTAACCCTTTAATGCCCAGGAAATTTCAAAAAAGGGTAGATGGTGTTAAAGACAAAGGAATAGCACTCTTTGGACGAGTCCATTTCAAAATGCCAGCTGCTTTGGGCTGTTATGGGCACTAAAAGATTAATCAAACATCTGTGAAAAATGATCCCAGCGCATCTCTAAAACCCACCCTAACAATAAAGAGCTGCGTCCATAATTAGATCGCTCTTTCAGTTTGTGGATACAGTTCATGACTGGGGACGTCTTTCCTCAGAGGGTGGGGAAAAATAGTCATGATTATCTTCTGCATGGTCAATTGTAGGATTGAAAATAATTCTCTGAAGAAATTATTCACTCTGAAAATAATAGAAAAATTTCTATTATTTTCAGAGTGGCATAGTCAAAACCTTTTAAGGAATTACATTTTTTTTAACCATTCAATGTAAAAATTTGTGCACTAATATAAAATAATTACCTTGTGTAAATGTTTGTGTGTTGTGAACTGATAACCTTGTCAAGTATTGGTATTTTATGAGAGACCAGGACAAGCCTAATGGAGTTTCTGGGTTACCTTCATCCTTTGTGTTTAAAACATTTTGTGTTTAAATTTTGTTGATGGAGAGGATGTTAAAACCCCCTTGATGAAATTGCATTATCAGCCATCCTCCCATTGCTGGATTTCCAAAACTGCATACAGTTTTAAGAATCAATAAAAGATCATACATAGTTTTGACTGGAAAAGCAAGAAATAATAACTAGAAGAACACATAACCCCTGGCAAATATGGGATACTGATGGATTGTTTCCAAAAATTAAATTCTTCATTTTCCAATTTTTGTATTCTTTAACAGTGATAATTCAAACTAATAGATGACTGAGAAAATGCAAATAGTGATATTTTACTAATATTTGTGAACTATTGAAAGAATTTCTCATCCGTCAAAATGAAAAGTTGCATTTTCCTCATCCTAGTGTGGCTCAGCTGGTAGTGTGCCAGGCTCGTAATCTGTAGTTCCCAGGTTCGAGTCCCAGCTGGGTCAGCATTGAGATTTATCTCCGCAAAATTCCCCGCCCTGCCCACTGTCAGTAGGGGACACCGATGGGCTTGGAAAGGCTGCTGCCCGTCAGGTGGGACATTAAGCCGTGGCCCTGTATGCAGGAGAGCCGTACCCTGTGTTCGTTAAAGAACACACTGGATGGCCTTGATGGGAGGCTACCATCTGTCTCCCAACAGCTGTTCTAGTGGGTCCCCTCCCCCAACCTTCTCTGAGCCTTTGGGGTCCATGTGACCTGGCTATTTAGCCCATGTGTGCAAAAAAGTGCCACTCAGAGGTAAAACAACCCAACCCATCCCTAGTGAGAAAATTACTACTGGTAGGGTTCAATACACTCTACCACTGAAATTTCAGATTTGTAGCATAAATAAATTGCTTCTAATATTCATTTAAAGGTGACATTTTTCACATTTTAGCACCTTCTAATGATGGCATTGGATTTGAAAAAAAATCAGGTATTTCATTAGTACTTATACAACTAAAAAATATAATTTATCTGTAAAAACGAAACAGCTTAATGTCTACAGACAGATAACAAAATGAAAACATTAACTTGTGTTTGTTTTAAACAAGCTAATAAAATTAAGAAATGCGAGAAACTATAATAATATATATTATGTAATGTAACTTAAGTTTAAAAAAATCAGAAGCAACAAGTTGTAAGACTTCCTGATAAGAAAAAACTGCCAAAGATATAGCCATAACTCTAAAAGATCGGTAATGATAAATAAATTACAGATATAAAACAAAAGTTTTCTTTTCTTTAAATATCCTACTAACTGAGCAATGGAGTTGTATTAAATATCCACAGGCTTCACTTGTTAGCAAGCACTGCTAAGCACATGGGGACTGTGTCATCAATTAGTACAATGTGTGAAGTTCAGCCACATCTCTGCTTTGATCTGTTGAACACACTACATACCCAAAAATAACTCATAGCAGTTTCAATTTCCCTTTCAGAAAGTTGTGTTGATGAATGATAAAAATAGCTCTAAAATTTTTAAAATAGGTTTAAATAAGAAAAGATGACAAAAAAACTACTCAGCAATTGCTTTCAAAATCCTTTTAATTTATTTGATTGGGAAAAAAATTCATAAAATTTCAAAAGCATCCAAAAAATGGATTGATAACAGTTCAGAGCACTCATGAGTAAAAACTGAAGGGAATATGGTATAAAGTAAACTAAAATGATGTGATGCTAATAATAGATGTTTAGGAATGATGATCATAATGGTAAAAAAAAAATACCCCCTCAAACAGCTGCTTGCCACAGAAGTCTGACATAAACAATGCAAACATCCATACCTTAACCGGGGCTTGAACCCAGGTCCCATTGATCAGTTGCCAAGCGGGCTAACCACTCGGCCACGGGATGGCTTGATCATAATGGTATCAAGAATTTTTTATTTTATAGCTTGATATTACTATGCAATCAATGTTAAGGTGAAAAATTATTTGACCCAGTTTTATCCTTATGAAAGTTAGGCAGTAAAAACTGCCACAAAAAGATTTTGTCACAAGTCGGATCCAATTTTATTTAAGCACTCATTTTTAATTATCTGATGAAACTTTGTTAGATCCAAATACTCCAATGTATAGTGGGTTTTGTTTTAAAAATAATCTTTAGCTGCTACAGAAGTTTATGAGAATCCTTGTTTTGAATTGAGTAATCAGTAAGCAATTTTGAAACACAGTACGGATTATACCTATTCAAATTCATAGTGTACTTTTAAGATTGAAATTGTTGCAAAACATTAGTTCCAATTTATAATTGAAGTCACACATCTTATATATGATTTAAAAGTACTATGATAGTTTTTGAATTAGTAAAGTATAATCCTGGTATAATGAACTGGTGAAATTGCTTTTCTTGGACTAAATTGAGGTTTTCATTAAACGGGGGTGTATTTAAAAGTATGTACTTACTGTATGTAATATATTTTCTCATGACTTACTGTATATAATTATGATAAAATAAACTCTTTACATAATTAAAGAAAACTTTCTACAAATTAATATTATCAGTAACATCAATTTCTGAAGTAACCGATGCGTAAAATAAATAATTCGTGGATGGAACGTTAAGCAGTGACTTCCTTGTTTGGGAGAGCCATACCCTGTGCACGTTAAAGAACACGCTGGATGGTCTTGACAAGAAGCTACCATCTGTCTTCCAACAGCTGTTCCAGTAGGTTCCCTTCTTTGAGCCTTCGGAGTCCTTGTGACCTGGCCATTTAGCCCATTGTGTGCAAAAACTGCCGCCTAGAGGTAAAACAACCCAAATAACACCTGATGTGGAACAAACACAGATCTTTAACCTGCTGCTGACTATAGTAAGTTTGTTCCATTGATTTCGACTGCTATTTTGCAAACTTTATGCCATTAAGGCACGTGAATTTGTAATGTTGCAAGATTCGATATAAGAGGGATAAAAACGAAAAATAAATTCTTACTTTTATGCTTAACAGCCATATAGTGGCTACAATGCCAACAACGTTAGCGCCGTGAAACCTATTTATTTATATTCAGAGTAATTTGCAAAAAGCGTCATTTACTAAAAGTTTGAGTTTTAAAGGTTTTGAAGCTTTTGCATTTTGAAAGGCACAGTGTATAAAACAAGGAGAGAATTGTTTTATAGTTCGTAAGTTGGACAATTACTGAAATTAATATAAAACCTGCTCTGTGGAGAAGCAAAAATGAGTGCGAACACCTTGCTTTGCTGAGAGGTCTTCTATCAAGCTAGCACAAAATTAATGCTAGCATCTTTAATTTCTCAGGTATATTATGACAGACAAAAAAAGCATAAAAATGCTGTTTAGCCTTTAAACATAAAAATAAAAAAATATTATTGCGCATTGAGTATAGTTTGTAAATTATTCAGTTTAATGTAGGCTGCTAAATTAAAATAAGCTTAAGTATAAAAATTACTTTTAGAATTTACTGTTCAGGCATTTATGTAATAATATTGTCCACTGCTGTTTACTTTACAGATTCTGGTAATGGCTAGACTAAATAAAGCTCCATAGTGAAGAAGATGGTAACATAAGCTGTTTGTAAATTATGATTTGAAATTGTGAATCGGTGACTGTTACTCACTTCTAGGGGGGGGGGGGGGATACATCTGTAAATGGTGAGGGGAAAAATGTAAATTTCACGATGTTCTGTACATTTATTACTTGTCTCACAGAAACTATAATAACAGTTGTAAGATAATTATATAAATAGTGTATGTTAATATAAGTGCACTGGGAATGGATGACAAATTCTTGTAAAGCCTGTATAAGGATACTAAATAAAGTACCCGTGTAAAATTTTCAATGTCTATTTTTTAAATTTTAATTGCCATTGTTTCAGAATACTAAAACAGCAGGAGAAATATCGAGAGGAAATTTCTAAGCCATTCACCTTTAAGTCAGTGTTGCGTTTCTTTATTGATCTGCTGACTACTTGTAATAATGTTAGGGAAAAGTAACCTAAAATAACACATATTTTTGTTTGAAAATATTTCTCAATTTATAGGCATTGTATGTTTTGAAACATGTTTCAAACTCAAAAACTGGTTGGTTTACCAATTGAATATTTAAATTCAAAATGATTACCATTAGATCAGCGTTTCTGAAAATTTTCGTTCTGCGAACCTATTTTTGTGGTAAAATGTAATCTCGCAAACCCCTCTCACGATAATGTTATGTAATCTTATTTTGGAGTGATTTTGTTATTTTCGGATTTCAAGTGATTACAAGTTCCGATAAAGCTATTTTCAGTTTCTGATCACTATAAGACTTGACTCTTAAATTTAATTTAGAAATAGTTCGAAATATTCCCCCAATTTTTACTAAGTTATCGATTTCATGGTGATACATGCCTGCTAGCCACGCCAGAATTGCACTCGTTCGCGAAGTACCTCAAGTTAACATTCAGCTTGTGTTAATCAGGTATGAAAATGTACAATGTTTTGGCTATTAATAGTGCGAATAATTACATGCAACTTACCGCAATCTTTATTGGCAGCAGTTGTTCAGCAGATTGTAAGTAGTGCACCAAATATTTTCTTGCGGTCGACTTTGTCACAATTTCAGTCACATTTTCTTTCTCTTTTGGACTTCACAAATCATATTGAAGGTTTTATTCACATATTGAGAAAAACAATTAACACTCTTTAAATTGCAACTTGAATAGCTTAAACAAACCTTTAAATATATTTATTCGGTTTACTCTGTTGAGTGAATATAATATCCGTTGAACGAGTTTTAGTCCAGAATTATATACAAATCCCCAAATAGTTTTAAGCTAGTTTTTCTTACAGGCGACAATGGTTGGGTAGAAATTGCAATTTAGTAAACAAAGTAGAATTTCGGATACAAATCTTTAACACGTTGACTGCCGTATGAATCGTGTATGATTTCTACTTGTTCTAGAATACTACGTCGCATGAATCATATTTGCTTGGCATCAAGGTTTTTAGTTTGAGCTGTGCAGCTCATCCCTATTTGTGCTATAATGAATTGCTTAGAAAGTGTTGCCCTATGAACAAGTCAACACGTTTAGCGAAGACAGTACTGAACGATGAATAGACATGTTCCCGCATTTATATACTAGAAAATTACGCGCACTAACTTGGTGAAAAATCCTCTATAAACTTGCAAACCAGCGAATCATGTATACGGCTCGCTCAGTATGAAATTTTTTCATTAGGCCATGCGGTATACCGTGATTTACACTTAAAGAAATGGTATCAAAAGTTTAATATACACCCAATTCTGTGTTTGCACAGTAGATAGGTTCCCGAAAAAACCGTGTAAAAAAAAATACAGTGCATGTGAAAAAATAGAAGATTGGTTCGAGACTTGAAAACCCAGTACAAATCATAAGTTTTCAAACAAATCATATCAAAATCTTTAATTAAATATTTGTTTAAATGAATAAAAATGAAAACTTTTTATTTTATAAACTTATAAAGATAATTATATGTACATAAATAAAATAAATTATCCTTCATAAAGAAAATAATATGCGACTAATTCAAGAATACAAAAGTGCAAAAAAAATGACTTACTTATGCTTATTAACTAGATGTTATTCGGTATCACTGTCTGACAATAGACGCATTGGTTTGCGTAAGACTGGAATTAAATCACTTTGATCGCTTGAAACGTTTTGGGCGTCATGTTCCTTACTCCAATGGTGAAATGCTCTCTGTGGCATGGGGAACCAAATTATCATTTGTTTCCAGTGATTCTGAAATTTGATTAGTTTTGACAACGAACTCTGCAATCAATCGTTGAGATCCTGCTTTGACTAGATCATAGATTCCCAACAGGGCCCCAGTGGGCGCTGGAGCTTTCCATGGGGGCGATAGCGGATCCGGAGGCAAATGGGCGTTGAGGCAGTCAAGAGGGGCGGTCAAATAAATAAGTTTAATGGAATTTTCTGTGACAACCTTTTCATTTCTTCTATTCTGTGGTGTCTTCCTGGTGATTTTGGTCATCCACTACCTCATCCGTCATGTACAGCTTTTCAACTGCAGCTTGGACAATAAGTTCCCTGCTACCGCCTACTAGCGTACTGGCACGTCTGTAGTCGACTGAGATGCTCTCAAAAGTTCTCTTCAAGATCACAGATTGGATATAAGCTTCAATATGTTTTCCCACTCCAAGTCGCTTTGAGTATGCTTTATGGTACGTAGTTACAATAGCATCCCACGTCAGAACATAAGGTATAATATTAACATTACACTTGTGAATTAGGCTCAACTCATTAGCCAGCAGATCATACTTCCTCCTCTTTTCAACCTCTACTGTCTGCAGGTTATCCTGAGATGTTATTCCTACTTCAATAATTGTAATCTCATTCAATACCTTATAATGCACTACTATATCAGGCTTATTATGTTGGACATGTGTGTCCGTCCTGATAGGCAAATCAACCTTGATGCAATAATAATATAATAATAAATTTATTATATTTAATATTTTTTAATATAATAAAATACTTTGAAAATAACTGTTTTCATGAATAAATATTTTATCTAGCTATGTAAATTATCTTATTCTTATCGCGTTAATAAGCATTTTTAAATTAGCATTAGGTATACCTATACCTAATTTGTTTTAGTTTAGAATAGATTGACGGTGACAAGTCCTTGCAAGTTGGTAGGCAAACACGCGGTTCATGCAATTCGACAAGAATATGGGAGCTTGAAATGACTTGTTTACGGAGCAAGTGAGCCGGCATCACAAACATACAAGTTAATGCGTGCACAAAATCAAATCTATAAAAGCAATAGCTCTAGGAATGTTTTATTATTTTTATATGCTTCGCCGTGATAAATAGTCGTGAGTGAAAAGTGTTAGAAGTCATTATAAACATTTTTATAACTATCTATAAATCTGTTGAGAAGTTAATTTGTATTTGAAAATGTCTGAATCTACATCTAAAAGGAAATGCCGGCAGTAAAGTATTGAGTATTTGAAATATGGATTTACGTACTCTCCTATAAACCAATCATTACCTATGTGTTTAATTTGCCGAAAAGTTTTTTCAAATGAATCTGTGAAACCTTCTAGGCTATAAGAGCATTTAAATAAAATGCATGCTGATAAGAAGAACAAAGATTTATCCTATTTTCAAGAACTGGAAAAGCAATATTTAAACAGTCAACTATGTCAAACCTTTTTGCGTCGTCTTCTAAACAAGATGATGATGGACTACGAGCCTCATATAACGTTTCATTGTTAATCGCAAAAGCAGGAAAACCACACACAATTGGCGAGGAATTAATTTTGCCGGCAGTCAAAGAGATATTAAAAACTGTTCTTCGTCATAAGACACCGTCAGATATCATCAAAAAAATTCCTCTCAGTAATAATTCAGTGCAAAGAATAGATGAAATGGCAAAAGACGTTGAAATATCATTATGTGATTATTTAAAGACTTGCAAATTTTCCATTCAACTCGATGAATCAACTCTACCAAATAACGAAGCTCTACTCTTATCATACGTACGATTTATAAAAGAAGAAAAAATTCATGAAGATTTATTTTTTGCTAAAAATTTGGAATCTGATACAAAGGGAGAATCTATATTTAATACTATGCAAAAGTTTTTTCAAGAGAAAGAAATTCCTATTTGCAATATTTTGTCTGCTGCTACTGATGGTGCTCCAGCAATGACAGGGCGTCATAAGGGTTTCATAGCGCATTTGAAACAAGCAGTACCAAATGTACTCGCTGTACATTGTATTATTCATCGTCAGCATTTGGTTGCAAAAAATTTGAATGAACGTCTGCATACTATTAAAGCAATCAGATTAGAAGCAATTCATTGAATGACCGATTATTTGGTAAGCTTTGTAATGAAAATGAAGATTACAATCACTTGATGCTGCACACAGAAGTACGTTGGCTCTCTAAAGGTGTTTGTCTGAATCGTTTCTTCAAATCTATTTGACTCAGTACTGGACTTTCTTGAAGACAGATGTAAAATTGCGCGAAAACCTGATTACGTCAAAAAATGACATCGCTTATTTGACAGACCTGTTTAAAATATTTAATCAAGTTAATTTACAATTGCAAGGTAATGAGTTGAATTTAATTAAAACAAAAAACGTCATAGCTGCTTTTGCGGCAGTTTCTGCAAAACCGAAAGATTTACTTACTGCCAACACTTCGAAGTTCTTCATGTTGATTTTACGGAGCGTTTCCAAGATATTTTAAACATGAATATACCGAGTTGGGTTTTAGATCCTTTCGCAAACACAGATACTGAAGAATCATCAAATATGGAAGAGGAACTCTTAGAACTCACGACTAACGAAGCACTCAAAGTAAAATTCAAACATGGATACCAATAGTTCTGGCTTCAAAAATCAATACCAGTTCTCTACCCTGAATTGTGGGCAATAGTACAGAAGTTTTTAATCGCATTTCCTTCGTCCTATATGGCTGAGCGTGAATTCAGTGCAGTAGCTAATTTACTGTCAAAGAAGAGGAACAGATTACACATCACTGAACATGGCGATCTGCGATTGATGTTAACGAAATTGGAACCCGACATTAACAAATTGTTGCTCCACCAGCCTCAACCATCTCATTAATTTTGTGTTATCTCATTTTTTATTTCTTACTGATTCTGTGTTTATTTTTAAAATTTTAATAAACAATTTTATTGTACATTTGGTTGTCGTTTTATTAATTTCTGCTTTATGTTTTTTAATAGATAAATAAACAGATAAATTAGGTACAGATAATATGCAACAATATTTTAATATTTCATATAAAATTTTTATGGACTAGGGGGGCGTTGAAATTTTTGTTCTCTTCTAAAGGGGGGCGATGGTCCAGAAAAGGTTGGGAATCACTGCTATAGAGGGCCTGTACATTGGTCAAAGAGTTACCAATATTTGCTTCACAATTAATTGTTATCATATAGCAGTCAGTGGTCGGCAATTCCACTAACGGTTGGTTGGTGGAGCTATAAGCCAGCAGGCGGTGTTTAGAAGTGAAGACAGGAAGAAGAATGTCGGCACGAAAGATTTTAGTAATTTTTGTTTCAAATGAAACAGTAATGTTCTCCATCTTGAAATTCTGCTAAAGGCAGGGAAGGGTGGAGGGGGGGAACAGAATATACAAATGGAGAGTTAGAGTCGTGCAGCTCCTTGTCAGTCCAGTTTGCATGGAATAAATAATATAAAGATGAAAAAAAGGGCAAATTTCATGCATTTCGTTATTTTCAAAATCTCAACAAAATTTGAAAATTAATTCAATTTTTCTAACAGCCTCTAGATCAGTGGTTCTCAACCTTTTATGCTTCACGTACAACCTGGAAATGTGTATGTAACTGGTATAGACAGACAAAACTATAGTTATAGTATAACAATGGGAATAAAATACTGACTTTGTTACTAGATCTAGCGACTTTTGAGCTCTCACGGCGTACACCAAAAAATTTTACCGCATACCACACTTTGAGAACCTCTACTCTAGATGACAAAATTACAAAAACAAGCTAAAGAGAAAAGGAGATAAAATGCACCCTTGTCGAACATCAGAAGTAATGCTAAACCAATTGCTACAAGCCTTACCAACTCTCACACACGACTCAGTGTTATAATAGAGAGCTTTCATTATGTTAACTAACTTGTCAGGTATACCATATGATCTCACAGTCAACCACAAATTATGACGGTCAACAGAGTCGAAAGCCTTTTTGAAATCAACAAAGCTAACAACCAAAGGTTTCTGAAACTCTAAACATTTCTCAAGAATCTGCCTAAGTGAAAATATCTGATCCACACATCCCCTACCACTTTTGAATCCACATTGCTCATAACGCAATTGACTGTCAACCAGATTTTTAATTCTATTAAGTACAATCATGGAAAGAACTTTACCTGGAGCAGAGAGTAGGCTGATACCCCTGTAATTATCACAGGAATTGCGATCACCTTTTTTGAAAATAGGGATAATAATAGCTCTGGTAAAATCAGGAACCATGCCTTTATCATAAAAGATATTCAGAATTTCAGTCATCCAAATGGTAATCAAAACATTAGCAGCTCTAAGCATTTCGGTAGTAACCCCTGGGGATTTATGTAGTTTAAGTTTAGAAACAGCCAAAATAACTTCAGATTGTGTTATAGGGCCAACATTAAAGCCACCAATGCATTTGTCATCATTCCAAACAATGGGAGTAGAACTAACCACATTGTTTAGAACATCACTGAAATGCTCAGCCCACCTAGCCATGACAGAATCCTCCCCTTCTTACTTTGTTTATCCTTCAATCCTTGTATGCCTGTCCGTTTTCTACCACACAAAACATTAACAATCTGGTACAGCTCTCTGCTGTTGTGCTGTCTAACTGCTTCCTCGGCTTTGTCAGCCAAACCATCAAGCCAAAGATTCTTATCAGCAGCTAACTGATCTTTTACACGTTTATTAAGTTCTCTGTAATGCTTTCTATTAGGTCTAGTAGGGTATTGATTAAGGACATTCCTGCAGTTCTTTCTTTCCGAAATAAGCTCAAGTGCCTTATCACTCAGATAATTCTGTCTCTTCTACTTCTTTTTTCCTAAAAGAGTACTGTTAGTGTCCAAAAAAGCCTGTTTAAAATGGCCCCATTCTTCCTCAACTTCAGTATTAAGCAAACCATGACTGTCATAATGACTAAATAACCTATCATGGTAGCTTTGGCTATGACTGGATCTTTCAGAGCTTCAGTATTAAAAGTAAATTTTTTAACCCTAGCACAACACTTTTTAAGTTTAAGTTGCAAGACACTTTTAACAAGATAATGGTCAGATCCAATTTCAGCTCCCCTATATGCCCTGGTATTCCTAACAGAACTAGCCCATTTGCTGTTAATTAATATGTAATCATATTCTTATGCAGCCCATCAGGTGAAACCGATGTGTACTTATGTATGTCATCTATATAATCTATCTATATCTATAACCATCAATTTGGGCGTATTTGTTTTATTAATGAATATATGAGATAAATATCCTGTAATGTCCTCAGCCATTTCTTTTTCCATGCTTTCATCCTCCTCCTCAACAGCCATGGGCTACGGAGGTCCAACCATATCATGCAATTTAGTTCTCCAAGCATATCTGTCCTGATCTACATCTGCTGTATCTGGCCACTGCACATCAATTCTAACCATGGAGGTAGGAAGATAAGAGGAGGAGCCCTAAGCACTTGAAAATGATGCTTCGGCGACTGCGCGGCAGCCATGTTGTTCTATTCAAAACATTGATCAGTAGTATAGGTGAGTAACGAAGTGTTTGCGCTTTAAAAATTTAATTTTTTTCGACATTTGTATTACGGTAGCCTGTTCAGCTTACGGCTGCACGAATCGCCCTTCAAAAAAGATACCAGTAATTACCTTTCATCGGTAAGTTTGTCTTGTCATTTTTATAAAAGTTTAAATAATTATATAATGATACAAGCAACTTCGTGTTGAAATTACGCCGCTATGAAATCGGTTTTATTTCGAGTTACAAACCTCGATTCTTTAGCAGATTTTTTTTTATTTTCTTCGGATTGTACTCAGTGATAAATGTGAAGATGTACTTCTTATATTGATTGATTGATTTTACGTTACACTTATTTGAGAATTCCTTCTGCAGGCTTTCTCAGTTAAAAAATTTTGTTTGCTGTAATTAAATATTAGTGTGTATTCTATTTAATGGATGATGAATTTACATACTTTTAAATAGAGGTGATTAAAATATCAAGGAGTTTCTTTTTTGTTTTTTGTTTTATTTTTGGTGGAAGTATTAGATATTATTTTGTTTAAATGTTTCAGTGTTTAAATTCCTCTCTCTTCATGATTTAATAAGTTCAGTGTAAGAAGGGAAAAGTAAATTACAATAAAGTATTTTCATAAGGTGAGAAATATAATCTTTCTTTTTTTTTAAATTTGGATAGCATTTAAGGGTTTTGTTTAAATGTCCCTTTTTTTCTTGGGTTGGAGTCTTATATTTTTGAATTTCTTTTTAGATTAATTTAATGTATATGGTGTAAATTGTCATAGGTGAGTGACAGCGATCATTAGTTAGGGTGAAAATTTTTCAAATTGTTTAAATAATTTTAGTTAAAAGAGGAGAGGAGAGTGTAATGCTTTTCTCCTTTTCGTTAATTCTTCTGATAGGGTTCTAATTGTCCCTTTTAAGGAGAATACTGAATTTATTTAATTCTGTATGGATTTCAAATAGAGCGAGTTTATTGCTTGTAGTTATTTTATTTTTACTTTGGTTGAGAGGTAGGGTAGGCGTACATGAAGATAGGTATGAGAGACTGAGGAGTCAGGCACTGAGATGTCGGGTTCAAGCCACTGTCTGGAACGTTGCTTTTTTTTTTTAAATGGATATTATATTACCTTCACCCTGTGGATATATTTTTTTCTTTTTGTTATATTTTTTAAATTTTTTATTATTTTTGCTTAGTATAATTTTTAGTTGTTTTTTTTTTCATATAGTTTTTTCAGATATTATTTTGAAATTTTCCTTTGTGGCTGAGGAAGGATGTATTTCAATCCTTATGAGAATTTTTTTGAGAGATTGTAATAATTGTGTATTTTGTATTGATTTTTAACTCTGGTTGAGGGAGGAGAATGAGCATGAGATGGGGGAGAGATGTGAAGCTGAGGGTACAAACATAGAGTTGGTGGGTTCGAGCCACCATCTGGGGCGTTTTTTTTTTGTATAAATATATATATTTTTTTAGTTCTTTTTTTTTACTTATACTATTGGCTTTATTTAGTTTTGTTAAGCAAATTTTTTTTATTTTTCCAGAATGAGAATTTTTTTAACGTAAAACATCTTTTTTTCTGAATCTTACAAATGTGATTTTTTTGCAGTTTAAATGCTGCCATTGCATATAGTTTAGTGTTTTATCCATAAAATGTATTCTACTGTTTTCAGTGCAGTATAAATAAACTTTCGAAATCTGGTAATTGTTTGTTATTGTCGTATTCAACGAAATACATAAATAGTTCTGCTATACAGTAATTCTGTATTGAAATATTCATTGCACTGAAAAAAACAATATAAATTCCAAATAGCTTAAATGGGCTTTTTCTTAGTCATAAAAAAAAACCTTCCCGTATATAACGCACAGTAAAACTGAGTATAATATTGAAAAGTAGGCAGACGGTTTGTTTTGAATGCAACAATATGGCTACCGCCCTGCTGCCTAAGTATCATTTTCCTTGGACAGGGAAAGCGCGTTAGGGCGTCTCCTTATCTTCCTACCTCCATGATTCTATCAAGATCTTCTTTGACATTGTCTGCCCACCGCGTCCTAGGCCTCCCCCTTTTTCTGAGGCCTTTAGGAACACTGGTCATAACAATTGAGGTAATATTACTAGAGACAGACGGACGCCATGAACATGTACAAAATCTTAAGCCTACTCCTCAGTGAGGAAGAGAGAGAGAGTCGTGTTTGATGAGCGTAAACATACCTTTCACCACGCTCTTAGATTTACAGGAATTGTGCACTAACTACTGAAAAATACTATAAAAGCAATTTGAAATTTCATAGGTTAGTAATTTACGAATATTATGAAATGCTTTTAAATTTAAATTGTTAAAGCAGAGAGGCGTAGAAATAAAAGCATTTTAAAATTCCGTTCTGTCCTTGTATAATATTAAATATGGTTCACGATTTTTTTCATAAATGAAACTAATAATATTTACATATGAAAAGAAGGCGATTTACAGATTGAAACAACATGGAATTTAAAAAAGATCTTGGTGAATTTTGTTTCTAAAAGAAATATTGATCTTAGACATTAATTTTATGAGACTTCTGCTTTGCATTTTTATTTGGCCAAAATAACAAAAATTGTTTTTATTTTCTCAAACAAAACGCCTGAAATACGGATTTTATAATTTTGCATTTGATAAATGAAGCATAAAAATTTACTCTTCATATTTGATAAACAATTTTATGAGTTGAAATGCTAAGGCTTGTCAATTGTGGTTGAAGCTCCATTGTCCCTCTTTAAACAGTAGCTAGTACTATCTGTTCCCAGCACTATACTGTTTTAAAAATAAAGCTCCAGAAAATGGCACAATAGGATTAATTAATGATTATGTGCCAACTTTATTCACATTTGTAACAAATGCCTGTATTGAGAGACACTTGTAGAAGATAAGATAGAAATTGCAATGAGAACAGATATTGTCTAAAAAAATGATCACTCAGGCTTTGTAATAGGGAAGAGTCCTAGAAAATTTAAGAGAAAGTTGATGTCAGTGCAAAACGAAATCCAGAGCTTAAAGAAAATGCTATGGTGAAATTATTGCCAGCTAAGAGCCAAGCAATCAGACTCTTCTGTTTTAAAAGAAATATTAGATTTGTTAAAGGCTCAAAAGCTCATCAAGATAACATTGAGACACCGAAGCCTGTGTTAACAAATATAACTTTAAACCTGTTCAGAAATTAACAGCAAAATGCTGAAAGAAACTATGATATTTTCATTCTCCAAAGGCTTATTAAAAATTGAGTTTCTATTTTTTTTATTTTTAAAAAGGCTTTTGAATTTGTAAAAGAAAAACTTCTTTCCCAATAGCTTCACAATTTTAATGTGGTGCAGATCTGTAGATGGCCTTCCAGGATTTATTGAAGTTTTCTGCATGGAAAATTTTACTGATAGTAAGCAGAAGCATATGATATTCACTTTATTATTTAAGAAGTCAATTAGGAAACAAATACTGTTCACAAAAAGGTTATTACAATCAATTAGGAAACAAATACTGTTCAAAACAAATTCTGTCACTTTAAAGGCTAATGGTAAATATTAATGTGGATATGTGGATTATGGTAATAATGATTATGATAAAAATTCAGATATAGCTTCTGAAACTCTCATTTTTATGTTTGTTTCAGTTTTATATAGCTGGAAAATCCCCATAGGTTATTTTCTTAACAGTTGGTTTGTCTGACTCAAAATATATTTTTACTTTCAAATTCAGCCAGGACCATATTTAATTTTTTTAAGCTATAAGAGCAAAAGTGGGAAACTATAATAACCTAATGATCTTTAGTTCCACAGTGCACACATGCAGTTAATAATTAACCGGCTGATAATTAATAAGAAAAATGGCAATTGTTTAACTTTCAATGAAATTAAAGTCATTGGCAGCAATAATGAAATATCCAGTGACATTTTAGGTGTTTCTCATATGTGGGTAATATCACGCAATCACAATAAAGCAATCAAGGTCATTGTGTCTCCCTTCTCTGAAATTGGAAAATGTTATTATAAGCTGTCTTTATAGCAAAAAAATTCTGAAAGATTTCTTGCATAGAATGTAAATTAGCATTAATTGTCTCTGACCTAATGCAATCTTCTGTGTCTGCACTTATTAACCTTTACAGAGACAATTTTTGTTTCTTTAAGAAACAACAACTTTTGAGCCTTATTATGAAAAACTAATGAATGAAATAGTCCATATTACATATTAAAAAAAAGCATTTAATTCTGGAAAAAATAATAAAAAGGAAAAAAATTGTAGGAAAGCATAAAAAAAGCATGTTGCAGGTTCTTTTGTAGGGATTTTTGGAAACTGATTAATCAGCTTCTGTCCCTTTAAAGGCTAATGTTAAAAATTGAGGTTTTCTCGCCCTTCTCATAGTGTGTGTGTGTGCAACTGCAAAAATTACTGAACAGTGTCTACCAGGAGAAAACTTTATATTCTCAACAACAACCATTTCAAACCTAATTAAAAAATTCAGGTTAATGTCCTACATAGGTTTCAATGCATGTTGGTGCTCATATCACTAGATATTTATATAAGTAATATGGAATTGGATGTGGAAGTTGACAATCATGCTTAGAATATGAAAAAGAAACATTACAAAAGAATATGCTGAAATTATACTTCACCATTTAGAGACACAAATGACAGAAAAATTAAAATTCATCATATTAGAATAAACATCTAAATTTGCACAAAACAGTGACAAAAATATACTCTGCAGTAACTTCATTTCTTATGGTCTGTGTGTGTGATATGAATTTCCTACTGTATCATCTGAAATGAAAATAATGGGCATTTTTGTTTTCTTTTATTTATAGCATGAAATTTGAATTATGTCATTTGCGTGTGTGTGACCTTGGATTTCCTTCTGCCTTAGGTGATATAAAAGTTTACAATATTTGCTTTTTGTTGCAAGAATTTTCAATTATGTCATTTGTGTGTGGGGGAGGGGGGCTTGCCTTTCCTTCTGCCTTAGTTGAAATGAGAGAAAGTGTAAATTATTTTGTTTTTTATATATATAGCATGTAATTTCAATTATGTCATTTGTGTGTGTATGACCTTGGATTTCCTTCTGCCTTAGCTGATATAAAAGTTTACAATATTTGTTTTCTCATAGCATCAAATTTCAATTATGCCATTGTGTGTGTGTGTGTGTGGGGGGGGGGGCTTGAATTTCTTTAAGCTTCAGCTGAATAGCAAGCTTACAATATTTGGGTTTTATCATAGCATGAAATTAAATTATGTCATTTATGGGGAGGAGATTTTATTTCCTGCCTCAGATGAATTGAAAAAAAAAGTTTACACTATCTGATTATTTCTTTTAATTTCTTAATGAAAATTAACATTTTTTAATTAAATAAGAAAATAAATGTGACTTTTCATGTTTTTTTAAATGAGGCGCGGATTTGCACAATTAAGATCTACAAATTTTGTAGCTTTTGCTTAAGCTGAAATATTTGATTATGTATTAGATTTTAAAATATATTTACCATTGTTCCTGTTTTAAATGGGCTAAAATTAAAGTCTGCTAAGTTTAGAGTCAATTTAGTTCAGCTTTAATCACATATTAAGAGAATATCGAATTTTTTAAAATTTTTCATACAAAGCCTCGATTTGAAAGAGAAGCAGTTTCCAGCGTCTTCGCTTTTCATCTGATATAAATCATTAAGTGTGTATTAATTATATCTATTTTGTTTTAATTTTTATACTGGAATAACCTCATTGAAATAAAAAAAAAAAGGAGCAAAGTTCTGCCTCATTTAAATCATTTGTTAGCATTTTTAAATAGCCTTCTTCGTTGTTCGCAGGCAATTCGCAAGGCACCATGGGTATTCTTGCCTTCTTAAGCAGTCGGCAGACACATCCGTCTGTGGTTATGGCCGTCAATGCTACGGGAATCGGAGTCCTGTCTCTAGCATTACTACCGTAATGGTTTCCTATGGAAACTTCAGGACGTTCATTTTCCATCATCCTAATTTCGAATATCTAATCATATATTATTTGTAAAAAATTAAAAAAAAAACAATCTAGTAGTTTAGTTTGTTATTAGGTATACAGAAGCGAAATCACCAAACTTATTACGATTTTAAAATCCAAATCTATATGATTTTTCTTCTGAAAAACACTTTCCGATTAAAGATGTTAACAGCATATAAGTTACAAACATAAATGTTGCATATTTCTTCCCAGGGTTCTTCACGTTCATGAAATTTGAAGTTTTTCCTCGCTACTTTAACACGAAAACGACTGAAGAGAACGATTTGTTTTGTGTTTGCGCGCCATCTAGTCAGATTTTATATTATAGGATGCTCGCGGAAGGTAGCCTTTTTCGAGCAAATGAGTAGGCTTTTAGTATGTCATTATTACCCAAGCAATAGGAGCCATAGGCCACCATAGGCAACAACTATTGAAGTTTATGAAAGGAAATTGGCAACATTGGCTAGTTTTGAGGACCGGAGAATGTTGTGGATATGTCAAAGCTAGTGGTATTTACGATATGTATGATCCATCTGTATAATATTAATTATTAGTGTTTTGTGATGCCATCAATAAAGGAAGTGTGATGTATATGAATATGTCATAATCTGTAAAAGGAACATTTTTATATGCTAATAGGGAATGGTACTTCCTAGAGTAGGATTAAGCATGAGCTAACGGTTTCTCCCGAGCACTTAAATCTTGGCTTGCATTGAAGTCCATTTAGTGTGTAAATGATTATTTGACTTCTCTGTTGTAACAGTAAGTATTTCAAGTGATAATTATATACATTTATAAATACGAGGCGTTGCAGTTTATTGCCGGATTTATATCAGATTATGCTCTGAACCATAAATAATTTGCATACTTTGCCATTAGTATTATTTCTTAAAAAAATTCCATAATTTGTAAATGTAATATTGTATTCTGTATCTAATGCATTAACTCTGCAATGAATACAAGTAAAAGTGACAGCTGGATGCTGATTCTTACAACCATAAGTTGAACTGCAAGAGTATTGAATGGAATTTAGGAAATTCCCACTAAGCAGTTACTTGACACAAAGTTCTGACAGGAGCTGCTAAGTTTACATTATTTTTATTGTAGTTGAAATAATAATAAAATATGCATAAAATGAAAAATAAAATATATTTCGAGCTTGAATTACGTATTTTTAAAAGATATATGTAAGAAAGTTTTCAAATGGCTATTTCTATTATTATAAGATTCAAAGTAAAACAATCGTAATGCTTAGTAAAAATGTAGTCTTAAATTTATAGTCCGATCTGTTTTTTTACTCTATAACTGTGAGAAAGATGAGATCTAAGCAAGAAAGGTAACACAGAAATCTCCTTGTACCGAAAGAAGGAATGGCAGTTGGCCAATTCTGACATAACATTTTCATATGGGGACTGAAAACACTGTCCTAAGTGGGATGGCCAGGCAGGGATCGCAATATTGCAGGGATAACTGCTGACACTGAATAGATGATGGTTAATTGGTTTCAAAGTAAAGACAACTGGTAAATGCAGAAGACCCCAGCACCTTCACCACCAAATCCCAGGTGGAGTTGTACACCTGGGGTGCAAGGGTGACTAGACCATAATGTGCCAAACCAAAAGACGATATAAATGATTAAAGACCTGCAACCAAAAGTTAAAATATAAAACACTACATAGTAAAATGGTACTGGAGCTTGAATCCAGGTACCTCTGATCAGCAGTGAAGAAAATGTGACCTATGTATTATTTTCTTATAGCCTTAAAATAACATCCAGCTTAAAAAACTTAAAATAAAAAACAAAAATTTTAGATACTACAAAACTGAAAATTTTACAGTTTTTTTGCATGACATGCTTATGGATTGCATTTTGTAGTTTATTTCATTGCATTTGTATTTAGAAAGTTCTGGCAGTTTGATTGAATGCAAAATGGAAATCCAACAGAAAAGAGTGAAATAAATGATAAATATTTTTTTACATTCTAGAAAATTTGAATTCCACACATTTTGCTCCTCAGATGAACATACAGCAAGTGACACATAAGTGCTGGCCAAAAATCCACTTGCATTCTAAATTGGAGGACAATGAACTAAATGAACCCATCTCAAAGTGAATTTTAAAGAATGAATTAGTAAAGTTAGTATCATCATCATCCTCAAGCAGCCATGGGCTACAGAGGTCCAACTAGACCGTGCAATTTAGTTCTCCAAGCAAATCTATTCTGAGCCAACGGAGTCTCTCTCTGCACAATATGCTGCTTAAAGGAGGTTGCAAACTCCTTTGCCTAACCTCATCATTAGTTACAAAGTTGAACCACCTAATGCCCAAGATACTACGTAAGCATCTGGAATCAAAAGCATCTAGCTTCCTGTTATCTTGTTTACAAAGTTCGCAAGTTTCACTACCATAACTAACCCTAGAAAGAACCAAACTATTATACAGTCTAATTTTAGTCTTTAGGTGTATACGCCTATTTCTCCACACTCTCCATAGATTCTTAAAAGTCCTGGCAGCAATCCCTATTCGTCTGTTAATCTCATGCCGCACATCACCATTATCTGTTACATAGCTCCCAAGATAATTAAACTGTGACACCTGCTCAAGACTGCAACCATTCAGATTAACTGAATCACAGCCTGCCTGACCAATTTTCATCACTTTAGTTTTCTCTCTGGTTATAACCAAACCTACTCTACTACCAGTCTCATCAACAGCTCGAATGAAAGACATCATTTGCCAAAAGGGCTAAATCATCAGCATAATCTAAATCAGAAATTTTCGTATCTCCAGCCCATTTAAGGCCAAAATCTTTCCCTTGAAGTGAATTTCGCATAATATAATCAATAACCAAGCTAAAGAGAAAAGGAGACAAAATGCACCCTTGTCGAACACCAGAAGTAATGCTAAACCAATTGCTACAAGCCTTACCAACTCTCACACGACTCAGTGTTATTATAGAGAGCTTTCATTATGTTAACTAACTTGTCTGGTATACCATATGATTTCACAATCAACCACAAATTATGACGATCAACAGAGTCGAAAGCCTTTTTAAAATCAACAAAGCTAGCAACCAAAGGTTTCTGAAACTCTAAACATTTCTCAAGAATCTGCCTAAGTGAAAATATCTGATCCACACATCCCCTACCACTTCTGAATCCACATTGCTCATCACGCAATTGACTGTCAACCAGATTCTTAATTCTATTAAGCACAATCATGGAAAGAACTTTACCTGGAACAGAGAGTAGGCTGATACCCCTATAGTTATCACAAGAACTGCGATCACCTTTTTTGAAAATAGGGATAACAATAGCTCTTTTAAAATCCTTAGGAACCATGCCATTATCATAAAAGATATTCAGAATTTCAGTCATTCAAGTGGTAACCGAAACATTCCCAGCTCTAAGCATTTCGGTAGTAATTTCATCTACCCCTGGGGATTTATGTAGTTTAAGTTTAGAAACAGCCAAAATAACTTCAGATTGTGTTGTAGGGCCAACATTAAAGCCACCAATGCATCTATCATCATTGCAAACAATGGGAGTAGAACTAACTACGTTGTTTAGAACATCACTCTAATGCTCAGCCCACCTAGCCATGACAGAATCCTCCCCTTCTATAACCTTACCTTGTTTATCCTTCAATCCTTGTATGCCTGTCCGTTTTCTACCACACAAAACATTAACTATCTGGTACAGCTCTCTGCTGTTGTGCTGTCTAACTGCTTCCTCGGCTTTGTCAGCCAAACCATCAAGCCAAAGATTCTTATCAGCAGCTAACTGATCTTTTACACGTTTATTAAGTTCTCTGTAATGCTTTCTATTAGGACTAGTAGGGTATTGATTAAGGACATTCCTGCAGTTCTTTCTTTCCGAAATAAGCTCAAGTGCCTTATCACTCAGATAATTCTGCCTCTTCTGCTCCTTTTTTCCTAAAAGAGTATTTTTAGTGTCCAAAAAAGCCTGTTTAAAATGGCCCCATTCTTCCTCAACTTCAGTAGTAAGCAAACCATGACTGTCATAATGACTAAGTAACCTATCATGGTAAGCTTTGTCTATAACTGGATCTTTCAAGCTTCAGTATTAAAAGTAAATTTTTTAACCCTAGCACAACACTTTTTAAGTTTAAGTTGCAACACACTTTTAACAAGTTAATGGTCAGATCCAATTTCAGCTCCCCTATATGCCCTGGTATTCCTAACAGAACTAGCCCATTTGCTGTTAATTAATATGTAATCAATCATATTCTTATGCAGCCCATCAGGTGAAACCCACGTGTACTTATGTATGTCGCGGTGTTTGTAATAAGTGTTAGTTATTCTGAATCCATTGAGTTTACTTACCTGTAGGAGACGTTGCCCATTGCAGCTACCAATACCAAAAGGGCCTATTACTCCTCCCCAAAGGTCAGAGTCAGTACCAACTTTGGCATTGAAGTCACCAAGAACAAGGGTAATATCTCCTTTCTTGACAGAATTCAAAATATCCTGAAGTTGTTCATAAAACCTATCCTTCTCATCCTCATCGGCATCCTCAGTGGGGGCATAACAGCAGATAACATTCAAGTCTTTAATGCTTGTCTGAGATTTTGCTGTAAGAAACCTTTCATTAATGCACTCATATCCTAGAAGAGCATCGCTAGCGTGTCTGCTGAGAAGCAGACCCACGCCTTGGTGATGCCTATTGTCGTCCCTCCCTGAAAAGAGAAATTTAAGATTATTTTTAAGAATCTGACCTTTATCTGTCCATCTGGTCTCTTGCAAGCCAAGAATATCTAAATTATAATGGTGGAATTCTTGTGTGAGGACATCAAGAGAAAAAGCTCTGTGCAGAGTCCTCACATTCCAACTACCTATGGAGAGAAAATGGTTAGTGGGACGTTTAAAGAAACTATGTTTATTGAGAGAGGGAATGCCGACAATATCAAACAGCCCCCTAATCGCAGACATGGGCAAAGACCCGTTCCCCCATTACTAAAGGCTGAAGCCATCGACACTGGAAGACTTCCTCCAATGCAGAATTTGACGATGCCAATAGAAGCAAAGAGTTCAGGTGCCTGCGATGACTTCTGCTCAGGATTATCCACCAGCTGATAAACATATCCTGTGAATCTATTCACTTGTGGCTGTCAACCCACAAACAAACAGAAAACACAGCGGAAGATTTTCCCTCCATAGAAGCCCACCAGTGCAGCAAAATCAGGATCCATAATCAAGCTCAGAGCCATATATATGCCCAGTCCAGTAGGTTTATATGGTCAGCAGACCCTGTGTGGTTGATCACTCCTCAGCAGGGTAGAAAAAAAAAAGAAAAGTAGCCATAGTTGTCCAGATCAGTAGGCCACACTAATCTGGCAGCCCTCCCCTTCCGTTCACTTCCACAAGAGAGTATCTCTTTTGAAAGTTACTAACAGTCCGCACCACGAGAAGGCGGGGTAGGACATTAGGTGCTAGGCCTGGCCGGTTCTATGCATCATTACAGGGGATTGGTGCATAGCTCTCCTTCCTGTGACTACCTAGCTACCATTTACAGACCAAAAAGTTAGTATATAAACTATTAATTCATAAGTAAGGGTGGGTGTGGCTCAGTCGGTAGTGTGCCAGGCTCGTAATCTGTAGTTCCCAGGTTCCAGTCCCAGCTGGGTCAGCATTGAGATTTATGTCCACAAAATTCCCCGCCCTGCCCACGGTCAGTAGGGGACACCGATAGGCTTGGAAAGGCCGCCGTCCGTAGGATGGGACATTAAGACGTGGCCTCGTGTGCGGGAGAGCCATACCCTGTGCACGTTAAAGAACATGCTGGATGGTCTTGACGGGAGGCTACCATCTGTCTCCCAACAGCTGTTCCAGTGGGTCCCGTTGTGATGCCCCATCGTTCACTTTTGCTTTACCTTAACCAGTTTTGTTTAATTTACGTTATATTTATCATTTTGGGGATTTTTATTTCCTTTTCGGCATCACAGCACTCGTTTTCAAGTTTCTAGGAGTTGCGTACGCGCAACTCCGAACTTCCGACCGTAACCGTTAAAGCGCGTGCCAAGGACACGCCCCCTCTTGCGTCATAGCTTGCGTCCTTCGTCATTGTATGCAAATGTCTTTCCCGGCATGCGCCGGCCCATTGTCAAAACCGTGACCTGCGAGCACTTGAGAGTTGTAGAGCACTAGAAGCACTGGAGCACTTGAGACTGGAGCACTTGAGAGCAGAGTTGTAGAGAGAGCAGAGAGATGTAGTAAGGTGCGTAGCACCGTGCGTGTAGCACAGAATTTAGTTTTTTCATTGATGTCTTGGTGAGTTAGTTATTTTGGAAATAAATCTATTTTGTTTTGTTATAACTTTTGAGTCTATAGTTTTTTATCTTGAGCAACGTTAACTAAGGATCTTTTTTTACATTAACTCTTATTTTGTTAAGAATCATTTTTGACTCTTACTATGAACGCTCGCTGGCATTTGAACCCTAAATCAACTTATTCTACATTTTGGCAATTTGTTAATTATTGCCTGGCGCCCGTCTAAGCTATCCGGAGCATAAAACTTTGAATATTTAGCATTTGTTTGGAGCGTTACACCGTCCCCCAACCTTCTCTGATCCTTCGGGGTCCATGTGACCTGGCCATTTAGCCCATGGTGTGCAAAAAAGTGCCGCTCAGAGGTAAAACAACCCAACCCATAAGTAAGAGAATCTATTTACTTTTGGTTGTTTTCATGAAATGCAGCAAGTGGATTCTTTGCTCGTATTGATTAGTTTATCTTATGCAGGACTGCTGCATGGCCATTCCCACTGCTGTGTAGGTCAAAAAATTCCACCCCCTTTTGTAATGAACCAAGCTCTGCTAAGAAAAATGTAAAAATTCTTTAAGAAATAATGTTTGAATCACAATTAATTGTAATACTAATTCATTTTTAGAAATATTATTGAATTAATTATATTAAGTAATTCAATAGTTAAAAATTATTAATGCATTTTTAACCCTTTTAGGCTCACTGTTGAACATAGACACTGACAGAATCTGCAATGAGAATTCAATGCAGATTCACATCTTTGTGCAACAACACATAAAACTTCAAATTTTTAAAAACAGAAATTGCCTTTTTAAAATTTTCTTACATGTTTCTTTTAAAAAAATACATATTTCAAGCTTGAAAAATATTATTTTCTGTTTTCATTTGATGCATATTTTTTCAAGATAAATAATTGGATAAAGCCATCTGATTGCGATGTTTTAGAAGTTCTGTATGATGCTGCCGATTTGTTTGTTAACATTACTCTATATTGAAGCAATCACCTAATTTAAGCTCAAAAGTTGAAGGCATGGCACATCTGAAGCACACCTAAGTACGTAAAAAACCTATTAATCTGTGGTTTCACCCAGAATAACAGGTGAAGAGTAGTCAATTAGAATAATTAATCATCTTCTACTATGGTACATTGAAAGATTTTACTTCATTCATCCTACATGCCTAGGACATTTGGCAAAGTTTTGGAGGATTTTTTTTTTGTGTGCTGAAGAAAATTAGGTCTGTAAATGGTAGCTAGTTAGTCACTGGAAGGAGAGCTATGCACCAATCCCCTGTGATGATGCATAGAACCGGCCAGGCCTAGCACTTAATTTCCGACCCCGCCTTCTCGTGGTGCAGACTGTTAGTACCTTTCAAAAGAGATACTTGTGGAAGTGAACGGAAGGGCTGCCAGATTAGTGTGGCCTACTAATCTGGACAACTATGGCTACTTTTTTTTTTCTACCCTGTTGAGGAGTGGTCAACCACACAGGGTCCTGGTGCTGACCATATATACCAACCTGAACGGAATTATGGCTCTGAGCTTGATTATGGATCTTGATTTTGCTGCACTGGTGGGCTTCTGTAAAGGGAAAATCTTCTACTGTGTTTTCTGTTTGTTTGTGGGTTGACAGCCCCAAGTGAATAGATTCACAGGATACGTTTATCAGCTGGTGGATAATCCTGAGCAGAGGTCATTGCAAGCACCTGAACTCTTTGCTACTATTGGCATCGTCAAATTCTACATTGGAGAATGTCTTCCAGTGTAGATGGCTTCAGCCTTTAGTGGTGGGGGAATGGGTCTTTTCACCATGTCTGCGATTAGGGAGCTGTTTGATATTGTCGGCATTCCCTCTCTCTCAATAAACATAGTTTCTTTAAACATCCCACTAACCATTTTCTCTCCATAGGTAGTTGGAATGTGAGGACTCTGCACAGAGCTTTTTCTCTTGATATCCTCACACAAGAATTCCACCATTATAATTTAGATATTCTCGGCTTGCAAGAGACCAGATGGACAGATAAAGGTCAGATTCTTAAAAATAATCTTAAATTTCTGTTTTCAGGGAGGGACGACAATAAGCATCACCAAGGCGTGGGTCTGCTTCTCAGTAGACACACTAGTGATGCTCTTCTAGGATATGAGTACATTAATGAATGGTTTCTTACAGCAAAATTTCAGAAAAGCGTTCAAGACTTGAATGTTATCTGCTGTTATGCAACCCCCACTGAGGATGAGAAGGATAGGTTTTATGGACAACTCAAATATGCACCACAAGTTTAATCATTATCCTTACTAACATTCTCAAGGTGGAAGGGGCATGGCCCCCTTGCTCAACAGAAGGCTGTACAACTATGTTATGATGTCAGCTTAGGTAGTCCTGAAATCTGGACATTTCTTATATATTTATTTCTATTATTATTACTAGTATATTTTAATGTTAATCTTTATACTAGTGCTTATTTACAAATATACACTTTTTAGAAGGAAAATTATTCATATTTATTGGCTGTCCCATGGCCGAGTGGTTAGCACACTTGGCTACTGATCTAAGGGACCTGTGTTCGAGCCCCGGGTAAGGCATGGATGTGTGAGTTGTTTTTCTGCTGAGGTCCTGCCATCCTCACAGACTTACTATGGCATATAAACTGACAGGCTCCTGTCAGACCTCTGTGGCAAGCAGCTGCTTGAGGGGTATTTATTTTATTTATTAGTATTCCCATAATGCTCATATGAATAATTTTTACTTACTTATGCAGGTTAGAGACATAGTGAAGGAAGTTAGAAGGAATGATACATATTGGCCATTATCAACATTTAAGTTTTTGAAAACTAAGGATGCATCTTTATGGAAGTTTATACATTCCTTGGAGAACCATTTCAGATTTGATAAAGTACCAGAGTAAACGAATTATGTGTGCAGTATCCTGCCTGGAAACTGTGCTATAGCAATGGTGGCAATAAATAATAAAATAAGCAGTAGTAAGATTATCTAGGAAATAGTAACTGAAAACCTTGAAGAATTGAAAGCAGAAATTTTAAATATTTATTGACTGTATTATGATTATGGCTGTTTGGTTCAACAATTGTTTTTTTTTTTTTGCTGACAGATAGAAAACAAGGAGTCTGAAGGTTTTGTATGGGGTACAATTTAACTTTCCAGTTATATAAGCTGGAGGTTGATGAAATTATTGAATGTGTTCTGTCTGAGTTGGTAATTCAGCTATGAGAATATTTAGAAGTGAGACAAGTCTCCATCTTGGAGTTCATATGCCTTGCAAAACAAGAAGGCACACACCAAACACCTGTTCCTTAGAAATGGTACCAGAAAGAGAGTTTTGGAACTGCACAAGAGAATATCTGTGAGGATGGTGAGATCCAAGTAGAAACAGGTATTGAGCAGAATTTTTGGGTCAGCGCAATGTGCTGTATAGTCGCACACTTTCAGGAAAGAGAGTCTTGGAATAGCCAAAATAAAAGAATACAACAGGAAAGCAAAGAGGTATGAGGTGCAAGCCAGTTCCTAAGAGAGTATATAACAATAAAACTAAAAATATGACATGAAATTCAGTATGCCATAGCTCCAGTCATACAGAGCAGAAATGTTTTCAGAAATGGCAGCAGGAAAATGCCAAACAGGGGGAAGGGAGAGCCCAGAGTTCTTAAACAAAGTCATCTTTTAATAATTTAATTGCCACTATTTGCTATCCTAAGGTGATGGAATTGCAATTTCTAAAATTTTATGTTTCATAGTGCAAAGTTGAAGCATGTATTGATACAGGAGCTGATGTAGCATTCTTTGGATATTCCATATATTTCACACTGAACAAAGAAACCACTCTGGAGTTAAGGCTGTGTCCTATTGGCTTCAAGTCTGGCATACAGACTGAAAGATCATCAAGACTGAACGATTGGCCAAGGAGATAAGAATACACCAGTTGGGATAGTTAAATTTCCTATAAACATTCAATAATATTACTTTAAAATAGTGTCATAGTGAAAATTAAAAAAGAAATAAATTATATTTCAAGCAACTGCTTGCCATAGAGGCTTGATAGGAGCTTGTCAGTTTAATATGCCATAGAGATCTGCAAGGAAGTATTTCTTCTGAGATCTCAGCAGAAAGACAAGGCTGAAGTTGTGTAACAGATACTAGTATTGTGTGGCGTGAGATAAACAGGAGAATAGGTATTACTGCTTGTACCTTTAAGAATTTGTGAAGATTGTGTAAAAATAGTTGTATGCATAAATAAAATTTGGCTGTATAATAATTTTGTCCTTTTGAAAGTTTGCTATGGAGTGAAACTTGGATCCTTTTTAACCAAAAGTTGCTTTTGCACCATAGAATCCCAAATTACCAAGGTTAGACGAATGTGTCAGCAGCATTTTGTGTAAGAAGAGACTGTATTGTTTTGGCTGTGTTGCCTACATGTGAAACTGCAGATTAGCAAATAGTTTGCCTCAGAAAAAGAGAGAGATTTAGAGTGTGATGTGTAGAAATGCATCAAATCTTTATCCCTGGATACTGTTTTTCATTGGGCCAAATAGGTGAAAGTCTAAAGTGCCAAAACTGGGCTGAAAGGGGGTTGTGACATCACAGACCAGTCCATCTTTGCAATTACTGATTTGTGGCAAAAGATGTATGATGACAAGTGATGTCATGGTGTAGCTGGATGGATTTGAAATATTTTTTGCTGCCTCTTCTTTCTAATGGTTTCCCAAAGCATCTTGAGTGTCACAATATAGTGGCACTGTTCACTGTTGCTCCATGTTCTTAGGATATCCATGAGGATGACATCCTTTTCATTCCAGAATAATATGAAGATAACCTTCTGTGCTGATTGTTGAGTTTTGACCTCCTTAATCCTGGATGAGGTGCTATGCTGCCACTTCATCAATTGATCCCAAGTGTCTGAATCGTACTTGTACAGATGTGCTAATGTCTCATCTCCTTTCACTGTATTCATAAAAGGATGTCTTCTTGGTCTTCAAACATTGCCAAGAGTTCAGTGCACACTTCCACCCTGATTGTTTTCAAATTAGATGTCAACTGACGAGGAACCGATTTGGCACATACTTCCTGATAGCTTAAATCTCTGATAATTTTTTGAGAGAAGATATGCAGATGATTGTGAATAACTGCAATTCAAGTAATCAACGATCTCCCTGACAGTATGTGTCTGTCTGCATAAATCAAGCCATCTGTCTGTTGTCAGGTATCATGATTGCAGTACGATGTACAGGCCTGTCACTTCATGGTTTTGTTCATGATGGTTGTTTCTCCTCTGGTAAAATTCTTCACGCACTGCACATTGCTGATGTTTATTGACTGTTTACCATACACGTTGGTTAGCCTGCCTCCCCCCCCCTCCTTGAGAATGGTAGAAAAAATAAAAAAATAAAAAAAATACCCCCTCAAAGCAGCTGCTTGCCACAGAGGTCTGACAGGAGCCTGTCAGTTTATATGCCATAGTAGAAGGTCTGTGAGGATGGCAGGACCTCAGCAGAAAAACGACACATACATCCATGCCTTACCTGGGGCTCAAACCCACGTCCCTTAGATCAATAGCCAAGCGCGCTAACCACTCGGGAATGGAGGCAAAAAATAATTAAACTTGTGCATATTTCATATATTTCCCAAAACATATTTTCAAGATCTCAGTAATGGAGGGGAAATTTGTTATACTGCAATGAAAATCCAGTCTTGGCTCTCACTTTTACTTTTTTCTCGCTCAGTTGCCCCACTTACTCCCACCTCCCTTTATTTTTTCCTAGATCTGTGTGTAAGTATTAATATACCTTGCAGTATTGAGATGCACAGCATCAAAGCATTGGATGCAAATTACCTTATATGCTGTAGGCTGGCAACCAATTTGATAGGAAGGTATGAATCTCACCTACTGTGACAGTCATTTTGTAGTAATTAGGAAAGTGCGAAATTTTATAGTAATTAGGTAAAAGTGTAAGTAGACAAGGTCTGCAGATGCAAAAATGTAACAAAATGGACATGTACAAGCTCTGTCCCATTTAACAATATTAACCAGCCTGTGTGGAAATATTTTTCTATTTGGCCTAACACCAAAAACGCTTGTGGACTCCTGCTTTAGAGGAATACATCTTTACTACTTTAGATTCCTATCCTTGTAGGTTTTGGAAAACTATGTGTAGTTAATTATCCATTTAATGTAAGCATGGGTTTTCTTAATATTTAACAAGTAGCTATGGAGTTTTTTTTTTGTATAAAAGTACATTTAATTCAAAAGAATATTTATAAATGTTTGCAAAACGTTTGTTATATTCATGATAGTTATGCCCTTATTCACATAGGGATAGCCAATGCAATGCAGAATGGATGCCATCTTGTCAGAGTTTATAGCTCGTACTTCAGCAGATCCGGGGCTTGCAAGAGATCTTTTGGAAGGTAGATATTTTAAATGCAGTTTTTAAAAAAAATGAACTTTTCTTAATTTCTTTTTTAAATTTTCTATTAAAGGTAGTGTGAAAATTGTTCCTGAAATATTTTAATCAATAATCAGTTATACAGATTAAAAATCTGATTCAAAATAAACTTATAGATTAAGGGTAACCTTTTTGCATTTTGACAAATTTGAAATATTGCTTATTTTGCTTTCATTATTTTAACTTTTTTGTTCTCCACCTGCTAACCAATGGTCAGCTTCACAGGTTTCAGTGCAGACCATTTAACCAGTTGATTGCCAGCTGCTTATGATTTTAAATGTTAGAACTTGGACATGCTGAACAGATAGCCTCTGTTTTCAGAGAATCTGCCTCTATATTTCCATTTTTATAAGTGGATTTTAACCCCTAAGTGAACAGATTTGCATTGTTTAATCTTTGGTAGATGATTCTCATCATAGGCAATCATTCTTGGATTTTTGATTCTGGTTGCATCATCAATCCAAAATTAGAGTAGTGTGTCTCAGACTGACTTCTTTCTACCGAGGGGGGGGGGGGGCTTAAACATCTAATTTAGGGATAACAGTCTTTGCCTGATGCCTCCAATTAGGATTTGATGTTTTGGTCTCATTTATCACAGTTACTCTTATTTTTTCAACAAATCTGCTAATTATTTTATTTCAAGCTGTACATTGGATATGCTTGTTGCTTAGCAGGAATCCAGTGATGCTCTTTTAGGATATGCTTACATTAATGAAAAATTTCTTAACAATTTACAAGGGGCATTCAAAAAGTTATTGACATGCACCTGCAGAACAAAAACCATTGCACTTACCGTAACAAAACATTTACTGTTCTTCAAAGCACTCCCCTTCAGCATCTATGTAATGTTGCAGACTCTCCATTTCTAGAATGCTTAGTGGTACTCCTGTTGGGGAATACTCTGTAACTCTGAATTAATGCATTTTTCAAGATCTTGTACCCTTGAGAAAGGCTTCCCAGCAAATTCTTTTTTAATTTTTGGAAAGAACCAAAATTTACATTGGTGCAAGATTGGGTGAATATGAAGGATGGGGTAGCTGTTTCATTTTTTCATGCTCCAATTGTACGGTCTGGTTGGACCTCCGTAGCCCATGGCTGCTTGAGGATGATGATGATGATGATGAGATAGGTTGTAACTTGCTGGGTTTTGTGAGCACTGGCATTGTTATGAAGAAGGAGAATTCTTGACATGCTTGTTGTTGGATGCTGCTCCTTCATCTCCTTAGCCATTTTGTGCAAAATAATATTGGTGTATTGGCCATTTATAGTAATATTTTCGGATAAGGTGTCCACGGCTACCACTCCTTGAGAATTGAAAGAAATTGTGAACATCCTCTTCCTTGAACGAAAGTCTTGTCAGAGGATTTGGGGACACTGTTCATCTTCTGCAACCCAAACATAGTTTTTGATCTTACTGGGAGTTGTAATAAAATCACATCTCATCACCTGTGACAATGTCTGTTGACTGTTGGGGCCACTAGATTCAAACATTGCCAGCATGTAATTGCATAAGTCAACTCTAGTCCTTTTTGCTCTTCTGTCTGTTTGTGGAGCACCCATTTGGCACAGATTTTTTGGAACTTTAAATGTTGGTGAATAATTGTTTGCACACTGCCAGTTGATACACTAACAACTAAACATATTCCCTGAATGGTGGTTTGGGTTTTCCTTATAAATTCATGAATGGCTGTGATGGTTCTCTCATTCACAGCCTCCTTCGATCTTCCTGTACAAGGACAGTCTTCAAAGCTCTGCTGTCCTCTGAATTTGTGCATCCATCCTGTAACAGTGCCTTATGAACAGGTATGATCTCCATTTACTTGTGATAAATTAGCATGGATTTTTTCACATCATACCCAAACTTCATCTCTGTGAAAATGTAAAACCTTTCCCCATAGCAACAATGCACAGATTTTGCAGACAACTTTTTGTGCCACTAGTGAAGAAAGAAATGATGATATGACCTTTGTTTTTAACATGTAATGGCAAGTATAGACAAGCTTTCAAATAAGTTGTAGCTCATTAATTTCAGAGGAATGAGTGCAAATCTACAGACATTTGTCAAGAACGTTTTGAATATCATCTTAAATTAAAAACAGGGAGAAAGACTTGAATTCTATCTGCTGCTGTGATCCACTATAAGAACTGATGAGAGTGAGAAGGACAGGTTTTGCCGACAACTTCATGATATTTCGAATTCTGTCAAGATAGGAAATATTTTTCCTATCTTGACAGACTTACTCTTGTACTAAGTGATTTCAGTGCCAAAGTTGTATTGTGTCTATCATCATACATATATATCTGTGGGAAGGAGTAATAATTCCCTTTGTCCTTTGGTAGTTGCAGTAGCAAGTGCAAAAAGTCTCCTAAGTTAAGTAACCTTAATGATCTGTGAATAACTAATACCACAAATACAGAGGTGTAGATAAATACATGTATATTTTATATGAAGGGTTACATAAGATTGTGATTGATTATTTATTAATTAGCAACAAATGGGCTAGTTTTGCTAGAAGCACCATGTTATGCAGGATATCTGTATGGAAATTTTTTATTGCATATGATCTTTTTTTTGAAAAATGTGAACTGAAATTAAGAAATGTTCTGTAGAGGATGAAAGAATTTAACACAATACTAATAGGTTGAGGAATAATGGGATCATTTTAGAAAACTATTCTTGTAATTAACAGTATTGTTCTGGATAAAAAAGAGGCATCAGAGTCAGAGTCACTTAATTAATAAGACAATGAAGCTTATTTCTAAAAAACTAAAATTTAATCATCAGTAACTCAGTAATTGAAAACAAAACACAAATTCTATAATAAACAGCTAAAACTGTAAATCATAAGTTTTATCATAATTTTCAATATATACCACATTATGTTATGATGGTTGAATGTATTTTCCATTATGCATTAAATCAATGGTAGATATAAGCTGTTATATATAGTATTAGAAGTGATGAATTGTCTATTTGCAGGTAACACAAATGCAGACATCAGAAGATAACTGAATAAAGGTAGAACTGGTAAGTCTCACCATAGCTCACGTGTACATCATTGCAAAGTTGTATCAACAGTGAACCTACTTAGTTGTTTTGCAGGTGATGATGGAGTAGCCATAAGCAGTGGCTGTTGTTATATAAAGCATGGTTTTAATCGTACTGATATTGGCTCTATGGTGCCAAATTTGATGTTTGATGCAAAGTCCAGCATGAAAAGTAAATGTAGATAGATAATACAGTTCATTACTAATCTGAACTACCATCCACATTTTAGATCTATGGATATAAACTTTAGTTCTTGGAACACATAACTATATATGCCATTGTGGTCAACTTCAAAAATGAAAACAACCTATTCAAAATTAAATGGTGGTGCTATGTTGTGATGCATTTTGCAACATACATCTGCATGTGTCATTGTTTGGTGTCACCCATGGTGGCATTTGTAGTTATATAATCTAATTACTACTGAAGTTAATAAAATCAGTAATAATTCAGTGTATTGGTAGTGAATTTTAATATTCATCTAAAGTTACTATTCATACTGGACTTTGCATCATTCACCAACTTCATCAATACCATGACAGTCAATACTATATGGCAGCAATGATTGTCATCACTACTGTAAAACTTAACAAGCTGTTGGTCACTTACCATTTTACACCTAATTACTCTGCAACAAAATAGTTTGTGAAATAAGTTCTTCTCAGGATCAGCTACATACATATATTTAAGCAAAAAGGCATAAATAAGTTAAAAATCTCCATTTTGTTCAATATAAACTAGAAATTTGAGAGTAATCATAAATCAGAAAAGTTATTCCATGCATGCATCTCATACCATTTTCAAAATGGCAGCACAGCTGAGTATGGCAGTCCAAAGAAAAGTAAGTGAACTTTAACTATTGTTGTCATTAAGTTAAAAAATTTTGAGATTAAAGTTGCATTTTGCATCCTCTAAAAATTAGCAAGACCTGTAACAACTTTTAAATTCTGATTTTGAGCAAATCGAATTAGCATCCAGTTTGTTATGTTTTCCTCAAGGTGAAAGGAATATATGATGATTGTTCATTAATTTTAAGGACGAATTAAATTGTGCCAAATCACAATTTGTGAGATTATTTTAAAATATGCTGATGGCAAATTTGAAAAAACATAAATATTTCAGTTTTGCATAGTTTTAGAAAGCTAAACTACTGGTTATGATATTTAATAAGGTAAAATCATTAATAATTTCTTGTTTCACAAAATCAGGAAACAGTTTTTCCATTATAAATAGCATAATGCAATTCTGAACTTATCAAAAAGATTTTGTTGCTGTTTGGCTAAGGTAGTATAATGAAATGATTTTGGTTTTGTTTCTTGTACTCATATGCTTGGAGTTAATTTTGCTGATACTTCCCTCTATAATTTGATTGAGACAAACCAGTTACATAAAAATTTATTTTTTCAAACTACTAATTATCTTAGTGGTTATAGAAGAAAAATTGTTATTTGCAAGATGGGATCCAAACCCATGACCTCTTGATAACATATCAGGTGCTCTGATTGTTGAAGTACTGGTCACTAATCAAGATCTACTCTATTGGTGGCTTTGAGCATTATACCACAGAATCAGTCATTCAAATATATCTGACCTTTAATTGAAGACTCAGGTGTAGAAGACACTTTTCAGATTAGTGAGCACAACCAGCAGCATCAAATTACTACAAATTAAAACACAGCTAATTTGATAAATTTCAATAACACGATTAATAGCTGTATGTACAACTATTAATCGTGATTATTAAATTTTAACATCAAATGTCAAAAGGCATGCATTTTTTTTTCTTAAGCCAGCACACCTTTAATCAAGCATAAAGATCTATGTTGTATAGTAGACAGTCACAGGTAGGCACCCTAGAGGTGATATACATTAGAGAGTATTGAGGAAAAATTGTCATTAGCTTGGTGGGATCTGACTCACTGCCTCCTGATAATATGTCAGGTGCTCTGACCACTGAGCTACTGCCTGCTGATCAAGATCTCTATTGGTGGCTTGTGACATTTGGACCATGTTGACACAATAGTGCACCTATGTTGGCAGCAGTTTTTGAGAGAATGTTGGGCCAGGATTGGGGGCACACAGGGCAACCACAGGAGAAGTACTAAATCTGGTGACAAGCTTAAGCTGCTCCTACAGCACTCTGTCTACCATCAGAAGAGCAGTAAGTGTTGCTATAAGTCGTCCCATCACAAGGCAAATGATACCTTGAATATTAGATACTGTGTCTCGATAAACAGGATATAGTAATCTCACTAGTGGAGGCAAGACTTCATGCATGGCACCATTGTGTTGCTTGCCCCTAATCAATGGCCATTATTGCCAGTATCAATTGGTGCCATGCTCATGTGAACTGGAATATTGAATGGTGTCATGTGATGTTCAGTAATGAATCTTGCATTTGTTTGGGGTCCAATGATTGCTGGGTTCACATATAGATAAGATGCTGAGATTGGACTAATTCAAGAGTAATTGTTGAGTGGCATACAGTGTGAAAGCAGTTGTCATGGTGTGAGGAACAACAGCTATGGTAGCTATGGCATACTTGGAGCATATCCTGGATACTGTTGCTACCCTTTCATAAGAGGGGTGCCTAGCAGCATGTTTCAGCAACATAATGTGTGTCTGCATATTACATATACCACATTGTCAGGGAATGTCTATGCACTATCAACATCCTGGAGTGGCTAGCAAGATTCACAGATCTGTCCTTAATAGAACATGTATAGGACATGGTTGGATGTCATCTCAGCACCCATCCACAACTGTCACAGACAGTGGCTGCCCTGAACTATGAACAGTGATGCAGGAGGTTATCAGCAGTCTCTATGACTCACTGCCACAGTGCATTGTTCAATGTATTGCCAATAACGGCTCTTTTACCTCCTATTGATGTGCCTTATTTTTCTGGTAATAAAATTGTCCATTTGTTTTAAAACTTAATCGTGTCTTCCTTGTCTTCCACATTACCCCATACGTGAATTTGGTTGAATTTTCACACTGCTTTTGGATGTTGTAATTTCAATGTTACAGAGTGTATGTAAAGTGAAATCTTTAAAAAAACAGGGGAATTTCAGGGAATTTTATATAATGTTTCACTGCCGTAGTTTAAATATGTCTGAGAGCAGAAGATTTGTAATGTAATGATCTATGACATGTAAATACATGGAAATGAAGTTGGACTACTATTGGGTTAAAACTACTGATATTTGCCCAAAAAACAAGCTAGAAAAACCAATCACAGTAAGGGAATCAGCTCTGTGGTATGCAAAGGTGAAGTGGTTTGTAATTATCTCTCGATAAACAAGGTATAGTAATCTCAATAAACAGAATGTAGTAACATCAACACCTACCCTATATAAGGCTACTTCTTACAGCTGTTTCATTATAACCTACCTGCAAGACAACTAAGCAGGTTCACTGTTGATACAACTTTGCAGTGGTACATCAGCTATGGGTGGATATCGTTTTTGCCTTTTTTATAATATCTTCTGATGTTTACATTTGTGTTACATGCAAATAGTTCATCATGTCTAACATTGCATATGACAGCTGAAATCTATCATTGATTCAATGCATAATGAACAATATATTCAACCATCATAAGCTGCTGTGTATGTATTGTAAACCATTAGTGACTATTGCACTTAAAGAGTTTTAGGTGTTTATGGAATTTAAGTTGTGGTTTTTTTTAACTACTGACAGTTATTCTTGATTAAATAAATGTTTGATCTGTTATGCTTTGTATTCTCCGATACACTGAAGTGCCATTGAATTAGGGATAGCAACCTAGTAACGTGTTGGACCCCTCTGACCCTGATAATGTCCACCATACAATGAGGCAAGGAACTCCACAAGCTTGTGTAAATGTTCCACAGGTATGGCAACCCATGCAAGAGAGCTGTCCACAATTCTCTCAAGGTTGTCACTGATGGGACACGGGCCTGAACACTCTGCTTGACAGTATCCCAAAGATTTTCGATGGGATTTAAATCTGGGCTTCTAGGTGGCTAATTCATTATTTCAAAGTCAGCAGAATGCTCCTGCATCCATTCAGTAGCCAACCTGAACCTGTGAGATGAAGAATTGTCTTGCTGGTAAATGCCATCTCCATTGGGATGCATGATGGCCATAAATGAACGTAAATGGTCAGCCATGAGTTCTACATACCGGTATGCACTGCAAGTCATCGGTACATGTACCAAAGGTCCCACAGGCATCCAACTGAAGATGCCCCAAGCCATCACTGGGCCATCGCCAGCTTGTACTGTTCCGACCTGACATGCAGGATTTATGGTTTCATGGGGTTGACATCATACCCTCAGTCTCCAATTAGCGTGATGAAGTTTAATTCGGATTCATCACTCCATGCTCTCTGTTGCTAATTTTCGATGGTCCAGTTTTGATGTTCTTTAGCCCAGGCAAGGCTTTAAGCCCAGTGTTGGGCCATTAGAAGTGGGACTCCCTGTAGATCTGCGGCTCCCGAAGCCGAGACCGTGAAGTGAGCGTTGCACATTCTGTGCACTGACTTCCCGGCTGGAACCCACGTTCATGTGGGAGGTGATTTCAGATAATGTCTGGCTCGTATTGGTCTGTACGATGTGGGTGACGGCAAAACCCATGATCATTCAAAGCTGGTTGTCCTTTGCAGTTTGTCTGGGTGCTTGTTTTTTTGCCGGAATTTTCATATTCCCGGAACACTCTTGAAAATGTCGTACGAGAAAATCCAAGTTTGTTGACAGTTTTGGAGATTGAGTATCCCATCTGCCATCTGTCGAATGCATCTAAATCCTGGTCCTTTCCCATTACGCTTCTCACAACGAATGCTTGGGGAAGCCAAAGCTGACAGCTATGTATGACCAGAGTTTCAGCCACACATGCACATAAATGTGGGACTTGTGGTACTGAATATGGATAAAGTCTCCTATCTCTGATTCAATGGCACTTCAGTGTATTTCTGATAGAAAGGAGCAATGCAAATAGATCAACACCATACTAATCTTACCAGACAACATTGCACAATGCTTAATATATATTTAGGGAATCAATTGAGAACTGATAAATAAATTATAGGTTTGAAAGCCTGACTGACAAGGCAGAGTAAGCAGCTAGACAGTATAAAAACAGAGTTATACTAGATAGTAAGCACTTCGTATGGGAAAAAAGCAGAATGGTATTCAGTTATTAAGGGATGAGAATGGTAAGATTGTCTAAGATTCTGCCATGGCAAAGTGCACTGAACATTTCTAGGATATTTGAGTAATATAGTTAGTTATACTTTAGTGTTTATAATTAATATATATTTATAACTAGCTTTAATGTTGGCCATATATTGAAATTTGTTACCTTTTCAATCTTAAAATTTAAGCCTTGGGGTAGATGCAATTACTACTGAAAGCTGGAAATCATTTCATCGTCACTTGGTTCACTGAAGTGTTGAGTATTTTCTTTAAAAGAAATTACTCCTCAAGTACTCTGCCTCATCTGTCTTATGGGAACTTGTCAGTTTAATGTCTGGAGATGATCTCTGAGGGATGCAGTTCTTTTCAGAAAAGCTAAATGGAACATTTGCTATGGTAAAGATATCTGAGTCCATTTCTGTTCATAGTAAAGTTCTTTGCACAGTCATGCTTTACCCTTGAAGCATCAGAAGATGCCACCACTTTTAAAAAGTAGGAAGAAGTAACTTTCTTATAATTGTTTTGGTATTTTATTCCCCAAAATTAAATTTTTTTTTTTCCCGTTTGGTATGTACCATGACCTTCATACAAACAGATGGATGGACATATTCCTCAAGCAACCATAGGTTACAGAGGAGGTCCATCCAGACTGTAATTTATTTCTCCAAATCTGTTTATTCTGAGCTACACCTGTTGCACTGGCAACTGCAGGCTAATTCTAACAAGGTCCAGTTTTACCATTGCCCATTGCATCCTAGGCCTACCCCTTTTTCTGAAGTCTTTATGCACACTATTCTACAGATATATGCAGATTCACTAACTCTGCTAATCTGTAGTTAGGCATATGGATAACATGGCCAATCAATGCAGTCCTTCTCAGCATGCAATTCTCTAAAGAGGTTGATGACTCCTTTACTTACCTTCATTATTACTTACATAATCAAACCACCTAATGCCTAAGATTTTGCATAACCATCTATAATCAAATGCATCATGTTACCTTTTATCTTGTGATTAAAGTGTTCATTTTCACTACCATAATAAACCCCAGAAAGAACCAAATTATTGTGAAGCCTAATTTTAATCTTCAGATATAAACACTGATTTTTCCAGATTCTTAAAAGTAACCAGAAACCCTATTTATCTCATTTCACAAATCATTGCTATTTGTATTACAGACATGGGATAGCTAAGTCAGTAGTGTGCCATGCTCGCAATTTGCATTTTCCAGGATTGAGTCCCAACTGTGCCAGTGTTGAGTTTTATCTCCATTAAATCACCCACTGCCCTCAGCCAGAAAGAGGACACTGATAAGCTTGAAAAGGTTGCTGTCTGTCGGATGGGATGTAACGCCATGATTCTGTGTGCAGGAGAGCGATAGCTCGTGTATTCTAAAGAACATACAGATTGGCCTTGACATGGGAGCTATCATATGTCACCTAACAGGGTCCAGTGGGTTCCCTTCCCCACCCTCCTCTGTGAGCCTTTGGGGTCCTTGTGACCTGGCCATTTAACCCATTGTGTGCAAAAAAGTACCTCTTAGAGGGAAACTACCCAACCCACAGATAATTAAATATTGAAACTTGCTAAAGGGTACAACATTTTGAAAGAACTCGAGCACAACATGCCTGACCAATCTTCATCATTTTAGTTTTCTTTCTGTTTATCGTCAAACCTATTGTACTACAGTCTGATCAGTAGCCCTATTGAAAGAGTATAAAAAAAAATAAAAGGGTACAGCATTTCGAAAGGGTACAACATTTTGAAAGAATTCGAGCACAACATGCCTGACCAATCTTCATCATTTTAGTTTTCTTTCTGTTTATCATCAAACCTATTCTACTACAGTCTGATCAGCAGCCCTATTGAAAGAGTTTATCTCATCAAGCTGAAAGAACCAAACCATTAGCATTATCTAAATCAGATATTTTCAAATCTCTAGACCATTTAAAGCCCCGGTCTCTCCTTTGCAGTTAGTTCTGCATAGCATGATCAATAACCAAACGAAAGAGAAAAGGACACAAAATGCACCCTTGTTGAACTCAAGTAGTAGTGCTAAACCCAACTGCTACAAGCCTTACCAACTCTCACACACCATTCAGTGTTGTTATAGAAAAACATCTTATGTTAAATGATATATTGGGTATGCCATGTGATCTCACAATCAACTGCATAGTATGATATATGATAATATAATGACTGACTCTGTCATTCTACAGATATTTTGCTTTTGAAACCTACAAAGGTAGTAATCATGGGTTTTTGAAACTCTAAACATTTCTTAAGAATCTGCCTAAGTAAAAATATCTTTGCTTGCCATTTCTATCAAATTTGTCTATCAACCAAGTTGTTAATTCTGTTAAGCACAATAATTCAAAGAACTTTATATAGAAATGAAAGTAGACTGGTCCCCTTGTATTTATTGCAAGAACTGCAATTACCTCTTCGCAAAATAAGGATCATGATAGCACTATAAAACTCTAGGGAATTATCATTGAAAAAAATATTCAATATTTCTTTCATCCATATGACAACAGAAACATTCCTAGCTCTAAGCTTTTCAGTAGTAATTTCATTAATCCCTGTGAATTTGTGTACCGCAAATGAAAATTGTTTTGCAAACTGAGAAAATTCTTTCACTGCCATATCTGACCCATTTGCCATATTTTGTGCAAGCCTGGTATATGTGTGATATGAACATCTCTTGCTTGAAATGTAGTATTATATGTGATATTATGCATTATATTTATTGATTAGTATTGTATTTAGGTTGATATTATATTTTATGAGATAATATAAAACAAGCTGTTTTTAATCTATAATTTTAGGTCATGGATGGGATCTCCAATCTGCATTGTCAGCTTTCTATGTATTGAAAGGAATTACACCGTCTACAGGGAATGGAACTCGGGACACAAGAGTTATGTCTGGAAGCCCCAAACGCTCAGGAGGACAGAAGCAGCAGTCCGATGCAGGTTTACATAATTCACCATCGAAAACAACTCTTAGAAAGGATAGTGTTGTTGATGCGGAAGAAGGATCTAGTAAGTTATCGTTTTGGATATGACTACAATTACTGATTTTTGCATCACAAATCCAATTAAATATTTAAAATTCTGTAACATTTGCAGTTAAGTGAAACTTTTCTATTTCATTTTCAATCCTGACAAAAAGAAAAATCTTCAATGGAAAGGTAAGGAGAGCATTGCATATGAGTTATTCCGTACTCCACACCAATATGAAGAAATGGCATATCCCCAGGAATTCAAACATGTACTGTATATGTTGTGTGATTAAATGATGATACCCCCTCAAGCAGCTGCTTGCCACAGAGGTCTGACAGGAGCCTGTCAGTTTATATGCCAGAGTAGAAGGTCTGTGAGGATGGCAGGCCCTCAGCAGAAAAACAACACATGTTTTTTAATAATTGCAGTAGATATTTCTTTTAAAATTAGCAAATAACATTTATTTTGGAATAATAATTCACAGATAAATTTCCTATTAACTTAAAACAAGTGAAGAATTAACTGAAAGAGTAAAGTTTTTTTGCAGGAGTGAAACCAAACCCAGAATATTTCAGTCTCTTGCTAGTTGAGAAATGATTGGCTGGAATAGCTCAAGTTGATAAGAAAACCTGATGTATATCAGGTTTTCTCATCAACTTGAGCTATTCCAGTATGTCAGGTTTCTCATCCTGACATGGCTGCAGATTCCAGTTCCACCAAAACTTGATTTTTCTTTTCTCCAACTAACTCTTTAATTGTTCTAAGTTATTGTTTGTAATTGAATATATAAATTAATAAATGTTTTTGTGGAAAAGATTTCACCAACATATGGGACTCAAACCCACATCTCCCCAGAAACATGCTAGGGTATTCTAACCGTTGAACTAATGCCGGCTCTTGTCTTTTTTCCACTAAGTATGACTATTCACTCTCTCCCCATGATTTTCAGCACTTACACTTGGTGCCATCTATGATCTCGGGTTTGCAACTATTTTTTATTGCTGAGTAAGATGGAAATACATATTTCCATAAATTAAGGAAAACTAAAAAAAATTGTGATAAACAAAAAACTATATGAATGATTTTAATGAAATTTGATGGAAACATGAATTAGAATACTAGTTTCAGATTGGCGTAAAATATTTTACACTAGAAACATTTTTCGTCAAAAAATAACACTTAAGGAACTTGTCCAAAAATGAGGTGTCAGAGTGCAATGGGCAAAGTTCTTTAATAAAGTAGTGTGGTCACCCCTTACAGCAATGAAGGCATGACAGCGATGAATATATAAATTAATAAATGTTTTTTGTGTAAAAGATTTCACCAACATATGGGACTCAAACCCACATCTCCCCAGAAACATGCCAGAGTGTTCTAACCATTGAACTAATGCCAGCTCTTGTCTTTTTTCCACTAAGTATGACTATTCACTCTCTCCCCATGATTTTCGGCACTTACACTTGGTGCCATCTATGATCTGGGTTTGCAACTATTTTTTATTGCTGAGTAAGATGGAAATAAACATTTCCTTAAATTAAGGAAAACTCAGAAAAATTGTGATAAACAAAAAACTATATGAATAATTTAATGAAATTTGATGGAAACATCAAAGCATCATAAACAGTGATGTTCCATGCTGTTTATGATGTTGTGAATCAACTCTATAGGGAGTAACGATCATTGTTCCTTTAAAGTAGTAATATGCTCTCCCTTTGTTTCAGGTGGTGGGTTGAGGGCAGCAATATGTCAGTGTAAATAATCAAGTCACTTCATGCTATTAGTGTTATTAATGATTTTAGCAATAAATATCCATGATTGTCATTTATTGTTATATGAATTATTTATCATTTTACTATTAATAAAAGATTTACAGATTGAAATTATCTTTTACTAATATATAGTATTCTATTTTAACACCATATCCCCTTTAATATATTGGAACCATTTTATTAATTATCTAAATTTTCTGTGAGCAGGCTAACATCTTTTCAAAACATTTCAGTAAGATTACAGGAAGTGATGTGTTGCACAAACGTGAAAGCTTAGGCTTCATGCCTCTTTTTCCTATGTTTCACGAAATCACAATTTCTACTTTTCTATGTGTGATTAAATGTAATTTTTAAGTTTGAATTACCTCGTACTTATCAGTTTTGCATTTGCTGCTCTATATTGGTTACAATATAAATGTGTGAAAATATCCAGTTCTTTTGTGTAGCTAGATTCTATACTGCTCACAAAAATTAGGGGATATTTCAAAATGAATATGAAGTGATAAAAATATCCCCTAATTTTTGTGAGCAGTTTATTACAATTGTATTTTAAAATTTTTTTGGCTACTAATTGCATTAATTTACAATTTGCTTTTGGCTGAAATTTCAGTTGAATACTGTATCAAAAGTGAGTTTATTATCTAGGGTGGGCAAATGTCTATTTTCCTGAAAGATTATGAAAACATTCTTAACGTATCAATGCCAAATTTACAGAAAATATTGTTTTGTGTTAGGGAGTATACAAACCAACAACCTCCTGACATGTCAGGGTTCTAACCACTGAACACCACACTGCTAATCAACATTTCTATTTAATGATACTGGAGATAAGCTTTGTTCAGTTGTGTATGAGCATTACATACATAAAAACTCCTCAAGTAGCTGTGGGCTACTGAAGTCTAACCAAACCGTGTAATTTATATCTCCAAATATGTATCTCCTGAACTACAGCTGCTGCATTTGGCTACTGTATACCCTAACAAAGTTCTGTTTGACATTACCCACAGTATCCTAGGTATTTCCTATTTTCTGAGGCACATTGTTCGTAATCCTATTTGCTAATATTTAGTTATGCATATGGACAACATGGCCAAACTAACAGTCTTTCTACCCAATATACTGATCAAAGGAGGTTGATGATTCCTTCTTCTAACGTCATCATTAGTTACAAAGTCGAACCACCTAATGCCCAAGATACTGCATAAGCATCTAGAATCAAAGGCATCAAGTTTCTTGTTATCCTGCTTACAAAGGATCCAGGTTTTGTTATTGTAACTAATCTTAGAAAGAATCATATTATACAGCCAAATTTATGTCTTTAGGTGTACATACCTATTTTTCCACACACTCCATATATTCATAAAGGTCCCAGCAATCCCTATTCTTCTATTTATTTCATGCTGCACATTACCAGTATCTGTTACATATCTCCCAGGATAAACTGAGGTGCTTGCTGAAGGATGCAGAGATTGGAAACAACTGAAGTATAACCTGCATGACCAATTTTCATCTCTTAAATTTTGTCTCTTTTTATCACCAAACCTTCTTTATTACCATTTTCATCAGCAGTTCCAAATTAAAGAGCACATCTTATCAACATCATTTGCCAAAAGGGCTAAATCATCAGCAAAATCTAAATCAGAAATTTTTAAATCTCTAGACCATTTAAGTACAAAATCCAAGATAATGTCAAACAGGACCTTGTTAGAATTGGCATACAGTGGCCAAATGCAGCAGCTATAGTTCAGGATTGATATATTTGGAGAAGTACATATTGCTCATATGGATAATTCTAGATTAGGGAAAGAGTTATGAACAATATGCCTAAAGGCCTCAAAAAGAGGGGGAGACTTAGGATGTGGTGGGCAAACAATGTCCAACAAGACCTTGTTAGAATTGGTGTGCAGTGGAGAGATGCAGAAGATGTAGCTCAGGACAGATATGCTTGGAGAACTAGATTGTGTTGTCTGGTTGAACCTCCATAGCCCATGGCTGCTTGATGATGACATACAAACATCAATACAAGAAAGAAAGAAAAAAAAACATTTGTATTTACCCATCTGGAGTATTTACACATCACTAGAATTCCACCATTATAATTTAGATATTCTCAGCTTGCAAGAGATTAGATGGACAGATAAAGATCAGATTCTTAAAAATAATCTTAAATTTCTCTTTTTAGGGAGGGAAGATAATAAGCATCACGAGGGTGTAAGTCTGCTTCTCAATAGACATGTCAATGATGATCTTCTAGGATATGAGTGCATTAATGAAAGGTTTCTTACAGAAAATTTTCAGACAAGCATTAGAAACTTGAATGTTACCTGCTGTTATGCCCCCACTGAGGATGCCGATGAGGATCAGAAGGATAGGTTTTATGAACAACTTCAGGATATTTTGAATTCTGTCAAGAAAGGAGATATTACCCTTGTTTTAGGCGACTTCAGTGCCAAAGTTGGTACTGACTCTTACCTTTCGGGAGGGGTGATAGCCCCTTTTGATAATGGTAGCTGCTAGGCAATGTCTCTTACAGATAATAATGGTTTGAGAATAACTAACACTTATTACAAACACCGTGACTTGATGCAACTTGGATGCATAAGTACACATGGATTTCACAAGATGGGCTGCATAAGAATATGATAGATTTTATATTAATCAAACAGTAAATGGACAAGTTCTATTAGGAATACCAGGTCATATAGGGGAGTTGAAATTGGATCTGACCATTACCTTGTTAAAAGTGTCTTGCAACTTAGACTTAAGAAGTGTTTTGCTAAGGTTAAAAAATATACCTTTAATTCTGTAGCTCTGAAAGACAGTTATTTCTAAAGGATTCTCCATGATAGGTTACTTAGTCATTATGACAGTCATGGTTTGCTTACTAATGAAATTGAGGTAGATTGTGACCATTTTAAACAGGCTTTTCTTGAAACTGACAACACTCTTTTAGGTAAAAGGGAGCAGAGGATGCAAAGTTATTTGAATGATAAGGCACTTGAGCTTATTTCAGAAAGAAAGAACTGCAAGATTGTCCTTAATTAACACCTTAGTAGTCCTAATACAAAGCATTACAGAGAGCTTAATAAACGTGTAAAGGATCAGTTAGCTGCTGATGAGAATCTTTGACTTGATGGCTTGGCTGACAAAGCCGAGGAAGCAGTTAGACAGCACAACAGCAGAGAGCTGTATCAGATAGTTAATGTTTTGTGTGGTAGAAAACAGACAGGTATACAGTGATTGAAGGATAAACAAGGTGAGGTCATAGAAGGGGAGGATTCTGTCATGGCTAGGTGGGCTGAGCATTTCAGTGATGTTCTAAACAATGTGGTTAGTTCTATTCGCATTGTTTGTAATGATGACAAATGCATTACTGGCTTTAATGTTGGCCCTATAACACAGTCTGAAGTTATTTTGGCTATTCCTAAACTTAAACTTCATAAATCCCCAGGTGTAGATGAAATTACTACGGAAATGCTTAGAGCTGGGAATATTTCGTTTACCACATGGATGACTGAAATTTGGAATATCTCTTATGATAAAGGATTTTGCCAGAGCTATTATCATCCCATTTTTTTTTTTAAAGTGACCACAGTTCTTGTGACAACTATAAGAGTATCAGCCTATTTTCTGTTCCAGGTAAAGTTCTTTGCATGATTGTGCTTAATAGAATTAAGAATCTGGTTGACAGTAAATTGCGTGATGAGCAATGTGGATTCAGAAGTGGTAGGGGTTGTGTGGATCAGATATTTTCACTTGGGAAGATTCTTGAGAAATGTTTATAGTTTCAGAAACCTTTCGTTGTTAGCTTTGTTGATTTCAAAAAGGCTTTCAACTCTGTTGATCGTCATAATTTGTGGTTGATTGTGAGATCATGTGGCATACCTGACAAGTTAGTGAACATAATGAAAGATTCTATAATAACACTGATTCGTGTGTGAGTTGTAAGGCTTGTAGCAATTGGTTTAGCATTGCTTCTGGTGTTCGACAAGGGTGCATTTTGTCTCCTTTTTTCTTTAGTTTGGTTATTGATTATATTATATGAAAGTCTTTGCAAGGGAAAGGTTTTGGCTTTAAATGGTCTAGAGATTTCAAAATTTCTGATTTAGATTATGCAGATGATTTGACTTTGTTGGCTAATGATGTTGATGAGATGAATTCTTTCATTGGAGCTGTTGATGAGATGAACTCTTTCATTAGGGCTGTTGATGATACTGATAATAGAGTTGGTTTGGTGATGAACAGAGATAAAATTAAAGTGATGAAAATTGATCAGGCAGATGGTGCTTCAGTCACTTTGAATGGTTGTGCCCTTGAGCATGTTCTCACTTTAATTATCTTTGGAGCTATGTAATAGATATTAGTGATGTTAGAGACAAATAGTTTACTAGTGATTAGAGACAAATAGGGATTGCTGCATGGACTTTTAGGAATCTATGGAGTGTGTGGAGAAATAGGCATATACACCTAAATAGTAAAATTAGACTGTATAATAGTTTGGTTCTTTCTAGAATTAGTTATGGTGGTGAACTTGGATGCAAACAAGATAACAGGAAACTTGATGCTTTTGATTCTAGGTGCTTATGCAGTATCTTGGGTATTAGGTGGTTCAACTTTGTAAGTAATGAAGAGGTTAGGCAAATGAGTCTGCAATCTTCTCTGAGCAGTATATTGTGCAGAGAGAGACTCCATTGGTTTGACATGTTTCCCATACGGATAATTATAGATTAGCGAATAGGGTTATGAACAGTTTGTTAATGCGGCCTTATCTGAGAGGGGGCGGGGGTGGCTTAGTCGGTAGTGCGCCAGGCTCGTAATCTGTAGTTCCCAGGTTCGAATCCCAGCTGGGTCAGCGTTGAGATTTATCTCCTCAAAATTCCCCGCTCTGCCCACGGTCAGTAGGGGACACCGATGGGCTTGGAAAGGCTGCCGTCCGTCGGATGGGACGTTAAGATGTGGTCCCGTGTGCGGGAGAGCCATACCCTGTGCACGTTAAAGAACACACTGGATGGCCTTGACGGGAGGCTACCATCTGTCTCCCAACAGCTGTTCCAGTGGGTCCCCTCCCCCAACCTTCTCTGAGCCTGCAGGGTCCATGTGACCTGGCCATTTAGCCCATGGTGTGCAAAAAAGCGCCGCTCAGAGGTAAAACAACCCAATCCTTATCCGAGAACAGTATCACCAGTGTGTCTGCTGAGAAGCAAGTCTAGGCCTTAGAGATGCTTTCCATCCTCCCTGAAAAGAGAAATTTTAAATTATTTTTAAGTATCTGAGTTTTACCTGTCTATCTGGTCTCTTGCAAATCCAGAATCTTGCTGTAATTCCTTTCAAGGACATAAAAAAAATCTCTGTGCAACATTCTCACATTACATGTACCCGTGGAAAGAATGATTAGTATGATTTTTGGAGATACAAAGTTTATTGAGAGATGTAGGGGTCAACAATATCAAGCAGCTCCTAACAACAGACATGAGGCAAAGCCCTATTCACCTACTGCTAAAGGCTTAAGCTACCAATGCTGGTAGGAACTTCAGGCACCACATTTTCAAGTGAACCTTTTCAAGAATCAGAGTCAAAATAAGAACTGATCTGCTTGAGACAACTTACTCAAGGTAGGTTGGCAGTGCCCTTAGAAGTAAGGGTTTCAGATGCCTGCAATGGCCTATGATCGAGATTATTCGCCAGTTAATATAAGGTATCCTGTGCATCTGTTCACTTAGAGCTAGCAACCAATAGGCAAACAGAAAACACAGTAGTTTGGCACTTTATAAATATTCAATAACATTGTGTATGTGTAAATTGTAAAACTCCATACCCTACATTTACTGCTTCAGAATTTATTTTGATATGGAAAGCATGGCCAAATGCAGCAGCCATAGCTCAGGACAGATATGTTTGGAAAGCTAAGTTGCGAAGACTTGTTGTTTAGGCAACTTAGCCTAACTTAAGCTTGATGATTCTGTGTTCATATAGATTAAAGATTACTTAAAAATTGTTTTTAAGTAGTAAACAATTTTGAAAGGAGTATCTTTTAAATCTTTACTGCTTATAAATGGAAATTGTTGTGTTAATATTTCTTCTTATTTTGCAATAATTTATTATGCTTAGCTTTGAGATTTTCTGAATTTTCCTGTACTCTGCCATTGTTAGTAAAATGAAAGGACAATGACCTTATGTATACAACTATTGTTTTGTAGGGGCATTAAACCATGGTGATGTGTGTATAACTATATTTGAATGTTTAAGAATTGGTTGATCCAGGTGAAAGACTTCTGTTTGCTCTTGTCCGGGGTGGGGATACTCAGTCGGCAGCCCACTAGGCTCATAATCTGTAGTTCCCAGGTTCGAGTCCCAGCTGGGCCAGTGTTGAGATTTATCTCCACAAAACTCCTCACCCTGCCCTCAGTCAGTAAGAGATACCAATGGACTAGGAAAGGCTTCCGTCCATCAGATGGGATGTTAAGCCATGGCCCCATGTGTGGGAGAGCCATATCCTGTAACATTAAAGAACACCTTGGATGGCTTTGCCAGTAGTCTACCATCTGTCTCTCAACAGCCGTCCAGTGGGTCCGCTCCCACAACTTTTTCAGAGCCTTTCAGGGTACTTATGACTTGGCCATTTAACCCGTTGTGTGCAAAAAAGTGCCTTTCAGAGGTAAAACAACCCAATCTTTATCCAGGGCTTTTCTTTAACCCAGCCTTGCATGAGACCGTTCTGATAATTTTTACCTGTATATTGGAGCAAAAGTGTGTTAGGGGTAACAACAAAAATCCAAACTATAATTTTAATTTTAACCAACTGTATAATATACTTTCTTCCCAGAGAAATAAATGCTCATGAGTTGATCATTGTTGTTAATTGAGCACTCTAGCTGAATTGATTAACCCTTTAGTTGTTAGGTTTCTGAAACTGAATTTACTGTGGAGGCTGGATTTATTTTAAAGTGTTTTCAGAAAATAAACAGCTTTTGAACCTTATCCTGAAATATGCAATGAATGGAAATAAGTCATGTTGTATATGAAAAGAAAAAGCATTTAATTGTAAATAATGAAAAATCATAAAAATTCAGAGGAAACAAAATGGCAGGTTAATTTTTTAAACATTATTTTAAAGTATTACAAAATTTTACTGTAAATTTTTCCATTTTAACTTCAGTAAATTAAAAAAAAAAGATTTTCCGATTTTCCTAATTTATTTTATCATTTTAATATAAATAATTTGTAATATTTCTATTAATGTTTAAATCTTTTATTTATTTATTTTGTTTCTAAATTTTTAGTCATTTATGCAAATAACACATAATGCATATGCGTAGAATTTTGGTGATCAGCAAATTCTAAGTAAAAGGAAAGTTAGGTCATAAAAAATTCATTTTGCTTTAAAAACAAGATAATTTAAATAAAAATTCAAAAATATATCTTAAGGGAGATAACGAGAACCACGAAAAAAATTAAATAAAAATATTTCAAAGCATTCAAAGTTTAGCTGAAACATTGAGAATGAATTGTTTTCGTATAAAGCTGTGCATATCATGTAATATAATGAATCATATAAAGCTGTGTAACTGCTATCGAAAAGTTTAATTTTAAAATTGCTGCAAAATTTTGGTTAAAAATTGCAATATCTTAATGTTAATTAGTGTATTTGGTTTAAATGTAATTAAAAGTCAATAAATTTATTTCCAGATAAAATAGTATCAAGAAACACTTTGACATTTACATTTGATAATTGGAAAAAAAATTATCCACAAGAGTTACAAACTAGCCTGTGAATAAGAAAATACACATATTATACAACGCACAAAAGTGTTTTCTGTAGCGCTGTTACTCTATTGAGTAATCTAATTACAATCTAAACATAAGTAATAGAATATTATACAACAGTGATCACAGTAAAACTTCTATAATATGTATATTATGCAGCTAAGTTCTTAATTTTTTCCTAAATTTATGAAGATTTCTTTCAGTTTTAATACATTCTGGCATTTCACTGAATATTTTAGGAGCTCTGTAGGCAAAATGCTTCTGAATGGGAGCTTTTGTAGGCTTAGAAATATAAATATTTGCATGTTCGCTATTTCTACTTTCATAACCTGATGTTACGAAAATTTGTTTATCCCAGTTTTTAAACAAATGCAATAGGATTCTGAAAACATAAAATTTTCTTTCAGATAACATATTGAACGCTATATAAATATTTCTAGTACTGTTGTATTTTTTTTTTTGTGGGGGGGGGGGGGGGGGGCAATACATCTTATAACATGATTCTGAACCTGACAAGAGATTTTATATGACTAGAATATAACTTGATATATGACTTGAACTTAATCCACAAATCATATGTCATTTTTAAAATGATAAATCTAGGAAAATTTTGAATAAAATATATATATTTGAAATTTTTGTATTAATGCATTTAATAACATGAGATACATGGGTATTGCTAAATGTAGTCCTATCTTTTAAAAAAATACGCTTTTAAGCTACTTACTAAATCCTCCAATTCTTCTGATATTTACCATTAGAGACCACTAGCAGTTTTGTTTTTGATCATTTCAAATTTATTATTCTTTATAATTACAGTATATGTTTGAGAAGCAATAAAAAATAATTCTAGAAGCATTAGAGTAAAGAAAAAAGTCTTTAAAATAGAAAGTCTGCTAAAATATTGACCAAAAGTGATGTGCGTAGTTCCCATATGACACAACTTCTGGTAGTAATAAAATCTGTATCTAATGTGAAAAGTTTAGAAAGCATTACAACTCTGTTAAAGCAATAAGTATATCAGAATTCTGGAAATTGCAAGCAATTGATAATCTACTTCTGGTATGGCAGAATAAAGATTTAAAGTAAAGCATCAATTCATGATGCTATTTACTGTGACTGAACATATAGGGCATACAAAACATTACCAGCTCAAATAGATTTATTTTTAAACTTTAAAAAAAGCTTAAAAAAAGCTTAAAAGTGCAAATAAAGTGGAATCAACAGGTAAAAAAATATATGTATCATAATTTTAACGTTATTTTTGATATTTGATTAAAAACAGTTTAAAAATATTCTGATTTCTCTTTGGAAAGATTTTTTTTACAGCCCTGTATGATGATAATTATGTTTATTTCCCAGGTCACTAGAATTCGAAAGATGAAACTGATTAAGACTGCTCCAACTTGGAAAGTGTTAATGCAACTATGAATATTGATATATGTTCATATTATTGATATTGTCAGTCAGTGTAACTTGTTTTTAGCATATTTGTAAGGAAATTTCGAATAATCAAAATATTGTTTTTCAGCAAAACGTTTGTCAAGAGGAATTTCAAGAGCAACAGACAATGTAAATCTTGTGTCTAAAGCTCGAAGTAAGTTTGCCAAAGACTTCGGATCTCCTGGACAAGAAAGCAATCACTTGCACATTCGATTGGAAACACCTATATATACATTCACATTACCTGATTTGTCTATTTATCCAGAAGATTTTAGGGAATTTTTGGAGAGAGATCTAATTGAAACATCAACTTTAGTTTCTCTTGAAAATGCAGGTATGTTATCTTCTGTAATGTGACTTATTTTTGGTGTGTTCAATTTCAAGATGCAAGTACATTTAACCTCAAGCTGGGAAGGATATAAAAATAAAATAAATAGTGGATCAAGTGACTGAATTGAAAGAGAATATATCAGATTGCTGTTCCAGCATTTTTATTTTTTCAGGAAAAATGCTTAAAGCATTTTTTTTTTTAATTTTTATTTCAGTTAAACTATCTAGTGCAGGAGCTGCTGCTCTGCAGCTTCTACTTCAATTTCTTTTTTTTGCAGTCAGTCAAATATATTCTTTTTTGTCAGTGCATTTTTAATGGATACTATGGGTCAGTTATGCCATTTGGCTTGGACTTTGAGAATTAAAATGGCTTGAAATTTTTGTGACTATTAATTAATTTTATATATTAAGCCCAAAAAAACAATCCATTATTAAAATATGCAATTTTTTCTAAGTGGTTTATCTTAATTATATTTAATTTCATATATATGTATAAATTGAATATTTTAGTCAGTGTTGTTATCATCATTGTTAGGTGTGGCTCAAAATTTTAATGATCTAGGCTTCAGTTTGGCTCTAAGAGGCTTTGACTATGTGTATCTCATAAAATTGTATTCAAATAATTGTGACAGCTCTTTCAAAGAAAATTCCTGATATATTCGACTCTTGTCATGATGACTCTTGCTTGAGATTTTAAGCAACATTTCATTTCAGTGATTAGTGTTTATGTTATGGGTAAAGATGGGCAATTATAATTTGATTTGATGATGCATTGAATATTTGACATGATTTGATTAATTTCTACTAAGTTTAGAAACAGTAATTTGCTAAATATTGATTCTTTTTCATCTGAATTGAATAAAATTCAAATATCTTATGCCTGAGCTTTTTTTTTTGCCTAATCAGTTCTGTTTACTAATGATTCTATTAATGAAGATCGTGGAATGTTGTACTATCACTGTTCCTACCCTCTCAAAAACTGCATTTTGGGTCATTCATAAATTGCTCTTTTCAGGGAGGGACGACAATAAGCATCACCAAGGCGTGGGTCTGGTTCTCAGCAGACACGCTAATGATGCTCTTCTAGGATATGAGTGCATTAATGAAAGGTTTCTTGCAGCAAAATTTCAGACAAGCGTTAAAGACTTGAATGTTATCTGCTGTTATGCCCCCACTGAGGATGCCGATGAGAAGGATAGGTTTTATGAACAACTTCAGGATATTTTGAATTCTGTAAAGAAAGGAGATATTACCCTTGTTCTTGGTGACTTCAATGCCAAAGTTGGTACTGACTCTGACCTTTGGGCAGGAGTAATAGGCCCTTTTGGTATTGGTAGCTGTAATGGCAATGGGCAACGTCTTCTACAGGTAAGTAAACTCAATGGATTCAGAATAACTAACACATATTACAAACACCATGGCATACATAAGTACACATGGGTTTCACCTGATGGGCTGCATAAGAATATGATTGATTACATATTAACATCAAATGGGCTAGTTCTGTTAGGAATACCAGGTCATATAGGGGAGCTGAAATTGGTTCTGACCATTATCTTGTTAAAAGTGTCTTGCAACTTAAACTTAAAAAGTGTTGTAATAGGGTTAAAAACTTTACTTTTAATACTGAAGCTCTGAAAGATCCAGTTATAGCCAAAGCTTACCATGATAGGTTACTTAATCATTATGACATAGTAACAAGACCTTGAATGATTAGAAGAAGGTCGTCTTGTCTGATGAATCTCGTTTCCTGTTATACCATGTGAACAGCTGGGTACATGTGCATCGTTTACCTGGGGAAGTGTTGGCATCAGGATGCACCATGGGACAAAAACATAGTAACATCCTCAGTAGTGGTTTGCTTACTACTGAAGTTGAGGAAGAATGGGATCATTTTAAACAGGCTTTTTTGGACACTAACAGTACTCTTTTAAGAAAAAAGGAGCAGAAGAGGCAGAATTATCTGAGTGATAAGGCACTTGAGCTTATTTTGGAAAGAAAGAACTGCAGGAATGTTCTTAATCAATACCCTACTAGTCCTAATAGAAAGCATTACAGAGAACTTAATAAACGTGTAAAAGATCAGTTAGCTGCTGATAAGAATCTTTGGCTTGATGGTTTGGCTGACAAAGCCGAGGAAGCAGTTAGACAGCACAACAGCAGAGAGCTGTACCAGATAGTTAATGTTTTGTGTGGTAGAAAACGGACAGGTATACAAGGATTGAAGGATAAACAAGGTAAGGTTATAGAAGGGGAGGATTCTGTCATGGCTAGGTGGGCTGAGCATTTCAGTCATGTTCTAAACAATGTAGTTAGTTCTGCTCCCATTGTTTGCAATGATGATAGATGCATTGGTGGCTTTAATGTTGGCCCTATAACACAGTCTGAAGTTATTTTGGCTGTTTCTAAACTTAAACTACATAAATCCCCAGGGGTAGATGAAATTACTACCGAAATGCTTAGAGCTGGGAATGTTTCGGTTACCACTTGGATGACTGAAATTCTGAATATCTTTTATGATAAAGGCATGGTTCCTAAGAATTTTGCCAGAGCTATTGTTATCCCTATTTTCAAAAAAGGTGATTGCAGTTCTTGTGATAACTATAGGGGTATCAGCCTACTCTCTATTCCAAGTAAAGTTCTTCCCATGATTGTGCTTAATAGAATTAAGAATCTGGTTGACAGTCAATTGCATGATGAGCAATGTGGATTCAGAAGTGGTAGGGGATGTGTGGATCAGATATTTTCACTTAGGCAGATTCTTGAGAAATGTTTAGAGTTTCAGAAACCTTTGGTTGCTAGCTTTGTTGATTTCAAAAAAGCTTTCGACTCTGTTGATCGTCATAATTTGTGGTTGATTGTGTGGATCATATGGTATACCAGACAAGTTAGTTAACATTATGAAAGCTCTCTATAATAACACTGAGTCGTGTGTGAGAGTTGGTAAGGCTTGTAGCAATTGGTTTAGCATTACTTCTGGTGTTCGACAAGGGTGCATTTTGTCTCCTTTTCTCTTTAGCTTGGTTATTGATTATGTTATGCGAAATTCACTTCAAGGGAAAGATTTTGGCCTTAAATGGACTGGAGATATGAAAATTTCTGATTTAGATTATGCTGATGATTTTGCCTTTTTGGCAAATTATGTTGATGAGATGAACTCTTTCATTCGAGCTGTTGATGAGACTGGTAGTAGAGTAGGTTTGTTATAAACAGAGAGAAAACTAAAATGATGAAAATTGTACAGGCAGGCTGTGATTCAGTTAATCTGAATGGTTGCAGTCTTGAGCAGGTATCACAGTTTAATTATCTTGGGAGCTATGTAACAGATAATGGTGATGTGCGGCATGAGATTAACAGATGAATAGGGATTGCTGCCGGGACTTTTAAGAATCTATGGAGATTGTGGAGAAATAGGCGTATACACCTAAAGACTAAAATTAGACTGTATAATAGTTGGTTCTTTCTAGGGTTAGTTATGATAGTGAAACTTGGACACTTTGTGAACAAGATAACAGGAAACTAGATGCTTTTGATTCCAGATGCTTACGCAGTATCTTGGGCATTAGGTGGTTCAACTTTGTAACTAATGATGAGGTTAGGCAAAGGAGTTTGCAACCTCCTTTAAGCAGCATATTGTGCAGAGAGAGACTCCGTTGGTTTGGCCATGTTGCCCGTATGAATAATTATAGATTGGCAAATAGGGTTATGAACAGTGGGCCTCAGAAAGAAGGGGAGACCTAGGATGCAGTGGGCAGACAATGTCAAACAGGACCTTGTTAGAATTGGTGTGCAGTGGCCAGATGCAGTAGATGTAGCTCAGGATAGACTTGCTTGGAGAACTAAATTGCACGGTCTGGTTGGACCTCTGTAGTCCATGGCTGCTTGAAGATGATGATGATGATGAATTATTGTTTGGAGGTCAAGTTGAAATAGGTAATGGACTTAGTTCCTTTGCATGTATAGCAAAATATATATATACTGAAGAGCAAAAAAAAAAGACCAGTGTGTCTTTATGTAAATCGAAACAACTGCAGGTAAACATTTGAAGGTCAAAATTGAATTATTTATATCATTGAAATGGTATAAATAACACCTGATACTAAGCTCTGTTAATCAGTGTTATTCTTGCTCTTCAGATGAGAAAGGCAGTGAACTTAAGTGTGTTTGATAAAGGCCAAATTGTAATTGCCAAACGATTGGGTCAGAACATTTCTGAGATGGCAAGGCTTATGGGGTGCTCACGGTCAGCCATGGTTAATAGTTTCCAGAAGTGGTCTGAGGAGGGAAAAACCATGAACCACCAGCAAGGTGTGGAGCCAACCATGGCTCATTGATGCTAGAGGTGAGCGAAGGCTATCTGTATGGTACGAGCCAACAGAAAGGATACTGTGGCGCAACTCACCCGTAATTTGAATGCTAGTGACAGGAGTAATGTATCACAACACATAGTACATCAAACCCTGCTGAAAATGGGTCTGTGTAGCCGCAGGCAGCTCCAAGTGCCCATGCTAACCTTGGTTCACCATCAAAAGCACTTACAATGGGCATGTGAGCATCAAAACTGGACCTTGAATGATTAGAAGAAGGTCGTCTTGTCTGATGAATCTCGTTTCCTGTTATACCATGTGAACAGCTGGGTACATGTGCATCGTTTACCTGGGGAAGTGTTGGCATCAGGATGCACCATGGGACAAAAACAAGCTGGTGGAGGAAGTGTAATGCTTTGGGCAATGTTCTGTTGGGAAACCCTGGGTCCAGTCATTCATGTGTAGGAAACTGTGATGTCTACCACCAACCTAAATATCAATGCAGACCAGGTACATCCTTTCATGGCAACGATATTCCCCTCTAGTAGTGCCTTCTTTTAGCAAAATAATGCACCATGCCACACTGCCCGGATTGTTCGAGAATGGTTTGCAGAACATGAAAACTTCCAGGTATTGTACTGGCCTCCAAATTCCCCAGACATCGATCCAATCGAGCATCTGTGGTTTGTGTTGGAACAGCATATTTGATCTGTGGCAGCTCAACCATGTAATTTACAAGAGTTAAAGGATCTGCTGGTAACATGTTGGTACCAGATACCACAATACACTTTTAGAAATCTTGTAGCATCATGGCTTGCTGGGTAAGAGCTATTTTGGCAGCACATGGAGGACCAACATCATATTAGGTAGGTGGTCATAATATTCTGGCTCTTCGGTGTATATATATATGTGTACAGGGCCAGATCTCAGGGGTGGGAGCCATGCAGCCCCCTTTCACAATGGTAGTAAGAGTAATACTGGCAAAAATCATTGATTGGTCATTGAAAAATCATTGATATATTTCATGTATTTTTCAAATTATTTTTTAAAGACTTCAAATGAAGGGGGAAATGTTACATTGTGTTGAAAATTAAGTGTCCTTCCCCCCCCCCTTTTTTTTTTACATTTTTCTGACTCAATTGTATTTCTTTGCCCTACCCTCTACTTTTTTCTAGATCCGGACCTGTATGTGTGTGACTTTTTATTGGTCCATAATTAAAAGTAATTGCAATCAGTGGTAAATTGGAAATTGGCATTCAAAATGAAGTGGTGACAGTTGTCAAAAACTGTATTAATGTGTTATTCTGCAAGAGGAAATATTTGCCTTATTTTGCTCGTACACTGAGCCTTGGTTTTAATACCAGGGAAAATACTAGTGGGTTTCAATGCATGCTTGCAAAAATTATTGTAATATACTTTAAACAAAGCATAATCACAGCAGAGGAACTGCATAAGGTATAGTCAGAAAGTGTCATTGAAATTGTAGCATTCTGAAATCAAAGCAAGAAGTAGCAACATGGTGGAATTCTAGCTGAATTATATGATACAAATGTTCTGTTTTTAGAACTAATGTATAAATAAATAAATACCCCCTCAAGCAGCTGCTTGCCACAGAAACTGACAGGAGCCTGTCAGTTTATATGCCATAGTAGAAGGTCTGAGAGGATGGCAGGACCTCAGCAGAAAAACAACACATACATTTAAATTCCTGCCAATACTGAGAGTTGATATGTTGATTGAAGTCATGAAAAATGTAATGACATTCCTTAATCTTATGAACAATTTATCAGAGAACTCTCAGATCACCAAGTTACGTGTAAGAAATTGGTGTTAAGTGTAGTAGAAAATGCAATGTCACAGCAATAGGTATTGATCTTAAAGTTATAAGTAATCAAACATATGAAATGCATATTTTCATTGATTGAGAAACTAGCAATGCTATCTACAGCTGTGTTTTCCAAACTTTTGCATCCCCCCCAAACTCCTTTTATAGTAATATGTAATCTTGCAAACCCCCTTGCAAAAATATTTTGGAGTGATTGCATCATTTTCATATGTTGTTCTAGCAAAGGATTTCAAGTGATTACGAACTCTGATTAGCTATTTACAGTTTCTGATCAGTATGTGACTTGAAACTATTAAACTGAATTTGAAAACAGTGAAAATTCAAGGAAAAATTTTGAACTAAGTTGCCCATTTGATGGTGATGTATTCCTGTTAGCCATGGCAGAATTGAACTCGCTTACAAGGCACCTCAGGTTAAAATTCAGCATGTATTAAGTAAGAAAAGGTAATATGGTTTGTCTATTAATAATGTGAATAATTCAATAATTATCTGCAGCTTAAATAAATAAATAAATAAATAATAAATGCCCCCTCAAGCAGCTGCTTGCCACAGAGGTCTGACAAGAGCCTATCGGTTTATCTGCCATAGTAGGTCTGTGAAGATGGCAGAACCTCAGCAGAAAAACAACACAAATATCCATGTCTTACCTGGGGCTCAAACCCAGGTCCCTTTGATCAATAGCCAAGCATGCTAACCACTTGGCCACAGGATGGCCTACTGCAATCTTTATTGGTAACAGTTGTTCAGCAGATGCACTGGTATGCCAAATGTTTTATTTAGCCTGACTTTGTCACAATTTAATTTCAGTCACATTTTCTCTTTTGGACTTCACAAACCATCTTGAAGGTTTTATTCACTTATTGTGAAAAACAACTGACACTCTTTAAATTATGATTTGAATAACTTAAACCTTTAAATATGTTTATTTGGCTTACACTGATAGTTAATGTAATGTACATTTGAGTTTCAGTCCAGAATTATTTACAAATCCTCAATTAGTTTTAGTTTAAAGGTAGATTTTTCTTACTGGCATAAATTAATTAAAACACAGCTACAGTAAGTATAAATTTAATCCACAATTAAAGCTGTATTACATCTAAAAGTACATTAAACTCAACATAAGGATGAGGTGTGCTAACAAAGTTCTGCAGTTCAAGCTGTATTTAGCCTATGGCCATAAATCTAAGCTTTCCCCTTGCTTTGTTATTTGACATTTGTGATTGTCTACACTCATATTATTATCCTTTACTATTGTATAAAGGAAATTTAGAGAATGACAAAAATAGTTACCGGTGTAAAAACTTGACTGGTACAGTGGCCGAGAAGAAATAACCTTTTGCTAGATGATGAAATCAGCTGTTCGATGTTCACAGTCGTAGGCCATTTCATGTTTCCTAAATTACCAGTCCTTTTGTTATGCACTACTTGATGTTGAAATATTGAAGTAATAGACAAATATTGAAGTATTAGATATAAGTCACTCTGCCATAGTATATGTAGACAACATATCCAGATGTTTGATGTCAGCTTTGTCATGCAATTTTCAGTAGTTGTTAGCAGATATCACTTGGCAGTTCTTATTGTCTGTCTTCCGTTACTGATGTTATTACTTCCTTATGCATAAACTGGTACAAACTGTCAAAAATGATGCACTACACTCATGCTTATAGGAGTTATTTAAAAACTTTCATTTAACTTTTAAAGCCCAACTAGTTAAACTTTAAAAATACTGGCTCCATAATTTCGTGTGGAGCGACACGTTTTGCCAATTCACCCATCTTTGGCATCCTCAAGCTCAACTCTTAAAGGTGCGATCATCAGTTTTTTATACCTATCTCGCTCAAGTGTCATACGATCTGACGTGACTGGGTGTATGCCCACCACATGTTAAGTAAGGAGATTCCATGCAGCTGGTAAGGGTGGTATCTCAGTGTTACAGATACGGTTACAGTTTTTATGAATTAAGATTTTTTCTGCATTCAGTAATTGATATTTTGTCCTTGGTGCTGCAATTGCCATGTATTCTATGTTGTTTACTTTTAAATTATTTTGTATTATTGTTTGTGTTAGAGCAGTATTTGGATTTCGTTTTTTAATGTCATTATGATGTTCAATCATTCTGGATTTAAATTGTCGATATGTTTTTCCTATATATGCGTCTTTACCTTCTAAAATTAGTGTTGGATCAGGAATATTTATTTCATACATGCTAGCCGTGAGTGGTCGTTTATCTCTGTTGTTTGTTGTTAAATTTTTGATTGTATGTGTCATGTTAGTGGGAAGTATAGTATTATATTTCGTGCAGATATTAGTTATAGTTTTAATGATATTTTTCATATGTAGGAAGCTTTTTGTGTATGTTTTATTAATCGTTTCCTGGTTTTGTGGTAATTGTAAATTATTTTCAAGTTATGTTTTACACCCTTCTCCCATCTATTCAATATTTGTTGGGTGTAACCTACCTCTTTAGCTTTTGTTTTGATGTAAATCAATTCTTTTTGCTATGAGCTCATTTCAGAGCAATATTGGTTCGATCGAATAAAATGGAGGTATATACTAGATTTTTTATATTTTGCTGGATGTGCAGAGTCCATGGGTATAAAATTTGAAATGTACATAGATTTCCTGTACACTGTAGTTTCACAGTATTTTTCTTTACTAAGGATATCGAGATATGGCAATTTGGCATTTTCTTCGGATTCACATGTGAATTTAATTGAAGGTATAACATTGTTAAATGTATTAACTAATTCTGGTAGTAATTCAATGGGATGTGGCCAAAAAATCAGGATATCATCAACATACCGTATATAAAGGGAAGGTTTATATAAGGCTGTTGATAAGGCATAATTTTCAGTATGTCTAATGACAATAATTAAAGGTCTAAATGGTTTGTTCTGTTTATGCAACGCATAAATGTTGTTTCATGAACAGAACAAACCATTTAGACCTTTAATTAGTAAATACAAATCCCCAACGTATAATTTATAATTAGCGCTACACAACTTCTTTAAACCATATTTCCCCCCCCACACGATATACATTAACTTCATGTTATCAAGCGATGACTATGATATAAAAGGCCATAATTACAAAAAACACAACCATGCACTTGCTAGACGTCGTATTGCTGTGTCGTAGCACACCGGAGCTGGATGCAGTGATGCGCCTTAAGGCCGAGTGGTTAAAAGTGGCCAGACCCACTGCCTCAGAGTACTTTAGTGTACATGAGGCACTGGATCTGGCCACTATTTCAAATTATTTTTATGTCAATAATCGGACATGGCTCCAGACTGACGGAGTCCCAATGGGATACCCTCTGTCTGGGCTCATGGCCGATGCTGTCATCAGACATATTGAAAATTACGCCTTATCAACAGCCTTATATAAATCTTCCTTTTACATACAGTATGTTGATGATATCCTGATTTTTTGGCAACATCCCATTGAATTACTACCAGAATTAGTTAATACATTAAATTTTACTGCATACCACACTTTGAGAACCTCTACTCTAGATGACAAAATTACAAAAACAAGCTAAAGAGAAAAGGAGATAAAATGCACCCTTGTCGAACATCAGAAGTAATGCTAAACCAATTGCTACAAGCCTTACCAACTCTCACACACGACTCAGTGTTATTATAGAGAGCTTTCATTATGTTAACTAACTTGTCTGGTATAACATATGATCACACAATCAACCACAAATTATGTTGATCAACAGAGTCGAAAGCCTTTTTAAAATCAACAAAGATAGCAACCAAAGGTTTCTGAACCTCTAAATATTTCTCAAGAATCTGCCTAAGTGAAAATATCTGATCTACACATCCCCTACCACTTCTGAATCCACATTGCTCATCATGCAATTGACTGTCAACCAGATTCTTAATTCTATTAAGCACAATCATGCAAAGAACTTTCCCTGGAACAGAGAATAGGCTGATACCCCTATAGTTATCACAAGAACTGTGATCTTGCAACTTAAACTTTTTTGAAAATAGGAATAATAATAGCTGTGGTAAAATCCTTAGGGACCATGCTTTTATCATAAAAGATATTCAAAATTTCAGTCATCCAAGTGGTAACAGAAACATTCCCAGCTCTAAGCATTTCCGTAGTAATTTCATCTACACCTGGGGATTTGTGAAGTTTAAGTTTAGAAATAGCAAAAAAAATTCAGATTGTGTTATAGGGCCAACATTAAAGCCTCTAATGCATCTATCATCATTACAAACAATGGGAGTAGAACTAACCATATTGTTTAGAACATCACTGAAATACTCAGCCCACATAGCCATGGCGGAATCCTCACCTTATATAACCTTACCTTGTTTATCCTTCAATCACTGTATACCTGTCTGTTTTCTACCACACAAAAAAAAAATGATACAGCTCTGCTGTTGTGCTGTCTAACTGCTTCCTCGGTTTGTCAGCCAAGCTATCAAACCAAAGATTCTTATCAGCAGCTAATTGATCCTTTACACGTTTGTTAAGTTGTCTATAATGCTTTCTATTAGTAGTAGTAGGGTATTAATTAAGGACATTCCTGCAATTCTTTCTTTCTGAAATACGCTCAAGAACCTTATCACCCAAATAATTCTGCCTCCTCTGCTCCTTTTTTCCTAAAAGAGTACTGTTGGTTTTAAAAAAAAAGCCTGTTTAAAATGGCCCCATTCTTCCTCAACTTCAGCAGTAAGCAAATCATGACTGTCATAACGACTAAGTAATCTATCATGGCAAGCTTTAGCTATAACAGGGTCTTTCAGAGCTTCAGTATTAAAAGTAAATTTTTTAACCTTAGCACAACAATTTTTAAGTTTAAGTTGCAAGACACTTTTCATAAGTTAATGGTCAGATCCAATTTCAGCACCCCTATATGACCTGATATTCCTAACAGAACTAGCCCATTTGCTGTTAATTAATATATAATCAATCATATTCTTATGCAGCCCATCAGGTGAAACCCATGTACTTATCTATGTCACGGTGTTTGTATTAAGTGTTAGTTATTCTGAAACCATTGAGTTTGCTTACCTGTAGGAGACGTCCATTGCACTTATCTATGTCACGGTGTTGTAATAAGTGTTAGTTATTCTGAAACCATTGAGTTTGCTTACCTGTAGGAGACGTCCATTGCAACTACCAATACGAAAAGGGCCTATCACCCCTCCTCAAAGGTCAACGTCAGTACCAACTTTAGCATTGAATTCACCTAGAACAAGGGTAATATATCCTTTCTTGACAGAATTCAAAATATCCTGAAGTTGTCTGTAAAACCTATCCTTATCATCCTCATCAGCATCCTCAGTGGGGGCATAACAGTAGATAATATTCAAGTATTTAATGCTTGTCTGAAATTTTGCTGTAAGAAACCTTTTATTAATGTACTCATATCCAAGAAGAGCATCACTAGCATGTCTGCTGAGAAACAGACCCACGCCTTGATGATGCTTTCCATCCTCCCTCCCTGTAAAGAGAAATTTAAAGTTATTTTTAAGTATCTCACCTTTACCTGTCCATCTGGTCTCTTGCAAGCCTAGAATATCTAGGTTACAACATTGGAATTCTTGTATGAGGACATCAAGAGAATAATCTCTATGTAATGTCCTCATGTTCCACGTTCCTGCAGAGAGAAAATGATTAGTAGGATTTTTAAAGAAACCAAGTTTATTGAGATAGGTAGGGCCAACACTAGGAAAAAGCTCCCCGATCATAGGCATGGGGCAAAGACCTGTTCCCCCTCTGCTAAAGATTGAAGTCACCAATGCTGGTAGGAACGTCAGCACTACCTTTTCAAGTGGACTTTTTCAAGAGCCATATGGTCTGCCTGAGACAGATTACTCCAGTTTAGGATTGATGATGCCCAACTAGCTAAGTGAGGTTCAGGTACCTGCGATGGCCTCTGATCAGGATTATCCACCATCTTATATAAGGTATCCCATGCCTCTGTTCACTTAGGGCTTGACTACAGTTTATTCTTACTTGGATGGACATGTTCAGCATGATAATGCACTTGCATCATTACCGAATTTTTCCAAGAACATTGCTGACATGTTCCTTGCTTAATTAGTCTGCACAGTCCCCAGATCTAAACCATGTTGAGCATCTTTGGGATGAGGCGGTAAGTTGCTGTTTGTAGTGAGAAGACAGATTGTGCCGCTGTCCAATTTGCAGCAACTGTACAACACAATCATTTCTGCATGGTACAACATTCCTGCACAATGCATCCAGCATCTTGTAAGTTCCATGCCTCGGCAAATTCAGGCTGTTCTGAAGGTAAAAGGAGGTGCAATATACTACTAGGTAGGTATACCAAATAAACTGGCATCTCAGTGTACATACAACATTGCCTTTATTAACATAGTTGTATGCTTTTGAGTTTGCGTAACATAATTTTCTTTAATAACAAACCCCAATGCATGAATCAAGCCATTGCTGTACATATATTTTTCCATTGACTGTTGGAATACACATCATTTTTTTTTTTTTTGCATCCTAGGGCAAAAGATAGAATTAAAATTATGTTATTTTTATGTAACGACTTTTCCTTTTTTGTAGATTAACATTTGATTTTTTATTAATCAAATAATTTTATCCTATTTTGTGTTTTAAAGTTCTTATTGTTATAGATCTAATAGAGTACTAGAATATATGTGAAATGCTAGATAATATAAAAATACCAAGAAAAGTTTTGAAGTATGAATATGCGATTTTCTAAGCTATAATATTTAGTATTAAATAGTATGTTTTTTTTATATATTCAGTTCTATATTTATCATGGAAAGTGTTGTAGATCCTCATTTAACTGGACATTCCATCTCAAACATGCTGATATAAAATTCATTAAAATCATGCAAGTTACAGCAGATAGATTTGGAAACTAATATAGATATTTTTTAGAGCAGCAATAAAACTACTTCAGTTCTTAACTTGGAGGATGAGTGCACAAACTTTTTTTTTTTTCAATAAGCTAGCATTTTTGAAGTTGATTTCAAAATCTTTTTGGAAGTTTGGTTCACTGAATTTAAGATTCATGAACATTCTTCAAAACGTTTCAGTTTAATTTTGTTTGAACTTATAAAGTTATTTATGATGGATTTATTGTTTATTTGTACTTTTGAATATGATTGCTGTTAAGTTTACAAGGTTTTGAATTTTGCCAGCTAGAAGTGTACTGTGCATTCATCCCACTGTTCATTTTCATGTGGGATCATTACATATAATATGAATCACATTGTTAAAATTTAAGGACAGTTGTTTTTCTGGTGTTGTCCTACAGATGCATAAAATTTCGAAACCTTCTGATTTCTGATTTAAATTTGCTGTGCCTATTTGTGGACCTTTATTTCACTTACCTATTTATACATCCCTGATCATGGTGCTTTTGTGAGCTCACAGTTTTTAGGCATAAAATAGTGCTAATTCAACAAAACTATAAGAAGTTGTTTCACTATTTTTAAATCAGCAGCTGATGACATGAATAAACCAACAAGTTACAATTTGCAAATCTGTAAATTGTCTTATCACATTGTGAAGTCTGATTACCTTTTTTTAAGTATTTAAAAGTGGAAAATAGTTGTTTTATTAGTATTATGTTTGGAACGTTTTTTACTTTTAACAACATTTTTCCTTGGGTACAACAAACATATTTAAATGTGAAAGACAAAATACAGTTGTTTACAATTAAAAAAAATATGATTTTCTGCCCTGTAGTGGCAAGAATAATTGACTAGCAAACACATCTTCCCATAGAGAAATTGCTATTGGGCAGGTCATATGTATGTATGGAGGTTCATCCCTGTTTTAAACTTTTGTATTTTAAAAGTTCTCCAACAGTTGACCATATAATGGATTTTACCATCAACTTCCTATATGCAAAACCTGAAGATATCCATCTTTCTTAAATCAGTGGTACTACAAATATCTATAAAAAATGATATAAAGAGCATTCACAATAAATTAGTTGCGAACTCTGTTAATACCGAGAGCACATTGGTGTTGAAGATCATCTTGAGTTGAACCAATTCCTGAAATGAAGCATTACAAATAAAAATTTTCATCCACTAATACACTGTCAAATACCCAGAATTTTTATAAAGGCAGTTATGTAAAATTTAAAATGGTAGATAGATAGTCACTAGAAGGAGAGCTATGCACCAATATCCTGTGATGATGCATAGAATCGGCCAGGCCTAGCACCTAATATCCGACCCAGCCTTCTTGTGGTGCAGATCGTTACTACCTTTCAAAAGAGATACTCTCTTGTGGAAGTAAACAGAAGGGGAGGGCTGCCAGATTAGTGTGGCCTACTGATCTGTACAATTATGGCTACTTGTTTTTTTTCTACCCTGCTAAGGAGTGGTCAACCACACAGGGTCCTGGTGCTGACCATATATACCAGACTTAACGGAATTATGGCTCTGAGCTTGATTATGAATCCTGAATTTGCTGCATTGGTGGGCTTCTGTGGAGGGAAAATCTTCCGCTGTGTTTTCTGTTTGTGGGTTAACAGCCCCAAGTGAATAGATTCACAGGATATGTTTATCAGCTAGTGGATAATCCTGAGCAGAGGTCATCGCAGGCACCTGAACTCTTCGCTTCTATTGACATCGTCAAATTCTACATTGGAGGAAGTCTTCCAGTATAGATGGCTTCAGCCTTTAGTGGTGGGGGAATGGGTCTTTGCCCCATGTCTGCGATTAGGGGGCTGTTTGATATTGTCGGCATTGCCTCTCTCAATAAACATAGTTTCTTTAAACATCCCACTAACCATTTTCTCTCCATAGGTAGTTGGAATGGGAGGACTCTGAACAGAGCTTTTTCTCTTGATGTCTTCACACAAGAATTCTGCCATTATAATTTAGATATTCACAGCTTGCAAGAGGCCAGATGGACAGATAAAGGTCAGATTCTTAAAAATAATCTTAAATTTCTCTTTTCAGGGAGGGATGACAATAAGCATCACCAAGGCGTGGGTTTGCTTCTCAGTAGACACACTAGTGATGCTCTTCTAGGATATGAGTGCATTAATGAAAGGTTTCTTACAGCAAAATTTCAGACAACCTTTAAAGACTTGAATATTATCTACTGTTATGCCCCCACAGAGGATGAGGATGGGAAGGATAGGTTTTATGGACAACTTCAGGATATTTTGAATTCTGTCAAGAAAGGATATATTACCCTTGTTTTAGATGACTTCAATGCCAAAGCTGGTACTGACTCTGACTGGGGAGGAGTAATAGGCCCTTTTGGTATTGGTAGCTGCAATGGGCAACATCTCCTATAGGTAAGTAAACTCGATGATTTCAGAATAACTAACACTTATTACAAACACCACGACATAGATAAGTGCACATGGGTTTCATCTGATGGGCTGCATAAGAATATGATTGATTTTATATTAATTAACAGCAAATGGGCTAGTTCTGTTAGGAATACCAGGGCACATAGGGGTGCTGAAATTGAATCTGACCATTATCTTGTTAAAAGTGTCTTGAACTTAAACTTAAAAAGTGTTGTGCTAAGGTTAAAAAATTTACTTTTAGTACTAAAGCTCTGAAAGACCCTGTTATAGCTAAAGCTTGCCATGATAGATTACTTAGTCATTATGACAGTCATGGTTTGCTTACTGCTGAAGTTGAGGATGAATGGGGCCATTTTAAACAGGCTTTTTTTGAAACTAACAGTACTCTTTTAGGAAAAAATTAGCAGAGGAAGCAGAATTATTTGGGTGATAAGGTACTTGAGCATATTTCAGAAAGAAAGAATTGCAGGAATGTCCTTAATACCATACTACTCCTAATAGAAGGATTATAGACAACTTAACAAACGTGTAAAGGATCAGTTAGCTGCTGATAAGAATCTTTGGTTTGATGGCTTGGCTGACAAAGCCGAGGAAGCAGTTAGACAGCACAACAGCAGATAGCTGTACCAGATAGTTAATGTTTTGTGTGGTAGAAAACGGACAGGTATACAGTGATTTCAGGATAAACAAGGTCGACCTTGTTATCATATGACATACGACATATGTTTCCTTCATAAACATATCTTACGTAAAGTAACAAACACTCTAAACTTTCATTTGCGAAAAATTTATCGACTTTAAGATATATATCTTCCCCTCTTGTGTGCCCTTCCAAAGGGTGACAAAACAATAATTCCTCATGTATGCTTCCTTCATAAACATATCTTACGTAAAGTAACAACTGTGCCATGTTAGAAATATGTGTTGTTTCATCTAACTGAATTGCAAACTTTGGGCTGCTTTTAAGCCTGGTAATAAGCTGCTGGAATTGGTCTTTACTTATTTCAGAAATTCTTTTGGAAACAGCATCATTCGATAAAGGAATTTTACGAATTTCATCCCCATACTTTTTTCCCATGAACTATTTCTGACATTTTAATAGCAGCAGGTAACACGATATCTTCTCCTATCATGCAGGGCTATTTAGTTTTTGCAATTAAATAAGAAGTTTCGTAAGATGCAAGTAAATACTTTTCGTTGACAGTAACAAATTTCTCAAAACATTTTTTTTCATTATTTGAAGATTTTTGCTAGTTGTTCAAAATATTCCTTTGGTTTATTGCAGTACGCTGCATGCTTGGTATTAAGATGTCGTTTTAGTTTGGCTGGTTTCATGCTCTCCGCAGCCAAAACTTCATTACAAAATTAAGTAAAGATGTTTTTCCACACCATCTTGATTATTAGAAGTAAATCCATATTGCAAATATAAATCGACATATTTTCTTTTTCTTGTCAATTTAGGTGCACTACAACCTGGTACCGAAGACTCTGCCGCATTGTCATCAGTATTTTTCCCTCTTCTGTCTAAATGTAGCCACTTATCCATAATCCAATACAACCAAAGATATTATTTTGATACTTACATGCTGAGGAATGACAGTAGGAAAATATTAAAAGTCTTTATTTTCTGTAATTAAACTATTATGTTTTTATAAGAGCAGAAAACTTTGTATATAGACAAAACAATGCTAATCATGAAATAAAATAGTCTCGAATCTGAGCCGAGATGTTTCTGACAGTGTTGTTGATGTTGCGTAGCATGACGGCATGCACAGTTCAAAGTGCACATGTTGTGTGTTAAGAACAAGGCTGCAATGAAGTCGCGCTGCCAGAAACACCTCGGATTCATTACACGTTTCATTTTGAATTAATTCTGGATCGTTGCGCGTTCATAAATTTTTTACTGTTGCCAAATTTTTTGCGACCCCCACATTCAGTTTTGTGACCCCATATGGGGTCGCGACCCATAGTTTAAGAAGCTATGCTCTAAACCACTGAGCTACCGGCCACCGATCAAGATTTCCTCTAATTGATGATATGAACATTCTCAACCTATACTACATATTCCATTATGTACTATAGGTTGAGAATGTTCATATCATCAATTAGAGGAAATCTTGATCGGTGGCCGGTAGCTCAGTGGTTTAGAGCACCTGACATGTTATCAGGAGGTCGTGGGTTCATATCCCACCCGGCTCAAGACAATTTTTCCTCTAAAATTAAATCGACTTACAAAGTGGTTAATATTTAGTATAGGCAAAATTAATATTGGCCTATAGTTATTCATGTCATCTTTATTTCCTTTTTTATAAACAGGAGTAACCCTAGCAATTTTTAAACTATTAAAGAATATACCATTTTTGAAAGAAAAATTAATTAAATCTGATAAATAAATCAGCATGATATTTAGCAATAATTTTTAGTACCTTGGGTCCAATCTTATAGTATCCTGCAGATAATTATTATTTAATGAGGATATAATATTTATCACTTCCTTAGAATTCGTTGGTTCCAAGTAAATTGAATTCAGAGAGTCCTCTAATCTGTTTATATAAAATGGATTTTTAACAGCACCAGTCCTACCTAAATTAATATTTACAAAATGATACACAAATTTTTTCAGCAAAATGTTTTTGTCACAGTTCTTGGGCAAATTTATTCCCTTTTTAAGAGTATTCGATATTTTATTTAAACTCTGCCATTACTTTCTAGAATTTCCCTCACATTTATCAAATTTTCTTTGATAATAATTATTTTTAGCTATTTTAATTTGTTCTACTGTAAAGTTTCTAATATTTTTATATTAATTCCAATAATTTGTAATATTGGGATATTTTCTGTGTTTTTGATAAAACTTATCTCTTAACTTTTAATAAGATTAATCAATTCATTCATTATCCAAGGATTTTTATTTTTATACTTTTTAGCTTTATTACCATATCTTGCTGTTTCCTTTACTGTACTGCTTCCTATTGCTACTTGTATCTGATTAACAAAATCATCATATGTACTGTTTAACTCTGCAGAGTTGTTGAAATTAGTATTTAAATGTAAATTAAGATTTTTTATACATGTTTCCAATGCAATATAATCGTTTTTTTTTTTGTAAGAATTAATGAATAGTTTTCATATTTATCCAATACCTTGTTAACCTTGCCCAGTTTTAATATTATTGGATAGTGATCAGTTACATCCTTAACATAGATTACTGAACTATACTGACTGAGATATTTCTATGTCCTTATAAAAATATGATCAGTGCAAGGTCTTGAGTCTTTAACTATCCTAGTATGATTTGATATTAAAGAATGATAACCATATTCACAAAGTAAATTTAAATATGACAGAGTATCATTTGTATCATGTAATATATCAATAATTTTATTCCCAATTATTACACTATTTTTATAATCTGTCATTTTTTATATATCTTCCATCTTCTGCACAAAATTTGAAATGGTGTAATTATGTGATCGATATATTGCCCAAATATTCACATCCGAGTTTCTATCATAGACATATACACACTCTGCAGTATTCATTTTAAAACGCATTTTAATGAAGTTAAAGACATTAGTTTTATAATAAAATAATATCCCACCAGATCTGTTTCCTTCCCTATAATCATAAAACATATCATAACCATCATTTTTAAATGTATCAACTTCGTTTTCCAATACCTAGATCTCACTAAGCACCAAAATATCAATTTTGTAATTAGACATTGTTAATAATAGTAATATTTCATTAAAATGTGCATGAATACTTCTAACATTAATATGAAAAATAATATAATTCACAGTATTATCACTATTTTTATATTGTATGAACTCATTATCACTACACAGTTCGAATGAAGTGTAATTAGCTATACTACTCTCTAAATTGTTACTTGTCCACACTAAGTTATTACCCGTAATATTGAATGTATTTGTAGCCATTTTTAATTCAACATCGATAACCCTTCTGTAATCTTGATTCTAATTATCTTCGAGTTTTCATCTTTTCTGATGAAAAATTTTCCCTCTTTAGCCCATACAAATTTGTAGTAATGTTTTCACTTGTATTGTTTCATTTCATAGAGTAGCTCTTTATTCAACAGTGTCAAATGTTCATTGATATATATTTTTGAACTCCTGAGTCTCCAAGACAGGCATTCTGAGGAAATAAACTTTTTCTTCTTTGTTGCCAGCAAAATTTTTCTCCCTTGATACTTATCTTTAAATTGCACTATAATGGATTTTATTTTGTTTCTGATTGGCATAGGTACTCTATGTGTATTACTTATTTTCTATCTTTTCTGAATTCCTTCAAAGACCTCTTATAGCTTCTCTCCTGCATCTTCAGGTACACCTACAATTCCCAAATTAGAGTTTTTGGAGTATTGTTCCAATTCATTCACTTGAGTCTGAATGTTATACCAGTAATGCATCTGACTTCATTATAAACAATGGGAAAAGAACTAACCATATTTGTTTAGAATATCTCTCAAATACTCAACCCATCTTACCATGACAGAATCCATTTGATCAATAACTTGAATATGTTTCTCACTTTATCTCTGTATGCCAGACTTTTTTCCCCACATAAAGCATTTACTATCTTGTACAATATAAAATATGATGTAATTGTAAAAAGCAGGATGTTATTAGGGGAGTGAAGTAAATACTTAGTCCAAGGCAACGATGAATCCTTATATTGTTTATATATTTTTAGCAGATTAGGTGGCACATGCTTGTGTTTTGCAAAGAACTTTTAAGTTAAAGGGTTTTAGAAGATTATCAATGAGGGGTGCAATTGAGATGTGAAATTATGGGTGAAGTTGATATATGGGTGTGGGGATTGTGAAATTTAAACTTCGTTTAAGATTTTTTCTGATGAAGGCATTTGTGTATCCATCATTGCTTTTAGTGGAAAAGATGAAGTTTAATATTATTTTTTAAGGTTGGCTGTTGAGTCACAAGCATGCAAAAAGCATAAAATGCAGAATATAAAAAATAGAAAAAAAAAACACCTTTTAATTGTGTGGGGGGAAGGGGGGAATCTTGAAAGGGATTAAAGTGGGGCCAAAACCTGATTTTGTTGAAAACAGTAGTGATGAGAGTACTATGGTTGGATTGTTAAATGCTGAGACCAGAAAGGAAATGGGTTTTGTCTACTTCACTCTCTTGGGTGAAATAAAATGAGTTAAACTCTTGCAGGAAGTTGGCAAGCTTCTGATCTGAGAGTTCTTAAATGGGAAAATCGTCATTAGCATAGCAACTCAAAAGAGGTATTTAAGTGCTCAGTGACATAATTTTCAAGGTTTCTGTGGGCTGTTTCAACAAGCAGTCTAAAAAGAGGTGAGACAAGCTTTTAAATTATATTTTAAACAGGGTGGAATGGTGTTTAAAATAATTGTTGGTAATAACAATGTTGAGTAGTTTGGAGATTTCATTTGTTTGCATAGGGCTAAAATTTCTGGAATTAATCAGTGTTTGAATCAGAAATGTTTTTGCTTTGTAAACAGGGATATTAGTGTAAAATATAATCTATTAAACAAGAGCAATTTGGCAAGTCTGGGGATATCTTTTAATCTCAACCTCTTAAAAGAAAGTTGATGGTGGTGAAGAAGAAAGAAGAGCTGAAATTTTTTTCAGGATCTTTTTTCGAGGTTATACATAATTGTATCAGAATAATATAACCACCTACCTAATAATGGGAATAACCACCCTTGGCCTGGATGACAGTGGTGAGATGGTGTGGCATGGACTCAATGAGGCCCTGGAAAGTTGCTAGAGGCACATGTGCCCATTCGGACTCCAGGAGATAATGGAGGTTCCGGAGATGACGTGGTTGTGGGTCCGCATGCAGAACCTGTCAATCCAAATGGTCCCATGAGTGCTCTATAGGATTGAGGTCGGGCGATTTTGACAGCCAAGGGAGAACGGAGACATCACTGTTGTGTTCCTGGAACCAGTCATGCACCACCTTAGTGACATGGCAGGGCACATTGTCCTGTTGGCAGACACCATCACCACCAGGGTAAACATCCAACATGAAGGGATGTATGTGGTCAGCGAGGATGGACAGGTAGCTATTATCGTTCAGGGACCCATCCAGTGATAACAGCAGTCCCAGGTCATACCAGGAAAACATCCCCCAGACATGCACACAGCCACTGCCAGCCTGTACGTGACCGACAAGAGTGTCCAGGTGTTGGTTCTCATGTGTCTGACGCTGTATCCGCCACTGCCCATCACTTCTGTGGAGTAGAAACCTTGATTTGTCAGAGAAGGCAACCTTTTTCCATTCTTCCACTGTCCAATGATGGTAGTCCCGTGCGAACTGGAGGCATTGTTGCCGATGGACATTGGTTAACATGGGCATCTTTACCCAGTGTCGACTCTGGAGACCCACTTGTAACAGGATTCGCTCTACTGTTATCGGGGACACGTACCTGGGTGCCCCAGAATTCATTTGAGTGATCAATTTCTGCACTGTTGCATGTCGATTGCCCTTTACCAGGTGACGGAGGCGATGTTCTCCTCTGAGGTCGATGACCTTTTGGGCTCCACAGTTATGACATCTGGAGGTACTCAGTGTGCCAGCGGTCCATTCTTGGTACACCCTTATTACAGCACCTCACAAACAACCCACAAAGTCTGTTGTTTCTGAGATGCTTCCACCCTTGGCGCAGTAGCTGATGATCATTCCTTTTTGAATGTCCGTCATATCAATATAACTGCCCATTGTCTCATGTTACGCACTATGGTTCATCTGCCCTGGCCGGCCGCTTATATCTCCATGTGGTCGACCTTGTCATGTGCACTCTGTGACGCACCTGGGCGGGTACACTGTGATTCCGTGGGTGGTCGTATTATTCTGATATGACAGTGTATATAGGTGCATAATATTAAAGATAAAATGAGACATGTGTAAGGTTCCCATATACTTGGACTTTTTTTTATCAAGTGATTCATTTTTTAGAACCAGTTTTTGAAACTCTTGGATTTTTAATAGAATATTATCTTTTACCATCTCATTTCATATTTTATGATCATTGATATTTGCCTTTTACATGAGTCTTTTGCACTCATTGGTTGTCTTTTGGAATATACCTTTGTTGATTTTTGTTTCATGGGTTCTTTACACCTATTGTTGTTTTATATTTTTGTTGCTGCTATTATGGCTTTTATCATTTCCTTTTAACTTTGGTTGGGGGTTCCAAATTGTTTACTTTGTTCAGCACATAATAGTCTAAGCTACTGATATGCCATTAAATCTTAAGCAACCACCATGAACACTAACTTTTTGGGGCAGATGGCAAGTGATCTCTCTAAAAGAATTTAATGTTTAATTTAGTTAGATATGTTCCACTTTTGAAATGAAGTCTGATGAATCCAAAATAACTGGTGGTTTTATCAGCTGGAACTATCTGAATGGTGCTAGATTTTTTATTTTTATTGAAGAGTCTGGACATGTGTAAGGTTCCCATTTTTTCAGAAATAAAAATCAGGACATTTTAGCAAGTGTCCTGGCTTTAGCTTACTGAAATCGAGACAAAATAGTTAATTCAGACTAATTATGATATAACTTTTATTATAATCCCACTTTTTAACAGTCACCACCAACACTGCTTTCTTTTATGAATGGGAATTGCTTCTTTAAATTCACAAAAAATGCATTTTCTATTAGGCATTTTGCAATTATTATTAATTTTTTACTACTTGATAACATAGAAAACTTGAGTTAAAGAAGGATAATATTCAGTACTTCAACTCATTCATGGAAATATGGACAATGCAGCTGTCCCGTGGCCGAGTGGTTAGTGCGCTTGGCTACTGATCTACGGGACCTGGGTTCGAGCCCCAGGTAAGGCATGGCTGTTTGTGTCGTTTTTCTGCTGAGGTCCTGCCATCCTCTCAGACCTTCTACTGTGGCATATAAACTGACAGGCTCCTGTCAGACCTCTGTGGCAAGCAGCTGCTTGAGGGGGTATTTATTTTATTTATATTTAATAAATAGAAATAAATTATGTGCTTTCAAAAACAAAAGAAAGCATAAAAAAGTTACATTTTGTTAAGGAAAAAACAATATTAATTTTTTATACACCTGATAATATTTAACATAAATTAATTTTTTATTAACTTTTTTAGGGGGCAGGGTAACACCCATTCCCCTTGCCAATGCCAATGGAGTCTGAATGCCCAGTTCAGATTAGGTGTATGGGGCAATTTGATAAAATTGGTGGAGTGGTCGGAATAGCTGAAATCTAAGTTTATCTTGCTCAAATTCTGAAACCTATTTGACAATACTTTTGAAATATGTGATAATCTCATGAGTGATATTTCTGTTGGGGAAAAAGTAATTTCAGACCCAAGTTCTAGGAGGTTGCTTTCTTTAAAAGAAAAAATTCTGAGATAGAGGTTTAAAATAGATGCTCAAACTTGTTCCAACTGATTATTTCTAAAATGTGCAAATATCCCAGTTTGTAATATCAAAAATCTGGCAACCCAGATGCAGTCTCAAATTTTGAGAACATCTGGTTTAGATCAACACTAAAGTCATCAATTCATTTCAGTTCTGAAATGTAATACAAATATATAATTAAATCTACAGACACTAAATTGGATTTGACTTTTAATACACTGTTTCGAATTGTACATGCATATACATAATTTATTTCTTAAGTATATTCTTAAACCAATTTAACCATTTTTCATACAAATATATTGGATTCATTTTTGTTTTTGGGTGAATTTTTATTCATTGGATAATTTCATGGTATGCATTTCTGCACAGCAAAATCTTTTGAGCATATCATAAACATGTTTTCTTACATTTAAATATTTTCTTAATTTGTTTTTTCCAGCAACACTGTCAATATGTGATAAAAGAAAAATATCAGCTCTTATGTTCTCATATCTCTCATTCAATTTGACTATATTTCAGCTTAACTTACCCTAGGTAGTACAGTCCTAGGAAATTTCTGCTGTATCTCTGCTAAATTTTTTTTTCCAGAAAGCTGATATTCTGCTAACTTGTCTAAAGTAGCAGCTATTGCATTATAAGAAGTTGGAATAGACTTTATGATTGATCACTGACAATTTCAATCCTGTGGTAGAAGTACTGATGTGAGTTTATATCTATGTAATAGATGAGTATTGATGTTTAAATACTTTTATATTAATGTCGATAATGAAAGGTTTCAGATATGGTATATATATATATATGCACATTTAATATATTATTCTGTTTATAATTTAGGACGTTTGAATTGGTGGGCAGAAAAGGGAACTTGTCAGAGGTTATGGCCTTTAGCTACTACTGGTGATGGCAACTGTTTACTTCATGCTGCATCATTGGGTACGTTGTTGAATTATTAATCTACATAAATTGAAATGTTCAATTTGTAGTTAACAGTAATAAGCTGTTGAACTCTCTCAGGGTCAGAAAGTTAAAAAGAGATATCAGAATAGTCAAGGCATACACAAATTTCAATGCAAATGAAGAAATAATTGATAAAGGGGCAACTTCAGACACAATTTTGAGCATGTTAAAGAACACGCTGGATGGCCTTGATGGGAGGCTACCATCTGTCTCCCAACAGCTGTTCCAGTGGGTCCCCTCCCCAACCTTCTCTGAGCCTTCGGGGTCTATGTGACCTGGCCATTTAGCCCATGGTGTGCAAAAAAGTGCCGCTCAGAGGTAAAACAATCCAATACAATTCACAAATTTGAACTATATGCAACTGAGTTATTCACTTTAATACTTTCTGAGTATGTGTATTCAATGCTTTGCTGGAAATTATTTGACTTGCAGCAAGCCTTGATAAACAGCAAAGCATTTAGCTTTGTAGACTCAAGATTCACTAGAACTAACCACCACCATTTTACCTTGGACTGCAGAACCATTGCCCAACAGTCATGGCCAACCACTCACTCAGCATATTATATCAAACTGTAATTTGGTCTGTAAATGGTAGCTAGGCATAAACTGGAAGGAGAGCTGTGTACCAATCCCCAGTGATGATTCACAGAACTGGCCAGGTCTAGCACTTAATGTCCAACCCCGCCTTCTCATGGTGCAGGCCGTTAGTACCTTTCAAAAGAGATATTTGATTATGGATCCTGTTGCACTGGTGGGCCTTTGTTGAGGGAGAATCTGCTGCTGTGTTTTCTGTTTGCTTGTGGGCTGCCAGCCTCTAATTGAACAGAGGCACGGGATACCTTATATCAGCTGGTGGCTAATCCTGATCAGAGACCATCGCAGGTACCTGAACCCTCACATAGCTAGTTAGGCATCATCAATCCTAAACTAGAGTAATGTGTCTCAGGCAGACCATATAGCTCTTGAAAAGGTGGTGCCTGAAGTTCCTACCAGCACCGGTGACAGGATATTTTGAATTCTCCATTGAAGAAAGGAGATATTTCTCTTGTACTAGGTGACTTCAATGCTAAAGTTGGTACTGATTCTAATCTTTGGGCAGGATTTTTAGGTCCCTTTAGCATTGGTTGTTCCATTGGCAATGGGGAACATCTCCTACAGGTAAGTAAACTTAATAGTTTGCGAATAACTAACACATACTACAAACACTGGAACATTTATAAATATACATAGGTTTCACATGATGGGTTGCACAGGAATATGATAGATTATATTTTAATTAACATCAAATTGACTAGTTCTGTTAGGAATACCAGATCATACAGGGGAGCCGAAATTGGGTCTGAATATTACCTGGTCAAAAGTGTCTTGCAGCTGAAGTTTAAGAAATGTTGTGCTAAGGTTAAGAAAATTACCATCAACACTGAAGGTCTGAAAGATCCAAATATAGCCAAAACATACCATGATAGGCTACTGAGTCATAATGACAATCGTAGTTTGGTTACTGCTGAAGTTGAGAAAGAATGGGATAAGTTTAAACAGGCTTTTCTTGAAACCAACAGTACTCTTTTTGGTAAAAGGGAACAGAAGAAATAAAATTATTTGAGTGATAAGGCTATGTAACTTATTTCTGAAAGGAGGAAGTGCAGGATTAATATGAATCAACACCCTACTAGTCCTAACAGAATGCATTACAACAAGCTTAATAAATGTGTAAAGGATCAGTTAATAGCTGATAAGAATCTTTGACTTGGTAGCTTGGCTGACAAAGCTGAGGAAGCAGGTAGACAGCATAACAGTACGGGGTATCTACCAGGTTATTAATGTTTGATGTAGAAGAAACAGACAGATACACAGGTATTAAGGGATAAACATAGCAAGGGGGTTGAAGGTGAGGATTCTGTGATAGCTAGGTGGGCTGAACATTTCATAGATGTTCTAAATAATGTGATTTATTTCTATTCCTATTGTTTGTAATGAGGATAGGTGCATTACTGGCTTTAATGATGGCCCTATATCACATTCCGAAGTCACTTTGGCTGTCTCGAAATTAAAATTGAATCACCACTGAAATGTTTAGAGCTGGGAACATTTGTGTTGTCACATGGCTGACTAAAAATTTGAATATTTTTTATGATGAGGGTGTTGTTCCTAAGGATTTTACTAGAGCTATTATTGTCCCAATTTTTTAAAAAGGTGATTGCAGTTTGTGTGACAATTATAGGGTAATTAGTTTACTTAGTTAAAAGGTGATTGCAGTTGTGTGACAATTATAGGGTAATTAGTTTACTTTCTGTTTCAGGTAAAGTTCTTTGCATGATTATACTTAACAGAATTAAGAATTTGGTTGATGGACAACTGTGTGATGAACAGTGTAGATTCAAAAGTGGTAGGGAATGTATTGATCAAATATATTTCAATTAGGCAGATTCTTGAGAAATGTTTAGAGTTTCAGAAACCTGTATTTGCTAGCTTTATAGATTTCAAAATTTTTTTTGACTCTGTTGATTGATATAATTTGTGATTGATTGTTAGATCATATGGAATACCTGATAAGTTAGTTAGTATAATGAAAGCTCTCTACACTGAAGTGCCATTGAATTAGGGATTGGAAATGTTATCCAAATTCAGTATTGTTAGTCCCGCATTTGCACACGTGTGGCTGAAACTGGTCATATATATCTGTCAACTTTGGTTTCCCCAAGCATTCGTCGTGAGAAATGTAATAGGAAAGGTGCGGGATTAGATGTATTTGACAGAGGGCAGATCGTAGGTTCCCAACAGATGGGACACTCGATCTCCGAAATTGTCAGTGAACTTGGATTTTCTCATATGACAGTTTCAAGGGTGTTTGAGGAATATGAAAATTCCGTCAAAAAAAAGCACTCAGACAAACGGCAAAGGACAACCAGCCTTCAATGATCATGGGCTTTGCTGTCTGACTCACATCATACAGACTGATAGGGCCAGACATTATCTGAAATTGCCTCCCATCTGAACGTGGGTTCCAGCCGGGAAGTCAGTGCGTGGACTGTGCAATGCTCACTTCATCGTCTCAGCTTCGGGAACTGCTGACCTACGAGAGTTCCACTTCTAATGGCGTGACACTGGGCTCACTGCCATGCCTGGGCTAAAGAACATCAAAACTAGACCATTAAAAATTGGCAACAGATAGCCTGGAGTGATATAGCCTGCTGATGGGAGACTGAGAGTATGATGCCAAGCCCCATGAAACCATGGATCCTGTATGTCAGGTTGAAACAGTACAAGCTGATGGTTCTCAGTGATGGCCTGGGGTGTCTTTAGTTGGATGTCTGTGGGACCTTTGGTATGTGTACTGACAACTCTCAATGCATCCCGGTAAGTAGAACTCGTGGCTGAGCGTTTACAACCCATTTATGGTCATCATGCATCCCAGTGGAGATGGCATCTACCAACAAGACAGCTGTTCATCTCACAGGTCCAGATTGGCTGCTGCATGGTTGCAGAAGCATTCTGTTGACTTTGAAATAATTAATCGGCCACCTAGAAGCCCAGATTTAAATCCCATCGAAAAGCTCTGGGATACCATCGAGCAGAGTGTTTGGGCCCATGTCCCATCAGCCACAACCTTGAGAGAATTGTGGACAGCTATGTAGGATGCATGGGCCACCATACCTGTGGAACATTTACACAAGCTTGTGGAGTCCTTGCCTCGTCGTGCAGCAGCCATTATCAGGGCCAGATGGGGTCCAACACGTTACTTGGTTGGTATGCCTAATTCAATAGCACTTCAGTGTATAATAACACTGAATCGTGTGTGAGAGTTGGTGTATCTTTCAGCGATTGGTTTTGCATTGCTAGTGGAGTTAGACAAAGGTGCATTTTGTCTCCTTTTCTGTTTTGTTTGGTAAGGGAAAGATTTTGGCCTTAAATGGTCTAGAGATTTCAAAATTTCTGATTTAGGTTATGCAGATGATTTGGCCCTGTTGACTAATGATGTTGATGAGATGAATTCTTTCATTAGGGCTGTTCATGAGAATGGTAATAGAGTAGGTTTGGTGATAAACAGAGAAAAAACTAAAGTGATGAAAATTGGTCACGCAGATAGTGCTTCAGTTGCTTTGAATGGCTGCACGCTTGAGCAAGTGTCTCAGTTTAATTATCTTGGAAGCTATGTAACAGATACTGGTTGAGTTATCCCTGAGTGGCACTTTTTTGCACACCGTGGGCTAAATGGTCAGGTCACGTGGACCCCAAAGGCTCAGAGAAAGTTGGGAGAGGGGACCCACTGGAAAAGCTGTTGGGAGAAAGATGGTAGCCTCCCATCAAGGCCATCCAGTGTGTTCTTTAACATGCACAGGGTATGGCTGTCCCACACACAGGGCCATGGCTTAACGTCCCATTCAACGGTCGGCAGCCTTTCCAAGCCCATCGGTGTCCGCCTACTTACTGTGGCAGGGCGGGGAATTTTGCAGAGATAAATCTCAATGCTGACTCAGCTGGGACTGTAACCTGGGAACTACAGATTATGAGCCTGGTGCGCTATGGACTGAGCCACCCCTGCCCTTACAGATACTGGTGATGTGTGGCATGAGATGAAGAGAAGAATAGGAATTGCTGCTGGGACTTTTAAGAATATATGGAGAGTATAGAAAAATAGGCGTATATGCTTTAAGACTAAAATTAGACTGTATAATAGTTTGGTTCTTTCTAAGGTTAGTTATGGTAGCAAAATGGACCCTTTGTAAGCAGGATATCAAGAAACTTGATGCCTTTGATTCTAGATGCTTATGCAATATCTTGGGCATTAGATGGTTTGACTTTGTAAGTAATTATGAGGTTAGAAGAAGGAGTCATCAACCTCCTTTGAGCAGCATATTGTGCAGAGAGAGACTGTGTTGGTTTGGCCATGTTGCCCATATGCATAGCTGCACATTAGCAAACAGGATTATGAACAGTGCACCTAAAGGTTTCAGAAAAAGGGGCAGACCTAGGAAGTCATGGGCAGATAATGTCAAACAGGACCTTGTTAGAATTGCCCTAGAGTGGCCAAATGCACAGCAATAGCTCAGAAGATTGACATCTGGAGATGAAAATTACACAATCTGGTTGGACCTCTGTACCCCATGACTGCATGAGGATATATGTGTGTATGTGTGTATGTATGTGTGTGTGTGTCTTAATTAATTAATTAGGATCACTGTAATTTTCATTCAGTGGCTTGATCTTGCTTCAGTATAGAAGACATGAGGGAAGACCTTTCTAAACCATATTTTAATTCTTTGTATTATTGGCTATTGCAGACTTTAAAATATTAGAATTATTCAAAGACAAAATTAAAATAATGTTATTTGGAACAAAAAATACTAGAATTTATTTATAGAAACTGAAAATTCTTGGGTAATATCAGTACAATTGCTAGGAATGAATTCATTAATGAAAAAGGGGAAATACCTAAAGAAATAAAAGGTTGAATGGTGCTTATTTTTGATTGATGAAAACAGATTAAAAGGTATTATTTTTTATATACATTTTTGCTTACTTTTTTCCAAAATTACAAGAAAAATTGAAAATTTAAATTATTACATTCCAAAGTCATCAGTTCTATTTTGATCCTGAGCCCATTTGAGCTAATATCAGCTTAACATTTGATTTTATCCCCATTATCATCAAATGATCAGGATAACATGCCCCAATGGGTGGATTATATTTAGTTACTTTGGATGATCCCCATAATAAAATACACCCCCCAAAAAAATGTTGTGGGGTGAACCTATAGACTGTTCTCTCAATGTCTCAAAGAACATCAAAATGATATCAAAAATAAACAAAGTAATACTATATTAACAGAAACAGCAATAAACAATGATTTAACAATGAATGAAAATATGAAAAAAAACCCCTAATTTCACAACTGATTAAATTTCAACTTAAACAGAAATTTTATTGATAACATTAGAATGTTTAGAGGAAAAATTGTCATTAGCCGGGTGGTATCTGAACCCACCATTTTTCCTCTAAAACATTCTAATGAACTGCTACCAGGTGTATATCTGAGAAATTCTAATATTATATTGATAACATATATTGCAAATGTAATATGCAATGCCAATGCAGCATCCATGCCTTCTGCATGGAATTTTCTGCTGTGGGACTGCCAATCCCATTTACATAAACTTCTGCATAACAGATAATGCCATTTAAGCAGCTCCCTCCCATAGTTAGGTACACTTGACAGATGACAAGCAGTCAGCAAAATGCATCGCAGAAGCCTTTTAACTTTAAGTTGTTTATTTAACTTGTGATGTTAAAAGTTTTTAGTGTAGACTGGTTTTAAACCTTGTGAAATATAGATAGCAGGAAGATAGCCATGCATACTGCCCTTCATGCAACCAATATCATTTCTTGTGAATTACGTCACTACTAATATCCTTACTGTGCAAGTATAACCATGATCCTGTTGGATAAAAATTGACTGCAGAGAAACAGGAAGATAAAACATAGTAGCTACGGACTATATACTTGAGTGAATAACAGCAAACTATCCAGATGTTCCTGCAGCAAAGCAATTTGCCAGTTACAACAAGATGTGTCTACGTAACTGACTGCTGGCAGTTGCACATTTGTCAACTGTAAACCTTATACCGGCTGATTCCAAGTGATCAGAACTAAGAACTTGTCAGTAGAGTTTCTGCTTTATTTTTCTAGTAAGGTAAACAGTAAACTTAAAATGTTAGCAGTGTACTAGATAGATCAGTAGATGAATCTTGGTGTTCAACATAGCTTGATAATGTCAAACAGTTGCTACTGATCTTGTACAAAGATTAGATGGTAGTTGGGATCCTTTCAATACTATATATATAGTTAGTAGATCTAAACTAACCATAATAGTTGGTAAAATAGTATAATTCTTCTTAAGTCCATTGGTTGCTTGGAAACAGATACAACATTTAGGGTTAATCCTACAATATAGAATACAATGTAAACTGTTCATTTTAATATTTATTAATTATATATGCATTGTGAATAGGATTTATTTTATAAAGGCATAAACTATATCGTTGCTACTTGATGCTATTTTATTTACAGTACACATATGATCACTACAGGCTCAAATAAATATTTTCTTAACTTTATCATAATTTTTTCAAGCAGAATCAATAGTAAAAAAAAAATGTATCATAGACTGAAATGTTATTTTCAATATCTAATGCAAAACAGTACAAGAAAATGAAATTTACGATCTTGCATTACAGAACGGTATACCGACTCTGGGCCACTACACTCAGAAAAGTGAAAACGGTGTACCTAGCTTGGACACGCAAAGGGTTAATAGAGGAAGGGTTGATTGACAGCTGGTAGCCCACCAGCAGATCACCTGACATTCTATCTGGAGTTCATGGTTCATATTTTAACATCTCAAAACAATTTTCCTTTTCGATAATGATATTAAAATTGATTGCACAGGTGTATCATGAATAATACAAACTTATATAGGACATGTGATCTTGTATCAACAAAACTAAAGACTGATTCATTGGATATAAAATGTATTATTAAATCATTTGTTTCAAATAACTGAGTTATATATGTAATGTGCATACTATTTTATTTACTGTAAAATTTTTGTTTATAGTGTGTGTAACTGCAATCTGTATTACTGCTAAAATAGTGCACAGTTTAGTATGAAGATTTTTGTTTTCACTTGAGCAGCTGCAGAGGTAATATCTCCACATTTTCATAATAAAAAAGTTGTTGCAAAGATAGCACTTCATAGAATTTGGGGTCTTTTTGTACAAGTGTCATGCTATGTAGTTTGGTGCTAACGCAAACACTTTCATTTGATTACACATGGAACATTTTCATACTTTGCTCATAATAATATGATTTCTCAATTATCATTTAACATTTTAATATTCTTTTGTTTTGTGGGTTATGATGTGGTTATTGAGCTCATTATTAAAGCTTGTAATTTATTCTAGGTATGTGGGGTTTCCATGATCGCTTACTAACACTCCGGAAAGCACTTCATAGTCTACTTTCAAATAGCACCTTTACAGAAGCATTTTATCGAAGATGGCGATGGCAGACAGCTTTGCAAAATAAAGAGGTATAACTGAAAAGCAAATATAACAATAAACATTTTTTTTTCAAAACTGATAGTTTAAAATTTAAAAAAATCAGACGTGTTTATTAAATGCAATTAATTTTTACTAATTACTGCAAAAGTTTGCAGTAATTAGTAACATAAAGGTAAATTTGTGAAATAAATGTGTTTTTAGATATGTAGGTTGTACATTTGAATGAAGTAATTGATCAGTAGGGAAAAGGTGACTTAACAGTGCTCAGCTGGTGCATGGATTCATTTTGTCTAAATCAGTGGTTCCCAGTGGGGGTACCATTGTCCCCTAAGGGGTATTTTAGAAATTTGTGGAAATATTTTGTTTATTAAACCTGAATGAGGGCACTACTGCCATTTAGTTTTCAACTGCTTTTATACAAGTAAAATTATCTTGATTTTAATAAGGGAGCATTGGGAAATAATACTTGGTAAAAGTGGACATTAAAAATAATATCTAGTTGAAAGGGGGACAATAGACTCAAAATGGTTGGGAACTGCTGGTCTAGATTACTGTTCATATAATTTAGTATTCAAATAACTTATCATTTGCAATACACTGGTGGAAATTGAAAAAAGAACACCCAGAAGAAATTCCTTTAGGAACCTCCTCCTCCTCCTCCACCGCCCCAGAGATGCCCTGACAGGAGCCCACCAGTTTATATGCCATAGAGAAGATCTGTGAGGAAGACAAGACAGGTAAACCTTCATGCCTTTCCTGAGGTTCAAATCTGGTCCCTTTGAGCAGTAGCCAAGGACGTTAATTACTCTGCCACGGGCTAGTAGAAGTTAACATAAGGAAAAGTCTGGTAATAGAGTCTAGTAATAGCAGATTTACCAACATTATTTGGATCTTTAATTTAATAACTCTCTAATAATATACAGAACTAACTCCAATATTTTCAGATTTTATCAAAATTTTGCAATTTTCAGTTTCTCATTTTTAAAGAAAATCTTCTCCAAAATTTTACAGTATTTTTCATCATTATTTCCATTTTAACTATTTTACTGCAATAAAGGTTCAACCCAATGGTCTGAACTATATTAATTCCCCTGCAGGTCAGAGGAAATATATTTCCATTTTCTGCTGACCGTTTCCAGACAACACTGAGCAAAGATTGTTGCATAGTTGAAGGCCATGGAGTGTACCTAAATGAGTATAATCATCCCCTAATCTATGGGGGTCATACTTTTAATTGCAACAGGAATTAGATTTGCACATGTTTATGCAGTTTTTGCTCATTTGAATGCTGAAAATTTCGTGTCTGTTTTATTCATATGACAAGGTAAATTTTTCTCTTGCTGTAATTGAAATCTTTGGATGACTGATCCTGACCTCTGGACCTGATTTCTGCTTTATAGAAAGCCGGTGAAGCATATTTTAAATTTCATAAGGGATGGAGAAATTCAGAAAAATCTCATTACCAACACAGAAGAAAGGCACAAAAAGTTTTTCTGGTTTTAACTGTATTAAAAAAGAAATTAATAATGCTACATTCAATGTGAAAGTAAGCTCTTCTTTTCATGGAGATGTTTTATAATAAATTTTTCTTAGATTTGTAACAAGCCTAGTAAGAAATTAAATTTTCTGTTGGCAGGTGGCGAATGCATTTCCACAACCCTTGTTATAAAAAGACTTCTCCATTTTCTGTTGTAAGCGATGGCTGTTATGATTCTGATGATAGCACTGTACAATGTTATTAGTCAGCAAATCTGTAATGATTGATTGTAGGGGGAAGGGATTTAGAGTTTTTGCTTCAGGCTTGAGAATTCTTAGTTCCAACACTGTGTGGTCCTCTCTTACAGTTTGGGAAAAATGTTTTGGTGGGGGAGGAGGGAAGAAATATATGGTAGGAAGCAAAACTCTTTGTTAATTGTCAGTTATGTTAAGCTTGTATGTCATATTTGCTTGCCTTAGCTCTCATCACTTAGATGTTTGTGGAGGTAGAAATGTTAGGGGACCAAACTCTCATGATGCTTCATTATACGTGGAAACTGCATGCCAAATTTGGTTATCCTATATTTACCGCTTAGAAGAAGTTATTCCTCCAATTTTTTTAGAGAGAGGTGGGATGTTGAGGGACCAAATATTCATTTGCTTTAAATCATAAGAGGAAGCTGTTATACTAGATTTTGTTGTCTTAGCTGCTACTGATTCAGAGGAGTTATTGATCAAAGAAACAAACAGCAGAAATAGACAGAATAAATAAACACCAGAAACTATTTAATATATATATAGTATATAATATAAATCTCTGAGAATATAAATGCAGTTCAACCCATTTATAATGAATTTGAAGGGACAGCTGAAAGGATTCCTTATATCTATAAATTCACTATAATGAATATTGATCAAAAAGTTGCTTTAAAACGAATTATGTATTTAAACAAAAATAATAAAGACTAAACTGAAAAAAATAAATAGAATGTTTAAACACATTCGGTTTTTTACCTTTAAGTGGCACTTTTTTTGTGCACAATAGGCTAAATGGCAAGGTTTCGAAGACCCTAAGGGTTCAGAGAAAGTTAGGAGAAGGGGACAACAGATAAAGGAGAGTACAGATTGGTAACTCCCATAGACCCCATGTTTATAATGAAGTGACTGCAAGGGATCTATGAATACAGCCTGGAAGTTAAAAAAAAATTGTCAAATATATTGTTATATTTTCATATTCAGCTTATTTTCATATTATAGTAAGATATAAGTTATATGAGCAAATGTAAAAATAGAGATACTAATTTGGCACAGCATTTTTGCTACATTTTCAATACTTAATGGCACTCAAACACTAAGTACCTTTTTGGTCTATTTCCTGGTATATTAAAATTGTGACTTTGCATATTCTTTTGTACAAATTCATCAGGTAACTAGATTATAATTTTTTTTCGTTTCCTGATATTTTATGGCATCTGAATACACCTTTCCATCTTTTGTTGAAAGCTTTGAAACAAGATATATTAAGAGTGATCTTAACAAACAAGAGAAAATGAGTAATTTGGGTCTTATGTTAGGTGGTGCAGCAGTACAATTTGAATTAGTTACCTATCTGTCTTCTCCTTTATCTGTGAAGGAGATGTACTGAACAGCTGTTAGGAGACAGATGGAAACCTTCCATCAAGGCCATCCAGCATGTTCTTTAATGTGCTCAGGGTATTGCTCTCTTGCACACAGCTTTACATTTCATTCAATGTACTGCAGCCATTCCAAGCATATCAGTGTTCCCTTTCTGATGGTAGGGTGAGGGTTTAACAGGGAGAAATCTTAATACTGTACCAAGTGGGACTCGAACCTTAGAACTTCAAGGTTCCTAAACAATATTCAGTGGGTCCTCTCCCCCAACCTCCTCTTAGCCTTTGGGGTTCTTGTGACCTGCCATTTAGCCCATTGTGTGCAAAAAAATGCTGCTGAGAGGTGAAACAACTCAATTCTTATCCTCAGGAGGGTGGGAAATGCACCGTTTTAAGAGATAATTAGAAAAAAAAATTTTATTTATTCGCATTTAGGTATTGCGATTTTTTTTATTTATTCGCATTAGGTATTGCGATCCATTAGGCATCCTTAGGTTGTTTCCATTTACATAATTAAAAGCACTAAATATGGAAATGGCAAAAGTTTTAGCAACTATTGCAGTTGATTTATTTATGGTAAAAATTTGAAATTTTGGTCGTAGAGTATCAAAAGATATTCCATTGACTGCTACAATCTACTCATTTTTCTCAGATAGGTGTGAGAAAAACCTTTTTTTCATTTTAAGGAATAAGAGACAAATACTTTTTATGTTGTATAAATACTAATAAAATAATCCTATTTGCATTTTCCCAGTCATCCATTAGTTAAAGTTAAAACTTTTAAAGAGTGTCATTGTCAGACGTATACTTGGCAAAGAATGAAACATAAAGTGAACAAGAAAATATTGTTTACCTGCCACCTCCACAATGAAATTCCTAAATGGGATTGTCTGCTTATCCCTAACTATTCACTGATTGTTGAGGAATGCACCCTGATTTTGTGACAATCAGCAGACTGGCATATTTCATTGTTTAATTTTTCCTGGTTGACCTTAGTTTATATCTTTTCTTGGAATGTTTGTGGTTAATCCAGCACCTGGAGTGTTATTTCAGTGACTCAATTTGAAACCCATCTAGGGAAGGTGACATGATGTCACCTTCCCTAGATGGAACAGAATCTTCCAAAGATGAGAGAACCTTGAAAAGTACATTACTTCAAAACAATTAACTTTCAGAGGGGGAAAATCCTTAAATCCTTAATGAAAGAAATGTTAATTATATTAGTAAAGAAGAGAAAAAGTACACATTTATAATTTAAAGTGCAAACAACATATTTTTAAAGCCTATATTGAAGGGGAATGGACATTGCTTTGTTTTAGCTGTAATTTCATTATTACTGACTTAGTTGTAAATGGGTTTGACTGTATTTGATATGTATTTAGGACATCCATCTCAAGTGTCTTATAGACAAATCTTCAAAACTTCACATACATTTTGAACTGTTGATATATATTCATATAGAAATTTCTACATAAAGTTAAGAGATTATTTGTATTTCAAAAATGGGGCGGGGGTGGCTCAGTCAGTAGCGCGCCAGGCTCGTAATCTGTAGTTCCCAGGTTCGAGTCCCAGCTGGGTCAGCGTTGAGATTTATCTCCGCAAAATTCCCCTGCTCTGCCCATGGTCAGTAGGGGACACCGATGGGCTTGGCAAAGGCCGCCGTCCGTCAGATGGGACGTTAAGCCGTGGCCCCGTGTGCGGGAGAGCCATACCCTGTGCACGTTAAAGAACACGCTGGATGGCCTTGACGGGAGGCTACCATCTGTCTCCCAACAGCTGTTCCAGTGGGTCCCCTCCCCCAACCTTCTCTGAGCCTTCGGGGTCCATGTGACCTGACCATTTAGCCCATTGTGTGCAAAAAAGTGCCGTTCAGAGGTAAAACAACACAACCCAAATTTGTATTTAAAGAGAAATTTTATTGTGTTTTGTAACTTATTAAAAATTTTTTTGATGAATGCATATAATTGGTCATAAATGTTTTGTCTGCAAATAACTACTTACTGTGAAATGATTATGTATGCAATATCTACCAATCGGTCGTCATCAGAGTTGGGTTGGGTTGTTTTACCTCTGAGAAGCATTTTTTTTGCACACAATGGGCTAAATGGCCAGGTCACAAGGACCCTGAAGGCTCAGAGAAGGTTGGAAGAGGGGACCCACTGGAATAGCTGTTGGGAGACAGATGATAGCCTCCCATCAAGGCCATACAGTGTGTTCTTTAATGTGCATAGAGCATGACTCTCTTGTACACAGGCCATCGGCTTCCCCTACTGACCATGTGCAGGATGGGGACTTTTGTAGAGATAAATCTCAATGCTGACCCAGCTATGACTCGAACCTGGGAACTGCAGATTACGAGCATGGTGTGCTTCTGGCTGAGCGACTCCCACCCTATCATCATCAGAATGCACAAAAATATTTACTCATCCATTAAGAATGAATTTTTCAGTAGTTGGGTAAATATGATCATTTTGTTGTAAGGAACAGAAGAGTAAAAGAAAAAAATCTGAAAATCAGAACTGGAGCCAGGAAATTTTCACAAAAAGTTTTGAGCTCTGGCAAAAAATAGCTGCTTCGGACACCTTCAGCTCTGACTCCAGCTCCAAAACCATGGTTCTAAATGTTCTAAGTATAATTATTAAGAATTGTCTGAAATTACCATAACAAAGAAGCTTTCCTAGTTATCATTAATTAAATCTGAGTAATATATTAACCCTTGAAAAACACTATCATGATTAGAGTTTCATACTGTATAAAAGTTTAGACACTTTTATGTGTTCAGCATCTTCATAAAGAACTGTCTTTTATATAATATTAAGACAATTAATTGGAACTTTAAATAGTGAATGTGTTGTTTTTCTCCCTAATTAGTAAACTTGAAGCAATGTTTATTGAATTGGAAAAACATGGGGTTGATGCAAAGGTAATAGATAAAAACCGTGCATTTGTTACTAAATGGGAAGCGGTCTTGTAAATAAGTAAATAATGTAAAAGACAGCACATGCATAGTTCCAGTATCTAATGACATTATGTACCTACATTTAGTTAGTACAAGTGGCAATAGGCATTTCACAATGACGATGCAAGATGTATGTATTAATTTCATCATGCTGTATGAATTCAGAAATAGTGTCAGTGTCCAATAATGTTTGTGTGAACTGTACAAACTTATGGCAACAAAGTCATCTCTAAAAACACCTGTTACCTGTGGTATGTCAAGTTCCAACCAGGTGGCTTTCAGCTCAGAAATGAACTTTGAATCAGTCTACCACTAGAGTTGAATGATGACTGTGTAAAGGCACTTCTGAATGAAAATCCATGCTGGATATTCATGGAATTGGCACAGCTACAGAACCCCAATCAATTCTGTCGTTTGACATCTGCAAAAGCTGGGTTATGTGTCAAAACTGTATAGAATTGTATACTGAACATGGTGGCTTGCTATACTGCATGTGCTTCATTGTTTGGTTGGCAAAAGGCCGATGGTTTTCTTGATAGAATGATTATTGGGGACAAAAAGTGGATTGTTTATGATAATGTTGTTTGTAAAAGATCATAGTGTCAAGCAGGAGAATCGTGCCAGGCTATGGCAAGACGAGCTGCATTCTTGTAAGGCGATTCTCTGTTGTTGGTAGGATTGTGGGGATATCATCCACATGAGCTTTTAAAACTGGTTCCAAACCATCAACTTGGATGTCTACTGTTAGTAGTGCGAATGCTTAAGTGCTGCAATGAGAGGCAAATGCCCGACATTACTAAATGGAAAGGTGTCATGTTCCACCAGGACAAGACCCCATGTTGCATTATGGACACAGCAGAAGCTGCAGCAATTGGGTGAAAAATATTCACTGTACCTGCCTCCCTCAGATTTCCATGTGTTCCAATCCCTGAACAATTTCATTTCCAATAGGAAGTTTTGGAATGATGGCAGTTGAAAGAGTGCATTGCCAACTTTGTTACCACAAAGGACAAGAGTTTCTACAGGAATGATATCTACAAACTTGTAGATGCATTGACTTACATCATTAATTGTGTGCCAAACTTTGTAACTAAAAAGTATTGTAATATGAAAAGGATACTAATGCATTCCCTCTAATTTTTGGACAATGTGTACAGAAAAATTTTCTCATGTGTGCAGAAGAAATTTGTGGGCAAGGCAAGTCATTTACAAAATTTCATGTGCAGATAATGACAGATGTGCATAGGCACATCTTAGCAGTTTCTTTGCAACCACACATGCTTGCAGCTTAGGGAACATTCTGATAATGTATGTATAGGTATGGTACTAGAGTGCTATGAACTGTGCATGAAAATTGAGGATTACTCGTATAAAAAATGCCAGTCAAATGGCCCATGGAATGTGGCTGGTCATCCTTCACTTGCAGTTATAAGATAGCCACTAGTGGCTGATTGTACAAAGATGGGAATTAACACCAATGATAGAGGATAATTGATCAGTGGCCAGTAGCTCAGTAACCATGGCATCTAACATATCATCGGGAGGTTGTTTGGATCCCACCCATTTTTCCTCTACACCCATTTGACTTACAGTAATAGTGTACGAAACTTTGTAATTAAAAAGCACTGTGATATAAAAATGTTACTAATGGTAACTGATAATTCCACATAGTTTATGCTTCAGAAAGCCCACCAAAAACAATGTAGGAAGATGCGTTTTTAGGATTTGGTAATGGTTCATTTCATAGAATTTTAACCATACAAGTTCAGCAATAATGAATACATGTTCTATAGTAATATTCATTGATGACATATCTTGAATAGATCTCAAAAACTTATGATGAGCAAAATATAAATTTATTTAAATCAGCTTAATCCTTAAAGTGCCAGGTTAGTTTTGAAGTTTTTGAACATGAAGACAAAGAATGTAGAATATTATCCTTAAGTAAGTAATTAAGAATTAGATTGTGTTATTATGCAAAATGTAATTGGTTAATATTCATGTTTAATTTAAATTGCTATAAAAGAGTGTTTTTCTGCTGCAGAAAAGTTCTTTAGGAACTGTAGTGTCTATGGACACTAAAGGTTAAAAGTGTCTTAATCATTTAGAGTAATCTAATGTTAACATGTTAACTGAAAGAGAATAAATGAAAAATAGCATAACTTATTACACTATTCTAGGCAGGTCTTGTATACTGTGAAGAAGAATGGCAAAAGGAATGGCAGAATTTATTAAAAATGGCATCAACAGAACCTCGTCTGCATCCATATCAAAAAGTAAATGGAACTGAAAACTCTTGTAGAGGGTAAATATTATCCTTTAATAGTACTATACTTTGATTCTTAACTAGTGGAATATACCTTCGATATGGGGAGGGAATATATAAATACACAGTTGTATCAGAATAATATGACCACCCCCAGAATCACAGTGTACCCGCCCAGGTGTGTCACAGAGTGCACATGACAAGGTCGACCACACAGAGATATAAACGGCCAGCCAGGACAGATGAGCCATAGTGTGTAATGTGAGTACAATGGGCAGAGGTATTGATTTGATGGACATTCAAAAAGGAATTATCATTGGCTACTGTGCCAAGCATCTCGGAAAGAGCAGACTTTGTGGCTGTTCGCGAGGTGCTGTAATAAGGTATACCAAGAATGGACCGCTGGCACACCGAGTACCTCCAGACGTCATAACTGTGGAGCCACAAAGGCCATCAACCCCCAGAGAACGTCGCCTCTATCGACTGGTAAAGGGCAATTGACGCGCGAGAGTGCAGCAATTGACCAAATGAATACTGGGGCACCAGGTACGTGTCCCCAATAACAGTAGAGCAAACCCTATTATGCATGAGTCTCTGGAGTCAACGCTGCATAAAGGCACCCATGTTAACCAAGGTCCATTGGCAATGGCACCTGCAGTTCACACAGGACTACCATCATTGGACAATGGAAGAGTGAAAAAAGGTTGCTTTCTCTGACGAATCAAGGTTTCTACTCCACAGAAGTGATGGGTGGTGACAGATACGGCATCAGATACACGAGAACCAACACCCAGACCCGCTTGTCAGTCAAGTACAGGCCAGTGGTGGCTGTGTGCATGTCTGGGGGATGTTTTCCTGGTATGACCTGGGACTGTTGGTACCACTGGATGGGTCTCTGAATGCCAATGGCTACCTGTCCATCCTTGCTGACCACATGCATCCCTTCATGTTGGACGTTTACCCTGGTGGTGATGGTGTCTGGTGGTGATGGTGTCCAACAGGACAATGCACCCTGCCATGTGGCTAAGGTGGTACGTGACTGGTTCCAGGAACATGACAATGATGTCTCCGTTCTCCCTTGGCCGGCGAAATCGTCTGACCTCAATCCCATAGAGCACTTGTGGAACCATTTGGATTGACAGGTTCGGCATGTGGACCCACAACCACATCGTCTCCAGAACCTCCATGCTCTGCTGGAGTCCAAATGGGCACATGTGCCTCTAACACCTTCCAGGGCCTCGTTGTGTCCATGCCATGCTGTCTCACTGCTGTCATCTGGGCCAAGGGTGGTTATTCCCATTATTAGGGAGGTGGTGATATTATTCTGATACGACTGTGTATACTGTCTTTGCATTTAAAAAAGAATCTAGTGCATCCTAACACAAAGGACAGAGATAACCTCTACACTCTGTCAGGTTGTTTTACTTTTGAACTGCACCTTTGTGCACGTAATGGAATAAATGGCCAGGTCATAAGAATACCAAGAACTCAGAGTTGGGAAACAGAAGAGGACCCACTGTACTGCTGTTAGGAGATAAAAGTCTAATGTCAAAGCCATTTTGTGTGTTCTTTAATGTGTACAGATATGGCTTTCCTGCACATGTGCCATGGCATAATGTTCATTAGATGGACAACAGCCTTTCCAAGTACATTGGTGTCCCCTTTCCCATTGAGGGCAAGGTGGGGGTTAGTATATAAATCTTAATGTTGGCATAATAGGAACTCAAACATAGGAACATCAGATTATAAACCTGGTGCCTACCGAGACAATTCTGACCCCTCTATCAGGCTTATCCTGTTTCCTCTTATACACCAAAGAGCCAAAACATTATGATCACCTGCCTAATATGATGTTGGTCCTCCACATGCTGCCAAAACAGCTCTTACCCAGCGAGGCATGAATGCTACAAGATTTCTGAAGGTGTCTTGTGGTATCTGGTACCATTTGAACACAAACCACAGATGCTCGATTGGATTGATGTCTGGGGAATTTTGAGGCCAAGGCAATACCGTGAAGTCTTCCTCACATTCCTCAAACCATTCTCGAACAACCTGGGCAGTGTGGCATGGCACATTATCCTGCTGAAAGAAAGCACTACTAGAGAGGAATACCGTTGCCTTGAAAGGATGTACCTTGTCTGCAATGATGTTTTGGTAGGTGGTAGACATCATAGTTTCCTGCACATGAATGACTGGACCCAGGGTTCTATAACCGATAATTCCATTTGGAAGATGACCAAAGCTTTAAAGTAACCATTTACCAGTTTTCCATCTATAATGGATAAACTGGTTTAAATTTCAGTGGGTTGTTTTACCTCTGAACGGAACTTTTTTGCACACCATGGGCTAAATGGCCAGGTCACATGGACCCCGAAGGCTCAGAGAAGGTTGGGGGAGGGGACCCACTGGAACAGCTGTTGGGAGACAGATGGTAGCCTCCCGTCAAGGCCATCCAGCGTGATTAAAAACTGTGCACTATTTTTTGCTATTTTTTCAAGCAGAATCAACTATTTTACTATTTTTTCAAGCAGAATCAACATGAATATATATATATATCATAGACTGAAATGTTATTTTCAAGGTTTGAGACATTCAGAAAATGTGAATCATATTTTATCAATTTGTATCCAATCCAAGGAATTTTTTAAATTAAGTGGTTAGCGCGCTTGGCTACTGATCTACGGGACCTGGGTTTGAGCCCTGGGTAAGGCATGGATGTTCGTGCTGTTTTATGGGCAAGTTGCACCACAGTATCCTTTCTGTTGGATCTTATCATACAGGATAGCCTTTGCTCACCTCTAGAATTGATGAGTTGTGGTTGGCTCACACCTTGCCAGCGGTTTGTGGTTTTTCCCTCCTCGGATCACTTTTTGAAGGTACTAAGCATGGCTGACTGTGAGCACTCCGCAAGCCTTGCCGTCTCGGAAATGCTCTTACCCAGTCATCTGGCCATTACAATTTGGCCTTTGTCAAATTCACTTAAGTCTGCTCCCTTTCCCATCTGAAGAACAAGAACAACACTGATTAACAGAGCTCAGTATCAGATATTATTTATACTGTTTCATGACCTTCACATGTGCCATCATTTACCTGCAGTTGCTTCAGTTTGCATAAAGACACGCTGGTCATAATGTTTTCTATGTATATGCACATATACAGATTGAAATAAATTTTAATTGGTTCAAAAATCACTGTATTAAAAGTGAAATTATAATGCTCTCATATATCACTAATCTTATTGGATTGTACACTACTGTTTACTTGTCTAGTTTCCTATTTTTTCACTAACAAAATGACAATTAGTAACTATTTCAGCATTGTGGTATTCCTTAGACTATCTAAAGGCTATATGCTTATGATGGAGATGCAAGGTTATGCTTTACCGTCTGTTCTTGTTTGGTGAACCTTGTGAGTGGATGGCACACTCCATTGCAGGATAGATGTTGAATTTTAGATTTCACAGAATCTTCACTTATTGATGTTCACACACATCTGTTGGTGAACTGTTCCATTTGCATCATATGTTCTTGGTCCTCCTTAAATGGATTACAGGCCTTCATTGTTATCCTTGATATTTATTAGTTGCCAAGTTGGTTGATTACCAAGGTGGTTTCAAAGATGGTTGATTACCAAGATGTTGACTACATTCAATTGTTGAGATGTTACTACAGTGGATGTCATTGATTAACAACTTTCATTTGAAGTGATATCCATTCAGTCAATTAAAAACTCACTTGTTGCAAATATTAAAATAAATAAATAAGCAAATAATTAAATGCCCCTGAAGCAGCTGCTTTGCACAGAGGTCTGACAGCAGTCTGTCAGTTTATACACCATAGTAGAAGGCCTGTGAGGGTAGCAGGACCTCAGCAGAAAAAGTAAATAAATATCCATGCCTTATCCGGGGCTCTAACCCAGGTCCCTTTGATCAGCAGCCAATCACACTAACCACTCAGCCACAGGATGGTTTAAAAAACTCAAATGACTTTCACATCTGAAAGTTTTAAAAAATCTCCCTGCAACGTGTGTTTCTCCGTACTTCAATGGCTTTATCAGGTAGGTGCTGAAGGTAGAAATGATAGGTTATTTAGGAATAATGCCATTGTCAGTGTTGTCATGAGTCATCTACTCTTAATATAATAGGTTCCATGCCAGAGGCAGGGGGTAAAGTCAGTATTACAATAATATTGCATAGGGTGTGTTGGCATAAGTTAATTAAAGTGTTGGCACTCTTTACTTCTTTAGCTCTGTTTTCTTCTCATTACACACATATTAAAATCATGCCATGAAGCAACTGAAATAATCAGAAATACAGCTATCAAACTACCACTACCCTCCATTCTCTTGATATTGTATTGCTGTATCCTAGCACTACAGTGCTGAATGTAGCAATGTGACATGAATAAATGGTTGGAGATTGCCAAACCCATGGTGCAACAATACTTTAGTGTTTATGAGGCTCTGGATCTGGTTGTCTCCACCAGTTGGTTTGTGGTTAATGATGTCACTTGTACCCAATCTTGGGCTCAGACAGAGGGGATCCCAGTGAGCTTTTCCTTGTCTCGCCTTATGGCAGATGTCATTCTCTGCCATGTTGAAAATACTGCTTTGCAAAAGACTAAACTTAAACTTTCTGTATACTTGCATTACATTGATGATATGGTCCTTTTTTGGGACCATGGTGCCAATGAATTAGATGAGTCATTACATAGTTTTAATGGTGTTCTAAGTTCACCTACAGCTGTTAACATCAATCACACAAAAAGTCTGTTAGCTCCAAAATTCAACATCTATCCAGCAGTGGAGTGTATCAGCCATTTCACAATATTTACGGGAACAAGAACAGATGGTAAAGCTTAACCCTGAACGTCCATTGTAAGCATACAACCTTTAGTCTAAGGCAATGTTTCCCAAAGTGGGCAATACCGCCCTCTGGGGGGCGCTGGAACAATCCAGGGGGTCGGTAGTAGCCTTGGGTGCAATTGGGGGATGGTGGAAGCATATAAAGAAAGAAGGAAAGATAAGAAATTTTTGAAAAACAGTTCACACATGTTTCATCTGTTGTGTAACACAGAGTTAAAGTTGTAGTGATTACTTTATTTCCCAATCGAATTTATGCACAAATACATTAAGAATAACCTTATTTATGTGTCACATGACTCTGTCATTGGTGAAAAGCACACTAAAGTAAGAATCATTCAGCTACCAAGATAGTAGACTTGTGCCAAGTGTTAAACACTAGTTGTGATAGGGATGTATATGTTGTAAGATCTTAATGCATGTTCTATGGTCTCTGTAAATTTTTTGGTATATGTGGGATTACTATTGTATAATTTAATTCTTTTTTTTCCTTGGGGGAGGGTGGTGGTGGTGGTAATTATCTGTACTGGAGTGTGTGTGAATCTTGCTGTAATGGAAATTTCACTTTTTAATTTTATTTTTTTGCTGGATCTGATAGCCATGCAATTGTTGTTCTCTTTCACACATACAAATTTTATTTCATTTCTCAATAAATCTTCTCTATTACAATATCTGTATGCTCGATGTGGATAAGAGTTTGATGCTTCTGCTTTATATCGAAGCAGGGGTAGTTCAGTTGGTAGCACGCCAAGCTCATAATCTGAAGTTCCCAGGTTTGAGTACCAGCTGGGTCAGCATTGAGATTTATTTCTGCAAAACTCCCTGCCATGCCCTTGTTTAGTAGGAGACAGTGATGGGCTTGGAAGTCACCATCTGTTGGATGGACATTAAGCTGTGGCTCCATGTGCAGGAGTGCCATACCCTATGCACGTTAAAGAACATGCTGGGTGACCTTGACAGGAGGCTACCATATATCTCCCAGCAGCTGTCCAGTGGGTTCCCTCCCCCAACCTTCTCTGAGCCCTCGCGGTCCATGTGACCTGGTCATTTAGCTCATTGTATGCAAAAAGTGCCGCTCAGAGGTAAAGCAACCCGTTTATATTTATATGGGTATGCTAAATTTGCCTTGTATTAGGAGTATAAGTTTGTTTTATGTAAACCAATTGTGTACAACCAGTTTGGTTTCTGTCAATTAATATGTCAAAATATGAAATTTTGAATTTTTTTTTTCTTTTTCATGGGTAAATTTTATAGTTAGTAAAAATTGTGAAAATTTTCTATTAATTTACTGAATTTATCATAATTCCAAAATATCATATATGTAATAGATGTACAGTAGTGGCCTACATATCAGCTTTTTAATCGGCTCTGATTCAACATTGTAGTTTCTGGCAACAACCGGAGCTCTTCTAATTGCTTCTGACATTTGTTGCACTGAATTAATTGAATATGGATTTGGTGATAATATGGGTCAAAGAAATCAAACAACACCCTTTCTAAGTTATAGGTGGGTGACTTTTACCTAATTCATTTTCAGGAAATGATAAAAGATAAAAGATTCCTGATTGGAAAATAAAGAAATGAAAGGAAATAAAAAAAAATTTAACACATAACAATGTGGCAACAAGTTGTAAGCCTGCTTTGTCATAGTCAGTGATGTAGCATAACTCTAATAGATCTGTAATAATAGGTAAAAAAAAAACAATAATCTATGGAAATAAAATCAAAATAAATCTACAGAAATGAAAGCAAAGGTTTAATTGCAAAAATATACATAGAATACTAACCAAACAAAAGGAGGTGATATTCAGTGTGTCTGGCCACCGACCTGTAAACAATCCACCAAACACATTCCTGCATCTTGCATGGCTGTGACCTAGTTTATGATTCAGGCTTGAACAACAAGATCTGGTTATAGTTTTGATTTGAGGAATAGAAATAATGCAATTCTAGGAGTATTGAAATAGGTTTAAGGCAGAAAAGAGAGAGTAAAGCAGGTAATAAAACACTTCATAATTACTTCCAAAATCTTCCTATTTCATTTTTTTTTTAATTTTCATGAGATTTCAAAACTTTAAGAAAAGAGACAAATGAAAACATCTCATTGATCCTAAACGAAATTTCTGATGAAATTAATGTTACAGTTAATGAAGGTGATATCATTGTTGCTCACAGGGTGCCAAAAACAAATAAATCAAAAACCAAACCTATAGCTGCAAAATTCCAAGCCATAGAGATTAGAGATAAGTGGCTTCAAGCAAATAAAAAGGATCAATAGTCTCACTTGCTCTGACACTGATGTAAATTTTTTTAAAAAAAGTTTATTTAAATGCACATTTTACTTCTGCTTTTAAACAACTCTTGTTTAAGGTGTAAACAGTATGGAAAATGTTCTAATTTTAAATACGTCTGAATTAATGAAAGAAAAATATTTATGAGGCTTTCAGAAAATTTAAAGATTTGGAGAATTAGAAATGAGGCTGATTTCAATGATACTATGAGGCAAGACAGGGTGGCCAGTTAATCTTTGAATTAGAAAAGAAAGTTTTTTGTGTTTTTTAATGGCTGATAATGTGAATGATAATTTTCCCCCTGATGATATTGTCCCTGAGTAGATTTTGATAGATTAAACTCTTTTCTTATCACTAACAACAATGGGTTAAGTATGTTAAATATTAATATTCGTAGTATCAGAATAAGTTCCATCATATTGAAGAAATTGCTTATAACAGTAATTATTTAGATAAAAAGTGATTGAGGCCTTTTATATAATTTAGATGGCTATATTAAATTTTATAACTGTAGACAATATAATAAAGCTGGTGGCATACTGATTTTTGTAAAAAAAAATAATGTATTTGTGTCACAGGTAGAAATTGAAATGGTAACAGCTGAATCCTTGTTTGTCTTTAAGTAAACAAGATTTTTGTGTACTTGCTTTATATCATTCCCATCAATATACTCCATTATCAATTTGTTGAGGAACTGGGTACTGTATTAAAAAGAATTAAGGGTAAAAATGTAATTCTAACTGGGGATCTCAATATTGATTTACTATTAAAAAATTATTATGTGGATAATATTTACATCTACTCTCATCTCAGAGATTCCAGTCCTATGTAACTAGTGCAACTAGAGAAACATGTTCTGCTATTTCATGTCAGATCATGTTTTTGGTAGGGGAAAGCAAATGGTGTTAATATTAGTGCTTCAATAGTAAGAATTGATATATCTGACCATTATTCTGTAGCTATTAAAATTGAATTTCTTAATTCACATAGTTACCATTCTCAAAATGAGCCTCATAATATCACATATAGAATAAACTATTCTGTTTTGTGTTAATTTAAAGAAATGCAACTGAAATGCAATATTATATGACCATAATCCTAACTTTGCTTGCAGATATTTTCTAAATCAACTACTGGAACAAATTGAATGTTCTAAGCAATACACTTGTAAAAATAAGGTAAATAGCAAAAATCCGTGGTTTACTAATGATAACAGAAATATGATTAAATTAAGAGATAAAATATAGCAATTGTACAAAAAATTTCCATATAATCTTCTTCATGAGACAATTTTTAAAACCGTTAGAAATAAACTTAATGTGACAATTGTAAATCCTAAAAATAGAGTGGTTAGCACACTTGGTTACTGATCTAAGGGACCTGGGTTCCAGCCCTGGGTAAGGCATGGATGGATTTGTCATTTTTCTGCTGAGGTCCTGCTATCCTCTCAGACCTTCTACTAGGGCATATAAACTGACAGGCTCCTGTCAGACCTCTGTGGCAAGCAGCTGCTTGAGGGGGTATTTATTTTTTTATTTTTAAAAATAATTACTGTAGAAGCCAATTTTTTAATTGTGGAGATGGCAAAAAGCAATGGAAGTTTGTGAATGTTTTAATCAACAATAGCAAAAAAATGCATGGTTCTTCCAAATTCTTTGGACAAATTAAACAATGATCTGGAGATAAAGACATTAACAAATGACTTTAATTTGCACTTTATTAGTCTTATTAGGAGAGTTCATTCTAAAAGCCTAAATAGAAATATTCATTCGCATTACTTTATTATCAATTTTTACTCCAAGATAATCATCTCTTTGGCATTTTCTATTGGATTACACTTACAGTCAATTATTTTAGAACAACAAAATAATGAATTTTTAATGTGAAGAGAACTATTCTCTTTGTTTTTTTACACAATATAACATATATTTTGTCTCTGAAATATTGACAATAACTCATTCAATTTGAACCAATCCCCAATAATAATAACTCCTTATTATCAATCCTAATCAATTCGTCAAGGTTATCAGCACAGAATGTCACTGCAGTGTCATTTGTAAATGTATTATTGATCTTTCCATTTATATTCAAAGAATAAAAATCTTTAACAAAAACAAGGAAAAGTGCTGGACCTAAGTCTGACCCTTTAGCCATGCCATATGTGATAGTCATTTCAAAAATTATAGTACCATGTATTCTTACAACTTGTATTCTGTTATGTAAATAACTTCTGAATCAATGTCGAACAATGCCTATTTGGAATGATTATACAGTGCTTTTATTTTCTGCAGCTGAAGAATTGAATATAATTCTATAGTGTAAGGATTATATTGTCAAACCTCTAACCTATTAATTAGGTTTGACAATTATATACATTATTACATATTTATAATTACACAATTATTACATATTTATAATTTATCTCTTCAAAAAGGAATTTTTCCTGATGAATTGAAAAAAGCAATTGTAGTATGAATATATAAAAATGGAAATAAAAATATATTTTCTAATTATAGGCCAATATCAGTAATCTCAGTTTGTGGGAATGGTTTAGAAAAACTGGTCAAAAAACGTGTAACTGACTTCCTTACAAAACACCATTATTTTTTCACCAAATCAATTTGGATTTAGGAAAGGTTTGGGTGCTGAGGATGACTTACTTACATTTACTAAAATCATTTATAAAAATAATGGCAAATATGAACAAACCCTTACTGTCTTTCTGGACATTCTAAAAGCATTTGACCCTTTGTTACATGGATTTTACTCTGTAAACTAGAACAAATTGGAATCAGAGGCATTGTTCGACATTGATTCAGAAGTTATTTACATAACAGAAAACAAGTTGTAAGAATACATGGTACTATTGTTTTTGAAATGACTATCACATATGGCATGGCTAAAAGGTCAGACTTAGGTCCAGCACTTTTCTTTGTTTTTGTTAAAGATTTTTATTCTTCGAATATAAATGGAAAGATCAATACATTTGCAAATGACACTGCAGTGACATTCTGTGCTGATAACCTTGACGAATTGATTAGGATTGCTAATAAGGAGTTATTATTATTGGGGATTGGTTCAAATTGAATGAGTACTGTAAGTGTAATCCAATAAAAAATGCCAAAGAGATGATTATCTTGGAGTAAAAATTGATAATAAAGTAAGCTGGAAACCTTATATAAATAAACAGACTAAGAAGTTAGATCAATGCTTCACAGGTTCTACTATTTAAGAAAAATATTGAATAATGATTTGCTAAGAATCTGTACTTTTTTTAGAACCAGTCTCCCTTAGTTCTGGAATTTTATGCTATGATGGGACTTATAAAACTGCACGTAAACCTATGTTTAAGTTGCAAAACAAATTTATAAAGAGTATAATAATTCCATAAAATAATAATTTAATCATACACCAAAGAGCCAAAACATTGACCTTCGCATCTTTATGCAAATTGAAGCAACTGCAGGTAAATTGCGGCATGTGTGAAGGTCATGAAACAGTATAAATAATATCTGATACTGAGCTCTGTTAATCAGTGTTGTTCTTGTTCTTCAGATGAGAAAGGCAGCAGACTTAAGTGAATTTGACAAATGCCAAATTGTAATGGCCAGATGCCTAGCTCAGAGCATTTCCGAGATGGCAAGGCTTGCGGGGTGCTCACAGTCAGCCATGGTTAGTACCTTCAAAAAGTGGTCCGAGGAGGGAAAAACCACTGGCAAGGTGCGAACCAACCAAGGCTAATCGATGCTAGAGGTGAGCAAAGGCTATCCTGTATGATAAGAGCCAACAGAAGGGATACTGTGGCGCAACGTGCCTGTAATTTGAATGCTGGTGATAGGAGTAATGTGTCACAACACACAGTACATTGAACCCTGCTGAAAATAGGGCTGTGTAGCTGTAGGCTGCTCAGAGTGCCCATGCTAACCTCAGTTCAACATCGAAAGTGCTTACAATGAGTATGCGAGCATCAAAACTGGACCTTGAATGATTTAAAAAGGGTCATCTGGTCCGATGAATCTCGTTTCCTGTTACACCATGGGGACAGCCAAGTACATGTGCATCGTTTACCTGGGGAAATGTTGACATGATGCACTGTGGGATGAAAACAAGAGTGTGGGGGAAATGTAATGCTTAGAGATGATTATCTTGGAGTAAAAATTGATAATAAAGTAAGCTGGAAACCTTATGTAAATAAACAGACTAAAAAGTTAGATCAATGCTTCACAGGTTGTACTATTTAAGAAAAATATTGAATAATGATGGGAGTAATGTGCAATGTTCTGCTTGGAAACCCTGGGTCCAGTCATTCATGTGCAGGAAACTATGATGTCTACCACCTACCTAAACATTATTGCAAAGCAGGTACATCCTTTCATAGCAACGGTATATCCCTTTAGTAGTGCCTTCTTTTAGCAAGATAATGCACCATGCCACACTGCCGGATTGTTCAAGAATGGTTCGCAGAACATGAGGAAGACTTCCAGGTATTGCCCTGGCCTCAAAATTCCCCAGACATCAATCCAATCGAGCATATGTTGTTGGTGTTGGAACATCATATCAGATCTGTGGCGGCTCAACCATATAACTTACAAGAGTTAAAGGATCTGCTGGTAACATGTTGGTACCAGATACCACGACACCTTTAGAAATCTTGTAGTGCCCAATACTTGCCGGGTAAGAGCTGTTTTGGCGGCACATGGAGGACCAACATTCATGTTATTTATGAAATATTGTGATTCACACTTTTGCAATCTTACAAATATTTTGATTTGTGCCCTCTAAATCAGTGGTTCTCAACCTTTTATACTTCACATACCCGCTGGAAATGTGTATGTAACTGGCGTACCCCTTATACAGATAGATAAAACTATAGTTATAGTATGATAATGCCAACATAGTGACTTTGTTACTAGATCTAGCGAACTTTGAGCTCTCACGGCGTACCCCAAAAAATTTAACGCGTACCCTACGTTGAGAACCCCTGCTCTAAATGGTAGAATAAATTAAAAATTTCAAAACTTTAAATGAATATTGAAAGTAATATGTTTAGGTTAGAAATTAATATTTTGATGGAAGTGGTGAGGTGATCAAGGGATTTGCATTGACAGCAACAATTTGTCCTTTCACCTTTGGGGGGGGAGGGGGGGTTATGTAACTTTTTGTTTTAAGAGATTAATGAAAAATTCCTTTTAAGTTGAATAGGTAGGTACTCACAAAATATGATGTTTTTTCAAATCCTCTGGGAGACTAATTTATACTAAAAGTACAAAATTTAAAATGTAAACTAATATTGCAAAAGATATATTTATGGTCGAAGTTTGAAATTCCACTGGTAGAATCTGTTGATCAAGAATAGAGACCCAGATTACTGAGAAGTGCAATATATATTTTTATGCATTTTAATTAAGTTACCATTGGTTAAAATTTGACTAGTTGTATGTTATTTTTAAAATGTTAGTAATTAATTAAAAAATTTCAATGATATTTAATCATATTAGTAATAAATAAGTTATATACACTGACTGAATTGCCCATTAATCCTGGGTAATGAGAAAATGCAACTTTTTCATTTTAGAGGGAAGAATTTTAAAAAAAAATTTCATCACCCATTGATATGAATTATTACTTGTTAAAAGGTTCAAATTGCTGAAAATAAAAAACTTCATTTTCTTTGAAAACAAGCATCCCATATATATCAGTGGCAATATGTTATTCTTATAGTTTAATGTGTATAGAATATGGCTCTTCTGCATACAAGGACACAGCTTAATACATCCCATTAAACAAATAGTAGCCTTTCTAAGTCTATCAGTGCCCTCTATATCACCAACAGAGTGTGATCTTTCATTAATAGTCTCCAGAAACCTGGTTAGTCAGATGGCAATGAGTATCATGCTGGAAGATAAAGTATCATTTAATCTCATATCCTTAAAATGTTTCCATTAAAGTGAGATGTACATTTATGAGAAATTAAGAATTAACACTTAAGCAAGTAATAACTACACATTTAAGTTGGGTTACCATGTTATTGTGTATTTTTGCTGCCTACCACTATGGGAAACATTAAAATTAGCAAACAGAAAATTAATAATTTATGGTAGATTAGTAATTATTATAGATTTTTACAACTTAAACAGTGGCATCTTATTTTAAAATTTAATAATACATGAGTAGTGAGAAATAAAAAAAATTAAAAATGCTTTGATTTTTGTATGATACTCATATATGTATATTTTATAATGAAGAAATATAGTCTTTCATTGTGTAATATTATAAATCTAAATATTGTGTAAACAGAATTCTACTATTAGAGAAAATTCTAATCAGTTATTTAGTATTTAAATTATTTTTCTGAAAAATTTAATTGTTTACACTAAAAAATTGTTTAGTGTTCAAGTGTTGAAAGGGCTCTTGATCTTATCACAAGGCACAGATATAAGCCATTTAGCAATTCAAAAATATAGAGAATTTACATGCATCTAGCTGAGATTGTTATTTTGCTAATTATTTAATAAATTATTTTTTGGATTTTTTTAGGATTATTATGGAACAATAGCACTATAACTTAGAACATGTATATAGGTGTAATTTAAATATTAGCCGATTTCTTTTTAATTTAGAGCCCTAGGATCAGTTCCAGAGGATGAAGCTCAAATTGATGTTTATGAAAGTCTAGAGGAGTTTCACGTCCTTGCATTAGCTCATGTTCTTCGAAGGCCAATTATTGTAATTGCTGATACTGTTCTCAAAGATGTCACAGGGGAACCCTTTGCTCCAATTCCATTTGGAGGAATATATCTGCCTCTTGAATGTCCCCCTGCTGAGTGCCTTCGCTCTCCTCTCTGTCTCACATATGATGCAGCACATTTTTCAGCCCTAGTGGCAATGGAGAAAGAAACATATGCTGATAAAACACCTCATCCACCAGGTTTGCTTTTTTCTTACTTATGGTAGCCCTTTGTAACATTTGGTTTAGTAGAATATAATACACTTTTGGCTTTAAATATTAGAAAATGTTTGATCACTGAAGAACATTTTACATGTCTCTCTGCACATTGCCAAATGTTAGTGTTTGATAATGCACACAGTACTAAAAATGTTTTGCTTTAAAAAGTGTTATTAAAATGTTTTCAAATATATAACAGCCAACACTGTAATATACGTAGTAAAAACTAATATAGTAAAGGCTTTTGCTGAAAACCAGTAAAAGAAAATTATTGACGTAAATAGCTTTAACTCTCTACCTGCTTTATGTGTGAAATTGAACTGAAGCTGGTGGTCAATTGGGACGGGGATGGCTCAGTCAGTAGTGCGCTAGACTCATAATCTGCAGTTCCCAGGTTCAAGTCCCAGCTGGGTCAGCATTGAGATTTATCTCTGCAAACTCCCTGCCCTGCCCACAGTCAGTAGGTCAGATGGGAAGTTACACCGTGGGCCCCATGTCCAAGAGAGTCATATCCCGTGCATGTTAAAGAACGTGCTGGATGGCTTTGACAAGAGGCTACCATCTGTCTCCCAACATCTACAGCTGTTCCAGTGGGTCTCCTCCCTCAACCTTCTCTTAGCCTTTGGGGTTCTTGTGACCTGGCCATTTAGCCCATTGTGTGCAAAAAAAGTGCCACTCAGAGGTAAAACAACCCAACCGAAAGCTGGTGGTCAGGCTATTTTTTTATTGTTTTTCAGGTAAAAGAAAAAACTTCAGAATGTTGTTCTGAAGTAACTAACAAACAGAAATAGATGATGTTATATGCCGAAATAAAGAGCATTTAATTCTGCATGTTAAAATAATGTAAATTTTAAAGAAATGCAAAATAATTTTTATTCATTTATTTTTTACATTTTGTTTTCTAATAATAGTAAAATTTTACTGTATTTTTTTTTTCCTTTTTGTGGCAGTAAAAAATATTAATTAAAAATTAATTATCCAGTTCTTTCTAATTTTATTATTTTAATATAAGTATATTTTAATATTTTAATTATTACTTAACCTGCACATGGTGCATGGTTTAGTGTTCCATCCTATATAAGGTTGCCTTCCCAAGCTCATTGGTGTCTCCTTTCTGACCAAGAAAAATCTGTCCATAAGCAGTGATAGATATAGGGCTTGAACCCGGGAACTGTAGATTACGAGCCTGGTACAAAACCAATTGAAATTTCCCAGTTTTCAATCCCATTTATTCAGTTTTTCTCTCCAAAACTCCCCACCCTGCCCTTAGTCAGTAGGGGACACCAATGGGCTTGGAGAGGCTGGTGATTGTTGAATCAAACATTAAACCATGACCCTATGTGTGGGAGAGCCATACTTTGTGCACATTTAAAAACATTCTGGATGACTTGGATGGGAGGCTACCATTTGTTTTCGTAACAGTTGTACGTGGATGCCTTTCCCCCAACTTCTCTGAGCCCTTGTGACCTAAGCATTTAGCTTGTTGTGTGCAAAAAAAGTGCCACTCAGAGGTAAACAACAGACTGAATCAAAAACTTTTTTTTGTAATTTTTTAATAAAATATGTATTTATTATATGGCATATAATTACTTAGCATTGAGCACAACTTGGGTTGAGTTATTTTATCTCTGAGTAGCACTTTTTTTGCACACAATGTGCTAAATGGGCAGGTCACAAGGGCTCAGAGAAAGGTGGACCCACTGACTGTTAAGAAATACATGGTAGCTTTCTGTCAAGGCCATCCAGTGTGTTCTTTAATGTGTACAGGGTATTACTCTTCTGCACAAGGGGCCATGGCTTAATGTCCCATCTGACAGATGGCTGCACACAATTTGAGTAGTCACTAACAATTTTGTGCTACAGAAAATATATTTTGCTTAGAAAACAAGATAATTTTTGCAAATAATTTGACTCCCTCTATAGCATTTCTCCATTTCAATTAAACATTACCGTTGTAAATTTTAACAGACAGAAATATTCTTTTAGTTTATGCAGTTCTTCATTCTTCTTATGTCTCAAATATTTACACTTCTATCCAGGCCTAGCACCTAATGTCCAACCCCACCTTCTTGTGGTGCGGATGTTAATACCTTTCAAAAGAGAATACTCTCTTGTGGAAGGGAACAGAAGGGGATAGCTGCCAGATCAGTGTGGCCTACTGACCTGGACTACTATGGCTACTTTTCGTTTTTTTTACTACCCTGCTGAGGAGTGGTAAAGAGGAGTGGTTCAGGCTTGTAAATGGTAGCTAGGCATAAACTAGAAGGAGAGCTGTGTACCAATCCCCAGTGATGATGCACAGAACCAGCCAGGTCTAGCACCTAATGTCCAACCCCGCCTACTTGTGGTGCAGGCCGTTAGTACTTTTCAAAAGAGATATTCTCTTTTGGAAGGGAACAGAAGGGGAGGACTGCCCCCCCCCCATTATGGCCTACTGATCTGGTCATCCATGGTCATTTTTCTTTTTTTCCAACCCTGCTGAGGAGTGGTCAACTTCACAGGGTCCTGGTGCTGACCATTTATACGTACTAGACTGGACTTATTTATGGATTTCAGCTTGATTATGGATCCTGGATTTGCTGCACTAGAGGGCCTCTGTTGAGGGGGAATCTGCTGCTGTGTTTTCTGTTTGCTTCTGGGTTGCCAGCCCTAAGTGAACAGAGGCATGGGATACCTTATATCAGCTGGTGGATAATCCTATCAGAGGCCATCGCAGGTACCTGAACCTTACCTAGTTGGGCATCGTCAATCCTAAGCTGGAGTAATGTGTCTCAGGCAGGCCATATGGCTCTTGAAAAAGTCCATTTGAAAAGGTGGTGCCTGAAGTTCCTACTAGCATTGGTGACTTCAGCCTGTAGCAGAGGAGGAACAGGTCTTTGCCCCGTGCCCAAGATGAGGGGGCTGTTTGATATTGTTGGCCCTACCTATCTCAATAAACCTAGTTTCTTTAAAAATCTTACTAATCATTTTCTCTCTGCAGAAACGTGGAACGTGAGGACATTACATAGAGATTATTCTCTTGATGTCCTCACACAAGAATTCCACCATTATAATTTAGATATTCTTGGCTTGCAAGAGACCAGATGGACAGATAAAGGTAAGATTCTTAAAAATAATCTTAAATTTCTTTTTTCATGGAGGAACGATAATAAACATCACCAAAGTGTGGGTCTGCTTCTCAGCAGACACACTAGTGATGCTCTTCTAGGATACGAATGCATTAATGAAAGGTTTCTTACAGCAAATTTTCAGACAAGCATTAAAGACTTGAATGTTATCTGCTGTTATGCCCCCACTGAGGATGAGAAGAATGGGTTTTAATGACAACTTCAGGATATTTTGAATTCTGTCAAGAAAGGAGGTATTAATCAAAAAGGCTTAATTATGGCGAGTCCCTGTGCCACTTTTTTTTTTATTGTACTCTGTAACGCTCCCAAACAAATGCAAAATACTTGAAGTTTTATGCTCCGAATAGCTTAGACGGGCGCCAGGCAATAATTAACAAATTGCCAAAAGTAGAATAAGTTGATAATATGTTGATTTAGGGTTCAAATACCAGCGAGCGTTAATGAGTAAGAATCAAAATGATTGTCAAGTAAACTTTATAATTTAAAAATCCTTAATTCGCGTTGCTCAAGAGAAAAAAACTGTACAGACTCAAAATGTTTTAAATATAACAAAACAAATTTATTTCCAAAATAATTCAACTCACCAAGACATCAATGAAGAAACATAACTCCTGTGCTACACGCACTGTGCTTGGTGCTACGCACCTTGTGCTCTCCTTAGTGCTACTGCACTAACTCTCCCTGTGACTCGCAGGTCACGGTTTTTTAAGACAGTAGCCGGCGCATGCCGGGAAAGACATTAACATACTATGACTAACGAAGCAAGCTATGACGCAAGAGGGGGCGTGTCCTTTGCACGCGCTTTAACAGTACAGTCGGAAGATCGGAGTTGCGGCGCATGCGCAACTCCGATCTTCCGACTGGATGATAGAATCTCTTGGATGTGAGCGCTGTGATGCCAAAAAGGAAATAAAAATCCCCAAAATGATAAATATAACGTAAATTAAACAAAACTGGTTAAGGTAAAGCAAAAGTGAACGATGGGGCATCACAACTCCCCCTTCCAAAGGGAGTCAAAAGATTTGACCTAACAAATTTTGACGAGCAATTTTGAATAAAGGACACATCTTACGTCATTTACACATGGCTGAACATAAATAAGTAAAAGTATGCTAGCGCAAATTTTGATATGACGAACTATTCTCACTTTGACACAATTTTCCAGCACAACCAAAGGTACCTCCTCCCTTTTCCTCCTGACAAAAATATGTAATTAACAGCTAACCTAGTGTACTTACGTACCAGTGGCTGTGACAGTTAACTGTATACTAGCATCATCGGTCTAACTAGTATCACATTCTGATACAAACTCGAAATTGGCATATCTTGAACTGTACAGAAAATAACAGGTAATGAACTCCTAATCTTCCTTATTCTATAATGTTAAATAGATGAAAAGAAAAAAAAAAGTTACTTTGTTGCTAGCGGGGTGATAACTTCCGCTTTTCCCCTAACCACAATAAAAAATTCGTGAAAGCTAATTCTTCTCCTAAATCACATAAAAAAAATGGGTATTCGAACACCGTTATCTCCTCCTAATTACATTCAAATGCGCAAAGCTAAGAAAATTCAAAATTTACAAACAAGCGGGATTGTAATCATCCGCTAATTCTTCTTCTATTCACAGAAATCGCGATCTAGCTGAAATAAAAAATCATTAGTTACCTCCCCCTTCAGAGCTAACGTCCCCCTCTCAAAGGAGTTATGCTGGTAACAACTTGGTCACCAGACTAGGCCATTTGGGGACAGCTCCAAAAAGGTACACAAAAAAAAAATTCTGCAGTCATCATCATGGTCATCATCTATATATACCAATAAATACTGCCAATGTCATCCCCAAAAATTACGTATCATTGACACATAAATATCACTGATGACACTGAACAGATTTAAACACATATACATAAATCGTATCTAAGAATAAAGAAAAAAGAGTGTAAATAATTTATAATATACGATGATAACATTTCATCCAATAACTTTTACATGAATCTCCTTTTTTTTTTACATAAATTCACTTTGGAATGCATGTTATTTTACAATGCAAATTCTTAAACATAAAAAATATTAAATTACTAATTCTCTTTCACTCTTCTCATTCATATCCAGAAACATTTTACAATTTCTAAACTTTCCAATATCGACTTACAAAATTTTCAGCTATCAGTCGCTGAAACGAAAAAATCTACAAAAATACATTTTAACTCACGTAAATACAATAACTAGAGCCTCAATGAACAAGAATGCAAAAAAAAAATTCTATTCACACAAGTATAAACTCGAACTACAAAAATTTCACTTTTCAAAAATAAATATCGAACTCTAAAGTTTCAACAAGAAATTAAACATCGCTAACTATATAATTCACAAGGCTTCTTCTTCATCTTCATCTATTCCAGAAAAAAAACAGAACATTTTATAACTCAATCAAGTGCCAAGTGAAAGAAAAATATACTTAAATTTCATTGTTGGCACTCCGTGGCAATAAATCACCTAGTCCGTTTCCGATAACATCCTTCCGTCGTCGTTGGGTGGCTTCACGTAAAGTTGTTACTGAAGATCTCGTTCAAGTCAAGTCGTCGCTGTAGATCTCTCTCGTGACATCATCTTCCCGATGTTCGCTGCCGGTTGTCGCTCTGCAGGCTCTGGTCGTTTCGTCAGCTTTTCGTTGCTCCTTGCGGATTTTTGAACAACCTTTTCTCGTACTTTCTAGGCCTATTGGTGTCCCCCTCCAAATGACGCTTTAATAGTTGAGGACCTCCAGACTTGTCAGGAATACTTGCGGTCGGCACAACTTCTTGGTTGATTTTTTCTTCACTTAAATCAGACTCAAAATTATTTTCATTGTTATTACTTTCTTTTAAAACTTCTACTTTAAAAACCTTTTCAAAAACGACTTTCTCATACGATTCTTCTACTTCACAAACTTCATTATTTAAACTTTTATTATTTGCACTAACGGGACATTTTATAGGTGCTTCTGAAATAATCTGTTCTGGACCACAAGGTAAGTCAAAAAGTCCACGGGACCGCGGCTGCACTGTCAATTGACATTCGTCATTAGTACCATCGAAAACTTGTTCCTTAGCAAACTGAAGATCGACTTCTGTATCGTTTTGATCTGTTACTTTAGTTACTTTGTGACAATCAGTAACAAAAGGAAAAGCCATAGTGGCAAGGCATAACTCATGAGAGGGCTTTTCTTAAGGAACTTTGGCCTCTCGCTTCAAAGATCCCGATGAAAGTTTCCCGAATTTTCATTCCTTTTATAGCAATAATTCTCAGTATGTCCCAGTCGGCCACAAAAATTACAAGTGAAAGATTGAGGTTGTTTAACCAAAGTTTTAGGTCTAGTGTTGTGGTTCGAAGCTTGACGTGGCAAAAAGTCTCTACTTCGTTCATATTCTATAGTTCTAAGCGCGTTCGGCGCAAATTGTCGGGACCGTGTAAATTCCGGTCGTGCGGGAGTCATTCTACGCGACTCAACCTGATATCGCTGCTTTGGCGGGAATGGCATCCATTGTTGGTTATGTGTATTTGCTGCAGATTCTCTTCTTGCAGTGTATTGCCGAGCCAATTTGACTAACTCTGAAATGGAATTTACATTTCGTACTTCCAGGAATTCTCTGATGGGCAAAAGCAATTGAGACAAAATGCAATTTACAATATCAATTTCAGCGGCATCAGCATCGTACAGCTGGTATAACTCTACTGTACCCCATATAAATTTTTCTATGTCATCTCTTTCCCTTTGTCTTCGTCAAAACAACTCTGTAGCTAGTTCTGTAAAATCATTATAAGCCGGATATATGTCAGTGATTTCGTTTTTAAATTCTTCCCAAAGTTCTATGCCATGACGACATCCTACGTTATTCCACCATTGCTTAGCACATCCAATTAGGCAAGATACTGCTAAAACAACTTTTTTGTTGCTTGGCACTTCATGTAAACGGAAGTGCTCCTCCATGGACTTGACAAATGTCCATGATGACGGACGTTTCGAACCGTCGAACCTCATCTCAGGTAAAGGCCAATTAACATAAGGACTATAGTTAATGGATGGGTTGGCAAATCGTCATTGTGGCGGTTGAAAATACTCTGTTCTATCGCTTGCTTCTGGCGGAACAGAAAATGGAACCTTACGTTCAAAGTTTCTTCGTTGGTGAACTGACGTAGCATTGTCAGCAAATTTAGGGGTTGTTGTCGTTCCCCTTTTCTCCCGATTATCATCAAGCAGATTCATTAGCACTTCTGCTTCCATCATTACATCTTGCAATCTACTCTTTACTCTTTCTATGTCGGGAGTCATTATGGCGGAATCGGCCATATTGTTAGCAGACATGTTTAGCGGTCTGCCGAAATTTGGAATTTTGGAAATTTTGAAAACCTTTTTTTAATCTTGAGCAGCATTCAAAGGTACTGCTATACAACAATACTAAAGCTATAACTAAGCTTTACAAAAATATAAATTTGCTTATCAAAAAAAGATTTTTCTTATCGTGCCTACGTACGTGTGTGCCTGGACACTTCTAATCATTACATACAACAAATATCTTAAATATTCAGCAATATCTACGCTGAAACTTCAGTACCTTTGAATAATACACAAAAAATGTTAAGCTACTTGCTCAACAAAAATTTTCGGCTTAAGCTGCCGTTAAATCTACAACTAGTACATACAACTACTGAGCTCAAAAAATTACTATCTTTGACAATCATATGAAATTTATCCACAAATATATATACTATCTTTAAATACTGGCGAGTCTCTGTGCCACTTCTTTTATTGTACTCTGTAACGCTCCCAAACAAATGCAAAATACTTGAAGTTTTATGCTCCGGATAGCTTAGACGGGCACCAGGCAATAATTAACTAATTGCCAAAAGTAGAATAAGTTGATAATAAGTTGATTTAGGGTTCAAATACCAGCGAGCGTTTATGAGTAAGAATTAAAATGATTGTCAAGTAAACTTTATAATTTAAAAATCCTTAATTCGCGTTGCTCAAGAGAAAAAAACTGTACAGACGCAAAATGTTTTAAATATAACAAAACAAATTTATTTCCAAAATAATTCAACTCACCAAGACATCAATGAAGAAACATAACTCCTGTGCTACACGCACTGTGCTTGGTGCTATGCACCTTGTGCTCTCCTTAGTGCTACTGCACTAACTCTCCCTGTGACTCGCAGGTCACGGTTTTTTAAGACAGTAGCCGGCGCATGCCGGGAAAGACATTAACATACTATGACGAACGAAGCAAGCTATGACGCAAGAGGGGGCGTGTCCTTTGCACGCGCTTTAACGGTACAGTCGGAAGATTGGAGTTGCGGCGCATGTGCAACTCCTAGAATCTCTTGGATGTGAGCGCTGTGATGCCAAAAAGGAAATAAAAATCCCCAAAATGATAAATATAACGTAAATTAAACAAAACTGGTTAAGGTAAAGCAAAAGTGAACGATGGGGCATCACAATGTGGATTCAGAAGTGGTAGGGGATGTGTGGATCAGATATTTTCACTTAGGCAGATTCTTGAGAAATGTTTAGAGTTTCAGAAACCTTTGGCTACTAGCTTTGTTGACTTCAAAAAGGCTTTCGACTCTGCTGTTCATCATAATTTGTGGTTGATTGTGAGATCATATGGCATACCTGACAAGTTAGTTAACATAATGAAATCTTCTATAATAACACTGAGTCGTGTGTGAAAGTTGGTAAGTCTTGTAGCAATTGGTTTAGCATTACTTCTGGTGTTTGACAAGGGTGCATTTTGTCTCCTTTCATCTTTAGTTTGGTTATTAATTATGTTATTTGAAATTCTTTGCAAGGAGAATGTTTTGGTCTTAAATGGTCTAGAGATTTGAAAATTTTTGATTTAGATTATGCTGAGGATTTGTCCCTTTTGACACATGATGTTGATTAGATGAACTGTTTCATTAGAGCTGTTCATGAGACTGGTAGTAGAGGAGGTTTGGTTATAAACAGAGAGAAAACTAATGTGATGAAAATTGGTCAGGCAGGTTGTGATTCAGTTAATCTGAATGGTTGCAGTCTTGAGCAGGTGTCACAGTTTAATTATCTTGGGAGCTATGTAACAGATACTGGTGATGTGTGGCACAAGATTGACAGACTAGTAGGGATTGCTGCTGGGACTTTTAGGAATCTATGGAGAGTGTGGAGAAACAGGCATATATACCCAAATACTAAAATTAGAGTGTATAATAGTTTGGTTCTTTCTAGAGTTAGTTATGGTGGTGAACTTGGATGCAAGCAAGTTAACAGAAAACTTGAGGCTTTTGATTCTAGGTGCTTATGCAACTTTGTAAGTAATGAAGAGGTTAGGCAAAGGAGTCTGCAATCTTCTCTGAGCAGTATATATTGTGCAGAGAGAGAGAGACTGTTGGTTTTGTCATATTGTCCATATGGATAATTATATATTAGGGAATAGGGTCATCAACAGAGACCTATGATGCAGTGGGCAGACAATGCCAAACAGGACCTTGTTAAAATTGGTGTGCAGTGGCCGGATTCAGCAGATGTAGCTCAGGACAGATATGCTTGGATAATTAAACTGCATGGTCTGGTTGGACCTCCGTAGCCCATGGCTGCTCGAGGAGGAGGAGGATGATGAAATATAGATGAAATGAAACATATTATGTATAATTTAAAAAATAGTTTTTGTTATAAATGATATAATAATAAAAATGCATAAATCAGACTGTAATATAGTGGATAATTGTGGCTATGTTTCTATTGAAAGTGGTTCCAAAATTATATATTTAGGGATAACAATAGATAAAATATTGAATTGGAAACCCCATATCAATAATCTGACAAAAAAACCGAGATCAGTGTTATGTAAAATATATCAAAAAAATTTTGAATCAGGGAAACAGTATCTGTTATATACACTGAAGAGCCAAAACATTATGACCAGTGTGTCTTTATGCAAATCGAAGCAACTGCAGGTAAATGGCACTCTTGTGAAGGTCATGAAGTGGTATAAATAACACCCAATACTCTCTGTTAATCAGTGTTATTCTTGTTCTTGAGATGGAAAAGGCAGCAGACTTAAGTGAGTTTGACAAAGGCCAAATTGTAATGGCCATATGACTGGGTCAGAGCATTTCCGAGATGGCAAGGCTTGTGGGGTGCTCATGGTCAGCTGTGGTTAGTACCTTCAAAAAATGGTCTGAGGAGGGATGCTAGAGGTGAGCGAAGGCTATCCCATATGGTACGAGCCAACAGAAGTGTATATTGTGGTGTAATGTAACACTCCAAGAAATGAATTACTTTTAAAGTTTGGACCCTTTGTCTGATCCAATTATTTTCATGCTCCGGATAGCTGAGTCAGGTGCCAGGCAATAATTGACAAATTGCCAAAAATAAAGTTTAATTAGGGTTAGAAATACCAGCGAGTGTTAATGAGTAAGAATTCTGAAATATTAAATGATTGTCAAAATTTTATGTTAATGCTAATCAAAACAAACTAATGTTGCTTCAGAGAAAAAATTAGTAAAGATTCAAAAGGTTTAAATAACAAACAATTTATTTCCAAAAAGCACTCACCAAAACTTCAATAACGAAGATACTACATCATTTCTTACTACAAACATCTTCAACAAACTCCAAACTAAAACTGATCTCTAAACTGTGCTGTGCTCTACTACTCTCTCCACTCTACTATCTTCTGTGCTCCTCTGTGCTTACTACCACACTAATTGTGACTAACATGTCACCAGGTTATAACAAAAGGCTACAGAGCCCGCACTTGTCATTTTGCACACCGGAAAAGACATTTGCATAAGTTGATGAGCGGTGCAAGCTATTATGCAAGAGTGGGCGTGTCCTTGTACACGCGCTTTAGCGGGTGACAATCGAAAGTTTGGAGTTGCGCATGCGCAACTCCTAACTCTTGGAAACGAGCGCTGTGATGCCAAAAATGAAATAAAAATCCTCAAAATGATAAATATAACGTAAATTAAACAAAACTGGTTAAGGTAAAGTAAAAGTGAATGAGGGGGCATCACAGTAACTCACCGTAATTTGAATGATGGTCACAGGAGTAATGTGTCACAACACACAATACATAGAACCCTGCTGAAAATGGGACTGCATAGCTCAGGCTGCTCTGAGTGCCCATGCTAACCTTGGTTTACCATCGAAAGTGCCTACAATGGGAAGTGAGCATCAAAACTAGATCTTGAATAATTGGAAGAAGGTCTTCTGGTCGGGTATGTTTGCGTTGTTTACATATGGAAGTGTTGGCACCAGGATGCATTATAGGACAAAAACAAGCTGGTGGAGGAAGTGTAATGCTTTGGGCAATGTTCTGCTGGGAAACCCTGGGTCCAATCATTCATGGGCAGGAAATTATTATGTCTACCACCTACCTAAACATCATTGCAGACCAGGTACATCCTTTCATGGCAACAGTATTATCCTCTAGTAGTACCTTCTTTCAGCAGGATAATGTGCCATGCCACACTGCCCAGATTGTTAGAGAATGGTTTGCAGCACACGATAAAACTTCCAGGTATTGCCCTGGTCTCCAAATTGCTCAGACATCAATCCAGCTGAGCATCTGTGGTTTGTTATGTTTATAGGCTTTTGTTATGAAAGGTACTTATACATCAATCCTTAGACCTGTCATAAATATACAAAATAAAATAATAAAACTATTAAGTGATAATAATGGGTTTGGAGATAGTCTGCATAATGGTTATATTAAACAATGTACTACCCTTTAGAAACATATGTGCCTATAAATTAATGATACATCTCTTTATAAATGATAACTTCTATAATCTTAAAGTAGATAATTATTGTCTGTAATCAAATGGAAAGAAGTATGAAATTCCCTTTGTTAAAAGAGAACTAATATACAAATACATAACTTATTTAGCTCCTAAGATATTTAATCATTTACCTCTTGATTTAAGAAATCATAATGGTGGATTGATTTTGTATAAAAAGAGATTAAAGAAGTATGTCTTGGCTATAAGTGATATTGAACATAACATTTTGTTATCAATTCTTAGATAACAAAAAATGTTATTTTTTACCTACTCTGCTACATTATGCCTACTTCCTCTTTGTGATGTTTCATTTTAGACTGTTGCTGTTATACTGATCTTTCTAGTCATTAACTAATTACTTCATCTGTTAATTAGTTATCATTATTATCTTTTATAATTTTTTTTCTCTTAAAACTGATTTTTAATTTATTTATTTTGCTTTTAAATGTAATATGTACTACAACAACAACCTAGTAAAGCTTTTGTTTTTGGGTTGTTTAAATGTTGATTAGATTTTAATGTAGAATTTCTATGATAATGAACTTGAATATTTTCTTTGTTTGGGCAAAAATTTCTTTGTATATTAAAAAATAGGTATAAATTTGTACAGTTTATTATTGCAAATGTTCATAAACTTTAGGGATAGATGTATTCTGTTTTACAATGTGCAGGGTAGCAAGTTTCAACAGTTGTCAAAATGCAGAATTGCTCATTCCCAGATAAGTATTGTGATCATCAGGACAGTTTTCTCTCAGCTCTGTCATCAAAACTATTTTAGAAAAAGTTATTTTACTTTGATGCCAGAATTTAGACTGCACATTTTTTTTGTTTCATTAGTAGTCCTTATAAAGCAATTATCAAAGCAGCTACTTTCATTCTACCCATTAAAGGCATAGAGATTGTTTTATAATTATATATAATAAAAGCATTGAAAGCTAATTAAAGTTCAAGGATAAATTAAGATGTGATATGATTAATATACCAAAAAAAAACTACAGATTTAATATAACAATATATTAATATATACAATAAGCAAAATAGTGAAATCAAAAACCCTGATGACTGCATATATATATTAGTGTTGCTCAAATGAACGCTAGCCCTAGACATATGTTCTGAAACTGAATGTATACAGGCAAGTTCTGGACATGTTTAGAGGGACTTACTGGCATTGGCATACCTAGATTCATCCAAACACCATTGTATATTGGTAGCTTTAGGACCAAACTTGAATGCAAATTGATAATCCCAAACCTGATATGATGGATCCTAATAAAAGGGACTAGGCATAAGTATGTATATGCAAATATAATGTGTGTATATATATATATAAATGTGCAAATATAACAAAAACTTTTACTTCAATTTATGATGATAAACTTTTTTTGAAAATTTTTATGTACCTACATTTTATTTTGTTAATTCAGAGTACATGTTACTGTCTTAAGTAGGGTAACTTTAGGCCTAAATTTGAATGAAAGCTGATAATATCAAACCTGATATGATGATGGATCCTAATAAAGGGGATTATTATAAAGGGGATAAAACTTTTACTTCAATTTATGATGATAAACTTTTTTTGAAAATTTTTTATGTACCTACATTTTATTTCGTTAATTCAGAGTACATGTTACTGTCTTAAGTAGGGTAACTTTAGGCCTAAATTTGAATGAAAGCTGATAATATCAAACCTGATATGATGATGGATCCTAATAAAGGGGATTATGCATAAGTATGTATATAAGCATATATAATAGTATATATATAATAATGCACAACTGTAATAAGAATCTTTACTTCCATGTATAAATTATAATAAATAAATTGCCTTTTTTTTTTTGCAATTTTCTGTACAGCTGCAATTCCCCTCATTGATCCAGAGCACATGCTACTATCTATCCAGTTTGCTGTTGACCCAGGATTAGAAGTAAGATGGAGTCAGGATGAAAATGATCCAGTTACTATTTCAAAGTTGACTCTTACTGATAAAGATAAATTAGGGTTGTTGAATGAGTATTTAGATATAATGGAAATTCCATTGTTAAGAATGGATAGACAGGATTCTTTAGATCTTCAAGAAGATGATACTATGTCTAATGGTACTGATATAGATCGAAGGTCTGCAGCAGGAAGCTTCGATTCTGATGATAGTATGGTTGACATGGTACCAGGCACGTCTAGTCCAAATGGCTTACTTTCACAGCATAAAAACAGAGCTGCTAGACAATTACAGAATGTAGCTAAGCAATTTGGAACCATAGGAAAAAGTATGAGCCGAAAAATAAAGAAAAACTTTGGCACTATCACTCGAAGAGCTGGCTCTTTAAAAGGGGAATCAGAAAGCAAATCATCAGAATCCTTGAAAAGCAAAAAACTAAAAGATCCAGCACTTACTGTTAAACTCTCAACTAGTGGGATAGTTGGTACACCTGATAACATAATAGCAGCTATAATACATACTGATAAAAGGCATGAGTATCAAGAAGAAATGGTGAGAAACTACTTAAACTCTGCTAGGTGTCGCTTTCTCAGAGAGAAAGAGACAAGACAAAGACAGGGAATTGGTGATAAAAGAAAAGAGTCAAGTACATATCCATCACAGTGTATTAATCCTGGTTGCAACATGTATGGGACTGCTGCTACTTGCTATATGTGTTCAGCGTGTTTTGGTAAGCAGAAACAACAAGAAGTAGAAATGGAAGGGAAACGGAAATGTTCTCCTTCACATCAGGGCAATCGCAGGGACACTGGCTTAGCAAATTTAGAACAGTGTTCTCATTATTATGAAAGGGACCGAAATTCAACTGCTGCTGCCAAAGTGCTCTTAGGTGCCAAGACTTCAGCAAAACTACCAGACAGTACTGCCACAATGAACAAACCTCTTTGTGAAGAAACCAGTCAAGCTATGCAGGAGAGAAACTCTGCATCAAATGTTGCTTCCCCTTCTTCAGCAAGTCCAGTTAAGGCTGGTGCACAAGCAAAAATTCATGTCAATAGTAACTAGCAAGGAATAAAACTTCAAAAGCCTTATTTGTAAAGTTAACCAAAATCACTTTATGAATATAATGTGTCTTTCGAGAGTTGAAAACATTATCATTGTTTTTATTAAATGTATTTATCATCTAAACAAATATTTATATGTAACATGGTAAAGTATAATTTTATTAACTCATAGTCTACCACTTGAGTTTATGAATGATGATGAGAGAACAATTTTTGCACCATATAAAAAACTATAATGAATATTAGTACATTTAACTCTTTCTGAAAAGATGTGTAATTGATTTTTTTATTTATATGTATATGTGTTTCGTGTTATTATTTTGTTTGTGTATAATTATTTTATCCAAGATTGAAATTGTGTGTATTTGTGAAATAATAATAGACTTCATAGCAGCTTCATTGTCCTGTATAATAGATGAACACCATGGGCAAACAAGAAGTATCCTCATAGTAGCCAAATTGCATTGGAAGTGGGTGAAAGTATTAAAATAACTTGAACCAAAAGTTGTGTTAAAAATTTTTATTGTTGGCTGAAATGTAGCTATAATAAAATTATTAAAAATGCATTTAAGTGACTTTCAGTTTCACTCATATTTGTAAAAGTATTAACAATTTTGTTATGCCTTAGCCTTAGTTTCTGTTTTTAGCTTTTTGGCAACACAATTTTGTTTATGACCAGTGTAAAACATGAAAATGATTGAGTCACTGCAAAGATGTTTAAAAGTATAATATTTATGTTACTTAACTAATGCCTAGATGCTTTTTACAGCACTATTTATCTTATTTTGATTAAATTAGCCACCTCAAGGCATTGGCTTCAAACATCCTCTTCTGGTTAGGACAATCAGTAGCATGATAGACTTATAACTTGAGATGATACCTAACCTTGTTGGTACTGTTTCTCATTCTTTGTGAAGAAGGAATTTCCAAAGAATTGAACTTTTAAAGGTTACCATCTTTTAGGTGGAATATTAAGCTATGGCACCATAGACAAGAGACCAACATCAGAAATGTGTAAAAAATGTTTGATATTTCTGATGAGTGGACCTTATCTGCTCCTAAAAGGTGCTTAATTAGTGTCTTTAATGAGCCATGCTTGGGGTATTTGATCTGGCCATTAAAGATGTACTTCACAGGCCTATTATGCAAAAAAAAGTGTTATTCTGAGGTAAAACTACCCAGTTCTGGTTAAGTGTTTGTATGTGGAAAAAATATGCTCATGGAGCCTTAATGTGACTAATTTTGACCAAAAATATGTTAAAGAATGTAACTTTTAACTCTTAAATCTTGGTTACACTGAAAGAACCATTTTGAACTTAGTATGAAACTTAATGTAAAGTCATTAACTGTTAATATTGCTAATTTTACTGTATTTTGATTTATTGTGTTCAACCAGATAAAAATAAGTTATAAAATGTTTTTGGCAAAACAAAGTAATTTTACTGAATATGACTTTTGAAATTCTTCAATTTTTATTTATGTATGAAAAAGCAAATTACATTAATTAATTTGTTTCGTGGAGTTCAGTCTAGTCAGGACCACATCTTAGTGAAAGCAAACTTGGCACAAACGTAGGACCCATAAATCTGAGGGGCCAGGAATGCACACCTCAGATTAGAGTGCAAGCAGGGGGCCCATTTGTGCATAGGGCCTGAGAATGTATGTGTGTAATGTTATTTTAAGTATAGTTAGAAATATGCTCAACACAAAATATAGTTTATGTTATTTATACATACATAGATTAGCAAACATTGAAAATTTTATTTTGCCCAAATGCTAACTAAAATACTAAAGTGCCCTTAAAAAATAAAGTAATTTTTCTCAGTCTTTCAAGAAATGTTTAATGTGCTTTTCTCTTTTGTGAGTATTCATAAAACCAATGGAAATATAACCAGCATTTTGATTATGGGAAAATAAAAGCTATTTGTAGGCAGGAAAATATTTACTAGTAGCCCATTACATTTCAGCATTCAGACATAGGCAATATCAGACTATGGATTCTCTCTTTTATTTATCAGCAAGTAAAAACGTGTGGTGTATTAATTATGTGTTGATCATTTATATATATATATATGTAGATAATTAAAAAAGCTATTAATAAGTAAAGACACACTGTCTTTAGCACCGAAACAAGCAGATTCAGCAAATGCATGAAGAAATGAATTAATAATTAGATTTAATCACGAATGTGCTGTGGTAGATAGTTTAAAACATTTAAAAGCATGGTTTTTTGGGAGCAAGTCTCAAAAGTGAGAGAGTGCTTTACATCTTATAAGCTAGTTATAGGTTCTGCTTTAAGATTACCCTTAGTTCTATACAGCTTATCCCTGTGGCTCTTTTCACCTAAGAGCCGCTAGAAAAGAATATATAGAATAAGACATATTTACCATATTTTGCTGGTACAATTGCACTTTGCAAACATTCGCAAGAGATCGTTAATTATGCTACCAGTCCGGTTTTAATGGAGTACACAAACAGTTGTTACCAGCATAACAACAACTGTTTGTGTACTCCATTAAAACCGGACTGGTAGCATAATTAACGATCTCTTGCGAATGTTTGCAAAGTGCAATTGTACCAGCAAAATATGGTAAATATGTCTTATTCTATATATTCTTTTCTAGCGGCTCTTAGGTGAAAAGAGCCACAGGGATAAGCTGTATAGAACTAAGGGTAATCTTAAAGCAGAACCTATAACTAGCTTATAAGATGTAAAGCACTCTCTCACTTTTGAGACTTGCTCCCAAAAAAAACGTGCTTTTAAATGTTTTAAACTATCTACCACAGCACATTCGTGATTAAATCTTATTACTATTTTAGCTGTGTGATCTCTTAATTTTAAAAGAAATGAATTTTCTCCTGAAACCATTTGTTTACTTTTTCAATACAGTAGTAGCTTTTAAATAATTTTTAAGTTTCTTAAATAGTACTGGACTATAAATTACCAAACTTAAGGTGTTTGGATGTAATGTAAATTAATAGCACATTACTTGGAGAACCTGTGTTTGAGTTGGGAAATGACTGGTTGAAAACTGACTAATCATTAAGTCACTTGCAGAGTTGTTTTGCAGAGTCAAATGTTTGTATTATGTAAATTTTTGTACTGAAAATATTTACCTGCATCCAGAATTTTATTCTTGCTCCTAGCTTTCCATCCTTCTTTACAATTATTAATTTATAATTCTATCATTAATAAGTTAATATAAAGTCACACTGTCTCCTGCATATGGAGTAAAAGAATGTTGCTTGTAATTTCTTTATGAATAGCATGCACATTATCGAACATGACTATTTTTTTTCTTGCTCAACATAAGGTAAAGAGAAGCCAAAGGAAGGTCATAGAAACAGGCACAACAAAGTGCTTCTCTCATGCGAATTTTTTATAATCAAATAAGAAATTATATACAAATAATTCTTTTTCATATCTAACATTCAAATAGTATAACTGATTTTATATTAAGCTGTTGATTTCAATTTGTTGGCTGAGAAACTGTAACAAATATGAAGATATTTGTAAACGAGCAATGAAACAATATATTATCGATCTTGATCACTTCTATACTTTTCCTTGCAAAAAGAACTGATATAATATGTACAATTCTTGGCAAAGTGTTAGCAGTTTTGTATTTCCTATCAATTAAAAAAATATATTTTTTATGATTTTAATATAAATTTAGTTTAATAAAAAAGACTAATTTTTTGCACTTCTTATTAAAATAAAACTAAAGGTAAATATCTAAAATTAAATTTTTAAATTCATTTAGTCATACAAGAAGATTAATTTGAGAAGCTGTCAGTGAAGTACAATACACATATATGCATACATAAAAAATCCTCCTGCAGCCATGGGCTACAGTGGTCCAACTAGATTGTAATTTGATCCTCCAAAAACATCTGTCCTGAGGTACAACTTTTTCATTTGATCACTGTAGGCCAATTCTAGCAAGGTCCTGTTTCCCATTCTGCCCACCACATCCTAGGTCTTCCCCTTTTCCTGAGGCCTTAAGCACACTGTTCATAATCCTATTCACTAATCCACGGTTGTGTATATGGGCAACACAGCCAAATCAACACAGTGCCTCTCTGCATAATATGCTGCCCAAAGCTGCTTGCAAATTCCTTTGTTAACTTCATGAATATTTACAAAATCAAACCATTTGATGTCCAAGATGCTACATAAGCATCTAGAATAGAAACATCAGATTTCCTGTTATATTGCTTACAAAGGCTCAAAGTTTCACTACTATAACAAAATTTTTAAAGGACCAAACAATTAAATAACCTAATTTTAGTCTTTAACTGTATATGCATATTTTTGTACCTTTCTATAGATTCTTGAAAGTTTAAGCAGCATCTATTCTTTTGTTTATCTCATGCTACACATCATCAGTGTGTTTTACAGCTCTTGAGATAATAAACTGAGATACTTGTTCAAGGGTGCAATAACTCAAAACAACTGAAGCATCTTCTTCCTGATCACTTTTCATCATTTTAGTTTTCTCTCTGTTTATTACAAAATCTACTGTACTGCCAGTTTCATCAACAGCTCTAATGAAAGAATTCATCAGCATCATTTACCAAAAGGGCCAAATCATCAGCATTATCTAAATCAGAAATTTTCATACCTCTTACCATTTAATCCCAAAATCATCCTCTTGCAGTGTATTCTGCATAACATAATCAATATCCAAACTAAAGAGAGGAGACAAAAATGCACCCTTGTTGAAGACCAGAAACGATGCTAAACCAGTTGCTAGAAACCTTACTAACTCTCACATGCAGCTCAGTGCTATTAAATAGATAAATAATGAAAGAAACTCGACTTATTTAGTATTTACTAATAAATTACCACTTTGAAGTCGATTCAACCTTTAGAGGAAAAATTGTCTTGAGCCAGTTGGGGATACGAACCCATGACCTTTTGATAACATGTCAGGTGATCTGGACCACTGAACTACTGGCCGCCGATCAAGATCTCCTCTAATTAACGCAATGAACATTCCATTATGTCACATATAAACGCTATTCAGGCAATCTAGCCACAAGCGGCTTTCTATTTGCCTTATAGATGGAAAGTATGTCTTACAGGTATGCTGATGATAAATAATGAAAGAAACTCGACTTATTTACTAATAAATTACCACTTTGAAGTCTATTCAACTTTTAGAGGAAAATTTGTTTTGAGCCGGGTGGGATACGAATCCACGACCTCCTGATAACATGTCAGGTGCTCTGGAAATAATTATATTAGTAAATATTAAATTAGTTATATTTATTAGTAAATACTAAATAAGTCGAGTTTTTTTTTCATTATTTATCATCAGTATACTTGTAAGACATACTTTCCATCTACAAGGCAAATAGAATGCAGCTTGTGGCTAGATTGTCTGAATAGCACTTATATGTACATAATGGAATGTTCATAGCATTAATTAGAGGAGATCTTGATCAGTGTCAGGTAGCTCAGTGGTCCAGAGCACCTGACATGTTATCAGGAGGTTGTGGGTTCATATCCCCACCCAGCTCAAGACAATTTTTTCTCTAAAAGTTGAATTGACTTCAAAGTAGTAATTTATTAGTATTATATAGAGCTTTCATTATGTAGTAGTAGTAGCAGCAGCAGCATTTATTTTCACTCATAATCCATACATATATATATCACAAATTTTCATAAATGTAACAATAACAGTGGTGGAACACAAATACACAAAACCAACAAAAATCATCATCATCATCATCATCATCATCATCATCCTCAAGCAGCCATGGGCTACGGAGGTCCAAACAGACCACGCAGTTTAATTCTCCAAGCATATCTGTCCTGAGCTACATCTGCTGCATCTGGCCACTGCACACCAATTCTAACAAGGTCCTGTTTGACATTGTCTGCCCACTGCATCCTAGGCCTCCCCCTCCTTCTGAGGCCTCTAGGCACACTGTTCAATACCCTATTCGCCAATCTATAATTATCCATACGGGCAACATGGCCAAACCAGCGGAGTCTCTCTCTGCACAATATGCTGCTTAAAGGAGGTTGCAGACTCCTTTGCCTAACCTCATCATTAGTTACAAAGTTAAACCACCTAATACCCAAGATACTGCGTAAGCATCTAGAATCAAAAGCATCTAGTTTCCTGTTGTTTACACAGCGTCCAAGTTTCACTACCATAACTAACCCTAGAAAGAACCAAACTATTATACAGTCTAATTTTAGTCTTCAGGTGTATACGCCTATTTCTCCACAATCTCCATAGATTCTTAAAAGTCCCAGCAGCAATACCTATTCGTCTGTTAATCTCATGCCGCACATCACCAGTATCAGTTACATAGCTCCCAAGATAATTAAACTGTGACACCTGCTCAAGACTGCAACCATTCAGATTAACTGAATCACAACCTGCCTGACCAATTTTCATCACTTTAGTTTTCTCTCTGTTTATACCCAAACCTACTCTACTACCAGTCTCATCAACAGCTCGAATGAAAGAGTTCATCTCATCAACATCATTTGCCAAAAGGGCTAAATCATCAGCATAATCTAAATCAGAAATTTTCGTATCTCCAACCCATTTAAGGCCAAAATCTTTCCCTCGAAGTGAATTTCGCATAACATAATCAACAACCAAACTAAAGAGAAAAGGAGACAAAATGCACCCTTGTCGAACACCAGACGTAATGCTAAACCAATTGCTACAAGACTTACCAACTCTCACACATGACTCAGTGTTATTATAGAGAGCTTTCATTATGTTAACTAACTTGTCTGGTATACCATATGATCTCACAATCAACCACAAATTATGACGATCAACAGAGTCGAAAGCCTTTTTGAAATCAACAAAGCTAGCAACCAAAGGTTTCTGAAACTCTAAACATTTCTCAAGAATCTGCCTAAGTGAAAATATCTGATCCACACATCCCCTACCACTTCTGAATCCACATTGCTCATCACGCAATTGACTGTCAACCAGATTCTTAATTCTATTAAGCACAATCATGGAAAGAACTTTACCTGGAACAGAGAGTAGGCTGATACCCCTATAGTTATCACATGAACTGCGATCACCTTTTTTGAAAATAGGGATAATAATAGCTCTGGTAAAATCTTTAGGAACCATGCCTTTATCATAAAAGTTATTCAAAATTTCAGTCATCCAAGTGGTAACCAAAACATTCCCAGCTCTGAGCATTTCTGTAGTAATTTCATCTACCCCTGGGGATTTATGAAGTTTCAGTTTAGAGATAGCCAAACTAACTTCAGATTGTGTTATAGGGCCAACATTAAAGCTGCCAATGCACCTATCATCATTACAAACAATGGGAGTAGAACTAACCACATTGTTTAGAACATCACTGAAATGCTCAGCCCACCTAGCCATGAGAGAATCCTCACCTTCTATAACCTTACCTTGTTTATCCTTCAATCCCTGTATGCCTGTCCGTTTTCTACCACATAAAACATTAACTATCTGGTACAGCTCTCTGCTGTTGTGCTGCCTAACTGCTTCCTCAGCTTTGTCAGCCAAGCTATCAAGCCAAAGATTTTTATCAGTAGCTAACTGATCCTTTACACGTTTATTAAGCTCTCTGTAATCTTTTCTATTAGGACTAGTAGGGTACTGATTAAGGACATTCCTGCAGTTCCTTCTTTCTGAGATAAGCTCAATTGCCTTATCACTTAAATAATTCTGCCTCCTCTGCTCCTTTTTTCCTAAAAGAGTACTGTTTGTTTCCAAAAAAGCCTGTTTAAAATGGCCCCATTCTTCCTCAACTTCAGAATTAAGCAAACCATGACCGTCATAATGACTAAGTAACCTATCATGGTAAGCTTTAGCTATAACTGGGTCATTCAGAGCTTCAGTATTAAAGGTAAATTTTTTAACTCTAGCACAACACTTTTTAAGTTTAAGTTGCAAGACACTTTTAACAAGGTAATGGTCAGATCCAATTTCAGCTCCCCTATATGCCCTGGTATTTCTAACAGAACTAGCCCATTTGCTGTTAATTAATATATAATCAATCATATTTCTATGCAGCCCATCAGGTGAAACCCATGTGTATTTATGTATGTCGCGGTGTTTGTAATATGTGTTAGTTATTCTGAAACCATTGAGTTTACTTACCTGTAGGAGACGTTGCCCATTACCATTGCAGCTACCAATACCAAAAGGGCCTATCACCCCTCCCCAAAGATCAGAGTCAGTACCAACTTTGGCATTGAAGTCACCAAGAACAAGGGTAATATCTCCTTTCTTGACAGAATTCAAAATATCCTGAAGTTGTCCGTAAAACCTATCCTTCTCATCCTCATCAGCATCCTCAGTGGGGGCATAACAGCAGATAACATTCAAGTTTTTAATGCTTGTCTGAAATTTTGCTGTAAGGAACCTTTCATTAATGCACTCATATCCTAGAAGAGCATCACTAGCATGTCTGCTGAGCAGCAGACCCACGCCTTGGTGATGCTTTCCATCCTCCCTCCCTGCAAAGAGAAATTTAAAGTTATTTTTAAGTATCTCACCTTTACCTGTCCATCTGGTCTCTTGCAAGCCTAGAATATCTAGGTTATAGCGCTGGAATTCCTGCATGAGGACATCAAGAGAATAATCTCTATGTAATGTCCTCACGTTCCACGTTCCTGCAGAGAGAAAATGATTAGTAGGATTTTTAAAGAAATTAGGTTTATTTTAATAGGTTTACAAAAATAGAGCAAGAAAAATAAAAACCACTCACATAATTTTAGTTATTACATGCCAAAACCAAGGGGCTAAACTGTCCATCCAGGTTCCATTTTAATTACCAATATCATATTAAAACTTCAGGCAACGAATAATGGGAATAACAATCAATTCTTAATATAACTTGATACATCAGTAATAAAAGAAAAGATATTCATGAATTATAAATAAAAGATTTAAACGATTGACTGTAAAGTAGAATTCATAACAGTTAATATATGTGTATGTAATTTCTTTTTGAAGACAGTTAAATTGTTTTCATTTCTCATATCCAGTGGTAAAGAATTGTAAAATTTTGGTGTCAAATAAGCGAAGTGCCTCTGGAGAATATTCTTCTTTGCCAACAGTATTTCAAACTACTTTCACTCATAAATTGCATTCAAAGTGGTTACTCTCTTCCCATTGCTTATTATGATATAAAAGCAATAGAATTTCGTATATATTAATATTTCTGATATGATGAAAATGAAATAAAGTAGTGGGTCTAAAGTAGAAAAATTAACATTGAATACTAACTTAAATATTTTTTATGTACCATAAATAAATTATATAAATTAATATCATAATCACCTCCCCAACTACACAAACCATGCTATATATTAGAATAAACCCAGGCATAATATAGCACTGTTAAAAATTTCTTATCTACTATTTTTTGAATATGATAAAATTTAAATAATATGTACCTTAACCACTTTTTATCTTATTTGCATGCATGAGTCCTCCATTTTAAAGAAGAATTCATTTCAAACCTCAAATAATTGTAATTATATAACCTTTCTAATTTAGGGCATATACAATTGGAATTAAGAAGGCAATTAACATAATGATATTTAATATCTATTAAAGTATTTGTTTTAAGCAATTCAGAATAAAGAAATTTACTTTTATTAATATTCAGATTTCATTTATTCAAAACTAGCCACTTATGTATTTTTAAAAGATCATTTTCTACATTTGTTTCCATTTCTAAAATAGTATCTGTTGTGTAAACTACTGCAATATCATCGGCATAACATATTAATGATCCTCTTAAATGTAGATCGCATAAATGTAAATCGCATAAGTTATTAATGTAAATAAGGAACAAGATGGGATCCAATACAGAGGCTTGAGGTCCCCTTTTTTTAATTTCCCTATTCAATTTTACAGCCTGACTTCTTGCTAAAAGGTAGCTTTTAAACCAATTATTTATGTGCCCTCTTATACCACTGGCAAAGAGTTTTTTAACAATATTTCCTGATCCACCATATTGAAAGCTTTTTGTAGATCCAGAAACAGTGTCAGTGTTTTTTTACCTGCATCAATGCTTTTGTAAATACCTTCTGTTAGTTTCAGAATACATTATTCAGTGTTTTTACCTTCCTTAAAACCAAACTGGTTCTTCGAAAAAAAGCTATGTTGATTTAAAAAATTCACCTCTTTTTTTTTAACAATTTTTTCAATTAATTTAGAAAGCACTGTCAACAATGAGATCGGTCTATACTTAGTCAATAATTGTTTATCACCCAATTTGTAAATCGGGGAAATTAAAGCATATTTTAGTTAATCAATAAATTTTCCTTGTGGTGATAAATTAATTAAATAAGTAAAAACATGTAAATTATATTTAACAATAATTTGTAACATGGACACTGTAATACCATCATACCCAGAGGCTTTATTCTTACTCATTGCTGCAAATTCTTTACCAATTTCTGCATCATCTGTATTTTCCATATAAAGAGATTGTGATATACAATTTATATCACACGAATAACATAATCTATATTGATTATCAATTTCAGGGTTCAGATGTGTAATGCCTTGAATAAAATTTCTATTCATGTCATCAACCAATTCAGTTGTGTTCTCATAAGAAGGTACAATATATTTTTTTACTTTTTTCCCTAACATATCATTAATATAATTCCATTGTTTCTTATTATTTTTTCCACAGCTTTGAAAACCATACATATAGTAATTATTTTTAGCTCTCCTTATTTCTGCCTGCACTAAAATCTAATATGCACAAAAGTTTTATATTCTGTTTCAAAGGATATAATCCCTGGATATCTTTTATATTTTTGATATAATTTTTCTTTTTTATTAATTAATGTAATTACATCACTTGTAACACAATTTTTCATTTCTTTTTTTCTTTATTTTACATAAATATTTTTCTGTAAAAAAAAAAAAAATTGTACCAAGTGTCATATGCAACATTCACGTCTGAGCAATTGTTATACACATCACTAAAATCTAAAATTTTCACATGTTCTTCAAATTTATAATAATTAACAAAATCCTTAGTTTCTATAGTTGTAATTCCTGGTCCTTTCCCCACTGAATTCAGACTTTGAAACAGAATATAAAACTTGATTCAAATGTATAACAAGTGGATAATGATCAGTAAATGAGGATTCAATAATGTACACTTCGGTTCCCAAACCCATATTAGATTTAAAAAAAACATGATCTAAGCAACTTGTACTATATTTGCTTACTCTAGTAGGTGACCTAACACACTGACAGTAACCATTCTCACTCATTATATGTAAATAATCATTTACTTCTCTAGATTCTTTTAAAACATCTATATTTATATCTCCAATAAAAAGAATATTATTTATCCTCAGTATATATAGTTTCTGCTGCAGTTCTTTATTTAAAAAAATTTATTGTGTGCTCGTGAGACCTATACATTAGAATTATAAACAAATTAATGTTTTCTATGTAGAGATGCACTACCTCTGCACTTAACATATGAAAACTTAGCTGGGTAAAAGAATATGTTCCTAATTTAATATACTGTATATTTCCGCAGATAAGACTATAGTTGAATCATAAAAAAAGGTCCCCAAAATCCAGGTCGTCTTATAGGACAGATACAAAAAAAATTAGATTGAAATTTATATAAATTGAAACCATTATTACTACAACTTATCGAAAAATCTATCATATTATTTAAATACGCTATATGATAATACATTACATTGTAATAGTAAATAATACATTACATTGTAATAGTAAAACAATACTAAAACAAAATAAATATTAAAAGTTATGTTTATTGAGCTACTGAGGAAAAAACGGACAAACCATAATTATTTACTAGTACAGAGTAGGGTATGTCCACAAAATAGAATAGCCCATATGACGCTTTTGTGAATAGTCAAGGTCATTACCCGAATGCCCGAATCAGTGCGAATGTTTGCGAATAGGACATAATTCCGTATACGCTATACAGTATTATTATCCAGATGATGATCACTGATCTAAACTAAATTCATAGGCCGTTGATAATTTGGGGGCGTCTTATAGGACAGATATATGCTAAAACTATAAAACTTTGACGAAAATTTATACCTCGTCTTATCTGAAGGTTGTCTTATCTGCGGAAATATACGGTATATTAATTCCCATCCTGATTGGTTAGATTCTCTACACTGATAATAACTTATGTATCCTTCTATATTATATAATTCAACCTCTTCAGTTTTCACCCATATTTCAGACTTCAATATTTCAGACAATCTGTAATCCATCTGCTCCATTAGCACAATTAATTCATTAAGTTTTGCCTCAAACTTCTGATATTAAAGTGAATTACAGATACATTGGACAATTTATTTAAATTATGATTCTCATATTCACAAAAATCAGATAGAGTTACTGATTTTATATTATAAAACTCATCTTCTACAGAAGTACCTATACTTTCTATGACCATTGTGAAACAATACAAAAAAAACTTGAGTTGTAGTGCCTTTAGGATAATTGATAAAATGCATTTGCCTAGTCAAATTTATTTTTTACCCCTAGTCGTCCCATGGCCAAGTGGTTAGCGCGCTTGGCACTGATCAAAGGGACCTGGGTTTGAGCCCCGGGTGTATGTGTTAGCCTATGGTTGTATGTGTCATTTTTCTGCTGAGGTCCTGCCATCCTCACAGACCCTCTGCTGTGGCATATAAACTGACAGGCTCCTGTCAGACTTCTGTGGCAAGCAGCTGCTTGAGGGGGTATTTATTTTTATTTTATTTTTTATATCCAAAACAAAAAATATTAAGTTTATTAACAAAGTTAATAATGCTAAGTTTATTAACAAAGTTAATAATACCAACTCCATTAGATGGTGACACTTGTCCCATATAAAATTGTTTATCATGGGAAACAGCTATCTCGAAATAATTCTTTTGACAAAGTTCATATTCACAGTTTCTTTTCATGTCAGTAATCATCATTTCAATGTTTTGAATTTTTATCCTACACACTCTTAATATATTGAGTAAAGAAAAGAAAATTCTTAAACAAATACTATATAATAAATACACCCTTCCCACAATGAAAAACTTCCCTTCATAGAATATATTCATTAGTAGCCGATTCTTTGTCTTTTCACAAATTTCATGTATGCATTTACTTTTTCTAATAATGGTCCCTATTTCAAAAAATTTTACTCTTAGCTCTAAATAGTCAGTTCTAAGTATCTTAGCACTTGATATCTCAGTTCTAAGTATCTTTGCACTTGATATCTCAGTTCTAAGTTTTATTTTATTTATCCAATTTACACAAAAAGCATACTGCCAAGTTCCATAATACATAGAAACAGAACATGTGCTTAAATCTTCAAAAAGCAGTATCAGTGTATTTAAAATATGTTTCATACCCTTAAAGCCAATATAAAGGAAATGATAAAGAAATAAAATTACAAATTTAATATAATTCATACTCATCAACATTTAGAAATAATCTATTCATCTGAAATGGTTCCCTTGTATAGGTAGGTATTAAAAGTATTTTTAACCTTCACTAGAGTTATATGTATTTCTTCTGTCTTCAACATGTCAATGTATATTTCAATAAAGTGAGATTTTTCTAACTCAACACACATTACAACTTAATGTAATCTATTTGCTTTTCTAGAGTGATATAAACTATTACCAGTAGCTTTTACACACTGAACCCATTTACTTAATTTCAGAAACAAGCAAAAACTACTTGGACTATCCTCCAAGAATACTACCAATGAAATAAAAAGTTGCATATTAGCATCTTCTGATAGGATTGTTATGGTCAATTCTTCTCCTACAGAGGAATTTGGAAAGTTCAAAAAGTAGTATGATTTTATTGTTGTTAATTCCCCCTTATAAATATGGAAATGTACCTGTTTAAAGTGATCTGGCCCCAATGGAACAACCATTACAACTCCATATGAACTCTTTGATCCCTTACAATGTGAGAAACTATTGCAGGTATCTAATACAAAAATTGCAACTTTTCCTAGCCTTGTCAATTTTTCTGCTACCAAGTTTATGTCAAAAGCAATAACACCAACTTCGAAAAGCATTATCAATGGTTTTTGGAAAACAATTATATATAAAATGATTTGTTTCATACATAATCTTAGCAATAAGAGAGTCTATAGAAAAGGGTTCGCTGAAGCAAGTTTTTTTTACTCAACCCACATTACAATCCCATATGATATATTAGTTTTCATACATTAAAAGGAACTACTGCAAGCAGTTGTAGCATGCAATTTCATTTTGACGTAAATCATACATAAAATTAGATGAAAACAAATTAGGATCATTTCCAATATCAGAGTCAATGCAATAATATTTTGCATATTAGCAACTTGCAGGATTTCTATGTACAACTGTCTTCTTACAGAGGAATTATGAAATTTAAAGGAATAATATGATTTTATTGATGTTAAGTCTCCCTTGTAAATGTGAAATTGAACCTGTTTAAAGTGGCTCTGCCCCAGTGGAACAACCAGTACAACTCCATGTGAGCTTTTTGATCCTTGACAATGTGAGAAACTATTGTAGGTATCTAATATAAAAATAACAAATTTTCCTACTACTAAGTTCATGTCAAAAGCAATAATACTATCTACCAAAAGCACTATCAGTAGTTTTTGGAAAGCAATTACATGTAAAATGTCTTGTTTCAAAAGTTGTTTCTTGTTCAAAAGTGTGTACATAATCTTAACATTAAGAGAGTCTATAACAAAGAGTTGGCTGAAGCAAGCCTTTTTCCACTCAACAGATATTACAATTCCATATGATCTATTAGTTTCCCTATGTTGAAAGGAATTACTGAAAGCAATTGTGGGATGCATTTCAATTTTGACATAAATCACACATAAAAACAGATGAAAACAAATCAGGCACATTTCCAATATCAGAGTCAGTGCAATATAATTTTGCCTATTAACAACCTGCAGAATTTCTATGTACAACTGTTCTCTTTCAGAGGAATATGGAATGTTACAGAAGTAATATGATTTTATTGTTGTTAGTTCTCCATTGTAAATATGAAAATGTACCTGTTTAAAGTGCCCCTGCCTCAGTGGGACAACCAGTGCAACTCCATGTGAGCTCTTTGATCCTTGACAATGTGAGAAACTATTGCAGGTATCTAATATAAAAATTACAACTTTTCCTAGCCTTGTAAATTTTTCTGCTACCAACTTTATGCCAAAAACAATAGGACTATCTTCCAAAAGTACTATCAGTGGTTTTTGGAAAGCAATTGCATTTAAAATGGTTTGTTTCATACACATAGTCTTAACATTAAGAGAGTCTACAAGAAAGAGTTGGCTGAAGCAAGCCTTTTTTTGACTAACACACATTACAATTCCATATGGTCTATTAGTTTCCTCACATTGAAAAGAACTACTACAAACAATTGTAGCATGCAATTCAATTTTAACATAATTCATACATAAAAACAAATGAAAACAAATTGGGCTCATTTCCAATATCAGAGTTAATGCAATAAGATTTTGCATATTAGCAGCCAGCAGGATTTCTAAGTACAACTGTCCCCCTATGGAGGAATTTGGAATGTTAAAGAAGTAATATGATTTTATTGTTGTTAATTCTTCATTGTAAATATGTAAATGTACTTGATTGCAATTAACTTGCACCAAGTAAACAATCATTACAACTTCATGTGATCCCTTTGGTCCTTGGTATTGTGAGAAACAATTGTAAATATGTAATGCAAACAATTCAGCTCTTCCAGATATTTTCAATTTTCCTACTAATAAATATGTATCAATAACTTTGTATTCCAAAAGCATTATCAGTGTTTTGTGGAAAGCAAGTATATAAATTAGAATTTGGTTCCTAAATTTAAACTTATTATAAATTGAGCATGCAGGAATGAAGCTCTGTCATTCAGATAAGTTATCAGCAACAAAACCTTGCATTTTGTCAGATTTATTATATGTAGTCCTTACTATGATGGTACTAGGAATTTCAAAAAAAAAAACATTATGTACACAATTAAATTCCCTTTTCCTTTGTTCACTATTACTTGTTTTTAATAGTCACATTTTTATTCACCATATATTGCAATACATATTTAGAAATAAGATAGATAAATGTTATACCCATTTGCAGCAGGCTATAGAATATTCTAATTAATAATTTATTGTAATCAGTTAGAAAGAGTAAAATCTTTTTGTTTCTACAGCAGTTGCTAACAGAAAGTATCAGGAACAAATCTGTTATTGTAATATGAAAAAGAATCATACTACATTGTAAACAATGTACTATTTTCCAAAATGCAAAGCTTATTAAATCTACAAGAATATTTTTATGCTTTAAACATACAGGAAAATTAAAATTCTTCAGAATAAGATTTATATCTAAATCTAAAATTTGTTTTACCTCTGAGAAGTCCATACTATATATATAGACATCATAATATATTAACCTTTTTATATTAACGACAATAAGTCATCTTCATCTATTATTCTAAATATTCTTGATTCTGAAGACTTTCTTAAAAAGATATTGCCTTCTTTTATCCATGCATACTGGTACTTATTCTATATCTTGAATTGTTTAACTACAAAAAAAAGTCTTTTTACATATTTTGGTAGGTGCTCATTTATGTGTATATTAGTATTCCTAAATTTACTGCTTATCACATTTGCTGTTAAATTCTTGTTTTCCTTTGCTATTAGTATCCATTTATCTCTTATCTTCTTAAAAATAATAAATAAATACCCCATCAAGCAGCTGCTTGCCACAGAGGTCAGTTTATGTGCCAAAGTAGGTCTGAGAGGATGGCAGACCCTCAGCAGAAAAACGACACAAACAGCCATGCCTTACCCGGGGCTCGAACCCAGGTCCCTTAGATCAGTAGCCAAGCACGCTAACCACTCGACCACTTATCCTTAAATATAACTCGAAATGGCTTAGGTTTGTTTTTATTGATTGTTGGAACTCAATGAGCTGTTTCAATTTTATCCTTTTCCCTTATTTTCAATATATTAGCAACTTTTTCAATTATATCATTTATATTCTCACCTGTTTCTTCAGGTAGTCCTACAATTTCAATGTTATTTGCTTTTGATCTTTCTTCTAATTCATTTACATCTTTTCTAATTTCTTTGATCTCTTGTTTCAAGTCACTGTTTTCACTGGATAAAGCCTGATTTTCCCCTTTCAATTTATCAAACTGAGTTTTAAATTCCTTGAATGTTTTTATATGATCTTGTAACACTTCATAATTAAAATCCAAGGATCTTTTTATTTCCTTTATATCAGTCCTAATACTATCACTATCCTTCTTTAGATCATTTCTAAAACTATCATTGTCCTTCTTTATATCATTTCTCAAAGCAATAGTTTCTTCTCTTATGTCATTTCTACTGCCAATTACTGACTCCCAAATTTCATTTTTGAGAGAACTAACTATTTCTCTCAATGAAGACAATTCTTCCTTTTGGTGTTCTCCTGTAGCTATTTCCATATATTTACAGTGTTCTTTTTCAAGAACTTCTTCTGTTTTCAAAAGTGTGTCCTTATTTCTGATCATGCATTTGGGACACTTCCAATTCTTCCTTTTATCCCTGGTGAAGTTTCTAAACTTAATTTCATTTAGTCCAACACAATTAGGATGAAAGAATCCTTTACAGCCATTTTCACAGCATATACCTTCTCTTTCCTCATATATAGAGTTCGGACAGGAATTACATATAAGTTCAGACATTTTACAAATCAAGATGTTTATATTCTTATCTATTCATGTGCATTAGACACATATATCTTGCATTTATTATTTCTAGTAATGTATTCTCCCGTTAAAGATGCATTTAAACGTAGAATGTAATCTCACTTTACAGAGCAATCAAATCTTAATACTGGTCTCTGTAGGCTTCCCTTTACATTATTCCTAAGTCAAATTATCATGACATTTAAACCATTCACTTCATTATTCTCTTAAAAAAACACCCACCTTCTTCTGTAATCTCCAAATCTTATAAAATAATTTAAAAATATTCAAATAATTTGATGTATCAGAGTGATAAACACTGCTTCCTACTCACCCATCATCTTGTTGCCAACTAACTTAACAACTTAACAAACTTGTCTTGTATGCCATATGATCTCACAGTCAATCACAAATTATGATGATCAACAGAGTCAAAAACTTTTTTGAAATCTATGAAGCTAATAACCACATGTTTATGAAATTTTAAACGTTGCTCAATAATCTTCCCGCAGTGAAAAAATTTCATCTATACATCACTTATCACTTCTAAATCCACATTGTTCATTACACAGTTGTTTATCAACCTAATTCTTAATTCTATTAAGCATGATAATGCAAAGAACTTTACCTGGAATTCAGAGTATACTGATCCCCTATAGTTATCACAAGAACTGCAATCACCTTTTTTAAAAATCCGGATAATGGATGCTGTGGTGAAATCTTTAGGGACAACACATTTATCAAGCAATTTTCAAAAATTTATGTTCTTTCATATGACAACAGAAATGTTCCCAGCTGTAAGCATTTCAGTAGTAATTTCATCAACAGCTGGTAATTTATGTAGTTTTTTTTAATTTATAGATAGCAAAAGTAACTACCGAATGTGATATAGGGCCAACACTAAAGCCAGTAATGCATCTATACTCATTACAAACAATGGGAGTAGAACTAACCACATTGTTTAGAACAAGTGTGCTCAAATTCCACCCTGCAGATAATCCAGTCCTTTTAACAGTTTTATCTGGCCTGTATGAAAATTGGAAAATATAAAATAACATTTTTTTAATCTGGCTTTCTGGCTTTGCTAAAGTAAATGATGTTTTAATAAGAAGATAGACAAAAATTTCAATAACATCATACAACTCGTCATAATGTTATTAAAGACAAATGTTTAACAGCTCATTCTGGGATCCAGTTCCATTCTCATACTGCTTCAACAAGTGAATTTCAATTTTGATCTTAAAATAAACTTAATATTTATTTTTTATTGTAAAAATGCAATGAAATGTAAGAGCAATGTTAAACGTTTTTTGTTTGTTTTATTTTACCCTGCACCCAACTACTAGTTGACAGCAAACATAATATCTTTCTGTTTGGTCCTTTTACCAAAAACATTTGTGCACCTATTGTTTGAAACATCTCTAAAATTCTCAGGCCACTAGCTATGACATAACCCTCACCTTCAATAACCTTATGTTTATCCTTTACTTCCTTTGTAATAGTCTTTCTTCCCATATAAAATATTAATTAACTGAATTCTCTGTTGTATTGTCTAGTTGCTTCCCCTGCTTTGGCAGCCAAGATGTCAAGCTAAATATTCCTCTCAGCTCTTAACTGATCCTTTACCTGTTTATTAAGAGCTTTTAGTAATGCCATGTATTAGGATTAGTATGATATTGATTCCGTTTATCCCTGAAGTTTTTCTTTCAGAAACATCTCTAGTGCCTTATCACTTAAATGACTTTGATCTCCTCTGCCCCTTTTTTACCCAAGAGAGTACTCTTAGTAACAAGAAAACCATATTTAAACTGATTCCATACTTCCTCAACTTCAGTAGTAAGCAAACCATGACTATCATAGTGACTGAGTAACCTATTATGGTAAGCTTTGGTTATATCTGGGTCTTTTAGAGCTTCAGTGTTTAAAGGTAATTATCTTAAACTTGGCACAACATTGTTTAAACTTCAGTTGTAAAACACTTTTGACTTGGTAATGGTCAGACCCCATTTTGGCTCTCCTATAAGACTGGTACTCCTAACAGAACTAGCCCATTTACTGTTAATATATAATTGATTATATTTTTATGCAACCCAAGACTTTCTCAACAGAATTCAAAATATCCTGAAGTTGTCAATAAAATGTGTCTTTCTCTTTCTCATCAGTCTTCTGTGGGTGCATAACCTGCAGATAACATTCAAGTCTTAAATCTTAGTTTTAAATTCAGTCATCTTTCATTAATGCAGTCATATCCTAGAAGAGCATCACTGGCTTGTCTGTGGGGAAGCAAACCTATAACAGTATTCCAAACCAAATCAAGGAACTCCAATCCTTTTTTTTTTCTGGATTCAGCCATATTTTTGTGTTAAAATCCCATCTAACCCTAAGACCTAATCAGTAGATCCTTTTTTCTATCTCAGTTCTGAGCCTTGTGGTCATTGTAACCTTACCAATTGCATAGGGAAAAAAGCAGTGCTACTCAGGAGTAAAACAATCCATTTCAATAAACCATGGTCTTATGCTCCAGAAAACTTCAAATCATATTAATTGCAATTTCAAATGAAATTTTTACTTTTTACAAAACACATTGCATTTTACACAAAACTATTATTTACAGGAGGCAAATAATTAAGTATTACCTAAGCACAAAAGTATGTTCAAGGCCATTGATTTTATCTTCGGTCATGCAGTTGTATCTTATAAAGCATTTTGTGTAGCTATTGATGTATATTCAAATGGTACACAAAACATTTTTAAACATGCTGTTTAAATTGTATTCTGTAAATAGTTGGCTACTATAAGAAATTACAAATAGGAATGAGTACCATAACAAGTATAAGTATGACCACAAACCAAAACAAAATGTATTATTGAACACATACATTTTAATTTCAGAAAATCAAATAAAAAGCTAAAAGAATATTTTGTAATTATTACAAAAGGTATTAACAATATACTATATTACAAAAAGTAACCAGACACTTCCATGTTATGTGAATGGAAAACCAATTCAAAGCTCTTTAACTTTGCAAATAAGTTTTTTGGGGAAAAATGTTATAGGGGATAGCTGAAGATCACACTCAAAGCTCTCTAAATATCTATTTTCCACACTATTCATTTAATATACTGGTTTCCATAAAGTAAGGAAAAATGAGAAAAATTGCAGTAATTCGTCAAAAAATTGTGCAATCCTCACCAAATTTGTTCATGTAACCATTAAAGTAATGCCGAGTGAACATATTGTATGCAAATTAGTCTAGGTTGCATCAGTTTGCACAATCGGATAGCGGCATTGAAACGAGTGTTTTTGAGTGGATCGTTATTTTGTGTTGTAAATATGAGTAAAGAAATTTGAAATAGCCATTTTGTGCTAATGACTTCGAAAGATCATTTGCCAAATGAACTGTGGTGGAGAGATATTGGCGCATTATCAAAGCTGTAACTGTCTCTTTGACATGTCCCCAGTAACATCTGTCAAAGTCAGTCAGACATGGCAGGATCTGAATATCAGTCATTCTGTGGTCCATAGACTGTGGAATCACGAATTCTTAGCACGAATTCTGCATCTCAGAGGTTTAGCTGAGGAAGAACTAGAGTTACGACTGCTGTACAAGACCGATATCTGCGATTAACAGCATGAAGGAGCATGACATCTACTCCCTCTCAGCTATGATCCTCCCTTGCAACAGTCACTGGGAAGATTGTATCAGCTTCTACTGTGCATAGGTTTCATAAGGGAGGTCTGTACGCCAAAAGGCCAGTAAATTGTATACCCCTTATGTCACAGGAGAGAATGGTTGAATTGAGCATGCATGCATGTTAACTGGACAGAAGAGCAATGGAAGTCCGTACTCTTCACAGATGAATCCAGATATTGCTTGCAGAGTGATTCTGGACATTGTTTGATATGGAGAAAACTAGGTACCTGCTATCATCCCAGTAACATCTGTCAAAGAGACAGTTACAGCAGAGGTAGTATGTGTTTGGGGTGGCATTTCCTTAGGTGGATGCACCACCTAAAGAAACTAGCTGAAAATTACACTCAGATCACCTAGTTCAATAAAGTGTATTATTGAACAAATATATTTAAATTTTAGAAAAATGAAAAGCTAAAGGAATATTTTGTAATTATTTAGTGTATTTTTATTATAGTATAATTTTTTATTAGTATAATTTTATTATATAGTGGGAACCTCAATGCTCAAAGGTATAGAGATGACGTCCTGGACCCTTATGTATGTCCTTAAGCTGGTGCAATAGGTGAAACATTCATCTTACAAGACGATAACATTTATCCACACAGAGTTCAACTAGAGACTATTATGTGCATGGAGTGGCCGGCTCGATCTCACGACCTAAATCTGATTGAGCAAGTGTGGGATGCTCTAGGGAGACGTGTTGCTGCACTCAAACCGCCACCTGAAACAAAGGGGGGCTTATTACTGCTTTAAAGGAATAATGGTCATTACTCCTTACTGAGTTGATTCACAAGATCATAAACAACATGGAACATCGCTGTTGTGTCTGCATTGCTGTAAGGGCTGACCACACTCTTTATTAAAAAACTTTGACCATTGCATTCTGACACCTCATTTTTGGACAAGTTCCTGTATTATTTTTTGACAAAAAATGTTTCTAGTGTAAAATATTTTATGCCATTTTGGAACTAGCATTGTAATTCATGTTTCCATCAAATTTTATTAAAATCATTCATATAGTTTTTATTTATCATAATTTTTCTGAGTTTTCCTTAATTTATGGAAACCAGTGTATTTCAAGAATTGTAAAAGCTGAAACATTTAACTGTAGCTTTTGCTACTCATGAAAATTTACATCAAAAGCTAAAACACAAGTGTTATAAGAATTATTTGCTAACATAAATGTAATATTTGAGCCTGTGTAAGGATTTTTTTTTCACTTTTCATTAATTAGGAAGTGAGGAATGTTTAGTAAATGTGACAGTAGCATCTTCTTTTATATGTTCCAACTTCAGTAACTCTTTAAATATTAAGTGGATGTTGTTGAAAATTGAGATTTAGAGAGATTTGAGTGAGATCTTCAATTTGTCTCAAGTGGCATTTTTCTGTATAAAACATTTTCAAGGTTAAGAAGTTTTGAATATTGCATTCCATTCACATAACATGTAAGTACCCAGTTACTTTTTGTAATATAGTGTATAGTAATATTTCACATTTCTTTTGTTCCCTGTTGTGAACAATTATGCCTTTCACAGTACCATATTTCACTTTTTCACGAGTAAAAATTAAAAGTCATGGAGGTAGCAACATGACTGTTAGCATGCTATTCACAACCATGATTCTGCATTACTAATGAGCAACTATGAAGCAAATTGTGTGATAGATACTCTTAAAGTGGCAATAGGTGATTCTTTGCTTTTTTCAAAAACCATACAAATGGACATGCAACATGATTTTCATGCTTATTAACTTTTTTTTTTTCCTTTTTGTATTTTTCATTACTCAGAATTAAATGCTGTTTTGGTACGTACATTGCCTTTTGCTGTTCATTATTTCACAATAAGATTCAGAAGTTGCTTTAAAAAAAAAGATACACTTTAAATGTTAAGAGTTGTGAGCATATTTCTAAATTTAAAAAATATTAAAACCATTATGGCTCCTAAACATAAATTAAATGTGGCCAAAAGAGAGCATGAAGTTATGTTTTTCAATAATAGATAATAAGCCCATCATTGGAGGTTAATTTCACCATTAACTTACAACACCATGAACCTTAAAACAACCTGAAAGAAGGTAATGAAAGTTGATTCCTTCATGGAAAGAAGCATCAACTTAAAGACAAACGTTCAGTACCTTCCTGTGCAAAAATTTATTAAGATTTAAAAGTGAAATGAAAGCAGCTCCAAATCGTGTAGCATTCATGACTCCAGCCTATTCCTCCTTCCCCTGTAGCTTCACTCCCTTCAACATTTCTCACCTCATCATCTTGATTTTGTAGGTTATCTAATTCATTATTTATTCAATTTAATAACCTTTGCCTCTCTTGTGCTTAATCCACTTGTTGCCTGTCCATGTTCCATGGTTGCTGCATAGTTGTAATGTGTTACAGTTAAAACATTTGCTCTCCATTTTCATGGGTATACAAATTAAAAATATTTTTCCCATTATTTTCCTTACTTGCCAGTTGTTGATTTACCATTCACTGTTTATTTCCAGGAAACTAACCCTTTTTAATGCCAAGTTGTACATTTTTTTTTCATATAGATGTGGGTAATGGGTTGAAGATCCGTGGCCTAGGTTATGCAGTTACCTAATTCCATTGGCAGATGGGCTCATAAATAAGTAATAACTGAAAAATAATGAGTGAAAGCTTTTATAAGGAGCTACATACTATTATGAATTAATGAATCCTATGGTGCAATAGGGACTAATCCATTTGTTGAAACAAGAATACAAGCTTTTAAATGTTAATAGCAATAAATTCAGTATGTCATTTTGGGTGCTGATATAAAACTATTAAATTACATGTATTGTATTTCACCTGTACAGCACAATAAAAGGGGCCAGTGATATTTCTTCACTCAAACTCAGTTTTCAACTTATTGCTGGTTAGACCACTGTTGCACCAGGTCCTCATACAGTGTTATATCATAGTTGTTTTTTATGATTTCATCAAACAACTAAAAGTTGGACAAAATTTATGGTAAAAAGATTTAATCACAGGACTTTTATTATCTGGTTGTAACCTTTTCTGGTTTGTATTTACATTTAAATTCATATAAGATTTGTTGTTAAAGTAGGAACATCATAATATGCATATTACAGGGAAAAGTTCATTTATATATGCATGTAACAAACACATGCTTAATATTCCTAGATCTATAAATCCAGATTTTAATATTTGAATGTGTTAATGATGACTTGTACATTAAAATTATACCTTATGCCACCGAGAATATTAATGTTTATAAGTGGTATTACTTTGTAAATACAATTTGTGTAGGTGTTGCAGTTTTTACTATAATTTTAAACATGCATTCTCTTTCATGTTTATAAGTGTTAAACAGTTATTTAGTTGAATATGTGGGTGTCATTAAAGACATAATGTCTATGTGCCAATTTTAACTATATAGTGTAAATAATTTGCCTCACTATGTATATAACTTAATAGAAAATTATATTAGTTTTGTATTTATTCATCTGATTATTATAGAAAATTATATTAGTTTTATATTTATTCATCTGATTATTCTAGTCACCAGATATGGGATATTGAAAATATTAAGATTTTTTATATGTTTGTTCTAGATATTGTTTCCTTTTCAAAATTAAATTCAACATAGTGGCAGTTAAATTTAATTATACAACTTTTGCAGTTTGAATAATTTTCTTTCTCTTTGATCAGTATTTTAAATAGTGCATTAAAAATTTGTTTTGGTTCAGCATTCTTTGTAATACACCTCAAGCACATGTATGCATAAACACTGAATGTATAAAAGAATGATCACTAGATATATTATGGCTTCTTATTGAATATTGTTCTATCTGTAATAAAAATAATTTTACAAAACGTGCAATTCCATGAATTGCTTAAGCAAAGCATTAAACAGTTAAACTATATGCCAAAAATATAAAATTTAGTAATTTTTGACAAAATATATCTGTGAAATGGTTCCACTAACATGATTGTTTAATTATACTGTTCATATTTTACCTTATTTTTAAAGACAGGTTATTAAAGAATGCTAAAAATTGCCTTGTTCTTAGTTTTGAGTCATTTTTGTAAAAAAAAAAAGTATGTGTTTGTGGGGGAAAAATGCAGTAATAATGTACATAACTGGAATAGCAATTTATAAATAAACACATTGCTTTTATTAAATATGCATTTTTAATAACGTTTTTGCAGAAAATACTACAGACATAATTCATATCCATGAGAGTATTAGAATGCAAAAGCATGCCATATTTGTACATAAAGTATCATAACAGTTGCCTAAAGATAAACTGAGCTGAACTTAGTAGATTTATATGTGATAGCTCTGAGCAGCAGAGTATTAAAAAAATCATAATATACTAATCTAGTAGTTTTGCTCATTTGCAGTTTTAAGGTTTACTTTATAAATTTAGAGGGTATCAAAAGAATTTCTGCATATGTATAGAATAATCTTTAATTCAGCTATAGTTATAAACTGTTAAGAGTATTTTAATTAATATTCTTAATTGTCCATCACAATCCTGGTTTTTTTTTTTTCTTTTAAAAAATATATTGATAATGAACAAGCAGGATACTACCAACACTTTGGGGGTTTTCCTAGTCATAAAACCATTTCAGTTTTATGATGAAGCCTTTTATCACTATCATGACTGTATGTCATTAACGTTAAAGAACTTTCGTCTCATGCATGAATGTGTTCAGTGCTATTAATCAATCTCTTCATTTGGTGCATATGTAACTTAGCACTGAAAAAAAGTAAAAACCTGAGCATTAAACTTTATATTTATGATATCTCATATTTTATGTGATTCTACTCATTGTCTAATGTACATTAAGATATTAAAATTTTAAAATTATGATCAAATCAAGGTGTAAAATTATACATTAAACTTTACATATACATAAAATCATTTTTTTAAAGATAATTTTTTTATTTTGGCAGAATTTAAAAAACTGGAAGAAAAATTGATTTTTTTACCTTCAGTTTGAATATATAAACACCTAGACGCAGCATTAACACATGTTCTTTCTCTCTTTCCCTTATCATCAGACCCAGAGTTTGATTTTTTTTTTCTCTCTGTAAGAATAAGTCATTGAATTATGAACCATTCTCTAGGTTAGGTTTGAAAAAGCTGATATTTATACTTAAAAGCACACTGCTAATAAAAGGTTACAAGATGTTTTAAAGTAAGCAGTAGATGTAATCATAATGCAATCTATCGTGAACTGTTTCTCAAATCAGTGAGCAGAGGTCAAAATGTTTCACCGTTCAAAAGAATTTTCATTTCATCCTGTCACTTTTTCATTGGTAATACCAATTTGGTGTCCTAAGATTTGCACTTCATGAGAATTAACAGAAATTTAGTGCGTTTTCCAGTTCCATTTCACTTATCCACTGTGCATAAGCCAAAGTTATAATAAAACATCACTTATTTGTTTTGCAAAATTATCTGTTTGCAAAACATCTGCATACGGCATTGGCTAGTATTGTGAATTGCTTTCACATCATAAAACTAAAAATCAGCATTGCTAGCTTTCAGTTTCATAAAAGGTAAGTTGAAAGAAATAACCAAAATCTTTTCTTACGTATGTTATAGATTCATACATATATCATAGATTCATACATACAATTTTCATAACTGATTATGTAAAGGAACAAAAAAAAGAAATTCTTCTCTGCTACAGAGGTAGTTATCCTTACACAGTAGATCCTTTACACATTTATTACGTTCTCTATAATGCTTTCTATTAGGACTAGTAGGGTATTGTTGAAGGACATTCCTGCAGTTCTTTCTTTCCGAAATAAGCTCAAGTGCCTTATCACTCAGATAATTCTGTCTCCTCTGCTCCTTTTTTTCGTAAAAGAGTACTGTTAGTGCCCAAAGAAGCCTCTTTAAAATGATCCAATTCTTCCTCAACTTCAGTAGTAACCACACTATGACTGTCATAATGACTAAATAGCCTCTCATGGTAAGATTTAGCTATAACTGGGTCTTACAAAGCTTCAGTATTAAAGGTAAAATATTTAAACCTATCACAACACTTTTTAAATTGCAAGACACATTTAACAAGGTAATGGTCAGATCCAATTTCAGCTCCCCTATATGACCTGGTATTCCTAACAGTACTAGCCCATTTGTTGTTAATTAATATATAATCAATCATATTCCTATGCAGCCCATCGGGTGAAACCCATGTGTACTTATGTATGTCGTGGTGTTTGTAATACGTGTTAGTTATTCTGAATCCATTGAGTTTACTTACCTGTAGAAGACGTTGCCCATTGCCATTGCAGCTACCAATACAAAATGGGCCTATTATTGCTCCCCAAAGGTCAGAGTCAGTACCAACTTTGGCATTGAAGTCACCAAGAACAAGGGTAATATCTCCTTTCTTCACAGACTTCAAAATATCCTAAGTTGTTCGTAAAACCTATCCTTCTCATCCTCATCGGCATCCTCAGTGGGGGCTTACAGCAGATAACATTCAAGTCTTTAACGCTTGTCTGAAATTTTGCTGTAAGAAACCTTTCATTCAAAATATCCTGAATTTGTTCGTAAAACCTATCCTCATCCTCATCCTCAGTGGGGGCATAACAGCAGATAACATTCAAGTCTTTAACGCTTGTCCGAAATTTTACTGTAAGAAACCTTACATTAATGCACTCATATCCTAGAAGAGCATCACTAATGCGTCTGATGAGAGCAGACCCATTCCTTGGTGATGCATATTGTTGTCCCTCCCTAAAAAGAGAAATTTAAGATTATTTTTAAGAATCTGACCTTTATCTGTCCATCTGGTCTCTTGCAAGCCGAGAATATCTAAATTATAATGGTGGAATTCATGTGTGAAGACATCAAGAGAAAAAGCTGTGTGCAGAGTCCTCACATTCCAACTACCTATGGAGAGAAAATGGTTAATGGGATGTTTAAAGAAACTATGTTTATTGAGAGAGAGAATGCCGACAATATCAAACAGCTCCCTAATCGCAGACATGGGGCAAAGACCCGTTCCCCCACCAGTAAAGGCTGAAGCCATCTACACTGGAAGACTTCCTCCAATGTAGAATTTGACGATGCCAGTAGAAGCAAAGTGTTAAGGTGCCTGCGATGACCTCTTCTCAGGATTATCCACCAGCTGATAAACATATCCTGTGAATCTATTCACTTGGGGCTGTCAACCCACAAACAGAAAACACAGCGGAAGATTTTCCCTCCACAGAAGCCCACCAGTGCAGCAAAATCAGGATCCATAATCAAGCTCAGAGCCATAATTCCATTCAGGTTGATATATATGGTCAGCACCAGGACTCTGTGTGGTTGATCACTCTTCAGCAGGGTAGAAAAAAAAAGACGTAGCCATAGTTGTCCAGATCAGTAGGCCACACTAATCTGGCAGCCCTCTTACTTCCGTTCACTTCCACAAGAGATAATCTCGTTTGAAAGGTACTAACGGTCTGCACCACGAGAAGGCGGGGTCGGACATTAGGTGCTAGGCCTGGCCGGTTCTATGCATCATCACAGGGGATTGGTGAATAGCTCTCCGTCCAGTGACTACCTAGCTACCATATACAGACCTTAAAATATATATATTTAACTTATTAATCATTTACATTGTGAAAAACAATGATATATGTGTTAAAATTGATATACAAATTTGATACGAATGCTACCGAGAAGCCGTAATTTTAGCGTAGTAATTTGAATACATTCAAATTTTGAAGCATAAATGGTACATTAAAGAATGTGCTATAAATAAATTTAGTCTAAAACTACCTACCGGATATTTTTAACATCTAGAATGATAGCGGGTGAAAAATTAAATACCACATTTGTTTTAGACCGCATAGAAAAGAAAATGAGTCATTTAGAATTCTATCTTTACCTTTTTTTTCCATGATGATCCTATCACTTACAAATTCATGTTTAAATTTCTCATTATACTTTCCTGGCAATGAAAACATAATGTTCCTTAGCTTTCACTACTTGAAAATACTTGGCCCTGTGAACGTATTTATTTTAAAATACCTAATTTAAACAGGGCATAATATTTTAATGCCCAAGAAATATGGAATTGGAATATTAAGAAATGGATTTTTTTTATTTCTTAGAAGTTCAATAAAGCATAATTTCTTTGATGTAAAATATGACATGGTACTTTGAGGGAATGGTCAATGAACTATAATCAATCATTCTATTCCATATTGTCACAGAACTTCAAAAGTAGCTTCTCATTAACTTCTAACATAAATCTTTAGGAAATATGGCTGAAAGAAATTAACTTTCGCAATCAAATCAATTTCAATATCTGTTTTTAACAATATTCAATCAGTATTTAAATGGCTATAACATTTCAAACTTTTACCAACAAAAGCATTTTAATAAAATTATAAAAACAGTGATTACTATTGAAATTACCTTTTATTTTTGCTATTCTAGTAGTTGTTCTAACACATTGTTTTTGTTGAATATTTAAACTTCCGTAACTGTCAAAATATACAATATATTGTTCAAAAAACACATAAGCTTTGAAAAAAAAACTAAATCTTATGATTATCTTAATTCGCATTTTCACCTAAAGTAGTTATTCTAAAAGTAAAGAGTTCCAGTATTGGCGATTATGCAATATTCAGTGTTCCTTATATATATATATACATTATTCATGTTTTCTTTTTAAAGAAAAAGAACTTAAAAAATTATATATTATATATATTTAAAAAACAACAATCTTTCACAAGATTCTATACAGGGTTAATCTGAAAAAGTGGGCAAAACTTTACGGGGTGGTAGAACGCAGCTATACGAGCAACATTCGTCATAGAATGTATGGTCGGAACGCAAGCGGTGAGAACTTAAAAGGTAGTTTTCCACTGTTGCATTTAAAGAATGAACACAAGAAGGAGAGGAGATACTCTGTGCCTCACTTGCATTCCCGTCCGCCGCACCGTACACAAAGTGCATATCCGCCATTTCGTGTTTAGTATAACCAGCCATCCTCTCGGCAATCCACGGTAGAAATGCCGTTGGATGCGAGGACCGACCCATTTATACCATTTCCAACGCCACCTAGCGGCTCGCCGTTTGCGTTCCACCCATACTTTCTATGACGAATATTGCTCGTATAGCTGCGTTCTACCACCCCGTAAAGTTTTGCCTACTTTTTCACCCTGTATAGTGTGCTACAGTACGACTGTATCTGTTATGAACTCATATTACATATCTTTATACTGAAATAAAGATTACTGGCCAGGCCTAGCATCTAAGGTCCGACCCTGCCTTCTCGTGGTGCAGACCGTTAGTACCTTTCAAATGAGATACTCTCTTGTGGAAGTGAACGAAAGTAGAGGGCTGCCAGATTAGTGTGGCCTACTGATCTGGGCAACTATGGCTACTTTTTTTTTTCTACCCTGCTGAGGGGTGATCAACCACACAAGGTCCTGGTGCTGACCATATAAACCCACTGGACGGGACAGATATATGGCTCTGAGCTTGATTATGGATCCTGATTTTGCTGCACTGGTGGGCTTCTGTGGAGGGAAAATCTTCCGCTGGGTTTTCTGTTTGTTTGTGGGTTGACAGCCCCAAGTGAATAGATTCACAGGATATGTTTATCAGCTGGTGGATAATCCTGAGCAGAGGTCATTGCAGGCACCTGAACTCTTTGCTACTATTGGCATCGTCAAATTCTACATTGGAGGAAGTCTTCCAGTGTAGATGGCTTCAGCCTTTAGTGGTGGGGGAACGGGTCTTTGCCCCATGTCTGCGATTAGGGGGCTGTTTGATATTGTCGGCATTCCCTCTCTCAATAAACATAGTTTCTTTAAACATCCCACTAACCATTTTCTCTCCATAGGCAGTTGGAATGTGAGGACTCTGCACAGAGCTTTTTCTCTTGATGTCCTCACACAAGAATTCCACCATTATAATTTAGATATTCTCGACCTGCAAGAGACCAGATGGACAGATAAAGGTCAGATACTTAAAAATAATCTTAAATTTCTCTTTTTAGGGAATGACAACAATTTGCATCACCAAAGCATGGGTCTGCTCTCATCAGACACATTAGTGATGCTCTTCTAGGATATGAGTGCATTAATGAAAGGTTTCTTACAGCAAAATTTCAGACAAGAATTAAAGACTTGATTGTTATCAGTTGTTATGCCCCCACTGAGGGTGCCGATGAGAATGAGAAGGATAGGTTTTACGGACAACTTCAGGTTAATTTAAATTCTGTCAAGGAGATATTACCCTTGTTCTAGGTGACTTCAGTGCTAAAGTTGGTACTGACTCTGACCTTTTGGAAAGTGTGATAGGTCCCTTTTTCATTGGTAGCTGCAATGGCAATGGGCAACTTCTCCTACAGGTAACTAAACTCAATGGTTTCAGAATAACTAACACTTATTACAAACACCGTGACATACATGAGTACACATGGGTTTCACCAGATGGGCTGAATAAATATGATAGATTATATATTAATTAATAGCAAATGTGCTAGTTCTGTTAGGAATACCAGGTCATACAGGGGAGCTGAAATTCGATCTGACCATTACCTTGTTGAGAGTGTCTTTCAGCTTAAACTTAAGAAGTGTTTTGCAAAGGTTAAAAAATTTAATTTTAATTCTGCAGCTCTTAAAGACCCAGTTATAGCCAAATCTTACCATGATAGGTTACTTAGTCATTATGACAGTCATGGTTTGCTTACTACTGAAGTTGAGGAAGAATGGGCTTTTTTTTTAAAACAGGCTTTTTTGGAAACTAACAGTACTCTTTTAGGGAAAAAGGAGCAGAGGAGGCAGAATTATATGAGTGATGAAGCACTTGAACTTATTTCAGAAAGAAAGAACTGTAGGAATGTCCTTAATCGGTACCCTGCTAGTCCTAATAGAAAGCATTGCGGAGAGCTTAATAAATGTGTAACGGATCATCAGTTAGCTGCTGATAAGAATCTTTGGCTTGGCTGACAAAGCCGAGGAAGCAGTTAGGACAGCACAACAGCAGAGAGCTGTACCAGATAGTTAATGTCTTGTGTGGTAGAAAACGGACAGGGATAGAAGGATAATTGTGCCTTCAAGCAGTATATTGTGCAGAGAGAGACTACGTTGGTTTGGCCATATTGCCCGTATGAATAATTATCGATTGGCGAATAGGGTTATGAGCAGTGTGTCTAAAGGCCTCAGAAAGAGGGGGACCTAGGATGCGACTGGCAGACAATGTCAAACAGAACCTTATTAGTATTGGTGTGCAGTGGCCAGATGCAGTAGATGTAGCTCAGGACATACTTGCTTGGAGAACTAAATTGTACGGGTTGGACCACACAGAACTCCGTATGCCATTGCTGCTTGATGATGATGATGATAATATATTTGAAATAATCGTTTAAAACCACTCGAAAGTGATCACTACGATATTGCCAAGGTAGCAGCTTGTTCCAACCATGGAGGTAGGAAGATAAGGAGATGCCTTAACGCGCTTTCCCTGTGGAAGGAAAATGATGCTTACCCAGCATTGCGATAGCCATGTTGTTGCATTCCAAACAAACCGTCTGCCGCTGCAATCAAGCCTACTTACACTCAGGTTTACTGTGCGATTCGTGCAGCCGTAAGCTGAACAGGCTGCCAAAATACAAATGGCGACAAAAATTAGTATAGGTGAGTAACTACTGATCAATGTTTTGAATAGTACAACATGGCTGCCGTAGCATCATTTTCAAGTGCTTAGGGGTCCTCCTCTTATCTTCCTACCTCCATGGTTCCAACAAAGAAGGTCTAAGGAGAAGAAGGCTAGCTTCGCACAAGCGTAAGTGGCGCCGTTCTGCGGAATTTTACCGAAGCTGAACGTGGCAAATTGATGTGCATGCACAAAAACAACTGTAAGGGGCGATCTGCGCATGCGCAGTGCAATCATTTTTAGTCCACTGCAGCTGTGGTTTGTCTTACTCTTGGCATATTTATTGCGATTTAATCAGTGTTTCAACCTGTCTAACACCCATGACTGTTTGGCATAGTGATAGCTGACCCTAAAGTTATTCAGTGAGTATTTTATCCCGTTCAGGAGTATATATTACGATACCTGGAAAAGCCGTTGTATGTTTATTTTAAGTAATTTTGCAGAATTTTTGAAATTAATATGTAAATTAATACATTTAATCATCTTGCGAACATGTAAGTCAATGTATGTTGCAGTTTGGTGTTCCCTGGAGCATATCGACATATATAGGTGTCTGCAGTTTGTTCTAATAGTAAATTTTTTTATGGTTGATACGAGAAGTGCCTGCTGCCATCTATTGACAGTTTATACAAGTAAGAAACTCGATGTGACTTTTTTTTTGAAAATATCCTAAATTCTATATAGATAATTAAACAAAACATGTTGTCTCGCATTAAACCATAAATTTCACTTTATTATAATATATTAAATATAGTAGAATGTTCAAAATATTTATGTTGAGCATAGCTACCTCTTGTTTTACAAAACAAGATTTTATTAAGGAAAACAATTTTAACTAATCCTTGTGAAAAAAAATCATGATAGCAAAATTTAAGAAATGGACACTGAACAAAGTGTATGTAAAATTATTCACGTGGTGTAAGCTATTGAAAACCTTGCTGGGCAGTGGAAAAATAACGCAAGGAACTGGCTCCTCTCCTGGCTAGGTGGCTTCACTGCAATACACGAATTTGCCATGTTTAGAGGGCGCTGCAATCGAAAAGTTTATATTACGTCTATGGAAGCTAGCTCTCTTCTCCCTTAGACACTCCTTGGTTCCAACGCTAGATAGCGCTGGCATTTTGCCCTAAATGAAAATGGCCGCCGAAGGGTTCAAAATGTCTCGCAATGGCCACCGTATAAGTCATTTATATATTCTAGATCGTTTGTAAATACACGGATGATTCTATTTATGGAATTATTATAGTTCAATTACCATTTTCGCAAATTATCATCTCAATCACTATCCGTTAGTGCTAAAAATTACGTTAAAATTATTCTTGGCGTCTGTAGCATGTAGGTCATATAAATTCTTATGATTTAAGACAGGTGTTTTTCTTAGATGAAACATGGAAAAAGAACTACAAGTGCTCAGAAAAGAGTTAAAGAATTTAAGGTGAGAACATGTAATTTTCTTGGTATCATTGCACACACTCCTATACTAATTAGTAACATATGCCTGTCAGGGAACTATAAGAAAATGAAACTAAAACTATTTTAAATGACGATGTTTATTTAGGCAGCTCGGTTTTAGGCAATTTATGCCATTACCGAGCTGCCTAAATAAACATCGTCATTTAAAATAGAATTTTAGTTTCATCTTATATGAGTGACGAGAAAAAAAATTCAATTTTATAGAGGACTGTTTGCTTAAAAACTCCAATATGGCGGCCATCGAAGTTGATACCCTGCTGTATGTAATTGTTTAGTTTTTTCGATTGATAATTATGGTGCGTTAATTATTTTATAATGTTTTGTGAAATGAAATGTTACATTTAGATTATATGCTGTACGAAAAAATTGCTGTCCGCAAAATGGTGTGCCTCGTTAAGGTGTGTGGAGGGGTCTGAGTCGGTATCACGCCAGGCTCGTAATCTGCAGTTCCCAGGTTCGAGTCCCAGCTGGGTCAGTGTTGATTTATCCTCGCAAAACTCTGTGTCCTGCCCACAGTCAGTCAGTCTTTTCAGTGGGCTTGGAAAGGCTGCCATCTGTCAGATGGGATGTTAAACCGTGGTTTCGCGTGTGAGAGAGCCATACCCTATGCACATTAAAGAACACTCTTGATGAGAGACCACCATCTGTTTCAGAACAGCTGTTCCAGTGAGTCCCTCTTGGAAAACGGGTTATCTGAGCCTTTGGGGTCTTTGTGACCTGGCCATTTAGCCCATTGGCCCATAAAAAGTACTGCTCAGGGGAGACCTACCATTTTCTTCAGCAACGTGACATATAAGATTCCAGCATATTTTGTTGATTCACTACATGCCATCTATGTTGGGAATTGGGAGACCTATCTACATCATACGATGGAAGTAATATACACTATATGATCAAAAGTATCCAGATAATTCCTCATCCACAATCTCCTGGTAATAGGAAGGGATTTAATATCGCTTTGGCCCACAGGTTTTTAAATTCTCAGGAGGGGGTGCTCACATACAATAACAGGATACCAGACATATTTATTTTGTTTGTTAGATATATAATGGAAATTTTTCAAGGGGAGTGAGCCCCTCAGCTCCCCTGTACTTAGCAACAATGCTTTGGACAACCCTTTGCTGCTGTTACTTCCTCCACTCTGTGGGAAAGACTTTCTACTAGATTTTGGTATGTTGCTGTGTGATTTGCCTTCCATTCTGCCACAAGAGTATTATTGAAGCTGGTCACTGATAACTGGTGGTTCGGCCTGGCTCACAATCAGCATTCTAATTCATCAAAAAGGTTCCAATGGATTGGAATCTTAAAAAAAAAGAACAAAATCAAAAGCAATGCATCACCAATCCAAATTATAAAAAAAGACCCTGGAACGAAATAATCATATCAGAGACAACATCTTAAAAACAAGAAATGTGGGAACCATGCACCACTGATCTGAATTATCAAAAGCTCCCAGAACTAAATAATCTCATCAGAACCAGCATATTTAAAAAAAAAAACAAGAAAATCAGAAGCAATGCACCTCGATCCAAATTATTAAAAAAAAACCCGGAACTAAATAATCTCATCAGAGACAATAAATCCTAAAAAACAATAAAATTGAAAACAATGCACCACTGATCCGAATTATAAAATAGCCCCTGGAACTAAATAATCAAAGACAACAAATGTCAACCAAAAACCATACATCCAGCATCATTCTAACCTTAAGAATATGTCAGAACTGTAATTAGATTTCTACACCCATTAATACATATATGCTACACTTTCAATAATTAAAAATTGATATTAAACTTCTTAACCACAAATAGTAATAAAGAAGGAAATTGAAAACAAATATTAATATACTCCTCAATTTCTAGATAAACATTTTTTTAAAATATGTGCATCAAAATGTTTAAAATCTTAATTTTTTGCTGCATTGAGAACTTGCATTCTTATTCTTCTACTTATTCAGAAGTCCACTTTCAAATCCTACACATTTCAAAGTGCACTCTTTATTTTATTTTCATAACTACATACATTAGAAGTGTAAAATAATTTGGTGTCTCACTACTGTAAAGCACATAACTCCAAAATGAGCAATAACTTGAAAATTTTTTAAAATAAAATTTCCATTTTCTGTTTCTCAAATGTCATTAAAACAATATATCAGATTTAATATAAACTAGTTTAACCTTTTAATCCAAATAATTCTAAACCAATCCATGTCTAAATGATAAAGCTAATTTCAAATTGGAATATCTGTAAAAGTTTACAAACTCTTTTGTGTATAAGAATTAGTAAAAAGAATCTTGTTAGAGGCAACAAATATTAACAGCAAAATTGGAAACAATGCACTGCCGATTCTAGTTATAAAAAAAGCCACTGGTATTAAATAATCTCATTAGAGACAATAAATCTTAAAAAAGAGCAAAAAATGGGCAGAAAAATAGAAACAGGTTTGCAGAAAGCCTTTGTTTATGTTAAAAAGTGGCATCTCTGTGTCACTGATAAAAACATGAAACAATCAAAATGACATCCGAGCATGCTTAATGTCATGTCTAACTTGAAAATTTTTTTAAATAAAATTTCCATTTTCTATTTCTCAAATGTCATTAAAACAATATATCAGATTTAATATAAGCTAGTTTAACCTTTTAATCCAAATAATTCTAAACCAATCCATGTCTAAATGATAAAGCTAATTTCAAATTGGAATATTTGTAAAAGTTTACAAACTCTTTTGTATATAAGAATTAGTAAAAAGAATCTTGTCAGAGGCAACAAATATTAACAGCAAAATTGGAAACAATGCACTGCCGATTCTAGTTATAAAAAAAGCCACTGGTATTAAATAATCTCATGAGAGACAATAAATTTTAAAAAAGAGCAAAAAATGGGCAGAAAAATAGAAATAGGTTTGCAGAAAGCCTTTGTTTATGTTAAAAAGTAGCATCTCTGTGTCACTGATAAAAACATGAAACAATCAAAATGACATCCGAGCATGCTTAATGTCATGTCTATAAAGGCATACCTGGCGTAACTGCATGTAATTATTGGTACCATGTCATTGAGAGACCTTAGCAGCTTTGAAAGGGGCATGATTGTTGGAGCACATTTGGGAGAAATTTGGTTCACTAAGGCAGCTGAACTTGCTAATGTTTCACAAGGAACACAAGGTCATGTCTGCATGGGACCCTAAAGAGAAGACATTATCTGCAAAAGGCAACAGTGGACGATAGCCCATACTCCAGAATTGGGACATTTGAGCGTTAGTGTGATGTTCAAAATGAAACTGGCTAGCTACAGCTGATGTGTTGTGCACAGATTACATTGTAGGATGTGAGAAGTCAGTTTTGCCGATAACAGTATATTGAGAACTCTATAGAGCTGGATGTCACAGTTGAGTTCTACTTCCCAAGCCACTCATCACACTTGTCAACACATGTTGTTGCTTCCAGTGGTACAATGGGCACAAGCATTAGAAAAATGTTATATGGTCTGATAAATCATCCTGCACTTTATTTGCAACAAATGGATGAGTGCATATGTGGTGCCAAGCAGAGGAAGCTTACAACTCTGATTGCTTGTTTCCTACTCTTAAGAGTTATGGTGGTTCTGTAATGGTGTGGAGTGCTCTCTTGTGGTGTGATTTGGCTGCACTCATTTCATTAGAAGGCAAGATTAATGCCAATCACTTTGACAATTCTGAGTGATCATCTTCATCCAATGGTACAGCATTTTTTCATGAAGAGAGAACTGTCTTTCAGGATGACAATTCTTCCTTTTACAGAACACACATTGTCACCCAGTGGTTGGAGGAGCAGGAGACTGAACATTTTCACATACCATCTCAGTCACCAATCTGTTGGAAAATTTACGGGACTTTCTGGAATGACTGTCTCAGACAGCATTTTCCATCTACATCAAACAAGCAGGAATTGATCATGTTCCTTGTGGATGAATGATATATCCCTCCTGTTGACTTTAAGATACTGCTAGACTATGTCACCATGTATATAGGCTGTACTGGATTCATGTGGTGGTCTAACACTGTATTAGCAATTTTTACATTGCTTTTCCCTTTTTTTGCCCATTATCTCTTTTATCTGAATTTCAAAGAATGTTAGTGTTCATTTATGTGAAATATTTAGGAACTTGAATAAACAGGTGACAATCACACCATTACCTGGGTGACATTTTAACGTTAATATATCAATAAATATTTTATGGAAAAAATTTCTCTGACATACAGGACTTGAATCTGCATCTCTCCAGAAACATGTCAGAGTATTCTTACTGATTGAACTAATGCTATCTCATCTTTTTTCCACTAATTTAAGGCTAAATATTTTACCAATGATTTTCGGTGCCAAATGTTGGTGCCATCTATGATCAACGAGTGGCAACAATTTCTTTCTATATTGCGTTGAGTGAGACTTAAATTAGTGAAAAAAAAAGAGTCCAATTGGTAAGAATAATCTGGCATGTTTCTGGAGAAATGTGGGTACAATTCCTGTATGTCAGCAAAACTTTTTCCACAAAATATTTAACTTGAATAAATTTCATGAATATGAAGTAAAACTTGAAACTATGCATAAAACAACTTTCATTGAAATGTGGTGACTCACAGTAACATTATATATACCGAAGAGCCAAAACATTATGACCAGCACATCTTTATGCAAATCGAAGCAACTGCAGGTAAGCAACAGTGTGTGTGAAGGTCATGAAATGATATAAATAACACCTGATACTGAGCTCTGTTAATCAGTGTTATTCTTGCCCTTAAGAATGGAAAGGCAGCAGACTTAAGTGAGTTTGCCAAAGGCCAAATTGTAATGGCCAGACGACTGGGTCAGAGCATATCTGAGACGGCAAGGTTTGTGGGGTGCTCACAGTCGGCTGTGGTTAATACCTTCGAAAAGTGATCCGAGGAGGAAAAAACCGTGAACTGCTGTCAAGGTGTGGCTGACCACTGCTCATTGATGCTAGAGGTGAGTGAAGGCTATCCCACATGGTACGAGCCAACAGAAGCAATACTGTGGTGCAACTTGCCCATAATTTAAATGCTATTGATGGGAGTAATGTGTCACAACACACAGTACATCAAACCCTGCTGAAAATTGGGCTGCGTAGCCGCAGGCCGCGTTAAGTGCTGATGCTAACCTTGGTTCACCATCAAAAGCACTTACAATGGGCACTTGAGCATCAAAACTGGACCTGGAATGATTGGAAGAAGGTCATCTGGTCCGCTGAATCTTGTTGCACCATGTGAACGGCCAGGTATTTGTGCATCATTTACCTGGGTAAGTGTTGGCACCAGGATGCACTGTGAGACGAAAACAAGCCAGTGGAGGAAGTGTAAAGCTTTGGGCAATGTTCTGCTGGGAAACCCTGGATCCAGTCATTCTTGTGCAAGAAACTATGATGTCTACAAACTTTCTAAACATAATTGCAGACCTACACCCTTTCATGGCAATGGTATTCTCCTCTAGTAGTACCTTCTTTCAGCAGGATAATGCCCCATGCCACACTGCCCGGATTGTTCGAAAATGATTCATGGAACATGAGGAAAACTTCCAGGTAGTGCCCTGGCCTCTATAATTAAGACATCAATCTAATCAAGCATCTGTGGTTTGTGTTGGAACAGCATATCCGAAAGATACTAAAAGACACCTTTAGAAATCTTATAGCATCTATGCCTCACTGGGTAAGAGCTGTTTTGGTGGCACATGGAGGACCAACATCATGTTAAGCAGGTAGTCATAATGTTTTGGCTCTTCGGTGTATATATTAACAAGTTTGCTTCTACTTGAAATATGTAAAATGGCATTTCTGTCCCATATTCTTATGGAAATAGAATAATTTTTTCTCACCCCCAGGAAATGTAATTGCCAGCATCCATGGTTATGGAGGTACAACCAAACTGTACATTTTTATAAATCAAATGAAATTTTTGATTGTTTTTTCTGTAATTTGTAAGTGCTGGAGCTTTTTTTTTAGATGCATGTTACTGATTCTTGCACTTTGAAATGCTAGTTAAGTTTTTTTTTTATTGATATTTTTGTCTACTTTTTTCACCAATGTTGATGTCTTTTGTGTAATCTCCAGAGATTAATTTTGTTTTATGTGCTAGCATTTCTTACGATAATGTATGCACTCACTTTTGCAGTAAGCACTTTTATTATTTTAAAGAATATTGGAATCTTCCAGTTTTAGCAAAAAGCTATTGTATAAGAAAGTAAAAAGCTACATCTGAGTGCAGTAAAATGCTGTGTAATTTCTATGCTTTTTGTATTATTTTAATATATGTAATTTGGTAAGCTTTTTATAGTGCTGTCAAAAAGTCCAGAAACACCTTTGTTTTTGCATGTTTCTCTTGTACATTCTAATTTATAGTCAAGATATTAAATATGTATACCTCTTATCAATAACTCTTAAGAGTTTTTTTTGAACAATGATTTCAAAACTGTTTTCAATTGTTCCTAAGAATTTTACTAAAACTATTATTATCCCTAATTTAAAAAAAAGGTGATCACAGTTCTTGTGATAACTATAGGAGTCTCAGCCTACTTTTTGTTCCAGGTAAAGTTCTTCGCATGATTGTGCTTAATAGAATTAAGACTCTGGTTGACAGGCAATTGCATGATGAGCAATGTGGATTCAGAGATGGTAGGGGAAGTGTAGATCAGATATTTTCACTCAGGCAGATTCTTGAGAAATGTTTAGAGCTTCAAAAACCTTTGGTTACTAGCTTTGTTGATTTCAAAAAGGATTTTGGCTCTGTTGATTGCCATAATTTGTGGTTGATTGTGAAATCGTATGGCATGCCAGCCAAGTTAGTTAACATAATGAAAGCTCTCTATAATAACACTGAGTTGTGTGAGAGTTGGTAAGGCTTGTAGCAATTGGTTTAGCATTGCTTCTGGTGTTCACCAAGGGTGCATTTTATCACCTTTTCTCTTTAGTTTGGTTATTGATTATGTTATGTGAAATTCACTGTAAGGGAAAGAGTTTGGGCTTAAATGGTCTAGAGATCTGAAAATTTCTGATTTATATTACGCTGATGATATAGCCCTTTTGGCAAATGATGTTGATGAGATGAACACTTTCATTTGAGCTGTTGATGAAATTAGTAATAGAGTAGGTTTGGTGATAAACAGAGAGAAAATTAAAGTGATGAAAATTGGTCAGGCATGCTGTAGTTCGGTTAATCTGAATGGTTCTACTCTTGAACAAGTGTCTCAGTTTAATTATCTTGGCAGCTGTGTAACAGATACTGGGATGTGTGGCATGAGATAAACAGCTGAATATGTATTGCTGCTGGGACTTTAAGAATCTATGGAGAGTGTGGAGAAATAGACATATACACCTAAAGACTAAAATTAGACTGTATAATAGTTTGGTTCCTTCTAGAGTTAATTATGGTATTCAAACTTGGACCCTTTGTAAACAAGATAACAGGAAAATTGATACTTTTGATTCTAGATGTTTATGCAGTATCTTGGGCATTAGGTGGTTCAGCTTTGTAAGTAATGATGAGGTTAGGCAAAGGAGTCAGCAACCTCCTCTGAGCAGCATATTGTGCAGAGAGAAACTCCATTGGTTTGGTCATGTTGCCTGTATGCATAATTTTAGATTAATGAATAGAATATGAGCAGTGTGCCTAAAATGCATAAAACGGTTCCTACACAATGAGAATGCCTGCTGATTTCTGCAAATCCCCGTGTTAAGAAGCACATATAGGAAGCTTCAGAACTTGCCATATGAGGGCAGGACCAATCCATAGTAAGCTAACCTATGCTAATGGTAAGTATATAGCAATCTGGTCAAAGTCATATGGTAAAGAATCAGACATATGGCTAATCAAATACAATAAACAAGAATCTTAGAGATACAACAGGAATAATGATTTAAACTCTCCATAATGAAAAGTATGTATAATAATTTTGTTACAATTGAAAATTATTCCTCTGAGCAGCATATTGTGCAGAGAGAAACTCCATTGGTTTGGTCATGTTGCCTGTATGCATAATTTTAGATTAATGAATAGAATATGAGCAGTGTGCCTAAAATGCATAAAACGGTTCCTACACAATGAGAATGCCTGCTGATTTCTGCAAATCCCCGTGTTAAGAAGCACATATAGGAAGCTTCAGAACTTGCCATATGAGGGCAGGACCAATCCATAGTAAGCTAACCTATGCTAATGGTAAGTATATAGCAATCTGGTCAAAGTCATATGGTAAAGAATCAGACATATGGCTAATCAAATACAATAAACAAGAATCTTAGAGATACAACAGGAATAATGATTTAAACTCTCCATAATGAAAAATATGTATAATAATTTTGTTACAATTGAAAATTATTATCCATTGAAATTAGAAATTTTCAAGTGGTTACTTGATGGGTTTTTTAATTTCAAGTGGTTATTTAATGGTAATTCCTTAAAGAACAAAATATAATTTTTTTCCAAAGCAATTCTTTATCTATTTTAATAATTTTAATTACTATTAAAATAGATTTAAACAAGATCATTTTGATATTAATACCCAATTTTCTAAATTAAACATGAAAGGGAAAATTTGCTAAAAAATTAATTATTAAAAGTAATAGTTTCAAATGCAATAGGCACAAAGTTTACACTGCAGCACAGAAATGACTCTTTATACGTTAGCCTGGTATGTTAGACTTCTTTACTTTGGACCTTTTAATTGATCTAAATTAAACTAGTTTTCCAGATAGCATCAGAACGCCAAGCAATTAATCTTGCCAAATAAAGTTAAATAAGGGTTCACTAAGTATATCAGCTCTGTAAATGGAAGGAGAGCGAGCTATGCACCAATTCCCTGTGATGATGCATAGAACTGGCCAGGAATAGCACCTAATGTCTGATCTCGCCTTCGTGTGGTACAGACCATTAGTACCTTTCAAAAGAGTGTGGCCTACTTAACTATGGCTACTTTTTTTCCTATCCTGCTGAGGAGTGATCAACCACACAGGGTTCTGGTGCTGATCATAGAAATTTATTGGACTGGAATAAGACTGAGATTCAAGGCTCTGAGCTTCATTATGGATCCTGAATTTGCTGCATTGGTGGGCTTCTGTGAAGGGAAAATCTCCTGCTGTGTTTTTTGTTTGTGGATTGACTGCCCCAAGTGAATAGATTCACAGGATGTTTTATCAACTGGTGGATAATCCTGAGCAGAGGTCATCGCAGGCACCTTAACACTTTGCTTCTACTGGTATCATTTCTATATTGGAGGAAGTCTTCCAGTGTAGATGGCTTCAGCCTTTAGAGGTGGGGGAACGGGGCTTTGCCCCATGCCTGTGATTAGGGGGCTGATTGATATTGTTGGCATTCCCTCTCTCAATAAACATAGTTTCTTTAAACATCCCACTAACCATTTTCTCTCCATAGGTAGTTAGAAAGTAAGGACTTTGCACAGAGCTTATTCTCTTCATGTCCTCACACAAGAATTCCACCATTATAATTTAGATATTCTCGGCTTGCAAGAGACCAGATGGACAGATAAAGGCCATATTTTAAAAATAATCTTAAATTTCTCTTTTCAGCAAGAGAAGATAATAAGCAACACCAAGGCATGGGTATGCTTCTCAGCAGACACGCTAGTGATGCCCTTCTAGGATATGAGTGCATTAATGAAAGGTTTCTTACCGCAAATTTTCAGACAAGCATTAAAGACTTGAATGTTATCTGCTGTTATGCCCCCACTGAGGATGAGAAGGATAGGTTTTAATGACAACTTCAGGATATTTTGAATTCTCTCAAGAAAGGAGATATTACCCTTGTTCTAGGTGACTTCAAATCCAAAGTTGGTACTAGCTCTGATCTTTGGGGAGGGGTGATAGGCCCTTTTTGGTATTGGTAGCTGCAATGGCAATGGGCAACTTCTCCTACAGGTAAGTAAACTCAATGGTTTCAGAATAACTAACACTTATTACAAACACTGCGACATACATGAGTACACATGGGTTTCACCAGATGGGCTGCATAAATATGATAGATTATACATTAATTAATAGCAAATGTGCTAGTTCTGTTAGGAATACCAGGTCATACAGTGGAACTAGAATTTGATCTGACCTTACCTTGTTAAAAGTGTCTTTCAGCTTAAACTTGAGAAGTGTTGTGCTAAGGATAAAAAATTTACTTTTAATTCTGAAACTATTAAAGACCCAGTTATAGCATAGTCATGGTTTGCTTACTACTGAAGTTGAGGAAGAATGGACTTTTTTTTTAAACAGGCTTTTTTGGAACTAACAGTACTCTTTTAGGCAAAAAGGTGTAGAGGAGGCAAAATTATTTGAGTGATAAGGCATTTGAGCTTATTTCTGAAAGAAAGAACTGCAAGAATGTCCTTAATCAATACCCTACTATTCCTAATAGAAAGCATTACAGAGAGCTTAATAAATGTGTAAAGGATCAGTTAGCTGCTAAGAATCTTTGGCTTAGCTGACAAAGCTGAGGAAGCAGTTAGGCATAACAACAGCAGAGAGTTGTACCAGCTAGTTAATGTTTTGTGTGGTAAAAAATGGACAGGTATATAGGAATTGAAGGATAAGCAATGTAAGGTTATAGAAGTGAGGATTCTGTCATGGCTAGGTGGACTGAGCATTTCAATGATGTTCTAAATAATGTTAGTTCTATTCCCATTGTTTGTAATGATGATAGATGCAATACTGGCTTTAATGTTGGCCCTATAATACAGTCTGAAGTTATTTTGGCTGTTTCTAAACTTAAACTGCATAAATATCTAGGGGTACATGAAATTACTATGGAAATGCTTAGAGCTGGGAATGTTTCAGTTACCACATGGATGACTGAAATTCTGAATATCTTTTATGATACAAAAATTTCTGATTTAGATTATGCTGATGATTTAGCCCTTTTGGCAAATCATCAGCATAATCTAATATGTTATTATAATATATATTATGCAAAGAGTTGATGAGATGAACTCTTTCATTCAAGCTGTTGATGAGACTGGTAATAGAGTAGGTTTGGTTATAAACAGAGAGAAAACTAAAGTGATGAAAATCGGTTAGGCAGTTAATCTGAATGGCAGCACTCTTGAGAAGGTGTCTCAGTTTAATTTTTTGGGAGCTATTTAACAGATACTGGTGATGTATGGCATGAGATTAACAGATGTATAGTGATTGCTGCCGGGACTTTTAAGAATCTATGGAGAGTGTGGAAAAATAGGTGTATATACCTAAAGACTGAAATTAAATTTTATAATTGTTTGGGTCTATCTGGGGTTAGATATGGAAGTGAAACTTGGACTCTTTGTAAACAAGATAACAGGAAACTAGATGCTTACGCAGTATCTTGGGCATTAGGTGGTTCAACTTTGTAACTAATGATGAGGTAAGGCAAAGGAATCGGCAACCTCCTTTAAACAGCATATTGTACAGAGAGAAACTCCGTTGGTTTGGCCATGTTGCTTGTATGGATAATTATATATTAGCGAATAGGTTATGAACAATGTTCGTAAAGGCCCAGAAAGAGAGGATGACTTAGGATGCGATGGACAGACAACTACAAACAGGACCTTCAACAGGACCACTACAAACAGGACAACTACAAACAGGACCAAGTTTAAATTGGTGTGCAGTGGCCAGATGCAGTAGATACAGCTCAGTACAGATATGCTGGGAGAACTAAATTGTGTAGTCTGGTTGGACCTCTGTAACCCATGGCCTCTTGAGGAGGAGGAGGATGAAGTATATCATGCGTACCTAGTCACAAAGAATTCAGAAGATTGTCAAATTATTAAAGTTTAAATCTAATCATATCATGTGTGTATTGCTTGCCGTCAGTTGTGTCTTTGTGTGCTCCAATTCTAGGTAGTTTTTCATGGTTTTATTATGTTATTTTTAAATTACTTCTATAACATCTGTAGCACGAATATATCCTGTAATTCTCTCAGTTCTGCCAGAAGTAAAATCCATCAGAGAATCTTAAAATCTGTCAATTTTTTTAAGCTTTTATACATTTTTTGAAGCCTAACCATCGAACACCACATTGTCTTCTCTGTGATGTTTGCCAGAGATAAGCTCATGAGTTTCAAAGAACTTGATCCTTCCCCACCCCACCAGTCTGCAGAGGGAGGACCATCCTTAAGTTTTATTGCTCCTCTGACTGCTGTTGCACCCTCGCTCCGTTTCTTCTTCCCCTACTGACTGAGTCACTCTGCTTGCACTATTGTGGACTCTCTGGCATATTTCAAAACTGAACTTTTAGAGTTAGTGAACAGCCTAATCGACGAGTCTACGAATTTTGGTTTAATTATATATTCATTCAGTCGATTTAAACTTATAAACACAGACTTTAGTCAAATAAAGGATCTCCATTATTTATTACCTCTATAAAGTAAATTAAAATGCATATCAAATGTAAATAAAAGATCAAAGTAGAATCGGGTAGTGTCTATTTTAATGAATGTGAAGGAAGGTTGCATTATGATTGTTCAGGAATATTGGAACCAAGTCATAATATAATAAAATGGATGATAAAAGGAAACAATGGATCTGTCAAATTTGTAGATATAAATCAAGAGTTCTGCACCAAAAGCAGACTGCTGCTCCTAAAGAAAATATTGCAGCTAATCAAAACCCAAATGCATCAAAATGACAGGTACCAAAAGACACCAATGGCAGCCAAGATATATTGAAAAATTCCAAGTCGTCACATTATGGAGCTCAGCATGTGACTGACTGGCAAGGAACACCAAGACGGGAAAATGTTTTTGATGAGAATACAGAATGTCAGCAAGACAAGGCCTCAAATAAACTCGCACCAAGTATATCTAATACCATTCTAAATGAACTCAAGTGGCTTAAAGCAGAAATGACAGATCTTTAAATGCAAATAAAGATGTTACTACAGACTAAAACAATTGATTGTGTTTTTTCAGATAAACATGACAAATTAATAGATGTAATACAAAATTGTGAAAAAAAAAAAGGAAACTGAGTTGACAAAAAAGATTGAACTGTGCAAAGCAAAAAATGCCATTACTAAAAAATGTGCATCACATGCAGACCCATATAAATGACTTCGACCAGTATGGGAGGAACCGAAACATAAAATACATGGTATACTGGTAAAAAAATGAAAATGATCTGAAAGTTGTTATGGGAAAAATGGCCAAAACACTTGGAATCGACAACTTTGAAACAGCCAAATTGACATTGTGCACAGAATTCAACCCAGAAACAAAAAAAGGTTCCAATAATAATAGCTAAGTTCAAATCAAGAACAGAAAGAGAACACTGAATACAGAAAAGAACCAAAGACTTACAACTATCAGTGTAGGAAAGAGTGATGTCTCCACACCAATACCCATCATTGCTAAAATTAGGGAAAGATATATACATGATGCCGTCCCATGGCCGAGTGGCTACTGAGCGCTTGGCTACTGATCTAAGGGACCTGGTTCGAGCCCCGGATAAGGCATGGCTGTTTGTGTCGTTTTTCTGCTGAGGGCCTGCCATCCTCTCAGACCTTCTACTGTGGCATATAAACTGACAGGCTCCTGTCAGACCTCTGTGGCAAGCAGCTGCTTGAGGGGGTATTTATTATTTTTTTATTATATACATGATATATTTTCTTGAAAAAACATAATATTTTAAATGATAATCAATTTGGATTTCAAAAAGGCAAAGATACTTTAAAACTACTGACAAAACTTACAGATAACTTAATTCTTCATTAAATAGAGGTCATAAAGTAATAACTATGTTTTTAGACTTATAGAAAGCCTTTGATACCATAGATCACAATCTCATTACAAAATCTTGAAAATTATGGGATAAGAGGTATTGCCTTAAGATGGTTTAAAAATTATTTAAGTAACAGATATATTATTACAAAAATAAACACTGTGTACAGTTCCAAAGGTGTAATAAACAATTATGGGGTGTCACAAGGATCTATACTAGACCCACTCCTATTTCTGGTATACATTAATGATTTATGTAACATCAAATAATGTGATATGCAATGAAATATAGGAGGATTTTAATCACATTTTATACTGGCTTAACCATAATAAAATATATTTGAATGAAAACAAGACAAAATGGGTGATATTTCTTTCTCCAGGCTATAAAGATGTAGAAAATATATTTATTAAATCACACAAATTGGACTGTTTACATAAAGGAAACACAATTATTGAAGATTTTTGCAATTGTTATAAAATTGAAGAGGTATGAAGGATAAAATATTTGGGTTTATTTTTAGATGGAATAGCCATACACAGTATATTTGTGATAAGTTAAGATTAGCTACAATAAAATTGCATAAACTGAGATATACAATCGAGAGAACTACATGTTTATTATTTTACGAAACAATTTATGAATCTATATTAAACTATGAAATCACTATACATGGAACTACAAATATAAGTAAAGTTGAAAAAAATGCAATCAGTAATAGCAAAAATTATAATCAGTGACAATAAAAATGCTCATTTATTGACAAAATGGTAGAGATTTAAATTTTTAAGTCTTATTCAAATTTATATAAATATAATATTTTATTGAAAACTTTCTTTGACGATTCTTTTAAGACTAAAATAAACCATGAGAAAGAAACCAGATTAAAAAAAGGTAACTTATTTTAAATTACCAAATATCCAAAATAATTATGGAAAATCTGTGAGTATAAAATATCTTTTGTCTATAATTTGTTACGTAGAGCTATACTGTGCATCTGCGAATTTTTGACTTTGAGGAGAAAATTAAAGCTGTTTTTATGGAAGACATTGTATAATATCATCATCCTCAAGCAGCCATGGGCTACAGAGATCCAACCAGACTGTGCAATTTAATTCTCCAAGCATATCTGTCCTGAGCTACATCTGCTGCATCCAGCCACTGCACACCAATTCTAACAAGGTCCTGTTTGACATTGTCTGCTAACTGCATCCTAGGTCTCCTCCTCTTTCTGACGCCGTTAGGCTCACTGTTCATAACCCTATTTGACAATCTATAATTATCCATACGGGCAACATGGCCAAACCAACGGAGTCTCTCCCTGCACAATATGCTGCTTAAAGGAAGTTGCTGACTTCTTTGCCTAACCTCATCATTAGTTACAAAGTTAAACCACCTAATACCCAAGATACTGCATAAGCATCTAGTTTCCTGTTATCATGTTTACAAATTGCCCAAGTTTCACTACCATAACTAACCCTAGAAAGAACCAAACTATTATACAGTCTAATTTTAGTCTTTAGGTGTATATGCCTATTTCTCCACTCTTTCCATAGATTCTTAAAAGTCCCAGCAGCAATCCCTATTCTTCTGTTAATCTCATGCCGCACATCACCAGTATCTGTTATATAGCTCCAAAGATAATTAAACTGTGACACCTGCTCAAGACTGCAACCATTCAGATTAACTGAATCACAGTCTGCCTGAACAATTTTCATCACTTTAGTTTTCTCTCTGTTTATAACCAAACCTACTCTACTACTAGTCTCATCAACAGCTAGAATGAAAGAGCTCATCTCATCAACATTATTTTGCCAAAAGGGTTAAATCATCAGCATAATCTAAATCAGAAATTTTCAGATATCTCGACCATTTAAGCCCAAACTCTTTCCCTTGCAGTGAATTTCACATAACATAATCAATAACCAAACGAAAGAGAAAAGGTGACAAAATGCATTCTTGGTGAACACCAGAAGCAGTTCTACACCAATTGCTACAAGCCTTACCAACTCTTACAAATGACTCAGTGTTATTATAGAGAGAGCTTTCATTGTGTTAACTAACTTGTCTGGTATGCCATATGAACTCAAATCAACCACAAATTGTGGCAATCAACAAAGCTAGCAACCAAAGATTTCTGAAACTCTAAGCATTTCTCAAGAATCTGCCTAAGTGAAAATATCTGATCTACACATCCCCTACCACTTCTGAATCCACATTGCTCATCATGCAATTGCCTGTCAACCAGATTCTTAATTCTATTAAGCACAATCATGCAAAGAACTTTACCTGGAATAGAAAGTAGGTCGATTCCCCTATAGTTATCACAAGAACTGCATTCACCATTTTTGAAAAATTGGTATAATAACAGCTTTGGTAAAATCCTTAGGAACCATGAATTTATCATAAAAGATGTTCAAAATTTCAGTTATTCGTGAGGTAACCGAAACATTCCCAGCTCAAAACATTTCCGTAGTAATTTCATCTACCCCTGGGGATTTATGAAGTTTAAGTTTAGAAACAGCCAAAATAACTTCAGATTGTGTTAGGCTACTGAGCTAAGGGACCTGGGTTCGAGCCCCGGGTAAGGCATGGATGTTCGTTTGTTTTTCTGCTGAGGTTCTGCCATCCTCTCAGATCTTCTATTGTGGCATATAAACTGACAGACTTCTCTCAGACCTCTGTGGCAAGCAGCTGTTTGAGGGTTTTTATTTTTATTATAGGGCCAACATTAAAGCCACCAATGCATCTATCATCGTTGCAAACAATGGGAGTAGAACTAACCACATTCTTTAGAACCTCACTGAAATGCTCAGCCCACCTAGCCATGACATTTTAAATTGCTTTGGGATTAGTTTTATGTTTTTAGTTTGTCAATTGATAGTTTCATTTCTGCCTAGAGATATGTTACACAAATGTTTAATATCAACATTTGTTTGCTTTTTGGCTTTGTTTGCTGTGTAACCAGATGATTCTATTATCCTTTTGTTTAATTTTACTTTTGATTATTTTTTAATTTATTTTTACTCTAAATTTTAATTCAAGTAAATATTGTTACAAATTAAATGGATGAAAACTGAGTATGAGTTCAAATAAATAGTATATAGCAATTATAATTCTAAAAATAATGTAATTTATTTCAAAAGTATGAATGAAAATGTTTACAAACTCAACTCAATAACACAAATCTAAATCAGTATAAAAATAAACTTATTAAAGAACAAAGCATCTGTTTACTATCTCTACTCAAAGCAAAAGGAAATAAAGCTTCTGTAACAGTTGATAGCCGTCCCATGGCTGAGAGGTTAGCGCGTTTGGCTACTGATCTACAGGACCTGGGTTCGAGCCCCGGGTAAGTCATGGATGTTCGTGTTGTTTTCTGCTGAGGTCCTGCCATCCTCTCAGATCTTCTACTGTGGCATATAAACTGACAGGCTCCTGTCAGACCTCTGTGGCAAGCAGCTGCTTGAGGGGGTGTTTTTTTTTAACAGTTGATAATCATATTGTGAACAAACCTGCAATCTATAAAGAATAACTGTACCATTTCCTAAACAACCATATATAATGATGAACTCTTTTTGCTGGAAAGTTGAGATCAGATTTGCTTGTTCGACTTGCTTAAAATCTCCTCAACCACATCTTCAGTAACTTAAACATCCTTCTTTTTCTTGCGAGTTTTCTAACGGGATCGACACTAATAAACTTATTTCACCTCCTGTGCACACTCTATAGAAAACATTTCTTCTTTAGACTTAATAGAACTGCATAGATTAAAACAAACTATGTTTTACTTCACATAAATTCTTTTAATTAACACTTGTTCCTAATTCTTTCAGTTAAGTCCGTTCGATGTCATTGGTGACGTAACTCATGCTGAAGCATACATGAGCATTCATGATGCGTTTATCATAAATTCATTGTAGCATGTTCATCTGTCATAACAATATTGTAGACAAGTTATGCAGCTTTGTGGGACAACTGTAAATCATTCTGTAACACATTATCAGAAAATAAAGATTCATTTATTAAAAAAAAATCAAAATAAATTTTTTCCTGCTCAAGAGAAAAAAATTGAAAAGTCAAAATATTTCATAAAACAAAGTTTATTTAAAAAAAAATCAAGACACCAAATAAACTTCTATACAAAATAGTCTGAGCCAGTGGTTCTCAACCTTTTATGCACTGGATTCCCATCACATAACACGGAAATTCTGTAATATTTTGTTAGGGCAGTGTAATTCAGTTCTGTATATTGTAAAGATATTCATTGTTTTGAGCTAATGGGAATAACTTTCCCTTGCTTACAATTCCCGTGATTCCAAAATATTATTTATTCAAACATGCTCTCTGAAATTCTTTCCAATTACTCAGGTCAACATTATGTTACTGACATATTGCTGCAGCCACCTGTCTCGCAGATGCAATTTGGAAGGGATTTGATAGAAACCAAATTTTGTTTCATAAGTTTTGCTTCTAAAAACATCACACAACACTACATCATTGTTCACACTTCTAGTTGAAATGGCAGCAAGTAGAAGGAAGAGTAAATAATCACAAACAAACAAATCTGTATCAAAGTCCAATTTTAAAACTAGCAGTAAACAGCATAATAACGTATACTGCTACGAAGTAAGTAGTAATGAAAACAGCGGACGAAAATGTAACTGGTGTAGCTGTTGCTTCATGTCTTGAAAATGGCAGGCATTTCCATTACATAGGTACCAGCCTAAAGGGGAGACTAGGATGCAGAGGGGGGAGACCTAGGATGCGGTGGGCAGACAATGTCAAACAGGACCTCGTTAAAATGGTGGTATGGTTGCCAGATGCAGTAGATGTAGCTCAAGATAGGTATGTTTGGAGAACTAAATTGCACAATGTGGTTGAACCTCAGAAATGAAATACCATTGAAACGGAGGAGAAAAAATGTGCTAGAACAGCATTCTGTTTCATTCGTGCTTGGTGTCGCCTTCCCCCTATTTTTTTCCACACACTGTCTTGTTTGAAGCTGTATTGTTTTTTCTAAATATCAGAAGATCTATTTGAAACATTTGGGAGTAGAAATAGATTTGACCTCAGTGTAAAGTACTACCTCAGAATAAATGATAACAGTTATATAAAGTTGACTATTTTTAGTGGTTGAAATTGATTGGAACACAAAATATACCGGCATGTTCAGTATTTTTAGCCATCACTATAGCTTATCTAATAAACAAATGAAAATTTAAATGTTAAGGTTATATGAAAGAATATAAACCAACCTATTAATATTTCATCCCTTTATTTTTAACTGCTAACTACAGACAAGAGTTGTACAAATTGAAAGCTTTGCAAGAAAAGGAAGTAAAAAGCATAAAATGCCATTTGGAGAAAACAAAAACAGCTGATGCTACCCACAATATTTCAGCAAAAGGTAATAAATTTTTTAGATTTGATTTTTGTCTATTCACCAAAATATGTTTTATACAGAGTGTGATTATACAAAATATGTTTTATACAGAGCTGCCATTTACAGTTGTCTGACAAGTTTCCTTATCCAAACCCTGCTCAATCAAATAGTTTCAACTGGAACCATTTAGCCTATAAAGCAAGAAGCTCCAGCATAGTATAAAACAATCCACTATTGTGAGAGTGACCTAATATATGTTTCCTAACAGTATTTATGTGCATGTATGTAATCTTATATGTTCATTGAAAGTTTATGTATACATTCATGCATACAGTGCTGGATTTATCTATAGGCTGCAGCCTAGAGCCTCAAGATTATTATTATTTTATGAAGCCACATAATTTTTGGACCTTATAATATTTAGGCATAATTTTTGTGCTTGATAACTTTTGGGCCTCAGTATTTTTTTCTTTGTAATTTTTGGGCTTCATAAATTTTGGGTCTCATAATTTTTGGGCACCATGTAAAATTGTCATGTCTCAAAATATGTTTTAGATATATTTTAACCCTTAAAGTGTCAGGTTTCTGAAACTGGTCTCACTCTGGTGGCCAAGTTAATTTTAAAGTGTTTTCAGAAAATAAAATACACACCTTTAGAACCTCGTCTTGAAGGAAGTAATGAAGGGAAATACTCTTGTTATATACTGAAAGAGTTGGGTCGTTTTACCTCTGAGCGGCACTTTTTTTGCATGCCATGGGCTAAATGGCCAGGTCACATGGACCCCTGAAGGCTCAGAGAAGGTTGGGGAGGGGACCCACTGGAACAGCTGTTGGGAGACAGGTGGTAGCTTCCCGTCAAGGCCATCCAGTGTATTCTTTAATGTGCACAGGTATGGCTCTCCCACACACAGGGCCATGGCTTAATGTCCCATCCGAGATGGCTGTCTTTTCAAGCCCATCAGTGTCCCATACTGACTGTGGGCAGGGCGGGGAATTTTGCAGAGATAAATCTCAACGCTGACCCAGCTGGGACTCGAACCTGGGAACTACAGATTACGTGCCTGGTGTGCTACTGACTGAGCCACCCCTGCCCTGTATACTGAAAGAAAAAGCGTATAATTGTGATTAATAAAACAGCAAAAATTTGAAAAAAAATAAAATACTAGTTGATGTTTTTAAACCTTTTTTTTAAATATTGCAAAATTTTACTATATTTTTTCAATTTTTATATCAGTAAAAATATACTGCTCACAAAAATTAGGGGATATTTCATCACTTCATATTCACTTTGAAATATCCCCTAATTTTTGTGAGCAGTATATTTAAAAAAAGTATTATTTTGCTTTTTTTTAATTATTTTATTATTTAAATATAAATAGTTCACAATATTGCAATTAATGCTTAAATTCGTCATTTGTTTAATTTTTTCTGAATTTTTTAGTCATGCAAATAATGCATAGTGCATAATGTTTAGATTTTTGGTCATCAGGAAACTAAAAAAAGTGGTGTCATAAAAAAATTCATTTTGGTTTATGAACAAGATAATTTAAATAAAAACTGAAATGTATCAGAAAAATATTGAATAAAAATTTTTCAAAGCATTTAAAGTAACTGAAGCACTGAAATTGAGAATGAATTGTTTTAGTATGAAGCTGCATAACTGCTACTGAAAAGTTTATTTTTAAATTCGTGGTAAAACATTGTTAAAAATCGCAATTTCCTAACATTAATTAGTGTATTTGGTTAAAATATTAAAATTATCCCAGTTCTACCTTTTAAAAATCTCCCTTTAAGGCTAATTGCATAATTGCATTGTTCAATGAGACATCGGTCTCTTTCTGTCCTGCAGTAATTAATTCATCTATATTCCATTTTTATATGAAAACAAAAACTTTAAACACTAAGAAAACTCGCAACCTTTCTATGATTCTTCTGATATCAGCCATTAGAGATCATTAGTGGCTTCATTTTTGATCATTTCAAATTAATTATTCTTTATAGCCGCAATATACATTTGGAAAGCATTAAAAAATAATTCCAGAAGCATGAGTGATAAAAAGTCTTTGAAATAAAAAATCTGCTAAAATATTGGCAGAGAGTGTTCTGCAAAGTTCCAGGATGATGCAACTTCCCATAGTAATAAAATCAATCATCTGTACTTGATGCTATTTACAGTGATTCATCATGTGTTAACAATCATTACAAGTTCAAATAATTTTTTTTTTAACTTTTCCATAAAATTTCAAGCAGAATCCACAGACAAAAATTATATATCATAGGCTGAAATGTTATTTTCAAGATTTAATTTTAAACAATTAATAAAAAATGCCAATTTCTGTTAGAAAAACATTACGATCTTGCATTATGGAACAGTAGACTGATTTGGGTCGCTAGAATTGGAAAAGTGAAAACATACCCAGCTTGGACATGCAAAGGGTTAAGCTTACAAATGCACATACCATAATTTTCTATGGGGGTAAATTATTATAGAAACCTTCTAATGTATTGTTATAGCTAGTAATCTAATTTGGATAAGTAATGAAAAACTATGATTCACATTTTACAAATCCTTAGGTAGTTTTAATTTGCATTGTTAGAGGGTACTAAATATGGAAAATGTGAAACCTTTACCGAATATTGCAAGTGATCTGTTTATGGTAGGAATTTGAAATTTAAGGTTCATAGTGTTGAAAGATATTCCACTGACAGTATCAATATGCCCACTTTTGTTTAGAGAGATGTGAGAAAAGCATGTTACAACTTTTTTGTTAAATAACTAATGAAAGGAAATATGGCATGTTGTATGCCAAATTAGTCAGCCCTAGCCTAGTCTAGTAGTTAGTATACCTGAGTACTAAACCAGCGAGCATGTCCCTGTGTTTATGCATGTATGATGTTTGAGAAGACAGGAAAATGCAATGGAGCATCTAGGTTATCTACACCCTTTATGTAGGGGAGTACATTCTTCCCTTTAAAAAAAAATCTGTATTTTAGGAAAATGAAATATTTAACCAAAATAAGTTTAATTTTAATAGGGTTTTTTTTTTAGAATTTTGAAGAAAAAAAAATCTGGGAAAGCAAATGAAAATTTATAAAACTAATAATAATAAAAAAAAAAAAATAAATACTCCCTCAAGCAGCTGCTTGCCACAGAGATCTGACAGGAGCCTGTCAGTTTATATGCCATAGTAGAAGGTCTGGGAAGATGGCAGGACCTCAGCAGAAAAGCAGCATGAAAATCCATGCCTTACCCAGGGCTCGAACCCAGGTCGCTTAGATCAGTAGCCAAGCGAGCTAACCTCTCGGCCAATCTAATAGACAAAAGTAATTATAATGCATATGAAGAAAAAGAATACTAACAGAAAAATAATTTTTTTTTACTTCAAGAAATTTTTTTTTTCTCTTCTGTATTTTTTTTTCAATGATATACTTTGTGAAATGTCAAGACTTTTTGTCAATTGTGCTCAGTCAAATAAAAGAGCCAGCTTTAGAACTGTTTTGCCAAATAACCATCAACAGAAATAGGTCATGTTATATATCAAAAGAAATGAGCAAAAAAAAAGAAACATTTTTGTGGTTAAGAAAATAGCAAAAAGGAAAATGAGTAAAATTTTATAAGCAAAAATTATTTAAAAAATCAATTTTGCAACCTTTTCTAAAGTATTTCATTATTTTAATATAAATAATTCATATTTCTATTATTTAAATCTTGCACTTAGTAGATTTAAGAGCAAAATAGAAGATTAAATTAAATAAATTTAATTACAGTATATAATAAATAAAAAATTAAAAAAGTTATTAAAAAATGTAAAGCTATAATCCTTAAATCTTTATTTATTTTTTCAAAAATTTTTTGTCATTTATACAAAATGCATTAGTAGAATCCTGAGTGAATTGCAAAAGTTCTTTTTGCATTTTTAAATTATTTTATATATTATTGACACATATATATGGGATGTGAAGCTGCGGACCATACCCTGTGCATGTTAAAGAACATACTGGATGGCCTTGATGGGAGGTTAACATTTATCTCCTGACAACTTTTCACTGGGTCTCCATTCCCAACCTTCTCTGAGCTCTCTTGGTCATTGTGGCTTGGGCATTTTGTCTCACTGTTTGCAAAAAAGGGCTTCTCAGAAGTAAAACAACCCAACTGCCAAGGTTTTGGAAATGCTTTTAAGGTCTTTTAGACTGGCAAGTAGAAGAAACCAGTCTAAAGGTTTATTAATGACTAGTAATTAATTGAAAAAATATACTATGATAAAAAGAATGTATTTCAGAAAAATATGCCTTGCTAAATATTAGATAAAAATTTACTACAATGTAATTTGCAAATTCTGTTAAGTAAATTTTGCTCTTTTAAATGCAGCTATCCACGATAATGGGAAGACTCAGCGTTTTATTACCCAGTACCTTCCCATTGCATTTTATCCTATAAACTTACTGATCTCCATGACTGAAATTTCACAGATTTAATTCAAGATTTAGATTCCACTATCTGGTTGAGAGCTCTAGCGAGTTTATTGAGTTATTCTGTAAACATCTGACCAAGTGTGTTCTAAAACAAATGAAGTCAGATAATAAGAGAAATTTTTTTACTGGACGTTTTCAGTGATTTGGATGAAAATGCAACCATAGATGTTTCTTTACATGATTTTAGTATATTTTTCGATTAAAAACCTTTTAGCATTTTTAAATTATTTTATCCATTATTGGATATTTTTTATGAATTGAATATGAAGAGAAAAATCAATATTCCTTTGATCATGTGATAGCAATTTCATAGGAGTGCGATATTGATTGGCAAAACATGTGGTTTTGATTTCAAACTTTGTATGCTTAACCTGATGAAATACAATTTTTAAAGGATAAAATAGTGATGGATATAATAGTGATATGATTAATATCCATATGTAATACACATGGATGCCGTCCCGTGGCCGAGTGGTTAGCACGCTTGGCTACTGATCTACGGGACCTGGGTTTGAGCCCCGGATAAGGCATGGCTGTTTGTGTCGTATTTCTGCTGAGGTCCTGCCATCCTCTCAGACCTTCTACTCTGGCATATAAACTGGCAGGATCCTGTCAGACCTCTGTGGCAAGCAGCTGCTTAAGGGGGTATTTATTTTTTTTTATTATTTTATTAATCATAAATGAATATTTTCAAGTTGAACAGGAAAATCATGAGTTTTTTTTTTCTAAACTACAATACTTCATTAACTCAGAATGATTCAGATGAATTCTGACTTTTCTCAGATTCTGAATGGGGATATTAATTTCAACTACTTCTAGAATTATATATATATTGCTTTTCAAATATATAATGCAATTACAAAAAATATTTATTTGATACAAACAAAAATTAAATCATTAGTCATACAAGACTTAAAATGGTAGCTACTGATTAGGACATATAATGAAAAATTTAAATTTTAAATGATAAGACTTTTTAGTACTATTTTTAATTAAATTGAAGTAATTTCATAACTAGCATTTAAAATTTGTAATTTTTGAATCAGATTTTTGCATTTTTGCTGAGTTTAACTTTTCTCTAATAGTCAGTATATAATGCAAATTGATCTGGGTTTGTCCCTCAAAATTCAGAGGTTATAATAAACTATATTTGTTTTGAAATTTTTTTAAATTCATCACAGCTTTTTATCCCATTTAGTTGTATATTTTTTAGTTTTTATTTAAATAATCTTGTTTTGAAACAAAATAAATTTTTGTGACTGCTGCAAGCAGCTGCTTGAGGGGGTATTTATTTTTTTTTTTATTATTACCTTGGTTTTAGTTTGTTAATAGGTAAAATATCAGCATTGTACATTGTTTGCAAAAATGATGAAATAATTTTGTAAAAATTTGATAAAAATATTATGAATTATATATATATTAAAGAAATGAAATACTTTAGAAAAATAAGACAAAATAAATATAGAAAAAAGTTTTTTTACTGAATTTGAAATGCTAAAAAACCTTACAGTTTTCTTTAAAAAATGCATATTTTACTTACCTGTATTTTTTTTAAATGTTTGCAATTTTTCTTATTTTAAAATAAATGTTCTTTAATTTGGTATATAACATAATTAATTTCTGTTGATTGTTTTTTTTTTTTAAAACAAATTCTTAATTTGACTTGTTTATTTGACTGGTCAAAAGCCTGGACCTTTCTCAAAGTATAGTATTGTAAAAAAAATTCAAAAGAAAGAGTAATTTTCTTCATTTGAAAAAAAATATATATTCTCTCTTATTCGTAAACAAATAGCCTTTCAGTTGATATGCATTATTATAATTTTTCTCTATTTTTTTTAAATAAATTTTTATTTGCATTGCCAGATGCATTTTTTTATTATATGCCTCTATAAAGCCTTATTAAAATGAAACTAGTCATTTTTTTGTTAAATTTATTCAGAAAATCCAGGATTAAACGCTGATTAATTTGGGATATAATGTGCTATAATTCCTTTCAGTAGTTATTTGGCAAAAAAATTTCTGAAGTTAATTTTTTTTTATGAACAAGTTGGAAAAAAGCCTGGCCACAGGGTACATTCAGTTTTTCAGGCCTGGCATGGTAAGGGTTATTCTTCAGCCTCAAAATATGGCATAGGCTACATATAGCATTAGGAGTCAGCAATGTATTAATCAATAAATTGCTAGTGTAAAATTCTGATAATGCAAAGTTTTACACTGGTTTCCTGCTTTTTGTGTTTTGCACTGTACCTAATGCTTAAGATACTGCATAAACATCTGGTGTCAAAAGCATTAAATCTTTTGAAAAAATTGCACTAATTAAAATTAATTTAATGTCTTTAATTCTCTTATGACACTGTTAAATATTTTAATGTCATGTCAACAAAATATCTATGCTACCCAATATCAAAAGTAATGTAGACTGAAATTTTATGTTCCTTGATATGACATAACAAGTGAGAATATCTTGATATGAAAGTTGATAGCAAGTGACAAGTTCATATTATAAAGTCCTTAAATAAAAAATAAATACCCCCTCAAGCAGCTGCTTGCCACAGAGGTCTGACAGGAGCCTGTCAGTTTATATGCCACAGTAGAAGATCTGAGAGGATGGCAGGACCTCAGCAGAAAACAACACGAACATCCATGCCTTACCCGGGGCTCGAACCCAGGTCCCGTAGATCAGTAGCCAAGCGCGCTAACCACTCGGCCACGGGACTTGCCAGCAAGTAATTAGACACAGCACAGAACATTGTCATAAAGGATTAAATATATTAACTTTAGCATTAAGTTTTCATAAATGCAATAAGCATTTAAACATTATAGTGTTTATGAAAGGTTTGATATTCACATTCACCAGTGAATATTGTAGTTCTTTAAAGCAGTTATGGAATTGAACCCAGCTGCTACTAAAACTGGTGAAATAACTACTGTCCTTGTCATATATTATCTGCCTCATAGTACTGCAAGTGAGTATCTAAAATATTAAGTAAGATAGGGTCCAGGAGAACTAGGCTATGCAAACTGATGTAACTGTGAATAAATTAAAAATATGTGTATCTGTGTGAACTGAAAAGAGAAATAATAATGAGGTTCCATTAAAGCTGTGTTTTTCAATTGATATTCCATGCACCCCTTCAGTTTTGCATTATCTCTGAAAGGCTCCCAGTAATTTTCATGTCATTTGAAAAGTGTACCAAATAGAAAAGAATTTTTCTTGCTACCTCATGTAAAAAAAATTGTGATATGCTAGCACATTAAGTCAATAATATGGCTAATATGCCGTGTTTAACAGTTAACTATAGTTATAATTTTCTTTAATTTAAAAATTAGAGATCCATAGATTTTGAAATATATTGTTACAAATTTTACAAGATGGTAGCCAAAGTAAGTGTATATACAAATTTATTTACAATATGGAGCTTGTGAGTAGCAAGAAATATTAACTTGCAGCATATATTCTACAATTTGCAAATATTATCCACACAGAAACTGGGACACATACACAGTCTTATCAGAATAATATGACCACCCACGGAATCACAGTGTACCTGCCCAGGTACATCACAGAGTGCATACGACAAGGTTGACCACATGGAGATATAAGCAGTTGGCCAGGACAGAGCCATAGTGCATAATGTGAGCACAATGGGCAGAGGTATTGATTTGATGGACATTCAAAAAGGAATGATCATCGACTACCACACCAAGGGTGGAAGCATCTCTGAAACAACAAACTTTGTGGGCTGTTCATGAGGTGCTGTAGTAAGGGTGTACCAAGAATGGACCACTGGCACACTGAGTACCTCCAGATGTCATAACTGTGGAGCCCCAAAGGCCATCGACCCCAGAGGAGAACGTCGCCTCCATTGACTGGTAAAGGGCAATCAACGCACAACAGTGCAGCAATTGACCACTCAAATGAACGCAGGGCACCTAGGTACATGTTCCTGATAACAGTAGAGCGAACCCTGTTATGCATGGGTCTACGGAGTTGACGCTGTGTAAAGATGCCCATGTTATCCAAGGTCCATTGGCAATGATGCCTGCAGTTTGCATGGCACCGTTGGACAGTGGAAGAGTGGAAAAAGGTTGACTTCTCCAATGAATTGAGGTTTCTACTCCAGAGAAGTGATGGGCAGTGGCGGATACGGCGTCAGACACACGAGAACCAACACCTGGACACACTTGTCGGTCAAGTATTGGCTGGCGGGGCAGTGTGCATGTCTAGGGGATGTTTTCCTGGTATGACCTGGGATCACTGGTACCACTGGATGGGTCCCTGAACACCAATGGCTACCTGTCCATCCTTGATGGTGTCTACCAGCAAGATAATGCACCTTGCCATGTCACTAAGGTGGTGCATGACTGTTCCAGGAACATGACAGCGATGTCTCCCTTGTCCGGCAAAATCGCCCAACCTCAATCCCATAGAGCACTTGTGGGACCATTTGGATCAACAGGTTTGGTGTGCGGAACCACAACCACGTCATCTCTGGAACCTCCATGCTCTGCTGGAGTCTGAATGGGCATGTGTGCCACTGGCAAACTTCCAAGGCATCATTGCATCCATGCCACACCGTCTCACTGCTGTCATCCAGGCCAAGGGTGTTTATTCCCATTATTAGGTAGGTGGTCATATTATTCTGATACGACTGTGTTATTTAGATAACTAATATACAGTCATAAAGTAACATAAGTTATTAAATTAAGCTTAGGTTAAATGCTGAATCTGTAAGTTTGCATATTTTTTTCTACCTTTACAAAATCAACACTCAATTTTTAGTTAGTCAAATTATGATAAATCACAAAATGTTAATCTAAAATTATAGACTTTCTTCACTATCATTGGTACAATGGAACTTGTCACTTTCACCAAGTCTTTTATATCTTTCCAAAGTTTCACACGACTTTTGAAAAGAGTTATTAACCCTTCAGTGTCCATGCATCTGTATACATTCACAGAATCTGAAATGAGAGGCCAGGGACATATGTATACATTTTTAGTACAACCCAAAAAAAAAATCGATTTTTTAAAAATAAAATTTGCCATTGTAATTATATATATATATCTTATAAAAATATATAATTCAGGCTTGAAAAATAATATTTTATTTTTTAATTTGATGCAAATTTTATTAAACTACGTTATAAATAATTTGATAAAGCCATCTGATTGCCATTTCTTAGAAGCACTAAACGATATTGCTGATTTGCTTGTTAATTTACTTATTTGCTGAAGCAACCTTCTGATTTAAGCTCACTAGTTTGATTTGAACTATTATCAGCAAATTTTTTCTTAAATTTTCAAAAATCTCCTAAAAATTAAAAAAAAAACTACTGTTTTTAAAAACTAGATTTTGGAATTACAAAAAAGTACATACTGCCATTTTTTTTTTCCATTTCACATCCTTTTCTGTCATAAACCTATTTCAGTATTCCCAAATTATTTTTATTTTTCCCAGCATTCTATACATTTTTCCCGCTCTTAAAATTGAAACTGGAAGTAAACACATCATTCTTAGAAATTCTGGTTGCAGCTGCACTTAATTACATTATGGCTCAGTGAGGCAAATAAGAGGCAGATGGCTGACATGTGCTATCTCTGTTCCGTGTGCTATAAGTGGTTTCCATATTGTTTTGGTCCAGCATATTGGATACCTTTTGTAAAGTTAGTATTTACTTTTTTATATTTAAACCTTAGTTTTCATTTCGGTAGATTTGTTTTCTGAAATTAGTGATCTTTTGACCGATCAATAAGTATTGATTTTTCATAGTTGTGCTACATCAGATGGCTGGCCTACAACTTGTTGCTGTGGATAATTTAATATCGCATTAGGCTATAGGTTAATTTTTATTTTATTATTTATTACATTTCCAGTAAAACTTAGATCTGGTATTTTCTGAAAATAAATGAGGCCTTGGATATGGAAGGAAATTCTTTTCTGTAGATTTATTTCCGTTAGTTAGCGATCTTTCAGTTGACTGATTTATCAATCTTTCTGAGTTATGCTAGATCGGAAGCCGACTTAATAGTAGTTGTGGATATTTTATTTAACATCCCATTAGGTTATATGTAATTTTTCTTTTATTATTTCTTTTTTTTTCTAGTAAAAAAATTTTGAGCTTGTACCGTTTTCTGAAAATGAATGTCTTAGATATGGAAGCAAAATAGACTTCCTTGCTATGGAAATCAGCCGTCATGTGGGAGGGCAATTTCAGGAAGGCATCTTCTCCAATAATCTCACTGTGAAAGTTTCCCTCCCCCCTCCCCTCTAGAAAAATATAGTTTTTTAAAATTACAAAATTTTGTTTATATTGAATGATTTTAAAGGCACTCCCCCCCCCCCCCCAGTATCTTGGCCGTGCCACAGAGATGATATAAGGCTTTATTTTTTGCTTTGGTGCACAAACCTTTCTGCACTTAGCCAAGATCGCCAAACTTCAACACCCAAAGGAAAAAATTCATAATATTTAGTAAAAAAAGCAGCCAAGAAAGTTTTTTTCTATTTCATAACTAGTTCAGAAAATCTCATGAATGTGAGAAGTCCAAGTCACTTTGTATAACACTGGCTGTGTTTAAAATATATACGATACTGAAAAGAATCATTAAAAGAAATAAAAATCATATTTCAGGTTGAATATTATAATATTTTGGAGGAAATTTCCTTTCGATTAATATACAGTATATATAATTCAACTATTTTTATTCTTCAGATTTTCTAAAATGAAGCCTTAATTATGTGGTGCGATCCTTTTTTTCACTACATCACATTAAAAAGGCTTATTGAAATCAATATGCTTGTAAATTTGTTTATATTATTTATTTTCAGAAAATTCGTAATTAAATTTTATTTAATTTGGTATATATATAACATGACCTATTTCCATTGATTGGTTATTTTAAAAAAAAAATTATAATGTTGACTTGTTTATCTGACTCAGCACAATTGGCTTAAAAAACCTGGAATTTTCTCAAAGTTTGAGCCGTCCCTTGGCCGAGTGGTTAGCGCGCTTGGCTACTGATCTAAGGGACCTGGGTTCGAGTATTTACGAACTTTGTACCAGTGTAAGCCTAAACATCCTATTCCTATGAGTGATTACCAACTTTGAGTAAAGAAGCAATTTTAAGCAGAACTGCATATAGTCAACTAATGCAACTTTATAAAGACTGGTAGCATAAGATATAACAGCTTCAGCTAACTTCATTAAGTTATGCTAATAAATGCACGTGTACCAGCTTCAGCTAACTTCATTAAGTTATGCTAATAAACACGTGTACCAGCCCAATTTCCGTCCCATGGCCGAGTGGTTAGCGCGCTTGGCTACTGACCTTAAGGGACCTGGGTTCAAGCCCCAGGTAAAGCATGGATGTATGTGTCGTTTTCTGCTGAGGTCCTGCCATCGTCTCAGACCTTCTACTGTGGCATATAAACTGACAGACTCCTGTCAGACCTCTGTGGCAAGCAGCTGCTTGAGGGGGTATTTATTTATTTTTTATGGTACCAAGAAAAAAATTACAAAATGAAAGAAATATTTACTTGAAATCAAAAAAAATTTATAATTTTTTCATTATTCAGAAATAGCCTTTCTATTCATGTGCATTATGCTGATTTCTGTCTATTAGCTTTTTTTTAAATAACTTTTTTTTTTGTGTTACCAGATGCATTTTTTACTAGATGACTCTAAAAAAAAGTCCTATTAAAATAAAACTTGTCTTTTTTTGTTAAATATTTTATTTTCAGAAAATTCACAATTAAATGCTGAATAATTTGTCATATAACATGCCATAATTCCTTTCATTGGTTATTTGGCAAAAAAAGTTCTAAAGTTAATTTTTTTTGGCTGAGCATAGAGAGTAAATAGCTTGGCCTCTGGATGGAAACCAGTTTTTCGGGCTGGACATTGGAAGGTTAATAATGACATTGACATGTCTGGAATCTTGTCTCAGAATTAATATAAACATTATTGCCAAATAGCAATAATGACCTAGCTGTATCAATATTTGTAAGGTTCCTTAAGTAATAAAAAATTGTAAACTGTTGCATTAGAGGAATATGAAATGTTATGTGGCTGTGGTTTTATAATTTTTCGAGTTCTTACAGATTTTTTGAACCACTTGATCTGAGAGACCCAGGGTATGCATTGCAGATTAACATGTTATTTCCAAGGTAAGTTTTGTAAATAAAGGTTAAAAGTTTTGGAAAGTGTCATGTATTTTTAGGAAGAGATTAAAAAAAGTAACAACAATGAGGACCTATAATTTACTAGAAAAGCTATAACAGTCAGTAAAAAAAATCTCAAAACTGGTACTTGTTGAAAATGTTTTTGCCACTTGTATTTATAATGTAAAAAAAAAAACTATTATTTCTTCTATTATTAAAATCTAACAAATAGTTTTCTTTACAGAAGATAATAAAACAGAATTTGGTATGTGTCCTATTGGATTCATTGACTCTTGTTTCAAAACCAAAAATGGAACACCTCGTCAGCCATCAGTGTGTCCCATGGCTAAGGCTTGCCTTAGGATTGATAAAACAGTATTTTGTAATCCAGAACACTCTCTTATTGGACTGGAAGAATTTTCCCATATTTGGTAGGTCACTGCTTTATTCAAGGAAGACACCACTCTGAAGTTAACATCGATCAATACTAGAGGAAAAATTGTCCTGAGCTGGGTGCGACACGAACCCATATGACCACCTGACATGTTGTCAGGAGGTCATGGGTTCGTGTCCCACCCGGCTCAGGACAATTTTTCCTCAAGTATTGATTGACGTTGGCTTCAGAGTGGTGTCTTCCTTTAATATTCATTAAATGCATCGAAAAATATCTCTTTAATTTAAACACTGCTTTATATTTTTTGGAACTTGTCTGGTTATTTTGTAATAGTGAGTTTCCTAACCCCTCTCCTTCATAGGCAATTTTCTAAATTGTCCATTATATACAGATAATATATTTAAAAAATTTACAATTGGTAAGTGTTGATACTGCCAGAGAAAACACACAATATAGTGACTGATGGAAATTTCAGTATGGTATGTATTAATCAATAATATCTGTAAGATCAAATCAAATAGAAAATGGCAGTTTTTTTCTTTTAACTGTTTCTAATCAAAGTTGAAAATAACATTTGAATCTATGATATATATTTTTTGCCTGCTGAGTCTGCAGTGCTATTTATATACTAATGAAATATGATGATTCATAGTTTTCAAATCGTACAAAAGACCTTAATGTGCATCATCAGAAGGCATTGAATGTAGAAAATGTAAAACTTGAAGTAATATTGCAAGTGATATATTTCTGCCACAAATTCTAGTGATAGAATGTGTAGATGAAGAACAGATACCCAGATAGCTTACTAAAAGGAGTATAATTGATATTTATGTGTGTTTCAATTAAATTGCAATTGGTTAAAATTCGACTGTTAGCTTTTTAGACTTTTAAAATTAGCACTTTGTAATGCTCCAAAGAAATAAATTACTTTTAAAGTTTGGACCCTTTGTCTGATCCAATTAAAAGTATGCTTACGCAAATTTTGGTAAGATGATCTATTCTCACTTTGACACAATTTTCCAGCACAACCAAAGGTACCTCCTCCCAAATCTCGTAACAAAAGTGTGTGGCAGCTATCCTAGTGTAAATATATACCAGTGGCTGTGACAGTTAACTGTATACTAATGTTATCGGCCTACCTAGTATCACATTCTGATACAAACTCGAAATTGGCATAACTTGAACTTTACAGTAAAAAAAAGGGTTAATACACGCCTAGCTTTCTTAACTTCTAGAAAGGTTAAAGACAGGAAAAGAAAAAATATTCAGTTACATAGGTTACTAGTGGGGTGATAACTTCCACTTATCCCCTAACCACAATCAAAAAATATGTGAAAGCTAATTCTTCTCCTAAATTATATAAAAAAAAGGGTATTCGAACACCATTATCTTCTCCTAATTACATCAAACACGTGAAGCTAAGAAAATTCAAATTTTTACAAACAAGCGGGATTGTAATCATCCGCTATAATTCTTCACCTATACACAGCAATCACGAGCTAGCTGAAATAAAACAATTATTAGATATCTCCCTTTCAGAGCTAAATGTCCCCCTCCCAAAGGAGTTATACTGGTAACAACTCGGTCACCAGACTTGGCCATTTGGGGACAGCTCCAAAAAGGTACCCAAAAAAACAAAATTCTGCAGTCATCATCATGGTCAGTTCATATATATATAAATAAATGCTGGTAATGTCATCCCAAAAATTATGCATCATTGACACATAAATATCACTGATGACACTGAACAGATTTAAACACATATACATAAATCGTATCTAAGAATAAAGAAAAAAATGTGTAAATAATTTATAATATATGACGATAGCATTTCAGCCAATCACTTTTTACATGAATCTCATTTTTTTTCATACATAAATTCACTTGGGAATGCATGTTATTTTACAATACAAAATTATTCTTATAAATGAAAACATATTAAATCACTAATTCTCTTTCACTCTCCTCATTCATATCCATAAACATTTTACAATTTCTAAACTTCCCAATATCGATTTACAAATTTTCAGCTATCAGTCAGCTGAAACGAAAAAATCTACATAAATACACTTTAACTCAAGTTAATACAATATAACAACTAGAACTTTGATGAACAAGAATACAAAAAAAAATTCTATTCACACAGTATAATCTCGAACTACAGTAATTTCACTTTCCGAAAATAAATATTGAAACTTCTAAGTTTCAACAAGAAATTAAACATTGCTAAGTATATAAATCACAATAAAGCTTCTTCATTCTTCTTCGTTTTCATCTATTCCAGAGAAAAGAGAACATTATAAATCATTAAGTGCCAAGTGGACGAATAATAATATACTTAAATTTTCATTGTTGGCACTCTGTTGCGATAAATCATCCAGTCGGGTCCCGATGACATCTTTCCTTCATCGTTCGCTTGCTTCAAGTAAAATCTCACTCGGGACGTCATCTCGGCTACGTTGACTGCTTCGCTGCCGATTGTCGCTCTGCATGATCGGGTTGTTTTGTCGGCATCTCGTCACACTCTTGACGTCGATGGAACAGCTGAATCTGACTTTGTCAGTCTTTGTCCTGTCGTATGTAATAGGTGATAATCTAACCTATTCTTTTCTCTTCTGCTTGGTAAAGGTTCACATCATCATCAGAGGCATCATTCTCCTGGGTTTGTTGTGAAGCATCTACTTTTGATCTGGAAAATTCTATAGAATGGTTATATCTTTTGATATTTACGATATTAAAGTATCCCAATGAGGCATTAGTGGTCATATTGGCCAATTCATACAGAAGAGGAGAAAATTTCTTCCTTATAATATACGGTCCAGCATATAATGGTGCAAATTTCTTTTTTGAATCTTCTTTCTTTATCATTCTTATGATGTGTTTTAACCAAGACCTTATCACCTACTTTAAATTCCATATGTCGTCTTTTATTATAATCCTCTCGTTGCTTTTGTTGTGCTCATAGGGAATTTTCTTGTGCCTTTGAAATGGCTCTAATATGCTGTTCCGTTCTAAACTCAATGGATTATGGAGATGCAGGTTGGCCAATGAGTCTGTCCCAGGGTAATGTCAGCTCTCTCCCAAGAATTTGATGGTTTCATGTAATGAAGTGCATAAAGTAAAGGAAAACTGTTGCAAATATTTATCCCAGGTACTATGTCTATTTTCAACGTAAGCAGCTATCGTCCTACCAATATTTCGATTTATTCTTTCGGTCAAATTTGACTGTGGATGATATGGAGTTGTATATATGAGTTTTATTTGAAACGTTTTACATACTTCAGAAAGCACATTTGAAATGAATTGGGACCATTGTCTGAAACTATACCCTTGGGTACCCTGTATCTGCATATAAACTCATTTATAAATTTCTTTGCTATGATTGTTGCTGTTGCATTTCTAATGGAAATATTTCGACCCATTTTGAAAAATAATCTACTAACACTAGAATATATTGGGATTCCTCTTGCAATTGTGGATATGGGCACATTAAATCCATGCCAACTAATTCCATGGGTTCATTGGAGACTGTGCTTTTCATAAGACCACAAGGACGGTTCTGATTGAATTTTGTGGTTTGTCAAGTTAAGCATGTTTCTACATAGGTTTTTACGTCTTTTTTCAAAGCTGGCCAATATGATCTTTTGGCCACTTTCTGATATGTTTTTCATGTACCTAAATGTCCGGCTGAAGGTACATCATGTAATTCTCGGAGTACGTACTCTCTTAAATTCTTGGGAATAAATGGGCGATAACTGCCTGTTTGACTCGATTGTCTGCAGTAGTACAAAATATCATTAATTAATCTGAAATGTCTGGCTCTTCCAACAATACTTGAAACTATACTTGGATCTAGAGGTAATTCATCAGTTTTCAAATAATGGTACATGTTTCCATATTCTAAATCTCTTTGTTGGTCTTTAATTAAGTGTTCTTTGTATTCAATGGGAACTATTGTGGCGAGTGAGGGAGCAAAAGGCTTATCTTCGAGCTCTTGCGTAACTTCTGCCGGCCACACAGGAGCACGGGATAATATATCTGGTAGCTGATGTGCACTTCCCTTTCGGTGCTCGACCTTGAAATTGAATTCTTGTAGTTGTAATGCCAGCGCATTAGTCGACCTGTTAGATTGGTGGATGTCTGCAACCATTGTAAAGCAGCATGGTCGGTAAAAATAGTAATGTCGGACGTGTCTAATTGTGCTTTAAAAATTTCTAGAGCCCATATTACACTTAGACATTCTTTTTCAGTCACTGTATAGTTTCTTTCAGTGTGACTCAAACTGCGACTGGCATACATGATAACGTGTTCACAATTGTCATTCTGTACTTGGCTCAGCACGGCACCGAGACCGACATTAGAAGCATCAGTGTAGATATGTTAAAAGGTTTGCCCAACTGTGGCAAGGCCAACACGGGAGCATGACACAATGCATCTTTTAAGGTCTGAAATGCTGTATCGCAAACAGGTGTCCAGTGGAACCGTTTTCGCTTTCAGTGTAATTCACATAATGGTTTGGCCAAATTAGCAAAATTAGGTACAAATTGTCGGTACCAACCACACATTCTTAGAAATCTACTAAGTTATTTCAAATTGCGTGGTGTGGGAAATCGTTCTATGGCTTCGACCTTATTAGGTAATGTTCTTACTCCATCTGCATTAACATTGAAACCGAGGTATTGAACGTCTTCTCGGAGAAATGTGCATTTAGACAATTTTATGGTGAGTCCGGCTTCTCTTAACCTTGCAAATACCAAATTTAAATCACGTAGATGCTCTGAAAAATTAATAGAAAAAATAACTATGCCGTCTAAGTATACTTCACAAATTTTTCCTTTTAGATCACCCAGAACCACAGACATAAGACGTTGAAACATGGCACGTGCTCCTGATAAGCCAAATGGTAAGCAACGAAATTGGAATAATCCATCTTTTGTGAGGAAAGCTGTTTTGGGCCGATCTGGTGGAAATACAGACACCTGCCAATATCTTGAAGACAAATCTAGTGTGCTAATAAATTTCTTGCCAGCCAGTTGTGTTAGTAGATTCTGAATATTAGGTAGTGGATATCTATCGGGGACTGTAACAGCATTTAGTTTTCAATAGTCCACGCAAAATCTCAAATCACCAGTTTTCTTTTTAACGAGAATGACCGGTGAAGCCCAAGGGCTAAAACTTGGTTCTATTATCCCATCCTTTAATTTAACATTTCTTTAATTTGCATTGAAACTATTTCTTCTTTACTGGGAGGATAATTATATGGTTTGCTATAAACAGGTCTACTATTGCCTGTGTCGATATGATGCTCCAAAATCTGATATCTGCCAGGCTTGTTAAGAAGTAATTAGCATTGCACAGAGCTTCTAACTTAACTCTCTCGCTATTATCCAAATGAGCGCTGTCAACATGTTTTCTAATATCTGATTTTATCTGATCGATATCAAGTTTTTCTTTCATTGTTGCTTTCAGTGAAATAGTATTATTGGCAAAATCAAATTCAATCAAGTGTTTTTGTATCGCATCTATTCCTATTAAAGAGTCGTATAATAATTCACTTATTACTAAGAATTCAAGTCTTATCTCCACATTATTTAAAGTGATAGGTAACTCAACAGTTCCTTGCAGAAAACACTGCTTGGAAGCACAAGCTAAGTTCAAAGGTCCACCGGACCATGGCTGCAATTTCAGTTTACAACTTTTCTGAATTTTATCCCATATTTTCTTATGTAGACATGTAATATCAGCTCCTGTATCAATGTGAGCTATGAATTCGGTCTTATCGTGATAAAGCTTCACAAAAGGTAAATGTAGGACATTATGTATACCCACAGTAGCAAGACTTAACTCACGAGAGAGCTTTTCTTGAGGAACTTTGGCCTCTTGTTTCAAAGATCCTAATTCAAGTTTCCCGAATTTTCATTCCTTCGATAACAATATTGTTCTGTGTGTCCTAATTGGCCACAAAAATCACATCTGAAAGTTTCTCTATTGTTCTTAAAAAAAGTTTTAGGTCTAGTGTCCTTGTTCGAAGCTTTACGTGGAACAGATTCTCTGCTTTGTTCGTTCTCTATAGTTTTAGGCGCATTCGGTGCAAATTGTCGGGATTGTGTAACTTCCGGTCATGTGAGAGTCATTTTACGAGACTCAACCTAATAGCGCTGCTTTGGCGGGGATTGCATCCATTGTTGGTTAAATGCAGTTGTTGTAGATTTTCTTCTTGCAGTATATTGTCGAGCCAATTTGACTAAATCTGCAATTGAGTTCATGTTTCGTACTTCTAGGAATTCTCTAATGGGCAAAAGCAATTGGGACAATATGCAATTTACAATATCAATTTCAGCGGCATCAGCATCGTACAGTTGGTATAACTCTACTGTACCCCAGATAAATTTTTCTATATCATCTCTTTCCCTTTGTCTTCGTGAAAACAACTCTGTAGCTAGTTCTGTAAAATCATTATAAGCCGGATATATGTCCTTGATTTCATTTTTAAACTCTTCCCAATATTCAAATCCATGACAATATCCTATGTTATTCCACCATTGCTTTGCACATCCAATTAGACAAGATACTGCTAAAACCAACTTTTTTTTGCCGGGCACTTCATGTAAACGGAAGTGCTCCTCCATGGACTTGACAAATGTCGACGATGACAGACGTTTCGAACCGTCGAACCTTATCTCAGGTAAAGGCTAATTAACATAAGGACTATAGTTAATAGGTGGATTGCAAATTGTCGTTGTGGCAGTTGATAATACTCTGCTCTATCACTTGCTTCTGACGGAACAGAAAATGGAACCTTACGTTCAAAGTTTCTACATTGGTGAGCTGACATAGCATTGTCAGCAAATTTAGGAGTTGTTGTCGTTCCCCTTTTCTCCCGATGATCATCAAGCAGATTCATTAGCACTTCTGCTTCCATCATTACATCCTGCAACCTACCCTTTACTCTTTCTAAGTTGGGAGTCATTATGGCAGAATTGGCCATATTGCTAGCAGACATGTTTAGTGGTCTACCAAAATTTTGAATTTTGGAAATTTTGAAACCTTTTTTAATCTTGAGCAGCGCTCAAAGGTACTGCTATACAATAATACTAAAGCTACAACTAAGCTTGCAAAAATATAAATTTGCTTATCAAAAAAAAAATTTCTATCGTGCCTTATGTACTTGTGTGTCCGGACACTTCTAATCTTTACATACAATAAATATCTTAATTATCAGCAATAACTGCACTGAAACTTCAGTACCTTTGACTAATACACAAAAAAGTTAAGCTTCTTGCTCAACAAAAATTTTCGGCTTAAGCTGCCATTAAATCTACAAATAGTACATAGAACTAATGAGCTCAAAAATTACTATCTTTGACAATCACATTAAATAACATACACAATTTATACACAAATATACAGTCCTTATTCTTGGACCACTATCTTTTACTACTGGCACATCCCTGTTTGGGTGGCACTTCTTTTCTATGGCTCTGTAATGCTCCAAAGAAATGAATTACTTTTAAAGTTTGGACCCTTTGATCCAATTATTTTCATGCTCTGGATAGCTGAGTCAGGCGCCAGGCAATAATTGACAAATTGCCAAAAATAAAGTTTAATTAGGGTTCAAAATACCACCGAGCGTTAATGAGTAAGAATTCAAAAATGTTAAATGATTGTCAAAATTTTATGTTAATGCTAAATCAAAACAAACTAACGTTGCCCAAGAGAAAAAAATTAGTAAAGATTCAAAAGGTTTAAATAACAAACAATTTATTTCCAAAAAGCACTCACCAAACCTTCAGTAAAGAAGATACTACATCATTTCTTACTACAAACATATTCAACAAACTCCAAACTAAAACTGATCTCTAAACTGTGCTGCGCTCAACTGCTCTCTCTACTCTACTAGCTTCTGTGCTCCTCCGTGCTTACTACCACACTAACTGTGACTAATGTCACCAGGTTATAACAAAAGGCTACAGAGCCCACACGTGTCATGTTGCACGGCGGGAAAGACATTTGCATAAATTGACGAGCGGCGCAAGCTATGACTCAAGAGGGGGGTGTCCTTGTGCACGTGCTTTAGCGGGTGACAATTGAAAGTTTGGAGTTGCGCTTGTGCAACTCCTAACTCTTGGAAACAAGCGCTGTGATGCCAAAAATGAAATGAAAATCCCCAAAATGATAACTTAATGTAAATTAAGCAAAACTGGTTAAGGTAAAGTAAAAGTGAATGAGGGGGCATCACAACTTAATTTTAAAAATTTCTAGTAATATTTTCATATAGTAATATTAAATAAATTTATATACACTGATTTGTCCCTTAACCCTAGGGGATTAGAAAACACAACTATTTCATCTTATGGGATGAATAAGAAATTCTTTTTATGTTGTATTGTAGTTACCATTTATATTTTCCAGTCATCCATTAATATGAATTACTACTGTTTAATGGGTGAAAAATTCGGAAAATGAAAAACTTTTTTTTTTGAAAGCACGTATATTTCTCAGAGGCAATATATTATTCTTGTAGTTCTACTATACCTTCCACAAATGCAAGCACCTACAGTATTAGTTAGGTGTCAAATGAAAATTCATTTAAAAGATCATCGTAGACTACCAACACAGTAATAAATAAGCACTTTAGTGTCGATTTAAATTTTAGAGGAAAAATTGTCTTGAGCCGTGTGGGATACGAACCCATGACCTGATAACATGTCAGGTGCTCTGGACCACTGAGCTACTGACCGTCAATCAAGATCTCCTCTAACTAGCGCTATGAACATTCCTTTTACGTTTCATAGAAGTGCCTATTTATTACTGTGTTGATTTGAAATACGTCAAGCCTATTTCATTAATTATTTATATCTGCATACTTGTCGTACATGCTTCCATCTATTGGCTAATATAAATGCCGCTTGTGGCTAGAAATATTGCCTGAAGAGCGCTTCTATGAAACATAAAAGGAATGTTCATAGCGCTAGTTAGAGGAGATCTTGATCGGCTGCTGGTAGCTCAGTGGTCCAGAGCATCTGACATGTTATCAGGAGGTCATGGGTTCGTATCCCACCTGGCTCAAGACAATTTTTCCTCTAAAATTTAAATCGACGCTAAAGTGCCTATTTATTACTGTGTTGATTTGAAATACGTCGAGCCTATTTCATTAATTATTTATTCATAGACTACTTTGAATTATCCCCCCCCCCCCATCCCACAAAAGGATTTGAAATTATATTTGTGATTTAAATTATATTCGCATTGGGTGAACATATGTGGTGCCTAATAGTTGGATGGCACTGCACTCTTCTTGAGGTCCTTGGGGGAGAAACTGGTTGTTTTTGATGCTAGTGGTGGGGTCAGTATTTAGACTAGTACAATTGCTATTAATAAAGTTAAAAACTTTGGCTTCATAGTCATTTTTGTTCATGGTAAGCAACTGACATGTTTTGTCAACTAATGTGATAACAATGTCAGGGGCATTTCTTATGTTTTTTAAGGCCTGAGAATACTTGTATGACAAATATCGTTTCGTATAGGGAGGAGACTTTTGATGATAGTTCAAGAATTTGAAGACTTTCTGTGTCATGGCATTAATTTTATGCCCTTCCAAATGTCTGCTTGCATTATTGATGATATTTTCAATTTGGCAATGATCTTTTTCTTGTCTGTTTTTGATGGAATGGGTTGAATTTAAGGCTGTGTTCCAGAGCAGCCAGTTTGTTATGGGAAAAGTTTTTATCAGACAGATTAATAATAGGAAGGGGTTTAAAAGTGGACAAAAAGGCTTATATGAGGTTTCAGTGAGCCACTGGATTTTCTTTAGATGTACCATCTTGTGTCACTTTTGTGTTTTTCCTCTGTATAGGGAGCCTTTCAAGCAGATCCGTGAGCATGATTGGTGGACAGTTGTGACAGAAGTCTTGGTGTGCCTGGTATGCTTCTGCTTCAATACTCGATATGTGTCACCTTTTCTCTTGTATTAGAGCATGGAGGATCTTCCCTTCTGCTTTTCACATATCACAGTCAACAGTATCTATCCTGCAATAGGTTTCACAAAGGAGGAGAAAAATAGCAATGCCATCCCCTATTTAGATGTTTTTATCCAAAAGGATGATGCAGGAACCTTGATGCTGTCAATGTAGAAAAAGCCTACCTACATACCCTCCCTCATACGTGCAGATTCATACACCCCATGGGTATACAAAATTGCAACCTGCAACCTTCCATTCTCTCATCCATAGAGCCTTCACCATATCATCAAATGAGCATTGTTTAAAAAAAGTTCAAAACATTCAATCCATTGCTGCATCCCATGGCTTCCACCTAGCAATAATAGAAAAGCTAATCAGTAAGTATAGAAGGGGTGGGGGTGGCTCAGTCGGTAGAGCACCAGGCTCATAATTTGTAGTTCCCAGGTTCGAGTCCCAGCTGGGTCAGTGTTGAGATTTATCTCTGCAAAATTCCCCACCCTGCCCATGGTCAGTAGGGGACACTGATAGGCTTGGAAAGGCTGCCATCTATGTGATGGAATGTTAAGCCATGGCCCTGTGTGTGGGAGAGCCATACCCTGTGCACATTAAAGAACACGGATGGCCTTGACGGGAGGCATTTATCTGTCTTCCAACATCTGTTCCAGTGGGTCCCCTCCTTCAACCTTCTCTGAGCCTTCAGGGTCCAAGTGACCTGGCCATTTAGCCCATGTGTGCAAAAAAGTGCCACTCAGAGATGAAACAACCCAACCCAATAAATATAGAAATGACAACAGAAGAGATTCGGTCTTCTCCTAATCACTGACTCCAAGTGGGCAACCTTTACCAGATCAAAGTTCCTGTCCTGTGCAAATCATTTTGCAAATTACTGAAGATCCCAAAAAACAAGATTGTTTTCAGCCCGGCTCCAAATCTGAAGAAAATTGTAAAAAGGAACAGAGACAAATTAGCTCCTTAAAAAACGGGCATATACAGATTTCCCTTCCAGTTACCAAATAATTCAGTTTTTTACTATACTGGAAAGACCATACATTCTCTACAGGAGATGTTCACAGAGTATCAGACAGATGTCAGCCAAAACAAGCTAACGACTGCCACTGCCGAACTGGCAATACAACATGCTGCTATCATAGACTGGGAACACGGCACACTGCTAGCACGTGCAGCCACTTACTACAGAAACATCATCTGTAAGGCTATTGAAATAATGACTTCGTCCATCCCCTCTTGTAACCGAGTCACTGGAATTACCCTTCTAAACGTGGAAAGAAGTTCTTAACAGCCCTAATTTTGCCACTTAGTGTTACTTCATTGAAGACAGAGGTCTGTCCTTGCTCCAAAAAGTTTCTGAGTTTGCTCCTAAAAACTTTTAATATGCAAATAGTTTGAAGGATAAACTTACTAATTTTATTGCTCAACAATACTTTGAATATGTCGATGATTTTAGCATCTTTTACTCTTTGTGCAGCATGAGGGTCATTGAACGACAACTGCAAATGCCCTGAATAAGCTCCTGGTTTGGGCAATGGTGAATGGGTTTCAGTTCTCCCTACAGAAGCCCACTTGTATATACTTTTGTTATAAGTGTAATCTTCATCTTGACCCCAAGCTCTGGTTTGGGGGCATCATTCCAGTTTTAGTGGAGACCAAGTTTTTCGGTCTCATCTTCGACCAGAAAGTGAACTTTTTACATCATATATGTCATCTCAGGTGTAAGTGCATGCAAGAATTAAGCTTCCTCAAGGTCCTCTCCTCCCTCTCGTAGGAGTGGGCCAATGTTCTTTGCTCCACTTGTACCGTACACTTGTCTGGTGAAAACTGAACTGCGAATTCCAGGTGTATGATTTTGTCTGAGATTCAGTGGTGAAGGAGCTGGACTCTTTGCATGGTGGCCTTCCAAACCATACCAGTTCAGAGCCTTTATGCTGAAACCAGTGAACCTTCTTTATCTCAGTGGTTGTCCTACAGTACATGTTTAAATTGTGATTCCTGTTGGGCCATCACACTTGGGACTTTCAGTCCTAGTGGGAAATACTTTACAGTAATCAACTGACTGCCATTTGTCATTTTGGTTTATGTGTCAGAGTCTATCTCTGAGATCTTAACATCAGTCTCGATAGCATTGCCCACTCGATAGCCTAACCACTTCCACCATGACTCGTTGTTACCCCTTCAATTTTTTCCCTTTACAGGATGTGGGTAGGTCTTTACACCACCTGCCCTTGGTCAGTATTCTAAAATAAGTGGGTGAAAAAAAACTATGATGTGGATATTCCCTGAGGTTTAAGCTCTCCAATGAAACCAAATTTTTAGGTGTTGGGTTTAGTTGTTCAGCTGCACAAGGGAAATATATGAACACCAGCAGATTTACCAGTGGTTCATCATATTGGGTTTGAAACTCTCTAAACCATATATTAGATAGCATTCTGGCACTCCCTAAGTCATAAGCTTTCATTTGGCATAAAACTCATTATGATTGAATCATCAGTTCCAAAGTTTGAGTCCCACCTGTGCCAGGATTGAGATTTATATTTGTTAAACCCCCACTTTGCCTTGATGAGCAGTTGGACATCGATGGGTTTGGAAAAGTGGCTGTACTCTGGATGGGATGTAAAGCCCAAGATCTGTATGGAAGAGAGCCATACCCTTTGCATGTTAAAGAACATGCTGGATGGTCTTGAGAGGAGGCTTTCATCTTTCTCTTAAGAGTTATCCAGTAGATCTCCTTTCCCTAGCAATCTAAGTCCTTGGGGTCCTTGTGACTTTACCATTTAGCTCATTATGTGCAAAAAAAATGCTACTCAGTGGTTAAAAACCCAACACAAGGGGAACACATTTTTCTTAAAAAAGATCTTGCATCAAACTATGTTTTATCATGTAAGCTGTCAAAGGTCATTTTTAAATGTATGGCAATGTTACTGGAAATAAACACCTTTGAAAGATTAAGTTAAACTTCCCTTTCCCATTATGGGAAATTTCCAAATCAGTTAAATGAAATCTTTTACTGGCAAATACCAACTTTAGTGTTCCTTAGGAAATTTTCATTCATGTTAATAGAAAAATAATAACAATATAACTAAGTTTGTTACAGAAGTATATATGCTCTTATAATCGAGTTTGTCACAAATGTATATATATATATGTTGTTATAAACCAAAGTGTTTAGAGTGTTTTGGTTGGTACTGCAACAATTTGATGTAATAACTGAGTTGATGTAACAACAACCATGGGTAATATAAATTAATTCTAATCTGTATTAAAATAGCTATTTTTTTTTTATTAAAGTTTCTTGTATTTGTTATGGTTACATGTATCACTGGATTGAAGGGTTGCCACATTGGAATGTAGATACAAGCAATGATGGCTTCCATAAAACATAAAATTCGTTTTATGAAATGATTAATCCAGATTAGCTGAAGAATGATTGACATATAACCTGTATTAGGAATAATTTTAATTCTCTTTCTGTTATTACTAATATTATTTTATGCATTGCAGGATTTTATTCATTTTTCATAAAAATGGACCTAAAACTGGAAAAACAACAAAATTTAAAAAGGCTAAGGTTCATCCTCCTCGCTTGAATGGTAAATCAGTGGGTGTGTTTTCAACTCGTTCTCCACACAGACCTAATGCCATAGGTTTATCCTTAAGCAGACTTGAAAAAATTGAAGGTTTGAATTCTTGTTTTTTAGATTTATTAATTATGAATTTTTTAAGTATATGCAAAGCACAAATCTGGTATATTGCATTTAATCTATATATATATTGTACAAGAAATCAGTTGTTGCTTATGAAAGTTCTAGATTTTTCACTATCAGATTACAGTACATAAGTTTGCATTACATACAGAATAAAAAATGAAAAGCAAGAAAACAGCTTATGAAAAATCACCATGCCATCTAAAGTAATACAGGGAATAATAAAATATAAGAATTTATATCAATTTATTATCATTAATTAATTTAACTTTTATAATTAATATTCTAATTTATATTGAGATAATTATAATTAATTATAATTATGACTCTGATATAAATTATATTATTGTTATTACATACAGATATTCTTTGATGTATGAAGGTTCATTTTAAGAATTTTTTGCTAATACAAAGCTTATAAATTATGCAGAATTTGATATCAAAGCATAAACTACGTTATAGCAAAGTTCTTATTCTGAATTACATAAGGTGATTCAATATTTGCTTTCTTGAAGCATAGAAAAACGTTTTAACTCTCTTGTTTATTTGCCATTTATAATTTTATGTTTTAAAGAAAAATAATCCTTTAGAATGATATAGATTTTTTACAACTTTGCTGAAATGTCACTGCATGGACTGAAAAGGCAACTAATTGTATTACGTATCTCTTGTTTAATAATTGGTCATTGAGTTTGATTATGGATTATTCATAAAATATCAGTTTATTAAATATTTATTGCACTCTATAGTATTACTTTACTATGTCCTATGGTCTAAATTATACTTCTAAGATAACATTTTTGATTTATAACATTAAGTCAATGGGAAAACTGTTTTCAATGTGCGAAATTTTGTACAGCAAAAGATTTTTTGGCAACCTTTCTGATGCACATTTTATTGATATTTCATGTTTAAATCAATATACATAATTTTAAAACTTAATGTTGTATATTTTATTCATTATATTTTTCAAGTAATATAATTTAAAAAAAAGAAGAAAATGGTTAGTGTATCTCAGATTTTTAATATAATATTGAACAACTTGATATAACAGAGCAATTTATTTAACAAAATCAAATGTTTTCCATGCAATTATGATGAAGAAGGAACAGTGCATGCATGAAAACTGTTGATAGAGTAACTGTGAAGAAATTCTCCTGCCAGAATCAAGACTGAAAGTTTGCAGCCTTTTGGAGGAAAAGCCAACAGTCTTCACTGGCCTTGTACTAAGACGATGTTTTCATTGATAGTATCATAAGCACAACACATAGTTCATGAATATAGGCATTATAATGCAATGTTAATTCAGTTGAATAATGTACTAGGCAAAAGAAAAAAAGAAGAAATTGGTGATAAATAAGAAAACTGCAGTTTAAGCATCAACATTGAAGAATATTTACAAGTAAATAAACTCTCATAATCACAATATGTTTAAAAGCACAGAAATATAATTCAAACTGATTCATCTTACTGAATTGTAAAAATAAATAAATACCCCCTCAAGCAACTGCTTGCTGCAGAAGTCTGACAGGAGCCTATCAGTTTTTATAGCCATAGTAGGTGTAAGGATGGCGGGAACTCAGCAGAAAAACAGCACAAACATCCATGCCTTACCCTGGGGTTTGAACCCAGGTCCCTTAGATCAGTAGTCAAGCATGCTCATCATTTGGCCATGTGGTAGATAATGTAAATTTTATTTGAGTTTAAGTTTTTATTTTGTGGTTGATTAATGATACAATATTTGATAAACTTGTCGATAATTTAGAGCTCAGGGATTTTTTACTGACTGTGGTTCTTAAACTGGGCAATCTCAATTAATTTCCAGGATGTATTGGGGTTATTCATAGATCAATAAGGTTATTCATAGATCAATAAGTCATTCATATTATAGAGCAGTAATATCCAAACTCTTTTTTTACCTGTGGGCCACTTTGTCAATTGCCCAAAATCTTGTCTATCCAAATATCGTTTTATAGAATCGTTTTCATTTAAAGAATTAATATTTCTTATATCAAGGGTACATTTTTATGAAAAGGGTTATATGGAGGATTAAAAGACCATCCCCTAACTCTTCATCTGCCACTGCTGCATGGAGCTTTTAAGTATGCAAGAATAAAAAAAAGTTTTGTTACTTTTGAAAGCTCAGTAACATCAAATTTTGCACACTTAATATGCATAGCCAATTGAAGTAATATAGAGTGATTGAAAAGTCACAAACCTTTTTTTTTTAAAGTTCCTAAAACAAAAATAAAATTGTCAAAAAATAAAAGCATTAAAATCAGGGAAGCAAAACATGTTTTTATATTCAGTGTTGGAAATGTCCACCACACTTAGCAATGCATGCATTCACTTTTTTTCATAATGTTTGATGCACCCAGTGAAGAGTTTCTTCAGTGACGAAGAAACTCTTTGGATCGATGAGATCGGAAAGAGTTCAGTTCGATGTACTGTGTGTTGTGACACATTACTCCCATCACCAGCATTCAAATTACGGGTGAGTTGTGCTATGTATCTTTTCTGTTGGCTCATACCATATGGGATAGCCTTCATTCACCTTTAGCATCGATGAGCTGTGGTCGACCCACACCTTGCCAGTGGTTCATGGTTTTTTTCCCTCATTGGACCACTTTTTGAAGGTACTAACCATGGCTGACTGTGAGCACCCCACAAGCCTTGCCATCTTGGAAATGCTCTGAAAATGGGGCTGTGCAGCCTATGGCTACACAGCCCTATTTTCAGCAGGGTTCGATATACTGTGTGTTGTGACACATTACTCCTATCACCAGCATTCAAATTACAGGCACGTTGCACCACAGTATCCCTTCTGTTGGCTCTTATCATACAGGATAGCCTTTGCTCACCTCTAGCATCGATTAGCCTTGGTTGACTCACACCTTGCCAGTGGTTTTTCCCTCCTCGGACCATTTTTTGAAGGTATTAACCATGGCTGACTGTGAGCACCCCGCAAGCCTTGCCATCTCGGAAATGCTCTGAGCTAGACATCTGGCCATTACAATTTGGCCTTTGTCAAACTCACTTAAGTCTGCTGTCTTTCCCATCAGAAGAACAAGAATAACACTGATTAACAGAGCTCAGTATCATTTGTTATTTATAACGTTTTATGACCTTCACCATCATTTACCTACAGTTGCTTCGATTTGCATATGTGTACTTGCAAGTCATTGCCAGCTATCATGCTGTCATCTTGACTGTGCCTATCCCTAAACAACTCAAAATCAAGGAATTTGGTGAGATCTATAATGTTCTGCTCTAATGCCATCAACTCATGTTTAAACTATAAATTGCTTAGAATAAAACTCATATTGTTAGCACTATTATAACTACTGTGTAAAATATTAACAGTTTTATAACAATGTATCGTGATACATACACTCCCTCCTTGTGACACTTCAACATCAGTTTCAATAACATCATCTATTCTTCAAAAAAGCCACTAATGGTTGAGACTTTGTTTCCTACAGTTTTTCTGTATGCAGGATGAGGAAGGCTTTTTCAGTAATAAATAGGCACTTTGACGTCGATTTTAGAGGAAAAATTGTCTGAGCCGGGTGGGATATGAACCCACGACCTCCTAATAACATGTCAGGTGCTCTGGACCACTGAGCTACCAGCCGCCGATCAAGATCTCCTCTAATTAACGCTATGAACATTCCCTTTATGTCACATATAGCGTTATTTTAGGCAATTTTTAGCCCTAGCGGCTTTCTATTTTTGCCAATAGATGGCAAGCATATCTTACAAGTATGCTAATGGTAATAAATATTAAGATAAACTTAGATAAACTCGACGGTTCAACATCCAGTAATAAAAATAGGCACTTTGACGTCGATTTTAGAGGAAAAATTGTCTGAGCCGGGTGGGATACGAACCCACGACCTCCTGATAACATGTCAGGTGCTCTGGGCCACTGAGCTACCGGCCGCTGATCAAGATCTCCTCTAATTAACGCTATGAACATTCCCTTTATGTCACATATAGGCGTTAGGCAATTTCTGCCAACTATGTGTACTTGCAAGTCATTGCTAGCTATCATGTTGCAATCTTGACTGTGCCTGTCCCTAAACAACTCGAAATTAAGGAATTTGGTGAGATCTCTAATGAACTGATTGTTCCATCTTCACAGTAAATTTGCTTGCTATATCACTTATCTTGAATCACATATTGGGTAAGCATCTTTGTCAGTGAGGCTTCATGCTCATCCTGTTCTTTACAATGTCTACCAGGAACTTCATCTAGCCACCACCTATACCATCAATTTCTGTTGCTGGGACATGTTAGCATCAGAGACAATGACTTGACAGTTGGTGTTGCCAGGTCAGCTATGCACATGTCTGACTCTCCTGTTCCTATTCCTCTCTTGGATTTCCAGCAGTGTCTCCCCATTGAGCTGGACACAGTAGCAAAAAATTAGAACAGATTAATAAACTGTTCCAAATCACAAGGGGGAGTTTATACTTGCCTTGCTTTATGTAGGTTGGATTTGTAATACATTCTTCTTTTCAGGTGGATAAATAGAATGTTCTGCTGACCTATGTGTGACCTACACCATTTCATTTATCAAACATATTTTAATTGAATGTGGTCATGTTTTAATGCAGAACATTCTATCTATTTTAGTTCATCATTTCCTGTCCAAGCTCCTTATTAATTAATTAATTTATTTATTTATTGAGGGGAAAGTACAAAAATGTATGCTAACACTGCTCAAGACATCAAAAACAGAGAAATATTTACAATACCACAACAAGTGCTTTACACTATGGTTAACACTTTGAGAACATATAGTTACATACATAAAGAAAGTTAAATCTTAAAACATTTTAGAAATTTGTCTAAGTTGACTGTATTTAGTCAATCTTTGAAAATATGCAAAGTTGGGGACAACTCAACATCAGGAGGTAGAGTTTCAAACAAGCAAATTGGCATATAAAGGAATGATATTTACAGTTTGTTCTCTCATGAGGAATATGTATATACTGAGGATGCCTCCTTGTTCTGCTAGAGTCCAAGACATGAATTAATGGTTCAACTAGATTTGAATAGAGAAGGTTGTTAATAATTTTATAACAGATTTTTAGACCGTAAACCAACCTTCTCCATTCCAAGGAGTGAATATTGAGCACTTTCAGTCGCTCCTCGTAGCTTGAGTTGGAAATGCCAGGTAGTCTCTTACTAAACTATCTGAGTGGATATTCAATTAGACTGATGTCAGAGATCATGTGGGGAGACCAGACAGGAGATGCATATTTAAGAATAGGCATAACAAAAGTAGTGAATACTTTGGAAAAAGTGGGCCTGTTGCACTTCTTATAGCAATGCAAATCATGAAGGTGACATGGTTGGCTTTTTTGGTGATGTTTCGACAGTGTAAAGAAAATGAAAGGTTGGGAGAAATGGTAATACCCAAATCCAATTGAGATGATATCCTGATGATTGGGGAGCCATTGATAACATAATTTTGCTTCTGATTGCTACAACCCAAGTGCATGATAGTTGTTTTGTCTGCAGAAATTGGTAACTGGTGTGATAAACTACAGTCTTCGATGCTGTTGCATGCAAGCTGAATGGTATGACAAATGTCTAAAGACACCTTTTATTTGATTATTCATTTTTACCACCTGTTTCAGAATTTTGTTTTTTACTTGCTATTTTACTTCTCCACTTTATTCAGGGTTCTTTGCTATTTATGCATTTGTTATTTTGTTTTACCTTTGCATTTTACTTCTTTATTTTATTGTCCTTTTTTTAATTGCATTTTGAATTTAATTATTGGTTCCATGACTATTAAACCTTTTCCTTTTATCTTGGTTGGCACATTATAGCCTTAGTTGCTCTTGCACTAATAGTTTTTTGAAGGATTATATATCACATAAAATATGATGGCAGTCCTCTAATAAGTCAATACCTCATACAACACTGAATATCGATCAGTTTGGAATATTTTACTGTGATGCTGAACAAGATTTAATATAGCTTGGATTATGTACACTCTGTGACATTGAAATTGCACCACCCAGAAGGAGTGGATGGATTTGCATGTAAATGATCACATGAGGGCAGGTTAGTGATATATGCAAATAATTATGTTTCCTCTACAAATGTTGTATTTGTGGGAGATCACAGAGCAAAAATTGAGAAGCTAAGCCAAATGAATTCAGGCACTACAGTTTGCAGCACACTACGAAAGAGTGCTGATAGCAGATATTGAGGGAGAAGTTGTAGAAGATGCTAGGATGACCCTATTGTCAACTATAGCAGCTGGATATTTGAGTGTAGTTGGATTGTAGGGCTATGTAAAGCCAGTTGGTTCCCATTGTATTGTCATGTAGGCCATGATCCAAGGACAGTTGAACATTGTTGGTGCCAATCATCTCATGAAGGTACTTAAAATCATTGCACAGGTCATGCATAACAACATGAGTGAAATGCATGATTTGTCAACAGGTAGTGACTGACCCAACTGCAACCATTCATTTGATGAACTGTAACTGCTGCCATGGAAGTTTCCATCATGACTGAGATAATTTCCAGGAGACTGATAGATGCAATTTTGTGGTCTTGGCATCCATTTCATAGACTGACCTTGACCATGTGACATTGTCAGGCTTGGTTGAACCTGGATCAGGTTAGGGCTACATGGAATGGCAGCGCAATGTCTTTAGTGATTCAAAACATTGCCATTCCTCATTCCAGGTAGCTCTAATCCAATCCAGGTCTACCTGAGCTGGCAGTGGTACATAGTCAAGGTAAAAAAAAAATATTTAATACACGATTATGCTGTTTTTAACTGAGTAATGCTCAAAAGCTACTGTCTCAAATTACACAAGACTATAGTATATAGTCTGGGTATAAGCTATTAAACTTGGCGATAATTAGCTTAGGGCATTTTTACACTTGTTAAAAAAGTCCAAAGTAAGGTTGTAAAAAAGGTTACTATTTTTTAAGAGTCCTGTTGGCTTCAGTTGAAAGTGCACTTCTTTGATGATCTTCAATAATTTTTTCTTCTAGATGACATTCGAAGAGATGATGTTAATCTGTAGAAGATTTTAGCAATGATGCAGTTGCCCATGCACTTTAGATACCAGTCCGGATTTATGATGTTTGAAGTTGTTATTTCTATGATATTTTAGAAATAATGGTAAAATGCACAAGACATTGATCAACAGCTCATTTATGTTGAAAACAGTAGATGCACGGAAGAACTGATGATATAACGTTCAAATATAGTTCACTATGAACAGATTCATAGTGGTCAAAAAGCACTCATGAACAGCATATTCAGTGCCAGTTTAAAATAAAAACTTGTCGCTGTGAATGTCTAGATTGAAGAGTACTTCTATGGTTTTAACATTTAAATGGTTAATTTTTACTGGATTCACCCATACTGAGTGCCTGACCCTGTGCAACAACTCGGAGTACCTTCTTGAGACAATTGGTGTCAGTAACATTCGAACAACTGGCTTTGCACATCCCTACAATGTAATCTGACCATGCTAAAATACATCTAGCTGTTGATATGGTTGTCAGCATGATCATCTAAGTATCTTCTGGACTATGTTCTCAATTGTTGATATCAACACTCTTTTGTTGACTGCTGCAGACTACAATGTCTGAAGCATTTGTCCTGTGATCTTCCACAATTACTTTTTGATTATAATGGAAACATTATCATTTGCATATACATGCTGATCATGAACTCATATGCTGATTTGCATGGAAATATGTTTACTCCTTCTGAGTGGTTCAATTTCAATGTCACAGAATGTATAAAAGAAATAGAACACATATCACTTCTGTCACATATGAGAATCTCATTTTTAAAGAGAATTTAGTTTTAAATTTACCTACTTTTTCGCTCCTTAAAAGTTTTAATTCGAACTAAGGAATAATTAGGAAAATACAAATAGTAATATTTTATTAATATGCATACAGCATAAAAAGTATTTGGTATTCCTTAAAATTGAAAAGTTGCATTTCTGACACCTCTCCGAAAAAGGAGACAGACTGTTGCTATTAGTGGAATATCTCTTTAAATTCAACAACCAAAATTTCAGTTTTCTACCATAAATAAATCACTTTCAATATTCATTAAAAGTTTCGCTTTTTCCCACTGATAGTGTAAATTAAAACAGCCTAGGGATTTAAAATGTCAGTTATATTGGTACCAATCTAACTAAAAAATAACTTTTAAATTATATCTTAACACAGTTCCATCCCCCCCCCCCCCTAGCAGTAAGGGAACAACTTACTGTTGCAAATATAAACCTCATAACCTTTACATTCCACCTCAAAATTCGAATTTCTAGCATAAATACATTATATTTGTTTAAATTGCATTTTTCAAACTTTTCCTCCATCGTCATCATCTTCAAGCAGCCATGGACTACGGAGGTCCAACCAGATGGTGCAATTTAGTTCTTCAGGAAAGTCTGTCCTGAGCTACATCTACTGCATCTGGCCACTATACACCAATTCTAATAAGGTCCTGTTTGACATTGTCTGCCCACCGCATCCTAGGTATCCCCCTCTTTCTGAGACCTTTAGGCACACTGTTCATAACCCTATTCGCCAATCTATAATCATTCATACGGGCAACATGGCCAAACCAACGGAGTCTCTCTCTGCACAATATGCTGCTTAAAGGAGGTTGCAAACTCCTTTGCCTAACCTCATCATTAGTTACAAAGTTGAACCACCAAGATACTGCGTAAGCATCTGGAAGCAAAAGCATCTAGTTTCCTGTTATCTTGTTTACAAAGTGTCCAAGTTTCACTACCATAACTATCCCTAGAAACAACCAAACTATTATACAGTCTAATTTTAGTCTTTAGGTGTATATGCCTATTTCTCCACACTCTCCATAGATTCTTAAAAGTCCCGGCAGCAATCCCTATCTGTCTGTTAATCTCATGCCGCACATCACCATTATCTGTTACATAGCTCCCAAGATAATTAAACTGTGACACCTACTCAAGACTGCAACCATTCAGATTAATTGAATCACATCCTGCCTGACCAATTTTCATCACTTGAGTTTTCTCTCTGTTTATAATCAAGCCAACTCTACTACCAGTTTCATCAATAGTTCGAATGAAAGAGTTCATCTCATTAAAATCATTTGCCAAAAGGGCTAAATTATCAGCATAATCTAAATCAGAAATTTTCGTATCTCAAGCCCATTTAAGGTCAAAATTTTTCACTTGAAGAGAATTTCGCATAACATAATCAATAACCAAACTAAAGAGAAAAGGAGACAAAATGCACCCTTGTCGAACACCAGAAGTAATGCTAACCCAATTGCTACAAGCCTTACCAACTCTCAAACACGACTCAGTGTTATTATAGAGAACTTTCATTATGTTAACTAACTTGTCTGGTATACCATATGATCTCACAGTCAACATAAATTATGACGATCAGAATCGAAAGCCTTTTTGAAATCAACAAAGCTAGCAACCAAAGGTTTCTGAAACTCTACACATTTCTCAAGACTCTGCCTAAGTGAAAATATCTGATCCACACATTCCCTACCACTTCTGAATCCACATTGCTCATCACACAATTGCCTCTCAACCAGATTCTTAATTCTATTAAGCACAATCATGCAAAGAACTTTACCTGGAACAGAGAGTAGGCTATACCCCTATAGTTATCACAAGAACTGCTATTACCTTTTTTTTTGAAAATAGGGATAATAATAGCTTTGGTAAAATCCTTAGGAACCATGCCTTTATCATAAAGATATTCAAAATTTCAGTCATCCAAGTGGTAACCAAAACATTCCCAACTCTAAGCATTTCGGTAGTAATTTCATCTATCCCTGGGGATTTCTGAAGTTTAAATTTAGAAATAGCCAAAATAACTTCAGATTGTGTTATAGGGCCAACATTAAAGCCACCAATGCATCTATCATCATTGCAAACAATGGGAGTAGAACTAACCACATTGTTTGGAACATCAGTCAAAACAATGAGTGACGTCATGGTTTTTTTGGTTGTTTGGGGTTTTTTGGCGCAAGAGCAACTAAAGCTATATTGCTCCAAACAAACAACAAAAAGGGGGTAAAATTCATGTAACCCATAACCAAAGTTAAAATGGATACAAACAAAACAGCACAAAAACGACAAGTATAAAAGAGAATAAAAAGAACAAGTGTTTAAGTCAACAATAACAATGGGTTTTATTGCTTAAATGGTTTTGATTTGGGTCACAATGGGTTTGATTGTACAAATTTAATATTAACGATATTAGCTGTATATACATTTAAACATTAAAACTCTTGAGGAGAGCTTAAGTTACTCATGTTGAGAGATAAGAAAACATAAATTGCCACATGGCACTATATGCTCATTACGTCTGCTATTACTCATCTATCTATCATCTATATATTACTATCTATCATCTATCATGGCACTATATGCTCATTATGTCTGGGACTGACACAGACGTAACTTGCTTTTTTCTAGTAAAGCTGTCAAGAATAAGAAAGTAATAATTACCAGTCTGTTGAGCTTAAATACCTTGCTGGTTCAGACAACAACTGATTATGAGAATTGTATGTCCTTTTTTTGCTGGTCCAGTGTATTTTGATGTTGCATTGATGGTGGTGTACGTCATCAAGAGTTACTCTTTTGTGGAAGTGAATGGAAGGGGAGGGCTACCAGGTAAGTGTGGCCTACTGATCTGGACAACTCTGGCTACTTTTCTTTTTTTTCTACACTGCTGAGGAGTGGTCAACCACACAGGATCTTGGTGCTGACCATATAAACCCACTGGACTGAATTATGGCTCTGAGCTTGATTATGGATCCTGAATTTGCTGCAGTGGTGGGCTTCTGTGGAGGGAAAATCTTCCACTGTGTTTTCTGTTTGTGGGTTGACAGCCCCAAGTGAATAGGATAATTGACAGCCCCAAGTGATTCACAGGATATGTTTATCAGCTGGTGGATAATCCTGAGTAGAGGTCATCGCAGGCACCTGAACTCTTTACTTCTACTGGCATCGTCAAATTCTACATTGGGGGAAGTCTTCCAGTGTAGTTGGCTCAGCCTTTAGTAGTGGCGGAACGGGTCTTTGCCCCATGTCTGCGATTAGGGGGCTGTTTGATATTGTTGGCATTCCCTCTCTCAATAAACTTAATTTCATTAAACATCCCACTAACCATTTTCTCTCCATAGGTAGTTCGAATGTGAGAACTCTGCACAGAGCTTTTTCTCTTGATGTCCTCACACAAGAATTCCACCGTTATAATTTAGATATTCTCGGCTTGCAAGAGACCAGATGGACAGAAAAAGGTCAGATTCTTAAAAATAATCTTAAATTTCTCATTTTCGCAAGGCACGATAATAAACATCACAAAGGTGTGGGTCTGCTTCTCAGCAGACACGCTAGTGATGCTCTTCTAGGATATGAGTGCATTAATGAAAGGTTTCTTATACCAAAATTTCAGACAAGTGTTAAAGACTTGAATGTTATCTGCTGTTATGCCCCCAATGAGGATGCTGGTGAGGATGAGAAGGATATGTTTTATGGACAACTTCAGGATATTTTGAATTCTGTCAAGAAAGGAGATATTACCCTTGTTCCAGGTGACTTCAATGCCAAAGTTGGTACTGACTCTGACCTTTGGGGAGGAGTAATAGGCCCTTTTGGTATTGGTAGCTGCAATGGCAACGTCTCCTATAGGTAAGTAAACTCAATGGTTTCAGAATAACTAACACTTATTACAAACATCGCAACGTACATAAGTACTCATGGGTTTCACCTGATGGGCTGCATAAGAATATGATTGATTATATATTAATTAACAGCAAATGGGCTAGTTCTGTTAGAAATACCAGGGCATATAGGGGAGCTGAAATGGGATCTGACCATTACCTTGTTAAAAGTGTCTTGAACTTAAACTTAAAAAGTGTTGTGCTAAGGTTAAAAAAATTACCTTTGATTCTGAAGCTCTGAAAGACCCAGTTATAGCTAAAGCTTACCATGATAGGTTACTTAGTCATTATGACAGTCATAGTGTGGTTACTACTGAAGTCGAGGAAGAATGGGGCCATTTTAAACAGGCTTTTTTGGAAACTAACAGTACTCTTTTAGGAACAAAGGAGCAGAGGAGGCAGAATTATTTGAATGATAAGACACTAGAGCTTATTTCAGAAAGAAAGAACTGCAGGAATGTCCTTAATCAATATCCTACTAGTCCTAATAGAAACGATTACAGAAAGCTTAATAAACATGTAAAGGATCAGTTAGCTGCTGATAAGAATCTTTCGCTTGATGGCTTGGCTGATAAAGCTAGGAAGCAGACAGCACAACAGCTGTACCAGATAGTTAATGTTTTGTGTGGTAGAAAACAGACAGATATTCAGGGATTGAAGGATAGACAAGGTAAGGTTGTAGAAGTGAGGATTCTGTCATGACTAAATGGGCTGAGCATTTCAGTGATGTTCTAAACAATGTGGTTAGTTCTACTCCATTTGTTTGTAATGATGATAGATGCATTGGTGGCTTTAATGTTGGCCTTATAACACAATCTGAAGGTATTTTGGCTATTTCTAAACTTAAACTTCATAAATCCCCAGGGGTAGATGGAATTACTATGGAAATGCTTAGGACTGGGAATGTTTCTGTTACCACTTGGATGACTGAAATTTTGAATATCTTTTATGATAAAGGCATGGTTCCTAAGGATTTTACCAGAGCTATTATTATCCCTATTTTCAAAAAAGGTGATCGCAGTTCTTGTGATAACTATAGGGGTATCAGCCTACTCTCTGTTCCAGGGAAAGTTCTTTGCATGATTGTGCCTAATGGAATTAAGAATCTGGTTGACAGGCAATTGTGTGATGAGCAATGTGGATTCAGAAGTGGTAGGGGATGTGTAGATCAGATATTTTCACTGAGGCAGATTCTAGAGAAATGTTTAGAGTTTCAGAAACCTTTGGTTGCTAGCTTTGTTGATTTCAAAAAGGCTTTCGATTCTGTTGATCATCATAATTTGTGGTTGACTGTGAGATCATATGGTATACCAGACAAGTTAGTTAACATAATGAAAGTTCTCTATAATAACACTGAGTCGTGCGTGAGTTGGTAAGGCTTGTAGCAATTGGGTTAGCATTACTTCTGGTAATGCTAACCCAATTGCTGCAATGCCTTCAAGATAACAGGAAACTGGATGCTTTTGATTCTAGATGCTTATGCAGTATCTTGGACATTAGGTGGTTCAACTTTGTAACTAATGATGAGGTTAGGCAAAGGAATTTGCAACCTCCTTTAAGCAGCATATTGTGCAGATAGAGACTGTTGGTTTTTCCATGTTGCCCGTATGGATAATTATAGATTGGCAAATAGAGTTATGAACAGTGTGCCTAAAGGCTTCAGAAAGAGGGGGAGACCAAGGATACGGTGGGCAGACATTGTCAAACAGGACCTTATTAGAATTGGTGTGCAGTGGCCGGATGCAGCAGATGTAGCTTAGGACAGACTTGCTTGGAGAAGTAAATTGCATGGTCTGGTTGGATCTCCTTAGCCCATGGCTGCTTGAGGATGATGATGATGATGATAATGACCAGTCCCGGTTTAATTGAAGAAACGTTGAAGTCATTGGGTTCGATGAAAACTTCTGTTGCCAACAAGCAGTGACTTCTGGTAATTCGTTTTTTATGATGTTGTGATCATGGATGGTTCCAGATACTGAGCAAATTGGCAGTATCAAGCACATCCTCTAGAATCATCCGTTTAGTGGCTTCATCAGGTTCCGTATAAGTCTATTACTTACTATTGTCTTTAATATTTTGAAATTTGTAAAATGTGAATCATAATGTGTCTTCAATATCTTTCCAACTAAAAAAAAGATTTGTTAATTATTCTCTTAAAACAAACAATTATTTCTTGAAACAAAAAATGCATCTCTCCCCTCCTCAGATAAGTGGTCAATTCATTGTTGCCTTTTTTAAACTTCACGAACTTCAAATTCCATCACTGGAATTTTGAATTTTTAACCTAATTACATTGTTTGCAACATTCATTTAAAATTTTGCAAGTTTCAACTTTTTCATACTTAGAGAGTACGGTTTAAACTTTTGGGAGATTCAAAAAGTATGAAACTTAAAATTTCATCAGTACCTATCCAGAAAAGAATTTATCTGTAAAAACAAAAATGTTGAATGTAAACTAATGGATGAAATGGTGAAAATATTATTTCACTTTTTTTTTAAATTAGATAAAAGCACCTGTTCAGACCCCACTTTCACTTTAAATGATGAAAGACAAAGTGAAAATATTTTTTCACCTTTTTTTTTTAATGAGATAAAAGTGCCTTTTCAGACCCTACTTTCACTTTAAATGAATCAATTTAAAAGCATTAAAATTTTACTGTTAAACCTCACCCTTTGAGCAAATAATGCTTTTCTTCCTGATGGTTGAATGGCTAGTGAGTCACTACTAGATGAAAAGAACCCTGACAACTGGCTTGTTTTCAAATTGTAAGAATTAAAAAATTACGTGAAATATATGGGTGGGAAATGTAGAATGATTTTAGACTTCAGTTTCAGCAAAATGGGTTAAATATATATTTTAATTGCATTTTCTATGCTTTGCTGTACTTGTAAATACAGTTTTAGGTTTTTAGTTTGCTTCGGACTTCAGCAATTTAAGGCATTCAAGAAATTCGGGTTTTTTATTCTGTCTTATTGCAGAGTAAAACCACAATTCCAAGTGAACCATGTGAAACAAATATATCATAAAATAGAATGACAGAAGCTTAAGGGAAAAAATTATGAGAATTCAACCCTTTTCAGAGAATTTTAGTTTTATAAGTGCGAATTATAATTTTTTCTGCAATCAAAATTCGTTTAACTGTGAAACAGGCTGAAAAAACAAAAATGATATTCACTTTACCTAGAGTATGGCATGCAGTTATGTAGAAGAATTTTTAAATTTTACATTTAACTTCTCTTGCTGAGATTGGAGTCTGGAAATAGCTGTTTTCAGATTTTTTTTCCCCAACTTCGGGGTGATGTTTTACTCAGAAAGAATTAAATCAGTGATTGAATAGATTTGTAAAAAATTAAAAAACTGGTGCTTTGGGGTTTGTTTTCTATCTGGTATGTCAAAGGATAAAAATTGGAACAGGCATATAGCAAGAAACACTTCAGTGCACGAGAGAATAAAATAAATGGCAACAAAAGTGAAATATGCAAGTGCAATTTTTTTTATTTAATTTTAATAAATTTAAAAGTACATGTAATAGAATAACAAACAAAATGAAAACAAATCATTACGTACCAAAATCCATTAAATCTTAATCTTAGTTTTTAGCCATCCTACAATTTTGAAGGTGAGAGATTTGCCATATTCCCAAAAAGACAGATGAACAAAAAAATAACGAATTCACAAAGATGAGTTTTGATCTGGTATATTTCAAGATTTATTGGCAATGAAATGTTTTTTGAAAAAAATAATGTCTTGTATATAAGGAATACTTAGTGATAATGTCCTAGCATATATATGTATATATATATAATCCATATATAGTGTATGATTTGTTGTTAATTTTTGCATTTTGTAGTATATTTTCATCTTTATATTTGTACTGAGTATCACTTTTATATTTTTTAGTGGTACTTAATAGGAAGCAATTGAACTCACATTAGTGACAGATATAAGAGACAATGAGTGCTTAATAGAGATAACTATTGAATGCTCAATAGAGGTATTAATTTTTTTACTAGCTGTTAAAAGGCAGTGAGCATGTCCTTGTGTAAATAAGTGTATATATGTTGTATGAACAACAGAATGGTCTAGATCAGGGGTTCAAAATTAGGGGAGGGGTCTTGAGGATGTGAAATTTTTGTGTTTATATTTAATCATGAATTCAAATTGTTTTTAAAAGGAAGGTTGACTGTTGATAAATGAGAAGTTGGGAGGTGTGAGGGTGTCTCAATCAGTAGGTGGGCATGGTGCAAAAAAGTATGGGACATCTGGTCTATATAAAGCTTTTCAGTTATCTCTGTCCTTTGTGTTGGGAAGACCACTTCCCCTTTTGAAGAAAAAAAAATGTAAATAAAATTATTTCATTTAAGTGTATTCTGTTTCAGGTGATGTTCTTTACTTATCTTGCATAGATCTACTGGATGGTACACCAGTTGTGGATATCAAACCTTTTATTCCTTCCTATGACACACCTCTATCTTCTAATATTCCAAAGGATTTCATGTTATCTGATATATCTGAAACAGCATTATCAAAACATGAACACACACATCAACTATCTTGTCAACACATATCTAAGTTTTCCAAGGATTCAGTATTGGATTTAAACACGGATGATACAATAAAAGAAGGCAGAAAATACAACTCTAGTTGGAAAAATAACTGTGATATTGAAAAATACAAGACCTGTAAACTCTCTTGTGATATATCTAGTGATGAACAGAACTGTACCGAAAAAGAAAATCTATGTGTTTGCATGCAAAGTGAAAATTCAGTTTTTGATACTGATGCAAGCAATAATACTCAGACTAAAGTTATTCATTCAAGATTTCTAAACGAATCAAAGTGTTCTGGTCAGGCAATTTCTCTAAGCTTTGCAAACAGAGTAGAGGGTCCCTTGTGTAACAAAACGTTTTTGGACTGCAATAAGTACCATTTTTTTTTAAATGATTACTCTGTATTTACTTGCATGCACAATAAAGGAACAATTGCCATTAGGAGCAAAAATGCTGAAAAACCTGTAAAAACGTTTTGTGATCAACATGTAGAGTATGCTGAGTGCACAAAAGATAGGATTTCTGTGAATCATGACTCATGTAATGTTGCATCATGGTTAGAGATGCCACCTATTCCTCCTTTGAATGTAATATTCACAAAGAGGGCAGAAACAAGTTTGAGAATGTTTCATAGATTTCAAATCCATTGCTGTAAATGTGACTATTGTCTTGATTTCTTGCTTGGTCCAGAAGAAGCTAAAATTGCCATAACAAATTTGTTGCAGACTGACCCTAGATCTGTGTATAGGAGACAAAAATGTACAGATAGATTATATTATTTTTCTATAGATGCCATTCATGCTACCTGTTGGTTTGATGAAAGCCTTCCTATGGTGGAAATACTTAAAATAAAACCCATGAGTGGCCACTCAGTGTGTAATAATCTTGTTGGCTTTTGTTAATTTCTTTTAATGTGCCAGCACAGTTTGTTAAGTTTTGAAACTTGCCTGCCACTTCCTTGAGAAATAAGTATGATAGATTAAAAGTGAGAACAAGGGTACATAGTGAATAATAAATATTTCAAATTTTTGGTGTTGTAAATAAATGCATAGATATGCAATTCATAACTTTGGCATTTTATTTCTTCAGAGTTGTTTTTTAATCTGGAAGTGATAATGCTTTTGTCTTTTATCCTACCCATGTACATTTTTGAGTTGACACCAATGGATTAACCATAGAGATAAGATTTTGCTGTTTGGACAATGCATTTCATTGTTGTGGTGTGGAAAAGAATAATAATAAAAATAAATACCCCCTCAAGTAGCTGCTTGCCACAGAGGTCTGATGGCAGGACCTCAGCAGAAAAATGACATGAACAATCCATACCTTACCTGGGGCTCGAACCCAGGTCTCTTAGATCAGTAGCCAAACATGCTAACCACTTGGCCATGGGACGACAAGAATAAGATACAGTAAATTTAATGACTAATAATTACACAATTATACTGTTAAAATATTATAAATGCTTTAACCTATCAATAGATGTAGGAAAAGACAATGTTGAATTAATTTAGTGCTAAATGGCAGTACTATCAATATTTAAGTATTGCTCATGAAAATTTCAGTCTTATATATGTTACCACTAAAGTGCAGAAATCAGTTATTCTACAGATTATCTAGGTATTGTGCAGATTAACTATGGTGATCCGTTAATGTGTGGAAAATTGTTTCATTTCTCAAATTACCTAGGTAATCTGCAAATTACCTGGATAATATGCACATTACCTACTAGGCACTCGTTAAAGTGAAAATAAGATCTTTGCTGGAACAACAGGAACGTTTCTGCACGCTTAAATTAAATAATGTTATTTATCTAGTGTCCGAGAGTAGAGTTGAAACCAGGGTCATCCCTCTCAACATGAATGAGTCGTCCGAATTATAAAAAGCGCCCCCAAAACGAGCAGGCCAAGTGAGAACTAATCATTTTAGTGATTCGTTATCAAGAATGAATCACTTTACTGATTAGTTCTCACTTGGCCTCCGCTCATCCGGGTCGTTTTTTATAATGCGGACGAGTGAATCACGTGACATGAAGATTCATATTCAAGAGATTCACCACTATGAGATAAACAAACTTTTGAACTTGAACGATACGGAAGCCGTTAATGTGCACATTACCTAGGTAAAATGCGGAAAACTCTTGATTCCGCACGTTAACGGAGCAAATCAGTTAATCTGCAGATTAGCTAGGTAATGTGCACATTAACGGCTTTCGAACTTTAGCGGTAACATATACAGGGTGAATCTGAAAAAGTGGGCAAAACTTTGGGGTTTGCACGGGGGGCAAAAAAACGGGGTGGTAGAACGCAGCTATACGAGCAATATTCGTCATAGAATGTATGGTCGGAACGCAAGCGGTGAGAAGTTAAAAGGTAGTTTTCCACTGTCACATTTAAAGAATGAACACAAGAAGGAGAGGAGATACTTCAGAAAACATTAACAGGAATGTAACTTGCATTCCCGTCCACCGCACCGTACACAAAGTGCATATCCGCCATTTCGTGGTTAGTATAACCAGCCATCCTCTCAGCAATTCACGGTAGAAATGCCGTTGGGTGCGAGGACCGACCCTTTTATACCATTTCCAACGCCACCTAGCGGCTCGCCGTTTGCGTTCCACCCCTACTTTCTATGACGAATATTGCTTGTATAGCTGCGTTCTACCACCCCGTAAAGTTTTGCCCACTTTTTCAGATTTACCCTGTATAACCGAATAATTATTCGCATTTTACTTTATTTTTATACATATTGTGTCATTGTAATTATATGTAGAACCGAATATGACACTCCTATTAATTTATATATCGTTATTCATGTTCAGAGAACGTTAAACAACGATTACTCTGCATTTTGAGTCATCAATTTAGCACAATTACAAATCGATCTATTTTAGTTTCAATGTCTTCCTTATTTGAAGGTTTGTCATAGAAATATTACACTAATGTACATATATACAATATAATCATACTATGCCAATCAGTTTTTCAGCACATTATCAAACAAAAATGCCCACCGACCTTATAAAAAAAGTAAATGCTCGATTTGCGACGGTAGTACTACGTAAGCAGGAAGCACTGTAGATCCACAGGATGTGACTTCATTTTAGATTTCAAAGGCCTTGAGTCTCGAAGGTCACGGTTGTAGTCGGTAGATGTTTTGATTTCACCTGCAATCTCGATAGGAGTCATTCACATTTGGATAAATCCGCTTTCTCTACAATTTCTCATTAAGTCAATAATATTTTCGGTGGATTTAACTCCTACTTATGTGAAAGTTTACTGTTTGAAATTGTTTGCTAACTGGGTTTATCAAACTTAATAAGCCATGCCACACACTACAGATCCGGATCTAGAAAAAATGAGAGTGGTGGTGACAGGTATCTGAGTGAAAGGGGAGGGCAAGATCGAATCAGAATGAAACAGAATTCCGTTCCGATATAAACTACTTGAAAGATACGAGTAACATCAGTTTAACCAGTGGCGAAGCGTGACATTTTGAGTGGGGGAAGCAATTAACAAACCCACTACTGTCAATAAATCGGACATGGTTCTGCTACTCGATAATACAGAATCATTGAAACAGAACATCGTTCTTCTATTTGATGTTTCTGATTCGTTGTTTTAAGGTATATTTATTCTTTTTAAACAAAATATTACTAGTATATATATACAGGGTGATTCAAAACTCTTGGGCCAAACTTTAAGGGGTGATAGAACACACTTAAACAACCACTTTTCGTCATACAATGCATGGTCGGAACTCAAGTGGTGAAGCTCTAGGAGTTAGCAGTTACTGTGTCAGGAAATGAAGAAACACAAGAATGACAGAAGAGGTTTGAAACAATTGCAGAAATTACAGAACAACGTACAGAATTTCATTGAACAAATTGCAGAAACTGTTCAAAAGACCGACCGCAACATTAATGCAGGCTTTACACCTTCGACATAGTGATCTGCGTACATGGGCAAAAACACCAGGCATTTCTCGTACAGTGGCAGCGGCAATAGAAATCCTGGCAACTAGGTCCTCATTGGAATCGATGGGGCTATCTAGATGAGGATTTTCATATGGCCCTATAGGAAAAAGTCCAGACATGAGAGATCGTGGGGGCCAAGCATTGGGACCAATCCATTGTCCTGGAAATGTTGCATACAAGGCATTCTGTACGTCCACGCTGAAATGGGGTATCGCTCTGTCGTGTTGGAACTACATACCTGTTTGAATGTTTGCTGGAACAGGGTTCAGTAATTCTGGCAAGATTTCTTGTAAAAATATAAGGTATGTTCTCCCTTTCAGTCAGGCTGGCAGAAGGTATGGGCCAATTAAATGGTGATGGAGGATTCAAGCCCAAACATTTATGGAGAAATGCCGCTTGTATGAACGTGGACGTATGGCGAGCGGATTACTGGTGGCCCACACATGTGAATTGTGGGTACTAAAAATGCCTTCACGTGTAAAGGTGCATCAAAGTCTGGTTGTGCTGCAGGAACCACTGTGCAAAATCCACACGAGGCCGATAATCTGCAGGTGTCAAGGCTTGCACCCTCTGTGAATGGTAGGGGGGTAATCGTTCATCTCGTAGAACTCACCACACCGTCGATTGGGGCACACTTACGGCATGGGAAATTGCTCACGTGCTACATTCAGGACAATCTCCAACCCTACGTAGAATTTTCTCTGTAACATGTGGCGTCCTCACACTCTTTACACGCCCTGGATCCTGCAAGCTGCTGACAAAGGAGCCTGTTTCGCACAGATACTGGTGCAATCGCTGAAAGGTTTTACGATCAGGCACGCGTCTGATCAGAAAGCGCTCCTGTTCCTCGCATTCCTGTCCACAGTTCTGTACGTGAAATGCATGTCTGCCTTCTCCTGATTCGTGAAACAATCTATCCATTCTTCAAACCATGGTAGAAATGACGAGTGCGAAAACCAATTATTGAAGCGTGTATTATTATACACGCTTCAATAATTGCAACATAGTTGTTTCTGTGGACTCTAAAGGAGCTTTACAAACCTTTTTTACAAGAATTATATTACTAGGATTATAATTTTTATTTATACAAAATCCTAACACTTAATTCATATAATAAACAATTGAAAATTTTTTTATTACACTTCAATGGATCCCTAGCCATATAGGGATCATTAAAGTAACTTTGTGGATGATTTGGCCAAAAATGCCCATAATCTTAATAAAATTAGTAAATGCTATTATTTTATAACTCCTTTAAAAAAGATATAAAAAAAATTGAATTCCAAATCACAGAAATTTTTTTCAATTTCATGCATCTTTAAAAAATAATTTTAGATTTAATTTTCCAAAAAGTATTAATTTTGTCCACAACTTACCATTTACAAGAAGACTACGAACAAATACAACACTATTAAATCAAACAAAATTTTTCTTAAAACTTTCAAATTCTCCTATTTGTACCAGGGAGGTAGAAAGACAGGGAGGCGCCCTATTGCTTGAAGGTGGGCTGTAACCAGGCTTGAAGGTGGCTTGAAGGTGGGTTTGTTGTTGCTGTAACCGAGCGTCGCCATATTGTCGCTACTTGTAATCTTGCTGTCACTGTGTTAAAGAACGACAGATTGCATTAAAAAATGAATTTGGGTGAAGCGTTTGATTACAGTAATGAATTTGCGAAAAAGATCAAAAGGATAACATTTTATGGGTGAGAAGTACTGCTAAAGTTTTGCTTTGTAAATTGCAAACCTTTTTGTCATTTCAAATAATTTATGACAGCAGTGTAGTTAGGCCTAGCGGAAAGCGGTAGGAAGGGTTGCGAAATTTTCTCTGTTTTTAATGTAAACTGATGAAATAAAGTGTTCTTATAAATTCATAAAAAGAGAAAAAAAAATTAACAGGGGAAAATGTGATACTGATATTCGTCATTTCCTATGCTTTTGATGCACCGTACCGAAACGCTAGAGAATTTCCTGTTATGTCAATGAGAATCCAATTTCGAAGCTCTGCATTTAATGGAAAAATTTGACTAAAGATAAATTGACTAAAAATCGTAATTAAATCTATTTGAATCTCGATTTTAAACAATATTCGTTAAGTATTTAAAGAGTTATGGACGCTAGAATATTTCATGATAAATTATGTTCAATGTCAATGAAAATCCAACTGTGAAGTGCTATTAACTATTAAAATATGCATTTAATGGAAAAATACTACTGAAGGTAAATTAAAGATCATAATCAAATCCATTTAAATCTCCATTTTGAACGATATTCATGCAATTTAATGGAAGACTATGACTGAAGATAAATAAAAAATCATAATCAAAACTATTCAAATTTCTATTTTAAACAATATTCAGTAATTAAGCCTATATTAAAGTCTGGATATTTCACAACAAAATTCCTGCTTTTTATTCCAAAGAGATTGTTTTTGTTAATTTTATTTTTTTTTATTTATTACATTTTTCCTTCTGTAATAGATTTGACTTATCACAGTTTACTCTGAACATTAGAAACTTGATTAAACATTCATAGAACTTTGAAATATTATTCAGGGGAGATGACTTCAGTCCCTATTTTATAAAAAACATTTCATAAAATATTTTCATGAAAAAGCTTTCATTTGATATGTAATTTGTTATTATTAACTTTAAGTGTGAATAAACAATTGTGTTTAAAAACGTAAACAAACGAAAAACTAAAGCGGAAAAAAAGTATTTTTTTATATATATGTTAAATATCTCGACCTTCTAAGAAAAAAAAATCGATTTTGCATCCTTTTTCGTACATGAAACAATTACGATTTTATTGAGCAGTATTCGTATAAAGCATTCGGATACATTACAATTGACGTGTAGCGTGCGGCTTTCTGAGTAGCAAGAACAGGGCTACCGCCGTTCTGGGCGTCTACACTAGCGACATACGTTAAGATATAGTAAGGGCGCCTCCTCCTCTTCCTACCTCCATGATATGTGCACACTGCGAAGTACCAGAATCTATACATCATATTTTACTAAATTGTATTAAAAATTATACTAAAAAAATTCTTCAAATCACTATAAGAACACGGGATTCAGGATTTTACTACTGATTCAGTTTTGATTTAAAAGTTAAAAGTTATAAAATCTTAATTGAATTTTTAATTTCTACTGATTTATGGAATAGAATATAAAAAAATTAAATTAAAAATTTCTAAAAATAATGTTAAAAATAGATAAAAAATATAATAATTGATAAATAAAAAATATAATAATTAATAAATAAAAAAATAAAAAAATTAATTAAAAAATATTAAAAGAAATAATTAAAAATTGAACAATGAGAACGCCTGAATAAGGAAATCTCAATATCTGCAATGTTGAAACGAAACTAGTCGTAAAAACCGTATCCGTGATTTCAGGCGGTGTTTGTCAGTGGTGTTTGTAATCGAATAAGGTGCAGTAAGCGACAGTTAGTATGGCTGATTCTAGGCTTAGACAAATTCGTATTAAAGGCGGTATAGTGAAAAGGTATGCACAGAGGATTTTTTTAAAAGAGTAGTTGATAAATGTATGTGAAATTGTATTATCATACCGTTGCATATATTATGTTGGTAAAGTGTAGACAAGTCGATCTTCTGCAACATCGTGGATAATGAGCGCGTAACCAAACTTTTGATATTGTTATATTAGATAATTACATCGTGGCATTACGGCGTTCAAAAAATAAGAATTTTGAAAAGCGTGTCTGCACATATTTCCGCAACATTTTATCTGGAGGAAGGCATCGTAAGAATGGTGAACAAAATTAGGAACATTTTGGTTGATGGCAAAGCAGCCCTGGCAATTTGGTTATTCAGTAGGCAGTTGACTAAGGGCTAACCAAAATATGGTTTTTAATCACATTTCGATTAGCCAGCTCACAATTGACTCAAACAATTTGAAGGAGGCGATGGGCTTTAACAGCTGAGTGGGAGGAGGGCCCCAGCACTGAGATTTATCTTCCCTGCCCTTGGTTAGGAAAGTGGCACTGATGGGCTTGGAAATTTGTCTTATGGGTGGGATGTAACGCCTTGGCCTCATGCAGGAGAGCCAAACATTGTGCACATTAAAAAATATTGGATGAGAGGCTATCATGGTTCATAAAGCTGTTCCGAGGGTCTTTCCAACCTTCTCTGAGCAATTAGGTCTTTGTGACCTTGCCATTTATTTATTGTGTGCCAGAAAGTTCCCCTGAGAGGCAGTGTTGGAAAATGTAAATGCAATGTAAAAAGTTTGTTCTTATTTTTTTCCTGTTGGTAACATTTAACTTTTTTTGTTTGGAAGAAAAACTCATAACTTAAATTGCATATCTTTTGACATTGGCTCATCTTCCTTATAATTGGCATCCAGAAGGGATATGGATTGCCAGAGGTAATAATGTTAATGGTAAAGAGTTTGGTGCCATTCATGCAGAAGAAACAGCTGGCAGTTATAATAGGTTGAAAATGTCAAATGTATTGCAATACCCTATGATCTACTTAAATACTTGAAAGAATTTTGTAGGTGGTGTGATTTGAGTATGGGATAGACAGTTGTAGGAGAGAAAGGACCTTCAACATTAACAATAGAGACCCACTGTTTAAACCAACATACTTCCATTTCTATTTCTAAACATATTTTCTTTTGTCTTCACCGCCCTCCAGAAATATTTCTGTTGGGTTTTCTGCAATAGGAGGCTAGATACTGTAGGGTTAACATTTCTGGTGAAGAAATGAGTAAAATAATGTTGATTTGCCAACAAATGAGAATATTTCTCTCAAGGTACTGTTTGACATTACCCACTGCATCTTAGGTTTCTCCCTTTTCCAGAGGCCTTTAGGCACATTGCTCATAACTCTATTCATCAATTTGTAGCTATGCACCTTGTGCACGTTAAAGAACATGCTTGATGGCCTTGACAGGAGGCTGCCATCTGTCTCCCAATAGCTGTTCTAGTGTGTCCTCTTCCCCAACCTTCTCTGAGCCTTCATGGTCTTTGTGACCTGTCCATTTAGCCCATGGTGTGCAAAAAAAAGTGCTGCTCAGTGGTAAAACAAAACAATGCATCAACATCTAGAATCATAGGAATCAAGTATGCTGTTATCTTGCTTGCAAAGGTCCAAGTTTCACTGCCATAACTCATCCGAGAAAGAACCAAACTATTATACAACCTAATTTTAGTTTTTCTGCATCTGTCAGCGAGTAGGTTTTGTTTGTTGGCATTCAATTATATTTCACAAGATTTTTAATAAATTGGTCTCTGTGACATCTACTTTATTTACGTTGTTTTCGAATTTCCTTTATTGAAATGAATGTCAAAATTATTGGATGTCACCTGGCACACCAAAAACAGCAGCAGTGAAGCTTAGAGGTTTACTCCATTACTCATAAATCTTTAACTAAGAAATACAATGAAACCATTCAAAAATTATGAAGCATAAATCATTTAATAAAATACATTGCTCCCAGAAAAAAAAAATTATTTGAGATATTCATTTTAACATGCAGCTTTTGTGACTCATGTACTTAAGCCAGTGGAGAAGGTCTAGTGCCTTCCTCCTCAAAATTGTAGGACAATACAAAAACAACTTAAGAACCAAGAATGAATTTTTATATTCACTGGTCTTTAACTGGTTTTTTTATTCTATTAATAAATTAATATTAACATTAATTATTAATATTTTAATCTATTACTAATAAATTAATTATTTTGAATTTGTGTTAAAAATATTTCAGTATAAACTTAAATGTAATTAAATATATTCTGTATTAAACATTGTTGGATGCCACATAAATCTGTGGCCCCATGTACAGTATTGTTGGATGCAACATAATCCGTGGCCCCATGTACCATGTACAGTACATAAATCTGTACCCCATGTACAACAACATAAATCCGTGGCCTCATGTACATACCTGGATGACCTTGATGGGAAGCTACCATCTACCTCTTAACTGTCCAGTGGGACAGTTACCTGGCACACCCTGTTTTTGGTGTGCCAGGTAACTCGACAACCTTCTCTGAAACAACCTTCTCTGAATCATTGGACTCCTTGTGACCTGTCTATTTTGTGCAAAAAAATGCCACTCGGATGTAAAGAAAACATCCAATCAGCTACTGAAGAGCTTTCCTGCTTTGTTAGTGTAATGAATGCAGCCTCCAACCAGGGATACTAGATCAATTGCATATATTTGTGACTGTTCGCTGTATATTCCAACATAAATTCATCTGAAATATCAAAATCGTGTATCAGTTGTTTATTAATGATAATGTTAAGTTTCATTAAAATAAAGTATGCATATTGAGTATTTTGGTTGTATTTGCAGCAAATGCTACATATGTGACAGTTGAGACATATGTGACAGCTGCAGTCCAAACTATAGAAGTTTCCAAAAAGCATGAAAAGGGCAGAATGACATGCAGCATTACTTAAGCTTTTGCTCTTGTTTTTGTTTTGAATATTGAAGGTAGTGGTGTGAAAAAAATGTGTAAAATATTTTAATTGCTATAATGAATCAACATTTTGTTAACCATTTTGGTTTTTGTGTCTTCCTAGGATTTCTAAAGAAAAAGTATCTTATGAAAAGGAAGCTGAAAAACAAAGGCAAAGAGTAGAAAAAATGAAAGATGAAGGAAAGGATGAATACGATATAAGGAAACAAGTATATTACCTTTTTTTTTTCATGACAGATTTCTTTAAGAGTTGGTGCAAAATTTTATTTACATTTATAACACCAGCTGACCATTTCCAGACAGAACACATGGCAAAGTCCACACTTAAATTCTTTTGCAGTGTTGAAGGTCATAGACTGATTCTAAATGGGTGTTTTTTGAACCTATACCCAACTCTCCTGGCTCTGGCCACCTAAATGCTAATTGGATTACTTAGAATTGGAAACTTCTGAGTAAAAGAAATAATACAGATTAGGGAACTTCCTTGATCTGTGGACCATGATTGACATTGCAGCTTGAATGGGTCTTATGCATGTCTATTGTTATCTGGGTTGGGCTAATGGTACAAGTTGAGGCACTTTATAATAAGTTATACACTTTATGTTCCCTACTGTTAGGTTACTTATCTTCCTATTGTATTTTGCTTGGCATTTGTTGGCCAATGTAAGTTTTGTTTCACCATAACTTTGTAACCCAGCAGCTGATCACAAGAAATATCTATTTGGATTGTTTTATACCTGAACTGCATGAAAATGTTGCCCAGAGACTGACTATTAGTTAATTATTAATCAATTAATGATATTTATGTATTGATTGTTAGTTGTTAATAATTAACTATTAGGTTAACTTTCACTAATATCAAAAATGTATAGATGCAGCAACTTGGCTGCAGTAAGCCACTGCTTCCTGTGCCAAGAAAGAGTTGTTGAAAGAGCTTGGACCAGCTGCCATACTTGTTACTCCTGATGTTATTCCTAACTTTTGAAATATATTGATTGATCTATTATTGATCAGGGGATAATGCCTACATATTGAATATTAATCATTAGTAATTAAGTTAATTTTTGTTAATATTAAAAACTTCTGCTGGTTCCATGGTTTCTGGGTAAAATGTGCGAATGCAGTTCAGTTGGCTGCGGGGGTATTTTTTTAAAATTTATATGAAGCTATTGCTGAGGATCCTAGCACTGCACAAAAAATACCATTGGAGAAAGGCACAATAATAATTGATATTCTCTTTGTATTGTAAATGTTAACTTTTGCAAAATATCTATTGTTAATTGTTGGATGATGCATACAACATATTGATCATTATAAACTGAGTTAAATTCTGTTAATGTGAAGTACGCTTGCCTAAAATGTAACTAAACTAATTTAAGTGTTTTGTCTTATATTTTCTATCATAAGAAATTTAATTCATAATCAGTTAATGGTTACCATAAAATGATCAGAACTAAACTCATATTGTTTGAATGGGAAGGCTAATTTGTTTTTACCTGTAACTGATCAAGGCTCACAGGGTGCAGAGACTATGTTATGGAAATATATTTAATCACTAATAACTAGTAACTAATAATCAATATGTAGGTATACCTGCAGTTTATGGCACTCACTCATTAGATGACACAATGAGTGGTAACAGCTTACAGTGGTAAATAACATAAGTGAATAACCTACATTATAATAGCTTTTCATCTTATCGAATGAATTAATTGTATTTTTTTTTGATATGCTCCTTGTGGCATCTGGTTCTTGATTTTTTTTTTCAGGTTTCTCCATCTAAAGTGAATAAAAGTTAGGAGTTCATTTAACCAGAAGAGGCAGTCTATATAATTGTATTTTTTTAATGCAATTTGGATTTAATTCCAATATATTGTAGAATAACAGTGTAATTTTTGCCTCGGGTAAGTACTGAAAGTTGCAGATGATTTATGATATTTAATGCATATTTCCTATTTTGTTAAGCAGGAAATGAGACGATTTCTTTAGCAATACGGTCTGTTTAAAATAGTTGTCTCCAGTGAGATTATCTGGTTCTAGATTTTTTTAATGTAAATAATGCAAATGGCAGTGCATTGTTTACAATAAAGTTTTCTAGGTTTCTTGGCTCTGATGATGTTATTTAGTTCCGGGGTCTTTTTTTATACTGAGGATCGGCAGCAAGTTTACGTTAATTCATGTTTTTTAAACTTCTCTCTGATTGAATTATTTAATTCCAGGGGCTTTTTTATACTGTGGATCGGCAATGATTTTGTGATGGTTTACCCATTCACTTTTACTTTTCCTTAACCAGCTTTATTTTTGTTATAATTATTATTTTGGGGCATTTAATACTGCGCATGCATACATCTGATTTTTGATTAACAGCTGCTAATGCATGCAGAAGGACATGCCCCCTCTTGCATCAGCTAGCATGAGTGCACAATCATCAATTTATACAAATGTATTTTCCCAGAGTTTAACACACACATCACACATGTCAGTTGCACACCACATATAATGTAAGTGACTTTAGGTCACAGAATAGTTAGTGTGAGAGCTCAAATGGAGCAATGTTGTTGGAGCAATTTTATGTGACTGAGCAGAGTTGCTTAGATATTTTTCTAGAAGGAAGTTTCACTTTGGTGAATCTAGATTTTTGGAAATAAACTTTTGTTTTATGAAATAGCTTGACTTTCCAATTTTTTTCTTTTGGGCAGAATTTGATACTTTGACTAGAATTAACTTTAATGATTAACAATCTTTGATTTAAATTCTTTTTCTACTTAGTAACATAAATCATACTAAGAACCCTCATTTAACTTTATTGGCAAGATTAATTGCCTGATGTCTGAGCTATCCAGTAATTTAACATACATTTTGGATCAGTTACAAGATCCATAGTAAAGAAAGTAACATACGTTTTGGAACATTACTTGTTATAAGATTAGTGCATTGTGGGGGGTGGGTAAAAAGGGTAGAATGACAGTTTTTTGTTCAGCAATATGCACTTATTAAAATTGCCATCTTCAGTGAGTTTATTGATTTTTATAAGTTTTTTTAAATTATGGGATGAACATTTGTTAGTGAAAAAGAGGCTGTTGAAACAAGTAGCCTCAGATGGTACTGACATTCACCTTATAATGATATGCGCAGTTAGGAAAATATGCCATAGATACTATTACTTCTTGTGGTTTTCTTTTATTTGCAGAAGCAAAATTTTATGTTTAGGAATGAGTGTTTATCATTATATTCTTTACTTAGCAGGTTCTCATTGTGCAGCCTCTTCATTAATAGTAATACGATTATTTAGGTTATTTGTAGAACTTTCCAACAAGTTGAATATTGTTTCCAATGTGATACTGAAACAAGTTTTTCATTAGTTGAAATCACATATTTAGTGGATTTTTTTTGTGCAGTAATTTTAAGAAACTTGGTTTCACATGAAATTTTTTTGTTGCAATCAGTTACCACTAGGAGTCCAGAAGTTGAGCTTTCCATCAAGACATAATGCATTATTGCGTTAAAGAAAATGGCGCCTGAGTAACCTGCAGAACTACCGTGCTCTGATTTTTCATTCTTCCAAATTGTAATTTTCATTCTTCCAAATTGTAATTTTCATTATGCAAGGTTGTCAGTTCTGCTATTCAACAATCTGCAGCTACGCATATGAGCAACATGGCCAAATTAACACACTCTGTCTTTGCACAATATGCTGCCTCCATTTACGCGAATCTCAACTGTGTAAAAAAAACTTACATGGAACGAATACTCCGTGTAAATCAAGGGACAAGTGTACTTTGAGAAAAGTAATCTTTTTGCAAACTGTGCTCAGTCAAAAAGCAGAGTTTGGAAAATTTTGGAAAATATTTTGGCAAAATGATAAGTTAACAGAAATTGGTCTTGTTATATACCAAAAGAAAGAGCACTGAATTGGAAAAATGATGAAAATTCAACATCAAGACAGCTAGTAAAATTTTATAAGCATTTTTTAAAGAAAATTGCAAGGTTTTGTTTTATTTATTGCATTTTAAATTCAGTGAAAATTAAAAAAAATTTGTTGTGTTTGAATTATTTTATAACTTTAATATATATTTTAATATTTCTGTCATTACTTAAATAGTTCATGTATTTAATTTTTTTCAAAACTATTTATTCATTTGATCAACAAATAGGATCCACAGAGTTGCCTGTTGACTTTAAAGTCAATAAATCTAATTTTGTGGAAAAATGTTTTGCTAAGTTGCAGGATTTGAACCTATGTCTCTCCAGATACATGCCAAAGTGTTCTAAGACCACTACAAAGTCAACAGGTAACTCTGTGGATACTATTACATCTGTGGATACTATTTATTGATTAAATCATTAATAAAGCTAATAGTGGGAGTGACTTACTTATTTATTTACATCTTACTTGGTACAACATTAAAATGAAATAGGTGCTCTTCCTGATCATATACGGCGCAGCAACACTGGAGATTGATGTCACATTAGTGGTAAAAAGGCTGCGTTGCCATTAAGTTAGTGGTGCTGGAACACTCTCGCATGTATCTGAAGAACTTAAGTTTGTGAATTTTTAATCAGTGAAACTTTTTTCCGTAAATTGAACATAATTTCTATCTTCACTGCAGAGTTGCATGCTATCAGTCTCACCTTGGACCACGTGGCAGCTAAGCATCATCATCGGTGTGTGCTTTACACCGACTCGCTTAGTTCGCTACAGGCTTTGATCTCGGTGAGGCATCGGCCTCACCCAGTTCTTTCTAAGATCCGCCAGCAGCTACATCATCTGACAGCCACAACCACCATCCATTTCTGTTGGGTGCCCAGTCAAATCAGAATCAGGGGCAATGATTTGGCAGATGCTGCTGCCAGGCCAGCCACGCCCCTGTCTGACTCTTCATTGCTGGTTCCATATCTGGATTTCTGGCAGCATTTTGCCAATGAGCTTCAGGCACATTGGCAGAGATCTTGGTCAGAACAGCTTACCAACAAGTTCTTTGAGATCAAACCTATCATCAAACCATGGCAGTCTTGTTACCGCAGGAATCGCAAGGAGGAAGTTGTACTTGCTTGGCTGTGTTTAGGTCATTCGTTTATTATTCGTTTCTTCTTCGGGTGGACAACAAATCTAAGTGTGAGTTTTGTGACACCATTTTAACCATAAAACATATCATAGTGCTTGCCCATGTTTTACTTTTGAACGTCATGTTTTTTAACCATGATTTTACGTCTGAGCCCCTTACACTCGGACATCTTTTATCAGATCATTGTTGTTTTAACGTTTTTCAATTTTTAAAATATACTGGATATTTTAACTAATAAATCAGCACTTTAGCGGCGATTTAAATTTTAGAGGAAAAATTGTCTTGAGCCGGGCGGGATTACGAACCCACGACCTCCTGATAGCATGTCAGTTGCTCTGGACCGCTACCAGCTGCCGATCAAGATCTCTAATTAGCGCTATGAACATTTCTTTTATGTCACATTTATGTGCTATTCTGGGCAGTTTAGCCACAAGCGGCCTTTAATTTCCCAATAGATGGAAGCATATGATTACAAGCATGCAGATAATAAATAATGAAATAAACTCTACGTATTCCATAACAACTAATAAAGCAGCACTTTAGCATCAATTTAAATTTTAGAGGAAAAATTGTCTTGAGCCGGGTGGGATACCAACCCACGACCTCCTGAAAACATGTCAGGTGCTATGGAGACGTTATCAGGAGGTTGTGGGTTCGTATCTCTGTCAGACATTATCAGGAGGTTGTGGATTCGTATCCCACTCGGCTCAAGACAATTTTTCCTCTAAAATTGAAAAAATATAAATCGACGCTAAAGTGCTGATTTTTTAGTTGATATGGAATACGTTGAGTTTATTTCATTATTTAATTCTGGATATTTTACTCGTCTATAGTTTTATTTGAATGTTTAACCCAGGTCGCTTACACCTGGGTTCTTTTTATATTTATGACACATTTATACATTTGTTTCTTGTTAACTATGTTACCTTTTCTTGTTTTACGTTTTTTGTATGTGTGTGTGTAGTTGATTTTAAAATTTGGTTGTGGGTCTTATGACTTCTGTCTTTTATTTGGACATTCGTTTGGCGCATTATAGCCTGAGATGCTAATGCGCCATTAAACCCAAAATAACCAACTACACCTTGGAGATGCTTTCCACCCTCCCTTCCTGAAAAGAGAAATTTAAAGTTATTTTTAAGTATCTCACCTTTACCTTGTCCATCTGTGCAGATTTTTTCCAATTAGCAAACTCTAAGACTAAGTAGTGTTATAAGAATTAATTTTGTTTTAAAAACAATGTAATCTAAATAAAAACTGAAAAATATATAAAACTGGATAAAGAGCTGCAGCCATCCTGTGGTTGAGTGGTTAGCATGGTTGGCTCCTAATGAAAGGAACTTGCATTTCAGCCCTTGTCAAGGTCTGGATGTTTGTGTTGTTTTTCTGTTGAGGTCTCTCCTTCCACACAGATCTCTGAGCATGAATGACACAGTGTTACCTGTTGACTTTTTAATGTCGATGGTGTATTAAAATGACAGGCTACTGTCAGACATCTGTGGCAAGCAGTTGTTTGAGGGGTGGGGGTATTTATTTTTCTTTATAAGGAGCTGTGAAGAAATTAAATCAAAATATTTCAAAGCAAATATGGTTTATATTAACCACTGAAATTGAGATCGTGAGATCGAACCCCTCCAGATCAATTTTTATTATATACTGACTACAATGGAAAAGTTAAACTTTATGAAAACAGCAAAAACTTAACAAGCATTCAGAATTTGTATCTTTTATTAAATTTTTTTAAATAAAAATGAATAACCCCTCAAGCAGCTGCTTGCCACAGAGGTCTGACAGAAGCCTGTCAGTTTATATGCCATAGTAGATGGTCTGTGAGGATGGCAGGACCTCAGCAGAAAAACGACACACACATCCATGCCTTATCCGGGGCTCGAACCCAGGTAGTTTAATCAAATATGGTACTGAACTTAATCCTATCATTTAAAAATTAAATTTTTTGTTATAATGTCCTAATCAGATTATTAAATCATTAGGCATACACAACATAAAATGGTAACTCTTAAAGTAGCTACCATTTTAAGTTGGTATGCCTAATGATATACTTTTTGGTCAAGTTTCAAATAATTATTCTTTGTAATTGCAATATATATATTTGAGGAGCATTATAAATAATTTTAGAAGTAAATGAATTGATATCACTTTCCTGAATCTGATAAAAGTCGCAATGGATCTGAGTTAAAAAAGAATATATATATTAAATATTATATATTAAATATATATAATATATTAATGAAATATTTCTGAAAAACTAACCATTTTCCAGTTTGACTTGATAATATGCATTAAAGTATTTGGCAAACACTTATTTATCTTTTGAAAACCATAATGCGATATCATGAAAAAATTAAAAAGACTTAAGTATTTACAATGCATTCACAAAGTTTCAGTCTGTATAGCCTAATGCATAAAAAGTTTGAAACCAAAACCAGATGCTTGCCAATCGATAACACACTCCTATCATGTTTCTGATCATGTGATCAAATAATTATTAATTTTTTTTCTTCGTATTCCTTTTGTAAAATATATTTGATAATAGATAAAAATAATTTAGAAACATGATAGGCTCCTGTCAGACAACTGTGGCAAGCAGCTGCTTGAGGTGGCATTTACTTATTTTTTTATATAAAGTAGTTTTTAATCACAAATATACTAAAATGAAGCTAAAACTTATTACTATTTTTGTGCAAATCACTGACGTCCTCCAATAAAAAAAATTTATCTTGTCATCTGACTTCATATTATTGAGAACACATGGACATACTTTTAGTAAACAACTAAATTGCTCGCTGGAGCTCTCTGAGTTAGTGGGGAAGTGGCAGAGAGTAAACTTTGCTCATGGGAATCCCATCTCATGCACTCTGCTAATGGTAGTTTGAGCAAGAGAAAAGTCTTTATATTTCCTGATACATCAAGTTGCTGAATAAATTGAAAAAAATCATCATTATTTAGGAGCTCCGAAACATCAATTTTAGATATATATAAGTATAAAAGTTAGCTCAAAATTTTATATTTTAAATATACAGGGTGTTTATAAACTAACTTCCATTTCTATGAACAAACTTTTTAATAACTCTTTGTGTTACAAATGAATCAAAAGCATGTAAACAACAAAACATTAATGCTATTCAACATGATCCCCTTGCATGTCAACATACAAATCCCAAAGTTCAGTGGTAGCATGGTAAACCCTTTCCAAGATATCAGATGTAATCTTTGCCACTGCAGCTGTGATCTGCTCCTTCAATTGATTTATGCTGTTAATCTTCACCTTGTACACCTCTGATTTGATATAACCCCACACAAAAAAATCTAGAGGTGTGAGGTCAGGTGATCTTGGAGCCCAAAATCTGACAGAACCTCTTCCGATCTACCTACCTGGAAAGGTTTCATGTAGGTAGTCATGGACAATTTTTACAAAATGGGGTGATGCCCCATCATGTTGGAAGACAACAGTATCGATAATTCCATCAGACACAAGTTGTGGCACCAAAAAGATCTCCAGCATATCCTGGTAAATGTCACCAGTAATTGTGTTCTCAGAAAAACAGAAAGGGCCATACATCTTGGTCTTTGTGATGTCCAACCAAACATTAACCTTTGGAGAATCCCTGACCCACTTCAGACTTTGATGTGGATGTTTGTCAGCCTAAATCCTGCAATTGTGCCTGTTGATAGATCCACATGTGTGAAACGTCACCTCATCACTGAACAAAATATTATTCATGAGATCTCGTTCCACAGTTTCCAAAAGATCACTACACATGGCCGCACAAGCTGCATAATCCTCCTCGTGTAGCTTATGAAGCATCTGTAGATAACACCATTTTTTCAATGTGAAGCATAAGGTTTTCCAAACAACCGTTTGCATTACACCAAGCTCACTGCCTAATCTCCTTGGATGCACGAGGGCTATGATTAATTGCATCCTCGATGTGTTCCACAGTTTCTGGTGATACTGGAGGTCAACCAGAATGTTTCTTATCGTGAACTCTCCCTGTTCTTCAAAATTTGTTCACCAGGGATCTGATTGCTGCCCTTGTTGGTGGTGGTTTATGGAATTTACAAATGAACACTTGTCTCACCCCTTCGAAGGACACACCTCGCAGATGTGCCTCAACTACTGCTATTCTTTCTTCAGTTGTCAGCATGATTCACAAAACCTGGAATAGAAAATGATCGGTCAGTGTTTTCAGGAAAATGGATAATTCCTTTATAAACACCATGTATATTAAACATAAAAGGTAGCTCAAAATTTTATATTTAAAAAAAATTTAATTTTTTTGTTAATGATGGAGTTTTAAAATTCATGACCATGTATGCAGGTTTTGTGAACCAGATTTTCGCAATCATGGCACCATAAGGCTTAATTCTCTGTTGTGTATAGAGGCCAGTGTTTACTTTCAGTTCTACAAAAAAAAATTAATTGTTGTGTCCTAGGTAATGAAATATGAAACTTTTTTTTACTATTTCATTGTGGTTTCAAGATAGTAAAATCATTCAAAATTATTTGGAAAATAAGTAAAATTTTATAAACTGTATTCTTTTATATCTGTGTATTTAAAGTTTGTGTGCAATTCAATTTTTCTCATAAATGTGTTTAAGTAACACTGAAAAGCAAACTCTTAAAATTGTTTTAATTGATGTTTGGTTTTTAAAAGAAACATATCTAAAAAATGGTTTTGTGCTGTGATAATGTTGTAAATGATTCTTATTTATTTTTAAAGGAAGAAGTACTACAAGAAACTTTAATGATGGTACCTGACTGTCTGAAAAGACTTCGTTTAGCCTATAGTGATTTAAAAAATATTTTGGTAAGTCATGTGAAAGGCATTTTAGAAAAGCTAAGTTTTAGGTTTCCTAATGCTTAACCCTACAAATGGAGTCCAGTGTGAAAAAAATTTCTTTACATCCAGAAGTCAAGCCATTTTCTCACTATGCTTAGCCAAAAAAAAAATAATTTTAGAATTTTCTTTGCCAAATAACTAATGAACGAATTTATGGTATGTTATACACCAAATTAAACATTTAATTTGGATTTTAGGAAAATAATTCAAATTAAAAAAAATTATTTTAAAAAATTTAACAATAAATTACTTATTTTTTTTTAGTCATGTAGTAAAAAATGCATCTGGCAATGAAATGAAAATTTATTAAAAAAAACAAAAAAAAAACTGGACAATAGACAAAATTGATAATAATGCATATGAATAGAAATGCTATTTATTTATGAATAAGAGGAATCAATCCATAGTGAATGCACAGTATTCCCTGTTAAGATAGACATCAAGCATTAATTGATTGATTCTGAAAAAAATTCATTGCCAACACGGCAGGAATCGAACCCGCATCTCTCCAGTTTCATGCCAGAGAACCAGATTCGTACCACGCGTCGGACAATGAAATTTTTTAGAATAAGACCTTATAAATCTTCACTGAGACATGGCTGAGACAGTGCCATCTATACTCAAGGAGATGCAGCTTTTTCAGTCGTTGCTATTGATTATCAGATGTTAATGAGAAGGTTGCTAACGCTAAAGCGTTAATATATAATTAAAAATCAATCCATAGTGAATGCACAGTATTCCCTGTTAAGATAGACATCAAACATTAATTAATAGATTCTGAAAGAAATGGCATGAATCTTGAGAGATGCGGGTTTGATTTCTGCCGCGTCGGCGATGAATTTTTTCAGAATCTATTAATTAATAAGAGGAAAATGAATTTTAATTAACTTGAAATTAAAACGAGAAAAATTACTCTTTTACTAATTTTGCTTCCTCTGTGCTACATTTTGAGGAAAACTCGGTCCTTTTACCAACTTTGAGTCAAACAAGTCAATTTTTTTTTCCAAATAACCAATGAACAGAAATATGCCATGATATATAAACCAAAATAAAAAGCATTTAATTGTGGTTAAGAAAATAATGAAATTAAAAAAAAAATACAAGTTTAAAAAAAATTCCAAAGTTTTGCTTATTTTTTTCATTTTAATTAGATAATAAGAATTGAAAAAAGTAATTTTGCTGTATTTTTAATGTTTCATTACCTTTTAAATAATTTATAGTATTTTTTATCATTGCTTCACAGTGCAGTAATTAAAACAAAATTAATATCTTTAATACTCTGACACTGTTAAATGTCTTCAAAAATTCTATGCTACCTATTATCAAAAGTAATGAATGAGATTTTACATACTGTAGAGGTGAGAAATGAGAGGAACTTCGTAGATGAAAGTTGATAATGAGTGATAAGTTCATTTTATAGATTCCTTGCCAGCAAGTAATAGGCCATAGCAGGTTTGAAGTGGAGTAGGTGATGTAGTATGCTAATGAGTTGGTTTGCATACAGCGAAATTTTCTTCTGAAGTTTCCTGACTGAAGTAGTTATCGACACTACTTCAGTCACGAAACTGGAACAAAATTTCACTGTAAGCAGTCTTTAGTAATGGGGGAACAGGTCTTTGCCCCATGCCTGCGATTAGGGGGTTGTTCGATATTACTGGCATTCCCTCTCTCAATAAACACAGTTTCTTTAAACATCCCACTAACCATTTTCTCTCCATAGGTAGTTGGAATGTGAGGACTCTGCACAGTGCTTATTCTCTTGATGTCCTTGCACAAGGATTTTGCGTTATAATTTAGATATTCTCGCCTTTGCAACAGACCAGATGGACAGATAAAGGTCAGATTCTTTAAAATAATCTTAAATTTCTCTTTTCAGGGTATGAAGATAATAAGCATCACCAAGGCATGGGTCTGCTTCTCAGGATATGAGTGCATTATATCCTGAGAAGCAGGATATGATTCTAGGATATGAGTGCATTAATGAAAGGTTTCTTACAGCAAAATTTCAGACAAGCATTAAAGTCTTGAATGTTATCTGCTGTTATGCCCCCAATGAGGATGCTGATGAGGATGAGAAGGATAGGTTTTACGGACAACTTCAGGATATTTTGAATTCTGTCAAGAAAGGAGATATTACCCTTGTTCTAGGTGACTTCAATGCTAAAGTTGGTACCGACTTTGACCTCTGGGGAGGGGTGATAGGCCCTTTTGGTATTGGTAGCTGCAATGGCAACGTCTCCTATAGGTAAGTAAACTCAATGGTTTCAGAATAACTAACACTTATTACAAACATCGCAACGTACATAAGTACACATGGGTTTCACCAGATGGGCTGCATAAGAATATGATTGATTATATAAGCTCACCGGGCAAAAAATTAGTCACTCCTGGCTGAATGTCACCTAATAGCACGTAACACCTCTGTATGACCGAAGAACAGCTGAAATCCTGTCTGGCATGGATGCCACCAGTGTGTGGATGTAGTGCACATAAATATTCATCCACTCTTTCAGTAGCAAATGCCGCAGTTCTGCCAGATTGGCCGGATGGCTGGGACGGCGGCGCTTCACTCATTGCCCTGAATAGTCCCACAAGCTTTCTATGGGATTCAAATCCGGGGATTTGGCAGGCCAGTCGAACTATTCGAAGGCTTCAGAATGCTCGTCGTGCCAATCTGACACACTTCGAACCCTGTGCACACGACAATTGTCTTCTTGGAAGTCTGGGGTATCCTTCTGGTGTTCACTGTGGAGATGCTGCACAAAAGGCAACATATGGTTGTCCAGTAACTCCATATAGCCCTTCTGGTTCAAATGTGACATCACTGCAGCCAAAGAACCCATTTACTCATATGTGAAACACCCCAGAACATCATAGTCTCCTCCAGCTTGAACAGAACCTTGCACACAGTCAGCATAGAAGACTCACGTGGCTTATGATGTACCCGTTGCCTCACATCATTCGAGTACAAGTAAAAACACGACTCATCCGACCAGATCACATGCTTCCAAGAATTGACAGTCCAGTCTTTGTGGTGCCATACCCACTTTAGCCATGCAGCTTTGTGCAGAGCTGTTAACATGGCTCTCTTCCATGGTACTCTGCTTCAGATATCCATGGCATGCAGTTCCCTTCGAACTGTTCATTTTGAAACAGCTTGTTGTAGGCCTGCATTGACTGACTGGAGCAATTCCTGCCTCGTGGCAAAGCTGTTTGCCCTAACAGTGCGTGACACAGTGCGGCAGTCCCTGTTGGTGAGTACAATCTTTCTGCCACAGTTCTGGCGAAATTAGCAGTGGACTGTGATGTACGCCACTGCTAGAAGACCCTTTGGACAGTACATTTCGACATACCTGCAAAGGCAGCAATTTCTTGTACACTATGCCCTTTGGCTTGGCCAAATGCAATAACATCTTTTTACCACTCATTCACATCTTTGGCAGGACCCATGTTTCACGGAGCTACTAACACTCACATGGCACACGACCACTTCTTGTCACTCTATGAAACCCGTAGCGCACGGCACAGCTATTTGTAGGAGCAGAGGAGGCAGAATTATTTGGGTGATAAGGTACTTGAGCTTATTTCAGAAAGAAAGAATTGCAGAATGTCCTTAATTAATACCCTACTACTCCTAATAGAAAGCATTATAGACAACTTAACAAACTGTAAAGGATCAGTTAGCTGCTGATAAGAATCTTTGGCTTCATGGCTTGGCTGACAAAGCCTAGGAAGCAGTTAGATAGCACAACAGCAGAGAGCTGTACCAGATAGTTAATGTTTTGTGTGGTAGAAAACTAACAGGTATACAGGGATTGAAGGATAAACAAGGTGAGGTTATAGAAGGTGAGGATTCTGTCATGGCTAGGTGGGCTGAGCATTTCAGTGATATTCTAAACAATGCTGTTAGTTCTACTCCCATTGTTTGTAATGATGATAGATGTATTGGGGGCTTTAATGTTGGCTCTATAACACAATCTGAAGGTATTTTGGCTATTTCTAAACTTAAACCTCATAAATCCCCAGGGGTAGATGAAATTACTATGGAAATGCTTAGGGCTGGGAATGTTTCTGTTACCACTTGGATGATTGAAATTTTGAATATCTTTTATGACAAAGGCATGGTTCCCAAGGATTTTACCAGAGCTCTTATTATCCCTAATTTCAAAAAAAGTGATCACAGTTCTTGTGATAACTATAGGGGTATCAGCCTACTCTCTGTTCCAGGTAAAGTTCTTTCCATGATTGTGCTTAATAGAATTAAGAATCTGGTTGACAGGCAATTGCGTGATGAGCAATGTGGATTCAGAAGTGGTAGGGGATGTGTAGATCAGATATTTTCACTTAGGCAGATTATTGAGAAATGTTTAGAGTTTCAGAAACCTTTGGTTGCTAGCTTTGTTGATTTCAAAAAGGCCTTCAACTCTGTTGATCGTCATAATTTGTGGTTGATTGTGAGATCGTATGGCATATCAAACAAGTTAATTAACATAATGAAAGCTCTCTATCATAGCACTGAGTTGTGTGTCTCTCTGTTTATAAACAAACCTATTCTACTACCAGTCTCATCAACAGCTCGAATGAAAGAGTTCATCTCATCATTTGCCAAAAGGGGCTAAATCATCAGCATAATCTAAATCAGAAATTTTCGTATCATAATGTAGTTGGTAAGGCTTGTAGTAATTGTTTAGCATTGCTTCTGGTGTTTGACAAGGGTGCATTTTGTCTCCTTTTCTCTTATATTTGGTTATTCATTATGTTATGCGAAATTTACTGCAAGGGAAAGATTTTGGCCTTAAATGGTCTGAAGATACGAAAATTTCTGACTTAGTTTATGCTTATTTAGCCCCTTTTGGCAAATGATGATGAGATGAACTCTTTCATTCAAGTGGTTGATGAGACTGGTAGTAGAGTAGGTTTGGTTATAAACAGAGAGAAAACTAAAGTGATGAAAATTGGTCAGGCAGACAGTGATTCAGTTAATCCGAATGGTTGCAGTCTTGAGCAAGTGTCACAGTTTAATTATCTTGGGAGCTATGTAACAGGTACTGGTGATGTGTGGCATGAGATTAACAGACCAGTAGGGATTACTGCCAGGACTTTTAAGAATCTATGGATAGTGTGGAGAAAGAGATGTATATACCTAAAGACTAAAATTAGACTGTATAATAGTTTGGTTCTTTCTAGGGTTAGTCATGGTAATGAAACTTGGACACTTTGTAAACTAGATAACAGGAAACTAGAAGCTTTTGATTCTAGATGCTTATGCAGTATCTTGGGCATTAGATGGTTCAGTTTTGTAAGTAATACGCATTTGATGGTTCATTTTTGTAAGTAACAATTCCTTGGGGGACAACGTTTTGATGATGATGCGCTAAAGGAGTCTATTATAGACTGGCTGAAAGGACAGGCAGCAGAGTTCTATGAGGAGGGGATTTTTAAACTTATCCCAAGGTATGAAAAGTGTCTCAATGTCCAGGGCAACTATATAGAAAAATAAGCTAAGTTATGAGTTAAAATTTGCAAATAAAATATTTAAAAATTTAAAGTATTTAGCTTTTATAACCAAATGTTCTTTACTTTCTGACATGACCCTCATATATTCATACTGCTCAAAGGGTTAAAGAACACTGTGGATGGCCTTGTTGGGAGGCTACCATCTGTCTCCTAACAGTTGTTCCAGTGTGTTCTCCTCCCCCAACCTTCTTTGAGCCATCTGGTCCCTGTGACCTTGCCTTTTAGCCCATTGTGTGCAAAAAAGTGCCACTTGGAGGTAAAACAATCCAACTGCCCAGTTGTTAATTATTATTTTTGCCTTAAAGTGAAGTTGATTAGTAACCTACATATATGTGAGCATATATTAAAAAGCTCTAATATATATAGTTTAACTGTTTTGTCTCAAAAACAATTTTATTTTTTGCTTGAAAAAACGATATATTTAAAGCAGTGGTATGTTTCAGGAATCTGAATGTGACCTATCTGAAGCTGAAGATTATCAGGTTTCACAAGCTATTCTTCATGAAGCTGAAAAAATGCTTTTGTAAAATATTTGCATAAAAACGGTGAGTATCTTACTCTTATAGCACTGTTTAAAAACTGATGATATATTAATGCAGTAACATATTTCAGTAGGAACTCAATATTCATAAGATTATATTCAAAATGGATTATCATGAAAATGTTTTCTAGAAGAATGATCAAAAACAGGTAAAGGTTAAAAAAAAACAGTATTGCTTCATTGGTTAAACGTAACAATTATTATACCAGATCCCTCTGAAAAAAAAAAGTCTCATGGGTGCATTTTGTTAGAATTAAATGTTCTTGTTTCCTGTTTATATACTTGATCTGTACAGTATTTTATGAGTATAATATGATTTGTCATTATTGAAACTGCTTTAGTTAATTGTCAGGCTAATATATTTGTTAAATAATTTTTTTGTAAATTTTTGCGATTCTTTTGTGATTTATTAAATATGGATTCATCTACCACCATAGTAGTAGAAACAGCATGCAGATATAGTAACACATCACAGTGTCTTATGGTTCTTAATGCATATGCTGCTGCCTCGATTGCCTGTACATGGAAGGCCACTAGCATGAGGAGTGGCTTTGCCTACAGATAACTTTTACTTTTATCTGGGTGCCAGTGGGACAAGGAGGACATGGTTTGTGCTAACTGGCTTAAGAGGGAATGACTGCTGATACTTGATGTACATACATGTCATGCAGTGCCTAGTTGACAGCATGTGGAAAGTTTACAGTTTTTCACTATATTACAAAAAATATGCTAAAAAATCACATAAAAACGCGCTGGATGGCCTTGACGGGAGACTACCATGTCTCCCAACAGCTGTTCCAGTGGGTCCCCTCCCCCAACCTTCTCTGAGCCTTTGGGGTCCATGTGACCTAGCCATTTAGCCCATGGTGTGCAAAAAAGTGCTGCTCAGAGGTAAAACAACCCAACCTTCATTTTTTACTAACTATAATTTTAAAAAGATTTTGGATGAAATAAATCGAGAAAATCACTCATAGTTTAAACACAGGTTTTATCATATTACATATCTTATCTCTATAGTTTCACTCTTAATATGTAGAGACTACCATTCAAATAATGCTAGAGTTCATGAAGGATTTACAGATTTCAGGTATCTGCTTCCTTTGCTCCATTGGGATCCGGCACGGTTGGAGTCCATTGTCAGTCCTCCCACTGGCTGTTACCGATACTTCGTTGTGGGGGTGGGCTTTCTGCAGGCACTCGTCCTTCACTGTGCAGTTCACTAAATCCTTTGTTGGGGTGTAGAGCTGTACTTATGAGCTTGCACATTATTTACAGTTAGTTTACATACCTAACTGGTTTCGATGACTTTTTGTCGTCATCTTCAGAGGGTATTAAATTTTCTTCTTGCAGCTTGAAGCAAAAAGCATTACGAAACGTGACAGCCAATCCAACCTGTTGTAAGAACAAAAAGAGAAGCATAAATACACCATAAGCATATTACCAATAACTTGGCTAGAAAAATCACATTAGAATTATGAAACCCCACAATCGCATAGTACCCACAGCAGCAGTGTTAACAACAGAAAAGAGTATAAAAAAAAGACCGAGATGAAAAAGAAAAAATGGCAGTAGTTTACAGAATACCTGTCATAAACAAAACTGACACACCATACCAAGGAAAAACCAAAAGATCATGTAAAATAAGATTTAAAGAGCACTAACAGGATATCAGATATAAAAGAGAAGCAAAGCATTAGCCAGTTATGTGTGAAATCCAAACATAACATTGAAATTCGATCAAGCACAAATAATAGCAAGCCCCAAAATGGAATATCAATTAAATCTAGCCGAAATATATGCAATATATAGAAACAGGAAAACCTGCTACAGTCACAATATAGTAATTCCACCACACCCATGGAAATTGCTCATGGATGAAGAGGAGGATAGGAATATAAACAAATGAAAAGGAGCAATCCCTACTAATAGCAACACCCCCCAAGAAAACATGGACCAACCCATTACAAGCAATTCAACTTCACATATAACATTCCAAATCAACAGCTGCCATTGAACCCTACAACATGCCCAGAAGAAGATGTAGCACCCTCTGAAGATGATAAAAAGTCATCAAAACCAGTTAGGGGTGTAAACTAACTGTAAATAATGTGCAAGCTCATAAGTGCATCTCTACACCACAATACAGGATTTAGTGAACTGCACAGTGAAGGACGAGTGTTTGCAGAAAGCCACCCCCACAGCGAAGCATCGGTAACAGCCGGTGGGAGGACCGACAATGGACTCCGACCGTGCTGGATGCCAATTGAGCGAAGGAAGCAGATACCCGAAGTCTGTAAATCCTTTATGAACTCTAGCATTATTTGAATGGTAGTCTGCACAGGTTAAGAGAAAAATCACTGTTTTTTTTAATCTGGAAATATTTTGTTGATTCTAGCAGATGCAATATTAAGCTTCCATGATTGAGAAATGAAATATTGATTCCAAGTTAGTATAATATTAGGGATGTAAATATTTTTCACTTTTCTACTTATGGAATTATCTATATTGCTTCTCAAATATATGCTACAGTTAGAATAATTATTTGAAACTTGACTACAAATGAATCATTAAGTGTATGTGACCTCAAATGATAGTTGCTTTAGGAGGCAGTGGTGGACTGGTAAATGGAAATGGCCCTAAATTGTCAGTGAACCAGCCTCTGGATACATACTGCACACGAGGACCCTTTTTTCCCCTGAGGAGAGGATGGGGTCAAAGAGCAAACTACACATTTTTGACCAGGATCTGGGATGTTGAGTAATTTTTATATTTTATAAGTAAAGTGCTTAAATTCTTCATAGAATTTTCCTGACAACCATTTTCTGTAATTTTTTTGGATCTAACAAGGGGTGGATTAGGGTATTTGAAGGCTCCAGGGACAATAGTTTCGGAATGCCGTCAACTACACAGGAGGGGCTGTTTACCTCTCTCACATAGCTCAGGGCTTTAAAGCAATTTTTACAACTTATGAGTTACAAAAATGCATGCAGCAGGTGAAATAAATGGATTTATAGAAATGCATAAATAGAAAATTTTATAATATGGATTATGTAAAACTTGAACCATACTGAAAAATAAACAAAAGAAGAATTATAAATAAAACTAAATATCTGCTCTCTATAATGTACAATGTAACAGAAACAACTAAGTAAAAATGTAAAACGTGTACTAAAGTAGTAGATTGCCAAATATTTTGCTGAAAAAAAAATGTTGAAAAAGAAATTAACTTTTTACCCTCTCCTGAATGTTGAGGCCCAAGCAGTGCAGTAATCCACCACTAGATCTAACATTTATATGTCTGTGAATAATATTTTGTGTTTTTTGAAACATCGCTCTGTTGAGTTTATTGTGTTTCTGTTGAGTTTATTGTGTTGTCCATAATTTAATTAAAAGACTTCAGCTGGAAATGTTCTATCCTATTATGTGATCATTGGTTATTTCACCTTCCATTATGCCTTCCCATGGCCGAGTGGTGAACGCACTTGGCCACTGATCTAAGTAAAGGACCTGGGTTCAAGCCCTGGTAAGGCATGGATGTGTGTGTCGTTTCTCTGCTGAGGTCCTGCCATCCTCACAGACCTTCTACTGTGGCATATAAACTGACAGGCTCCTGTCAGACCTCTTTGGCAAGCAGCTGCTTGAGGGGGTATTATTATTTTTTAGTATTCGTTTTCAGATTCTCTCTTCAGGGAGATTTTCTTATACTACTAGTTCAATGTTAACATCTGAACAGTCCATAAAAACATTAATATTTCCAACCGTTACTATACAGGGTGTTTCAAAAAGGACGCAATCCTCTTGTATTTTTCTATTTGAACTTGACAACACTTTTTCAAAAGATGCAAATTAGACATATATCTACCTTTACAACAGATGTTGAAAGCGATTTCCTGCAACCTGGATGCAGGTTCGTACCCATTTCATGACATTTGCAGTCACCTATCATGTTTGTTTTCTTATGTTTGAAATCTCTCTTTCAATGTTAGTCTTCAAATGTATGAGGATTGTTTTGAAACACTACACATTTGAGATATCCTCAAAGGAAAAAAACCAGAGAAATAAGATCTTGGGATCTTGGGGGGCCACAAAGTTTTTGAAATCGAACGATCACCAAAAGATTCCTGCATCATGACCATTGTGTCATTTGCAGTATGGGCGGTTGCACCATCTTGTTGAAACCAACACTCTTGTTCATTCACATCCAGTTGTGCAATAAACTGTTGGATTAAGTCACGATAAACTTCACCAGTTACAGTTGAGTCAAAAAATAAAGATCCTATCACACAGCGACGGGAAATTGCACACCAAACACCAATTTTCCGTGCATGTAATGGCTGTTCATGAAAAGTGTGAGGATTTTCACTGCTCCATATTTGACTGTTTTGGTTGTTCACATACCCATCCAAGTGAAACCAAGCCTCGTCACTGAAATAAACATGGTTCAACACCTCAGTTCCATTTTCATCAACAAAAGAACGAAACAAACAACAGTACCGTAAACATTTTTCATGGTCTGGTTCTTTCAGTTTATGAAATGACACCAATGCAGTAGGCATGAAATTTTAACTTCTTTGTAGCCCTGAAAACAGTAGTTGGTGACAGTCCAACCTATGAAGATAACTTTCTAAGAGATTTTCTGGGTGAGCGAGTTAAATGCTGAGATGCATCATCAAGAACTTCGGCAGTTAACAGTGATGGCTGGCCTGGGCTCTTTCGATTCTGTACAGACCCAGTGTCATGAAATTTATCAAACGAGATATTGTCGACTTGTTGGGAACTGCAGACTGAGGAAACTTCAACTCAAACTCCTCTCTCACACATTTGTAAGATTTGTACACACAATAAGTCGCAACAATAAATACATGTTTGTTTTTGGAAAATGATATAGCTGACACAACACAATGAATGCTTGAGTGAGACTAGCACGTGAAAAGGTAATTTCAACTGCTAAAGACTGTTAACCTTGAGTACAGTAATGCCAACTGACTAATATTATGGCATAAATTGTACATGTGCGTAAGTTCTACTCTCATATTTAGGATTGTGTCCTTTTTGAAACACCCTGTATTAAAGAATGAATAAATGTATGGAGCATTTGTTTTAAATTTATTTTATAACTGTCAAGACCAGCACTAAAAAATGCATTGTTTCTGCTACCAGTACTCTAGATATTTAATGAATATTGCTAAAAATTCAGATTCTCAAAGATTTTATTTATATACTTAGCTCATCTGTCACATTTTCTCAAAAAAAAAAAAAAAAAAATTTAAGATATTACTGAACTTTAACCTTACCTTCACATTCATTCATCTGACAAGGGACTTTAGATATTCTTTGTACAATGACATACTAATAATACATTTTTTCTCTCAGGTAGCATCTAGGAGCAACTAATTTTTTGCAGATTACAATGGTTACAATCTGTTATGAAATTTAGCTTGGGAATCACGTGGAACATTTACTGCTTTTCATTATATTACAAAAAACATGCCAAAAAAATTCCAGTAATAGTTTGTTTTATTTTATGCCATCGTAAAGAGCAGAAAAAATGCTTTTCTTTTCAAACAATTTTGAATAGTTGCATTTTGCATAGGAAATAAAGGTATTAAAATTAATCTCAAACTCTAAGGATAATATATCGCATCTGGCGAATATGGGATGATCGTTTCCAGAGAAAATGAAGTTTTTCATTTCCTGAATTTTGCACCCTTTAATGGTAGTAATTTGTACTAATGGGTGGTTGGAAATGGGTGATTAAATTATTTGCCGTATAAAAAGCATAACTGATTTATCCCTTAAAATTTTTTTTAATTGACTCAAAAGTGGTAATTTACTTAGTGTATAATAGTTAACTTAGCTGTATAATTTACTTTGGTTTTTTTTCTCTAATATCTCAAAACAAAAGGTTGCATTTTCTCACCGACTCTCAGGTTGAAGGAACAAATTGTTGCTGCCAATATAAATCCATTAATTATCACACTCTACCACTGAAATATCAAATTTCTAGCCCAAATAGATTGTTTGCAATATTTGTTTAAAATTTTGAAGTTTTTGAAATTTCACACTCTCATAGGAGCAATTATAGCTCTTGGGATATTCTAAAAAATATAAATCACATAATAGTTTATCAATACCTATTGAACCCAAAAAAAGTTTCATCTCTAAAATCAATTTTTGCTTAAAACAAAATGTTTTTTCCCATCTCCTCTTATGGTAAAGGTGAAAATCATTGCTGTCAATGCAAATATAATAACTTTTTGAACACTATTTGGTTGTAGGTGAATAGAGAGAAAAGATCTGAGAGGAAAATTATCTTGATCCAGGTGGGATCTGAACCCATGACCTCCTGATGACATGTCGGGTGCTCTGATTGATGGGCTACTGGCTACTGATCAATTATCCTCTGTTGTGGATATTAAAACCTGTTATCATAGAATTAGCCTGGGTTCAGATTCTACCCTGCTCAAGACAGTTTTCCAGTATGCCCACATTGACTTACAGTAGGAATGGAAAACCTTTTCATCATGAGGATTTTTCAGAATGCTACTGTTAATCTCATGCCATACATCACCAGTATCTGTTACATAGCTCCCAAGATAATTAAGACACTTGCTCAAGAGTACAGTCATTCAAAGCAACTGAAGCACCATCTGCCTGACCAATTTTCATCACTTTTGTTTTCTCTCTGTTTGTCACCAAATCTACTCTACTACCAATCTCATCAACAGCTCGAATGAAAGAGTTCATTGTCAACATCATTTGTCAAAAGGGCTAAATCATCAGCATAATCTAAATCAGAAATTTCGTGATCTCCAGACCATTTAAGGCCAAAATCTTTCCCTTGCAGTGAATTTCACATAACTTAATGAATAACCAAATTAAAGAGAAAAGGAGACAAAATGCACCCTTGTCAAACACTGGAAGCAATACTGAACCAATTGCTACAGGCCTTACCATTCACAACTCATTATTATTATAATAGAGAGCTTTCATTATGTTAACTTGTCTGGTATTATATACGATCTCATTATCAACCACCAATTCTGATGTTCAAAGGAGTCAAAAGTCTTTTTGAAATTAACAAAGTTAATAGTCAAAGGTTTCTGTAACTCTAAACATTTCACATGAATCTGCCTAAGTGAAAAATTTGGTCTACACATCCCCTACCACTTCTGAATCCACACCGCTCATAATGCAATTGACCATCTACCAGATTCTTAATTCTATTAAGCACAATCATGCAAAAACTTTGCCTGAAACTAAATGTAGGCTGATACCTGTATAGTTATCACAAGAACTGTGATGATCTTTTTAAAAAATGGGAATAATAATACCTCTGGTAAAATCCTTAGGAACCATGCCTTTATCATAAAAGATATTCAGAATTTCAGTCAGTCCATGTGGTAAACGAAACATTCCCAGCTCTAAGCATTTTGGTAGTAATTTCATCTACCACTGGGGATTTATGTAGTTTAAGTTTAGAAATAGCCAAAATAGCTACAGGCTGTGTTATAGGGCCAACTGTTAGGTCTCTAATTAAGACATAATGAAAAGTAAAAATTTTAAAAGATAGGATTTATTACTATTTTAATTAAATTGAAGCAATTTTATAATCAGAATTAAAATAATTGTGATTTTAGAATGAAATTTTGCTATTTCAAAATTTAACTTTTCTGTAGCAGTATTTAATGTAAATGATCTGAAATACACTAGGCGCTTGATTTATTTTACAGGGTTAGGTTCCTGGAGATGCCACTGTATATTGAATTGGCATAAATGGAACCTGAATTTAATGTATTTCAATGAGATGCATGATCTTTTTAAAAACTACTGAAATTGACTCTTTTATTCAACATTACAAAGATTTTAATGCATCTATTTTAAGCATAAAATACATGCATTATAATTGCATTTATTTTGTAATACATACCTGTATAATATAAATAGGTAGGTATTACTGACGAGAGGAAGATCCTGGTTGTGGATTGTCAGGGTCGACCATCTTTGGATCAGTTAAAGGCTTTTCAGATTTCTTTTAAAATAAGAAAGGAGGGTTGTTTGCATTTCTTGACTACTCATTTTCTGCAAAACATGGTAATAAGGCTGCAACATTGCATTGATTCCTCTTCTAATAGAACAGCTTTGTTTCCAGTCAAGATTGATGTTGTCTAACCTCTGCAGGTACCTATCAGTCCCAGCCAGAATTTCCTGCTTCGGATTTTAGGACCATAAAATGGGCTCTAGTTCTTGCTGCTGCTGTTCCTGAGCCAACTGTGCAGTCAAATCTTCCAGTTCCTCATTTGTAAGAGGCTGAGAATGGATCTCCAATAATTCAGTCACATCATCAGCCTCAACATTGCGAAGCCCTATCTCAATTGCAGTAATTCATTTGCAGTGAGTAATTGCAATAATTTCATTTGCAATATGTGACACTTCCTCAAAATCCCAGAAGTCATGTACACACTTGGGCCACCCTTTTCACCACACTCCATTCATACAATAAAATGATGTTAGACACAGCTACTTTGGTAACAGTTTAATATTTTCATGATAATGCTGTTAAGCCGTCCCGTGGCCGAGTGGATAGCGCGCTCGGCTACTGATCTACGGGACCTGGGTTCGAGCCCCTGGATAAGGCATGGATGTTCGTGTTGTTTTCTGCTGAGGTCCTGCCATCCTCTCAGATCTTCTACTCTGGCATATAAACTGACAGGCTCCTGTCAGACCTCTGTGGCAAGCCGCTGCTTGAGGGAGTGTTAATTTTTTTTAATAATGCTGTTATACATAAATTATTAAAGATCCTTAAACTAAAATATTTTCAAATTTAGAGGAGTGCTTAGCCTTAATAATTAGCTACACAAAAAACCTGCCCTATTGGCATAGCGGTTCAAAAATTTTTTGATGTTCCATTAACACCCTATGTTACTATTCTACTCTACATAATGCTTTTTACAAACAAAGGCAAATTAGAGTGAAAGAAGACCATATAAGGGTATTTACCAGTGTTCTTGAGGCTGGTACAGTTGCATTATTTGGCACAACCAGTTGATTGAAACCAGTTAGTTACCAGTTTATTCAAACTAAATTTGAAAATATTTTAGTTTAAGGATCTTTAATAATTTATGTATAACAGCATTATCGTGAAAATATTCCATTCATACAAGTTGATGTGACCTCTTTTCAAGCAGCATCGATATTGTTGATGCCCTTCAGGATATTATATGACCTCCAGTATTCTTTAACAGACATGTTGCAGTTGTCCATTTCCTGTAACATCTCCCTAAATGTCTGCTGAAGGTAGTAGGCTTTAATATTTGATATTGTATTTGGTGGCAGAAATTCAACTTTTACATCTGCAGCTGTCCTTATTTCACCAATGTGCGGTGAATGTCCTGGGGCATTGTCCAACAACAGCGGCAGCCTCTTTGCATAATTATTTTTGTCACAGCAATGATGTACTGTTGGACAAAAATGATCTGTATACCAGTCTATGAAGACATCTTGTGTCACCCAAGCTCTTCTGTTTGAAGTCCAAATGATTGGTAAATTTGCTTTAATGAGCCCCTGCATCACCCTTAGTGTTGCAGAGTGATAGACAACCAATGGCTTCAGTTTTACAGTTCCTGAAGCATTTCCACCAAGAAGAAGAGTTAAACTGCCCTTGGCTGATTCAAATCCAGAAGCATGTTTCTCTTCACAGGAGATGAAAGCTCTTGAAGGCATCTTCTTCCAATAAAGGTTGGTCTCTTCCACATTGAAAACGAGATCAAGGAGGTATTCACCTTCTTCTATGAGTCACTTGAAGTACTCAGGATACACCCTTGTTGCTTCTTCACCAGCACTGGCAGCCTCACCTATTGTTTTATATTGTAAATTTCATTTCACTGCTTGAAATTAGTGAACCAGCCTTTGCTTGCTATGAAAGTTTCGTCACCACTTTCCCTTTCTTTTATCACATTAAACTCTTCGCTTTATCACAAATAACACTTTGTGTGAGAGCAATTTTCCCACAATGAGACTAACTGTTCCATTTTTCCAATCACAGGACCATGTGAGTGTCTAAGAGTTCCAACAGTTTTGTTTCGTGCTGTTTCCATTTTCTTTTTAATTCTATCAGCATTTTTCATGATTGTTACATGGAGGGGGCGATATATAGCACTCTACAAACAGTAGTGTGTGATTGCTCACCCTCCATTCTACTAATAACTTCCATCTTTTCTTCTAATGTTATAGATTTGCATGGTCTTTTGGCAACATTTTCACTGGCAGTTGCACTTCTGCTCTTACAACCAGATATGGTTACAATTTTATTTTTTATTTTAAGGAACAAATTTATTAATTCTGAGGCACAGTGTTAAAGTATTGAATAAATCTCGATAATATAACACAGATGATTATAAACAGTACAGCATAAAGTTCATAAAACCGAGCTTTAAAATAGACTTGCCATTAAGAGTGACTATTGAATGTAAAATAGTACCTATCTTTAATCTGAGACACTGAGACACAGTGGTCGGTTTGCCGGTATTTATACCGCAGCCTTTTGTCTAGATTCTAGACTCTAGAACCTGTCTAGATTCTAGACTCTAGAACCTTCGAGGCAGGTCGAGTGTACCCGCCCAGTAGCACTTTGCAGTGGCTTTTTTTGGGGTGGCAGCAGCACAGAATAGAATTTTCTAGAATTTTTTTGGGGGAAAAGTAAGGAAATCACTAGAAAATTCTCAAATTGGCCTAAATCAAACCATCCTAAGTCTAGGGCCTACTGTAGTTTGATCTCAATTTCAGTGGTTTAAATTTTATGGACTTTGAAATATTTTGTTCCATACTCTTTACCTCATTTTAGTTATTTGCATTTTTAACTTTTTAAATTATCTTTTTAAAACAAAATTTTTTAACACTACTGGTGTACTCTTAAAGTTTGCCAATAACCCAAAATTCCAAGCATATGTATTATGCATTTGTATAAATCAATAAAAAACTTAGTAAAAACTTAATAATGAAAGATATAAGTAATAATAAAGATATTATGAAATATTTTTGAAATAATATCAAAATTAATTTGTTTTAAAATTGAAATACAGTAATGTAGTTAAAAAATGCTTATAATAACTTTTTTTTGCTCTTTCCTTAACCACAATTAAATGTCTGTAAATGGTAGCTAGGTAGTCACTGGTAGGAGAGTTATGCACAAATCTCCTGTGATGATGCATAGAACTGGCCAGGCCTAGCACCTAACATCCGACCCTGCCTTCTTGTGGATCAGACCATTAGTATCTTTCCAAAGAGATAACTCTCTTGTGGAAGTAGACTGAAGGGGAGAGGCTGCCAGATTAGTGTGGCCTACTGATCTGGACTACTAAGGTTACTTTTCTTTTTTATTCTGCTGAGGAGTGATCAACCACACAGGGTTCTGATCATATATATATACCAACCTGGATGGAATAATGACTCTGAACTTGATTATGGATCCTGAATTTAATGCACTGGTGGGCTTCTGTTGAGGGAAAATCTGCTGTTTTTTCTGTTTATGTGTTAACAGACCCAAGTGAATAGATTCACAGGATACATTTTATCAGCTGGGGATAATCCTGATCACAGGCTTTGCAGGTACCTTAATTCTTCTATGGGAATTGTTAAACCTGCATTGGAGGAAGTCTTCCAGTGTAGATGACTTCAGCCTTTAGTAGTGGGACAATGGGTTTTTGCCCCATGCCTGCAATTAGGGGACTGTTTGATATTGTCGGCATTCTCTCTCTCAATAAGCATAGTTTCTTTAAACATCCCACTAATCATTTTCTATCCATAGGTAGTTGGAATGGGAGGACTCTGCAAGAGATTATTCTCTTTATGTCCTCACATAAGAATTCCACCATTATAATTTAAATATCTTGGCTTGCAAGAGGGGCGGGGGTGGCTCAGTCGGTAGCGCGCCAGGCTCGTAATCTGTAGTTCCCAGGTTCGAGTCCCAGCTGGGTCAGCGTTGAGATTTATCTCCGCAAAATTTCCTGCCCTGCCCACGGTCAGTAGGGGACACCGATGGGCTTGGAAAGGCCGCCGTCTGTCGGATGGGACGTTAAGCTGTGGCCCTGTGTGCAGGAGAGCCATACCCTGTGCACATTAAAGAACACGCTGGATGTCCTTGACGGGAGTCTGTCATCTGTCTCCCAACAGCTGTTCTAGTGGGTCCCCTCCCCCAACCTTCTCTGAGCCTTCGGGGTCCATGTGACCTGGCCATTTAGCCCATGGTGTGCAAAAACGTGCCGCTCAGAGGTAAAACAACCCAACCCTTGGCTTGCAAGAGACCAGATCAGATTCTTAAAAATAACATTAAATTTCTCTTTTTAGGGAAGGTAGATAAAAAGCATCTCCAAGGCGTAGGTTTGCTTCTCACCAGACATGCTAGTAATGTTCTAGGATATGAGTGCATTAATGAAAGGTTTCCATAGCTAAATTTCAGATAAGCATTTAAACACTTGTCATGAATGTTATCTGTTTAAACAATATTTGATAATCTCAGCTTTACCTGTAGACTTTTAAACATCTCTAAATCAATAAATGTTTCGTGGAAAAAATTTAACTGACATACAGGATTCGAACTTGCATCTCTCCAGAAACATGCCAAAGTATTCTAACCCGTTGAACTAATGCCGACTCGGTCTTTTTTCCACTAATAATGACTATCACTCTTCCTGTGAATTTTGGGTGCCTCCTTTTGGTGCCATCTATGATCTCGGGTGGCAACTATTTCTTTTTTAGTGCTCTGAATAAGATGGAACTAATGAAGTCACGTCATGCTATTTAGCATTATTAACCCTTCCAGTGTCCACATTGTCTGTATACGTTTGGAGAATCTGATATTGAGATGCCAAAAACGTTTTTAGTACAACAACAAAAAAAAAATCGATTTTTAAAAAATAAAAATTGCCATTGTAATATTTTTATTTTATATGTAACATTAGTTATCTGGCAAAAAGTTCAGAAATTAACTCTTTATTTTTGACTGAGAATAGAGAGAACACAGTTTGGCCTCTGGATGCAAACCAGTTTTTAGGGCTGGACACTGGAAGGGTTAAAGAACAGACTGGATGACTTTGCTGGGAGGCTCCCATTAATCTCCAAACAGCTGCCCAGTGTGTCCTTTTTACCTAAAAATGAACCTTTGAGATCCTTGTGACCTGCCATTTTGCTCTTCACATGTACAGAAGTGCTGCTTAGAAGTAAAACAACCTAATAAGTAGTTTTAAAGGTTATTGTTGTAGTTTGCTTCCAATCTTGTGTGGTTTTCGTCAGCAGAGTGATGAATGCATTGAATAGAAATGAGAGTGTATTGAATAATGTAGTGCAAATAAGGTTATTAATGTGTCAGTGTTGTTACATAATCAATATTGAGTTTAATGCTAGTTATATGTTGATCTATGAATAATGTAGATACTGAGGCATTTGTGCTGCCATATGCTAATTATTTAATGCTTAACCCAGTGTCCAACCTGTCTGTATACCTACAGAGAATCTGAATTGAGGGGCCAATGACATATGTATATTCATTTAGTACAACAAAACTATATCGTGTTTTTAAAAATAAAAATTGCCGTTTTAATTTTTTTAAATGTATATCTTATAAAAATATATGATTCAGACTTCAGAAATAATATTTTGTTTTTTAATTTGATGCATATTTTACTAAACTACAATACAAATAATTTTATAAAGCCATTCTGATTGCCATTTTTTAGAAGCACTAAACAGTATTACCGATTTGCTGGTTAACGTTCCTATTTGCTGAAGCAACCTTCTGATTTAAAAGCTCACAAGTTTGATTTCAGCTATTATCAACAAATTTTTCCTTAAATTTTCGAAAATCTCCTAAAAATTAACAAAAAAAAAACTGCTATTTTTAAAAACCGTAGATTTTGGAAGTAATTACGAAATATGCACCGCCATTTTTTTTTCTGCTTCACACTCTTTTTTGTTATAAACGTATTTCAGTATTCCCAATTTATCTCCGCAAAAATTCCCCGCCCTGCCCACGGTCAGTAGGGGACACCGATGGGCTTGGAAAGACCGCCGTCCGTCGGATGGGACGTTAAGCCGTGGTCCCGTGTGTGGGAGAGCCATACCCTGTGCACGTTAAAGAACATGCTGGATGGCCTTGACGGGAGGCTACCATCTGTCTCCTAACAGCTGTTCCAGTGGGTCCCCTCCCCCAACCTTCTCTGAGCCTTCGGGGTCCACGTGACCTGGCCATTTAGCCCATGGTGTGCAAAAAAGTGCCGCTCAGAGGTAAAACAACTCAAAATCAGTATTCCCAAGTTATTTTTTATCATTTTCCCCAGCATTCTATGCATCTTTCCCACCTTCAAAATCGAAATTGGAAGTAAACACATCCTTCTTAGAAATTCTGGTTGCAGCGGCATTTAATTAGTTATGCTTCACTGAGTCAACAAGATGCAGGTGGCTGATACAAGATACTCCATTGTTCCCATGTGCTGTTTTTTTTTTTCAGTTTTGGTCCAGCATATTGGATACTCTGTCAAGTTAGTATTTTTTTATATTTAAATCTTAGTTTTCATTTCAGTAGATTTATTTTCGGAAATTAGTGAGGTACTTTTCGGTTATCTCCAGTTACATTTTCTTGGTGACTTTTTTCTGAAAAAATGGCAGTTTTTGATGGAGTCGGTAAGGTTAATGAGTAATTAAGGGGTGGATGAGATTATTTAGTTTTGGGGGCTTTTTTATAATTTGGTCGGCAGTGCACTGTTTCCGATTTTCATGCTTTTTGGTATGTGTTGTCTCCAATGAAATTATTTAGTTTTGGGGGCTTTTTTATAATGCTTCGGTCACATTTTTTTGGCGACAAAAAATAAACACCAAAGTAAACCAAGAACATCATCAACAATGCATTGCTGACCGGCATGATAAAAAAGCCCCCAAAACCAAATAATCTCATTGGAGACAACACATACCAAAAAGCACGAAAATCGGAAACAGTGCACTGCCGACCAAATTATAAAAAAGCCCCCAAAACTAAATGTCCTCGCAGACAACACAAACCGAAAAAACATGAAAATCGGAAAGTGTACTGCTGACCGAATTATAAAAAAGCCCCCGAAACTAATCTCATCAGAGAGAACAACAACAACAAACATCTTATAGCTCAAATAACCCACCCTTAAATTACTCATTAACCTTCCTGACTCCATCAAAAACTACCATTTTTTCCAAAAACAGTCGCCAAGAAAATGTGACCGGAGATAATCTAAAAGTATCATTAGCGATCTTTTGGCTGATCGATAAGTATTGATTTTTTCATGCTACATCGTATGGCCAGCCGCAACTTGTTGCTATGGATATTTTAACATCGCATTAGGCTATATGTTATTTTTTATTTTATTATTTATTACTTTTCCAGTAAAGCTTTGATAATAGTTTCATTTTCTGAAAATAAATGAGGTCTTGGATACGAACAAATTCATTTCTGTATATTTACTTTCGTTAGTTAGCGATCTTCAGTTGGCTGATTTATCGATCTTTCCGAGTTATGCTAGATCGGAGGCTGGCTTAAAAGTTGTTGTGGATATTTTATTTAACATCCCATTAGGTTATATATATTTTTTCTTTTATTATTTCTTGCTTTTTTAATGAAAAAAACTTTGAGCTTGTAATGTTTTCTGAAATTGAATGTCTTGGATACAGAAGCAAAATAAGACTTCTTTGCTGTGGAAATCGGCCATCATTTGGGACGGCAATTTCGGGAAGGGCTGGTCCTTGGTGCACAAACCTTTCTGCACTTAGCCAAGATTGCCAAACTTCAACACCCAAAGAAAAAATTCATAATGTTTAGTAAAAAAAAAGCAGCCAAGGAAGTTTGTTAGGAAGTTGTTGTTGCCAACATGTCATAATTCCTTTCATTAGCTATTTGGCAAAAAAGTTCTAAAGTTAAAAGTTTTTTTTGGCTGAGCATAGGCAGAAAATAGCTTGGCCCCTGGATAGAAATCTGTTTTTCAGGCTGGACACTGGAAGGGTGAATATAAATGACTGCAAGTTCCAAATGTTGTTAAGAGTGTGTTGCCATCTTGTAAAAAAATCATGAAACCGCTAGAAGTTGAGTGGTGGTGACTGTATAGAAAGGTGTTGAAAAAGAACTGAGGAGTCATACTTTGGTAGAATGTTGCATTCCTAAAGGTGAAGTAACATTAAAATCAAGTAGCTTGATGGTTTTTTGTAGAATAGTTATGAAAAATAGTGACAGTGAAGGAAGTGACTAAATGTAGATGATGTAAACAAAATATCAAGTATTGAAAACTTAGTTGAGGCTTCTAATGAAGATAGTGGCAGTAATAACTGTAAGTGTATACTATTAGGTGAGAATTACTATTTTTATAATTTTTGTAAAATCCCAGAGACATATAAACTTAGAGGCTCTGCCTCTGTGGCCTAGCTGCCAACCCCACCAAAGGTTCTCTATTTCCCTGGTGGAACCTCCGTTCTGGCTGCTTCACTCACTTCATCCAGAGAAGTGACTCATCAAACAAAACCATATAAAATTTCTATTTATGGATGATGTAACAAAGGGCCAAGCTTCTTTTACAGCCCAACAATAGGGTACATTGCATTGGTTCACAAATCTAAAAAAACTGCATAGATAGGTGATAAAGTGCATACAATGCACAATTGTAGTATTTGTGTAATGCTCATAAATACATTGAAAAAAATAAATCTTAAAGCTTTTGTCTGGAGTACAGGGTGAACAAAAAGTCAGGTACTATTTTAATGAAAATAGTTTAATTTATTAAGATCTCGATCTACCTAAAAGCGGCAATTTTTATTTTTTTTTTGCAGACCCATAAGATTAATACATAGCAGTGTGTAGCAATAGTTATCTGGTGAATCCAAGGAAAGAGTTAACTTTCAGAATCTGCAAACTGATGTCTTTGGGAGATTGAGTCTGTGTGCTGCTGCAAGAAGAGACATGCATGGATTTTCATTGATGATTTGACTCAGCATTTATGTTATCCTCTGACGTACATGGTCATCCACTTCTTATTTCATCATGTACAGAACCCATTCATTTGAATTTGTTCACTAGTTTATGTATCGTCTTATCTACTGGTCCTGCTTTCTTGAATTTCCTTTCAACTCTATTTCTGATTTCGTTGCACTTCTTTCCTTGGATTCGCCAGATAACTATTACTATACACTCCTCTGTATATATCTTAAGGTCTGCAAAAAAGTATACAAATTAAACCATTTTCATTAAAATAGTACCTGACTTTTGGTCCACCCTGTGTAAACATTTAAAGCACTTCACTTGATTAGAACCATTAGAATGTAACATGTAAACTGTTTACTGTGACAGTGCAGTCAAGTTGCCATTCAACTAAAAGTGTCAAGAGATCATCCCCAACATTCTTTCTTGAAAATGATGTCCAAATTTTTATCTGGCTTCATTTGTAATCACCAATTTTCCATAAAATCTACAATGGAATTTCTTAACAGACTCAAACCAACAGCAAAATAGCCACACTTGACATAGTCTCCTTATATCCATCAACTCTAGTTTTTGGTGTCGTTATGTGATTTCGTACAAAAATGATTGAAGTGCAAAAATTTTCCCTTTCTGAAATCAATGCCATTCTTATGAAGCCCCAAAATTAGTCAGCAAAAATAATTATATCCAGTTTGGCAACAAAATCTATAGATAGGATTGACCTATAGATTGATCTATAGATAGTGAGCCCCCACGGGCTCACCCCTCTTTGCATCCTGTCCGAGAATGCCCTTCAAGACCTTGAAATCAAATTATTCAATTCGGCAGCAGTTTTACCATCTCTGGTGTAGCTATGTTGATGTATTTTTAATTTGGAATGGCAGTAATGAATCCTACAATACTGTATGTTTCATGAAGGAGGAGAAAATCAGCAATGCCATTCCCTATTTAGATGTTTTTATCCATAAAGATGATGCAGGAGCCTTGCTGACATCAGTATACCGAAAGCCTACCTCCATCATATATGCGGACTCATGCACCCCATGGGCATACAAAATTGCAACCTTCTGTTTCTCATCCATAGGCCCTTCATCATATCATCAAATGAGTATTTGCTGAAAAAAGAAATTAAAACATTCATTCCATTGCTGCATCGCATGGCTTCCAAACAACAATTGAAAAGCTAATCACCAAGTATAGAAATGACATCAGAATAGATTCGGCTCTCCTCCAAATCACCGACTCAGAGCAGGCAACCTTTTCTAGATCTATATCTTACGTTCTTGTCCTATCCAAATCAGGATAGTCATCTGCAAATTACTTAGAGCCCAAAATATAAAAATTGTTTTCAGCCCAGCTCCAAATCTGAAGGAAATTGTAAAAAGGGACAGACATATTTAGCCTCCTTCAAAAATTGGGCATATACAAATTTCCCCTACATTTCTCAGATAATTCTGTTGTCTACTATATCAGAAAAACCATACATTTGCTAATATAGATTTAACCTAGATTGCTATAACCTAGATATTCTAGGCTTGCAAGAGACCAGATGGACAGGTAAAGGTGAGATACTTAAAAATAACTTTAAATTTCTCTTTACAGGGAGGGAGGATGGAAAGCATCACCAAAGTGTGGGTCCTAGAGTAATAGGCCCTTTTGGTATTGGTAGCTGCAATGGCAATGGGCAGCGTCTCCTACAGGTAAGTAAACTCAATGGTTTCAGAATAACTAACACATATTACAAACACCGCGACATACATAAATACACATGGGTTTCACCTGATGGGCTGCATAGGAATATGATTGATTATATATTAATTAACAGCAAATGGGCTAGTTCTGTTAGAAATACCAGGGCATATAGGGGAGCTGAAATTGGATCTGACCATTACCTTGTTAAAAGTGTCTTGCAACTTAAACTTAAAAAGTGTTGTGCTAGGGTTAAAAAATTTACCTTTAATACCGAAGCTCTGAAAGACCCTGTTATAGCTAAAGCTTACCATGATAGGTTACTTAGTCATTATGACAGTCATGGTTTGCTTAATACTGAAGTTGAGGAAGAATGGGGCCATTTTAAACAGGCTTTTTTGGAAACTAACAGTACTCTTTTAGGAAAAAAGGAGCAGAGGAGGCAGAATTATTTAAGTGATAAGGCACTTGAGCTTATTTCAGAAAGAAGGAACTGCAGGAATGTCCTTAATCAGTACCCTACTAGTCCTAATAGAAAGGATTACAGAGAGCTTAATAAACATGTAAAGGATCAGTTAGCAACTGATAAGAATCTTTGGCTTGATGGTTTGTCTGACAAAGCCGAGGAAGCAGTTAGACAGCACAACAGCAGAGAGCTGTACCAGATAGTTAATGTTTTGTGTGGTAGAAAATGGACAGGTATACAAGGATTGAAGGATAAAAAGGTAAGGTTATAGAAGGGGAGAATTCTGTCATGACTAGGTGGGCTGAGCATTTCAGTGATGTTCTAAACAATGTGGTTAGTTCTACTCCCATTGTTTGTAATGATGATAGATGCATTGGCAGCTTTAATGTTGGCCCTATAACACAATCTGAAGTTATTTTGGCTATCTCTAAACTTAAACTCCATAAATCCCCAGGGGTAGATGAAATTACTACAGAAATGCTCAGAGCTGGGAATGTTTCGGTTACCACTTGGATGACTGAAATTTTGAATAACTTTTATGATAAAGGCATAGTTCCTAAAGATTTTACCAGAGCTATTATTATCCCTATTTTCAAAAAAGGTGATCGCAGTACTTGTGATAACTATAGGAATATCAGCCTACTCTATGTTCCAGGTAAAGTTCTTTCCATGATTGTGCTTAATAGAATTAAGAATCTGGTTGACAGAATTGCGTGATGAGCAATGTGGATTCAGAAGTGGTAGGGGATGTGTAGATCAGATATTTTCACTTAGGCAGATTCTTGAGAAATGTTTAGAGTTTCAGAAACCTTTGGTTGCTAGCTTTGTTGATTTCAAAAAGGCTTTCGACTCTGTTGATCGTCATAATTTGTGGTTGATTGTGAGATCATATGGTATAACAGACAAGTTAGTTAACATAATGAAAGCTCTCTACAATAACACTGAGTCATGTGTGAGAGTTGGTAAGTCTTGTAGCAATTGGTTTAGCATTACGTCTGGTGTTCGACAAGGGTGCATCTTGTCACCTTTTCTCTTTAGTTTGGTTGTTGATTATGTTATGCGAAATTCACTTCAAGGGAAAGATTTTGGCCTTAATTGGGCTGGAGATACGAAAATTTCTGATTTAGATTATGCTGATGATTTAGCCCTTTTGGCAAATGATGTTGATGAGATGAACTCTTTCATTCGAGCTGTTGATGAGACTGGTAGTAGAGTAGGTTTGGTTATAAACAGAGAGAAAACTAAAGTGATGAAAATTGGTCAGGCTGGTTGTGATTCAGTTAATCTGAATGGTTGCAGTCTTGAGCAGGTGTCACAGTTTGGGACACCTGCTCAAGACTGCAACCATTCAGATTACTCACCTTGGGAGCTATGTAACTGATACTGGTGATGTGCGGCATGAGATTAACAGACGAATAGGTATTGCTGCCGGGACTTTTAAGAATCTATGGAGATTGTGGAGAAATAGGCGTATACACCTAAGGACTAAAATTAGACTGTATAATAGTTTGGTTCTTTCTAGGGTTAGTTATGGTAGTGAAACTTGGATGCTATGTAAACAAGATAACAGGAAACTAGATGCTTTTGATTCTAGATGCTTATGCAGTATCTTGGGTATTAGGTTGTTTAACTTTGTAACTAATGATGAGGTTAGGCAAAGGAGTCTGCAACCTCCTTTAAGCAGCATATTGTGCAGAGAGAGACTCCGCTGGTTTGGCCATGTTGCCCGTATGGATAATTATAGATTGGCAAATAAGGTTATGAACAGTGTGCCTAGAGGCCTCAGAAGGAGGGGGAGACCTAGGATGTGGTGGGCAGACAATGTCAAACAGGACCTTGTTAGAATTGGTGTGCAGTGGCCGGATGCAGCAGATGTAGCTCAGGACAGATATGCTTGGAGAATTAAACTGCACGGTCTGGTTGGACCTCCGTAGCCCATGGTTGCTTGAGGAGGAGGAGGAGGATGATGATACATTTGCTACAGAAGAGGTTCACAGAGCATCAAACAGATGTCAGGCAAAACAAGCTTAATTGCTGCTGCTGAGCTAGCAATACAAAATGCAGCAACTATAGACTGGGAGCATGCCACAAAGCTATCACTTGCATCCATTTACTAGGGAAGCATAGTCTGCAAGGCTATTGAAGTAATGACCTTGCCCATCCCCACCTACAACTGAGACCCCAAATCACCCTTCACAGCATGTATGAAGAAGCTGTGAACAGCCCTAACATCACCACATAGTGTCACTTCAATGAAGAAGGAATGCTGGTTTACTCCAAAAACCTTTGGAGTTTTCTCCTAAAAACTTTTTACATGCAAATAGTTTGAAAAATAATTAAAAATTTTATTGTGATATGACAGAGAACTTTTATTTTAATTTCTGTGCAAGAAAGTTTTTAAATTGTGTATTATGAAGTTTAGCAGCAGGTGAAAATATTTAAAAAAAATCTATGTATATATATATATACAGTAAACTCCTAGTTATCTGGCTTTTATGGAGAATAGGGGTTGCTGGTTAGATGAATCTGCCACTTGCATGATAAATATTTTTTAAGAAACCAAATACAGTAGGTACAATCTTGTATTCAAGCCTTAGTTGAAATAAAAATGCAGTTAAAAACAATGATAATAAAAATGAAATATAATGCTCTCAATACAAATGTGAATATATAAAATATAATTATTTTTATACGTATTTTCCCACTTAATGAATGTCTAAATCCATGCTCAACCAAAGCTTTGGGAACTACTTCTCTGAAAGCTACCATGGAAAGAGTTGTAATTTTGGCTGTCAGATGGCACTGACTACCATTAGTGTTGTATTTTCCTATAATGAAATTGGAAAGAAAATATTTGAAAGGTAAAGTCAGTAGAAATTCATGCACAAGATAATAAACATGCGATTAATGAAACTAAGCTAAACAAGAAAAAAACTTGCACATATGTATGTGCTTTGTAGTTTACTGGCTAGATTCTAGAAACTCAGATGGCATATCATCAGGGTCATTCACTGACCTAGAATTTGATTTTTGAACAGCAGCTGATCTTTAGGATTGATAAGAAATAAAATTGGGTCTTGTGGCATTCGGAGGAACTACCATCATGCATTTAAATTTGCTGTATCAAGTTCAAATGTTAAATTTATGCTAGTTGCATGAGAATTCTGGATACTTGAGTACTGGATAACTGGGAGTTGACTGTAGTAATTTTGGATGTAAGCAACAAAAAAATAAGGCTACAGTGTTTCTGTGTTTAATCATAATTTAAGTTTAGTAACTCTTTGAGTTAAGTAAAAAAATACAAATATTTAGCTTACAGGTTTCATTTTAATTGTTGCTTAAGAAAATTATTTTGGTTTTAGAAGTTCTTACTCTTTCAAGGGGGAAAAGTGAATTTTTTTATAAATTAGTTTTAGAAAAAGTTCAAAGAAGTTAGCAGCATATGTTAAATGTTAATCCACTACAGCAGTGGTTCTGAACTTTTTATGCTTCACGTACCCCCTGGAAATGTGTATATAACTGGCATACCCCTTGTATAGATAGATAAAACTATAGTTTTAGTATGACAATAGGAATAAAATAAAACATATATATATATACACACATACATTAAATTTTGTATTCATGAATTACATATATTGATAAACACAAAAAATGACATAAACAATTTAACAAATCTTATAAAATTATAAATATTTTGCTGGGTAATCAGTGAAATGGACTTGTTACTAGACCTGGTGACTTTTGAGCTCTCACAGCATACCTCAAAAGATTTTACTGCATACCCTACGTTGAGAACCTCCACTACAGGATTCACATAGTATTGAGAGTCAAATTCCTGATCAGAAGAATGCAGATGATTTAAATTGCATTTATATTTATAGATACACTGAAGAGCCAAAACATTACGACCAGCACGTCTTTATGCAAATCGAAGCAACTGCAAGTAAACAATGGCCACTGAGGATAGCGATGAGGATAAGAAAGATGGGTTTTACAGACAATGTCAGGATATTTTGAATTCTGTCAAAAAAGGAGATATTACCTTTGTTCTAGGCAACTTCAATGCTAAAGTTGATATTGACTCTGACCTTTGGGTAGGGGTGATATATCCCTTTGGAATTGGTAGCTCCAATGGCATTGGGCAACATCTCCTACAGGTAAGTAAACTTAATAGTTTGAGAATAACTAACACTTATTACAAACACTGCAACATACATAAGTACACATGGGTTTTTACCAGATGGGCTGCATAAGAATATGATTGATTATATGTTAATTAACAGCAAATGGGCTAGTTCTGTTAGGAATACCAGGTCATATAATGGGAGCTGAAATTGGATCTTAGCATTACCTTTTAAAAGTGTCTTACAACCTAAACTTAACTAAGGTTAAAAAATTTACCTTTAATACTGAAGCTCTGAAAGACCCAGTTATAGCCAAATCTTACCATGATAGGTTACTTAGTCATTATGACAGTCATGGTTTGCTTACTACTGAAGTGGAGGAAAAATGGGATAATTTTAAATGGGCTTTTTTGGAAACTAACAGTACTCTTTTAGGAAAAAAGGAGCAAGGAGGAAGAATTATTTGAGTGATAAGGCACTTGAGCTTATTTCAGAAGGTAAGACTGCAGGAATACCCTTAATCAACACCCTACTAGTCCTAATAGAAAGCATTACAAAGAGCTTAATAAATGTGTAAAGGATCAGTTAGCAATTGATAAGAATCTATGGCTTGGCTGACATAGCCTAGTACGGAGCTAGACAGCATAACAGTAGAGAACTGTATCACATAGTTATGTTTCGTGTGGAGAGAAATGGACAGGTATACAGAGACTGAAGGATAAACCAAAGGCTATTGAAGGTGAGGTAGGGGGGGGGGGGTTCTGCTTTGGACAATGTTCTGCTGGGAAACCCTGGGTCCAGTCATTCATGTGAAGGGAACTATGACATCTATCACCTACCTAAACATCATTGCAGACCATCCTTTCATAGCAACGGTATATCACTTTAATAGTGCCTTCTTTCAGCAGGATAATGCACCATTCTACACTGCCCAGTTTGTTCGAGAATGGTTTGTGGAACATGAGGAAGATTTCCAGGTATTGCCCTGGCCTCCAAATTCCCCAGACATCAATTGAATCGAGCATCTGTGGTTTGTGTTTGAACAGCATATCCGATCTGTGGCGGCTCAACCAAGTAACTTACAAGAGTTAAAGGATCTGCTGGTAACCAGATACCACAAGACACCTTTAGAAATCTTGTAGCATCCATGCCTTGCTGGGTAATAGCTGTTTTGGTGGCATGTGGAGGACCAACATCATGTTTGGCAGGTGATCATATTGTTTTGGCTCTTTGGTGTATACTTCAAATGGTTATCCAATTCAGCTGACATAAATTATATATTTTGCATTTATATGTAGAGCTGTTTAATCTTGAAATTTTGGTGAAGTAATGAGAGAATTGCTGAGTAGATAGATACACAGTAAAATCTCTCTCACCTCATTGTTCTAAATATTTCCTGATATTCAACTTGAGTTAAATTTTCATCTGCATGTTTCTGCAGGTGTGATAATTTTAAGTGATTACAGCCATTTACATATTTTAATTAATTTCTTATCTAGTTTTTAAAATATATTTTTTGAACTTTTCAGAATTGCAATTGAAATTAAGAAATGAAACTGCAGTTGCTAATTGCTATGCTGATATGTATTGTGACTTCTATAACTGATATGTATTGTGAAATCTACAGAACTTAGCAGCATTATTTTTGTCACTATAATTTCAAAACTTGGTATGAGAATATTTCAAGAAAACAGGTAATAAAAAAAGTGTCAGTTGCAGAAATTTCTAGTGTATGTGCTCTGATTTTTCAGCTTGATGCATCGAGCCTCTCTTAGTAGTATTGTGATACTTGATATTTAGCTGAATTGCTTGTAGTAAAGAATAACACTAAAAATTGCAAAATTTGCATTCACTCTATTCACATGAAAATAAAACAATTATTCCATAACCTTTAAAGTAGATTTTATTAGTGCTTTGAATACTTACCCAGCTTAATAATTAAACACACCATTTGCACCATTTTTTTCACCCAGTATCCTATCCCATGATAACTTTTGTTGTAAAGAAGTTATTAGTTCTTGCATTTTGGCTGGCAATGGCAAGTATGCACAGCTAGGTTCCATGTGCTTTCCATTGTTCTTCACTTTCCAATTGCTCATTGACAGAATCGTTTCCTGGCAGTCCTAATTTTCTCCCTGGATGAGATTAAGTAGATACACACATCCATGCATCTAGTTAGACAGCAAAGGCACTTTATAATGTAAAAATTAAATTTGCCTTAAAAGCATTTAAAAACATTCAAAAATTTGAAACTGAGTTACTGTAATAGAATATTGTATTCTGTTTGTTTCAATAAGTTAAATGTATTTGTTTGGTACTTGGAAAACGTGTATTTATAAATACACGGGTTTCATCTGATGGGTTGTATAAGGAATATGATTGATTAACAGCAAATGGGCTAGTTCTGTTAATACTAGGCTACAACAATTGTGATTTGCTTACTGCTGAAATTGAGAAAGAATGGGATCAGTTTAAACAAGCTTTTCTTTAAATGACAGTTCTCTTTAGGGTAAAAAGGATTAGAGAAGGCAGAGTTATTTGAGTGATAGAGCTCTGGAGCTTATTTTTGGAAGAAAACTGCAGGAATAATCTTAACACCATACTAGTACTAACAGATGGCATTACAAAACAACTTAATAAATGTGTAAAGGATCAGTTAATAGCTGATAAGAATCTTTGGTTTGAGAGTTTTGCTGGAAAATCAGAGGAAGCAGTTAAACAGTACAATAGTAGGGAGTTGTATTAGGTGGTTAAAGTTTTGTGTGGGGAAAAAACAGACAGGTATAGAGGGATTGAAAATAATATGGTTAGTTCTACTTCCATTGCTTGTAATGATTCTAGATATATTACTGGCATCAATGTTGGTTCTATATCACACTCAGTAGTTACTTTAGCCTATCTCTAAATTAAAAGTACATAAGTCCCCCAAGAATAGATAATATTACTACTGAAATGCTTATGGGAACATTTGTGTTGTCACATGGCTGACTGAAATTTTGAATATTTTCCATGATAAAGATGTTCCTAAGGATTTTACTAGAGCTATTATTATCCTTGTTAAAAAAAAGTGATCACAATTCTTGCAGTAATTATAGCAGAATCAGTCTACTTTCTGTTCCAGGTAAAGTTCTTTCCATCATTGTGCTTAATGGAATTAAAAATTTGCTTTATAGACATTATTACAGCATGATGAATAGTGAGGATTCAGAAGTGGTAGGAGATGTAGATCAATTTTTTTCGCTTAGATAGATTCTTGAGAAATGTTTACCGTTTCAGAAAGCTTATTGCTAGCTTTATTGAATTCAAAAAGTCTTTTAGACTCTGTTGATCATAATTTGTGGTCAATCATTTGATCATATGGCATACCAGATATGTTAGTTAACACAATGAAAGCTCTCTATAATAACACTGAGTCATGTGTGAGAGGTGTTCTGTGTGAAAAGCTTGTAGTGATAAGTTTAGCATTGTCTTTATAGTTAGACAAAGATGCGTTTTGCCTCCTTTTCTTTTTAATTTGGTTTATGTTAAGCTGAATTCTCTGCAAGGGGAAGACTTTGGCTTTAAATGGTCTAAAGCATTAAAAACTCGTGATTTAGATTATGTATATGATTTGGCCCTGTTGGCTAGTGATGATGAGATGAAATTTTTCATTAGGGCTGTTGATGAGACTGGTAGTGGAGTAGGTTTGATGATAAACAGAGAGAAAACTGAAGTGATGCAAATTGGTCAGGCAATTGGTGGTGCTTCAGTTGGTTTGAATGGCTGCACTCTTGAGCAACACTCTGTTTAATTTTCTGAGGAGGTATGTAACTGATACTGGTGATGTACAGCATGAGATAAACAGAAGAATAGGAATTGCCACTGAGACATTTAAGAATCTATAGAGAATGTGGAAAAATAGGCATATACCTAAAGACTAAATTAGGCTGTATAATTGTTTGGTGTTTTCTAAGGTTAGTTATGGTAGCAAAACATGCACTCTTTGTAAACAATATAACAGGAAACTTGATGCCTTTAATTCTAAATGTTTACACAGTAGCTCGGGCATTAGGTGGTTTGACTTTGTAAGTAATAATTAGTTTAGGAGTCAGCAACCTCCTTTAAGCAGCATGTTGTTTAAGAGAGACTGTTAGTTGGGGTGTTGCCTGTATGCATTAGGTGCAGATTGGCGAATAGGGTTATGAACAGTGTGCCTAAAGGCATCAGGAAAAGGGGGCAGACCTAGGATGCAGTAGACAAATAATGTCAAACAGGACCTTGCTAGAATTGGCTTACAGTGGCCAAATGCGACAGCTGTAGCTCAGGAGAGACATGTTTGTAGAACTAAATTATGGTCTGGTTGGACCTCTTTAGCCCCATGTCTGGATGAGGATTTGGCATTATTTGTAAAAAAAAGAAATGTAATTTTAAATTAATTTATTTTTTAAGATTTTTTTTTAGTCATTTAATTTTTTGTGTTATATCAATATTTCATGATTTATAGAATTTGAAATATTAGTATGCTGTTTAACTGTATTTTTTAATATTTATATAAGAGGTAATTAGATATATAACAGACATAAATTATATGTAAAGAGAGAATAAAACTATTTCAGCATCAGCAACTCTCATAATTAAAATCAAATAGTCATGCTTTTGCTTAGCATAAATATAATGAAAGTGTTTGCACCCTACTTTTTTTTGAGAGTCCATAACCCATAAAATTTATTTTACTTCAAATTATTCAGTTGTTTTTTTTTGTAGTCAATGTATGCCCATTTCTATTCAAGAATGATTTGTGTATTGTCTCACCAGTTTAGTATATTGCTGATATTCACGTCTTAGTTTGTGTACCTCTGATATTATCATTTATACATTAAATCTTAATACTATCAAGGATCAGTTCTAATATATCAGTTATGTGTTAAATGATCTATATATATATATAAATAATTCTTAAGCAACCTATAAGTATGGAGATTCAACCTTAGGCTGTGGAGTTTCAACCAAACTGTAATTTATTTCTCTATACAGTGAATCTTCGATTTAACAGACTAATAGATTGGGTTATTTTACCTCCGAGTGGCACTTTTTTGCACACAATGAGCTAAATGTCTAGGTCATAAAAGACCCCAAGGGCTCAAAGAAGGTTGGAGGGGACAGATGGTAGCCTCCTGTTAAGGCCAACCAGTGTGTTCGTAATGTGTGGGTATGGCTCTCCCTCACACATGATCCATCTGACAGACATCAGCCTTTCCAAACCCATCGGTGTCTCCTATTGACAGTGGGAAGGTTTGTGGAGATAAATCTCAATGCTGGCCCAGGCAGGACTCGAACCTGGGAACTGAAGATTACAAGCCTCGTGTGGTACTGACTGAGGCACTCCCAACAGTGTGATCTCCAATAGGGTGAAGGGGTTTCTTTTAATGCCAAAAGTTTTAAATTTGAACATTTATGTAATGCACAGAGTACATGACCATATCTTATAACCATGCAGTACATTAGGAACAATTAAACAGACTAATACATGTGTATAATATCTGTAATAGCAATAAAAACACTAAATTTAACAATATTGTATGCTAAACAGAAAAACTTTTGTCTCTGAGGAGCTGCTGTCATAATCCTGTAGCTTCTTACTAGTAGAGGGTTGGGATGGGGAACTAGAATCCTCCTGTTGCCTCTTACTAGTAGAGTTGTGGTGAAGGAGACGTGGCAGTTGCAGCAACGTTTGAATCTAAGAGTGAACTGGTCTTGCACTGAGCAAAAGCAGATCAAACTAGTTTGGCATGTAATGATGGATGCCATCCATAAAATTGGGATCCATAGAATTGAGGTTTTATTGTACATCTATCCTGAGAAGCAGCTGTGAGCTTATTTGACCACTGCAGCTGTATTCTAATAAGGTCCTATTTGACATTGCCAACCTGTTTCATTCTAGACCCATCCTTTTTCTTTGACCCCTTAGGCATGCTGTTCATAACTATTCACTAGCCTTACAGTTCTGCATATCATCAAAATGACTAAACTAATGTAATCTCCCAGCACAATAGTGGGATGGAGGTTAGTAATCTACAGTTCCCATGTTCAAGTCCTTGAGATTTAGCTCAACTAAGTCTCACTCTGCCCTCAGTGACAATGGGGAGCTAGTGGGCTTGAAAAGGCCACCATTTATTGGGTGGGATGTTAAGCTATGACCCTCTTGGGAGGCTTCAATTTTTTTTTCTAAGAGCTGTCCAGTCGATATCATTCCCCAAATGTCTCTAAGCCATTGGTGTCCTTGTGACTTGGCCATTTAGCACATTTTGTGCACAAATGTGCTGGTAAGAGGTAAAACAGCCTTCCACAAGATATTTCTTTAAGATGGTTGTTGTCTTCATCTAACCTCTTCATAATTTATATAATCAAACTATTTAATATCAAAATGATGTGTAAGCATCTGGAATCCAAAGCATCAAGCTTTTAGTTATACCTTCTTATAAAGAATCTTGAGTTTTACCATCATAATAAAACTTGAGAGATTAAATTATTATATAGTCTAAGTTTAGTTTTTAGTGTATCACCTATTTTTCCACATTCTTCATAGACTTAAAAGTTCTAGTGCGTGTTCTGTTTATCTCGTGTTGCACATTGCCATATTGTTGCACAACTCTCAGGTTTACATATTTTCCACTCTCCTGTTGGTGAGAAAGGGGACACTAATGAGCTTGAAAAAGCTTCCACTGCATGGGATGTTAAGCAGTTGCCCAAAGTGGAGATCCATATCCTGTGCATGCTAAATTAAATGCTGGATGGCTTTGATGGGAAGCATTCATCTTCTAATTGTCCAGTGGATCCCCTTCCTTAACTTTATCTGAGCCCTTGAATCCTTGTGATCTGGCCATTTGTGCAAAAAAAGTGCTGCTCAGAAGTGAAACAATATAACCCTAGATAAATTGGGAAATTTCTCAAGAACACAACCATTCAGATGAACTGTAGCATACCAACCTGAGAGTTTAATTGTTTGTGGTCTTGGACCTCTTTCTAATAGGGTAAGGTAAATCACCTCTCTTTAGTGCAAATTCGTGTAACTTCCAATCATTGAAAATGTGAGGTGCAAAAATAATTTTTGAATTGTCAGATGTGGTTTGAACATTGTAATCAACATGGTTAAAGTAAGATTATAAATTAGAAAATATTCCTTTTTTCAAAATTAATTTGTTAGTGTTGTAATTATTTAAAATTTTGTGTAGACCACTACAGACCTTAAATGCACATTCTTGTCCATAGTTTGAGAAAGCCTTGCAATTAAAGGATGCTGTTTAAAGAGTGAAGTTCTGTTTGCACTAAACATGTTGACTTCTTTATGGGGCCACACTTTCCTAAAATTTTCAAACTGGGCTGTGGGTGAATACACGATTTGTGGGTTTGCAAATTTATACAGGATTTTTCACAGTTCATTTTCTAGTGTATAAATATGGGAACATGTCTATTCATTGTTCAGTATACTCTCCACTTAACATGTTGACTTGTTTATGAGGCCACAGTTTCTGATTGCTTTTAAGCAATTCATTATAGCAAGAATCATGGATGAGCTATGTGACCCAAACTAAAAACCTAGATACAAAACAAATATGATTTGCATGATGTAGTAGTCTAGAACAAGTGTGAATCATATATAATTCATATAGCAGTCAATGTGCTAATAATTAACTTAGAGCGAAAAATTCTTGAAACATGTATATATTTTTTCAATGGTGTACTCATAAATTTCCTATAAGGTGTCGGGGGGTGATGTGCTTGAGTCTGATTCCTTGGGACATCTTTAAGAATATGTTATGCAAGCTCTTGAGGGGAAGGGGAGGGTGGGTATATCTCCTTATGGATGTGCCACTGTATTTTTCCCATTGAATTAATAGCTAAAGTAAATGTTTTATATGGAATCCAGATCTTGTATATTTAAGCTATAACACTTTTATATAGCTTTTATATATATTTTATACAAATTGGAGAAAATGAACCTTTAAGATTATTCCTAAATTCTGCTTTAAAAACCCCACAAGAAGAAACTATCATTGTGTTAATTTAAACTTAGATGATGATCTTATGCAACTTTCAAACTTTGGTTTTTGCTAATGAATAACTAGAAGAACACATATTGTCTCTGGCAAATATGGGATTCTTGTTTTCAAAGAGAGTGGCGTTTTTCACTTACCTACTTTTGAACTCATTAAAAGTTTTAATTGAAATGATGGCTGATTGGGAAAAATGTAAATAGTAATGTTTTATTAGTACTTATACAATATGAAAAGTATTTCTTTTATTCCTTAAATTTTAAAAGTTGCTTTTCATACACCTCTCTGAAGAAAAGGGGCAGATTGTTGCTGTCAGTGGAATATCTCTTGACCACCAGAATTTTTAAATTGGTATCATAAATAATCCAGAAACCACAGAAATTTCAAATTAATACCATAAATAAATCTCTTACAATATTTGTTAAAAGTTTTGCCTTTTCCATATTTAGTGCCCTCTAATATTGTAAATTAAAACCACCTAAAGGATTTGAAACATGCAAATTACAATATTTCATTAGTACCAATCCAACTAAAAAATAATTTTTCCAAATATCTCTTAAAACAAAGTTGTATTTCCCATCTCTTGGTGTTTAGGAGACAACTTACTGTTGCAAATGCATAGTTTCAAATTGCCCCATCGTTTCAAATTTCTAGCATAAATACATAGTTTGTAAAATGCATTTTAAATTTTGCAATTTTCAAAAATTTCTACTCTTAGAGGGTGCAATTATAGTTTTTGGGAGATTCAGAAAATGGGAATTGTAATATTTCATCAATGTCTATCTAACCAAAAAAAAAATGATCTATTCAAAGCCAACAATTATTTCGTAAAACAAAAGTTGCCCCTCCTCCTGGGGGGTAAGGGGCCAACTCATTGTTACCAATTGAAACTTCATTACCTTCACATTCCACCATCAAAATTTCTAGCATGCATAATTTTCAATATTTGTTTAACATTTTGAAATTTTCAACTTTTTTCATCATTAGAGGGTATAATTTAAGCATTTGGGAGATTCAGAGAGCACAAATTACAATATTTCACCAATACCTATCCAACACAAAAAAATTTTGTAATTTATCTCTAAAAAAAAGCCATCTTCAGACAAATGACAAAGTGAAAGCATTTATCTTATTTTTTTTTGAAGGAGATAAAAAGGAACAAAACGTTAATTATTATTCAAAATGCTTACTTTTAATGTTGTAATTATATTTCTGTATATATATATAGCAAAAATTTAAAAGCTACATTGCAGTGTTCAAGTTATGTAGGATTAAAGGGATTTGTTTTACAGCTGTTGTTAAAAATACTGTGAATGAAACCTTCAAAGTACAGACCATACTTGTAATACTCATTAATGTTTTGTATAATATGTAGTTCAGTAAAAATTATGTAACAGTGTTATAAATTACTGAGAGTTTTTTGTGTTCATGCAAATATGAAATAATTAAACTATTGTGACCCTTAAAGTTTATTTTCATATGTATTTTATAAAATCCTGAAGACAGTAAATCTCTGTGCATCAAAAATTCTGATTTTGATATGACAGCTAAAACTTTTGGTTATTATTAATTGGGGGAGGATGAGAGTAATGATAATGTGTATAAATATTACTTTAATCACATTTTACATGTATTAAAAAGTATTCATATTAGCCAATTGCCCAAGTTAGGGATTTCAGTAATCTCCCATGCTGTAAAAAGTAATCAACAGGTATACTACATGAATCTGCAGGCTAACTAGAGGAAACTATGGAAATCGAAGTGTAGTTACATTTCGAACTTTATCAAGCTGTTTTATCACCCAGGTGAAGAGGTGGTTACAGTGCATCTTACTCTTTTGCCTACAAATGGTTTGCATCACACATAATATCGCACACGTGAGCCTTAGGAAACTAATGAAAGAAATGCTGAGGCAGCTAGATTGTAATAAATAATTTGATACAATCCTCTGTTCATGAAAATTATGAAAAATGTTTGTTTCACTAATGAAATATGCATCATATTTTACATTGGTACTCAAAATTAAAGGATAAGGGGCAAAAATGTGCATCTTGAAATGCTTTTCAGAAAATGCAATAAAATGTGGTGTGGAACGGTATTGTGACATGATTGAATAAGTGGAATATTGACAAAATCATGCAATATGCATGAGTGCTGTATAAGAGAACATGAGTTCATATAATGGAGATGCTGGAATTAGGGGACTAATAGCTGTACCACTCTTGCAATGCATTATGATACTGTTGAGGCTGTTTTATGGTAATAAAGCCCATGCTCCACAAGAGCAGATTTGAGCTCATGGATGGTTCTGGGAAGAACTAATATCCTGACAGTTTACTTCTCCAGAGAATCTCACACATGATCAGTTAATTAGGTATAGATCCAGGCATATATAGCTGGCCACTCCATCCTATAAATGTCTTTTAAGAAAATAATCAAATACATAAGCCCTATGGAGATGAGTATTATTGCCCAAGAAAGTGAAATCAGGACCAAAAAGCACTCCTGAAAAGTTTCGTGTAGGGTGCAAGAAAGCTTCTCTATATTATTGAGCAGTCTCGAGTACCTTCCCAAAGGACGTACAGCTCAGTGCATCCATTCATGTTGCTAATCCATCAGACTACCACCATCAAAATGGTCCCTTTTACCTGATGTTACAACAGTTATGACGAATTCATTGTTCTCTCCAGATGAACACACAATGAGAATTGGTGTTTAAAGTGAATCTGGACTCATTTGTGAAAACATATTTTCCACTATCCTGGCTCCAAAGGTGCCTACACCACTTTTAACGAGCTCTTGTGTTGATGGGGTGAGGGGACAGAATCATATGTCATTATGCATATAGGCCTCATTTATACAGCTTCATAGCATGCCTTGAAACTGACATTTCTTTGTTTTTCCTGTGTCTGACTGCTTTGAAAGACAGTGGTTTAGCTGTCATTTCCTTATATCTTGCCATGGTCTATGATTAACCTCACCTGTTCTTTGAAATGGCCATCAAAGTTTTGAGAGGACATTTTGTGGTACATTAAAGACTGAATGCATCAATTGAATTGATCTGCCTCAGCCCCACCTTTCGCTTTCTGCCAAACCCAGTCATTCATATGTTGCCTTTGTGACATGAAATTCAATTGCTACTCAAGTTAATTCCAGACTGGTTGAAACATAAATGAGTGGCAACTCAGTTTTTTTTTACCAATCCTAATTGACATAGACATGTTAGTTAAATATGCACACATTTTCTTTTGTATTGCAAAATTCATACATATGTCACATTTCATGTCAATTTTTTGCAGTAGTGTATAGTCCACCACATTCTGGTTCTCTCCACACTGATCAAATCAATATGTCTTTGTAGGAATTAATTTTTTTAATTTTATTAATTTTAGTTTTTATAAATTTCTTTATATAAACTTATTCTAAAATTGCATACCATCTCATTCTTTCAGCAGCAAGCACTCGCAATACTGGTGACAGGTATTCTAATAAAACTTAGCTCTAATCTTATTTTCAACTTATGCAATACGGAATATTTTGTACTTTGCAGAACTGCCAACCCTACACGACGAAACGCAATTTAAGGAAACCCAGAACAAAATTACCGGAGACAACTATTTCAACCTGAACATACTGCTGAATAACGAACCGCCATTTTGCCCTTTTTACCCACCCCCCAGAACACACTAATCTTATAGCAAGCCTATAAAAATAAATAAATACCCCCTCAAGCAGCTGCTACCACAGAGGTCTGACAGGAGCCTGCCAGTTTATATGCCATAGTAGGAGATCTGAGAGGATGGCAGGACCTCAGCAGAAAAGCGACACATACATCCATGCCTTACCGGGGCTCGAACCCAGGTCCCGTAGATCAGTAGCCAAGCGTGCTAACCACTCGACCACGGGACGGTACTAGCAAGCCTAAAAAACATAAATTTCAAACAATTCACCGGCGATCATAAACATAAATCTCTTCATTCATATCTGGACCACTCTGTACCATATTCCAGTGGAATTAGGATCATCTGGTCCATACGCAAGGGTCGTCAGAGGATGCTGGATGGGAATGTAAGACAGAACCTAACGTAGCGTAGCACAGTGTACTTACAATCTGGCGAAGGCGTTTGGCCGCAGGCCGCCTATAGATGAAGGAGAAATGGCAACAGGGATGTGAAAAGATGACTCAGGGCCAATGAAAAAGGGAAGGAGAAGAGTGTCCAAAATCAAAGGAAATTCATCTCACAAGAGGAGTGGGAGGGTGAGCAAATGGGTTAGGGGTAAGAGGGGGCAGGTGGGGTAAGGTGTAGGAAATAAGCATAGAACAAAAAAGTTCAGTAAAAGGGTGTCAGCACTAAAAAAAAGAAAATTTTTTTTTTGTTAAAGAAAAAAAATTTTTTTTTTATTTATCTAAAAATTCAAATTTTTTGACCTCCTCAGGCAGGGGCTTGCCCAAGGGGTGAGATTTGGTGAAAAGGGAGGGGGGAGGAGGTATCAGTCCCAAAGTATTGAGGGGTATATCAGAAAAAAAATGGATGAGAAAGGGAAATTAACATTTGGGAAGTTGACAGAATCACGTGCACTGTAGTGCAGTGAAAACCAGGCGAAGGGGTAGGGTAAAGCAAGGCCAGACAAAGGACAATGCAAAATTCATTAAGAAAAGTTGCTAAATGAATTTGAAAGTGGGGATTAGGATAAAGGTGGGTAATGTGTCTGTAAATTGGAGGTGAGGCAGTGAGGTGTGTTAGTGGTGGAGTATGAATAAAATGAATAAAAAATTAAGCAGGGGCAATATGTGGGTATACTGTGGAAGGGATCAGTGATCAGACAATGGGTAAATCAGTAAAAATGATATTACATCAGGTATTAAGTATATTATTTTTATTTTGAAGATTTATATATATTTGAACATATATATTTTATATGAAATTGTATAAACATGAAAAGTTAGCAATTCAGGTGTCCAAAGAGCATCTTTTTTGTCCTTAAATGGATCTTTTTTGTCCAATGGATCTTTTTGGCTCCTGGATCTTTATGTTTGTCCAAGTGGATCTTTTAAAAAAAACAAAGAACAGCAAATCAGATGGTAAGGAGGGGGAAGGGCTAAATGGATTTGCCAGAAAGGTGAATGTAGGAAGCAAGGGCAGAAAAATGGGCCTGTTTGTGTTTGTGGGAGGGATTGAGTATTGTTTGAATGTTGTATGTGTGGACTCCAAGTTTTGCAAGTTGGTGATAGAAGTTGTTTCTTTGTGTAGTGAAGAGTGTACAATGTAGAAGAAAGTGAGGGATATCTTCAATCACCTGGCAGTTGGGGCAGAGTGCTAAGGGAGCCTTGTTTATAAGGAAAAGATCCCTATTAAGGTTAGTTCTGCCCGTACGGAGTCTGTGTATGGAGGTTTGAGAGTGTCTGGGTAAATAGTGAAAAAAAATTTCATTGGGAGTGTTTGTTACAGTGGCTCTGAAAGTGTTTTTGATGCTGGTGTGTTGGGCCCATGATTCTGCCCATGTGTTGTGAAAGTTGGTTTTATGGGATTTAATATGTTGGGTACAAGGTGTGAAAGTATGGTAATTAGGTGTGGGAAGTGTAAGGGCTTGTTTGGCTAGGTGGTCAGCAGTGTCATGGGGAATGTTGCAGTGGGAAGGAATCCAATGGAAAGTGATGGTATGACCAGTCATAATTAAATTGTGAGCAAGTTTTTGAATGTGGTAAAGGGAAAAGTTCTGTGTGTTATCAATGTTGGTTTGTTTGATGCTTTGTAGGGCAGGCTTTGAGTCAGTGAAGATGTGTATGTGTTGTTTGTTGAGGGGGGTAGCCCATTCAAGTGCCCTGTGTATTGCTGCAAGTTCTGTGTTGGTGCTATTGAAGGCAAGGTTAAGTTTAATTTTGTGTGAGAAGTGTAGGTTAGGACAGTGAAATGCAGCGGATCCATTTGTGGTGTTGGGGATGTAGGAACCATCAGTAAAAATGGTGATATCAGTGGGGGGGATGGTAGATATTATGTGTTCAGCTGCAGTTTGTAGTTCAAGAGGGTGGTGGTGTTTTTTCTGAGTGATGTTGGGGAGATTGATTCAATGTCACCGGCGATCCGCAGTATAAAAAATCCTCAGGAACTAATCGCATCAGAGACAACAAGTTTAAAAAACATGAATTTTCGTAAACAACTCGCAGCAGATCCTCAGTATACAAAAAGGCCCCGGAATTAAATATCCCATCAAAACAAGCCTAAAAATACGAATTATCGTAAACAATTTACTGCCAATCGCAATATAAAAAATTCCCATGAACAAAATAATGCCATTAGAGACAAGCCTAAAAAACATGAAATATCGTAAACAATGCACCGCGATCCGCATTATAAAAAAAATTAGACAAAGTTGTCATGGGAGACAACCATTTTAAACAAAGCATATTTAGACAAAGCTTCATTTTAAGAAATTTTTTGAATATTGAAACTTTAAAAAATATTTTGCATGTGTACAGTCTTATTTACAATATGCACTTTCTGTGTGGGGTGGAGCTTGAAAAACTACGTTAAACAGGTTGTCCTGCAAAAATATATTGTGAGAATAATAATGAAAAAAAAATAGGTTAACACATTCTGAACATTTATTTTTGGAACTTCAAGTTTTTCCTTTAAAAATGTTTTTAGAATTGTAATTTACATTTTCCAACATTTTACTGATTGCAATACTATTACGTCATCTTATTGTATGAGAGATAATTGTAACAAAATTGCGATCCCTAGAGTATATAAAACAAAATTTAACTGGTGTTATGTACATTGTCCCTCTAGACTACAATCAATGAAACAACGAAATCGGAACATTGAATAATATTGTGAAGGTTAAAAAAGAAATTTCAAATTGGTTGTTTACTATTGATGACTCTGATGTATTATTTTACTGAGCTATGATGAAACTTAATTGTTGTAAATTTTGTTTATATACATCCGCAAACAAAGTTCTTAAGCGGATGTGACTTGATTATACTATGTTTATAAAATTGATTTCAATAAATTTATTTTTATTACATCGCTAAAGAAGAAATCGTTCCATTTCCCGCTCAACGCAATAATATGGAATATCCGTTAACTCAAAATTAGAAATCGGGTGCAACTTTCAGTACTTTTTAAATTTTCACCTTTATGCTACGTTATATGTAAATTAAATCCAAATTGCATTAAAAAATACATTTATGAATAATATTGCCCTTTCCGGTTAAATAAACTCATAACTTTTATTCACCTTAAAGGATGTGACTGAAAAAGAAATTCAAAAACCAGAGCTCATATGAAACATATCAAGAGATAATTCAATAAATTGTTCGATAACATGAAAATCTTATACTGTACTTTATTCACTTACAGACCTTAAGAAATTTGTTAATACTCGTGGCGACATCTAGTGATTGGTAGATCTATTAGTGACGACGGCGACCTTTCCGAACCATCGGTGTCTCCTACTGACCATGGGCAGGGCGGGGAATTTTGCGGAGATAAATCAATGTTTTCCCATGTGACCTAGCCATTTAGCCCCTGTTGTGCAAAAAAGTGTCGCTCAGAAATAAAACAACCCAACCCACAGACCGATGCCGGTCTGCAGTAAGCTGGCAGGAAAGAGAATGAGTGAATAATCGCAAGTAATTAATATTCAATACGTAGGCATCATCCCCTGATCAATAATAGATCTATCAATCACTAGATGTCGCCACGAGTATTAGTGAGTGAATGCAGTAACCTGCAAGCTTATCTGCTTTTTGTTATTAGCGATTAAAATATATTTACATAACATAAAAAAAACTCGGCCCCTTGTGAGCTTCCGATCTGTTATGGGAGAAAACAAAATAGCCTTCCCATTCAAGCGATCTGAGTCTAGCGATGATCATTTTGTTGTACCCATTAACTGATTATGAATTTTGACAAGAAGCTTAAATCAGTTATAAATTTGGCACGCATGCTTTTTCGTATTAACGGACTTTAACTTAACCGTTAATAATCAACATGTAGTAGGCATCATCCCGATTAACAATAGATATACTATTGCAAAAGTTAGCATTTATAATATAGAGATGATAACAGTTATTGCGCCCATTTTTTCCAATGGTTTTGCGCAATGCTTGGATCGTCAGCAGTAGCAAGTTTCCTATGCACCACGGGAAACGGTTCTCGCCGCAGCCAACCAGGAAGAGTGATATTAGCGAAAATTAATCGCAAATAATTAATATTCAATACGTAGGCATCATCCCCTGATCAATAATAGATCTACCAATATATTTCAATAGTTAGCATTACAATACACCGGAAATAAATTTATTGCGATTTTTTTTTGGAAGTGCTTGATCGCGCATTACATGCTGTCATGCGGCACAGGAAGCAATGGCTTACCGCAGCCAAGTCACTGCATCGTCTGTCGGATGGGGCATTAAGCCGTTGCTCTGTGTGTGGGAAATCCATACTCTGTGCACGTTAGAACACGCTGGGTCCTTTACAGGGGACTACTGTCTCCCAATAGCTGTCCATTGGGTGTCATCTCAACTTTCTCTGAGCCCTTGAGGTTCATGTGATCTGGTTATTTAGCCCATTGTGTGTAAAAAAAGTGCCGCTCAGGGGTAAAACAACCCAACCCATTTATGACAGTCATGGCTTACTAATGAAGTTGAGGAAGAATGAAACCATTTTGAACAAACTTTTCTTAAAACTAACAATACTCTGGGTAAAAAGGAGTAGAGGTACAATACTATTTGAGTGATAAGGCACTAGAACTTATTTTTGAAAAGAACTGCAGGAATAACCTGAATAAATACCCTTACTAATCTAACAGAAAGCATTACAAAAACTGCTCCTTTGCATGATTATTAAGCTTAACAGCTGATAAGAATCTGGCTTGATAGCTCTTGGCTGACAAAGTAGAGGAAGCAGCTAGAGAGAGTAATAGCAGAGAGCTGTACCAGATATTTGTGTGGGAAGAAATACAAGGATTGAAGGATAAATATCGGGTTATTGAAGGTGAGGATTCTGTCAGGGCCAGGTAGGCTGAGCATATCACGATGTTGTAAGTCAATTTCTCCCAAATTTTTTGTCCAACCTCATAAAATTTTCTTGTATCCCCCTTAAGTTCTGGAAAAAAAACATTGTTTCCTCTGCCAAAAAATACTAATTATAGTTTTGTAGCATTTTCTGTTAAAGCTTTCGGTAAAGCATGCTCAACACGAATTTGAAAGGTGAAAAAAGCAAAAAGTACGTTCAGAATAGAAAGAAGTCACTCTGAGAATAGACTGCTACCTCAGATTCTCTCGGAAGACTGACTGAAAACCTTGAAATTGAATGTAGGACATATTTTGGGTTTTAGCAGAAGTCTATTGAAGAAACTGGATTATGTGCAATTCTCTGAAATGAAGATTTTCCTGGAAACTTCCTTACTGCGATACATTGCTTCTCAAAGTTGTGGTCCACAGACCGAGGGGGGGGGGGGGGGGTGTGGCTCAGTCGGTAGCGCGCCAGACTCATAATCTGTAGTTCCCAGGTTCGAGTCCCAGCTGGGTCAGCATTGAAATTTATCTCCGCAAAATTCCCCGCCCTGCCCATGGTCAGTAGGAGACACTGATGGGTTTAGAAAGGTCGCCGTCCATTGGATGGGACGTTAAACCGTGGCTGCGGGTGAGCCATACCTTCTACACGTTAAAGAACATGCTGGATGGCCTTGAGGGGAGGCTAACACCTGTCTCCTAACAGCTGTTCCAGTGGGTCCCCTTCCCCAACCTTCTCTGAGCCTTTGGGGTCCATGTGACAGCAATTTAGCCCATGTTGTGCAAAAAAAGTGTCGCTCAGTGGTAAAACAACCCAATCCACAGACTGATGCCGGTCTGCAGTAAGCTGCCAAGAAAGAAATTTGTTTTCAGAAACAACATTGATGTGCCATAGCGCCACAATTCATACTTTCAACACTCCAGGTGACTCGTGTGGTGCGGGGTGAGGGAAGTATTGTGTGCATAGACATTCTTTGTTTCTTGAGCAGCAAATGGACAGAAGCTCCAGGCTTGTGAATGTCAAACGGATCTCGGAAACTGTTTCCTGATGGCCTGCCATATTAGAGAGAACCTGAGGAGCACTGCTATACACTGAAGTGCCATTGAATTAGGGATAGCAGACGTTATCGAAATTCAGTCCCGCATTTGCGCGCATGCATGGCTGAAACTCGGGTCATATATAGCTGTCAGCTTTGGCTCCCCCAAGCATTTGTCGTGAGAAGTGTAAGGCGAAAGGCCTGGGATTTAGACGCATTTGACAGAGTGCAGATCGTAGGTGGCCGACGAATGGGACACTCGATCTTCAAAATTGTCAACGAACTTGGATTTTCTCTTACGACAGTTTCAAGAGTGTTCCGGGAATATGAAAATTCTGGCAAAAAAGCACCCGCACAAGCTGCAAAGGACAACCAGCCTTGAATGCTCGAAAAAAGCACCCGACAAGCTCTTTCCACAGCACCAGTGCTAACATATCCACAAACTGGAAAACAGTTCATAATAGATACTGGACGCAAGTAACACAGGAGTTGTTGCTGTACTTTAACAACAATAAGAGGACAAGAAAAAGCTATTGCATACTTTAGCAAAACTCGATCCAAACCAGAAAGAAATTATTTTGTCACACGAAAAGAACTGTTAGCAATAGTAAAAGCAATAGAGCATTTTCGTCATTATCTATATGGCCAGAAATTTCTTATATGCACTGATCATGCTGCATTCAGGTGGTTGCTAAACTTTAAAAACCCTGAAGGACAAATCGCTAAGCGGATACAGCGGTTACGAGAATGCAATTTCTCCATCGAGCATCGAAGTGGTAAAATGTATAGGAATGCAGATGCCTTTTTCAAACGTCCATGTATTGACAACTGTAAGCATTGCTATAATGCAGCGTTGAAATTCGATACTTAAGAGGTAATGCCCATAAGACATTACATCGACACAAGCGAACAGTGATACTCCTAACATCGGGAGTCCAATTGAAATCAGAAAAGCCCAACTAGATGATGAAGATATAAAACCAATAATAGAATTGATTGAAAAATCTGATGTAAGACCTAATTGGGAGCAAATCTCGAGGTATAGTCCAACTATCCAAAGTTACTGGGGACAGTGGGACTCTTTAGAAATCAAAGATGGTGTATTATACAGAAGATGGGAGAATCCCACTGGACTAATGGATGATCCGTTGGCAGATAATCCTTCACTCCCGAGTGGAAGTAGTGATGAAAGATGTGCATGATAGTGCTACTGGAGGACACTTCGGTGTTAATAAGACATTAGCTAAAGCCATGGAACGATTTCATTGGCTGAAAAGTAGAGCAGACGTTGAAAGATGGGGTAAGTAATGGAGGCCTTTGCAACAAAGAAAGGTCTAAAACTAGGAGTCGGGGTAAGCTGCAGAAGTATAACATTGGGGCCCCTTTTGAAAGAATAGCCATTGATGTAATGGGTCCGTTCCCTAGGACTGATGATGGAAATCGCTACTTATTAATGGTAATGGATTATTTCACGAAATGGCCTGAGGTCTATCCCATCCAAGACCAGGAAGCAACAACAGTTGCATATTTCCTTTTTGAAGTTTCTCAAGTTACAATTCTTACTGTATGCTTGGGGCATCAAGTGGATTGCCTGGCGCACACAGATTTCATGGTGTGCACCACAGCTGACTTCAGCCATTCACAGTCTAACATTCTAAGAGAGTATTAGGTTTAGAGACAATATCAACGAATTGTTGGGTGAAGCTATCTTGAACATCTGGAGGACAGCAGTGACTGTTGACAAACCTAGCCAGCTGTTCAATGTTACTGCTTAATTCTTGCGAAGTCTCCCATCTCTTATGTAGCTGGAGTTTAAATTGCATAATATACTGCTCACAAAAATTAGGGAATATTTCAAAATGAATATGAAACGATAAAAATATCCCCTAATTTTTGTGAGCAGTATATATTACTGCTTGCTATAATAATCACCAAATCTTAGCTCTAACGTAGACACTAAACTGCTATAGTCGAGTCATTTTGCTTCTGGGAAAGTTTGTAAAACTTTTACAGCAGAATTTCCTAAAGGAGCTGCTAATTAAAATGGCTTATCAAGCTCATTTAGTCCATTAACTTTAACGATAATTTTGAATTGGGTTTGGAAAACTGCCTAACAAGGTTTATCGTAAGTGGAAGGCTTATGTTTACCTTTTTGAATAGACGTGAGAATAATATTGGGTTGTTTTATCTCTGACTGACATTTTTTTTACACTGAGTGGGCTAAAGGACTAGGTCACAAGGTCTCCAAAGGCTCGGAGAAGGTTGGGGGGAGAGGTTCACTTTACCTCTCGCCAAGGCCATCCAGCATGTTATTTAATGTCCACAGGATATGATTCTCCTGCACATTGAGCCATGACTTAAGGGCCCATCCGACAGACGGCCTTTTAAAGTCCATAGGTGCCCCCTATTGACGAAGGGCAGTGCGGGGAATTTCTTCGGAGATAAATCTCAGTGCTGACCCAGATGGGACTTGAATCTGGGAATGGCAAGTTACAAGCCTGGCGCACTACCGACTGAGCCACCCCTGCCCCACATAACATTATTATTTGAATTAGGAGAAGAAAATAACTTTGTCCTAACAGCCTGATTCTGATGTTTAGAATTTGTTTTAACATTATTTTAGTATCAAAGTGTGATTTTACTAATGTTACTTTTTACACCATAAATTTCATTCTTTAAAAAATAGTATCTATTCAGTTCAGGCTGCTCAGTCGCTAGTGCGCCAGGTTGGTAATTTGCAGTTCCCAGGTTTGAGTCCCGGCTGGGTCAGCATTGAGATTTATCTCTGCAAAACTTCCCACCATGCCCACGGTCAGTAGAGGGCACTGATGGGCTTAGAAAAGCCGCCACCCGTCGGATGGGATGTTAAGTGGTAGCCCTATGTGCAAGAGAGCCATAACCTGTGCATGTTAAAGAACACGATGGCCTTGATGGGAGGCTACCATTTATCTCCCAATAGCTGTCCAGTGGGTCCTCTCCCCCCCCCAGGGGCGGGGGTGGCTCAGTCGGTAGCGCGCCAGGCTCGTAATCTGTAGTTCCCAGGTTCGAATCCCAGCTGGGTCAGCGTTGAGATTTATCTCCGAAAAATTCCCCGCCCTGCCCACGGTCAGTAGGGGACACTGATGGGCTTGGAAAGGCCGCCGTCCGTCGGATGGGACGTTAAGCCGTGGCCCCGTGTGTGGGAGAGCCATACCCTGCGCACGTTAAAGAACATGCTGGATGGCCTTGACGGGAGGCTACCATCTGTCTCCCAACAGCTGTTCCAGTGGGTCCCCTCCCCCAACCTTCTCTGAGCCTTCGGGGTCCATGTGACCTGGCCATTTAGCCCATGGTGTGCAAAAAAGTGCCACTCAGAGGTAAAACAACCCAACCCAACCCTCTCCCCCCAACCTTTTCCGAGCCTTTTGAGTCCTTGTGACCTGACTATTTAGATGATTTTGTGCTAATTGTAAAACAACCCAACGTTGATATCTATCTACGCAAAACTCTTCGCCCTGACCTCGGTTAGTTGGGGACACCAATGAACTTGGAAAGGCCGTCATCTATTGGATGGGATATTAAGCCATGGCTTCGTGTGCGGGAGAGCCATACCCTATGCACGTTAAAGAACACTCTAGATGGCCTTTATGGTAGGCTACCATCTGCCTCCTAATAGCGGTCCTGTGAGTCCTCTCCTGCCAACGTTCTTTGAGTCCCCCGGGGTCCTTGTGATCTGGCCATTTTACCCCATTGTGTTCAAAAAAGTGCAACTCAGGTAAACCAATCCAAACTTAAATCTCTACTTTGATTAGATATTTCAGTAATCTTATCACCATTCTGACTAGACATTTCAGTCCTTTGGGCTACCATTTCGGTTTGATATCAGTTATAATCTTACTGAATCTTCCGTGCTTCTTGTTAAGGGCATTAATTATCCTTCACTCGTGACACCAGTTGTTGCGAAGTTTTCCGTAATGATTTTTCTTTAATTGCCGACTCCGACTGCGAGGTTGGCGGCCAACAAATACCATAATTCTCTGTTTCTTGCATCATGGATTTTATTTTCTGTGTCCAAGCCCGTCTACTTGCGAAGATCATCCAACCCTTTCTTCTTCTTCCTTGTCTCCGTCTGCCCTCCAATTTGCCCCCAAGGACGAGTTGTGGGATGTCATATTTTTCCCCTCTCAGTATATGTCCACAATATGCCAGTTTCCTTTTCTTTACAATATTTAATAGTTGTCTAGTAAACTTGGCCATATCCAGTACCTTAATGTTTGTCTTCCTGTTAATCCACTTTATTTTCAGTGTCCTCTTAAGGACCACATCTCAAATGACTCCAATTTGTCTTTTGATTTCTTCTTTAGAGCAGGTCTCACACCCATAGAGTAGGATGGAGCAGATGTAACATTTAAAAATTCTAATTCTCAATTGGAGGTTTAATTTTCCCTCACACAGAATTTTCTCATCTGATTGAATTGGTTTTAACTTGTCCAATTTGGTGGTTTATTTCTTTAATTTGGTCATTATCAGTGTAAATATATCTTCCCAAATAGAAGTCGAATTGATCTAGTTTTTTGTTCTTGCATGTGATATTTATTTTTAATTTCTTTCTGTTGATGTACATCGTTTTCGTCTTTCTTGTGTTTATATTCAGTCCCATTTTTTCTCCTATATCAAGTATATCTATTAAATTTTGAAGTTCTCTCTGAGTTTGGGCTATTAAGATTGTGACGTCTGTATATCTCGGGTTGTTTATTACTTTTCCATTTATCTTTAGACCTTTCCTATCTTGTAGGGATGTTTCTATTATTTTCTCTGCACACAGATTATAGAGTATTGGTGACAAGATGCAGCCCTGTCTGACACTTTTTTTACTTTTGATCCATTCTGTTTCTTCTTGTCGAACTCTAATTTTGATTTATCTAAACTAATTTCATGTAGGATTTCCATCAGTCGATCCTGTTTTAATCTGTCAAAGACTTTCTCATAGTCTAGGAAGCACAAATATAGGGGCGGGGGAGGGTCAGTTCAATTGCTTTTTCTGATATCTGGGTATATGAAAAAATTGTTTGTATTGTGCCCAGGCAAGGTCTAAATTCGAATTGTGTTCAGCTTATTTGGTCTTCTGTTTATTTATGTATTCTTCTGTGTATTATCTTTAGGAGCAGTTTATTTATGTGATTGGTAAAACTTGTGTTCTGTGTCCATTGGGTTGGGTTGTTTTACCTCTGAGCGGCACTTTTTTGCACACCATGGGCTAAATGGCCAGGTCACATGGACCCCGAAGGCTCAGAGAAGGTTGGGGGAGGGGACCCACTGGAACAGCTGTTGGGAGACAGATGGTAGCCTCCCGTCAAGGCCATTCAGCGTGTTCTTTAACGTGCACAGGGTATGGCTCTCCCGCACACGGGGCCACGGCTTAACGTCCCATCCGAAGAACGGCGGCCTTTTCAAGCCCATCGGCGTCCCCTACTGACCGTGGGCAGGGCGGGGAATTTTGCGGAGATAAATCTCAACGCTCACCCAGCTGGGACTCGAACCTGGGAACTACAGATTACGAGCCTGGCGCGCTACCGACTGAGCCACCCCCGCCCCTCTGTGTCCATTAGTCTTTGTTGTATTAGCCTCTTTTGGGATTGGGATAGTTATAAATCTGTTCATTTCAATTGGAGCTGTTCCTGTTATGTATATTTCATTTAGTATTTTAGTTATTTCCTTGATGCCATTATATCCTATATCCTTGATGAGTTCGTCTTGTATTCTATCTGGCCTGTGGCTTTCCCTTTTTTCATCATTGATAGTGCATATTTCACCTCATCCTAGGATTGTCGGACCTTCTATTTAATCTCTATTGTCATCGCACAATTCCCTCACGTATTCTGTCCAAATTTGTTTTATTTCTTCTTTGTCTGTAGTAACTTTGCCCTGTTTATTCTCAATGCATGTGTTTCTCTGAGGGTATTTACCTGTAAGTTCTCTGATTTTATTTGTGCATTTCTTTTGAGTTGTGCGAGGAGTGGAGGTATTCCATTTCCACGCATTTTCCATTAAGCCACTCCTTAGCCTTCTTTATCTCTTCTTGTACACTCTTATTGGTTCTCTGACTTATGACAAGCATGAAATCCATTTGAATGAATTAAATGTAAATAATCATATTTATTTGTATCATTTCCTTTAAAATAAATATTCATATCACCTACTATTTTCGCAGAGTAGTATGTGCAGCAGGTCCTGAAATTTACTGGTCCAGTCGCCTAAATACGCAACAGATTTTCATTTATTATTTGTTAATTTTTCTTATTTATTGTGGCACATTTTAAAACTCTTTGGCAATTGGCAGACTGCTTTATTTTTAATATTTCTTTTTCTTACATTTTATTTTAAGGCTAAGAGAGAGAAAAAAAGAAAACGAAATGACCATAGCCATTATTCAGAAGTTACATTGCATATTTATTCTTCGCTAACCCTCCATCCTGCCTTACTAAAAAAAATTCTTTTTACTGTTTTCATTTCAAGGTTTTTACCTTATCTCAGATTCTTAAGTAAAAAATGCCAAAAAGACCGCAGTCAATTAAAGAACGAAATTGTCTACAACTGTAGTCCACGCTCCCAATAGTGTGGGGCGGGGGTGGCTCAGTCGGTAGCGCGCCAGTCTCGTAATCAGTAGTTCCCAGGTTCGAGTCCCAGCTGGGTCAGCGTTGAGATTTATCTCCGCAAAATTCCCCGCCCTGCCCACGGTCAGTACGGGAAACCGATGGGCTTGGAGAGACCACCGTCCATCGGATGGGACGTTAACGTGTCTCCGTGTGCGGGAGAGCCATACCCTGTGCACGTTAAAGAACACGCTGAATGGCCTTGACGGGAGGCTACCATCTGTCTCCCAATAGTTGTCCAGTGGGTCACCTCCCCCAGCTTTCTCTAAGCCTTCGGGGTCCTTGTGACCTGGCCATTTAGTCCATGATGTGAAAAAAAGTGCCGCTCAGAGGTAAAACAAGCCAGCCCATCCCAATCGTGTATCTAGTAACCAAGCGCCTATTGAAGGATTAAACGAATTTTAGTAGATTGCTTTAGTAATCTGAAGCATGGACTGGTAGATTTTGACTGGTATATGGTGTCTGAAATAGTAGATCCTCTTCCTTTAATGAAAGTACTAGAAGCGTAGATCCCCCCCCCCCCCCCCTAGCACAACCGATTGTATATTACGACCTTTTAGTTTGTTGCGGATGTGACAAGTGAAATGTGCCCTTCTAAATATGACAAGGTGGCTAGCTCTCGAAGGGTTTTAACACGCCAGGCATATTCCTGCTGAAAATTTTTCATACTTGACACTGAAGCCAGCGAAGCTAGGATCAATTATTCCATTACTGTAATTCACACATTTCACACACTGCTCACGCACTCATAGTTAATAAGGCTTGTCCCGTGCAACAAGGAATAAAACTGTCGTCCTACGCCCAGCAGTTATCATGAAGACGCCAATTAATTACGTTCCTAGGAGTCCGCCTTACACTGGAAATTAATATATTAGCTCAATTACCGAAATGACCCCCAGATTGTAATACAACGTGAGAGGGGATCTGGCAGCAGCATACAAAGGAGATTCAGCTTCCAATCAGCCGCCCTCTGACGGCGACAACTGTAAATCAGACCAATGAATCAGTAGCCAACCGGACCGTGAAACTGGCCACAAAATTACTGGTCTAAGATTCGCAGGCTTACCCTGTTTGACCTAATAATATCTGGACGCTAACTGAATGGTTTATTATTAATTCTCCTTTTATTTTCGTAGTAATTATGAAAACATTTATCAGAACTGATAGGCGAGTGCCAGTGAGTAGGTAGGTGTTACAGAAATGGATGATCCTGCAGATTTGGTGGTTGGTTGAAACATTGTCTATCTCACTTTCTGTAGCGGGTGAGCAAGCGGCTCTCGCAAATCTACTCATGTGCAGAAGGGTTGATGATCACTCTCATTCTTACAAATATTGATGCTACATTGCGATGTAGAGATTTCAAAGCGATGCAGATTTAGTCGGTGTCAATGAGTTGAAAATATTATTCGATCATTTAGAAAAGATAAATTAGATCAGTGGTGCGCAAATCTTTTTAAATCGAAATCCACTCTTTTAAGTAATGATGGCCCCCTTCAAAAAATTGAACCTGTATATTGAACCCCTGAAAAATTGAACCTGTATTGTGTTCATGTAATAAGAGCTTTATGATTTTGGTGAAGGTAATGAAAATTGGGTTAATTTTGACGGTTTATATTTAATTTAAATTTTCCATGACCCTTAGAATTTTTCGCGTAAACCACTGAGGGGTCGCGACCCACAGTTTGTGCATCACTGAATTACATCATTCCTTCGCAAAAAAATATAATTTGCATTATTAAATAAAAATATCGTTTTTTTTTCTTAAAGTTCTGCCTGGTATGTAAAAACCTGATTTTACTTTTGGAAAATATTTATTGATTTAATCAATTATATAGCAATAGTAATATTTTTATTTCATATAATATTTACATAGATACATACAAAATCCTCATTCAGCCATGGACTATGGAGGTCCAACCACACAGTAATTTTGTTCTCCAGATAATATCTGTCCTGAGCTACAGCTGTATTTGGCCACTGTAGACTAATTCTAGCTAGGCTCTATTTGGCATTGTCTGCACACCGCATCGTAGGTCTCCCCCTTTTCCTGAAGCAATGTTCAAAATCATTATCATAATTTCAAGCACAGAGTTCATAATCCTATTTGTCAATCTGCAGCTATGCATATGGGCAACATGTCCAATATTCTCTTTGTATAATATGCTGCTCAAAGGAGGTTGCTGACTCCTACCCGTATCATTGCAAAGTCAAGATACTGTTTAAACATCTAGAATCTTAGGCATCAAGATTCCTGTTGTCTTGCTTAAAAAGGGCCCAAGTTTCACTACCATAACTAACCTGAGAAAACCAAACTATTTTACAACATAATTTTACTCTTTAGGTATACATGCTTATTTTTCTTACACTCTCCATAGTTTTTTAAAAGCCCCAGCAGAAATCTCTGTTGTTCTGTTTCTCATGCCGCACATCGCCAGTATTTGCTAAACAGCTCGCGAGATAATTAAACTAAGACACTTGCTCAAGAATGTAGCGTTCAAAACAACTGAAGCACCATCCCTGACAAATTCTCATTACTTTAGGTTTGATTGCAAACAGAGCGAAAACTACTCTATTACTAGTCTTATCAATAAGCTTAATGAAAGAATTCACTTCATCAGCATCATTTGCCAAAAGGGCCAAATCATTCGCAAAATCTAAATCATAAATTTTTAACTCTTTAGACCATTTAGGGCAAATTTTCCTCGTGCACAGAATTACTAATAATTAGATAATAATTGTTAATAAATTAAATCTAATTAAATTTAATTGATTCTGTAGTCTAATTCTGTATTTAACCAACCAACCAACCGTCAGGCTAGACAACGTTTATTATGCCATGCTCCAACATCTTTCACCACCGAGTAAGGATCGGCTTCTCCGATTCTTCAATCGTATTTTTCTCAAGGAGTAGTTTCCGGACTCTTGTCGGGTGGCTAGCGTTTTGGCCTTCCCCAATTCGGGCAAAGATCCCAAGATTCTTTCCAATTATTTTCCAATTGCATTGACGAGCTTGTATATTCAAGGTGTTGGAAAGAACGGTAAATACCAGGCTGGCCTGCTATTTGGAACACCACGGCCATCTTTACAACATCCAGTGTGGCTTTCACAGGCAACGGTCTACCATAGACCACCTGAACCGCCTCGAATTGACGATCAGGACTTCATTTTTACATAGAGATCACCTGGTGTCAGTTTTCTTCGACATCTAAAAATCCTACAACACGGCATAGAGATTCAGTATTCTTCATGACTATAGTTCGGCTTGCGAGGTCATATGCCGATCGTCATCTCCAACTTCTCATCATGTTCTTTTCGTGCCTGTGTTGGTAAACACTCTGTCGCTGCCTTTCCTCCAAGAACAGGGGGTGCCACAAACCGCTTTTCGCTGTCAAGGTAAATTCCATTACTCCGACTGTAGACAATGTCCTCTATGTTGACGGCTTTAACATTTTTTGTTCATCGTTCTGCATGAGGATCATTGAAAGGCAACTGCAAACTGCCCTGAACAATCTTTCAGTTTGGGTGATGACCAATGGGTTTTGGTTCTCCCCACAGAAGACCGCTTGTGTGCACTTTTGCAGCAAGCGTAATCTACATCTGGACCCTGAGCTGCGGCTCAGTGGTACTACCATTCCAGTTGTGGCGAAGACCAAGTTTCTCGGTCTCATCTTCAACTGTAAATTGACCTTTTTACCTCATATTCGTCATCTCAAGTCCAAGTGCATGTGGGCACTGAATATCAAGGACCTCCCTCACTTGTGGGATGGATCTATGTTCTTTGCTCCACCTGTCCTGTGCCCTTGTCCAGCCAAAACTGGACTACGAATCCCAGGTGTACAACCTAGGATTCGGTGATGAAGGTGCTGGACTCCCTCCATCATCAGGCCCTCTCTGAGGGGCTGATGATGGAGGAGTGTCTGGACTGGTGAAGTGCAGAAGCCCCCCCCTGCACGGGGGCCTTCTGCACTCCATCAGTCTTGAGTCTACATTGAGACCAACGAGCCATCTTTATCTATTCACTGTCAGCAGTTGGCCCTACAGTATGTAGTAAAATTGTGATCCCTGCCAGACCATCCCACTTGGGACTGCGTTTTTAGCCCCCGTGGATTAATGTTATATCAAAATCTGCCGACTGCCATTTGTCCTTTCAGTGTGCATGTCCTGGGCTAACTCGGAGACATCAACATCAGTTTCAATAGTTTGCCAGTCGACAGCCGAATCACTTCCACCATGGCTCGCTGTTTACCCTTCCTGTGACTTTTCTCTTTGTAGGACAGGGAAGGACTTTACACTCGACTGTGTGTATCAGCAACTCTTTGCAAGCTATCGTGCTGAGCACCCGTACTTCTTTCCCGTCTTCACAGATGGCTCGAAATCCGGCGCATCATTGGGATGAGTCATTGTTTACTGTGATGTAATATATTGTAGACCAGATCCCACAGCAGTGTTCCATCTTCACTGCAGAGTTACATGCTATCAGCATTGCCTTGGATCACATATCGGATAAGCATCGTCGTCGGTGTGTCCTCTACACCAACTTGTTTAGTTCACTACAGGCTTTGATCTTGGTGAGGCATCGGCCTCACCCTATTCTTTCAAAGATCCACCAGAAGCTCCATCGCCTGGCAGCCACAACCACCATCCTTTTATGTTGGGTGCCCGTCATGTTGAGATTAGAGGCAATGACATGGGAGATGCTGTCAGGTCGGCCACGACCCTGTCCGACTTTCAAGTGTGGGTTCCATAAGAGGACTTCTACAGTGTTTTTCCATCAAGCTCCGGGCACAGTGGCAGAGATCTTGGTCTGAACAGGTTGCAAACAAACTTGGAGATCAAACCCATTATCTAACCGTGGCAGTCATGTTTTCACAGGAATCGCAAGGAGGAAGTTGGACTTGCTCAGCTCCACTTAGGTTCATTTATTTCTTCTTCAGGTGGACGACGAACCTAAGTGTGAGTTTTGCGACACCATTTTAACGATCAAACATATTTTAATCTCATGTCCTACTTTTAACCTTGAACGCAGATTGTATTTTAACTTCCGTGATTTTATGGCCGTGCCCCTTACACTCTGCTACCTTTTATCTGATGACTCTTTTTTTACTCCCTTTCTTTGGCTTTTTACGTTATACAGATTATTTTAACAGATTGTGATTTTATGGCTTTGTTAGTTATTCCCTGTATCAACCTAAGTCTTTTACATCTGGGTTGCTTTTACTTTTTATATCTACATATTTATTGCTTCATGCATATTTCTTGTTTTTTGTATTCTTTGTATCTGTTGGTTTTGTCCTTTACCTTTTACTCTTGACTTTTAACTTCGGTTGTGGGTTTCTTTTTTATCTTGTTTGGCGCATTTATGGCCTTAGCTGCTAATTCCCAAAAAATCAACCAAAAGAGTCAGTACCAACTCTAGCATTGAAGTCACCTAGCACAAAAATAATATCTCCTTACTTGACAGATTTCAAAATATCATAAAGTTGTCCGTAAAACTATCTCATTATTATCAGAATCCTTTGTGGGAGCAAAACAATAGATAACATTCAAGGCGTTAATTTTAGATCTAAAATTTTAAAGTATTGCGATTCTGTTTCTCTTTATAGCACTGGGTACAAAATTTTGGTAACGGAAAAGGTCTGTTTGAGCGATATATCTGAAGGATTCTTCTTCATTTCTTTATAGAGTTTATTACGATAATTTATTAAAATTACTATTTCATTTGTTATCTGTGGTTTAATTCTCGCAATTTTTATTCGTTTATTGGAGTTGAATGGTCAATTAAATGTTCTAGCATATTAATTAAATTTCGAAAAAATCATTAACAGAACCGTCGATATATATTTCATCTCAATTAAGATTTGCAATTAAGTTCGTTAATCTTTAAAATTCACCGTTTTTATTTCACTGTCTTTTATTTTTGTTCTGTTTTAATTTTTAACTGAACTCTGACCAAGCAGCGGTCTGTAATTCCAGTGTCATCCAGAATATATTGCAATTATAGAAATCTTTGGTTCTAAGAAATATATGATCAAATACGTATGTAGATGATTAAATATTATTTTTCACCTTAAGCTATATGACCTTAATTTAAAACATTATTCTAAATTATGTCTCACTCCGATAGTCTCAGTCTAGGTTTTGAGTTAAAAAAACCCTTACACCCTCTTGCTCCGCTTTACCTGCGCTACTTTGTAAGGCTTCTAATTCTGCTGCTTTCCTTTGCTGCCTTGTGTCCGCCGTCTTCGCTTCCGTTCGTGCTGTTGGTAGCCGGTTCGACGTTGTCTACCTTTTCTCTTCACTCTTTGCTGGTGGCACCTATTCCTACCAGTTCATTGGAACTGAATTGGAACATACAACCTATTGCTCCGCACGTAAAGCGGAGCAATAGGTTGTATGTTTTTCTCTTAACTCAAAACGTAGACTGAGACTATCGGAGTGATACACAGTTTTGAACAATATTTTGAATCAATGTCATATGTAGACGAATTCTCCGTAATTCTGCCTGGCTTTTCTGTCATGTTTAGTAAACCATTTTCTGCTAATAGACCCAGATATTCTTCAGTGTTTGTGTTATCATTTAATAAATTAATATTGATATCTCCATGATAGAGGGATATTTATAGTAGCAAGTAATTTTAAGACTCCATTTAACTCGGATATAAAATTAAAAACATTACCAGAAGGATATCTATATACAGCAATCAATGTCCACTCAGTGTTATCAATCTCAAACTGTTGCGTGTCATTTCTGTACATTTGAATAAAGCCCATGAATGTGTGAGATAAAATTAATCGGACAGATCTTTTGTGTGGAGCCAATAATATGGACACGAAGAAAGCGAAGAACAGAACCTAGCATCAGTTGAAGTCTCAAAGGGGAGAAGGAAGAATTAAAAGGGGCAGAATAGGGTGCTCCGATTTGAAATGAGCATTTCAGATATATTGACTTTTGGGGGGAATCTTGCCGATTGAAGTTTGAACAAGGCGACTTCATCTCATTAAGTGGAACAATCCGTCCAGATCCACCTTTCGGATTCCTTTTTCTGCAGCAATGATGGTGCATATAACATGAAAGCAACTTTCCCTTGCTGGGGAGAATATTTTTTTTTTATCTCTAAGAAAATCAAAATTTCTCTTTTTCTCCCTCCTACAGCTAAAACCGAGACGTGATAATTGGGACAAGACACTACAATTGTATTATTACGTTAATCAATGGTTTGTACTAGAGTAATTCGCAATTGGGCTCAGTCAAAATTAATATTTCTAACTTTTTTTGTTGTAAAAATTATTGTGAAAAAAATAAACAAAAAAAAAAGAAAATTTTTTGATTACCATTTCGATTTTTGAACCAGTCTTTATTATTAAAAAAATGCAACACAGTGTTCCCAACCTGATGGAAATTTCATTAAATATGTCATCAAGAGAAAAAAAGGGAATTGTTAGAATTTTGTGGAAAAGCGGGAATTTTTACTGAAAATCAGAACTTAAATATCTCATAAATTTGACTCGAATATACCTCGTATGTTGATGAATACAACTGCGTCGTTGACTCCTAACCTTATTCATAGTCTACGCCGTATATTGTAGTTGTAACTTTTACTTTGAATTTTAACTAGCTATGGAATTTCCTAATAGTAAATGACCATCAAAGATAATGAATTAGAATAAATTACACTGGACGACAAAAATGCCCATGTTTTTGCCATTCTAATTTTATTTCTTTTGGGAAGGCCCTTGGTGGTGAGGGAAAACTACACTTCTGTTCATAATTTAGAGAAGTTGAACAAAATTGAAAATATCTCAGTAAACCCTTTTTGTAATATAACGAAAGTTTCAGAGGATATTTAGCGTAAGATTACTCTCATTTATCGCATATTAAATTTCCATTTTTCAACGAGAAAGATTCCGCGATATGCAAATTAAGCTAGCGATAAAAGGAGCTTTAGGAACGGACGCTGCTCATTTCGGGTTAAAAGAGGGCTTTATCGAACGTTTCGGATTCCAATTTTGTTAAAATGCAAAGAAGAAAACCATTTGGATGATGATCAGAAGTGGAGAGCCATTGGACGGACGGATGGAAGCAGAACAGTCAGCTAGAGAGGTTACCAGATTCATGAATGTGTCCAAAAGTGTAATTTCCAGATTCTAGAAATGTTTCCAAGGCACTGGAACATGCTCTAGAAGAGAGTCGGACACCTTTTTTTTGAGAAAGAGCAAAACAACAACAACAAATAAAAAAGGTAAACCAACAAATTTTGAGAGCCACAAATTATAATTCTTATTGTCAAGAGCCATAACAGGAAAAACAAACCGAAGATTATTTTATTAACAAATATACACAGTTCCAGATAAAGAAATGGATCCGAAAATCTGAAGATCAAAGAAAGCGGAACCAATGAAAGAGGCCACACCCACATGAGTTGTTGCAAGAACAATTCGCAGATGTAATTCCGCCACAGCAAATATACCTTATGTCAGATGGGCTGGAGTGGCTCAGTAGGTAGCACGCCAGGCTCGTAATCCGCAGTTCCCAGGTTCGGATCCCAGCTGGGCCAGCTTTGAGATTTATCTCCGCAAAACCCCTCCCTGCCCACGGTCAATAGGGGACACCGATGGTTTGGAAAGGACGCTGTCCGTCGGATGGAACGTAAAGCCGTGGACCCGTGTGCGGCAGAGACATATCCTGTGCACCTTAAAGAACACGCTGGATGGCCTTGACGGGAGACTACCATCTGTCTCCTAACAGCTGTTCAGTGGGTCCCCTCCCTCCAATCTTCTCTGAGCCCTCGGGATACTTGTGGCCTGGCCATTTAGCCCATTGTGTTGAAAAAAGTGCAGCTGAGGTAAAATTACCCAACCCTTATGCCAGAAACCCGTGTGCGGCAGAGACATATCCTGTGCACCTTAAAGAACACGCTGGATGGCCTTGACGGGAGACTACCATCTGTCTCCTAACAGCTGTTCAGTGGGTCCCCTCCCTCCAAACTTCTCTGAGCCCTCGGGATACTTGTGGCCTGGCCATTTAGCCCATTGTGTTGAAAAAAGTGCAGCTGAGGTAAAATTACCCAACCCTTATGCCAGAAAAAAGCACTTTTTCTGATGTATTCGTACATTACTAATATGCGTACTTTATGGGAGTGAGCAATTAAAAATGCTGTTTTTGATTTCAGAATATTACAAAGTTCAAAATGAAGCATAATTTCTTTTACCCTGGTATATTAACGACCAGAAGATTGCTGATATCAGCGGGCGCTTCGTAGCCCGTGGCTTCGTCAAATTATCGAAAGTGTATTTCCGTTTCGACAGAATTTGGTCCCCTGTAATGTCAATGTCAGGCTAGAGGCCTTTTTAGATATTTTTTTTTGTTCATGATTTGTATATTATTTTGGATTTCACCAAAATAGGCATATGCTACATGGGAGGGCCTCTGTCCCGGCATCTGGAAAGTTAATTGCAGTAGCAGTGTCCGGGGAACGACTAGCATCCGCTGACAAGTGACCCGGGTCCCTTAGGGCTAATGGCCTTGCCAGATGGCCAGAGCAGAGAGCGAAAGGAAAAAAGGGTTTGGCAACGACGAGAAGAACAGAGCCAGTCGTAGGACGAAAGCGAAACGACGTGGAATTGTAAAGCTGGGAAATGCCGACTGGTAATAACGGCATTGGGCTCTGTGAATACAGCTGAACAGGCATAGTAAGCTGGTGTTGTTGTAATCTATGTAATTGAGCATATGTCCTCGTCCATCAAGCATGTTTGGAAGGTTAAATAAATATTTGTTATTTTAAAGTAAAGGCTGAAGTTGAACCAATTTATTGGGGAGGAGCCTCAGTATTGAGTCCCTGCAATTGTGATAAAATCTTTGATTTTTGTTCCGAAAGGCTCTTTCACCCGTCGCGTATTGCGATCGAACCGAGAGGACGTTCCTAAGTGGTCCCAATAGACAAACAAACGAAGAAGCAACATCACAAAGTGGCGCAGCCGCCAATACGCAACAGAGGTGAAAGTAGCGGCGAAGGTGACGGAAGAGTTCCGACATCCATTGTGAGCTGACCAGAACAAGGCTGATACTGCCAAGAGTGGCCTGCGGTGTGCTTCAGGCGATAGAATAGCTGTGAAGGTACCTGAAGAATCGTACATCACGTTCGAACTGTGGAAAAAGCTGTGAAGGTGACGGAAAAGTTCAACATCCACTTCGAGCTGACCAGCGCAAGGCTGATACTACCAAGAGTGTTCTGACTGTGTGCTTCAGGTGGCAGACTGACGAGGCGGTTCGTTCCTGTCATCACATCGGAGGTAAGTATCCTCTTACTCTAGGGGTGAGTAGTTAGATACGGCAGGGGCCTGTACGAGCTAAAATGGAGCTTAGGAACGGTCGTGATAGGGAAAGGGATGAGTTAAGGCGAGGCTACACAGTCACAGAAAGGGATAGCGTGCAGGGTGGTTATTCAGGGAGTAACCGGGGAAGCGAGGAGGTGACAATAGATAGAGAGTCGGATGCTGCGGAAGACATGAGAGGGTTGAGGGATTATGGCAATGACAACGATACGGATATGCTGCAGAGCGGGACCAGAAAGCAGAGAGCTAAAGAAAGGATTGGATATGATTTTGAATTAGAGAGGATGAGGTTAGAGATGCAACTGAGAAGGGAAGAGAGAGAGGCGACAGAAAGGGAAAAGGAGAGAGAGGCAACGGAAAGGGAAAAGGAGAGAGAGGCGGCAGAAAGAGAAAAGGAGAGAGAGCATGAGTATAGAATGCTGGAACTGCAAATGAGGAATGCAAACGAGGAGAGGGGTGATGTGCGAACGGTGGCAGTTTCTAGTAATCCAGCAGATGCGCGGCTGGCTAATTATATAAAATTATTGGGAAATATGTTAGCTGGAAGCCCTAAAAACCCAGAAGAGGTGATAAATCTCTTTGAGACAGCGGAAAGGGGATTTAAGATATATGAAGTACCAGAGAGTTTCAAGGCAAAGTCATCATTTCTTTTTTAGATGGTAAATATGCAAATCACGTTTTTCGAAAATTAAGTGCAGAGGATTTTGCTAATTATAAGAAAGTTAAAGAGGCTGTATTAAAGGAGTTTAAGCTCACTCCCTCTGCGTACAAGAGAAAGTTTGAAACTAGCACTAAAGAACCGAGTGAGTCATATAATCAGTTAGCCTCGAGGCTCAGAAATAGCTGGGATTACTACGTCCGCAGTAGGAAGGTGACAAAATTTGAGGATCTTATGGACCTGATAGTGTCGGATAAGTTACGTGATAGCCTTCCTCAAGACACTTATGCTTACGTAGTACAGAAAGAGGCGGAGTCATGGGCAAAAGCAGACGAAATAGCCACGTGGGCAGAAATCCATCTAGCCAGTGTAAACGAACCGGAAGAGGTCCTAACTTTTAAAGAGGTAAGGCATAGACAATATGCAGAACGTGTTGTTTCCCCCCAGCAGAGGATAGACTCACAGAAATTATTCGAGCAGAAGGTATCGGTCGGCAGTTAATTTAGCTGAATATAGAAATGTCCCAAAAGTAAGGAGGTGCCATAAATGTAGATCTGACGAACATTTGATGAAAGATTTCCCACTGAGATCTGTGGACCGTGAGAGCCGAACTCAGGTGTACCAAGTTAGCACCTTGGATCAGAATTCTGAAGATGTTTGTGAGGCAACAATAGGAACGGTTACGACACATTCAAAGCCAAGTCCAAGCAGTCGAGTAATGGGACAGGGAGAGATACGTATCCCAGTAGATTATGAAGAGGTTCGAATCAGATGTGGCGACCAGACAGCTAGAGCAGTCGTGGATTCGGGGGCAGAACTGACAGTAATCAGAAAGGGGATGCTGAACGAAGAAAAACACCCGGTAAAAGACCATCTGTTGTTGCATGGACCGTTTGGTGATGCCAAAAGGGCAGAGGTAAAAGAGCTGCCTTTAAGTTTGACTGATGGCACAGACAATAGCACTGGGAGTGGCGGAGAAATTAAAGTGCTATGCGCAGTAGTAGCAAATCTGCAGAAGGAGGTACTTCTGAGTGTGGAAGCATATGGTAAGTTAATTGGAAAGAAGGAGAGAAGGCCTGTAACTGGTAACCCCAGGAGGAAAATCCTCGAGCCGTGGGCCAATAGAGGAAGCTACTATGAAAGAGGTAGAGAAATTCCAGTTAGAAAAAGGGAAATGTATGCTCCATGGAGACCGTCCAATCAACGCCGTCCTATCTCCCAGCCCAAACATGTGCAGCAATCTGTCAGACTCGATGTCTACGATGATCAAAATTATGCAGGGGAGGGGGCGAACATGGCAATTGGAGGTAACAATGGGTCAGGCCGACGCCAATGTTGACGACTTTCAGCCTGTAGAGTCAGAGGGTACGTACCGGAAGGTGATATCTAGGTAGTCACGAAAGGTGTGCATAGCCTTTCACATGGGATGTCACCTGTGAACGAATGAACACCGCCAGTACGACATACCTTCGTCAAAGACAGTTATTAGTGAGAGAATTAATTTATAAACTGTGTACTCTCGGACAACTACTTCAGTCACCAGGTTTTTTTTTTGTTTGAAGCAAAAAGACAATATTTAGACTCAGTGCACCGGGATATACCTAGAAGTTCTTTTATATTTAAGTGTAGTGTACATAGATGTGCAAAAGATGTGCCAATTCGCAGAGAATTTATAGAATTCATAAAGCGCCTTCGAACTCTGAATTTTATGGCATTGAACTCTAAGATTTACGCGAAAATGAACTCTAATTTTCAGCGTTCAACTTGACTTTTTAGTCAGCAGTTAACAGGACTAACTACTGACTTCTGGCAGGGAGGTGTCAGGCTAGAGGCCTTTTTAGATATTTTTTTTTGTTCATGATTTGTATATTATTATGGATTTCACCAAAATGGGCATATGCTACGTGGGAGGCCCTCTGTCCCGGCAGCTGGAAAGTTAATTGCAGTAGCAGTGTCCGGGGAACGACTAGCGTCCGCTGACAAGTGACCCGGGTCCCTTAGGGCTAACGGCCTTGCCAGATGGCCAGAGCAGAGAGCGAAAGAAAAAAAGGGTTTGGCAACGACGAGAAGAACAGAGCCAGTCGTAGGACGAAAGCGAAAAGACATGGAATTGTAAATCTGGGAAATGCCGACTGGTAATAACGGCATTGGGCTCTGTGAATACAGCTGAACAGGCATAGTAAGCTGGTGTTGTTGTAATCTATGTAATTGAGCATATGTCCTCGTCCATCAAGCATGTTTGGAAGGTTAAATAAATATTTGTTATTTTAAAGTAAAGGCTGAAGTTGAACCAATTTATTGGGGAGGAGCCTCAGTATTGAGTCCCTGCAATTGTGATAAAATCTTTGATTTTTGTTCCGAAAGACTCTTTCACCCGTCGCGTATTGCGATCGAACCGAGGGGACGTTCCTAAGTGGTCCCAATAGACAAACAAACGAAGAAGCAACATCACAGTCAGTGTCTCCTTTCTTACCGATGGCAGAGTGAAGGAGGTTATCGGGGAAAATTTCAATGCATACGATCCGTGGACTCGAACCTGGGAATATCAGATTAGGAGCCCAACAAGCTACCGACCAAGCCTAACCTTATCCTTTTAAGATAGGAGAGTTCCGTTTTTATGTAGAAAAAAAAGTGGGTTAAAAATATTGAGCCAACAAATAAGAGATTGTGTCAATACATTTAGTAGTTGTTTATTGAGCGAGAGATATATATTCTGGTTGAGTGAGGTTTAGTTTGGATTGGGGGAGGAAAGTTTGGATAAAATTCACGGAGAGTGAAAGGAAATCCTTGGTGAACCATTTTGTTTTCCAGAAATAATCCTGAACCCGCAAATTGGTAATATGATACCTGTGGGGAGTTTGATATCTTTATATTTTCATTTGCATCAAAACGTTTCCAAAATAATTTTTCTGTTCTTTTGACATTGTGAGCTTTATCTTAGAGAACCGAACTTAACAGTTTCTGTTTATACGGAAAAGCTCGCTACTACTTGCGGATGAAAATTACCGAAGAGGAAAATAGTTAGGGAAGTGAGCTTCAGGTTTCAGAGATAATTTCTCGCTGTCGTTCTCACTTCGTGACAGCCAAAAAAGGCAGAATACGTGATCAATATACCCGATGCTTAATTACATCAGGGTAACAAAATCGCACATTTTTAAAATTCCTGTTTGCTTTCAATAATGAATCCTTTGGAGATCTTATAAGCTTCTTTAGTAACCATATTTGTTACTTTAATTATAAATGTATTAAAATCAGTTTTGGTTCACTGCAGACAATAATTTTTTTCTCTCCCGCTAACTAGGATTGTGTTTTTTTTGTTCAGTTCTGCAAGGGACATTGTAATGCCTTGGAGCTGCACTAATTATTCTTTGCTTCTGATTTCGGCTTCCTCGCTTGCACCTAATCACGACATTAGGATCTTAAAACTATTAGAAGTTTAATACGATCAGATAACAACCGTGGCTACTTAATTGAAAGTCGGCAGACAAGCTGCGAGGCGAGATCATCATTATTTCGGTCGCATAAATTATTTAAACATGCAACCGACCATCCCATTGACCACTAATATATTATCCCCCTCGTGAGGGTGACATCCACTAATAACTGTCATAGAGGGGCTGTCACAACATGCAATTATTTTTTTTCTCCTCCCGCCTCGGCTGCAGATTACTGCCAGAGACCTCTAACGGACTGCGACTTCGAGGACGACACACATTGAACGTTAATAAACAAGACCTCGCTACCTCCAACTACATGTTTAATAATCAATTAATTAGGGACTCTCTTAATCTGGGATTAGGTCTGATGGGCGCTAATCCCTCCTGACGTCTCGGGACGGCCACGTGCTTACAGAGACGCCGTCACTTACGTCTCCAATCTCTGAGGAACCTGAAGGCAGAAAGACGCAATTATCGGTGGATTTGTATTGGGCCTGTCTGGCGCTCACCGCGCGGTGGCGCTGCTGGGCGATTAACTGGCCCGCTTGGCAAAAGTGAGGCGGACTCTCTCTCTTGCGAAACAGTTGGGATGCGCAGCGCCGGCGCAACATATTATTGTGGGCTGTAGCATTTTGTTTATTAAATCAGCGTGCGTCCTTCCGTGTGTTCTAAAAATGACTGCCTCGTAATCTGTCTGTGCTTCGGGTGCTGGCAGAGGCTCCGGCAGACCATTATTTTTTTGCAGAGGGAAAAAAATGATTAAATAACTCGGTGCATTTTGAAGACTGAGGAGAACTAATTGGGAGGATAACTAAATGTTTGCTTGGAATAGGCTGCCCAAGGGGTTTGGACATTATTAGTGACTTTCCAATGCTGGACGTCATAATCATCAAAAATATTAGTCTTGGATAAAAGGAGAGAAGACGTGCGCTGCCACAGTTTCTCAGCTAATATTGCTCACTTCTTGTTGCGTTGATTTCGTGTTTCAAGGGAGGCGAAATCTCTTTTCTGCGTCGAAGAATAAGGTGCGTCGGTTTAGCTCGTGCTCCTGCTAAAGGACAATGCAATGGGAGCTGAAACGAGGTTCAGTAGAAGTTGCAGTCGCATGTTTCGAGCAAAAGGAAACAGATAAAAACTGTTTTTTCTCGGTAAAAGGATGAATTTAAAGGAAAGTTACACTTTCTGATTTCATACGAAAATTAAGAAAGGGAATTTAAGCCACACAACATGACAAGGGAAGAGAGATTTTAAAGAATGCATTTGACGTTTCAAAAATGATTATAAGCAAGCAAGTTACTGGGCATTAAGCTGAATCAGCTGTTCTAGTGGATCCCCTTCATTAAAGGAATCACCTGTTCCAGTGAGTCCCCTCATAATGCATTCTAACAACAACAGAAACAACGAATAAGTTAGTGTAGAATTTTTTTCCAATAGGAACTAATGTGAGTTTTGTATCTTTTGCTCTACAGGGTTCGAGAAATTCCTGTTCAAGAAAGGGCAGTTTTTTTATGGGTCTAATTCTGAAACTCCTAATTAATTCTTAAATACTTCCGATGATGGTCATTTAGAAAAAAAAATTCCCTTCAAGCACATAATTGCGACAGAGATTTAACAGAAGCTCTTTAGTATACCCTTCACCAAAAAACTGCTTGTCGTTTGCGAGATTTTGCTAGTCTTTTGAATATATCCTATTTGCAGACCGGAGTAAACATGTTGATTAATGACTATCATTTGAGCTTCTTTGTTGACAGTGTGTATACATCGAAAAGGCGAAATCATTTCAATCATTTAGTACATTTGCAAATTGATACTGGTAGGTTTAGTGTAAATTGGTTTTTAGTCAATGCGTGTGTTGTTTGGTGTGTTTTATTTTTGTGCTAATTAAATATTCAAAAGAAAAGTAAATTACCGCTTAAGCAGCCAGCCCCTTGCCATAATAGAGGTCTGAGAGGAGCCTGGCTATAATAGGTCACAGAGAAAATGTATTAAGAAGGCGAGATTTCTGCAGAAAGACAACGTACGTTAAAAATATTCATTATCCGAGATTTTTAATCCAGGTTTATTTTAACAAGAAAAGGTAAAAAAAGGTTTCGCTGGGATGGCGATGCATCAGCTTTCCAACTTTTGGACATTTTTGAGAATTTTAGCAAATATATATATATGTTTAAAGAAAACGACAAAATTTAGGAATTGGAACTAATAACTTGGTTATATATTCTCTAAGTTTACGTAAATTAAACAAAAATGCAAACAGCGTCGTACAGATCATATAATGACTGTGAACGAAAAAAAGCAGACGGTGTCATTTTTGACTACCATGAGAGTACTTGCGTCGCAGAATTTATTCACAGTAGTTAAGGGTTAACTTAAGAAGGCTAAAGAAGTAAAAAAAAACTTCATAACTGAACGTCTTAAATTCAGCAGTGGAAGATGATTCGAAATTTAGTTGTTTTTAATCAAATTACTGACAATTGTCAATATCGGAGTTTCGAAGTTTTCAGGAGAAAAAACGAAATTGGCACGGCTGAGATAAATTTTTATTTCTTCCTCTTTATTAACGTCAATTTAAAGTGCAAAGTTTCGTTTTCAACATTCCAATGCTCGCAGTAGAATTTCCAACTTGGCTTTTTGTTTACGCAATATGCTTATTTTAAAACATATTGCGGTAAGAGAGCAAATGCAACCATCTAAGCTGCAAACCCTTTGCTCATCATTGCATCATAGGTAATCTAAACGAACCTCACTTTAACGAAAATTAACAATCTGTCATAATGCATTCTAACAACAACCAATTTTGCAGGTGAGCCATGTCCATCATAACACTGTGATGCCAGAATATCCCATGCAAGTACTGCATACATGCAGCACTAGCATGGGATATTCCGGCAATACAAGAGAAAAAATGCTTAGATTTAGATTACAATGGAACCCTCTATTGAAGAAAGGATGGTAATTATTAATAAACCATGTTTAATTGGTTTGTTGTCTGGGGTTTAATGGCACAAGAGCAACAAAGGCTATGCTACACCAAACGAGGTTAAACGATAAGAGTCACAAAACCCACAAAGTTAAAAACAACACACAAAAGGAGAAAAGAAAAAAAAATGCAAAGGATACAAAAAGAAAGAAAAATGTATATCATAAAACAGTATGTATAAAGAACGAGTTTAAAACAGAATCAACAAGTGTAAAAGAGAAAAATCACCATGGATGTACAGGATCTATAAAAAAAGGATAAATAAGGGTAAATACCAAAATTTGAAGTATAAGTACTATAAACTTGTAAAATAACCAGTAAAACGTAAAAAGTCAAAAACAGACTTTTTATTATCTGTTTTTGACAGAGTGTATAAAAACTTCGTCAGAATGTAAGGGGCTGGACGGTGGGTGACAAGAACCAAAATAAATATAATGTTCACAGTTAAAAGCAAGACACTCGCTTAAAATATATTTGGTGGTTAAAATGGTGTCACAAAACTCGCACTTAATTTCGTCTTCTGCCCGAAGAAGTAATGAATATGCGATAAACGAATGATCTAAGCGGAGCCGAGCAAGTATAACTTTCTCACTGCGATTTCCTGCGAAAAATGCCTGCCATGGTTTGACAACTGATTTGATTTCGAACAGTTCATAATCTGTCCCTACCGAAATCCTACTCAATGCGAGCTCCTGTCTGCGGTGAGGGGACTACTCCTCGGTGCGAGCTCCTGTCCGTAGTGAGGGGACCACCCTGTGAAAGTTCCGCTGGCTCAGTTACCTTCACAGGGTCCTGAACGCTCGCCTACGTGTTTGCCATGCGCGGAGACCCATGTCCCGGGAAAAGAGGATCCTGGTAGTTGCTTGGAGGTCCCCGTCTTCTCTCCTCAGCTCATGACTGGCAGGGTCCCCTTTGGCCACCTTGCCATTGGGGAGCCTGTCTTTGCGGGGTTTGGCAGTGGATTCCAGGGTCTCTGATATACACTGTTTTGGCCTCTGCTTCGGTAAACAGGAGCTCCTGGGGTGCCCCCCCCCCCAGGAGCAATCGGCTGGTGGGCAGGTCCTGCTAGGGTCAACCGTGCTGAGCGGTGAGTAACCTTGACCACTGTCTGGGTACAGGTTTGCAAGTTTCCTCACAAATTATTTTCCTTTCGTGGTTATAATTTCTTTGTGAGACCAGTTTGGTCGTTCACAATTTTATTATTTTCCTCTTAGTTTCTTTTGTGTAGAAAGTTTATTTCTACACATTTCTCTTTTCATTTTCCTTTTATTTATTTGTGAGGGTTTGGCTCACTGTTTGTGTGGGTATAGTGCCTGCGTAGCCCTGGAACCCGACTGGGCGTCGCTTTGTTGGGCTCCGTGGAGGGTGGAGACAGCGGACTGAACCAAACAAAAAAACCGTGAGAGTTGATGAAGAATTTGATACAATCAATGCCAACAAGAGGGCTTGACATGAGTTCCCATCATCCTCTTCTCTGTTGTCTCCATTTTTTTTGTTCTCACATGTCTCCATTTTTTTGCAAATAAATGTTTGAAAGGTCTAACGTGAGAGCTGAAATCCGTCAAGCGCTTACGATCTGGCGACTTGCAGGTTGAGACTGCTTGTTCTAAACATTCCAACTGCTCCTGAAAGTCAGAGAGGTTGGTGGGGTGGTTGTCGAGGTCACTCCCCACAAAACTTTGAATTCCTCTTGGGGTGTGACTACAGAGTTACCGAGGAGGAAATCCTCTCGGAACTCACTCCTCAAGGAGTAACAATGGTCCATCGGGTTTCAACACACCGTGATGGGAAATTGGTACCCACCCAGGTACTAATTGTGATATTTAACACACCACGCTTGCCTGCTGTCAAGGTAGGTTATTTACATTGTGAGGTATGGTCGTATATATATCGAACCCTCTGCACTGTTTTCAGTGTCAGATATACGGTCATGCCTGCCAGCTTGCCGGGGCAAACCCACCTATGCTCGCTGACTGCACCTTGATCCTGACCGCACAGCAGAAAAGGCAAGCTGTGTGAACTGCAATGTCGAACATCCGGTGTACTCTCGCGACTGTCTGAAATGAAAGGAGGAAAAGGAGGTGCAATGCTTGAAAGTAACGAATAACATCTTATATGCTGAGGCAAGAAAGCTCGCTGCATTGCCCGCCCCACCTGGCGTGCAGGCCGTGTGGCCTCGCCAGGTGGGTGCACTTAACCTGTGCACCCACCTGGGGAGGTATCCTATGCCAATGCAGTCATGGAAAACCCATCATTCCAATGATTTCGGTGGCGGTGCAGACTGATATCTGTGTACCACCTACTGAGTCTTTCTCGCCCACAGCTAAGTATCTCCTGACTCAGGCGAAACCGAGGGTGGTGTCGACTTCGACACCAAACCCGGTTTCCATTCCTGCAACTCAGCCTTCCACCTCCACCGGAAAGGCCTCCTCCTTACCAACTTCAGACAGCTAGACCTTCCAAACCTAAGAGGCCCCCACCATGGTCCAAAAAGAAAATCATCACTCCTCTACAAAGAGCGGTCACTGATCCATGCTCCTTGGACGATTCCAAGGACACGGATACTAACCGTCCCCTATTCACTAAACTGTCCTCTGCGGCGGTTAAGTTGAATAGGAATTCGACGTCTGTCCACTCTTCTAAGTCTTGAGATGGCCACACTCCTACATTGGAATTGTCGTGGATTCCAGAGGAATATTGACAGTATCAAGGCCCTCCTTCAGGCACACCAGCCCATCTGTGTGTGCCTGCAGGAGACATACTTGCAGCCAGTCACAGATCCCACAATCTAGCACTTTTCACTAGTTTGCTAGGACCGGGATGAAGATGGTCGAGCTTGCGGGGGTGTTGCCATCCTCGTGAGCAACCATTCTCCATTCCAGGTCCTGCTAGGGTCAACCGTGCTGAGCGGTGAGTAACCTTGACCACTGTCTGGGTACAGGTTTGCAAGTTTCCTCACAAATTATTTTCCTTTCGTGGTTATAATTTCTTTGTGAGACCAGTTTGGTCGTTCACAATTTTATTATTTTCCTCTTAGTTTCTTTTGTGTAGAAAGTTTATTTCTACCAACTTAGAAGTTGGTAGAAATGAGAGAAGATGAGAGAAAATGAAATGAGAGTAGAAATGAGAGTAGAAATCACGAGGATGGCAACACCACCAACTTAGAAGTGGTAGCCATCTGCCTCTTCGTGGGGTTCTCGCTGACTGTCTGCCCTGCATATCTTCCACCTGGGAGCATTGTTTTCCAGGAAGACCTTGATGACCTCGTACCGCAGCTGCTGTCCCCCTTCCTCATCATGCAGTACTTCAACATACATAGTTCACTTTCGGGCAGTTCTGACACCAACGGGAGGGGCAGGATCCTGGATCCTTCTCTCTCCCTGTTGAACACCGGTGTCAGTATGCACTTTCACTCCTCAACCACACATTCACTGCCATTAACCTCACCATCTGCTCCTCCTCAATCCTTCCACTCTTTACATGGGAGGCTGAGAACAATTTTTACAGTAACGATCACCTCCCCCTGGTGTGCACCATCTCCCACGGGGGGCCTAGCAGCCCTTTACGAGTCTCACGTTGGAGGCTTGATAAGGCTGACTGGAGTGGTTTCGAGCTGCTCTCTGAGCTCGATGACCACACTGTCAGCCAGGAGCCCATCAATGTGGCAGTAGCAGAGATAATAGAGTGTATCGTAAATGCAGCTGCATCAACAATTCCTCAAACTTCGACATGGTTTCCTCGTTTTCTGAAACCATGGTGGAATCCAGATTGCACCACAGCTGGTAAGGCTCAGAACAAAGCTTGGGGGGTGTTTCGAAGATATCTGACGTCTCCCAACCTTGAAACATTCAAACTCTCCAGGGAGAAAGCTCGTTTTTTCTGGCGCCAGAGTCAGATGGATCAAATATACGTCTTCTGTCACCCGCACAACCAGTTCTAAGGTCATGTGGGATAAAGTCCAGAAGATGGATGGGAACTACATGTCCCACCCGTTATCGATCCTGGAGCACAATGTAAAGGCAATTGCCGATCCCAAAGCAATTGCCAACACTCTAGGGGAGTCATTCTCCTCCATCTCTTCTTTATCCTCCTACTCCCCCAAGTTTCTGGTCCAGAAGAGCAGGGTGGAACGCTCTCCACTGTCCTTCCACTCGAATGGCCTGGAGCCTTACACAGCTTGGAGATTCGGCATTCTTTGTGATCTCCATAGCTTTGGCTTGAGAGGTCACATGCCAATCTTGATCTCCAACTTCTTATCGACACATTCTTTTCGTGTCCATGTCGGAAACACTCTGTCGTGGCTGTACCCTCAAGAACTATAACCTATCTTTTTCTCTTCGTCTTCATTCTTCGCCTATATCCCAAACCCTCTGCATTGTGCTGAATGCCAGAGATATGGCCATGCCCACACAGCTTGGCGACCTGTGCTCATTGTAGCAGCCGGGATTACCTTGACCCTGACTGCGCATTGGCATAATAGAATTTATCTTTCTTATAACTTCATTAATTTGTTTTTTGCAGTTAAGACTGCTGTCTATTTATAGCAACCAACTACTTGAAATTTCAACTCCTTCAATTTTATCCCTCGTACAATTTACTTCTGAGAAATTTACAGTATAAAAAAGTATTTTATTAAAAAACCTCTGGTTTATTTTACTTTAATATAAAACACATATACTTGGTCTATTTTTTTTGTATTTAACCCTCCGTCAGTCTAGTTGGGTCTTACAGACTCAGACGATTTGTATCTAAGGTTTTTTTTCGGAACGACGATAGTGAGGACCCATTCCTTTTCAGTACCTTTCAGCCCACTCCTTTACTATACCACGGTACAATTTTGCCTAGATCCGTCCATTACATGAGAGGACACATAATTGTATCAAATGGGTCTCAGATCCAGTGCGACCACCTGGGTAACTATTTGGAGATATCATAGATATTTCAATATCTCCCATTTTTGCTTATTATTGCAAAAATAGCTGAGTTTTTGAAGTAAAATAGGATGAACAATATTGAGACCTGATGAATCAAATGTAAAAATAGACATATAAGAACTTCATTTATCTGACACTCGTTTAACCGACACTTAGTGTTAACCTTTTTTGTTTTTAGAGAGAAATTAAAAATTATTTAGTCGGTTGATAGATATTGATGAAACATTACGTTTAGTGTTTTTCGAATCTCTCAATAGCTTAATAGCTCCCTCTAACGGAAGAAAATGGCAAGAATTTAACAGAAATATTAATCCACTTGTGCCAGAAATAGGAAATTTCGGTGGTAGAGTGTGGTGGTCAAGAGGTTTACATTGGAAGAAATAATTTACCCCAGTGGGGTAACAACGAAAACGCAACTTTTCGTTGTTAAGAGATGAAAATTCGTTGTGTGCTACATAGGTACTAGGAAAATATTACAATTTGCATTTCTCCAACCATCTGCTAGCTCGAATATTCCTTGATAGAGAATGTTCAAGGCCGAATATAAAAAAATCTCAACAGCGCCCTCTAACAGTGGAAGTTACGAGCCCTGGAATAATGTTATCCCTGAGCCGTGGCTCAGGAATAACATCATTCCAGTTGTGGCAGAGACCAAGTTTCTCAGTTTGATCTTCGACCGGAAATTGACCTTTTTTTCCTGAGATGTCGCACATCCGACATCTCAGGTCCAAGTGCACGCGGGCATTGAACATCCTCAAGGTCCTTTCCTCCCTCTCTTGAACAGCGGACTGGCGTTCTTTGCTCTGCCTGTACTGTGCACTGTCCAGTCGGAACTGGATTATGGATTCCAGGTGTATGATTCCACCTGGGGTTTAGTGGTAAAGGTACTGGACCACTTAATCTCGCAATCATGCCTCTTGGAAGGTACCCCACCATCATGTCTTCTTTGCTTGCATGGGGGCCTTTCGCACCTCATCCGTCCTCAGTCTTTACATTGATGCTGCCAGGTCAGCAACATCTCTCTCTGACTCTCCGCTGCTGGTTCCATACTTGGACTTCCGGCAGTATTTTCTCACTGAGCTTTGGGCACCGTGGCAACAATCTTGTTGCCACGGTGCCCAAAATACTGCTAGCGTTCCTGAGTATAAACCATTACAGGTAATGGTAATGGTTTAGTACTCAGGAACGCTAGCCACCTGACCAGGTAAGGGCTAACTTTTTTGCAATTTCAGCAACATTTTCACTTTCTTGTTCTAGGATACCCAGCTTCAATGTTACAGTTTCTGGAATATTTCTGCAAATCATTCATTTTCCATTTTAGATCATTTATCTCTTTTTTGTCAATTCAAATTTATCTCACTGAATTTTGCATTTCACTTGGACATCCTTCCGTTGGTTCGTAATCTCCGTAATTTTTAAGTATTCGTCTAATTTACTGGAACCGAAGGAAACACCTTTCTTTAGTCTTCATTTTCTCTAAAAATTTCCTTTATAAATTCTTCACTAGAAGATTATATTTCTGATATAAAACTGCCAAATTTCTCTTTTGTGATGTTCTCTAATTGAATTCCAGGTTCGAAGAAATATCTACACCAGGCTCGGTATTCGTTCATCAAAACTTTCTCTATCTTTATATTTCCCACAATTTAAATATTTTATTTTTTTGCCTTCGTTCAGATGTCAACTTACGGAATTCTCTCAGATTTAAACAATAGAAATGAAAGTTTTTCCCAGGGATATAAAAGTCAGCACAGTCTGTGAATTTCAGTATTTCTAGTTTACAAGAAAAGCAGCACAATTTCGCTTTCGCTGCAACGATGGACGACACCATCACCACAATCGTTGCAGAGATTGCATATAGGAAGTTGGGTTGGGTTGTTTTACCTCTGAGCGGCACTTTTTTGCACACCATGGGCTAAATGGCCAGGTCACATGGACCCCGAAGGCTCAGAGAAGGTTGGGGGAGGGGACCCACTGGAATAGCTGTTGGGAGACAGATGGTAGCCTCCCGTCAAGGCCATCCAGCGTGTTCTTTAACGTGCACAGGGTATGGCTCTCCCGCACACGGGGCCACGGCTTAACGTCCCATCTGACGGACGGCGGCCTTTCCAGGCCTATCGGTGTCCCCTACTGACCGTGGGCAGGGCGACCTGGGTTCGAGTCCCGGGTAAGGCATGGCTGTTTGTGTCATTTTTCTGCTGAGGGCCTGCCATCCTCACAGACCTTCTACTATGGCATATAAACTGACAGGCTCCTGTCAGACCTCTGTGGCAAGCAGCTGCTTGAGCGGGTATTTATTTTATTTATTTTAAATCTCAACGCTGACCCAGCTGGGACTCGAACCTGGGAACTACAGATTACGAGCCTGGCGCGCTACCGACTGAGCCACCCCCGCCCCTGCATATAGGAAGTGGAGAAAGGAGAAGGTGACGTGTTTTGCATCGTAGCATATCGCATTTCGTAACAGCTGTTGTTGAAAATGTCGCTTTGAACTGACCTTGAAAAACGACTGTGGTGATTGCGTTATCCATACCGGAGTATTGTTGCACATCGTGCATTACTTTTGGAATGATCTCCATCTATTACGATTGAAGCTTCATTCGAAAAAATTCTCGTTATATTTCACATAGATCTCCTGATGCGTGATTTCCTCTACCCATCTCGTTATTCCGGTACAGGTAGACTATCACAGTACTGATTTTTTTTTCAAAGCAGGTTTTGCATTAACTATTAAATTTCATTAGTTCAAACTTATCTCTAAATGTAGACTACTTATTCATCGGATTCTTCACGATTTTGCTCCTTATTAAGTTCAATTAACGAAACAATATCAAAATCCTCACGGTCAAAAGTCCGCAGCTTTTCACTTGGTATTCCACAATCATGATTCTCCAAGTATTAGTTTCCAAGCATTTTATTAACTTGTATTAGCCAGGAAATTTTATATAGTTAAGTTTTTTAACCTTTTGGAAATTGATTGATTGATTTAGTGATAAATTGGTTTTACATAGTTAATAGACACAAAAAAATTCGTTTAAAATCTTAATATAATATTTTTACTTCCTCAAATTTAGGGTTCGGGATCGATGTGCCACCCACCGTACTAGGTTCTTGTGCATTGTACGTGTAACGAGAAGGAATACCTGCGAAAACATTATTATCTGAATGCTAAAACAGACCTTTAAAAATAATTTCAGCTCTCATTTGCAAAGGTCAGAAAGAAACTTTCAACAGTACAGTTGTAAGTATCTGGGAGTGGCTGTTGTGAGCGAGGCTGCCTCCGCTAGGCTAGTGGCATCTTTCTTTGGCTGTCATCTTGGCCTCTTCAGTCCCGGTAATCCTATTGCATTAAGTGGAGAGAAATCAGGGAATACGCCGGAATCCGATTACGGCAATTTACGGAGCGCTTCAGACGGAGATGATTGTATTGTGAAGTTTACTTAATGAGCCCCGCGGATTGCACCAAATCCTCTGGCACACGCCTGTCACGTGAGGCAAGGACCGTGTCTGTCAGAGGGCCTAATTAACGTCCGCTGCAGCCGCGGCCCAAATAAAAAAGGATCGCACACGGGCGGCGGCGGAAGAGAGAAAGGAAAGAAGCGGTAAACAGGAGACGGTTGTGTCCTGTGGCGACAGGGGATGGACGACCAAAGGAATGATGACAGAAAATAATCTGCTTCTGCATCGCTCTTCGATAGCGAACTGCAACATCTCCATTTTCAGCTCGTTGCGCGTTCGCATCGTCAAGAAATTAATTGACGTCTGCTATAATGAATGAATGAATGAATGAGCTTGAAACGACTGTAACCGAACGAAGGAAGGCCTTATATGGAGCACTTTTGGGAGCAAGTCGCTTCAATTTGGAATCTTTCAACTGATGTGGATCTGCTGCACCTGTACCATTTGCCAGGATTTTAAAGAGCCACTGACATGCACCCAGTGGGATTTGTGGGATGGTAAACTTGGCTCTGGTGGAGCTATTTTTTCTCTTTTGAAATGAGTCAGAAATAGTATGGTTTTCCGCTGAGAGAAAACAAACTTTGGTAAAAATTGTCGGTTTCGCGTTGGAAAAAAAACGAAAACAATATGGCATTATTGCGATAATAAGGTTGAATGGATAAGATGCTTTTTGTGCTGTTTAAGATTGGTTTCAACCGTTTAGGTTCATCTACTAAATCTCTTTAACGAATATAGGGTGAAAGGGACCTCACAAAATAAGTATATAATAATATCTTCCTTAGAAAATTAACACATATTGTACTCGAAGGCCACTGCACTAATTGATACAAAAATGACATGACAGACTTATAGTTAACATAATTAAATGACACGACAGATTTGTAATTAACGCCAAGCTTGCATGATTGTTAATGCGTGTCCTTACTTTCGCTGCAGAATGGACTCGCGTTTGCTTGTTGGATGGAAAGATTTGTCTAGGTTGCGTTACAAGCAAAAGTAATACGAAACTGAAACTTTTTTGTTACATTTGCAAATGAGGTTTTTTCATTAATACCTGTCATAGTAAGGGAGAGCTTGACTTCAGATTATAGCGAACAAAAACCATTCCCACACCTAAAATTAAGAGTCTCAGTTAATAGTAAGCTAGGATCATAAACTGAACTGATGTTTCCAGGATCGAATCCGCACTGCGCTTGCGTTAAAGTTTTTTTTATAGTAATCTCCCCCTGATCTCTGTGAGCAAGGGGGGCGGGGGTGGCTCAGTCGGTAGCGCGCCAGGCTCGTAATCTGTAGTTCACAGGTTCGAGTCCCAGCTGGGTCAGCGTTGAGATTTATCTCCGCAAAATTCCCCGCCCTGCCCACGGTCAGTAGGGGACACCGATGGGCTTGGAAAGGCCGCCGTCCGTCGGATGGGACGTTAAGCTGTGGCCCCGTGTGCGGGAGAGCCATACCCTGTGCACGTTAAAGAACACGATGGATGTCCTTGACGGGAGGCTATCATCTGTCTCCCAACAGCTGTTCCAGTGGGTCCCCTCCCCCAACCTTCTCTGAGCCTTCGGGGTCCATGTGATCTGGCCATTTAGCCCATGGTGTGCAAAAAAGTGCCGCTCAGAGGTAAAACAACCCAACCTATGAGCAAGGAGACACCGATGAACTTACAAAGGCGGCCGTTCATCGGATGGGACGTTCAGCTGTGTGCAAAGGAAGTCTGTTGAAGTCTGTTTGAGGTTTCATTATCAGTATAAAATTTTTAAAAAGGCGCCGAATTGTAAATGGAATTTTCAAATGGATTCAGAAGTGATTTATTTTCATTGATTTTTCTCTAACGTGGAGTTTGGGGAATTCGATTTTCTGTTTTCATATAAAATTGTACTTATTAACATGCAATTTTAACCGGTGAATATGGAAAGTTTATTTTGCTAAAGATGACTTTTTTTGTTTTGACTATGTCATGTGGCGAAAGATTTTGATCTCTTTATTATACTCTGAATCTTTTGGTCGCGTAATGTAACGCTGTTACTCTGCGGATTACGTTTGCCGAGACCATGGTTAACTGGGATAGAATCCCGGTTCGTTTGAAGTCTAATTTTAGTCCTGTGGTCATTGAGCTACAGAGCAATTTTCATTAACTTTAAATTGCAATTTTAGATATTTTAAAAAACGTTGAGAGATTATTTTGATGAAGTTGCAATTTATGTGAGCCTAGTTATTACGAATAGACTGAGTTTTATTAGCCTTTAAATTAAATAAAAATATAATAAATACCCCCTCAAGCAGCTGCTTGCCACAGAGGTCTGACAGGAGCCTCTCAGTTTATAATGCCACAGTAGAAGGTCTGAGAGGATGGCAGGACCTCAGCAGAAAAACGACACGAACAGCCATGCCTTACCCGGGGCTCGAACCCAGGTCCCGTAGATCAGTAGCCAAGCGCGCTAACCACTCGGCCACGGGACGGCCCTTTAAATTGGTCACTGATATTTTTTTTATCAGCTCTGAATGATATTATTCCGGAAGCAATGGTTTCCATTTCCTTTTCGGTCTACGCAAACGAAGAAGAATCGTTTCCCGTCGCCAGCAATCCAGGAATCGTTTGCTAACGCTCCTCTTCAGCAGCTTCGTGTCCATTATCTCCTTAATTGTGCTTAATTGGCGATATTAATCAGTGTCATTTCTTGTTCAGTATTCACGGAATGACTCGCGTCGTTCGCTGCCAAGACTCATGGCTCTTTGGCAAATGCCAAATCCTCTATTTCTTCCTGGGTAGGTGCCACAATAAAGGATGGCGAAAAGTGTTATAGCTGACGTATGGTAATGGCTCGAAGAATAAATGAATGGAACAAAGTTTTGAATTCGCTTTATATCGAGGGCATTTTATTCAAAATAGGTTTCTTGCTTAATGTGAAAAATTCTGTTACTGTCATACAAGGTAGATTTCAGTTGGTTTGACATTTTATGTCATTGGCTGTGGCTGATCGTTGAAGCCCAATTTTTTGAATTAGTCCATAAGATAGTTTCGAAACCTAATAATAATTGTAAAACTCAAAACACCATCAAAGTCTGAGAAATGGAAAATTATTTAAAAATTATCGTTGTATAAACTTATATCGAAGTGATGAGTATTGTTGGGTTGTTGTTGTTGTTGGGATGTTTAACCTCGGAGCGACACTTTTAGTACACAGTGCGCTAAATGGCCAGGTCACAAGGACCCCAAGGTTGGTTCAGAAAAAATCGGGGAAGGAGAGTCACTGGACAACTCTTAGGAGGCGGAGGGAAGTCTCTCTCCCCCCCCCCCCCCCCCCGAAGGCCATCCACAGTATTCTTTAACGTGCCCAAGGTAATGGCTGTCCTGCACACGGGGCCATGGCTTTACGCGCTATCCGATGGATGGCAGATTTTCGAGTCCAACGGTGCCCCCTTTCTCACCGAGAGCAGGGTGGGGGTTAGGGCAGATTAATCGCAAAGCAAGCATAGTTGGGACTCGAACTTGGGAACTGCAGATTCGAGTCTGGCACGCTGCTGACTGAGCCATACCTCGTCCTATTAACTGTTTTGAATGCTCAAGGTGTGCATATGATTCGAGAAAATGTTTCAAGGAGGGAACTAATCGATGCATTAAGATAACAGTTTTAATTGAAGATGAATTTGAATGAAAGAAATTGTACAACAATGTCTTTCAGGATGTGCAGAATGAGGGAAAGGACTTTAAAGTTAAGATCGAATAGTTGGACTTTTGATTTAATTAATATTTATAGTGATAACATTTGAAGTTGATTGTTTAGAACTAGCAGTTGGATAATGGTTATTGTTATTGTTTCCTTTCTGATCTTGGAGAGAGGGAAGAATGCGAGAAAAGAATTCGCCTGCAAAATGGTTTCTTTGTGCTCCCTAGCTTTTAGAAATAAGTTCGTTGAATGAATTCCGTAAAACTTAAAACGATCAACGACCAGCCTAAGAAGCAGGATTCTGTAGGAACGAGTAGCAGACGATGTGATTATCAATAATTCATTCTGAAAGTGAAATGGGAATATTATGGAGGAAATGAAAACGGAAGTGAAAGCAAAGGAAAGGAGGAGAACAAGGTGACCTAACTGAGAATGTTATGAAGATGATCCCATGAAAATTCAAAGAGGAAAATTTCGAAATAATAATAAGAAAATAAATTTTATGAAACAGCTTATTTTGGATATTAAGAGAGATGAATCGCAAAAGTAAATTTCCTACAGCCATGACAAAAATCCATGAATATTAAATATTGAGGAATTCATGTTTGATGGATTTAATGAGGCAAGGAGGCAGAAACTGCCTTAAGATAGAGGTAAGAAAATTATTTCCAACTTTTTACTATTTTGTTTTAATTTCCTCTTTCCGGTTTTCATGTGCTGTAAATGTCGAGAACAACAGCCTGGAGTTGTGTTCTTGGCCTTTACAGATATAATATGTATTTGCCTAACTGATGCAGTTAGCTCTTGCTTTGAGCAATTCCAGTGATTTTCAACCCAACACTTCCACTTTTGTTTCTCAAATGACGTCGAGGCGTGAAGAAATAACCGATTCAATCAATAAATAATAGAAAGACTCTATGACTAATACATAAGCTACGGCTTAAATTGTTTCTGAGAAAATTCATCTTTACAGTCATAAAATTTCGTGTGGAACCACTGCAGTTGTGCTGTGTGGTAAAAAGTAATAAATTACCTCTCAAGCAGTTGCTTGTTGCTGAGGTCTGACAGGAGCCTGCCGATAGAATATGTCAAAGAGGAGATTTGTGAAGGAGGCGAGACCTCAGGAGTTAGATAACAAAAGAAAAGAAACTTTCATGCCTTATCCGGGGCTCGAACCCAGCCCCTTTGATCCGTAGCCGAGCAAGGTAACTCTTCGGCCACTAGAGACAACAACAACGGGCGAGTCGATTAATTCCTTCGCTATATTTAAGTTTGTTGCAGGTGTAAATCAAATGTTATCCAGCGTGTCGTTTTTGGATTTGATTTCCAGCACTAGGAGACAGCTGCGCTTAGTCGTAAGCAAATGAATGACTTGCTGCCTCTTGCAAGCTCGACGCCGAATGAATACTCGGGATTTCTTCTGATGGACGGAATTGAAGATTGAAATCGATATCGCAGAGGAAAAGAGAAAAAGGGTAAAGATCGGAAACAAAATCTACGCTCCGTGAAATCTAGGAAAGGGAGACATTTCCCGAGAGCGAATTCGTTTCTCGCCTCTTCGAGCAGAAGAGCTCTCCGGGTCCGAACGAGAGCGGCGGCACATCGGTGGGAAGTGAGCAGCCTGTGTCGGTAGCGTCGCCGTGGCAACCTGAGTCACGCGGCGACGAACACGGCGGTAATTGGCTGCCCATTATCTGGCAATTAAATCAACCAGAATATGGCTTTCACGGCACGTGCGTCACGCCCACGGGCACGACCCCTCTCAATTAGCATAGAGACAGGCCGAGAACAAGCTGCTCCCCACCGTCAACAGTGGTTATGGGTAGTTAGGAAAAGATAATGCAATTGAATCCAGAGAAATTGGTGTGTATGTGTTTATTTTAAAAGTATGAGCTGGTGGACTCATTCATTCGTAGAAGTTGGGGATATTAAATCAATTGTCAAAGAGCAGAAAGAGATTATAAAAAAGATGCTCTTTCAGAGCAGAAAAAAGATTTAAAAAAAAAAAGGTTTTTCAGAGTCGAGTCGAAAGTTGAGTTTCGTAAATGCTGAGGTGAGAATTTTGGAGGAAGTTTGTTGGTTAGGAATGAGAAATTGCATTTTTCAGTCAGCACGAGCTGAATGCATTTTAAGGGGGAAACTCTATCTAGATCAGGATGTGGAAACTTCCAAAAGATTTTAGTGGGAAGATGTGTTCTTTAGGAGTATGAGGTGATTTTGAGCAAGTGAGGATTTCAAAATAAAACGAAGTCTGAATCTCTTTGATATCTCGATTCATTTCCTTTCTGAAGCATCCCTGTGGCAAAGTCGCGAAAGGCTCTTATCTCGTGAAAGTTTAGCTTTGTACTCAAATGGCTGCTTTGTAATGCTTTTAGCCTTTCCGAAAAGACAACCGACCAGAAACAAATAATGAATGATTTTAGGCTTCGTAAGACTCCTTTCCGAGATAAGGTTAAAGTCTTTGGGAGCACATGATAGTAGACAGTAGTAGGTCAGAGAGGAAGGATTTTAAACCTCAGCTCCAGCAACAAGCTGTCAGAAAGTTGTACTCACTTTTCTTATCATTTGATGAATTTTATTTATTCAGTTTTCGAAGTTAATTAAATGCAAGAAAATTTACAGATGCATTTCTTTTATTGATGACAAAGGATTTTTGCTTTTCTCTGTTTCTTTCGTGTACTGAATTTTCTGCTAAGTAATTTAGTAATTTAAGAAAGTATAGTATGTTGCTTAATGTGCGAAGGGCCTAAGCTGTTTCTTGCTTCGCTTATGCATAAGATTGCCAATGTGTACTACATATTTCTCGGCCAACACATCCGCAGATCACCCTTTGTGTCAGTTTGTGGCAACCCTCCTCAGATCACTTTCCTCTCCGAAGTGGGGGGCATTGCACGAGCGGCAATGCAAAAATATTTCCGGTTCGTACCAGGTTCCGGTTTCAATGAAATGATTTTATTCAATATCTAGTTGGGAAATTTTGTGTTACTTCGGTTTTTAAAACCAGAACTATCCTGGCAGTAAATAATTTCCTTCTTCATTGCGAATAACAAGAATGATAGAAACCTTATCTATGATCGGTAAACCGTTTGGGGAAAAAATAAATGCCAAGCCTAAAACTGCGAATTATTTAGGTTTTGTGAGGGAAGAAAAAGTATATTTGCAAACTAAAACAAAATCTATGAAAGGTGATAAAAGCAGATATTTCACATATGAGCTTTTGAAGTTCTATGTGGTATGACATTTCGTTCTCTGTTTAATGTATTATATAACAGAGTAAGAATATTTTGTTTCCAAACGTTAAATAAATAAAAATGTTTTGAGATTATTAATGAATCTTACATTTATATGGAAATTACACATTCGTATCTCTTTACAAATAATGAGATATGAATTTCAGTTGTTGCCTTTGTTTTATTTAAATTTAGATTCTTACATACATTTAATTTATATTATCTATTACGACTACTCGTTAGAGATTAATGGAATTGTACTCTCGACAGAACACCGAAATTCTGTTAAAAGTCACGCATTCATCCTGTAATATGCCCTTACTCCTCTCAGAATGTTCCTGTTTACACTTTTATTCAGAATTTTACGTTCAGTTCTGTCTCCTTCAAAAATCCCATCACAAGATGATCTGTGATCTTGAAGTCTTCACTCTCTCGGTCGGGATTATCCCAAGGATCTAATTACACTACTTGAACTGTTCAGAAACAAACAAATTAATTTCCGAGCTGTTTAATGGCGAGTGATCATCGGCAGCAGGAGACTGTTCCCTGTGCTCCCACCGTTCATCATCTGCACCACTCACTCTAGCATAGTTCCCTCTCTTCTCCCGCTCTCGTCTCTCACCGAGGCTCCTGCTCATCGACTCCTCGACGGCGGAGGCTGCGGTAAGAGCTCTATTAGGCGGCAAGGAAGATGCCACAGACCAATTGGACGGCAGTGGCGGGAATGGGTCTCAGTTCCCACGCTCCTCGCCGGGGAGGAACAGCACTGCCTGTGGATAAGGACGTGTCAATTGATACAGAAAGATCATTTGGCGTGAAATGCCAATATTGCGGTTCACAGTCGAAATCGATGTTCCGAAAACAGACGGGAGGAAATGAATTATGTTTAAAACGGGAATAATTTCAAAACGTGTATTTTTAAAAGCCAAACATATTTTTGAACGCATCTTGACCCTTTTAGAAGTAGTTAATTTGAAGAGGCGAAAAAATGAGTTTCAAAATTTAGGATATTTCTGTCCAAATCATCCCATTGCTGACTCATGATATTTGCTGAAAGGACGGAATACCAAGTCACAGAGAAATACTTCTGGTAGCGGCCAAGTAACAGAAATATTTCTGGTAGATGCGAAGTCACAGAGAGGAACTTCTGGTATAGGCAAATCACAGAGAAATACTTCTGAATAGGGGCCAAGTCACAAGAAGTACTTCTGGTAGAGGCCAATTAACATAGATATACATACATATCACACATCAATAATTGAATATTACTTCAAGGACAACTCTCGTTTCCCGAAGACTCATTCAGGCACTTTTGATAGTTTTCATTTCTTTTCTTTATATTAATATTTATATTAATCGTTTTTTAATTTTTATGAAGAATTTAAACAGTCTATGTTCTTTAGAAAATTAATTAGTAGATTATAGTATATGGGTTTAAGTGTTTTTTCTTTTAGTTCAAGGATTGATTGAAGTTAAATTAATTAGTTTTATGTTTTTTGAATTTTTGGAAGTATTTATTTCTTTTTTCTGTAAATTCTTTACATTGAAAAATTATGTGTCTATTGTTTGCGGTTCATTACATTTTAGACAATTTGGTGAATTTATTTTATTCATTTTAAAGAGCATGGTAACAGTTCTGATAGATGCCAAGTCATAGAGAAGTATTTCTGGTAGAGACAAGTTAACAGAGAAATCTGATAATCTTCATCTGATAGATGCCAAGTCATAGAGAAGTACTTCTGGTAGAGGCCATGTAACAGAGAAATACTTCTGGTAGAGACAAATTAACAGAGAAACCCTTCTGATGGAGGCCAAGTCTTCAGGGTTTTGTCAGAGGTCAGACAGGTGGTCAAATAGATTGACTGTCTAAAGGTCATATGTTTATTGTGCTTTCTGTTGTCCTGTCGGAAGAAACTGAAAAATCACTAAAGTTTGTATGCATATGTAAGTACCTCTATAAATAGCTAATTAGGTTTAGTTTCTCACCTAATTAACTCAAGAATGAAAAAACTGAATTTCCTAAGATAAAATTTCGATTTCAGTCACTGTGTTTTCACGGATTTATTTTCATACATTACCACAAGATGTGGCCCCAGCAATCGAGACACCGTGGCCATTGGGAATCCCACGAGAATCTGTCATTCAGTCCAACGTGCATTCGAAGGAATCCAAATAATCAATCCGTGTAGTTAGTGGATTCGGGATTTACTCGATTACACATTTGTGTTTTAAGTATTATTTGTTCGTTCCTGGTGAGATCTCAGATCTTATTTATTTTTATGGGCTTAAGCTGTTTCAGATCTGTAAATGGTAGATAGGTAGTCACTGGAAGGAGAGCTATGCACCAATCCCCTGTATAGAACCGGCCAGGCCTAGCACCTAATGTCCGATCCTGCTTTCTCGTGGTGCAGACCGTTAGTAACTTTCAAAAGAGATACTCTCTTGTGGAAGTGAACGGAAGGGGAGGGCTGCCAGATTAGTGTGGCCTACTGATCTGGACATCTATGGCTACTTTTCTTTTTTTTCTACCCTGCTGAGGATGGTCAACCACACAGGGTCCTGGTGCTGACCATATATACCAACCTGAATGGAATTATGGCTCTGAGCTTGATTATGGATCCTGATTTTGCTGCACTGGTGGGCTTCTGTGGAGGGAAAATCTTCCGCTGTGTTTTCTGATTGTTTATCGGTTGACAGCCCCAAGTGAATAGATTCACAGGATTATGTTTATCAGCTGGTGGATAATCCTGAGCAGAGGTCATCGCAGGCACCTGAACTCTTACTTCTACGGGCATCGTCAAATTCTACATTGAGGAAGTCTTCCAGTGTAGATGGCTTCAGCCTTTAGTAGCGGAGGAACGGGTCTTTGCCCCATGTCTGCGATTAGGGGGCTGTTTGATATTGTCGGCGTTCCCTCTCTCAATAAACATAGTTTCTTTAAACATCCCGCTAACCATTTTCTTTCCCTAGGTAGTTGGAATGTGAGGACTCTGCACTAAGCTTTTTCTCTTGATGTCCTCACACTAGTATAACTCACACAAGAATTCCACCATTATAATTTAGATATTCTAGGTTTGCAAGAGACCAGATGGACAGATAAAGGTCATATTCTTAAAAATAATCTTAAATTTCTCTTTTCAGGGAGGGACGACAATAAGCATCACCAAGGCGTGGGTCTGCTTCTCAGCAGACATGCTAGTGATGCTCTTCTAGGATATGAGTGCATTAATGAGAGGTTTCTTACAGCAAAATTTCAGACAAGCGTTAAAGACTTGAATGTTATCTGCTGTTATGCCCCCACTGAGGATGCCGATGAGGATGAGAAGGATAGGTTTTATGAACAACTTCAGGATATTTTGAATTCTGTCAAGAAAGGAGATATTACCCTTGTTCTTGGTGACTTCAATGCCAAAGTTGGTACTGACTCTGACCTTTGGGGAGGAGTAATAGGCCCTTTTGGTATTGGTAGCTGCAATGGCAATGTCTACAGGTAAGTAAACTCAATGGATTCAGAATAACTAATGCTTATTACAAACACCGCGACATACATAAGTACACATGGGTTTCACCCAATGGGCTGCATAAGAATATGATTGATTATATATTAATTAACATCAAATGGGCTAGTTCTGTTAGAAATACCAGGTCATATAGGGGAGCTGAAATTGGATCTGACCATTACCTTGTTAAAAGTGTCTTGCAACTTAAACTTAAAAAGTGTTGTGCTAGGGTTAAAAAATTTACTTTTAATATATAATTGAAGTTTTTACATAATGAAAGCTCTGAAAGACCCAGTTATAGCCAAAGCTTACCATGATAGGTTACTTAGTCATTATGACAGTCATGGTATGCTTACTACTGAAGTTGAGGAAGAATGGGATCATTTTAAACAGACTTTTTTGGACACTAACAGTACTCTTTTAGGGAAAAAGGAGCAAGGAGGCAGAATTATTTGAGTGATAAGGCACTTGAGATTATTTTGGAAAGAAAGAACTGCAGGAATGTCCTTAATCAATACCCTACTAATCCTAATAGAAAGCATTACAGAGAACTTAATAAACGTGTAAAAGATCAGTTAGCTGCTGATAAGAATCTGTGGCTTGATGGTTTGGCTGACAAAGCCGAGGAAGCAGTTAGACAGCACAACAGCAGAGAGCTGTACCAGATAGTTAATGTTTTGTGTGGTAGAAAACAGACAGGTATACAGGGATTGAAGGATAAACAAGGTAAGGTTATAGAAGGTGAGGATTCTGTCATGGCTAGGTGGGCTGAGCATTTCAGTGATATTCTAAACAATGTGGTTAGTTCTATTCCCATTGTTTGCAATGATGATAGATGCATTGGTGGCTTTAATGTTGGCCCTATAACACAATATGAAGTTATTTTGGATGTTTCTAAACTTAAACTTCATAAATCCCCAGGGGTAGATGAAATTACTATGGAAATGCTTACAACTGGGAATGTTTCGGTTACCACTTGGATGACTGAAATTCTGATTATCTTTTATAATAAAGGCATGGTTCCTAAGGATTTTACCAGAGCTATTGTTATCCCTGTTTTCAAAAAAGGTGATCGCAGTTCTTGTGATAACTATAAGGGTATCAACCTACTCTCTGTGTCAGGGAAACTTCTTTCCATGATTGTGCTTAATAGAGTTAAGAATCTGGTTGACCGTCAATTGCGTGATGAGCAATGTGGATTCAGAAGTGGTAGGGGATGTGTGGATCAGATATTTTCACTTAGGCAGATTCTTGAGAAATGTTTAGAGTTTCAGAAACCTTTGGTTGCTAGCTTTGTTGATTTCAAAAAGGCTTTTGACTCTATTGATCGTCATAATTTGTGGTTGATTGTGAGATCTTATGGTATACCAGACAAGTTAGTTAACATAATGAAAGCTCTCTATAATAACACTGAGTCGTGTGTGAGAGTTGGTAAGGCTTGTAGCAATTGGTTTAGCATTACTTCTGATGTTCGACAAGGGTGCATTTTGTCTCCTTTTCTCTTTAGTTTGGTTATTGATTATGTTATGCGAAATTCACTTCAAGGGAAAGATTTTGTCTTTAAATGGGTTGGAGATACGAAAATTTCTGATTTTGATTATGTTGATGCTTTAGCCCTTTTGGCAAATGATGTTGATGAGATGAACGTTTTCATTCGAGCTGTTGATGAGACTGGTAGTAGAGTAGGTTTGGTTATAAACAGAGAGAAAACTAAAGTGATGAAAATTGGTCAGGCAGGCTGTGATTCAATTAATCTGAATGGTTGCAGTCTTGAGCAGGTGTCACAGTTTAATTACCTTGGGAGCTACGTAACAGATGCTGGTGATGTGCGGCATGAGATTAACAGACGAATAGGGATTGCTGCCGGGACTTTTAAGAATCTATGGAGAGTGTGGAGAAATAGGCGTATACACCCAAAGACTAAAATTAGACTGTATAATAGTTTGGTTCTTTCTATGGTTAGTTATGATTGTGAAACTTGAACATTTTGTAAACAAGATAATAGGAAACTAGATGCTTTTGATTCTAGATGCTTACTCAGTATCTTGGGCATTAGGTGGTTCAACTTTGTAACTAATGATGAGGTTAGGCAAAGGAGTTTGCAACCTCCTTTAAGCAGCATATTATGCAGAGAGAGACTCCGCTGGTTTGGCCATGTTGCCCGTATGGATAATTATAGATTGGCGAATAGGGTTATGAACAGTGTGCATAAAGGCCTCAGAAGGAGGGGGAGACCTAGGATGCGTTGGGCAGACAATGTCAAACAGGACCTTGTTAGAATTGGTGTGCAGTGGCCAGATGCAGTAGATGTATCTCAGGACAGATATGCTTGGAGAATTAAACTGCGCGGTCTGGTTGGACCTCCGTAGCCGATGGCTGCTTGAGGATGATTATGATGATGACATCCCCTACCACTTCTGAATCCACATTGCTCATCACGCAATTGCCTGTCAACCAGATTCTTAATTCTATTAAGTACAATCATTCAAATAACGTTACCTAGAACAGAAAGTAAACTAATTCCCCTATAATTCTGTCTGGTTGGACCTCCGTAGCCGATGGCTGCTTGAGGATGATGGTGATGATGATGATGATGATGAATCTGTTTCAATATTTTGGGAGTTTTGCAAAGCGCTTTCATTTTCCATTAATTTCTAATCTCTTTATATTGAAGTTTTAACTTCACAAATCTTTTCGTTTTTCTTTTCATTTGCTGAATATCTTCGAGCGATTGTTGCAGCTAAAGAAACTCAAGAAGTTTCTTTTGTGGTTTATTTTTAGATCATTTGTGATTTAACTATTCAGATCAAATTTACCCACCGAACAAGAGTTAGTTTTACTAACTGAACAAATCGCCAAGATTTCTCAACTTGCAGGGGTGGGCGGTTCAGTCGTAGCGCGACAGGCTCGTAATGTGCAGTTCCTAGGTTCGAGTATCAACCTAGATAGTAACATTGATATTTATGTCAGCTAGTCCGTCAGCCCTCGTTGAGAAAACTGACACTGATTGGCTTGGAAAGACAGCTGGAAGGAACATGCTGGATGGTCTTGATGATAGGTGACCATCTGCCTTTTAATAAGTTTCAAGTGGATCCCCTTCTCTCACTTTTCTCTGAGTTCTTGGGGTCCTTGGATTGTTGGGTTGTTTTATCTCTGAGCGGCGCACGATCTAGAGGTTCTTGTTACCTGGCCATTTAGGATCATTGTGAGCAAAAAAGTGTCACTCAGAGATAAGGCAACCCAACTCAGCAACTCAACTTGCAGAAGGGATTCTTCTCTGTGATTTCGGAGAGTCTAAAAATAGTTGGCATCTCACCAATGGAAACAGACGAACTCTCGCATGAGAACAGATAAATGAAAAAGTTCCATTGATAAACGTCGGAGTTGACGTCCACCACTCAATGAGTGGGCTGAAATGTTGTTGTTAAAAGAAAGATTCTCCGCAAACAGAAGTCATCGAAGGGAAAGAGGAAGAGGATTTATTTAGAACTGACAAATATCTGTTATTTATTCAAGTTACGTTTCCTCCTTTCTGTCACACTCTTCATAATATCCTAGTTTCGAGGGCATATTCGTTCCTTTGCGGTCCTTTCATAAAAATCCGTCTATTCTCGAATGTTGTCCAAGGGCTAGCAGATCCCTGAAACATTTGAATTTATGAAAGCCTTACGTGGTCAAGAACCAAACAGCTGCGACTGTCAGGATGCACATTCAGAAGGAAGCGCTGCGCAGACAGTTACAGTTAACCCTTAGAGTCAGCCGGAGAGGAATTTACGTGCGACGAATGCTGATCTGGTGGTCGGTGAGCTATTTGTTTTGCTTTGCTCTGCCCAATGAAGGACAGTTAATTCATCATCGGATTCACACCGTGTTGCCCCCCGCTCGCCGAGGTGATGGCTGAAGCTGCAATGGCACATCGACGTTCCCTACTTAAACTGCTTAGGGTTAGTTAGCTCAGGTAGCACGAGGGATGTTGCGTGGTTTGATGGAATTTTGCTCACGTAATGATAACACGCTTAAAATGTAACAAGCACCTAACTAAAGATAGAAGGAACCCATCGTGGCTACAGTTGCTCTCTGGCACACGAAACTGCTGAAGTTTTATTGTCTAGGTTGGATGAGCGTAATTGATATTTTGGCTGAAGGAGGTTCATTAAATGAAGCGCATCTCATGGATGGAGGAAATGAATGTTTCATGGCGAGGCAGGAGAAGTGAAACCGGACTCGTTTGTCGCTGGACGTAATTTAAACAATTTAGACATGCTCAATTCGCGGGAAAAGGAAACTGTCCTATCTAAATGAAAAACGAAAAGATCTTGGGAATCCAGTTGGAACTCGCAGCTGCTTATTTGGCAGAGGAGATGGACATGCGATGGGTGCATTGTTGTTGTTATTATCTCGATACTGATACAGAAGAAAAAGCTTGTTCTGGTGAAGTTGCTGAGGAAGAGGCAAGAAGAAAATTATTTCACATCGATGGAGATTATTTTGGGAAAAAAATGTTCGCTTTACCTGATAAAGAGGCGTGCATTGTGATTAGCAATTTAATCACTAGTTCCGTCTTTGAAGGCTTAAATAGACTTAGCTCTTTAGGAGAATGAAGTATTTTCGAAATGGCTAACAAATGCATTCATATAAGGAAAGAAGACGATGCTGACCTTCCAGTTAGTACCCCGACAATAGAAAGAGATCAGAGGGTTTAGGATCATGATTCAACTTCATCTTCATTTCCTTTGCGATTGCAGAGTGCATTGAACACAGTTGCTCTCTGGCACACGAAAATAAAGGAAAAATTAAAAGAAATTACTGACAGAGTTCCCATTCCTATGGATACATTCCTATGGCTTTTTAGTTTATCCTATGTATCCATAGGAATCCAAATTCACTGATGTATGTTGGGAACTCTGTCAGTAATTAACACTTCAGGTCACATCGATTCTCTGAGAATAAGAAGGCCATTCCTTGATGACGTGAATAGATTTTGTCACACTCATTTTCCCCTCTGTTATCAGCAACCTCATATGAAGAAGAGAATAGGGTGTTTTCCCAACTGCTCCTGCACCTTTGGCTGCTAATTCTAAGCTTTCTCTATATAACTGCAGTAAAACACGGCAATCATCCTGTGAACTCAGGAGAACAATCATGGGCCTCATCTGGATCAAAATCCTTCACTGTCATCTCAACAAAGTTAGTTTTGTATTTTGTATCTCACGAAATATTCCCTTTTCTCACAAACAAATTTTTTTAAACTTTTGTGACTCCTTTCAGATGAAATTGAAAATTTAACGTTTGCCTAATATTCATTGCATTTTTTATTTTAATTTTCCTAAATAACATTTTATCAATGAATAGTGATATCATCATTTCATTATTACGATCTGCAGTCAATAGAAAACTAGGCACAACATGAATCAAAAATGCTCACACTCTTAGAAATAAACAGTTTACGGATTGGGCCGCCTTTGTGCATTTAGCGACCAGTTCACAAAGACTCTATAGCCGTCCCATGGCCGAGTGGTTAGCGCGCTTGGCTACTGGTCTAAGGGACCTGGGTTCGAGCCCCGGATAAGGCATGGATGTATGTATCGTTTTTCTGCTGAGGTCCTGCCATCCTCTCAGACCTTCTACTATGGCATATAAAGTGACAGGCTCCTGTCAGACCTCTGTGGCAAGCAGCTGCTTGAGGAGGTATTTATTTATATATTTATTTATATTCACAAAGACTCAGTCTCCGAGCTGGGAAGGGGATGCACTGGACAGTTGTTATGAGACTGAAGCTTTCCACACAGACCATTCAGTGCATTCTTTGATGTACACAGAGTATGGATCTCCTGCACACCGAATCATGGCTTAACGTACCATAAGACGGTGGTAGCTTTTCAAGCCCATCGATGTCCTCTTTTCTCGCCGAGGACAGGGCGAGGGTTTGTGGAGAAAATCTCCACGTAGGCACAATGGGGAATTGAACCTGTGAACATCAGGTTTTGAGCCCTACCTGGAGTCCTACCGACTGTGACAACCCCCGCTTAGTTTATGGAAGGCAACCGTTAAAACAAAATGCAGAAATAGTTTGGGTCCTGGCGTTAACTGTTGTCTGCTGAGGTCATCACCTGCAGCGATGACATTCTTTTGCGACATTTCCACAAACCTATTTAGATTTCATTCGCTGATTGTGCTAAGTAAGTGCGCCTAATTTGATAGAAGTTTGTGGAAGAAATAATAAGTTAAGAGAAGAAACGTACGAAGGCGAGAAATACTGTTTCTGCCACACATAAATCCTTTGTTTTTTTATTTCGTAAAATTAATTAAACATTTAAGAAGCAGAAGAAAAGAAGTAAAAAGGAGTAAAACAGCAAACGAATAACTTGATTTGTTATAACAATTGTCTCGGAAGAATTATTATGATTCTCTTTTTTCCCCTGCTATTTTTCCTTCTGCTATCGGTTGACATGCTCGCTAATTAGGAATATAATGAACGTAAAATGAAAGGGAGGACGGACGGAAGAGAGGCAAAAGAAATCGAAGGATTATTCATTTGACGTTGCCGTCGTTTCTTTTAGTTTTTTTTTTATTTCTTCGCAGCCTTCTGCTCTATACTTCGACCTAATGCATTTCAATTAAGGCTTCTTATCTGTCCGCGATGCGGTGACATTTCGCTCAGGAGATGATACTCTGAGAAGAGGGAGGGAGCGGGGAGACAAAAAGAAACATCATATTTGGCCGAAATTAATTAACAAGTTTCCAGTTTGCCAAACACCTGATTCCGTGGCATCGTCTCGTTTCGCTCCGTGAGTGTCGAGGAATGTCATTGGCGGATTGGATGGGCAGCACGAGGCGCCTTTCCTACATCCCTGTCGTCAGTGGTCGGAATGTGTATCGAACAGCCGCCGCATCCAATGGGAGGAGAGCGCGCCCTTCCACGGGCGACGTTGGAGTCAGCGCGGGAGCTTGGAGCTCGTGAGCATGTGCGTGCTGAGAGCGAGGAGATATATCGTCGAAACGAGGCTCTCGGCAATTTTATTTGCCATGACTCATTAAAAAAATGCACATTTTTAAAACGAAGCACAGATATTTTTTCCCTTATGGATGTTGACGTTTCATGTTCATTTCATCTCGGAGTTCGAGATTTTTCCGTCGAAACGCCGCTAACCCCTTCAAGTGCAATCATTTGTCCACGCGATGAGTTGCACTTCAGGACCTGAGCTGACGACCGTAAAGATGAGGAATGACCAAGGGATGCTAAATGTGCGCTCCATCCCGGCTCATTCGATCGACGCCATTCTCGGACTGAGGCAGAAATCTCAATACGAAGGAAACGGAGAGGATTCCGAGAAGATACGCATCATCTCCCCTTTTGAGAAACATGCAGATGAGGAGATGGACGATGTGGATGATACGCGAGACATCATGTCATCATTAGAAGACCAACTCTCAAATGGTAATCAGAAACATTTCTTGATCTCTTAACTAGATACCTCTTGATCGATTCGATAATAATTCTCCATTCGTTTGCTGAAATGCAAAGTGGATCTTTGTGCTGTACTTGAAACATGATTCACATCATCACTGATTCGAATTGAAGAGGAAAAATGCTCTCTTCATCTTTCTAATTCGAAAAGATTTTGTTTTGTGTTCATAGTTTATGATCCAGCACTGCAATTCCTAACAATTGCTAATATTTAAGGGAAGATAAAGAGAAGGAAATTCGAATTATTTTGTTAAATGATGTTGCTTTGAATGTTCATGTTGTTTTGAAAGTCGGTATGTAGGTAATAATTATTTCCAATGTAACCATTGGAGGCTGAACACTTCTCTCTAGGGTAAATTGCATTTTAGCAAAACCATTAGTTCATCAATTAAAAATGTACAAAAACGTAATTTTTTAAATAAAAATAACTACCCTCTCAAGCAGCTGCTTGCCACAGGGGTCTGACAGGAACCTGCCAATTTAATACTCCATTGTAGAAGGTCTGTGAGGATGGCGGGACCTCAGCAGAGAGACAGCACTAACAACCATGCTTTTACTCGGGGCTCCAACCCAGGTCCCTTTGATCAGGTAGTCAGGCACGCTAACCACTCGGCCACGGGACGGTTTAACTCCTAAAAAGTTTTGTTACATCATTAATTATATATATATATAATGTGATGACATCTGTGACTTAACATTATATATATAGTGTGTATAATATTTATAAACACGTATTTCTAATCTTTAATAAGTTACATCGTCTGATGGTCTACACCACTGTTTCTAAAATGCTGAGATTGATCTTACCTTAAAAGTATACTCGAAATTTGAGAATATATTTGCATATAACAAAATTTCCAGATAATTATCTTAATTTTTTAAATTAATAATATCATTTGACTACAACGGCATGCACTTTGTGTTATTCTAGGATTCAGTGCTTATTTAAACAATGCGTTGATTCATAGGAAATGTCGAGGGGGAAGGAGTGAAAACTACCGGTATAATATTGGGCCACAAGAACATAGGTTTTTAAATTACTGCTGTTGCTAAAAGTCCGGTTTGTCAATCAAGTAAATGAATGGGAGGAAATTTCAAGGCTGACGGTTCTGGCGTACCTTTGAGAATCAGTGATCTAAACTGCCGTGCAGCCATTCTGCAGCTCTTTCACGTGACCTTCCTCTCGGCCGAGCAGATGACGTGCTCAGAGGCAGTTAAATCGCACTCGTCGTACAGTTGACGGAGAATAAATGTGACACATGTGCAGCTCCAGCGATTCACATAGCAAGATGAACTCACGATGTTCTTACGTAGAACTTTTATGAAAAAACGGAGTAAAATAAATTTAAAAACATGGAGGTAAAATATGTCTCGGAAGAAAGTATAATTTTTTAATCGATATTTGAACTTAGCACAATTCGCTTTGGGTGTTGATGAAAATAGCAGCAGCTCAGATCCTTGATTGATGCTACTCTTGCAATGCATCTCTATATGCAGGAAAGGTGCATTTACAAACACGGATTAAAATGTGTGAAGATATTCTCACTGGCAGGGATCCCTAGCATATACATTGCAAGTAGGATTTCGTGCACCTCTTAGCCTCTTTAACAAAATGGGAGTGCTATGAAGTTATTACTAGAATGTAAATATTGAATTGGATACTTCAATGTTATTCATATTCCCATTTATTGAGTTAAACCTTGTTCCACGAAAAGTTAAGAGAAATGAGAGGAAAGATATCTATATCACGTGCTTCACATTCATGCTCTTCTCTGCGTCACTCGATGATTGATGATGCAATGTGACCCATTTATACAAAAGAGTTTCTAGGTTATGTTAGTTTTGATAATTGCAAAGGAAGAGTTGAAACAAGTGAATGCTTATTTCCTGCAGATGCTCTAAAATACGTCGGAAATGAATCGCATGCACTATGAATTCGGTCTCTACTGTACTTGAATGCCATTTATAGTATCTATGGATGAATGAGGCATACAAAGCGTATGTGACTCCAGAAGGAATATTAAATGCATTGTATTTAGACATCAGGTGTGTTTTTGAAGTAGTTAAAATAGAAACGAAGCCAATATGAGCACAGTAATTAGTTTAACTCCTGGACGTTTCCCTTATTAAAATTTGATATAAGATAAAAAAAAATTCACAATCTTCGACACAGTGGCGTAATGAAAGTTCTCAAGATAATGCAGAAATATAATTCAAGGGATTTTTTAAAGATAAAATTACAGAACACTGTGTTCAGAATGACGCAATAAGTCCACTCCCACAATGGTGTGTGTGGGGTGAAGAAGTTACGGCATTGTCTCGACACTTGTTAATAACGATGTGTACTGCCAGAAAGTATGATCCTGCATGGCGGTTTTTGAGAAAATTAAACGAAAAAAAAAAGGTTTAGTAACTCTGATCTTGATGTAGAAGATTTTGTTTTAGCATCGGAGAGCATTTGCATTACTTCAGATACAATTGATTAAAGTAAAGCAATCCACAAACCGTGCTAGAGATATCTTTAGCCGAGAGCATTGTGTCTCTAGAGTCTCAGTTCAGGAAATATTAAAAGACTCCGCTGTCTAGACTTTTGTCTCTACAAGACGTAGACTTTGCATTTCATATAAAATATCAAAATTATTTCCAATTACCGCATCTCTTGTGTACACCAATAGGCAAGGGAAGATATTCCCCTTCCTTTTAAACGAGCGGCAGTGGTTCAGCCGGTAGCGTGCCATGTCGCTAATGTGCAGTTCCCAGGTTCGAGTCCCACATGGGCCAGGTTCAGATTTATCTCTCCAAAACTCCCTGCTCTGCTGCCCTCCATCTATAGGGAACACCGATGGACTTGGAAAGGCCGCAGTCCATCGGATGGCCGCGGTTCCGTGCTTGCGAGCCATATCCTGTGGACGCTAAAGAACACACTTTATAGCTTTGATGGTGAGGTTTCAATATGTCTCCAAATAGCTGTCCAATTGGTCCCCTTCCTCCAACCTTCTGTGATCCCTCGAGGTTCTTGTGACCTGGCCATTTATCCTGTGGTGTGTATAAAAGTGCTACTTAGAGTAAAACAATCCAACCCTTCCTACTGAGCACTGAGAAGAGAGTTGAGAAGAGAATAAGGAGCTTACGAATTCGTGCCTGCTATAATACGAATGCAAAGATAGATTGATTCTACGAAAGCTCTTAATCGACTAGTTCATAACAAAAACATAAAAGAAATTCATACTCATCCTTGTTTTTTCGTGCAGATGTTTTCAGTATTTGCCTTGAAATGCAAACTACAAACAGTTGTATTTCTAATAAAGAGATAGGGTCGATACCATTGATGTCACATTTTTAGTTAAAAATTTCTTCGCAGTGGTTTTCATTAATGTGGGAGTAATTTAATTTTACCACACTCGCTACCGCAGGACACCATGCGACGCAATTCAAATGCATAAGTTTTGCTGCTTCATGCATGATGAATGTTTTGATAGCAGTCATCACACTTGTGAACTTGCTCCAACAATCTTTTCCCAACAAATTTTTTATTTAAATTTCTGGCATATTAAATACTAATGCCTTGAAAGGTATTAATTTCCCCAATAAACTGAAAAAAATTCCAACGGCTTCCATTACCAAGGATGGAGAAAAAAACGACTAAAAGCTTACTTCCTTACCTGTGGGCGCCGTGGATCAATTGCATTCTACTAACCCCAGGAACCGACAACTGTCAACAGCCGACAGGATTAGTGCTATTTTGACGTGGGAAGCCTGAAGAGAAAAATTTGTGTGATCGATGCAACATTGTGCACGAACAACAAAATTCCCATTACTGTGAAATTATTCTTCAGATTACAGAACTGTGAAATTATTCTTTAGATTACATAACTGTGAAATTATTCTTCAGATTACAGAACTGTGAATTATTTTTCAGATTATAGAACTGTGAAATTAATCCTTTGAATTATAGAACTGTGAAGATATTCCTTCAGATTACAGAACTGTGGGGTTTTTCAAATTACAGAACTGTGAAATTAATCCTTCAAATTACAGAACTGTAGTTCTTCAGATGCAGAACTGTGTGCGAGTGAACTGGTGTGCTCATCGATTCTTCACTGTTTGGAACAATCCGTAGACACTCAGGCATCAAAATTTCCGTTACTAATCCAGCAGTCGTGAGCAGCAGAGGCATAAAAGGAGATCCTCAACAAGAGAAACACACACCGGTATCGGTAAACTTATCTATAGTACATGATTTCTGTTTGCCGATTGTATCTTTTCAAAATTTATTTAATTTTAGGTTAGAAATTTTGAGTAGTTTTACATTTCATTTTAAATTTTAGGTATGTTTGTATTATTAAGTAAGGGATGGAGTCAATTGGAAATGTTAATTTAGATGTAGAATCAGGGTCTAGCGATAGGACGGAAATTTACTCTTGCGATAATATGGATGCTGTAAATTTTGACGGGGCTAGGTCAGCAGATTGTGCTAGCCCTAACCTAAAATTTGATCAGAGCATCGAAATGCAAATTAAACTGGAGGAAATGCGGAACGAACAAGAGATAAGGTTGCAAGAAATGCGATTTAAAAATGAGAGATAATTAAGAGAATTGGAGATTAAAAGGGATATATGACATGGTGATTCCAGCTCCATGTGACCTGGCCATTTAGCCCAATGTGTGCAAAAAAGTGTCGCTCAGAGGTAAAACAACCCAACCCATAGACGAGTTAAGATCATACGAACTGATCAAAGAGAAGATTTTATCCGAATGCCGTTTAACCCCCATTGTATATAAGAAAAGGTTTGATGATGCTAAAAAGAGAGATGACGAGAGTTGGTATAGTTTCGCCAGTAGATTGGAAAATTCTCTAAATTATTACATTAAGAGTAGAAATATACATAATCAGTCACGTCTTGCCAAATTAATAGTCGCGGACAAAATTAAAACCCTGTTACCTGCAGAAACACTGAGCTATGTGATCTGCCAGGAGGGCGATTCGTGGTTCGAACCACAGAAGCTGGCTGAAACCGCTGAATTACATTCGCACAGCATATCAGTACCCAGAAAACCTAAGTTTTCGTGAACAAACGAGGTACAAGATGCCTCAAATCCATAGGAATTTTCATTCCCAGGAGGTAAAACCGCAAAGCACAGATGAAGCAAGAACTTTACCTGCGCACTCATACACAAAATGCTATGTTTGCGGAGCTGCAGGACATTTTAGGAAGGATTGCCCTAGAAGGCGGCAGCATCAGCAAACACTCACTCAGCAGGTTCGAGTGACTGATGCTGAGGAAAGTAATAGGGAGACTGCTATTATTGCCAGAGTTTCAAAATTTCCTAATGATAATATTCAGGTGGAAAGTAATAACAGATCAAAGAATAAGTTTGTGCAAGAGCTGGGTGAGGTAGTTATTAAAGTTGGAAATATTAAAATTAATAGCATTCTGGACATTGTAACTCAGATCTGTGTAGTCAGATCCGACTTGATCCCAGCACGTTTCCTCAAACCTTGTGGAAAAATAGATCTAGTTAGCGCGTTTGGTGACGTGATCACCGCTGACTTGAATAAAGTAGAGTTGCAACTTGCTGAAGTTAACGGAAGACCGGTGATTTCTAACTTTCCAGTGGAGGTATTTTGTGCTACTACTCCTAAGCTATGCAGCCCGATGCTCCTGAGTAAAGATGTGTATGACCTGTTACATAAACATGTTAATTATACAGCTGTAGATAAGGGAGCAACTAAGAGTATATAGCATAGTGAATTGAATAGTGTTGATTTTGTCGAACTGTAAGTACAAAACAAAATGTACAACTGATAAATTGTAAGTACAGTACAAAATGTACAACTGATAATAATAAGGCACAACGATGTAATAATGTTATGAGTGTAGACAATAATGCTAATAAATGTATGGAGAAAATAAGTACACAAAGAAATAACAATATTGTAAATTTAAAGAAAGCTGAGAATAAGTTATCTGATTGCGCAAAAGTGAATGTGGAGTTTAGCAAATATAGTAATTCCAATTGTGTACAAATTTCTTCTAAAGTTTTTGAACCCTTGGCGCAGAATATGACATTTTGTATAGAGTCACTGGTTAAAATCCATTGTTCAGAGACAGATCTTACAGCTCGAGGTTATTTTGGCGATAAGGTGCCTAAAAAGAGCATAAGAAACAAATTGAAAGAAGTTAAAAAGAGAAATCAGAATATACTGAAATGTAAAGAAAAGAAAGAAAATTGTCGCGTCAATGAAATGTCTACAGCGAAAAGAATCTCTAATGCTCCCATCTCGGTAGGATGCAGGCCAGGAGAGATGATTGGTTGAAGCAATGCTTGTTAATTCCCTGTCTAGGTTAAAGCATCTAGGGGAGGGAAGATAGAGAACACTGTGTAGAAATATTTTATCTAGGGAATGGCAAACACGAATTAATTACTTTAAAGTATTTATCAGTGTACAGTTTTTATATTAAATATTTTAGTGTTTTTCTAGTTATTGAATTGCTAACTATCTTCATGTTGTTTTAACTTTTTACTTTTTACTGGTTATTTTACTTGTATTACAATACATATTATACGATACATTAATATAGATATCAAAAATCCCTCAAAATCAGGTGTCAACGAATATTTAGACACACAAACTAACTACAGTTATTTTGAATATATAAATGGCTTCACAATAGAAGAATATAAAAAAAAATATTCTAACACAAACATGCATTGAGTTCTGCCTATTATTATAATGAGAAAAAAATTAAAATGGAATTGCAAAGTATTGATTGGAATACAATTAGCGGACATTTAAATTGTCCAATTGAGTATTATATAATACAGTTGTAAGGAAAATTAATGAAATTAAATGAAGCAAAAAAATTTAGCATAATATTACCATTAAGGGGAAAAATAATAACAGATTTAACAAAAAATGGATTACAACAGAAATAAAGGATTGAATCGAGCAAAGTGACAAAGCATGAATAAATATTAAGAACAACAAAACTAATGACCAATATAAAACAGCCTAGAGAACACTAAGAAATGAAGTCACAAATGTAATTCGCAGAGCAAGGAAAATCTTTTATTCAAACAAAATTATTCAATACAATAACTCCATGAATTGAACATGAAGATGATTAACGAAATCATTGGTCACAAGCAGAAATTATCCGTTGATGATGCAATTATACAGAATATTAAACAATTAAATTCTAATGGCTTTAACGATTATTTTTCAAATTTCGTGTCCAAGCTTCAGGATACACATGGTCAACAGTTTAATAATTTTAACTCCCCTATCACATCTCCTCACACACTTAGCACTTATACCTCCTCAAGCAGCTGCTTGCCACAGAGGTCTGACAGGAGCCTGTCAGTTTAATACGCCACGGTAGAGGGATCTACCTACAAACAATTTTCCTCCCTGATATAACACCTTTAGAAGTACACAATATTATTATTATGAATTTTGATTGTAAAAAAAAACTTCTGGCATTGATAATATCAGATATTCAGATCTCCAATTTTGTGGATTTACACTCTTAGAGCGGCTCTCTAAATTACTAAATGGAATTTATAATACCCACATACTGAACTTAAAATTTCAATTATTAGACCATTTTACAAGTCAGGATCAAAGATGCAGATGATAATACAGACCAATTTCTATATTGCCAGCAATTGAAAAAATAATGGAAAGGCATATTGCTAATGTGCTTCTGGATTACTTAGAAAATTATCAGCTTATTCCTAAAAATCAATTTGGCTTCCAAAGAAACACGAACATTAAATTTACTGGAAAAAATTTCTGATGAAATCAATGCAAGCCTAGGGCAACATTGTGGGAGCATTATTCTTTGATTTCTACAAGGCATTCGATATATTAGATCATAAGATCTTGCTTAATAAACTGCATAACTTAGGAATTAGGGGGTAGTTATTTTATTTCATTCAAAATTACTTAAAAGATAGACTTATTGTTACAAAAATTAGAAACGTCACTCGCGAAGTCAAACAAGATCGCTACGGAGCGACCCAAGGCTCTATATGTTGGGAACATTACTTTTCCTGACCTATATCAATATCAACAACCTAAAGATCAACTCATCTATCTACTTGTATGCTGATGATACTGATGCTAATAGTGACGTACAAAAAGATTTCGATATTATTTCAATATGGCTACAAAATAATTGTACATATTTAAACACAAACAAGTCTAAGGCCATATACTTTTATCTACCTAATATCTCAATTCCTGATACCAATCAAATTTTACACAATTCACTTAGTTGCCTAACAAATCTGGACACTAACATTTCAAGTAATTGCAAGTGCAATGATATTATTGAAAGAGTTTCATCAGGGAAGTATCTAGGTCTGATTGTTGATTTATTCAGGTGGAAGAAATATATAAATCATGTTTGTGGCAAATTAAGATATGCTCTGTAATTTGGTCCAGACTCCGTGCTATCTTATCATTAAATGTCTGTCAAATGGTTTATCATGAAATTGGAATATCAGCCATAAGCTATGATTTAATTATTTATGATAAAACTTACAATTCACATATAGCTAAAATAAGAAACATTCAAATTACAATTGTTAGACATTGTACCAACCATTACAAAAATAAACTCCTGAAAATCAATATGGGCTATGCTGTTATGAATATATTACCTGTCAATCAATTATATAAATATAAATTAATATTTATAAATTCAAGATTAATCATAATAAAAATACTAGATATAAATCTAAAATTAAATACAAATTACCACATTTTAGGAACAATCATGGGAAAAATTCTAGAAATTATGAAATTCCCTCTGTGTTCAACAGCATCTCTGAGGAGTTATTAAATTAAAAAAAATTAGAGACGTTGAAAAAGTTTTCAGGATATGGCTTCTGGGAAATATTTGAAAACTGTTTATTCTGTGGTACCTGTTAAATGTAATATTGAGTTCATTTAAAAAATTATAACTGTTAAATGTAATATTGAGTTTATTTAAAAAATTATAACTGTTAAATGTAATATTGAGTTTATTTAAAAAATTTTAACTGTTTATTGCATATTGTATTTGGATTTATGTGGACAAACGTTTTAGCTTCGTGAGACTTAATTAAAAAAGTTATGGAAAATAAAGGCAATTATGAATTATTATGAAAATTTAATATTTATTTACCTTTTGATATTTAGACTTGTTTTTATTCTATGGGTCCTCTACACACATTGTTGTTTTTTTTCAGTTTAACATTTGTTGACTTTTTTTACCCTGACATTTTATACTTTTTTTTATGTGCCTGGTTTTTATACGTAATGTTTGTTAAAAACTTTTCTTTCTTGTTGTGTCTTTTCCTGCATAATAGTTTGGTTCTTTCTAGGGTTAGTTATGGTAGTGAAACTTGGACGCTGTGTAAACAAGATAACAGGAAACTAGATGCTTTTGATTCTAGATGCTTACGTAGTATCTTGGGTATTAGGTGGTTTAACTTTGTAACTAATGATGAGGTTAGGCAAAGGAGTTTGCAATCTCCTTTAAGCAGCATATTGTGCAGAGAGAGAGAAAGACTCCTCTGGTTTGGCCGTATTGCCCGTATGGATAATTATAGATTAGCGATTAGGGTTATGAACAGTGTGCCTAAAGGCCTCAGAAAGAGGGATACCTAAGATGCGTTGGGCAGACAATGTCAAATTCGACCTTGTTTGAATTGGTGTACAGTTGCATGATGCAGCAGATTTAACTCAGGAGAGATGTCTTTGGAGAACTAAATTGCATGGTCTGGTTGGACCTCCGTAGCCGATGGCTGCTTGAGGATGATGATAATGATGTGTCTTTTCCATTTCCATTGCTTTTAAATTTGGTTGTGGGTTCGATTCATTTTATCTTTTATTTATTTTCGTTTGACGTAACATAGCCTTGGTTGCTCCTGCGTCATAAATCCCCAAACAACCGACCCCCCCTCCCAGAATCCTTCATGAGTTCAGATCTGCTCTTGTGGGCATTATTACCTCTAAAACATAATCAAGGGCTTCGTCAATAGTATCAGAATGAGTTTATACGGCTGTTAAGGATGTTCCTATGTCTTGTTGAAATATCCTGTCGCCCAATTCCATCCCTTCGATTATACCGTAGGAACTCATGCTCTCATACGCAACACATAATCTCGTTATTAATACACTTGCTGTTACTCAGTCACGACACAATATTTCCATACGACATTTATTTATATTTCTGAAAACCATTTTGAGTTATGTGCAATTTTGATCATTATCCTTTAATTCTGAAAACCACGATATTAGATTCCTAGAGATGCATTTTCATGGTTCTTGAGATATATAAATATTCGAGTTGTTCGTAGAGAACGAAATTCGTTATTTTACAATTCTGGGGTCCCGATTGATCATGGCAGTCATGAGACCTATCGATAGAAAAACAGCCAGTCGCCTCCCCCCCCCCCATCTCACTTTCTCCGACTGTGGCGCCTGGAAGGCTGCCCTAATTACCGGCTTCCGAGAGTCCTTTCGGCAGGTCACTTTTAGGATTAGTAAGCTGAAGCTGGGTGCTGCTGGAGAAAAAAAGATGACCCATGAGCCACTGGGGCAAACGAAGCATTCTCGAAAGAAAAAGAGAGAAAGGAAATTTTTTCGAGGAGAGACGAGAAAGTAAAGTTCTCTCTCGGCAATTGGAGTTACGGGGTTTCCAAGTTTTTTGTGGAAGTTTTCCGAAGGTGTTGAAAAACGAAGGGCTCTACATCTCCACTGGCTCGATTCCTTTACTGAAGCTTTCTCGGCATCAATAATAACCGACAAATGGGAAGAGAACGAACTACATTTTCAATGATCACTATTTCTCTAGTAAAGTTTTACCTTGCTATTTTTATTTCTGAATGAACCGGGCATAATTTTATTGTACTTCTGTCCTCACAAGAAACGGAATCCAGTCTTTGCGATTTGATCTTATCATGAGCTGAGATGAAAGATCTGCTCGTTTGCTATTGATGCTAAATGAGATTGATGCTATTGAAGCTAATTGTATCCAATCATAGTTGAACATTCACAATCATTAGCCAGTTTCAATATGCATAAAGAATTATGTGCTTTACTGCAGATTCAAATAACACAAATGTTCAGAAGAGATTCGCAACAGAAACAAATGCTCCTTTCTTTAACTTCATGATATTTCCACGTACCTTTCCAGTGCACACATTTTTTTTCTTCTATATTCCTGCATTTATTTTAAGAACGTGCCTTTCCTTCAGAATGTTTAACAAGTTTGATTCCCTTGGTTCTTATTTTGTTTGTTTTAGTTTTAAATTGTTTTTGTTTTTTACTAAGACTTTATATGACTAGTTTTATTTTCCTTTGAGTTGCATAAACACCTTAAATCTTTTTCCTCTTAAGCTGTATCTTCAGAAAACATTTTAATACAAAATATTAATGAATACATCTTAATTAGCTCGTAGGAAAAAACACATTTGGTAACAGTTGCTGCCGATGTTTCAAAAAATATCTCTGTGCATCCATTTAAACCTAAAGAATGATCTTGTTGTTGGCTGGCTAGTCCCTAATCTGCCGTTAATTCCCCCCAGAGGGAGAAAGAGGCAACTGCTTCTTCCTCCTCTCCGTTTGTTGATCACGTTCTCTTTTCTCAGCTGTTGTTCGGAGTTCTGTTTCAAGTTGCCTTACCTGAAAACTCTTCGCCATAATTAAGCTGCGAAGGCACTTTCCACAGCGGGAGTAGCAACGGAAGAATGCGGTCGGGAGGCTGGCGTGTCGCTGACGGGATGATGCAAGTCGGGATGCTAATGATGTCCCAGGACGAGTGGCGAGAAAGGGGCAAACTGAAGAGCAGGAGAATCCGCCCCGAGGTGAGGAGGCCGTCAGGTCGGGTTGACTCGCCAGAGGGGCTGCCGCGGTGATGGGCTTTGTCAGTTGGTGCCATGCAGATCTTGTTAGGACAGAGGATTGTGTGGCGAGGTGGCGAGTGACGTCGGGCAGCAATTAGGGAAGCACGTGGCCAGGCAGCTGGGGCTGGTGACAGCACGAGGCAGGATTATGCATGTCAAATGGACTCTGCAGTGCGTGTGGGTCAGGCGAGGAGAGAAGCAGACAAACCATCCTCGCGTAAGCTGCTGCAAGTGGTTAGGATACTCTCGAAGGGTACGCCTCACCATGCAGATCACAAACTGCGAATCTTGTCTGCATCAGCCCGGGAAAGAGGAAAAGAATTACAGGAGAAGTAGCGTTACGTTTTGAGGAGGAACGTTTCACTTCTGACGACGGATGCGTTGTCGTCCACCGTCGTCGTTGCGTAGACCGACAGATGATGCCGTAGATCCACATCTTATGAGAGACTGTTCCGGAGGCACCGCAGCGAAGCGGAACAAGCTGGCAAACTCGGAACCTGCAATCATCATGGCGACAGAATAAAGTCATCGTAGTAAATAGCTAAGTCACAAATGGACGAGAGACAGATTTCGGTTGGATTGTTTTACCTCTGAGCGGCACTTTTTTGCACATCATGGACTAAATGGCCAGGTCACAAGGACTCTGAAGGCTCAGAGAAGGTTGGGGGAGGGGACTGCTGGAACAGCTGTTGGGAGACTATGGTAGCCTCCCATCAAGGCCTTCCAGCGTGTTCTTTAACGTACACAGGGTATGACTCTCCCGCACACGGAGCCACGACTTAACGTCCCATCCGACGGACTGCGGCCTTTCCAAGCCCATCGGTGTCCCCTACTGACCGTGGGCAGGGCGGGGTTTCTCGTCCCCGACGAGAGACAGATAAAAAAGATTAAGGCCTTTTCGGAAAATATTTGAAATATTTTCGAAAAGGCCTCAATTCTTTCTAAAGAAGAAAATTCTTTTCTGAAGATTTTTCTGAATAGCCGGCCAGCGTCATGATTTCCCAAATATTAATTCAGTCCCCGAAATTTTTGATCATAGTAGTACATTCAAGGTGCGCTTGAAAAATTTAAGATATTTTTTCGTTAATTTTTTTTCCTAATTTCATTCTCTTTCTGAGTGATACTCCCAGAATCAATCTCAGACCTCTTTTTTGATAAGAATCTTCCGTTTTCATCCAAACTGGATGTTTCCCTTCGTGTAAGTTGAACTGATTTCCCTCTCTGAGCAGCAGCTACGTTTGCTCTTTTCTTTCCTTCTGGTGCTTGAACGAGAAAATGTTTCGAAACTACAAATTCGTTATGGAAGATAACACCAAGAATTTATGCATGTCATTGATGTTTTCAAATTTATGCACAGTAAATAGCTATGTCATTTTTTTCATTACGGTAAAGACATACTAAGAGTGCTGGCACCTGTGGGAAAGCAAAAAAATACGCCCCCTTTTTCTCTAAATTCTCAAAACCTAAGATTTTCTTCCAGATATACTTATTTATTCAAGATCTTGTATCACCTATAAATTGTTTAATAATCACTATTTTTACGAGCATTTCCTTTTCTTTTTTTTTGGGGTGAAATGGTTTAAGTGCTTTTGAATTTTGTGCTCCTGTTTTATCAGCTTTTGGCAACAAATGCTCATCTCTGCACTCCCTGTAGTACACTATTGCATTAAGCTTTGATAGATTTGCTACTTTTATCAGAGTAGCCACTGCATTCTACTGAGGTAAGCTGCTCTTGTTCGACATGATACTTCTCTTTTTCATGCAAGCCTACATTAGTTCTGAAACATACACTTATGTAGTTGTGTGGCCTGAATTCCTACAAGCATCCGAGACGAGAGACGAAGTACTTCCTTTACCTGTTTCAATCCTTCGTCTCCTTCTCACGGATACCACGCAGAAGTTTTTTTTATTTTTAAAAAGGACGGAGATAGCTTAGAAGATCTATGAGCTTGTCCTGGTTTCTCATATAGCATTCACAACCATGCCATACTGGAACTCGAACCCAGACCCCGGCAGCTGTAGTGCCACCGCGAACCACGCTATACCACTGCGCTACCGTTGCGGTCCAAAGATTTGAAGAGAGAGCTTCGTGATGCGCTGATCCTTGGCTATATCGTGCAACGATATAGCCAAATAATATAAGTCAGTTATCGTGCCCTATATAGCCTATCTAATCTAATAGTTATCGTGCCCTATATAGCCTATCTAATCTAATAGTTATCGTGCCCTATATAGCCTATCTAATCTAATAGTTATCGTGCCCTATATAGCCTATCTAATCTAATAGTTATCGTGCCCTATATAAAACCTATCTAATCTAATAGTTATCGTGCCCTATATAGCCTGATAAGTCAGTTATCGTGCACTAAACTGACTCCAAATGTTTGCTTAGGGTTCAAGTTTTCATAATGCAGTAATCGCACATTCTGTGGGAGAAGGGGGCCAAGATACAAATTAGAGATGAGTACCAAAAGCAATCTGAATAGCCATTTAAGGAATTATTCTTCCACACTTGAATGTTCCACCCATTGCGGATCAATATTTAACGTGAGGCCGAAATTTGATGCAGAAAATGAAAAGAAAATATTTGGTATAGACATCTCAATTTTGAATTAAGCGAATAATATGCCATGTGGTAACAATAGGATGTCTCGTGTATGCAGTAGAGATTGATACTCGGCTCCTGGAATATATAAAAAAAATGGCTTTTACAGAAAGGAAGCGGTGATGTCTCAGGCAAACTGCAAAGAAGAACAGAGTTCAAACAGGTAGAATCTCATTTTGAAGTTGCGTGAATACACTATACGTACTTTTTGATTCCTAATCAAGGCGTCCGTTTATTATTGTTTTGAATTATTATTGAATTTAAATCAGATACCAAAAGAACTGAAACGAAGGAAATCTTAATTACTAGGTACCATTTGATCCCTAGCCCCAAATCCACTGACCAAAAGCGAGCTGAACGGAAATGTAGCGATCAACTGAAGGCCATTTTAATGCTTTGATTCTTAGTTTGGTCCGCAGCAAGACACAGTGGTAGTTCTATTAGAACACACCAAAACATTTTATTGTTTTCGAGAGGGAAAATGGGGAACATCAGTAAGAGTTAGGAATAGTAACTAAGATTGTCAGAGTGAAGTTTCAAACGCCTCAAAAGCTAGAAAGAGACGTTAAATCTATCTTATCAATCTATGCTAAGAATAAATACAAATAGACTAATGTACGTTTCGAAGATTTCGAATACGTGCATTACTCTATTTGTTCTTAGCCTCACTGGTGCTTTGTGACCTTTCACGTAACACCGTCTCGTAACTCTCATGGGGTTGCATCTCTTTCGACTGTTGGAGAATTAAACTGAGTGGGCAAATTATTATATATACCTACCTAATAAACTGATCCACCTTTTGCTCTTATAACAGCAGCCACACGTCTTGTTAAGGACTCAATGAGGTGTTGAAAACACGGAGGTGTTATTGGCGCTCATGAAGCGAAGATCGCCTGTCATAGAGCATCCACAGTTGCAGGTGAGGGTTGTCAGGCTCGAACAGATCTTTCCAATTCGCCCCACAAATTCTCAATGGGGTTGAGGTCTGGCGATCGAAGGGGACATTCGAGTGTGGTAAACTCACTTGAATGCTCCTGGAACCAACGGTCGCCACTCGGGAAGTATGCGATGTGGTGTTGTCCTGTTGAAAGATGGCGTCATGGTGCGGAAAGATAATCATTACGAACGGGTGTAGATGGTCAGTGAGGATGTTCACATACCTTTTGCAGTGACGGAGATGACGGGTACAAGAGGTCCCAAGGAAGCCCATGCAAACGGACCACAAACTGTTACACCGCCTCCACCTGCCTGTATGACCCAACTTGGCAAGCTGGGTCCATCGCTTTGTGTAGTTTACGCCACACCCTCCCATCGGCGTTATAGAGTTGAAATTGTGATTCGTGAGACCAGATGATGTGTCCAATCCTCTGCACTCCAGTTATGATAGGCCTTTGCAAACTGCAGCTTAATCTTTCGGTGCCTTGCAGTCAACAAAAGGACACAATGTGGACATCGACTGCCATAGCCCATTTTTTTCCATGTCACAATAGATATTCTTTGTGCATAAGCTTGTGGACGCGCCCTCATTCAATTCCGATGTTATATGTTCCACGGTAGCCATGTGATTACTTGTAATGATGTGGGACAGTCTGCACTCACCCCGAGAGTTAATTGCACGTTTCCATCCACTTTCTCCATCTGGTTGGAAGTTTTGCCGTGTTTCACATAGTCTAGGTATACACATGCGACGGTCAGATGTGGAAATCCCAACAGCCCAGCAATTGTGGTGATTGAACAACCGGCCTTCCTCGCATCTACTATCTGGCCACGGTCAAACTCATTTACTTCGCTGCCTTTACTCATGATTACTTTTCCATGACTAGTTTCCAATGCATAGAGACCTATTTTATTTATAGGCATTGCCGGTTTCAGCGTCCCACGTGACTGGACGCGATACTTCTGCTTTGCATATTGTTATCGGGGTGTACATAACAATTTGTCCGTTCAGTGTACTTCAAATAATTTCACTTCGTGATGTGGAAAATTGTTATTCTTTATCAAAAGATATCCTGTGGCATTGTCCAAACGAAATTTTACACAATGAAGCAATTAAGTGTCTTAAAGGAGGAAAAAGTCCAGGTTTAAAGATTTAAGTAAACGAGAGTGCCTGGATATCAAGAGACAAAATTTCTAATAGAGGGCGTCACTTGTATTGGCAAGACTAAAGTATCCGAGGAGTGAAGTCATCACTTTCCAACCTGTCCATTAACAAGAGATCCTTTTTTCACCCAGTTCATTGATAACCAGGCGATACTCTTCTCACCCGATCATTGATGATAAAATGATCCATATCCCCATACACCCCATTCATCGCCAGGTGGTTATCATCGAACCCAACTCATTAATGACGAACGGATCATGATCACATCTAACCTATTGATGTCTAGGTGATTCTCATCCCTCACAGCCGATATATTTTTAAATTTTTTTAATTACGAATTTTCCACGTCACATGGTTTTCCTCAATGCAAAAATTTATAAAGAAATTATTTTTTTCCCTTCATTTATGTTGAAACAGTCTTCGTCACTTAGATTTCGTTGTACCATCACTTTCTTTATTCCTTCGATCCAAGAATGTTTTCGGTCTTCTTCTTCTCTTCTTCTTTCAGGGAGTTTTTTCTTCTTCTCTTCTTCTTTCTAGAATCATTTTAAGAGTTCTCCCTTCACTCATACGTTTCGCATATCCATACCATCCTAATTGTTTCTTCTCAATCGTTTCAATAACAATCTCCAACTTCTATTAAAGCTCTGTTGTCTTCATTTCTAATCCTTTCTAATCTTGATAAACGCCGTGAAAAATCCATTTCCACAGAAAATAACTTATTTTGTTGTCGTTTCTTCACTTGCCATGTTTCTGCTCCACATAGAATGATGTTCTGTACAATTGCGTAAAGTTTTTTAATTATGATTTTACACCATAAGACTGGATTCAGCAATCCTACAGTTTTTTTTACCGTCTATGATTCTCTTTTTAATTTCTCCGGTTGATGATCCATCAGTTTAACCCCCTCGGTGTGAGCGCCTGTACGTGGTGAGGGGGACCACCCTGTGAAGGTTCCCGCTGGCTCGGTTACCTTCGCAGGGTCCTAAACGCTCGCCCGCGTGTTTGCCGTTCGCGGAGACCCGTGTCCCGGGAAAGGAGGATCCTGGTAGTTGCTTGGGGGTCCCCGTCTTCTCTCCTCAGCTCATGACTGGCGTGGTCCCCATTGGCCGTCTTGCCATTGGGGAGCCTGTCTGTCGCGGGGCTGGGCAGCGGATTCCGGGGCCTCTGCTATACACTGCTTTGGCCTCTGCTTCCGGTAAACGGGAGCTCCTGGGGTGGCCCCCCCAGGAGCAATCGGCTGGTGGGCAGGTCTTGCTAGGGTCAACCGTGCAGAGCGGTGAGTAACCTTGCCCACGGTCCGGGTACAGGTTTACAAGTTTCCTCACAACTTCTTTTCCTTTTGTAGTTATCCTTTCTTTGTGAGGCCAGTTTGGCCATTCATAATTTTTATTAGTTTACGCTTTGTTTGATTTGTGTAGAACGTTTTTGTTCTGCACATTTCTCTTTTTATTTTCCTTATATTTAATTGTGAGGGCTTGGCTCACTGTCTGTGTGGGTATAGTGCCTGCGTAGCCCTGGCGCCCGACTGGGCGTCCCCTTGTTGGGCTCCGTGGAGGGTGGGGACAGCGGGCACTGAACCACACAAAAACAAACATGCGAGTTAATGAGGAAAATGAGATCACCGCCAACAAGAGGGCTCGACATGAACCCCCGTCTTCTTCTTCGTCTACGTTATCACCGCCGTCGTCTTCTGTGTCTGTGTCTTCGTTCCCAAAGTTCCTGATCATCCACTCCACGGGTGATCAGGTACTTGGGGACATGTCCCCATTTTTCGTTAACAAAGGTTTGAAAGGTCTTGCGGGAGAACCGAAATCCGTTAAGCGCCTACGATCTGGTGACTTACAGGTTGAGACCGCTTGTTCAAAACACTCCGAACTGCTCCTGAAAGTAAAAGATATTGGTGGGGTGGCTGTCGAAGTCACTCCCCATAAAACTTTGAATTCCTCTCGGGGTGTGATCACCGAGTGGGGCCTCCTCAAAGTCACTGAGGAGGAGATCCTCTCGGAGCTCACACCTCAAGGAGTAACAGCGGTCCATCGAGTTTCGACACGTCGTGATGGGAAATTAACACCCACACGGGTGTTAATTGTTACATTCAACACGCCACGCCTGCCTACTTCCATCAAGGCAGGTTATTTACATTGTGAGGTTCGGCCGTATATCCCAAACCCTCTGCGCTGTTTTCAGTGTCAGATATACGGTCATGCCCGCACAGCATGCAGGGGCAAGCCCACCTGTGCTCGCTGTGGCAGTAAGGATCATCTCGATCCTGACTGCACAGCTGAAAAGGCATGCTGCGTGAACTGTAGTGGCGAACATCCGGCGTACTCCCGCGACTGTCCGAAGTGGAAAGAGGAAAAGGAGGTACAACGCCTCAAAGTCGTGAATAACATCTCGTATGCTGAGGCGAGAAAGCTTGCTGCACCGCCAACCCCACCTGGCAAGGTTTCCTATGCCAGTGCAGTCATTGGAAAGCCCATCGTTCCAATGACTTCGGTTGCGGTGCAGACAGACATCAGTGTACCACCTACTGAGTCTTTCTCGCCAGCTGCGAAATACCTCCTTACGCAGGCGAGACCGAGGGTGGTGTCGACTTCGACAACAACCCCGGTTTCCATTCCTGCAGTTCAGCCTTCCACCTCCACCGGAAGGCCTCCTCCTTCCCGTCCTCAGACAGCACGACCTTCAAAACCGAAGGGGCCCCCACCGGGGCCAAAAAAGAAAATTACAGCGCCACAAAGGGCGGTCACTGATCCATGCCCCTCGGACGATTCCGAGGACATGGATACCGACCGCCCCCTATTCACTAAACCGTCCTCCGCGGCGGTTAAGTTGAAGAGGAATTCGTCGTCCGCCCACTCTTCTAAGTCCTGAGATGGCCACACTCCTACAATGGAATTGTCGTGGATTCCAGAGGAATCTTGACGACATCAAGGCCCTCCTTCAGGCACACCAGCCCATCTGTGTGTGCCTGCAGGAGACATACTTGCAGCCAGTCACAGATCCCACGATCCGGCACTTTTCACTTGTTCGCCGGGACCGGGATGGAGATGGTCCAGCTCGCGGGGGTGTCGCCATCCTCGTGAGCAACCATTCTCCGTTCCAGGTCGTACCACTAACCATCAACTTAGAGGCGGTAGCCATCCGTCTCTTCGTGGGGTTCTCGCTGACTGTCTGCTCTGTATATCTTCCACCTGGGAGCATCGTCTTCCAGGAAGACCTTGATGATCTCGTCTCGCAGCTGCCGTCCCCCTTCCTCATTATGGGGGACCTCAACGGACACAGTCCACTTTGGGGCAGTGCTGACACCAACGGGAGGGGTGGGGTCCTGGAGCAGTGGCTCCTGGATCCTTCTCTCTCCCTGTTGAACACCGGTGTCAGTACTTACTTTCACTCCCCAACCCGCACTTTCACTGCCATTGACCTCACCATCTGCTCCTCCTCGATCCTTCCACTCTTTACATGGGAGGTCGAGGACAACCCGTACGGAAGCGATCACCTCCCCGTGGTGTGCACCATCTCCCGTGGGGGGCCTTGCAGCCCTTCACGCGTCTCACGGTGGAGGCTCGATCGGGCTGACTGGGGTGGTTTCATGCTGCTCTCTGAGCTCGACGACCACTCTGTCAGCCAGGAGCCAATCAATGTGGCAGTAGCGGAGATAACGGACTGTATCGTAGATGCAGCTGCATCAACGATTCCTCAAACTTCTACACGGTTTCCTCGCTTTCCGAAACCGTGGTGGAATCCAGAATGCACCGCAGCTCGTAAGGCTCAGAACAAGGCTTGGGGGGTGTTTCGGAGATATCCGACGTCCCCCAACCTTGAAAATTTCAAACGCGCCAGGGCGAAAGCACGTTTCGTCTGACGCCAGAGCCAAAAGGAATCTTGGATCAAGTATACATCTTCTATCACCCGCACGACTACTTCTAAGGTCGTGTGGGATAAAGTCCGGAAGATGAGTGGGAACTACACGTCCCACTCGTTATCGATCCTGGAGCACAATGGACAGGCAATTGCTGATCCCAAAGCAATTGCCGACACTCTGGGGGAGTCGTTCTCTTCCATCTCTTCGTCTTCCTCTTACTCCCCCGAGTTTCTGGCCCAGAAGGGCAGGGCGGAGCGCTCTCCGCTGTCTTTCCACTCGAATGGCCTGGAGCCTTACAACAGGCCATTCACAGCGGAGGAGCTTCGCCTTGCTCTGCACTCTTCTCGTGCCTCTGCTGTAGGGCCGGACAATGTCCATTATGCCATGCTCCAACATCTCTCACCATCGAGTAAGGATCGGCTGCTCCATCTCTTCAATCGCATTTTTCTCGAGGAGCAGTTTCCGGACTCCTGGCGGGAGGCCATCGTCTTGGCCTTCCCCAAGCCAGGCAAAGATCCCAAGATTCCTTCCAATTATCGTCCCATCGCATTGACGAGCTGCGTGTGCAAGGTGTTGGAAAGAATGGTAAATGCCAGACTCATCTGGTATTTAGAACATCACAACCTTCTTTCCAACACCCAGTGTGGCTTTCGCAGGCAACGGTCAACTCTTGACCATCTGATACGCCTCGAATCGGCTATCAGAAACTCATTTTTACGTAGAGAGCACCTGGTGTCAATTTTCTTCGACATCGAAAAAGCGTACGACACGGCTTGGAGATTCGGCATTCTTCGTGACCTCCACAGTTTCGGCTTAAGAGGTCACATGCCGATCTTCATCTCCAACTTCTTATCGACACGCTCTTTTCGTGTCCGTGTCGGTAACACTCTGTCGCGGCCGTACCCCCAAGAACAGGGGGTGCCACAAGGCTGCGTTCTGAGTGTTACGCTTTTCGCTGTCAAGATTAATTCCATAACTAGACAACTTCCTCCATCAGTAGGCAATGCCCTCTATGTTGATGACTTTAGCATCTTTTGCTCTTCGTCCAGCATGAGGGTCATTGAAAGACAACTGCAAATTGCCCTGAACAATCTATCGGTTTGGGCGACGGCAAACGGGTTTCGGTTCTCCCCACAGAAGACCGCTTGTGTGCACTTTTGCCACAAGCGTAATCTTCATCTGGATCCCGAGCTGCGGCTCGGGGGTAACATCATTCCAGTTGTGGCGGAGACCAAGTTTCTCGGTCTCATATTCGATCGGAAATTGACCTTTTTACCACACATACGTCATCTCAGGTCCAAGTGCACGCGGGCATTGAACATCGTCAAGGTCCTCTCCTCCCTCTCTTGGGGGGCGGACCGATGTTCTTTGCTCCGCCTATACCGTGCACTTGTCCGATCGAAACTGGACTACGGATCCCAGGTGTACGACTCGGCCCGGGATTCGGTGGTGAAGGTGCTGGACCCCCTCCATCACCAGGCTCTCCGTGTTTGCACGGGAGCCTTCCGCACCTCACCGGTCCAGAGTCTTTACGTTGAGACCGACGAACCTTCTTTATCTCTTCGCCGTCAGCAGTTGTCCCTACAATATGCGTCTAAATTGCGATCCCTGCCTGGCCATCCCACTTGGGACTGCGTTTTCAGTCCGAAGTGGGAAATGCTTTACACTAATCGGCCGACTGCCATTCGTCCTTTTGGTTTGCGTGTCCGAGGCTACCTCAGAGACATCAACACCAGTCTCGATAGCATCGCACAGTCGACAGCTGAGCCACTTCCACCTTGGCTCGCTGTTTCCCCTTCCTGCGATTTTTCCCTGTGCAGGACGGGGAAGGCCTTTACACCCGACTGTGTGTACCGGCAACTCTTTGCCAGCCATCGTGCTGAGCACCCGGACTTCTTGCCTGTCTTTACAGATGGCTCGAAGTCCGGCACTTCGGTGGGATCAGCCATGGTCTGCTGTGATGTAATCATTGCAGACCAGATCCCACTGCAGTGTTCCATCTTCACTGCAGAGTTGCACGCTATCAGCCTCGCCTTGGACCACGTGGCGACTAAGCATCATCGTCGGTGTGTGCTTTACACCGACTTGCTTAGCTCGCTACAGGCTTTGATCTCGGTGAGGCATCGGCCTCACCCTGTTCTTACTAAGATCCGCCAGCAGCTACATCGTCTGGCAGCCACCACCACCATCCATTTCTGTTGGGTGCCCGGTCACGTCGGTATCAGGGGCAATGACTTGGCAGATGCTGCTGCCAAGTCAGCCACGCCCCTGTCCGACTCTCCGTTGCCGGTTCCATATCTGGATTTCCGGCAGCGTTTTACCATCGAGCTCCGGGCACGGTGGCAGAGATCTTGGTCGGAACAGCTTACAAACAAGCTCTTTGAGATCAAACCTCTCATCAAACCATGGCAGTCTTGTTACCGCAGGAATCGCAAGGAGGAAGTTGTACTTGCTCGGCTCCGCTTAGGTCATTCGTTTATTACTCATTCGTTTCTCTTACGGGCGGACGACGTACCTAAGTGTGAGTTTTGTGACACCATTTTAACCATCAAACACATTTTAATATCGTGTCCATGTTTTAACTTTGAACGGCGTTTGTTTTTTAATTTTCATGATTTTACGTCCGAGCCCCTTACACTCGGACATTTGTTAGCTGATCATTGTTGTTTTAACGCTGTCTTTAAATTTTTACTATTTACAGGTTATTTTACTCGTCTATAATTTTACTCTACTGATTGTTTACACCTGATTACTTTTATTTTTACAAAATATTTCTACATTTGTTTATTGTTATTCACTGCTTGTTATTTTATTATTCTACATTTGTCTCCTTCAATTCCTAGTTTATTTTTAATAATTGGTTGAGGGTTCCATGACTTTTATCTTTTTACATCTTGGACATTCGTTTGGCGCATTATAGCCGTAGCTGCTAATGCGCCATTAAACCCTAAACAACCAACCAACCATCAGTTTAAACTATTGATTCTAGATATTTAAAATTGTCTTTCGGGTTTATTATGATCATGAATTATTATATTGATTACACGAATAGGTCACTTTGTCCCACCCAGCTTATATGTGAAAAGTTCCCATTCTTCTCCCCTGAGCCCTTACTTGCAGATCCATTCTTTCAAGTAAATCAGTTAGAAACTACAAGTTATTTCTTCAGCTTCAATTGGGTGTTCTTTTCCTGCTCTCTTGTCCATGATTAAAATTCCTGTTCCTTCTGCAGGGAGTGTAGCAGTGACCTCCATCTCTGCCAAATCAGAAGGCTGGATCTCCCGGGAAGCGGTGATAGCGGACGGAGACAGTTCTCAGCGTCATCCGTACGAGATCCGCAAGGTGGACGGCGTCGCGGAGCACAGTTTGACTCGAGAACAATCCTTGCGGAAGAAACACCGACGTAACAGAACCACCTTCACCACGTATCAACTGCACGAGCTGGAAAGGGCTTTCGAGCGCTCTCACTATCCAGACGTGTACAGCAGAGAGGAGCTGGCTGTCAAAGTCAATCTGCCTGAGGTCAGAGTTCAGGTAAGTGATTGCAGAGTCTTTGCGGTGTGATTGTATTAATATTTCGAAACAGCGGCACCCACAACAATGATCAATAGAAACTTAAAAAAATCAGAAGAATTACCTTTAAAATCAATATTATTAATCTAGTAGGCCTACTTGGAAAGAGCAATTTTCCAAGCTTTAACATCCACCCATTGATGGCAACAACATAATACGAATGCAGGTGGTCTACCAACGGCTCTATGATGCATTTTAAAATAGCATTAAATATATTTCATCTAAAGGATTTCAAACTTACATTCGCTTAATATATAATTCGGACTTTTGTTTTTATTTTTATGTTATTGCCAAAATGAACTGTTTAAGATATCCATCATTTAACTTTCTCTAGACTGCACCCAAACATCGTTTATTGTGACAGAGACATTTCAATGTTTCCATTCAAATCTAAATAATTTCTTGGCTGTTTACAACATCCTAGCAGAAAAAAATTTAGTGAAATCAAATTTGGAGAACGGCTTAACTCTGGAAAGTAATAAGGACTACTTTCTAAACATTCAATCTGTTTGTAAAAATATAAATTTATTGAAATGTAGGCAAGAAAGGTAATATATTTTAAATGAAGTTCCTCTGTGAAAAACAAGATACAGTATTTTGTTTGAAATTCTTGATACATGAAAATTTCTTTCAGTATAATAATAATAAAAATGTAATTCTACATTGAATAAAATTTGTTTTTTTAATGCAGAAAAGATTTTATTTAAATTTTAGACTCTTTCGCTGACTTCTTATTTTTAGTTTCTATACATGGAGACTTTCATTTTTAATCATTTGATATTACGACAATTAACGTCGAGAGTTAATTGCACGTTAAATTCAAGTGATTTAATCATTTGAATATCCTTAATTTTAGTCTGCAAACAATGCGCCCTCTTATGCTTATCGATGCATGTTGAGATTAGTAGATATTGCTTGAAATGGAAAAGGCATGGAAATAAGGTACTTATAGTAATTTGTGGACTCCAAAGTTCCAAAAAACACAGTTTAAGAAACGTTGGTTTATTGGCCACCTACTGATTTTATACTTCCTTGTTGAACCTGTATTCAGTTTCGGAGGAAGTGTTTCAAGGTCCTTTAAGCTATAATTCCGTCAACATATCTCAAGAAATCTTCCTCCTTCACATGTTAAAGCTTTAATTCTCGAATGATGAAAGAATTCTCAATACCTTCACCTAAAACTCAGCTCTCGATATTCCTTCAAATCAGCTGCTTGCCACAGAGGTCTGACGGCAGCCTGTCAGTTTATAAGACACTAGAAGGTCTGTGAGGATGACGGGACCTCAGCAGAAAAACAAATCAAGCATCCATGCCTTATCCGGGGCTCGAACCCAGGTCCCTTTGATCAGTAGTCAAGCGTGTTAACCACTCGGCCTAGCTTATAAGAATAATGAAAACTGAAAGGAATTAAACGGTACCTAGATTGTCTGGAAGCAAATGTTTTACTGTACCTAATCTGAAACTAAGCCTTCTCTTTTGTCACCGCTCTTCCCAGATCCACTCCCTCTCCGATAATCTCCCAGTAACAAAGCAGAAAAGACTTTATTCAGGAGAACGCCCCCTATCGACCTCCCAAACTATCGACAAAATTTTTACAACTTTCATTCGGACAAATTTCCGTCGAACTCGTTTCTGTCGAACAAATTTCCGTTTCGAACAAGTTTTTGTCGAACAAATTTCCGTTTCGAACAAATTTCCGTCTATCAAATTTCCGTTTCGAATAAATTTCCGTCGAACTCGTTTCTGTCGAACAAATTTCTGTCGATCAAATTTCCGTTTCAAACAAGTTTTCGTCTAACAAATTTCCGTTTCGAACAAATTTCCGTCGAATAAGTTTCCGTCGAACAAATGTTGTCGAACAAATTACACTTAAACCACCTTTAGAGCCTGCGCAAGGGGTGGGCGATGCGAGAGATTCCTTTTAACGGCTTCCACGGCAGAGGGGCCCCAAAAGCAACCATCTCGTTTATTGGATAGGTATTTTAAAAATATATATTTGTAGTAGAATATCAGGATCAGATTTCCCATAAGGCACTTTAGGCACTTGACTAGGGGCACCAACATAATAGGACGCTACGATTTAAGTAACAAAATTATGCCAGTTCAGTTCTTTTAGGAGGAATAAAGCAGATGCAAGTATCCGTGGTGTAAAGAGCGATTGCACTCTGTTTAAAGCACGCTCTCACCTGTCAATCGAAAATCACGTTTTAAAAGAATACGGATTAATATAAATAACCACTCCCTCAAGCAGCTGCTTGCCACAGTGGTTTGACAGGAGCCTCAGTTTATACGCCCTAGTAGAAAGTCTGTGAGGATGGCGGGAACTCAGCATAATGAGAATATAAATAATGTTGCCAAACGTATTGGGATACTTCGTTATTTTTGTGAATAGAAGCCATATTCAAAGCTTTCTAACTTTGAAAATAAGTTTTTTACAAACAAATTCAACAGACATAAATTGTATTATTCAGATTATATTATTTTTTTGTATTATATTTTGCAAAAGTGTTATACATACATAGATACAAAACCCTCATGCAGCCATGAGCTACGGAGGTCCAACCAGACTGTGTAATTTTCCTCTCCAGACGTGTCTGTTCTGAGCTGCTGCTGCTGCATTTGGCCACTCTACACCATGGAGGTAGGAAGAGGGGGAGGCGCCCTTACTCTCTCTTAGCATAGGTCACTAGTGCAGACGCAGAGAACGGCGGTAGCCATGTTGTTTCTACTCAGAAAGCCGCGCGCTACACATCAATTGCAATAGATCCGAATGTTTTATACGAATATTGCTCAATAAATTCGCAATTGTTTCATGTACGAAAAAGATTCTTATTCACTATTTAATACAGGTTTCTATGTATTCGTTTTGTAGAACAGTGATTGAAACCCTTTGATTAAATTAGCAGATTATATTGCTAAATAAAAGCGATTTTTTTTTTGGAAGGTCAATAGTTATTTTTTTTAATCAAAAACTACTTTTTTCAGCTTCGGATTTGCATTCACTTTTGTTGTAAAACCCAGTGTTTTAACCCCACTTAAGATTAGTCAACAAATTACATATCAAATGAAAGCTACGCAGCATCTTTTTCATAAAATAGGGATTGATTGTCGAACTATAATCAATGCCAGGACGGATCTAGGGGGTTTCCACCCCTTTCAGAATACTATAAAGGTAATAGGGACAAAATATTATTAAACTTATTTTTATTTCATGCTATTGAATAATAAACTTATGCTTCATTTTTTAAAGACCTGTAAAACAGAGTGAAAAATGTTATATTGCATTGGAATATCAGTCGATTAAGTTTTATTTTCTTTCCCACCCACTTGACCTCGATTCTTTACTGTATCCGGTCCTGATTCAGCGGAACTTTGGGAAAGAAATTCTCCCCAGGAAAAAGTTCAAAATGCAAATTCTTGAAATATGTCATATGACACCTTATCTTTTATATAAGCTATATAAAACCAATTTAAAATTTATAGTAATTACACCAAATAAAAAAACGTATGGTATCTGATATAGAATATGTTAAATTCCCCTCCCCCCTCATAATATTTCAAAATTGTATCATTGTTTAACCAAAAGTTATTAATGCTGAAAATGAATATTAAATAGATTTGATTATGATCTTTAATTTATCTTCAGTTACATTTTTCCATTAAATGCATATTTTAGAGCTTATTGAGTTTCCAAGTTAGGTTATCACTGGCATTACAGGGAAATTCTGTAGCCTTTCGGTAAGGTACATCGAAAGCATAGGAAATGAATAATGTGGGTTTTACGTTCTCTCCCGTTTCTTTCTTTATTTTTTTCTTTCTATGAATTTATAATAAACCTTTATTTAATCAGTTTACATTTAAAACACTGGGAAATTTTCGCAACCCCCTTCCGCAAGTTTTCGCTATTCCCCTTCTCGCGCAAGCCCCAACTACGCTACTGATCATAAATAGTTGAGTTAACAAAAAAGTTTTCAATTTACAAAGCAAAACTTTAGCATTACTTATTACCTATGAAATGTTATCCCTTGGATCGTTTTCGTAGGCTTATTGACGCATTCATATTCTACGCAGGTACCCATTTTTAAACACATTCTGTCGTTAGCACAGTGATAGCACGCGTAAGAGTAGGAGCAATATGGCGACGCTTGATTGCAGTTTTCAAGCGATAGGGCGCCTCCCCCTCTTCCTACCTCCATGCTCTACACCAATTCTAGCAAGATCCTGTTTCACATTGCCTGCCCATCGCTTCCTAGGTCTCTCCCTTTTTCTGAAACCTTTAGGCACACTGTTCATAATCCTATATGACAATCTGCAGCTATGAATATGGGCAACATGGCCAAACCAACGCAATCTCTCTCTGCATAATATGCTGCTCAAAAGAGGTTGATGACTCCTTCTTCTAACCTCATCATTACTTACAAAGTCAAACCACCTAATGCCCAAGATACTGCGTAAGCATCTAGAATCAAAGGCATCAAGTTTCTTGTTATTCTGTTTGCAAAAGGTCCATGTTTCGCTTCCATAACTAACCTTTGAAAGAACCAAACTATTATACAGTCAAATTTTAGTCTATAGTTGTATTTTCAACACTCTCCATATTAGCCTATTTTCCGTATTTCGCCTATTTTCCACATTTCCACCACATTTCGCCTATTTTCCACACTCTCCACAGATTCTTAAAAGCCCAGCAGCAATCCCTATTCTTCTATTTATCTCATGCCGCGCATCACCAGTATCTGTTACATAGCTCCCAAGATAATTATATTGAGACACTTACTCAATAGTACAGCCATTCAAAGCAACTGAAGCACCATCTGCCTGACCAATTTTCATCACTTCAGCTTTTTCTCTGTTTATAACCAAACCTACTCTATTACCATTCTCATGAACATCCCTAATGAAAATATTCATCTCATCAACATCATTAGCCAACGGGGCAAATCATCTGCATAATCTAAATGAGAAATTTTGAAATCTTTAGGCCATTTAAAGCCAAAATCTTTCCCTTGCAAAGAATTTCGTTACATAATCAATAACTAAACAAAATAGAAAAGGAGACAAAATGTACCCTTGTCAAACTCCACTAGCAATGCTAAACCAATGGCTGAAAGACGTACCAACTCTCACAAACGACTCAGTGTTATTATAGAGGTCTTCCACCACACTAACTAACTTATCAGGTATTCCATATGATATAATAATCAACACAAATTATGCCGATCAACAGAGTCAAAAGCCTTTTTGAAATCTATAAAGCTAGCAACCACAGGTTTCTGAAACTCTAAACATTTCTCAAGAATCTGCCTGAGTGAAAATATTTGATTAATACATCCACTACCATTTCTGAATCCACACTATTCATCACTCAGTTATCCATCAACCAAATTCTTAATTCTATTAAGTATAATCATGCCAAGAACTTTACCTGGAACAGATAGTAAACTTATTCCCCTATAATTATCACAAGAACTGCGATCACCTTTTTTAAAAATTGGGACAATAATAGCTCTAGTAAAATCCTTAGGAACAACACCTTTATCATAAAAAAATATTCAAAATTTCAGTCAGTCATGTGACAACACAAGTGTTCCCAGATCTAAGCATTTCAGTGGTGATTTCATCCACCCCTGGGGATTTCTGCAGTTTTAATTTAGAGATAGCCAAAGTGATTTCGGAATATGATATAGTGCCATCATTGAAGCCAATAATACATCTATCCTTATTACAAACAATGGGAGTAGAATTAATCACAAAGATTAGAGTCAGTATTAACTTAGAATTTGAAGTAACCTAGCAGAAGAGAAATATCTCCTTCACAGAATTCAAAATATCCTGAAGCTGGCTGTAAAACGCATCCTTCTCGTTCTCATCAGAATCCTCTCTGGAGGCTAACAACAGATAACATTCAAGTCTTTAATTTTTGTTTTAAATTTTGCTGTAAGAAATATTTCATTAATACAGTCATATCCTAAAAGAGCATCACTGGCATATCTTCTGAGAAGCAAACCTACACATTGGAGATGCTTTCCATCCTCCCTGACTGAAAAGAGAAATTGAAAGTTATTTTTAAGTATCTCACCTTTACCTGTCTATCTGGTCTCTTGCAAAGCCTATAATATCTAGGCTATAATGCTGGAATTCCTGTGTGAGGACATCAAGAGAATAATCTCTATGTAATGTCCACACGTTTCTGCAGAGAGAAAATGATTAGTAGGATTTTTAAAGAAACTAGGTTTATTGAGATAGGCAACAATATCAAACAGGCATGGGGCAAAGACCTGTTCCTCCTCCGCTAAAGGCTGAAGTCACCGATTCTGGTAGGAACTTCACGCACCACCTTTTCAAGAGCCATATGGCCTGCCTGAGACACATTACTCCAGTTTAGGATTGACGATGCCCAACTAGCTAAGTGAGGGTTCAGGTACCTGCGATGGCCTCTGATCAGGATTATCCACTAGCTGATATAAGGTATTCCGTGCCTCTGTTCACTTAGGGCTGGCAACCCGAAAGCAAACAGAAAACACAGCGGCAGGTTCTCCCTCAACAGAGAGCCACTAGTGCAGCAAGTCCAGGATCCATAATCAAGCTCAAATCCATAAACAAGTCCAGTCTAGTAGGTATAAATGATCAGCACCAGGACCCGGTGAAGTTGACCACTCCTCAGTAGGGTTGAAAAAAAAAAAGTGGCCATTGATGACCAGATCAGTAGGCCATACTAAACTGTCAACCCTCCGCTTCCGTTCTCTTCCAAAAGAGAATATCTCTTTTGAAAAGTACTAACGACCTGCGCCACGACAAGGCGGGGTCGGACATTAGGTGCCAGACCTGGTCGGTGCAGTACATCATCACTGGGGATTGATACACAGCTCTCCTTCTAGTTTATGCCTAGCTATCATTTACAGACCGCAAAAGTGTTATTAAATTATATTCAAATTTATCCAAATCTCAATTTTAAATATTTCTTTACTAGCTGTTGAAACTGAACTATTTAACAGCAGTAGCTGCCAGCCCTAATCAGATTTTCAAATTGATGCAAACTACAATATCATTGGTAGAGATTGAAAAACAATCAGAAAAAAAATGATGGAAAGTACAAAACTATTGATAGAAATTGAAAATATTATTAAAAAATGATGGAAACTAAAAAAATCATTGATTAAAAAAAAAGAAATTTGATGAAAATTAAAAAACAATGGAAAAAAAATGATGGAATCTGCAAAACTATTAATGGAGATTGAATAAACAATTGAAAAATAAAATTGATGGAAACTACAAAACTATTAATTAAAATTGAAAAGCAACTGAAAACAAACGATGGAAACTAAAAAGCCATTGATGGAAATTGAAAAACAATTGAAAAACATTGATGGAGACTGAAAATTGTCAATCAGACAAATTTTAGAAATTGGACACAACCGTTTTTAACGAAGTCGGTTATAACGAAATTACGGCTCTAACGAAGCAAAGTCCATTCGGCCTCGATAAGAATTTTAAAACTATATTGTACATACTCTTTATTACGAATACTTTTTCCGTTCTTTACCGATATAACGAACTTTTTTTCGTTAAGGATCCTTGCGTCAGAGCATACCGATTAGTGACTATTGACAAATTTCTCTGCTTCTGTGGGTTTCTGTTGCCTTTCCAAGATGGGGGGGGGGGGAGACATGTTTGCCGACAGTGGTCGTTAAGATTTCAAACTGAGCCACTGAAGGTCTACCTAATACCAAACTAACCCTGGACTAACGCAAACATTCCTTGAAAAGGAATAAACTAAGGCCAACCACGGACAATTAAACAATGAACTTTGTCAGTCTGCTGATTGTCACTATCCAGGGAGTTTTCCTCAACGATCGGTGAATAGTTAGGGGTAAAGGGACAGTGATCTCATTTAGGAATTTCATTGTGGGAATGACAGTGCAAGAAAACAATGAATCACAGGTCATTTCTTGTTCATTTTATCCTTTGTGAATCAGGGGCGGAATAATGAATAAGCTCTGACTCTCCGTTATCATTCCATATCTGGATTTCGAGCAACGTTTTACTCTCGCGCTCCCACTACAGTGTCGCCTTCGACCACGTGGCGGCTAAGCGTCATCGTCAGTGTGCGCTTTACACTGACTCGCTATAGCATTTGATCTCAGTGAGGGGGGCGGGGGTGGCTCAGTCGGTAGCGCGCCAGGCTCGTAATCTGTAGTTCCCAGGTTCGAGTCCCAGCTGGGTCAGCGTTGAGATTTATCTCCGCAAAATTCCCCGCCCTGCCCACGGTCAGTAGGGGACACCGATGGGCTTGGAAAGGCCACCGTCCGTCGGATGGGACGTTAAGCCGTGGCCCCGTGTGCGGGAGAGCCATACCCTGTGCACGTTAAAGAACATGCTGGATGGCCTTGACGGGAGGCTATCATCTGTCTCCCAACAGCTGTTCCAGTGGGTCCCCTCCCCCAACCTTCTCTGAGCCTTCGGGGTCCATGTGACCTGGCCATTTAGCCCATTGTGTGCAAAAAAGTGCCGCTCAGAGTTAAAATAACCCAACACAACTTCATTATTTGGGCTTCAATTCATGGTATATTTTTTGATAACTTTTCAATCAATATTTTTTATAACGAATTTACAGATATAGCGAAGTTTTTCGGCTGTCCCTTCAAATTCTTTATAAATGGGTTGGACTGTATATTTATTTTAGCAAACGATTTGTTACAGCTTTTAAGGTAAATTCTTACGAGAAGCAAAACTGTTCTGAATTCCAGTTAAGAATGGTTGCTTGTCAAACCAACTGCAATAACCTCATAATTATCTCGGAATCTCTTGCCCCCTAAAAACTCCTTCAGCGGTCCAAACAAATGGAAATCGGATGGAGCCAAGTCGAGACTATACGGTGGATGAGGCAGCACATCCCACTTGAGTTTTCGTAGAGTCTCCATTATTAAAGCGGGGGTGTGAGGGTGAGCGTTTTCTTGTACGAGCGTTGTCCTTGTGCTCTGGTGATAGAAGTCGCGAGACTCACCTTGCGCTCACTTTATTAAATTTCAGCTGGCTGTGCACAATTTCTTCAACACTCCCTACACTAATGCCAGTCTCTGGTGAGAGTTCATGAACTGCTATCCGACGATTGTCTACGATAAGTTCCTGAATTCTGACAACATTGTCGGTGGTGACAGAAAGCCTCCGAGCGTGAGGCCATTTTCAAAAAGGTCTCGTCCTTCTATAAATGACTTGTCCCAACTGTACACCCTTTCCTGCGACAAACAATCTTACTCAAACTGAGCTCGAAGTCGGTACACATTTCTCAAGTAATAACACTTTCCTTCGTGAGAAATTTGATAATTATGCGCTGCGCAACACTGCTGGGTACTTCTTGGTCCGACATCTTCATTACAATTGACCGGTGATGTGGAGAGGAACGCAATACTAGTGATGTTCGTAAATTTGAACATGTCTTTATTTGCCAATGAATGCCTGTTCACACAAGTTGATTTGTGCTGGAACGGTAACTAAATTAAAATCCTATATAAATTAGTTGCAAAGATCAAAGGAGAGTAATTACTCTCTTTTCAAAGTATTCTCTCTCTTGACAATCGAAAACGAGGTTTTAAAAGAATGTGGATTGTGAGGTTACACACTATATGAACAAACGTATTCCGTGTTATGTGAAAGGAAATCCACATTCAAAGCTCTCTGTTTGAAAATAAGCATTTTCTACAGAAAAATGTTACACAAGATAAATTGCAAATCTTAACAGAATTTATACAAATTTTGATTTTAGACAATATTCGTTTAACATTTAAAGAGTTATTGTTGCAGTTTTGTTACAAATGCTGCAAAATTAAAGTAATAAATATTACAGATAGCAGATAATAATATTCAATATGCAATTGCATTTAAAGAAACTGAAATATTTGACAGCAGAAGTTGCTGTTTACGTTCATTCTAAACACGCTTTCAAAACTCAAAATGAACTAGAATTACACAAACTTCTGAAATTGCATTTATTTCAATAAACGATTTTTTATAATTTTAAGGTAAATTCTTACGAGCAGCAAGCTGACGTTAAATGTTTCAGTTTCCAGAACTCTTTAAATAGTAAAAAAATATTCCTCAAAATCTTGGTTTTGGGAAAAGTTTTATATTTTTAATTTCTTGTGACATTTTGTTGCAAAAGGTTTAATTAAGTTAGAGAGCTTATAAGACCGTTTTCCATTTACATAACATAGAAATATCCTAATACATTGGAATATTTAGTATAATTTGTTCATTTCCAGATTAAAAAAAACGACGAAGAGTGTTTAAATTTCCAATGAATAATTCGATTTTTAAATATTGTTGCCTACTGAACATTACAAGTTATATCTTATATGTAATATTGTATACACAATTGTATTGTATTACATGCAATATTGTAATAAAATAATAAATATAATGTAATAAAAACTAATGTAATTTATTACATTAGTTTTACTATTTATTACAAAACTGTATTTCTTATCTTCAAAATTCCTATATGCATTTCAATCACATTATTTCCCTTTCTTCATGGCGATGAAACCAAAAAAAAAAGTTAATATATTTTTATACGAAATAAAAAAAAGCTACTCCACATAAGAATGCTCTACCACTTCTTGTGCCTTGGGCTGCGTAAGGCGTAAATTTATTACTTAAATATTTCAGCCTCCAGAATCCTTTAAGCAGTAAATACTGTTCAAAATCGTGATTTGGTGAATATTTTCCATTGTAACAGTTTGTTAAAACAGGGGCTTTATTTTATGGTAAGGGAAATTTAACTTAGTTTTCCATTCACACATTATGATGTCCCAGTACTTTCGAAAATTTTATATAACTTGTTTATTCCTAAAGCAAAAAAAAGGGGGATTTTATTACTGTAATTTTGCAGCATTTGGTAACAGAACTGTTGCAAAATATCTGGAACTACCTATTTTCATGGATGTAAACCTTAAATAAATATAGCCTTTTTTTTTGCAAAAGCGGGAGCGTACCACATAACTGCGTACTTCCGCTCTTTGTGCCTAGTGGCCCTTGAGATGTAAATCCAGTCTCTGTAGAGAAGAATGTTTTTGTATAATGGAAAAATACAATAATTGTAATTATAATAGACAACGAAATTTTTTATAATTGAGGGCGCACGTCGAAATTTCGTTTCCTCTGATATATTTATTGTCGCGCTAGTCCTATATGAGGAGACTCATCTAATATTAATAGAATCCAGGGAGTCTTGTTTCCACAATCCGTCACGAGCATCGCAGTCGTTGCGACCGAATATTTTTAGCAGCAAAATATCTCAAGTGGAAAAATGGATATAAAAGTTCATCGATTAATTTGAGTTGGAGATGGGAGAATTTGCGTTCCTGTGATCGAACAGTTTCCGGGTTTGGCTCCAAAGTTAAAGGGATCCGAAACCCGACTGAAGCATATTTGTTTACTATGCGTTTCGGCTGAGGTTTTGCCTCCGAGGCTCCGTGGCAGCTTGATAAGGAATGAATAGTTTTAGATATAATGGCCATGAAGAGCCTCTTAAATAAGGAGTGATTGCGTTGATGTGACCCCCCCCCCCTCTATGCTAAACAGCAGATTGAAGAATAGAGTTGTGAAAAGTGTGCCACGAGGCTTAAGCAAAAGAGGCAGATTAAGAATGAGGTGGATGGATAGTGTGAAAGAAGAAATTTATTAGAACTATAGGAACAATATTACTGAGGATAGACATTTCAGAGGACCAAACTGTACAATCTGGTATGACCAGAGGCTTAGCTAGGATTTTGGCGCCCTTGGCAAATTTGCAATTGTTCGTCCTTGTTCAGTTATTGATAAAAAAAACAATACACAGGTTATTTATATTATATATATTTATTGTCATTATTTTAATACAGTTACATGAATAAATATTAATTGCACATAAATAATTGCAAAAGAAATTGCAATTAATTATGCAGGTAATTATTTTTTAAAGTAATTTAATTTTTTGTATTTTTTTTTCCGTTGGCAAAATCGTTAATAATCTCATCAAAATTAATTTTTTGAGTCAGTTCTCGCTCGATTGGTAGGAAACAAAGTCCTCTCCTGTCCTGATGTTGATCTTAAATAATTTTTATCAACTTTTAATTTGCTGAAACTTCTTTCGGCTCTAGCCACTGTTGTTGGCATGGTCAGGTCTTTAGAGCCACTATTATATTTGGGTAACTTTCTTGTAATTCCCATCTGCCAAGTATATTTAATACATCCAAGTGATACAATTTAGATGGATTTTCCCCTCTCAAAATTTGGTTTATTTGGTGTTTTAAAAATTTTATTTCAATTGTTGCTTGATCTCCATTTATTTGAGGATACGTTTTTGATAATGAAACACCCTTGGCTTCCAAATCTTCACTTGTTTAATGAATGTAGCGCTTCTGCATTCAGGAAATCAAAATCCTCTGCTATATTTTTGAGACATTTAAACCTTTCATTCAGTTGCATAATAATAAGAGTCAATCACCGATAAACAAGATATTTTTATCAAAAAACCATGTTCCGTGATTCATCTTCAGTCTGCTCGCCTGCATTCTTTTCCGTTTCGCTTTCTTTTTTTGCTCTGCCCGTGCTATTTTTAGTTTTGGCAAATATTTTCTATGTCCATAAATATTTTATTAATTTCATTTTTTCATTACTTCTTAGATCTTTGAAATAATCTATAAGCTCTTTAACTAATATTGACGACCGATAAATATCTTGATCTTCTCTTTTGCAATGAAATATTCATTCTATTTAATCTTTCAAAAATCATGTTCCAAAAATGTAAGAATGTAATAAATTTGAAATTGTTTAGTTGTCGATTCCATGATATTGCGGAAGACAATGCATCTCCGAGTGAAGGATTTCCTTTCATCATTTAAAAGTAAAATAATGTGTTCAATTTGTTCATGTACGCCACTTACGGCATTTAGTTTTGAACACCATCTTGTATCATTATGTTTTTTCAAGCTAATTTCAGTAACTGATGATATTTTCTCCTATCTACTAATAGATGAAGAGAAAAAATTATGTAAAGATTGTATTGTTCCAAAAATGTCCCAATCTCTGCACTTCTACTGGCCGCATGCAGATCGATCAAATTAAGACCATACGAACAGCATGGAATATAACGAGCAAGTGAATTCTCATTTTGAAAATTAAATTCTCATTTTGAAAAATAGCTTGAACAGCTTTGTACCTGCCCGATATATTGGTACCATTATCATAGCCTTGACCACGAATATTTTCAATTAGAAGATCATCTTGAGGAAGTTTTTCTTTCATTTCTGATGCAATTCCCGCGCCTGTTTTTCCTCTTGTATTAAGAAAGCCAATAAATCTTTCTTCAATTGTATTTTTTCATCGTAAAATTTGATATAACGAATAATTTCGGTTAATTGGTCTTTATGTGACACATCCGGGGTACTATCAAATATTATGCTGTAACATTTAGCTTCTTATATCACTTTTATTATTTCACTACGTACTTTTCTTGTTAGCAAATTAATAAATTTATTTTGAATTTCTGGCGAAAATTTTTTGTGTGATGTTTTACATGTGATTCAATAACATTTTTTAAACTAACATCAAACTGGCTTACAAATGTAATGAGATTTAAAAACATATAATTTTTTTCATGAATGTTTTCATAATGTCCACGAAATACCAAATTATTTTCCGCACAAAATAATATGATTTTCAATATATGATACCATTTTGAAATTTAATTTTTGAGTGTTTTCTGTGCAAAGTCGTCGATTAAACCTCCTTTTTGAAGACCTTTTTCTAATAATTTCCATTTTGTAAAGTTGTTTTAATGTATATCAACGTGTTTTTGTGCACCATAATCTGAGGATTGATGTGTTTCCAGTCATTGAATCCGTCTGAATTACAAAATGGCACATTACCTCCAGATACAAATAGTAAACACGGAAAACAAAATAGTGCATCTCTATTTCCCGAATAAAACAGCCATTTCCTCTCTTTTTTTCTCAACACCTACGTTTCTAAAGTTCCAAGAATTGTTAAAACATCGACCATTTTTGACGGGATATTTACTTAATATTCAATGTTCCGGACCATGTTCTACTATAAGTGTTCTATTTTTTTCAATATGTAGATTTCATGTTGTCGGATCATTAAAATTTAAACGATGTTCCGTAGTTTCATTCGACACATTTTCTTCCACTACCATTGAAGTGCTGATCTTATTCGTTTTATTTTCGCTAATAGTGGTGATATTATCAGCCTCAGGATCACACTCTTCTTAAAATACGTTCTCATTCAATTAAATTCATCTTCACTTCCAACCTCAGAGTTACTTTCAGTGGTACAGTCGTTTTCCGGGATATTTCCTTTTTGAAGCCAGTTTTCTAAGCTACTAGCATTTTGCTTTTGAGTTTCTTCCTTTCGCAATCATTCAATCCGATACTCATTACCGCTTTTTTTCTTTCGAGGCATATCTGAATAAATGAAACCTATGTTATTTTGTTGCAATAATTAACAAGAATAGTAAATAAGAGTTGTTTTTACCTCTGAAAGGCACTTTTTTGCACACCATTGGCTAATGTCCAGGTCACATGGGCTCCGAAGACTCACAGAAGGTTGGGGGAGGGGACCCACTGGATCATGTGTTGGGAGACAGATGGTAACCTCCCGTCAAGGCCATCCAGCGTGTTCTTTAACGTGCACAGGGTATGGCTCTCCCGCACAGAGTCACGGCTTAAAGTACCATCCAATGGACAGCGGTCTTTCGAAGCCCATCGGTGTCCCCTACTGACCGTGGGAAAGGAAAAATTTTGCGGAGAAAATCTCAACGCTGACCCAACTGGGATTCGAACCTGGGAACTACAGATTACGAGCCTGGCGCGCTACCGACTGAGCCACCCCTGCCCCTACTAAATAAGAAATCATTAAATTCTCACTCATTTATTTTGTACTTGTCAGGCAGGCAGGTTCAATTTGTTTACAGTTACACATACACAGAACACTCTTGTGATTGCCTATTATACTACGTGTTGACACGTTCACTCTCAACAAATATTGGAAATGAATTAAATAAACGAACAGGGTTGCTAGATTTTCTTTCTCCTTTAATGTTTTTTTCCCTTTAATAAAGTTAGCCGTCCCGTGGCCGAGTGGTTAGCACGCTTGGCTACTGATCTAATGGGACCTGGGTTCGAGTCCCGGGTAAAGCATGGATGTATGTGTCGTTTTTCTGCTGAGGGCCTGCCATCCTCTCAGACCTACTTTGGCATATAAACTGACAGGCTCCTGTCAGACCTCTAGAGGTGGCAAGCAGCTGCTTGAGGGGGTATTTATTTATTATTTATTTATTAATGAAGTTAAAACAGTTTACTTGTACGTATGTAGAATGCGAAACCTGGCAACCCTGTAAACGAAATGAGAGTCAGAACTAGAGGCCCTATTTAGGTAGATGTTGGCCATCTCAAAATTGGACGCCATGTGTTTTCGTCGCTCGGATTGTTTGGCTTGCAAAGTTGAATGGTATGCACGGATACTTATGGATTCCGGAAAAGGGTAGGAGGTAATATTTGATACAGATTTCAGTGCTTAACGATTGGAAGCACTTTAGAAAACGGTTAAGAAGGAAAGGTAAATTATATGGCTTTTTTTTTTAAAAAGGAGGTAATAATTTCGTTTTGTTGTCTGTCCATTTATAGATATCGAATTTTTTATGCATATAAATAAAAAATTATTTTTGTGTTGGATAGGTATTAATTAAATATTGCGATTTGCGTTTTTCGAATCTCCCAAAAGTTATAACGGCGCCCTCTAACGGTGGAAAAATTTGAAAATTTCAAGATATCAAAAGAATAATCCAAACGATGTGGTATGTTAGGAATTTGAAATTTTGGTGTTGAAATGTGAAGGCTACGAAGTTACCATTGGCAACAATCCCTTGACCTTTTAGACCCAGGGGGGAGGGGAATATATCTTTGTTTTGTTTTAACAGAAAATTATATGTATTTAGAGATAAATTAAAAATTCTTTTTGGGTTGGACAGGTATTGATGAAATATTACAATATGCATTTTCCGAATCTTCCTAAAGTATAATTGCGCCCTCTAACGGTGGAAAAAATCGAAAAATTTCAAAATTTAAAACGAATATTGCAAACGATGTAGTTATGCTAGAAATTTGAAATTTTGGTCATGGGATGTGACAGTCTTGAAGATTCCATTGACAACAATGAGATGACCCCTACGCCCAAACTAGGTAGCAAACAGAATGGTTTTGATTTCAAAGATAATTGGAAAACTCTTTTTTTGATTTGTGCTAATGAAATATAATTCGCATTTTCAAGGGTAGTTTTAATTTATATCAATAGAGATCACTAAATATCCAAACAGCAAAACGTTTAACGAATGTTTCAAGTGATCTGTTTATGGTAGAAATTTCGGCGGTAGAGTTCTGTTATGGTAGAAATTCCACTGAGAGCAATAATCTGCCCACTGTTTCAGAGGGCTGGGGGAAAAGCAACTCTTTAAATTTAAGAACTTAAAGACAAATACTTTTTATGTTGTATAATTACTAATAAAATATTGTTATGTACATTTTTTCCCATCATACATTAAAAAAATAAAAATAAATACCCCCTCAAGCAGCTGCTTGCCACAGAGGTCTGACAGGAGCATGTCAGTTTATATGCCATAGTAGAAGGTCCATGAAGATGGTGGGACCTCAGCAGAAAAACAACACGAACATCCATAATTAAAACTTTTAAGGAGTGAAGATGTAGGCAAAGGAAGAACTTCATTCTCTTTGGAAATGAGATTCCCACGTGCGCCAGAGGCGATGTGCGTTCTTCTAGTCATTTTACACATTCAGTACCCTCTGACAATGGGAATTAGAACTACTGCATAATTGGTAAAATAAACTATTAATATTTTATTAGTACCTGTAAAACTAAAAAAAAGCCTATTGCCGTCTTCTGACGGAGTTTCTCGGAAAAAAAATATTCATTAATTTATTTCTATGAGTGAAATTTTTACACTAAATGCAGTGCAGTGAGGCATTGATAAAATATGGAAGCTTTTATAGACAAAAAGCGGAAGAAATATATAAAACTATAATAACTGAGAAATGTTTACTAGGTATACACACTAACTCATAGGCTTTCGTCTTACGATACGACAAAACATGGATACGAGGGTATAAACAATACGTTTTAAACTCAACGAACTTCGGGCGGCCAATCATTCGATTTTATTTTGCACATAAACGTCAGATATCGTGGAACTGCTCGTGCCGCCCCAGCACCGCCCTTGGCAAATGCTCCGATGCCAACACGTTCCTACGCCTCTGGGTATGACCTCTCACTTGTGACTGCTTCGAGAGAATACACGCCCGTGTCTTTTCTTTCAAGCGGTCACTTCCTCAAATGTATTAGAGGTATCCATTAGCAAGATAACATCTGTTCTTAATTACTTTGACTTTTCATTTCTTTCGATCTCCCACTTTTTCTGAATCATCGTAATTACACTTTAGGTTTCCTTATTGCTGCTATCAATAACGAATAGCGACTGCTTCTGTTTTTTTAAAGCAGCTGACATCAGATGCTTTCTTCTCGACGTCGACAGACTTTTTGGTAGCACTGCTTGCTGGCTGGGCAAATGGAGACTGACGCACACAGCTCGGGGACATTGAGACTTGGCCAAGTGGTTAAGGCGATGGACTTGAAAGCCAATGGAGTCTCTCGCGCAGTTTCAAATCCTGCCGACTGCATCAACTTTTTATATTGCCCTAATAAATTATTAACGTCTGTCTTTGCTTTGATTCCCTTTTCTTTTTGATTTTGTGAAACAATGTTTCAAATAATTCGCGTGAAGCTTCATAATTGTGTATTTAGTAGTAGGCATAAAAGTTACTTTGAAATTTTAGCTCATTAAATACTAACGTTTGATAAGAAGGCAAATGTCAAAAGACCACCAATTTGCTTCCCGGCCTCGAACTCGAGACCTCCTGGTTACTCGCCATGTTTATAAAAATGACTCGTCAATCTTATCAAATCGTCATATAATTTGTGACAATCACTTCAGTGAGTTCTATTTCCTATCAATTGGTTACCACCAGAGGTGAAAAAAAATTGTAACGTTATTTCCTTTCAATGCTGGTTGCATCAGAATAACTTTAAAAGCATATTGATTGATGGTTACTTAAGCCTTACTTCTCCGTTGGCTTAAGTAGCGCTTGGTACGCCCCGACACCTTGAACTAAATGGTAGTGGTCCTTTCCTACCATCATGACCTTACTTAATCAGATGTGAATCGCCACCCCCCCCCCCCCCCCTTAACTGGTAGAGCAATTGGCGCCTAACCAGAAGGTCACTAGTCCGGGAGATGGATTGATGGTTTCTTCACATTTGCTTTCTTATCAACTAACAAATGGGACTATCACTTTAGTGAATTCTACTTCCTACATAATAATGTGTTTATTAATACATAGTATAGATTTAAAAAAAAAACAACCTTCAATGGGCAATAAAAGAAAGTAATTTTTTAGAATCTTGACATATATTTCAAATAAAAGTTTTATAGCTAATTTTGATTTGTGCAATAGTAAAAGATAAAAATTTTATATTACCAATTTTCTTATTTTAGATTCTTTAACTTTCCAATATACTCGTATACTTTTTATCTTTTTATTTCATTCCATATAGTTAGCCTTATGAACCCAAATGAAACTACTAAAACTTGTTAGGAATTATTATTATTGTAATATATCATTCTTGAAATAATACTAATCATAATACAAAATTTAGTTCTTCATTAAAATTAGTTTTCATTTTTGTTAACCATTATTAAGTTTCTTGTACATTAATTTTATTTGAAGTGTTTTTGCTTAAATGTTTTTAAATCTAACGTTTTTCGGTCAATTAGGATTTCTGTACCCGGACCATACGTTTTAAATACGATTCAGCGTGTACCACACAGATCTGTAAAAGCCATTTAGTGGTAACTAATAATATTATAAGTGTTAGGATGCATTTATTATTACCTTATTTATTTATAATTGAAGACATGAAGTTTTATAATAAAGATAGATTTTTTAAAAGCTGAAGTTTTAGTTCTTACTTTTTTGGTGACCTCCAAGTATTTTCTTCGTCAGCACTCTTCTAACTCATTCCATTCAATGAAAACGTTACTCTTGGATATGGCCAAAAGGATTATTGCACGTGAATGCTGTAAAAAATGGATTAGTCAAATATCAACGTTCGAAAGCTTTCAGCATCAGTTGAGAAAGAGGAAAATGCGGAAAGAAGGACAGAAATGAACTGAAAGGGGAATACGGAACACATTAAGAAGAAGAAGAATGAGAGAATGAAGCAAAAAATGGATCGTTTGCAAAGGCGAATTAAATTTCTTCGTTTCAGGGTGCAGAGAGAGAGAGAGTTGAGAACCAAGCTGAAATCACGATGAACAGCAGCGAAAAAACAAACTTATGCTCTGTCATTTTGCGAGTGTGTGGCAAAATCGGATTTCGATGCGGTTTGCAACTTCAAAGGTGACGGCTGTGATGCCGTAATTCATCGCTATTGGCAATGCTCCCTGAATTAATTAGGGATGAGGACTCAATCTGTTGAGATTCATTAATTAGGAGGCTCGTGACAGGAAGGAAGGTTTCAACAGGAGATGAACGGAATTCAGGAGTCTGAACCTTCAGTTGCAGAGAGGAAGAGATAAGAGATTGGGAGAGGAGATTCTACTTCGGGAAATGAATAAAATTACGAAACAAAATCTAAGCGAAAGAATGCTGATAAACGAGGTTTCTCGAATAAATCTTCTCCTTATTGTGCATTGAGAAAATATTCTCAGGTATTAAATATTATATTTCACACAGCTAAGCTGTGTGATTTTAGTTTAAAACATTGTTCTAAACCGTGCATCATTACGGTAGTCAGTCTACATAAAAAAAAAACATACAACCTATTGCTCCGCCTTATGTGCGTTGCATTGTAAGGTTTCTAATTCTGCTGCTTCGCTTCCGTTTTCGCTGGCTACCAAGAAGCAAGAATGGAAGCAAAGGCGGCGGAACCAAGGAAGCAAAGGCAGCAGAATTAGAAGCCTTACAACGCAACGCATGTAAGGCGGACCAATAGATTGTATGTTTTTTTTAACGTAGACTGAGACTACCGTAATGATACACGGTTTAGAACAGTATTTTAAATTAAGGTCATTCTCAGGTATGTTTAAAAGTGTATTTAATTACAAGTAATAGCTAAAAAATATTGAAAATTTCAGATTTTTTTAATTGAAAGGTTTTTAATAAAGAACCTTTCATTGTAAAAAGTTCAAAATCAAGAAGTTAATTTATATTAACTTGCCCAAGATCAGAGGTGATAAAAATTTATCATTGATATCTACAACGTTTCAAGCCAAAACTTTTTAACTTTTTCAAATATATGAATTATCTATTTGATTTTTTAATTTATTTCAATTGTTTGTGTTTTGAATAGCTTCTTGACTTAAGAAAAATAATTTTTTTGTTATGGGCCTGAAGAAATCTTTCATAAAAACTAATGCATAAATTTCATCGATTTAAGATTTCATTTTCTTTTAAAATACGACATCTTACCTAAATTTCTTTCTTCGATTTGACTTGTGGTCGACGAGGTAGTTTTCCTTCAGGAGAGCATTTTAAGAAGGATCGAAAACGGACACTGAAGGAAAAGTCACAAAAAGATTCAAATTACGATATTGAACAAAACAATACTCTTTCCTCCCTGAAGGAGATCTCAAGCATTTATATTATTCAAAGATAGGAATCGGATCGATTTATGCTGTGAATTAACACGGCTGATGGAATTTAGTGCGAGTTTTTGTCATTCACATAAAAAGATGATAGTTGAACGAATAAATAAGTAGCGTAAGACTTCAAACAATAATATTTAAATTCTAATTTGTTTAATACCTTAACGTTCAACCTACAAGAAATATATCTGATTTTAAACTTTATCGATTTAAAGAAAATTATTGGATTCCAGGTAATCATTAAAGCATTTTAATTTTACTCTTTTAACTAATAATTTCGCTCTCTTCATATTATATCTATTTCACATCAAGGATTGCAAGATTGTAATGTGTGAATTGAATATTTCTCCCAACTAGTAAATTCCGTTCTCCCATTCTTCATTAAGTGTCGTGATCCATGTTCAGTTCTACATTTTGCTGATGTCCAAGACTTAAAGGCCACCAAGTTTGCGCTCTTTCTTTAATTTAGAAGCAGCCTCGACATGTTTTCTAAAAAGGATTGCAGAGACCCTAAGCTGAATAAAATAAGCTAATTTAAAATAATTTGCCATTTTCATTTTGCGACTTGTGAGGCACATTATTAAGAGTGCGACGCCAGAGGAACAATTGTCATAACTGTATGGCAAGACCCGGATGCTCCGCTGCACAAGACATCCCTTGCCAGAGGAACAGTCGGCGATGACGCTGGAATGGAGAAAACAATCTCATAAAAGCCTTCTAGAACAATGCTTTTTTTTTTTTATCAATTCTTTATTTCTATTGCCTTTATATATACATGTCTAATAACGTGTCCGGTACTGTGTTGACTAGAATCTCAAGGGGTTATGGAAAATGGGGTAAGCGCCATTGGATAAACAAAATGATGTAGCGATTAACCTGTGAAGAGTGTGCAATTGCCTTTAAAGCGCATAAAGCGAGGTTATGTACATCATCATCATTATCCTCAAGCAGCCATGGGCTACCGAGGTCTAACCAGACCGTGCAATTTAGTTCTCCAAGCATATCTGTACTGAGCTACATCTGCAGCATCTAACCACTGCACACCAATCCTAACTAGGTCCTGTTTGGCATTGTCTGCCCACCGCATCCTAGGTCTCCCCCTCTTTCTGAGGCCTTTAGGCACACTGTTCATAACCCTATTCGCCAATCTATAATTATCCATACGGGCAACGTCGCCAAACCAGCGGAGTCTCTCTCTGCACAATGTACTGCTCACAGAAGGTTGCCTAACCTCCTTTGCCTAACCTCTTAATTACTTACAAAGTTGAACCACCTAATAACCGTGATACTGCGTAAGCATTTAGAATCAAAAGCATCAACTTTTCTGTTATCTTCTTTACAAAGCGTCAAAGTTTCACTACCATAACTAACTAAATACCATAACTAACTAAACCATAACTAACCCTAGAATGAATCAAACTATTATACAGCCTAATTTTAGTCTTTAGGTGTATACGCCTATTTATCCACACTCTCCATAGATTCTTAAAAGTCCCTGCAGAAATCCCTATTCGTCTATTAATCTCATGCCGCTTATCACCAGTATCTGTTACATACCTCCCAAGGTAATTACTGTGACATCTGCTCAAGAATGCAACCATTCAGATTAACTGAATCACAGCCTGCCTGACCAATTTTCATCACTTTAGTTTTCTCTCTGTTTATAACCAAACCTACTCTACTATCAGTCTCATCAACACCTCGAATGAAAAAGTTCATCTAATCAGCATCATTAGTCAACAAGGCCAAATCATCAACATAATCTAAACAGGAATTTTTATATTCCAGACCATTTAAGGCCAAAATCTTTCCCATGCAGTGAATTTCGCATAACATAATCAATAACCAAACGAAAGAGAAAAGGAGAAAAAATGCACCCTTGTCGAACACCAGAAGCATTGCTAAACCAATTGCTACAAGCCTTACCAACTCTCACATACTATTCAGTGTTATTATAGAAAGCTTTCATTATATTAACTAACTTGTCTGGTATGCCATACGATCTTACAATCAACCACAAATTATGACGATCAACAGAGTCAAACGCTTTTTTGAAATCAACAAAGCTAGTAACCAAAGGTGTCTGAAGCTCTAAACATTTCTCAATTTTCTGTCTAAGTCCTGGTGTTCGACAAGGTTGCATTTTGTCACCTTTTTTCTTTAGTTTGGTTATTGATTATGTTATGCAAAATTCATTTCAATGGAAAGATTTTGGCCTTAAATGGGCTGGAGATACGAAAATTTCTGATTTAGATTATGTTGATGATTTAGCCCTTTTGGCAAATGATGTTGATGAGATGAACTCTTTCATTCGAACTGTTGATGAGACTGGTAGTACAGTAGGTTTGGTTATATACAGAGAGAAAACTAAAGTGATGAAAATTGGTCAGACAGGCTGTGATTCAGTTCATCTGAATGGTTGCAGTCTTGAGTAGGTGTCACAGTTTAATTACCTTGGGAGCTATGTAACAGATACTTGTGATGTGCGGCATGAGATTTACAGACGAATAGGAATTGCTGCCGGAACTTTTAAGAATGTATGGAGATTGCGGAGAAATAGGCGTATACACCTAAAGACTAAAATTAGACTGTCTAATAGTTTGGTTCTTTCTAGGGTTAGTTATGGTAGTGAAACTTTGGACGCTGTGTAAACAAGATAACAGGAAATTAGATGCTTTTGATTCTAGATGCTTACGTAGTATCTTGGGTATTAGGTGGTTTAACTTTGTAACTAATGATGAGGTTAGGCAAAGGAGTCTGCAATCTCCTTTAAGCAGCATATTGTGCAGAGAGAGACTTCGCTGGTTTGGTGATATTGCCCGTATGGATAATTATAGATTGGTGAATAGGGTTATGAACAGTGTGCCTAGAGGCCTCAGAAGGAGGGAGAGACCTAGGATGCGGTGGACAGACAATGTTGAACAGGACCTTGTTAGAATTGGTGTGCAGTGGCCGGATGCAGCAGATGTAGCTCAGGACAGATATGCTTGGAGAATTAAACTGCGCGGTCTGGTTGGACCTCCGTAGCCCATGGCTGCTTGAGGATGATGATGATGATGACATCCCCTACCACTTCTGAATCCACATTGCTCATCACGCAATTGCCTGTCAACCAGATTCTTAATTCTATTAAGTACAATCATGCAAAGAACGTTACCTGGAACAGAGAGTAGGCTATACCCCTGTAGTTATCACATGAACTATGATCACATTTGTCAAAAATGGGGATAATAATAGCTCTGGTAAAATTCTTAGGAACCATGCCTTTATCATAGAGGATATTAAAAATTCAGTCATTCATGTAGTAACCGAAATATACCCAACTCTAAGCATTTCCATAGTAATTTCATCAATCCCAGGGGATTTGTGAAGTTTAAGTTTAGAAATAGCCAAAATAACTTCAGACTGTGTTATAGGGCTAACATTAAAGCCAGTAATGCATTTGTCATCATTACAAACAATGCGAATAGAACTAACCACATTGTTTAGAACATCACTGAAATGCTCAGCCCACCTAACCATGACAGAATCCTCACCTTCTATAACATTACCTGTTTTTCCTTCAATCCCTGTATACCTGTCCGTTTTCTACCACAAAAACATTAACTATCTGGTACAGCTCTCTGCTGTTGTGCTGTCTAACTGCTTCCTATGTTGTTGATGTTCCTAGCTTTATCAGCCAAATTATTAAGCCAAAGATTCTGATCAGCAGCTAACTGACCCTTTACACATTTATTAAGCTCTCTGTAATGCTTCCTATTAGGACTAATAGGGTATTAATTAAGGAAATTCTTGCAGTTCTTTCTTTCCGAGATAAGCTCAAGTTCCTTATCACTCAAATAATTCTGTCTTCTCTGCTCCTTTTTCCCTAAAAGAGCACTGTTAGTTTCCAAAAAACCCTGTTTAAAATGGTTCCATTCTTTTCCAACTTCAGTAGTAAGCAAACCATGACTGTCATAATGACTAAGTAACCTATCATGGTAAGCTTTAGCTATAACTGGGTTTTTCAGAGCTTCAGAATTAAAAGTAAATTTTTTAACCTTAGCACAACACTTAAATTTAAGTTGCAAAACACTTTTAACAAGGTAATGGTGAGATCCAATTTCAGCTCCCCTATATGGCCTGTTATTGTTATTCTTAACAGAATTTTACCATTTGCTGTTAATTAATATATAATGAATCATATTTTTATGCAGCCCATCAGGTGAAATCCATGTGTATTTATGTATGTCGCGGTGTTTGTAATAAGTGTTAGTTGTTCTGAAACCATTAAATTTACTTACCCGTAGGAGACGTTGCCCATTGCCATTACAGCTATCAATGCCAAAGGGACCTATCACCAAATGGTCAGAGTCAAGTACAAAATGGTCCCAAATGGTCAGAGTCAGTACCAACTTTAGCACTGAAGTCACCTAGAACAAGGGTAATATCTCCTTTCTTCGCAAAATTCAAAATATCCTGAAATTGTGAGTAAAACGTATCCTTCTCATCCTCATCCTGAGTGGGGGCATAACAGCAGATAACATTCAAGTCTTTAAAGCTTGTCTTAAAATTCGCTGTAAAAAATCTTTCATTAATGCACTCATCCTAGAAAAGCATCACTGGCGTGTCTGCTCAGAAGCAGACCTACACATTGGTGACGCTTATTATCTCTCCTCCCTTAAAAGAGAAATTTAAGATTTTTTTTAAGAATCTGACCTTTATCTGTCCATCTGGTCTCTTGCAAACCGAGAATATTTAAATTGTAACGGTGGAATTCTTGTGTGAGGACAGAGAATAAGCTTTGTGCAGAGTCCTCGCATTCCAACTACCTATGGAGAGAAAATGATTAGTGGGATGTTAAAAGAAACTATGTTTATTGAGAGAGGAAATGCTGACATTATTAAACAGCCCCCTAACCGTAGGAATGGGGCAAAGAAACCATTAAAGGCTGATTCTCCCACCATTAAAATGTGAATTCTTTTGAAATGTAAATTATTTAAATTTCAATTAAAATGTGAATTCTTCATGAAAATGTGAAATTTTCCCCCCCACCATTATAGGCTGAAGCCATCTACACTATAATACTTCCTCCAATGTAGAATTTGACTATGCCAGTAGTAGCAAGAGTTCAGGTGCCTGCGATGAATTCTGCTCAGGATTATCCACCAGTTGATAAAACATATCCCGTGAATCTATTCACTTGGGGCTGTCAACCCACTGACAAACAGAAAACACAGCCGAAGATTTTCCCTCCACAGAAGCCCACCAGTGCAGCAAATTCAGGATCCATAATCAAGCTCAGAGTCATATTTCAGTCCAGTCCTGTAGGTTATATATGGTCAGCACCAGGACCCTATGCAGCTGACCACTCCTCAGCAGGGTAGAAAAAAAGCCATAGTTGTGCAGATCAGTAGGCCACACTAATCTGGCAGCCCACCACTTCCGTTCACTTCCACAAGAGAGTATCTCTTTTGAAAGGTATTAACGGCCTGCACCATGAGAAGGCGGGGTCGGATGTTAGGTGCTAGGTCTGGCCAATTCTATGCATCATTAGAGGGGACTGTGAATAGGTCTTCTAGTGACTCCTAGCCATTTACAGACATTTTTACAGGTGACGTAATTTACGAGGGGCCAGATTATTGGATTGCCAGAAGCTGGGTAGTCACCACTTCCTTCGGGTGGGTCGTGAGGCCCGAATGGTGGACGATATTGGTAATGATAGGTAGAAGATGGTACCTGACACGTCGCCAATGCTCTGGTGGCATCAGAAGAATCTGCGATAAGGACTTTTTGACACAGGCACGGACAGGACATTGCAACACCATACCTGCCTGTGCTGGGAAGCATGATTAGACGAAGGACGATCGTAATAATCAGAGCTGCTTTCGCGCCGTCCGTCATCGGTGGCAACTGACGCCATCCCATCGTCGTCTGTAATGTCTGCAATGGTGCAAGGAGAGAAGAGCTGCTGGAGAGGAGATTGGTGTCGGCTTTACTCACGAATCATGTTTATGTTTGGGATCTAGTGATGGCTGTGTGAACATCTGGAGACACGCAGGGGACAGAGGCAATCCTGCCTTGACCAGGAAGCATAATATAGGGCCAATACCCGTAATCATGATATGGGAAGCCATCAGTTGCAATAGCCTTGCACGTCTGGTCATTACTGATGACACGTTGATGAAACCATTCTGAGACCAGTGCGTCTGTCTTTTTGTACGCTCCATTACAAATGCATTTTTTCAGCAGGACAAGACACAGCCACACACGACTCTTCTCTCCCTACTGTGTCTATGTGATGTATGTATGCTTCCATGGCCTGCACGTTCCCAAGATCTGTCACCCATTGAATACGTTTCAGATATGATGGGACATTCACTGAACACCACCTCCTCTCAACTAGTGTTAATTAATTAGGAGGCTGGTGACAAGAAGGAAGGCTTCAATGCATGCAATTCCATTCCTAGCTCACTGCATTGGTGCAAAGAGCATCTCTCAATACTCACCAGGATGACATTCTGTACCTCTTTAACTCCCTACCGAGATGTTTGGCCGCATGTATCACTATTTATGGAGGTCTTTTTGATGTAAACCACATTTTTATAAGTAAATACTATTAATTTGATACACAAATTAAATCATTTCTGGTATACTTGATATCTGTCACTTCATTTGTTTTGAGCTCAAAGTGAGCATTCTTTGAAGGTGAGAAACTTTAACGACGAGCAGTGTTTAATAATACCCTTGTTTAAAAACGTTCTTTTGTGGAGAATTTGTATGGGAAATAAAGAAAAAATTGCCATTAATGCATTTTTTTTTTCGATTTTTGAAATGTTCTGGTGACTACACGTGAGAACCACGGTAGCAGAACACTTTGTTATCGGTTTGCAAGTTTTCAAAGGCGTCATTAGCCCAACCCAGGACTCTGTTGCAGAAGTACGGATGATGGGAATGCAAAGACAAATGATGCGATCAATTGCATCATCAGAACAGAAGTCTGTTTCAACGCATGGGTCTGATTCTTGTCAATATCGATAGCAGCACGTGGGCATAGCAATTGCAGGCTGGCTAGCATTTGGAGAGAGAGATTGCCTGTGCCTATTTCGCGGTCTAGAGCTGAATGGACTGATGGGTATATATGAAGACCTGGCATATATGAAGACGATTGCACTACAGCTGTACAAGTATCACTAATGTTCTACCACCATTTCATCCTGACAAACGAAGTACGAAGAGGCACAAAGTGGCACGCTCATGCCGTCCGCTCATCGCCGCTCCCTTCGACTGCCAATAGAGTGCGGATGTGGCAGCAATTGCAACAACAATCGAATAAAACTTGAACATTTTTAGAAGTGAATTCAATGGTGAACGAAGCTCAAGGAAAAGATTCGCCACAGATATTGTTGAGAATGTTTCATACCGGATGATTTCGTGCAAAGAGGAGATGGTGAACATTCAATGACGTAATTTCTTATTTTACTTTATAAACTAGCTGTAGCATCGTTCTTTATTCACGTTGCTTTTTTTAGCAATTGTATTGCAACATATTTAGTCAAAAGAAAAAAAAAATCAATCAATGGAATCTACAAAAAGAATTAGTTTAAATGAAAATCCTTCTACGATATTTTTTGGGGGCCATTCAATAATTCTGGTAAAGATTGCAGTAGATGTGACAGACCATTCTCTGTATAGAAAAGTAAAAGAACCTACAGTAAAAGTTCTCATATACGTAGTTGAAACAGTAAGTCACCATCGAACAAGATACCATGAATACCGAATGAATGATTATGAGTTGTTAGCAGTAGGTGGCAGCACATTCCACCGTGGCATAAATCCCCTTTTTTGCATGTGCGTTGCTTAATGGTAAGTCTTGCAAGGCGAAGAATGGCGACTCTTACTGCAAAAGTGTACAGTTGTAGAATAACGTTCTTTTCATGGCATTCCTCTTGTACATTTTCAAAAGGCTCGAGAGACCGTGGGTGTGTTCATCTTAATGCACATTTCTGAAAGCGACTCAATATGCAGAAAACCGCGCGGAGCATAACAATGCAAGGCCACTTATAGGGCTTGTAACCTTTTGATCATCTTCCCTACATCCCTGACCTCGCCTCTAGTTAATTTCCCTTCGTTTGGCCCACTTAAGCACCACCTTGCTGGTGAAAGTTTTTTTGACGATGTGAATGGAGGTTGAGAATGTCGTACGTCGCTGGTTTAGAAAACAACAGACGTCTTTACACGCAGCTGATTTCCAAGATTTGATAAAGTTTTGGGACAAGTGTAAAAACATTTTTGGAGATTAGGTTGAAAAATATATGTTATGATGTTCGGGTAATTTTCCTGCTTATTTATTTAATTTTTACTTTGCAACTAACTGCTCCTCGTATATTAATAACCTATGATTTTGATTTAACTAAATAATAAATATAGAAAACCAACATAAGCTCCATTTTATATATTATAGATGCAGTGCAAAATCATAATCTCTGATTTTTAAGGATATTCATGTGATGCCCAATAAATGTGGGGAGAGAATTATGGCTGCATAATTCTCTCCCCACGTTGCCAAGCCAACAGCACCCGTGTAGATGACACTAACACTTAAACGTATGGGGCGTTGGGGGGGGGGGGGCTCAGTCGGTGGCGCGCAAGGCTCGTAATCTGTAGTTCCCAGGTTCGAGTCCCAGCTGGGTCAGCGTTGAGATTTATCTCCGCAAAATTCCCCGCCCTGCCCACGGTCAGTAGGGGACACCGATGGGCTTGGAAAGGCCGCCGTCCGTCGGATGGGACGTTAAGCCGTGGCCCGTGTGCGGGAGAGCCATACCCTGTGCACATTAAAGAACACGCTGCATGGCCTTGACGGGAGGCTGTCATCTGTCTCCCAACAGCTGTTCCAGTGGGTCCCCTCCCCCAACATTCTCTGAGCCTTCGGGGTCCATGTGACCTGGCCATTTAGGCCATGGTGTGCAAAAAAGTGCCGCTCAGAGGTAAAACAACCCAACCTTAAACGTAGTAACCAACACGAATAGTGGTTGCTCTAAGTTAGGGATTCTGGAAGGGAAGACTGTTGGGCATAAACTGAGTTTTCAATACACTTTGTTACTTTTCATTATTAATGAAGGCGTGATTAAACACAAATACGTTACAAATGTTTCTCCTATTATCGGAAAATTATTAATTACTAATCAATGCAGCTTGCCTTTTGGATTTTAGTCTCTCATCATTTTTAGAAGGATAAACCTTTGCTTTAGATGTTTTTTCTGAAATGGAACCAAAGAACATTGAATTAATCTAATTATTAAAATGCTTAACCTTAGGTAAAAGAAAACATTCTATAATGTTCTTCGTGTGAGATTCAATAATTTTTGAAACGTTAGAGTAGATAGGAGCTTATGTCCTCGAGTTCTAAGCGAGCCTATCTACGAATGCACCTTTCATTTCTTATGCACGTGGAGAAAGTATCTTGTTCGGCAGTTAATGCTTCAGATAACTCACAGCATTAAAATGCTTTTTAAAGTCAATAATAGTGATACCTGTACGGACTGACACTCTGTTCCCTTTTCCTCAGGTGTGGTTCCAGAACAGAAGAGCCAAATGGCGGCGACAGGAGAAGCTCGAGAACCAGAGTGCTCTCCGCGGCCTCGGACAAGTCTCTTCCGGTCTCATGTCCTCTAACTCGCGCTCGCAATCTCCGACGTCGACATCCGGTGCCACATCTCTTAGCACGTGCATGTCGCCCGCATCGCTCGGCGGCCATCTGAGCGGAAGTGCTCCACTGCTGCTCGATCCCTGGTTGACTCCATCCCTACTGGGGCTGACGCTTCCTGGGCTACCAGGCTTTCAACTTCACACCGTCTATCCCAGCTATCTGACACCGGCGAACCCTGCCGGCTGCCACGTGACTACAGCTACCGAATCTGTATCTAGGTCTAAACCTCTCGGAGGCCCTCTGAACCTTTCTCTCGGAGCTGGTGGCGTCGAAGGGGGGGCGAAAATACTTTGCGACCCGCGGAATTCGAGCATCGCTTCTTTAAGGCACAAGGCTAAGGAACATTTGGAGGTCATCAGCAAAGGTCAAGTGGCGTAGGTTCAGCTGCAGGAAATTCAGTCCATGATCCACAAAAGAAGAAATTGATTTGTCTACGCGACAGTTAAGTCATACGAATTTCAGCACAAATGAAGATGGGAAAATTGAAAAGATGGCTGCCTTTCTATTCCACGAACGTGCGCTGTTTTGAATTGCCAAATTGTATTCACTTCATAATAAAGACGTTTTATGAGTGTATTGTTATCTGATACCGACACTTCAGCGGTTGTAGATATATAATGTAGATGACTTTAAAACTTTGCTTGACATGCAGCCTGAAGTTAGAGGCATTTTATCTCAGCGGAGTGATTTGCTCATCCTGGAGAACAATGTTTTCAAAATGATTGATTCAGTTAATGCGATCAGACTAAGCTGAGGGGGTGAGTTGATGAGCTTGCAAAGGATAGCTCGGATTGCATTTTGGTTTTTAATCATTTAGCTTACGAATCTGAAACCGTTTCATAAAGATTTGTTTACGTGCATGGAAAGCATTTCTTTTAAAACACCGGGACCATTACATGGCTTACGTAAATTAGGCAGATTCTTAAATTTTTTCTGGATTCATTGCTAATAGCAGCTGTAATAAGTAACAATTAGTATCATAATAATCAAGAACAGATTTGTTATTAAAAGGGGAAAAATGCGAAACATCTTATTTTAAATCACTGCTTGGTTGAGTCCATCACTACTGGGACTGAGGTTTTTCCCTGTTTTTCAGTTGCACATCATCTATCCCATCTTACACTCAATTTTTTTTACTTTATCCGGCATTAAATAATTTCCTTGGTGAAGCAGAAATGATAATATGACCTTCATTTATCCTTGACTTTAATGGATACTCGAATTCGGCGAAAAAGAAATCGAAGAAATTCACGAAGTACACTGTCTTAGGAGGATGTTATTTTTTCACTCCTTTGCGCAAGTGAAATTGCGCCATATCCGAAGAACTGAGTTAATAGATCACTTTCCGACCTTTCCACGCAACTTATTTTTGTTTGTAAATCGCCTTAATTTTCTTTCAATCCTTTCTTTTAATGCATCAATGTCAGAATATAATTATGATCGAGACAGATCTGTTTTCTAAATGTTATTGTGTTTTCCCCCATGAAAGCACGATGGAAGAACGATTCTTAACCCTGCAGGCTTCTCCCGTTTACCACTTGCTCTTTCATTAACCGGGGCGGGGGTGGCTCAGTCGGTAGCGCGCCAGGCTCGTAATCTGTAGTTCCCAGGTTCGAGTCCCAGCTGGGTCAGCGTTGAGATTTATCTCCGCAAAATTCCCTGCCCACGGTCAGTAGGGGACACCGATGGTCTTGGAAAGACCGCCGTCCGTCGGATGTGACGTTAAGCCGTGGCCCCGTGTGCGGGAGAGCCATACCCTGTGCTCGTTAAAGAACACGCTGGATGGCCTTGACGGGAGGCTACCATCTGTCTCCCAACAGCTGTTCCAGTGGGTCCCCTCCCCCAACCTTCTCTGAGCCTACGGGTCCATGTGACCTGGCCATTTAGCCCATGGTGTGCAAAAAAGTGCCGCTCAGAGGTAAAACAACCCAACCCAACTTTCATTAACCTCCGAGGAAGGAAGGTCAACGGAGTGATTTTTTTCATTCTCTGATTCAGTTAATGCGATCTTAATGATCTGCTGCAGTTTAAGCCGAGGGAGTGAGTTGATGAGTTTACAAAGGAAAGTTTCAAAATTCAGCTCAACTTATATGAACTAAACTTTCCTGACTCCACCTAGCTTTAATAGCAGGATCTATCAACAAGTTTGGCTGCCTGACGACGATAATAAAATGAATGCTGATCACTTCGTCGGTTTCTAGAAGCTTCGGCAAATGATGATGACGAATATCAGAGAGAGGGAAATGAACATGCGATTAACATTGACATTCAAGAATTGCGTCATCTTTCCCCCCCATCGTGTTTAGTATCAGACATAATTATGAAATTCATGGGAAAATATGTCGTCTGACACAGATTATCTATCTTACTCTGACTGCATTATATTGAACTTATTTTCCTCTTTTGGAATTCAGCAACTGAATCGGTCAATGATTTTTTTTTTCGTCGAAGAATTAACAAACCGCTTTCCTACTATTAAGCTAAAAAGGAGAATGAGGTAGACGATGACGACGAAGTTAACTAACGTGCGACTCTGAAGCAGCTTCGGAAACGAAACTCTGCAGGAAACCATCTCTTGCTTCCCCCCCCCCTCTTCACTTCTCTTGCCTCGTATCGTTTACGATCTTAAGAAATCCCAGCATCGAAATAAGAGTTCTTAGAACTTTGGGGATATTTCCACGAAAGCAGTTCCGTGGTTCCAAAATTAATCAGGACACTTCCCTCTAATGTCATGCTTCGAGTTCTTACGATGATATCCTTATGTAACATACACTCAAATTTAAACCATTAGTTACTAATACAAATCCGCCGATTCTTCTAACAGGTCTCTATGGATGTTAAGGAAAATTTATATGCAGGTAAGTTATAGTATGACTGCAATTCTGCATAAGAATCAAGATTGTAAGACCAAGTAGGGCTATATATATCATAGGCTATATATCTAGGCCATATATACCAGGTAGGGCTGTATATCCTATATCATAATAGTTATATGATTAATTATCATGTTTACATGAAGGTACGAAATGACGTTCAAGAAGATGAATGAAAACACATTAATAAGGAGTATGATTAGGTTTGAAGCAATGCAGGACTCATATCGTCTCCTCATACTGTCAACAATGTCATTTTGAAGTCAGTAAAGTTCACTGGTACAAAAGAGCTGTCCTAAGGTCATGAAAACTTCTGGGAGGAGGTCTGAGATTGACAAAATGTCTTCCCAAGGCATCCTGAACGTGCCGAAAAAGATGAGATCGGAGGATCGTGCAGGCCGCTGCATACCTTTATCAACCTTGCTTTCAAGATATTAGTACACCAAGTAAGCTTTAGGTAAGCTGGCATTATCGTTCATTTTAATGAATCCCAACCCCACTACATCTGTAAATGTGTGAATATAAGGTTTAAGAATCTGATGCCGATACCACTGGGCAGTCAAGGCTCCTCTATCAAACACGTGAAGGTGGTGCGACCTCCGAGGTGGATGATTGCCAAGATCACCTTCATATTGACCTCTTTTCCTGATGTAAGAGGGTGGATAACGTGCCCCGTTTCTTCTTTCCGGATAAATGTTTATCGAGTGGTTAGCGTACCTGACTACTAAGACCAGCGGGCATGTCTTTGTGTAAGTGTTTGTATATTATATGAGAAACCAGGACAAGCCCAACAGAACTTCTAGGGTTATCTCCGTCCTTTGTATAAGGGAGTACTTTCTTCCCTTTTAATAAATAAATGAATTTTAATAAATAAACTTAATTTTCACTCATCTCTGAAGAGACTAGTCGCCTTCTGTTGCTGCACATATTACTGAAACTAATTCAGTTGCTCTCTTCTGTGGACTGGACCATACCCCTCGTTGTTTTGTATAGAGCCCCTTCAACTGGAGGCTCCAGAAAACCACCCATTTTACAATTCTCCTTAACCGTGGATGAAGCAAGTTCCGAAAAATGTCGAGAGATGTCAGTGGCTGTTAAAACCGAATATCGTCATCAGGAGAAAATGCAACTCTTGGGCAACCTTGTACTGCTCTTGCAGCGACATCATCAGCTGTATCACGAAATTGTGTCGAATACCTGCAGATCACCATTCGATATGTATTCAGTCATCTGGCTCTATTGGCATGAGATTGGCCAGCCTTCATTTTTCGAATGGTAGGACACTTTTATGAATCATGTAAATGATATACAAGAGATATTTTAAGGAAAGGGCAATCTCCAATTCGCAATCCAAGGGAAAATAACAAATGATGCATAAATATGTTAGAGGTTACCCGTTGTAGTGACGTTTTGAAGAAAAGTCAATGTAGACAGGCGTCTTCCCAACATGTCTGGGATGGGTTGTTTTTCAGCTGTGTGTGAGAGTGTGTACAGAAGAGTACCTACCTACCTCTTATCACGATCATCCAGGTGAGGTGTCTCTATCTTGTCAGGAGGTTTACCTACCTAGATGGCCGATGAACACAAACCTCAGGTGTACCATGGTTATGTACATTTCATTTACATAATTTTACACTTTATAATATATATACAAACAGTGTGATTCCCACCCGGTAGAGTCAGCGCAGGCTGCAAGGAGCCTCAGCGGTCCCACCGCTAGATGAAGGAACAAAGGGCTTAATCAAGCTACAGACAATCCGCCTGACATGCAGAATGTTTTGTTGTCCGCACCCAAATCCTAGTTCTCCCAATTGTCCTCCAATTCGAACGAAACGCCAGGGGAGGTCACGTGATGTTTCTTCTGGGGACGTTAAGGTGTCTCGGCCAATGGGACATGCACACGATTCCCCGTGCCACTTTGACTCCTGCTCCCCCATAAGGAGTCTTCGGGCTTTAACCAAGCGCATATGTCGCCTTTCTTCACCCAGTTCCCCAAATTGTATCCGCTGCTGGCGCTCTGTAGCTAGGCAAAAAAGGCCCTGCCGCCAAAATGGCGATTCTGTCTCTCACTCTTTCCAACCTAGCTGGCCAAGTCCGTACAGTCAATTTCTAATTTGCAATCCAACGGCAAATGAAAACCGACGAACAAATAGGTTAGAGGCTACCCTCTATAGTGGCGTTTTAAAGAAAAGTCGATATCTAATATGCAATATAAAGGAAATTCTGCAATTGCAATACAAGGGCAAATAACAAATAAAAACCAATGCACAGATATGTTAGAGGCTACCCTCTGTAGTGACGTTTTAAAGAAAAGTCAATCTCCAATTTGGAATCCAAGGGCAAATAACAAACGATGCACACTTTTTTAGGAGGCTACCTTTCGTAATGACGTTTTAAAGGAAAGTCAACATCAAATTTGCAATACAAAGGTAAATCTCCAATTGCAATCGGGGGCAAATAACAAATAAAAACCGATACACAGATATGTTAGAGGCTACTCTTTATAGTGACGTTTTAAAGAAAAGCCAAACTGTCACCCGCAACGTTTTCCTCTTCGAGACATGCGGTATGAACTTAAAATGTTCCGCGTTTACTAAAATAATTATCTAGAATTGTATGTCAATAGCTTGATGATCTGACTTCGAAAATTAATGCCTTCAAACAAATATTTTTGAAAGAGTGGCCGAAAGAAGATTTTAGATTCGAACCAGGAACAATCTACAAGCTAGCAATACGCAGTCCCGTATTCTCTAAGTGTAGTTGCGACGAGTAGAGATTTCACATGATTGACCAAGACCCAATTTTTGTTTGAACAATAACAAAAATTTTAAATTTATTTAAATTTCACAATTAACAAAGTTCCACCACTGGCTTATAAAGGTGGATGATTTTACATTACAATTAATTCGCCTTAATTTTCGCCTTAAATTTCGACAATTAATTCGCCTTAATTAAGTACTCACTCCACTTAAGTAAGCTTAATTTCGAACAACATTCAAAATTAAAAAATGAAAGTAAAAATTAAAAGTGAAAGTGACAACAAGCAGAATAAGTTAAATTAAAATAACTATACCTTGTTTGAAGTTTCTCCGCAACGAGAACTGTATTCTGCTAGGCTATTGTAATGTGCACTCGGAGTAAATTTTCATGAAGCACCCACTCCAGATTTCTCTGATCGTGGTTTTTCCCATGCAAAGCAAATTTCTTTAAATTTCACCTGACTTATTTAAGTAAAAGTTTACCATCTCACTAATTAAGAGATGTCTAATTTAACAATTTCCCTCCCTGAAATATGGCCTAAAAATTCAGTCCCGTGAATTTCACTAAAGTCGGACTTAGCGAAGAGAGCAAAAGAAAGATAGACAAAAAGACCGAACCCTAGTCTGTTAGCCTGATCAACCCACACCGAACTATTTCTCTGGGTCGAGCGTGACAATATGTTTCTGGCAACCCCTGGAACTCTCGACCAAAAGGGCCAATCAGAAGGAAGCCCCTGGCAAAAACCCAGCTCCACTTCCATATTTCACAAACGGAACGGAGTTTTGTTGCCAGCCAGCACTCTGCATTCCTCTCGAAGGTCAATATCTGCTTTTGGGCAAGCTGAAATTGTTTCACGCGATACCTCCTGTCATTTCATATGAGCGAAGTTCTTTCTCGACGATCATCAACGTAAACAGATGAAACGGAACCCTGAAAGATATTCGTAAACAAGATCTTGCACCCATTAACCTCAAGGGCAAATAGCAAATTAAAACCGATGCACAGATATGTTAGAGATTGTCTTAGAGACTTTGTAGTGACGTTTTAAAGGAAAGTCATTACTAATTTGCAATCCAAAGGCAAATCTCCATTTGCAATCCTAGGGTAAAGAAAAACTGATGCACAGATATGTTAGAGGCTACTCTTTGTAGTGACGTTTTAAAGGACGTCAATATCTAATTTGCAATAGAAAGGCCAATCTCCAATTGCAATCCAAGAGCAAATAAATAAAAGCCGATGCACAGATAAGTTAGAGGCTACTCTTTGCTGTGACGTTTTAAAGGAAAGTCAATCTGTAATCTGCAATCCAAAGGCAAATAACAAACGATGCATAGGTATGCTAGAGGCTACCCTCTATAGTGGTGTTTCAAAGAAAAGTCAATCTCTAATTTGTAATACAAAGGCAAATCTCCAATTGCAATCCAATTGCAAATAGCAAGGGCAAATATAAAAAAACCCCTGCACAGATATGTTACAAGCTACCCTTTGTAGTGACATTTTAATGGAAAGTTAATCTTAATCTGCAATCCAAAGACAAATCTCCAATTGCAATCCAATGGCAAATAGCAAATAAAAATTGACGCACAGATATTTTAGAGGCTACCCTTTGTAGTGACGTTTAAAAGAAAAGTCAATATCCAATTCAGAATCCAAAAGCAAATAACAAACGATGCGCCGATATTTAGAGGCTACCCTTTTTGTAGTGACGGTTCCTTTGCAGTTTGGAAATTTTGAAGCGGTTCTGTTTGAGTGTTTTACCTCTGATCGGCACTCTTTTGAACACAATGGGCTAAATGGCTAGGTCACAAGGACCCCGAAGGCTCAGAGAAGGTTGAGGGGGGGGGACGTACTAGAACAGTTGTTGGGAGACAGATGGTAGCCTCCTGTCAAGACTATCCAGCCTTGTTCTGTAACGTGCACAGGGTATGGCTCTCCTGCACACGTCGCCACGACTTAACGTTCCATCCGATGGACGGCGGCCTTTCTCCAAGCCCATCGGTGTCCTCTATTGACCGAAGGCAAGGCAGGGAGTTTTGCGGGGATAAATCTCAACGTTGCTCTAGCCGGGATTCGAACCTGGTAACTGCGGATTACGAGCTTGGCGCGCTACCGACTGAGGCACCCCCGCCCCTTCTGAAGCGGGTTTTCCCCTGATTTACATATTCACCACATAGCGTCACATAAGTAACTGAATTTTCAACTTTTCGCAGTTTCGTTGTGTCTCAAATGTGCGCTTAAGTAATCTGTTCAAACGTTTCTTAAAACATCTTTTTGGTTGTAAACAGAAAGATCCGACGGATCTGTTCCCGAAGATGTTTCAATTTGCAAGCCAAATACTTTTGGTGATACTTTTGCTTGTTAACATTTTTCACTCATGAAAGGAAATGACCTCCGAGAGGTCATTATAACGCACCCGAATTTATCCCATAAATGAACCTGGCATCAACAAATGGATTGAGACAACATTTGTTAACTAAGTTCAAAGGAAAAGTGTTCGGTTTGTATAACATTCCAATGAGAGTACTGATGTGAAAAACGTTACAAATATAATCATTTCTAGATTAAGCTTGCGATCAATTCAGTAGGAAATTCTTCAGGCCAGCTTTAGAAAGAAGGAATATTTATATTCCCAGCGCAGCCCTGACGCATTAACGAGTTTGACATGCTTGCATTAAATTACCTAAAACTTCATTTCTAAACATTATTTTTTTTAATTACTATTTGCCGTAACTTTAAAATCCACAGGATCAATTAGAGTCACATGTCTTGGCCGTATTCATTACACGTGCTTGCGGCGTGTAGGCTGAACCATCTGGTGGTTTTAGGGAATTCCAATAGAGTCTTGTAATGCGGATATATAGAGTCTTGTAATGCGGATAGTACAGCATAGTAATTCATATTTTACACAGGGTGACCGTACTGAAACGTGTTATAGAGACCTATTCTGCAGCATCAGTTACGAATTACTTCTTTCTTTGCGAACTATTTTTTAGTTTGAAACGATAACTGTAGATAATTATATTCTTTATATATATATATATTAGGATTATGCAATAAATAAATTTTATTACAATATCAATTATCGTTATCTTTGATAAGCATAAAACTATAAAAGGCATAGTAATGCTAGGGTCAATAGAGCAAATGTTGGATATGTTGCCATTTTAAAATTACAAATCAATGTTTAGAAAGTGTCCATGTATCAACCAAAGTTTTTAGTAATATCTTAAAAATTTTATTTATCATATTTACAATTTCTAATATAAACGGAATTCTTTTCACTGAAATAAAATTTTGCTATTAGCGAATATCACCGAAGAATAATTGACTCTCCCTCACGTGGAGCCACTGCTTATTTATCTCCGCAAAATTCCCCGCCCTGCCCACGGTCAGAAGGGAACACCGATGGGCTTGGAAAGGCCGCCGTCCGTCGGATGGGACGTTAAGCCGTGGCTCCGTGTGCGGGAGAGCCATACCCTGTGCACGTTAAAGAACACGCTGGATGGCCTTAACGGGAGGCTACCATCTGTCTCCCAACAGCTGTTCCAGTGGATCCCCTCCCCCAACCTTCTCTGAGCCTTCGGGGTCTTTGTGACCTGGCCATTTAGTCCATGGTGTGCAAAAAAGTGCCGCTCAGAGGTAAAACAATCCAACCCAAGCCATTGCTTAACGTTCCATCAGATGGACGGCGGCCATTTTCCAAGCCCATCAGAGTCCTCTACTGACCGAAGCCAAGGCAGGGAATTTTGATCACATTTTTGTTTAAAATGTGATCAATTATATCGAAATCTTTTAAGAATTATGAAATGTTCTACTACATCTTCTAATATACGATTATGAGTGATTGATTGACGGCTGACAGGGATCACGTGAATTCAAACTATCATCCAGAATCGATAGACCTCTGAAAATTTTCACCTAGGAGTAATCCCGGTCATAGATCTCGGAAAAAATCCGAAATTTGATCTCCGACGTGTCCTTCAAAGTCAAACTGAGGTGACTTTGAAAGGCACGGCGAAGGTGAACCTTGATTCCCAAGTACTGGAAACGTGGACATTGGCGTCTGGGGGTGTTTCGGGTTGTTGATGTTCGAAACGTTACGAAATTTCTGATCTGGAGGCGTGGTGGTGGTGGAGGGGGGGGGGGGGGGGACGTTCGAGGTCAAAGATCTAATTTAGATCTATCAATGTTAGCAAGCTAAAAATCGGTTCCTAGGGGGCTATTTTGAGGCGTAGATCTGAAAAATGTTACGAAATTTTGGGTGCGATGGGTCGCTCGAGGTTAAAGGTTAAATTTAGATCTACCTGTGCTAGAGGAAATTAAAATTGTTGCCAGAGGGCATTTTATATTTCGTATCTCGGAAAGTATGTAAATTTTGGACAATTAACGAAAATTAACGGGAATATTCGAGAATGCTAACAAGTGGGCAAACACAAACCAATGGAATGCAAAAGATTGAAATGAAAACTGAACCTTTCTTGAGCTTGCCACCCAAAAAACGGAATTTTCTTCCTCTTTGTTATGAATGCCGTCCCATGGCCGAGTGGTTAGCGCGCTTGGCTACTGATCTACGGGACCTGGGACGAGCCCCGGATAAGGCGTGGATGTTCGTGTCGTTTTTCTGCTGAGGTCCTGCCATCCTTTCAGACCTTCTACTCTGACAAATATATAACATATAAACTGACAGGCTCCTGTCAGACCTCTGTGGCAAGCAGCTGCTTGAGGGGGTATTTATTTTATTTTTTATATTATTTGTTATGAAGCAAGGGTCGAAGTTCGCATTGTCAGCTTTCTTATCTCTTAATAGACGACGTCAACTTGTAGCCTCAGGTTAATTGCTTAATGACATGGATAATGCCAGTCTGAACTCAGCATTTGTCTTTTATTGTTTGGGAAATTACTTGTCTCATCAACTGCTCTAATGGAAGAATTGATCTCCTTAACATTATTTGCCAACAAAGGTCAAATCGTCAATATAATTTAAGCTGAAATTTCTGATTCTCGAGACTAGATCGTTTAAGGACCCAGTCTCTCCCTTTTGAAGCTTTCTTCGTAACAGAATCTATCCAAAACTAAAACGAAAAGTTGCTAAATTGAATCTTTTCGTAACTGCAGTTGTAGCATTAAACCAAGGATCTGCAACCTTACTCTTTTTTTTCTTTCTTTTTAGAGAAGAGCCATTTTATCTACAACCAAAATATTCTGAGAGCCGAAACGTATACATATATATTTATGAACACTAGGACCATGACAACAGCGCCCGCAAATGACAGATTTCAAAATTAACATAATCCCCTTCCGTCACACACATAGCTGACGCCTTTGGTGTTCGTTGCCCAGAGCGCAAAATGTGTCTATTTTTCGCGCAAGTCACGAAGAATATCTCTTATAGCGACTGCCCTCGCTTCCGAGGAAATTCTTTTTAACAATATTTCGAATAGCTTCATTAAGTCTATATAACCTTTTCTTGCTATTATTCTGATAATAAATGCAAGTTTTGTGATTAGTATTGGGAGTGGTAAAGAGTTGCACGCATGCGCTCAAAGAGCCGCGGTTTGCCTACCCTTGTGCAAAACCAATCACTGCATGCAGGCTTTACTGATTTTAACACAAAAAATACCGAAAAACAACTCGAAAAATATCAGTGTTATTAGGAAGAGCATCACTATATTTACTGACTTCAATTTCAAAATCCTCTTATCCAAGCGTTTATATTACATATATTTATAAAAAGTAGAAATAAATCTCTGACGAAGCTAATTTTTTATCAAATGCAAATTTTTTTTGTTGTATATCTGAAGATTTTTTTGAATGATCTCTGACTCAACTCTGCTGAAGGATGTGCAGGGACGTTAATCGGAAAGGAGATTAATAACAGACAGTAGGGAAAAACAAGTAGCTCGTCTTTGAAGAGAAATGCGCAATATTTGTGTTAGCAAATTTAGCTAAGTGCTCCAGACGAATGATTCATAATTACCAAATGGGGAAATTGAGTTTGGAAATATTTTAGGCGTTGTCGCGTGCAGCAACCGGAATGGTCTCTGAAGATCTCGTTCCCTTTCTCCGAGCTGCTGCTTCGGTTGACTTTCCTGAAGAGAAATGGTCACGTGCTGGGCGGTGAGCGTAAAACGCTGCGAACGTGGCTTTGGGACGACACGTGATGTTCGCGGAGATACCTCTGTGTTGTCATCAACTCTTTCCTTATCTCGAGCTCTCGGAGGCTGAATTTCATCCAAGCATTTTTCAGCAGCACGTGCATTGACCATAAGGTCCCACAGTTCCTCGCGCTCGGCGTTTTTCGTGAGATATTGCGGCAGAATCTCGAAGACGAAGGTATAGGAAGGGTGCGCCATGGCCATCCTCGTGCCGCAGAGGACTGACGTCGGAAACAAATGGGAGGTCGGCAACGCCGTGCAGCGGTTGGAAGATGAAGACGATACCAAAACTGAGTATATCTACAACTCGACTCCGGAGCAGAGGCAATCTGCCAGACTCTGCAGTCTCGACGAGTTCTGGAAGATGCACCGAAGGTCTCTAGATGATCCCGATGGATTCTGGCTAGATGTGGCAGAGGAATTCTACTGGAAGAGTCCTCCGACACATAAAATATTGAACTACAACTTCGACGTGACGAAAGGAAAAATCTACGTGGAATGGATGAAAGGGGCCACCACAAATATTTGCTATAACGCTCTCGACAGGAACGTAGAGAAAGGCCACGGGGAGCAAATCGCTTTCTATTGGTGAGTATTGAATACTTTTGAAACTTTGGAAGGGATGGAAGAAATTCCACTCAGCATCCTCTTAAGATCTACTTTTGTAATTTCCATGCAGAAACGCTTTCAGAGGCGATGTCGGTAAACTGACGCATTAGCTTCCGAAAATTCTGCTAAGCAAAGTAATTGCGTTAAATAGCCAATGAGTTCTTGCTAAAAAAAAAATAGGAATAGTAGAATTAATTATCTCTGATAACAAATCCCAAACTATTTCAAGTTTGCAGACATACTTTCCTATCACAAACGCACAAGGTGTAAACTTTCGCTAGAATGTATAATTCATCTGTGGAGGCATAAACTGGAAGGAGAGCTGTGTACCAATCCCTAGTTGATGATGCACAGAAACGGCCAGGTCTAGCACCTAATGTCCGACCCGCCTTCTCGTGGTGCAGGCCGTTAGTACCTTTCAAAAGAGATATTCTCTTTTGGAAGGGATCGGAAGGCGAGGGCTGCCAGTTCAGTATGGCCTACTGATCTGGTCATCTATGGCCACTTTTTTCTTTTTTTTTCAAACCTGCTGAGGAGTGGTCAACTTCACAGGGTCCTGGTGCTGACCATTTATACCTACTAGACTGGACTTGTTTATGGATTTGAGCTTGATTATGGATCCTGGACTTGCTGCACTGGTGGGCCTCTGTTGAGGGAGAGTATGCCGCTGTGTTTTCTGTTTTCTTCTGGGTTGCCAGCCCTAAGTGAACAGAGGCATGGGATACCTTATATCAGCTGGTGGATAATCCTAATAAGAGGCCATCGCAGGTACCTGAACCTTACTTAGCTAGTTGGGCATCGTCAAGCCTAAACTGGAGTAATGTGTCTCAGGCAGGCCATATGGCTCTTGAAAAAGTCCACTTGAAAAGGTGATGCCTGAAGTTCCTACCAGCATCGGTGACTTTAGCGGAGGCGGTGCCTACCAGCATCGGTGACCTTTAGCGGAGGAGGAACAGGTCTTTGCCCCATGTCTGTTTGATATTGTTGCCTATCTCAATAAACCTAGTTTCTTTAAAAATCCTACTAATCATTTTCTCTCTGCAGGAACGTGGAACGTGAGGACATTACATAGAGATTATTCTCTTGATGTCCTCACACAGGAATTCCAGCATTATAGCCTAGATATTATAGGCTTGCAAGAGACCAGATGGACAAGTAAAGGTGAGATACTTAAAAATAACTTTAAATTTCTCTTTACAGGGAAGGAGGATGGAAAGCATCACCAAGGCGTGGGTCTGCTGCTCAGAAGACATGCTAATGATGCTCTTCTAGGATATGAGTGCATTAATGAAAGGTTTCTTACAGCAAAATTTCAGACAAGCATTAAAGACTTGAATGTTATCTGCTGTTATGCCCCCCACTGAGGATGCCGATGAGGATTAGAAGATTAGGTTTTACGGACAACTTCAGGATATTTTGAATTCTGTCAAGAAAGGAGATATTGCCATTGTTCTTGGTGACTTCAATGCCAAAGTTGGTACCGACTCTGACCTTTGGGGAGGAGTAATAGGCCCTTTTGGTATTGGTAGCTGCAATGGCAATGGGCAACGTCTCCTACAGGTAAGTAAACTCAATGGTTTCAGAATAACTAACACATATTGCAAACACCGCGACATACATAAATACACATGGGTTTCACCTGATGGGCTGCATAGGAATATGATTGATTATATATTAATTAATTAACAGCAAATGGGCTAGTTCTGTTAGAAATACCAGGGCATATAGGGGAGCTGAAATTGACAGTCGTGGTTTGCTTAATACTGAAGTTGAGGAAGAATGGGGCCGTTTTAAACAAGCTTTTTTGGAAACTAACAGTACTCTTTTAGGAAAAAAGGAGCAGAGGAGGCAGCATTATTTAAGTGATAAGGCACTTGAGCTTATTTGAGAAAGAAGGAACTGCAGGAATGTCCTTAATCAGTACCCTACTAGTCCTAATAGAAAGGATTACAGAGAGCTTAACTTGTAAAAGATCAGTTAGCTGCTGATAAGAATCTTTTGTGTGATGGATTGACTGAAAAAGCTGAGGAAACAGTTAGGCAGCACCACAGCAGAGAGCTGTACCATATAGTTAATGTTTTGTGTGGTAGAAAACGGACAGGTATACAGGTATTGAAGGAAAAACAGGTGATGTTATAGAAGGTGAGGATTCTGTCATGGCTAGGTGGGCTGAGCATTTCAGTGATGTTCTAAACAATGTGGTTACTTCTACTCCCATTGTTTGCAATGATGATAGATGCATTGATGGCTTTAATGTTGGCCCAATAACACAATCTGAAATTATTTTGGCTATTTCTACACTTAAACTTCATAAATCCCCAGGGGTAGATGAAATTACTACGGAAATGCCTAGAGCTGGAAATATTTCGGTTACCGCTTGGATGAATGAAATTTTGAATATCTTTTATGATAAAGGCATGGTTCCTAAAGATTTTACCAGAGCTATTATTATCCCTATTTTCAAACAAGGTGATCGCAGTTCTTCTGATAACTATAGGGGTATCAACCCACTCTCTGTTCCAGGTAAAGTTCTTTCCATGATTGTGCTTAATAGAATTAAGAATCTGGTTGACAGTCAATTGCGTGATGAGCAATGTGGATTCAGAAGTGGTAGGGGATGTGTAGATCAGATATTTTCACTCAGGCAGATTCTTGAGAAATGTTTAGAGTTTCAGAAACCTTTGGTTGCTAGCTTTGTTGATTTCAAAAAGGCTTTTGACTCTGTTGATCGTCATAATTTGTGGTTGATTGTGAGATCATATGGTATACCAGACAAGTTAGTTAACATAATGAAAGCGCTCTATAATAACACTGAGTCGTGTGTGAGAGTTGGTAAGTCTTGTAGCAATTGGTTTAGCATTACTTCTGGTGTTCGACAAGGGTGCATTTTGTCTCCTTTTCTCTTTAGTCTGGTTATTGATTACGTTATGCGAAATTCACTTCAAGGGAAAGATTTTGGCCTTAAATGGGCTGGAGATATTAAAATTTCTGATTTAGATTATGCTGATGATTTAGCCCTTTTAGCAAATGATGTTGATGAGATGAACTCTTTCATTCCAGCTGTTGATGAAACTGGTAATAGAGTAGGTTTGGTTATAAACAGAGAGAAAACTAAAGTGATGAAAATTGGTCAGGCAGGCTGTGATTCAGTTAATCTGAATGGTTGCAGTCTTGAGCAGGTGTCACAGTTTAATTACCTTGGGAGCTATGTAACAGATACTGGTGATGTGCGGCATGAGATTAACAGACGAATAGGGATTGCTGCCGGGACTTTTAAGAATCTATGGAGATTGTGGAGAAATAGGCGTATACACCTTAAGACTAAAATTAGACTGTATAATTGTTTGGTTCTTTCCAGGGTTAGTTATGGTAGTGAAACCTGGACGCTGTGTAAACAAGATAACAGGAAACTAGATGCTTTTGATTCTAGATGCTTACGCAGTATCCTGGGCATTAGGTGGTTCAACTTTGTAACTAATGATGAGGTTAGGCAAAGGAGTCTGCAACCTCTTTAAGCAGCATATTGTGCAGAGAGAGACTCCGCTGGTTTGGCCATGTTGCTCGTATGAATAATTATAGATTGGCGAATAGGGTTATGAACAGTGTGCCTAGAGGCCTCAGAAGGAGGGGGAGACCTAGGATGCGGTGGGCAGACAATGTGAAACAGGACCTTGTTAGAATTGGTGTGCAGTGGCCGGATGCAGCAGATGTAGCTCAGGACAGATATGCTTGGAGAATTAAACTGCACGGTCTGGTTCCACCTCCGTAACCCATGGCTGCTTGAGGATGATGATGATGATGGATGCAAATAATATGTAAGCATTTAAAAGTTAGTGCAATTTAATCATTTACGTATTACGTCTTTAATTCACTTCTAAAACAGAACGCAATTTCAATCTAATCAGAATTTTTGAACCAAATCCTAATTTTTCCAACATAAATTAGTTTCTTTATTTATTTCTGGTGGAATTAAAACATCTATTTGCCAATTAAATATGATGCTTAGTTGATACATTTTAGAAAACCATAACGTGAACCAAAGTAATATTACCTGGAGATCATGTATCTTTACTTAGTTGTCTGACTTGAAAAGTGTATCTTTTCAAAAATTGTAAAGTACAGGAAAGGTATAATTTTTAAACTGGGATATTGCAAGCCCAGTGTTGGAAGCAGGTAGCTCTATTTTAACAAGTTTTGGGAAAGTCAAAAATATGTCAAAAAATATTGCCCATATTGTTAATTTTTGACTTTGTATCTCGTTTTCATGAATTCGTATTTTTTGAATCTCTCAATAGTTTTAATTTTCACAGTTAGAGGATGTTAATTTCGAATGTGGCAAAATTGAAATTGGTATTGTTACGACAGATGAACGTGCTCCAATGAACATGTGATTTGATGTATCATTTTGATGCTGGTATTCAGCGTGCGAATCACGTCACTAACTACTTCGAACGAACTTAATTGAAAAACAAAGAATAAGAGAGTTGTATTAAGTGAAATTCGAGTGTGAAGGAAAACGTAGTTCGTTTTTGTCTGTGCACTAAAGTATAAAAAATGAAACCATTTTATTTGCTGTGTTCGCGGGAAGTTAAATAAGTTTATTAATGTTGAATAAGTTTATTAATGTTGATCATGTTAGCGAAGTGATAAGAAAAATGTTTAGGACACTTGAAGATGTGGCTGAGGAGGTTTCATGTTAGTCGAATAAGTAGAAGTGATCTCAACTTTTCTATAGGAAGAGTTAATCAATTGATGCATAGTTATATTTAGTTTGTTTAGGAATTGGTAAGGTTATTCTTTATAGATTGCAGGTTTGTTCACAGATACGATGGTGCCACTTATCGACTGTTGTAAAAGCATTATTTTCTCTTTGTAGGAATAGTAAAAAGGTGCTTTTTTCTTCTCAAGGTTTATTTTTTATACTGATGAACATTTGTGTTGGTTGACTTTAGTTCATATAAATATTTTTATTCGTGCTTTTGCAATAAATTACATTATTTTAGAATTATAATTGTTAAATGCTATTTTTGAACTCACGCTCAGTTTCCATCCGTTTCATTCATAACAGTATTATAAACGAAGTCTTAATGCTCGAGAGGTGAGTATAATATAATATTACTATTCGTATTTTCTAATCATCCATTTGAATTTTTACCGTTACAGGAGGCTAAAGTCGAAAAAAGAAACGTAATTTTCTTTTTGGAAAGACCATTACACATTCAACAGAGGCAAGTTCTTATCCTGCTAGTTTACATAAATGAAAAACGTGAATGCTTAGAAATTTAATAACGGCAATTTAAAATTACACGAGTTACCTGTTATTTTCTTCATACATATATATCTTAATTCAAATGATTTTATTGCGACCAAACTGTAATAATTTCTAATTCAAAATCACAAAAAATCGTTAATTTGCTAAATATTATTTAAAAAAAAAGCGATAACTTTCCAATGGATGTCTAACAACAATCTTTCAGAAGGTAGTAACGGTTGTTAAGGTTTTCTGATAGGATTAAGTTGTTGTAAATCATAAGTATAAGGAACGTTCAACTGAAACTTGTACAACTTTTCTTTAACGCTTCTTATAGTTTTCCGGTATGTATTTCGTTGTAAGCGAATTCAATTCCTCACGTTAGCTATTTTTAATGGGAGAGTTAATGTTAAGTTCCTCACTTTATCTGTTTTTTTTAGGAGGTTTTAATGGGAAGTATTATTTTTTGCGAATCTGATGGCCATGATGGCTGTTGTCCCCAGTGTTTTAATGATAACTTTTGAAGTATGGCAAATGTTATTGATTGACTGCACTTTATAAATGTCTTACCAGTGCCGCAGTTTTGCATCACTTTTTATTAATTTGATTAGTGACGTTTTTCTTTAATAAACAGCAAAATGTAGATGAATCAAAAATCATTTCTTGGTTACTTCCAATAATCAAAAACTTTTCCAAACTTTGTTTACTTTGTCAGCCTGCTTAGAATTAAGTATGCTCCCTCTCTAATTAGCAGAAAGTGCAAATATTTTAGCAGCAAATTATAAACTCTAGGGGCGATTCACTAATGAAAGGGGATACCTAAAATAATAATAAAAGGCTGACAGCTGCTGATTTTCAATTGCTAAAGAATTATTAGAAGGTTAAAATTATAATCGAAAGAAATTATTTATTTTCGCAGTTACGTATAAGAAAAATAAGAAATTAAAATTATGACTGAGACGAATTCTTCCGAGTTTTAAGTCGTCTGAGCCATTTCAAGACTGAGTACGAACTTATCGTCATTCCTGTCACCATGACATCTGGTTCCGAACAATAATGAGTTACAGTCGCTCAAAAAATATCCGAACACTATTGTTGATTACGGGAATTCAGAAAAAAATATCTGGCAACCTTTGTGTACTGTACATGAAGGTTGTTAGTTAAATTAATATAATAATATAATAAAAGTTTGTTAGTTAAATTCAGATAATCAGATCGGGGAGGTTTCGATTCGGTTTTGAAAACCTGCTTCTGGAGAATAAAAGCCAATTTCACTTTTTGGAAGATGTTAACTTTAATCGAAATATAGTAGTTATCACTAGTTTAGATAGTATCAGATAGTATGGGAACCAATAGATAATTACACTACTGAGGAGAAATTAAATATCCCGAAGATTGAAATTTTTAGTCTTCTGTAAAAGTTTAAATTAATATCTTTTAACGTTTAAAATATTTTATCCATTTAATTTTCCACAAACAAAATGTGAACCTTTAAAAATTAGATGATAAAGAAAATACTTTTCGTTCGGTTCAGAGGAAAGATTTGAGGACAGTGATTCCCATACAAAATGGTGTTTGCTTAGCTCCGATGTTTTGCACAAAGTTCAGAGGTTCCGAAAGCTTGAGCAAAGTACGAGACTAAAAGGGTCGAAGAAAAGTTTTCCCCCATTCTAATCAGTTCTCTCCAAGAAAATAAGGTCAGTTCCTGGACCTCTTAGAGATAAGTTTCCATTTTTATCCAATGGCTCCTTGGCATTCCGTTTCAAATTAGCCATAGCAAACGAACGAGAATTCTTTCATTCATGGCGATTGGAGTTTCGGGATTCAACTTTGCACTTTGTGCAGCCGGAGGAGCAAAGAGGCAGGAGGGCCAACGATCAGAAAGGATCGTCTTTCGGACGGCGGCGGAAGAGATGGTCGCCGACCTTGGCGCAGCAACACGAGACAAGGTCAATGTCAGAAACCTTCATGCGATCGGATCTAAACACGGAACGTTTAGCGTCGGAACGATGTTCGCCCACATTCCGCCTGAAATGTCGCTGTCGGATATCAAGAATTTCCAATTCGATCTATCGTGCTATTGATTTTTGAGTGCATTTGTTTCTTGCCAAAATAGTTGTTCCCCCTCATCATTCGATTCCGGAGGTCGATAACATCTCTTATGGAGAGTTTCACCAAAAAGGTTTTTCGTTTCATCGGGCAATAAACTCTTTTATTCTTCCGAGTATTCATTTCGAATTGAAACTAAATGATAGCAAAAATCCTAATTCTAGTGCAAATTGAATTTAAAATGTGCTCCGTCAGCTGAAACTCGAAGCAGCTCGTGAGAAGTTTTGAATTGCTGCTCTCTTTCTCTGAATGTGTTACGGAGGGCTTTCAAAAAGTTCTTGACACGTGTCTGTAGATTTGCACTCGTTCCTCCGAAGTTAACAAGCTACGACGTGTTTGAAAACTTGTCTAAACTTGTCATTACTGGTTAAAAGCAAAGGCCATATCATCATTTCTCTCTTCGCTGATGGTGCATAAAGTCGGTCTGCGAGATCTGTGTGTTGTTGCTATGGAGCCTACTAAAAAAGGGGAAAGAATTTCCATTTTCACAAGGATGCAGCTTGGCAAAGACGCAAAAAAAGCTCATGTCGATTTATCACAAGTATATGGGGATCATGCCTATTCAAATGGCACTGTTACGATATGGATGTGCAAATTCAAAGAAGGACGGCAGAGCTTCGAAGACCTCCCTCTTGCAGGAAGACCGAAGGAGGCCGTGAACGAGAGAACCATCGCTGCTGTTCGTTAACTCATTAAGGAAAATTCCCATATAACCGTTCAGGTAATACGTTTAGATGTCATTGTATCGACTGACAGTCTGAAAACAATAATTGATCAACATTCAAAGTTCTGAAAGTTCTGTGCCAAGTGGGTACACCACAAACTGGTAGAGCAGCAAAAACGGGCTAGTACATCGAAGTATCTCTATAATAAGACCATAATCTGTGAGAGTGGTACAACCTAAAGGGATTGATTTAAGGTGACAACTGAAGTTGTCACTTTAATTGGTTGTTGATTGTTGAAGTTAATTAGTTGTTGATTGTTGAAGATCTACAAGTCTGAATTTTGCCACCTCTCTCTATTAGTCTGGTGATGTATTGAGGAGAGCTTTGCAAGGAACATACTTGAGCCTTAAAGATTTGAAACTGTATGATTTGGTTTCTCTAACGATCTCCACCATTCTTGAAAACTGGTGTTCAGGAAGTGAACTTTTTTCATCAGAGTTGTTCTTGAAACTCGTAATAGAGTAAGTAGGTTTGATGATAATTACAGAGAAAAGTAATGCGATGAAAGCTGGTCAGGTGAGTGTGCTTAAGGTTTTTTGAATAATTGTAGTCTTGCACAAGTTTTCCAGTTGAATTATGTTGGACTTTGTGTAACTGATACTATGTGAGACGTAGAGTGAACCGAGAATTGTAATTACTTCTGGAACAGTTAAGAGACTTCGGTGAATGAGGATAAATAGGTGGATACAAGGAAATATCAATTTAGAAGTTATGAAAATTTCGTTTTTTCTAAGATTTGTTATCATGGCATGAAATTTGTAAACAGGATAATAGCAGGCTGAACCTATGATTCAAGATCTTTAGGAATCATCTTGGGTATTAGGTGATTTGATTGTGTAGCAATGAAACGAAGGCCGTTTAAGGAAGGAGGGAGTCAACTGCCTTTAAGCAGCATGTCGTTTTGGAGAGAGATTGCATTGATTTGGCCATGTTAGCTGCATATTTAATGACAGATTAACGAATAAATTTATGAAAAGTGAATCTACAGGCTTCAGGAAAAATAAAGCAGGCCTGGAATGAAAGTAGGTGGATAATGCCAAATAGGACCTAATTAGAATTGACCTGCAGTGGCCAATTGGAACAACTGTTGTTCTTAAGAGAACTATTTGAAGAATAAATTGGGTTTGGTTAGAGCTCAGTAATTTATGTCTGTGATAGGAAGTGATGCTTGGGAAGAAGTTATTGAACAAATAGAACATTTCTATTTCATTTTCTCAGTAATTTTATGATGTCGTCTCACTTGTTATAATTTTTTTTATCCATGCGTTGCCCTTCCATGTATCCTATCATTATAATGTTGCCATTTTTGTCGTTTATCAATTTTTAGCTGAATTTAAATTAGTACAAGCAAGGTATGAAATCTGTGAATTATGTTATATTTATTTACTGCATTAAAGATTTTATTTGCAGCATTATTAACAATAAATTTTGACCAGTTAATAAAGCTTAATTCTTCATCTAATTGCAATTCATACTTCGGATTGAAGGTTGAACTTATGGGCTACTAAAATTTTAATTTCTTTTTTTAATAAGCACTGATCTGAAATATTCTTTGATATAAAGCTAGCATAAACATAAAATTTTATTTAAAAAAAAATCCCCTTAAGCAACGGCTTGCCAGAGAGGTCTGACAGGAGCCTGTCAATTTATATGGCCTATTAGAAGGTCTGAGAGGAAGGCGAGACCTCAGCAGAAAGACACTCGAGGTTCGAACCCAGGTTCGTTTATTAAAATTTGAAAAAAATATGCCAATGAAGATTGCTTCAGCTTTTATTGCAGCGTACTTTTCTTTCGTTCATTTTGTGCTGAAAAATCAAATTCTGATGGTAAAATATCATCTTTATTGTTTTGATGATATTTAAACAACTTATTAAAAATAAGTTTTAAGAACACATTTTTCGGATAGACTAGCCTTATTAGCAGATTATTTTGAAAATCATTTTCATTTCTTCTTTGGATGCGGGGCGCAATGGGAAAATCTTTTACAATCATTTTGAGAAGAATGGACCATTTTGAGATAGAGTAATACATTTCAACTCAGTAATGCCGATTTTTTTTAACAAATGGCGTTTTCAATTTACACTTTGGATGCCTGTGTATTGCTATGAAGGTAGTCGCCACAACGAAACGGTTTAGGAGCTTTATCATCTTCGAAATTAATAGAATTGTAGCACATGGTAAAATCTTTTAATATGTGATATAACCATTTTAGTATGTGACTTAAGAAATGAATATTGCTCATAACAAGGAAAGCTCACACAGGGAAATTTTTTATCTGCTTTAGATCGCTCTTCAGGTGATCAGTTTTATTTTGATAAATAACTGTGGTTCAGAAGACATTGCGGGTCAAACGCTTTTTAAATGTTTCATTTTTCGGAGGAGATGAAAAGAGGGGAGAACTGTTATATAAATACAGTAAATTCCCTGTTATCCGGTACAGAGAGGTCTATTTTGTTGTGGAATCCGGAATTTTCATACAAATGGCATAAATTTCAAATTGAGCATTTCAACTTGGTACGGCAAATATTAATGCACGTATTAGTTCTCCTGGATAGCGCTGCGTCGTCTTTCAAGCATTGTTACATTCATGCTATGGCAAGCTATGCACACTACCAGTTCCACTACGGCCATTAAACTAGAAGAGAGTTGAGTTTCTGATCGTGCTGTTCTGTTTATCAAATTGTACTCTTGTCAAAGAAGAATATCACGCAAGGAAACAAAAAATTTAAATATTCAAAACACTGCCAAATGGAGATCACATAGAGGTCAAATCTTGATCATGGTTTCACCTCTTCGTAACCTCCATTTGATCTTGAAGGCACATCGAAGATCAAATTTCGGATTTTGTTCGAGATCTACGACCCGGATTATCCCTATATGCAAATGTTAGTGATCTCCTATCAGTCAGCCATCAGTCAAATACTCGCAATCGTCTTTATTTGTTAGATACCGTAAATTTTCGCATGCCACGATCCTCTGTGTAAGACACGCCCTCTATTTTTTGAGAAAAATAATTGTAAAGAATGGATACCAGCTGGGAGTAAATAACGTAAAAACCCTTTGTTATTGCGTTGTCATAATCATCGAATCACTCACGATTGAAAGAAAAGAGGTCGCATACGCACACCATTTCTGGAAACAAACTATGACACACTACTCTTGAGTTTTGCAGTCAACAGAGTTGTTGTCACGGAAGGCGACGCCGTTTGGCTAAGCGTAAATGCTTATCGTCATGTAAGACACGCATACTCTGTTATTTGGGAGCTATATTCGGAAAAAAGTATGCGCGTGGTACACGACAATATATGGTATGCAGGTAATGCATGATGGTCCGCACGTCATAAGCTTTCCCTCGATAAACAATCCTTTATGAATGTCTCTCGCGGTGGGGAGAAAAGTGGGACATTCCCACAAAACCTAGGCAAATGATACACGAATATCAAAAGAAAGATGGCGAAGCAATGGGGGTGAAAACTACAAGAGTATAATAAGCCAAATCTTGTGTCCTTTTCGACCCTTTTTCTGCAAAAAAAGGTTTTATTAACCACGGAAAAAGCCCTCGTGGTAGCATAAGATTGCTCTGCAAGGAGATTGAAAATACGATGTTTCTTGCAGTCATTATTTTGCTGTTTGCATCTTAATGTTTTTTAACAATGGTTGAAATCTTAAAGATTGATTTTTAAAGTTTTTTTCCCGCGATTTATTGAGAACGATACTTTCAGTGGAAGCTTATTTAAGTATCAGTAACAACAAAGCTACTGAAATATTAGCCCGCTCAAAATGCGTGTACAATTTGAAAACAAAATAAGTAACAAATATTTTTTCGCAAAAAAATATGAAAAAAAAAAAGAGCATGTCAAAAGTACGGAACACACTCCAGAAACATGTTTTTGTTTTCACTTGTGACCAATAGAAGGATCCTAAATTCAAAATATGAAAAAGCTTCCAGACAGAGGACCAAAACAATCAGAAAATGGAAAACAAGAAATTAATATTGGAGTTCTTCCAGAATTAATAATAATCTTTCAGAAATTTCCGATTCTACTGAGACAGGCGATGGAGATCTTTTGTATTATTAGAGTGATATAAATGGAATTCTGAAGAGCCGACAAAAAAGTCCGATTTACGTCGCAGTGTCCGATTTCTAATACAGCTGGCTTAAAAGGATCTGTAAAAGCTTTAAGGAATTCAGTTAGTATCGATCAGACTTTAGATCAGTTAATCACATCAAGTACTTTGAATCAATAAAATAAACAAAGAGCTTAAGCTGAAAGAAGCAAATATTTAAAGCGAAGATATGATGTGAAAATAGATTCCTAAATTAGGAATGTGTTATTGCTGCAAAGTCTTAAACACCCATGTCGCTCAGAAATGAAGTCAATAGCAAAGGGTTAAATACCAACTTTATACAATATAGTTAAGGAAGACATTTCTTCGCCTTTCCTCAGCGGCACTTTTTTTGCACACCATGGGCTAAATAGCCAGGTCACATGGACCCCGAAGGCTCAGAGAAGGTTGGGGGAGGGGACCCACTGGAACAGCTGTTGGGAGACAGATGGTAGCCTCCCGTCAAGGCCATCCAGCGTGTTCTTTAACGTGCACAGGGTATGGCTCTCCCGCACACGGGGCCACGGCTTAACGTCCCATCCGACGGACGGCGGCCTTTTCAAGCCCATCGGTGTCCCCTACTGACCGTGGGCAGGGTGGGGAAATTTTGCGGAGATAAATCTCAACGCTGACCCAGCTGGGACTCGAACCTGGGAACTACAGATTACGAGCCTGGCGCGATACCGACTGAGCCACCCCCGCCCCGCCTTTCCTCATTGCAAACCTACATACAATAAATGTCGCAGCACAAGCCGACCCCTAGGAAAAACTACTTTGTTTTTTGGAAAAAATATTGCTTGAATATAAATGCTTCAGTTTCCGTTCATTCTTCAAATGTTAAACGAATATTGCGGGAAATATATGTAGAGAGATTATTATGTTCTCCAGACACTCAGTTGCTACAAAATCTCCTTAAATGTCTCTTAAAAGATATATTTATAATTACATACAAAACGTGCAGCTGGCTTACCTTGTCTCCTGAAATCACCACTAAAGAGGAATTCATTCGCTTCTTTAACTAATATACTTTTGTCCTCTAAAGCCACCCAAAATTAGCATATCTCGTTTTCTCGCAATGCTTCAGGTTGTCATTACTTCAACATCACTTCGACAGCAATTCATCCGACATCCATCCTTTCTTTGGCAGCAGAAGGTAACTTCGTTTTAACAATTGTTTTCCATTTTAATATAGAGTGAGAATTTGAAATGTCGTCGTCCACAGGGTTCACAATAATAGATTTTTCACCCACACTTGTGACTATTCTCGTTGTGTGCTTATGAAAATGAACTGCATTTTCATCAGCGTTTTCTATTTGCTCCAAAGAATAGGGTGTGTCTCAGGTTAATTGTATAATGCAATAGTAGAGTTCTAGCATTATACAATTAACCTGAGGAAATTCTTCGAAATCGCAGGGCAATTTCTGTGTAAATGATGTGCGGCAACATGGTGAGAAGTCACGTTGCTCCATTATTCGCTTGATCCATCTAACACTGTGCAATACTTGTTACATCCAAAACCTTGAACGAAGGCTTAAATAATCTTACCTCAGCCGCAACTTTCAAAGCTTTTGTTTGGATAATATCACGATTGATTGGCATACCTAGTTTTCCCAATATTCCTATATACTCTCATACATCCAGTTCCTGAAAGAAACCAATCATCCTTCCTTGTAGACTTCGACGAACTTATTTCTTCCTTTTGAAGCTTTCGTCTTCGAACCTTAGATTCTTACAACACACACTTTTTATTTGCCGATACATTATTTCGTCTCCATTTCACCCAACTTTTGTTTCATTACTACCAAAACATCACCAAGAAGCCAACCGTGTCGCCTTCATGATTTTGCGCTGCTACAAAAAATGCTATAGGCCCACACTTTTCAAGGCATTCTCTACTTTTGTCTATTCTGGAATATGCATCGCCTGTTTGGTCTCCCCACATGGTCTCTGACATCACTCTAGTTGAACGTCCACTCAGATGGTTTAGCAAGAGACTACTTGGACTTTCCTATTCAAGCTACGAGGAACAGTTAAAAGTTCTCAACATTCACTCTTTGAAATGGAGGAGGATGTTTCATGATTGAAATATCTGCTACAAATACATTAACATCCTATATCAAGCAGATTCATATTCCTCAAGCTAGAACAAACTGCAAACATCATTCCTTCACATGCCGAGTTGATCGGGTTTGGAACTCTTTACCTACAGATGTTATAATGGCCCCGACTTTACACATTTTCGACTTTCGACTAAAGCAGGTCTATCTAAATTTTTAACATGCTTTAAGTTTTAATTTTCATTTAGGTATTGTGTTTATATGTTGTTAAAGTGGTTATTACAGCTTTACAATTGTGTCACTCTTTTCTCTCAGCCTTAAATGTAGAGATATCTTTTGTATATAATTTTTCTCTTCTGAGCTGCATTTCGTTGCTCCTTTTTAAAATCCTCGCAACTACTAACCATTCAACAATGTACTGTTCATGTATGTATACACACTTGGGAATTTGTGTTTCTTGTTTTTGACATGTATTAATCGGTGTTAGTGTTCATTTTTGTTCCCCTCTCAAAGTTTTGGTTTTGTTCCAAAGTTCCACAGTTTTGGTTTTGTTCCCGTTCAAGGTTTTGGATGTAACAAGTATTGCACAGTGTTAGATGGACCAAGAGAATAATGGATCAACGTGACTTCTCACCATGTTGCCGCACATCATTTACACAGAAATTGCCCTGCGATTTCGAAGAATTTCCTCAGGTTAATTTTTGTACTTCCCTCTCAACAGAATAAATATATAAAAATATAGTCATCATCACTTTCAATTGGAAATTTTCCCTATGGGTCACGTGTATACTTTTGGAGACATGAAATGCAGAAATTTTCTTTATTTCTATATAGTCGATCATTGAAATCAGTACTTTATTCGCTGTCACAATTCTTACAGTTGAAAAAACGAAAACGAAAAGAAAACAACGAACTAGAACAAACAACTTGACTATTACATGTATATATAACTCATTCGAGTATATTCTACTGGAGTGAAGTCGAACTCGCTAGAAGTATGAAACTAACATATGAGACATAATGGAAAAGGAATGAAAGGGTGTTTGAAAAAGTAACGGTGCTTAGAAATAAGATGTCATGACGAAGGATCCATTGTCTTGCTGCATAGGGCAGGGACATAGGAATCATTTCGTTAATATACATGAGTGCGACCGACAACCTAACTTATTATATAACACATAGAAAAAATACCCCCTCAAGCAGCTGCTTGGGGAGAGAGGTCTCACAGCAGCCTGTCAGTTTAATACGCCATAGAGAAGATCTGTGAGGAAGGCGAGACCTCAGCAGAAAGACCACATCCATGCCTTACCCGGGGTTCGAACCCAGGGCCCTCTGATCAGTAGTCAAGTGCGCTATCATTCGGCCACGGGACGGCTAATATACAATAAAAATAATAAAAAAAATAAATACCCCCTCAAGCAGCTGTTTGCCACAGAGGTCTGACAGGAGCCTGTCAGTTTATACGCCACAGTAGAAGGTCTGAGAAGATGGTGGGACCTCAGCAGGAAAACATCACAAACGTTTTTTTTCATCACAAACAAATTTCGTTCTCGAAAGAAGCCTATTCTGAGCTACAGTTGCTGTATTTGTCCATTGTAGACCATTTTTAACAAGATCCTGTTTGATAGTCTGCCCACCGCATCCTAGGCCTTCCCCTTTTTCTGAGGCCTTTAGGCATACTGTTCATAACCTTATTCGGTAATCTATAGTTATGCATAAGGGCAACATGGGCAAACCAACGGAGTCTCTGCACAATATGCTATTCAGAGGAGGTTGTTGACTCCTTCTGACTCATAATCACTTACAAAGTTGAATCACTTAATGCCCAAGATACTGCGTAAGCACCTAGAATCAAAGGCATTAAATTTCCTGTTATCTTGTTTACGAAGGGTTAAAGATTGGATATTTTTAATATGCAATGCTCATAAATTAAATATATTTATATATTATATTAGTACTCTTAATAATGCATATTTTAATATATATTATATATAGTATATATGCATTTATATGCTCATTAGATGTTTTCAATTTCTGTTCCAAATGTATTTCTGATGATAGTTATATCGGTCTGTCCGTCTTCCTATAGAAGGTTCTAATTAATAGCAAGTGCATTCAGTTGCGACCACTAACATCTGAGAAAAGATATCATTCTCGATAATTCCTTTGTTGATTTTCTCATCTGAAGCGTAGAGCGTTGGCATTGAACTGCACTCTTCCTCGGCGAGCAACGAAGCTGACCTTCGACTGCGATACGGATGACGTGCCCTAATGCCTTTTGAGTGAAATCAGTAGAGCAATCAGTATTTTTTTCTGGGGGAGGGAAGCTGTCAATGCTAAGAGAGCAAATATATTGCGAAAATCTTAAGGGTTGGATGCCCCTCGTAGCATTTTCTCAAAGATATAGCTCTTCGTATATATACGTTGAAATTTTTATTGGACGCTCCTCAGATATCTCTTTTCTTTTCTCATTCGAATATGTTGCAATTTTTATTTGGAGGTGAGGGGAGGTAAGGACCATATGCTACTCCTAAGTGATGAAAATTGGTGAGACAGGCTTTGATTCAGTTAATCTGAATGGTTGCAGTCTTGAGCAGGTGTCAGTTTAATTATCTTGGGAGCTATGTAACAGATACTGGTGATATGCGGCGTGAGATTAACAGACGAATAGGGATTGCTGCCGGGACTTTTAAGAACCTATGGAGAGTGTGGGGAAATAGGCGTATACACCTAAAGACTAAAATTAGACTGTATAATAGTTTGGTTCTTTCTAGGGTTAGTTATGGTAGTGAAACTTGGATGCTGTGTAAGCAAGATAACAGGAAACTAGATGCTTTTGATTCTAGATGCTTACGCAGTATCTTGGGTATTAGGTGGTTCAACTTTGTAACTAATGATGAGGTTAGGCAAAGGAGTCTGCAACCTCCTTTAAGCAGCATATTGTGCAGAGAGAGACTCCGTTGGTTTGGCCATGTTGCCCGTATGGATAATTATAGATTGACAAATAGGGTTATGAACAGTGTGCCTAGAGGCCTCAGAAGGAGTGGGAAACCTAGGATGCGGTGGGCAGACAATGTCAAACAGGGACTTATTAGAAATGGTGTGGAGTGGCCAGATGCAGCAGATGTAGCTCAGGATAGACTTGCTTGGAGAACTAAATTGCACGGTCTGGTTGGACCTCTGTAGCCAATGGCTGCTTGAGGATGATGATGATGATGATGACTCCTCACCACAAACTTAAATCGAACCAAATTATTGCATTACGATATTTTTATCTGTCTTCCTGTTGCCTTTTGCTTGACATTTGTCAGATTGTGGATTTGTCAAAACAATTGTTTCAACATATCTTTCAAAAACGACGGAGAAACTTAATGATTTATGTGCCAAATGGAAGCTTGTGATGCGGGGAGTGTCATAGGCTATAAAAATTGACCTCCTGTGTATTCTTCCCCCTTAAAAAAGGGGAAATATAAAAATTATTCATCCACTGTATCTCCAAACGTAAGTGCCGAAAGTAACAAGGTATTTGTCAAATGAAAGGTTCTGACGCGGGGAGTGTCATAAGCTATAAAAACTTCACCCCCATGCTTTCTTCCCTCCTCAAAAATGAGAAATATGAAAACAATTGTTCTGCTGTATCTGCGGAACGCGGATGAGGAAAGTAACAAGACACGAGTTAAACGAAAGCTTCTGACACGTGTAGTGTGATAAGCTATTAAAACCTGACCCCACATGCTTTCTTCTCCCCTAAAAATGTGAAATGTGAAAGTCGGTCTACTATATACCGAAAAGCCAAAACATTATGACCAGCGCGTCTTTATGTAAATCGAAGCAACTGCAGGTAAACGACAGCGCGTGTGAAGGTCATGAAACGATATAAATAACACCTGATACTGAGCTCTGTTAATCAGTGTTATTCTTGTTCTTCGGATGGGAAAGGCAGCGGACTTAAGTGAGTTTGACGAAGGCCAAATTGTAATGGCCAGACAACTGGGTCGGAGCATTTCCGAGATGGTGAGGCTGGTGGAGTGCTCACTGTCAGCCATGGTTAATACTTTCAAAAAGTAGTCGGAGGAGGGAAAAACCACGAGTGCCAGCAAGGTGTGGGCTGACCTCAGCTCATCGATGCTAGAGGTGAGTAAAGGCTATCCCGTATGATACGAGCCAACAAAAGGGATACTGGGGTGCAACTCGCCCGTAATTTGAATGCTGGTGATGGGAGTAATGTGTCACAACACACAGTACATCGAACCCTGCTGAAAATGCGGCTGGGTAGCCGCAGGCCGCTCCGAGTGCCCAAGCTAATCTCGGTTCACTGTCGAAAGCAACTACAATTAGCACGCGAGCATCAAAACTGGATCTTGAATGATTGGAAGAAGGTCTTCTGGTCCGATGAATCTCATTTCCTGTTGCACCATGTGAATGGCCGGGTATGTGTGCATCGTTTACCTGGGGAAGTGTTGGTGCCAAGATGCACCGTGGGACGAAAAGAAGCCAGTGGATGAAATGTAATGCTTTGGGTTGTTTTACCTCTGAACGGCACTTTGTTGCACATCATGGGCTAAATGGCCAGGTCACATGGACCCCGAAGGCTCAGAGTAGATTGGGGGAGGGGACCCACTGGAACAGCTGTTAGGCAACAGATGGTAGCCTCCCATCAAGGCCATTCAACGTGTTCTTTAACGTGCACAGGGTATGGCTCTCTCCCGCACACGGAGCAACGGCTTAACGTCCCATCCGACGGACGACAGTCTTTCAAAGCCCATCATCCCCTACTGACCGTGGACAGGGCGGGAAATTAATGCTTTGGGCAATGTTCTGTTGGGAAACCCTGGGTCCAGTCATTCATGTGCAGAAAACTATGACGTCTACCACCTATCTAAACATCAGTGCAGACTAGGTACATCCTTTCATGGCAACGGTATATCCCTCTAGTAGTGCCTTCTTTCAGCAGGATAATGCGTCATGCCACACTGCCCGGATTGTTGGAGAATGGTTCATGGAACACGAGGAAGACTTTCTAGTATTGCTCTGACTTCCAGGTATTGCTGTTCCAGCACAAATCACAGATCCAATCGAGCCTCTGTGGTTTGTGTTGGAACAACATATCCAATCTGTGACGGCTCAACCACGTAACTTACAAGAGTTAAAGGATCTGCTGGTAATGTGTTGGTACCAGATACCACAAGACACTTTTAGAAATCTTGTAACGTCCATGCCACGTGGGGTAAGAGCTGTTTTGGTGGCATGTGACAGGACCAACATCATATTGGTCAGGTGGTCATAATGTTTTGACTCTTGTATATTCTGAACGCGAGGGCCTAGTTACGAGTTAGGTGTGAAATGAAAGCTCATATAGTGACGTCGTAAACTATTTCGAATTTTGGGACCACTAATCCCTCCTGATAACAGTGAGGGGGGGGGGTAGAGGAGTATTTTCACGGCGTTCATCTTTAACGAGCCATATCTCAAATTAATGCTTTGGACGTCTCCAATGTCACGGGCTACCATAAACAGGACTCCAAAAGGGAGGAAAAGTTTGTTGGTAGACTGCTTATGAGAGCATCACTTAGCAGCATCCTCAAGGAAAGAATATATCAAATGAAAGTTTTTGAAGGTAGATGCTTTTAGTGGCAAAAAATATAAATAAATTAAAAAATATGAAAAATACCCATCTTCGTATATACGGCTTAAGAAGTAGAAAATAAACCTAAATCATATCGCTGGTGCAATCAGTCACCGAGTTCGTATTCTCTTCAAAGGAAGATGAGAGGGCTCCGATTTATCTACTGAACAATATTGCAGGCTTCCTATCCACTCTTTAAGGGAATATGAACTCAGTGATTGATTGCACCACCGACATGCTTTACGTTCATTTTCTGCTTTTCTGGGTGCATTTAGGAAGATAGGGATTTTGTTTGATTTCTTAATCCATTTATATTTTTTATTGATTTGCTGGCAATTAGAAAATGATTTCTCGGAAGTTTTGATGGTATGAAAGTTTTGCATTTTTTTTGTGTTAGTGAAGATTTTCGTGTAAATTCTTCCATGACGTCAATCTACAGTTATTGCAGAGCTCTGCACGTGGACTAAGTTACGAAGATACCATCGGCAGTGACATCTAGTGCCTCATTCATTTAAATTTTAGAACTTTTCGTGTAATATTTTTCTGCATTTATATTTATACGGAATTCAATTTGTTTTTAAATATCTATTTTATTCTTCTAAGTGCAAATGATGATTTTATTCTTAGCATAAAGGGGTCGGATTTGTTTGATGCTTAGTAAGAGTAAAGCATAAGCTGCAAAATGGATCTACGATTTTGATCAAATTGGGCCTTATGTTCCAAAAGAAATAAATTCCCACTAAAATCAAGCATTAGCTTCTTGTTATTTTTCACTTTAGGGACTTGCACATTATCTTCAGCAATTACAGAGTTGGGTTGGGTTGTTTTACCTCTGAGCGGCACTTTTTTGCACACCATGGGCTAAATGGCCAGGTCACAAGGACCCCGAAGGCTCAGAGAAGGTTGGGGGAGGGGACCCACTGGAACAGCTGTTGGGAGACAGATGGTAGCCTCCCGTCAAGGCCATCCAGCGTGTTCTTTAACGTGCACAGGGTATGGCTCTCCCACACATGGGGCCACGGCTTAACGTCCCATCCGACGGACGGCGGCCTTTCCAAGCCCATCGGTGTCCCCTACTGACCGTGGGCAGGGCGGGGAATTTTGCGGAGATAAATCTCAACGCTCACCCAGCTGGGACTCGAACCTGGGAACTACAGATTACGAGCCTGGCGCGCTACCGACTGAGTCACCCCCGCCCCAGCAATTACAGATTCCGTAATCTGAGGGTTTAATGGAAATCTGAATTATGAGACTTTTGATGTTGGTTAACTGATCTAAGCATATGATAAAGTTTGCGCAGTGTACGCTGCCTTCCTACTTCTTTGCAGCAAGCCAGATTACTCATTTCATTTCTGTCATCACTCATCAATGAACTTCAATAAGATGTTGCATTCGCTTAGCAGGATCCGAAAGTCAAGAAGCGGCTTCATGACGAAGTCCGTGAGACCAATAAAAGCGACACATCCTCATTTCTACATTTGTTATCTGAATGGAAATATATCTTTTAAGACTATATTGTTGAGTCACACCTCCACGAAGCTGAGTTGACCTCTCTGTCGTAAATACTTCAACCTTGACCTGGAAATGGGTCACCGCTTCGGGTGTTTACTAAGGCTATCGACCTTCGACATCGCCGATATGGCTAACCTCTGCTGGATCTGAAGTGCTTCAGAGATACACTCAGACACGCACAGATAAATCAGTCTGTGCCAAGAATCTTTTCATGCATCTCAATGCAAAAAAAAGGATAACAAGTAACTCTTTTTTTAATGAAGAACATTTGATCCCATTCGCCAATTAAAAAATTGTTAAAGAGCATACTGAGGTTACGGAGGTCACAGCGCTTTCCTTTAAAAAGACCAATAATAATTTATAATAAAACAAATAATTTTAGGCAATATAAAAATGTTCCTGAATAGAGGAACATGATATCTGATCTTCAAATAAGAGACATATTACTAAAGGATTCTCAATAATGAAATAAGGGGTAAAATCACATTTCAATATGCTTGATCGTTTCAAACTGCATCAACGATACAATTAATCCTACTTAGTAAGTGTTAGAGGGAATGGACATGAACTCCCAGTACTAATCAAAAAACTTGTATTTATTGTCAGAATAATAAGAATAAAATTATATAGCGTGATGAAGCGATAAGATTCAAAATATTTTTAAAAAGAATTTCCTCGGAAGCAAGGTCAGATGCTATAAAGGATATTCTTTGTGAGTTTAGCTCTTTGGGCAGCGAGCATCAAAGCCGAGCAGCTTCGTGTGTGACGTAAGTGGGTTATGTTAATTTTGAAATTTGTAATTGGCTGGTGGTTCTGGTTCCGGTCCTAGGTAAATATTCTTATTAGACTCCACTAAGTCCTATGTAAGTAATGTGTGATTGTATTTATATACGTATATGTAGCAGCTCTTACTATTTTGGGTGAAAACAAAAAAATAAAATAAATGGCTCTTCCCCTTCGAAAGGTTTGCAACACGTGGGCTTGCAGGTTCAATCGTCTGGATGCGATCTGTTGGAATGAAAATCTATGCGCCATTGAACGACTCATATGAAACCTTCTGACAACATTTGCTTGGCTTTGGGCTGCCTCGAGACGACCTTTAATTCGCCACCGTGCTTCTTCCGATAAATGATATCTGGTAGACATACCCAACAAATCTTCTATCTCGCCAACTCTACCTCGCACTCTGCTGGAGAACAGTCCGAAACACCCGCTTTTATCGCTCGAGGTATTTTCATCAATCATGCGTCGTATTTTGCATACTCTACATGACTTTCGTGCATTTATATCGTCGGAGTTTTACAATACCGCGTTTTTTTCATTTGTTCCGCAATGTACATATAATTTATCAAAACAATCATTTGGTTACCGATTCATTGTCATAGATCTTTTTGAAAACAGGCAACTCAAGTTCTTTAGCCTGAATTAAAGTACGAGTACCGTCCCATGCCCGAGTGGTTAGCGCTCTTGGCTAGTGATCTAAGGGACTTGGGTTCGAACCCTGGATAACGCACGAATGTTTGTGTCGTTTTCCTGCTGAGGTCCCGCCATCCTCACAGAACTTCTACTATGGCATATAAACTGACTGGCTCCTGTCAGACCTCTGTGGCAAGCAGCTGCTTGAGAGGGTATTTTTTTTTTTATATCAGATGGACACTGTGACTCTTTACTTGAGGAACTCATAGGTATCTGTCATAAGCATATCCAGATTTGTTATTTAGTGGACTTTTTCCACCTGGTAGAGTAATTCTGTTGGGTTGGCCTTTTGGAAATCCATCTGCCTCGGCGATGATGATATTGAGACTATGAAAGTCCATTGCAAGGCTGTCATATCTTTTTACCATGCTGATGCATGAAATCACTCGATCACTTGCATAAACTTTCTGATCTTGTTGGCATGGATTGCTCAGACTCCACCATCAGGTGATCGAACTTTGTTCCTAAACTCAAATATTTACTCTGATCAAGTCTATCGCATCTAGCTTACAATTAATTAATCAAATAAGGTGTCCGAGCAATGATTTGCTTGATCCTCCACTGCAAGTTCCATTCTTTTGGCTCTCAAAACACAGTAACGTTCAAATTCTCTTCGTTGGGCCAAGAGTGCTAATTCTGTCTTATCTGCAGCCTTGACTTCTTGGAGATAATATCTGCATAGCCTATGTAACAGAGAATTGAGCCTTCTTAGCCTTAATACCCTTCCGAGGGGTCCCTTTGAGGTTCGACCATTCAGAAGCTGAAAAATACCTCTCTACGTATGAGCTCAAGGCACATCGAAATTTCGTCACCTTTTTGGTGTGTTTCTGCACAATGTGGCGCAACGTACCCTTCATGGTTCGCTTCCACTTCTCAACCAAGTCATTGATTTGAGGGTGCATAGGTAATGAGAATGGGGGGGGGGGGCGATAATATATGCCTAGCCCAGCACCCAGCTGTCCCGTTAACTCATAAGCAGCATCATTTCCTTTATCGGATATACGTATTACTGCTTCTGGTACATCTGTCTGTGTGGGTCAACATTGCCATGCACAAAAAGAGGAGATTTTTATTATTAAGAAACACAAAGCAGACCCCCTCCCCAACTCTCGTATTAGACCTTTCTGAGTATGCCACAGCCACTAAACGGTCAGAGATGTTTGACGCAATGCAACTGTTTCTTCTTAATTCTGGCCATTATTGACTGAAAGTTTGCGCTTTATGTTGTCTCATTTATTTTTAAAATGTTCTTATAAAATTAAGACACAAGGAGTGAAGTGCATTAGTGTGTCGTTTATTTACCAAATCTTTTAAGTGATTTTAAAACAGTTTATGGACCCACTTTTGCTAATAATTCGATTAGTAGTTAGTTCGCGATAGAAGGGTTGGGTTGGATTGTTTTACCTCTGAGCGGCACTTTTTTGCACACCATGGGCTAAATGGCCAGGTCACATGGACCCCGAAGGCTCAGAGAAGGTTGGGGGAGGGGACCCACTGGAACAGTTGTTAGGAAACAGATGGTAGCCTCCCGTCAAGGCCATCCAGCGTGTTTTTTAACGTGCACAGGGTATGGCTCTCCCGCACACGGGACCACGGCTTAACGTCCCATCCGACGGACGGCGGCCTTTCCAAGCCCATCGGTGTCCCCTACTGACCGTGGGCAGGGCGGGGAATTTTGCGGAGATAAATCTCAATGCTGACCCAGCTGGGACTCGAAGCTGGGAACTGCAAATTACGACCCTGGCGCACTACCGACTAAGCCACCCCCGCCCCCGCGATAGAAGAAACGTATATTTTTCAGGATAATGCGATGCAAACAATGTTTTGTAATGCAGGTAATCTGTGTTCGCCACTTTTATTCATGACTCGTCAGCAATAACAGCTATGCAATTCTTCTTTATCAGCGATGCAGAAGTCAAAAAAGAAAATAGCAACAGCGTTCCAGCGGAAGAAAAAAAAATAACAATCATATTATTGTTATTCAAATCCATGAGTGTTTCACCAGAAAAAACTTTGCTGTTCTAAATATGAGTTTTCGGTTTCTGAAGTAGCTTCGTTAAGCTTTATTATTATTTTATATTTTGAAAGGGAAAAAGTAGAGAAAAAGTAGTTGATTAAAGTTATTAAGTAATTTTTAAAAATATAAAGAAAATGTTATCCTAAATGAAAGAAAGGTTGAATAACAAGAAAGGGATTAAAATTAAAAGGACTGGAATGAGGTTCTTGTTTAATATTGCCAGTGGCGCTTTAAGCAACTGCTTTTTATCGTTTTCAAGCCCCTTTACACAAATGCGAGTGTCCCCCCCCCCTTCAGCGCTTCTGTTAATGGGAAGTATTTATTACTTTGAGAACTATATATTTAAGATTACTCGATGCAAATTCTACATTCGATGTTTGTTTCACGTTGACTGTCAATAATAATCAACAGTAAAACAACGAAAACCACTGTGATAGCAAAAAGGGGTATTTTTTAAAATAATATTATCTATTTGGAATGATTCAGCGGAATCAATAGAACTAAAATGGTGACCAAGATTACAGATGCATGCGTGATGGGCAATATCATACTTCCGTGGGGAGATGGGAAAAAAAAGGAAACGTTACACTTCCGATTTATATTCCGATAAAGATTATTTTATTGCTGTAGTTAAGTAGGAAAACGAATGAATGCTTTCGAAAATGAATTCAAATGCCACAGACATGTTTTGAACTGTCTATGCATGAAACATTTCTGGAGATGTTTAATCAATTGAAACCACAATAAAAAAATAATTTCGACTTTCTGAAACTTTCTTTTATTTCTGAAATAACATTAATAAAAGTGTTAACGCTGAGCTAAATAGTGGAAACGGAATTAAGAACTAAAAGAAATTCCTTCGAGTGAAAAAATAATTATTTATGTTTAAGGGTTATGTTTTAAGTATGACTTAATTGGCAAATTACTTTTTCTTTCAAAATCAAGTATCTTCAATAAATGCAAATTTTATCTGCCGTGTTTAATTTAATTGAAATCCAGGTTGTTTTCGATTTGTGAGGTTAATGGGTTCCTCGAAACTACATCGTCAATCAAATTCACTCAAACGAGAAATTTCTCCAAATATAAAATAATTGAAATGCCCAAGTTGGGGATGGGCGGAGGTGGCTCAGTCGGTAGCGCGTCAGACTCGTTATCTGCAGTTCCCAGGTTCGAGTCCCAGCTGGGTCAACGTTGAGATTTATCTCCGCAAAACTCCCCGCTCTATCCTCGGTCAGTAGGGGACACCGATGGGCTTGGAAAGGCTGCCGTCCGTACAATGGGACATTAAGCCATGGCCCGTGTACGGGGAGACCCATACCCTGTACACGTTAAAGAACACGCTGGACGAGCCGTGACGGTAGACTACCACTAGTCTCCCAACAACTGTCTAGTGGGTCCCCTCACTCTACTCTTCTCTGAGCCTTCGGGGTCCTTATGACTTGACCATTTAGTCCATTGTGTGCAAAAAAGTGCTGCTCAGAGGTAAAACAACCCAACCAACCCAAGTTGGGGGATCACGTTCCTCGTTTAGACATCCAACGTTACAGAAATTTCAAATTGAAATGTAAAGTACAATATAACAACAATAATTTAAAGTAGAAAATAAAATAAACTTAAAACTGAGACAAATAAACTTGTATTAAGAAAGACAGTAATATTTAGTCAGCAAAGAAGTGTTTCTTACTCCGGGAATACCAAAGTTTTGCGTTTGGACGTATAAAAGTCCCCCCCCCCCAAAAAAAAAGTCCTTGCTAAGAAATTAAAATCTAATTAAATGTAACAAAATTTTAATTGCTTCTTGGTCCACTGTCTGCGGATTTTTTTCTGTCAATGCGGGAATCGGTATTTTACCTCGCAAAACGGGACAATCCCATACAAATTGGGAATTCTGGCAAACTTGGGCCGATCCCAGTGGGAAGTAACTCATGAGACGAAATGCAGCTGGCAATCAGTTGCGGGCCGATCCTAGTGGGAAGTAACTCATGAGACGAAATACAGCTGGCAATCAGTTGCGGACCGATCCTAGTGGGAAGTAACTCATGAGACGAAATACAGCTGGCAATCAGTTGCGGACCGATCCTAGTGGGAAGTAACTCATGAGACGAAATACAGCTGGCAATCAGTTGCGGACCGATCCTAGTGGGAAGTAACTCATGAGACGAAATACAGCTGGCAATCAGTTGCGGACCGATCCTAGTGGGAAGTAACTCATGAGACGAAATACAGCTGGCAATCAGTTGCGGACCGATCCTAGTGGGAAGTAACTCATGAGACGAAATACAGCTGGCAATCAGTTGCGGGCCGATCCTAGTGGGAAGTAACTCATGAGACGAAATACAGCTGGCAATCAGTTGCAGGCCGATCCTAGTGGGAAGTAACTCATGAGACGAAATACAGCTGGTAATCAGTTGCGGACCGATCCTAGTGGGAAGTAACTCATGAGACGAAATACAGCTGGCAATCAGTTGCGGACCGATCCTAGTGGGAAGTAACTCATGAGACGAAATACAGCTGGCAATCAGTTGCAGGCCGATCCTAGTGGGAAGTAACTCATGAGACGAAATACAGCTGGCAATCAGTTGCGAACCGATCCTAGTGGGAAGTAACTCATGAGACGAAATACAGCTGGCAATCAGTTGCGGGCCGATCCTAGTGGGAAGTAACTCATGAGATGAAATACAGCTGGCAATCAGTTGCGGACCGATCCTAGTGGGAAGTAACTCATGAGACTAAATACAGCTGGCAATCAGTTGCGGACCGATCCTAGTGGGAAGTAACTCATGAGACGAAATACAGCTGGCAATCAGTTGCGGACCGATCCTAGTGGGAAGTAACTCATGAGACGAAATACAGCTGGCAATCAGTTGCGGACCGATCCTAGTGGGAAGTAACTCATGAGACGAAATACAGCTGGCAATCAGTTGCGGACCGATCCTAGTGGGAAGTAACTCATGAGACGAAATACAGCTGGTAATCAGTTGCGGACCGATCCTAGTGGGAAGTAACTCATGAGACGAAATACAGCTGGCAATCAGTTGCGGACCGCTCCTAGTGGGAAGTAACTCATGAGACGAAATACAGCTGGCAATCAGTTGCGGACCGATCCTAGTGGGAAGCAACTCATGAGACGAAATACAGCTGGCAATCAGTTGCAGGCCGATCCTAGTGGAAAGTAACTCATGAGACGAAATACAGCTGGCAATCAGTTGCGGGCCGATCCTAGTGGGAAGTAACTCATGAAACGAAATACAGCTGGCAATCAGTTGCGGACCGCTTCTATTTTTTTCTGCAAAGGGGGCGTTTTATCAAGAGAGTTGATAGAATTTTTCACGTTGCGCTTTGAGTTTTTTTTAATTTCAAACCGCATAAATGTAAATTTTTGTACAGTGCAAATTGAGAATGTATCTAAGCTAATAAAGGTATAAATCCAAATTAGCGTAAGTCAAATCCATGCAAATCGAGAACTTCTGCACTTTTTATCACTTAAAACCTCACTTTTTAATTCCGGCCGTTTTCTCTCTAAGCAATGAGAAGGATATACTCGCCTCGGCCGTTTTTTCACGACATATAGAGTAATATATGATCGCACAGAGGTAAGTGTTTAAAGATGTGCGAAAGGAGTCAAATTTCTTCAAGTTATCCAAACCCAAACTATTGGCAATAGTGAATTAAATGTATTGAAAGGCAAGATCTGTTTTAGCGATTGCATTGTCATCATTGCTACCTTTTTCTTCTTTAAAGAGACTATTTTCACATCACAGTTGGTTCAAAGCAAAGAACTTAGCGAAGAGATCTGTTCTCGTAATTTTTGAAATTATTGAACGAAACTCTTTGTTTTACTTGACATAAACATTTTGCTTTAATTTCCGCCTTAGGGAAGGCAACGATCCTCTCGACACGGAGAAAATCACCTACAGGGAGCTTCTTGCTAAAGCATGTCGCTTTGCCAACGTCCTCAAGAGCAAAGGTAAGGAGTGATACTCGCAAAGCAGTATGCTTTACAATAAAGCAGTCTAAGGAAGAAAGCTTAACCGAACTAGAGTTTCCTTTTTAATGTTTATCGCATTACCTTTTTTTCATTACAATGAAAACTCTGGGAAGAGAAAATATAGTGCTAATGACTGTCATGTGGTGAAATAAAACATACTGCATGTGAAGCATCGGTGTATAAGAGGCAATGACAAATATGAGAAATGTAATGTTGACAAATTATCGGTGGAACGGAATAAAATAAGCCTGAATCGAAGAAATGTTAATTTGGAGCCAGGTCTCTTTTCAACGACCATTTGTCTCCCACCTCCATCCCAATAAGAATAGTATAATGGTAACTGGAAATTTTGTAGTTCAATGTTGCGAATAGAAATGAGTAGTGCCTGATCCAGGGTTCAGATCATCCATGACAAAAAAATCGAAATGTGCCTTTTCATAGTTAAATGATTATGTTAAAATTAAAAATGGAATATTTTTTATAAAACTTAAAAGTTTGGTATAATATAAAACGAAAAATTACATACCATTTATAATGATTGTTCTTTTATCTATAAAGCAAATTATTGTACTGCAAAGACGAGAGGTTCCAGAGGTCGCAGGGAATTACGGTAAAGTGCGGTAGTTTGTCTTCATTGGTTCTGTTTGGCGGGAACAATCCGTTGTTCGTCGCCATCTTACCACGTTTTTGTTAATAGTCTTTACGAGACTAATTGCTACCGGATCGAGCAGATCATTCCGCTTCCTCACACAAAGAATAAAGAAATAACAGTGATTATAGAAGGAATTCAGCATTTACTTCAACAGAATGACGTCATAGAAGTGGCCCAAGAAATTTCCCGTTCAGTGGCGATCGTCACTTTTTCTACCGACTTTTACTTTTTTCTGCTGTTTTAAATCAAAATACTTCTATACTTATTAATGATCAAGACATCCCATATTTCTACCTTGGTTCTTCCGTTAAGAAAGTAATCATTTCTAAATCACCCTTCTTCATCACTAATAAAGAAATTTCTTCTGAAATGGCTAACTATGGACATATACAGGAAATTACCGAAGAATACTATAAGGAAGACAAATTCAAAACCATCAGGATTGGCACTAGAATTATGAAAATTCACCTAGAGAAAGATATTCCGAGTTTTCTGCTAATTGCTGGTTTTACAGCAACAATTTTTTATCCTGGTATCATCAAACTATGCAGGAAATGTAAATTTCCTGGCCACTTTGCTGAATCATGCACTACCTATGGACATAGTAAGAAAACTTTGCAGCAACTGTATCCAACCCCGTCAAGCCACCTAACGTCTCCCTTCAAATCCCGCAACAGCCACTTGCTCAAAAAGACAACCAATCTGCATCAGTCTCCGCTAATTTGGACATGTCTCCTATTCCTTTAATAATTGACATGGATGCTGAAGACCAACAAGACTCTGAAGCAACGAAAAATACTGATTCCAGCCCATTCACCAGATAACTTCCAAAACAAGCCAGAAACGAAAAGCAAGGAAAATTATATCCCCTATTAGCTTCAAAAACCCTGGACCACCAATATCCGAAGAAGATCTTCCTGAAGCAATTATGAAATGTTTAATCCATATAGCAGAAAATGAAATCAGTGCATTGGATGACATTCCAAAGGAATTACTAGCCCTTAATAAGAGAACCATGCAACCGATCAAAAAATTCCAATGAGGACCTATGATGCTGTCGCTGGCTGCTGCGGACAAAGCAACCAATATTTGTTTTAGAAAAACGTGCCTCCCTTCTCCCCGTGTTGGAATAGAAGGGGCTAGAAGAATTGGAAAATCTTCTTAGTGTGAATTCAGACGGACGTTTTGCATAGAGTGAAAAATAGTCATTCTGAAATTTGAAGATTGAGATGATATTTTGCCTTTCCGGATTGTGGTGATATTTTTCTCTCTTTTCTTTGTCTTCCCCTTTCCTGTTTCTCTGCATTCTAACTTTCTTCCTTCTTTTCCTGCTCTTTATGGGTCACTCTCCGAGACGTCCGATGTGGCTGTAGCTTACCGAGACGTCCGATGTGGCTGTAGCTTACCGAGACGTCCGATGTCTCGGAGAGTGAACTTACTTTCGATCCCAGATTATTTTTTCTTTTTGTCTTTCCCATTATTATTTTGTCTTTTCCCATTGACTTTTAACTTTTCTACTCTCATTTTTTTCCTGACTACACTCTGAACGTTACACCTCTTCTTTTTCCTATTTTTCTCAGCAATTGTCATAGGCAGTCTCTGCCACAGCTTTTGCTCTTTCAGTTTTAAATTGTCCCTTGCTTTTCAGCATTCACTTAGATGAAGCAGGTATGGATCCCCGGCCAGGTGCTGCTTTGTGTCCATATGATCTGCAAAGAAGAAATATAATTTTGAAGTCAATTTTCTTGCCTTTATTGCACTGCTGAAAGTGGAAATCGCAGCACCGCGAAGGAAATCATGTATGCGGCCGAAACTGACAGGACGGAAACTACGAGGGTAGGTGTGCAAATGATGGAAAAGCGGAACCTGAGGGCGCAAGTTACGTGCGTTTATTGCAGATTCATCGGTATATAATAGGTCCACTTGGACTGTTCTGTTATACAAGCCTGTAGACGTTTCGGTATTCCATCAATCAGATGGTTAATGATGTCCTGAGGTATGGCGTTCAAACAGCATCCAACTAGGCACTCAAGTGTACCAGGTTCGCCGCTGGAGGGAGCTGGCGGAGACCCATAAGGTCCCACACTTGCTCAATGGGCGACAAGTGCGGGAAGTATGGCGGCCATGGAAGAATGTCCAGACCTTGGAGACTGTCCATCATTGCACGTGCAGTGTGTATGGTAGCGTTGTCCCGCTGCAGAATCAGTCCAGGCCTGATGGTAAGAAAGGATCGTGCCACAGGATTTACGATATCATCGATGTAACGTCTCGCCGGTAGCATGCCAGAAACATGGAACAGAGGTGCCGGCAGCCATATGTGATGTCAACCCACACCATTGTACCACGATGGGTATTTTTATTACGCAGTCGGTAGCCACATGGCAGCTAATGAAAGAGGCGTCCTCATGTCATTGAATGAGGCGGACAAACGACCGTCATTGGTGCCTTGGCAACAAGGAGTAATGGGAAGATGTGAGAAAGAGAAATTTCAATACAATCGAAGAATTTTAAAATAGAAGTCGCTTAAATGCGAATAAGGAAACAGGCATCAAATAAATAACTTCATTCGGATTTTACGCGATGTTCGGAACAGCGGAAAATATCGAATGAATTTTCAGGAGTGTGACTCTGTTACGTAATATTTAATTTTGAGAAGTCTTTTTTTAACCTTGACTGTTTAACCCCGTTACTATTTTTTTCATTTAAATGGTAGAATTTAGTTCATATTTTGTGCAGCATTATAAAAATATTTTATGATTATATCCAGCCATGTCACTAACAGTGTTCCTTGTATTTAGGTTGAGCAGTTTTTAAAACAAAATCTAGAAATTAAAAACATTTTGAATATATATCACGTGGCGAAAATATAATAGAAGCATGAGGGAAAAACATCCTTCGAATTTAAATGTGTCAATGTTTGTAAACTTCAGAAAAGATTTTAACGAAATCGATCTGAATAATGCATATTATTTCGATTTTCATTTGTCGTAGTCTTATAAATAATCCTGATCGATTAGAGAGAATGTTCCGCCAAGAGGAAGTCAGCCTCATTTTCCATTTTTATCTGTTTCAGGAGTGAAGAAAGGCGACATGGTGGCCTTGTATATGCCAATGATCCTGGAGTTGGCCATTGCGATGTTTGCCTGCGCAAGAGTAGGAGCCGTCCATTCCGTCATTGTACGTTGCATACTGCTTTCTGAAAATAGAATACAAGTACAATAGTTGATTGCATTAATTTTAATCTTCTTTAACATATTACATATTCTAGCAGACTTCTTTATTTTGAAATTATTTGCATTTTAATAAACATTTAGAAGAAACAGGGAGTTTGATGCAGGGAGTTTGATGCAGGAGTCGGGACTCAATTCTCGAAGCTGTTAGAGAAGTAGAAGTTCTCACCACCAATTTTGGGTTGGGTTGTTTTACCTCTGAGCGGCACTTTTTTGCACACTATGGGCTAAATGGCCAGCTCACAAGGACCCCGAAGGCTCAGAGAAGGTTGGGGGAGGGAACCACTGTTGGGAGACAGATGGTAGCCTCCCGTCAAGGCCATCCAATGTGTTCTTTAACGTGCACAGGGTATGGCTCTCCCGCACACGGGGCCACAGCTTAGCATCCCATCCGATAGACGGCGGCCTTTCCAAGCCCATCGGTGTCCCCTACTGACCGTGGCAGGGCGGTAAGTTTTGCGGAGATAAATCTCAACTCGGACCCAGCTGGGACTCGAACCTGGGAACTACTACAGATTATGAGCCCGGCGCGCTACCTACTGAGCCACTCCCATCCCACCGTTTCGTGTATGTGGTAAACGTCAGTACGAATAAAACGGGAGATGTGTGACTAGGAAAGCGCTCCACACTCGAGACCTGATTGATGTTATCCATTTCGAGTCCCCATTGTGTCTGAGTACTGATTTCCCAGTTCTTCCCGTTCTTCCTTTGATAGGAGAGATGACCGCAGATGGACTTGGAAAGGTCTCAGCTCGGGAAATGGGGCATTAAACGTGGCTCCGGTGTAAGGTATCCTTACTCTGTGCATGTTTAAAAAAATAATCGATGAGAATTGATGTTAACTTGAATCCTTTTTTTTATCCTAGAACTTGTATTCCATTAACCATTTTCCAGTTTCCTTCTCCTGCATTACCCACTTCCACTTCCGATGACTACTTTGAGTCAGCTTCTGTCCTTCCCCTTTCTTTGTAGCCAGATTTTTGCATCTCTTTAGAATTGTGTGTCTCAAAATTCTCCCTTCGCATCCCCCCCACCCTCTTCGTAAGATTCCCGATTTAGTTATCTTCCTGTTTGCCACGACCTGCCAGTTCGGAAGATCCTCTTAAGCCAGATCTTAAGAGTTCAGAAAAACCCTCTCACCGAGCAGTGTACACCGTCTTCAAGCCCAAAATCGAATCTTTTCATTGCTCACAACAATTAGACAGTGTATAACACAGGAGCGTAATCAAAGTAAGTATGATAACACAAATAAATTTTGTTTATTAATATGCAGATTAAGATGATATCATTTTGGCTATTACTCAGAAATCACTTCACGGCCTTTTGGGAGGAATTCGGCTCACAATTTGAGAGGCACACTTTAGAATAAAGAGAGAAATTCTCTGTGAAGTTTCCGAATTGAAAAAAGAGAAACGAACTTCACGAATCAATGTGTATGTTTGCGACTGTTATAGAAGGTTGATAAAAAAGATTCAGATTGATCAATTCTATTGTAAATACATCTCTCTGCTTCAAAAGGAAAATCCAGATGCCTATTATCCAAATCCTAAGAATGTTTTTAATTCGTTTTGATTTTCCATAAGTCAGCTAAACCAACTCTAAAATAACTGTTGAGCTATAGTTGTTTGTTCCTTGTTTTAAATTAATTTGGCTATTTCCTCAAAATCGTGGACAGTCTGCATATCGTCAGCTGATTCGAGAGAGTCAGGAAATAGAAATTAGTGTTTAATTTGATTGATTTATTTTTAAGTTAAAAGGAGTCTCCCAAGAGATCTGCCAACACAGATGAATAGTTTTCTCAAGTAAACAAGGAACCGAAAAAGACAACTAATTCTACTTTGACGCATCTTATTGATTTCCAGAACATTTTTCCTTATTTTTTTTCTTTTTTCAGTTTGGAGGCTACTCAGCAGAGTCTCTGGCAGAGAGGATTTTAGATGGAGACTGCAGGGTGTTAGTGACGGCAGGTAAGGAGCATTATACTCTTCCATTCGCCATTTGAAGTACGAATTTAATTAGTGTTTTCATTTTGTTAGTTGATAAAATGGTTCACATTGTAGTCATAAGATATTAAATTGTTTATTTACATCCTCTGAATGAGAAAAGTAAACATTTACAAGTTCATTTGTCATTGCCTCTGATTATCATTTCACTTAAAATAACTGAGAATGAAAGATTTAGACTGATTATAATCTGTTATTGTCGCTACATCATAAATATGGTTCCAGGAGGAGTGGGAGAATGAAAATATTGCGTAATGAAAAATATTACCATTTGGCCCATTTTTAAAGGGAACATCCAGACCAATTAATATTACGCGTTTCCAGAGGGAGAGAATAAAGTATCTGGTGTTGGGTGAGCAGAAATCTCTCCTTATCCATTATGGCAAACATCAAATGGTCATAAACTGAATGGACAAATTATTATATACACCTAACTAATAAACTGTTGCTCCACCTTTTGCTCTTAAAACAGCAGCCATACGTCTTGGTAAGGACTCAATGAGGTGTTGAAAACACGGAGGTGGTATTGCCGCTCACGAAGCGAGGATCGCCTGTCATAGAGCATCCACAGTTGCAGGTGAGGGTTGTCAGGCTCGAACAGATCTTCCCAATTCGCCCCACAAATTCTCAATGGGGTTGAGGTCTGGCGATCGAAGGAGACATTCGAGTGTGGTAAAACTCACTTGAATGCTCCTAGAACCAACGGTCGCCACTCGGGAAGTAGGCGATGTGGTGTTGTCCTGTTGAAAGATGGCGTCATGGTGCGGAAAGAGAATCATTACGAACGGGTGTAGATGGTCGGTGAGGATGTTCACATACCTTGTGCGGTGACGGAGATGACGGGTACGAGTGTTGTAAACTAACTTGAATGCTCCTGGAACCAACGGTCGCCACTCGGGAAGTATGCGATGTGGTGTTGTCCTGTTGAAAGATGGCGTCATGGTGCGGAAAGAGAATCATTACGAACGGGTGTAGATGGTCAGTGAGGATGTTCACATACCTTGTGCGGTGACGGAGATGACGGGTACGAGTGTGGTAAACGAACTTGAATGCTCCTGGAACCAACAGTCGCCACTCGGGAAGTATGCGATGTGGTATTGTCCTGTTGAAAGATGGCGTCATGGTGCGGAAAGAGAATCATTACGAACGGGTGTAGATGGTCAGTGAGGATGTTCACATACCGTGTGCGGTGACGGAGATGACGGGTACGAGTGTGGTAAACTAACTTGAATGCTCCTGGAACCAATGGTCGCCACTCGGGAAGTAGGCGATGTGGTGTTGTCCTGTTGAAAGATGGCGTCATGGTGCGGAAAGAGAATCATTACGAACGGGTGTAGATGGTCAGTGAGGATGTTCACATACCTTGTGCGGTGACGGAGATGACGGGTACGAGTGTGGTAAACTAACTTGAATGCTCCTGGAACCAATGGTCGCCACTCGGGAAGTAGGCGATGTGGTGTTGTCCTGTTGAAAGATGGCGTCATGGTGCGGAAAGAGAATCATTACGAACGGGTGTAGATGGTCAGTGAGGATGTTCACATACCGTGTGCGGTGACGGAGATGACGGGTACGAGTGTGGTAAACTAACTTGAATGCTCCTGGAACCAATGGTCGCCACTCGGGAAGTAGGCGATGTGGTGTTGTCCTGTTGAAAGATGGCGTCATGGTGCGGAAAGAGAATCATTACGAACGGGTGTAGATGGTCAGTGAGGATGTTCACATACCTTGTGCGGTGACGGAGATGACGGGTACGAGTGTGGTAAACTAACTTGAATGCTCCTGGAACCAACGGTCGCCACTCGGGAAGTAGGCGATGTGGTGTTGTCCTGTTGAAAGATGGCGTCATGGTGCGGAAAGAGAATCATTACGAACGGGTGTAGATGGTCAGTGAGGATGTTCACATACCTTGTGCGGTGACGGAGATGACGGGTACGAGTGTGGTAAACTAACTTGAATGCTCCTGGAACCAATGGTCGCCACTCGGGAAGTAGGCGATGTGGTGTTGTCCTGTTGAAAGATGGCGTCATGGTGCGGAAAGAGAATCATTACGAACGGGTGTAGATGGTCAGTGAGGATGTTCACATACCGTGTGCGGTGACGGAGATGACGGGTACGAGTGTGGTAAACTAACTTGAATGCTCCTGGAACCAATGGTCGCCACTCGGGAAGTAGGCGATGTGGTGTTGTCCTGTTGAAAGATGGCGTCATGGTGCGGAAAGAGAATCATTACGAACGGGTGTAGATGGTCAGTGAGGATGTTCACATACCTTGTGCGGTGACGGAGATGACGGGTACGAGTGTGGTAAACTAACTTGAATGCTCCTGGAACCAATGGTCGCCACTCGGGAAGTAGGCGATGTGGTGTTGTCCTGTTGAAAGATGGCGTCATGGTGCGGAAAGAGAATCATTACGAACGGGTGTAGATGGTCAGTGAGGATGTTCACATACCTTGTGCGGTGACGGAGATGACGGGTACGAGTGTGGTAAACTAACTTGAATGCTCCTGGAACCAATGGTCGCCACTCGGGAAGTAGGCGATGTGGTGTTGTCCTGTTGAAAGATGGCGTCATGGTGCGGAAAGAGAATCATTACGAACGGGTGTAGATGGTCAGTGAGGATGTTCACATACCGTGTGCGGTGACGGAGATGACGGGTACGAGTGTGGTAAACTAACTTGAATGCTCCTGGAACCAATGGTCGCCACTCGGGAAGTAGGCGATGTGGTGTTGTCCTGTTGAAAGATGGCGTCATGGTGCGGAAAGAGAATCATTACGAACGGGTGTAGATGGTCAGTGAGGATGTTCACATACCTTGTGCGGTGACGGAGATGACGGGTACGAGTGTGGTAAACTAACTTGAATGCTCCTGGAACCAACGGTCGCCACTCGGGAAGTAGGCGATGTGGTGTTGTCCTGTTGCAAGATGGCGTCATGGTGCGGAAAGAGAATCATTACGAACGGGTGTAGATGGTCGGTGTGGATGTTCACATACCTTGTGCGGTGACGGAGATGACGGGTACGAGTGTGGTAAACTCACTTGAATGCTCCTGGAACCAACGGTCGCCACTCGGGAAGTAGGCGATGTGGTGTTGTCCTGTTGAAAGATGGCGTCATGGTGCGGAAAGAGAATCATTACGAACGGGTGTAGATGGTCAGTGAGGATGTTCACATACCTTGTGCGGTGACGGAGATGACGGGTACGAGTGTGGTAAACTAACTTGAATGCTCCTGGAACCAACGGTCGCCACTCGGGAAGTATGCGATGTGGTGTTGTCCTGTTGAAAGATGTCGTCATGGTGCGGAAAGAGAATCATTACGAACGGGTGTAGATGGTCGGTGAAGATGTTCACATACCTTGTGCGGTGACGGAGATGACGGGTACGAGTGTGGTAAACTCACTTGAATGCTCCTGGAACCAACGGTCGCCACTCGGGAAGTATGCGATGTGGTGTTGTCCTGTTGAAAGATGGCGTCATGGTGCGGAAAGAGAATCATTACGAACGGGTATAGATGGTCAGTGAGGATGTTCACATACCTTGTGCGGTGACGGAGATGACGGGTACGAGTGTGGTAAACTCACTTGAATGCTCCTGGAACCAACGGTCGCCACTCGGGAAGTATGCGATGTGGTGTTGTCCTGTTGAAAGATGGCGTCATGGTGCGGAAAGAGAATCATTACGAACGGGTGTAGATGGTCAGTGAGGATGTTCACATACCTTGTGCGGTGACGGAGATGACGGGTACGAGTGTGGTAAACTCACTTGAATGCTCCTGGAACCAACGGTCGCCACTCGGGAAGTATGCGATGTGGTGTTGTCCTGTTGAAAGATGGCGTCATGGTGCGGAAAGAGAATCATTACGAACGGGTATAGATGGTCAGTGAGGTTGTTCACATACCTTGTGCGGTGACGGAGATGACGGGTACGAGTGTGGTAAACTCACTTGAATGCTCCTGGAACCAACGGTCGCCACTTGGAAAGTATGCGATGTGGTGTTGTCCTGTTGCAAGATGGCGTCATGGTGCGGAAAGAGAATCATTACGAACGGGTGTAGATGGTCGGTGAGGATGTTCACATACCTTGTGCGGTGACGGAGATGACGGGTACGAGTGTGGTAAACTCACTTGAATGCTCCTGGAACCAACGGTCGCCATTCGGGAAGTATGCGATGTGGTGTTGTCCTGTTGAAAGATGGCGTCATTGGTGAGGAAAGAGAATCATTACGAACGGGTGTAGATGGTCAGTGAGGATGTTCACATACCGTGTGCGGTGACGGAGATGACGGGTACGAGTGTGGTAAACTAACTTGAATGCTCCTGGAACCAATGGTCGCCACTCGGGAAGTAGGCGATGTGGTGTTGTCCTGTTGAAAGATGGCGTCATGGTGCGGAAAGAGAATCATTACGAACGGGTGTAGATGGTCAGTGAGGATGTTCACATACCTTGTGCGGTGACGGAGATGACGGGTACGAGTGTGGTAAACTAACTTGAATGCTCCTGGAACCAATGGTCGCCACTCGGGAAGTAGGCGATGTGGTGTTGTCCTGTTGAAAGATGGCGTCATGGTGCGGAAAGAGAATCATTACGAACGGGTGTAGATGGTCAGTGAGGATGTTCACATACCTTGTGCGGTGACGGAGATGACGGGTACGAGTGTGGTAAACTAACTTGAATGCTCCTGGAACCAATGGTCGCCACTCGGGAAGTAGGCGATGTGGTGTTGTCCTGTTGAAAGATGGCGTCATGGTGCGGAAAGAGAATCATTACGAACGGGTGTAGATGGTCAGTGAGGATGTTCACATACCGTGTGCGGTGACGGAGATGACGGGTACGAGTGTGGTAAACTAACTTGAATGCTCCTGGAACCAATGGTCGCCACTCGGGAAGTAGGCGATGTGGTGTTGTCCTGTTGAAAGATGGCGTCATGGTGCGGAAAGAGAATCATTACGAACGGGTGTAGATGGTCAGTGAGGATGTTCACATACCTTGTGCGGTGACGGAGATGACGGGTACGAGTGTGGTAAACTAACTTGAATGCTCCTGGAACCAACGGTCGCCACTCGGGAAGTAGGCGATGTGGTGTTGTCCTGTTGCAAGATGGCGTCATGGTGCGGAAAGAGAATCATTACGAACGGGTGTAGATGGTCGGTGTGGATGTTCACATACCTTGTGCGGTGACGGAGATGACGGGTACGAGTGTGGTAAACTCACTTGAATGCTCCTGGAACCAACGGTCGCCACTCGGGAAGTAGGCGATGTGGTGTTGTCCTGTTGAAAGATGGCGTCATGGTGCGGAAAGAGAATCATTACGAACGGGTGTAGATGGTCAGTGAGGATGTTCACATACCTTGTGCGGTGACGGAGATGACGGGTACGAGTGTGGTAAACTAACTTGAATGCTCCTGGAACCAACGGTCGCCACTCGGGAAGTATGCGATGTGGTGTTGTCCTGTTGAAAGATGTCGTCATGGTGCGGAAAGAGAATCATTACGAACGGGTATAGATGGTCAGTGAGGATGTTCACATACCTTGTGCGGTGACGGAGATGACGGGTACGAGTGTGGTAAACTCACTTGAATGCTCCTGGAACCAACGGTCGCCACTCGGGAAGTATGCGATGTGGTGTTGTCCTGTTGAAAGATGGCGTCATGGTGCGGAAAGAGAATCATTACGAACGGGTGTAGATGGTCAGTGAGGATGTTCACATACCTTGTGCGGTGACGGAGATGACGGGTACGAGTGTGGTAAACTCACTTGAATGCTCCTGGAACCAACGGTCGCCACTCGGGAAGTATGCGATGTGGTGTTGTCCTGTTGAAAGATGGCGTCATGGTGCGGAAAGAGAATCATTACGAACGGGTATAGATGGTCAGTGAGGTTGTTCACATACCTTGTGCGGTGACGGAGATGACGGGTACGAGTGTGGTAAACTCACTTGAATGCTCCTGGAACCAACGGTCGCCACTTGGAAAGTATGCGATGTGGTGTTGTCCTGTTGCAAGATGGCGTCATGGTGCGGAAAGAGAATCATTACGAACGGGTGTAGATGGTCGGTGAGGATGTTCACATACCTTGTGCGGTGACGGAGATGACGGGTACGAGTGTGGTAAACTCACTTGAATGCTCCTGGAACCAACGGTCGCCATTCGGGAAGTATGCGATGTGGTGTTGTCCTGTTGAAAGATGGCGTCATTGGTGAGGAAAGAGAATCATTACGAACGGGTGTAGATGGTCAGTGAGGATGTTCACATACCTTGTGCGGTGACGGAGATGACGGGTACGAGTGTGGTAAACTAACTTGAATGCTCCTGGAACCAACGGTCGCCACTCGGGAAGTATGAGATGTGGTGTTGTCCTGTTGACAAATGGCGTCATGGTGCGGAAAGAGAATCATTACGAACGGGTGTAGATGGTCAGTGAGGATGTTCACATACCTTGTGCGGTGACGGAGATGACGGGTACGAGTGTGGTAAACTAACTTGAATGCTCCTGGAACCAACGGTCGCCACTCGGGAAGTATGCGATGTGGTGTTGTCCTGTTGAAAGATGGCGTCATTGGTGCGGAAAGAGAATCATTACGAACGGGTGTAGATGGTCGGTGAGGATGTTCACATACCTTGTGCGGTGACGGAGATGACGGGTACGAGAGGCCCCAAGGAAGCCCATGTAAATGCACCCCAAAGTATTACACCTCCTCCACCTGCCTGTATGACCCAACTCTGCAAGCTGGGTCCATCGCTTCGTGTGGCATACGCCACACTCTCCCATCGGCGTGATAGAGTTGAAACCGTGATTCGTGAGACCAGATGACGTGTTTCCAGTCCTCCGCACTCTAGTCTCGATAGGCCTTTGCAAACTGCAGCCTACTCTTTCAGTGCCTTGCAGTTAACAAAGTGACACGTGTGGACATCGAGTGCCTAATTTTTCTATGGTACGATGCTGCCTTACTTTTCCTTGACTGGTTTTCAATGCATAGAGACCTGCTCTATTTATAGGCATTGCCAGGTTCAGCATTCCACTGACTGGACGCGATACTACTACTTTGATTATTGTTATCGTTGTACAAATAATAATTTGCCCATTCGGTATATATCTCTTTATCCATGATGGCAAACATCTAATGTTATATAAAAATGATCATTAGTATTAACAGTTGACTCTGCAGTTTGAACGCTGATATTGCCCCTTAGTGGCGCCACTGTCTCTCACGGAAATCCAAATCAACAATTAGGACAAAATGAACTTCCCTCCCCCCCTGTTAATCAACAGCAAAACGTAAATCGAGAGTTAGTTTTTTTTTTTACTTAAAATATTATCTCAGATATATTATTTTGGCATTCTATCAAAATTTTAACAGTTTTTGTTTTCTCAAAAGGGAAACTACACTGCTCACAAAAATTAGGGGATATTTCAAAATGAATATGAAGCGATAAAAAAAAAGAAGCATTTGAATTTTTTTTATTAAACAAGAACATCAGAAAAGCAAACGACAAGCCAAAGAAAGTTGTTCGATTATGCAAATGAGATGCAAACTCAATTGTCGTGATTGAGTAGCAAGTGACATATTGGTGGGGGTGAACAGAAGCATGTCAAGCTGGACGAGAGTGCCACACATTGACTGTTCAGTTGGGTGTATGGTCACCCAAGACTGCCAAAACACACTGACAGCGATGGGGCATGGACAGGATCAGAATGTCCAGCAGTTCTTGTGGGATCCTCTGCTACTCTTGCTCCAGGGCAACCTCTAGCTCAAGAAGTGTTGTGGGAGGCGTTGGACGGTTTGCCAGACGTCTTCCCAGTGCATCCCAAGCATGTTCAATGGGTTCAGGTCTGGAGAACGTGAAGGCCAGTCCCATGCGTTCGATTCCTTCCTCCTGAAGCATGTTGTTGACGAGATGCGCACGGTGGGGCCTCCTTGCATTATCGTCCATGAAAAGAAAGTTGTTTCCAACTGCTCCAGCATAGGGTACCACTATAGGGTGCAGGACCTCATCTCGATATCTGACAGCAGTCGGCGATCCGTTTCTGATGACGTGGATGTCGGTACGACTCCAATGCTGATGCCAGTCCACACCATGATTCCACCACCACCGAAGGAGTCCCTTTCTCGCATGAAACGTGGATTCTCCCGTGTTCCTCGTTCACGCCAGATCAGGACACGATGATTGTCAGGCTGCAGACTGAACCGTGACTCATCAGAGAAGAGGACAGTTGACCACTCATCACGGATCCAATGTCGATGCTCATCAGCCCACCTTCTACGGGTTCTATGGTGTTCAGCAGATAACGGAATGCATACCATTGGTCGCCGGGCATGCACTCCAACACGATGGAGCCGATTTCGTATGTTCTGGGTGCATATCCGTCGTCTAGTGGCAGCAAGAAACTGTCGCCGCAGCTCTGTTGCATTGCTGCGCCTGTTCCTTCTTGCCAATAAGGTCAAGTAGCGGTCATCTCTTGCTGTTGTGGCAGATGGGCGACCCTGCCCTTGTCTTCTTCGTACTGTGCCAGTCTCTTGAAAGCGATTCCACAGTCTGATAATCACGCTTTGGGATGTTCCAAGTGCTGTTGCCACTGTCGTCTGTGTTTGACCAGCTTCAAGACGTCCTATGGCTCTCCAGGCTTCGCATTCGGGCAAATCGTGTTGCAGGGGCATTGCAAGGGCTGGGAAATTGCAGGATGTGCACTTTCAAGATCAGGGAACGTGCAGATTCTCCAGTACTTTCAGCCTTTTGCATAGTGCATTTTCACCAATGAAATAAAAGTTGGTTTTGCATCTCATTTGCATAATCGTACAACTTTCTTTGACTTGCCGTTTGCTTTTCTGATGTTCTTGTTTAATAAAAATAAAATCAAATGCTTCTTTTTTTATCACTTCATATTCATTTTGAAACATCCCCTAATTTTTGTGAGCAGTGTAGAAATTTCCCCTCGTACCCGTCATCTCCGTCACCCTGCAGCCCTTAAGGACGCGACACCACTGTTGTTTGTATACAGAGTGTTGTTTGTATTGCAGAGATTGAATTCCAAATTTATCTCAGCTGAAGTGAGCCACTTTTGAAAGTCAAAGTCTTTCTCGCCTAATATAAAAGAAATAAAACTGTCTTACTTATACACGGCGGCACAGGCGCATTGATGGAGTCTTGATAAATGCTTTATTTCTCAAGTGTTTTAGACGGAATGAAAGTGATCAGAACACAGATATGAAATAAATATTTTGATTAATGAAAGATAAAATATGGTAATTATTTATTGAACGATTGAACTCTAATTTTTTTTGGATTTATCAACATCGTCTCCTTCGATTCATATCTTCGGGATATGAAGGATTAAAATGTTTATCACTGTGAAGCCGAAATCGAAGAATTGTTTGCATTTCAGCAAATTCATGGTTTTTGATTTTAAATTTCCTAAATTGCTATTTTTTTCCTTTTCTTTAGATGGCGCATGGAGAGGAACGAAGCTGGTTCATTTGAAGAGCATAGCTGACAAAACTTTGGAGATTTGTAAAAAAAGGTGAGCAAGGTTTATTTCTCAATCACAGTACGTCAGTCGTCGTCATCATCCTCAAGCAGCCGTGGGACACTAAAGTCCAACTATGTCAATACAGGGTCGGAGTTTGAGGGGGGGGGGAGCATTAATAGCCTCAGCAAAGGTTAAAATGGTATATGAATTGCATTTATTTTACAAGAAAAATATTTTAAGCTCACTGGAATGGAATTAAAAAAAATTAATACCGGGCTCTGTCCAGTTACTTCTACCAGTTCCCCGTTGCTCTTTCTCCAATTTTCTTACAGATCCATGCCTGAGTGTAAACAGAAAGGTTTCGCCCTCATGAAATGCTTTTAAAACTGTTATGGCAGCAAGTCCTATGTGCCGAGGAGTACTTTATTAAACTTGGTTTTAACGTTGTTAAAGTATGAATTGGGAGTTTAAAATGTAAGTTATTAATTAATTATTAACTAAGCATTGAAATTAATTTAAAGGAAACTCAAGGAGAAGTTTTGAAAGAGCCCTTTCGATTAAGGCGAGATTTTCACTAAGGTAGAAATCGACTTATTAAGAAGAAGTAAAAACTTGCTCTGAATTCTCACAGGTCGAGGGAAAAATCAAAAAAATTTCTTTCAGTTCCACTTTCAGTTGTGTAAAGGAGACCATATTTCATTGTACGAGGAGTGGCTCAATCAAAGTACGTTTGCGCTTGCCGTCCGATATGAAGTCCCTTTTCGACACCCCCTGTCAGACATTTTACAGGCGTCGTGTTGTCCAAAGCGCTTCGATGCGGTTCTTACCTGCTTGAGCCGGACTTACATTACACTCAAGTAAGGTTGGGTTGTTCGACATTTTTCGTTTCATGCAATCGGTTAAATGACTAAATCACAAGGAGCCGATTAGGGGAAGGATTAGGTTGTTTTACCTCTGAGCGGCACTTTTTTGCACACCATGGGCTAAATGGCCAGGCCACAAGGACCCCGAAGGCTCAGAGAAGGTTGGGGGAGGGGACCCACTGGAACAGCTGTTGGGAGACAGATGGAGCCTCCCGTCAAGGCCATCCAGCGTGTTCTTTAACGTGCACAGGGTATGGCTCTTCCGCACACGGGGACACGGCTTAACGTCCCATCCGACGGACGGCGGCCTTTCCAAGCCCATCGGTGTCCCCTACTGACCGTGGGCAGGGCGGGGAATTTTGCGGAGATAAATCTCAACGCTGACCCAGCTGGGACTCGAACCTGGGAACTACAGATTATGAGCCTGACGCGCTACCGACTGAGCCACCCCCGCCCCCGATTAGGGGAAGTCTGGACCCGCCAAGGCCATTCATCATCAACGTCGTTTTAAACCATTAAGGTGTGCAATGCATGATTCTCCTGCCCACGGAGGTACGGCTTAATGCCCCATCCTATGGACGGTGCTGCTTCCAAGGCAATCTATTGATCCTTTTGTCACAGAGAGCAGAGCGGGTTAACAGAGAAATATTAATGAAATTTCCTATCGACTTCTCTCAACGAATATTTTGCACTAACTAAGAAATATTTAAGAGCGAACTAATCAGCAATGCTTTTAGTTTTCTTTTCTTATGTAAGATTTTCGCTTTGCTTTATTGATGTAAAGGGGTCTCACAAATAATGTTGGTGCTTCTGTAAGCATCCCCAAACGTCAAAAAGGCATCCCATTGAAAGTTGCACCTGTTCATTCTCTCACTCATGGGGGGGGGGAGGGGGCGCCAAAATGAGATGAAAAAATTCATGGGGGGGGGGGGGCGCCAAAGGACACATTTCTCAAGAGATGTGAATTAAGAATGCAACATTTCCTGACAGATGCATTGGTGATCTAATTTTATGGCCACCAAGGAACCCTGATTTAACAACCTCGATTCTCTTTATTGTAAAGAATTATGTTTACGTGGACAAAATTCGAGACCTGAATCATTTGAAAGCCAGAATAAGAGAAAAAAGTAACAAGAGATAAGATGAAGCGTGTATGGCAAGAAGTGGAATGCCGATTGGTCATATGCAGAGTCACGGATGGTGCACGTGATTCACTAATTATGCTCAAAACCATTTGAGGTATGCTTTCAATTAAAATATTATTTTTTCGAATAAGTACATTATTTTCCTGCATATTGGACCTCCCATCATTATTTTTTGGACACACTCTATTTTAAACTGAAATTAATAGGTTAAGACAAAGCAATAAAAGAATGAAACGAAAATAAATTACGTACAGTCGATCAAAAAAGTATCCGAACACTATAGTTGATCACAGAATTCAGGAAAAATATCTGGAGCGTGTACAGCAACTTTACACGCTCCAGTTACCGTTTCACAGCAAAGCAGTAACTGCACACGCTCCAGTTTGCTATGAACGGTAACTGCACACGCTCCAGTTTGCTGTGAACGGTAACTGCACACGCTCAATATTTCCGTGAGTGAGCCCACACGATCTAGTATCAAAATAATATGACCACCTACAGTTGCTCAAAAAAGTATCCGAACACTATAGTTGATTACAGAATTCAGAAAAAATATCTGGCAACGATTTATTTTAGAAATTAGTGATCTGACCACCTTCGTGTCACGTGACACGAAGGTTGCCAGAATTTTTTTCTAAAAAAAATCGTTGCCAGATATTTTTTCTGAATTCTGCAATTAGCCATAGTGTTCGGATACTTTTTTGAGCGACTGTACGTTATATATTACAACGTTTTTGTAATTTACGGATTAGACGACATTTGTCCTTTCAATGAAGCTAATAATAATTGTTGCTTAAGACAGTGATCATTTAATCAACACAGTTGGTTCTTAAAATAATCAAATCTTTTCATTCTGCTTAAGATATCCACGAATGCAATTTAACAAGCCTTTCCACGTCATCACTGTCTGGCTTATTACATTCATTTTTTTAAGCACAAGTTTTGACTCTGTTACTAAGATGGAAGGAAACAGAATCATTTGATCATCAACTGTTGAATCTGAGGTAACTGACCAACTGATAATTTTAACGGAAGTGGAGAGTGTACTGGGACTCACCGTCGGCGCTATCTCACCGGGCGGGAAATTTACCAATAAACTAACGACTACAGCTGCAGTAAGTTTGCCTTTTGTAGGAACCACCTATTTTTCAAAAACTTAATCTTCAATTGCCTTTGAAATAACGTTAACCATTAATAGCTGAGAGCAGCGCTGGAGAAAGAGGCGGCAGATGTCCAAGTTCGCTTCGGGCAAACAAAATAACTAACATCAGTCCTGCTGGGACTTTCAGATTCAGTACATGAATCAGATAAACGATTTAAAGCAAAACACGTGATATTGAAATATTTAATTAGGGTATCTGAACGGGAATTTATTATAAATTCTTTTTCTGTGCATAGTGCGAATCTTTTGTTGGCGTCTTTGAGGTAAAATGTAAATAGCATCTTGCGCTGTCCTCCCTCCCGAACAAAAGAAATTAGGGATTTTGGCTGGAACGCTCTTCTAGTATCTAATTTTACCCCTCTGTTTAAAATTTTTTTAAATACTCGTTATGAAGAATGTAATATCATTTATTAAAAATTTCTCCTCTGTTCTTCTTAATAACACTGTCAAGAAGGGAAGAGAAGAGTTTGCCCCACCATAAATCCTGCGCTGTGTGAATGAAGTCAATCAATGAACAAAAAGATGAATTTAATAGTTGCAATGAAACAGAATTTCGATAATAAATTGCAAGTAATGTTTTATCCCACCAGAGGACACCACCTGACGGCAAGCATCGTTGTTCAACATCAACCGAATCTGACATCAATGAAAAGCGGTTTGAAAGGATTCAACGGATTTACGAATGGAGTCAACAGACTTACCAACAGTGACTTAAAGGTTGGTATGCAGTTGGTCGAAGTTATTGAAAGTACTAAAAACTTGTTTCCAATGTAAACAAAGTCTTTGAAGCAATACTTTTTAAGTAGGGATAATTTTACCCAAGTGTGTTTTCTGGTACGATTCATACACAAAAATTCCAATTTGTTACCTAATTGACAAAGAATTGGGTTGTTTTACCTTTGAAAGGCACTTTTTTTTGGCACAGGATTGGGCTAAATGGTCAGGTCACAAGGACCCCGAAGGCTGAAAGAAGGTTGTGGGATGGGGACCCACTGGAACAGCTGTTAAGAGACAGGTGGTAGCCTTCCCATCAAGGCCATCCAGCATGTTCTTTAACGTGCACAGGGTATAGCTCTCCCGCACATGCACATGGAGACCACAGCTTAACATCCCATCCGACGGACGGCGGCCTTTCTAAGCCCATCGGTGTCCTCTACTAACCGAGGGCAGGGCGGGGAGTTTTGCGGAGATAAATTTGAACACTGGCTCAGCTGGAACTCGAACCTGGGAACAGCAGATTACGAGCCTGGCGCGCTGACGACTAGCCACCTCCGCCCTAAGAACGAGGGGAAAAGGAGTGTTAGGGGAAACATTAACACTCTAAATAGTGCACAGCAGTCCTCCAAAGCATACTGCCCTTCAAGAGAATTTTTATTGGTCCGCAGAACATTTTTTATTTTAGGTATAAAATGTCCAGTCAATCATTTCCTGGATCTGAAAATTTGAACAATATTAAAAAAATTTCAAAGAGTTGAAAATAAAATTTTATGTAACTTTCATTCGAACATCTAGCTTGGAATTCAGAAGTATTGACAAGGCAAACGACATTTCAATTTTTATTAAAAGAAGCCATCTTTGAATTTCGAGATTGGTTTAAGGATCTGGCACCTTGATCAACATTTGAATTTTCTCTAAGCAAAATGTGCATGCGCAACCAATGATTCCATCTCTGCTTCGTCCTTTCGTTTAACTTGCGAGAAGAAGTGCTTTTATTCAAACGAGTGTGTCGTTTTGTTTGATCGTTTGCTTCAGGTGGGGAAGTGTGAGTGCCTTAAGAAATCGAAAATAGGTTCGAAACAAAAAACATTCAGTTTGGACATTTTTATTTATTACCCAAAGATAATAAATATCTGTGCCTCATTTGTGTCGCGAATAAACTTTTTAATCGAAAGAAGGCTTTTCGAGCTTCCATTTTTCGGGTATTATCATACAATTCCACTTTTGCAAATTTATTGCTCGCAGACTTTTTAACCTCGCTGAGTAAGAAACGTGAATTTATTAGATTTGACCTTTTAGAATATGTATTTTTGTTATGAGATTACAAAAGGGTTTTTTCTTGTGGTGCACGAAAGCATCGATATTAAAGCTAAAGGGATGCTGTCCTGGGTGTTTTAATAATAGAATGGATGCGAAAAAGAATAGTAAACGTATACAAAGTATATTACGCACATCGAGAGAATATTTTTTAAAACTCCACTTGAAGGGAGAGAGAAAAATGATATGTTGTACTATTTTGCGTAAATAAGTTATGGAAATTTTTTCATTTTGCTCCCTCCAAGTTAAATTATTCTTGGTCGGTTTTATCGCTATGATAGACGATTCTGACTCGCTTTATTCCATTAGAAGTCGATTCTGGCCAGCAATCTCTTTGAGTTATGCCCTCCCCCTCCCCCCTCCTGTACACCATAGTAGAAGATCGTGCCATATCTGTTGCATTGCTATTTCAACTTACTCTTAAACTAAGGAAAGCCTTGAAAAGGTGTTTTGAAGTAAATGCAGAATACAGAGTGCTTAAATTTAAAACTTGATATAGTGCTAGGATTGGGTTCGAGGGGATTGGCAAGATGAGTCCTTGTTCAAGGTCATCAAAAGATAAAGGAGACCTTTGAGAACCTGCGTGGGGTCAACTGCGAAGTTTTATAATGCAATTCTAGCAGTTTCGGACTGACACCATTGAGTTTGGTCTTTTCATTGCTTGGTGTGTAAAGTTCCCAAGTTCGAGTCCCAAGCGTGCCTGCGTCTAATTTCACCTCCGCTCAACCCACTTTACCATCGGTTCGAAAGGTAACAGCGATGTGCCTCGAAAGGCTACCCCTCCGTCGGATGGGACGTATGTCATGCCTCAGTGTGCTGGAGATTCATGACCTGTGCACATTAAAGAACAACTTCGATGGCCTTGGAGGGAGGGGGGAGTGAAGAATAAACACAAAATAAGAAAATAGATTTTGACCAGGAGGGTGTAAGCAAAATTAAGGAGCGGCAGATTTTTACGGGAGAAGTTGGGAGGGGGGGGGGAGGAAAGAGCATGAAGTACGATTTTGACGTTGAAAGCTTATTTTATTTATTGAGTTTTATATACTTAAATTTCAGGGGAAAGAGTTTTTATTTCAATATTCGTTTTAACAATTATAATTTTTGTATTTTTAAGGATGATTTTTTTATGGTCTCTTAAGAAGTGTGATGCTTTGTTTGACTGATGTACATCATTTGCTTTTGCTAATCGTAAGCCAAAGGAAATAAAGTTTTTCTGTTGCAGATGACTTGGAATCCAGAAGTGGATGTTTGGTGGCATCAAGAGATGGCTGCAGCCTCCGAAATATGTGATGTAGAGTGGGTCGATGCTGAACACACTCTTTTCACTCTCTATACAAGGTGAGCCATGCTTTAAGTTACTAAATATTATATATAATATACTTTAATAACTGAAAATATTCTTTCATTTTTCAAGAAATGTTTCAAAGGCTTGTAAAATGGAGGGGGAAATGTTTCACTGCATTTGAAATCTAGTCTCTTGCCCCCCCCCTCCCCTTTTTACATGTTTCCTACTCGATTGTGCTTCTTGGCTCTCCTTCATTTTTTTTTCTAGATCCGGGACTCATTCTGTGTAAAGAATGATTTCTTTCGTATGGGTAAGCATCAAGAGGCACGTGAACAGAAAATAAATGACAAAATGGAGCTAGATTACACAGCGAGTTAAACGCAGAGCATGGAGATATTCTTATTTCATTCGAATTGCCAATTCTTCATCTTGTGAAAGATGATGTTTCTGATCCTCATCTAATGGCAGACGAAATCGGATGAAATCTGAATGGAAAGAATAAGAAAACAGATTCATTTCGGTTCAATTTTGAATATCCTGATCATACTAATCTTGTTTTAGCTCGCTTCAGAAAAAAAAAACAGTACGAGTTAATGTTCCACTTTATTCATTTGTAGACATTCAACTTTTTTGTTTTTAAAGATGAATTGAAAATTCTTTTTGGATTGGATAGGTATTGACGAAATATTAAGAATCGCACTTTCCTAAGGGGCGGGGGTGGCTCAGTCGGTAGCGCGCCAGGCTCGTAATCTGTAGTTCCCAGGTTCGAGTCCCACCTGGGTCAGCGTTGAGGTTTATCTCCGCAAAAATTCCCCGCCCTGCCCACGGTCAGTAGGGGACACCGATGGGCTTGGTATAAGGCCGCCGTCCGTCGGATGGGACGTTAAGCCGTGGCCCCGTGTGCGGGAGAGCCATACCCTGTGCACGATTAAAAAACACGCAGCATGGCCTTGACGGGAGGCTATCATCCGTCTCCCAACAGCTGTTCCAGTGGGTCCCCTCCCCCAACCTTCTCTGAGCCTTCGGGGTCCTTGTGACCTGGCCATTTAGCCCATGGTGTGCAAAAAAGTGCCGCTCAGAGGTAAAACAACCCAACCCAACGCACTTTCCTAATCTTCCAAAGTCGTAATGGCGCTAACAATGAAAAAAGGTGAAAATTGGCAAAAAAATTAAAAGAATATTCCAATCGATCAATCTAAGCTAGAAATTTTAAATTTTGGTGGTCGGATGTAAAGTCAAAAGGTTACATTGGCAGCAATAATTTACCCCACCCCCAGGGTGTGTGTGTAGAAAAAGCAACTTTTTTTATTTTAAGAAACGAAATGAAAATTAATTTTTGTGTTTTGCAGGTATCGATAAATTATTGCTATTTACATTTTTCCAGCCATCCATTAGTTACAATTTCCGCTGTTAGTATAAACGAGCATTTCATATCCGCCTGAGACGATACCTTATTCTTATAGTTTTTCATTAACGAAAAGTTTCAACGCATGCATATTACTTCAAATGCACGATAATAATTTTTATAAGCTGATAGAGCTGTGCAGGTGAACCCCAACTTAAGAACATAATTCGTCAACTGAATGTTCGTAGGTCGAATTCATTTTTCTTCCTAAGAAAAAAATGTTAAATCTGTTAATGCGTTTAAAGGGTCGTGAGCCAAAGCACCGAATAGAGTAGATGCGATTCTGTGTTGTCTTTCTTCTAAAGGCTTCATGCCGATCTCTGTAGTAAGCAGTTGCCTGAAGGGTTTTATTCTCTTGTAAGAAGAAAATTACTTCTATACTAATTAGAGTTTTAGGATTCGCATCAAGTTTTTATATTGTTTTTCTTCAGTTTTGAAATTAAAGAACGAACTAATTAGAGCAATTGAGAAATATTACTTAAAATATTTTCTGAACGAATTGTTTATCTCCGCAAAATTCCCCGCCCTGCCCACGGTCAGTAGGGGACACCGATGGGCTTGGAAAGGCCGCCGTCCGTCGGATGGGACGTTAAGCCGTGGCTCCGTGTGCGGGAGAGACATACCCTGTGTACGTTAAAGAACACGCTGGATGGCCTTGACGGGAGGCTACCATCTGTCTCCCAACAGCTGTTCCAGTGGGTCCCCTCCCCCAACCTTCTCTGAGCCTTCGGGGTCCATGTGACCTGGCCATTTAGCCCATGGTGTGCAAAAAAGTGCCGCTCAGAGGTAAAACAACCCAACCACCTCTGAACGAGTTGACGTGATATTCGCAGTTTGTGAAGTTGGATTTTTGAGTTGCCATGTTTTTGCTGAAATAATACAGTTTGTGATGTTCGAACGCCATGATTTTTCTAACGCTATCTTAATTGTTTTTGAGGTTGTATTTTTCACGCTATGATTTTGCGGAAGTTATATTCATAGTTTGCGAGGTAGGATTTTGCATACCATGTTTTTGCTGAAGTGACATTGATAGTTTGTGATGTTGGATTTTGAATGAGCGCCATGTTTTTCCTTTAAATCGTTTGGTGTTGCAGTGGATCAACAGGCAAACCGAAAGGGTGCGTCCACACGACAGGCGGATACTTGCTCTACGGCGCCTTGTCCTTCAAGTACGTCTTCGATTACTATCCTGGTGACATCTTCTTCTGCACAGGAGACATCGGCTGGCTAACAGGACACACGTACACAGTGTACGGATCCCTCTTGAATGCAGCCACCTGCATCATCGTAAGTTCATTTCTTGAAACGGATATCTCTACCTATTGATAAAATGTTTATTATTTAATAAACACTTTGAACTCAATGATTTAGGGGTTTAAAAATATACATATATAAATGTCTGAAAATATAATCAGATATTTTTTAGCATGAGGAAAGAAAAGAACATTAACAATGATATTAAATATTGCTGAAATTTCACTCGTCTGTTCTGCAAACAGATTGATAAATCATTTGTTTCAGTTGGTGCAAGAAGCGTCAGGAATGAAAAATTCATCTCCCCCCACCCTCCGCTTCCCCTTTGTTGTTGCCGCAGTTCCCTGTTTACGATTAATCCGAATCATTTTACTTAGCTTTTAATAGATGGCGCCACAATGCACAGTCTTGACTCGTCTTCAGAGCGAAATTCTCGTCGGATATATAAAATATCCTGCGCTGAACTCTGACGTATCAAGGGAAAAAAGAAAACTGTTTCTCTGTCACAATTTGGTATTAATTCAGCGCAGAAATTTTGAGGAACAATATTTTTTTCACTCTTGAAAGTGTAAAATACACATTAAATATCAACCAAATGACTAAAATGCTTGTCAATAAATCCAGATATGCATTTCTGAATCACATGGGAATAATATTGTTTCATGTATTTGCTTCAGACTCCATTTTAATATTGCTGAACAAGCTGTCGGTTATCACTTAACAAAAGGTTTCTATTGAGTTACTGATAGATAAGCAGGGACTCGAAGAAATGGACGTCATTTCCTGAAACGATGGCGAGGTTCGGTTGCTTTATCTCTGAGCGGCACTTTTTTTGCACACAAGGGGCTAAATGGCCCGGTCACAAGGACATTGAGGACTAAGAAAAGGTTAGTGGGAGGGGTCCCACTGGACAACTGTTAGGAGACATAGTAGCCTCCGGTCAAGACTATCCTGGGTGTTCTTTAACCTGCGCAGGAGAGGTTCTCCCACAGATGGAGCCACGTCTTTTACGTCCCCTTCGATAGACGACAACTTTTCCAAGTCCATCGGTGTCCTGTCGCGCTACCGACCAAGCCAATCTGCACCCCACGATGTCCAGGACCGTGAAAGCCTTAACCTTCTGGTGCAGTAAGCACGTATCTCTAACTGTTTCAACGGAGATAAACTCTCCTCTGAAAGGGCTTTAGTTAAGTTGTGCCTGTTGATCTGGTCTTTTTTAATTCTGCTAACGAATAGTTATTTCGCAATATGTTAAGCTGCACTGGTGGGCCTCTTTGAGAGATATGCTCCTCGAAGTGGAAACTGCAACACTAGGAATGGAAGTAGAGATAAGTAAATCGCAGGAGATATGTAAATGATCAATCCGCAACGAATGGACACGTGACACCCAGCCGAGCCGTGGATAAACAGTGGGCATCCACGAGCTCGTACAGGGGTTTATCAAAATAATGGGAAAATTGACGGCTACTGGAATACACGCATTGCGCCGTATGCATATCACAGGGACGACGCCAACCGCAATGTGAGGTATGTAAAGAGGAGAAGTACGATGTCGGCTATCACGTAACAGTGCCACAGGCACAAGTGAAACAGTGTTGTGGTGTAATTGTCGACAATGTCAGATCTCAGTGACCTCGAAAAAGACATGATCATTGGTGCGCGTCTTGCAGGAGCTTCAGTAACTAGAACGGTTGAAATAGTAGGTGTAACATGAGGAACTGTATCGAAGATAATGACTACCTATCAAAAAGGACAGGGCGTTGCCTCCAAACGTGCAAATATTGGATGTCATACGAAGTTGTCAGATAGGGATAGGCGAACGTTGGCACCGTTTGTATAACGTAAGCACAAGACCACGGCACCGCAAATAGCAGCAAAGTTGAACACCAGTCAGAATGACCCCATTTCCGTCATAACAGGGGGCGGGGGTGGCTCAGTCGGTAGCGCGCCAGACTCGTAATCTGTAGTTCCCAGGTTCGAGTCCCAGCTGGGTCAGCATTGAGATTTATCTCCGCAAAATTCCCCGCCCTGCCCACGGTCAATAGGGGACACCGATGGGCTTGGAAATGCCGCCGTCCGTCGGATGGGACGTTAAGCCGTGGCCCCGTGTGCGGGAGAGCCATTCCCTGTGCACGTTAAAGAACACGCTGGATGGCTTTGACGGGAGGCTACCATCTGTCTCCCAACAGCTGTTCCAGTGGGTCCCCTCCCCCAACCTTCTCTGAGCCTTCGGGGTTCATGTGACTTGGCCATTTAACCCATGGTGTGCAAAAAAGTGCCGCTCAGAGGTAAAACAACCCAACCCGTCATAACAGTTTGTCGGGAATTTCGCCGCGCTGGTATTTATGGCCATACTGCAATCCACAAACCTCTGATTATCAATATCAATGCAACAAAACGTGTAAGGTGGTGCAAAGCACATAAATACTGGGATGCTAAAGACTGGCAATGAGTCATCTGGTCTGATGAATCGTGTTACACATTGTTTCCCACCATTGGGTAGAATGTACGTCTGGAGAAAACCTGCAGAAACTACCACTACAACTGTTTGGTTCCGACTGTGAAGCATGGAAGTGGATCCCTGATACTTGGGCCATCAGTTATCATGCAGGGTTGTGCCACATCCACAATGTACGAATCCATTCTCGGGGACCACCTGCACCCAACGTTGTGGGAATTGTTCCCTAATGACCGTCCCTGGTTTCAAGCGGATAATGCACCCCTGCATTGTACGAAACATGTCAAGTTGGGATTTGCAGAGCATGAAGATGAGGTAGAGCAGTTACCCTGGCCATCTCAATCTCCAGACCTCAGTATTATTGAAAATCTGTGGGAATTTCTGGAGTGCAAGGTCATATCACACTTTCCACCTCCAGTATTACTGGCACTGTTGGGCCATATTTTACAGGAAGAATTGTCCCACATTCCATTACCATATCTGCATGACTTGTATAAGTCTATTCCAAGTCAAATTGCATCTGTTCTGAACACCCGAGGTGGGCATACAGCTTATTGATAAAATGTTCTCCACAAACAATACGTATTTCCATTATTTTGATAAACCCGTGTATCATATTACGACCGACAGTGAGGTTGGAGTGTATGCTGCGAAGATGTTCCGAATATGCCATGGAAACGCCAGTGAGACCCTTGTGCAATTAACGCCTTCTGAGAGAGAGCGAATCGTCGATATGCGAGAGATCGGATTGCGCCTTCGAGCCATCGCCACACGCATAGGGTGCAATGTGAGAACAGTGCAACAGTGTGTTTCACGCAACATCATGGAGCACCAAATGGCACAAAGGACAGATACGGGACCAGTATGCTGCCCCACAGAACGTGGAAGGATTGGATGCTCAATAGGAGGGCCGTTTGCAAACCTTTCGACACAGCGACTGTGCTGTAGAGTGATTTGCAGACCACTTTAGGTACCTATATCAGGCAGCAGGACAACGCCATCCCACACATTGCACGTGCAACGATGGACAGTCTTCAAGGTGTGAACATTATTCCATGGCCGCCATACTCCCCGGACTTGTCGCCCATTGAGCATTTGTGGGACCTTATGGGCCGCCACCTTCTGCCAGTGAACCTGGTACAATTGCGTGTCGAATTGAATGCTGTTTGGAACGCCATACCTCAGGACACCATTACCATCTGATTGACGGAATGCCGAGACGTCTACAGGCTTGTATAGCCAACCGAGGTGGGTTTACTATGTACCGATGAATCTGCGATAAACGTAGGTACTTTGCATTCTGTTTTTTAATCATTTGCACACATATATATATAATCTCATAGCTTCCATCCTTTTTGGAGACGTCCAGTTTTGGGAGTATACGTCACTTCCTTTGCGGTGTTACGATTTCCTCTTTGAACAGTGTAATTTCCCACTGTGTTTGCCAACCCACGGCACTTTATACGAGCTGGTGGTTGGGCCTAATCAGAGGCTATCGCAGGTGCCAAAACCTTTGATTCTTTTGATATCAACGATCTAAACAGAGTAATGAGTCTCAGGCAGGGCTTAAAAAAGATCCGCTGTGAAAGTGGTTCTTATCGTAATGGTGACTAAGTCGTCAGAGAAGATGGAATCGGACTTTTTGTCATATCTGCGATTGGGAGACTATTGTATATTGTTAGCCATCATTTCTCATGACAAAACTACTTTTGTTTAAGAATCCTGTTGAAAGGTTTTCACACTTATCTGAAATGAGAGGATTCTAAATCAAAATCATCCTCTCGATGTTTTCACTTAACTCTAGAAGTAGAGGGTCTATGGGTCGGGGGTGGCTCAGTCGGTAGTGTGCCAGGCTCATAATTTTCTGTTCCCAGATTCGAGTCCCACCTGGGCAAGCATTGATATTTGCCTCCAAATACTGCCTGCCCTGCCATCGGTTCGAAAAGCCACCATCCGCCAGATGGGACGTTAGACTAGGCTCTTTGTGGAAGAGAGCCATATCCTGTGAACGCTAAAGAACACGCTGAATGGCCTTGAAGGGGAGGATACCACTACCTGTCTGGTGGGTCCCCTTCCCCTAATCTTCTCTGAGCCCTTGGAGTCCCTTTTTGACTTGGCCATTTGGCCCAGTGTGTGAAAAAAAGTGCCGCTCAGAGGTAAAACAATCCAATAGGGAGTACTTTTTAAAGCGCAACCCAATACTGTGTACCATATATTTTCAAAGTTACCTGGGGTATGATTGTAATAAGCAAGTTTCAGTACAATTCCAGCAGATGCTGAAAATGTTCACCTTCTGGAACACAAATATTCATCCTCTTTACAGTGCTTTTTGCAAATTTTCAAAGAGTTTGCTGATCAATGCTGGCAGTCTGATCTATTCAAAAAGAGATAAATAAGGTTTTCCCTAAAAACATTTTTTTCCCCATAATTTAAACAGCTCTATTGGTTGCGTTTTAAATGGCACACTCTTTAGTGAAAGCCGGTCGACGCATTCACTGTAGAACTCTTTGTAACTTAGATGCCATTTGGCCCAGTGTGTGAAAAAAAGTGCCGCTCAGAGGTAAAACAATCCAATAGGGAGTACTTTTTAAAGCGCAACCCAATACTGTGTACCATATATTTTCAAAGTTACCTGGGGTATGATTGTAATAAGCAAGTTTCAGTACAATTCCAGCAGATGCTGAAAATGTTCACCTTCTGGAACACAAATATTCATCCTCTTTACAGTGCTTTTTGCAAATTTTCAAAGAGTTTGCTGATCAATGCTGGCAGTCTGATCTATTCAAAAAGAGATAAATAAGGTTTTCCCTAAAAACATTTTTTCCCCCATAATTTAAACAGCTCTATTGGTTGCGTTTTAAATGGCACACTCTTTAGTGAAAGCCGGTCGACGCATTCACTGTAGAACTCTTTGTAACTTAGATGCCTTTCCGCACCTCTCTGAACGTCTTCCTCCGAAGTTAACTATCTTCCTTCAAGGGCCTTTTGTGAAGTTCGAAGATTGAAAGAAGATGTGGAAATCAAACGGAGAGAGAGAGTACGAATCATAGGGAGGATGAAAAAAAATGTCTCACCATAACTGCCGCAGAGTGTTTCCTGTGACGTGGAATATACCCGTGTGTCCCTAGCCACGGTACACTGAGAATAGGCTAGCATCCTTCCTTGAATTCGTGAAACACCATTGCATTTAGAGACAGTGTTCTCCATTTACAATTTGAATTATCTTATAAATCTCTGCTGTATTTATACTTAGAATCGGACTAATTGTAAGCAGCTAAGTTGTTATCCTATGTTAATGTTATGCATGGACGTTTTTACCTTATGTGATGTATATTTGTTTCATTTTCCAGTACGAAGGTATTCCCACTCATCCAAATCCCAGTCGCTATTGGGAACTCGTCGAGAAGTACGGAGTAACCCAATTCTACACCGCACCAACTGCAATAAGGGCACTTATGAAGTTTGAGGACAGCTATGTTACCAAGTAAGATTTATGATTTAAGTGTATCTGAAGTAAAATTTTTTGAGACAGACTATTTGATGAAATCATCGAAAAGACGTATCGTCTTATAGAATAACATTTTTTTCGAATAAAGTTTTCTAAAAGTTCTGTTATTTGTCGTATAATTACACCGACATGAGAGTCGCAAGCAAAGTTTTAACAGGTGGATAATTTGCGTCATGTAGCATGCTAGATTTGAGGGATCTCAAAGTTTGAAATCACTTCTTTGTATCATCCTTCCCATACAAGCAAAGTGTTCTTATATGATTTGGCTTTTTTTTTAAATTTGGATGCTGGGACTTATAGCTAATTTATCTGCTTTATGTCCCAATGAGAGAATATAGAAATTTTGTGACATGCCGATAATTGAATACTTTTGATACTGAGGGACAATCACAACAGATAGGACAGAACAAATGACCATGCCATCAACACCGGGACTCGAACCCGCACCTCAGTAGTCGCAGTGTCACCTCGAGTCAACGCGATACCATTGAGCCACTTGGCTCAATCAAAGGCGCGACTTGGCTTTATCAAATCGCTATTCTTATAACGATATTTTCAGTCGAAGTTCTCTCGTAGAGAAACGAGTAATTAGAGTAAAGAGCATTTTGAAAGGCCCGCTGCACAGTTCATGGCCACCACGAATATCGATCACAGTGGCTGTATTGCAACAGACTGTATTGCAAGGTCATGGCGCATTCACATCACCTGCTTTGCTGCAACATCTGATTATAATCCACTTCAAAGAAGAGTCGCCTTTTGCTCTGAGATTCAATTAGAGGTGATGTCCATCCATTCTCGTAGGCTGCCATATCGGCTTCAGACAAAGCTAATGGATTGTGAGTGAATGAGAAAGCGACAGAGCGAGTACAGTGATTGCAAGGAAACTAGTCTCTGATTTGCTTTCTAGGGAGCCAGTCGTTCTTTTGTTTTCAAAGTAGCCAATTGTTCATTTCTTTGGAGGAGTGTGGGTGGCTCCAGTCGGCAGTGCGCCATGCTCTTAATCTGCAGTTCCCAGGTTCGAATCCCAGATGGGCCAGTGTTGAGATTTATCTCTGCAAAACTTCCCTCCATGCACTCGGTGAGTAAGGACACCGATGGGTTTGGTAAAGGTGCCATCGTCGGATGGACATTAAGCCTTGCCCAACGTAAAGGAGAGCCTATGCATATTAAAGAACATGCTGAATGATCTTGATGTGAAGCTATCATCTGTCTCCTAACAGTTGCCCAGTGAGTCCCCTCCCCCCAACCTTCTCTGAGACGTCGGGGTCCTTGTAACTTGGCCATTTAGCCCATTGTGTGCATAAAAAGTATCTCTCAGAGGTAAAACAACCCAACCCATTTCTTTGATAGGATGTAAGTCATTGTTGTTTTTTTTGCAAAGAAGCCAGTCGTTTGTTTGCTTGCAAGGAAGGCAGTCATTGGTTTATTTACAAAACAAACCAGTCATTGATTGGCTGCAAGAAAGTCTGTATTTTATTTAATCTGAGAAAGCAAGTAGTTTATTTGCATAAATTGGCAAGAAAGCCAGTCGCTGAAATAATGCCAGAAAGCCAGTCATTGAGAATATGCAAGTAAGCTAGTTGTTGATTTCTTCCAAGAAAGACAGTCTTTGGTTTGTTTACAATGCAGCCAGTCGTTGAGTTGCTTGCAAGGAAGTCAATCATTAGTTTATTTTTAAAGAAGTCAATCTTTTTTTAAGAAGAAGCCAGTTGCGCAAGCCCGGATATAGAAAAGGGTCAAGCGGGATGGGGCAAGCTACGCAATCGAGCCAAAAAAGATAAAGGAGGGGCCAAGACACTGATTTTCATTTGTATTTTGGTAGTGTAACATTTTTCTCCTTTGTTTTGAAGTTTAAACAAAAACTCTTGAACCATGCGTAAATGTGCACAAGTTTAATGATTTCTTGGCTCCATTACCTTTAATAGCATTCTCAAAAGGGGGGGGGCATGACTTCTTGCCTCCCTCCTCCCCTACATGCAACCCTGCAGTCGTTGATTTGTTTGTAAGGTTTGTAAGGAAGATAATCATTGATTTCTTTGCAAAAAAAAAAAGTGTAACGCATCCCTTTTCAAAAATCTGCTCATTTGATATCTAGGCTTTAAGAATTGCAAAAATATTTCGTATTTTATATTGCTTCTAAAATGATATATATATTGTAAAACTTGAATCTACACTACAGGAAATATAAAATGCAACACTTGCAAGAAGTTAGCAAATGTGACAAATTTTAGGGAGGCAGTAGTATATGGAAATGCAAGGAAATTATTAGATTTGCAGATCGAAGCGATTGGACAGGCGGGAGCTGACCTCACAGGTGCGGAACAGTCAAACACAGATAAAGGCAACCAAAGCTCCCTGGTTGACAAAACGTTGTGGAAATTGTTCTAAACCGCTAAAGATGCTCTTACGTTAAGCAAACGAAGAAAGTTGTTCCAACAGTTAACAGACTTTGAGTATGGAAGAATCATCGGCTTTAGAGAAGCTGGTTTGCCATACAGAGATGTGGCCAACAAGGTTGGCCACAATCCCAGCACCATCGTACACATATGGCGCCAGTGGGTTCAAGAAGGATCCAGCACACGCCGACAAGGATCAGGAAGACGACATATGACCACGGAGCGACAGGACTGCCATTTGCGACGCATGGCATTGCGTGACAGATTCGCGACTACAACGCAGCTGCAAAGGAACTGGCCCATTGAATACCTACCAGGCGGACGGTAAACAACAGGCTTTTATAGTTTTCATTGCGAGCCTATCGTCCGGCATTGCGTTTGCACATCACATCTGCCCACGTGCAAGCACGTCTTCAGTGGTGTAGCCTCAGACAGAACTGAAACGAAAAAGAGTGGAATACCGTGGTGTTTAGTGACGAATCTCGTTTTTGTCTTGGTCATCCAGGGGAAAGGAACGCCACCCAGTGCATGCTACATCGTCACACAGCTCCAGCACCCGGTGTCTTGGTGTGAGGTGCCATTAGACGGACATCTCGGTCAGAACTGGTCATCATAAGGGAATCTCTAACTGCCCAACGATATGTTACCAACATTTTGCAGCCAGTGGCTGTCCCATTTGTTCAGCAATACAGAACCTTTTACCAGCAAGATAACGCCCGTTCCCACACAGCCCTCATTAGTCTGCAGTATCTACACGAGCAAAATGGTCTGGTACTACCTAACCGCTAAAGATGTCTAGCACGCTCGCCGGACCTTTCACCCATTGAACGCGTCTGGGACATGATGGGCGACAACTCCAACAACAGCCAAGAGGTACGCTAACCACTGTCGCTGAAATGGAACAGTGACTTCGCGCTTTTAGTGTTCTATCCCTCAAGAGGACATTATAGAGCTGTACGATAGCCTTCCCCGCCGTGTTCATGAATGCATTGCTGCACGGGCGGTTTAACATCATGCTAATTGTACCACTTTACCGGGTCGGTAAAGTGGTAATTTTCCATAATTTTTTTTGATAATGTAATCAATTGCACATCTGAGTGTATGCTAACAGCTGCCTGCGTTTCAATGAAATGGCATTAAATCCTTCCAGGTATTGCAATTTTCTTTTCCTGTAGTGTATATAGAGTAACAGTGTTTCAACGTTCATTAAAATTGCAGTCATATTTCAGTTTCAAGCAGCAACAACATGCTGTTGTTCGATCAAGAATAATCAATTTTTTTATGCGTTGGGTTGTTTTACCTTTGAATGACACTTTTGTGCACAAAATGGGCTAAACGACCAGGTCACAAGGACCCAGAGGGCTCAGAAAAGGTTGGGGGAGGCGACCCACTGGACAGCTGTTGAGAGACAGATGGTAGCCTCCCGTCAAGGACATCCAGCATGCTCTTTGTTATGCACAGTCTCTTATTTACATGGAGCACGGCTTAATGTCCAATCGACGGATGGTGGCCTTTCTAAGCGATCGATATTCATCAAATCGCGGGCCCAGATGGGACTCGAACCTGGGAATTGCAGATTATGAGCCTGGCAATTTTTTATGTACCTAAATGCAAAATAAGGCTCCTGCACATTATAAAGTGTGCAAAAGATGTGAAAAATAAATTTTAATATTTTTAAATATTAAACTTAAAATTTTTTTTTGGATAGCAATGAAAAACATGATGAGCATCAAAAGGGTTTCGTCCATATTTTTCTTTCTCATGCTTAACTTCACCAATACAAGTTTTTCTATTGCAATATTTTTTTAATATATTTTTAATTAATGAACTAAATCGATTCGTTCATAGACTGAGATTAAAAAGCCTTACGCCATATTCAGCACAGAAGCTGGCAGCAAAATTGTCGGCGAAAGATGGATTTACGCCTTCGCGGCTTTATCGAAGTTCCGAATGTGTGACGATCACGATTCTTGAGGAAGGTTTAAAAATGAAATATTTCAATACTTGTATAAGAATTTGGTATAACTGATACGGTGGCGAAATTCCTAAAACTGAATACATCTGAAGATAAGAGAAAAATATTAATGCGAGGTGAAGAAAAAAGTGCTCAAGGATCAGCTAGAAATTCGCGGAGGATCTTGGATGACGTGAAATGGCATCTGCGTGCTTCAGGGAAGACATGACAAATAAGGAGGATGCTTCGCGGAAAGAGTTGAACGTAATACGATTAGATGGCAGCGAAGACAAGAAAGTGGGATACAAGATGGCAGCGAAGACAAGAAAGTGGGAAACAAGATGGCAGAGTGAATGCAAGGACGTCTCTGAAATAAAAAGAAACAAGAGGACAAATATTGGAGAGCATAAAAATGTCGGGCAGGAGATTAAAGCCATGGCTTGTGAAGAAATTCGATGTTTTTGATTGAGGAAATGAGGCAGTCAAGGAACTGAAATAGGACAAATGAAGAAAGTACTTAGGAAAAAGAGGAAAACTGATGAGGGATCAGAAATAGCGTTAATTGGAGCTTTGCAAACATTCATCAAAAGAAAACGAAACTTGAATTAAAAGGTAAAAAAACTTATTTTGAAGATTTTTTGCTTATATTTATTCCAGCAAATGATTTCATTGCGTATAAGAAGTATTTGAAAAAAAAATATTAATGAACCTTCTGAAATATTAATAATTAAAAAACAAACTAAAATTGGTGAAATGAAGTTTTATATTTTGAAGTAAACAGTAAATAAACTTTATTTGAAACCATTATCTTCGCTGTTCTATTAACACTGGGTGTAGGTGAAAACTTGTCTTGAGCCTTGTGGGATCAGAACTCTTGATCACATGTCAGGTGGTCGGACAGCTCAGCGGTCAGAGCACCTGACAGATGAATAAATAAATTGCTGAAAATTTAGCGAAGAATCAAAGAAGAGTGTGCGAGCAAGGCAAGAACCTTAAAGGTGGACATTGAAAATGGACATTCTCTAATGAATTGTCTCTTTGAAATGGACATTCTCTAATGAATGTTATAATCCCTGAGTTTTCTATTGGCGATCTTCTAAGTGAATTTAATAATGTTAACTGGTCCTCAAAGTGCGATGTCTCAGAGTCACGATGATGTAGAAAACCTAGCGTTGCAAAATGAAGTATTACCTTATAAAATTATATGTGGCTTGTTTCAGGGCAATATTCGCAAAAGTGCTTGCTGCGTTAGACGAAGTGAAGCAAAGAGCAAATCAACACCCTTTTCTCTTTAGACGAGAGTTTTGAACTCTCAGGAAAATCTCTTTGATATTGGGAATGGATCGTCCTAAGAGGGATCCGATTTTGAATCTCATAAAGGCATGGAAGATCTTTTAGAATGAAGGATTTAAACTTTTCTATTTTCCAAATTCTCCTATTTCATAGTCGTAAGGTGTCCTCCTTTCCTCAGGTACAAGCGGGATACGTTGCGAGTCCTCGGCAGTGTCGGGGAGCCCATCAACAAAGACGCCTGGTTCTGGTATCATCAGCTCGTGGGAGAAGGAAGATGCCCTATCGTCGATACGTTCTGGCAGACAGAAACGGTAAGAATATCTTCATCAGAAAAAAACGTTTTCCTTGAAAAATGGGGCATTAAACTAAAATTCGAAAATAAAATCCCTAACAGCCAAAATTATTTTACATTTGTTCAAATTAGATTTAGCTAGCTCCATTATAAATATGCATATATAGACCCCCCCCCCCTCGGAAATTATTAGAGACTTTCCATGTTGTACCAATGGAAAGTCAAATTAGAAACACAATTCTGTTGAAGAATAAACTTTTCATGCGAATGAAACTGGTGTTAAATTGAAGATCTGAATCAGATCTATCCAAATCTCGAATTTCAGCAATATTGGTTTAGAATTTAAAGAATTACAGAACATTCCTTACGAATGGCACCATTTAAAAAGAGCTGATCTCGAATGCTAACGAAAACAATACTTTTTACATCAAAAACCGTTTGTTAAAATGACTGTATATTTACAAGTTATAATAATTCTTTTAAATTTCGTTAATTTTGACGAGTGCCCTTAAGGAAAAGGGAGGCTGCTCTTAATTATTCCAGATCCCATAGCTCTTTAAATACCGATCGCACATTGCTGCAATTCCAGATTTAGAGAATCTACATTTAGATTTAGAACTTTACCTTCAGTCTCATTCCCATAAGAGGTTTATTCTTAAAGATAATGAGTTTTTAAATTGGATTTACCTTATGATGAAATGGACATTCTCTAATGATACGGTTGGGCTTTTTCTTAAGTTGCTTTTGCAATGAATGCAGTTGAAGATCCATTCATCACGTCTAAGAACGTCTTGAAAGTTTTTTTATTCTCTTTTCTTTTTATGTAACGAAATATTAACGAAAAATAACACTAATAATATAAGAAAAGTTATCGAAATCGTTTTGCATAAATTCAAAACTTCGACAAGTTTTAAGTTGATGAAGTTTGCTAAAAAATGATCAAATTGCGTAATCATTATTTTTCTGTCGACGAGATGGTAAATTCTGGAATATCAATATGGAGACTGATGAATAGACTTGACTGGATAACAAATTATAAAACGTAGTGATCGCTAAATTTCCCTTTTTTCCCTACTCATGCAGTTTGATTTGAAGGTTAATTATCTTCAGGAAAATTCTTTAAAGTCATTTAGGTCATTGACTCTTTTTAAGTAACGCTAATTAAAATGAATGATGCAGTATCTTACATTTCAATTATAAATAAATAAATAAACGTTAGCAGTTCTTTTTTACTACTTAGATCACTTATTATTTAAAACTATTTCTCTTTTTCTAGAATGATAAAAATTTCAATTTTTTTATCCTAAAACTAGTTGATGTGGTAGGAATGCCACAGAAAAATGACAAGAGAATATCTGCTCGAATATTTCGGTGCTAACATTGTTCACGTTTCTGTTTCAGGGTGGTCACCTTTTGACCCCGATGCCCTTCTGCACTCCACTGAAGCCAGGATGTGCCGTAAGTAGCCAGAGATTTTGAAATGCCTTTTTGGTTCATTGTTGGGAAACTGGATTTGTTTTTGCAATATCCAAAGCGAAACTTCGAAGCTATAATTTAAATTTTCTCGGTCGATTTATTAACGCAAAATGACCATTCTGTCACCGAACAGGGAATCTTATTTCGAGATAAACTTCTAAATGACAAAGGAACGGAAGTTTAGGAAATGAGTCAATCTGTACAACAGCTTTCGTCGCTTTGAAGGCTACCATGCTCGGAAAGAGTTGTTTCGAGAGCAGGTGGTTCCAGATGTTCTAGATGAGAGTCGGTTGCTATGGTTACACGGATTCAGTGCAGAGTTTCATGCCGGGGACCTCCGTAGCATAAGTGTGTCGTGTGGATGGTGCCTCTCGAGGCCACTAACCTGCATTCACCTCTGTTTGAGATGATGTTTTTTTCTATTTGCCTTGCCTCTAACTTCAGCGGTAAGAGGAAATTTCATACAAATGCCGGGAGTTCCGAAAAACATTGCACGTTCTTAAAAAACTCTAACTATTAAGAAAATAAGTGAGATAATTATCTCGCATTTGCTGAAGCTTTAATTTTTGCATATGATTGAAGAATTTGTTTCAGTGATTAAAATAATTATTTTTATTGTATTTAACGGATATTATTCTTTTAATGAGCGTAAGAAACGCATTTCGACGATTTTCAGAAATTGGACTAAATTTAATCTTACTTTTTTGGAGTTTTCAAAGTTCTAATATTACCATAACTGAAAAGGTTCTCTTAATTGATGACGATAACAGGGTGGTCATTACAATAATAGAGTTAATTTTGTTCATCTGAGCCACTTTCGTTACTGTTGCCATTCTTTCAAATGATCATAGACATTTCATAACTGAAGTGCAGCCTATACAGGCGATATTGCTTTTCTTAAGCTGTCTTTCATTTGGCGATCGTCTTGTATCTCTGGCCACTAGGGAAGCAATCGGGTAACTCTTCAGTTGTCCTATACCATTGATTGAGAGGAAAGCGACTGATAGGTAATTGACCAATGATCTGTGAGAACTGCGCAGTCTCATAGTCTCTCTATTGCTTCCCAAGTTATCATTTACACTTATCCACAGTCTATCATTTGCATTTCAGCTTGGAAACAGACTAGTCTTCTGTGTCAGAAATATTCCTTTGCAAGGTTTCTGCTTCTTAGATTCCGATGAGCAATTTTCGTGAGCATATTTCGCATCGTTCACATCACAATTTCGTGGAAGAGGAATTTGTCGGGAGCTAAAAGCAATGACAGAAGTGATGACGGAAGAGGAAATATGGAGGAGCATCGTTTCATTCGACTTCAAGCGACCTGGAGGCACCATTTCGAAAACCTAAAAAAAAAGGACTAAATAGAATATTAAGAAATATTCCTGATTACGTTTATTTTTAAGAGCAATGAAAAGAAAAACGTCTTTGTCCGAATTGAAATTGAGAAGTTGGAGTGATGATGGTTATCGTGCATTCTTCTTGCATTACGAAATTAGGTTATGGATATCAGGTGTTGTTTTATTGCGTTGTTGGATTCATTCCAAGATGTACAGGGTGTTTCAAAACTCTCTGTACAATTTTCAGTGGGAGATAGGGAACACCAAGACAAATCTTTTTCGCCTATGAATGTCCGCTGACATAACCCTTCGGTGCTAGAGGGCGCTGGCAGAAATATCAATGGAGCTGGTACATCTGTGAACATGTTTATTTAAAGAAGGTGCTCAAAGTTGCGACCGGCAACAACAGTGCATGCATGACAGCGTCGAAGCATTGATTGCCGTCATGTTGAAAGAATCCCGGAATTTTGCGAACAGTTGCAGAGCCGCCAAACAGCGCCCTCTAGCACCGAAAGGTTACGTCAGCGGACATACATTCATAGACGAAAAAGGTTTGTCTTGGTGTTCCCTATCTCCCATTAAAATTTGTACAGAGAGTTTTGAAACACCCTATATAACGTAAATTCGAGGGACACAATGGATTAAGGTTGGGTTGGTTTGCATTACCCCTGGGAGGTACTTTTTTGCACACCATGGGCTAAATGGCCAGGTCACATGGACCCCGAAGGCTCAGAGAAGGTTGGGGGAGGGGACCCACTGGAACAGCTGTGGGAGACAGATGGTAGCCTCCCCATCAAGACCATCCAGCCTGTTCTTTAACGTACACAGTGTATGGCTCTCCCACACACGGGGCCACGGCTTAACGAAAGACACAAGGGATTAAGGCTCATTCATTTTCAATAGTAGGAGGTAAAGTTATATGGGAAATACTGTTTCTCTATTAAAAGAATGCACCAGGTTTCTCTTCCTTGGCTATGTTCACATCTATTTTTCTCAATAACCATGTTTTGAGTCGGGTATCTTTGTATAGCCACTTTCTAAATCCATTCTTCAAATGATCACTGTAACATTATTTTTAAAACTTTTTTATATCATAAAGAGTGATGATGAGTATATTAAGCTCTTTAAATCGGGTTGGGTTGTTTTACCTCTGAGCGGCACTTTTTTGCACACGATGGGCTAAATGGCCAGGTCACATGGACCCCGAAGACTCAGAGAAGGTTGGGGGAGGGGATCCACTGGAACAGCTGTTGGGAGACAGATGGTAGCCTCCCGTCAAGGCCATCCAGCGTGTTCTTTAACGTGCACAGGGTATGGCTATCCCGCACACGGTGCCACGGCTTAACGTCCCATCCGACGGACGGCGGCCTTTCCAAGCCCATCGGTGACCCCTACTGACCGTGGGCAGGGCGGGGAATTATGCGGAGATAAATCTCAACGCTGACCCAGCTGGGACTCGAACCTGGGAACTACAGATTACGAGCCTGGCGCGCTACCGACTGAGCCACCCCCCCCCCCCCCCTGTTTTTGGTTTCTTAGCCATCAACATTAAAATAAGTGTAACCTAAAATATACAAGGTCAATTATAACAATAAGCCGTGGCCCCGTGTTCGGGAAAGCCATACCCTGTGCACGTTAAAGAACACGCTGGATGGCCTTGACGGGAGGCTACCATCTGTCTCCCAACAGCTGTTCCAGTGGGTCCCCTCCCCCAACCTTCTCTGAGCCTTCGGGGTCCATGTGACCTGGCCATTTAGCCCATGGTGTGCAAAAAAGTGTCACTCAGAGGTAAAACAACCCAACCCAACCAAAAAGATTGGCCAAATGTTTCTCTGAATGCCAACAAGGCTTTCCTGCTAACAGAGGGAATAATCTTTATTTGTAATGAATTTTTTCGAAAATTAAAAATGAGCAATGACGAAGAAAATTTATTTTATTCATCATCATCATCCTCAAGCAGCCATGGGCTACGGAGGTCCAACCAGACCGTGCAGTTTAATTCTCCAAGCATATCTGTCCTGAGCTACATCTGCTGCATCCGGCCACTGTACACCAATTCTAACAAGGTCCTGTTTGACATTGTCAGCCCACCGCATCCTAGGTCTCCCCCTCCTTCTGAGGCCTCTAGGTACACTGTTCATAACCCTATTCGCCAATCTATAATTATCCATATGGGCAACATGGCCAAACCAGCGGAGTCTCTCTCTGCATAATATGCTGCTTAAAGGAGGTTGCAGACTCCTTTGCCTAACCTCATCATTAGTTACAAAGTTAAACCACCTAACACCCAAGAAACTGCGTAAGCATCTAGAATCAAAAGCATCTAGTTTCCTGTTATCTTGCTTACACAGCGTCCAAGTTTCACTACCATAACTAACCCTAGAAAGAACCAAACTATTATACAGTCTAATTTTAGTCTTAAGGTGTATACGCCTATTTCTCCACAATCTTCATAGATTCTTAAAAGTCCCGGCAGCAATACCTATTCGTCTGTTAATCTCATGCCGCACATCACCAGTATCAGTTACATTGCTGCCAAGATAATTAAACTGTGACACCTGCTCAAGACTGCAACCATTCAGATTAACTGAATCACAACCTGCCTGACCAATTTTCATCACTTTAGTTTTCTCTCTGTTTATAACCAAACCTACTGTACTACCAGTCTCATCAACAGTTCGAATGAAAGAGTTCATCTCATCAACATCATTTGCCAAAAGGGCTAAATCATCAGCATAATCTAAATCAGAAATTTTCGTATCTCCAGCCCATTTAAGGCCAAAAGCTTTCCCTTGAAGTGAATTTCGCATAACATAATCAACAACCAAACTAAAGAGAAAAGGAGACAAAATGCACCCTTGTCGAACACCAGAAGTAATGCTAAACCAATTGCTACAAGACTTACCAACTCTCACACACGACACAGTGTTATTATAGAGCGCTTTCATTATGTTAACTAACTTGTCTGGTATACCATATGATCTCACAATCAACCACAAATTATGACGATCAACAGAGTCGAAAGCCTTTTTGAAATCAACAAAGCTAGCAACCAAAGGTTTCTGAAACTCTAAACATTTCTCAAGAATCTGCCTGAGTGAAAATATCTGATCTACACATCCCCTACCACTTCTGAATCCACATTGCTCATCACGCAATTGCTTGTCAACCAGATTCTTAATTCTATTAAGCACAATCATGGAAAGAACTTTACCTGGAACGGAGAGTAGGCTGATACCCCTATAGTTATCACAAGAACTGCGATCACCTTTTTTGAAAATAGGGATAATAATAGCTCTGGTAAAATCTTTAGGAACCATGCCTTTATCATAAAAGTTATTCAAAATTTCAGTCATCCAAATGGTAACTGAAACATTCCCAGCTCTAAGCATTTCCGTAGTAATTTCATCCACCCCTGGGGATTTATGAAGTTTAAGTTTAGAAATAGCCAAACTAACTTCAGATTGTTGGGTTGGGTTGTTTTACCTCTGAGCGTCACTTTTTTGCACATCATGGGCTAAATGGCCAGGTCACATGGACCCGGAAGGCTCAGAGAAGGTTGGGGGAGGGGACCCACTGGAACAGCTGTTGGGAGACAGATGGTAGCTTCCCGTCAAAGCTATCCAGCGTGTTCTTTAACGTGCACAGGGTATGGCTCTCCCGCACACGGGGCCATGGCTTAACGTCCCATCCGACGGACGGCGGCCTTTCCAAGCCCATCGGTGTCCCCTACTGACCGTGGGCAGGGCGGGGAATTTTGCGGAGATAAATCTCAACGCTGACCCAGCTGGGACTCGAACCTGGGAACTACAGATTACTAGCCTGGCGCGCTACCGACTGAGCCACCCCCGCCCCAACTTCAGATTGTGTTATAGGGCCAACATTAAAGCTAGCAATGCATCTATCATCATTGCAAACAATGGGAGTAGAACTAACCACATTGTTTAGAACATCACTGAAATGCTCAGCCCACCTAGCCATGACAGAATTCTCACCTTCTATAACCTTGCCTTGTTTATCCTTCAATCCCTGTATACCTGTTCGTTTTCTTCCACACAAAACATTAACTATCTGGTACAGCTCTCTGCTGTTGTGCTGTCTAACTGCTTCCTCAGCTTTGTCAGCAAGGCCATCAAGCCAAAGATTCTTATCAGTAGCTAACTGATCCTTTACACGTTTATTAAGTTCTTTGTAATGCTTTCTATTAGGACTAGTAGGGTACTGATTAAGGACATTCCTGCAGTTCCTTCTTTCTGAAATAAGCTCAAGTGCCTTATCACTTAAATAATTTTGCCTCCTCTGCTCCTTTTTCCCTAAAAGAGTACTGTTAGTTTCCAAAAAAGCCTGTTTAAAATGGCCCCATTCTTCCTCAACTTCAGTATTAAGCAAACCATGACTGTCATAATGACTAAGTAACCTATCATGGTAAGCTTTAGCTATAACTGGGTCTTTCAGAGCTTCAGTATTAAAGGTAAATTTTTTAACCCAAGCACAACACTTTTTAAGTTTAAGTTGCAAGACACTTTTAACAAGGTAATGGTCAGATCCAATTTCAGCTCCCCTTATGCCCTGGTATTTCTAACAGAACTAGCCCATTTGCTGTTAATCAATATATAATCAATCATATTCTTATGCAGCCCATCAGGTGAAACCCATGTGTATTTATGTATGTCGCGGTGTTTGTAATATGTGTTAGTTATTCTGAAACCATTGAGTTTAGTTACCTGTAGGAGACATTGCCCATTGCCATTGCAGCTACCAATACCAAAAGGGCCTATTACTCCTCCCCAAAGGTCAGAGTCGGTACCAACTTTGGCATTGAAGTCACCTAGAACAAGGGTAATATCTCCTTTCTTGACAGAATTCAAAATATCCTGAAGTTGTCCGTAAAACCTATCTTTCTCATCCTCATCAGATTCCTCAGTGGGGGCATAACAGCAGATAACATTCAAGTCTTTAATGCTTGTCTGAAATTTTGCTGTAAGAAACCTTTCATGAATGCACTCATATCCTAGAAGAGCATCACTAGCATGTCTGCTGAGCAGCAGACCCACGCCTTGGTGATGTTTTCCATCCTCCCTCCCTGTAAAGAGAAATTTAAAGTTATTTTTAAGTATCTCACCTTTACCTGTCCATCTGGTCTCTTGCAAGCGTAGAATATCTAGGTTATAGCGCTGGAATTCCTGCATGAGGACATCAAGAGAATAATCTCTATGTAATGTCCTCACGTTCCACGTTCCTGCAGAGAGAAAATGATTAGTAGGATTTTTAAAGAAATTAGGTTTATTGAGATTGGTAAGGCCAACAATATCAAACAGCCCCCTGATCGCAGGCATGGGGCAAAGACCTGTTCCTCCTCCGCTAAAGGCTGAAGTCACCGATGCTGGTAGGAACTTCAGGCACCACCTTTTCAAGTGGACTTTTTCAAGAACCATATGGCCTGCCTGAGACACATTACTCCAGTTTAGGCTTGACGATGCCCAACTAGCTAAGTAAGGTTCAGGTACCTGCGATGGCCTCTGATTAGGATTATCCACCAGCTGATATAAGGTATCCCATGCCTCTGTTCACTTAGAGCTGGCAACTCAGAAGCAAACAGAAAACACAGCGGCAGACTCTCCCTCAACAGAGGCCCACCAGTGCAGCAAGTCCAGGATCCATAATCAAGCTCAAATCCATAAACAAGTCCAGTCTAGTAGGTATAAATGGTCAGCACCAGGACCCTGTGAAGTTGACCACTCCTCAGCAGGGTTGAAAAAAAAAGAAAAAAGTGGCCATAGATGACCAGATCAGTAGGCCATACTGAACTGGCAGCCCTCGCCTTCCGTTCCCTTTCAAAAGAGAATATCTCTTTTGAAAGGTACTAACGGCCTGCACCACGAGAAGGCGGGGTCGGATATTAGGTGCTAGACCTGGCCGGTTCTGTGCATCATCACTGGGGATTGGTACACAGCTCTCCTTCCAGTTTACGCCTAGCTACCATTTAGAAGCCTTATTTTATTAGTATTTAATTACTCCTCATAATTTTTCTAAATGTATATGTTAATATATTTTGATAGATTCATAAATAATAGTATTATAATTTTCGACCCAACTCAAAACAAAATTTTCTCATATTATACAGTGAAGAATACTGATCAATTTTTTTTTTGTTTCCATAAAAAAATCAGGTGTCATTTTCATTTTTTTTATGCTAATTACGAAACTGGCGTTGGATTTTTTTGCATGACTTGCAGTTATCAATCGGATAAATTGGGAAATACCGAAGTTTCAATCTAATAAAAATGGTAGTAATAAGAGCGTATGAAACTTTGTACTGCAGTATATTCCTCAAGAGGCATTTTTTTGGACTCCTATTTAAAACTTTTCCCCATAAAACCTTAGCCCGTTGAGCAACTAACGTTACCTCTTTGCGGCATTTTATTGCACGCAATTGGCCATAAGGACTCCGAAGGCTCGGAGTAGGTTGGGGGGAGGGGACCCATTGAACAGCTGTTGGGAGAGAGATGGTAGTCCTCCGTCAAGGCCATTCAGCGTATTCTTTAACGTGCACAGGGTATGGCTTAACGTCCCATCCGAAGAACGACGGACTTTACAAGCCTATCGGGTGTTCCTTGCTGATAGAGAACAGGCATGCGAGTTTTGAGAAGATAAATCTGAACGCTTGCTCAAGTGGGACTCGAACCCGGGAATTGCAGATTATGAGCTTGCCGCACTAATGACTCCTCTGCTTGGAGGAAGGTTTCATCAGGATATAGCAAAGATGGGAAATGGGAATCCAACTGCATTAGCCGTGATTACTGTTCGTTGTTCATTAATTTGCATACTGAGGGGTATATTATTCGCTAAGAAATTTACGGAAGCAAAAATGTATTAAAACTTTATTATCATAATCAAATGATTTGGTAAATGTATTTTTAATTGTTTCTCAAAAACTATACGTCGAACGAAAAATGATAAAGTAATTTTCGCAATCGGCATTAAAAATTCTATAAGAAACACATAGTTTAAGACAGAAAAAAAGGTTTCGTTTGTTTTTAGTGTTATCAAGTTATATGATCTAAGACTCTCACTGATATTATGCAGATTAATGTATCAGTGTAATTTAATTAAGACTGGTTCCAATCCAAGATCAAAAATTGTTTTCCTATTTCTTTTCATGAACGTCTTTTCTCATAAATACCTCAATGGAGTAGCAAAGGACTACCAAGTGAGTTACATAACTCAATGTCCGAATCAGCAAAGCAAATTCAATCTGGTTTTGTCTGCGTCGTCTTTTTCTATCAACGATTCGTTTTCCTGACTGAAACAGATCGTAAACAAGCAGTGACAAAGCCAAGAAAACACAGAGGTGGGTTCGGACGCCCAGCTGATCCCTTTTCATCTAGGCAGACTTGTAATTAAACTTCTTTATCTAAGGGCAGACGCAACGAAGGGGAGATAAAATATCATTCATGATTCATGGCGCTCATTCTCACTCGAGGCATTCTCTATTAATCGCATGAATAATTAACTGCAATCTGAATCCTTTTCATAATTAACTTCGCCTTGCTCTAAATCGATATGGAAGATGATTCGGCGGTATACTTTAAGGAACACGAAATTTGGGCTCCGGTAACTATTCCATTATGAAATCAGCAGAGATGAACTGTACAGAATTCGAACTAGATCAACTTTTAGTGCTTTTACGCATTTCTGCCTCAAAATGAAACAAAGATGAAAACCTTTTCAGCTTTTTACATATCTTCTTATTGCTTTTCGCTCGTCGTCTGTCGGTTTGTAATCCGCAAAAACACTTGTTCCACCAAATCTTTCGAAATCAATGGCGAAACTTAATGATTTATGCGTCAAATGATAGCTTGCGACGCGAGGGTTGGGTTGTTTTACCTCTGAGCGGCACTTTTTTGCACACCGTGGGTTAATGGCCAGGTCACAAGGACCCCGAAGGCTCAGAGAAGGTTGGGGGAGGGGACCCACTGGAACAGCTGTTGGGAGACAGATGGTAGCCTCCCGTCAAGGCCATCCAGCGTGTTCTTTAACGTGCACAGGGTATGGCTCTCCCGCACACGGGGCCAAGGCTTAACGTTCCATCCGACGGACGGCGGCCTTTCCAAGCCCATCGGTGTCCCCTACTGACCGTGGGCAGGGCGGGGAATTTTGCGGAGATAAATCTCTACGCTGACCCAGCTGGGACTCGAACCTGGGAACTACAGATTACGAGCCTGGCGCGCTACCGACTGAGCTACCCCCGCCCCTGCGACGCGAGGAATGTCATGAGCTGTAAAAATTTGACGCCCATGCTTTCTTCCCCCTTACATGAAAACGATTGTTCTTCTCTATCTCCAGAACGGGAGTTCCGAAGGTAATAAGCTATATATGAAATGTAATGTTGTGACATGGGCATTGCGGATAATAAAAATATACCCTCCTTGCTTTCTTCCCCTCTAAAAAACGGAAAATATGAAAATCGTTCTTCTCCCATATCTTCTGAACGCGAGGGCCTACAGTTACGAGTTAAGTGTCAAACTCATATGATGACGTCGTGAACTATTTCAAATTTTCCTCCCCCATCATTCTCCCCCTGATAAAATGGGGGGGGGGGGGGGCGAGTTTTTGCTGTAGTCGACCTTAACGAGTTATATCTCAAATTTAAACTTGTGACGTCTGCAACCTTAAGCACGACCCCAAAAGAAAGGAGAACGAAAAATTTGATCGATGTTTATGAATCGTATATAAAATAAGAGTTTCTGAAGATAGGAGTTTTTAGTGCCAAACTAAAAATATAAATAGGTATTTTTTAACTTATCTTCCTATATGGGCCCTAAAAAGTAGAAAATAAACCCAAGGTATGTCGATGGTGCAATCAGTCACCGAGTTCGCATTCCCTTCAAAGCAAGGTAGGCTGCCCGACAATCTTGTTGAGTAGAAGTGAAGTGAAGACAAATTCGTGACTGATTGCACCATCGACATGCTTTAGATTTATTTTCTACTTTTTAGGGGCTATAGAGGATGTGTAGGCATTTTTAAAAATTTTCAATTTATTTAAATGTTTCCTTCTCAGAATTGTATAATACATAAAATGTTCTAAAAGACCAATTAGGTATTTTATATATTGGAAATAGGCGCATACACCGTTTCGGTTTATTTCAGGATATTTGTGAGTTACAAAAACGAAGTATGCATTTTACGTTGATGGTGATGGAGAAACAAAAAGCAAACGTTCATCGATGCAAAGCTCGGAGGGATATCTAGAGTCAGAAATTTTGTAGTCTCAACACCTCACCAACGGAGTTTGTATTAAAAGAGACCGGCGTTAACCAACTCTTTATCTACTTCGCATAATTAGACCTGATATACTGTTGTTACATTTCTTCTACGGGCGGACGCGAAACTCATCATCATCCTCAAGCAGCCATGGGCTACGGAGGTCCAACCAGACCGTGCAATTTAGTTCTCCAAGCAAGTCTGTCCTGAGCTACATCTACTGCATCAGGCCACTGCACACCAATTCTAACAAGGTCCTGTTTGACCTTGTCTGCCCACCGCATCCTAGGTCTCCCCTTCTTTCTGAGGCCTTTAGGCACACTGTTCATAACCCTATTCGCCAATCTATAATTATCCATACGGGCAACATGGCCAAACCAGCGGAGTCTCTCTCTGCACAATATGCTGCTTAAAGGAGGTTGCAGACTCCTTTGCCTAACCTCATCATTAGTTACAAAGTTAAACCACCAAATACCCAAGATACTGCGTAAGCATCTAGAATCAAAAGCATCTAGTTTTCTGTTATCTTGTTTACACAGCGTCCAAGTTTCACTACCATAACTAACCCTAGAAAGAACCAAACTATTATACAGTCTAATTTTAGTCTTCAGGTGTATACGCCTATTTTTCCACAATCTCCATAGATTCTTAAAAGTCCCGGCAGCAATCCCTATTCGTCTGTTAATCTCATGCCGCACATCACCATTATCTGTTACATAGCTCCCAAGATAATTAAACTGTGACACCTGCTCAAGACTGCAACCATTCAGATGAACTGAATTACAACCTGCCTGACCAATTTTCATCACTTTAGTTTTCTCTCTGTTTATAACCAAACCTACTCTACTACCAGTTTCATCAACAACTCGAATGAGAGAGTTCATCTCATCAACATCATTTCCCAAAATGGCTAAATCATCAGCATAATCTAAATCAGAAATTTTAGTATGTCCAGACCATTTAAGGCCAAAATCTTTCCCTTGCAGTGAATTTCGCATAACATAATCAATAACCAAACTAAAGAGAAAAGGAGACAAGATGCACCCTTGTCGAACACCAGAAATAATGCTAAACCAATTGCTACAAGCCTTACTAACTCTCACACATGACTCAGTGTTATTATAGAGAGCTTTCATTATGTTAACTAACTTGTCTGGTATACCATATGATCTCACAATCAACCACAAATTATGACGATCAACAGAGTCGAAAGCCTTTTTGAAATCAACAAAGCTAGCAACCAAAGGTTTCTGAAACTCTAAACATTTCTCAAGAATCTGCCTAAGTGAAAATATCTGATCCACACATCCCCTACCACTTCTGAATCCACATTGCTCATCACGCAATTGACTGTCAACCAGATTCTTAATTCTATTAAGCACAATCATGGAAAGAACTTTCTCTGGAACAGAGAGTTGGCTGATACCCCTATAGTTATCACAAGAACTGCGATCACCTTTTTTAAAAATAGGGATAACAGTAGCTCTGATAAAATCCTTAGAAATCATGCTTTTATCATAAAAGTTATTCAAAATTTCAGTTATCCAAGTGGTAACAGAAACATTCCCAGCTCTAAGCATTTCCGTAGTAATTTCATGTATCCCTGGGGATTTATTAAGTTTAAGTTTAAAAACAGCCAAAATAACTTCAGATTGTGTTATAGGGGCAACATTAAAGCCACCAATGCATCTACGATCATTGCAAACAATGGGAGTAGAAATAACCACATTGTTTAGAACATCACTGAAATGCTCAGCCCACCTGGCCATGACAGAATCCTCACTTTCTATAGCCTAAGTGTAAGTTTTGCGACATCATTTTAACTATTAAACGCATTTTAATCGTATGCCCGACTTTTAACTGTGAACTTTGCATTTATTTCACTTATCATTTACCTTCCGACCCCTTACACGTGGACACCTTTTATCTGATGATTGGATTTTATCACCTGTTTTTGACTTTTTTACCTTTTATAAGTTATTTTAAACTTTTTTAATGTTTTTTGCATTTCAGATCTTTAGACTTGTTTCCTTTTATTCTATGGGTACTGTACACCCGTTGTTGATTCTGTTTTACACATCTATTGATCTTTTTATACACGTGCTTTTTACTGTTTTATATCCTCTGTGTCTTATCCTCTTTTCTGTTTTATTTTTAACTTTGGTTGAGGACTACATGTCTTTTATCTCTTTATTTTATTGAGATCTCGTTTGGTGCAACATGGCCTTTGTCGGCCTTGCACTAAGCAAACCAAAATCCAATATCCAATATCCTGTTGTTGCCTCAGCTGATTCTAAACTGACACTCGAGTGAGTCACACAGCGCTGCACCTGACGAAATGACATTAGATCGTGGCTAAGGATTTTTGTCTGCTAAAAGAAGCGAGAAAAAAGTCTAGTGATTGGGAGTATAATATCGAAAAGAAAACATAAACATCAAATCAGATGAAAAAACAAATAATTTCCGGATGCTTACAAATGCCAGAAAATCTTGAGAATGCAGCCAAAGAATATTAATATTTCTCTTTTATAATAAGGAATATTTCCTGCATTCACTGAAAATCAGAGTTTTTAAAACTTTTTTCTTGACGACGCAAATAAAGTTTTCCGTAACCCTTAGATTCTGAAAAATCCAGAATGGCAACGCAATATAATAAATATGACACAGAAGTTTAGTATTCATACACTTCATCTGATTCAGTGTATTTCTTAATTATATATAATTTCAACGAGGTATTCACAATGGTTCATTTTGGTTGATTTCAATTTTCATTTAATATAATTCATTTATGACACTAATGCGTTTCAAAAATTCTTATATATCTCTTACTTACAGTATGAAAATTAACACTTAAAATTTCCTGTACTGCGAACCTTTCCAAAGACCTCGGGTTCACTGGAGGCGGCGACTAATAGTTTGAAAAAACCTTCTCTGAATTATATTTCGGTTTCGATTCGCTTCCAGTTTTTGTGACTCTATAATTAACCCTTTCACGACCAAGGGAAACATTTTTCCCATTTTAAAATTGGTGATTGTCGTATTTAATTATAACCTTATCTGCATTTTTTATACAGAATGTCAAAATAGAACGTATGCCGAACGCAATTACGTAAACGGGAACGTTTAGAAAACAAAAACGGAACTGTCAGGACGCATAATATATGTACTATGTGCAATGTCCATCTTTGCCTCACTACCAAAAGAAATTGCTTCGCAGAATATCATAATTAGCACATCATTTTGTATAGTAATTTTATTTCATAATTTTGTATTATTTTAGTTAACATTTTGTTCTAATAAACCAATAAATAAAAGACATTGCATAATAAGCCTAACTATAATTTGTGTTACCTTTATAGTCCATTGGGAAAAATATTTCCCATAAAATTCCTAAAAAACTACACATTGTTATGTATTTTTCTTATGATTTTTATTTATTTTACGTCTAAACAAACTAAAATAAACAGTTACATACTAATATTTACTCTTAGAAACCTTATGGTCCTGAAAGGGTTAAGGCTAATCAGTGAGTCAAGCTAGCTTAAAAAGAAACATTTCAATAATCATCTAAGTTTGTTGAGGCCCAAAGGTTCTGTGTTTGGAATTGTTCTCTATTCAGGAGAATGATCACATTTTTTTTAAGACGAACTCGGGACACGAGCAGTTCACAGTTGCAGAAATTAACTGTCTGTGGTTTAATTCACTGAAGCTCTGTTCTAGCAAGTCTTGAAAATGAAATTAAAAGACATTTCAGTGGAAACACCCACTCTGCAATAAATTAAATCCACACCTGTTCAATGTCAATGAGTAGGTATTGCATACTTTGACAGTGACAGTCAATACATTGAAATAGGGAATAGCTTGTCAGAGTAGCTACTATTCACCATCCTCAGGCATTCATTTAATATAATTCATTTACATTCTTGACAGCAGACCCACGCCTTGATGATGCTTTCCATCCTCCCTCCCTGTAAAGAGAAATTTAAAGTTATTTTTAAGTATCTCACCTTTACCTGTCCATCTGGTCTCTTGCAAGCCTAGAATATCTAGGTTATAGCGCTGGAATTCCTGCATGAGGACATCAAGAGAATAATCTCTATGTAATGTCCTCACGTTCCACGTTCCTGCAGAGAGAAAATGATTAGTAGGATTTTTAAAGAAATTAGGTTTATTGAGATTGGTAGGGCCAACAATATCAAACAGCCCCCTGATCGCAGGCATGGGGCAAAGACCTGTTCCTCCTCCGCTATAGGTTGAAGTCACCAATGCTGGTAGGAACTTCAGGCACCACCTTTTCAAGTGGACTTTTTCAAGAACCATATGGCCTGCCTGAGACACATTACTCCAGTTTAGGCTTGACGATGCCCAACTAGCTAAGTAAGGTTCAGGTACCTGCGATGGCCTCTGATTAGGATTATCCACCAGCTGATATTAGGTATCCCATGACTCTGTTCACTTAAGGCTGGCAACCCAAAAGCAAACAGAAAACACAGCGGCAGATTCTCCCTCAACAGAGGCCCACCAGTGCAGCAAGTCCAGGATCCATAATCAAACTCAAATCCATAAACATCCATAAACAAGTCCAGTTTAGTAGGTATAAATGGTCAGCACGAGGACCCTGTGAAGTTGACCACTCCTCAGCAGGGTTGAAAAAAAAGAAAAAAGTGGCCATAGATGACCAGATCAGATATCTGATTATTGCACGAACAATGATTTCTGTTAACGCAATATACTTCGCTGTTAAAATCGGTCTATTCTATTTTTATCAACGATTCTGTTCGATTCCTGACAAATTGAGTAGAAAATAATGTTTTATGAATGTACAATTCAGGTAATGCTTACAAATTAAAACTGTACTCCAATAATTGCATCATTGAAGTTCAGTGGTTGAAATGGAAGCTACAGAGAATTATCGTAATTGGCTTTATTTATAAAGGGATGTGGAAAGCGAGGAACCAGAAAAGGGGGAGCAGCAAAATGTTCTTAGCGATTTCACTTGGACATCGTCATCATTGCAATCATCGTCATTTTATGTCGCTATAAGTTTGCGATGATTGGCAAAGATGCCAGTCGTGAACTCAAAATAGCAGTGGGCATTACAATGTGATAACAGCCACAAAAAAGTCTTTCATACAGTTTGTTATCTTATGGTTCGATCATATTTAATGGTTTCTCTCTTTTAAGAAAGTTCTGAGTTTATGGTTCAACTCCTGCTGGTATTAGTACGACTACATGCGTGTAATTTTTCCCAATGCACAATGCAAATAGAGAGCGAAGGATGTATAGCTTATTGAACTGCGTGATTTTCAAAGATATTAATAATATGGTCATCATTAATATAATTATATTTTTTTCAGACTTTGCCCTTCTTTGGAGTGGAGCCAGCGATTCTCGACGAAAAGGGACAAGAGATCGAAGGACCAGGAAAAGGATACCTGGTAAGGATCAAAGAATCCAGTTTGCAATTTGGAATTGAAAACACTGCGAAAATCAAAAAAACTAGCAACTTTGCAGTTCGGGAATCTGGAATCACGCCTCTGATTGCTCTTTAGATAATACTTGATAGAAAATTTCTTTACTTCATCGGTAAACTAAATTGCTTTCAAACAATTATTAATCACTGCACATTTTTTAATCAGTTTATCTATAAACAATATTAGTACAACACGCTCTCAAGCATTTCTCACTCACGTGTAGCCAGTGCATCAGCTTCTGCACAATTTGAAATGATTGAAGAGAAGAGTGATGAAACTTAAGAGGAATTCAATTCGTTAGAAAGTTGGTTAAATCTTCTACTTAATGGGATGCCGAATCTTATAAGGAAACTGGTAACACGATCAAGCAATATTTGAGTTCAATAATCTCCCCTTCGTTAGATTAACAGAAACCAGTTCGGGGAAATGGAAATCAAAGTGGATACTGTTCACGATGAAGGCTATTTCTGAATGTTTTCCTCTCACCGAGGGGCGGGGGTGGCTCAGTCGGTAGCGCGCCAGGCTCGTAATCTGTAGTTCCCAGGTTCAAGTCCCAGCTGGGTCAGCGTTGAGATTTATCTCCGCAAAATTCCCCGCCCTGCCCACGGTCAGTAGGGGACACCAATGGGCTTGGAAAGGCCGTCGTCCGTCGGATGGGACGTTAAACCGTGGCCCCGTGTGTGGGAGAGCCATACCCTGTGCACGTTAAAGAACACGCTGGATGGCCTTGACGGGAGGCTACCATCTGTCTCCCAACAGCTGTTCCAGTGGGTCCCCTCCCCCAACCTTCTCTGAGCCTTCGGGGTCCATGTGACCTGGCCATTTAGCCCATGGTGTGCAAAAAAGTGCCGCTCAGAGGTAAAACAACCCAACCCAACCTCCCACTGAATTGATGTGAGCGCAACAAATGCATCTTCTGATTCTGTTCGCTTACAATAGATTTTCATGAGAAGCAAATGTCATGTTTTGGAAACTATCTTGTGAATAAATAGGTATTTTTGTAGAACAGAATTATCCAAGAGGAAAGTTATTCAATGATTCCTTTGACGAATTGAGGAGGCATAATGTCCACAGCAGAGATACTTGGGGATAGGGACGAACTCTTTGCACATTAGATGAAACTTTTTCTGGGAGTGCAATAGGCTCACAGTTCTTTCTAATGGGCGATAAGGTTCGCCCCCATACATCTCATTTGGCGGATGAATTGTTTCAGAGCGAAGATATTCTCCGAATGGAGCTGCATTGAAATCTGATCTGAATCACATTGAACATGCATAGGATGATCTAGGAGGATAAGTGTCTCGTCATCAACCAAATATCAGAACATTACATGAATTATGAATCGCTTTCCAGGAAACATCGTCTAGAATACGGTCCAACCAGGACTCTTGTTAATCCTCATTAGAAGCAGGAGAGCCTGTTATGAGTATTGAGGGTCTATGAGTAATCCTACTTTCCATTAAAGTGTACAAACTCCTCAGCTTGAAACTCACTTTCATATATGCATGTGCTAATTGGTGTATTTCAAGGAACACATGAGTTGACCAATTTTCAGGATTTTTCAAAATCTGTCCAGGGGCAATTTTATCGCACTTTGCTTCACATGTAATGTTTTTAGGATAAAAAGTTGGGTTATTTACTTTCGAGAGGCATTTTTTTTGCACACAATGGGTTAAATGGACAGGTCACAGGGACCCCAAGGGCTCAGAGAAGGTTGTTGTTGGGCGACAGATGGTAGCCTTCCATCAAGGCCATCCAGCGTGTTCTTTAGCGTAAACAGGGTATGGCTCTCCCGCACACGTGGCCACGGCTTAACATCCCATCCGACGGATGACGGCGTTTTCAAGCCCAACGGTGCTTCCTACTGACCGTGGGCAGAGCGAAGATAAATCTCAAACGCTGGCCCAGCTGGGACTCGAACCTGGGAACTACAGGCTATGATTCTGGCGCGCTACTGACTAAGTACCCCGCCCAAGGATAAAAAGTAATAAAAAATCTATCACGTAATATTAACCATCACATGCATGCATTGGACATTATAGTTATAAATAGGCATAATTCACGCTAGAAATAAATGCTGAAGAGTATAATTAAGTAATCATGATCTTTCAGTGTTTCGTTATTGTCAAATTTTCTTTGCACTATTACGGTTTTCTTAAATATATTTAGAAACACTAATTTTTTCTCCCTTTTTAGGTTGATCCCAAATGAGCTAAACATCTCAAGTACTATAAAAATCGGACATTGCACAATAACTCTTTGCCCGTCACAAATGTCTCTCCAAATATTTGGTTTCATTCTAATCCAAATTCTTAAAAAGATATAAAAGAATTCTCTATGTATTAGACAGGATTTCTGCATTACATTTTTAGAGCCCCGAACTAATCCAATAGTTACATAGCTGTAGCCCCCCCCCCCCCCGTCCCCGAGCCATGTTAAAAAAACAGTTTGTAACACGATAGTAACACATTAGATGGTGAATTATAAGTCATGTCCAATAAGACTCTATAAAGATAAATCAATAAAGAGGATTGTTTGGACAACATTTCATCTGAAATAATTGGGGCGGGGGTGGCTCAGTCGGTAGCTCGCCAGGCTCGTAATCTGTAGTTCCCAGGTTCGAGTCCCAGCTGGGTCAGCGTTGAGATTTATCTCCGCAAAATTCCCTGCCCTGCCCACGGTCAGTAGTAGGGGACACCGATGGGCTTAGAAAGGCCGCCGTCCGTCGGATGGGACGTTAAGCCGTGGTCCCATGTGTGGGAGAGCCATACCCTGTGCACGTTAAAGAACACGCTGGATGGCCTTGACGGGAGACTACCATCTGTCTCCCAACAGCTGTTCCAGTGGGTCCCCTCCCCCAACCTTCTCTGAGCCTTCGGGGTCCATGTGACCTGGCCATTTAGCCCATGGTGTGCAAAAAAGTGCCTCTCAGAGGTAAAACAACCCTACCCAAATCCTTCATCGTAGTTAAGGATATGGCAGAATTGATACTGTTGTCAATGGACACAGATACCGCGATCCCATCTTTGTGGATTCTACACCACATGGTCATCCATTTGATGAAGCCTTTTCTCGCTTCATCATCTATTGAACAGAATTTTTAATTTGAATTTCTTTCTGCTTCCATCTTAAATGTCCCCGAATGTTATCACACACGTAATCAGGGCTGGATCTAGGGCTAGCTAGATAAAAACTACGAAATGTTTCTAGATATGGGTCTGCATGCAATGAATGTAGAATCTGTCTGTGAAATCTCGTAGCAACTAACTCCATTTCGGCCAATGGAGACATTAAGTGGCGAAAGAGCGCACATGAGAAATAAGAAAGATTGCTACATATACGAGCAATTTCTTTCCATTTCTTATCTCGTAAATATCCAGTTTCATTTGAAGCTTTTGAGCCGCACACAGAGCAAATTTACTCCCCATATCTGTTATTGTTTTTAATCTTTTTGCCAATTAATACTTGCAACCATTGATCTACGAAAAATTTCTTAATATATTTAACTCCTTTTGCATACAGATTTCTTTTCCAATTGTCCCTTTTTTCCCTCTTACAATGTCATAAATCCGATGATGCTTTATAAAGATTATTTCTATTTCGACGCCATTTTTCTAAGTGTTTATGTTCGTCTCGATCTGCTGGTTTCAGGTGGTGAAGCGCCCGTGGCCGGCCATCATGAGGACGGTGTACGGGAATCACGAGAAGTTTGAATCCACTTACTTCACCAAATTCCCTGGATACTACTTTACTGGAGATGGTGAGCAGTTTTTTAAATGAATTCTTTTGTAGAAGTTTTTATGCGTTTTGAAAGTGATTTCGGTTCGATGTTAACCTATACATCGATCGATGCTTTACCAAAATATTAGAGAATTCCCACGTCATGCCATTAGAAAGCGAATTATTGTGAAATAAAAAGAAGGATTAATATGTATATTTTGATTGTTTTTGTTTCGATTATGAGATAAATGCTTATGATTGGCGATTTTTGCTGATAAATAATTCAGCTTCCATAACTTTTTTAAATACTGTATTAATATTACTGAAATTCAAGACATATAAACTTGATCTAGATCTTTGCTTTTGCCCTTTATGAAAAAAATTTTACTCTTCATGATGTTGAGTTCCTAGAGTTTGGTTTTCCGTTATCATAACATGGGAATTCTCTAATATTTTGGGAGGTCTGTGTAAATATTTTATTATTGTACAGTAAATGCTCCAGAGTAGAGTTGATCAACTCTTGCTGAATCATTGGCCAATATCACTACTTCTATCAAGCAGGACACGTCTATTTTTCTTTCTTTAGTGAATCGAAAGGTTTATTAATACCTTAATACGTATACAAATGTGACGTTAGAAATAAACATAGCTATATATCTGCAATACTTTTAAAGTTCACACAACCAATTTTCGAAGGAAGAAGAGAATAAACGAATGAAATGATCTAGAGCTCGCGCGAACAAGATAAGTCTATAGAATCTTATTCCAGTAAGAAGGCTTTTTTGTAAATAAGTTATTTATAAGTGACCATGAATGATATGTCTTGATCTTGCGGTGAATATGGGAATTTTGTTAGCCGAATAATATCTTCCATTTGGTTTGCTACATATATATATGCAATTGAAACCCGAAAGTTTCGATTTCTTTTGAAATTGTTATTCGCTTGAAAAGTGCGTGTATGATTGATGCGAAACTGAAGCAATCGTCTGTTCAGTTTTGTCGGTTTCTTTGTAGGTGATCATGACCGCAACGGAACGCACGATCCTCTTGATCGGACACTCCGTACATCGACGGGATGGGGCGGGGGTGGCTCAGTCGGTAGCACGCCAGGCTCGTAATCTGTAGTTCCCAGGTTCGAGTCCCAGCTGGGTCAGCGTTGAGATTTATCTCTGCAACCCCCCCCCCCCCTGCCCACGGTCAGTAGGGGACACCGATGGGCTTGGAAAGGCCTCCGTCCGTCGGATGGGACGTTAAGCCGTGGCCCCGTGTGCGGGAGAGCCATACCCTGTGCACGTTAAAGAACACGCTGGATGACCTTGACGGGAGGCTACCATCTGTCTCCCAACAGCTGTTCCAGTGGGTCCCCTCCCCCAACCTTCTCTGAGCCTTCGGGGTCCATGTGACCTGGCCATTTAGCCCATGGTGTGCAAAAAAGTGCCGCTCAGAGGTAAAACAACCCAACCCATCGACGGGATCAGGCCAACGGTCCTGAGACATTGTCTTCGTAGCAGTTCGCATAAAGAGCCCAGAGGAGAATAAGAGTAGTTTCATTTCTCGTTTATAATTCATTTCTGAATTACGTTTGCTTCTTCGTTGAGAGATAAATTTCTGGTTGTGCTCGTCTCCAGCGAGAAAGCACGTTCAGATGTTGTCCACTTCTTGTCACATGACACAAACTCTGAAATGAAACCTTCCGAATGCCGTCAGCATCAGCGAGGGAAGGGGGCATCCTGTCTCACTTCGGGTGCTGCATTCAACAGAAAGAAACGAAGTTTAATAATAGAAATAGTGCGAATAATGCTTTCATTTAAAAAATAAAATTACGTAATAAAATATTAATTACATAACGCTATGAATAGACTTCAGTGATGGTATTGGAAATTTGAAAAATTTTCTGTTTTGTGCAAATGCAATAACGAATTTTAGGTTATCTTCACTCTCTCTGAGCTATTAGATTATATCTAAATTTTTTTCCTACATTCCCTAGGTATTAATAACAGATTGAGATCTTTATCATATATTATTTTTCTATTCCTCTGCTGTTGGCACCTTTAATCAAATACTCCAAAGTGTCCTTCAGAGGAGTATTGGAATATGTTTAATTAAACATACCAAATAGGATAAAAAAAGACACGTGGTAAAGATCTCAATCTGTTATTGATACCTACGGAAGGTAGGATAAAAAAGAATAATATTAGGACTGCAATTGATTTAATTTCTAGTAAAACTTATTCTTTTTTGTATTGTTTACAATTTTACTCCCTCAGTCACTTTATTTCCCTGTTTATCGATCCTTGCTTCCGTAACATGATAACAAAGTTGCCATTGGTGAAACAAAGAGTTATAAATAATCAATCTTGATCCCCTCAGAACAAACCCATTCAGCTAAAAGTATCCAATGAGAATCACGAATCTCCCATTGAAGAGCATTCATTCGCTGCGTGTCTCGTACTTAGGAGCATAGATGGATATCGGATTGCTTTCGTGATCTTTATGAGAAGTGAGATTCCACTTCCTCAAGTGAATGATGATAGGAATAAAACTGATGGCGCTGAGGACAAAGTATTAAATGGTATTGTAGGGTCTAAGATTTATTACAAGCTGAAGCGGTGCTTTTACGAGGAACAAATCGCCTTTGGAGACAGGTTGGGAAGGAGTAGGCTTGAGAGGCAGGTTAATTTCTTTTTTTCTTGTGCTTTCAATAGCGATGGTGAGTTTCAATAGGATGTTGGGCAGATTAAGAAGAATCTGAATGTGGAATGCAAAAGTCCCTTCAGGAGAAAGATTTGTACGAAATAGACCTATGGTGTATAAACTGACAGGACCTTGTGAGACATCTGTTGGCAAGCAGCTGCTTGAGGGGATAAACTTTATTTATAAAGTACAGGTCTCTTTACCTGTACTTTTTAATATTGCTGTTTTTTTGAAGTTTTTTTAAATGCTGATTACGTCATCTGCCTGCCTGAAATATTTCCAAAAAATATTGTCATCAACGAAATTTTTTAATTCTTCCAGAAAACCAATTTTGATCATGTTTTCGTCTCTACTCACGAGCACTTTCGGCACCACACATGTAACTGAGCTTATATTTCATCCAGTGTATGCTGGTCTTTCTTTACACTGTTTTAGCAAGGGTTTTCTCGTAATAGGTGGGAATCAGGCATGTAGTTAGAGGGGCAAAATCATCCAATCACCCCCAGATCATCATCATCATCATCATCATCATCATCATCATCATCATCATCATCATCATCATCATCATCATCATCATCATCATCATCAAGCAGCCATGAGCTACGGAGGTCAAACCAGACCGCGCAGTTTAATTCTCCAAGCATATCTGTCCTGAGCTACATCTGCTGCATCCGGCCACTGAACACCAATTCTAACAAGGTCCTGTTTGACACTGTCTGCCCACCGCATCCTAGGTCTTCCCCTCTTTCTGAGGGCTTTAGGCACACTGTTCATAACTCTATTCGCCAATCTATAATTATCCATACGGGCAACATGGCCAAACCAGCGGAGTCTCTCTCTGCACAATATGCTGCTTAAAGGAGGTTGCAAACTCCTTTGCCTAACCTCATCATTAGTTACAAAGTTAAACCACCTAATGCCCAAGATACTGCATAAGCATCTAGAATCAAAAGCATCTAGTTTCCTGTTATCTCATTTACACAGAGTTCACGTTTCACTACCATAACTAACCCTAGAAAGAACCAAACTATTATACAATCTAATTTTAGTCTTCAGGTGTATAAGCCTATTTTTCCACACTCTCCATAGATTCTTAAAAGTGCCGGCAGCAATACCTATTCGTCTGTTAATCTCATGCCGCACATCACCAGTATCTGTTACATAGCTCCCAAGGTAATTAAACTGTGACACCTGCTCAAGATTGCAACCATTCAGATTAACTGAATCACAGCCTACCTGACCAATTTTCATCACTTTAGTTTTCTCTCTGTTTATAACCAAACCTACTCTACTACCAGTTTCATCAACAGCTGGAATGAGAGAGTTCATCTCATCAACATCATTTGTTAAAAGGGCTAAATCATCAGCATAATCTAAATCTGAAATTTTCGTATCTCCAGCCCATTTAAGACCAAAATCTTTCCCTTGAAGTGAATTTCTCATAACATAATCAATAACCAAACTAAAGAGAAAAGGAGACAAAATTCACCCTTGTCGAACACCAGAAGTAATGCTAAACCAATTGCTACAAGCCTTACCAACTCTCACATACGACTCAGTGTTATTATAGAGCGCTTTCATTATGTTAACTAACTTGTCTGGTATACCATATGATCTCACAATCAACCACAAATTATGACGATCAATAGAGTCGAAAGCCTTTTTGAAATCAACAAATCTAGCAACCAAAGGTTTCTGAAACTCTAAACATTTCTCAAGAATCTGCCTATGTGAAAATATCTGATCCACACATCCCTTACCACTTCTGAAACCACATTGCTCATCACGCAATTGACTGTCAACCAGATTCTTAATTTTATTAAGCACAATCATGGAAAGAACTTTACCTGGAACAGAGAGTAGGCTGATATCCCTATAGTTATCACAAGAACTGCGATCACCTTTTTTGAAAATAGAAATAATAATAGCTCTGGTAAAATCCTTAGGAACCATGCCTTTATCATAAAAGATATTCATAATTTCAGTCATCCAAGTGGTAACCGAAACATTCCCAGTTCTAATCATTTATGTAGTAATTTCATCTGCCCCTGGGGATTTATGAAGCTTAAGTTTAGAAATAGCCAAAATACCATCAGATTGTATTATAGGGCCAATATTAAAGCCACCAATGCATCTGTCATCATTGCAAACAATGGAAGTAGAACTAACCACATTGTTTAGAACATCACTGAAATGCTCAGCCCACCTAACCATTACAGAATCCTCACCTTCTATAACGTTACCTTGTTTATCCTTCAATCCCTGTATACTTGTCCGTTTTCTATTACATAAAACATTAACTATCTGGTACAGCTCTCTGCTGTTGTGCTGTCTAACTGCTTCCTCGGCTTTGTCAGCCAAGCCATGAAGCTAAAGATTCTTATCAGCAGCTAATTTATCCTTTACACGTTTATTAAGCTCTCTGTAATCCTTTCTATTAGGACTAGTAGGGTACTGATTAAGGACATTCCTACAGTTCCTTCTTTCTGAAATAAGCTCAAGTGCCTTATCACTCAAATTTTATCTCCTCTGCTCCTTTTTCCCTAAAAGAGTACTGTTAGTTCCCAAAAAAGCGTGTTTAAAATGATCCATTCCTCATCAGCTTCAGTAGTAAGCAAACCATGACTGTCATAATGACTAAATAACCTATCATGATAAGCTTTAGCTATAACTGGGTCTTTCAGTATTAAAGGTAAATGTTTTAAATTTAGCAGAACACTTTTTAAGTTTAAGTTGCAAGACACCTTTAAAAAGGTAATGGTCAGATCCAATTTCAGCTCCCCTATATGCCCTGGTATTCCTAACAGAACTAGCCCATTTGCTGTTAATTAATATATAATCAATCATATTCTTATGAAGCCCATCGGGTGAAACCCATGTGTACTTATGTATGTCGCGGTGTTTGTAATAAGTGTTAGTTATTCTGAATCCATTGAGTTTACTTACCTGTAGGAGACGTTGCCCATTGCCATTGCAGCTACCAATACCAAAAGGACCTATCACCTCTCCCCAAAGGTCAGAGTCAGCACCAACTTTGGCATTGAAGTCACCTAGAGGATATTACCTTCAGGATACCTTCAGGATATTTTGAATCCTCAGGATATTTTACCTTCAGGATATTTTGAATTCTTGACAGAATTCAAAATATCCTGAAGTTGTCCGTAAAACCTATCCTTCTCATCCTCATTAGCATCCTCAGTGGTGGCATAATAGCAGATAACATTCAAATCTTTAATGCTTGTCTGAAATTTTGCTGTAAGAAACCTTTCATTAATGCACTCATATCCTAGAAGAGCATCACTAGCATGTCTGCTGAGCAGCAGACTCACGCCTTGGTGATGCTATCCATCCTCCCTCCCTGTAAAGAGAAATTTAAAGTTATTTTTAAGTATCTCACCTTTACCTGCCCATCTGGTCTCTTGCAAGCCTAGAATATCTAGGTTAGGGCTGGAATTCCTACGTGAGGATATCAAGAGAATAATCTCTATGTAATGTCCTCACGTTCCACATTCCTGCAGAAAGAAAATGATTCGTAGGATTTTGAAAGAAATTAGGTTTATTGAGATTGGTAGGGCCAACAATATCAAACAGCCCCCTGATCGCAGGCATGGGGCAAAGACCTATTCCTCCTCCGCTAAAGGCTGAAGTCACCGATGCTGGTAGGAACTTCAGGCACCACCTTTTCAAGTGGACGTTTTCAAGAGCCGTATGGTCTGCCTGAGACACATTACTCCAGTTTAGGTTTGACGATGTCCAACTAGCTAAGTGAGGTTCAGGTACCTGCGATGGTTTCTGATTTAGGAATATCCACCATCTGATATAAGGTATCCCATGCCTCTGTTCACTTAGAGCTGGCAACCCAGAAGCAAACAGAAAACACAGCAGCCGATTTTCGCTCAACAGAGGCCCACCAGTGCAGCAAGTCTAGGATCCATAATCAAGCTCAAATCCATAAACCAGTCCAGTATAGTAGGTATAAATGGTCAGTACCAGGACCCTGTGAAGTTGACCACTGCTCAGCAGGGTTGAAAAAAAAAGAAAAAAGTTGCCATTAATGACTAGATCAGTAGCCCATACTGAACTGGCAGCCCTCCCCTTCCGTTCCCTTCCAAAAGAGAATATCTCTTTTGAAAGGTACTAACGGCGATCGGACGTTAGGTGTTAGACCTGACCGGCTCTGTGCATCATCACTGGGAATTGGTACACAGGTCTCCTTCCAGTTTATGCCTAGCTACCAGTTACAGACCACAGATATTATATCATGATAATATATGTTAGAAATGGATTTTATGTGTATTAATTTATTTTAAATCTGTTTATATTTTTACATGCGATAATGTACACGCTACAGTGATAATTCGTGTTTTTTCTAATGTATTATTTTCGACTTTTGGGAATTTTTGGTTGAACAATCTCTTGGATTGTCTTGTAGATGGCGCTGTTGATACAAAGGCCCAAAGTGTACATCTGCCCAACTGATATTCATGACCGATCTTAACGCATCGTCTGGCACTCAGTGGCATCCTGCCAATGCGTTTAAAGTACGTCTAAACACGGCGGGAAGAGTAAACACCACGCAAAAGAGAATAACTGATTTTCGTGGCATTTACTTATGCAGTACTTAAAAAAAAGCGGAACTTTTGAAACAATATAAATTACTTAATATATAAAATTGATATTCTCGTTTCTGATGTATTGATATTTATCTGCGCAAGGGCTACATTTTGCAGGATCTAAATTTGATTTGCGAACACAAAATTAATATTCATTTGATTGTCTTGTATTTCTAGAGTTGCAAAGAAACTGATTTCTTTTTCACCCTGAAAAGTTATCCTCATGGATGGAAATTAATTGTTTTATTTATCTTTCGATTTTCTGTGCTTCGGGTAATTTTTTTCTCAGATCGACAGCGTTATGTCGAATCAATCATTTTAAAGTTTGCCTCGTTAGATAGATAATCGTTACAGCCTCCTGAAAGGCTTTCCCAAGGCTTTCCCAAGTAACCAATGAAAATTCAGCTAAGTTTGATGTGGGAGGAGCATCAGATTCATAGGTTCTCTCTCCGGATATCATAGTGATAAGACTTTTTTTGTACTGCTCCGTGACTTTTTGATTCAAGATGGATATTATGAAGGATTCACGTTTAAAGTTGTCTTTCAAGATAAAACGCGAAGGACTCACATATGAAACCGTTGTTAAAAAACTGGCTTCAGATTTTGGACCTTCCAACATTGATATTGCCCAAAAGCTCAATGCTTCAACAACAGTGATCACCTTTGCCTCTGAAGAATCTACAGAATTCTTTTGCTTGTGATCCTCTCAACTTCTTCAAGGGATCTTCAGTGATCGTCAGCAGACTTGGATTACCAATTAAAAAGTAATTGATATCAAAACTTCCATTTTTCGTTTCAAATGAACTTGTTCATGCCGCCTTAGAACCCTTCGGAAATGTAAAACGCATCACTGATGAATTTTCAGATATCCCAGGGTTAGAAACCATACGAACGGGCACAAGAGTGGCTGAGGTGGAAGGAAAAAAATCTATACCTAACTTTCTTAAGATTGACAATTTTACAGTAACCATTTTTTACACAGAAATCACTAAAGTGTGTAAATGGTGCAAGCAAGCATCACATTTCATCAAGGATTGCCCAACTTTTTCCAGTCGCAAAAAACAACTCCCTGAACCTTCTGTTGTTAATCCACAGATCACATTTCCTTCTCAGAAAGAGACTCTTGAATCCACAGTTGAGACACGTTCAGTAAGTTCCCTCAGGATGGAACTTCAGTCCCAAACTGATCTGCCCTCGGAACTTTCTCCGTCTCAAGAATCTCAGATTAAGGACTCTAATTCCATTAAAAGAGAGCACACCTCTTTCTCGTCGGAATCAATTCATTCAGAATTGGGGGGAAGACAAGTGAATGCAATGAAAAAACCTGCTAAAGTTGAATTTGACCCACCATTGATTTCTGAACTGAAACAATTTCTGCTTCATAAAAAAACTGATACTGTTACATTGTCTGAGAGTGACTCTGATAACACTTTGGAAACTTTTGAGGATGGGATTGATCTTCTGAAGTTTAGCGCTAACCCACAGCTGGCATCTTTTGAATGGGAAGTCCCAGCTAATTTTAAATGTTTTGAAAAAACAATTTCCAAAGATGGATTTGTTCTTCAAAAGCACTTGAAGACCTACTTGTGTGCATTGGAAAAATGCCCTCAGCAGAAAACATTTTCCGTGTGGGACTTTCTCCAGATTGTAGTACTTCTGCTCAAGCCATCAAAGTAGTTTTATCAGTTCTTGTTTGCTTTTGTTTATATTTCTTGCATTATCCCTAAATTAAGTTAATTTAGAGATATTTCACTGTGTTCTATTAGTAATGTACTTTATATAATCTTTTTCAATCATTTTTTAAATGTTGTCCGAATTTGGAGGCTCTCAGCCAATACCTAAATTCCTCTCTTCTCATTGGCTAAGAGCGTTTCTGTCTGAAACCTGTCAAAATTTAATGCTTTCTTAGATTAGGCTTACAAATACTTTACTTCCTATTTCGGTTTTTCTTTCTTCATCTCTCCGCGAAATTTAAACAGTAAATGAGCCATTCCTTTATTTTTTTTCTCTCTCTTCCTTCAAATTTCAGTTTTTCCCTTTTTTGGAATTTTTATTGAACGTGATCGATATCCAGAGATATGGTTCGTATGAATAATCCCCCCAGTTGGTGAGGATTTACAGCGGAGCCAAGCAATGCTTCATGATGATGATGATGATGATCAGATTCATAGCTCTCAGCCAATACCAAAATTCCTCTCTTCTCATTGGCTGAGAGCTTTTTTTTGTCTGAATCCTGTCTAAATTTAATGTTTTCTTCGATTAGGCCTACAACTACTGTTCACTCTTCTTTTGGAATTTATTTTTCTCTCTCTCTTCGGATTTTTAATGTTACGGTGCCATTCTTTAATTTTTTATTCTCTCTTCCTTCAAAATTCACTTTCTTTTTTTTCTTTTTTTTGGGGAATTTTTTTGGATTGTAATCGACATCCAGAGACATGGCTCGTATGAAAAATCTCCCCAAACTGGGGAGGATTTACAACAGAGCCAATCAATTCCTCATGATGATGATGATGATCAGATTCATGTCCATGGACATGAAATCTAAGGAAGAGTATGGGAAGGGAAAATCTTTTTAAATAAAGTAATTAAAATGATTAAATTAAGTTTAAAAATTTGAAACAAGTTAAACACAAAAAGATGCTAATTAAAGTTAAAATAAATAAAATGCAGTTGGAAAATAAAAATTCAGAAAAAGAACTTCATTTTTGAGAGTTCAAAAAAGGAATAAAAAATATTAAAGTTAAAAGTTTTAAAGTTAAAAAAGCACTTTTTTTTAAATTCTTAACCAAAGACCAGTGTCAAGAAGAAATTGTTCTAGAAGTATAACTTTCCTAGTTTTTAGATTAGGATGATTGAGTAAAATTTCAGAAGTCAATTCCATAATGTTATGTTCCTTAAGAGAAGAAATCAATTTAAATCTTTCTTTTTTGTATTTAGAACAGTTGAGTAAAATATGGTGAACTGATTCAGGGACCTTGCAAATTAAACAATTTGGGGAGGGAGATTTTGAAATTAAAAAAAAAATGGGTTGAGTGCAGGAGTGCCAGTCCTTAGTCTAAAAATTCTAGTTAGCAAAGCTCTAGACAAATGAAGGTGACATGTAAATTGAATAGTTTGAGAAAGGGGATATCTAAAATTATTAATAATCATTCCATTAATTTTGAAGTAATTATTTGTAAGGAAAAAAATCATGTTTATTAATCAGATTTTTAAATTGGGAATAAAAATAGGTTGTTTGAGAAATATCAGTCAAGTTAGAGGCATTTTTGGCTAGCTCATCAGCTTTTTCATTTTCATCAATACCACAATGGCTTGGAATCCATTGCAGTGAGCTATTATTTTTAAGGAATCTTTTATTTAAATTTGTTAAGTATAAAAGTTGATAAGTGAATTGGGAATATTTTGTGTAGTATAAATCTTGTGATAAAATGCTTAATGAACATTTTGAATCAGAGAAAATTATGCAATTTTTTATAAAAATTATGTATGATGTAAAAGATAGCTTCAAGAATTGCACAATTTCTGCATGTGTAATAGATACAATTGGGTGGAGTTTTAATGTTTTTGAAAAGTTAGTAGTTGGTACAAAAAAGTGGCTATTGGGTCTTTTTTAACAGAACCATCTGAATATAGGCCGAGGCAATTTGGATAGGATAGATTACAATGTGATTTAGCAAGGATTTTTAAAGTTTCAGGTGAAAGGTTTTTTTTTCTGAGTAATAAAAGGAATATTTAATCGAATTTTTGGTCTGTAAAAGCTTCAGTCTGCTATATTAGGAAAAATGTCTCCTGATGAGGAGATGTTAAATATAAGTTTAAGAAGTAAATCATCATGAAGAATGTTTCTATATTTTTAGAAGATATTTTTGTTATTTAAATAATTAAAAATGAAAGTATGATTAGGAATTTTGAGGAAGAGGCGAGAAAGATATTTTATCATGAGGAATTTAATTCTGATCCGAAATGGGACCAATGCAGTTCTTTAAAGTAATCAAAGCATGTCAAGAGTCAGCAAACCAAGAGCAGGTTTCTAAAACAAGGCAAACCAAGAGCAAGTAATCAAAGCATGTCAAGAGTCAGCAAACCAAGAGCAGGTTTCTAAAACAAGGCAAACCAAGAGCAAGTAATCAAAGCATGTCAAGAGTCAGCAAACCAAGAGCAGGTTTCTAAAACAAGGCAAACCAAGAGCAAGTAATCTAAGCATGTCAAGAGTCAGCAAACCAAGAGCAGGTTTCTAAAACAAGGCAAACCAAGAGCAAGTAATCAAAGCATGTCAAGAGTCAGCAAACCAAGAGCAGGTTTCTAAAACAAGGCAAACCAAGAGCAAGTAATCAAAGCATGTCAAGAGTCAGCAAACCAAGAGCAGGTTTCTAAAACAAGGCAAACCAAGAGCAAGTAATCAAAGCATGTCAAGAGTCAGCAAACCAAGAGCAGGTTTCTAAAACAAGGCAAACCAAGAGCAAGTAATCTAAGCATGTCAAGAGTCAGCAAACCAAGAGCAGGTTTCTAAAACAAGGCAAACCAAGAGCAAGTAATCAAAGCATGTCAAGAGTCAGCAAACCAAGAGCAGGTTTCTAAAACAAGGCAAACCAAGAGCAAGTAATCAAAGCATGTCAAGAGTCAGCAAACCAAGAGCAGGTTTCTAAAACAAGGCAAACCAAGAGCAAGTAATCTAAGCATGTCAAGAGTCAGCAAACCAAGAGCAGGTTTCTAAAACAAGGCAAACCAAGAGCAAGTAATCAAAGCATGTCAAGAGTCAGCAAACCAAGAGCAGGTTTCTAAAACAAGGCAAACCAAGAGCAAGTAATCAAAGCATGTCAAGAGTCAGCAAACCAAGAGCAGGTTTCTAAAACAAGGCAAACCAAGAGCAAGTAATCTAAGCATGTCAAGAGTCAGCAAACCAAGAGCAGGTTTCTAAAACAAGGCAAACCAAGAGCAAGTAATCAAAGCATGTCAAGAGTCAGCAAACCAAGAGCAGGTTTCTAAAACAAGGCAAACCAAGAGCAAGTAATCAAAGCATGTCAAGAGTCAGCAAACCAAGAGCAGGTTTCTAAAACAAGGCAAACCAAGAGCAAGTAATCAAAGCATGTCAAGAGTCAGCAAACCAAGAGCAGGTTTCTAAAACAAGGCAAACCAAGAGCAAGTAATCTAAGCATGTCAAGAGTCAGCAAACCAAGAGCAGGTTTCTAAAACAAGGCAAACCAAGAGCAAGTAATCAAAGCATGTCAAGAGTCAGCAAACCAAGAGCAGGTTTCTAAAACAAGGCAAACCAAGAGCAAGTAATCTAAGCATGTCAAGAGTCAGCAAACCAAGAGCAGGTTTCTAAAACAAGGCAAACCAAGAGCAAGTAATCAAAGCATGTCAAGAGTCAGCAAACCAAGAGCAGGTTTCTAAAACAAGGCAAACCAAGAGCAAGTAATCAAAGCATGTCAAGAGTCAGCAAACCAAGAGCAGGTTTCTAAAACAAGGCAAACCAAGAGCAAGTAATCTAAGCATGTCAAGAGTCAGCAAACCAAGAGCAGGTTTCTAAAACAAGGCAAACCAAGAGCAAGTAATCAAAGCATGTCAAGAGTCAGCAAACCAAGAGCAGGTTTCTAAAACAAGGCAAACCAAGAGCAAGTAATCAAAGCATGTCAAGAGTCAGCAAACCAAGAGCAGGTTTCTAAAACAAGGCAAACCAAGAGCAAGTAATCAAAGCATGTCAAGAGTCAGCAAACCAAGAGCAGGTTTCTAAAACAAGGCAAACCAAGAGCAAGTAATCAAAGCATGTCAAGAGTCAGCAAACCAAGAACAGGTTTCTAAAACAAGGCAAACCAAGAGCAAGTAATCAAAGCATGTCAAGAGTCAGCAAACCAAGAGCAGGTTTCTAAAACAAGGCAAACCAAGAGCAAGTAATCAAAGCATGTCAAGAGTCAGCAAACCAAGAGCAGGTTTCTAAAACAAGGCAAACCAAGAGCAAGTAATCTAAGCATGTCAAGAGTCAGCAAACCAAGAGCAGGTTTCTAAAACAAGGCAAACCAAGAGCAAGTAATCAAAGCATGTCAAGAGTCAGCAAACCAAGAGCAGGTTTCTAAAACAAGGCAAACCAAGAGCAAGTAATCAAAGCATGTCAAGAGTCAGCAAACCAAGAGCAGGTTTCTAAAACAAGGCAAACCAAGAGCAAGTAATCAAAGCATGTCAAGAGTCAGCAAACCAAGAGCAGGTTTCTAAAACAAGGCAAACCAAGAGCAAGTAATCAAAGCATGTCAAGAGTCAGCAAACCAAGAGCAGGTTTCTAAAACAAGGCAAACCAAGAGCAAGTAATCTAAGCATGTCAAGAGTCAGCAAACCAAGAGCAGGTTTCTAAAACAAGGCAAACCAAGAGCAAGTAATCAAAGCATGTCAAGAGTCAGCAAACCAAGAGCAGGTTTCTAAAACAAGGCAAACCAAGAGCAAGTAATCAAAGCATGTCAAGAGTCAGCAAACCAAGAGCAGGTTTCTAAAACAAGGCAAACCAAGAGCAAGTAATCAAAGCATGTCAAGAGTCAGCAAACCAAGAGCAGGTTTCTAAAACAAGGCAAACCAAGAGCAAGTAATCTAAGCATGTCAAGAGTCAGCAAACCAAGAGCAGGTTTCTAAAACAAGGCAAACCAAGAGCAAGTAATCAAAGCATGTCAAGAGTCAGCAAACCAAGAGCAGGTTTCTAAAACAAGGCAAACCAAGAGCAAGTAATCAAAGCATGTCAAGAGTCAGCAAACCAAGAGCAGGTTTCTAAAACAAGGCAAACCAAGAGCAAGTAATCAAAGCATGTCAAGAGTCAGCAAACCAAGAGCAGGTTTCTAAAACAAGGCAAACCAAGAGCAAGTAATCAAAACATGTCAAGAGTCAGCAAACCAAGAGCAGGTTTCTAAAACAAGGCAAACCAAGAGCAAGTAATCTAAGCATGTCAAGAGTCAGCAAACCAAGAGCAGGTTTCTAAAACAAGGCAAACCAAGAGCAAGTAATCAAAGCATGTCAAGAGTCAGCAAACCAAGAGCAGGTTTCTAAAACAAGGCAAACCAAGAGCAAGTAATCTAAGCATGTCAAGAGTCAGCAAACCAAGAGCAGGTTTCTAAAACAAGGCAAACCAAGAGCAAGTAATCAAAGCATGTCAAGAGTCAGCAAACCAAGAGCAGGTTTCTAAAACAAGGCAAACCAAGAGCAAGTAATCAAAGCATGTCAAGAGTCAGCAAACCAAGAGCAGGTTTCTAAAACAAGGCAAACCAAGAGCAAGTAATCAAAGCATGTCAAGAGTCAGCAAACCAAGAGCAGGTTTCTAAAACAAGGCAAACCAAGAGCAAGTAATCTAAGCATGTCAAGAGTCAGCAAACCAAGAGCAGGTTTCTAAAACAAGGCAAACCAAGAGCAAGTAATCAAAGCATGTCAAGAGTCAGCAAACCAAGAGCAGGTTTCTAAAACAAGGCAAACCAAGAGCAAGTAATCAAAGCATGTCAAGAGTCAGCAAACCAAGAGCAGGTTTCTAAAACAAGGCAAACCAAGAGCAAGTAATCAAAGCATGTCAAGAGTCAGCAAACCAAGAGCAGGTTTCTAAAACAAGGCAAACCAAGAGCAAGTAATCTAAGCATGTCAAGAGTCAGCAAACCAAGAGCAGGTTTCTAAAACAAGGCAAACCAAGAGCAAGTAATCAAAGCATGTCAAGAGTCAGCAAACCAAGAGCAGGTTTCTAAAACAAGGCAAACCAAGAGCAAGTAATCAAAGCATGTCAAGAGTCAGCAAACCAAGAGCAGGTTTCTAAAACAAGGCAAACCAAGAGCAAGTAATCTAAGCATGTCAAGAGTCAGCAAACCAAGAGCAGGTTTCTAAAACAAGGCAAACCAAGAGCAAGTAATCAAAGCATGTCAAGAGTCAGCAAACCAAGAGCAGGTTTCTAAAACAAGGCAAACCAAGAGCAAGTAATCAAAGCATGTCAAGAGTCAGCAAACCAAGAGCAGGTTTCTAAAACAAGGCAAACCAAGAGCAAGTAATCAAAGCATGTCAAGAGTCAGCAAACCAAGAGCAGGTTTCTAAAACAAGGCAAACCAAGAGCAAGTAATCTAAGCATGTCAAGAGTCAGCAAACCAAGAGCAGGTTTCTAAAACAAGGCAAACCAAGAGCAAGTAATCTAAGCATGTCAAGAGTCAGCAAACCAAGAGCAGGTTTCTAAAACAAGGCAAACCAAGAGCAAGTAATCAAAGCATGTCAAGAGTCAGCAAACCAAGAGCAGGTTTCTAAAACAAGGCAAACCAAGAGCAAGTAATCAAAGCATGTCAAGAGTCAGCAAACCAAGAGCAGGTTTCTAAAACAAGGCAAACCAAGAGCAAGTAATCAAAGCATGTCAAGAGTCAGCAAACCAAGAGCAGGTTTCTAAAACAAGGCAAACCAAGAGCAAGTAATCAAAGCATGTCAAGAGTCAGCAAACCAAGAGCAGGTTTCTAAAACAAGGCAAACCAAGAGCAAGTAATCAAAGCATGTCAAGAGTCAGCAAACCAAGAGCAGGTTTCTAAAACAAGGCAAACCAAGAGCAAGTAATCAAAGCATGTCAAGAGTCAGCAAACCAAGAGCAGGTTTCTAAAACAAGGCAAACCAAGAGCAAGTAATCTAAGCATGTCAAGAGTCAGCAAACCAAGAGCAGGTTTCTAAAACAAGGCAAACCAAGAGCAAGTAATCAAAGCATGTCAAGAGTCAGCAAACCAAGAGCAGGTTTCTAAAACAAGGCAAACCAAGAGCAAGTAATCAAAGCATGTCAAGAGTCAGCAAACCAAGAGCAGGTTTCTAAAACAAGGCAAACCAAGAGCAAGTAATCAAAGCATGTCAAGAGTCAGCAAACCAAGAGCAGGTTTCTAAAACAAGGCAAACCAAGAGCAAGTAATCTAAGCATGTCAAGAGTCAGCAAACCAAGAGCAGGTTTCTAAAACAAGGCAAACCAAGAGCAAGTAATCTAAGCATGTCAACTGTCAGCAAACCAAGAGCAGGTTTTATAAACTGGTTTTGTAGAATATTAAATTTTTAAATTTAATATTCTAATAATAAATATCATAAATTAAATATCTTCAAATGGACTTGAGTTTACACTGTACCCAGTGTAAATTCAAGCCCATATTCAATTTTGGATTTAACAAGTGATTTATATAATAAAATTAAATACTCAGGGGGAGTACTCCAGTTTAATAGAATGCGCGGGATGTGTGGCAACAACTGAACGGGAAGAAGCAATCATCTGGTTTACGGGGGGGGGGGTCGTCGGCACTGATGATGTGATACCAGAAGTGGATGAAACAGGCACGAGCGATGCCTAATGCACTCGGGGAATGACGCGACACTGTCGGATGGGGGAGGAAAATGAAAAGATTTGTAAAGTAAATGGAATTAGACCTATAATGAAGCTCTTTACGTGTATTCAATGTCAGTAAACATAAATTCGTTGAACGAATTGGAGGAGGAGTTTTATATCAGTTAATATCTGCGGGATTGCTACCAATTGTGCAACTATTTCATCAGCAGTACCTATTACCGAGATCCTTCGCCAAGATCGATCAGGAGGCATTGATCCCTGATTTTTGAAAACCGGAAAGACGAAAGCATTTAGAAATTGCCGTTGTTACACACGTGCTTTGAAATTAACTCCCAAATGATTCTTTTCCTGATCATTTTCGATTTCGAAATATTTCATAATTTCTTTATATATCAGGAGGGATAAAAATTTTTTAAATGTTCAGAAAGTATTAAAAGTTGAGTTCGAATTGTTAAGCCTTTGTGTTATTTAAACGCAACAGTTATTGTTTGGTGTGCCCTTTTCTAGTTGGCACGTGGAAGGTGAGATATTTTTGCAGGCGTATCGATTCCGTTCCTGCTCTCAACTGCGGAAGGTGCGGAGATGAAGTGGGAGTCTGCGAAAACATCTTTCTGGCTCAGCGCCATGGGTGTGTCTTTTGGGATTAATTTCATTGTTTACAGTTTCTTCGTCGTTATTTAATTATGAGCTGAAGCAGTAAGAGCTCGAGCGCGCGCGCGTCAGGCATTCAACCACCGCGTCATTTGTTGGTTTTTACACTTTTAATGGAAATCAGTGAAACGCGAAACTGTCAGACGAAGTGACGACGCAAGAAGGCAAATTTATTTGACAACATTTGTTAACAAGATACGCTCGGGGAGAGAAATTCTGAGACAGTGTGATAAAATTAAGGATTTCATTGGACGCCATTTTGTTCTTATTAGAGAGAAAATAAATCTGATATTCACGTGTAAGGAATGTCGACTGTGTCGTAATAGCATCATAATTAACAGATTTCCTACATTGATATTTCTTAAATCGTTCATTAAGATACGAATAAAAATACAGATACGGAAACTAAAGTGTTGAAACTGTTTAGGCGGGTTTTTTTTAGTTGGTTTTAATAATTGTGCCTTTGAGAAAGTTCCTCTACTCAGTAACATGGGAGCTGTGTGACAGACTCTGGAACTATGAGAGGTGAAGTGATCAGAAGAAAAGGCGTCGCTGTCAAAACTCTCTTGCATCTCTGGTGGGCGTGACGAAATGGGAAGAGTGCATTTTAGACTATATGAATCTCTAAGGTTTACTGTGGCAGTGAAACTGGATTCTTTGTAAGATAATATCAACGAAATCTTAGTGGTTTGGTTTCCAGACACGCAGCTTGATTATATAAATAGTGATGTGGTAAGACGAAGGAGTCATCGACCACCTTTAAAGCATCTTCTTAATGCCAGGAGAAGTTGAGCTGGTTTGCCCAAAATAACTTCAATTCGAACCTAGACATTGACAAATAGAATTATGAAGAGCGTAAGGAAAGAGGCAGACATAGAATAAGAATAAGGTGGATGGACGATGCCAAACAGGACTTTATTAGAATTGGCATGCAATGACGAAATACACTGCTGGCCATTAAAAGTGCAACACCAGGAAAGACAAGGGATATCAAAGCCATGTTTATGAATACACAGCTTATGTTACAAGGATCAAATGATTACAAATACAACTCGGTTAGACTTGTGGAATGCAAAGAAATCAGTTTCTTGTGTAGCCACCATGAGCAGCAATAACCGCTGCTACAGGTTCTGGCATTAAGAGGATGAGACGTCGGATTTGTGCTTGGGGAATGCCAGTCGATGCAGTTTCGATACGTAGCCAAAGTTCATCTGTTATAGCAGCTGCTGATGTCTGGTGTGCATACAGATCATGGACCAGACATGTTCAATTGGGGACAAATCCAGTGAACACGCAGACCAAGGCAGAAGTGTCACATGGTGTCTATCCAGGAATTGTGTGGTCGGGCATTGTCCTGTTGGTAAATGGCAGCAGAGAGCCCCTGAAGATAAGGTACAACCACAGGCTCCAACACCTCAGTGATGTAACTCTGGCTGTTCAAAGTACTGGTAATGCATACAAGGTGCTGCGTGAATGGAGTCCAGTCACATACCATAACACCAGGGGCCGAACTTGTATGGCGCTATATCACGCATGTCTCACTGAGCCTGTCACCATGGTACCGCCAGATACGGATTCGTCCATCATGGTGCTGCATACTGAAGTGGGATTCGTCTGAAAAGATGATGCGATGCCATTCGCACATCCATGTGCGACGTTCTTGGCACCATTGTAGTCGCATACGTCTGTGTTGTAGAGTCAATGGTAGCCGAAGCAATGGCCGCCTAGCAAAGGTGTTCCGATGATGCAGACGACGTCGAACCATACGTGCGGACACTGGTTGATGTGCAACACACCCTAACTGTTGAGCTAAGATGTTTGATGTGGCTATACGATCATTCAAAACCATGCACACGAGATGTCTGTCCTCTCATTCGTTTGGGTGACAGGGCCGTTGAGATCCTTCACGTTGGTGAGTTCGTTCCTCCTCTACCCACTAACGTCATATTTTCATCACAGATTCCTAAGTATCACGAGAAGTGTTGGGAAGTGAATCTACTGGAAAGCTGTTAGGGGGGTGGACCTGAGACGGGTGGGGGTGGGGAGGAGGAGAACCACGGTCTAATTTCTCGATGCGACCCACTGCTTTGTAATGAAGAACATGACACGAACAAGAGGAGAAAATCTCAAAGTCCGAATCCGGGAAACTCGAATTACGAGCGTGGTACTCTCTAAGGATTCAATAAAGAGGATTGTTTGGACAACATTTCATCTGAAATAATTGGGGCGGGGTGGCTCAGTCGGTAGCGCGCCAGGCTCGTAATCTGTAGTTCCCAGGTTCGAGTCCCAGCTGGGTCAGCGTTGAGATTTATCTCCGCAAAATTCCCCACCCTGCCCACAGTCAATAGGGGACACCGATGGGCTTGGAAAGGCCGCCGTCCGTCGGATGGGACGTTAAGCCGTGGCCTCATGTGCGGGAGAGCCATACCCTGTGCACGTTAAAGAACACGCTGGATGGCCTTGACGGGAGGCTACCATCTGTCTCCCAACAGCTGTTCCAGTGGGTCCCCTCCCCCAACCTTCTCTGAGCCTTCGGGGTCCATGTGACCTGGCCATTTAGCTCATGGTGTGCAAAAAAGTGCCGCTCAGAGGTAAAACAACCCAAATCTGAAATAATTCTTTGGACTAAATCTGTAGAAACTCGCTTAAATATTGAATAATAAAAGCGAGTTTTTTTTTCTCAGGGGCGAAGAGAGACGAAGACGGCTACTTCTGGGTGACCGGCAGAGTGGACGACATGCTCAATGTCTCTGGTCATCTGTTGTCTACTCTGGAAGTGGAGGCGGCGATCGTGGACCACAAAGCTATCGCTGAGACTGCAGTCGTGTCCCATCCGCATCCTGTGAAAGGGGAATGCCTCTACTGCTTTGTGGTCCTCAAGGAGGTAAGAAACAGTTTATTTTTACTGGGATGAAAATTATAGTTAGCAGTACAAAAATGAAGTTCTTTTTATTTCAGAAGTCTGATTTATTCCGATAGCAAAAACAAATGATGGTAAACATAATAGGAATCTCCTTAAATGACTTCTATTTGGCCAGTTAACCCTAACAATACAGAGACGCTTTTCAGTTTCAGAACAGGGGCGGGGGTGGCTCAGCCGGTAGCGCGTCAGGCTTGTAATCTGCAGTTCCCAGGTTCGAGCCCCACCTGGGCTAGAGTAGAGTCGAGATTTATCTCGGTAAAACCCTCACCATGCCCTTGGTCATCATCAATACCCGCACACGGGGCCACGGTCCCGTGTGCGGGAGAACCATACTTTGTGCACTTTAAAGAACACGCTGGATGGCCTTGACAGGAGGCTACCATCTATCTCCCAACAGTTGTTAAGTGGGTCCTCTCCTTCTAACCTTCACTGAGCCTCGGGGTCTTTGTGACCTGACCCTTAGCCCATTGTGCCCAAATGTCACTCAGAGGTGAAACAACTTGTATTGTGCAACATGAGACAAACGGAAGAAGACCTTTAAGAATCTGTGCAGATTATGGAAAAATATGCGTATACATCTGAATACTAAAATTAGGTCGTTTAATAGTTTAGTCCTTTCTAAAATTTCCTACGGTAGTGAAACTTGGACCCTTTGTAAGCAAGATAACAGGAAAGTTGATGCTTTGATTATAGATGCTTCTTCAGTATCATGGTCATTGGGTGGTTTCACTATATACTGTATATAATGATGAGGTTATATGGTGAAGTAATTGGCCATTATTGCCTGTATGCAGAACTACAGATTAGTGAATAGAGTTATGAACAGTTTACCTAAAGGCCTCAGAAAAAGAGAGAGACTTAGGATGCGGTGGACAGTGCGAAACAGGATGTTGTTGGAATTGGCCTGCAGTTACTAAATGCAGTGGTGTCGAAATTTTTCGAACATTGGATCCGGATTTCAAGTAAAAAGTGAAGCAGAATTGACCGTATCAAAAATTGGGGAGATGAGGGGATTTCTGAAGAGAGCTGCTAAATTCATTAAAAAGTTTCATTAAAGGGTATCAGGATTTTCCAGTAAGTAGTAACTGCTATGACATTAACAAATCTCTCGTTCCATTATCGAAACAGGCAGGCGGGTAATAGTAGATCGATCAAAAGGACCTTGTTTCGAGTCCCGTAAAAGGCATGGATGCTTCTGAGTTTTGTATTCTTCCTGATAAGGTTAATCTTTTCTAAGACTCCTGTGAGATCTCTGTGACAAGTAGCTGCTTAAGGTGTAATTTAATTTTACAAGTTTTTTGAACAAAGATTTAGTTCAAACAAATGCTGATTGGGAAGGAGACGGAAAATCATCAACTGCGGTAAGTTCTTTCTTCTTAACGCCAATAATAGCTAAAGATACTAGGACTCAAATTTTACTTCTACCAAAAAATAAATCTCCAGGTTTTGATGGCTTAACCGCAGAAATAATTCATCTGTTGGGAGAAAAATTTATCGAAATACTTGTAAATCTATTAAATCTATCCATTGAGCAAGGAATTTTCCCTGATGTTTTGAAAAAAGCTACTATTGTTCCTATTTTTAAAGACGGTGACCCAAAGGAATTAGGGAATTATAGACCTATTGCATTACTCTCAGTAATATCTAAAATTTTTGAAAAAATAGTGAAAAATAAATTATATGAATATCTGGGAAAAAATGTTTTCTCAGTAGCAATCAGTTTGGGTTTAGAGAAAAAATGGGTACGGATGATGCATTATTGCAGGTAACAAATACGATTTACACAGCTATGAAAAACAGTGATCATGCATTAACAATCTTTCTGGACATTAAAAAAGCATTCGATACGGTAAATCATCAAAAATTAATACAAAAATTACAAGCTGCTGGAGTTAGAGGAGTGGCATTGAATTGGTTTCGCAGTTATTTAGCTAACAGAAGGCAAAGAGTAAAAATAAAAGATACATACAGTGCTTGGACTAAAGTTGAATACGGAGTGCCCCAGGGATCTGTTCTGGGTCCCTTATTATTTATTATTTACATTAATGATCTAGATTCCATTAACCTAACAGGTAAATTAACTATTTTTGCTGACGACACTTGCCTGACATATACTGGTTCTGATTCTTCGATTATTTTTAAACAAGCAAATAGTGATCTAGAATTAATTAGAAACTGGACCACGAGTAATTCTTTAACAATTAATCTGACAAAGACAAATGCAGTTTATTTCTACTTAAAGAAAAATAGTTCTGTTACAGATATTTTGCACCGCAATAAATTGAAATATCATGATACGAATTGTTCATCGAAAAGTCACTGTAATTGTCCTCAATTCCTTTTGTGCCGTCAGTGAAATATTTAGGTATTTGGATTGATGCAGGCCTAACTTGGAAAGTGCATGTAACATGGGTAAAAAGAAAGGTCATCCGTAACCTGGCCCGCTTATATCTTGTAAGACATTTAGTTTCATTTAAATTTATGTGTACATTGTATTATGCATTAACCGCTTATATCTTGTAAGACATTTAGTTTCATTTAAATTTATGTGTACACTGTATTATGCATTAATCCATTCTCAGCTAACATATGGTATAAAATCTTGGGGAGGCATGTATTTCAATAATTTTAAACAACTTTTAGTGCTGCAAAAGAGATTTATTCGCTTATTAGCTAAAAGCCCAAAAACGCAACCTTCATTACCTTTGTTTCGAGAAGCAGGAATTTTGCCTTTACGCTATGATTATTTTTTCGAAATAATTAAATACTTTTACTTTAGAAATGATAGCATTAAAACTGATACGAATAATTACCAATTACGACGAGATAAAAACATAAATTATGAAATTCCTGCATTACATAAGGAAATTTTTAGGCACTATTATTTGTATTTAGCAACGAAATTTCTTTCCTCTCCCAGTCAGCATAAAAAATATCACGAATTATCATTTGTTTTCTAAAGTTCTCAAGAAATACATTTTGAAACTGGATGACGTGGAAACTTTTTTGCATTAATCTACTCTAACTGTTATATGTAACATGGATATTGAATGTTTCTGACTTTCTGACACTTCTGGATTACTAGAAATGTTTTGTTTTGAGTTGTTTTCGTTTTTTTGTGTATTATTCAATGTGACGACTGATGTTCTCAATTGAAATTGTTTTTATATTGAGATCTCACGAACGAGCCTGCTCTTGTGAGACCTCAAAAGTTTTTGTATACTGTAAAACATTATCTGAAATAAAAATTATCTATCTATCTATCATTTTTTCACCACGAAAAATTCTTTTAGAAGATGTTTCGAATATTCCTATTTTTTTTTCTAAAGCCTTCGCTGAGTTGAGTTGTTTTACCTTTGAGCAGCACTTTTTTTAGCACACAATGAGCTAAATGGCCTGGTTACAAGGACACTGAAGGCTCAGAGAAGGTAAGGGGAGGGGCCCACTGGATAGCTGTTGAGAGACAGATGGTAGCCTCCCATCAAGGCCATCCAGCGTAGATAGCTGTTGGATAGCTGTTGAGAGCTGTTGCATCCACTGGATAGCTGTTGAGAGACATCCCGCACACGGGGCACGGCTTAATCATCCGAAGGACGGCGGCCTTTTCAAGCCCATTGGTGCTTCCTACTGATCGTGGGTAGAGCGGAGAGTTTTGCGGAGATAAATCTCAACGCGGGCCCAGCTGGGACTCGATCTTGGGAACTGCAGATTACGAGACTGGAGCGCTACCGACTGAATCACCACCGCCCCTAAAGCTTTCGTTACTTCGATTTGTAACTCAGGCCTTAAAATGCCAGCATTTTAACACTGATAGATTTTTATCTCTTTGCGCGAACTCTCCGCGCAAAACTCTCCATCATCACTAAGCGCAAGAGTGGCATCCCATTTCTCTAAAGAATAATTCATTTCATGTAATAGTTTCTGAACAAGAAGATTTTCACTTTTCAGCCGTCTGCCGCAGCTGATCTCAAACTGCAAACGAGACTTTTTCACATTAATTCGGAGTCATCCATCAGCAGAGTGTTACGAACGCCCTCAACCTCTGGCATACCGAACCACCAGAATTTCATCGGTGATTTTCCATATTTGGAGTATTGTTCTTTTAAAAAGCAAAATTTCGTCGCTAATACAGGACGTTGTTAGAATGGGCAGAACAAACATTACTGGCATTTTCATTGTTCGGAGGATGTAGAAATCGAACACCTTGCGAAAGGGTTTATGAACGAGAACAAACAAACCATAGAATAATTTACTTTTTATCTTTCAAATCTGTCTAATCCAAATTGCTTTCGTCTGACCGATTCATTTTCTTTTTTTCCCTCGTCATCAATTCCGTTCAGTTACCATCGATTTGCCAGTTGGGTTGGCGTTGTTTTACATCTGAGCGGAACTTTTTTGCACACCATGGGCTAAATGGCCAGGTCACATGGACCCCGAAGGCTCAGAGAAGGTTGGGGGAGGGGACCCACTGGAACAGCTGTTGGGAGACAGATGGTAGCCTCCCGTCAGGGCCATCCAGCGTGTTCTTTAACGTGAACAGGGTATGGCTCTCTCCCACACACGGAGCCACGGCTTAACGTCCCATCCGATGGACGGCGGCCTTTCCAAGCCCATCGGTGTCCCCTACTGACCGTGGGCAGGGCGGGGAATTTTGCGGAGATAAATCTCAACGCTGACCCAGCTGTGACTCGAACCTGGGAACTACAGATTACAAGCCTGGCGCGCTACCGACTGAGCCACCCCCGCCCCATCGATTTGCCAGCTCGAGGTTCCTTTTTCATTAAAATTCGCAGCCTTACGTAAGCTTCTTTACGAATCACGTTTCCACATACAATAACCATCGCAGGAAGATTTTGCTTCTCTTCCACCGCATCTCTCGAAGCTACTCTTTAGGCAAAGACATTCAAATGAATCCGTTACAGCAGATGCTAACAGGAAGAAGATTTAGCCGTCTGTGATAAAGACCAGAAGGATTATGATGATGATTGATCCTCCGCTGCTTCTCCGAGTCCCATTCTCAGCTCAGATGAATTTCTTTTCCATCTCTTTTAATCCCAGAGGAGCAATTGGCCCAGATATCCTCATCTGAATCATTTCGGTCGCAAGCGATGAACTCGGGTCGTATGACATCCTTTGCACAGATCGTCTGTTAAGAATGGAAAGAAAGAAGTTATTTGAGTCCGACGAAGATTACATTCTTGCCAATGTAGATAACAGATGCAAATGAAAAGCAGTGTTATATGACAAACACGATAGATGGAGAAATGGGAAGCTACTCGTAGCTCTTCGAGTTTCCTCGTAGAAGAGACAGTTACGGCTAATGCACAAAGTTCTGTCTCGCTAGAGCAGAAACTAGGCATTCCAACCTCTATATCAGTTAGCCCAGTGATTCTCAACCTTTTATGCTTCACGTATCCCCTGGAAATGTGTATGTAACTGGCGTACCCCTTGTATAGATAGATAAACTATAGTTATAGTATAACAGTATGAATAAAACTTTGTTATTAGATCTAGAGACTTTTGAGCTCTCACGGCGTAACCCACGTTGAGAACCTCTAAGTTAGCCTTTCTTTAATCTTAATTCTTAAATCCTAATATTTTATTTTTCAGGGTTATTCTTTTGACGAGAAGATCGTGCAAGACCTAAAACAACAAGGTAAGAAATTCTTCAGGTACTCGCAATGCTTCATGTTAGCAGGAATCCATTTCTTATAATTGATGTCCGAAAAAGCAGTTTATTATAAAGAAAATATTGTCGCTTTGAAAAGCAGATTATTTTATTTGGAGTCTTTTTCTTTGATAATTTGGAATATCCAATCCAAATAGAATTTAATTCTTCAACACTTTATTTGCTTAAGTTTTCTCTCCAAACCTGTTTTGCTTCTGCAGCATACCTAAAAAAGCGATTGGCATTCTCTCCTCGGTTACACTGAATTCTGATGCGACGTTACGTGCACGAGGGAAGTGTCTCTGCGCATTTGAGATGCCCTCGCCAAGAGGCATCCCTCATGTCTGACAAATGTGCGTCGGATTCCCTTCTACAATGGCACTGAGTTTAGAGCTCCTTCTGCACTAAAAAGTGTAGATCACAAATCAAGTGACATCATCATAATATGCTGCATTACTCACTACGTGACAACTGCTTATGCACTCTAAGATGTTGAACGGTCAAATAACGAAGACCCATATTTGCCCGAAATCATTCTTATTGAAGAAATCTTTTTATTGTCAATAATTCAATTATTCAAAGTTAAAAAGGAAGGGAGATTTTTATATTGCTTGACAGCTACACTCAGCATCGACGCTATATGAATCAAAGGAGGGCCTCTGCGCAACAACTTGTGAATAGAGAGTTTGCCATCCATAGCCTTTAGAAAACTGTTCTGCTCAAATTAATTCTATCTACCTCAGTTTACATTTAGTTCGGTTTCAGTTTTTTCTTTGCAGTTTTCCGCTGAATGATCAAAATAAATATTTATTCGTATTATAGGAAGTGTGTTCAGACTTCCTCTGTTGTAAAATCTCTTAGAGTTAAACATTTCTCAGAATGGTCTGAGACAAAGGTGGAGGAACTTGCGGCCTTAGGTGATACTCAATGCGACCTTTTACATAGTTGTCTAAAAATACTAAGATTTTGATTTTGTATTCCGAACGGGTGGACACTCGTTTTTTGTATTGCCGCGGTGTGACGTCATTGGTGGTAAAAAATTTCGGCTCTCTGTGATTCCGCGGGTACTTGACCGATCGGTCCAAAATTTGGTCTGGTGGTCTCATTTGTGTTCTAATGTATTAAGTTTAGAGAACGGGTTCCTAGTTGCGATGGGTCACGATTAAATGTCCGAAAATCTGGGGCGAAATCTTATGGAGTAGTACGTTATCAATGGAAGGACTTTCGGGCCAAACATTTGGGTTGGGTTGGGTTGTTTTACCTCTGAGCGACACTTTTTTGCACACCATGGGCTAAATGGCCAGGTCACATGGACCCCGAAGGCTCAGAGAAGGTTGGGGGAGGGGACCCACTGGAACAGCTGTTGGGAGACAGATGGTAGCCTCCCGTCAAGGCCATCCAGCGTGTTCTTTAACGTACACAGGGTATGACTCTCCCGCACACGGGGCCAGGGCTTAACGTCCCATCCGAGGGACGGCGGCCTTTCCAAGCCGATTGGTGTCCCCTACTGACCGTGGGCAGGGCGGGGAATTTTGCGGAGATAAATCTCAACGCTGACCCAGCTGGGACTCGAACCTGAGAACTACAGATTACGAGCCTGGCGCGCTACAGACTAAGCCACCCCCGCCCCACCAAACTTTTGGAAAAGTTTAACTAGTATTATACACAGTCATATCAGAATAATATGACCACCTACCATAGTATATGTATGTTAGATGGTCATATTATTCTGATACGACTGTGTATAATAGGCGTATTATGGGCAATGCTGGACATCATGTTTTTAACTCACAACTGTTAAAACAATCTGTTAAAATATAACTGTAGAAAAAATCGGAAAAAAAGTTAAATTGTGTTCGTATTTTTATTGTTTATATTTTAATAAATGTGAATTAGAGTAACGTTTAAATTTAAAGTATTACATTGTTTTAACATCTTCAAAGTTTTTCAAAATATTAGTAAATATGAAGAATTCAAATATTTTTGCTTTACATGTTGTCGTGTGCCGTGGTACGACGCACTTTCTTCTTATCAATGAAATCACGTATGATTTGTTATGCTGCTGAACTGAACTGCGCCGAATGTCATGTTGCGACTCCAATGACATATATATATATCGCTCTTTAGCAGAGGAGATCGTTTAACTCCTTAATTAGATTCACCACTGCTTAGATGAAATAACAAGTTAGCGGTTGTTACACCCGTACCGACATATGTCTCAGACTTGCTGCACCAAGTGATGTATAGAGATATGTCCAACTCTTCACGCACAAGAGTTGTATAGGGACGACATAGTTTATTCACATTTATATACAATCACGTGCTGGGGATGCGCTCGACTCCGTAGGCCTTTGCTGCTGCCAACAATTATGGAACGAGCTGGAGAACCGCACTTTGCAGATTCTCGCTTTACCGACCTCAAACTCGGCGAAAGGATATCCAACCTTTGCCTACAATGTGATTCACACAGAACTGTACTTGGTTCACCAAGAACCGAACCTTGATTCTCACGTAGAACCGAATCCTCTCCTTAAGGATTTTGTTTGAGTAAGAGCGGCGTCACTTGACGAATGTTCAAACGTCCTTCCTGTTTGACAGCGACGCTCAAGACTGTTGATTATTATTGCTCGGTCGTCTCCAGAGTTCACACTCGCACCTCAGGCTAGTTGTAAAAGGCCGTAAGAGGGCTTTTTGAACTCGTAGGCATGTGCAGGCAAGCCAGCTCACACCCGAAAACAACTCTATTAGTCACATCCCCAAAATAACACTTCCAAAAACGCACTTAATACATAAAAATATTTACAACAACAAGAACACAATAAAAATGCGACAATAAATAAAAATAAATAAATTAGAGGGACATGTCATCATGCATTGTGAGGAAAATAATCCCCCTTTTTATAGCCTATAGGTTATTTCGATATCCTTGATAATTTTCGATGGATCAATATCGATATCTTGATAACATCTATCGGATGGGATGTAATGCGTTGCTCGTGTCTAGAATAGCCATACTCTGTGAATGTTAAAGAATACGCTGAATGGCCTTGACTGCTGAATGGCTTTTATCCACAGAGTTCAATGTACACAGAACTCGTATGGATGAGCCATTGGACACCATGAATCAACATGGTCGAATAGTTGGGCAAAACACCAGAAGCATAGTTCATGTATCTCTTTAGCTCTCTATATATGTTACGAAGGCATTATTGAATACATTTTTTTTTGCAAAAAAAAGGTGTTAAATGCGTGCCAAGGTAATTACTGTATTTATACTTCTTAATACAGAAATACAGTTAACAGTTGAAAACGTTTAAAAAAAAACACGTTCCTAGCGCTTTTTCATGCCGTTTGTCACTGAATTTGTCAAAGCAGATGTTTCGATCAGCTTCCTAACCTAGGAATCGATCGTTACGGATTCTCTATCGAAATCTGAGGTGAAGAGTAAGTGTCATATAAAAGTTTTTCCATTTTCTCCCGCCTACCCCGTAAAAAAAATTGGATAATTTTTATTGTTTTATGCCTTCCATATGCAGCTGCCTGTCGTAAATAGCTATGTGCCAAATGAAAGCTTATGTTGTGGGATTTGCCATAGGATATAAAACATCATTATCCCCTGTCTTCTTCCCCCCTCACATAGCGTAGAGGCAAATCCACCACTGTCTCCATCAGGACACACATATCTCGACAATTTATTCCAAATCAAGTGACGGTTCAGAAGAAAAGGCAGGATTAAAATAAGACTAACATGAAGAATAAGGTAGGAATATAAATAATATCACTAAAGTCATTACGTAGTAGAGAGCCATAAGAATTTATCATGGAATTTCAACGTCATTTCAATGGAATTTTGTTCATTATTTATTTCAATGTTATATCAGTGGAATAATTTAGAACTTCTAAAATACGCTTTGTACCGCAAAACATTTTTAAAATAATGATCTCAATGAAATCTATCTAAATCTCAATTTTCAATCATACTGCAAAATTTAAAGAATTTTGGTAGTTAGAATTCTGTAGAATTTTGATCGGCTCTACTGTAGTTAAATTCATTTCTTGTAACACTGAACGAATAATTTTTAAAAGAGAGATTTCTGTAGATTTTACTGATATCTTTAATTCAGCAATATTTTCCCACACGAAACGTATTTTAGAATTATAGGCTTCGAAATTAGTTTTACCTTTGACATGAAAATTCCGTTGTAAATTAGTATATGGCTCTGTATAGACAGAAGCTGAAAAAATGGATTTCTTAGGTAAAAAAAGGTAAAAAGAAGTTTTCTTGTGCATAATGTCAACTGAATATTGAAACTAGTGCATAACGTCAGTAGTGAAACTAGTGCATAATGAAAGAACACGCTGGATGGCCTTGACGGGCGGATCTGTCTCCCAACAGCTGTTCCAATGGGTCCCCTCATCCAGCCTCCTCTTGAGCTCTCGGGAGCCTAAATGACGTGGCCATTTAGCCCGTTAGGTGCAAAAAAGTACCGCTCAGAGGTAACCCAACCCACAATTTGTATTTATTTCTGCACACGTTTTATGTTTACTAACCATCGCCCTAATAATGTGCTGGTTAATTGGAAATATACAAACATCATCGTTAATACAGTTTAAAATCATTTGTGACATATAAATTGAAACTTTAAACAAAACTACAGGTAATGTGTGTATTTACTATTGATTAACACTAAATATGGACTTTAGATTAATTTGACCTTAAAAAAGGAGATTAAATAAATCTACTTGAAGAAATTAAGAGATTAATCCTTGCTATAATGATTACTGTGCCCTACAATAGAACACGTTTTATAATCACTATACAAAATAGGCTATGTTAGAAACATTCCAAGCGGCATCCTTTGTCCAATTTGCTCCTTGTCAATTTGCTGTTGTTCAAGGCACGGTTGCCAGATCTACCTCTAGTTTATATATAATTCTGCTTCCACCTGTCTCCTAACAGCTCCTAGAGGGTCCACCAACCTTCACTGAGCTTTTGGGTCCTTGTGACTAGGTCGTTTAGCCTATTGTGTTAAAATGCCGCTCAGAGGTAAAAACTCTCAACCACCGAACCTCGATAATTTGCGGCCTGATGGGGACTAGTTGAAATAACCTTTGGCCTAATGAGAAAACGTTCCTCGGTCGTCTACTGTTGCATGCTTACTTAGCATTTGAATTATCTCCTAGGGATCATTTACGGTGCGATTCAAAATGAAAGCAACAAACGTAACATGGAAAGCACATATTGTTGCTTTAATTTCGTATGCAAGAATAAATAAAGGTTGAGGCAATGCATGTCATCAGTGTGATTGCATGAAGTGTGACTGCTTGGTCTGATAATTAAGTTCATAAGCACTGGGCATGAGACTGTTGATGAGTTCAGCCTTAAAATATCTGCATATATTGCCAACTTGCTTTCCTCATTTCGTGCTTTAAATTTGCTCACCATTAATATTTACCACACCGTTAATTTCCATGGCAAAATTTCATTGACTCCTTTACTTTTTTAGTGGTTCGAAGGATAGGCCCTTTTGCAAGTCCTGAGTATTTCCACTACGCACCTGCCCTGCCAAAGACGCGCTCAGGTAAAACTGTGCGCCGCATCCTCACCAAAGTTGCGTGCAACGATCGCAATGTCGGTGATCTGAGCACGCTGACAGATGAACAGATTGTGGAAGATTTGTTTGCTTCGAAGAGGGTGGCCATCTACAGATCATCCAGATGAAAATGATGATGATGCGGAAATGTTTAGAAGACTCATTTCACCATCCCCTCGAACGTTTTTGTAGCTTCTGAGCAACGTCGGTATTAAGGGGATTATTTTAAAGTCGATTACGTAAGATTGTTTATTTTTTAGTGTGTCCTGGGTTTCGTGCGTTGCGATGAATTGGTTGATGAAGACTTTTCTGATTTGTTGACGTATAACAGTATTTGCAAAAACGAAAACATCAGCTGAGGAAAGAGTCTTGCAGCCTTGTCTTAATGATTGAGTGAATTTTATTGCAGTTCAGCAGTGTATTATGAAGTAAGATTATTGTAAAAAAAGCGTTTAATGTTATTGTTAATGTGAAATCATTTTATTAAAAACCTTATTAAAGTTTGTTAAATTGTTCTCTATTTCGGCACAACTAATACACATGAGTGTCCCATGGCCGAGTGTTTAGCACGCTTGGCTACTGATCTAAGGGACCTGGGTTCGAGCCCCGGGTAAGGCATGGCTGTTTGTGTCGTTTTTCTGCTGAGAGTCCTGCCATCCTCTCAGACCTTCTACTGTGGCATGTAAACTGACAGGCTCCTGTCAGACCTCTGTGGCAAGCAGCTGCTTGAGGGGGTATTTATTTTATTTTATACTTCAAAATTATTTATTAGCGGTCGAAGGAAGAATTTTCCCGATTGCTTTGCAGGAGCAGCGAAACTGCATTTTTAAGGTTTGCCCAAAGACCACAATGACTTAGTTATAAACAAGGAGTGTATTAAATTTTCCGTGAATTCGTAAACCAACATTTGCTTCTTTAATAATAATAATAATAATCTTTATTCATATTCATGTTAGTTATACAAAATTTTAAACAAATGACCCGCAAAGCATTTGCTTATCTGCAGGAGAGAAGAATAATAACGTTACATGAAAATACATAAGATATAGTTTAAAACAATGTCATCAAATTATATGAATTTCAGTGGAAGCTCCATTGTAGTGGTTGAAATTTTTATTTAAAATTTAGTGCCTAGAAGAAAATTTTTTGTCTTATTTTTGATTTCTTTAAAATTGTTTAATAAAATAATTTCCCTTGGCAGTTGATTGAACACGTAAGGTATTGTGTATGCCCTTGTACATTTCCCGTAATTGTTTAATATTTTTGGAAGTTGGAAATAATTTTTGGATTGTAACCTTGTGTTTTTCCCATGAGAGATTTTATATTTAAATTGATTATCAAAAAAATATTTTAAAGTGATGCTGTATTTGTAAAGGTTGTGAAAAGAGAGTATGCCTAGATAATTTAGTCTTTCTTCGCTATGATAAAATGAATTTCTTAAGTTGTATGGGATTATATTTTTAGCAATGGATGATTGAATAGTTTCTATTTTCTTTATATTTGTGAGGTTAGTTGAGCCGTATATTGTCAAACCATAGGTCAATATAGATTCACAGATAGCTTTGTAAACCAAAATACATGTATGTGTGCTTGCAACAAATTGTAGTTTATAAAGTTTAGATGCACATAGACGCAATTTCCCTGCTAACTTTTGAATATGTGTATTCCATCGGAAGGTTGTGTCCATGTAGAGTCCAAGATATTTATGGCTCTCAACACGCTCAATAACATCACAGTCGCAGCAGTCAGGGTCATGAGTTATCATGTTGTGGGGACACAAGGGTTCGTGGTTTTTAATTGCATAAGATGAGAGATCATAGTATCCTGGTGAATGAAAGCTCATCCATTTGGTTTTTTCTGAATTTATGTAAATACGATTAATGTTAGACCAGTAAATAATTTTGTTAAAATCATCCTGTGTATCTCGGACTGCGTCTCCTATATTGTGATTCACGTTAACCAAGGCGGTGTCATCAGCATATATATAAAGAGAGCCCTTCAGTTTAAGGTTAGCTAGATCATTAATATAAATAATGAATAAAAGCGGACCTAAAATTGAACCTTGTGGAACACCAGTGTACACTGTTCTCTTCTCACTAAAAACGCCATTAATTTTGGTAACATGCACTCTATTTTTTAAATAATTTTCAAACCATTTAAGGGTAATACCTCGGACACCATAAATATACAATTTTTGAAGCAAAATATCGTGATCCAACGTATCAAATGCCTTACGAAAGTCCAGAAAGATAGCTGCTGCTTTTTTTCCGTTGTTTAAAGTTCCATTAATGACGTCAGAAAACTCCGTTAAAAGTGTAATTGTATTTTTACCTTTTTGGAAACCATATTGCTTTTCACTAATAATGTTATGTTTTTTCAAGAAATTGGCTAGAACGTTAGCTACATATCTTTCAAGTATTTTGTGAAGGACGGGTAAGATGGCAATGGGCCTATAGTTAGTGCAATCGGATTTAGTTCCACTTTTGTAAATTGGTCTTAGAATAGCAATTTTGAGTTTATTAGGGATGTTTCCTGTAGATATGCTTTCATTGATAAAGTTTGTCACGAGATCAGCTAAGGAGGTTTTGCATGCTTTAATGTGCTTTATGTGTACCTGATCGTATCCACATGATTTTCTTTCATTTAAGTCACTTAGAATTTTGAAAGTTTCTTGTTTTGAGATGGGAGGAATAAAAATTGAGGGGACAGAAGGTTGGATATGTTTAGGAACTGTAGAGAGATTCTGTATACGGTTATCGTCTCTGAGATTGACAATAATGTCTGCAAAGGTGTTGTTAAATTTCTCTGCTGCTTGAGTTTCAGACATACCTTGTGGCATATTCTTCATGATAAAATCGTCAATGGCAGTTTTAGGTTTATTGTTGATAATTTGGTTGATGAGTTCCCAATTTTGTTTTGGTTTATTTTTACATGACTCAAATTGTTTGAAGTAATATTTTTTCTTTTCCTGCCTAATAACGGACGTGACTGTGTTTCTTAAGTTTGTGTATAGTAATTTAAAATTTCTGTTTCTCTTGTTATTTTTGTAATCAATCCAAGCCGAGTCTCTTTTACGTATTAAGTTTATTATTTCCTGATTTATCCAGTCTTTGCTACAATTTCGTTGTTTCATTTTTGAGCCATCCGATAGTTTATTAATTTTGTTATTGTTGACAATCGCCATATATTTTTTTATGAATGTTTCATAAAGTACGTCTATTAGTTCTGAATTTGGGGTTTCGTTTCCAGTGCCTCTGTCCAGCCAGTCTGTTAGACTTATTTCTTTGCATATGTTTTTATGATCTAAGATAGTTTTCGTGTTAAAATTGCTGTCTAGCTTTTTAGTGTGATTGGACGAATTCCCTAGTTTTTTCCCCCCGCAAATTGCCGCGATTAAGTAGTGGTCTGCGATCCTACTGCCAAAAATCATTGAATTTGTGTCGAGTTTAATGTCAAGTCGGACGTTAATGTGATCAATGCATGTCTGAGAAAGAGAGTCACCAATGATGTCTTCCCTGGTGATACCAGTAATAATAGGTGAGAAACCAAACTCGGTTAACAATTCTACGTATTTGGCAACTCCGTGTTTTTTGATATTTTTGATATCTAAATTAAAGTCTCCAACTAGTATTTGATTGCGATGTTTATCAGTTGTTTCGAACCAATTTTTGAGATTAGAAAGAAAAGTGTTAATGTTCGAGCTTGGTGATCTGTAAATAGCAAGTAAATTGAAAGTTAAATTACCCTTGTAGATATTTATATTCAGTGTTTCAGCAGGGATTACAAGTGAAGGTATCGTTTTGACTAATAATGTGTCGCGGAAGAAAAGTAGAATCCCATGTTCAAACGCACCAGGAGTTCTCGTAAAAAGTTGATTAAAATTTTCTAGATTGAACAATGGAGCATCCGTGCTGAGGATGTTAGTTTCTGTTAATATAATAATATCTAAGAAATTCAAGATATCTTTAAGATAAACACAGAGAGTATCCCAGTTTTTTTTCAGACTTCGAATGTTCACATGCAGAAAGCTTAAATGTTCATCAGATTCATAACATAATTTACTAGTCAAGAACCATTTCTGAACTTCTTCATAGTCGCACAGGACATTTTCGTTGTGATCAAATGTTGGTAAGTCATCAAAATGAAAAGTCGCCATGGCAGAACAAATAAGGTGGAGCAAATAAACAATATATTTCCCGTTTAAAATTCGTCGAAATTCGTTTGCATATCAATTCGAATTACGCTGTCACCATCAGTTTTTCTCATCATGATTTTCCCGTTCCGAAACCAGACGTATTTAAAATTTTTTGATTTGGCCAGGCACCTCGCTTTCCAGAAAAGTTCTCTGTTTATTGGAGTTAAATTTTCATTTATATACACTGGCGTTTTTTTAGCGTCATCAATAACGTTACTGGCAAAGATTTTCGATTTCTTTTTTGACATCCATTGTTCACGTTCGTTTCTAGATTTAAATTGGGCAATAATCGCAGGTGTTTTTTTCTTGTTCCTTGTTGGCAGTCTATGTAAGGCTTCAAGTTGATCAATGTTAAAATTATTTATATCTAGCGCTTCTGCAACGTTGATCATTATCTGATTTAGATTTTCTTTCTCATCCTGGTCGTCCATTGGAATGCCATGTATCTCGATATTTCGGTTTCTGCCGTATTGTTCAAGATCATTAATTTGCGACTTTAGAGCCGTATTCTCTTGAGTGAGATCTGCACATGTAGTTTCAATGGTAGCTAGTTTACTCATAGTGTCTAGTTGCGTCGCTTCATATTCGTGAAATTTATTCAATAGTGTATCATATTGAGATGAGAAAAATTCTACTGAATGCCTTAAGTCTTTGATTTCGTTTCTTAAGTGCGTTATTTCATTCAGTAATGTTTGAAAGTTTCTAGTTTCTTGTTGCGCCGAAGACGGGGGCCGTATACTATTAGTGTTACAGCCTTCTCCAGGTGTCTTAGAGGAGCGGTGACCCAAGGATGTCTCCTGGCTATAGTTACTATTGTTATTCGATGTCGGTGAGGGTGATACACGTGTGCTATTCTTTAGAGGCGTATTATCTCTGTTTTCTTTATCTGAAACGGGCCTGTTGTTTGTCCTGCTTAATTTGCAGTCAGTACAGAGCCACGTTTTTTTCTTCTCTTGAGTCATCTTTTTATAGTTTCTCTCCGTTGTGCCAGAGCACCCAAAATGCAGTTTCCCTTTGCATCCACTGCATAGGATATGGTCGGCATTAGGAGCAATTGTTTCTCCACAGCTGTAGCACAATGAATTCATTGTGTAGAGAGTTTTGGCTCACAAGTTCAACGGCGGGAACCACTAATGGGAGATGCACAAATTGGGCCCTAAAGTCCAGGTGCTTAATTGATTTTAGCCAGCTCACTCTACACAAGACACTGTGTAAAGCACGACGGACTGATGCAAGGGGGAGAGGACGCGTAGGAGCAATAAAGTTTATGGCACTTACTAGTCCGGTGACGGCCCGAAGGTCAAACCGATGGTCGCGGTCACGGGAGGGCAGCGGACACACCCTGCTGGCAGGAGCTCTGCGAAGAATGTCCGATCGCAACGACTGCTGGTAACGAACTGATGAACTTTATTAATGTAAGACGATGACGAGCAAGTGGTGCTGCTGTTAAATTACTTCTCGATGATCTGCTAATATTGAAATTCAAAGGAGATTAGTGTTGCCATTAAATGGAATTAATTTGAGAATGATTAATGCCATGTTTAGAGGCATGCGGAGGCTGAGTAACTGCTAGCGCTCGAGCGTTGTTGAGATTGATCGAGCCGAGTGTGTTTTAAGAACCGAGACTGCGGAGTTGATGTCAATAAAAGGAATTGAAAAGAGGAAACGAGGGCTTGTTTTTAGCCTCTCTTTGAATGCGCATCTTGCTAGTGTAGCGAGTGAGATAGATGTTTCCGAAGCAAAGTTGTTTCTCTTGCTTTGGCCAGGATCGATTTGACCAACCTTTTAGGCAACGCTCAGTAGACAAAAGAAATGATGTCTAAGGCGAAGAGCAGGAGAAAAAAAAGATGATGCCCAAGGCGAGGAGCAGGAGAAAAAAGGTGATGCGCGAGGTGAGAAGTAGATGCCTAAGGCGAGGAGCAGGAAAAAAAAAGGAGATGCAAAACAAGATGATGCTCAAGGTAAGGGGCAGACGCATTCTCTGGCAACATTGAGGAAATATACTAGGTATGTGGGGGGAACCAATCGAAGAGAACATTTACATTTAAATGCGTTAGAGGGAAAAGTGTTTATTTTGCAACTAGCCATTGGCATTGCATTGCTTGCTCAAACAGGAAAGATGGATGAAATTCAATTATGGCGTTTATAAAAAATGCGGTCGAAAACACGTATTTCCTTCTTGGGTTGAAACCCTCCAAATTTTGAATTAAAAAACCAGAAAACCTGAAAAGATATTTCTCTTTCAGTGCGAATCTCATACAACCAATTTTCTACTAGCTGAATCAATCTGCTGAAAGACAATCTGATATGGGCTTCGATATTTGCCTCTTGGGGTCGTTTTATGCAGTGAAATAAAATGCGCCACTAAGTGGTAAAAATAGACCCAACTGGTTATTTATTAAATGATTGAAAGGAATGCATGGATATGATTTCTACACGCAGAGCAGAGATCTAAAATTTCATTTGCATCAGAGGTTTCACTGTAATTAAACATTCAATCTCTACAATTAAATAGAATTTGAAAAGCATCGACATTAACGAAAAGTTTTCTATAAAGCTCACAGAAAAGGGATTCAAAGGACTGAAAAATGATTTTCGAACATTTTCAGGTTTTGACTCAAATATCTGTACGATGTAGTCACGACACCAATGTCTATCTCTACGACCATATTGATCCTAAAGCTTCATTTCTCCAAAGTTTGACCAGTCCATGTAATAGTATTTTCATCATCATCGTCATCATCCTCAAGCAGCCGTGGGCAACGGAGGTCCAACCAGACTGTGCAATTTAGTTCTCCAAGCAAGTCTGTCCTGAGCTACATCTACTGCATCTGGCCACTGCACACCAATTCTAATACGGTCCTGTTTAACAATGTCTGCCCACCGCATCTGAGGTCTCCCCCTCTTTTTGAGGCCTTTAGGCACACTGTTCATAACCGTATTCTCTAATCTATAATTATTCATACGGGCAACATGGCCAAACCAACGGAGTCTCTCTCTGCACAATATGCTGCTTAAAGGAGGTTGCAAACTCCTTTGCCTAATCTCATCATTAGTTACAAAGTTGAACCACCTAATGCCCAAAATACTGCGTAAGCATCTAGAATTAAAAGCATCTAGTTCCTGTTATCTTGTTTACACAGCGTCCAAGTTTCACTACCATAACTAACCCTAGAAAGAACCAAACTATTATAGAGTCTAATTTTAGTCTTTAGGTATATACGCCTATTTCTCCACAATCTCCATAGATTCTTAAAAGTCCCGGCAGCAATTCCTATTCGTCTGTTAATCTCATGACGCACATCACCAGTATCTGTTACATAGCTCCCAAGATAATTAAACTGTGATACCTGCTCAAGACTGCAACCATTCAGATTAACTGAATCACAGCCTGCCTGACAAAATTTCATCACTTTAGTTTTCTCTCTATTTATAACCAAACCTACTCTACTACCAGTCTCATCAACAGCTCGAATGAAAGAGTTCATCTCATCAACATCATTTGCCAAAAGGGCTAAATCATCAGCATAATCTAAATCAGAAATTTTCGTATCTCCAGCCCATTTAAGGCCAAAATTTTTCCTTTGAAGTGAATTATTTTAACTTAGTATTATTTCATGTAATAAACTTTCTTCGTTTAGGGGTGGCAGTGACTCAGCCGGTAGTGCGCCAGGCTCGTAACCTGCAGTCCCCAGTTCGAGTCTCATCTGGGTCAGCTTTGAGATTTATCTCCGCTAATTTCCTTGCCCACGGTCAGTATGGGACATCCAGAGCTTGAAAGGAAGACGTCCGTCTGATGGAACGTTAAGCCGTGGACCCGTGTGTGCGAGAGAGTCATACCCTGTGCACGTTAAAGAACACACTGGATGGCCTTGACAGGAGGCTACCATCTGTCTCTCAATAGCTGTTCCCACCTTCTCTTAGCCTTCGGGGTCTTTGTGCCAAAGCTGACTTTCGGATCCTGGTGCCTGGCCATTTAGCCAATTGTGTGCAAAAAAGTGCCGCTCAGAGGTAAAACAATCCAACTTCTTCGTTTAGCTTTCAATATTAGTAGATCTTTATTAATAAATCCGTTTTCTCCTAGATAAATAATTTCTTTTTCCGTTCTATTCATGTTAAGTTGGAGAAACTCTAATTTCTATGTAACTGGTTTTTACTCGTAACAAACGATGCCATTGTACTAAATTCTGTAGTTTTAGGCAAACTGGAGCTTTATTTGTAATTGGCTTCATGCTGTTGCCACAAGAATCTCAGTTGTGTTTCCTGTCTCCTCATTTCCCCAAATTCCCTTCTGGGAAGAAAACACTATCGTCGCTGCGCCGTCAAGCCCCTTCCTTGAGCTCTCGTGCACTTCACGAGAAACGTGCTGAATGGAGTTGACGCCAGGTTCTCACGTGACCTGAGAGTAATTCAGTGGTTATTTTCAAAGCTTCGTTGTCTTCTGGTTCCTCGTGTTCACTTCGTTCAGCTCGACGAAAGAGCAATATATGGAAATGTAGCAGACGTGTGCGACTTGCTCTGGATGGTAAGTTTCATTCTCCAATGTGTTTGCGATAAAACCTGTTATTGCGTAGAAAATGCAACTAAATTTTTGTGATGAATGATAAACATCGCTTTGAATATTGACCATATCCTAAAAACAAATTAATAGCACAAATTTCAACAGAATAAATAGATCTGCTTTAACGAATCAAATTGAAAAAGAATGCACACAGCTCTCTGAAACTGAGAGAGAATTTTCTAAAGTCAAATGACAACATTGGGGCTGAAATATTTAACAGCAGACGCTCGTACCCTTTAAAATCGGGGGGGGGGGATTATATTGACACTTAAATAATACACCCAGTTTATTAAAGAGTTTTGATACAGAAGTTACTATTTGTGTTTTATTAAATGAAAATGATTCTCAGCAGTTTTCTTGTCGTAGAAGTATGACAGAAGACTGTCATTGCAATACTGCATAAAGATGATTTGTGAGGAAGGCAAGATCTCAACAGAAGAAGAAAAAATACTGCCATTCCTTACCCGGGATTCGAACCCAGGTCCCTTTGCTCCAATGCGAATTAATTACGACTACAATGTTTCTGTTCTAGCTCCAACAACTATTTTAATACTGAACTATATATCGTTTAAATTCAGAATAATTTGCATATTTATGTTTCAGTCTCATTTTCTCACAGAAAGCTTTATGAGTCGCGAAGATCTTGGCATTGGCTTTCTCAATGGCGCAACACAAAAGATAAATTCCGTTTCGTGCTGCAGGAGACGAAACTGCCGATGTCTCTTTAAATGCTGTTGGGTTTCAACTCTTCATTAATGAACAATACTGGTCCCCAATATGTTCAGACTTTGCAAGTAAAGGATTCGGAGCAGAATAAGAGAAAAGTTGCTGTGGGGAACCTAACCCGACCCTTTGGCAGAGTAGACAACTCGAGAACGTTTTAAGTTGTATTAAAGCGAAAGAAACAGACAAAGACATTTACATTTCACTCTAATCTTGGCCAGCGCTTGAAGTTGGCCATAAGACGCTGGAAAGAAGATATTAAGTGTCAGTTCAATTTAATATTTGTTTACGGTTTGGGACATCTGCAATCAGACTTATTAGTAAAGGTGTAATAAATCTAAAATCTAGAAAAACGTTTAGCGTTAAATTACCTGCTTTTTAGTACTAGAGAACAGCCAGCTTTTCTAATTAGCTCTCAGATGGGAAAGCAGAAGATTCAAAAGCATTTATGATTTCCTGTTAGATAATATCTCTGCAATTCATAAGTTCTGACTTTACAGTCTTGGGCAGCATAACTGCAGCTGTTTGCATGGCAGCGAATCGGGATGATCTGTATAGGGCTTAAATCATATCAACGCAAGGCAGTACAATATTAAATGGAGACCTAAGCCTCATTTCCATTTACTTCATCTCACATCATTACATCGCAACCAATTACCATAAAACATCTGTTGGCTTCCTCCTTTCGTAGCAATGGGGATTCTAACATGGAAGCCATGGACTTTCTAACAAAGCTAATACCGCATCCTTAACTTCACATACAGTAATCAACATTTCCAATAACAAAATGAAGCTTTCATCTTTTGTAAATGTATTAGTCGAATAAATTTTTGTAAAAATATTAGTCGAGGCTCTTTTTTACCATATTCATTTTTCAACTAACTTAGTACAATGTATTTTCGTTAAAAAAATTATAGCGTAGTTTTTATATGACAGTACAGCTTCTTTAACGTTTGCTCTTTAAAATAGAGCGATCTTTTTCCAGATGAACGACTCTACAGAAAGCAATGTCGAGCATGATTCCAGTTCTAACGATAAATGAATATTCTTTATTGATGAACTCCCTTTGCAAACCAACGTTGTTGGAGCTTTTTATTTATTCGAATGTCAACTCTAGAGCAAGCCATAAAAACCTTCCAGCGGGAAAAGTATCGCTTTCTTAAATCACTAACGACGACTTTTAAAGAATGCATTTCAGATTTCTTTCCAAGGTTTATTAACAAAAGAATGTCATTTTAATATTGAATCTGCTTACTTTGAAATATTTCAAAAGCAATAAAAATTTAATGGACGACTGATTAGAGAGTCGGCAGGATTCACGTGGGCTGTGGGTGCAGCTTGGATTGTTTTACCTCTAAGCTGCACTTTTTTGCACACAATGGGCTAAATGGCCAGGTCACAAGGACCCCGAAGGCTCAGAAAGGATTGTGGAAGCGGACCCATTGGAACAGCTGTTGGGAGACAGATGGTAGCCTCCCGTCAAGGCCATTCAGCGTGTTCTTTAACATGGACAGGGTATTGCTCTCCCGCACACGGTGCCACGGTTTAACGTCCCATCCGACGGACGGTGGCCTTTTCAAGCCCATCGGTGTCCCCTACTGACCGTGGGCAGTGCGAGGAGTTTTGAGGAGATAAATCTCAACGCTGACCCAGCTGGGACTCGAACCTGGGAACTGTAGATTACGAGCCTGGCATGCTACCGACTGAGCCACCTCCGACCCTGTGGGAGCAGAAAAAATATTTTAGAGTTTAAAATTCACTTTTTTTTACGTTTCGATATAGATTGTATTTATATATATAAAATTCCAAGAAATGGGAGTGGGGAATTCTCTTTTGATGTTTGAAGATGTCATGGACATGAGTGTTATATTAATAATTGATTTCAATAAAAATGAAGTCAAAATTCAGATTTAGGTTTTAATGAACAAAATTCAACGTTTACTATTTGATAGGCAATTTATTACTGTATAGATAATACTTAACGGTAACTATATTCCATGACAGCCTTACAGTTCACCTTTTCTGTTTATCATGGCCAACAACAGTTGACCAGTTATTTTTTTCAGATTCATTAAAATACTTTTAAACTTTTCGATCAGTGATTCATTCTCATAATTTTTTTCAATAATTTTAAAGTAGTGTAAAATCCTGCTTTGGAACCACTTTTATAAAAGGATACGAGATCATATATTTTTTTCTATAACGCTAATTTGTAGGTATGATCTGCGATATCATGTTCTTACAGATAGACATACCGCCAGTGAAAAGACCCCTTTCAAGATCATTTAGAATCTTTCACGCGATATTGCTTTCGTAGGGTGGGCTCCTAAAGCTTCTTAAGATCTTTCCTCTTTTCTGATTGATGGAGGGTCGTTGGCCAGAAGAGAAAATGATCGTAAGTTGGGTTGTTTTACCTCTGAGCGGCACTTTTTTGCACACCATGGGCTAAATGGCCAGGTCACATGGACCCCGAAGGCTCAGAGAAGGTTGGGGGAGGGGACCCACTGGAACAGCTGTTGGGAGACAGATGGTAGCCTCCCGTCAAGGCCATCCAGCGTGTTCTTTAACGTGCACAGGGTATGGCTCTCCCGCACACGGGGCCACGGCTTAACGTCCCATCCGACGGACAGCGGCCTTTCCAAGCCCATCGGTGTCCCCTACTGACCGTGGGAAGGGCGGGGAATTTTGCGGAGATAAGTCTCAACGCTGACCCAGCTGGGACTCGAACCTGGGAACTACAGATTACGAGCCTGGCGCGCTACCGACTGAGTAACCCCCGCCCACGTAAGTTGGGAGTCCAACCTCGGAACCATAGCTACGAGCTTGTTGCGTACTGACTTGAAGCGCTCTGCGAACATTACGATATAAAGTTATGTTATCACCATCCTATTAACATTGTTATTAATAGGATGCGAAATTCGTATCCATACTTCCAACATAACTGTTATTCGGGCCAATATCTAGTCAACTCAACTTTTTGAAAAGAACAATGCATTCAGATGATTTAGTCATGTTGATAGAAAGTACATGTGATACGAAGCTTAGGGAGAGTTTATACATCAGTGCGAAAGAACGTTTCTTACTAACACCTTTCAGTGTTGCTGAGATCAAGAAAGGAAATCTTTTGTAGGGTGTTACCGAATTTTTCGTGATGTTCGAAGGAGAACTTTTCGAATGATAAGAAACCGACAGCGGAAGTAAATGCGTTTAATTCTCTTTCATATGAAAGGAACAGGGCAGAGAAAATTGGAATAAATTTTATTCGGACAAAGCGAAACCATTTTACCTTTTCTTTATCGCGATCTAAAAGTTGATTCAGGAGCAAATTCTAACTGCAGATGCGAAGGTGTTGGAAAAACGCATCCTTAACGACACCCTTCCGTTGCGTTACTGATCCGGGTCATACAGTAGAATAAAACTTCGTGTTTATTCATCGGCCACCTAAAAATTGATTTACTTAAAAAAAGCAAATTTCTCTAGATGTGGAGACAGCCACGCTTTGCATCAGGAATGGCTTCATCCTCGCTTCGTCATGGCTACGAGGAGACGATTGTCTCCTCTTGCTGCTCTCTTCCTCTCTCTCTGCAGCATCCGAGGTGGCTGTCGCTTGCGGGAAGAAGAAGGAAAGGTCGTTAATGCAAAAATGTTTGCCAGAATTTTTATGGTCTTATGAACACGAGAAAAGAGAGCGATTACTTTTCGTTGATCAGCATTTGCAGTGAAATGGTCCTCAGAAGAAGGAGATGACAGACAACGAGGCTATCCTGATGGCCGACTGCCAGGTACTCAGAAGGACTGACATGTATCACTAGCGAGGAGAGGGAGATGGAAACGCGCAGAGCATCGTCCTTTCTTTTGGGTTTGAATCGCGTCTGAAGTGTGGAGAAATTTGATCAAAGATTTGAAATTAAAACCCGGTTAAAAAAAATCCGCTTGCAGAAAAATATTTCCAAAGGGTGAATAATAATGCTAGTAGTACTTAACCGCGTTTTACCATTTAAGAACTAAAAAAAAATTATTTTCATTTGTCAAACTAATATTCTCAGGAATAAAACACAAACGTCAGTTTAATTGTTTAATTTACGTAAGCAGGGTCGGACCAAGGAGGTATGGAGAAAGCAGCCTGTCGCTTTGGAGAATTTGGATGACTAGAATGGAGACTAAACAACTAAAAACTACAAAACAGAGAGAGAAAAAAAATAACGCATCGGTTTCTTCGTCGAGAATAATTTCTGATAAAAAACTATTCCACGTTCTGGTCCATTTCCCTCTTTAAACCCCTCAAGTGCTCTCCCCCCTCCATTCTTGTTCCTTATTCCATTCTGCGCACGCGCCTGCACTCTCGTGGGGGAGGAAACTTTGCCTCATTGCATAATGCAATAATTGAGATCAAAGGCAGAAACTTTCTTAATCACGTGCAAAAGCGTAACTGGCATTTCTTCTAAAGCATTTTCACCGGAGAACCGAAGTGGTGTTGGTTTGGTTCGAAAAACAAATATTCTTTAACCCTTTGAAGCATAGTGGTTCCACACAGAAACTACTTACTTAAATTTTTATTTCTATACACAGACTGGTTTTACAGCGAAACCACACTTCCTACATGGGTTACAAAAATTAAAAACAACAAAAGTTAAAATAAATATTTTTTTTGCAAAAAGGAAGTATACTCCATCATTTTTCTACACATAAAGACGGCCCATACCAAATGTCATTAAAATCGGAAATAAAATCGAAATTCGTGCTTCAAAAGGTTAAAGTTACCGAAAAACAGGGGAAGGAAAATAGCACATGAAAATTATCTTGAATGTTCCTGAAGGATTTTTTTATTGTGTGAGTCTTTCAGCAGTATATTCTAGTTTTATTTTCTTAATTAAGCAACACTTGTTTAAATCCAGAAACATCTTTTCCAGTAAGAACTGAAAATATGACGGAGATTTTTTCTCTTGTCTCTTTTATCAAGATGAGTCTTCCACTTATCTTTTACTTACCTTTTCCTTTTTATTATGTTATCTCTTTCTTTTCGGTGCCTTTGGTTGACTTGTTATCGGCTGCTGTTTTACGAACAGCAGCCGATAAACGAAAAACTACTTCAAAAAATATTGTTACGACAGATGAACGTGCTGCAATGAATTTATGATAAACATTCCATGAACTAAATAACTACTTAACTTCCATGAACTTTCCATGAACTAAATAACTACGTATGCTTCTGAGTGAGAATTACGTAACCAACGAATTGGAATATAGAACCGATCTGAAAAATAAGAAAGAATTGTTATGTTGGAGTTATTGATATGTGAAAGAAGGACATAGTTAGTCTCAGTATATATATGATAAGTGTTTAAAAAAAGAGTTCGAAAGGAAAAGAAAAATTTATCGTCTTATGCGTTTATGTAACGTCTGAAAAGACGTTGAGTTTCTGAGAAACTAGTACACTTAGTCGCAGTTTTGGAGTACTTGAGGACTAAAACCTACCAAGGAAGTCATTTAGTGTATAGTTATTTAGTTCGTTTAGGAATTGGTAAGGATATTCTCGTCAGATTGAATATTTATTTATCAGCAGGATTTTATTGTTCATTAAATGACTTTAGCCTTGTTTTGTGATTTGGGTGTGAATAGAATTGAGATAACGGATTCTTCTGAAAGTTTATCTTTCTATTGTTATAGGTTGGGTTGGGTTGTTTTAGCTCTGAGCGGCACTTTTTTGCACACCATGGGCTAAATGGCCAGGTCACATGGACCCCGAAGGCTCAGAGAAGGTTGGGGGAGGGGACCCACTGGAACAGCTGTTGGGAGACAGATGGTAGCCTCCCGTCAAGGCCATCCAGCGTGTTCTTTAACGTGCACAGGGTATGGCTCTCCCGCACACGGAGCCACGGCTTAACGTCCCATCCGACAGACGGCGGCCTTTCCAAGCCCATCGGTGTCCCCTACTGACCGTGGGCAGGGCGGGGAAGTATTGTTATAGAGTGCCGGTTGACTTAGTTTGTATAAATAATTTCATCAATGCTTTTGTAATCAATTGCATTGTTTTGCAATTAATATTGTAAAATATTTACTTGAACTCACGTTCAGTACTCATCCATTTAAATTGCAACAATATATAATATATATTGGAGGTTCTGTGTGGCTGATAAAAGAATGAATCCACTTGTAACTAACAGGTCGATGAACAGATTCAGTCTTTTTGGCTTCAGAACTAACTTTATAAAGAAAGCTGTACCTGATAAATCTTTCCTATATTGCGATTGATTACAGATTATTTTGTTTGCTACAGGAAGCAAACTTAAAAAAAAAATAAGTTTAAGAAGTGTTTGCTCTAGTTAGGATTTTAAACACTCGCCCACAGAAATCTTTTGGGATTTTCGTCTGCAAAAGATCTGCTTTCGCCACGCAGAAGTGTCGCTACTAACTATTATTTAGAAAGTGAAGTCCAAACGAAAGATCAATAAACTTTTACCCAAATGGGGACCAGAGAGGTCACTTACGTGGGAAAGAAAGATAAGAAAAGAGTCGATCGGAGTATTTCTTAAAGGAACATGATTAATGATCGAAAATTCAAAAAGTTTACCAGAGATGTTGCGTAAGAGTTTCAAACGGAAATAAAGCAAAACCAAAAGAGTAGGGAGTGCAACTAACTAAATGCCTGGTTGATGCGATTCCATCGAAATCATTGAATGATTGAGGCGAACTTTGATCTTGAGAAGAAATCTAAGAAAAGGAAAATGACAGGTGAGGTAGACACGTTGGAAATGTTCATAAGCAAAAAATAATAGATTCGTTACTCTCATGATTTACAGAGATTATTAACTCAGCAGTATTGGCATTCGTGAATTATTTTCGACATTCTCTAATATATTAGCTGCAGCCAACTAATATTTTAATCAAATTAATATCAACTAATATTTGCTAGTATTAGATTTGAGCGTCTTCCTAATCTGCGATTTCCAAATTCATTACTAAGCCAGAGCCAAAGCATTAGGATGAAGATAATCCATCGTGGAATTAGAGATATTCATTATTCTGACCTGGCACAGGGGTAAGCCAACATGATTATTGAGCCAGTGGGTGAATGTCCTTGTCCCAATATTTGTTGTTTCTATGAGAAGATGGATAAAGCTCCTAGGTTAGTTCTGTTTATTAAGAATTAGAGATAAAAAAATAAATAAATACCCTCTCAAGCAGCTGCTTGCCACAGAGGTCTGACAGGAGCCTGTCAGTTTATGTGCCATAGTAGAAGGTCTGAGAGGATGACAGGACCTCAGCAGAAAAACGACATATACATCCATGCCTTACTCGGGGCTCGAACCCAGGTCCTTTGTATCAGTAGCCAAGCGCGCTAACCACTCGGCCATGGGACGGCTAAATTTCTGTTAAAGGAGATGGTGGAACATCCACGTCAGAAAGTAATAAAATATTCATTTTTTTAAACTCTGTAAGACTTATAGTTTATGGTAGAATAGCAAATTCCTTACACTGCTTGTGGTGGAAGCGATATCTTAAACAGGTAATATATTAAGATTAATGAATTCGGTTAGAAAAGAATTAATTATTGTTGTTTTCAATATAACTGTTGGATTGAATTTGACGATTGGAATTTCTCTTTAAGAAGATTCAATTAAAATCGAGGGATTAAAGATATGAAAATGCAAGATCGAAATTCTGCAAAATATATTAAGTTTCAATTAGTCAAACTATTTGGTTTCAATTTAATTTATGATGCTTCATTAATTTAGATTTTCGATCGATAATTTCCAAGATCACTGTTTCATGAAAGGAGGAAATGCCAAAAGTAAAGATTTAAAACTTTCCCATTATGGGGCGGATATCACACCAGAGAAGTGCTGATTAGAATTCAAATTCGTGCTGATGTGCTGAACTGCTTTCATTCTTTTTTCCTCCTTCATTTATCACTAGACCACTTAATAAAAAAAACAATAAATTTTGACAAAGTCTTAAAATATATGATACTAATCTTCATCCTGCTCATCATCAGAAATTGAAACAAGCACAACCATCAGACGTTCAGTTAATCTTTAAGATTGTCGTATCAATGTTTGCTTTCCACAAGTATTGCCCTATATTTTTATCTTGTTTTTCTTTCAACGTACGGGGACTGTTCAATAACTGAGATCCAATGGCGTTTAGTGCAGAGAATAGGTGATGTGAAAGCAGCCACAATCACTTGAATCTCCCGACTAGAGGACGTTGCCGCTGCTATGTAGAGGCTTTCAGGAACGACTTGATAAGGATAGGTGTCGGTTGAAGATGGCAACCTGCCGAGAAACATGGTCTCGTGAGAAGGGTTGCGTTGTGTTACCTCTGAGCGGCACTTTTTTGCACACAGTGGACTAAATGACAGGTCAAAAGGACCCCGAGGGCTCGGAGAGGGTTAGGTGAGGGACTCACTGAACATCTCTTCGGAGACAGATGGTAGCCTCCAGCGTTCTTTAACGTGCGTAGGGTATGTATGGCTCTCCCACGGGGGGGGGGGGGGGGGGCTCAGTCGGTAGCGCGCCAGGCTCGTAATCTGTAGTTCCCAGGTCAAGTCCCAGCTGGGTCAGCGTTGAGATTTATCTCCGCAAAATTCCCCGCCCTGCCCAGGTTCAGTAGGGGACACCGATGTGCTTGGAAAGGCCGCCGTCCGTCGGATGGGACGTTAAGCCGTGGCCCCGTGTGCGGGAGAGCCATACCCTGTGCACGTTAAAGAACACGCTGGATAGCCTTGACGGGAGGCTACCATCTGTCTCCCAACAGCTGTTCCAGTGGGTCCCCTCCCCCAACCTTCTCTGAGCCTTCGGGGTCCATGTGACCTGGCCATTTAGCCCATGGTGTGCAAAAAAGCGCCGCTCAGAGGTAAAACAACCCAACTCAACTCTCCCACGGGGACCAAGGTTCAACGCTCCATCCGACGGACGGCGGCCTTTCCAAGCCCATCAGTGTTCCCTACTAACCGAGGGCAGGGCAGGGAGTTTTGCGGAGATAAATCGCAACGTTGGCTAGGCACGACTCGAATCTGCGAACTGCAGATTACGAGTCTCGTGAGGAGGTTTGTGCATTCTTAACGTTTCTTTTGGGCACGAGGCACGGTGTAGGAGATTCTTTCTCTCTCGCAGTCGCCGATTCATCGCCCACTACAAGAGATCTATCCGGAAGAGACATTCTATCTTGCTCGCAAAGGAAGGGATTATTTTCCATGATCACTTACCCCGTGCAGTAACGTATTTGTCATTTAGTCTTAACCTTTTCAGTACAGCTATTGATGAAACTGGTAACAGGGTATAATTGGCTATAAACAGAGAAAAATTAAAGTGATAAACATTGGTCAGGTACTTCAATTTTTTTGAATGGTTGTGCTCTTGTGCAACTTTACAGGTTATCTCGGGAGTTTTATAATCTATGAGAAGCGGAATGACACAAAAAACAATCTTCAAAAACTCTTCTGATACCACTGATTGGTATTTCGCATCACTCGATATTGGCTCACTAAAAGCTTTCACGTCGACTTATAGAACAGAAAACGTTTTTCTAGAAACATCGACGCTCTAATAGTGATAAAAAAAGTCGAAATTTCGATTGTTTCTGTCTTTTTTTCCTCAGTTGTATGCCGACTTTGCGAAATTTACGAATTTTAGGAACAATTTCCTTCTCTCATTTTTACTCTGAGGATGTGCCATAAAAATAGATTCCTGAAGGTTTTTCTTTTGGGGGAGGGTGTCAGAAGAGAAAAATTATTTTTTCCTTTTCACTCTTTGAATCCCATACTGGCAACAGCTACAACCTCTCTAGCTGTCATATCCTATTGAGGCTAAATTTCTCTTCCGAGGAGGGTCGAGTTAAAGTCTGAGAATAATAAACCCCGACAGTCGAAGAATATAACGAGATTATGCCTTGCAAAACGATAAGAGGAGATTCCAGGAGATGGTTTCTACATCGCTGACTTTCGTCGAGAGACAGAATATCGCAGTGGCATAGAAACGGGATTTGATTCCATTCCCTGCCCTGACTTTCGAAAAATAACAGTATTTATATAAAAACTGAGATCCGTAATTGTATACAAAGAAACTATAACTTTGGGTAACATTTAACACGGAAGTTTAAAACAAAGTTATTATTTTTTTAATGCCCAAAAATAGTGGACATTGTTTCATGAATCTTCACTACATCTTACCTGAAATATTCTTACAGAATGAAAACAAGTCCTTCATTTCATCCATGTCATGGATATTTGTTATCTTGCTGCTCTCATGACTCTAAGTGGCTTTTCAGATAATTGAAATATCACCAGCACTATAAAAACATATACTCTCAATAACAATATACTCTTTATTAAATGCTTTTGTGTCATCATTTTAATAAGATTACATAAAGTAATAAAGGGCTTAAAGTCATGTTTTAACTAGGGCTCTCTTTTCGATCGCTATACCAAAAGACACAAATCCTCCATAACAGCACCGATGGGCTTGGAAACGTCGTCCATCGGATCGAATGTTAAGCCATGGTTATGAGTACAGGTGATCTGTGTTTTGTGCGCGCTAAAGAACACTCTGGATGACCTCCACGGGAAGCTCCCATCTGTCTCTTAACAGCTGTCCATTGGGTGCCCATCCTCGTATCCAGGACTGAGTCTGGGGATACTTCTGACTTGGCCATTCTTGTCAGCAAAAGTTTCGTTAAGAGTGAAAAAAATTCAAACCCAACATAGGAGCAGAATTCGTCAAGTTGAAAAACTGAAAAGAATCTTGAAATGAATAAATTAAGATGAAGAGTGGGACAAAGTCAGGTTGGGAGAGCAAAGGACAAAGTCTTCGGAAATCTTCTCATCCGAAATATCCACCATTTACACAGATCTGAATTTCAACCAAGGAGAATCTGATCTATTCTGATTCTCTACGCTTACGACGCTCAAAGGAAAACGCAGATGACCCAATCGCAGTTCCAACTTCTGTCCTACGCCCCTCTCTCTACTTTGACTATATCGTTCAGCAGAAATTTAATTCCTCACAATGCTTCCGAGTTGGGTTGTTTTACCTCTGAGCGGCACTTTTTTGCACACCATGGGCTAAATGGCCAGGTCACATGGACCCCGAAGGTTCAGAGAAGGTTGGAGGAGGGGACCCACTGGAACAGCTGTTGGGAGACAGATGGTAACCTCCCGTCAAGGCCATCCAGCGTGTTCTTTAACGTGCACAGGGTATGGCTCTCCCGCACACGGGGCCACGGCTTAACGTCCCATCCGACGGACGGCGGCCTTTCCAAGCCCATCGGTGTCCCCTACTGACCGTGGGCAGGGCGGGGAGTTTTTGCGGAGATAAATCTCAACGCTGACCCAGCTGGGACTCGAACCTGGGAACTACAGATTACGAGCCTGGCGCGCTACCGACTGAGCCACCCCGCCCCCACAATGCTTCTGAAGTTAACAGGATTTGTTGCATCTTAATGGCATCTTTTGTTTCGAATTCGTTTGTTCAGTTTTGCCAGCATTATCACATGCTCTCGAAGCCATACAGAAAGCACGTTTACATACTTTAAGGAAGTCGAGAAACCGAGAGCGCTTTTGTATCATCGTTGCTATTAGGTAGCAGATGGACGCTGCTCATCAAAGTCATCCAGAATGTTCTTTAACGTGCATAGGTGAATGATTCTTTTAGACACTGAGCCACGACTGAACTTTTCATACGGTGGAAGACGGTCTTTGCTTGCCCATCGGTGTTTCCTTTATCATTGAGGGCAGAATGGAATTATCGGAGAAAAATATCAATGCTGGCAGAGTTGAGACCCGAACCGCGGAAGTGCAGATTATGAGTCTGAAGTGCTATCCTCTGAGCCCATTCTTACTTCACATTAAAATATAGGAAGATAGATTTAAAAAAATACTCTTACACTCATAACTAATAGATAATATTGAGCTTTATTAAGGTTAATCTTTCGTCTTAGAAACAAAAAGGTAGATTTTTGAAAGTCAGGCAATATTTGTATATAAATCATATATAGAGAGTGTGTATTTCACATTCTTGAAGATTATTAGGAAACAAAATGAAACGAGAGATGCGATTATACGGAGAAACTTTTAACCCAGAGATGAGTGATGATACCTGGGATTTGTGGTCATGGCGGAAGGACGCAAGAGAAAAAAAAACCTCTCTTTTCAGTCGGAAACTCTTTTTCTAAAGCTTTTCCTTCGGTCGTCAGCTGTTCGATCATGCTCGAGGAGGATTCCATTACCCGACTCACAAAGAAGAATGATGCTCGAGAAGTCAGGTGCACGTCAGCAACGTGCTCCTTCACGTGCGTCTGATACTGTCTGCACGAGGGATGTATCGGCGACCTGATTTCGAGAACGAGAGATGATTCATTTTTCCTCTGATTTAAACTAAAAGCAGTTGAAAATGGAATTCCTGTTTTCTCCTCTTCACTTATCGTTTATAATTGGATATTTTTTTCTTTAGCTCAGAGGAATAAATATCTAGAAAAAATATTAAAAAAGCTAACTTTCGTCCCCCACTAGATATTCAGAAGATATAAGTCTTGCCACGACGAATGTTTTTTCTGATGTTTAATTTATCTAGACTTGAAAGATAAAATATTGAAATGATAGAAATGTGTATCGAGAAAAATGGTGTAAAAAATTTCGTCTCTTGAAGAAAGAAACGAAGGAATGTTACATAAGGAGGAGGACTATCACGAGGACGAGGTTTATGGAAAGAAAACATGGTATGCTTAATAATGAAAAGTTATTTCTTCAAATGATCCCAGCAGAAGATATGAGAAATCAATGCCATGCACCATTTCAGAGAGGAGCGGAACAATCCCCACCGAACCCCCCCCCCTCTTACAGTTCATGGGGGAGGGAGGAGCCACTCGTTAAAGCGCGTGGTAGCATTGATGAAATAAAGGTATTTTGGAGGGGTGGGGCAGGTGCATTGACTTCTTCTGTTTGCTCATTACTTTCAGAAACATAAGAAGGTAATTTCAGACGATGAGCATGTTAGCAGTGTGCTTTGAGTCTACTGCCATTGTCGGAGTGGGGAAATTTAGACCTTGGCAATCAATGTGCCACGTGCACATCATAGCTACATTTCTTCTCCTTGTTAGGAATGAATAACAGATTTCATTCGTTCTCTTTTGGAATATGGCTACTTGATCGCTGTATCGGGTTCATTAATGACTTTTCAATAGGATGTAGCTCCCAATGGCTGCAGAATGCAAAACGTTCTCAACAATAAGTACAGTAACAATTTATTCAACACATTTATTGTTGTGACGAAACTTGCTACGTATTTCGAACCGCGGAAGAAATTACAACAAAGAACTTTGAAAGAGACGGGAAACGCCTTCCCGATACTCATTGATGTCGGATGTTGAGTTACATTCCTTTCAACTGTTTTTAAATACTATCATCCAACTGCTTTCCATTTTTAGCGGGATTCAGAACATGACATCCACACTTTATTCTGGTTTTGGCAGAAGCATTATAAAATGTGCCATGTTTGTCTACTGCACTACACTGGACTTTGGCGATAGTAAATCTTAACTGAACAAAAAGTTTTCATATTCCCAATGGAAAATTTCAATTAATTCTGATCTCATTGGTCGAACCGAAGAATTGACAATATTGATGGATGCGTTGTTAATCAATGGATGGATTTTGCAAATGATGCCTATAGTGGGAAAGACTGCTGAGTTTCATTGAAGAAAATAATTCGAATTATTATCGATTTATTATTCTAATTCATTTAATTTATGCTGAAACAGAAAGCCCTTCAAGAGTTGCAGAATTCCAAGATAATGTCAGTGGTTCTGTAAAGTGCCTTTGTCTCCATTTTTCAACAACATTTCCAAATTTACGTATACTTTAACCAGTAAAAGCCATGGAGCATCAATGTCGCCTGGAAAAAATACACCTGTTAATCTCGTTATTCGAATTGTGGAGTTGCAAAGCATGTTTGTGAGCTTGGGTGCAGAGGATGCAGAGAAGTTCCTTAGTTCAGTTGGGGATTGGCTAAGTTGTCAGAGAGCCACCAAGCTTGCGATCTGATGTTCTAAGGTTCGAAGTTTGCCTTCAGATTTTCTTCGCAAATCTCCACTCTGTATTCGATGAGAGAGGAGACATCGATGGTCTTTAAAAGAATGCAGTCTGTCGAAGGAGACGTTAAGGCGTGGTCTCATGTATAGGAATATAGCTGTGAAGTTAATGGATAAGTTAGAGGACATTGGGCGATAGCCTCCATCTGTTTTCTTACACTGAGGGAAGTTTCCCATCTGTCTTCTTACACTGAGGGAAATTTCCCATCTGTCTGCTTACATTGAGGGGAAGCTTCCCATCTGTCTTCTTACATTGAGGGGAAGCTTCCATCTGTATGCTTACGTTGAGGGAAGGCTTCCATCTGTCTTCTTAAAATGAGGGAAGACTTCCATCTGTCTTTTTAAAATGAGGTAAGGCTTCCATCTGTCTTCTTAAAATGAGGTAAGGCTTCCATCTGTCTTCTTACATTGAGGTAAGGCTTCCATCTGTCTTCTTACATTGAGGTAAGGCTTCCATCTGTCTTCTTACATTGAGGTAAGGCTTCCATCTGTCTTCTTACATTGAGGTAAGGCTTCCATCTGTCTTCTTACATTGAGGGGAAGCTTCCCATCTGTCTTCTTACATTGAGGGGAAGCTTCAATCTGTCTGCTTACGTTGAGGGAAGACTTCCATCTGTCTTCTTAAAATGAGGGAAGGCTTCCATCTGTCTTCTTAAAACGAGACAAGGCTTCCATCTCTTCTTACATTGAGGTAAGGCTTCCATCTGTCTTCTTACATTGAGGTAAGGTTTCCATCTGTCTTCTTACATTGAGGAAAGGCTTCCATCTGTCTTCTTACATTGAGGTAAGGCTTCCATATGTCTTCTTACATTGAGGTAAGGCTTCCATCTGTCTTCTTAAAATGAGGTAAGGCTTCCATCTGTCTTCTTACAATGAGGTAACGCTTCCATCTGTCTTCTTACAATGAGGTAACGCTTCCATCTGTCTTCTTACATTGAGGGGAAGCTTCCCATCTGTCTTCTTACATTGAGGGGAAGCTTCCATCTGTCTGTTTACGTTGAGGGAAGGCTTCCATTTGTCTTCTTAAAATGAGGGAAGACTTCCATCTGTCTTCTTAAAATGAGGTAAGGCTTCCATCTGTCTTCTTACATTGAGGTAAGGCTTCCATCCGTCTTCTTATATTGAGGTAAGGTTTCCATCTGTCTTCTTACATTGAGGTAAGGCTTCCATCTGTCTACTGACATTGAGGTAAGGCTTCCATCTGTCTTCTTACATTGAGGTAAGACTTCCATCTGTCTTCATACATTGAGGTAAGGCTTCCATCTGTCTTCTTACATTGAGGGAAGGCTCCCATCTGTCTTCTTACACTGAGGTAAGGCTTCCGTCTGTCTTCTTACATTGAGGTAAGGCTTCCGTCTGTCTTCTTACATTGAGGGGAAGCTTCCATGTGTCTGCTTACGTTGAGGGAAGGCTTCCATCTGTCTTCTTAAAATGAGGGAAGACCTCCATCTGTCTTCTTAAAATGAAAGAAGGCTTCCATCTGTCTTCTTAAAAAAGAGGTAAGGCTTCCATCTGTCATCTTACATTGAGGTAAGGCTTCCATCCATCTTCTTACATTGAGGTAAGGCTTCCATCCGTCTTCTTACATTGAGGTGAGGCTTCCATCTGTCTTCTTACATTGAGGTGAGGCTTCCATCTGTCTTCTTACATTGAGGTGAGGCTTCCATCTGTCTTCTTACATTGAGGTAAGGCTTCCACCTGTCTTCTTACATTGAGATAAGGCTTCCATCTGTCTTCTTACATTGAGGTAAGGCTTCCATCCGGCTTCTTACATTGAGGTAAGGCTTCCATCTGTCTTCTTACATTGAGGTAAGGCTTCCATCTGTCTTCTTACATTGAGGTAAGGCTTCCCTCTGTCTTCTTACATTGATGTAAGGTTTCCATCTGTCTTCTTACATTGAGGTAAGGGTTTCATCTGTCTTCTTACATTGAGGTAAGGTTTCCATCTGTTTTCTTACATTGAGGTAAGGCTTCCATCTGTCTTCTTACATTGAGGTAAGGCTTCCATCTGTCTTCTTACATTGAGGTAAGGCTTCCATCTGTCTTCTTACATTGAGGGGAAGCTTCCCATCTGTCTTCTTACATTGAGGGGAAGCTTCCATCTGTCTGCTTACGTTGAGGGAAGGCTTCCATCCGTCTTCTTAAAATGAGGCAAGGCTTCCATCCGTCTTCTTACATTGAGGTAAGGCTTCCATCCGTTTTCTTACATTGAGGTAAGGTTTCCATCTGTCTTTTTACATTGAGGTAAGGCTTCCATCCGTTTTCTTACATTGAGGTAAGGTTTCCATCTGTCTTTTTACATTGAGGTAAGGCTTTCATCTGTCTTCTTACATTGAGGTAAGGCTTCCATCTCTCTTCTTAAAATGAGGCAAGACTTCCATCTGTCTTCATATATTGAGGTAAGGCTTCCATCTGTCTTCTTACATTGAGGTAAGGCTTCCATCTGTCTTCTTACATTGAGGGAAGGCTTCCATCTGTCTTCTTACATTGAGGGGAAGCTTCCATCTGCCAGGCTACGTTCAGGGGAGGCCTCCATATGTCTTCTTACATTGAGGTAAGGCTTCCATCTGTCTTCTTACATTGTGGTAAGGCTTCCATCTGTCTTCTTGAGGAGTCCTCTGAGCTCTTGGGGTAGTTGATTTATCAACTTAGCCCAATGTGTGCAAAAAAGAGTAGTATTCAGAGGTAATTAATGAATTAACCTTAGCTATATGGAAAATTTTCTTAATTCTAAACTTTTCCTTCAAGAATAATAAATATTAAATTGTCTTCAAACACAATAATTATCTACAATAAATATTTACAGTAAGAAAATAATATTTACAGTAAATGTCTATTTACAGTTTGCAGTTTTGTTATACACTGCTTGGCACAAAAATTAGAAACTAAATGCGTTTTACCAAAATTGAGCTGCACAATACAGATATTAAAAGGAGTGAACGCTCTTCTCTTGGCCCTATCATTAGATTACAGAATCATAGTAAATGCTTTATAGGCGTTCCAATCACTTAGAGATAGTTCAACTGTGAAAAACCCTTTACGTGACACTGTCGCGATAATGATATCGGTCTTGTACAGCGGTCGTAACTCTAGCTCTTCCTCAGTTAAACCTTCGAGACACGTAATCCGCGCTAAGAAATTGATTCCACAGTCTATGGACCACAGAGGGACTTACATTCAGCCATCGTGCCACGTCTGACTGACTTTGGCCTGCTTCGAGCCGGCCAATAGTTCTCCACCGCAGTTCATTTGGCAAATGATGTTTCGAGGTCATTCCTACAAAATAAAAAAATAAATAAATAAATGCCCTCTCAAGCAGCTGCTTGCCACAGAGGTCTGACAGGAGTCTGTCAGTTTATATGCCACAGTAGAAGGTCTGAGTTGGGTTGGGTTGTTTTACCTCTGAGCGGCACTTTTTTGCACACCATGGGCTAAATGGCCAGGTCACATGGACCCGGAAGGCTCAGAGAAGGTTGGGGGAGGGGACCCACTGGAACAGCTGTTGGGAGACAGATGGTAGCCTCCCGTCAAGGCCATCCAGCGTGTTCTTTAACGTGCACAGGGTATGGCTCTCCCGCACATGGGGCGACGGCTTAATGTCTCATCCGACGGACGGTGGCCTTTCCAAGCCAATCGGTGTCCCCTACTGACCGTGGGCAGGGCGGGGAATTTTGCGGAGATAAATCTCAACGCTGACCCAGCTGGGACTCGAACCTGGGAACTACAGATTACGAGCCTGGCGCGCTACCGACTGAGCCACCCCCGCCCCAGAAGGTCTGAGAGGATGGCAGGACCTCAGCAGAAAAACGACACTACATTCATGCTTTACCCGGGGCTCGAATCCAGGTCTCTTAGATCAGTAGCCAATCACGTTATTACTCACATTTACAACACGAAATAACGATCCACTCCAAAACACCTGTTTTAATGCCGCTATCCGATTACGTAAATTGACGCAACTTAGACTAATTTGCATACAATATGTTCACTCGACGTTACGTTGCTGGTTACATGGACAAGTTAGGTGAGGATCACGCAAATTTTTGGCGAATTATCGCGATTGTTCTCATTTTTCCTTAATTTATGGAAACCAGTGTATTAAGTAGCAATCAAGATTGAAAAGAGGGTATCAGGTCCTGAAATGGAAAAGAAATTAAAGGAGGAGGAGAAAGAATTGATCGATCCAGAAAAAATAACAAAAAAAAGGGGGTGGGGGGAAGAGACTGAATCGCCATTACAATATGGAAAATATATCTCCATTTTAGTGATCTTTAAAAAACTTCTGAAAAATGCAAGAAATATAAGCATGGTTTTATGATTTTTTTATTGGTATAGATTACGTGAAGTTACGTGTGTGATTTGACGTGAATGTGACGGTAAGTAAAAAAACAAAATCCCTGAAGCAATCAAAATTCTCAAAGGAGAGTGCCATGGCCTCACCCCCCCCCCCCCCCCACGCCCCTTCTTCCGGCATGTAGGATTAACGCTTCCCAACTCTAAATCTTAGCTGCTTACTAGGTAAGCTACATGGTTGTATATTAGTTATATAGGGAGGGGGAGATTATTTGAATAGACTATGAATCTTATGGTTTCGTGAATGTATTTTCAGTTAGGGAAAAATGGATTTCAGTAAGTTGAGATAGGAACCCAGAATATTCTTGTTGTCTATTAGATGCTCTTGGCGTAGAGCTAACTTTGGCTAATAAGTGCAATCAAGGCATCCGATTGACAGGAGAGCGATCACAATGGTCTTAAGCCTCATCTCGTAGCTAAGGTAGCAGACGACTTTCTTCACTTAGGATGTTAATTATATCACTCCAACGCAGCATTTTCGGTCAAAAGTCTTGTCGCTAAAGTTCAGAAGCTGTAGGTCGAAGAATTATCTGTAATTAATTGAACAACTGACCTTTCACTGGATGGGATAAGAATAACACACGTCATATCACGTGCTGTGCTCCCTGATCGAGATCTCCATTATTAGAGGAGATCGTCGTGCCACTGTACCTCTTTGGTGCAGCGGAGAATTCGTGTGCACTCTAGACATACTGAAGCCGTACACATCATCACCTCTCAGATGGCTCGATTTTGGAAGATTATCGGTCAGATGATAGAAACGGCAACAACCAGATCTCTGACGTCATTCCATTCTAAGCCACGAAATCTTTGAAGGACTCGATTGCCAACTTCCTCTCTCTTCATTTGGCTCTTAACCTCATCTACAAATGATTTGGACATAAAGCCAAAATCCAACTATCTACCCTTAGCTATGGGGCGGGGATGGCTCAGTCGGTAGCGCGCCAGGCTCGTAATCTGCAGTTCCTAGGATTGCAGATTACGAGGTTGCATCGAGATTTATCTCCGAAAAACTTCCAGCTCTGTCCTCGGTCAGTAGGGAGACGCCAATGGGCTTGGAAAAACCTCCGTCCGTTGGATGAGACGTTAAGTCGTCGTTCCATGTAAAGGAGAGCCTGTGCATATTAGGGAACAGGCTGAATGACCTTGACGGGACCTGTCTCCTAACAGCCATCCAATGGTCCCCCTTTCCCAACCTTCTCTGAGTCCTCGGGACCCTTGTGACCTGGCCATTTAGACCATTGCGTGCAAAAAGAAAAGTGCCGCTCAGAGATAAAACAATCTAACCTTTTAGCTATTTTGTCGGTAGTCATCTAGGGCAGTGTCTCTCAACTCCTTTAGAGGACTAAAGAGTTTTAATACCCTTCATTTTTTAAAATGCTTTTCGAAAAGCTGTGCGAAAATAATTAATTTTCTCTCTCCCTAAATCTTATTTTCATGTTCGCAATGTATTTGCTTTATTTCTAGCAAACTCCGTAAGCATCACTTTCCAAATGGTTAATTGCTATATTCGTTTATATTCTACGAATTGAAAACCACTATTTATTTAAAAAAAAATCCCTAAACAAACTCGCAAATCAAATTTTAGGGCTAATCTTCTACTGACTGGTTCCCCCTCTCATTTATTCTCCCCTCACTGAAACGCACTTTTCGTCAAAAGTCCTGAAAGATTAACGAGGAGAGGTTTTATTTCAGATTTCGAATGCCTTCAGATAGAGTGTTTGATTCCAAACGATATCGTTGTTTATACCGACAGTTTCTTCGGCAGATGGTTGCTGCCATTTTTCGGCTGTCTTCACCCTGCTGACGAAGAATGGAATTAAAAAAAATTCTGACTCGAGAATCGACAACTAATCGCAATAAAAGGATCCGAATGCAATTTTCAGACTTCAAAATAGGAAGATGAGTTAAAAGCGCCACCAAGAGCAAAGCCCTCCATTTCTTTCTCCGCCGTCCCGAGACTTTAATCCCTTTTCGGTCAACACGAATGGGATGGCTGAGGTCTTTTTTCTTGCTCAGTTGTTTCTCTGTCGAGAACCTATTCATGAAAAACATTACGCTTCGTAACATCTGATACCAACAAAATGGGAAGTCTTATTTTCTCTTACCCAAGTCACCGAAATATTTCTTCAATAATTCCGAAGAAATCTTTCGATTCTTAATGCCGAATTTTATGTTACCGTTCTCTGCGATTGAGTGGCATAGTTTGTCAAGTTATTTTACAGTCTGGTCTGCAGCCCCATTTTTCTTTGTCTTTCGGATTTCGTCAGGGCTCCCATTTCCGTTAATGGCTTTTGAGGGCTTTCTCAGATAAAAGCTCCTGGAACGAGGCTTCATCTGTCGTATCTTCGGCCTCCGATAGAGAAACGATTTCGATTCATGTCACGAAAACAAATAAAAGCTGACGCCTCAGTTATTCCATGCTGTTATGGCCAACATTACTTTTAATTTCTTCGTCTTTGAGGAACACTTTCGACAACTCTTACTCCTTTTCAAATTTCGTTTTCTTTAATCTGGAAGTTCCTTGCCTCTTCAGTAAGGAAGAGATGACAGATGGATCGACAGGGTTGGCCTAATTTCTATATCCTCCAAGGAGATCTGATTTGATACCTGTCAGGCTAGAGGCCTTTTTAGATTTTTTTTTGTTCAGGCTGTGTATATTTATTTTGGATGTCGCCAAAATAGTCATATGCTACGGGGAGGCCCTCTGTCCCGACATCTGGAAAGTTAATTGCAGTAGCAGTGTACAGGGAACGGCTAGCGTCCGCTGACAAGTGACCCGGGTCCCTGAGGGCTAACGGACGCCCAGATGGTGAGTCATAGAAAAGAAAGGAAGAAAGGGTTTGGCAACGATGAGAGGAGAGAGCCGGTCGAGTTTCGGAAGGAGACGGACGAGAATTGTTAAAGCTGGGAAATGCCGACTGGTAATAGCGGCATTGGCTCTGTAAATACAGCTGAACAGGCATAGTAAGCTGGTGTTGTTGTAATCCATGTAATTGAGCATATGTCCTCGTCCAGCAAGTACGTTGGAAGGTTAAATAAATCTTTGTTATTTTTAAGTAAAGCCTGAAGTTGGACTAATTTATTGGGGAGGAGCCTCAGTATCGAGTCTCTGCAATTGTGAATAAACCGTTTGATTCTATCCGAAAGACTCTTTCACCCGTCGCGTATAGCGATCGAACCGAGGGACCGACAAACGAAGAGTTAACATCTCAAAGTGGCGCAGTCGACAGTACGCAACAGCGGTGAAAGTAGCGACGAAGGTGACGGAAGAGTTCCGACATCCATTGTGAGCTGACCAGAGGAAGGCTGATACTGCCAAGAGTGTCCTGCGGTGTGCTTCAGGCGATAGAATAGCTGTGAAGGTACCTGAAGAATCGTGCATCACGTTCGAACTGTGGAAAAAGCTGTGAAGGTACCTGAAGAATCGTGCATCACGTTCGAACTGTGGAAAAAGCTGTGAAGGTGACGGAAAAGTTCAACATCCACTGGGAGCTGACCGACGCAAGGCGATACTGCCAAGAGTGTTCTGGCTGTGTGCTTCAGGTGTCAGACTGACGAGGCGGTTCGTTCCTGTCATCGCATCGGAGGTAAGTATCCTCTTACTCTAGGGGCAAGTAGTTAGATACGGCAGAGGCCTGTACGAGCTAAAATGGAGCTTAGGAGCGGTCGCGATAGGGAAAGGGATGAGTTAAGGCGAGGCCTCATAGTCACAGAGAGGGATAGCGCGCAGGGTGGTTATTCAGGGAATGATCTGGGAGGCGAGGAGGTGACAATAGACAGAGAGTCTGATGCTGCGATAGACATGAGAGGGTTGAGGGATTATGACAATGACAACGATACGGATATGCTGCAGAGCGGGACCAGAAAGCAGAGAGCTAAAGAAAGGATTGGATATGATTTTGAATTAGAGAGGATGAGGTTAGAGATGCAACTGAGAAGGGAAGAGAGAGAGGCAGCAGAAAGGGAGAAGGAGAGAGAGGCAGCAGAAAGGGAAAAGGAGAGAGAGGCAGCAGAAAGGGAAAAGGAGAGAGAGGCGGCAGAAAGAGAAAGAGAAAAGGAGAGAGAGCATGAGTATAGAATGCTGAAACTGCAAATGAGGAATGCAAACGAGGAGAGAGGTGATGTGCGAACGGTGGCAGTTTCTAGTAACCCAGCAGATGCGCGGCTGGCTAATTATATAAAATTATTGGGAAATATGTTAGCTGGAAGCCCTAAAAACCCAGAAGAAGTGATAAATCTCTTTGAGACAGCGGAAAGGGGATTTAAGATATATGAAGTACCAGAGGTGTTTCAAGGCAAAGTCATCATTTCTTTTTTAGACGGTAAATATGCAAATCACGTTTTCCGAAAATTAAGTGCAGAGGATTTTGTTTATTATAAGAAAGTTAAAGAGGCTGTATTAAAAGAGTTTAAGCTCACTCCCTCTGCGTACAAGAGAAAGTTTGAAACTATCACGAAAGAACCGAATGAGTCATATAATCAATTAGCCTCGAGGCTCAGAAATAGCTGGGATTACTACGTCCGCAGTAGGAAGGTGACAAAATTTGAGGAGCTTATGGACCTGATAGTGTCGGATAGGCTACGTGATAGCCTTCCTCAAGACACTCATGCTTACGTAGTACAGAAAGAGGCGGGGTCATGGGCAAAAGCAGACGAAATAGCAACGTGGGCAGAAATCCATCTAGCCAGTGTAAACGGAACGGAAGAGGTCCTAACTTTTAAAGAGGTAAGGCATAGACAATATGCAGAACGTGTTGTTTCCCCCCAGCAGAGGATAGACTCAGAGAGAAATTACTCGAGCAGAAGGTATCAACCGGCAGTTAATTTAGCTGAATATAGAAATGTCCCAAAAGTAAGGAGGTGCCATAAATGTAGATCTGACGAACATTTGATGAAAGATTGCCCACTGAGAACTGGGGACCGTGAGAACCGAACTCAGGTGTACCAAGTTAGCACCTTGGATCAGAATTCTAAAGATGTTTGTGAGGCAACAATTGGAAGGGTTACGACACATACAAAGCCAAGTCCAAGCAGTCAAGTAATGGGACAGGGAGAGATACGTATCCCAGTAGATTATGAAGAGGTTCGAATCAGATGTGGCGACCAGACAGCTAGAGCAGTCGTGGATTCGGGGGCAGAACTGACAGTAATCAGAAAGGGGATGCTGAAAGAAGAAAAGCACCCGGTAAAAGACCATCTGTTGTTGCATGGGCCGTTTGGTGATGCCATAAGGGCAGAGGTAAAAGAGCTGCCTTTAAGTTTGATTGAGGGTACAGACAATAGCACTGTGAGTGGCGGAGAAATTAAAGTGCTATGCGCAGTAGTAGCAAAGCTGCGGAAGGAGGTACTTCTGAGTGTGGAAGCATATGGTAAGTTAATTAGAAAGAAGGAGAGAAGGCCTGTAACTGGTAACCTCAGGAGGAAAATCCACGAGCCGTGGGCCAATAGAGGAAGCTACTATGAAAGAGGTAGAGAAATTCCAGTTAGTAACAGGGAAATGTATGCTCCATGGAGACCGTCCAATCAGCGCCATCCTATCTCCCAGCCCAAACATGTGCAGCAATCTGTCAGACTCGATGTCTACGATGATCAAAATTATGCAGGGGAGGGAGCGAACATGGCAATTGGAGGTAACAATGGGTCAGGCCGACGCCAATGTCGACGACTTTCAGCCTATAGAGTCTGAGGGTACGTACGGGAAGGTGATAGCTAGGTAGTCATGAAAGGTGCATAGCCTTTCACATGGGATGCCACCTGTGACGATGAACACCGCCAGTATGGCATACCTTCGTCCAAGACAGTTATTAGTGACATAATTAATTTATAAACTGTGTACTCTCAGACAACTACTTTAGTCAACAGGTTTTTTATTGTTTGAAGCAAAAAGAATATCTAGACTCAGTGCACCAGTATATACCTAGGAGTTATTTTATATTTAAGTGTAGTGTACATAGATGTGTAAAAGATGTGCCAATTCGCAGAGAATTTATAGAATTCCTGAAGCAACTTAGAACTCTGTATTTTGTGGCATTGAACTCTAAGATTAATGCGAAAATGAACTCTGATTTTCAGCATTCAACTTGACTTTTTAGTCAGCAGTTAACCAGGACTAACTACTGACTTCTGGCAGGGAGGTGTCAGGCTAGAGGCCTTTTTAGATTTTTTTTTGTTCAGGCTGTGTATATTTATTTTGGATGTCGCCAAAATAGTCATATGCTACGGGGAGGCCCTCTGTCCCGACATCTGGAAAGTTAATTGCAGTAGCAGTGTACAGGGAACGGCTAGCGTCCGCTGACAAGTGACCCGGGTCCCTGAGGGCTAACGGACGCCCAGATGGTGAGGCATAGAAAAGAAAGGAAGAAAGGGTTTGGCAACGATGAGAGGAGAGAGCCGGTCGAGTTTCGGAAGGAGACGGACGAGAATTGTTAAAGCTGGGAAATGCCGACTGGTAATAGCGGCATTGGCTCTGTAAATACAGCTGAACAGGCATAGTAAGCTGGTGTTGTTGTAATCCATGTAATTGAGCATATGTCCTCGTCCAGCAAGTACGTTGGAAGGTTAAATAAATCTTTGTTATTTTTAAGTAAAGCCTGAAGTTGGACTAATTTATTGGGGAGGAGCCTCAGTATCGAGTCTCTGCAATTGTGAATAAACCGTTTGATTCTATCCGAAAGACTCTTTCACCCGTCGCGTATAGCGATCGAACCGAGGGACCGACAAACGAAGAGTTAACATCACAATACCCCTTGATTTTTTTCTTGTGGGACTTTGTACACAATTATGTATACATGGACAAAATTCGAGACATGAATCATTTGAAAGCCAGAACAGGAGAAGTAACTGAGCAAGTAACAAGAGATACGTTCAACGTGTGTGGCAAGAAGTGGAATACCGATTGGACATATGCAGACAGCGCACATTATGTTCAAAAGTTTTTTCACTACATATTGATCGTCGAAATTCCACCAATAATTTTTCAAACATCGTGTATGAAAATACATTTGATTGTGTGGGATCCATCCATCATACATATACCTATCGTCGCCCTGTGGAAAAGATCTCCACCACCTGAACGTATGCGGAAAAATGATCTGTTTCAGTGTCTTATAAGACAAAAAGTAAATTAGAGAACAAAAGGCTGTTTCAGCATATTTTGTTTCCCAAATATTGAAAAAATAACGTTTAGTATGCAATCGGGGAATTTATTTAAGAAAAATCAGACTGGTCATCCATTTTGTCTTTCTTTCAGGCCAAAATGGTCTGTTGATCGGTATCGCAATTTGAGCATTCAATTTCAAAGCGTTAATTTTTTCAATGATTTGCAAGTCACGATTTTCCTAGCCCTATTCATCGTATGGTCAATGAGCACAGAGGACAACGACATCATTTGAAATCATTTTGCTGCTCGGCTTGTTTCCCCCGCTGCAGAGTTTCCTTTTGAAGCGCATTGAAATGTCTCAGTCCATCCAATGGGATCATTATGAGAATGCGGCTTGCAGTAACGTTCAACAAGACGCATTGTGCAACGCTATTGCAGTTTTATTACCGCAGCAGGACGTACAGCTTTGTAAGGTCAGAGGCTCTTGCATGCGGAATCCGTTTTCTCGTGTCGCCAATCGATGTCAGTTTAGCTGCACGCTCTTGACAAACGAAGTTAGTGAATGGCACGCACTGATCGCGCGGAATCGGATCGAACTATGACGTTTTTGAAACCTCACACGCGCTCCACGGATTTTATCGGAAGAATATGATCCCTTGCAGGCACTTGAAACTAAAGTAGCAACTGGTTATTGAACTTTTGTATCTGTTTAAAAATGAGCATCTGAACATGATCAAATTCTAGTTTTATTTGCATCATATGGAGACTTAGATTGACAAACCTGAGGGATGTCAAGATGCCCTATGAAATGGCAGAAAGATGAATGAAGGAGAAAAGCTATATATTTAAAAAAAATCCAGCAGAGTGAAGTGTCGATATTTCTTCTTTGGCCTTTCGCCGGGAAAAGTCGAATGCTCCTTCGGATGCGATATTACGCCACGTGTTCGGGTGCAGAATAAACCAAGTGCTGCTTGCTTTCAAATAGCTTCTGGAATTGAGAGGAGTCTCGTGCCTGCATCCTTAGCAGATGCTGCCCACTGGGTCCTGCCTAACTGAATTGGCTCTTAACTTATGCCGCTGTACATTATTGAAATATTCATTGAACAATTAAAATTGATTAACAACACTTTATATTAGTAAGCTTAAGAGTTGTTCAGAATAAGTTTTCCCTCCTCCATTTGTTACTGAATTTGACAAAAGAGTTTTTTTTTAAGCCTGTCTGATGATGCTTGCTAAAAGGCGCAATTTTGTAGAATTTCAGGATGATAGCCCGAGGTTTGCGTATTCAACACCCAACTGTGTCAACTTTGAAAATTTTCCCTGTTTCGAGAGAAAAAATCGTCAAAAGTTATTTTATTAGCCATTGTTTTTTTTCCAGGTGAGGTGATTTCCCCTTTCCGCGACCATTTTCTCAGTTTTAGTGTAGTTCTGACCTAACCATTTTTGCATTTCTAAAAGAAGAAAAAAAAAAGACTCATCTGCCAACGAAACCTGCCAAAGAGTCACCTTTTCCGAAAATGCCCAACTTTATTCTTTAAACCTTATGAAAGCCGTATAAATATTTATTGCATAATTTAAGACTTATAGCTCAAAATATCTCCTTCAGGATACACCAGGAATTAAAATTTTCCTTTATAAAGGCAGCCTTGAGATGGTAGACAATGCCAAACAGGACCTTGCTAGAATTGGCTTACAGCGGCCAAATACAGCAGCTGTAGCTAAGAAGGAAAATTACACAATATGGTAGAACCTCTGTAGATCATGGCTGCATGAGGATTTTGTATGTATGTAAAGGCTGCCTTAGTGAGCCATTTGGTTACGGAGGCACAGTGACCTTGAGTCGAATGTTGGATGAGTTTGTTGAGTTGTTTTACCTCTGAGCGTCACTTTCTTTACACACCATGGGCTAAATGGCCAGGTCACATGGACCCCGAAGGCTCAGTGAAGGTTAGAAGGAGAGGACCCACTGGAACAGCTGTTGGGAGACAGATGGTAGCCTCCCGTCAAGGCAATCCAGCGTGTTCTTTAACGTGCACAGGGTATGGCTCTCCCGCACTCGGGTCCACGGGTTAACGTCGCATTCGACGGACGGCGGCCTTTTCAAGCCCATCGGTGTCCTCTACTGACCGTGGGCAGGGCGGGGAATTTTGCGTTGGATGAGACAGTACCTCTTATAAAGGCAGAGAGGCTAGGGTCACTTCCAACTTTTAAGATCCCTAGCCAAAAAAGAAAACCATTATTAAGAAGCGTTTTTCTTCAAAAATATATAGGCAAATTTTCTATAAAATCCTATAAAACACGAACTTACCCTTTATTCAACTGTTTGTTACAGAAGTCTGACAAGAGTTTGTTAGTATATAATACACCATAGAGAAGGTATGTGATTAAGGTAAGATCTCAGCAGAAAGACAACACCAGAAAAGAAGCATCTACGCCTTATTCGCGGCTCATCAGTTATAAAATTATATATTTTACTAAATACACCTTCTGTATCTAATATAAAAAAACTAATATCTAAATTTGTGTCTCCCTTTGACCTTGTGAAGACCAGGCCAAATGGCCTTCCTGTGGCTCTCCCTATGAAAGGCCCTGGGATAAGGAAACGTATGTTTACATTATGTCACTTTTTCCTAAAGATCTCTAAGGCATATTATACCGACATGTTCTTATACCAAGTGGCAAATGAGTTGATTGAGAAGTAAATATTTGTAAAAAGAAAGATTTCAACGGAAAATTTTTATAGTTTCCTAAGTTGAAGAAAGTATATTACTTTTCAACTTTGTACATCTCAATTCGTCCTCACTCAACTGATACCTTATGGGAACAGTCATTACATCCTAAAATTACTTCTGAAAGTTAATGTGTCGCATTAAAACATATTAGGCCAGTTCGCATCCTTTCCAGCACGACAGTCATTTCTAATTAGCGAGGTAGATACTTTACGACGAGGTTTTTTAAGTCAACAATTCACGACATGAGCAACTTTCATTAGCCCTTCCTAATGAAGAGGATTTCATCCTCCGTTTTATGAATATTTCATCTGCAGAACGAAAATGTTTTGTTGTTTTTTTGCTATTTTTCGCTAAGTCATTTGGGAAATAACTAAGAATCTAGTATTTTGTTCCTTTTTTCTCCCTTTTAATATCCGTTATTGTGACCGGAAGCGAAAAAATGAGTTTAATAAGCCGTGAACTGACGTGATCCTTTATCCGATGCTTTCACTTGCATCTTAAAAAGATAATTCTCATGAATTATTTCCTTCGCCTCGAAATGAAATCTGCGTCCTTTTCATTGCAACTGAATTTGATTTCTTATTCTTTCGGATTTTAATTAGACTTCATCTCATAATCCCAGAGGAAGACTCACTTGGCGAGGATTTCATCTTTATGTTTTCGCCCTTTTCATTTCGGAAAAACAAATCACCTTGAATCTTTTTTTTTTCCTCTACGGATAATCCCTTCACAAGATTTAAGAAAGAGAAACTAAAGCTCATTTTTTTCGAGAAAGAATCGAATGAACATTAATCGTAAATGTTTACCCCCCCCCCCTCTATTTCCCTGCAACATAAGCATCCCCGCGCAGGAATCTGCTGAAGTTGGCTTAATGCACGCGTTAGTGCTAAAGGAAGCTCTCGTAGAAAAACCGATTTCTCTCAGTACTCGATCTTTTGAACCTGACTTTAAATGGATAAAAATAATCTTTCTGTGTGCGGCAAGATGAGAAAATAAATGATGTTGAACGTTTCCTCCCAGGTTCTGCATCCGATTCTGAAAAATTGTTTTTCTCTCAGCTGACGTATCAAATATCAATAGGTATTTGCTTCGTCTCGTCACGAGGAACCTTTCGACGAAAACGCGATCTCCATGATATTGAAGTTTGGCTTCTCTTTAAGCGAGATCAGATGTCTGAAATACGAGTAATGAAGCATCCTCTTTCTTTCAACACTTGAACGCAGAATTACGGTGAGTCATACTATAGCAACAAAAGAGCTCAATTGTGGATGAAGTCTATTAATTCCTAAAGCTTTGAAAAGTTCCTCTAATGCATTCCTTTATTATAGCATATCTCAAGTGAAAAGGACAATTTTTCATTTAATGTTTGTGTACCACTGGGAAGCATTTAGGAGTATGTGGCAAAGAATAGACTAATGAGGTAGGAGCACAGGAGAGTTGAAACATAGAATAATTTAGAATAATTAAAAGCAATAAACAACGAATAGTTTCTCTCAACATTTCGGTTATGAATCACATTTGTTTAATTAACGTTTTGTTGCTCTATATCTACGTGTAATCAAATAAATAATGCTTTATGTAAACCAAAGAGAGTAGAAACATCAATGTGTTTTACCTTTGTAGGATTGCATTTAATTTATACAGGACACTAATTATTACTAGTCATAAAATGCATGCTCACATATATTCCAATTTTCGTTAAATAATAGTCCTTTCAATTTTGGTAAAATATATCGAATGCATTTGCAAATTAAAATCTTGACATCGTTCCCACTCGAGTAGATTCGCTTTGGTGAAAATATGCTTACTCGTATATAATGCCGATTCTAGGGGGGGGGGGGAGACCACCCTCCCCCTCTTCAGAATGCTAGTAAGAGTAATAGAGGCAAAAATTATTAAACTTATTTATATTTCATGCATTTTATATCTTCATATCTTTTAAAGAACTGTAAAACGTGGCGGGAAATGTTATACTGCGCTGGAAATCCAGTCTTGTCCCCCCCCCCCCCCCGATTTCTTTTCTAGATCCGGGCCTGCTCGTATACGGAGGGGGGGTTAATAAGAGATAATCCGAGTTTATGCCATGTACAATATTTGTTTCGTTATCAGAGTAATATTGCTATATAATTGGCGTAGGTAATTTTTTTACCCATAATTCGTATTCTGAAAAATCATATCCAACTATCCCTCGATTTACACGTTACTTAATTTGCACGGTTTCGGTTTTATACGGTCAAAACAAAATGGAACCAATTTCGATTTATATGGTCAAGAAAATGCAACCGGTTTTGTTTTACACGATTATAGACTAGGTTTTACGTACGGATTGATATTTTTTTATGTATATGTGTAAGTGGTCAAGGGGGATTATCAGATTGTCATCCCAAAGAGAACAAATCACCTAAATGGTTTTTTAATTAATATAATTCATTTTCAAGAATGAATAGATAATTGTAAATTCCCATATCTATAATATCGTCATCTGTAACGAGTTATATTCTTTCGCTAAAATTATGTTCTTGTCATTGTAAATGCAATCTGTCTCGCGGCATCTTAAGGAAAAGAAGTCTGCTTTGAATCGGCAGCATAATTTGACTTTTCTAGACTGAATTGTTCAGACTAGCAGAAACCGTGTTTTGTCTCGTTTTTAGCAACAAGTTTAACTTTTTAGACTATTATAAAGGCTAAATACAGCTGATTTCATAGGTGGCTGTTTCATAAAATATTATACTACTTTTACAAAATAAAGCACTAAGTTTTGTCGCAGATGCTTAATTTCTAATTTATATTCAGGTTCTTTCTTTCAAATTTCGCTTTCAAATTCTATAGTGTACGTCTATATTAGCGATGAAAAGTTTCCGTGACCAAAAAGAAATGCATGAGAAAAAACATCTAAACTTATCTGATTTAGTGCAAAGATAATACAAAATAAGTTACATTAATGCTTGTGATCACTGCTGAGCTGAAATTTCATATAAATATGTATAAATAAAACTTTCAATGTTTCAAGTTTCAAAACTTCGCCAATGTTTTCTCTTTGTCGTCTGTCTATAGACATTTAACTTTCTGCTTTCAGAGATAAATTTAAAAATCTTTTTGGATTGGATAGGCACTGATGAAATGTTAGAATTTCAATTTTTCAAATCTCTTAATAGCTTTAATAACTCCCTCTACAGGTGGGAGAAGTTGGAGAATTCTAAAATCTTTAGTAAATATTGGAAGCTATGCTATAAGTTTGAATTTTGGTTGTAAACCGCGATTCCAATTGGCATCAATTATTTGCCCCCTTCCAAGAGGGGAGGGTAAAAAGCTTTTTTTAAAGAGATAAAAATTTTTTGTGTTTTATAGATACTAATAAAGTAATTTCTATTTTCATCCTGCCACTCCCCATTAATTGGAATTCCCATTGATTGAAGTGGCTAAAGGCAAAAAGAGGCAGACACGATTGATTCTTCCAGTTAGTAATTTCCTCCCCATTGGCAAAGGGTCGCTTGGTTATTGCTGAATATAGAGATTAGTCTCCACATGCATTATTAATAAAGAACCAAAAGGTATTGCAACACACGATCTTAAAATAGCAAACGATTGCCTTCAGGAACGAATTCGTTGAAGATGATAAATGAAGGCCTATAAGTTCCCCTTTTTCACACTGAAGAGAAAAAAAAACGCCTTTGATGACTCTATATTAGATTTCTTTAAAACTTCAGAGTCTGCACGTGCGATGACGTGCGATGCAATCTGAAATGTTGATGTCATAAATATGGAGATGGAAGCAGCGATGGCACTGAGAACCCATTAGCTGTCGGAACTTGATGTTCCCGTACTTAAGGAGGATGGCAAATGTGGAAGCAACTCCACTTTTCAAGAACCACTTGTTTCGTCAGCATTATGATAATAGTTTCCGGTTTCTTCTGAAGTGAAGAATGCATCGACTGAAATTTCGAAACCGCTGACTCGAATTAATTTATTATAATAAGACTAAATTAGAAGCGAAATGAAAAAAATGAAAAGACTGACTGACTAGAAATTATTTTGGGACCAGAATTCGATCATATAGGAAATAATCGCATTGATAAATCCTATTCCCTGTGTGGGAACTTTAACAACAGTGTCTGTTAATGCAACGGGGCTGTCTTCCAATGGAACGCGTCCAATTAACGTGCGGGCTGTTTTGTTGAAAATGTTTTATCTCTTTTTTTTTTAACCTATTTGGATCCCCTTTAATTCGTTAAATGCTTGGTCACAGTTCCGAAACTTCGCTTTCTGGTTTCTCTCTGACCATATAGCGTTGTTTTAAAAAATTGAATCTGTCGCTGATAGTTTTCGAGTTTAAACCGTATACATTTTCGAATTTCAATGACATGTAAAATTTTAATGCGAAAGATGCTAGTAAGCGATAAACTGAAAGACACCGAAAGAGAAGCAGTGAATGAGATGAACAGAAAGACATTTAAAGGGAAACAGTGGATGATATGAATAGAAATACACTGAAAATAAGTAGTGGATGAAATAAACAGAAAGGCTCTGAAAGGGAAACGGTGGATGAGATGAACAGAAAGGCTCTGAAAAGGAAACAGGAATGAGATGAACAGAAAGGCTCTGAAAAGGAAACAAGAATAAGATAAACAGAAAGACACTGAAAGAGAAACAGCGGACGAGATGAACAGAAAGGAACTGAAAGGGAAAAAGTGGAAGAGATGAACAGAAAGCCACTGAAAGGGAAACAGTGGATGAGATGAACAGGAAGACACTGAAAGAGAAACAGTGGCTGAGATGAACAGAAAGACACTTGAAGAGAAACAGTGGATAAGATGAACAGAAAAACATTTAAAGAGAAACAGTGGATAAGATGAACAGAAACACACTGAAAGAGAAACAGTGGATAAGATGAACAGAAACACACTGAAAGAGAAGCACTGGATGAGATGAACAGAAATCCACTAAAAGAGAAACGGTGGATGAGATGAACAGAAACACACTGAAAGAGAGGCAGTGAATGAGATGAACAGGAAGCCACTAAAAGAGAAATAGTGGACGATATTAACAGAAACACACTGAAAGAGAAGCAGTGGATGAGATGAACAGAGAGACACTGAAAGAGAAACAGTGGATAAGATAAACAGAAGGACACTTAAAGATAAACAGTGGATAAGATGAACAGAAACACACTGAAAGAGAAACAGTGGATAAGGTGAAGAGAAACACACCGAAAGAGAAACAGTGAATGAGATGAACAGAAACTCACTGAAAGAGAAGCAGTGGATGAGATGAACAGAAACATACTGAAAGAGAAGCAGTGAATTAGATGAACAGAAACACACTGAAAGAGAAGCAGTGAATGAGATGAACATAAACACACTGAAAGAGAAGCAGTGGATGATATGAACAGAAACATACTGAAAGAGAAGCAGTTAATGAGATGAACAGAAAGTCATTAAAAGAGAAACAGTGGATAAGATGAACAGAAAGCCACTAAAAGAGAAAGAGTGGATGAGATGAACAGAAAGGAACTGAAAGGGAAACTGGATGAGAAGAACAGAAAGCCACTGAAAGAGAAGCAGTGAATGAGATGAACAGAAAGCCATTAAAAGAGAAACAGTGGATAAGATGAACAGAAAATCCCTAAAAGAGAAATAGTGGACGATATTAACAGAAAGACACAGAAAGAGAAGCAGTGGATGAGATGAACAGAAACATACTGAAAGAGAAGCAGTGAATGAGATGAACAGAAAGCCACTAAAAGAGAAATAGTGGACGATATTAACAGAAACACGCTGAAAGAGAAGCAGTGGATGAGATGAACAGAAAGACACTGAAAGAGAAACAGTGGAGGAGATGAACAGAAACATACTGAAAGAGAAGCAGTGAATGAGATGGACAGAAAGCCATTAAAAGAGATATAATGGACGATATTAACAGAAAGACACTTGAAGAGAAGCAGTGAATGAGATGAACAGAAAGACACTGAAAGAGAAACAGTGGATAAGATGAACAGAAACATACTGAAAGAGAAACAGTGGAGGAGATGAACAGAAAGCCATTAAAAGAGAAATAGTGGACGATATTAACAGAAAGACACTTGAAGAGAAGCAGTGAATGAGATGAACAGAAAGACACTGAAAGAGAAACAGTGGAGGAGATGAACAGAAACACACTGAAAGAGAAACAGTGGATAAGATGAACAGAAACATACTGAAAGAGAAACAGTGGAGAAGATGAACAGAAACACACTGAAAGAGAAGCAGTGGATGAGATGAACAGAAACATACTGAAAGAGAAGCAGTGGATGAGATGAACAGAAAGCCACTAAAAGAGAAATGGTGGATAATATTAACAGAAATACACTGAAAGAGAAGCAGTGGATGAGATGAACAGAAAGACACTGAAAGAGAAACAGTGGATAAGATAAACAAAAGGACACTTAAAGAGAAACAGTGGATAAGATGAACAGAAACACACTGAAAGAGAAGCAGTGGATGAGATGAACAGAAACACACTGAAAGAGAAACAGTGGATAAGATGAGCAGAAACACACTGAAAGAGAAGCAGTGGATGAGATGAACAGAAAGACACTGAAAGAGAAACAGTGGATAAGATAAGCAGAAGGACACCTAAAGAGAAACAGTGGATAAGATGAACAGAAACACACTGAAAGAGAAACAGTGGATAAGATGAAGAGAAACACGCTGAAAGAGAAGAAGTAGATGAGATGGACAGAAAGACACTGAAAGAGAAACAGTGGATAAGATGAACAGAAACACACTGAAAGAGAAGCAGTGAATGAGATGAACAGAAACACACTGAAAGAGGAGCAGTGGATAAGATAAAGAGAAACACACTGAAAGAGAAGCAGTGGATGAGATGAACAGAAACATACTGAAAGAGAAACAGTGAATGAGATGAACAGAAAGCCACTAAAAGAGAAATAGTGGACGATATTAACAGAAACACACTGAAAGAGAAGCAGTGGATGAGATGAACAGAAGGACACTTAAAGAGAAACTGTGGATGAACAGAAACACACTGAAAGAGAAACAGTGGATAAGATGAACAAAAACACACTGAAAGAGAAGCAGTGGATAAGATGAACAGAAACACACTGAAAGAGAAACAGTGGATAAGATGAACAGAAACACACTGAAAGAGAAGCAGTGAATGAGATGAACAGAAACACAGTAAAAGAGAAGCAGTGGATGAGATGAACAGAAACATACTGAAAGAGAAGCAGTTAATGAGATGAACAGAAAGCCACTGAAAGAGAAATAGTGGACGATATTAACAGAAACACGCTGAAAGAGAAGCAGTGGATGAGATGAACAGAAAGACACTGAAAGAGAAACAGTGGATAAGATGAACAGAAACACACTGAAAGAGAAACAGTGGAGGTGATGAACAGAAACACACTGAAAGAGAAACAGTGGATAAGATGAACAGAAACACACTGAAAGAGAAACAGTGGATAAGATGAACAGAAACACGCTGAAAGAGAAGAAGTGGATGAGATGAACAGAAACACACTGAAAGAGGAGCAGTGGATAAGATAAACAGAAACACACTGAAAGAGAAGCAGTGGATGAGATGAACAGAAACATACTGAAAGAGAAACAATGAATGAGATGAACAGAAAGCCACTAAAAGAGAAATAGTGGACGATATTAACAGAAACACACTGAAAGAGAAGCAGTGGATGAGATGAACAGAAAGACACTGAAAGAGAAACAGTGTATAAGAGAAACAGAAGGACACTTAAAGAGAAACTGTGGATGAACAGAAACACACTGAAAGAGAAACAGTGGATAAGATGAACAGAAACACACTGAAAGAGAAGCAGTGGATAAGATGAACAGAAACACACTGAAAGAGAAACAGTGGATAAGATGAACAGAAACACACTGAAAGAGAAGCAGTGAATGAGATGAACAGAAACACAGTGAAAGAGAAGCAGTGGATGAGATGAACAGAAACATACTGAAAGAGAAGCAGTGAATGAGATGAACAGAAAGCCACTGAAAGAGAAATAGTGGACGATATTAACAGAAACACGCTGAAAGAGAAGCAGTGGATGAGATGAACAGAAAGACACTGAAAGAGAAACAGTGGATAAGATGAACAGAAAGACACTGAAAGAGAAACAGTGGATAAGATAAGCAGAAGGACACCTAAAGAGAAACAGTGGATAAGATGAACAGAAACACACTGAAAGAGAAACAGTGGATAAGATGAACAGAAACACGCTGAAAGAGAAGAAGTAGATGAGATGGACAGAAAGACACTGAAAGAGAAACAGTGGATAAGATGAACAGAAACACACTGAAAGAGAAGCAGTGAATGAGATGAACAGAAACACACTGAAAGAGGAGCAGTGGATAAGATAAACAGAAACACACTGAAAGAGAAGCAGTGGATGAGATGAACAGAAACATACTGAAAGAGAAACAGTGAATGAGATGAACAGAAAGCCACTAAAAGAGAAATAGTGGACGATATTAACAGAAACACACTGAAAGAGAAGCAGTGGATGAGATGAACAGAAGGACACTTAAAGAGAAACTGTGGATGAACAGAAACACACTGAAAGAGAAACAGTGGATAAGATGAACAAAAACACACTGAAAGAGAAGCAGTGGATAAGATGAACAGAAACACACTGAAAGAGAAACAGTGGATAAGATGAACAGAAACACACTGAAAGAGAAGCAGTGAATGAGATGAACAGAAACACAGTAAAAGAGAAGCAGTGGATGAGATGAACAGAAACATACTGAAAGAGAAGCAGTTAATGAGATGAACAGAAAGCCACTGAAAGAGAAATAGTGGACGATATTAACAGAAACACGCTGAAAGAGAAGCAGTGGATGAGATGAACAGAAAGACACTGAAAGAGAAACAGTGGATAAGATGAACAGAAACACACTGAAAGAGAAACAGTGGAGGTGATGAACAGAAACACACTGAAAGAGAAACAGTGGATAAGATGAACAGAAACACACTGAAAGAGAAACAGTGGATAAGATGAACAGAAACACGCTGAAAGAGAAGAAGTGGATGAGATGAACAGAAACACACTGAAAGAGGAGCAGTGGATAAGATAAACAGAAACACACTGAAAGAGAAGCAGTGGATGAGATGAACAGAAACATACTGAAAGAGAAACAATGAATGAGATGAACAGAAAGCCACTAAAAGAGAAATAGTGGACGATATTAACAGAAACACACTGAAAGAGAAGCAGTGGATGAGATGAACAGAAAGACACTGAAAGAGAAACAGTGTATAAGAGAAACAGAAGGACACTTAAAGAGAAACTGTGGATGAACAGAAACACACTGAAAGAGAAACAGTGGATAAGATGAACAGAAACACACTGAAAGAGAAGCAGTGGATAAGATGAACAGAAACACACTGAAAGAGAAACAGTGGATAAGATGAACAGAAACACACTGAAAGAGAAGCAGTGAATGAGATGAACAGAAACACAGTGAAAGAGAAGCAGTGGATGAGATGAACAGAAACATACTGAAAGAGAAGCAGTGAATGAGATGAACAGAAAGCCACTGAAAGAGAAATAGTGGACGATATTAACAGAAACACGCTGAAAGAGAAGCAGTGGATGAGATGAACAGAAAGACACTGAAAGAGAAACAGTGGATAAGATGAACAGAAACACACTGAAAGAGAAACAGTGGAGGTGATGAACAGAAACACACTGAAAGAGAAACAGTGGATAAGATAAACAGAAACACACTGAACAGAAATAGTGGATAAGATGAACAGAAACACACTGAAAGAGAAACAGTGGAGCAGATGAACAGAAACACACTGAAAGAGAAGCAGTGTATGAGATGAACAGAAACATACTGAAAGAGAAGCAGTGAATGAGATGAACAGAAAGCCACTAAAAGAGAAATAGTGGACGATATTAACAGAAACACACTGAAAGAGAAGCAGTGGATGAGATGAACAGAAAGACACTGAAAGAGAAACAGTGGATGAGATGAACAGAAACACACTGAAAGAGAAGCAGTGGATGAGATGAACAGAAAGACACTGAAAGAGAAATAGTGGACGATATTAACAGAAACACACTGAAAGAGAAGCAGTGGATGAGATGAACAGAAAGACACTGAAAGAGAAACAGTGGAGGAGATGAACAGAAACGCACTGAAAGAGAAGCAGTGGATGAGATGAACAGAAAGACACTGAAAGAGAAATAGTGGACGATATTAACAGAAACACACTGAAAGAGAAGCAGTGGATGAGATGAACAGAAAGACACTAAAAGAGAAACAGTGGATAAGATAAACAGAAGGACACTTAAAGAGAAACAGTGGATAAGATGAACAGAAACACACTGAAAGAGAAACAGTGGAGCAGATGAACAGAAACACACTGAAAAGAAGCAGTGAATGAGATGAACAGAAAGACACGAAAGAGAAACAGTGCAGGAGATGAACAGAAACATACTGAAAGAGAAGCAGTGAATGAGATGAACAGAAAGCCATTAAAAGAGATATAGTGGACGATATTAACAGAAAGACACTTGAAGAGAAGCAGTGAATGAGATGAACAGAAAGACACTGAAAGAGAAACAGTGGATAAGATGAACAGAAACACACTGAAAGAGAAACAGTGGATAAGATGAACAGAAACATACTGAAAGAGAAACAGTGGAGGAGATGAACAGAAACACACTGAAAGAGAAGCAGTGGATGAGATGAACAGAAACATACTGAAAGAGAAGCAGTGGATGAGATGAACAGAAAGCCACTGAAAGAGAAATAGTGGACGATATTAACAGAAACACGCTGAAAGAGAAGCAGTGGATAAGATGAACAGAAAGACACTGAAAGAGAAACAGTGGATAAGATGAACAGAAACACACTGAAAGAGAAACAGTGGAGGTGATGAACAGAAACACACTGAAAGAGAAACAGTGGATAAGATGAACAGAAACACACTGAAGAGAAATAGTGGATAAGATGAACAGAAACACACTGAAAGAGAAACAGTGGAGCAGATGAACAGAAACACACTGAAAGAGAAGCAGTGTATGAGATGAACAGAAACATACTGAAAGAGAAGCAGTGAATGAGATGAACAGAAAGCCACTAAAAGAGAAATAGTGGACGATATTAACAGAAACACACTGAAAGAGAAGCAGTGGATGAGATGAACAGAAAGACACTGAAAGAGAAACAGTGGAGGAGATGAACAGAAACACACTGAAAGAGAAGCAGTGGATGAGATGAACAGAAAGACACTGAAAGAGAAATAGTGGACGATATTAACAGAAACACACTGAAAGAGAAGCAGTGGATGAGATGAACAGAAAGACACTGAAAGAGAAACAGTGGAGGAGATGAACAGAAACACACTGAAAGAGAAGCAGTGGATGAGATGAACAGAAAGACACTGAAAGAGAAATAGTGGACGATATTAACAGAAACACACTGAAAGAGAAGCAGTGGATGAGATGAACAGAAAGACACTAAAAGAGAAACAGTGGATAAGATAAACAGAAGGACACTTAAAGAGAAACAGTGGAGCAGATGAACAGAAACACACTGAAAGAGAAGCAGTGAATGAGATGAACAGAAAGACACGAAAGAGAAACAGTGGAGGAGATGAACAGAAACATACTGAAAGAGAAGCAGTGAATGAGATGAACAGAAAGCCATTAAAAGAGATATAGTGGACGATATTAACAGAAAGACACTTGAAGAGAAGCAGTGAATAGATGAACAGAAAGAAACTGAAAGAGAAACAGTGGATAAGTTGAACAGAAACACACTGAAAGAGAAACAGTGGATAAGATGAACAGAAACATACTGAAAGAGAAACAGTGGAGGAGATGAACAGAAACATACTGAAAGAGAAGCAGTGAATGAGATGAACAGAAACACACTGAAAGAGAAGCAGTGAATGAGATGAACAGAAACACACTGAAAGAGAAGCAGTGGATGAGATGAACAGAAACATACTAAAAGAGAAGCAGTTAATGAGATGAACAGAAAGCCATTAAAAGAGAAACAGTGGATAAGATGAACAGAAAGCCACTAAAAGAGAAACAGTGGATGAGATGAACAGAAAGGAACTGAAAGGGAAACAGTGGATGAGAAGAACAGAAAGCCACTGAAAGAGAAGCAGTGAATGAGATGAACAGAAAGCCGTTAAAAGAGAAACAGTGGATAAGATGAACAGAAAACCCCTAAAAGAGAAATAGTGGACGATATTAACAGAAAGAGAAGCAGTGGATGAGATGAACAGAAACATACTGAAAGAGAAGCAGTGAATGAGATGAACAGAAAGCCACTAAAAGAGAAATGGTGGACAATATTAACAGAAACACACTGAAAGAGAAGCAGTGGATGAGATGAACAGAAAGACACTGAAAGAGAAACAGTGGATAAGATAAACAGAAGGACACTTAAAGAGAAACAGTGAATAAGATGAACAGAAACACACTGAAAGAGAAACAGTGGATAAGATGAACAGAAACACACTGAAAGAGAAACAGTGGAGGTGATGAACAGAAACATACTTAAAGAGAAACAGTGAATGTAATCCTAAACATGTAATTCTATATTATAGGAATCTAGGACAAATTCTGACTTTTCTTATTCTATTTATCAATTATTTACTTGGAGTGTTGCCAGTTTAGTCCTCCCCCTCCTCTCACACGCTTTACCAGTTTATAGATTTGGACCCATACACTGCGATTTCCGTTCGCAGTGAAGACTTTTTCGTCTGTTGTGTTAAAGATATTGTTCCGGTAAAATTACCAAGTGCTTGAATGAGCTGTCAGAAATCTCAAGTGACGATCAGTAAGGATTTTAGCGAATCTGCTTTTATGCACATTAGGATTTCGTCATTCGTTTTTGTGCAGACGAATCGGTTGTCTTCGCTTGCTATGTGTTAATAAGGAACCAGACTTTGCTCACTCTATTATACTTCGGCAGAAGAGATCATCAGCGTTAATGTTGAATAAGATTTAACAGTGTGCAGCGACATTAAAAGAAAAAGAATGGTACGTCTCTAGTTAAGGGAAACATTTACTCTCTGCTCTAAAAATTCGGGCTTCGGCTAATGTTGAGAGTTTGGAGAGCGGAGAAATGGAGGGTGAAAAGAGAGAAAGAGATTGTGAGAGAAGATGAAGAAGAGCAAGTGCTCCGTTTGTTGAGTTAAGCCCACCTGTCAGGAGGAGAAGCGCTTGGTAACGGTCACGCAGCCTCGATCTCGAGGATCTCATTGGCCATGATTTACGATCGTCTAAGGTATGCGAAGGTGGAAGCATGATAATTTCGGAGAAGGGAAAAAAGAAGAGGAAGCTCGACGCGAAGCTTTAAAAGTATAAAAAAACGAAATACTTCTGCAATAAGTTCCTAATGATATGTTTCGATATGTGTTGGTGCAGAAGGTGGTTCTCGAGTGTCGAAGCATGTGGCTTTATTTGCAGTGCACTGCGAGTGAGGATTTTCTCCACTAGAGAAAGTGCTCTTTACTTCTTCATTCACTCCGGAGAGAGGGAAGAGCAAGAGGCGAGTTCATTGCACGGTGGAGGGAGAAAAGCTGGATCGAAACGCTACCATTAAGACCACAGCACGAGGGATGAATGTGGGAGGTGGTTGCAGTCTGCTCTTGGTTCAACGAAGCGCTCGTGTCGCGGCGTTTCGATTATTTGGGCACATCTCGAAACGAGAAATGTTGATGACTAGGGAAGTTCCTTTTTGGTCTGTTGAACTGCAACTGCATTTCACTTTCTGGTGAGGCTTGAAATTGTATTGAATTTATTTACAATGGTCCAACGTTTCGTTATACAAGGAAAAAAATAAATTTCTTCTCTAGTAGCCGCTTGCCACAGATATCTGTCAGGAAGATCACTATAATATGCCATAGAGGAAATCTTTGAGGAAAATCTACTAGGAAGAGAAACACTACTTGAGGAAATCACTAGTAATCAAATTTTTTTGTTTGCTTCAGACTATTTTTCTCTGTGAATACTCGTGGCACACCAAAAATTTAAGTTGGTAACACTACGGGAGACTCGCGCATGTGCAGTTTGCTTTCAATAATAGCCATTTCTGTGGAGTCGTTTGTAAAAGCAGAACTATTCTGTTCAAGTTCTGACGTGTATTATTAGTACGTAAGCCGTACAAGTTATGGGCATGCTTTGTGTTAATTTTGGTTTTAACATTCAGATTTAATATGGATAAGTTTTCGCTTAAACGGAAAAAGTTCAATGAAGAATCAGTGTCAGAAAGTAGCAACAAAATGGTTTATAAATTTCTTTTCATCTGCAATATCATCTGAAATTTCGCTGCATACCCTTTGAGAACCTTATCAGGGGCGCGAATTCCGGTCCTTTGATCAGTAGACAAGTGCGTTAACCACTTGTTTCATCTTATGTTGGCGCGAGGATGACACAATCGGTAGCGTGCCAGAATCGTAATCTGCAGTTCCCAGGTTCGAGTCCCAGCTGGGCCAGCGTTGAGATTTATGTCAGCAAAACTCTCCGCCCTGCCCATGGTCAGTCAGTAGGGAACACCGCTGGGCTTGGAAAGGCCGCCGTCCGACGAATGGGACGGGAAACCGCGACCCCATGTGCGAGGGAGCCGTACTCTGTGCACGTTAAAGAACGCACTGGATGACCTTGAAGGGAGGCTACCATCTGTCTCTCAACAGCTGTCTAGTGGATTCCCTCCCTTAAACTACTCCGTGCTTTCGAGGGTCTTGTGACCTGGCCATTTAGCCTATTGTGTGCGAAAAAGTGCCGCTCAGAGGTAAAACAATCCAACATCTTACATTAAAGTGACCAGGTGTCCCCATTTTCCGGGGACAGTTCTCTGGATTAAAAGCTTAGTTTTTTAAATATTAAATTAATAGTAGAGATTGAGCAGATCTTTACGTAGAGAATAGTAGTGGCCACACTATTACAAAAATTTTCGGTCGCAAAGGAAGTGAGTAAAAAATTGAGGCTACAATCATCATCATAATGATAATAGTATCCATGCAGTCATCAGTAGAGAATGCATGTCTTTTCTACTTGCTGAACATCGCGTTATTTATGGCTTAATTACTATACAAGTTGTTAAGTTTTATGTCTGTTTTAACAGATTTCGACGCCCTATAATTCCCCAGATAATTGAAAGACAGTTTTCCCTACGTAAACCTATGTCGGCTTAAAATATTTGAGTCCCAACCTAAAATGGCACGGAGTTTAATTCTCGGACGACTTTAATTCTTTAATTCTTAAGACTTTAATTCTCTGAATTAAATCTGAATGAGAATATAGGAAATATGGCAACGGTGCGGCATCCGGCATCGTTCTGACGCGTCTTTCTCAGCTTGTGAACGAAGAAATCCGTGAAGAGAACTGCACGAGGTGAATTTCAGTTTGCATGCTATCGAAAGAATTTGTTTTCAAAATCTGAATTTAATATGGACAACACCGAGAACTCCAATTGAAAACAAATATCCGTGTCTCTTGTGAAATCATTAGCACAAAACTTTCCGAAAATGAAAATATTTTACAAAAAATTCATCCGTATGAAAATACCAGTAATATTTGATAATTAACCTAAGTGTTTGAATTTTTATTTTGTACTACCAGATATTAAGGTTATTATGATGTGCAATTATGCATAAAATACGCTCTTAATGAAACATATTGTGTTACTTTTGAATGGAATAATCTCATCAGTAGTTAATCCTTCAGATTGAATTTTCAGAGGTCTCTGAATCTTTTTCTTCGAATATGGTCACCCTAACAAAAAGTTAATCTTTCAGATAAAATTTCCAAAAGTCCCCAGATCTCCTTCTTTAAATCTGGTCAATCAAACATTCAGCTTAAACTGCAGGAAAAATGTTTAGATAATTCTTGAGACAGTAATAAATATTTCATTTCTACATTGATTGACGTTGAGTACAAGGGACAGTAATAAAATAATATTCGATAACATTATAATAACATTAAATTTCCTATTTTCATTTGTTCCATAATAATGTAAAAATCTGCATTGCTTTGTAATATCATTATAACAAATTACGATATTTCGTTGTATCGTTATTTAAAAATGTTATTTTAACATTTTAAAATATTGTATTGATCTTTCAATACTAAATATTGTCAGCGTAGTGAAAAAAAATTGATGTCCGCCTACTGAACGTGTAGCTATTTTTAGCCTGACATTCTCCGACTTTTGTAATATCAGGATTATTATAACATTTAAAAGGACAGAAGAAATGTATTATGGGTGTGAATTAAATACTGTTTGCTGGGTCCGTGGATTTGGGAATATGAGATGATGACTTGAAATGACGATGACTTGAACACTTGAAAAGAGAATGAATGATGTTTTTCACAGTGTTGGAAATTCTTTCTTCTTATTGAATGTTGCCCTTCTTTCTCGAGGTTGTCGACCTTTTTATCGCCTATCTTTCCACGTGAGCCCTAAAAAGTAGAAAATCATGGTGCAATCAGTCACTGAGTTCGTATTCACTTCAAAGGAAGAGAGGGTGCGGATATACTTAAACAACAAGATAGCAGGCACCTTACCTTTCTTTGAAGTGAATACGAACTCAGTGACTGATTGCACCATCGGTATGCATTAGGTTTATTTTCTACTTTTTAGGGTCCATATAGAAAGATAGGTATTTTTTAAATTTTAAATAGTATTTTGGCTCTTTTCTTCGTTCCCCCAAAGAATGCATCTGCTTTACGACTCACTTTTCAAATATTCGCGGAGGAAGAAATGGACGTTCATGCTAATTCACTCTGTGAAGAATAGTTAGTGGTAAGTAGTAATTTCATTTCGTATATCAATTATTTTATTGTAGAAAAAAAAAGAAATCTTGAGACCGCAACAGAGTTAACTCGTTCATCAGATCCTCATACAAACACTGTTAAAATTTGAAACTTTAAACGTCGCTTTCAAGAAATACACAGAAAAAAAATTTCAATTGAGCAAATCCGAGCCCTGATTTTTTAGCACCTGAGGATGATTATCCCCTTTGACAGGTATTCATTTTAACCCAAAACTCAAAATACTATGTTAGAGTAAAATATAAATAATTACAACGCTTAGAAATCGCATGATTTTAATAAAAAAATCAAGTTTTTAAATTAATACTAAATTTATCCCGAATTTTGGCGCTTTTCGAAATTGGCTCTCTCAGGAGTCGCCTCGCTGTGTCAGCTATCGAACCGGTTCTGCAATTCAGGAATAAAGTGAAATTCTAGAAAATTTGAAATTCTTAGAAAGTAACATTCAATGGGAGCACTATACAAATAGTTCTTCTAGAATTTTAAATGCAGATCATCAAATTTTTATGGATTTTTAATGCGCATCATCAAGTTGATAATTATTGTTATCCTTATAATAATTGTATCATTTCTAAAGTAAAAGAGTTGCTTTGCAATTAACAATTCAAAGTCTTAATTATTGATGGGAATTCTCGTATCGCGCTATGATCGGAATAGAACGTCACCCAGCAAATACGGCTCTAAGCTGTTGCTAAATCTTGTTGACATCAATTAAGCGCAGCCTCTGCACGGAGCCGAGACTGCAGCAGCCATCGGAACGTTGTGCACGAGATAGCTCCTCCGTCACGAGGCAACCGCAACCTCTGTTTCCTTCCTCGTGCGCCGATTTATTAAGAACTCCGTTCGACAATGTATACACAACTTGGACTCATCATCCGGGCTCTTCGAAAAGCTTCCTTCCCTTTGGATCCTCCTTTTGCTCGCGATCGTTCCTTACTTCCCCGACGACAATGCTCCCTTGATCTCCTTGGCGCACATAAGCCTCGCGAGCTGTCGACTAGCGCAGCCGCCGCGAATCAATAACTCGGCTGCGGTGCCTCGGCCATTACTCGCTTCACGTGATTACCAGCTGCGACATCGTCACCTGGTAAATGCGAAGCGCCGAATATTGGTGGTCGGTGCATGGCCAATCGAGCACGAAGTGTTAATGAAGCGGCAACCGAGGAGGGGGGGGGGCTAATATTTCGGTTTGTTTCCAGAGAAAGTGTGTGTGTGTGGGGGGGGGGGTGATTTAAACCACGTTATTTGCCGTGTCCGACAGTTGCAGTTGATGAAACTAAAGGTGAAAGATACAGAGCGAGAATGTGTCATTTGTCCTATTCTAATGTAATGGTGCCACGAAGCTTGGGTCAGATGGCTGGCGAGACCTATGGCACGACCTCGTTGCCATAGGTATTAATGGGAAAGGTGGAAAGGTTGCCAATCGGATGGTTTTTTAATTAATGGCCGAAGCAAATCTCTCTGCCTTCCAGAATTTCCTTCGACAAACAGATCCATTTCAGGTTCATTTCATAACTCATCGCTATGTTGCTGACAGTGTAGAGGAGGATGGAAAGGGCTATTTAGCCTTCTCAGTTGCAATATCAGCTCATACCTGTTGGGCATTAGTAGTAGCATAAATGAGAGTTCTGGGGAAGTAAATGGGTCCAAAGAATTCTGTGAAAATCCATGGGAAAAGGTATGGGGGATGAGGTAAAAAGTATGTTTCTTGTGGTTTTTTGTAAAAATATGTGTGAAAATTAAAAAAAGGGGGTGTTTTTTAGCAGGTAAAAAACTAATTTAAGTTTATTTTGGGAAGATGAGGTTTAAACTAATTTGTTAATTAGTTTAAATGGATTAGTTTGAAATGAGGTGTGTGTCTGTATGAGATAAAAAATGATGTGGTTTGTTGAGTTATCGTAACACTTACTGGACTATTCGGTTGTAAAAGCTATGTAAATCGGTATTTTTGGGTTTTTTTTCTGAAAATATGTGTGAAAATCAGAAAAAAACCAAGTGTTTCATGTGAAAAAAGTATTTTAAGTTTTTTGGGCAGACGAGATTTTAACTAATTTTCAGAAAAAATGAGGTGTGTGTGAAAGAGATAAAAAAACAATGTGGTTGGTTGCGTTATCATACACTTCACTGGATTATTCGGTTGTAAAAAACCAGGTAAATCGGAGAATTTGACAAAGTCAGACAGTTTTGAGAAATTTGTTTGAAACATATGACAAAAGCAACAGGTAAAATGACGTTTTCGTGGGTTCTGATGAAAAGATAGACTTTGAATATCTGTGAATGTATGAAGAGAGGGTACTAGACGAAAAAACATTTTGGAAGTGAAAAGTGATTTAGGTTAATTTTTTAAACAATTAGAAAGAATTTGAAGTGAAAAGAGGTTAGAATAATTTTGAGAATGTGTGAAGTTTGTAAAGAGAGAAGAGTTTTATGTTATCGTGCTAAACGGAAATCAGTCTCCTCAAAAGAACAACGGACTTGAACTAAATCTCTTATGGTTTGGGAAGTTGTTCGGTTCACAACGGGCTTGAACTAAATCTCTTATGGTTCGGGAAGTTGTTCAGTTTGATGGACGCCCTCCTCTCTTCCTCTCTCTCTGTCCCCTCTCTTCCTCTCTCTCTGTCCCCTCCTCCCCTCTTCTCTCTCCTCCTCTCTCTGCCCCCTCCTCCCCTCTGGGCAAAAAACCAGAAGAAACATACTTTTTACCTCATCCCCCATAACTTTTCCAATGGATTTTCACAGAATTCTTTGGACCCATTTACTGGCCCAGAACTCTCATTTATGCTACTACTGGTATTGCATCGCAGATCCTGATTTAGCAATGGATGTGGCACTGGGGCCATCACAGAAGAATTCTGAAGCCCCTTTTTCATTTTCTTTTGGCTTGAAATGGAGAGTTTTCCAATAGTTGTGAAAATATTAGGCGTTTGATGAAAACTTAAATGAGAACAGCCTTGATACGTAATCAATAAATGGCATCCATGAGATCATCATGAAGTCAAGAGTCCATCAATGAATGGCATCCATGAGATCATCATGAAGTCAAGAGTCAATCAATGAATAACATCCATGAGATCATCATGAAGAGTCCATCAATGAATAACATCCATGAGATCATCATGAAGAATGAAGAATGAGGAAATCGGCTGCCTGGTAGCCGGAAATGATTATTTACAGCCTTCCTGTAGGCAAGTCGTCCCTCCGACCTAATGGGACGAGGTGTGTGTGTGAGATACTGTGTGTGAGAGAGTGTGTGCAGAAGGGTACTCATCTTTATCTTGTCAGGATATCGCTATTTAGGTGGCAAATAAAGACAAACTCAGATTTTATATATGTACACTTCATTTATATATATACAAGAATATTTAGAAGGAACAATATATAAAGCAAATCGTGACTGCCTACTCAGTGCAGTCACTCGCTTCGTTAACAACAGTCTGCAAGACTTCTAAGTGGTCCCACCTCTAGACTCTAGAAAATGACTAAATCAATCTTCAGACAATCTGCCTGACACACGGAAGGTCTCGTTGTCAGCGTGAAACTGACTTGCAGTTTGAAAATGCCCTTGATTTCTAAATTACCGCCTGATACGGTCACGTGGTGTTTTCATAAGGGACGTTTAGAGTTTCTTGGCTAATATTTAGGTTATCCCCCCTTCCCAAAGTGCACAGAGATCACCTGGCAGACCAATACCTTGAATGTGAACGTATTGAGCATAAGGACTGGCCTGCAAGATCTCCCCGACCACAATCCCATTGTGCTTCTCTGGGATGAACTGGGACAACAGATCATTACCAGTGTCATCCTTCCTCCCAGAAACTCCCATGATTTTGGAACATCCGTTTTTAAATCATCATCATCCTCAAGCAGCCATGGGCTACGGAGGTCCAACCAGACTGTGCAATTTAGTTCTCCAAGCAAGTCTGTCCTGAGCTACATCTACTGCATCTGATCACTGCACACCAATTCTAACAAGGTGCTGTTTTACATTGTCTGCCCACCGCATCCTAGGTCTCTCCCTCTTTCTGAGGCCTTTAGGCACACTGTTCATAACCCTATTCGCCAATTTATAATCATTCATACAGGCAACATGGCCAAACCAACGGAGTCTCTCTCTGCACAATATGCTGCTTAAAGGAGGTTGCAAACTCCTTTGCCTAACCTCATCATTAGTTGCAAAGTTAAACCACCTAATACCAAAGATACTACTTAAGCATCTAGTTTCCTGTTATCTTGTTTACACAACGTCCAACTTTCACTACCATAACTGACCCTAGAAAGAACCAAACTATTATACAGTCTAATTTTAGTCTTCATGTGTTTACGCCTATTTCTCCACACTCTCCATAGATTCTTAAAAGTCCCGGCAGCAATCCCTATTCGTCTGTTAATCTCGTGCTGCACATCACCAGTATCTGTTACATAGCTCCCAAGATAATTAAACTGTGGCGCCTGCTCAAGACTGCAACCATTCAGATGAACTGAATCACAGCCTGCCTGACCAATTTCCATCACTTTAGTTTTCTCTCTGTTTATAACCAAACCTACTCTACTACCCAGTTTCATCAACAGCTCGAATGAAAGAGTTCATCTCATCAACATCATTTGCCAAAAGGGCTAAATCATCAGCATAATCTAAATCTGAAATTTTCGTATCTCCAGTCCATTTAAGGACAAAATCTTTCTCTTGAAGTGAATTTCGCATAACATAATCAATAACCAAACTAAACAGAAAAGGAGACAAAATGCACCCTTCTCTAACTCCACTAGCAATGCGAAATCAATTGCTATAAGCCTTACCAACTCTCACCCACGACTCAGTGTTATTATAGAGCGCTTTCATTATGTTAACTAACTTGTCTGGTATACCATATGATTTCACAATCAACCACAAATCATGACGATCAACAGAGTCGAAAGCCTTTTTGAAATCTACAAAGCTAGCAACTAAAGTTTTCCGAAACTCTAAACATTTCTCAAGAATCTGCCTAAGTGGAAATATCTGATCTACACATCCCCTACCACTTCTGAATCCACATTGCTCATCACGCAATTGACTGTCAACCAGATTCTTAATTCTATTAAGCACAATCATGGAAAGAACTTTACCTGGAACAGAGAGTAGACTGATACCCCTATAGTTATCACAAGAACTGCGATCACCTTTTTTGAAAATAGGGATAACAATAGCTCTGGTAAAATTCTTAGGAACCATGCCTTTATCATAAAAGATATTCGAAATTTCAGTCATCCAAGTGGTAACCGAAACATTCCCAGCTCTAAGCATTTCCGTAGTAATTTCATCTACCCCTGGGGATTTATGTAGTTTAAGTTTAGAAACAGCTAAAATAACTTCAGATTGTGTTATAGGGCCAACATTAAGGCCACCAATGCATCTATCATCATTGCAAAGAATGGGAGTAGAACTAACTACATTGTTTAGAACATCACTGAAATGCTCAGCCCACCTAGCCATGACAGAATCCTCACCTTCTATAACGTTACCTTGTTTATCCTTCAATCCCTGTATACTTGTCCGTTTTCTATTACATAAAGCATTAACTATCTGGTACAGCTCTCTGCTGTTGTGCTGTCTAACTGCTTTCTCGGCTTTGTCGGCCAAGCCATGAAGCTAAAGATTCTTATCAGCAGCTAATTTATCCTTTACACGTTTATTAAGTTCTCTGTAATGCTTTCTATTAGGACTAGTAGGGTATTGATTAAGGACATTCCTGCAGTTCTTTCTTTCCGAAATAAGCTCAAGTGCCTTATCACTCATATTTTTCCTAAAAGAGTTGCTATTGGTGTCCAAAAAGCCTGTTTAAAATGATTCCATTCTTCCTCAACTTCAGTAGTAAGCATACCATGACTGTCATAATGACTAAGTAACCTATCATGGTCAGCTTTGGGTATAACTGGGTCTTTCAGAGCTTCAGTATTAAAAGTAAATTTTTTAACCCTAGCACAACACTTTTTAAGTTTAAGTTGCAAGACATTTTTAACAAGGTAATGGTCAGATCCAATTTCTGCTCCCCTATATGACCTGGTATTCCTAACAGAACTAGCCCATTTGCTGTTAATTAATATATAATGAATTATATTCTTATGCAGGCCACCGGGTGAAACCCATGTGTACTTATGTATGTCGCGGTGTTTGTAATAAGTGTTAGTTATTCTGAATCCATTGAGTTTACTTACCTGTAGGAGACGTTGCCCATTGCAGCTTCCAATACCAAAAGGGCCTATTACTCCTCCCCAAAGGTCAGAGTCAGTACCAACTTTGGCATTGAAGTCACCTAGAACAAGGGTAATATCTCCTTTCTTGACCGAATTCAAAATATCCTGAAGTTGTCCGTAAAACCTATCCTTGTCATCCTCATCGGCATCCTCAGTGGGAGCATAACAGCAGATAACATTCAAGTCTTTGAATGTTAACGCTTGTCTGAAATTTTGCTGTAAGAAACCTTTCATTAATGCACTCATATCCTAGAAGAGCATCACTAGCGTGTCTTCTGAGAAGCAGACCCACGCCTTGGTGATGCTTATTGTCGTCCCTCCCTGAAAAGAGAAATTTAAGATTATTTTTAAGAATCTGACTTTTATCTGGTCTCTTGCAAGCCTAGAATATCTAAATTATAATGGTGGAATTCTTGTGTGAGGACATCAAGAGAAAAAGCTCTGTGCAGAGTCCTCACATTCCAACTACCTATGGTGAGAAAATGGTTAGTGGGATGTTTAAAGAAACTATGTTTATTGAGAGAGGGAATGCCGACAATAACAAATAGCCCTCTAATCGCAGACATGGGGCAAAGACCCGTTCCCAAAACACTAAAGGTTGAAGCCATCTACACTGAAAGACAGTTTGTAAATAGTGAACTTCAAGTTGAAACCTATTGGAGACATTGTTGGTGAAATGAGTAGAAGGCGCGAGCTCTGCATTGCTATCAAGCGTGATCACACTCCTTTTAAATGTGAGTTTTCATCCACCTTTCTTGAACTTCATTTTCAGCTACTGCTGAATAATATTGCAACTTGTTTCATTCCTGTACGTGCATTATTTTCCACTGACTTGCTTTCGATTCCCAGTTTCTTCTGAAGTACAGTGACGTCACAGGTTATTACGAACACATTCGGAGAAAAAAAAACTGTGTTTTTCTTATTAACTGATTCCTATTGCAACGTCTTAGCTGTTAATTCATTAGATTACTTCAAAGAATTAACAACTTGTGAAATTTGAATTCAGACTCGTCTAATCGTGATCCCATAAGATTGTCATTTGTCATCAGTCTCGTATTTCTCAGAAACACAAGGCATCATGAGTTACTAAGAGAGGAAGTCGCCGGAAGTTGCTGAACTGTAATAGCATTTCCGGAAAAAGGATGCTCGTGACGCGTGGAGAAAATGTCCTTCGAAAATGGCAACACTGTAAGAAGAGCGAAGTAGGTGCAAGGATTGATATTCGATTTTAGCGGATATTTATGAATATGCAGTGCTGGGAAAGATAATACTCAAAAGAATTAAGGGATAATGAGATAACAACCGTGAACAGATTAAACGAAAAACGTAAGTAAAAAGTAATTTAGTTCTAATTTAATTACTTTAAGCGAAAGACATCAACTGGTGATACAAGGATGAACATAAAATCAGTCGGAAATGTGATGAACAAAAACAAATGAAGGATCTATGATGGGCTGTGTTCCGCCTGTAACTGCCAACACACCAGCAGATCTGTGTGGTATCGATAAAATGAGGTTTTCAAGGATTTCTTGAGGGATCGTTAGCCACTCCTCGAGGGCATGTTCCGGCTCCTCAATTGTCATGGGAGGTGTTTGACGAGCTGGCATTAATTGACGGCCTTGTTCTCAGTATAAGGAAGAGGATTTATTACGGCAGAGGAGACATACCAGGATGTTTCAACTGACTCGTGCACTTATGAACTGCCTTTTGACTATTCATGAACTCATTAGCATAATTTTTGATTACTTTGTGTTTTAAGGATTTTGTCTAAACCTTACACATTATTCGGTCATGTAACGCATCTTTCATTATAATTTCATTAAAATCTGTTGCAGAGTTTGACTTATTTAGATTTTTGTGGCTGGTCCCTAGCTTTTAACATCACTTTATTTTCCATCTCCCAAATATTTTAGTATTTGTTTTCTGTATTCTTAAGCGGAACTGACCCAGACGAGTTCTTTTATTAAAAATCGATGCATGGAAGTTGATAAATGATAAAGTGCTTGCTAATGAAGTTTGACTGACAGAGAGAAATGAAGCTGACCTTGAAGGACTTATCGCCTCTCGACTCGAATCTTTCATTTTAAAGGGAATTCATACAGCGATCATGGGTTGGGTTGTTTTACCTCTGAGCAGCACTTTTTTGCACACCATGGGCTAAATGGCCAGGTCACATGGACCCCGAAGGCTCAGAGAAGGTTGGGGAAGGGGACCCACTGGAACAGCTGTTGGGAGACAGATGGTAGCCTCCCGTCAAGGCCATCCAGCGTGTTCTTTAACGTGCACAGGGTATGGCTCTCCCGCACACGGGGCCACGGCTTAACGTCCCATCCGACGGACGGCTGCCTTTCCAAGCCCATCGGTGTCCCCTAATGACCGTGGGCAGGGCGGGGAATTTTGCAGAGATAAATCTCAACGCTGACCCAGCTGAGACTCGAACCTGGGAACTACAGATTACGAGCCTGGCGCGCTACCGACTGAGCCACCCCCGCCAGCGATCATGGGGATTTTGTTATAGGCGTCATGCCCATTTTCTTACTTTTGCATGAAACAATTCGGTTTTTCCAGGTTTCAGAAATCTGATGCATAAAATAACTTTTTTCGTGCAATAGTCAGGCTACATAATATGAGACCAATTTTCATTGCTGACTGATATTTAAGGATTATTTTTCAGATTCCAAATATTATTTCATTATCTCAGAATTTAAAAAATTTAACAATAAACAGTCTGTTTTAAAATGGATAAATTATTCTTTTAAATATTACATCACTTAAAATCGCAACAGACTTGTCTCTTCTTTAAATTTCTAAATCGATGACTTATGACTTTTATAGGTTTGGACTGTTTCTGTATTCGTAATAGTTTCGAAATATGAATTTATTGGAAATCTCTAGACACCAGTGCCCTTATTGGAAATAATAAAAGGATATGTCTGTGGTTACAGATTAAAATTTAAAATAGCTACCCCGGAGTGACGACTTCCAAGCATCTCCATTGCAGCACAAAATCGATGTTAGCGCTCCTACCGATCATCTGCCCAACCAACGCTGTTCCAAGAGTTCTCGTTACTCCCTTAACTGCGCCGTCCTTTCAGCTCTTCGATTTCGTGTACGTTATTTTGCTTCGGTCGTTAACGTAATTTTTTTTAGCACAAAAATGTTCTTCCGCAGATGCGAAATAAAAATCGTTGTTTTGATCCAGTAATTAGACGAAAGAGAATTCATTGTGCAGTAAGTTTTTTGGAGCCAATAATTCTGAAGAATTTCATGTTTTATTAATCTACTATGTAATTGAGGAAGTTTATCTTTCACTTAGCAGATTACCAAACGCATTTACATGAAATATTCTAATATAAAGACTTCTAACAGAAAATACGTCTGAACGATAATGAACGATTAATTTTCAACTGGATGACATGAACAGAATCAGCAAACATTCGTCTAATTCAGTAGTTCTCGACCATTTATGCTCGTACAACATTCTTTTAACAACGAAAGGTGATTGTTATCACAATCATCATTACCTTTCGTGGTAGGTTGGACGTCAACGTTAGCGTGCAGTTAAGTGAAGTATTCTGACAAACTTCTGCTTCCCAATATCGAATATGAATCTCCAGGCATATGCAAAACTATGATGAAAGCAGTTCCACAAGACGAAAAGCAGTGAAGAAAACAAAGAAGTAGTCGGACACGGAACTGCAAAGTAAGAATGGCAGCAAAGCAATGTGACTTCATCTTTGAAAGTTCGATCCTTCAGAGTTTCACAGAGTGTTTCAGGTCGTCGTCTGAGTTGCAGTACCTAATTTTAAGTCGAAATTCGGAAAGCTGGGCTAGCTACAAGGAAATACAATTTCAATGCTATGGGAAACTGAACCATTCGCCGCTCCCTAACTGTGAACGTATGAGTCGTAGCATTTACATCTGTTGCCGTGAAGAGCTTCTCTCTATTCCTAAAGGTATCATTTTATTAATGTGCCCCATTGCAGGTGGGAACCGGATTCTTTTAACTCAACATGGGGTAACAGAGGAGGAATATGCCTATTAAAATTTGAGACCGTTCTGTCAAGGACGTCGGGAACCGCAGGATACCAAAATCTGCTGAAACTGAAAAAATTACGGACTATGAGAGAGGGCGCTGACCTCAGCAGTGACCTAAGCAACGTCAGGCAATTGTGCTATCTGTGCCGAAGAGTCGGAGAGGGGGGGGGGGGAGTGCTAAACAAATTAACCTGAGTGCAGTGAAAAATAAAATATGCAGATTAAAAGTGATATCTGAGTACCGTTCGGCTAGTATATGAATAAAGGTATTTTTGTATATAGAGATTCATTTCCGTTTGCAGCTACTTCTATTTATGATGAGAAACTTCTGGCTTATTCCTTTTTCCTTGAAAAACCAGTTTGCGAGAAAACTATTGTGTCTTCTTCCAGCCTCTGTCAATCAATGCCACGGATCGGAAGCTGCCAGGAATCTTTCCAACCTCCAACAATGCAGGAATCTTCCCTTCCATTTCTTGCAAGATTGGGCATAGGATGTTCCTCTCCCGGTATGGACGCAGCGTCGCATCTCTGGGATTGAAAGAGAGGAGATTTTGAAATTGGAAAAGGCCAACCACTATTTTCCATTATTTTGTAAAATCGTAAAGGTGTTCTGAATAACTTTTAGGAGATGCTACATTCAAAATAAAATCCATCTTTATTAGTACCTAAATAACGTTTAAAACTTCTTAATGGAAACATATAAGTTATACAAGAGCACAAAGCTCATTATAATAACTTTTATAGTACATCATAACTACTATTGCTACATTTACCTACAGTGTTTACAAAAGAGAAAATTCATTACAAGATTTTAAAAAAATCTGAAAGCACTCTTCTAAATAAGTACAATATTAAGTAGATCACAGTTCTAACGTTAGAATTAATGCTATGTATTCTGCAAAGAAAGATTATCTGTATATTTTTATAATTGAATTCGAATTCATTTGTCGCTTTTCGATTTAAACATTTTTAAGAAAAAAAAGGAAGTAGGGTTTTTCCTACACAAAGGACAGAGATAATCTAGAAGCTCTATTCTGATTTCTCATACAACAAACACGTTCCAAAGAGCATGCCCGCTGGTTTAGTACTCAGATACGCTAACACTTAGACCAGGTATAATGAGATGCTTTTGAAAGTCATCATGTAAAATCTAAATCAATAAGCTACAGAGAAATGGGGAAAAATACTCATACTTTTGCAATCTAAATCGATTTTGATCCATTGAAAACTAATTTAAAAAAATAGTCATTTAGTGTTTTTTTTGTATTAGAATATTATAATCGTTCTTTTCTATAATGAGGTGATTAGATGTTGAAACGGTCTAAAAGTGTGATCTCCATTCGAAGTGACAACTTTTTTTGAGTAAATTTTCGAAATGCATCATCAAAGGCTTCCTCGAGAAATTATGAATTTTAAGAACCAAAATGAGGAATAATTAAGGAAACAAGCGAGAGAGCCTTCTTGCAGGCCTTGATTACCAACTACGCAAGGGACCAAACTCTGGATAATTTTTACTTAAAGTTTCTTTTTGCTTCATTTTTTGCCTGTTTTTTTTTCAACTACAAGCCCCAACTAAATTCCAAAACCTTTTCAGACTGATTTAGTTTAGAATAATATCAAACATTTTCTATAGAGTAAAAGTGTAGAGAATTGTGTAATATCACAGGACGAAGAGAAATAGCTACATTTGGAAGTCAGAATGATGTTACAGAACATCGGGCTTCTTGGGGGCCCGATGTTTTTTTAACACAGAACCTGCACCCTGTGCTTAAGGCCATGTGAAACCTTAAGTGAGTCTTGTATCCACAAGATAAGTAAATACTCTAGTATTGCAGAAGCAAAAAAAGAAATAAAAACTCGCAACTTATGGCGCATACCATTTTTGTTGGTTCTAGTTCAGTTTTGATTATTTTCCCTAGATTTACAGTAAGATACCGGATTTTTCAAATGTTAAGGACCAGGCTGCATTAGGCTACTGATCTGCCTTTCGTTTCCTGATGACCATCTTGTAGCTCTCGACTGACATTTAGTTGTTTTTCGTAATTTCTGTTAATCGTTGGTTACGAAAGTGAGATTGAGCGCGAAGTGCATTGCGTTCCAAGAGGGGAAGAAAACGAATCGAGAATTGATTCAGTGGATGGCACGTGTCACGTGAGAGAGAGAGAGACAATAGGGTCAGCTTCGTGCCATGCTACTTGTGGCACGAGTGCAGTGAAGTGATCAATACATCATTATCGAAAAGCAACATAGTTGCCAATCTAGCTAGAATAGAAAGCAACGGGTATTAATCGAGATTTATATTTTCTTTGTTTATGATGTTCAGAGTTCTCATTGCGCATATTCAAAGAGAGCAATTCACCACTCGCGTGTTACGGCAACGAAAATTTCCATAACATTAAAAATGAGCCTTTTATAGGAAAACGTCACTTTTGATTAAATCTCTGGATGATATCTTCAATCTTGATTCTTAATTCATTGACTAGTAGTAGTTGAGTGGTCAGCGCCCTAGGCTATTGATCAAAGGGTCCTGGATTCCATGTACGGATCTTTCTTCTTTTTTTCATGTTGTCTTTCTTCTGTGATCTGGATTTCTTCACAAATCTACTCTATGGTTTAATTAAACTGACAGACTTCTGTCAGACCTCTGTGGCAAGCAGATGCTTGAGGAGTAATTTACTATTATTATGTTTATTTAAAAAGTTGCCAAAAATGAAGCTTTAGCAAAAACGGTTGGTCGATCTAATTTCCCCCCCAAATTTCTACAGAAATTTTAAAGGATCACAACACAAACTTCTAAAAATATAAATGTTTCACTATAGAGTTTGATAAAGCAGTTATCATCCAACTTTAAGATACTTTCGTTGCAAATGTTAGGGAATGGAAACGCCGGTGTTAAACGTTCCAGCTTTCAACATTTTAATACAAAAGTCCAAATCATAAATTGCACATTTTTTCACCAATCGCATTACTCGGCCTTTAATATCCGAAGTTCACCGCCGAATCGTGGCTAATGTGAGACCAATGCAACTTGACGCTCATAGAAATATGTAGGTGAGGATATCAGCAGAAAGGGAAACGTTTTCTAGTAGAGTAGAACTTTTTTATCCGGACTCTCTGAATCCGAATTTCCCCTTTCTACGTGTGGAAAAATGGATTAGGTCCATTAAATTTAGATAAAGGTTGTTAGAGTTCAATTTTATACCTTTTGTGTTGTTGGGTTGTTTTACCTCTGAGCGGCACTTTTTTGCACACCATGGGCTAAGTGGCCAGGTCACATGGACCCCGAAGGGTCAGAGAAGGTTGGGGGAGGGGACCCACTGGAACAGCTGTTGGGAGACAGATGGTAGCCTCCCGTCAAGGCCATCCAGCGTGTTCTTTAACGTGCACAGGGTATGGCTCTCCCACACACGGGGCCACGGCTTAACGTCCCATCCGACGGACGGCGGCGTTTCCAAGCCAATCGGTGTCCCCTACTGACCGTGGGCAGGGCGAGGAATTTTGCGGAGATAAATCTCAACGCTGACCCAGCTGGGGCTCGAACCTGGGAACTACAGATTACGAGCCTGGCACGCTACCGACTGAGCCACCCCCGCCCCCATTTCCTTTTGTGACCACGAGCTCAGTTCTTCCATTGCTAAGGATGGAAATTAGTGAATTTTTCGATAGAATGGTGTTGGTCAAGCAAAGTAAATGAAGGCGCACACCCAACATGAAGCATCTGCTGTTCAAATACCAGTTCACCTCGTTCATTGCACAAATTGGTTAAAATATTTTCCATTCCATTTCCAGTTCTTTAAAACGTGGCAGACAGTTTGATTAAAAGAAATGCAATTTACAATTAAAAGGTAAAAAAAATCGTAAATTTTAATTAAAAAGTAGTGCTTATTATTTTAGGCAGGCTCGGATCTAGGAAAAATTCGGGGAACTCAATCGACGAGAAAGAAAAGTAAAAATGGGGGAATGGAACAAAGGACTGGATTTCCGTTGCAGAACATTTTCCCCATCTGATTCAGAGGCCTTTAACACATTGCTTGAAAAATGCATGAAGTATATTGTAATATATAAATTTAACAACATTTTTTGGCTTCTATTACCCTTACTAGTATTCTAAAAGGGTGGGGGGTGGAGCTACCTTGGCTCTCCGCTTAGATCTGGCCCTAATTTCACGGATATCTTTTAGGGTCACTTCACCAAACCCTAAATTTTAGAGAGACCCTTATCCTCCCTAAAAGCGGTTTCCTCAAACGCAGGTTATACCACGAACGCAATCCCCGTAGTTGACTAGGATTTACTTTTTTGTTGGAAATCGAGATTCAGGGAAATGAGATCGCGATCTTTGACTTTTTATGTATAAAGCTTTTTCTCAAGTTAGGGAATGTGGCTTTATATCGACAAAACATGGGAGTGGTGTGCATAAGATTTTAAATGGAAATCGCACATAAAATATACTTGTGATAAACTAAGGTATGCATCTTACAAAGTGTTGAAGTTGAATGCACTTATTCCACTGGATGTCATAACAATGATATAGAAAGCTCTCTGTGAATCAATCATTAGGTATGGTATCAGTATATATGGATGCACATATAAATCTGTTTTAAATAAAATTAAACGAATACAAAAAAGTACTCTAAATAATATTGTTAAATTCAATAAACATGTAATTAATGAAGACCACATTGGCAATATTTTTCATTATCTGAACATTTTACCAGTTGACTTGTTATATATTTATGTAACTATCTTTAGAAATTACTTTAAAAATGAACACAAGGAGAAAATTTTGCACGTGATTAATACATGACGAAAGTGTGAAAATTATTTTGTTGAACCAGTTTTTCACAATAATTATGGAAAAGCGCGGATATCTTATCAAATACCCAAAATTTTTAATTCTCTACCGAGAGATCTGTTATGCCTGAGCACTTATTCAGAAATTAAAACTACAGTTTCGAAATGGTTACTAGGTGTAATAATTGAAAAGTAATGTTTAAAAAGTCGTATCCTGTATCTGGTATCCTTTAAGCAAGTGCATTTTTAATGCGAAATGATGACCTGTACCATAGGTGATAGTTTTGTGCAATATGTGCTGTAATCCAAAATTTTATAGGTTTATGTTATAAATGTGTTTAATTTTTCATGTCTGTGTTTAATACGTGTTTTTTTGTTGTTGTTATTGTTTTAGTTTCTTTTTTTAATTATGTGTTTATTTTCCATTATACATGTCATATTCCTTAATAAACCTGTCCTGTGATTGAAAGGAATCCTGCTGACAAGCCATAAGGCTTAGCGGGGTAATCTATGTATATAACCATACTAAGGCTTAATAAAGATATTATTATTATTAATATATACATATACTGTGTACATCATAGTCCTTTTCATCAGTAGCAAAGCGAGCTGGATTTGAAGAGAGAAGAGAGGATGTGAGCGGGCAGAAATACCTACGTCCATTTCCAGAAGGTGACGTCACATTAAGGAATGTATTTTAATATTGTTTGCCAGTCTCCAGGGAGCAAGAGTTATTTTTCCCTCCCTGCCACCCTCTTGTCGGCACCCAAGCCTCGCATTGGTATCGGATAATTTCTATCAGATGAGCGAAGATTGGTATGGGATAATTTCTATCAGATGAGCGAAGATCACGGTTCATTGCCCGGCGGGAAATATTTAAATTAGAGCATCTTTTGCATTTCTCTTGTGTTACGGAATGAGCTGCGTTATTAGAGAGATGAATCTGTTGCTCGGTGAGGGAGCGACTAGAAGACGAGAGGGGGGTGACGATAAACAAATTGTATTAAGCAAATGAAGTACCAGGCTACATAATGATGATGATCATCTTTGAAGCCTGCAAGTCTCTTTTTAATGATTCATAGAATACTTCATCCGTTACAGAGCAAACTGGGAATTTTGTTCTCGTCTGAGCCTCTTTCCCTTGATTAGGTTTCTAGGACGGAGGTGGCCACACATCCCGTGAAATCTAATATTTCCGATTTCGTCTGTTAGTCGGGTTTCGCAGATTTAGTTTCCGCAATTAAGAGCGATGCACGAGAAGAAGTACGTTACGGATTCCATTACAGCAGACGCACGAATAGCAAACACGGCACGTGAATTTAAATTTATTTATAGATTACAATACAGGAAAAGGATTTTCTAGTTATTCCTTTAATTTCTCTAATCAAAATTGGCAGAATTATCGAAAGGAAATTAATACGATGACTACAAGGACGATGAAGTACAGCAATGAACAAAATAACAGTCTTCGAACAAGATGGAAACTTTCAGATTTCGCTTTAGGTTTTCAATACAGGGTGTACGATAAATAATGATAGGGTTTCAAGAACTAATATACAGGGAAATAATATACGTATTCAAGAAAGTAATATTTTAATTTGAAGCATTCCTGAAATAGTTTTGAGCACAATTAGTGAATTTCCACAAGTGTACCGTCCGTGACTCTGCATGTGACCAATCGGCATTCCACTTCTTGCCACGCGCTGCAACGTATCTCTTTTACTTTCTTCTCTTATTCTGGCTTCCAAACGAATCAGGTCTCGAATTTTGTCCATGTATACATAATTGTTTACAAAGTCCCACAAGAAATAAATCGGGGTTTTTTGAAATCATGTCTCCTTGATGTCACTAAATATTCCGTAACGTCCCTTGATAAATGTGGATGTGCAACATCTTGTCTAGTGTCGCCAGTGAAACTGTTTGAGTAGGGGAAAGTACAACATTCATTGTAACGTCTTTTATGTATTTGGGGACAATGAATCTCTTTTGTTGCGATCTTATGCAACCACGGCAATTCCCGGTTCCGCTTGTACAGCACTACCTGGTTATGAAAAGCCATGACCACCTAGAGCCGGGGGCAAGGAATACGCCCTATAGGCGCACCTCAACCCCAGCCTCACATGGCAGCAGTCCTACAGAAGGGAAGCTGACCACCGGAAGAAACCTAACTTTAATCTATTCCCCGGTTTGCAAATGTGCAAGGATATATAGATCCAAGCTCGATCGGCACCCGGGGTGGAGACTCTTAGTAAGACCCAGACTTTTGTGAGGGCTCTGGCTTACTAGGAATCAATCCGTTCTGCCGAGCCCTCGAACAGCTCCACTGAGCTCCTGATAGGTGAGGTCTCCGACGCCGTCACCATCCGACCGGCAATCAAGCCGGCAAGCAGCATCTTCAACCTCGGTTGGCTTTAGCAATGCTCCAGCCGGGGACCACCCCAACCGGCAAAACCTTGGCAATGCTCCAGCTGGTGCCCACTACAGCCGGCAAAGCCTTCGGCATGCTCCAGCTGGGGATCATCCCGACCGGCAAAGCCTCAGCCGGGTTGCTGGGCCCTAGGCCCCCCACCACGACAAGGTGGTCCCCTATCGGGGGGGGGGGGGGTGTATATTGGGGACAGTGATTCCCGAAATCTCACCATTATTTGCCGGACATTCTGTATATACCTATACATATGTGTGATTTTTCTTTTTTTTAAATTCAGCCAAAAATATTAGAGCGATATTCTCCTTTCCAAGTTAATCTAATATTCTCAGATATTTTAGTGTCAGCACAATGGATCATTTAACGTTTTCATATTCGAGTTCCAACTCCCCCAATCGGTCAGAAAGGAGACACCCAATAGGCTAGGCTTCGAAAGGTTGTCATCATTCGGATGGGAAGTAAAACTGTGACCCCGATGTGCAGGGGAGTCCATACCTTCTGCAAGTTAAAGAATACGCTGTGAAAGGCCTTCAAGGAAAGTTTCCACCTGTCTTTTAAGAGCTGTCTAGTCGGTCCCCTTCCGCCAACCTTCTCTGAGCCTACTGTATTATTGTGAGCTGGGTATTTAGCTCATTGTATGCAGAAAATGGGCACTCGGAGGCAAAACAACCGAAAGAATGCATGATTGATTTATTCTCTACCCTAAGGGAATAATCGCTCTTAAGAGACCTCAGTGATTAAGATCGGCTCTTGTCGGCATGTGAAATAATGAAGAAAAGGATTCTGAATCTGTGCTTCAAAGGTTGAACAAAGATCGCCTTTATTCCAGAACATTTTTTACGAACTGAGGAAAAGGAGCGCTAGGAGCGAAAACGGTGAGAAGAGATAATTATCGAGACTTTTCGAGCGTGGTTCTCATACTCGAAAAGAAAAGGAGAGCTCACAGAGCGAAACAATCTAAGGTGAAAGATTATTGTTCTGATCCAAGTGCAGCGCCACTATCTGAAAAGGAATCTTCTGCAGCTGTGCGGCGGAACACGGAGAGACTGAACTGCGGCGAACCTCATTACAGCTGTGGTAGCCGGAGTGGGCAGACTAACAAGATGAAGACAAGAGAGCAACAATCTTGGGGCTTGCGATGGACTTATCGCATTTCGAGGCTTGGCTGAGCTTCGGATCGCTTCAAATTAAGGTCCACTGCAGCGGGATGAAGCGAGCTCAGGTGGCGAAGTCGCTACGTTAGTCGAAGGCTTCGGTGGCAATCCTTGTTAAGGTGAGACGAACGACAGAGACGCGACCTAGACCCCCGTCTTGCAACATCCGTGGCTGGAAGGAGTTAATGGTGAAGATGAACCGCCAAGCAGAAAGAAATTTCATCCAACGAAAGGGAAATTAAGTCAGGTCTATAATTCTGCTGCAAGGCACTGGGAGACGGCAGTAGGAAGGGTTTTAGCAAAGTGTTTTATAAGGAAACAGTCAACTTCTTGGGTATAATTAGAAATGGTTGGTGTAATTCGTATGCGTTTGTGATATTTCAATCACATCGATTTTATTTTTCTCTTAAGTCCTAATAGCGAAAATCGCCTGAAAGCATTTGAATCTTGAAACTGAACTTATACATCAGTCAGTTTAGTTTTTTTAAATTTAAAAGACGATAAAAATCAAAACTTTATAAGATTTTAAAGAGAAGGGTTCGTGTGCTGAAATTTACGAGGAAACTGAAGAAGATTCGTTAATGAAATGTCGTGGAGTATTTCTTTGATTTTCATTATTAGCTTTCAATCATCTTGGCTTATTGAAGGTAAATTCTCTGGTAGTAAAGATAAGGTTATCAGATGGGTGAGATATTTGGAAAGTTGATTCCATGTGCATTGCAATGAGGAAAAGTTTAGTACTGGATGACAGATACGAGATGTAAGAGGTTAATTAACATGACTGAGGTTGCTCTAATCTCACATTCGATGGGTTGACTTGCAAATAGGTCTTGTTCAGTGTTTGCTTTACCAGGGACCGTCACGAGATCCTGTACATCAACATTGGCTCATTCTGTGCCTTAGTTACTAGCTAGTGCGCCATGAAACATCAAGCATTTATTCCACCAACCAATTAATTAATATTTATTGGTTTAATGCACTATATGAAGTTTTAATGAAGCACTATATGAAGGTTTAATGCACTAAACTCTAGCTATTTCCGATTTCTACTTAAATATTAAGACTATCAAATTAATGCTGAAAACTAACTTTCTCAAGATTTGCGTAAAGAGAAAGATTCTCATCAGAGTTCCAAAATGTTTAAATGTAAACAACGAGTCTGCGCACAGCATCAAATGTATCGCTTCCGAATTTTGTCTCGTGCAATAATAATTTAACCATCTTTATTTATCGATGGAGAGGGATTAGGAAATCCCGACATAGCATCTAACATATTTCGGTGGATGCTGCTTTATCAATTTCATTACCTCGCTGCTCTTGCATCGAAGCTTTTAATTTCATCAGAATCCAAGCAAACCGTAAGACATGATGTCTCTCTCACAGTTAACAGAAGTTCCAAGAAGCGGGATCGCAGTGTTTCGAAGATTGCCGGCAGTTGGTTGTTTTTCTCTTACTGCTGCAATAGCGTCGACCTCACTTCGAAGCGAACCTCATCCGATGCTATGTCCTCTTCTTTCTCCCTTGTAAAGCCGGAGAACAATTGCCGAGAGAGAGATAGGTAGAGACTGCGTTGGTTCTCTATTTGACGACTGTCACTGTTGGAGCTAGGGATCTGCCAACAAACAAAGAGACAGGGAAAACACAAACTTAATTAGAGCTTGGCGGCGAAGACAGCGCTGTAAACGGGGGAAACAAAATGAAGCTAATGAAACTTCAGTTTGTCGTTTAGTCGCCATTCTCTGTCGCCTCTGCATTGCTTTGTTTGAGGGGAAGATTCAGAAAAGTGACGATGTTTGCAGTTGGGAACAAAAAATGAAACGAAAGATTTAGATAATGATCATTAAACATCATATGGTCAAGTTTCGTTCTTTGTGTAGGATGCGTTGAAACTGAAGGAACAATTTTGGAATTCGGAAAGTGTCAACAATAGCTTGATAGTGGAAACAGTAAAGAAGATTTTTTTTCATTGAGGAGTGATGCCATCCAGTGTGGGCATTCTCGGAGCAACGGAGTAGCTTGACGGACAACTCTCGGAAGAGTGTGAAGGTGACCTTTCTACATTTCTCATAGATCGTAGGTCAATGAACTCTTCACATTTCAACTAACCTATTAGAAGTGCTAAAGAATCGACCGCGCAGTCTCCTCAAAAGTTATGCTCAGTGGTCATTCAAGTGCATTACTGCCCATTACAATCTTTGCTTTCCAATGATGAAGTTAAAGGAGATTTAATGACGTCATATTCAGAATCTAGAAAAGTAAAAGAATACATCCTAATTCAAGAAATAATATTATTAAAAAATGAACCAAGTGGATAAATGACAGAGCTGGTGGTAGCTTAGTGGTTATAGCACCTGGAATGTAACTGGGAGACGTGGGTTCGAATACAATTCATCGGCGAAACTCATTTTTTCCCAGAAAGTTATTTCTTGAATTATATGTCAACAGGTGATATGTGAATTTATTATTGAATACATCCAAATTCTTTAAAAACTTTTAAGCATACGAATTTATTTCAGATTTGAAATGAGATTATGACTGAAATCTCTTATTTTTTCCCCCATCAACTTTTTTTTGTCTTTATTATGTGACGAGGCCGTCCCATGGCCGAGTGGTTAGAGCGCTTGGCTACTGATCTAAGGGACCTGGGTTCGAGTCCCGGGTAAGGCATGGCTGTTTGTGTCGTTTTTCTGCTGAGGGCCTGCCATCCTCACAGACCATCTACTATGGCATATAAACTGACAGGCTTCTGTCAGACCTCTGTGGCAAGCAGCTGCTTGAGAGGGTATTTATTTATTTATTTATTATGTGACGAGGTACTCGTCAGGGATTCATGAATCAACTTCCACATTCATCAGTAAATCTGATTCTAGATTACTTTCCTCTCTTAATCTTTCATCTTCATCCTCCTCCCCTTCCATCCCCAGAAATTCCATCATTTAAATATTTCTTCATTAAACCCGCTCCAGAGTGTAGTGTTTATATCGAAAGTAACACTTTTATCATATCGGTTACTTTCCACTTTGCATTTGTTTACTTTTCAGACAACCTTCGGAGCAGTATTCCTGATATCTGTCACACAGAATATCAGTTAAAACATTACCAGTTAAGACATCGCTGCAAGGCCGGAAAGCAATATGATGCGTTTCATTCTGTTTGGGATGACAACGATTTTGAAATGAGTCCTAAAATGTCAGTAGCGTGCCAGGTGCGCAATCTGCAGGTCCCAGGTTCGAGTCACAACTGTGCCTGCGTTGAGATTTATCTCCGCTAACCCCCATTTTGCTCTCTGTGGTAGAAGAAATATCGTTGCGCATGGAAAGACAGTCGTCTATCAGATGGGATGTCGAGCCATGGCCCCGTGTGCAGGAGAGGACGTGTTGTATGGCTTTTACGAGAGGCTGCCACCTGTTTCCTAACAGCTGTTCAGTGGGGCTCCTTCCCCCAACCTTCTTTGAATCTTTGGGGCCCTTGTGACTTTGCCATTTAGCCCATTATATGCCAAAAAGTGCCATTCAGGGGTAAAATAACGTAATAGAGCCAAATCTAAAACGTTGAATCGCTTCACGGCACTTTTTCACTTGCATCGGTTGAGAATATTCTCTCGTGCGATATTAGATAATAAAATCTGCTGTGCCAGTGTGTTCTGAGCATGCGCCTCTTCTTAAGAGGTTGGTGAGAAGGCAAGAAGACTTTAAAGCAGACGTCGGCAACCTTTTATGGCTGCGGGTCAAAATCAACCAAAATGTGACTATTAAGAAGACAGTTCGGGTCAATGGGTATTTTCATTTTAAAACAGTCCGTTAGTGAATAATAAGATAAATTTTATTGAGAAAATTATTACAATATGCTTTTAAACTCAAAACATAAAAAAAAATTATAATTCTCATTATTATAAAAACAAATATAATTGTCAAGTTCTAGTTCACTAATAATTTATGAACTTTATTTATAAGCGTTCTCTTCGTTATCAATGGCTCTCCTGGTGATGAATTTGTGACGTCAATTTAGTCAAGTCTGGTTCATACTTAGTCACCTTAAGACGAATACAAGCGTCTGAATTTTCGGTAGTTAATCTGCTCCTGTTCTTACTTAAAATAAATTTCATGTGTGAAAATATTTGTTCACATTTATAAGTAGAACCGAACGTGGACAAAATGGCAAAACCAATTTTTTTTAAAGATGGAAAATTTCGTAGGAAGTGATGCCCAACACGATGATATCATGAGAAGACGATTTTCTTCCGTGTTTTCTAAATCTTTCCGCAATGTCTTGAATTTGCCCGTCCACAACGTTGAACTTTTAAAATCAATCATTTCTAAACTTAAATTGTCAATTTTAAGATATTCAAAATACTGCAAATCTGAAACATTTTCCTCTATTTCGTCGGGCTTTATTATAAATGTAAACATTTCGCCGTGCTTCTTAAAACTTTGAAATCTACTTTCAAATTCACTTTTAATCTTCAAAATACAACTTTCGAACATATTTAGATTGCTTTCATCGATATTTGCTTTCTCATGTTGGCTTTTTAGTAAGGGAAAGAAAAGATATATTTCAGTTTTTATGTCAGTTTCAAATAATATTAATTTCGAACAAAAACTCTTCCATTCCTCGTACATTTTCAAAATTGTGTGGTTATTTCTTTGGAGTCGTACGTTGAAATCATTATAATGGTTCATTATGTCTGTTAAGAACAAAAGTCTTAAAAGCCATTGCTTATCATTGAGCTCGAGATCATTTTCACCGATTTCGTAAAGAAATATTTGTATATCATCAAAGCACTCTACAAATCTATTAAGAACTTTGCCTCGACTTAACCATCGTACTTCAGCATGTAACAGTAAATCTCCATATTTCGATTCAATTTCCTCCAAAAAAGCTTTGAAGCGCCCGTGTGTTAATGCAGATCGTGTTATTATTATGTTTACAATGTTAACAACCTTTTCCATTACATCCTTAAGTTGTTGCATAGATGCCTTTGCAAATAAATTTTCTTCATGTATGATACAATGGAACAATAAAAGTGGGCAGTCAAGTTCATTTTCCATTAGTTTCACAAATATTTTCCATTAGTTTTCCAATATTTTTTCCTCTCATAGCTGGAGCACCATCAGTTGTTATGGAAAACAATTTACTTTTTAAATCCAATATTTTCCCACTTTTGAAATTTGTAAACTCTTGTACTTGATAAAAAATATCAATGCCTTTGGTGTGTCATTCATTGAAGCAAGAATGCATAGTTCTTCATTGACGTTCGAACTATTTATTGATGCAAATCTAATAATAATTGCCAGCCTAGCCATACTATTTACATCGGTACTTTCATTGAGTGCAACTACGTCACTAGATAACAAATCATTTTTGAGCTGTGCGTCAATATTTTTTGCCATATCTTCAAATGCAACGCTGAACTGTTCTGGCCGACAAAGGCATTTCTTTAATTCTCTCAATTATTTGTTTTTTATTTGAAAAGTCACTGAATAAGTGTTCAGAACAATTTATGAATGCGTTTTTCAAAAATTCGCCGTCTGTAAATGGTTTTCCGTCGGTACCAATACTAAGAGCTGCAATAAAGCTGGCAGATGTAACGTAATTGTGGCTGGTAACGAATCTCTTCAAAAATTTATTCTGTTTACCATAATTTAATACACGTTTAGCAATGTATTCATATTTTTCATCATTTTGCATTTCACTCACATCTTTATGTTTTGAAGAAAAGTGTCGCTCAATATTGTAAGTCCTGGCGGTAATTATATCTGTACATAAAGTACATATCAATTTGTCACCATTTTCCATACATCCATACTTTTCAGTCCACACATCTTGAAATAATCTCTTTTTTGTTTGTCCATGGTAATAAAAATAATAATTATTTCGCTTAGGTAACTGTTCTCGCGCTTCTGAACTACTGTTTATTCACGTTAAAGACGAAGTTAACGTAGACAAGAGTAGATGCGTGATCAGCAGGTGGGCAGGGCTCCTATTGGTTGGCTGCAGGTGGCACGCAGTCAGAGCCCAGCCGACCAATAGGAGCCCTGATCACGTGCTGATCACACATCTACTCTTGTTTACATCTGCTTCGTCTTTAACGTGAATAAATGAACTCGTCGAGTAATGATGAGATTCGTTTGGACAATGTCGCTGTATTCCGCCTATGTTCATTTCTGCAACTTTGTAATCAAACCAAAAGGTTAATCTTATTATTTATACTTTCTCAAAGTGTTTGTTTCATGTTTATGTTTTATAATTTATTTTTATATATTATACTTTATTTGCGGAACTCAAGTGGGTCACTTGAAATTATCAAATGGGTCACTTGGTGACCCGCGGGTCATAGGTTGCCGATGCCTGCTTTAAAGACTGCGACATTTGTGAGGTCTGGTTGAATGGAGATTCATCACCACGGGGAACAGACAGATGTCTGACTCCACTTCCCATTAAGGATGTCTGGTTCCCGATGGTTCTTGGCTAAGGGCCAAGTCTAAGGCGGCAATCTCGTCCCCTTTTCTCTTCCTCCGTATCCGTCACTATAAGTGGAAGATTTGTGGCTTCGACCCGATGAATCCAAAGGTCCTTGCCTCTTATGTGAATCGGACCCAAGTCTCTTGTAAACCAGCGTTGGGCAACAAAGCATAATTGCTTAATTCCTTTCCATTTTCATTTAGATATCTTAAGATGCCGAAGAGTTAAGATACTTTCGATGTCTTAAATGTTTTTATCTTCATTCCAACAATGAATCATTATGTATCCTTAATATTAATATACGAAGTATAAGATCTAAGTCTGAGAGTATTGAGGCAATTATCTATTATTTAAATTATCGAGTTGATATTCTTATATTGACTGAGATATGGATAACGGATCATGAGGTTTGCTTTATATAACTTAAACGGTTATAATAAATTTTTCAAATGTAGGCATTACAACAAATCAGGTGGTATATTGGTTTTTCTTAAAAATAAATGCAACTTTATTTTAAACGAAAATAATGACTTGGTGACTGATGAATCGCTTTGTTTAACGTGGACTGATTACGATATTAAGCAGTATATAGATCTCATTTTTACACAAAAAAAAGTTTATAGAGGAATTAAATGACTATTTAAAATTAATTAAAAATAGTACAGTTATACTTGCTGGTGATCTTAATATTGACCTTTTACTTGATATGATTATGTCAACAGTTATTTGTATATCAGTTCAGTTTTATAATAATAAGGTTACAAACAGTATATATTTGTAATACTCTTATTAACCCAAGAGCATCTAAGCTCATGTAGCTCATTGCTTTCTTCATATGGATTCCAACCCATACTTAGATGCAATTACAAGACAGACTCAAACTAGTGTTTCCTGTTTGGACCATGTATTTGTAAGATACACATATGATATTGAAATGCGAACAGTTTTTATGCATACTGATATTGCTGATCATTACCCTGTAGGAATAGGAATTGACATACATAATCAAAGAGGAACGAAGATCAGACAATAGTTCCGGATGTTGCGTATAAAACAAATTTCGTAGCATTAAGGGAAAAACTAATAAATTGTAGATGGGGAGAACTTAAAGAAACTAATGAGGTCAATTTGTGCTACAAATTGTCTATTGATAAATTCTCTGAATTGATGGAAGATGCTAAACAATACACTTGTGATGTTGCTTCTTCGTTTGTTTGTCTATTGGGACCACTTAGGAATGTCCCCTCGGTTCGATCGCAATACGCGACGGGTGAAAGAGTTTTTCAGATAAAATCAACGGTTTTATCACAATTGCTGGGACTCAATACTGAGGCTCCTCCCCAATAAATTAGTTCAACTTCAGCCTTTACTTAAATAAAACAATTATTTATTGAACCTTCCAAACATGCTTGATAGACAAGGACATATGCTTAATTACATGCTATGTAATTAATTAATTAATTAATTACATCAACACCAGCTTACTATGCCTGTTCAGCTGTATTCACAGAGCCCAATGCCGTTATTACCAGTCGGCATTTCCCAGCTTTACAATTTTTCGTCCGCACGCGTTCGTTCCTCGACTGGCTCTGTTCTCCTCGTTGCCAACCCTTTCTCTCTCCGCTCGACCATCTGGGAAGTCCGCTAGCCTCCAGGTTGCTTGTCAGCGACGCGAGCGTTTTGGGTGACCTCCGTCCCCCCGGGCACTGCTACTTCAATTAACTCTCCAGATGCTGGGACAGAGGGCCTCCCACGTAGCATATGCCCATTTTGGTGAAATCCAAAATAACATTCAAAACCCGAACAAAAAAAAATATTTAAAAAGGCCTCTTGCCTGACAACACTATTAAAAAATCTAACGATAGAAATAAAAATCCATGGATAGTAGATGATATAAAAAATATTAAATTAAAAGATAAATTATATAAGAAGCATTAGAAATATCATCACAATATTATACACGAAGATAATTAAAAGTAGTTAGTAATAGACTTAATTATTTTTAGCAGATTTCAGTAAAGCATTATCACAGGACACAATTCCTTAAATGCAACTGCGACAGTAGAAAACAAAGGAAATTTATCAATAATTTAATAGATAATAAAGAGAAATCGAAACCTGCCTTACCAAATTTTCCTAATCCTGATCCAAAAGAAAGTAATAACTGCGAAAATTGCTAATTATTTTAATTCATACTTCGTTCATAATCCAGATAATGACAGTGGAAACCAAGTTAACTATAATTTAAATACTGTAAGTAATTATATTACTAGGAATTTCATTATTTTTTAACTCCAAATACTTAAGAAGAGATTCAAGATATCGCTAATCACATTAAGGAAAAGGGTCCAGGAGATGTTGGCTCCAACAATTATGAAAGAATGTTTTAATTATATTGTTACACCATTGACATACATTTTTAATTTATCGCTTGCAAGTGGCGTATTTACTGATAGATTAAGAAAGCAGCCGTGATTCCTATTTACAAAAAAGGAAATAAAAATACTCTTTCAAATTATAGACCTATATCTATTAATCCGCTCTTTGGAAACATTTTCAAAAAAACTTATAAAAAAAGACTGTAATAATATAAGTTATCTATATCTAGTTAGTAATGCTTTTTACTCCGATAAACAATTTGGGTTCCGAGAGAGTAAAAGTATAGAAGATGCTATGATAAGCTACACTAAACATGTTTTTGAGTCCATTGACAATAATTAACGTCAACTTTTTTTTTTAGATATAAAAAAACATTTGATATTGTTTCCCATCAGATTTTATTACATAAATTGGAATGTATTGGAGTCAGAGGCATTGCTCTCAAATAGTTTTCGAGTTATTAATGCAATAGAATATAAACTGTGAAGATTAATGGAACTTTTAGCTCTAAGTTGTAAATAAAACACGGAGTCCCTCAGGGCACTATCTTAGGTCCAATTATCTTTTTAATTTTTATCAACGATTTCTGCTCTTTAAAAAACAAATGTGAGATTAACAGTTTTGTCGATGATACTGTTCTTACATTTACAGCAGAAACTCTTGCTGACCTACAAAGCATAACAAATAATAATTCAACAGATATTGTAAAATGGTTTAAAATAAATAAGCTAACTCTAAATTTATCTAAAACGAAATATATAATGTACACTCTAAAAATAAATTTGATATTATAGATAATTTAACGATTAAAATCCATGAAATTAATTGTGATCTTAATGAAGGCTGTTGCTGTGTGTCTATCGATAGAGTGGATGAAATAAAGTATTTTGGAATAGCAATTGATCAAAATCTGAATTAGAGGCCACACGTTCAAAAGTTAATCAAAAAACCTAAAGCAATGTTGTGTAAAGTGTACCACTTAAAATATTGTGAATTACCAACTGTTGGTAACAATTTATTATTCTTGGATTCATTCTGCTGTGCATTATGGGTTACTTTGCTATGGTGGCACTCATAGGCCAACCCTGAAACCACTGTCTGCCCTTCAAAATAAAATTATTAAAAAGATAACTGATGGAAGCATTTAATCAAAATGGAAATAACACACTTCAAAATTCAAAACTGCTGGCCAGTCACTTGTTTGTTTATAAATGGATGATTTATATTTATAAGCATAATCCTTTTTTTGAATTAAAAGTAGATAATTATATTTCTCGTTTAGATGGCAGAGAGTAACAGTAGTTCCACTTTAAAAAAAGTAATATTGCACAAACATATTTTATATTTAACACCAAAGATGTTTAATCTATTACCTAGAGAGCTTTGAAATTTTAATGGTGGAATATTTATCTTTAAGAAAAAAATTAAAGTTTTATCTCTCGCATACACTCGACTCGGATTTGATGTTTTCAGTTCTACGATAAAAATTAGAATTCAAATTTTTATTGTTTTATCCTTCTTGTACTCTATGTAGAAAATATGTTTTTTAATTTTCTTTGTTTTCAAATGAAAATACTCATTTTTATATTTGCTAAAATGCGAGAATATTATAGTTTGTCACAATCCACCTTGTGTGGATCATTAGGTTGTAATTAATTTGCGAAAATAAGTTGAACTTTCTTTTTTTGCTATTTCATGTAATACTAATTATAACAACCTAGATAAGCGAATGCTTTTGGGTTGTTTATATTGTACTGAATGTATAGTCTGATGTGTGAAAATAAAGTATTTTGATTGATTGATTGATTATATTTTTGAACTTGCATAGATACACGTTTCTATGTTTGTTTTAAATTATGTATTATTTTCATCTATTATTTTTTACTTAAAGTATTTATTATGATTTTAGTAGTACACTGGAATTTTGCAAATATATCTGCAATATATACTAACACACATTTATATAATCACTACTGATAAAAGCAGAATATTATCTACAATTAAATCTCCATGTAAATGGGTTGGGGGTGGCTCAGTCAGTAGCGTGCCAAGCTCGTAATCTGCTATTACCAGGTTCGAGTCCCAGCTGGGCCAGCGTTGAGATTTATCTCGACAAAACTCCGTGCCCTCCATCAGTAGGAGACCCCAATGGGCTTGGAAAGGCAGCCGTCCTTCGGCTGAAAACTTTTGGTTGAGGGTTTCGTGACTTTTATCTTTTTCTCTTCAACTATTTCTCATGTGTTTGGTGCAGCATGGCCTCAGTTGCTCTTGCACCATTAAACCCCAAACAACCAAACCTTCGGCTGGGACGTTAAGCCGTGGTCCGTATGCACGTTAAAGAACACGCTGGATGGCCTTGACGGGAGGCTACCATCGGTCTAAGAGCTGTCCAGTGGGTCGCCTTCTCCCAACTTTCTGCGCGCCTTCTGGGTCTTAAAGACCTGGCCATTTAGCCCATTGTGTGTAAAACAACCCAATCTGCATGTAAGTAGGAGTAGCCAACGAAAATGATTTATATACATTTTTTTGCCTAAGAGGAGTTGGCTCGAAAAATTCTCCTATTTCAGAAACGTATTTGTTAATAACATGAAACATTAATGGTAAATTGTTTCATCAATTATAATTGAAAATGGCTGTCCATAGAAAAAGCTGCCAGCGAGATGTTTTGAAAGATACAGTTGTGAAAGTAGCATAATTATTGTTTTTCGATAAAACAGACTTCTTTTTCCAATTCATTATACTTTCATTTCTGCTAATAAACAGATGGTTTCAATTAATGAACGTATCGATGCATCTTGTTTTTCTAAGCAGTTGTGAGGCATTGAAACTGATATGCCGTCGTGAAAAATGCATTTGTATTGATTGTGAGCCTAACGCTCTTTTGGCCACAGATCAATGATGTGGCTGAACTGGATTCTTCTCAGCAGAAGAAGCGACACAGCGGAGAGGAAATGAAATGATTAAGACGTCCATTGCCTTAAGAGAGCCGCTAACAAAGGAAATTAATAAAAGGCCTGGACGTAATTAATAACGATGGATAACGGTAGTTGGTGGGCGTCGGCGTATTAAGTCTGAAAATTAAGTGCACAGAGTGAAATAATTAACTTGGCGCTGAATTTATTACCACTCGAGATGTAATGAAAGTGTTTTTCTTTTTGGTCTTGCCGCATGGGAGATTTCCCTGGGGTCCGTCTTCAGATGATTGTGAGAATTGCTCTCAGATACTACTGCTGTTATGACGTCAATTGTTTGTTTGTTAACTTCTCAAATCCGCAGAGAGAGACGCAGATGCTACTTCCGGTGGTTGAAGTTCCACCGGTCTTCCGGTCTCGACCAACTGATCAGTTGTTTAATTAGCAAATTCAATGGGATGTTAATGCCACTCTAAATGAGGCATTTGGGAACATCGGCCTCATTTCATCATTTGGCAATCATTTGACGATTCTCTGTAAACGAATAATTCGAACTGTCTCTCTAAGGTAAGATATCAGAGGTAGGCCAGGATCTAAAAAAAATCGAGGGTGGTGCCAAAAAACACAATCGAACGTAAAAAAATTGCAAAAGAGGGTCCAAGAGACTAGATTTCTAACGCAATATAACTTTCGCCCTCCATTTTACAGTTCCTTAAAATATTTCTTAAAAAATGCATGAAATCAAATTTCAAAAATTTATATCAAAATCAAATTTATTATTATAATATGAGAAAGAACGTGAATACAATAAACATACCATGTACAACACATCAATACAACACTTGACAAAGATGAACAGAACAATAAAAACACAACGGAACAAAAGATCAATAATTCATTATGAACAAACTCTTCCAGGTTATAAAATTTCAATTCAATTTATCTGAAAAATAAAAAAATTGAAATAAAATAAGAAATAAATTAAAAAATATGAAGAGATCCAAGTGGTGTGGATACGAAATTATTTTGCAAAAATCAGTTCTATTCAAATCGTAAAATTATGATTTTAACACAGTAAATATACATTCAATATTCTCTAACTTTGACAAATATGCACACAAATAATTCTAAAAAATTGTTAAACAATTTCCCTTTCTTATTGTTTAAAAACATAATTGAAATTCGGAACGATGAAATAAAACATCTTGTGGAATATTTTCTTTTCTGTTTATGCTACATAAAATTGTAAAACCAAAATTCTCCAGTTAAAATTAAGATTTCTATTTGGAATTAATGCTTGATTTTTATACAAAAAATGGTTAAAATATGGATATAATTTCCTTAGTGGCAATATATTGTGCTTGTTATATAATATGGTGCACTCAGAAAAATTGTAATTAAGATTACGAACTATTTAATTTTATGCGTAAATTACTGGTAGTAAATTTGATTTATTTTCACCACCCCGACAACAAATTTCATAAATTAGAGTAGACTGCACACCCATGTAAAATAAATATCCCGTAGGAAATCATAATTAACATATTGCTTCAAGTAATAAATTTTGTATAAAATTCTGTTTAGTTTTGAACAGAGTAAGCGAATGTTTTCTGCCATTTTAAGTTAGATTTTATTATTAATCCTAAATAATTATAGTATCTGTCATTTCAATAGTATCACAGTTAGAGCATTCTGCATTTAAGCAGTTCAATTCATGGAATTTATTGGCATTATTAAATGTAAGTTAGGGCGTTAATATAAAATATATATATTGTTTTAAATTTAATTCTAATTTATTATTAATAAACCATTGTAATAATTATTAAATTATTATTAATTTTTGTAGATAATACTTCATTATTTTTCGCTTCAAAGACTATGAATGTATCATCTGCAAAAGATATAACTTGTCCATCAATTTCTAATTGCAGAAATCATTGTTATATATAAGAAAAATAGAGGACCTAACACAGATACCTGTGGTACTCCATTTAAGAATTAGAATGTTGCACTTTTTGATTGTTAATAAACTCAATTTGATTTCTATGCTCAATAAAACTTTTAAACCAATCAAAGATTATCGCACGAAAACCTTAAAAATTTAATTTATGTAAAAATAATTTGTGATTAATAGAAACAAATGCAAAAGCATTTGATTCTATTAATCACAAATTGATCTAATGTCTAGGAAAACTCCTATAATCTTTTTGCTATTATTAATGCCCTTATAAATCAATTCGTTAAATTTTATAGGTGCATGAGTCCTACTGCATTTTTTTCGGAAGCCAAATTGGTTTTTTGGCTTTCCGAGAATAAGTTTAATAATTTTTCCTCTATTATCCTTACTAGCAGTCTGAAGGGGGTAGGTTGACATGACCCCTTTCCTCCCAGATCTGGCCCCGATAACAGACATTTATTTGCATAACAGAACTTGACATTTCTTTTTGATATTTTTCAACCAGTTTGGCTGAAATGCACCAACAAAATTCATGCCATTTTTGACTCTGAATGGTGACCTAATTTTGAAATGATTCAGGTGCAGGTTTTCCTCCAGAAAATGCACACTAGTTTTCTTCTAACAAAAGGTCATGATCTGATAATAGAGCCATAGTCACTGACTATTGGCTCTATTGCCATGTCACTAAAAATCGAGTGACTACTAAAGTTTTGGTTTTTTTACATTAAGGTTATCACCTAACCACTATGCCTTAACTGGAATAGTGGTTAGGCAGCTAGCGACTGTTCCAGCAGGGCAAACTTTGTGTGTTGTGTTAGATCTAACTAAAGCAGTGGTCAGCAGTGACTTCGATCGTAGTAGGGCATGTCCTTTGAGAAGGCCTGTAAAAGCTAGGAGTAGCTTCTAGGATTCTTCTCTGTCCTATATGTCGCAAATAAAAAAAAAATTGTTCGCCCAATTTTTTTTAAGCATCTAGTGGAATTTCTTCACTAATCCACGGGGCCCTTGTGACCTGGCCTCTTCGCCTGTTGCGAAAAAAAATGACTCTGCTCATCATTGAACTCAACCCTCAGAAAAACATTATTCTCTGATTTTTGTCAAACCATCTGCTGGCAAAATAAATATTGTTTTAGAAACATTATGATTCTTCATTAGTGAAATTATGATCTCGTCATTTCCAGCAAAATCTCTTCTGTTATTATCAGTGACAAGTATCGCATTTCTGTTAAAAATAGCTTTTCTTTGCAGTTGTAACGTATATAGTCTATTGATTTCTTTTTTTTTGCTTTCAAAGCCTTTTCATGAGCCTATTCGTTAGTGAAAAATTTCGAAATATTTTGGTATGTACATGGTTCTAAGCACGACCTTTCTTTTCGAGGAACTAATTCTTCGGATTGCAAGCTCCAAATCTCAAAGTTTCAGACTCTACTTAATTGGGCGAAGATTTCTGTATTTTGGTTCTTCGAAGTTAGGGTTAAGATGAATGAAGACGAGCTAGTCTTAATTTAACATCACCTGGGCAACGGATGCAATTAATTGGGACAAAGTAACAGTGGGAGAGAACATTTGGCAAATAAAGATCTCTTTGAAATCCATCGAAAATAAGGGAAAAAAAGCATCTCAGCCAAAATAAGCACGAATCTTTGACATGGACAGGCCTTTATATCTTATTTTTTGGTTGTGTGATTTGGGAAGGGGAATTGATTATTCAGTCCCCACATCACAACTTTTCAGTTGACACTTAACGCGATACCTCCGGCCCTAGCGTTCAGAAATGGAATAATGATTTTCACATTTCCCCTTTTTAGGGGGGGGGAGAGAAGAAAGCATGGATATTAAACTTTTTATGGTATATAACACTTCTCGCGCCACACGCTTTAATTTGATATAAAAGTCATTGTGATCGACCAACGAGTTGAGAAGATATGATGGAAGAACCTTTTTTTGACAAACCAAGGAATGGCGAGTGAAAAGTAATAGGAAGATAGAAGTTTTTCAAATTTTAAATTTATATTTTTATCTATCCTACTATGTGCGTCCTAAAATGTAGAAAATACTAAGAGTTATGCTGATAGGCTCCTGCCAGACTTCCGTGGAAAGCAGGTTGCTTGAAAAAACATTTTAACTTCTAGTTGGGGAAGTAACCTCTTACCTAATTTTTTCTATGTTATATAATATGGATATATCATATGTTATATAATTTGAGAAAAAAAGTGGGAGACGAAAGGTGTAAGTAGATAAAATAAAATTACGTTAATTCTGAAGACAGAAAGACAAAGAAAACTTCTAATTGAAAGCGATATTATCTGTAGAAGAGAGTGAAATGCTTCAAAGTTTACTTGTCGTTCTTTGAAAGCAAAAAATGGTGACTTTTCCGTTTCGGTGTCATGGCAGTGATTTCCTCTGCTCTCAGTTGACGTGGGAAAAGGGAGCAGCTGCGATTGGCTGGCCGGCTTCCTCTCGCGCAGCGCTGGCTGCACACGTGTACGAGAGTGCGCGCATTTGACAGTGTTGCCGCGCGTCATTCGGCCCCCACGAGTCTTACCTGGAGTGCTGCTCAGTGGATGAGGGATGTGATCGCAGGACGACAGAATGACCGTCAAAACGGTGAGTGATCCTCGGATTGCGCTTCATATTGGAATTAATACGAGATCGGCTATTCGTTGGATTAACCGTCAAGTAAGGCATTTGTTTTTGTCTTCATCGAGCGAAGGATTCCTCAACGCTGGCTTCGATGTCGGTTTAGGATGAATTGCAAAATATTCAACTTTGGAAGAAGTCGCAATAATCGAAAGGGAATTCCTGAACACAAAGAAATTCTATCCATTCATTAGATCTGCTGGTCAGTCAGCCCAGTTTAATTTATTATTCAGCAGAGAGGGGGGATGGGAGAAAAAAAGAGGAGCTCAAAAACGTATATTTCTGACAGAATCCACGTGCTTTTGTATGTACACAACCTCGTATATTTACGTAGAGAGATACGCATGCTGCAATCAACGCATGTAAGTAAACGCATCCGCAATTATGAATTACGTGAAATCTTTGCACGTAAGGTTAACACTTTATTACTACATCGTTAAATAATGTTTTCTTTGAAAGGAGTAAAATGTGTATCGTCTATGCATTATTAAAAGTTTTCGATAAAATAGAGTTAAATATTTGCTACATACTGATCCATGTTAATATCATGTTGAAATCAGCAAATACAATTGGAAGATTTCCTTGAGATAATTCTTTATTAGGTTGTAGTTAACCGAAAAAGTTAATTAAAAAGTTAAGTTAATCGACCATTTAAATGCACTAGTCTTAAAAACATAGTTGATATTTTCTGATCCTGTTGTTTAAATTTTTATATTCTGATCCTGTTATTCGAATAGTTTGGTAGTACAGTCGCTCAAAAAAGTATCCGAACACTGCTGTTGATTGCAGAATTAAAAAAAAATACCTGGCAACGTTTTTTTTAGAAATTAGTGATCTGGCAACCTTCGTGTCACGTGACACGAAGGTTGCCAGATCACTAATTTCTAAAAAAATTGTTGCCAGATTTTTTTTTGAATTCTGTAATCAACCGTAGTGTTCGAATACTTTTTTGAGCGACTATACCTAGAGACGTATGAAGGCGGAGAGTTGACATGATTTTCGGGGATTTCTTAGGAAATACATGATATTGAAGCCCTCAAGTGTGGAAGTGTTATAGTCCCTCTGATTAGGCCACTATATTCGGCAAGATCAAGAACAGAAACTAAATGGTTTTTCCCTCAATACTTTACGATTTTAATATACAGAATAATATTTTATTAATTTAATCACCGTTATTAAATTAATCACCGTAGTGAATGGCAACCGAATTTTTTAACCTTTGGTGAATGTATCAATGCCAGTACAGTGGACCCCCGATATAACGCGCATGTCGGGCGGGAAACAACACCCGCGTTATAAGGTGAACCGCGTTATACCGAGCGGCGCGGTGGCGACACTATAAATTTCACACTGTAAGCTTTTCTTTTACTCATCATGCATACAATAATTAAACACTATTCAAAATACATGCAGGAACTCAATACATACACAATTACTCAATACGCAGTAACAATAAAATGCGATACTCACTAACGCCGCACGGACCTGTATAAACATGTTTGAACTTATCGCGAACATCGCCCGCGCTATAACCGAGTGCGCGGTATAGCGAGCAGCGTTATAACGAAGGTCCACTGTATTAGGTAAACGAAAGTAGCAGTGGGTCTGTAGATCCCGAAATCATTTTCCAAGGTTTGATTTATTACTTGGAGAGGGGAACCATTATGAGACCATTGCGTCACCTCGATGGCGTGCAGTGGGTCGGGTTTTGTTCACGTGACATTTCGATTCCGGATTCGAATCACGGGATGGCATGGTCGTTTGTTCGCTCATAAACTTCCAAGAAGCTATATGGCAACAGTAGATCTGCACAGGAGCTTTATGGGACTAATTGTGAATTATTAATTCTTGATTACGTTGAACGATGAGATTAACATCAGACACTACTTTTAATATCATCTTGAAATTTTTTGTTAAAAATTGAGAAAATCGGAATTATTACATAGACTTTTAAAATACAATAATATATTGAGCCAAAAGTGCATGATTTCTTAATGTAAATAAAAATAATAAATGTTTTAACGTTTGAGATAAATTCTCGTGACATTAGCAACGTTGCCGTTGAAATGTTTCAGTTTCCATAACTTTTTAAATATCAAAATAAATATGGTAGAAAATCGAGATTTGGATAAATTTGATTGAGATCTTAAGTTTATATCCAGCGACATTTTCCCGTTTAAAACTTGTTTTCGAAGTGCAGGAGATTTGAATGTAAATTTCCCATTTACATAACCGTGTCCAATTCCTTTTGGAAAATAGTATATGAAACAGATACGGAAAATTGAAAACAAAGAATATATAACGAAATATATAAAAATGCAACTTATTTATACACATTTGCGATCAGATAAACATGATGCAAACCATATAAGTTGGTATGGATGGGCAGACATTGTGAATATTTGAAAGCAAAACTCGCATTTTAATAAAATGTTTAGAATCGGAAGATTCCGAGTCGCTTCCCGAAACAGCGATTTCCAAAACAGATCCTCTCTATCTCTATGATTACATAAATATTTCAGCATCGAAATATTCTGTCGAATGGAGACACGGAGGAAATAAGAAATTCGAAGTCGGCACACATGCATCACTTCCTGTTTCACGTGAGCGAAACAAGAAGCATGTAGTTCGAGGAGAGATTCAAGTTGCATCGGATGAATTTCAGAAATCTTTAGGTTGCGCAGATTAAAAAGAAAATAAACCTTTTCTTTGTATCTTAATAGAGGTACGATTCCCGGAGCTCTTTCGTTTCCTTTGTCACCTGTTGAAACCTTGAGCTTAGAAGTTTCTTCTTCTTTCCAGAGATCCAAAGAAGCTGAATGCAATTTCGTGGTTAGTTATCGATCGCATCATTTATCAGACGAATTTTTCTGCTGTGATACACAATTTCTCTCGTTTATAAATCTTTGCAGCATCAAACAATTCTTTAGTTATAGTTCACATCTTTATTGATGGTACTATTTTCATTCGTGTTTCGTTGGATTTTTATTGGTCAAAATAAAGATCGAATTGTTTTTTGATGGAGCAAATACTGAATTTCCAATATTTAACAGTTTTTTTTCCGTCTGTATACTCACAGCTAGATTGTAAATCACTAAATCCCTTATTTACTGTTTTGATATCGGAAAAACGTTGCTGTAGATGAATTATTCTTTAGTTGAATTTCTAAAATATTAAACGACAAAAAATGTTAGCTATTTCTAGTAATGCCAGTTATCCGGAAAATAAATTTTGGCAATTTTGTAAGAAATATTACATACAGAAAATATTTTGTACGTTATTTCATATAGGTATTGACAGAAAAATGGGAACAGTTTCACGTTATCTCAATAGAAATTGTATTTAGAGCTCAATAACGTTTTCAATATGATTTTTAACGAAATATATGTATATCTAAAGATAAATTAAAGATTTCAATCAGATTTATCTAAATCTGGGTTTTAAAACATATTTGTTCAATATTCAAAAATTTAAAAACCCTGGAATATCTAATAGAAAAAAATTGACCCCAAAATTTAATTAAAACATTAAAACAGATTAAGAGATTAGAGATAATATCTTTAATTTACCAGCAGAGTAAACTATGATGTCTGATCTCTTTCCTGATTTAATATTTTAATTGAGTTTTGGGGTCAATTTTTTGCAGCCTGTTAAATATTCGAGCTTTCATAACGCTTTGAATACTGAAGAAATATTGTTTAAAATCGAGATTTAGATAGATTTTCTTTAATTTATCTTTGGACATATTTTTCATTAAAAATCATATTGAAGAAGTTATAGAGCTCTGAATGAAATTTTCTATTGAGATAATATGGAGCTGTTCTCATTTCTCTATCCAGTACCCGTAGTTGTGTTAAAATATTTCTATCAACTATATACTATTATTTTGTGCTAGAAAAAGAATGAATTGTTAACTAATATTAAACGATTTTTGCTGTCACTAGGAAAAACGAATTGTTTAAGGAACATATGTAAGTCAGATTATCATCGACTGAACATAAGATCCTCTTTTTGAAGCTGATTTCGAAATTTACCCAATAGAAAAGGGGATATTCCACAGGTAATAAGGAATAGCATGTTGAGCCAAACGTTTCTTAGCTTCATAAGCTATAACTAAACAAGTGCAGCTGATTTTTTTAATCTTTTCCGATATGCTACACAGACTATAAAGAAGAATACTGGAAGCAACTCCTAGCTTATAAAGGACTCATACAAGGACCTCTTTTAGTAAGACAGAAGTACAGGTTATCAAACAAACATATAAGGTATTTCTGCTGCAACCCTCGCCACTATGCAGTTATGAGTTCCAAATAATAACAAGGGCTGATAAAATAAATCCTTCTCTGGCTTTACTCCTAGCGCTTTCTGCAGCCTTTTCTGTGCCTTTGTTGCTTCTTGTAACCCTTTGCTGCTGTTAACATAATTATCTTTTAAATCTATGGCAACAGAAACCTGAAACATTGTTTAAACTAGTAATGAATATAAAATATGCATAGTTCTGTGTAGTTTAAATAGAGTATTTAATAGACGTAAAATTATCTTTGTAATTCTATCCTAATAATTTAACTGATAAAGTAGCTGAATTTATAATTGATGCATTTTGAAAGCTTTCATAGATTAAAAAGAAAACAAATTGAAAGCAGATTGAAAAGAAAATGAATCCAGTGTTCATAGAGAGATACTCACTCTACGAAAAAGGATCCTAAATGATGCCTACAAGTTGTGTCTGCCCTTTGACTCCAAGTGAGCTGTCTAATCATACTCGGCACTTGATTGATCTGGTGCAATAGTAGGAAGTATTTGAGAGAACAGAACTAATGTTGCCTCAAACGCATGCCACCAAGGGACCACATTTGTGAAACTCTCATTATGTAAAAGGTTGTCTTCACGACGGAATGTATGCGAAAGAGATCGATTCTTCCAACACACAACTAACCGTTAGTGAACTCGACAGACTAATTACTGAAGTAACAGTCATTAGAGCCTTAGAATCGTTTACGGGCATTCAGATGAATCCGCATCCCATCCTCCTCCCCACATCCATCTTATCCTCCTCCCCACCCCTCAGCCCGTTTCTACTCTCCCACAGGCTGCTTCAGATCTTTAGGACATATCTCTTGGAAAGTCAGTCATCTATTGGACGTTCATGCCCGTTATGAAGTTAAGGTGCATATTTATTTCGCAGTCTCGGCTTCTTCAATTTTAAGAAAAGTTCATCCCTCTTAATCACTTTATGTTTAAAAAAATTAGATTTCTTTGCAAATTCAACAAAAGTGCTTCATTTGCTTAATAGCAAATTAAAATTTGTTGTGCAAAATATCAACACTGCTTTTAACTTTCGGTGAACTCTAGAAATTGGTAAAAAATATTCCCCCATCACCACACACACACTTTCTTCTCATTCCTCTATCGTGGCGATTACGGAGGGTGGGGTGGGGGGGGGGGTGGATCGCCCTCAGAGTTATTTCTTTGATTGATACTGCACGTGGAAGGTGATAGGCGGATTCGTGAGAGATGAACGAAGCGGAAATCTAAATAGAGGAAATGACTGAAGAGGACGATCAGTATTGACGATCAGTAGAACGAAAATGGAGAAGAGTGGCGATGTCAAATGAAGTGCACAGGTTAACTAAAAACAATTATCGAGCAATCTTTATATTTTCCAAAGATAAAAATAATTTGTTTATATGTGGATGCGAATTTTTCTAACAGAACAAAATAAAATATTCATAAACATCCAACTAAAATAGCCCTTAAATTTTGATGAAAGTGTTACGTCGCACTTTAATATTTCAGTTAGTGCAATGCTCTTCCTACAGCCATCCTTACATAGAGCTTGAACTCCACCACCCGGAAAAAAGACCTCATTTACTTCGTAACATACTTTTCTCAAGCAAAACGAAACGATATTTAATATAAAATATATATTTTCAAAAATATACAATCGAAAAAACTTAACAGGAAATGACGGTTAACGCGAAACTAAAGTTTTATCAGTTCCGGCGACAATACATGTAAAAAAGATTCTTTTAACTCGAAACGAATAACACGAAAAAATTGCTTACCTGGAAATTTTTTTACCATTCGTCGAATAAAATTCGATTAAATCTTTTTCGGATAAGACGAAATTTATAGAAGATTGACAGATATAATCTCAATCACTCTTTGATAAATTTTGAACGGCTTAAAATTTCTTGCTTATTAGATGACTTGTTCCTAATTTCTAATTGTTTAACAACAGCTGTAAATAAACTTGTGGGGTTTTAGGCTCAACATCTGGGATTCAGGTTAATAATTTTGTCTACCGATTACGACGGTAATTTTCTGCTCTCCGTTCAGATTATCGATCTTGTTAACTCTTGATCGAAAATAATATTCATAATGAAGACTGGATAGGCTCATATCCCAGTTCTTTAATTAGTAAGTAAATTAAGTAAACATCCCCTCAAGCAGCTGCTTACCACAGAGCTCTGACAGGAAGCTGTCAGTTTTTATGCCATAGTAGAAGATCTGTGAGGATGGTGACGCTCAGCAGAAAGGCAACACAAATATCCATGCGTTGCCCAAGTCCGTTTGATCAGTAGCCAAGCACGCTAATCACTCGGCACGGGACGGCTTTAGTAAAGAAAGGACACATTAAATCTTTGTCTTGATCTTCCCGATGGGCTTGGAAAGGCCGCCGTCCGTCGGATGGGACGTTAAGCCGTGGCTCCGTGTGCGGGAGAGCCATACCCTGTGCACGTTAAAGAACACGCTGGATGGCCTTGACGGGAGGTTACCATCTGTCTCCCAACAGCTGTTCCAGTGGGTCCCCTCCCCCAACCTTCTCTGAGCCTTCGGGGTCCATGTGACCTGGCCATTTAGTCCACGTTGTGCAAAAAAGTGCCGCTCAGAGGTAAAACAACCCAAACAACAACCGTCTTGATCTTCTTTCTCAAAATGCGTCGAATGAACAAAATATTTAGAGTTAACAGTGCAATGTATTCATCAACATACTGTTACCGCTAAATTTTTAATCAAAATCGAACGAATTATATTTACTGATTTTTTCAATAGTCTAAAACTTAACTATAAATCCTGGTTAAACTTTCAAACCGATTTTGAAATAGTTAAAAAATGTCATGAAAACATAAATGGAAAAATTGTTACCTTGATGTGGATCCCTTTGCCATATTGATATTATTGGACTAAACACCAGAAAAAGAAAGTTCATCCACTTTAATAATATAAATCTTTAGCAACATCCTGAGTAGAAAGACAGTACAAATATCTGTGCCTTAGCTGGGAGTCGTACTGGAGACTTTTTTTTGGTAGTGAAGCTGCTGTTCAATTGCTCGTCCCCTGCAAATGGACTGTCAGCCAAGAGGACAGGGAAAAAAATTTATTTTCTCCTCATGATCAGACCACCAAAAATGCTTTAAAAAGCAAATATACAAGTTTATCTAACCTAACAGAAGTAATTTTTCCCTCACCTTGGTAAGCATTTGAGAGATTTTGTTTTCAACGTGATTACCATCAAGTTACCTAAATTGAGGAGCTTTTTCCACATATGTCGCGCTTGCTATCTGAACATTGATACTGTTCTGGTGGTAAAATATGAAACAGGCAGTGATCAAAAAACGGAATCACAGAACAACATGCCCTTATTCATTTTTATTTATTTAGACAAATGTTATCATTCTGAGTCCGAGAAGCAATACAAAGAGCAAGTCCAGATCGGAAAACTGAGGAAATACTGATCAAAATACAAAAACGGATTCCCCATTGTGCATCAAATGCAGAGTTGTTGAGGACACCGATCAATTCTTTCTATATTGCTCAAAATATGATAAAGAAAGGAAATTTTCTTTCAGGAAGTAACAAGCATGAGAATTAATACTCTTACAGTTGCAAGCATCCTAGAGTTAGGGATAAAAGACAATTTTAACTTCAAAATGTGGACAGTTTTGCCTACTTTCATTAAGCAAACAGACATCCAACTTTAGGCACTTCCTCAAACGTTTCTACACGTATTAAGTTTCATTATGTGACTCTGCTCTCAGCATTGATTGGTCAGCCTCGCTGAGTTCTTAAGTTTCATGATTTAATTTCAGTTTGCTCTGTGGCAAGCAGCTACTTGAGGGGGTATTTATTTTTTATTGCTTAACTTGTGATTCTGGTTGTGAATCTGGATCTATTCTGCCAATTTCTCAACGTTAATACAATACAACGCGGAATTCTGATAACACGGAATTTTCCACTGGTCCCATGCATTTCGTGTTAACCATTTTGCACTGTAATGTAATTAATATATAAATGAACCAGCTTTAGTTCATAACAATAAGCTTTGTATTTAGCAGAGAAAGACTAAAAATTTTATCAATTTTATTATTCAAAAGCTTGCTCGGTTCTATTCACACCAGACTCTTTGATTTATCTGCAGTAGTAATGATTTTTTTTAATTTTGTTAATTTCGTATTCCGTTAACAAATTATGAAGTTAACGATGCATCTGCCGCAAACCAATGTCGCTTTCACTGAACATTTTTATATGCTCTTCACGATTCTGATTCTTTTGCTCTCAACAACTGATTTTTTTTATGTTCTGTTGCCGATTTAGTGATCTTACAAAAAAGCTAATTATTTTCTAAGTGAAATATTCTCCCATGTAAAGTGTTTTAATTATCGAAATCAGGTGGAAATTAACCTTTCGGAATTGCATTCTAAAAAATTTTTTTTTAATTTGGTACAAAATTTGTAATTACGGTATTGCCTTTCTATTATATCTCTGTAAAGTAATTAATGTATTGTCGTTGCCTTGGACAACACAAGCCCCAGGGTTACTAATGACGTGGAGGATTAATTTCGTGGTTGGAGAACTTTCTCTCTCCGCTATCTACTTCAAACACTGACTCGTTATCCCTAACATCTTTCTACAACGAGTGGCGCCATCTTTGTTCTTCCTTTTAACTCTCCGGAATCAAAGAGCGGGCCTTGAAGATGCCGCTCATTAAAAGCAATAAGGATCATTCATTTTGATTTGTCTCCTTTTTTCAGGCAGAAACTGTTAGAACAGAAATCAAATGTCATTTGCATGGTAACGGTTAAGTCACACTGTAAGCGAAGTCAATTAGGTGATCTTCGGATGAATGCTGAGGAAGGTTTCCGTTGAAGCTGGGCAACATTTCATCTCGCAGAAGCTGCGATCGGAACTCGGGAATCCTTTTCTTTCACACACACTTAATGATTTAATCTTTGTTTCATTGTCTTAACATTGTTTTGCTCTCTACCCTACCCACAATAATCGAAGCATCATGAAATTCACTCTCGGAAGAGCTCACTGACCGATATTTATCCTCTGATGTTTTCCTCCTTCTTTAGATAGAGAACGATTCGGGAAATAAGGATGTGTGTAATTCTACTTAGGTTGAAGTAGGCCTTGCTAACTTCCCTCCTCCGTGTTATGTGGATAATTATTATTGGAAGATATTGAAAGCAATATCGTTTTCTTTTGATTTCGTTGTTAACATATCTTTTAAAGAAGGATTTATGCGTTTAAATGTAAGTTTAATTAGGCAAATATGAAAAAAAAAAAAAACACTCATCCGCCTCCCCGACTCGAACTTGGGATCTCCTGGTTTTATTGTCGTAACATAGTTTAAATAATAAAATGCTCCGGGAGGAGGATAAATGTTTTTTTTTCCTCACTTGCCTAATTATACAAATGAATAGCACTTTAGTGAGCTTCATCATTCCTTCCCTTACACTTAAAGATTAGTGAAGATTGTTTTCTTTTAATATTTCGGATGCTTTGAGATAATTTTGACAATTCCATTTGACACTGATAACAATAACATTTCTTTAACGTAAATGCTGAGGATTGCAATAAATTACTGCTAAAGAGGGATGATAACACGCATGTCTTTCGGCTTCGCACGGAATTTCTTCGCTTCCTGATCAAGTCTCTCAACTTGGCTTCAAACAAGGAAACTTCTGTCTCCTTTTCGTTACCTAAGAATAATAAAATTCGATTTTATGAGTGGTAAGGAAAAACAAAATTTCGTTTTTTATCACGCCCAGAATTCTTTTAATCCAACTAGAATTCTTTCCCTGCCTATAAGCTTGTTCTGCGCATTTCTTTGAAATCTCTTTAAAGATTTCTTTCTACCATCTGCTTTGCTTCCAGCAATGCATTTTGGTTCTTTTCCCCGAATAACGAGCTGCTGGCAAAACACACTTCTCATAAACTATTTAGCAGACTCTGAGACCAGTGCTTTTTCAAAGAGCTGAAAGTTTCAGCTTGAAATCTCATTCCGCAGCCAGATGTGAAAGGATGCTTTTAAGTCCGTCAACCCTTCGAGGGGGAGAGTTATATGGATCACTGCTCTGCCGTCGTCTGACTTCGCCACCAATGCTTCCCGAGGGTATGATTGACACGCGTCTGCCGATCCTTCCTCCTGATCCTATTTTCTCTCTGTTTCATTTGTCATAGTGGTTCACTTCCTCAGAGACGGAATATTTTCATTCAAAGAGGATGGGAGGAAGCGCGAGACAATTCGTTCGAAGAAGAATTTTTGTCTCAACTGTCTTAATTCACTGAGGGTGTTTCAACTATCTCAGAAATTGTTTCTGGCGGCGATTAATTAACAAGGACTCAAATTGATTGGAAAAATGGTTTGGATTCCTCCTCTCTTTATCATTAGTAACATTTTGGCTGCTTTCATAATTAATCTGATCGACAGGAGTAACTAGATATTATTCTGCCCCCGAAACCACCTGAGACAATTTCTAGAATTCGATAGCGGGAATTCTTTGGTAAAGCAAGAACAAAGAAAAAAATCGTGCTCTTTTTCCTTCTCTGAGTAAAATTATATCTGTTTTTAAGTGAAATTCTCCATCATTCCGGATTTTAGGTTTAGCAGATCAGACAGCAAATTGAAGAATCCCGTGGAGTCAGATGCTGATCATTAGGATCAGATCCAGAAGGGAGAGCAGGAAGGGGTGTGGGAGGAGGGGGGGAAATTGAGATGAAAACGAAAAGATCAAACACATATAGCTATGTTTTGTAATAATATTTACTTTGTAGAGAGAGAAAAAACACGCATAGCTCTCTTTTGTGAGAATATTTTTTAAACGAAGCAAAATGGAATTTTGTCTCGCTGTAGTCGAATTTGGTCATTTGGCAACAATCGAAATCTTTTCTTCGCGATTTTGGCCTGATTATCGGGAGGTTCAAACAATTCTCTTAACCTTTGGAATGATTAATTGGAAAAAAAAATGGTTGTTCTGAGTATACCATCATCTCCCAAACCCACATTTTCCAGAAGCATGCCAGGCACCATAACCATTAGACCACCAGAAAGTAACTAGCGGTTATGACGCCTGGCATGCATCTGGGAGACTTGGGTTCGAATCCCACTCAGAACGCCCAACTGTTTTCAACTAATTATTTCAAGTGTTACTTGTTTACAGGACCTTTTCTTGTGATACTTTATTACTCTTAACCTTCATTTGGGAGAATAAGAAATGTTGACAAGGCTTACTAAGAAAGCACCGATAAGAATTGAAATAAGCGAAAATAACAAAGACCAATTGAGAAACATGCCACATTGTGAAAATTTGGATATTTCCCATTTTCCAAAAATAAAATAAGGTTTTCAGTAATAAAAATCGGGTGAAGATTAAAGAATATAGACTTGGGTTTTGGAAGAACTCTGAGCTTTCGCATTAAAAGTAAAAAAGAAAAAAGATTTGATCATCTCCTTGCATTTCGAAATTTGGAACAGCGGAAGTCGTAAGAATAGAAATGGGTTTTCTTTAGAGTGAATGTGAAAAGATATCAAATTGCTCTTTCGTCTATTTTTTGGCTAAAATGAAGCATATTTTATTGTTTCTAGAATCATATTTGTCGCCGTTAATGGCAATTATTTAGAGCAGGAGTTGTTAAACTGTTGGGAGGGGGGGGGGAGAGAGGGAATAACTGCATTTCAAAAATGAAAAGCATAAATGGAAGTACAGGGAAACAAAAACCAATTCAACAGTCTTGTTAGTTAACTTTTGATGACCTATTATATGCCTTCAAAATTAATTCACGACACGGTCTTATGTAATAACGATTGCAGAGATTAATGGAGAAGGGGTTTCCCTCTTTCCTCAAGGGAAGGGGATCTCTGAGTTAGAGAATTTTAAAAAGTTGAGCTAATAAAAGTAGAAAAATTTACATCAAATCCCGTGGCCGAGTGGTTAGCACGCTTGGCTACTGATCTAAGGGACCTGGGTTCGAGCCCCGGATAAGGCATGGATGTTCATGTTGTTTTTCTGCTGAGGTCCTGCCATCCTCTCAGATCTCCTACTGTGGCATATAAACTGGCAGGCTCCTTCCTGTCAGACCTCTGTGGCAAGAAGCTGCTTGAGGGGGTATTTATTTAGCCGTCCGTGGCCGAGTGGTTAGCGCGCTTGGCTACTGATCTGCGGGACCTGGGTTCGAGCCCCGGGTAAGGCATGGATGTTCGTGTTGTTTTTCTGCTGAGGTCCTGCCATCCTCTCAGATCGCCTACTGTGGCATATAAACTGACAGGCTCCTGTCATACCTCTGTGGCAAGCAGCTGCTTGAGGGGGTATTTATTTTTATTTATTTGAAGAAAATGGAAACCATTGTACTTAAGAAGTTTTACATTGGATGAAATTTTTGTCTTCTAAGAGTTGAATGTTTGAATGAATTGTCACTCTAACATAACGAGTATGGTTCAAGTTTGATCCAAAATTTTGATCATAGCCTGCTAATGATCGTCGTACCTTTTTTCATATTAGGTAGTGTTCTCGAGTTATTCATTCCCTCTATGATGTATACCTTTGCTCCATACACCTTGGAGTGCTAATATTCTGCAGCAAGGAATGGAGAACACACGCCTGTGCACTCTCGCACGGCTGCTAAATTTCCATCTTCACAAAAACGCTTGAAACGGTACGAAGAGGTGGAAACCTTAAAATGGGTTGTCTGGACCGTAAGATGGGTGATCCGGGATCTGCCAACCCAGTGTTGTGATGATCTCATTGGCTGTATGGGGCCGAGCATTTTCATGAAGAATGATGATTACTGTCTGTTTTTTTCCGGAATTGTCCGCAGAGAGAGTTAATGTGAGAATGAAAAAAGGATTCGGATCGAAAACCTTATGTAAAAATGAAATATCTGTGCCAAATTTGAACCATACTCGTATTTAGAAGTAGTAAATAAAAATCAGTTTTTCAAGACAAAATTTTATTTGTAATTAAATTCCAAATTAAATTTAAACTGATAACTCGATAGTTTTGTTTACTGTACATGTTATATCCGATGTGGGAATTCTGAATAGCGAAATAAAACTGATTTTGTTTGTATAATGGGGTGCAATGAATTTAGAGTCATTCAGTTTCTTCATAGCATCCGCTAAGAGAGGAAATGCTTTGGGCTGCACAGAAACGTGAAACCTGGATCTCGTATTCCTCTCGAGCTTTATTTACGCAGATCATTGCAGCGAAGACTTTGAGACGAGAAGTGTCGTCATCAACCACTAAGTGTAAATGGAATGAGGAAGAGATGCGAGGAGGTGGCGGAGGGAAAGCAGAAGTCAACCAACACTTACACGCTACTTCGCAATGTGCACGATTAAGACTCTTAATTCTGATGGCAAACACTCTTCAAATGCGAAAGTCTTTCTTGGGAATGGATCCAAGGGAACTTTTGCATGCTTCACATCAGCGCGCACTTCCCTCTTTAAGAGAATAGCAATTTCATCGCCATATTAATGGAAAATGTTTCTTGTCCATTTCTCACGACTCGCTTGAATATTGCGTTTTATTGTGATAAAGCGGGTCGACGATGCCCGTTGCAATTCCTGCTAGTCTTCCACCTGCCGATTTTAAATTCACAAATGAAATGCTCCTTTTTTAAACTTTAAAATAATATTGGTACAATGAGAAGCACTTCATAATATCAGCCAGTATTGATGAAAATCATCCGAAAGGATCAACTATACCGAGCGACAATAGGAGGAGATTGGGCTGATTATGTGGTTTGCCAGAATATGACTGATTGAAAAACGGTTTACACCATAGGAACCATTTTTTTGCTATCCTTAATGTGAAAAAATTATTTCTTTGCTTTCACATTTTTATTGTTAAGTTTGAAAAGCGGAACATTTAATATTAAAGTATGTTCTTTTTCCATTTGCTTTTAAGAGATCGGTCTGCCAGATTTCATCGGATTCAAATTAGAGCTTTTAATACGATACGCATTTAATAAGAAAGAAATAATCTTAGGATGAACGAACCGTATTCAATCCATTAAAAGTACAACATAAATGCATCGAAGACGTCCATAAATCCTTAAAAACGTCTTCATTAGCCAATTGCTTTTAACGGTGTCTCTTTAAAAGACTTGCCATTCTGATTTCACCCATTTCTTCCTTAGCTAACCTCATAAGTCATCATTCAATATTTTATGTCTAAAATCCATTTGCTTCCCGTCATACCTCTCTCCTACGATGAGCTGCGTCCTCCTCTGGCTACCTATTTCTTCACTGCGTCATCATCTCGCGTGCAGCGTTGGATGCTGTATTAGGCTTCACAGCGTTCGCCAAAGGTGTTGGGGGTGCTCGAGCGATGCGCTGCGAGGGAGATGTGGGGAGAAACGAGTGCGAGGGAGCGTGTTCTCGTCTCCTGACACTCCGCCATCCACTTCGCCTGGCCGAGATCACAGAGGATTAAAGGATCCCGCACCGGTCCACAGAAAATCGAAAAACACGCATTGGCCTCGAGTAAAAAATGGCTTTCATTTACTTTCCGAGGACATGGAATTTTGATTAGAACGGAATGCTGAGAGGGCCGCGAGAGCTTTGCATGTTGCTCTTTCTTTCTCACGTGCTTCTGTTGATTCTTCTTCTGCCACAGTGGGATGCTGCAGCAGATGTTTCTTTCCCGCCAATGTTCTTTCTTAATGATAAACAGCACCAAGGGTAGGGAAGTTGCATTTCTCGCAATGCAAAAGGAAGACTAGATTATGACTAACTCTGTCAGAATCATCTTTTGTTCTTTTTCATCCATATTCTACTCAACACCAATGAATCATTCCGTTTGGTGTAGCAAGTTAATAGCAATTCGTTGAGTCTATGAACTAGAATGTGTAAACCGTTTTTCAATCAGCCATGCATTATACCCTTCCTCCCGTATTGTGACTCGACATATTTAAGCCTTTCGGATTTTAAGTTATGAGCTTTGTGAGTTGTAGCTTGCGAAATGCACTTATTTCCAAAAAGAATAAATGCGGTACTGAGGCAGAAACCATTTTAATCGAGTTTCGTAAATGATGCTCTTTAACATTAGTAATTGCTGCTCCAAGCGTTGGAAGGGGATTTTTCCGTTAAACCCTTAAGATGAAATGAACATTTTATTTTCGTGTTTTACATACCCGAAATCCTTTAATTTTTTTATTCCTGTTCTGATACAGTAGGAGGAGACAAAACTTTATCTTGTTCCCCTCTCTAAATTTTTTGATCGTACATCTGCGTTGTTTATTTACTTTATTGTCCGTGAACATTTATGCTCTATGCAAATTATGCAATCTGCGCAATTTAGCAAACATAAAGCTGATCCTTTTTATAATATAAACAAAAATGGTTTAATGAATATATTTTCCTCCCCAGAGTTAGAGCTCATCCTTACTCTTACAAATTGAATTATTCTCTTAAAAATCGATTAAAATCATTCAGGGCTTCTCTCGCCCATGACAGACGGTCGTGCGATCTACGATGATGGTGATAATGATGCGATCTACGACGATGATGATGATGCGATCTATGATGATGATGATCCCATGACAGACGGTCGTGCGATCTACGATTACTGCTGCTGTCTTTGTTTAGTGTGGAGCTGATCTAAACAAATTTTGAGAACTTTCTTATTCATAGGAAAAACATGATCATTTCCTACCTCTTGTTGTTATCTCGTCCTTGGCGGTTTTTGACATCACGGAAGCAGGGGACGGAGGGCGGAAGAACTTTAACTTTAGCTGGCACTTTGCACATGTTGATTGGAATATCATTGTCCCATGCGACGGTATTTGGAAGAGGTAGCGCGAAGCATCACGCAGCAGCAGAAACAGATGACCGCTATGGCTTTAGCGGCGGGACGACCTTTTATGTATGTAGGCGTCGTCGATCATCAGGGAGTCTTGGGTCCAGGTGCCGACATTCCAGCGCTGTCTTCACATCTCAGTCAGATCTGGTCATCATAAGGGAATCTATAACTGTCCAACGATATATTACCAGCATTTTGCAGCCAGTGGCCGCCCCATTTGTTCAACAGCACGGAACCTTTTACCAGCAAGATAACGCCCGTCCCCACGCAGCCTTCCTAAATGGTAGCTAGGTAATCATTGGAAGGAGAGCTACATACCAATTCCCTCTGATGATGCATAGAACCGGCCAGGCCTAGTACCTAATATTCGACCCCATTTTCTCGTGGTGCAGGCCGTTAGTACCCAGAGCTACTCTCTTGTGGAAGTGAAGGGGAGAGCTGCCAGATTAGTGTGACCTTCTGATCCGGACAACTATGCCTATTTTTTTTCTACCCTGCTGAGGAGTGGTCAACCACACAGAGTTCTGGTGCTGACGTAATAAACTTATTGGACTGGATTAAGGCTCTGAGCTTGATTATGTATCCTGATTTTGCTGTACTGGTGAGCTTCTATGGAGGGAGAATCTTCCTCTGTGTTTTCCGTTTATTTGTGGGTTGACAGCCCCAAGTGAATAGATTCACAGGATATATTTATCAGCTGGTGGATATTCCTGAGCAGAGGTCATCGCTTGGCACCAAAACACTTTGCTTCTACTGGCATCGTCAAATTCTACATTGGAGGAAGTCTTCTTTTGTAGATGGCTTCAGCCTTTAGTGGTGGGGGAACGGGTTTTTGCCCCATGTCTGCGATTAGGGAGCTGTTTGATATTGTCGGCATTCCCTCTCTCAATAAAAATAGTTTCTTTAAACATCCCACTAACCATTTTCTCTCCATAGGTAATTGGAATGTAAGGACTCTTCATAGAGCTTTTTCTCTTGATGTCCTCATACCAGAATTCCACCGTTATAATTTAGATATTCTCGGCTTGCAAGAGACCAGATGGACAGATAAAGGTCAGATTCTTAAAAATAATCTTAAATTTCTCTTTTCAGGGAGGGACGGCAATAAGCATCACCAAGGCGTGGGTCTGCTTCTCAGCAGACACATTAGTGATGCTCTTCTAGGATATGAGTGCATTAATGAAAGGTTTCTTACAGCAAAATTTCAGACAAGCGTTAAAGACTTGAATGTTATCTGCTGTTATGCCCCCATTGAGGATGCCGATGAGGATGAGAAGGATAGGTTTTACGGACAACTTCAGGATATTTTGAATTCTGTCAAGAAAGGAGATATTACCCTTGTTCTTGGTGACTTCAGTGCCAAAGTTGGTACTGACTCTGACCTTTGGGGAGGAGTAATAGGCCCTTTTGGTATTGGTAGCTGCAATGGCAATGGGCAACGTCTCCTACAGGTAAGTAAACTCAATGGATTCAGAATTACTAATACTTATTACAAACACCGCAACATACATAAGTGCACATGGGTTTCACCCGATGGGCTGCATAAGAATATGATTCATTATATATTAATTAACAGCAAATGGGCTAGTTCTGTTAGGAATACCAGGTCATATAGGGGAGCTGAAATTGGATCTGACCATTACCTTGTTAAAAGTGTGTTGCAACTTAAACTTAAAAAGTGTTGTGCTAGAGTTAAAAATTTACTTTTAATACTGAAGCTCTGAAAGCTACAGTTATAGCCAAAGCTTACCATGATAGGTTACTTAGTCATTATGACAGTCATGGTTTGCTTACTACTGAAGTTGAGGAAGAATGAGATCATTATAAACAGGCTTTTTTGGACACTAACAGTACTCTTTTAGGAAAAAAGGAGCAGAAGAGACAGAATTATCTGAGTGATAAGGCACTTGAGCTTATTTCGGAAAGAAAGAACTGCAGTAATGTCCTTAATCAATACCTTACTAGTCCTAATAGAAAGCATTACAGAGAACTTAACTTGTAAAAGATCAGTTAGCTGCTGATAAGAATCTTTGGCTTGATGGTTTGGCTGACAAAGCCGAGGAAGCAGTTAGACAGCACAACAGCAGAGAGCTGTACCAGATAGTTAATGTTTTATGTAATAGAAAACGGACAAGTTATACAGGGATTGAAGGATAAACAAGGTAACGTTATAGAAGGTGAGGATTCTGTCATGGCTAGGTGGGCTGAGCATTTCAGTGATGTTCTAAACAATGTGGTTAATTCTACCCCCATTGTTTGCAATGATGATAGATGCATTGGTGGCTTTAATGTTGGCCCAATAACACAATCTGAAGTTATTTTGGCTATTTCTAAACTTAAACTTCAGAAATCCACAGGGGTAGATGAAATTACTACGGAAATGCTTAGAGCTGGGAATGTTTCGGTTACCACTTGGATGACTGAAATTTCGAATATCTTTTATTTATAAAGGCGTGGGCCCTAAAGATATTACCAGAGCTATTATTATCCCTATTTTCAAAAAAGGTGATCGCAGTTCTTGTGATAACTATAGGGGTATCAGCCTACTCTCTGTTCCAGGTAAAGTTCTTTCCATGATTGTGCTTAATAGAATTAAGAATCTGGTTGACAGTCAATTGCGTGATGAGCAATGTGGATTCAGAAGTGGTAGGGGATTTATGGATCAGATATGTTCACTTAGGCAGATTCTTGAGAAATGGTTAGAGTTTCAGAAACCTTTGGTTGCTAGCTTTGTAGATTTCAAAAAGGCTTTCGACTCTGTTGATCGTCATAATTTGTGGTTGATTGTGAAATCATATGGTATACCAGACAAGTTAGTTAACATAATGAAAGCTCTCTATAATAACACTGAGTCATGTGTGAGAGTTGGTAAGGCTTGTAGCAATTGATTTCGCATTGCTAGTGGAGTTAGAGAAGGGTGCATTTTGTCTCCTTTTCTCTGTAGTTTGGTTGTTGATTTTGTTATGCGAAATTCTTTGGAAAAGAAAGATTTTGACCTTAAATGGTCTAGAGATTTCATAATTTCTGATTTAGATGATGTAGATGATTTGGCCTTATTGGCTAATGATGTTGATGAGATGAACTCTTTCATTCGAGCTGTTGATGAAACTGGTAGTAGAGTAGGCTTGGTTATAAACAGAGAGAAAACTAAAGTGATGAAAATTGGTCAGGCAGGCTGTGATTCAGTTAATCTGAATGGTTGCAGTCTTGAGCAGGTGTCACAGTTTAATTATCTTGGGAGCTATGTAACAGATACTGGTGATGTGCGGCATGAGATTAACAGACAAATAGGGATTGCTGCCGGGACTTTTAAGAATCTATGGAGATTGTGGAGAAATAGGCGTATACACCTAAAGACTAAAATTAGATTGTATAATAGTTTGGTTCTTTCTAGGGTTAGTTATGGTAGTGAAACTTGGACACTGTGTAAACATGATAACAGGAAACTAGATGCTTTTGATTCTAGATGCATATTCAGTATCTTGGGCATTAGGTGGTTCAACTTTGTAAGTAATAATGAGGTTAGGCAAAGAAGTCTGCAACGTGCTCTGAGCAGTATATTGTGCAAAGAGAGACTCCGTTGGTTTAACCATGTTGCCCGTATGGATAATTAAAGATTGGAGAATAGGGTTATGAACAGTTCTGTTCATAATTCTGAACAATTATGAACAGAATTGGTGAGTAGGTTATGAAAGTTAGGCACTAAACTGTGCCTAACTTTAGGCACAGTTTAGTGTGCCTAAAGGTCTCAGAAAGAGGGGCAGACCTAGGATGCGGTAGACAGACAATGTCAAACAGGACCTTGTTGGAATTGGTGTGAAGTGGCCGGATGCAGCAGATGTAGCTCAGGACAGATATGCTTCGAGAATTAAACTGCGCGCTCTGGTGGAACTCCGTAGCCCATGGCTGCTTGAAGATGATGATGATCTACATGAGCATGTCAGTTAGTACCATATCCAGCACGCTCGCCGGACTTTCACCTATTGCACACTTCTGGGACATGATGGCTCCAACAACACCCAAGATGTGCTCCAACTACTTGTCGCTGAAATAGCAGACCAACCTCACGCTATTTGGCGTTCTATTCCTCAAGAGGACATTGTAGAGCTGTACGATAGCCTTCCCCGCCGTGCTCCTGAAAGCATTGCTGCGAGGGGCGGTTCAACATCATACTAATTATACCACTATACTAATAATTTTCTATATTTTTTTTGATAATGCAATCAATCGCACATCTCAGTGTAGGCTAACAGCTGCTTGCGTTTCAATAAAATGGCATTAATCCTTTCAGGATAATTGCCATTTTATTTAACGCATTATTTGCCTTATCACTCAAATAATTCCTCTGCTCCTTTTTTCCTGAAAGAGTACTGTTAGCTTCCAAAAAAAACCTGTTTAAAACAGTCCCATTCTTCCTCCACTTCAGTAGTAAGCAAACCATGACTTCATAATGACTAAGTAACCTATCATGGTAAGTTTTAGCTATAACTGGGTCTTTCAGAGCTGCAGAATTAAAGGTAAATTTTTTAACTGTTTTTATTTTTAACTGTTTCAATTTTTTACTGGATTTTTTTAATACGATGTGAAACATTTTTTGAATACGATATAAATATTGTAGTGTTTTTGATCAATTCTCATCTAACCAAAAAATAATTTTTAATTTATCGCTAAATACAGAATGATTCAAAATTCATGAAACCCATATAAGAAAATTTCATTTATTCTCAATTTACGTTTACAAATTGTTAACAAAGGGTTAGAATAGATGTTTTGTAATGTTTTTGTAATTGCCATGTAATTGTCTTCCCATGGCAAGAAACTTGATTGATATCGTTAATTTTTTTCCTTACTTGATAGACGACCAGTATGTTTCTTGTCATGTACGCTTTCTTCTCGGGGAATCGTGCAATTAAACGTGGTATTGGAGACTTCTTGGGCATCGGATAATCAGGAAACTATTCATTGAAGTCAGCTTGAACAGTTGGAAATGATTTGGTTGTTAAATAATGTTCGACTACGTATACACATTCGGCCTGGGAAAATTTCATTATGGGCGACTAGTACAATAATACACATCACCAACAAGAACAAAATAGTGTTGCGTATGTCAGTGACTGCAGGGTTGCTGGGGCGGGGGTGGCTCAGTCGGTAGCGCGCCAGGCTCGTAATCTGTAGTTCCCAGGTTCGAGTCCCAGCTGGGTCAGCGTTCAGATTTATCTCCGCAAAATTCCCCGCCCTGCCCACGGTCAGTAGGGGACACCGATGGGCTTGGAAAGGCCGCCGTCCGTCGGATGGGACGTTAAGCCGTGGCCCCGTGTGCGGGAGAGCCATACCCTGTGCACGTTAAAGAACACGCTGGATGGCCTTGACGGGAGGCTACCATCTGTCTCCCAACAGCTGTTCCAGTGGGTCCCCTCCCCCAACCTTCTCTGAGCCTTCGGGGTCCATGTGACCTGGCCATTTAGCCCATGGTGTGCAAAAAAGTGCCGCTCAGAAGTAAAACAACCCAACCCAACCTGCAGGGTTGCCAACGTTAGAATCGGTATTTAATTCCGTTCACTTATCGCGAAATAATAAGCATTTACATTTCGGGTTGCGCTTATTTTGAATCACTCTGGGCAAAGAAATAAATGTCTACAGGCAGACAGACAGACGAGAAAGCGAAAGCATTAGCTCGTTTTTTTAATTTGAAAACGAGCTAAACAAAGAAATACTATTTCGTAAACATTTGGATTGGTTGATTGTTTGGCGTGTAGAGCCAAATTATTCCAACGTATGATAACTATACAGCAGAGCCAATCTATTATATTTTGAAGCGGGTCATATTTTTAAACCGTTTTTAATTTCAGATATCTTCGCGAGCTAGAGATAAAGACAAAAATGTTAACCGGACAGAGATGGAAGTAGATAGCTGGTTGGTTGGTTTGAGGTTTTATGGCGCATTGGTAACTAAGGCCACAATGCGCCTAGATTAAAGGAGAAAATCATACACAATTGCATTTGAATATTAGGCTTCATATTCTTTCTTTATTCGTTTGTTCTTTTTACAAATTTCTTTTGCAAAAACAAATGCATTTCTTATTTTGTTTCTGTTTTTTTATTTTTATTTTGTATATTCTGCACGTGCTGCAATATTTTATTCTCGAGACTGATCTAGTCTTGGCCGTCATTTCAGCACCCTCTTGCATGGAGATGAAGTTTCAACCGAGCTGTTGCAGTTAGTCTTTATGAAGTGAGCGATTCGATGTTTCGTGACTGAATAAATTCTTCCGATTTGTGAAGTGATCGAGTAAATATCAGTAAGGTATATATTTTTCAGGTCGACACATTTCTTAAATCTAGGATTAGAGATGCAATTTATGTATATTTTTGCGCTAAACGCTAAATGCGATTCTAATAAAGTACGATCTCATTTGAGTGCCTGTGTAAAAATTTGTAAATATGTGTTCTTTACTTTTACTTCTGTAACAAGTTTAGGTGTTTTGTAAGAAAATTTGAAAGCATAATATTTGCTCCGTTGTCTTGTTGCCGGTATTGAAAAAATATCCCTCAGGCAGCTGCTTTCCACAGGGGTCTGACAGGAGCCCATCAGTCTATAAGTTGAAAATTATTTTGTATCTACATTCTTTCGGCCTTCCTGTCTGGGAAATCTATAATAATAGGTATCGACGATAGTTTCTGTTGTCTAATCCCTCTACTAATATGTGGATTCATTATTTATTGAAGGTGTGCGGTCGCCTAGTTGAAAATGGTAATTATATCAGTCGACAGACTCGTTCACTTCAATATGAAACATTTTAGCAACACGTATTCTAGACTATACATATCTAAAGAAACAGTGCAAGTAATTGTAACTCGGTGACACGAAACTCGAATGAATTCGGTTCCTCGTATTCAAATAAGCTGCTTTTAACCCGCCGCTGGAGAAGCGTGAAAAAGTCCACCTCTCTGAGTCCATCGGACAAAAGTGCGCCCTAGCTTTGATTTTGGCGGGAATCCTACAATTCCCGCCCTTACAATCAGTACGGACCAGCTGTTGACTACAGCAAACAGTTTCAGGTCAAACAGGGCGAAGGGGGAGAATTCGTTGGGTAGCGAGCAATCTTCGACGAAGGAAATCTCAAGGGTCACTTTCTCACAATATCACGTGTCCATGCAATAACTGTGAACTCCGATTCTTTTGCTCTGCAACGAAACGCTCGTTTAATGGGAAGGTGGAACAGATATAATTCAAGTAGCTGCTTGCCAAAGTATCTGACAGGAGTCTGTTGGTATAATAGTCATAGAAAAGATCTGTGAGGAAGGATAATCTCAGCAGTAGTAAATGTAGTAAATGCAAGCAAAAAACAATTCCATACCTTATACCTGGCCCTGTATAAGGCACGAATTTTTCAACGGTTCTTTCTATCGGTATCCAAGCACACTAACCTCTCAACCACCGGTATGGCTGCGGATGATTAGCTTCGGAAAATATATTTGGAAGAAGTTTCAAGTGGAAAATTATTTCTTCAGGTTACTTCAATGTACAGAGTTTGTGAAGGCCCTGTGTGGAGCATTCAGATAGATTTATTTTATTTATTAAAAAAATCCATAATCAAGAAAGTCCTTCACTTCCAAGTGTTTTTTCGTTTATTGTCGCCAATTTTCCGAGTTTCCAAGAATCATTTCTTGAAGAAGAAGCATGGCTTTGTGAAAGTGGTCCGATGGCACGTAAGAGTGCCAGAACTAGAAAAAGTAAGAAAACCTTTTTTGGTCTGCTTTTAAAATTTTGAACGTTCATCGCACTGAAATCAGAAAAACTCTTAGATTAAGCTGCATGAGAATTAAGTGGACTTAAGTGGAATTAAGTGAATTGTGGTTTCTTGAACTTATCGAAATGAATGCTGAAAATCTAGGATTTGAACTTAAGCGTCATTACACTCGCGAGAATCTGTTTTATTGCGTAGTACGTTAAATGCTAAATCACAAGAACCCCACAACTCAGTTATGGGAAAAGTCAGTGGACATTTTTTTTTTGGCGGGGGGGGGGGGGGGGGGCACTGTGTGATTTGATCGTCAACTGCATCCTGAAGGGTTATGGATGAAAGGAATACGATTCTTCCGCACGCGACACTTCCTCAGGCTTAATGTCTCATCCGACAACAAGCTTATCCTTCCGACACTTCAGCGATATATTCTTAAATCAACTGAGGTGGCGACGCAAAATACAGAATCGATGTTAGTGTTGCTGCTGTTGGTCACGGAGATCTTCTCAAAGATATCGACTCACAGATCATTTAAATATTGCATGAAACATTAGAACATCCTCCGTGCCTCTTCTTCCTTCGTCGGTAATCACTAGCTTGAAAACTTAAAACCTTATTCCTACGATGATTTATGAAATGAAGAGTCGACTCTTCCAGTTTTTTTGGGGGGGCGGGGGTAGCTCAGTCGGTAACACGCCAGGCTCGTAATCTGTAGTTCCCAGATTCGAGTCCCAGCTGGGTCAGCGTTGAGATTTATCTCCGCAAAATTCCCCGCCCTGCCCACGGTCAGTAGGGGACACCGATGGGCTTGGAAAGGCCGCCGTCCGTCGGATGGGACGTTAAGCCGTGGCCCCGTGTGCGGGAGAGCCATACCCTGTGCACGTTAAAGAACACGCTGGATGGCCTTGACGGGAGGCTACCATCTGTCTCCCAACAGCTGTTTCAGTGGGTCCCTTCCCCCAACCTTCTCTGAGCCTTCGGGGTCCATGTGACCTGGCCATTTAGCCCATGGTGTGCAAAAAAGTGCCGATTAGAGGTAAAACAACCCAAAACAACCCAACCTTCCAATTTTCAGCCTTTTGTGTGTGAGTGTGGTATTGTCGTACATTACGTTCAGTGAAGTTGCTTCGACGAAGCGCATTCCTCAATTAGAGTCTGTTCAGGCTGAAACTTCATTAAGGGAAAGACTTTTCCAACCTGATTTTAAGTCCGCTGACAACAGCCCTGATGATCATGCTCCTTGGGTTGATGGAGCTTTGAATCACTCACTCACTCAGTGGATTGTTTTGACAAGGCTCTCTTTCTTCATTCGGTTAAATCTTTCGCTGCTTTCAAGAAACAATAACAATGTTTCGGATCAAGGCTGGAAGTAATGGGAAAAATTAGTTTTTTTTTCTTGATGCAACTTTTAAGAGAAAGAAAAATGTTGGTCATTGATTCCTGTAATTTTTTTCTAGTGATCAAATGTTTTCTGATAAAGTCGCTTTATGTGTTCATTTCTAGAAGCAGGCGAAAAGCAGAATTGCGTTTTTGTTCATTTGCAAATTCTGCAAAATTCTCTTAAAACATTTTAATGAACTACGCTAAACAAATATTTTTATTTGAAACGTTTCATTAGGATAAAGAAAATTTCAACTAATTATGCGGGAAAAATATTAAAAAGGAATATCTTGCCCATTTTCTGCTGAAGTTGCGTTTAAAGCAACACTTTTGGTTTTTGATTTTTATTAGAATAAATTAACTTGATTAAGTAATGCTTGCATAAAGCCCAACCCTTGTGTACGCTGGATTCACATTGGGATAAATATAATGTAATAGGTAAATGCGGCATTTTCTGGCAGCAAAAACAAACTATCTACTCAATATTCTGTCACAATCTATTTATACATTTCTTTTTTGAAGGAGTGTAGAGGCGATGGGTTGTTTTATCTCTGAGCAACACTTTTTTGCACACAATGGGCTAAATGGCCAGGTCACATGGACCCCGAAGGCTCAGAGAAGGTTGGGGGAGGGGACCCACTGGAATAGCTGTTGGGAGACAGATGGTAGCCTCCCGTCAAGGCCATCCAGCGTGTTCTTTAACGTGCACATGGTATGTCTCTCCCGCACACGAGGCCACGGCTTAACGTCCCATCCGACGGACGGCGGCCTTTCCAAGCCCACCGGTGTCCCCTACTGACCGTGGGCAGGGCGGGGAATTTTGCGGAGATAAATCTCAATGCTGACCCAGCTGGGACTCGAACCTGTGAACTACAGATTACAAGCCTGACGCGCTACCGACTGAGCCACCCCCGTCCCAGTGTAGAGGCGAATTGTTTTCAGTTCTGGAATTGTCGTTATACAATCTGCAATTTTATGCATAAAAAAGATGATTTTTTCCCCCAGATTGTGTTTTCGTATAAAGAAATGCAAGTTGTATTTTTTTATTATTATTTCTGTCTCTCGAGGGCGTTTCCAACGTGTTGCTTCAGTGCCACGAAGCTGTTGCACATGTCCCATAATCCTTTGGAAAATGAGTCTATCCCTTTCGAAAATGAGTCAGTTCCTTTGAATGAAAGCCTTTTCGTGTTCTATGAGACGACAAAACTTGATCGGTGCAGCTTTCCTCTTCTTTCCGTCGCGGATGTTTGCTTCGCAGGAATAATGACGACGTTTTTCAATTCGCTATTTTGCGAGAAAACGCTTTAAAAGATTGCATCGTTATTATTATTGTTATCGAATGGCAATTTCCCTTCTATCATTCGGACATTGCCGGAAATCCATTTTCCTTTTCGTTTATTTCCCACAGCTCTTTCTGTTCTCTTGGGGATCAATTAAACGCATTTGGTTGCCTGTTGGAACAACATTTTTGTTTAATGAAAGTTCTTTTTCTTATAACTTCGCATCCCTTGCAATTATATTCGTTGGTGTTTTTTATCCCATTTTTAATACTGTTCTGTTTCATTAGGCAAAGAGTTGGCGTTTGGCCACCATTTCAAGTTTTTTTTTAAGACTAGCAACGCAGCGTCATTCTTTCTAGTGATGACGAAATTCCGATATTCTCAAATTTTTCATTTAATCGAATTATTTTTCGCATTGTTTTAACTGAGTGCTCAAATTCCAAGTTTAGTGTTTCTGATTTGTGATTCGATGACTGCTTAGGAAGCGTTATCGTTCCTAAAAGTCCCAAGAATGGATTATACCTCTAATTCGTTATCTGCTGTTTTTATTGACAGTACTGTCATTTGAATCTAAACACTTGAGTGGAAGAATTCAATGCTCCAGAAATTATTTTCATCATCAACCAATCACAGGTGGTGATCAGCACGAGATAGCTAGTGTTGCCATATTGAAGTGACGTAATTTCAGCCAAATGCGACAAAAAAAAACTGCTACGTAATCGCCGTAAATGTACTGTTTCCGTTAAAGGTTTCTGAAATATTAAAAAGAGTTCGCTGACCTGCTTTATTATCTTCAGGGATCCCAGGTTAGGAACCACCGTCCAGAGAGAAGGAGATCATAAGCAACTTTTTGAGTCGTTTTAATTCAAAATGATCATTTGGAATTAAAATAAAAACCTTTTTTTTTTGCCTTAAACAAAATCTATAATGTGCTGAATTAATTAATTTTAAAGGTATCATGGACAGTATCATTACAATTTAGTTATTTTTCAGAATTTAAATGCAAATTCTGAAAGATCTTATGATTCGATGTTTTTCTCCTAAATGAAGCCTCGTTCTCTTTTTCAAATGAACTCTAACGGTTCTTGTGATTGTGAAAGAGATTTAAGAGTTGAAACACTATACGGCAAACGCTGCATTTAATACCAATTGCTGGTTTACTTGTTGATGAATGGGAGCATCAGCTGAAGGTTATATTGCAAGTCTCATTTCATTGGTAAGAGAGATATTAAACGGAAAAAAAAAAACTTGTCGGCATTTTTGCTCTAATTATTCTTTAGCAACTCTTCGGTGTCCTTTATTGCTGATTTCTGCCTAGGGGATAGTGTGCTTAGCATTTTAAGTGGTTAGTGTGCATAGCATTTTAGGTCGCCGAGTGGTAGTATGCTTAGCATTTTAGGTTGCTTTTTAGCCATAGAAAGATACAACTCTCAGTTCATCAGAACAGCCGCAACTGATGCGCAGAGTTTGTTGTGATTTCCGTTTATTCCTTGTGAAGTTCTCGGTTGAGAGAAGTGTGGCCAATACCAAACAATCTCTTAATAGGAAGGATGATCCTTCCTATTAAGAGGTTGTTTGATATTGGCCACACTTCTCTCAATTTAGTTAACTGTCTTTTTAACCCTTAACCATTGTCGTGAGATCTATGAGACCTCAAGATATTTTCGTTTCGTCATAAATTCAAATAATAATTTCTGACCTCTTTCACTGTTTGTACTCTAATTTTTTTATTGGCATTATCTTAAGAATGCATTTATCATGTTTCCTAATTGAAAACGAAATCTCTGCTACATAATTGCCATTGATCAACATAAAACTCACAGTTTATGTGATAAAAATATCTGAGGGATTTCTGTGACCACGCGGCAGTAACTGCACTCCAAATTAAGGAGTCAGTGATAAAGGTTGAAAATCCTACTAATTATTTTTTTCTATGGCTGCCAGATTAAGTTTGCAAGAGACAAGACGGACAGGTAAATGTCAGATACTTAAAATAATTTTAAATATCTCTTTTGGGAACATGAAGATAATAAACACCTACAATTTGTAGATATTCTTTTTGATAAGAATACCAGTAATACTCTTTTGGGATACAGATGTATTAATGAAAGATTTCTTACAGCTATATTTGAAATAGGGATTAAAGACTTGAGTATTATCGATTACCATGCACCCACTGAGGACTCAGGGGAGAATGAGAAAGATAGGTTCTATGAGCAACTTAGGATATTTTGAATTCTGTCAGAAAAGGAGATATTGCTCTTTTTCTGGGTGTCGTCAGTGCCATAACTGGTATTGACTCTGACCTCTGATCTGAGGTTGGCTTGTTTTATCTCTGAGCGGCACTTTTTTGCACACCATGGTCTAAATGGCCAGGTCACATGGACCCCGAAGGCTCGGAGATGGTTGGGGGAGGGGACCCACTGGAACAGCTGTTGGGAGACATATGGTAGCCTCCCGTCAAGGCCATCCAGCGTGTTCTTTAACGTGCACAGGGTATGGCTCTCCCGCACACGGGGCCACGGCTTAACGTCCCATCCGACGGACGGCGGCCTTTCCAAGCCCATCGTTGTCCCCTACTAACCGTGGGCAGGGCGGGGAATTTTGCGGAGATAAATCTCAACGCTGACCCAGCTGGGACTCGAACCTGGGAACTAGAGTTTACGAGCCTGGCGCGCTACCGACTGAGCCACCCCCGCCCCTCTCTGATCTGAGGTGCTTGGTAATTGTAATGGGGAACGTCTTCTACAGGTGAGTAAACTTAATGGTTTGAGAATCATTAACACTTATTTCGAACGCTAGGATATTTATAAATGCATTTTTTTATCTGATGGATTGCCTAGGAATGTGGTAGATTTTATATTAATTAATAGCAAATGGGCCATTTCTGTTAGGCACATCAGGTTGTATAGAGAAGCTGAAATTGGATCTGCCCATTACCTTGTTAAAAGTGTCCTTCTTGAAAGTGAAGCTTAAGAAATGTTATGCTAAGGTTAAAAATTTCCTTTTAACACCGAAGCTCTGGAAGACTCTGAGACAACCAAAATTTATCGTGATAGGTGACGCAGCCATCATAAAAATAGTGGTTTGTGTGCTAAGGATGAGAATGAATGATGATGAATGGAGCATTTTAAACACTCTATTCTTACACTAACAGTATTGTATTGGATAAATGGGAGCATTGGGGACATGAGTAGTTTGAGTGATAAAGCTATGCAGCTAATTTCTGAAGGAAATGAACGTAAGGTTAAGCTGAATAAACACATTAGTGGTATTAACATATATCGCTACAGAGAGCTTAATAAACATGTAAATGAGCAGTTGCATATTTATAAGAATCCTTGGCTTCATAGCCTGGCTGAGAACGATGGAAGAGGACAGAACTGAGAGTTGTATCTAATAAGAAACATTTTTTCCGTCATCACTCACGAACACAAGAATCATGCCCTGTTGGCTCTTGATAAGACTGCAATCTGTGAGTGGCGAGATTCCAATCCGAAGTTGAATTTTTTAATTCTGTCATAATCTGCAGAAAACTATTGGTTTTGTAGCTCTAGTCACTAGATGAAAAAAGAATGTTCTGTATGGCCTTCGTCTGGTGTTTCATGTGGTGCATTGACAACTGTTCCTAACTGTGTCCAGTGGATGTCATTATTCTAGAGGGCTTTGAGATGTCGTGAGACTTGTTCATATAACCACTTCCCGCGACACTTGGCGCTTCACAAGGAATAAACGGAAACCACAACAAACTCTGCGCATCAGTTGCGGCTGTTTTGAGAGATTAGCGACAAGGCAACATCTGCGAAAGAGCAACGAGAAGAAGGCCAGATCTTTGCGCGATGCGATCTTTTCCCTCGGGGTGAAAATCTCCTTCTCCCGATCTCATTCGTTGCTTCTGCTTTTTGCTTCCCAAAGAGAGTCGAATAGACTGGCGAAGAGCAGATTTTAGTTTCCATGGAGAGTGAAGATTACATCGCCTGAGAACGGATTGAAATGCCACGGAAACATGTGGCGAGGGTGGTAACTGCACGTGGGAGAGAACTGTCGCCCATCGAAATGATCTCACGGATTCATTTCTCATCAGTTTTCGTTTCCATTTTGTTCTCCTTTAAAAGTTTTCCGTTTTTACATTTTCCTTCTGAAATTTGATCGTCTGCTTATCAGCATATATTAAGAAACCTCAAACGAAAGAAAATTTTTAAACCAAATCATTCGATTATTTCAGTTGGAGGAATTTTTTTCTTTGTTGATCTTGATATCTGTAACAACATCAAACATTCATTTCACTATTAAAGTACGTGTATTTATTAAACTAAGACTACGTTTCTGAAAGCATGTCATAAACAATCTGAAACTAAAAAAAGCTATCAGCTGATAAAAGAAATTAGTATACTTATTATTCTCAGCTTTGATTAATTAAGTTTTAACCACTATTTCTCTGCCTGAGTATCGTGATAGTATTAGGTAGAAAAGAAAAATTTGTCTTGAATTGGATGGAATCCGAACCCACGACCTCTTGATAACGTGTCAGGTGCTCTGATCGCTGAGCTACTGTCTACTGATCCTCGATTGTAGATGTTATTCTTTAATACCATGGAGTCAGCCATTAAACGTTGTTTTCACTGCAATTGAAGGTTATCATAGCTCTTCATAGGTATGTGCACAAGACCAGATACACCCGAAACTCCACCTGACTGATGTTTTTTTAGCAATCTCAATTTACATGCACTGTTGGCATATTTTATTACTTATATGATGAAATAGAATTATCAGCTGCAGTGAATTTTTAGCGACTCATTCCACGATATTAAAGAATAATATAAACAATAAAGGAGATGTTGTTAAGCGGCAGATAGCTCAGCGGTCATCAGCAAGTCATCGGCTCGGATTCCAACTAGCCGAAGACGATTTGTTTCCTCTGTACCCAATATTATCATGGTATATAAAAGCGTCAGTGGATAAATCTTAGAAAAAGCCATATTTTACAGATGCAAAGATGAATCTTCTGATTTTGGTTTCTTTTACAGTGGTCAAAGTAAATGCGGATTAACACGTTGAAAGACTTTTTCTGTTGCAGGTTTAGAAGTGACCTTTATATTCACACGCAGAAGTAAACTGAAGTCTTATCCAGATATTGCATTCTGAGTCATAAATTTCCGACATTTCATTTACGGGTATATTTGATTACATTATTAATAAATAAATATTCCCTCAAGAAGTTGCTTTTCACAGAGATCAGTTTAATACGCCGCAGAGAAGATCTTTGAGGAAGGCGAGAAGATCTCAGCAGAAGGACAACGCAAACATCCAAGTCTTCTCTGGGGCTCGAACCCAGATCACTTTGATCTATAGCCAAGCACGCTAACCACTGAGCCACGGGATATGATTTGTTTTTATAGCGAGTTTCATGGCCGAGTGGTTAGCGCGCTTGGCTACTGATGTAAGGGACTTGGGTTCGAGCCCCGGGTAAGGCATGGGTGTATCTGTCGTTTTTCTGCTGAGGTCCTGCCATCCTCACAGACCTTCTACTCTGGCATATAAACTGACAGGCTCCTGTCATACATCTGTGGCAAGCAGATGCTTGAGGGGGTATTTATTTATATATTTTTTATTATTTAAATCAAGTCTGAAAATGCAAATCACATTATGAGCACTCTATTTTCTACAATTCATCTGCCCTGTATTATAATTGGCTAAAACAGATCATGTTTGTTGATTTGTTGGGGTATTAAGTTTAAGCCCTTGGCGGTTAAATAAGAGCCCCACCCTCAAAATAAGTCTAATCTTGAAGAACTTTCTTTGAAATATGGGGAAAAAGGAAATCATTTCATAATCTCAGTGGTGCAGCGTGAACGGAAATTTGTGAGACAATGCGACTGCGCAGTTGACGCTTTGGCAGTTCTCATAGATTATTGGTTAATTGACATTTCGTGATTGATGGATGACTGACCTCATATCTAAGAGAAGTGTCGAAATAGCAAATCATTGAGCGAAACTCTATCAAGAAAGTCTAAACCACGTGAATTTCTATAACGGAATTATTTGAAAATCTCCGAACTTTTCAAGGAGCACTGGTATTAGTTAAATCAATTTGTTTTTGCAGAAAAACCGTTGGATGTGATGCTCTGTCAAGGCTTTGAAATAGAAGTTCTGAACTTTCCACTCGCTTTATATTCACCCCCCCCCCTCTTCCTGAACTTTTTGACTTCACCATTATCGCACCATGGATCCGAATTTCATTGCTCAGTGATTAATAATTTAAGGTCCCTTTCGGATTATTCAACTTGTGAAAGGTTGAACTGAGTTGGTCTTAAGATCCTAAAGGGTTAATCTATTTAACCTTCTTCCGAAAAGACCTCGCATTTATCTTTATTAATATTTGATAACATTTGAAGGGAAACGAAATGGACGTTTTATGAAGATATTTTTAGCTTGTAAGGATTTCTTGCACTAGGACATGTTCAATGATTTATAGCCACTAGCTTTAGTCTGAGATTGTTTATCATATGTTTTGAGTGACATAATCTAATTGTAATAAATACACGTGCCTAATACAATGCATTTACATGACGTAAGAGTCGAACAATAAAGGGCTCGTTTCGGGCATTTTTAATATCAGTCACATTAAATGACTAACCTTCCGTTACTGCAGTATGGATTCGAAAGACTGCATAAGTTCGACAAACTGCGCGAAAATGTAAATATGAACATATATTGACGACATTTATATAAGAATAGATGGATTAGAATAAGCAAAGATGATGGTGTTTATGAACTGAAATGCCTTTAAAATAAGAAATGCAGAACTGATTCCATGTGTTTTACCAGTTGTCCAATCTTTTGACTCACACTATATTTATTCCCGTTAGTTTTCCGATGAGAATTCTTACTAAAAGCCTTTTTTGATAGAGATGCGAGAACGTTTCTTATATTTCACTGAAGCGATATCCATTTGGCTCATCAATGAATCCTAATAGCGATCAGGGTGAGCGAATCTTTGTCTCTATCAGGATCTATTGATGGCAGGTGGCGCACAGCGGAATCTTCTCCATTTTGAAGAGATATTTCAGAATATCGCTTCGAGCGAAATGAAATATTTTGATTACGTAACCACAAATCGATTCCTTTCAAGATTTGACGAAATCGAAATAGACGTAAAGACAGATGCAAGGTAATCTCTTCCGCTCCAGCATAGACTTTCGGAAGGAAATTTTTCATTCAAATGATTCCTTTCGAAGATAAGAGAGATGGATTTTATGATTTCCTCCGCTCTATATATATATTAGAATTTATGGCAGAAGAAATGGAAGCTTCGGAGAAAAATAATGAACGTTGATCGGAAAAGGGAAATTTGAAAATAAAAAAAAAGTCATACAGGCTGACCTTTCAAATCTCTATTAAGCTTTTGGATTAATCTTATCGATTATTATCTCATTTTCAAAGAATCTAGCTATTGCTTTCATTTCGTCATCTGTTCATCCATCCAATCATCTGTCTGTTTACCTTCCTGCTGTTAGTGAAATATTAAGATTCTCATTTTCCGAATTGTCCAAAAGGTTTAACAGCGCGCTCTAACGGTAAAAAAAGTTGAAAATGACAAAACTGTTTACTTATTTTGCAAATGACCTATTTATCTCAGAAATGAGAGATTTTGGTAGTAAAGTACGATGGTCAAGAAGTTTATATTGACACCAACAATTTACCCCCTCACGTGGGGAGGAAAGTACCCTTTTTTGTGTTAAGAGATAAATGAAAAATCCATCTCGAGTAGGATAGGCATTAATGAAATATTATTACCCACATTTTTCGGATCCTTCAGTGGTTCTAATTTCCATCGTTAAAGGGTGCTAAATCTGTAAACTGAGGAAACATTAAAACGAATGTTGCAAATGATTTATTCATTTCACTTCACTGAACAAGTGTGATATAACTTCCTTTGAACAATCCACAGGATATCCGATAGAATGTAAAACTCACGTAGAGCAATACTTTCCCACAAGAGCTCGTGTACATCCACAGGTAGACAGACAGGAAGCAGACTGTTGCGGAATTTTAAATTTTGGCGGCAGAGTATGTTGGTCAAGGGGTTTACACTGAGAGCAAAGATTGGCCTTTCTCCCCTTCCTTAACGGTAACTGCCGGGGTCCAGTCGAGTCTCGCGCTGGCATGGTTGTTTGTTTGCTTGTTGCTGTAGTTCTTAACTGAGGCAGTCGTCAGTAGTAACTTCGGTGTTAGTGAGAAGGCTTGCCCAAACTAATATTATTTCTAGGACACTTCTCCATCGTATATATTGCAAATCACCAAGTCTAAATCTTTTTCGTTTTAAAAGTAAACGAAAAAATTCATTTTTGCGTTTTAGAAGTAGTAACGCTATTATGCATATTTCCAGTCATCCACAAGTTCAAATTTGCATTCTTAGAGAGTGCTAGGTCGCAAAATAAAAATTTATTCTCTTTAAAAACGATCATACGCTGTTCGATATAATAAACACGTTATACTTTTCCTTAGTGATTCATATTAACTTCATATTAACAGGTAGGCTGCGGCGGGAAGGGATAGATCACTAGTTGACTGACTAGTTATGATATCCAGCTCTCTTTTACGCATTACTCCTGATTAAAGAAAATCTTTCGCTTGAGTTAATATTACGAGTAGATTTCAAAAGTTCAGTTTCAAATTATGAATGTTTAGATATCGCCCCATTTCAGATGAGACTGTTTCTTTCCACTTTATTTCACTTCTCTTTCAAGGCAGCGTTATCCTCTCTTCCTTCCGTCGGCAGCCATGCGAAAAAGGATCGGATTGTAGGAGCCGTGTGCAGAAATAACAGCCGAGATCCTTTCATTCCCATGGAGGCAATTCTTGGCTTCTTCAGTACCATTGGCTATCAATCTGCAGTTTATTTATTAGTTCCTATTAGCAGTGATATTTTGTAGCGCTTCAAACTACGGAGTTTCCGTTAAGCAGTTATAAAACAGGACGTAATTGCAATGAACATTTTAAATTTTCTTACTGATCTATTTTTTTATTTCTTTTTCTTCCAGTAAGAGACAAGAAATGCTTTTTTGGAACTGAGTCGGAAAATATATTCTCTAAGTGTAATAGTGGCATAGCTTATTGTTGTGCACTGTGAAGCAGCCGAGGTCCAGGTTCCTATTTCGTCTGATGATATGAATTTACTTTGGGATATGCATTTCGTATTAGATATTCTATGTAAGACATGAATAACATTAATGTAAAACTTCATGAAGAAATGTATCAACCATTTATTTCACGGATGGGAAGCATATAAGGATAAGTCAGATGTGTAAGAATTGTAGCCCTGTAGAGAATCCAGTCCATTTCCATGTTTTCTGTGGACTAAAAATTAGATACTCAAAATTTGGCCATTTCCTTACCTTCTTTCTGGTACTTGTGTACTGCTTTTCATACATAAAACAATAATACGAGCAATAAAATCCGTCCTAATGGCTGAAACACGCGAGTATTACAGTTTTCGACTTAATGTACGGATTAAACCCTAAATCGTACAAAATCTACATATACCTTAGTATGGGAAACAGCATCAATAGAACATTTGATGGATGATATATTAGGTCAAACTTGGCTCTACATAAGAGGGAACTTGTATTAGAACGCTCCAACAGTTATTTTCGCGCTCTTTGAGTATTAGTTGAGTTTTGTAATGTTTCAGCATGCAAGACCGATCATGACAACTTGATCATATCGTTGACATTGAGGTTCGGAGTTTTCAGTCTCTTTTTATGGTTCAAAGTGAAATGATTTGTTTGATTTTGTCATAACTAGAGATTTTATTTTTCGGTTTTATAACCATTTATGTGAGCATTATAATGGCTGAAAGAAATCCTTATTTTCTATATTTTTTACAGGAAGGACAAACTTTGTTATAAATATACTTTTCACGAATTGAGAGCTGTTCGAACAGAAGGAGATACTATTAGAAGATAAATTAACGATAAAAGGAAAACGGAGATTATTTTTAAGATAAAGCAGATATAAAAGAAATATAACCGTAAGATGATATATATGCAATATGTATGTAATGTATAACTGTAGGATCATAATATAGCTGCAAGTAACTAGAAATATTAGGGGGCGGGAATGGCTCAGTCGGTAGCCGCGCCAGACTCGTAATCTGTAGTTCTCAGGTTCGAGTCGCAGCTGGGTCTCAAGTGTTAAGACTTATCTCCGCAAAATTCCTCGCCCTGCCCACGGTCAGTAGGAGACACCGATAGGCTTGGAAAGGCCACCGTCCGTCGGATGGGACGTTAAGCCGTGAGCCCGTGTGCGGGAGAGCTATACCGTGTACATGTTAAAGAACACGCTGGATGGCCTTGATGGGAAGTTACCATCTGTCTCCCAATAGCTGTTCCAGTGGGTCTTCTCCCCCAACCTGTCGGAGTCCTTGGACCTGGCCATTTAGTACATTGTGCGCAAACGAGTGCCGCTCAGAGGTTAACAACCCAACTAGAAATATAAGTATAGTAGCTGATCTGAGAATGTTTAGAAAACATCTTTGTGGTATCGAAAGCTAAAATAGGCGCTTCACAACACGAAATGAATATTTTTTTCCTATATGCTGTTGCAAATAGGAAGACGAAGCTCCTATAAGGAACATAAGAGAATTCGGATAAAAGTCGCAGTGTAATAGAGCATAACGGTGCATAAAAGAAAAATAAGTTAAATTTTAATTGCAAAGATATCTAAATGTATGCTTTGATACTGAGCATTTAAAACGTATTATTAATGGTCTCTCTACGTAGTGACTCTTGAATGAACTAAGTATAGTGTTCAGTTCTCAAGGAGGCGTCATGATCCTGTAGTGCAGGTTTATTTTTCACCCAAGATGACCATAATAGTGCGATTAATGCAGCTTATTTAAAAAGAAACGTTTCAAAAGATTTCGAGGTTCTAAGAGTTTGAAGATGAAAACTGTTTCCTTGCCAACATATTAGTCCATCGCTGAACACGAAAGAGTAGAATACTCTCAAATATTTCATTAGAAACAGAAGACAAGATGAGATCATTTTAACACAAATCCCATTTATGTTACCTTTAAAAATATGCAGTTGTGGTGGTGTGTGGGAGAAACTGTTTTCAATTTGCCAATAGTTTTGCAGCTATAAATATGACAGAAATTATTTATGAAATTATATTACGTTTTTTATAAAAACTAACATTGTGATTTAATATATTTTCATAGTTGTCTATTGTGGGGAATATCTCCAAGTGTTTTAATTTACATTCCTTCATTCCACGTGATTTTCTGTTTGCCCTCCTTTTCCCTGTGACCTTTTGCTCCGTCCTCTTTCCCACAATTCCCTCCATCTTGCTACGTAGTTTTAACAGATCCAGCAACAAAACAATTCACTCTAAGCTGAAAACAAATTTGATTCTGCTTCTACCGCAACAAGTTAGTTTTTTTTCCCTTTTTCATTTGCTGTTCGGGACTTGACGCCCAAGATGACTGTTTCGGATTTTCCCAGCGAGCTTCCTTCTTTGCTTGTCTGCTCCTTTGTTCTCCTTCCTTGCTTGTCTGCTCCCTTTTTGAAGATTAATTCCTTATTACTGAGTCTTACCGAGTCGCACATCATGCAACTCGCGAATGACTCGATCCCCTCGTGATTACACGTTCGCCAAATGTTGTCGGTGGATGAAAAAATTTTAAAGTCGACGAGAAAGAACTAAATTTTGCTGAAGTAAATTCAACACTTCTTTCTTCTTTGATGCTAATACGATGATAGCAAAAATGGAAATCATGTCGAGAGATAAAAAAAAAAGACCATGGCTGGATGCAAAAATGAAACTTCCTGCTTTTCTTTTTCTATTGGACAAAATAGCTATGAGGTTTAGCTTCCTAACGTTCCTTTCTGTTCATTGCTTTTGCGCTACAAGTTGCTCATTAAATTATTATTGAGAAGAGTCTCCATATTCTAGCTAATTGCAGTCGGGCTCTCCGAATATTACAAGGCAAATTTTTTGAAAGGAAATTGCCTGACCTAAAGTGAAGTGCTTAGCATAAACTAAGCTAGAGGCTTTAATTAGTCAGTAGTTATTTAACAATTAATTTCGTAAAAGCTTTGGGTATTACAGGATGCTTTAGAAGCTTACGGCTGGAAAAATATGCTGAAAAGTAATGTATCTTCTGAAGTTTCTAAAAATCGAGTAAAGAGTTGGAGAGACCACGCGTGATTTAAAGAAAGGTGGCATTAATAGTTTTACTTGCATGCAACTCGAGATCTATTAATAGTTTTACTTTCAAATGCAACTCGAGGTCTCAACTTTCTGTATTTCAGCTATTTTCCAAGTGTAACGGGTTGGGTTACCTCTGAGCGGCACTTTGTGCACACAATGGGCTAAATGGCCAGGTCACTAATGGTCTAAATGGCCAGGTCACTAATGGCTCACAATCACTAAGGGGCTAAATGGTCAGGTCACTAATGGCTAATGGCCAGGTCACTAATGGCGCGCTACCGACTGAGCCACCCTCGCCCTAAATGGCAGGTCACAAGGACCCCGAAGGCTCAGAGAAGGTTGGGAGAAGGGATCCACTGGACAGCTGTTGAGAGACAAATGGTAGCCTCTCACCATCCAGGGTGTTCTTTAACGCACATAGGGTACGGCTCTCTCATACACGGGGCAATGACTTTAGCACACAATGGGCTAAATGGCAGGTCACAAGGACCCCGAAGGCTCAGAGAAGGTTGGGAGATTGAAAAATTCTACTGGACTGTTCTTTAACGCACATAGGGTACGGCTCTCTCATACACGGGGCAATGACTTTAGCACACAATGGGCTAAATGGCAGGTCACAAGGACCCCGAAGGCTCAGAGAAGGTTGGGAGAGGGGATCCACTGGACAGCTGTTGAGAGAAAAATGGTAGCCTCTCACCATCCAGGGTGTTCTTTAACGCACATAGGGTACGGCTCTCTCATACACGGGGCAATGGCTTTACGTCCCATTCGACGGACAGTGACCTTTACCAAAACCATCGGTGTCTCCTACTGACCGTGGGCAGAACGGGGAGTTTTGCGGAGATAAATCTCAACTCTGGCCCAACTGGAACTCGAACCAAGGAATTGCAGATTACGAGCCTGGCGCGCTGCCGACCTTGAGAGTAGAGAATAAATGCTATAGGGGAGTTTTCGTACACGTGCATTTGACAGACGGGTCTCCTTTCAAAATCAGTGACGCATTTTGTAATCCGGTCACTTTTACAACTATCGTCCTTTCTTTGCTCACAATATTGAGATGAATGAATTTGTTTATGGAGAAAATGGAAGTTTTTCGTTCTGTGTAGCTGACAAAGCTATAAAAAATAGAGAAAATATTTCACCAAGACCTATTGCTGGATTATCATTAGTCAATTAATAATATTGTTCAATAGTTTCTCGTACGTTAAACCACGTAGTATTACTGAAAGCACTTAAATCTCTCATTGTGAAAGATGCAATTGAACCTACACTTAATGTATTCGGATCACTAGTTGCGATAATTACAATGAAATCCCAATTTAATGAACCTCTGGAGGAGTGTCTTTTCATACACTACTTTGAAGTTTTCCACTAAATGGTGGTTATTGCATTAAGAAACCGTTCATCTTATTTATATAATATTATAAAATAGCTTATTTACATAAGTAGTTGAAGAAACGCTACTAATATCAAATTTCTAAGATAAGTAATGACACTGAAAACACACACAGTGTTTGTCATTTTCTTCCTCGAACAGTTGAGTCAGTTATCTGTTGTGAAGAAAGTATTATAATGAAAACTGAACATTAGCGGGGCCCACAAACAGATCAAGCAATAAATTTCTATTTACTACAATGTTTAGATTCTTTTCTCATTTTGGGCGGGGGTGGCTCAGTCGGTAGCGCGCCAGGCTCGTAATCTGTAGTTCCCAGGTTCGAGTCCCAGCTGGGTCAGCGTTGAGATTTATCTCCGCAAAATTCCCCGCCCTGCCCACGGTCAATAGGGGACACCGATGTGCTTGTAAAGGCCGCCGTCCGTCTGATAGGACGTTAAGCCGTGGCCCCGTGTGCGGGAGAGCCATATCCTGTGCACGTTAAAGAACACGCTGGATGGCCTTGACGGGAGGCTACCATCTGTCTCCCAACAGCTGTTGCAGTGAGTCCCCTCCCCCAACCTTCTCTGAGCCTTCGGGGTCCATGTGACCTGGCCATTTAGCCCATGGTGTGCAAAAAAGTGCCGCTCAGAGGTAAAACAATCCAACCCAACCCTTTTCTCATTTCTGTTTTTTTCGTGATTGTCAGTTTCTTCCTTTTTGTCGCCAGAATAAACAATGAATAAAAAATACCAGGGAAATACTTGCGACGGAATTCACAGCCAAGCACAACTAAAGTAATAAAATAAATACACCTTCAAGCAGCTGCTTGCCACAAAGCTCTGACACTGTCAGATTTACACGCCATAGTAGGTCTGTTAGGATGGCGGGACCTCAACAGAAAAACAACACGAACATCCATGCGTTCCGCGGATCTCGTCCCATAGATTATAAGCATTCGACCACTGGATAGCACAACTACCACAATCAAAAATACCAACTGCGTGGCTTCGATGCGTGTTCAATAAGTGACGTCACTTGTCAAAGGTTAGGATTGTGCAAGTAACGGTTTCTGACAGAGAGAAAACATGATTATCGATTGCTTGTTTCAAAGGTCGAATATTTCTTGGTCTAAATGCGGGCTATTTACTGAATCGGAATATCCGCAAATCGAAATTCACTAAATAAGGGAAAATAATACATTGCTTATGTTGGGCTTCGACTAGAACAAGAAACAAATGTTCATTCTACGAGATTTCACTACATGTGAAGGAAACAGAATTGGGATTTCAATACAACGGGATTTCTCATTGCTAGAGATACAATCGAATCTAGATTCAATGTATTATTGACAACCTGAAGAAATATTAACTGGAAATTTGATCATTTGAATTTCTTTTGCGTATTCATAGATCGAGAATTCAATAAAGTATTGCAGCTTGAAAATGCTGCTAATCACCATTATATTTTTTACGTTATATATATTTTATAATAGTTTCCAAACATTCATAGCTAACTTTGCAGAACAGTTATTATGTGATGATGCTTTAGTTACTGAAGTGGCCATAAAAAAAGGTTTTCTGATAAGTAGGTCTAAAGAGCATAAAATCTCTTACTAGCTTATTTAGTGTATTTAAAAAATAATGGTGTGCAAAACCATAGATCGTGCATTAACCCTTCCAGAACTGTGAGCACATCCTTTCATGAAATCTACGTAATCTGTCTCTTCACCTTTCGGATGTAGAGAGGGAGGCTTTTCAGAAATATTTTTGATTGAAAATATCTAACTCAAAAGATGACTTTAATGGTAGAATCAATTGATGGGTAATTGGCACGTGATCGATTCTTATAGCTGATAGTAAAGCTGCTGTATGCACATTAATATAAATAACTAGAAAGTCAAGTCACCACTAGTGAATATGGAATTCTGGTTTTCGCAGACAGAATATTTTTGTCATTTTCCAAATTTAGCGCCCTCTAGCAGTGTAAATTCAAACTAAATCAGTGATGCATATTCTTTGCCTGGCAACCAGCCTCTGAACCTACCAGCAGCAGTAAGAAAATGAGAGTAAATTAAAAAAAAACTTTATTTACTATTTTACAACATCGAATCAGTAACATTATAATCAGTTTTCAATCGTGCGATATCGCCAAGTTTAAACTACAAAAACACTGTTTTACCTAATTTAACATTTAGAACACACTGAAGACATAACTTTACACAAATGTTAATGGTAAAATTACAGAAATAATTACATTTACAAATTTTTAACCATAACATGAAAATTAATAACACATATGTCAAATATCGTTTTTTTCTCGTTTTCAAAAGAAAACACTTTGTCGTCCGTTTGTCCGTCTATCCGTCTATCTATCTGTCTGTCTGTCCGTCTGAAAAATGAAGGGCATGCAAAATCCGAAGTTTTTATTTCTGTAGGGAACAGAAATGTAATTTGTTGCTACATGTAAACTTAGTATTATTTTTCTGCTAAAAGGTCAAATGATGAACTCTGCGATATAACTGAAACATACGTAAAGGAATATTAATTAAGCAATTATTAACCGCCTTACATCTTCAAACAGAAGCCTTCTTCAGTCTGTTACTTCACTTTAGCGCTAATTCCTTTTCACAAGAGTAATACCTAAGGCCCTTTTGGTATTGCTAGCTGCAATGGCACTGGGCAACGTCTCCTACAGGTAAGTAAACTCAGTGGATTCAGAATAACCAACACTTATTACAAACACCGCGACATACATAAGTACACATGGGTTTCACCTGATGGGCTGCATAGGAATATGATTGATTATATATTAATTAACAGCAAATGGGCTAGTTCTGTTAGAAATACCAGGGCATATAGGGGAGCTGAAATTGGATCTGACTATTACCTTGTTAAAAGTGTCTTGCAACTTAAACTTAAAAAGTGTTGTGTTAGGGTTAAAAAATTTACCTTTAATACTGAAGCTCTGAAAGACCCAGTTATAGCTAAAGCTTACCATGATAGGTTACTTAGTCATTATGACAGTCATGGTTTGCTTAATACTGAAGTTGAGGAAGAATGGGGCCATTTTAAACAGGCTTTTTTGGAAACTAACAGTACTCTTTTAGGGAGAAAGGAGCAGAGGAGGCAGAATTATTTAAGTGATAAGGCAATTGAGCTTATTTCAGAAAGAAGGAATTGCAGGAATGTCCTTAATCAGTACCCTACTAGTCCTAATAGAAAGCATTACAAAGAACTTAATAAACGTGTAAAGGATCAGTTAGCTACTGATAAGAATCTTTGGCTTGATGGCCTGGCTGACAAAGCTGAGGAAGCAGTTAGACAGCACAACAGCAGAGAGCCGTACCAGATAGTTAATGTTTTATGTGATAGAAAATGAACTAGTATACAGGGATTGAAGGAGGTTATATAGAAGGTATATTACAAGGTAAGGTTATATAGAAGGTGAGGATTCTGTCATGGCTAGGTGGGCTGAGCATTTCAGTGATGTTCTAAACAATGTGGTTAATTCTACTTCCATTGTTTGCAATGATGATAGATGCATTGTTGGCTTTAATGTTGGCCCTATAACACAATCTTAAGTTAGTTTGGCTATTTCTAAACTTAAACTTCATAAATCCCCAAGGGTTGATGAAATTACTACGGAAATGCTTAGAGCTGGGAATGTTTCAGTTACCACTTGGATGACTGAAATTTTGAATATCTTTTATGATAAAGGCATGGTTCCTAAGGATTTTACCAGAGCTGTTATTATCCCTATTTTCAAAAAAGATGATCGCAGTTTTTGTGAAAACTGTAGGGGTATCAGCCTACTCTCCGTTCCAGGTAAAGTTCTTTCCATGATTGTGCTTAATAGAATTAAGAATCTGGTTGACAGGCGATTGCGTGATGAGCAATGTGGATTCAGAAGTGGTAGGGGATGTGTGGATCAGATATTTTCACTTAGGCAGATTCTTGAGAAATGTTTAGAGTTTCAGAAACCTTTGGTTGCTAGCTTTGTCGATTTCAAAAAGGCTTTCGACTCTGTTGATCGTCATAATTTGTGGTTGATTGTGAGATCATATGGTATACCAGACAAGTTAGTTAACATAATGAAAGCTCTCCATAATAACACTGAGTCGTGTGTGAGAGTTGGTAAGGCTTTTAGCAATTGGTTTAGCATTACGTCTGGTGTTCGACAAGGGTGCATCTTGTCTCCTTTTCTCTTTAGTTTGGTTGTTGATTATGTTATGCGATTTTCACTTCAAGGGAAAGCTTTTGGCCTTAAATGGGCTGGAGATACGAAAATTTCTGATTTAGATTATGCTGATGATTTAGCCCTTTTGGCAAATGATGTTGATGAGATGAACTCTTTCATTCGAGCTGTTGATGAGACTGGTAGTAGAGTAGGTTTGGTTATAAACAGAGAGAAAACTAAAGTGATGAAAATAGGTCAGGCAGGTTGTGATTCAGTTAATCTGAATGGTTGCAGTCTTGAGCAGGTGTCACAGTTTAATTACCTTGGGAGCTATGTAACTGATACTGGTGATGTGCGGCATGAGATTAACGACGAATAGGGATTGCTGCCGGGACTTTTAAGAATCTATGGAGATTGTGGAGAAATAGGCGTATACACCTGAAGACTAAAATTAGACTGTATAATAGTTTGGTTTTTTCTAGGGTTAGTTATGGTAGTGAAACTTGGACGCTGTGTAAACAAGATAACAGGAAACTAGATGCTTTTGATTCTAGATGCTTACGCAGTATCTTGGGTATTAGGTGGTTTAACTTTGTAACTAATGATGAGGTTAGGCAAAGGAGTTTGCACCCTCCTTTAAGCAGCATATTGTGCAGAGAGAGACTCCGTTGGTTTGGCCATGTTGCCCGTATGAATAATTATAGATTGGCGAATAGGGTTATGAACAGTGTGCCTAAAGGCCTCAGAAAGAAGGGGAGACCTAGGATGCGGTGGGCAGACAATGTCAAACAGGACCTTGTTAGAATTGGTGTGCAGTGGCCGGATGCAGCAGATGTAGCTCAGGACAGATATGCTTGGAGAATTAAACTGCGCGGTCTGGTTGGACCTCCTTAGCCCATGGTTGCTTGAGGATGATGATGATGATGATGATGATGATGATGAATACCTAAGAAAATATCGGGACTAATTGTGTGAAATGTTTTAAACCGATTCAAGGCAGTTGTTGAAAGGTTGGCTAAAATGAGTTGGAATATCAAATGGTCTCGCCTCATATCTGTTGACTTTTTCTATCCTGAAAGTGGTCTATTTCGATTCAAATATCACACTGCGCATCTGGCGATCATTTAAACAGGCGAGTACGGTATGGGAATCGAACCCAGACACATCGCTTTATGGGAACAATCCACTGGACTAAATGGCTCTCTTAGTCGTCATATATGTAGTGTTAAGTAATACTCCTAGATCACAAGGAGCATCAACAGCAAATAGCTTTTTGGTTTTCTGTGTTCTTAAAGAATCTTTACTGTAAGCAGCAAAACAAAAATGTATCGAGGCTTATTACGAATTTGAAGCTTTCAAAAATTTATTTTTCAACTGCTATTTTTGTGAATGCGAATTTGAATCGTGACCATAGGGCTTGAAATGTATAATCATATCAAAACGGATTATGTAAATTGCTTTAATTTCTTCTAAATTATTTTCTAAAAGGCTTCCTGATTATGTTCCATGAATTTGTCTTCATCCCCCAGATGATATCCACATTTCATCATCACTGGTCTTCTTTTCAATTCATGATCGAAATTGTGAAACTTTTGGTGTTTTTCTCTTCCTCATCTTTCAGAGGTCTGCTGGTTATTGATATACACCGAAGAGTTAGAACATCACGACCACCTGTCTAATATGATGTTGGTCCTCCAGGTGCCGGCAAAACAGCTCTTACCCGGCGAGACATGGACGCTACAAGATTTCTAAAGGTGTCTTGTGGTACCTGGTACCAACACGTTACCAGCAGATCCTTTAACTCTTGTAAGTTACGTGGTTGAGCCGCCGCAGATCGGATATGCTGTTCCAACAGAAACCACAGATGCTCGATTGGATTGATGTCTGGGAATTTAGAAGTCGGGACAATACCTGGAAGTCTTCCTCATGTTCCACGAATCGTTATCGAACAATCCGGGCAGTGTGGCATGGCGCATTATCCTGCTGAAAGAAGGCACTATTTGAGGGATATACCGTTGCCACGAAAGGATGTACCTGGTCTGTAATTATGTCTAGGTAGGTGGTAGATGTCATAGTTTCCTGCAAATGAATGATTGGACCCAGGATTTCCCAACAGAACATTGCCCAAAGCATTATACTTCCTCCACCGGTTCATCCCATGGTGCATCCTGCTATCAACACTTACCATGGTAAACGACACACACTTGCCCGGCCACCCACATGATGTAACAGGAAACGAGATTCATCGGACCAGACGATCTTCTTCCAATCAGTCAAGGTCCAATTTTGATGCTCATGTGCCCATTGTAGGCGCTTTCGACTGTGAACCAAGGTTAGCATGGGCACTTAGAGCGGCCTGCAGCTACGCAGCCTCATTTTAGCAGGGTTCGATGTAACTGTGTGTGGTGACACATTTCTCCCGTCACTAGCATTCAAATTACGGGCGAGGATGCTATTCCCATCTGAAGAACAACACTGATTAGCATAGCTCAGTATCAGGTGTTATTTATACCGTTTCATGACCTTCACATACACCGTCGTCTGCTTGCAGTTGCTTCGATTTGCATAAAGCTCTGGTCATATGCATGGCTCTTTGGTGTATGTCGAGAAATATTGAGTCCAAACAGATTTTCTCAAATGTGAAAAGGTGGAATTCACGAGCAAACTGAAAGCCTCAAATGCTTTTGAAACAGATGAGCTTATCTTATCGACGGGAACATGTCGCCATATTGGAAAGAGATCTCGGTGTAATCCACTTTAGGATACGTTGGGAATTTGGCAAACACGATGAATACGACACGGAGCGTAATTCTTCGCCAGTAAGAGTATCGTCCTACAGCAGAAATACGTGTATGTTGACCATTTACATTTTAATCTTGCCAACTTCAACGATGACTTTACGACATTTTGCATCTCACTAGTGAAATCAAGCTCTGTATGTACTTACGCAGGTTATGAATATTTTATAGAGAAAACCTAGAAGAATGCATATCGCTTCTGGAGAATATGGAATGCTCGTTGTCAAAGGGAATGGAGTTTGTCGTTTTCCGATTTTGAAACCATCTGACGGTGAAACTTTGATCTAAAGGACGTTTCAGAAAATGCAAAGAGTAATAACTTCATTAGTGCCTATCTAATCCAAAAGTATTTTTTGTTAGATCTCTTTAAAAAAGAGTTGCATTTTACCACCATCAACCCTAGGGAGACAAATCGATGCTGTCAGTGTGTAAACTCCTTGATCTGTAAAATGAAGGCAAAATTTCATCGTTGTTTCAGCAATGCGATAATTTGCGTGTTAGCAATGTTTAACTTTTTAACGAGCGCAACAGCAGAATCATGTTACAATCCTCCATTTTGTTTCCAAGGGGGACGGCAGTCGTGATTGATTGTCAAGGGAACTCTATTTTTGTTAATGCTTCACCACATGCGAACTTAGGAATGGCGCAGCTGAATCGACAGACCCTTTCCTAATCATTAAACCACAGGCGCAATATTAACGAACTTCAAAATGTGCACGCTACGTGATAATCCGAATTTTGTTGATGCAGGTACAACCGATTTTGTAGACGCGACTCGTCCATTACAGCATTGTTGAAGTGAGTGAACAACAGTCGAGTGCACCGAAGGGTTAAAACAAACGACGATGAAAATGGGATAAGCTGAAAAGATAAAGAACACGGCTTAAAGGATAAAAGGTAACGAACACGGCTTAAAGGATAAAAGGTAACGAACACGGCTTAAAGGATAAAAGGTAACGAACACGGCTTAAAGGATAAAAGGTAACGAACACTGCTTAAAGGACAAAAGGTAACGAACACGACTGAAGGATCAATATGAGAGAATGAAAAGAAGCAAAATCCACTGAATATGCATATGTTGCTCGATCGTTTGGCAAAAATGGATTCTTCTGTTCTCCAAATGACTGACAATCAAAATTAAAAGCATCTGCAGACGTAAATTGATTACTACTTTGTGAACACAATGTACCTCAGGCAATCAATAGTGAATGCACAGAATTACCTGCTGACATAGAATAGAAGAAATATATTTGTAGAAAAAAATGAGTTTTGTGATGACAGGATCAATGGCGACAAAGTCGGCAGATTTAAAGTCAAAATGATCGGAGGCACGAAGATGAGAGTTTAATGGTCTAGAACACCTGCAATGAAACTTAGAGACGTGGAGTCGTGTCCTACTCATCGACAAAACTCGTGTTTTTCGGTATTTACTATTAATTGTAAATTTCAGTATTTACTATTGATTGATTCTTGCATTAATAATGCTTTAGCGCGTGTGACTTCCCTATTAACACCTATATTGAACAATAACACAAAGTTCCATTCCCGATCATAGATGGCGCCGCTAGCGTCAAAGTAGGTAAATTCGAGAGTTTTAAAGTCACAATTAGTGGAGAAATGAACGAGCTGGAGATAGTTTAGTGGTCTAGAACAGTGCTGTCCAACTTCTTTAAGACCGCGGGCCATTTTTTCCTTTGCCAATATTTCGCGGGCCAAAAAAATAGGATAGGTAATTGAAAAGTCAGTTCTTATCTCCTCAAAAATTTATTTCATTTATACGAAAAATAATAAGTAATAATAAACCTCAAAAACCTCGAAAAACTTTTATTCATACGAAAAAAAAATAAGTAATAATAAACCTCGAAAACTTCAAAGATTTATTTTATTGATACGAAAAATAATAAATATTATTATTATTCAACTTCACAAAAATTGGGTGGTCCTTCTTCAGGCTTACCCATTTGGTATTATGGAGAAATATCTTTATTATTTAATACTAGGTTTTTTTTTTTTGGTTTTCTTCATATAATTTTTTAATTCTTTTTTTGTATTTTGATTTTATAATAATTTTTTTATATATTTTACTTCAGGTAGTTTTGAGAATTCTCTCTCTTTAAATTTTTAACCCTTTTTTGTATTTTTAGTTTTATAAGGTTTTTTTGAGAATATTTTATATATTTTTTTAAAGATTATTTTATATTTTTTTTTATAATTTATTCCATATGTCTGTCTTTTTGAGGAAGTCAAGTAAGAAACGAAAAATTTTTGTTTTGTAGAAAGTACAGGACAGTTAAGAATAGATTCAATATTAAAATCTACGAGTCCAATGCTTTCAAGATTTTTAAAGAAGTCTTTTCTTTCAGATTTATATTTATCACAATTTAAAAGGATGTGTGATGAGTTTTCAATCAAATTGCATTTTAAACATTTTGGGTTATCAATTAATTTTTGGTATGGAATTTTGATTTGTTTAAAAGTATGGTGTCGGTTTTTAATCGTAAGATGACTTTAACTTCCTGTCTAGTAAAAGGTAAATTTTGAAAGTAATTAATTTTGTTTGATAAATTATATCTATAATTTGGTTTAATTGAGGATTGTAATTGGAAGTAATTTTCACATAAGGAAAATTCCAGGTTTTTAATCTCTTTTTTGATCAGAATGAAAAATTTATGTATTGGAGTAATGTTAGGCAGAGTATGTGCAGATTTAGCTATCATATCTACCTCCTCGTTTTCTTGTATTCCAGTATGGCCTGGAATTCAACTTAAATGAATTATGTTATTATTAGTTTTTAAGTTTTCAGTATTTAAATTAAGTATGGAATTAATATAAAAGTTGTATGAAGAATGAAAAGCTTCTTGATTTAAGGATAAAAGTGCTCCTTTAGAATCAGTAAAGACGACTATATGTTGATTCTTAACATTTTGTGAGATCCGTTAAATGTCGCAAAGATAGCGTATATTTCTGCATGAAAAATAGGTGTTTTAGAAGGTAATTTAAATGCCATTGAGGTTTTATAAGATGGAATGTATATAGCAGCAGTTGCAGAGCCTGTTTTTTGCAAGTATGATCTGTCGGTATATATTTCAAAGAAGTTGTTGAAATTTTCAAGTTTGAAGGAATGGAATAGTTGAATAATAGCCTCATTTGAGGCGTTGCTTTTAGAATTTAATGAAGGGATATCAATATTAAATTTCGGTGGTTGGTAACACCAGTCCGCGATGAGGGGAGGTGAATCTCCGCGAAGGTCTTCTTTAGTAAATTTTTTAAAATATTGTAAAATTAAACCAATATAAATTTTCTAACCCTTATCAAATATTTAATAAATTTAATGGGATCATTTTCGCCATAGTTGTTGGGCAATAATTTCTTTTCGTCCACATCGATATTTCTTGTTGCGAACCGAAGTATGTGTTCAAGTGTCGAGTCTTTCAAGCAGTTTCTGTATCTTGATTTGATTTGTTTCATATCAGAAAATGCGCACCCGCAGATATATGTACTTCCGAACATGGAAATTATTTGGAGTCCAAAATCTTTCATTATTGAATATTTTTCTTTAGGCAACAGTTTGAACAATTCTATTCCAGTTTCTCTATTAGATGCAATAATTGGGTCGGCCTGAAGGTCACATAATTCCATTTGATATTTAGGATCTACGGTGCTAATATCAATATTTAATGGATTACCGAATAAATTTAAAATTTTCTTAACGTCATCCAATTGAGAAAATATTCTATTAAATCTTCAATTAGGATATCTAATTTAGGAACAAATTTTTCAAAATTAACTGTTTTACTAAGTTGCTTCATTTCTTCGTAGAACTCTTCAAGTTTCAAAAGGAATTAAATTGTTTTCCTGCAAATTTGACTTCAACAATTGTAGTTTGTTACTAAACCAATTAACATGATGATAAAGACAGCACACGTTTTGATCTTTTCATTGTAAGGATTTATTCAAGACATTTAAATAATCTGTAATATCTCTTAGGAAAGCAAGTGAACATAGAAAATCTTCATCAACAAAACTTGCTATTAAAACTTCATCGGTGCCCACTTCTGTGAGAAAAAGACGAATTTCTTTTCGAACTGTAAAAAAATCCCTTGATGCATTTTCCGGCACTTAACCAGCGAATATTACTATGTAAAAGCAGATCGCCATACTCAGGCATGCAGTTCGTCCAAAAAAGCTTTAAATTTTCTGTGTGTAAGAGAACGATTTCCGCCACGAATTGAATTGTTGATTTTGACAACCTTTTCCATTACGTCGTTTAGTCTCAGCGAAATGCCACACAATGTCTCCTGGTGCACAATGCAGTGCAACATTCCACAATGCATGCCCTATGCATGCGCAGTGAGAGCGATTCGTGCTGTCGTTCGATGCTTCTTATTACTGCAGCTTCATAAAAAATATTTGTTTGATGACGCCGCACCGCTCTTAAAAGGTTTCAGAAGTTTGCCAATCGGTTTAAGAATGTTTTGTAAACTTTATAGAATGAGTAAGTTGAAAATTGCATATCAAGTAAAGTAATATAAGTTGACCAAAAATTATAAAATGGATTATTTATTTAAAATTTCAAGTAAAAACTTGATTTTGTTCGCGGGCCGCTAGTTGGACAGCGCTGGTGTAGAACATTGATCGGCATATCTATGCCAGGCTGGTAAAGTGGTATTCAGAGTTTTGAGCTGGATCTGCGTTGAGATTCATCTCCTGTATCCTCCATCGTGTCATCGGTGTGAAAAGAAACACCGATGGGCTTGGAAAGGTAATAAGGCTTGGAAAGGTCGTCGTCCCTCGAATTCGAATTACACTTACAGGAGAACCATATTTTGGCCAGAGAAAGAATACACTAGATGACCTTGACAGGTTCTATCATACAGTTCTCCATTGGATCCCGAAAACAGCTCTGAGACTTTGAGGTCCTTGTGACTTGGTCATTTAGTTGAATGCGTGCATGAAAAAAACGCTGCTCAAATGTTATGCAACCCACCTTTCATCAGATGAGAATTTTGTGCAAGGATGACTTTTTCTGAGTTAATATCTGAAAGATTGAGGAGGAATGAGGGACAAAGACTTCAGTTTTGATGTTTTTGTTTTCCTTGAAGAATGTGCTTAGTCCTATATGCTTCCCATAAAAAATCTTCTGAAGCTAATTTACACAAGTAAATTTCTGGAAAAAGTTTTATTTTGACGAAAATTGGGGATTACCTTTGAAGCAACACTGAAGTGCATTTTCTACATAAAATTGGTTTAAAACACTGCGTTGTACGTACTGAAAGTGTGTTTGCTTTGAATTGGAGATAAGAAATAAAAATTGCTAATGCCTTTTCTAACGGCCAAAGGATGCAGAAAGGCCAACCAAGTCTCACGAAAAGCAAAGCGGTGACATTTCGGCCCAAAAAAGAAATTCTTTCTGATTATGGCACTGATGAGCTGCAAAGTTAACTTTTAGTATTTGGCTGACAGGGGAGGGAGACAGAGTGCTCCCACGATGGCGAACTCTCTGCTTTACTGATCACTGTTTTACACGTTAAAAAAAGGAAAGCCTTCGTGGTAATTGATCCAATTTAGACCTCGAAGTCAGACAAGAGAATGGCCGAGGTCTCGCCTTGCTCTCGAAGCTGTGAATAAAACATGAGGGGATTTCGGTCTCGCACTTAAAGCCTTTTAATAACGCAGACATGAAAGGTGTTCCGTTAAGAAAATGCTCATGTAAATTGTCTCATTAATTCGCACTTTTCAGTTCGATGTTGGGGCATCTTTTAGCTTATGCGTTTCAATTTTCCGGTCATAGAGTGATGCTGGATCTTTGCTCACGATGCTATTTTTTTTGCTAGAAAAATAAGGAATACAGATGAAGTAGATGGCGCTGTTGATACTTCAGATATTGTCTCGGAGGAATTTAAATTCGGTCGGTGAAGACAGAGTAGGATATATAGATGGTCAACTCCACGTTTTTGAACAGCGCTTTGAACGGTTTGATTTCGAACTAAAATGCCGTGTTTTCTGCACACGGTACCCTTCGGTAGGAAAGGGTTTTTCAGTTCAAATGCTGCTTTGTGCAGATGTTCAGAGTTTTGATACGTTACCTTTATAAAGATGTTCAGAGTTATGATACATTACATTTGTGCAGATGTTCAGAGTTATGATACGTTACCTTTGCGCAGATGTTCAGAGTTATGATACGTTACCTTTGTGCAGATGTTCAGAGTTTTGATACGTTACCTTTGTGCAGATGTTCGAGTTATGATACGTTACCTTTGTGCAGATGTTCAGAGTTATGATACGTTACCTTTGTGCAGATGTTCAGAGTTATGATACGTTACCTTTGTGCAGATGTTCAGAGTTATGATACGTTACCTTTGCGCAGATGTTCAGAGTTATGATACGTTACCTTTGTGCAGATGTTCAGAGTTATGATACGTTACCTTTGCGCAGATGTTCAGAGTTATAATACGTTACCTTTGCGCAGATGTTCAGAGTTATAATACGTTACCTTTGCGCAGATGTTCAGAGTTATGATACGTTACCTTTGTGCAGATGTTCAGAGTTACGATACGTTACCTTTGTGCAGATGTTCAGAGTTATGATACGTTACCTTTGTGCAGATGTTCAGAGTTATGATACGTTACCTTTGTGCAGATGTTCAGAGTTATGATACGTTACCTTTTGTCAAATGCATTGAGATTTTCGTGGTTTTATCGTGGCAATTTAAATATTCTTTCTAATTTTTTGCGTTTGTGTTACATGTACGGAACCAAATAGATCCCAAATCAGATGCGAGCCAGATGGCGAAGCCCACGGTCAAATCAAGGCTGGTTGTACTTTTCAGTTTGTCCTGGTGCTTGTTTTTTTTTTTTGCCGGAATTTTCATATTCCCGGAACAATCTTGAAACTGTCGTACGAGAAAATCCAAGTTCGCTGACAATTTCGGAGATAGTGTCCCATCCGTCAGGCATCTACGATCTGCCCTCTATCAAATGCATCTAAATCCCGCGACTTTCCCATTACGCTTCTCACGACGAATGTTTGGGGAAGCCAAAGCTGACAGCTATATATGACCAGAGTTTCAGCCACGCATGCGCGCAAATGCTGAACTTGTGGTACTGAATTTGTAGACCGTCTCCTATCCCTAATTCAATGGCACTTCACTGTATTGAAACTGTTGAGGAAGTCCAGAGATCTTTTACAAAAAAGCTAGTGTCGTTTTTCGCAACAAATCATATCAACAGAGATTAAATGAACTATCTCTGCACTCTCTGGAATGGAGACGACTTGTGTATGATTTAAACTCATTCTGCAAAATCATCCATGAACTTCTGTACTTTAATCCCGAACAACCTTTCTTTCATACAATCAGTAGTAGGACTTCACAGCATCCGCTGTATATTGATATACCATTTGTAAGAAGAGATTTCAATTGTAGAGTTAGGAAGAACATAGAATGATTTTCCAGAAGACGCAGTCATCTCTCCTACCATAGCTGTTTTTAAAAAGCATTTATGAAGCATGGACTTGTGCAAATGTCTTAAATGCTATAAGTTTTAAATGTTTCATTTGTTTTCATCTCAAGTTGTCAAAGGACTCTTTTATCTGCAGTCCATTTTTTTCGTATATGTGATATTGTATATAATAATGGAATTCATTTTATGTTTTTTAATGCCTTACATGTTTGTTAATTCTTCCAAATGGAGTCAGGTGTAATAATATTCACCTACCATTTATTACCAGTAAATAATAATAATACTCCCGGGACTTGTCGCCCATTGAGCATGTGTGGGACTTTATGGGTCGTCGCCTTCGCTAGCTTCCTTCTGCGCCGAACCTGGTACAGTTGCGTGCCCAATTGGATGCTGTTTGGAACGCCATACCTCAGAACGCCATTAACCATTTGATTGATGGAATGGCGAGACGTCTACAGGCTTGTATAACCGCCCGAGGTGGGCCTACTAGGTACTGATGCATCTGCAATAAAAGCACGTACCTTGCATTCTGACGTTCCGTTTTTTGATCATTTGCACATCTACCCTCAGAGTTTCGGTCCTGCCAGTTTCGGGCGCATACATCACTTCCTTCTCGGGGTTGCCGTTTCCAATTTGAGCAGTGTAGTTTTATTCCCCTTATGAAATATAAATTTTTGAAACAATTAATCTCGTGCAATAAGTATTCAAACCTACTCTCCGAACTCCCCCGCAGTAGAGGGCGCTCTGCAATGTACTTTTCAAACTAGTTTTCAGTCAGTTTTTCTAAATGTTTGTTCCCTATAAATATTTAGAAATTTCTGCGTCCTTTCATCGTTTGCTGTCTATTAGTTCCGAAATCATGGGATTCTATGCTACCCATTTCAAAATAATTTTTCTTCATAACTTAAGATTTTTCAAAGACCTATAGGTGCTTACCTGTGATTGCTTGAGGGGTGGGGGTGGCTCAGTCGGTAGCGCGCCAGGCTCGTAATCTGTAGTTCCCAGGTTCGAGTCCCAGCTGGGTCAGCGTTGAGATTTATCTCCGCAAAATTCCCCGCCTTGCCCACGGTCAGTAGGGGACACCGATGGGCTTGGAAAGGCAGCCGTCCGTCGGATGGACGTTAAGCCGTGGCCCCGTGTGCGGGAGAGCCGTATCCTGTGCACGTTAAAGAACACACTGGATGGCCTTGACGGGAGGCTACCATTTGTCTCCCAACAGTGTTCCAGTGGGTCCCCTCCCTCAACCTTCTCTGAGCCTTCGGGGTCCATGTGACCTGGTCATTTAGCCCATGGTGTGCAAAAAAGTGCCGCTCAGAGGTAAAACAACCCAACCCAACCCTGTGATTGCTTGATATTAGATATATCATCCTTATGCTTGATTTAAGAGTGATAAGGAAATATACATTCAGGAATTTTCTGCTGTGTCTGATTGGACTCTTCAATTACAATAAAAAACTATTTCTAATGACCGACCCCATGGTATTAAGTTAGTCACCATATTAAGGCAGCAGTAGAAGAAAGCGTTGATCGGTTGCTCAGCTGTAAATCGCCTGACATGTTATCAGCAGATCATGGATTCGTATCGCATCCATCTGAAGATAATTTTCCTCAATTCTGATCATTGTTCATAGCTATAAAGGTGCTTACATGCGATTTCTTCGTATAAAACCTATCTATAAATAGATTAGAGAGAAAAAGTATAAGCCAGGGATATTATCACACTCATTAAGGTAACAGTGAGGAGTGGGGGGGGGGGGGAGAGAGAAATTCTGAGAATGGTAAAGAGGGCGTTATTAGTGCCATAGCAATATTTCAAAATTGTTTCAATTAAAATCTAAACACACTTTCCAATTAGTATTAAAATCTATCACACTTTCTAATTAATATTAAAATCTATCACACTTTCTAAACAGAGAAGAGAAAAAGATCTAAACATTAACTTTAATATGGAAACGGAATTCATTAATATAATGAATAAATTGAAAAAAAAATATATTATAAAATAACGCTACATGATCGAGAACATAAAATAAAAATGATGCAAAGTTTTTTTTAATCTCGCTGTTTGGAGCAAGAAAACAAAATTATTCGTCCCATCTTTATCACTTTCCAGTTAATGAATACAAATTAGATTAATTAGCATAAATGTCACCATCTGCGACGTAGGTAAATATTTTGTTTAAGCCTCTTCAGCCTCGCGTTTTAGACAACATTAAATATTGAAAACCTTAAATAAGCAACGTAGCATCTCATCACAGGTAAGGATGGAAAAAAAGAGCAGCAAAAATTGCTTGTGGAGGATGAGTTTCAGATTAATGTTTAGTGGCTCGATATTTTATAGTCTGAAATCTCTTCAATATTTTATTATTTCGCCTTTTTACTAATTTTTTTAAACTCTGTTCTTATGCGTGTTTTTTAGACAGGAAAGTAGTGCAATATTCATTTGCTTAAATTATGCATTTCTCGATAAAACTTTATATGAGCGTTAACGGCGTAAAAGTAAACCTCATGAATAACAAGATGGCAGATTATTATTATGCGTCAAAAAATATTTGTGCGCAGAGTTAAAAAAACGCATTTATAATCTGACTTTTCATTATGTAGAAAGTCATACAATGAATGCAAGTAAAAAATAAAATTGAAACTAGATAAGTTCTAACACGTTGCACCATATTATAAGGTATAATAAGAACATTATATGTAAAAAGTTTTCATCTATATTGAAGTCTTATAGGTTTTTCAGCAGGATTACCATCGAATGTGTGAGCCATTGATTTATTAAAGAATGACACATGCAATCAAAAAGAAACACACGAAATCGCATTCATAAGCCAAATAATAGATATCATCGAAAGTAATTAATAAATATATTGCTGCATATTATATACAAATTCATCATTTCAGTATATTTATTTAGTTAAAGACAACTTAATGCAGATTACATTATTATCAAATACTGTATATTCAATAACCAATTTAGAGTTTTACTTTAATTTCTGAATAACTAATCAGTAATAAAAGATCTCTCTTTACCAAATTGCAATTTTAGTATTTGATATGATATTCGTGCTTTACCGTCAGTATTGTAGCGTCATAACGATAAATCAGCTTTTACACTTTCTCCTTTGTATTCATCGCACGCAGAATCTTTTTTTAAAGTGATTTCTAATGATACGATGTCAATTGGTAAAATATTCAGATAAAGAAAACTGTTGCAGAATGGCAGGGATGGATGTGGCTCAGTCGTAAATGCGTCAGACACGTAATCGGAAATTCCTAGGTTAGAGTCGTCACTTGACTGCATTAAGATTTTCTTCGTTAACCGCAGCTTTGTCATCGTTTGAGAAGGAAGCCACGGAGGCTTGTAAAGGCTGCCATCCGTCTAATGGGCCATTAAATTGTGGTCCTGTTTACAGGAGAGACATACTCTAAGTACGTCAAAGAGCATGATGGATAATCTTGACAAGACGCTTCCATCTATTTCCTAAGTAGCTTTTTAATTGATCTCTTCCTACAACTTTCCCTGAGTCCTTGGGGTCCTGGTGACCTGGACCTGGTGACCTGCCCATTGAGCGCGCTCAGAAGTTGCAGCTCAGAGTTGCCGCTCAGAGTTGGGTCAGTTTACCTATGAGTAACATTATAATAAAGCTGAACTGATCTATTTCTTATTATTTAATTAACAATGAGTATAATTGGATCATCATCATCATCATCAAGCAGCCATGGGCTACGGAGGTCCAACCAGACCGTGCAATTTAGTTCTCCAATCCAGTCTGTCCTCAGCTACATCTACTGCATCTGGCCACTGCACACCAATTCTAACAAGGTCCTGTTTGACATTGTCCGCCCACCGCATCCTAGGTCTCCCCTTCTTTCTGAGGCCTTTAGGCACACTGTTCATAACCCTATTCGCCAATCTATAATTATTCATACGGGCAACATGGCCAAACCAACGGAGTCTCTCTCTGCAAAATATGCTGTTTAAAGGAGGTTGCAAACTCCTTTGCCCAACCTCATCATTAGTTACAAAGTTGGACCACCTAATGCCCAAGATACTGCGTAAGCATCTGGAATCAAAAGCATCTAGTTTCCTGTTATCTTGTTTACAAAGTGTCCAAGTTTCCCTACCATAACTACTTTATATTATTTTAAACAGATTCTTATTTTCCTTCACCTGGCCTAATTATTGATTCACAGAAAACTTTACATCATTGTTATTGTATTCAACTCAATAGAAACATTCCATTTTAACTCTTGATAAGATGCATCTTAATGACCCTGAATTCAGAGAAGTAATTACATGGATAGCCTGAAATGTAAGATGTATATCTCAGTTAATCACAAATATATTTTATAAGAGATTTCCATTTGAAATCTTGGTTAATGTAAATTCCCAAATTTAGAATCTTATTAAGCTCTTCCTCTTTTAAACAAGGACATTCATTTTGGCACATAATTTGACAATACTATTATGTATTTTAATACACAATTATTGAATTGGTATACACCTTGAATGATGATGATGATGGTCTTGGAGAGAACCAGTGTGACAACAAAATTCCTTGAATGCGTTTGCAGTTCAGTGTCGGGTTACCCGAGTGTTATGACCTAATATGGACATTTTTCAAGATTTCTGCTCTTCCTTGTGTTGCAGTTTAAAACCATCACGCCCGTCCTTGAGAAACCCTTTTAATACCAGTAACTAACTTTTCTAAAAAACGTTCCGTTTGGAAGCAAGAATCTGCTCTATATTATAATCGTCTTGTGAGTATCTGACTCTTCCATTTACATACTGCATTTAACAGAACCGTATTATCAGTAAACATTAAAAGAAACCCTTAAATTTACTTTTCCTAAATCATTTATGTAAATCCCAAATAACAGTGGTCCAAAAACTGAACCTTGTGGCACATATGATTTTGAATATTTTGCATTCCATTTTCAGTAATATAACTCTTCATGAAATGGTAATTAGTGATAACTCTCTTGTAATAATAATTTCTGAATCATTTATCGGTGATTCGCGAATTTTTTGATAACCATGAAATTTTGTTGAAAACATTTAACTGTTCCAGAGGTTTTATTTAAATCCATAAATATAGCGCAAACTTTTATCCACAGTTGAGTGTTGAATTAATGTAGTGTGGTAAATTTTTTAATGAATCTACAGTTCCTTTGCTCTTCCTAAATCATATTACCTCTCTGTCATTATTCTATATTAATCTAAAAGTTTATTAACCTATGTATATATTTCTAAATGCTCTTTTAATAATTGAGATACATAATGAGCTATTCCTCCCCCCCCCAAATATAACATTTCTAATGTGTATATATACCTATATAACTTTATTAGCCACACTTACTGCAGTAAAGGTAATAAATTGAAATGACCTTTCAATTTTATAGAATCAAAATATTGTATTGATTTCACGTACCCTGTTCTTAAGTTTTAGAGTTTGGTCTACTGAATTTCTTATTATGTATAGAAAAGAAGAAAATAATAAATTTGGTCGTAGTTCATTCTAAGGGGTAGTGTGGCATCTTAAAAACAAACCTGATTGGCAGAAGGGAATTGGGGTGAGGAAGAATTATTTTTGCTCGATATGCCTTATCATAATTTTGAAAATTCGTTTTCCTGCCATCATCAGCTACATCGGTTTAAGATCTCATTAAAGATGGATAATACGTTATCCAAAAATTTGTTTTCTTTCAAGACAAAACGTCAAGTTGAAAAAGGCATTTACTCTTTCTACCTTTACGAATGAAGTAACGCAAACACCAAACTTGTATGTTTCGTGAGTAAAATTTCAGTTTCCTTATTTGCCGCCTAATATCTCGATGCGATCATCGATCTTTCACGAGGGTCGGCTGTTGCTTAAATACTTTTCAACGGGATTTTACATTTCTGGTACTAAAAAACGAAATGTTTTTCAGTTTAATGGAATTAACATCTAATTTGATTTCATCATTCTCAGTGATAGAATTAAGATCTGGAAAGACTGAAGGCGGTTCTGAGTGGAAAATACAAGAACAGCTTAATTGGAAATGTTTGGTCTGTATAGATCAATGATTCCAACGGGGCGCTTCAGGAATTTGGGGGGGCGTTTGCTTTATGAAACCAATAATGGAAGACTATCGCCATTTCATTTTCAACTAGTTTTATGCAGGAAAAGTTGTTTTATATTTATGTAGGGGGCTTTAAAAATAATTCATGGTAAAAGGGTGCGTTAGAATATAATGCTTGGGAAAGGGTTGGGTACCGTTGATCTAAATGAAGCAAGAAAGAAACTTTTAATATTAAAGTCTGTTATTTAAGTTTCTGATTTTCCAGTCAACATTCTTCCTTTTGTAAAAGGCAAGTTTCAAATAGACGCCTAATCTGATACACAGATTATTCGCATCCTATTCATAGACCGTGATTCTAGCAACTGATGATGTCTTCTCCTTCCGTGGAAAAGCATGCAAGATCATTTTCTGTTTCGAAGCAGTTGAATTCGTGATCTCTTTTAGCCTTTTCCCATTAAAAGCAGCATTGTTCGATGTGAATGAAAATGCAGACGATGAATAATAATTTAACGTTTGGGGTTTCCCTTCCATTTTCAAAAGCTAACCTTTTAACTGACTTTCTGACAGTGAGCAGAAGTGGCTTTAGGGCAGGTGTATCTGAAACTCTTTTTTTGCATGGTGTACACCGGAATAGAGTAGTTTTCGGGTATTTTAGGCTTTTTATGATTAATTTTTATAATTAGTAATTAATGCATGATGTACTATCTATATTCTTCTTTAAAACAGATATAAAATGTTTGATAGCCCCGGATGTAATGAAACAAAGCAGAAATAGCCATTTACTCTATTCAAAAGAAATAATTCTCTTCTTTCTAACTAAAATGTACGCTGTCCTATGCTATCATCTCAACCTAATAAGTATTTCAGCACCCCAGGGGCTAAGAGTCCTGCAAGTTGAGAAACACTGAAATAAAATGCAAGCATTTTTAACATCTACAGCGGAAAGAAATGAAAACGGAGAAGACATACATCATCTGGAAAGAGAAACTAAAGATAAATAAGAGTTTCTATATGTTTTAACCCAACAGGAAAATGATAACTTTTAGATTCGATAATAATAACGTATTTAATGTAGTATTTGTCGCGTGGGGTCAATCAATACGTCTTTTTCATTCAATCATCTGGCGTGTGAGTAATGACAGGATGGAGAATAATAAGTCTGCATCATGTTGCCATGGTATTCGCTTACAAAGTATTGTTGGTGTGTAAGTCGATATTGGTTGGGTTGGGTTGTTTTACCTCTGAGCGGCACTTTTTTGCACACAATGGGCTAAATGGCCAGGTCACATGGACCCCGAAGGCTCGGAGAAGGTTGGGGGAGGGGACCCACTGGAATAGCTGTTGGGAGACAGATGGTAGCCTCCCGTCAAGGCCATCCAGCGTGTTCTTTAACGTGCATAGGGTATGGCTCTCCCGCACACGGGGCCACGGCTTAACGTCCCATCCGACGGACTATGTCGATGTTGAAATCTGTATGATGCGTTAATAATTGCTTCCTGAAATACTCAGACGTATCAAACTGCAAATGTGTCAGGCGTAGCAGCAAAGCTACGTTAGCCCGTCTTTTAAACGATTTGATGAACGTAACTGAAAAATGACGATGTGGATTACATCAGAGGTTCTCAAATGGCATCCCGCGGAGATTGTACAAAATGTAAAAGGAAATGCTCATCAAGCAGTTCCTCGATGGAACATTCAGCCTATCAGTTTAATACGCTATGGAGAAAGTCTCTGAGGAAGGCGAGACATCAGCAGAAAGACAACACAAACATCCGTGCCTTACCCGGGGCACGAACCCAGGTTCCTTTGATCAGTAGCCAAGCGCGCTAACATTCGGTTACCGGGACGATTCGTAAAAAGAAAACTGAACAAGAGATGTGTTCACAAATGAAATACGAAAAACAAGCAAACGATTGGGGAAAAATGATATATAAAATTAATCGAGTTATAAGGTCACTCAATTTTCTGCTAACGGTAATATCCATGGCGACAACGATCCTTCATAATGAATAATAATCAACGTATAGTGTTCGTAGGTTTCGGGTGTCAGTTGTTTTATATTTCTCTTGGACTGTGGAGATGGTGATTGGCTATTTCTAAAAAGGAGTCGTGTAAAAATTTGCTATTTGTTATTCCCTGTGTGGAATCATGAGAGCGAATTTCGATGAAATTTTTCTCTTCTTTAACAGAAATTCTAACCCCCCCCCCCACTTGGAAAGCTGTTGTAAGAATCTTGACCGAAAACTGAGATTTTGAAGAAATTCTGCAATCTTCTGAAATATAAAGAACTGCAGAATTTTAGCAAATCTGATCTTCATTTGTCTTAAAGACAGAGAAAAGCAGAAAAGAAATCGACTAAAGAATCGACTCGGAAGGATCGTCTACATCATTCACTATAATTGAAAGTGGCGTAGTGTGTGGCGAGACTCTGAGACTGCGCAGTTGACGCTGGCGACAATTCTTCTGAGACTGCACAGTTGACGCTGGCGACAATTCTTCTGAGACTAGAGAGTTTCCGTTTTAGTCTCGTTCCATAACAGTATCGGATTTATTAAAGCGTCGCTCGCCAAAATGACATTACGGCAAAGGTGATTTTTGTCCAGATTATAATTTTAGCCATTATTCATCAAACAAATAGTATTAACTGAACTTACCTCGACCATTTTCCTTTGGGATGACTTGGTTTTTCCCTAAGTGACATTCAGTGGAAACGCCTTTTAATCCTTCCTCTTTCTAAATGCAGTGTTCTTCAGGTGACGCTCAAAAAGTGAATCTTCCCTTCCACGATTTTCCTTCATTTCGCATTCTGAAACTGACAAGTAATTATTTTCCCTGTCACCGGTTTCCTTTCCATTATTCTTTTCTTCTCTTTTTCTGAATTATATGTTCACTGCGCGGCGGAAGATTAAAACTGTCTGAAAAGAAAATTGCAATTTACTGATTCATAAAGGCAATTAAACGTTTTTGATCAGTTTCCAGTAGAAATCCGCAGTTCCCACTTTAGAAGGTTAGAGGATCTGCTGACGGTTAGTTCTCAATCCGCGTGAATGCCGTCGCCAGGATGCTGCCACGAGACATTAATTCCCACTCGCAGCATATCCTTCCCCCTCCCCCTTTCTGTTCTCTTCACGAGGTTAGAAGAGACACGTAAACGCTCTCAGCCCACTAAGTGCAGGTGAAATATCATTTGCGACGTGTGTACGGGATCCGAGGGGAAGGAAGCTATCAAACGTCATGGCACGAGGATGCGAAGAACTTTTTCTTTCCAAGTGACAAAGTAGCAAATGATGCTGCACGGTATTAAGAAAGAAAGCTAAGGGATCGAGAGGAGCAGGGTGAATCTGGCAGCCTCTTCTTGCCTGAACAGGTAACAGTGCATTTAGAGCTGCAACCTACGCTTTGCTTCTCGTGACGTCATTCATAGACCGGATCTATGTTAGTATTCCACTATGGTCTCTTCATTTCAGATTTGTATTTTTCCCATTGTATTATTCTGCAATAAAAAATTAATTTTCTTCTTTATCCTCCGTCTTCGGTTTCTATATGGTTAAAGTTGCATCAGATGGAGCCGCGGTCCTGTGTGCAGAAGAGCCATATTATGTGCAGTTTAAAGAACACCCTGGATGGTCTAGTGGATCCCGTCTCCCTAACCTTCTCTGAGCCTTTGGGCTCCTTGTGACCTGACCATTTAGCCTATCGCGTGCATAGGAGTGCCGTTCCCAGGTAAAGCAACCCAATAACTCTAGAGTTCTGTTTCTAATGGCTTAGTTTACAGATGCTATTAAAATATTTGCGATATACAAACATATCAAAACATGCAAATCAATTAGCCTAATTGTTTGTAGTCACTACACTTAAAACAATAATTCCTGTTTTTGACGGCATTGGAGATAAAAGCGAAATCTTGCAAGAATAGGTGAAGGAGTGAAAGTTCAAGCTTTTAAACAAAAACTTTCTTTTACTTGTTTGATTAGAAAATTTTTCGTTTAACGAAATGAAGGGGGTGGATAGGAAAAAACTTTTTAATGAAAACTGATCTGACTTAATGTGCATACTTTATACAAATCAAAGTTAATTTGTTTCTCAGGTATTTGAAAAAAAAATTGTATTCCACCAAAGAATGAGTCTAATAGAATTTGATAAAAGTTTAAATTTTCATTTGAAATATTTTAGATACTCCGATAAAAAAGTTTAAATTTTAATTTGAAATATTTTAGATACTCCGATAAAAAAGTTTCAATTTTCATTTGAAATATTTTAGATATGCCGATAAAAAAGTTCCAATTTTCATTTGAAATATTTTAGTTACTCCGATAAAAAAGTTTCAATTTTCATTTGAAATATTTTAGATACGCCGATAAAAAAGTTTCAATTTTCATTTGAAATATTTTAGATACGCCGATAAAAAAGTTTCAATTTTCATTTGAAATATTTTAGATACTTCGATAAAAAAAAGTTTAAATTTTCATATGAAATATTTTAGATACTCCAATAAAAAAGTTTCAATTTTCATTTGAAATATTTTAGATACTCCAATAAAAAAAAGTTTCAATTTTCATTTGAAATATTTTAGATACTCCGATAAAAAAGTTTCAATTTTCATTTGAAATATTTTAGATACTCCAATAAAAAAAAGTTTCAATTTTCATTTGAAATATTTTAGATACTCCGATAAAAAAAGTTTCAATTTTCATTTGAAATATTTTAGATACTCCGATAAAAAAAGTTTCAATTTTCATTTGAAATATTTTAGATACTCCGATAAAAAAGTTTCAATTTTCATTTGAAATATTTTAGATACGCTGATAAAATTATTTCAATTTTCATTTGAAATATTTTAGATACTCTGATAAAAAAAGTTCCATTATCTCTTTTGAGATCTCGTAGCATTTCCCTAATATCGAAACCGGCGATGCTTGGCACCTGTTGCTTGAAACGACCATAAATTTAGTTTGCTGTGGATAATTATATCATAAATGATGCTTTAAAATTGTACTCGAGTTTACACACAAATTTCGCCCGTAAAAGGTGATTCATTGTTCAGTTAAAATTGCTACGTAAAGAAGTCTCGCCAAAATGAAACGCATTTTACCAAGTGGCTAAACTTTTCAGGATATTTTAATCGAGATCATTTATTCTGACAGGAGAGGTCCCTTGGTAGGCGTTACGATGGAATTGAATAACGGCGGCAGGTTGGGCGAAGCACTCCTTAAATTGTACCCCCCACACACAACCAAAGGTTCATCAGCTGGTGCACATCGCGTAGCATGGCCGCCGCACAGGAAGAACCTGTTCTCTCCGGACCTCGCTCCCAGGTATCGATTTCCTTTGGTCTCGTCTGGCATCGTCATTTCCATGGCCACGGAACAAAACAATGCGAAGGGAGAATCCCACAGGTGGGAAACATCGCTCGCGGTGCTGCTTATTGATCTTGGGGGAAAGGTGGGGGGGAGAGAAGAGAGTTACTTGCTGGGATTAAACGAGAAAAATTATTTCCTGTTTTAAAACAAATTGCCTCCAAAAACCGAATAAGGAAATAAGTGATCAAAATGTAACTTCGGAAAGAAGCTGCAGGAGAAGATGAACAGCTAAAAGATTACAACATCACGCGATTTTTTTCCCTAGGTGTAAGTCACGTATTTGTACTATTTGTCATTTATTGAACAGCACAGGGATCGCATCTCCCAGCACGTGCAGCTGTATCTCGATGCCTCGCACGACGAACGACGGCAGCCTCTTGATGCCCTGCGCGGTCTTCTTTTCTAGTGAGGATGAACCGCGCAGCTGTGAGCCGAACCTGCAATCCTCAGGTAGCGAACTTTGCACGCTATCGTCTCGTCCATCCGTGACCGACAAATCACGCGAGATTTGAAATCGCCTGACTATCCTTTGTCCGATTGTAGGCAGCTGATTTCCTAATTGACTCGAAGGAAGGGAGAGATCTGGTTTCTTTTCGTCCCTATTAAGAGCCACGCTGTGATGGACAGGAGATGGCTCTTGCTGCTCTCTCGGAGCGAATTATCTCTTTTCGTTTCTTCTGCCGTTAGATGAGCCCCAACAGCCGATTCCTCTCTCCTCGCGGATGCGGTGCTCATCTTTCTCATCGATGGTGATGATAGACGTCACTCTATACTCAGACAATTGCGCTCCCTTGTGGGGATAGTAGACACCTGAGAGAAGTCTGGTCACTTCACTCGAAATGAAATTTTGGCTGAGATCAAAAATCTTTATAAGCTTCCAAGAGGTTTCATTCTATAGGCGTAATAAGATCGCAACGAGTTTGTTGAAAGAAAAATTTTAACAAAAGTTGGGCTTTGAAAGGACGATGTTGCAAACCCTTTTCATTTTGAAGCTGTCGTTCAAGGTTCGCATCGTTGAAACGCAGTTCAGGCTGATGGAAAGAGGGTTGATGATGTTCGAGAAAGATTTCTTTCCCGGGTCGAAGGAGGTGGGAGGAGGATACTTATTGAACTATAGATTGAACTCAATCATTCCTGGTGGGTCAGAATGTCTTTGGAGAATTTAGGTTAAAAGAGAAATTTTTTCCCAAGAGTACTGAACGATAACAACCTTTTATAAAGAGAAATTCAAATGTGAATTATTCGTTATTAGACTTCGCTGTCATCTTTTAATAGTTCAACAATGTTTTTTTTTTCAAAATCACCGACACCAAATGCTTTGTGGGAAGATTTCCATTTAGAAAGCCAATGCTATTTCGAAATATTCGAAAATCATTAACGAAAATCATTAAGGAAGAGACAAATCAACGATATTATTGAGGATAAAGTATATTTTTTTTAATGTGAAGTTTTCAATAAAATAGACTTCAGCAGTAAAATGCATAATTTATGAGAAATCAGGTTCATTTCTCATGATGCCGAAATCACACATTCCAGATAAGATGTCTGAAATGATTTTGAATTTTTCATTTCCATTTTTGTTGACATTTTGTATAATTATTTCAAACATAACAAAATGTGGGACGGACTGTAGTCCCTTGGTTGTCAAATGTAGGGAGAATAATTATGAGTCTTTTTTCATATATTGCCTGCATTCTCTGCGAGTTTTCTATGTACTTCGTTTGTTATTAAATAAATATTAATGCAATTATATTTCTTCGGCTTCATTTATGCATTAATATCCAAATGAATGATTTCAGGAAAAATAGAAATAAATGACTTGGTGTGAAACTGTGGAGAGCAGAATTGTTTTCGTATTAGAGTTTTGCTTAATGAATTTTGGCAGTATAGCTCTGACTGTATATGTTAAAAGTCATGAGTTCCCCTCAAAATGAAAGACCTTGTGATAAGATTATTTGGGAAACAGCGGAGAAATGAAACAAACTCCGCACGTCATTTGGATTTATAGAAAAGAATTATTATTTGGACCAAACGTGGCAAGAGAAAAGGAAAGCCGTTCTCTTTAACAATCGTGTCCATTTGTTGCTGATAACAGCCTCATCTAAAATCACAAGACAAAGAGATTTCGTGCTGGATATTTTGTCGGGGTTTCGCTCCCCGCTCTCTTCTGTGGCCATCGTCAGCGATTATTCCTTGGCTGAAATAAATGCTGTGGTTTTTCAGTTACGGATTTCCACGAGTTGCGCAAAGCCAGTATGATTATTTTTCTTCTAAAGATAATTTTTCTTTTTAAGATTCCTAATTTTTACCCCTCTACTTTGTGTTTTACAATTGCGTATTATCCCATTTGCCCAATCCTGTTTTATTTCTTTACATTTTATTTTATTCTTTTTCGTAAGAGCTCTTCCGTTTCTCCTACACACTCAGTGGTCATTGAATTCTTATTCCCCCCCACACACCCCTCTATGTTGAAGAATAATCTGTGAGAGAGAAATCCAAGCTCGTGTGTGCCAAGTGGGGGCGGCACTCAGTGCCTGTTGAAGTTTCTGAGACGTGAATTAAAAATTTACGCAAATAATGCGAAAACGACAGAAAGTTTTGAGAGTTTAAAAGAGCTATGATTGTTGATGCCAAGTGTGCGCGTGCATCTGTCTCAGAAACAACACATTTCGTTGGTTGCGCCAGAGCATTTGTTGTAAGCGTGTATGGCGACTCCTTAACTTTATTCACGTTTCCATAACGACTATCTTTTTAAAGTTGTCGACCTTCAAATTTGTCTTTCTACTGAAATAAACATCATTCTTTAATGGCTTTCAAATAATTCCAGCTATAATTTTTTAGATTACAAAAATTGGAACACTGTGTTCTAACATTCAGATCATTGCCAAAATGAGAAAAATTTAGATAATATTTAAAGCATTTTTAGAATCTTTTGAAATATGTTGTTAAAGCATCTTAAAATTTTGAATGTTGTGGAAAGGCTAAAGAATTGCATTTAACTCTAATGCTCTGAAAGACGAAGAAATAACCAATGCTTATTACATAATTTTTTTGTCATTCTGAAAGAATTTCGTGAAAGTGGTTTGCTTTCACCTGGGATTAAAGACGAATGGAACCATTTTAAGCAGGCTGTTCTTGAAATCAAACGACAGAGTCACTTCATTGATAATGCGATAAAAATGGGTTGTTGTTGGGTTGTTTTACCTCTGAGCGGCACTTTTTTGCACACCACGGGCTAAATGGCCAGGTCACATGGACCCCGAAGGCTCAGAGAAGGTTGGGAGAGGGGACCCACTGGAACAGCTGTTGGGAGACAGATGGTAGCCTCCCGTCAAGGCCATCCAGCGTGTTCTTTAACGTGCAGAGGGTATGACTCTCCCATACACGGGACCACGGCTTAACGTCCCATCCGACGGGCGGCGGTCTTTCCAAGCCCATCGGTGTCCCCTACTGACCGTGGGCAGGGCGGGTAATTTTGCGGAGATAAATCTCAACGCCTGGGAACTACAGATTACGAGCCTGGCGCGCTACCGACTGAGCCATCCCCGCCCCGCGATAAAAATGATTTCTAGTACTAGGTGTAGAGGGACAAAGTGAACTAAATACTCTGCTGCTCTTAAACGAAAACAGCGCAGGGATTTTAATAGATATTTGAATGATTGGTTAAAATCTGATGAGAATCTTTGGCTCGATAGCCTGGCTGGAAAAATCTGTTAGACAGCAAAAGAAAAGAATTTTGACATAGAGTAAATATTGTACATAAAGGAAAGTAAAGTGAATTGTTCAAGGATTGAGGGATAAAGATGGAAAGGGTTATCGGACGAAAATATTCTGTCTGGGAACGGTGGGCTGATCTTTTCAGGGATATTTTAAATAACGTGGTTTGCTCTCCGTTTTGCAATGGAAATAGATTTATTACAGACTTGAATGTTGGCTCCGTGTCACGATCTGAAGTTTCTTTGGCAATCACGAAATTAAAGCTGTACACATCAGCAGATGTTGAGGAATACAAATACCTGAAAAGATGAGTCTAATAATAAAGCTGAGTCATTCGAGGGAGTTGCTAAATCTTTCGGTGATTAGTTTAGCATGCCAAGTGAAGTGAGACAATGTTGCATTTTGTCGCCTTTAGTTCGAAGGTCGATTATGTCGTCTGCAACGCTTTGCTAGAAATAGACTTATTAAAGAAAAGGGTAAACATTTGGAAGAATAGATGGCGCAGAGATCTTGTCTGATTTATATCACGTTCGTGATTTTGCTTATTTTGGAATGATGTCTACGAGATGAACTCTTTTATTATTAATGTTGTTGAACTAGTAAGGTCTGTAAATGGTAGCTAGGTAGTCACCGGAAGGAGAGCTATGCACCAATCCCCTGTGATGATGCATAGAACCGGCCAGGCCTAGCACCTAATGTCCGACCCCGCCTTCTCGTGGTGCGGACCATTAGTAACTTTCAAAAGATATACTCTCTTGTGGAAGTGAACGGAAGGGGAGGGCTGCCAGATTAGTGTGGCCTACTGATCTGGACAACTATGGCTAATTTTCTTTTTTTTCTACCCTGCTGAGGAGTGGTCAACCACACAGGGTCCTGGTGCTGACCATATAAACCTACTGGACTGGACAGATATATGGCTCTGAGCTTGATTATGGAACCTGATTTTGCTGCACTGGTGGGCTTCTGTGGAGGGAAAATCTTCCGCTGTGTTTTCTGTTTGTTTGTGGGTTGACAGTCCCAAGTGAATAGATTCACAGGATATGTTTATCAGCTGGTGGATAATCCTGAGCAGAAGTCATCGCAGGCACCTGAACTCTTTGCTTCTATTGGCATCGTCAAATTCTATATTGGAGGAAGTCTTCCAGTGTAGATGGCTTCAGCCTTTAGTAGTGGGGAAACGGGTCTTTGCCCCATGTCTGCGATTAGAGGGCTGTTTGATATTGTCGGCATTCCCTCTCTCAATAAACATAGTTTCTTTAAACATCCTACTAACCATTTTCTTTCCATAGGTAGTTGGAATGTGAGGACTCTGCACATAGCTTTTTCTCTTGATGTCCTCACACAAGAATTCCACCGTTATAATTTAGATATTCTCGGCTTGCAAGAGACCAGATGGACAGATAAAGGTCAGATTCTTAAATATAATCTTAAATTTCTCTTTTCATAGCGGGACGACAATAAGCATCACCAAGGCGTGGGTCTGCTTCTCAGCAGACACGCTAGTGATGCTCTTCTAGGATATGAGTGCATTAATGAAAGGTTTCTTACAGCAAAATTTCAGACAAGCGTTAAAGACCTGAATGTTATCTGCTGTTATGCCCCCACTGAGGATGCCGATGAGGATGAGAAGGATAGGTTTTATGAACAACTTCAGGATATTTTGAATTCTGTCAAGAAAGGAGATATTACCCTTGTTCTTGGTGACTTCAATGCCAAAGTTGGTACTGACTCTGACCTTTGGGGAGGAGTAATAGGCCCTTTTGGTATTGATAGCTGCAATGGCAATGGGCAACGTCTCCTACAGGTAAATAAACTCAATGGATTCAGAATAACTAACACTTATTACAAACACCGCGACATACATAAGTACACATGGGTTTCACCTGATGGGCTGCATAAGAATATGATTGATTACATATTAATTAACAGCAAATGGGCTAGTTCTGTTAGGAATACCAGGGCATATAGGGGAGCTGAAATTGGATCTGACCATTACCTTGTTAAAAGTGTGTTGCAACTTAAACTTAAAAAGTGTTGTGCTAGGGTTAAAAAATTTACTTTTAATACTGAAGCTCTGAAAGATCCAGTTATAGCCAAAGCTTACCATGATAGGTTACTTAGTCATTATGACAGTCATGGTTTGCTTACTACTGAAGTTGAGGAAGAATGGGATCATTTTAAACAGGCTTTTTTGGACACTAACAGTACTCTTTTAGGAAAAAAGGAGCAGAAGAGTCAGAATTATCTGAGTGATAAGGCACTTGAGCTTATTTCGGAAAGAAAGAACTGCAGGAATGCACTTAATCAATACCCTAATAGTCCTAATAGAAAGCATTACAGAGACCTTAATAAACTTGTAAAGGATCAGTTAGCTGCTGATAAGAATCTTTGGCTTGATGGTTTGGCTGACAAAGCCGAGGAAGCAGTTAGACAGCACAACAGCAGAGAGCTGTACCAGATAGTTAATGTTTTGTGTGGTAGAAAACGGACAGGCATACAAGGATTGAAGGATAAACAAGGTAAGGTTATAGAAGGGGAGGATTCTGTCATGGCTAGGTGGGCTGAGCATTTCAGTGATGTTCTAAACAATATAGTTAGTTCTACTCCCATTGTTTGCAATGATGATAGATGCATTGGTGGCTTTAATGTTGGCCCTCTAACACAATCTGAAGTTATTTTGGCTGTTTCTAAACTTAAACTTCATAAATCCCCAGGGGTAGATGAAATTACTACGGAAATGCTTAGAGCTGGGAATGTTTCGTTACCACTTGGATGACTGAAATTCTGAATATCTTTTATGATAAAGGCATGGTTCCTAAGGATTTTACCATAGCTATTGTTATCCCTATTTTCAAAAAAGGTGATCGCAGTTCTTGTGATAACTATAGGGGTATTAGCCTACTCTCTGTTCCAGGTAAAGTTCTTTCCATGATTGTGCTTAATGGAATTAAGAATCTGGTTGACAGTCAATTGCGTGATGAGCAATGTGGATTCAGAAGTGGTAGGGGATGTGTGGATCAGATATTTTCACTTAGGCAGATTCTTGAGAAATGTTTAGAGTTTCAGAAACCTTTGGTTGCTAGCTTTGTTGATTTCAAAAAGGCTTTCGACTCTGTTGATCGTCATAATTTGTGGTTGATTGTGCGATCATATGGTATACCAGACAAGTTAGTTAACATTATGAAAGCTCTCTATAATAACACTGAGTCGTGTGTGAGAGTTGGTAAGGCTTGTAGCAATTGGTTTAGCATTACTTCTGGTGTTCGACAAGGGTGCATTTTGTTTCCTTTTCTCTTTAGCTTGGTTATTGATTATGTTATGCGAAATTCACTTCAAGGGAAAGATTTTGGCCTTAAATGGGCTGGAGATACAAAAATATCTGATTTAGATTATGCTGATGATTTAGCCCTTTTGGCAAATGATGTCGATGAGATGAACTCTTTCATTCTAACTGTTGATGAGACTGGTTAGTAGAGTAGGTTTGGTTATAAACAGAGAGAAAACTAAAGTGATGAAAATTGGTCAGGCAGGCTGTGAATCAGTTAATCTGAATGGTTGCAGTCTTGAGCAGGTGTCACAGTTTAATTATCTTGGGAGCTATGTAATAGATACTGGTGATGTGCGGCATGAGATTAACAGACGAATAGAGATTGCTGCCGGGACTTTTAAGAATATATGGAGAGTGTGGAGAAATAGGCGTATACACCTAAAGACTAAAATTAGACTGTATAATAGTTTGGTTCTTTCTAGGGTTAGTTTTGAAACTTGGACACTTTGTAAACAAGATAACAGGAAACTAGATGCTTTTGATTCCTGATGCTTACGCAGTATCTTGGGCATTAGGTGGTTCAACTTTGTAACTAATGATGAGATTAGGCAAAGGAGTTTGCAACCTCCTTTTAGCAGCATATTGTGCAGAGAGAGACTCCGTTGGTTTGGCCATGTTGCCCGTATGAATAATTATAGATTGGCGAATAGGGTTATGAACAGTGTGCCTAAAGGCCTCAGAAGGAGGGGGAGACCTAGGATGCGGTGGGCAGACAATGTCAAACAGGACCTTGTTAGAATTGGTGTGCAGTGGCCAGATGCAGTAGATGTAGCTCAGGATAGACTTGCTTGGAAAACTAAATTGCACGGTCTGGTTGGACCTCCGTAGCCCATGGCTGCTTGAGGATGATGATGATGAACTAGTAATGAAGCAGTCTTAGTGATCTAGAAAGAAAATTAAATTGATAGAAATTGGTTTGGATTGGATTGTTTTACCTCTGAGCGGCACTTTTTTGCACACCATGGGCTAAATGGCCAGGCCACAAGGACCCCGAAAGCTCAGAGAAGGTTGGGGGAGGGGACCCACTGGAACAGCTGTTGGGAGACAGATGGTAGCCTCCCGTCAAGGCCATCCAGCGTGTTCTTTAACGTGCACAGGGTATGGCTCTCCCGCACACGGGGCCACGGCTTAACGTCCCATCCGACGGACGGCGGCCTTTCCAAGCCCATCGATGTCCCCTACTGACCGTGGGCAGGGCGGGGAAATTTTGCGGAGATAAATCTCAACGCTGACCCAGCTGGGACTCGAACCTGGGAACTACAGATTACGAGCCTGGCTCGCTACCGACTGAGCCAAAAGAAATTGGTTATGTCAATGATACTCCAGTTCTTTTGAATGGTCGCACTCTAGAGCAAGTTTTTCAATTTAATTATTTTGGGAGTTGTGTATAGCAGTGTATGAAGCGATATATGGAAAAGAATCAGCTTTGCTGCTGGAACTTTAAGGTTTCGTGGGAAGGTGTAAAATAGGCGTATTCATCTAAAGACTAAACTTTGGCTCTTGGTATTTATAATAATTTAATCGTCTCTGAAGTTTGCTACGGTATTGGGGCTTTGACTCTTGCACATTAAGGGGTTTATAAAAGAAAAATCTGAATTTAGGTTTAGTCATTAACCGCTTATTAGTAGCATCTTATCTAAAAATATATTGTGTTGTTTTAGCATGCTATCCGCATACGGATTGATGAATGAAGTTGAGAACATTATGCATGAAGAATGGTGGAAAAAGGACATACTTAGAATGAGGTGGGGGGGGGGGACAATGCCAATCACGACTATTTTCGATTTGGTCATCAGTGGGCAAATGCTGCATTTGTTGCTCAGGATAGATGGGATTACACATTCTGTTTCGATATCCGCAGATATGGCTGCTGGAAGATTGTATGTGCCTGGGCATAATATAATGATGGGGATGACTCAGTCGGTAGTGCCTCAGGCTCGTAATCTGCAGTTCCCAGGTTCGAGTCTCAACTGGGTCAGCATTGAGATTTATCTCCGCAAGACACCGATGAATTTGGAAAGTCCGTCGGATGGAACTTTAAGCCGTGTGCTGGAGAGCCCTATGCTGTGCACATTAAAGAACACGCTGAATGGTCTTGACGGGAGGCTCCCATTTGCCTCTCAACAGATGTCCCAGTGGGTTTATTCCCCCGACCTTCTCTGAGACTTCGGGATCCTTGTGACCTGGCCATTTAGCCTATTGTGTGCAAAAAGTGCCGCTCAGAGGTAAAACACACCAACCCTGTGCATACCATGCTAGAAATCAGTCGGTGTCTTCGACACCTCTTGATCCGACCCCTACTTGACCTTGAACGCAACACCGGATCTGAACATCCTTAATATTCACGAGTTCTACTGCTCGAAATTGTATTATTCACCACCTTTTAACTCTCTAGTAACGTTATCGGAATTTGACCTTTGACCTCGTAGGACCCATCGCATCCATAATTTGATATAATTTCTGAGGTCTACGACTCAAAATACCCCCAGGCACCTATATTTAACTCTCTAATACCGGTAGATATATATATATATATACCTTTCGACCTTTAACCTTGAAGAACCCATTCAGATACAAAATTTCACATTTCTGAGACCTACGACCCAACATATCCCCAAGGAACAATTTTTAGCTCCCTAGCACCGATAGAGCTGAAATTGACTTTTGACCTCGAAGGACTCTCTCCCCCTCCTCCTCTCCGAGTCAGACATTTCGTAACATTTTTGAGATCTACAACCCGAAAACTCCTAGACACCAATTTTCGCGTTTCTAGCACTCGTCGATCAAGGTTTGACCTTTTGTTGATCATGAACACCGTCGGAAGTCAAATTTCGTATTGTTCCCGAGATCTATGACCCGGATTTCCCCTAAGTGCAAACTTTTAGAGCTCTACCGTTTCTGCAACATAGTTAGAATTAGCCCGATACCTGTCAGTCAGTCAGCAGTCATGAAATCACTGACCCTTGTCTATATATGTACAGGAATCATTCGCTTAACGCTATTAATTGGAGAAGAGAGCGTTAAGTGAATCAGTGCTAATCGTGCACAGTATTTCCGTAAAATACCTGTTAATTAGGTGATTCCAAGAGGAAGTATCTCAACGGGTTCCTTGCGATAGTCTGTATCTGTAGTTAAGTTATTAGTAGGATTTAGCGAATATAATCAACTAATTAAAAAGCGAAAATTCATAAAAGTCATTTAAAAATATTTATTGTTTAACGATTACACAATATTCTACACACATTACGTACTGTATTAAAGTTTAAGTTTCAGTGTCAATTTAAAGGATGAATTTATTCACGTGATGGCCCTGGGCTGTCCAGGTTTCGTATCTTCGGCATGTAAAACGAGTCAATTGAGCTTTGTACTGCAACCCTTTTCTTCTCGTTATACAAAATCAAGCAACAATTCAAATGTCTTTTCCAAATTACTTATCACTTTACAACTTCGTTCCATGTTAAAGGCTTTCTCTCAGAAAGAAGCACATATTTTTTCGGAATGTTCAAAAGCCTCACTGAGCCTATTTGCCGTCAGCTACTTTATCTGCAGCATCGTGGTCACTTTCTTCTTCCTCGATTGCACGCTTTTTTTCTTTCGCCATATCCACTAGCTCTTCATTAGAAAGGCCATCCTTGTCGTCGTCGATCAGCCCTTGGACATCATCGTGATCAGTTTCGTACAGTCTCGACGTTCTTTTCCAAGCTCAATAATCTGCTCTCTCATTTTCTCAACGACTTTGTCAGATCCTTGGAAATCCTTCACATAATCCTCCCAAACTTTCCTCCACACGCCATTCATAGTTTTCTGATCCACGTCTTTCCAGATCCTTGAAAATTTGTTGATAACGTTTTAAATACTGTAAGATTTCGCAAAACTTCCTTAGGCCCTGTGCGCTAAAAACATACCAGATCGGTTTTTGTGAAACTAGAAGACTTCAGTTCTGTTGGCAGAGCTGTTGTTATTTTACTAATATTTCGAATAAGAGTCCATAACAACGCTGTTGTGAGGCAATATTACAATGCAATGACAGGTTATAACGAATCAACGCTCAGCGAACAGCGTTATAAGGAGAATTAGCACTTTTTTGCACACAATGGACTAAATGGCCAAGTCATAAGTACCCGGAGGTTCAGAAAAGATTGGGAGTGGGGACCATTGGATAGCTGTTGAGAGAGAGTAGCCTCTTGAGTAGTAGCCTCCCGCCAAGGTCATCCAGCGTGTTCTTTAATGTGCACAGGTTACGAGTCTTCTACACATGGGACCACGGCTTAATGTTCCATCTGACGGTTTTCCCAAGCTCTTCGTGATCGCTACTGACTGTGGGCGGTAGGGGTTTGCAGAAATAAATTTCAACCCTGGCCCAGTTTGGACTCGAACCTGGGAACTGCAGATGGCGCGCTACCGACTGAGCCACTCCCCCTCCCCGTTATAATGAGGGATTGCTGTACTAGATATATTAAATTTGAAGCCCATTAAGGGAATGTCTTATTTGTGATATGTGAGTGTATTTGTTTAATATAACCCATTGCAGTGCGATTGGCATCAAGTTAATCCGATTAATATTTAGGCGAGTTGTAGAAGAAACTAAAACTTTGGTATTTCTAAATGCCAATTACTGCTCTGCTTATTTTAGTGGCGTATGAAGTATTCAAGATACTTGACAACATTCACGTGATGATTTAAACGAAATACAATGATATCTTTAATAATCTGTTTAATAATTTATCGAAATTGCTGAATGCAATGAGTCAACAGAAATTATAAATGTACGAGAACATACTTTTGTGGATTGAATCCCAACGACATCAGATTGCTCGTTAATTTCTGTCATTTAAATCTCTTTGGAATTAACAGAATACATTTCACATTGCTTCGTCAACTCAAGAAGCCAAAAGTATATTTTATCAAATGCTAAATTTATGCACATTTATTTCAATGGACTCTTCGTACAGTTTTAAGCTTTCAGTGCGTTTACACGTACTAGCGTTGAAGAATCATTTCGTCTTCAACTTCTTTTCTCTCAGAAGTTGACGTCTCGAAGTGTTTTATTTTTCTAAGCAGTTAGTTCCTCCATCATTGAAAGCTCGACATACACAGGCAGAGTGACGTCTTCACTGCATTCAACGAACAGTTTCATTTGTAAAAACTTAGGTGCCGTGCAATTTTCTTGTATGTGCATGTTCTGTTGTTTTCTTCCGAATAATTTTATCTGTCAAGGAGGCTTTTATTCGGCGAAGCTTCACTTCCTCTGCGGTCATCGCAATGCAAATGCAGAGTAGTTTTCGGAAAGGAAGATTCTCGACGGGTTTCTTTTGAGATCGTATGTCAGACGCGGGAAGAGACCTTAACACATTTCCGCAGTTCGTTTGCTGATGTGATTGTGGACGTAAAGGGGGTGGGGGTCGAATAGTAAGTGTGTGTGCGTGAATGAGGTGGGGGGGGGAGTCTTTTTTTTACCTTCCAGAATAACAAGCTTCTCTTGGAACGAAGAACACCGCAGCGTCTCTTGATATTGCCTTTGCTCTGCCCTATGTCAACATTTCTGTTTCCAAGAGAACACAAATAAATAGATTTGGTCCGTGCTCGATATTCCTGAAACCGGTTCCAAGGGCCTAGGGAGTGTCTCGAGGGAGATCGTCAGCGCTGCTGCGGAAAGAGAATTGTTTAGGAGGTGCTTTGCGTGAGATTCAAGTTTTGTTTTTCTCACCTGTGCGAAGGGAAGCTGATGCGAGTTCTCTTTGAGTAAGGAGAGTTTGGCTACTCTGTTATTCTGAAGTACCTCAGCAATGATTTATGGCGTCTTTCTAAAGTGTAATAAATTGAAAAGTTTCAGCGCCATATTTTGCAACAAAGGAGAATGAAACGGGACAAAATTAAGTTACGTAGGTTTTACATTGTTTCCGAACTGATTCTTTTTCAAAGAGAAAAAAAAAAGACTTCTGCAGTTCCTCTTTGGTTATGCGACGATGCAAGACGTTGCGAAAGGATTCAGATGTCAAATGAAACATTTCGTTCCTTGCATAACTTGTCAGAATACTCTCTCTATCAAGAACTGAGAGCTTGTTCCCCTAGATAATCTTATTTGAAGATATCGAAAGAGCTTCGCTGGTTTCCGTGTCATTTTTTTGAAGGCAAGAATGGCTTCATTTGCTTAACTCTCGGTATTCTTCTGTTTCGTTCTTTTAGAAATGCAAGTTCCAAGAAGAATTGATCCTTCGGAAAAAGTTAGTGAGTTAGCAATGAAGGTCATCGCTACCCTTATTCCAAGCTAGTAACTGAAATCCTCTTTCCCTTATCCATTGCGCATCCTCATTCTTCCTTTCAGCTAAAGGGCATTACATAGAGAGAGCAAGATCACAAGAGGCGGTTCCTGTCACTTCCCTTTCTGTTCAACACGTGTCGAATCTTTGACGGAAGTGTTGCCTCCCTGAGAGGCGGTCGATCGCCGATGGCATACGTCAGTCCAACACATGCAACCAGCCGGTGCTGACACGCGATAGCGATTCTGTAGATTGCTTGCGGTGGCCTAACTTCGTGGTAAATCGCAGCAGGTTATTTTTCCTTCGTCTTCTGGTGTGTAGCAAGAGTAAGGGAAGCTCTAGAGCGATAGACAACGAAATGAAGTTACTTTGACCCCGAATGGGAGATATCGAGCAACCGGGAGAGATTTCTCGACAGAATGGGGCATTGATTGGAAGATTGGCCACGAGCTAAAGGATTCCGGAAGTGACTGAAGGAGAAGAAAACTTTCTTTATCAGCTCACACTGGCTTTTTGGGAACAAGGTTTCAGAGTATTCTGTTAATATCCTCTCCCACTGAAGATAATTTTTTGTTTACGACAGAGGCAGGAGCTTTTAAGTGTCTAGTTAGAGAACATCTAGCGCATTGTTTTTCATCTGCTTCCTATTCAGACAAGTGAAGCAGAAATCATCAAAAGAATGGGAAGAGGGAAAAGGTTTCGTTCTTAGGTACATCGAATCAATTTCAATCAGTGAAAATCATTCTCAAGCTAAAAGGGAGAAAAAAATGCAGATAAAGAAAGTAAACAAAGATCGGAATACGAAAGGCAGGATATTAACAATCTTAACTGGATCTTAATAAAAAAATTTCTAATAAATTTTTAATAAAAAAAAAACTCTATGAAAATGCGTATCAACTATTGAACGACGAAATCTTGTGGAATGACGACCATGATGGTAGCAGACGACGTATCTAAATGAATTACTCTGAAAAACTGTTTTGTTTTACTGCAAACGTCCGATTTGTTCCTTTGAGAAACTAAGCATTGTTTCATGCGAGAAAAAGAGAAGGCTTGAAGCTGATGCGATGTTTTCAATATTGCAATAGGTTCTCCCGCTGCTCTCGGATTAATAATCATTTCTGCCTACGCCTCCTTTCGATAGAGATGGACCCTTCGAGAAATATTCATGGGGCGCTTAGCAGATGGATTCGGTTAATGGAAACGGTAAATTCCAAGTAAACAGGGGATGAGGAAATAAATGTGTCAAATTATAAATTTTTATTGGACATGAAATTACGTAACAGACTCGCTTTCATATAAGGTGCTGCCGCCACTGATAAAGTAAATCATTAAACTAGATTGAGATCTAGAGGACTTTAAGTTGTAGAGTCGGAAATCCTTTAGAACAGCGCTGTCCAACTAGCGGGCCACGAGACGCATATGGCCCGCACAAGGATTTTTGTGGCCCGGGAGCAATCCAAAAATATTGATATTAGCACCGTAGATCCTAAATATCAAATGGAATTACGTGACCTTCAGGCCGACCCAATTATTGCATCTAATAGAGAAACTGGAATAGAATTGTTCAAACTGTTGCCTAAAGAAAAATATTCAATAATGAAAGATTTTGGACTACAAATAATTTCTTCTGTTTGGAAGTACATATATCTGCGGGCGCGCATTTTCTGACATGAAATACATAAAATCAAGATACAGAAGCTGCTTGAAAGACTCGACACTTGAACACATACTTCGGTTCGCAACAACAAATATCGATATGGAGGTAAAAGAAATTATTGCCGAACAACTACGCTCACAATGCTTCCATTAAATTTATTAAATATTTGATAAGGTTTAGAAAATTTATATTTGTTTATTATTACTTATTATATTTCGTATAAATAAAATATTTTTGGAGGTTTTTGAGGTTTATTATAACTTATTATTTTTCGCATAAATAAAATAATTTTTTGAGGTGACATGAACTGACTTTTCAATTACCTATCCTAATTTATTCTTTTTTTTATTGGCCCGCGAAATATTGGCAAAAGAAAATATGACCCGCGGTCTTAGAGAAGTTGGACAGCACTGCTTTAGAACATCAACTTGACCCCTCCTCCTGCTTTCCCCCCGGGTAGAATAAACCGGCTCAGGTAGTACTGCTAAAGAAAAGCTAACGACATAGTATTGCGAATCGATTGGATGTGAGGATTTAATCCTCACATCCAATGAACTCTCTCACTATATAGAATAGGATTATCTCGCATTTTGTGACTAAGACGTTAGAAAAATGACTGTATTATAATTTTAAAGAGATAAAATGAATTATAATTCAACACAAGACACATTAATATTTTTAAATTGTGTATGGCTAGTATTCCAGCTGTTTATTTAAGTGTTCCAGAAAAAACTTGAATTCTTGGTATTAATTTTTAAATTTTTGTATTTTGAATACCTTTTTATTTTTTCTGGCAACGAAAACAGTGAGTTTTCTGAATGATATCCAATTATAAAAGAAAAGATTAAAAAAATTTACTTCTGAGCGACATTTTTAGGCAAACAATGTGCTAAAGGATCTTTGTCACAAGGACCCAATGGCACAGAGCGGGAGAAAGGAACCCACCGGACAGCTCTTAACAGACAGACAAAAGTCACCTGCCAAAGCTTCCCTGTGTGTTATTTAATTTGCACAGCATATTGTTCTCCTTCATATAGGAGAGAATGTTACCTTTTAAGCTTTTTCTGTCACTCTAGGGGGCGGGGGTGGCTCAGTCGGTAGCGCGTCAGGCTCGTAATCTGTAGTTCCCAGGTTCGAGTCCCAGCTGGGTCAGCGTTGAGATTTATCTCCGCAAAATTCCTCGCCCTGCCCACTGTCAGTAGGGGACACCGATGGTCTTGAAAAGACCGCCGTCCGTCGGATGGGACGTTAAGCCGTGGCCCCGTGTGCGGGAGAGTCATACCCTGTGCACGTTAAAGAACACGCTGGATGGCCTTGACGGGAGGCCACCATCTGTCTCCCAACAGCTATTCCAGTGGGTCCCCTCCCCCAACCTTCTCTGAGCCTTCGGGTCCATGTGACCTGGCCATTTAGTCCATGGTGTGCAAAAAAGTGCTGCTCAGAGGTAAAACAACAACCCTGTCACTCTATGCTCAACATCTATATCCTAAGTCTACATTCAATTGACTGAATCAGAGACTAGAGGCAGAGTAGGTAACGATATGACGCTAAAAGGTAGCGTCATCTCGTGAGTGCCAAGCTGCACTAAACTATCTGGTGAAGCTGCTGCGCCACAGCACGCCACACATGGTGACGTCGGCAGACACGACTTCCTAACACGTGGCCACCATGCGACCGACCAGGTAATCTGAAGCCTGAGGGACTCGGCACGTTTGCTGTGACAGCACCGCACAAACACATTACGGAAATTAAATTGCGCTCTCCTTTAGCAAACTTTTTAAATTAAGAATTGTCGAGCTGTTAAACGTTGCCTTTGTGGATAGCTCTTTCAGTAGCGAATGCTTCGGGCCGTCGTGAGAAAACATTCTTTGGTGGGGTATTTCGCGCCTCCTTTCCCTCCACCAGAAGCTTCCTTCTCGACATCGCTTCCCTTATTTGCTTAAAAGACTTTCGAAACTGACTTAAGAGAAAACAGAAAGAGAGATAAGTAGAAAGTCCTTGGAAGGTGAAAGGGATTTTTCGAGAAACATGTATCGAGATAATGCTGCTGAAAAATCCTTAGTCGCCAGTAGAGCTATAAGAGCCAAGAAGTGAGAACTTCTAGGATGAATAAGAATCTTTTAATTCTCTGAGAAACAATAAATTTTCAACTATTATAGTGAGAGCGGAAAACTGTCAATCGAATACCGTAGTTTCCAAAATGCAATTGATTTGAAATGTTGTTATGGGCATGGAATAGTTAACATTTTTATTGCTTTATTTAAAAATCTTTATTGTTATTTCTTTCATTTTTGCTTCTTCATAACAGTTTTAATGCTTTATCTTGAAATTTTTTAAAAGGACATTTTGGTAAGGGAAAGAATTTTCATGTCAGTGGAGTTTCTATAACAACAAATTATTCATTTGGAAGAAAAATCTCCATATTGCCTCTCAGAAATAAAAGTAAACTTAAAGATCTTAGAGCGTGTGTATGAGGGGGATGAACCTTTACCCTTTTCAGTTTCGAATTTTGAAGGGAATTTTATGCAAACACTAGGACCGAAACGTTTTAGAGTTTTAAATTGGATTTTTATTTTACAACACAATTTTAACTGTTTTTATTTTTCCTAAAAGGGAAAACACAATTTGAGATTTGAAAGAATTTCGCTGCTCAAAATTTCAATAGAAACATTACCCATTTAATTTTCGAGGGGCACAGCCTTTCAAGTCAAATTGCTGCTCCGCAGTCTGCCTTTCGGGTGGCAGAACTACGTATTCTGTTTTGACATCTTAATTCTTCAAGCAAAAAGTTCAAATGGTTGAAAAAATATTTTTCCCTCTTATTTTGTGTTAGGGAAAAAATGGAAATCTTTTAACACTTAACTCCTCATGAATACAGTAATATCTGACATCAATCGAACTTTGTATCGGGTTTTCCTTTTATGGCCACGATTCTGTTCCTGAACTTAGAAAAGGAGAAATTACAACAGAGGAAACTATTAATTTCAGATGTTAATTCATTATAAGAATAAAGCATTTAGATACCTGGAATCTGTTTTAGAGGAGAATGAGACATTGAAACATAATTTAGAAGAAGGATGTGAAAGGGGTGGCAAAAGAAGAAGATAGTGGAGTGACAGGTAATATCAAAATGCCAATAAGACTGAAAAGAAGGTTTTATAAAATCCTGATAAGACAAATTTTAACACAGAACGTTGGAAGACAAAGTTTCTCTCAAGAATAGGAGTTTCGCGCAACAGAGATGAGAATGTTAAGTTGATTGTGTGGAGTTACTACAAAGAACCGTATAAAAAATAAATATGTTAAAAGACGGCTAAAAACGTAGAACTCATCAAAGAGAAACTAAAAATAAATAGGTGAGATGGTTTGGAAATATTAAGAGGGGACAAACAGATGATGTTAGAAATAAATTTCTACATTTGAAACTTTTTTGGGAAAAGAGGAAAAGGAGACACCCAATGAGAGATTGAGGGATGTGATCCTGTGTGAAAGTGGGTAGAATCATGGAAGAGATTACCAAAGAGAAACTGGAAGGAAAAAATTCAAAGTTGTATTCAAATTATTCCGAAAAAAAAAAGCGGGTTTGAAATAATTATAAAATTTTTCTCTTGTGAATAATAATTGCATTTTTCTTCCTGGAAAACACCGCAAAAGAATTTGTCATTGGATGATTTTTCACCATGTTCCTAATAGGTTTCTATGTATATGTTATTACTCCAATAAAGTATAAACGACTAGTAATGCCTTTCATATTCTTTACGAAATACGAGAACTGAATTAACATCCCCACTGCATAAAGATGATTGCTTAATGTCTTGAAATCTGTGTTCCAGGAGTGGCAGTGCTATCTCATTCTACCATCTTGAGACTCTCATGAGACTACACTTTCCCCGAAAATTTCTCCAATGATTTTTATCGCGACAGAAGAGCAAGCAACGGTGGTTGCCAGAGCCTCAGGTTCATTGCTTGCTTGTCATCCGTTGCATGACAGAAAGAGAAGACTCCATATTTACCGCACAAAATATTTACCTCTCTCCCTTTAGCTATTTATCTTTTGGGATGGATAAAAGAGCAGAGTCGTCTGCCATTTCCTATAGACAAGTAGATTCAAACGATATCCTGCTATTGAATATTAAAATATACCTTACGGAAAGGATCGTGGCGAGGAATTCCGTTCATTATTTGTTGACACGCATTTCCTCACGGTATCCATGCATTGCGCAAATGAAGGACCGATTCCGGCAAATGGCGAGGACGGAGAGACCTTTTGCCCTCTCTCTTACTACTGCATCGCCCTGCAACCATCTCCGTATTACTTCGTCCGTGATTCGCAGCCAAACGGCGAGATCACGTCTGTTTGTTTTGCTTTAAAATTCATCAGTCTTTATCTGCCACTTGTATGTCTTTTGCGACTTGTTCGTCTGCAATTCAACTGAATGTCATCTCTCTCATTGCTTATCTCTCTTCTTTCTTAAAGACGAAGGAAAAGACTGCTCTGCATAAGGCGATTTATTTCCATCTAGACATGGGTCCGACAAGATTAGTCGGCTACAACTGACTCCAAACAGAAGAAGAAAAAAGGCGAATTAAAATCCTTTTGTGTCGCAGGAAGTGAAACGATTTAAGATTCCAGTAGGCAGAAATGCAATAGGTATTCTAAATCAGGGAGGTTAGATCACTTTTGCAATGCAAATTTTAAAGTGCCTAGGAAAAAACGTAACTTGAAATAGCAGTGAGTTTTTTTTTACGAAGGCAGTTCTTTTTGCAGGTTTTACTCATTTCTCATTTGATATGATCTTGCATTTTGAGCTATACTGACGAAATGGTCATGAGGAAATAATTCTGCATCTGAGTTACATAAAAGGTTGAAAAATTATCTGATGGATTCTTTAATGGGGAATTAAATTTTTATTGTTCATTTATTTATTTTAAAGCATAAAGTATGAAAGTGTAAAATTCTTGAACGCAAAAAGCAAAGGAGCAATAAAGAAAATAAAGAAAATACATGTAGACAAAAAAGTACCATTAACTGTCTTACCATATAGTACCATTTATGACAGATCCTTAATCTATTCCCTTTTTGTATTGCAACATTTAATCACGCTTCATAAAGATTAGTGGCACTAATCTTTAATACAACAACAATTCAATTCAGTATCTAATTCAGCTTTATTTTAATTTCTCTGAAAAAAAGAAATTTTCTAATCTGAAATATGATCCAAAACTTACAGCTTTACATTTTCAAGAATTTCAGAAATTATTTTTGCATTTCTTTGGGTAAATTAATGTTATTAAATGCCATAGGGATCAAACGTGCACAGGGTATGAGTCTCCCGTACACGGGTCATGGCTTAACGTCCCATCCTACGGACGGCAGCCTTTCCAAGACCATCGGTGTCCCCTACTGACGGACGGCAGGGCGGGAATTTTGTGGAGATAAATCTCAACGCTGACCCAGCTGGGACTCGAACCTGGGAACTACAGATTACGAGCCCTGGCGCACTACCGGCTGAGTCACCCCCGACCCTACAGTAAACTTGAATCCATCATTTCTAAATTAGAAATTAAGCGGTCTTAACACTAATATATATTTTAAACATATCTATATTCTGCATTAAACGGGAAAATTCTAAATATAAAAAGATGTCTCACATTAAAAAGAATTTTCGGATAAACACCTCCTACCATAGCAGTTTCGACGTTTATGGAGAAATCTTTAAAAAGATTTCAAATTTTTTAAACACCATACTTCCCCAACTTGTCATTTTATGCCGCAATTTTTACTGAATTTCTGCATAAAGCATTGTGAAGAACAAAAGATTTTATATTCGTAAATGCGAAATTTTAATTTTTCAGAAATCAGCTTTATAGGATTTTCTACTTCAAATTGTTTTCTATAGTTATTATCAAAAAATTATAGATAACTCTCTCAATACTCTCACATCGTGAGTGATATGGTTCCAAGTTTTATGGGCAATGTTTATGTGGATATGCGTTATGAATGTTACAATGGATATGGTTCATGAATCTGGATACCAATCCACATTCATGGACACTATCCATTTTTTGAAAATTACTTTAGTTGATATAACCCTGTTCACGAATTACGTCGATTTCATTACCTTAATAATTCAGTTAAAAATATTCAACATTGGGGTTTTATCACAGTTTAACTGATCTCCTAGTAAATGGGATGTTAATATTAACTATGTCTATAGTTTCTATACCAGTATATTCGGAAGATCTTTCCATTACCTAGGCACTTAGCCATGGAGTCGGAAGCTGGTGAAGACAGCTCAGATGGACAGATGACCTTGATACAATGAATGACGTCAGTGGGAGAAGGAATACCTTCCAATAATTCACAGCGTGATTTCAACTGCAAGGGTACACATTAGTATTGTGAAGAGGGGATGTCTTCTTCGGTGATAAGTATCAGGGATTATAAGTTTGAATTTGAACATTTCAGAACAGCTGAAATGACACTTAATGATACAGAATTTTTCATTTTTTGTAGAAACGTTCTTCATCGTCTTTCTGCTGCTCTGTAAGGCAACACAGTTTCGCAATAAGAATGATAAACGAAAAGGATTTTTATATCATTCTGCACCTGACGATAACAGCTTGAGCCCGCCATTCGCGACAGGGCTTACGATCGTATGAAATGTATCATCCACAGGAGTAATGTTTGTAAATAGGACTTCAGTCGCTGAGATAAAGTATGGCATGCACTTAGCTTGTCCCTGAGACTTATCACCAAGCAAATGCCAATAAAAAGAGCTTGGAAGACGCAGTAGGGCTCAGCTTTTTTTTTTCTTTTGTAAATACAATTATTTCCACAGAGAAAAAATAAACTGGCGGCTTATGAAAAGAAATCGCCAAATATTGAAAGTATGCGTCACGAGTTAACTTAATTTCGATTGGTGATGAACATTCCACGATGATTCATGCTTCTGCTTCTTAAAGGTGTGAGTCTTGAAGGAGAAGTATGAGTGCTTTATTTGTCTCTAAGTAGATGCTTGAAACAATAAACATACCTTTATCATTTCGCAATGAAGTTTACTATTTATCTGTAAGTAAAGATGATTAATATTTAACTTGCTGAAAATTCACAAATGAGGTTCTCAGTCGATTCTAGCGTGAAGTCTACAAAAAGAAACAATTATAAACTAGAAAAGTTTCTTACGAAACATTAATGACATTCCTTGCAGCAAGATTGTCGCATAAAGAAAAATATCCACAGATATTTCTGTCTTCTTTAAGTGTCTTTTATTAGGTAGACAGAAATATTCCTTTTCTATTTCTTTGAAGGCTAAGAGATAGCAGAGAGTAATGTTGCAGAAACCTGCAAATATGAGACTCTGTTATGTTCCTTGTTTATATACAGGATATGTTGAGAAGACATCACTGATAACACATTCAAAGCCACGATCAACGTTTCGCAAGGAACTTGCAGTGATCACTTCCAAGGAGCAAGACTTTCTCAAATCCACTCTATGTCTGGAATAACTTTGCACCGTTTCATGTCTAGTGAATTCCATCCTTAATTTCGAATTTTGGTTTTCCTCTCTCGTGATCGGAGATTCTTCTTAATGATGGTACCAATGTCGAAGTCACAACAGCTAGTTTCGAATCCATAGTCGACAGCTGAAGGAAAGGAATGCCTTTATCTGCTAAACTGCGACGCTCCGCTTGGCAAGAGAAAAACAATCAATTTTTTCTGAAAGTCAACTTGATTCAGGTGAGCCAAAGATGTTTCATTTTCTGCTGAGATTTATAAATTTTCATCTTCGATATTTCACCTTCTGTAAATCCGGGGAAATATGTTCCAGAATATTCACACGTGCTCATTTTCAAGAAAGAAGTTGATAAAATCTGGATATATATGAAAAATGAGTAAAATTTTATCAATCAATGTGTAACTCAGTAGTAAGGTATAGGTCCTGTAGACATCATCCTCAAGTAGCCATGGGCTATGGAGATCCAACCAGACCGTGCAATTTAGTTCTCCAAGCATATCTGTCCTGAGCTACATCTGCTGCATCCGACCACTGCACACCAATTCTAACAAGGCCCTGTTTAACATTGTCTGCCCACCGCATCCTAGGTCTCCTCCTCCTTCTGAGACCTCTAGGCACACTGTTCATAACCCTATTCGCCAATATATAATTATCCATACGGGCAACATGGCCAAACCAGCGGAGTCTCTCTCTGCACAATATGCTGCTTAAAGGAGGCTGCAAACTCCTTTACCTAACCTCATCATTAGTTACAAAGTTGAACCACCCAATGCCCAAGATACTGCGTAAGCATCTGCAATCAAAAGCATCTAGTTTACTGTTATCTTGTGGGACTCATGAAATAATTAGCTGGAAAAAAAATTAGTTTTGCCGTGAATGAGATTCGAACCCACGACTGCCAGTAACATGCGAGGAGTGCTAACCATTACACCATCAGCGGTTAACATTTTCTTCATAGATTTTCCCGCGTAGTGTAGGTTAGCACGTCTGACAATGTGTAACTCGTCCCCCCCCATTCCCATATTCTACATCATCTAATATTCGTACAATAAATTAGTTCCGTTGCTTTGCAATCTTTAATAGTTTTAAAAGAAACTAATTCCCTGAACACAATACAATTTCTTTCTTTTCTTTGCTATAATATTTTTTTCAAAAATTTCAACAATAGAAAAATATATTCTGTATTTGCAAAAGGAATCTTGCTTTCACATGAAACTTTAAAAATTAATTTTTACAATGCATAGTTGAGCGATCGAGACTTACAACAAATGAACGCATTTAAAAAAAAAACAAATGAAAAGTCAGAGAAATCTTTTAATGGTGTTGTAATGAAGTGAACTTCCACATTTTGCTTGCAATTCATCTCTGAAGTGTAATTATTTCTAGAAAGGACTTCGTTTCGATTGTAAAATGCAATACCACAAAACTTTTATGTCACTAACCTGACTGTGTCATTTCTAATTGCTTGTAAAGGCACTGATTTTTTTACCTAACTACTTGAATAAAAGCTGTTAATTGCATGACACAGTTTTCAAATTCCTAAATTCTGAAATGAAATAAACTCTTTCGAGTTAATTTAGATGCTTCATCATCTTGATCTTAAAAGCAGCAAAACAATAGAGATCGTTATGTTTTGTAAACAAGCTGATTGTCTTTTCTCTTCTCGAAAACCTTCTAACTTTTGACATTACGAACGCAATTTTCGAAACAAGCTTTCTGTGCTTTCGAGCGTTCAAGTGGCAAAAAAGTTTGCACAAGCAAATAGTGAATCAAGTTTACCGACGCCAGGTTTTCTAGTGTGTCATTTTTCGCATTTTGTGCTCCGGGATTGGAGCATTACACACAATGGAAACTTTTGTGTACATGAGACACGAGATGACGTCTGCTCACGCTCGAGGAAATATGAAGAAGATGCTGCACGTACAGTTGAAGGAAGAGCTTCGTGCGCTGACAATGACACGTTTCTCATGTCAACAGGGTAAAGATGCGAGACACAGAACCGCCACATCATGATGCTTCGGTGGGTGACGAGAAACTTTTTTGAATCGGTGGTCATCTCCACGAGCGTAAAATGATCAGTCGCTCAGCTGGCAGTGTCGTTCCCTCTCTCTCCGCGAGCTTTCCTCGGCTCGTTTCCTTTCAAGTTAAAGAAATTCGTCATTGAAGTGGGATCCGGAGGTTGCTCGACATGGTCAGATGCTCGTCTCCTGTGCAGCCTCTCTGTGTTCGCTCTCTGCCCTCGACGCCTCGAACGCCTGTGACGACACCGTTCTCCAGCCGAAGAAATCGAAGCGGGAAAGACAAGATGCGAGAGCACGAGAAGCGGAGGCTCTCCGCTTTCGCGAGGAGGGAGGCGCTCGTGCAGTCTACAGTTCGGATCTTGACCTGCTGCCTACAGGTGAGTGCGAAAAAAAGGTTTTAATTTTTCATAAAAGTTCGGCCAGTTGGACTCTTTAGCGCAATGCAAGAGCATCATAAGTGGACGAAAGAGATGTCATCAAGTGATGTGACTTTCGAGGTCGAAGGGATTTACTACAACTGCAGTCTATTTACACATTAGTTGCCGTCCAGTTATACAGGAAGATCACATTTGTAAGTTACCTAAATCCTGTTCCACTCCATCAATGGAGATTCTGCCACCGATTTCTGCTCAGAGATGATTCTTTCCAATAAGAAACGGATGAGGGGAATTGGAACACGATCCCTCGTGATACAAATGAGTCTGACTGAACGTCATCAGTTGAGAGAGTTTCGACTGATTATAAATTCATTTCCGCCGAGAACTGCTAAAAAAGCAGGGGCTGGGTTTGCTCCGTCGGTAGCGCGCCAGGCTCGTGATCTGCAGTTCCCAGGTCGAGTTCTGCCTGGGTCAGCGTTGAGATTTATCTCTGCCAAACTTCTCGTCCTGCCGTTGGTCAGTAGGAGATACCGATGGGCTTGGAAAGTCCGCCGTCCTTCGGATGGGACGTTAAGCCGTGGTACCGTGTATTGGAGAGCCATACATTGTGTCTCCTAACAGCTGTACAGTGGTCCCCTCCCCTATCGTCGGCGTGTACTTTACACCAACTCGTTTAGCTCTCTACAGGCTTTGATCTCGGTGAGGCATCGGCGCCACTCTGCTCTCTCCAAGATTCTCCCGCAACTCCATCGTCTGGCAGCTGCAACCAGCATTCTCTTCTGTTGGGTGCCTGCTCTCGTCGGGATCAAGAGCAATGACTTGGTGGATCCTTCTGCCAGGTTGGCCACGTCTCTGTCCGACTCTCAACTTCCGGTTCCATACCTGGACTTCTGGCAATGTTTTTCTACCGAGCTCCAGGCACAGTGGCAGAGATCTTGGTCTGAACAGGTTGGTAACACGTTTTTCGAGATTAAGCTCATGCCAAACTGTGGCAGTCATGTTTTTTTCAGGAATTGTAAGCAGGATGTTGTACTTGCTCGGCTCCCAATTAGGTCATTCATTTCTCACTCATTCATTTCTTCTTCAGGGTGTGTGACACCATTTTAACCGTTACACATAGTTTAAATGCTTGTCTCGTTTTAACTTCGAACGTCGGGTTTATTTTAACGTCCATGATTTTATGGCCGAGCCCCTTACACTCGGGCACCTTTTATCTGAAAATTCCTTTTTATCACATGTTTTGGACTTTTTTTATGATTTACAGGGTATTTTAACACTTTTTTCTCATTTATCTTTGGCACTTGTTTTCGATTTTACATTGGGTCCTGCACAACTTTGCTTTATACTTTTATTTATACTTCTTCTTTCTTTTTAAATGTTTTTTTCCTGTTTGATTTTATCATCTTGCCTTTAACTTTGACTGTAAGTTGACGTGAGTTTCAGTCCTTTATTTATCCTCATTGTCTTTTTCAGTCCTTTATTTATCCTCATTGTCTTTTTCAGTTCTTTATTTATCCTCGTTGTCTTTTTCAGTCCTTTATTTATCCTCGTTGTCTTTTTCAGTCCTTTATTTATCCTCATTGTCTTTTTCAGTCCTTTATTTATCCTCATTGTCTTTTTCAGTCCTTTATTTATCCTCATTGTCTTTTTCAGTCCTTTATTTATCCTCATTGTCTTTTTCAGTCCTTTATTTATCCTCATTGTCTTTTTCAGTCCTTTATTTATCCTCATTGTCTTTTTCAGTCCTTTATTTATCCTCATTGTCTTTTTCAGTCCTTTATTTATCCTCATTGTCTTTTTCAGTCCTTTATTTATCCTCATTGTCTTTTTCAGTCCTTTATTTATCCTCATTGTCTTTTTCAGTCCTTTATTTATCCTCATTGTCTTTTTCAGTCCTTTATTTATCCTCATTGTCTTTTTCAGTCCTTTATTTATCCTCATTGTCTTTTTCAGTTCTTTATTTATCCTCGTTGTCTTTTTCAGTCCTTTATTTATCCTCGTTGTCTTTTTTCAGTCCTTTATTTATCCTCATTGTCTTTTTCAGTCCTTTATTTATCCTCATTGTCTTTTTCAGTCCTTTATTTATCCTCATTGTCTTTTTCAGTCCTTTATTTATCCTCATTGTCTTTTTCAGTCCTTTATTTATCCTCATTGTCTTTTTCAGTCCTTTATTTATCCTCATTGTCTTTTTCAGTCCTTTATTTATCCTCATTGTCTTTTTCAGTCCTTTATTTATCCTCATTGTCTTTTTCAGTCCTTTATTTATCCTCATTGTCTTTTTCAGTCCTTTATTTATCCTCGTTGTCTTTTTCAGTCCTTTATTTATCCTCATTGTCTTTTTCAGTCCTTTATTTATCCTCATTGTCTTTTTCAATCCTTTATTTATCCTCATTGTCTTTTTTCAGTCCTTTATTTATCCTCATTGTCTTTTTCGGCGGAACATTGCCTAATTGCCCTTGCGCCATTAAACCTCAAAAAACCAACCAACCCCTCCCCCAGCCTTCTCTGAGTCCTCGGGGTCCTTGTGATCTATCCATTTAGCCCATTATGTGAAAAAAGTGCCGCTCAGAGGTAAAATGATTCAATCCAAGCCATCAAAGTATGACTGTCAAAGGACATCCTATAGCTGCTCATAAGTCATTTTAATCAGAGAGATAAAATGCTCCCTGATTTTAACCTATACCTTGTAATTTAAGCAGGTGTGAATCCCCACTTTCTTACCTTCAGCGTTTAAACCAACTGGAGTGTAACTAGGCAATCCCACTTTCGGAACCGGTAGACGGAATGAGGAATTTCTTTCCCTTAATATCTGAATCAACATCAATTGATCATTAAATGCGTTTCTTCAATCAGAAGATTCACTGTATCGCAGCAGCATCAGTCATTGTAATGTTTTTCCCTTTGATATTCATTTTTATTTCGTCTTCGTAGTATATTAGAAGAGATTTCCCATCTGAATTAAACATGAAAATAATTCACATTTTCAATTCTTATTAAGTCTGTAAGTCTGTGCAGACTTGGCACATGAATCATGATCCTTTTTCGTTATCCAATCGCCTGGCGATTTCTTAAAGGGAACGTTTTAAGCATCGAAGTAAATGAAATTCCCAAATGATACAAATTATTCCTTTTAGTTTAATAAAGATATGGTTTTTATTTATACAAGAATATGCATTTGAATTTTTTTTATTTCTGTCTCAAGGGAAATTAAAGAAACCTTAAGTGTTTCGTTTCTCATGAGTTTATTCAATTTTCGCCATTCCACAAAGGTTTAATTGAAAAATGTTTCGACTCCGATTTGTGATAAAGGTTTTCTTCTTTAAAGAAAGCGAATGAAAGAGGTGAATAATTAATGAGTATGAACTCAAGTGGGTTATTTGATTTTGTTAAATGATAATATGAATGTTTCTACCATGTTCTTAATATTATTAATAGCTACAGAACGAATTCTCTTCTTTACGCAAATCCGTTAAATTTCTTAATGACTCAGAATTTGCGCAAATATGAGGACAAATGTATTTTTTTAAGTATATAAAATAAAATAGTAAAATGAGTGATGATAAAAAAGGAATAGAGAAATGAATCTTTAATAAAGGGTCGACTATAAGTTTCTGCTACACATGATTTTCAGGGATATTCTTTAAAGGAACCCGAAGAGTGAAAATCATACTTTATGAAATTAAGTCTTCTAAAGAGATATGGGGCACAAAGAGAAATTTTGTATCAATTGAAATCCCTGAGAAGATATAGTTTACTGTGTGCATTCAATTATTGATTCAAATCACTCTGCATTAAAGCCACTGAAGTTGTATTTCAAAGCATTTTTTCAGGTTAAGTGGTCAGTGCTAAAGTGAATTCTTTGCGTTTATTTTTCCTTCGTTGGTCACAATATTTCACTTTCCTGAGAGAAGGCATCAGTTAACAAAAAATGTTTCAATATCGAGCGTTCGCAGAAAAATGTTTTATCGTAAAGAAAAAACGATTTCCCGAGGGATGTTGGAGAGAAGAAGAGAAAGACCTGATCCGAATATCCATCGGAATTCTGAGCTCAAACGAGGATGAGTTCTCTCTTTCTATTGGAAGCGAGATCCTGCTTCAGTCGCGATTAGCTTCGTATCCTTTATATTCCTTTGGTTAGATCTGAAAATTTCTTTGGTTGATCCTTTGGTTAGATTTTTGGTTAGATCTGAAACTATCTTCAATATCTGGAAAGTCTTGACTTCGCTATTCTTCCAAAAATGAATTAACAAGAAAATGAAATTTATTGCTGCAAGCCAACTTTAGCAATATAACAAGTTGCATTACCCAATATCTGTTAATATAAAACAACTCTTTCTGCCTTCGATTATTTCGGAAGTATTATTATGCAAACCGACATTTTGGGCCACCGAGCAATGGTCGTAACTAAATTTTTGTTTTGTCAGAATTAAAGACAAAAATAAAGATTTTTAAAACAACTTTTTTTTATATTGTTTGCGAAGGTGGATGCCAAATTATACGAGCTTTTCTTTTTATACATTTGTTTACCCAAAACCACCATTTTTAGGGATACAAATGTATAAGGCAATGGTTTTATCTCTATTTACAGAGGGGGGCAAAGCAATATGTTTAACTACAGGTACTGAACTGTGAAGAAATCTTTTCTGTCTCGTCTTTATATGTCAAGAATTTAAGTTTTATAATTAAAAATGTCTAATATTATTATAAATTTTGCTACCATGATATATAATCTATAACTTTTTACATTAATTTCTTTACTTTATTACAATTAGAAATATTCGCGAAGTGATTTGTTTAAATATCTTTCGCGATACTCCAATTTGAAAAAAATAGTTTCATTTACACATCTCATAAATTATTGTTAGCAATTTCATATATGATAAATACATAGTAACTATAATGGATATCGAAAAATCTATACATAAAGAAAAAGACAAAGGAAATAAGAATAAAAGAAAGATCAACAAAAAATCTTTGCTTATTTACAGTCAAAATGAGCCTTTGCTCTTCCTGCTCTTGTGCGCTAGTTATACAATTTTCTTTGAAGAAAGAAAGCTAGAATTATAGCCAAAATGAAAGAAAGGGAAATATTGAAAGTTGCAACCTTTTTTTTACATCCTCGGTAGGATCACACAAAAGAGAAACCTTGTATGTAATTCGATGATAACTGTTCAAACAGTTCACGTTTTACAAAAGATTTCAACTTCTTGAAATGTCTTTCGTATTAAATCTTTCCCAATACTGTAAGGCAATGAGTTAAAGCTTTTTGGCCCACAATTTCATACCAGCATCTCATGCTTCTCTTTTTAGTTAATGGTATAATTAACTTAATTAACTATTATATTTTCAATTTAGTACAAATTTCAAGACTAAATCCACATTCTAAAAGCTAAAACTTTTCTTCACAAGTGGATCGTGTCTTAACTATTATTTTGCAGACGTTTTCCCAAATGAAATCCATCTCCTAATGATAAAGAATGTCTATTTGTGCAACATTACTACATGTGTGCGTGCCTACAAGAGTAGTAAAACACTGGTGTCAGTACAGTGAAAATGTGTTTTCTTATACCTCTAATTCTAAATTTCTACTTCGACTATTGCTTTTGCATAAATTTACATATTTATTACTTCATTTGTGTTCTTAACCATTCTGTTGAGCAAAGGATCCTCTTTTTAGGCATAATTCAGAGGATTCTTTTGACATTTCCCTGGTTGATTTTTTTCTCACATATTTCTTGTTACTTACGCTGAAACATTTTTTTTGCGAATCTACCAACTCTCTCGGAGACAGATTTGCAATATTCCCAATTTCATTCTGCTTTTCATCTTGAAGCAGTAGGCTTCGACGCTTTGTTCTTCATAACAAGAGGAAAGAATTTCCTTTTATTAGCAGCAGCTCAGCCCACACCGAGAGAGACTCTCTCTCTGCTTGTCAAACAATTGTCAGTTTTACTTTTAAGTATTCTTCCCCAGCACGAGATCTAATTATATTAGTATTCTGCGTTTCCGTAAGACAAAAAAATTGATATTTGAATGTAGGGAAGTTAACCTCGAGGCCCTTTAGGATACGAATGCTTTTCTTTCTATCTTTTTCTCTTCGATCTGAAGGAGTTTTTTGTCTTGATTTTTGCTTCCTTTGAGAAATGTCTCTGTTAATGAGCTTTTGTTAAGAGCCTGAATCTGATTCCAATGCAAATCGTTGTTCTTCGTTATGATAAGTTGCCTTTTTGCTCTCTCTGTTTTTTAATTTATTCGTATTTTTTGTCCGCACGTGTCATAATTAAGTCGGATGTTGTGAAATGAGGGACAAGCGTGCATGAGGCTGTGGATAGAGCAAAGTTTTCTTTTCCAGCGCATAAAAAGGTAATTAGTGAGTTGATTACCAAAAAGAAGACTTGAAAGGAAAATTTTATTTAAGGAAAAACTCAGATCACTTAAAATCATATTGTTTAAAAACAATTGCTAAGAATCTTGTTGACTTGGTTTCTCTAGTACATTATTAATTCGATTGAAAATTTCTACCAAAAAAGTTCTGCAAAAGAGGAAAAATGAGCCGAAATTGTTTAAAAAAATTTTGCTGGTATAAAAAAAAGACTCAAAACTAGATGTTTAGATTTTTTTTCACAATTAAATTCATGCTCTTACAAAATATGGAATAGAGAACAAATCTTTTATAGAGAAAATATCGAAGCATTTAGACATCTGAGCAATGATTTTGCTTATGCCTAATGATATGCTATAGAATATTTATTATCTGTTGGATTCGCTAAATTTTTTTTCAGACTGAATCTACGAACTAGAAACGGAATAATTAATTGATGTATGAAAGAGGAATATCAATTGTTTCTCCAAAATAACCTTTGAATTTGTTTCTGCAAAATAGCTTTTCAATAAATAATCATTCTGCATGCTTCTAGAGATTTTGAAGGTGAATTTGGAAAAGTTTCAATTTCTATAATGTGCTGAGAATTTTTTTCGCATCTGCAATAATGTACTAAAAACAAATTAACAACTCTGTAAAAATCGGAACGAAACTTTCACATTTGGTTAAAATTGATATGACGCTATTGATAAAAATTTACAGACAGTTTCAGGGTTATCCCTTAATTGGTATTCTGATGTTTGAGAGACATCACACTATGAGCTGGCTGGCTTCTATCTAACACCTTGTCACTGCCACTCTACCCAACGAAAGTGAAAAAGGAAGATAAGGTATCTTCGTTCCATCTGTCAGCATCCAATCGCCTTACAGATTTCTAGAAAAATATCCAAAAACTATACTCAAAATCCAAAAGACTGATTTCGTTTAAAAAAAAATGTTTTTCCAGAATTTATAAGTAAATAAAATGTTTTCCAGTCCGTATAGAAAATTTTTTGGAGTAATTTACATGAATAAAACAAACCAAGTTATAGCGAAAACAGAAAAAATAATATTTTTAAGCTTGAAATAACAGGGATGAACAATACGGAAATGACGTTTGTAGGAGTCTCAACGTAAAAGGTGGATTTTTTTTTGTTTCGGTGGTTTTATGTGTAATGAACAGCAATTCATTACACACAGCAATTAATTACCAACTGTCATATCCTGGAATAAACTGGGAATAGTTAAAAAATTAGTTCCTTAAAAATAAATTATTGTATGTCGTTTTTTGACATTTAATATGTATATTAGACTAAGGAGTAATGAAGATATTTTTACAGGGAGACATAACTGTATATCATGAAAGAGATTGTGATCTTACTATGTGCAACTGTGAGTCTCTTGAAAGGATTGAATGTTATAAATACTTAGGAATCTTGTTGGACAGGAAAATGACGTGGAAAGATCACATACAAAGCGTCTATAAAATTAATGCCATTATCACAAATATATATTAGAAATTTTGTTGATTTTCCTTTGCTTAAAATAATTTGCAATTCACTGATTGTCTGATTTGTTATATGGGCGTATTCGTCATATACATTTTGGGAAAGTTCATTTGACAAATATATAATGACTTAATTGGCCAAAGTCATGTTTTAAGGTGTGTTCTGAAGCAAAAACTCAGGGGGTACGATAATCTCACGTATATTGCCGCGTAGCCCACATTGAGCATGAGCGATGATCCTTTCATGCACCGAAAAACTGCATATAGGATTTTCCATCAGAATCCCACAGACCATGGGTTGGTCGTGATGTCGGAACTATACGATGTTGTTAGCGTTGGGTTAGAACGCACAGTGAACAGGAGTGAGGCCACAATGGTGGAAAACAGTTCGCAAGGATTTCAAATTATTCAAGCGAATGGCATTGCGAAACCGCTACCGTGTATCGACTCAGGGATCACCTTCAGGGAGCCAGTGGTGAAACTGTATCTGTCTAAATGATTCGATTCCATTTTCATGACGCTGGTCTTTAGGTTTGTAGACCACTCCAACTGATTCGTTGCCACAACACCGGACTAGTCGGTTGGAATTGTGCCGAGCCCGAAGCCACAGGAGATACAAATGAACGCATAACCAACAGGTCTGGAATGGAATGAGAGCGACATACACGTCTGGAGGCGTTCACAAAAGACATAGGGAAGCGTGCATCGTCTAACGAGATCTCAGATTAATCCCTAGTACACTAATGTGGTTGGCATCATGTACTGCAGACGCACATCCCTGGTACACATTCCACGCACTGAAACTGACCGACGGTAAGTCGACCTTGTGTGCAACCTGCACTGCTACCATACCTCCTAGCAGAATGCTGCAGCAGGATATAGCCAGTCCCAAAAACAGCACTTATTTAACACGGACAGTTTACGTGATGTAGAAACCTTACTATGGCCCTCGTGATCTTTGGACCTGTCCCCCATTGAGCAAGTATCTGGAACCGTATTGGATGACGCTCCTGTTCGTACGTTACATGAACACAGGTCGATCGTCCTGGACGAACTCCTGCAGGTGGCGATTGACGATGCCATCAATATTATGTTTCAATGCTTGTATCGATGGTAGAAGTGGGCATACTGCTTTTTGAATGAAGTCTAGTGGTTTTCACATTTCTGTCTACAAGTTGCTCGTGAGGTTCTTAATATATGTACGTGCCTCATTTACGTCGTAGTGTTGTAATTTCCATGTTGCAGGTGATTATGTCATATCTTCGGATTAATCACTTTTACCGTGATAGGCATTACACACATTGTTGAAGAAATTATAACAAAATCTCTGCTAAAAATATCTAGAAATGAAACAAAGCATACGAACGGAGGTTGGGTAATTTTTTTTTAAAGCTGGATTTTTTTTTTAGTTTAATCAAATCTTTATTCATGCTGTACATACTTTGGTTTGCACACAACAGATATAATAATGTTAGGGACATTTTCCTTCACAAGTTCGGGGCGGGGGTGGCTCAGTCGGTAGCGCGCCAGGCTCGTAATCTGTAGTTCCCAGGTTCGAGTCCCAGCTGGGTCAGCGTTGAGATTTATCTCCGCAAAATTCCCCGCCCTGTCCACGGTCAGCAGGGGACACCGATGGGCTTGGAAAGGCCGCCGTCCGTCGGATGGGACGTTAAGCCGTGGCCCCGTGTACGGGAGAGCCATACCCTGTGCACGTTAAAGAACACGCTGGATGGCCTTGACGGGAGGGTACCATCTGTCTCCCAACAGCTGTTCCAGTGGGTCCCCTCCCCCTACCTTCTCTGAGCCTTCGGGGTCCATGTGACCTGGCCATTTAGCCCATGGTGTGCAAGAAAGTGCCGCTCAGAGGTAAAACAACCCAACCTTCACAAGTTTTTTCACCTACCTAATTACTATTTTTCCCTGGATATAAATAATGGATATGAAAATCCAAAAGTATTTTGTTTCACTTTAAATCTTTCATCCTGCAAGAAGGAGCAATGGTTGCATTTGATAGCTTCTTGTCTTGAGTAGATTTCATCTCTTCGCTGGTGATGACAGAGCTCAGGAACGAAAGAGGAAGAGAATCAGTATTGCGTATTGTCTTCGTGAGAAGAATCGTCGATCGATTCTGCTTCTTTAGAGTTTCAATAACGTCTGCAAATTTTAAACACTCTGTTGGCTATTTGATGTTGGGCCTTTGATGAAATTCTGGTTGCTGTCTTTTGAAGTTGGAGGATAAGATTGAAGAATGCTTCACGTGAAAGACGTATCTTCTTTATCCCATTATAGAACTATTCCTCATTCATAAAATATTCCTCATGTTTAAAAGTTGAGTCTTTATAAACTGATATAATACAGCTTTCGTTTGTTTCTTTTTATTTTGCACAAAACATTTTCTTTTTCAAAATTATTTGTTGTGTTCAAATCGTTGCTTTTTCGTACTATCTCAAGAATGTGTTTTGTAAACAAGTAGTAATCAGATTTAATGCGTAGTGTAGTCCTTACGTGATAACACACTTTCTGACATATGCCTCATGATATTGCATTTTATATTAGGAGTATTCTTTTAAAACTTCACTGATTAACTAGAAACAAACTTCATTACATTTCTTTGCATATTAGTTATGCATATACCTCTTAAAGTATGGGTTGGCTCAGTTGGTAGCGCCGCAGACTCGTAATCTACAGTTTCCAGGATCGAGCCCCATGGGAGAGAGTTAGAATTTATTTCCGCTTAACTCCTTCTTGCCGTCGGTGAAATATGGGATACCGATAGACACGGAAAGACCGTCGGCCTTCGGGTGGGACGTTAAGCTATGGGCCAGCAGACAGAACAGCCATACCCTATGCAAATTAAAGAACGCGTTGCACAGCCTTGATGGTTCCTAACAGCTGTCCAGTGGGTCCACTTCACCCAACCTTTTCTAAGCCCTTGGGTCCCCTTCACCCAACCGTTTCTAAGCCCTTGGGTCCCCTTCGCCCAACCTTTTCTAAGCCCTTGGGTTCCCTTCGCCCAACCTTTTCTAAGACCTTGGGTCCCCTTCACCCAACCGTTTCTAAGCCCTTGGGTTCCCTTCGCCCAACCATTTCTAAGCCCTTGGGTCCCCTTCGCCCAACCTTTTCTAAGACCTTGGGTTCCCTTCGCAAAACCTTTTCTAAGCCCTTGGGTTCCCTTCACCGAACCTTTTCTAAGCCCTTGGGTTCCCTTCACCGAACCTTTTCTAAGCCCTTGGGTCCCCTTCACCCAACCGTTTCTAAGCCTTTGGGTCCCCTTCGACCAACCTTTTCTAAGCCCTTGGGTCCCCTTCACCCAACCGTTTCTAAGCCCTTGGGTTCCCTTCGCTCAACCTTTTCTAAGCCCTTGGGTTCCCTTTGCCCAACCTTTTCTAAGCCCTTGGGTTCCCTTCGCCCAACCTTTTCTAAGCCCTTGGGTCCCCTTCACCCAACCTTTTCTAAGACCATGGGTCCCCTTCACCCAACCGTTTCTAAGCCCTTGGGTCCCCTTCGCCCAACCTTTTCTAAGCCCTTGGGTTCCCTTCGCCCAACCTTTTCTAAGCACTTGGCTTCCCTTCGCCCAACCTTTTCTAAGCCCTTGGGTTCCCTTTGCCCAACCTTTTTTAAGCCCTTGGGTTCCCTTCGCCCAACCTTTTCTAAGCCCTTGGGTTCCCTTCACCCAAACTTTTCTAAGCCCTTGGGTCCCCTTCGCCCAACCTTTTCTAAGCCCTTGGGTTCCCTTCGCCCAACCTTTTCTAAGCCCTTGGGTCCCCTTCACCCAACCTTTTCTAAGACCATGGGTCCCCTTCACCCAACCGTTTCTACGCCTTTGGGTCCCCTTCGCCCAACCTTTTCTAAGCCCTTGGGTTCCCTTCGCCCAACCTTTTCTAAGCCCTTGGGTTCCCTTTGCCCAACCTTTTCTAAGACCTTGGGTTCCCTTTGCCCAACCTTTTCTAAGCAGTTGGGTTCCCTTCGCCCAACCTTTTCTAAGCCCTTGGGTCCCCTTCACCCAACCGTTTCTAAGCCCTTGGGTCCCCTTCGCCCAACCTTTTCTAAGCCCTTGGGTTCCCTTCGCCCAACCTTTTCTAAGCCCTTGGGTTCCCTTCACCCAAACTTTTCTAAGCCCTTGGGTTCCCTTCGCCCAACCTTTTCTAAGCCCTTGGGTCCCCTTCACCCAACCGTTTCTAAGCCCTTGGGTCCCATTCGCCCAACCTTTTCTAAGCCATTGGGTTCCCTTCGCCCAACCTTTTCTAAGCCCTTGGGTCCCCTTCACCCAACCGTTTCTAAGCCCTTGGGTCCCATTCGCCCAACCTTTTCTAAGCCCTTGGGTTCCCTTCGCCCAACCTTTTCCAAGCCCTTGGGTTCCCTTCACCCAACCTTTTCTAAACCCTTGGGTTCCCTTCGCCCAACCATTTCTAAGCCCTTGGGTTCCCTTTGCCCAACCTTTTCTAAGACCTTCGGTTCCCTTTGCCCAACCTTTTCTAAGCCCTTGGGTTCCCTTCGCCCAACCATTTCAAAGCCCTTGGGTCCCCTTCACCCAACCGTTTCTAAGCCCTTGGGTCCCCTTCGCCCAACCTTTTCTAAGCCCTTGGGTTCCCTTCGCCCAACCTTTTCTTAGCCCTTGGGTTCTCTTTGCCCAACCTTTTCTAAGCCCTTGGGTCCCCTTCGCCCAACCTTTTCTAAGCCCTTGGGTTCCCTTCGCCCAACCTTTTCTAAGCCCTTGGGTTCCCTTCGCCCAACCTTTTTGGGGAGGGGGTGGCTCAGTCGATAGCGCGCCAGGCTCGTAATCTGTAGTTCCCAGGTTGGAGTCCCAGCTGGATCAGCGTTGAGATTTATCTCCGCAAAATTCCCCGCCCTGCCCACGGTCACGTGGGGACACCGATGGGCTTGGAAATGCCGCCGTCCGTCGGATGGGACGTTAAGCCGTGGTTCCGTGTGCGGGAGAGCCATACCCTGTGCACGTTAAAGAACACGCTGGATGGCCTTGACGGGAGGCTACCATCTGTCTCTCAACAGCTGTTCCAGTGGGTCCCCTCCCCCAACCTTCTCTGAGCCTTCGGGGTTCATGTGACCTGGCCATTTAGCCCATGGTGTGCAAAAAAGTGCTGCTCAGAGGTAAACAACCCAACCCAACCTTTTCTAAGCCCTTGGGTTCCCTTTGCCCAACCTTTTCTAAGCCATTGGGTAAGCTTCACCCAACCGTTTCTAAGCCCTTGGGTCCCCTTCGGCCAACATTTTCTAAGCCCTTGGGTCCCCTTCACCCGACCGTTTCTAAGCCCTTGGGTCCCCTTCACCCAACCGTTTCTAAGCCCTTGGGTCCCCTTCACCCAACCGTTTCTAAACCCTTGGGTCCCCTTCGGCCAACCTTTTCTAAGCCCTTGGGTCCCATCCATCCAACCTTTTCTAAGACCTTGGGTCCCCTTCACCCAAACTTTTCTAAGCCCTTGGGTTCCCTTCGCCCAACTTTTTCTAAGCCATTGGGTCCCCTTCGCCCAACCTTTTCTAAGCCCTTGGGTCCCCCTTCACCCAACTTTTTCTAAGCCCTTGGGTTCCCTTTGCCCAACCTTTTATAAAACCTTGGATTCCCTTTGCCCAACCTTTTCTAAGCCCTTGGGTTCCCTTCGCCCAACCTTTTCCAAGCCCTTAGGTCCACTTCACCCAACCTTTTCTAAGCCCTTGGGTCCCCTTCACCCAACCGTTTCTAAGCCCTTGGGTCCCCTTCGCCCAACCTTTTCTAAGCCCTTGGGTTCCCTTCGCCCAACCTTTTCTAAGCCCTTGGGTCTCCTTCACCCAACCGTTTCTAAGCCTTTGGGTCCTCTTCGCCCAACCTTTTCTAAGCCCTTGGGTCCCATTCGCCCAACCTTTTCTAAGCCCTTGGGTTCCCTTCGCCCAACCTTTTCTAAACCCTTGGGTTCCCTTCGCCCAACTTTTTCTAAGCCCTTGGGTCTCCTTAGCCCAACCTTTTCTAAGCCCTTGGGTCCCCTTCGCCCAACCATTTCTAAGCCCTTGGGTTCCCTTTGCCCAACCTTTTCTAAGACCTTCGGTTCCCTTTGCCCAACCTTTTCTAAGCCCTTGGGTTCCCTTCGCCCAACCTTTTCTAAGCCCTTGGGTCCCCTTCACCCAACCGTTTCTAAGCCCTTGGGTTCCCTTCGCCCAACCTTTTCTTAGCCCTTGGGTTCTCTTTGCCCAACCTTTTCTAAGACCTTGGGTTCCCTTTTCCCAACCTTTTCTAAGCCCTTGGGTTCCCTTCGCCCAACCTTTTCTAAGCCCTTGGGTTCCCTTCGGCCAACCTTTTCTAAGCCCTTGGGTCCCCTTCACCCAACCTTTTCTAAGCCCTTGGGTTCCCTTCGCCCAACCTTTTCTAAGCCCTTGGGTCCCCTTCACCCAACCTTTTCTAAGGGGGCGGGGGTGGCTCAGTCGGTAGCGCGCCAGGCTCGTAATCTGTAGTTCCCAGGTTCGAGTCCCAGCTGGGTCAGCGTTGAGATTTATCTCCGCAAAATTCCCCGCCCTGCCCACGGTCAGTAGGGGACACCGATGGGCTTGGAAAGGCCGCCGTCCGTCGGATGGGACGATAAGCCGTGGCCCCGTGTGCGGGAGAGACATACCCTGTGCACGTTAAAGAACACGCTGGATGGCCTTGACGGGAGGCTACCATCTGTCTCCCAACAGCTGTTCCAGTGGGTCCCCTCCCCCAACCTTCTCTGAGCCTTCGGGGTCCATGTGACCTGGCCATTTAGCCCATGGTGTGCAAAAAAGTGCCGCTCAGAGGTAAAACAACCCAACCCAACCCAACCTTTTCTAAGCCCTTGGGTTCCCTTTGCCCAACGTTTTCTAAGACCTTGGGTTCCCTTTGCCCAACCTTTTCTAAGCCCTTGGGTCCCCTTCACCCAACCGTTTCTAAGCCCTTGGGTCCTCTTCGCCCAACCTTTTCTAAGCCCTTGGGTCCCATTCGCCCAACCTTTTCTAAGCCCTTGGGTTCCCTTCGCCCAACCTTTTCTAAACCCTTGGGTTTCCTTCGCCCAACTTTTTCTAAGCCCTTGGGTCTCCTTAGCCCAACCTTTTCTAAGCCCTTGGGTCCCCTTCGCTCAACCTTTTCTAAGCCCTTGGGTCCCCTTCACCCAACAGTTTCTAAGCCCTTGGGTCCCCTTCGCCCAACCTTTTCTAAGCCCTTGGGTCCCCTTCACCCAACCTTTTCTAAGCCCTTGGGTTCCCTTCGCCCAACCTTTTCTAAGCCATTGGGTCCCCTTCACCCAACCTTTTCTAAGCCCTTGGGTTCCCTTTGCCCAACCTTTTCTAAGCCCTTGGGTTCCCTTTGCCCAACCTTTTCTAAGCCATTGGGTCCCCTTCACCCAACCGTTTCTAAGCTCTTGGGTCCCCTTCGGGCAACATTTTCTAAGCCCTTGGGTCCTCTTCACCCAACCGTTTCTAAGCCCTTTGGTCCCCTTTACCCAACCGTTTCTAAGCCCTTGGGTCCCCTTCGGCCAACCTTTTCTAAGCCCTTGGGTCCCATCCATCCAACCTTTTCTAAACCTTTTGGTCATGTAGTCCATCGTGTGCAAAACGAAAAAACGGCCGCGAAGAAGTAAAAGAACCCAGCCATTGTGATATTTGGCGCCTTAGCCCATTGTGTGCTCGTAAGTAAAGGAGCTCAACTTTGAAGATAATAAATAAGCAGAAATTGTTAGAGAAAAATTATCTTGCAATTAACGAATATGAAAATCGCTATCGTAGCAAACTGAAAAAGTTTCACCTGAATAACTATTTCCTTTTATATTTAAAATACCATTATTCAAAAGAAAAAAAGATTAGTGGCCTTTGTGGTTTACTATTACGCTGTTCCCTTATTATTGATATACTGATTACTATAGCATGAATTCATTACATTTTCCATATATTTTGAAGATTATAAACTGTTCGCTCTATTAGCATGTTACATTGTTAATACTATGTACACCTTTCGTGATCCAAGTAAAGTTTAAAAAAATTGATTGCTAAGTCTTAAAAGCTTATCACGTTTTACATTACTTTAGAATTCAATTCTTTAAGAAAATAATTCAACAAGCGTATTGATAATATAAAGGATGCAAAATTAGTCTTGAATTAAGAATTTCTTTCCCCCCATTTTTTTGTAAGTGCAAACATTGGTTCCATAAATGCACTGAAGTGTTTCTAAATTCCGGCTGGCAGTCTCTTTTGTAAAAAGGCTACTCTTTCAGCTCCAAACCATTAGGGAATGAACTGATCCTATTCAAACGAAACTCTTCCTTGGTGGGAGAAAAGTTTCCCAATATTTATCTTTTTTTTGAGAATTTCTTTCGAAATAAATCTGCCACTCAGTTTTGTTATTGGCTGTTCCTGATAATTGTTGACATTTTGAAAGAACTGACTCTTCCTCATTTGCATGAATGAAGTCTACAAGAGCTTAAATCTCTTGAATTCGGGTGGCCCAGTCGGTAGCGCGCCAGACTCGTAATCTTGAAGCTCTCAGTTTCGAATCCCACCAGGGCCAGCCTGTTCTCCTCAAAAGTTCCTGCCCTAAGGAACACCGATGGGTTTGAAAACGCCACCATCCTATGGATGGAACGTTAAACCACGATTCCTTGTGCGGGAGAGTCATACCTTGTGCGTGTTAAAGATGACCCTTGAGGGGAGGGAGGGTACCCTCTGGACATCTGCCTCCTAACAACTGTCCTGTGGGTAAATCTTTTAAAGCGAGCATTAATTTTTTAAAGTGGTCAAATGAGCGTCCTTGAAAATCGAATGAAGTCGTCAGAATCGCTATTTGAGTTTGCTAGGTGGCAGGATAATGATCATCGAACTATTTCTTCGATCACTAAACTTCCGGACTTTTTCAAATTTATTTCGCTGCCGAAGCAGCTTGGAAGCAAAAGACAAGTTTCCATCTCTTTTCCGTTTGATTCTATTCCCATTTTTTCCTTAAATGAACTCTTTCACTCTTTTCTTAGTTCAACTGTAAAACTTGAACACCTTTAAATTTCAATCTAAATTAAAAACGGTGGCATATGTGTTACGATATCAATAATTCTCAAGAATGGGGAAAAGTGTTCACAGTCTTGCTATGAAATCACCTATTAGGATTAGTGTCAGTTTAAATATAATGAGAAACGAGTTTGCTCTGCAGAACGTGCAATATTTCTGACACAAATAAAACCCATATACAGTATTTGGTAAGTTTTTCAGTTTTTCTATAAAAGTCTCGGTGATAGTGAAATTCATTTAAAGATAATTCGGTTTTGGTGTCAGTTATAAATGTTATTTTATTTATTGCACCACTTGGTGCTTTATTCATGAGAAGCTACTTGAAACATCGTTATACGAGAGTGGGTCTATCGTATTAAAGAAAGCGTCTGCGCTACCACATAAAATGAATAATGAATGAATGTAATGCTGTCATAGCCAGAGGATCGCATAATAAATTCTTCTAAAGAAAAACCCACTTTTTTTAAATCGGACTTCTTAAATTGCGTCACTAGCAAAGTGTTCCGATGTTGGATCATTCGTTGCCAGTCGAAAATCTTCTGACCACAAAAGAATCATTTCACAATGGACTCGATGACTTCCTTTTTGCAGATCCTGAAAAAACCGCCCTCCGATGATGTAATATTGCATTACATTGATGACTGGGCGAAAACACGAAGCTAACATCATCAACATATTGGCCAAATCAAAGGGAGTTCTGTGAAACAAAGCTTCGTTATTGGATAACGAAACTGCGTTTGACAAATAGCAAAAGTATATTAATTTCGAGGAAGTTATTTCTGTTTTTCTGCTTTATTATTCATTCAGTTGAGTTCACCAATAGTTTGGTTTGTTTTACCTCTGAGCAGCACTTTTTTGCACACCATGGGCTAAATGGCCAGGTCACATGGACCCCCAAGGCTCCGAGAAGGTTGAGGGAGGGGACCCACTGTAACAGCTGTTGGAAGACAGATGGTAGCCTCTCGTCAAGGCAAATCCAGCGTGTTCTTTAACGTGCACAGGGTATGGCTCTACCAAACACGGGACCACGACTTAACGTTCCATCCGACGGAGGGCTGCCTTTCCAAGCCCATCGGTGTCCCCTACTGACCGTGGGCAGGGCGGGGAATTTTGCGGAGATAAATCTCAACGCTGACCCAGCTGGGACTCGAACCTGTGAACTACAGATTACGAGCTTGGCGCGCGAGTTCACTAATGTTAAGCATTTGTTTCAATATTTCCAAAATATATAACACCAAAAATTAAGTACATTAACATAGTATATGCTGGGAATAACGCAAAATGTAAATCAAAATATCTATTTTGCACTTGCCTATTTGGAAATCTATCTGACAGTATTACTGATTGATGGAGAATGATCTGAAACTGTTGACTGTAGTTTGGCAAAGGGCCCAATGCCGCTAGTCATCACATGGAAAGGGCTGCTGAGTTAGTTCCTCCCCACTGTCTGCCCGTAACCTGACTCTTCCCTACAAGGGCTCAGATCAGTTTTAAAGTTTTCAGCATGCACGTGGTATGAACGTTAGACCAGGGCTTAGTGGCTCACTGAACAGATTCTTTCTCAGCGCATAGAATTCTCTCTTCTCTCTCTGATGGCAAGTGGAGGAAGATCTCACCGCTTGAGCTTCGAGACAAGAAAATAAAACCCCAAAGCTACAATATTGATAGCATCTAGATATCATTCTTGTTAATGAAAACGATAAGAAAATAAGGAGATTCGCTTTTCATGGCGACACCTTTTAAGGAAGCGCTTACCGCTCCCTCTAACGATGAAAAAAGTTGAAAAGTGAAAATTTTTAAATATTACAAAAAAAAAAGAATTTATGCTAGAAATTTGAAAATTTTTTAGAGGAATATAAAGATTATGAGATTTGAACCAATAGCAATGATTTACTCTTTCACCTCCCCGTGGTGGTGGAACACATTTTTTTACGCGTTGTTTGAAAAATTATTTTTAAATTGGATAGCTAGTAATGAAACATTATGATTCCCATTTTTAAAATCCTCCAGAAGATAGGATTTGCTCACTTTCTTTACAGGGATGGGAAAAAGCAACTTTTTCATTTTAAAGGATAAAGGATAAATTATTTTTATGTTCTATAAGTTCTTATGAAATATTATTATTTCGATTTTCCCGATTATCCATTAGTTCGAATTATCACTTTTAAAAGGAGTAAAATTCTGGAAATCGAAGACTTCATTAAGTTTGAAAACGAACATCCTACATTTGCCAGAAGCGATATGTGTTACGCTGGTTATTTATTTTAATCCTTTTCTTTTATGCTTCAAAGTGTAAGAATGTCTACATCATCAATGTTTCATTTCTTGATGAATGTGTAATTCCCAATTCGAATCATCCGAATTTTGTCTGATTTCCATTTTCTTATGGTTGATATCGCTGCATGGATATGTAATTAGATTCAAATTATTTCAAAGGCAAAAATAAAATTTCTAAAGTAAAATAATTACGGGAAAGGAGTGAAAAACTCACATTGTCCATCCATAAAAAAAAATTTGAATTTCACTCTCTCCTAGACTGAAAATGAATTGAATGTTTCGCGATTCATTTGAGTGAAAACCAAGTAAACGCTGCAACAGCTAAAAAAATAATTACCAACTCTTAAGAGCAGTTTATATGTTTCATTATAACAAAAATAATAAAGTTCCGATCTCGTGGTTGAATATTTTTAAAAACTGGTGGAAAATAACTTTGCATTTATTGATGTAGAGGAAGACGACACTTTGCTGAGCTTCATGCAAGCTTAATAGTTCACCTCTTTGTTTCCAGAAACTAAATTGCATTTGATGCAAATGAATGAGATACTTTTTAAATGCAAACTATATACCTACCTGTTTCGTTTTCGTGATGAATCATGTTCTCAAAATAGAAACAAGATGTACATTCCTTCTTCCTCCCATCATCCTTTCACAGCTGATGTCTCCTTCCCAACCTATGCTGCAGCCTAATGCTCCTTTTTTAAGGTTTTGAGATATTTTAAGTAAATGCGGTCTCACTTCTGCCCTCTGTGTTAGAGCGTGCATACTAATAAGATCTCGAGAGCGATAATTCCGTCCTCCCCAGTGAGGCATCTCTTCGGCGCATCGCTGTCGGTGATTAATTCGTTTTCGCTTAATGGGTGAGCAGCAGGAGGGGAGCGGGAAAATCGGACTGGAAGTATCCCAGAAGAGAATAAGCCAGGCAGGAGGAATGCCAACCGCAGAATCGATTCAATCTGCTAAAGAGCTGCGCTTAATCTCATGAAAAGGTCGATGGCAGAATTCTGAAAAAGGGATTAAATAAACACACTGAGAGCAAAAGTATTGATTTGCATTTGCTCTTGAACTGGTTCCCACTGTATTGATGCAAACTGTAACCACAAAGATAATAGAGAGAATTCATTCTATCCAAAGGGAATTCTTCCTCCTTTTTTCTTCTTTCGTTTTCTGTGCACCGGAAGCCGACTCGGTAGGTATCGTGACAAGCTCGTTACCGGAAATTCGCAGGTACGAATCTCTACAGATCTATAATTTCATCTGGTGATCATTTCTCGGTGAGAAAATGAAGCATCGATTGTCAAACAATACTTTAAGACATGAAAACGTGAGAAGGATCTGGGTTGGGTTGTTTTACCCCTGAGCGGCACTTTTTTGTATACCATGGGCTAAATGGCCAAGTCACATGGATCCCGAAGGCTCAGAGAAGGTTGGGGGAGGGGACCCACCGGAACAGCTGTTGGGAGACAGATGGTAGCCTCCCGTCAAGGCCAACGTGAGAAGGATAGTCATTGCTTGAGTGCATTGAAGAAACACACTGGACAGTCTTGATATGATTATGTCATCTGCACTTAACACCTGTCCAGTGAGTTTTCTTTTCTAACCCTTATCTGGCTTTCGGCTTATCTCTTATCCTGACCACTTACAACATTGTGCAAAAAAACGCGCGTTTTCGGAGTTTATTTAAAACAACTCTTCCTAATCTCTGTTTAAGAAAAGACAGAAATATGAATGCTTAATAAGCTCGTGAATTGGAAAAATTAAATCAGTTTGTTGAAAATTTCGGATAATTCTTATTCTTCCCAAAGTAAAAGAAATGCGTGAAGGACGAATCTTTCTAAAGAAGTTAATTATTCTCTTTTTGGTATTTTGCTATACAAACATGATATACTTTGAAATTGGAATCGGGGAAAGTTTTGGAACTAATAAAACCTTCACTGCATAATGCTAACATAAATTTCGTTTAACCTTTTTCTGATAAATAATCGAACGACATAGTTATCAATTCATCTATTGGTCTGATTCTATTTCTTGTGGGAATTCAGTGCGCCGCCTTGTATATTTTTGCATTTGTGTATGCTTAGTATATTTCACAGTTGATTTATAATTTCCGAAATATTTTCTGGTTTGGTTTCTGGAATACCAATTATTTCTATGTTTGTGTTTGTTTGTGTTTATTTGTTTTCAATTTCTATTTTAGGCCTGTTACCTCCGTTTGAAAAAACTAATTTAAAGTTTTGAGTCTGAATTTCTTTAACTTTTTTGATTTTTTCCTCATTATTGTAACGTATTCATCCAATTTGTTAGAGCAAACATTTACTCTTTCCAAAATCATTCATCTAATCCTTAATATCCTCTCTAAATTTTGAGTTCTCTGCATTACATAATACATTTAAAAATATCGATTCATTGTATTTATTATCATTTTATCGTCTTTTCCACTATCAACTATTTATGCCAAGAGTTGCTTCATCGATTATCAATCTAGTCCACCTGTTTCAGATTTCTAACTTCTACATTTCACCTTACTTTTCCTTTCTGCAGACATTTTCCTCAAATTACTATCCGTAATTCACGAACTGTAAAAAAAATTAAATTTGTTTTGACATACACAGTAACGCATAAATTCCTCATGGTCCAAAATCACTTCACTGTAATCACTACAATATATCATAATAGCTCTTTGTAGAATACCTCAGTAATCTATTTTCAGCAAATAAGTACCACCTTTTAACACTGCAATATAAGCTTGCAATCATAAAAGCTTTTCAGCTTCAAAATACCTTCGAGAGTTCTTCAAACTAAATAATTATAAATTCCTCTAAAACTTTCTACAATGTAATACAAATATCTATCATAAAATATAATACGAAATATCTACACAATATCAATCACAAAAAACATTCTAAAGTAACCGAAAAACTGTACAAAGAATACAACTTTTTTTAGCGCACTTGTTTTACCTTTATCTACAACATTCACTAGTTGCGTCACTCAGTTCGTTGTCAAACAGATAACTCTGCTTCAATACTTTCTCGTGGCTTACGTTAAATCAGGCAGCTGTCTCTTCCGCGATCTCTAAAAGTTCTTGCTATCTCATTCGTGTGCTTAAGTGACCTTGTCTCTCAAGTTCAGGCATGTGGCATACGCTGGAGAAGTCACTAGCAATCATAGAAGTAATTTATTTCGACTGTTTTGAGCCTCAAATCAGTGTTAACAGGAATAATTCGAAGGATTAGGACCTTTCTGTGAATGCCGATTTTCACCACATCAAAAGGTTCCTGATCATATAGAAAGTAATTCGTGTAGAGTAGGAGCTCACTTAGGTGCGTCTATTCCTAGAAATCTCGGAAGAAATCTCTGCATCAAGACATGAATATTTCGTGTGATGTTTTTTTGCTGAGGATTCCCTTTCCTCGCAGAAACTTTTTTTAGCATATTATACTGGCAAAACAATTCTGGTCCCCGGGGCACCTCGTGATTTTGGGAGTCCTTTTCTGCTAAAATAAATGAAACATAAATTTCTTCTTTCAGTAATGTAATTTTTAAGATTCTTGTAGATAATTCAATAATCATAATAGCCAACTGAGAGAAAAATAATTCACAGTCTTTACAACTAGCAGCTGGTTCAAATTTATAAATTCGTAGCGTTTCAAAAGTTTATTTTGTACTAATTTCAAAAGTTGCATAAGTTTGGAAAAATATTAATTTGTATTTGAAATACTGTCAGGTCTTTACAGCCAACGACTGGGGTGTGTGTTGGCTGTTGCTTGGAACCTGAGCCCTGGGCCTCCTAAGACCTCACCTTAATTCTGCCAAGCTGACAGGTTCCTGTCAGAACTCTGTAACAAGCAGCTGCTTGACGGGTAATCAATTTTTTTATTAGCAAATTTAGAAAATTCCAAATTTTGTAGTTTTCTAAAATTAGCAACTTTGAACAAGCGTTGCCAGATTGAGCTTGTAACTTCCCTACTGAAAAGAGGAGTCTGCTGAAAGGTGGTCCATTGAAGGTGGGATAGCAAAGGGAGAAAGTTGTCTGAAAGTTAAATCTCATATTTGAAAGTTGGATATTCCTCAATGTGAGCTTCGCCTCCGTGCATGACCTTCGTCTCACGATCTTCTTTTCCTTCCTACATCATTGATGCAAGTCTTAGACCGCTGATGCTGCACGATCTCGCCCCTCGCTGACATGCCAAGGGAGAATGAGCAGGGCTCGAAGCGTTACGAAGCTGAAAGTTAATTATTCATGACCGAGAGTAGAAAGAAACTTGAATTATTGAAGAATAGGATGGTTATGATCTTTGAGGTTTGCTTTCTTGCAACTTAACTGCATACTACGAAGTGCAGAAGTATTGGCACTTGTTCTCTGGCATCGTCAATCTCTCATCCATCCCGCCAATGCTGAGGAGGAGGGAGAGAGGATTTGTTTTGTGTCACCTGCACATCTTCTCAATGGTTTGAAATGAGGAGCTGGTTCATCGATGTTCTTTTGTGAAGGCAGAAAAGAATTTAGTTCTTATTTAACTTAATAGATCTGCATCAGAGTAAGCAAATTATGGAAGAACTTTGGAAAGATGTTTGCATCTTTTTATATCCCTGAGTGACAGTGTTTTGCTTAACTGAACAGACAAACCGAGCTCTGAGCAATTTTAGGGAAGCAGAATATGACTGTACAGCTATTAAGAGGCAGTGCAGCCTCCTGTCGACACCATCCGGACACCTCTTGAACACAGAGATTGGAGTGCCGTTTGTCGACCGTTACCTATATTTTTAAGTAAAAATCTTTCTTTATATGTACAAATGATGCTAAGTAATCTATCAAAGTGCATCTTTTTCTTATTTTTCATCGGTGGAAGTGGGTGGGCAAGAGCAAAGATGTTTCAAGAACTCTTTTGGCTCCCAGCTTATTTATATAAGTTTCCCTTTTTCCTGCCATTTTTTATGTTACAATATGCAGATCTGTTATTAGAAACCAGATGTAATTAAAATAATATTACAATGCAATGTTTTGAAATACACGTTTAGAGGATTTGTTAACAAACTTATTATTGTTTTCGACATGCATCTGCAGAGGAATAACCATTGCACTTACCTAAACAGTACTTTATTGTCCTTTAAAATACTCCCCTCCAGCATCTATGCAAAGTGTCAGACGTCTCTGCCAATTCTGGAACTCTTGGTGGTACTCCTGTTGGGGAATACTTCGCAACTCTGAATGAGCGCATTTTGCAAGGTCTTGCACCCTTGAAAAAGGCTTTCCTGCAAGCTCCCCAATTTTCGGAAAGGACCAAAAATCATATGGCGCAAGACGCAAGATTAGGTGAATATGCAAGAATGGGTAGTTGTTCGATTTTATCCTGCTCCAGGTAGGCCATAACTTGCCGGGTCTTGTGAGCACTGGCATTGCCATGAAGAAGGAAAACCCTTGACAAGCCTGTTGTCGGATGCTACTCCTTCATCTCCTTAACCATTTTGGGCAAATCAATGCTAATGCAGTAATGGCTATTTATAGTTATTTTTTCGGGTAAGTAATCCACGACTACCACTCCTTGGGAATGAAAAAAAAACTTTGAACATCCTCCTCCTTGAGCGAAAGTCTTGTCGAAGGATTTGGGGACGCTGTTCAGTTTCAGCACTTCAAACATAGTTGTCTATCTTTCTGGGATTTGCAGTAAAACAACGTCTCATCAGTTGTGACAATGTCTGTTAACTGTTTGGGGCCACTAGATTCAAGCATTGCCAACATCTTCTTGCACGAGTCGACTCTAGCCCTTTTTTGCTCTTCTATCAGTTTGTGTGGTATCCATTTGGCACATATCTTTCGGAACTTTAAATGTTGATGAATAATTGCTTCCTAACTGCCAATCGATATACTAACATCTAGACTTATTACTTGAACGGTGCTGTGTGGGTTTTCCTTAATGAGCCCATGAGTAATAGTGATGGTTCTCTCGTTCACGGCCTCCTTCGGTTTTCCTGTACGAGGGAGGTCTTCGAAGCACTGCCGTCCTTCTCAGAATTTGCGCATTCATTCAGTAACAGTGTCATGTGAACAGACATGATCCCCATTTACTTGTGATAAATCGGCATGATTTTTTTTCGTGTCATCCCAAAGCTATATCCTCGTAAAAATGTAAAATCTTTCCCCAGTTTTAATAGGCTCCATAGCAACAACGCACAGATTTCGCAGACTGAAATTGACGCGCTGCCAGCGAAGAGAGAAATGATGATGCGGCCTTTGTTTTTAACAAGTAATGAGAAGTTTAGACAAGCTTTCAAAAAAGTCGTATCTCTTTAACTTCCGAGGAGCGAGTACAAATCTACAGACACATGTCAAGAACCTTTTGGACTCCCTCCGTATATACATATTACATACCTTTTTGTACATTTTGACGTGACAAAATCATAAATTATTTCATTGAAATCAATTCTTTATAAATGTGATTTTTGCAACTCATCAAACTTCAATTATTTTAACGTGTTGATTCATGCGATTTCTTGGTTTATTTTTCATGAATTGAGATTTTGAGAACAAACGTTTACCTCTAGCATTCTTTACTAATCATAGAAAAAAATTCGCATTGTAATTTCAACGTTTGGAGAAGCGAACAAAGTTTTTTCGTTGTACATATGAATGAATAATTTGTGAATGTTGATCTTAAGAGTTCTCAATCAAGACGAAATTTGACAAGGATCGGTATAATTCAAGAATATTTGCTAACACGAGAAAAAAGTGGTAAAAAATAAAAAAAAAAATCGATGTTTATAAATATTTATTTCGCAATAGATGGAGCTCCCCCCACCCCCTTGCGGCCGCCGGGTGCGCATTTATGTTAAGACAGAACTGGGTAAGAGGAGAAATTCCCAACATTAGCGAAATTGGAACTCGATTGGATTGTTTTACCTCTGAGCGACACTTTTTTGCACACCATGGGCTAAATGGCCAGGTCACATGGACCCCGAAGGCTCAGAGAAGGTTGAGGGAGGGGACCCACTGGAACAGCTGTTGGGAGACAGATGGTAGCCTCCCGTCAAGGCCATCCAGCGTGTTCTTTAACGTGCATAGGGTATGGCTCTCCCGTACGCGGGGCCACGGCTTAACGTCCCATCCGACGGCCATCGGTGTCTCCTACTGACCATGGGCAGGGCGGGGAATTTTGCGGAGATAAATCTCAACGCTGACCCAGCTGAGACTCGAACCTGGGAACTACAGATTACGAGCCTGGCGCGCTACCGACTGAGCCACCCCCGCCCCTGAATGGAACTCGAACTGGTTATCTTAGATTAAGAGAGCCCTGACGTTCTATCGTTATTCCTGATGCAAAAAAACTGTGAATGCATTCGGAATCGCCTTCCGTCGTCTGGAAGTCTGGTTTGAAACATTCTAACTTGAGTAGCTAGTGTTTCGTGAAACTCCAACCATTTTTCAAAAGATGAGCAAACAGAAATACGAGTGTCATTATTTTTACTGGAAGAAAATGACGCCACTTTTCATTTGTATTCGCTCGTGCTTTGTAATCGTTGAAAGGAAATTCTCTCTTTCGGGGAATGCTTAATGCTAATGTTAATTGCATCTCCATTCAGATTCCGTCACCTTCGGAAACAGGAAAAAGCAAGAAATAGAATGTTAATTTGCTTTAATTTATTTATTGAAATTTTGAACCGGATTATAAGCATTCGCCTTGCGGTAAGCCAAGTGCAGATTACCAAAGGAAAAGAAATCAAAATCTGCAGGTAGAAATCAAAAGCGGGAAGGAAATGCAAATAGTGCATGGACTATTTTTTTGTTTCGCCGAGGCCGTTAGTATGTTGCAGAAATTTCTTTCGTCAAAACATTTTATGTTTGAAACAATTTTTTCCATTGAATATTTTAAAGCTTGTTAACGAACTGTTAATTTCTACACCATTGCTGACGTTATTCCATTTCCTTTCTCAGGAGGAGACTTCCGGTGCTTAAGAATCGCTCTTTAATTGGATCCCAGACGATTCATTCGCAGCGGAAATTTTCTATCGGAGGATGTCGTTTGCTCTGTTGGCCCTTTCTTTGCTTCTCGTAGCAACATCATCGTTCCACCTTTTCCTTGCACGTGAGTGGCAGATGCAATGAATTGCGGCTGCGACTCATTAATTCTCCTCCTTTTCCGAAGCGGATGTTAATTCGTCTGGTTATTTATGTAGTTACTCATACAGAGGGCGCTTTTCGTTTAGCACTGATTCAAACAGGTGTCTTCTGGTACAGTCGCTCAAAAAAATATCCGAACACTACGGTTGATTACAGAATTCAGAAAAAATATCTGGCAACGATTTTTTTAGAAATGAGTGATCTGGCAACCTTCGTGTCACGTGATTACAGAATTCAGGAAAAATATCTGGAGCGTGTACAGCAAATGTACACGCTCCAGTTACCGTTCACAGCAAACTGGAGCGTGTGCAGTTACTGCACACGCTCCAGTTTGCTGTGAACGGTAACTGCACACGCTCAATATTTCCGTGAGTGAGCCCACACGATCTAGTATCAAAATAATATGACCACCTACAGTCGCTCAAAAAAGTATCCGAACACTATGGTTGATTAAAAAAAATTCAGAAAAAATATCTGGCAACGATTTTTTTAGAAATTAATGATCTGGCAACCTTCGTGTCGCGTGACACGAAGGTTGCCAGATCACTAATTTCTAAAAAAATCGTTGCCAGATATTTTTTCTGAATTCTGTAATCAACCGTAGTGTTCGGATATTTTTTTGAGTGACTGTACTGACGAGTTAAAGGGATTTAAGAAACTGAACACCGACAGGAATAACAGTTCAGCAAACAAAGGGATTCAGGTTCGAATCCAGGTGAAAGCGTGCCTTTTTTTTTAACAGTTCTGTTGCCTGTTTTCGTTTTCGTCACAGGTATATTTCTACGTACGATACCTGAAAAGGTTTTTTCACACTTCTATACCAAGTGGAATGCTTTAAGAGAAATTGATCAGTACATAAATCAAGCATAAATGTCAAGAAAAGAAAAGCAATTTTCTTTCTTCATTTGAGAAATCAAATTTTAATTAACAATATTCAGTTATTGGATGTTTGGTTCGATGTTTTTTCTTCAGAATATCGCTATTTTTAAAGAATCGTTGAAAATGGTTCGAAACATCTGATGAGGATATCACTCCAATTCAGGCAGACGTATTCTGGTGGAGTTGTCTTAAATGAGCAGAAATGAAAATAATAATTTTGATGGCTAAGTGGAACTAGGGAATCCACGAGGATTGTCGTTTCTTTCATTCTGCTTTTGAGAGAAATTATTGTGATCCGAATTTTCCAGAAACAATTTCTCTAGAGCTTATATATACGTGTTTTAAAGAAAATTTAAGCTTTAGAACAACTTTGTTGAAATGTGGTTGACACTATGCAAAACAAATTCAAGAAATGAAATCATGAAATAGATTAGCTTCAAGAGTTCGTCTTTCCGTTACGTATTCACTTCCAATTACGTATTTTCATTTACAATTGCTTTCGCTTGTCCCTACAGCATGCGTCTAAAATTGCGACCCACTTGGGACTGCGTTTTAATACCCGTGGGTTAATGTTATACCAGAATCTGCCGACTGCCATTTGCCCTTTCGGTTTGCGTGTCCAAGGCTACCTCAGAGACATCAACATCAGTCTTAATAGTGTTGCCCAGTCGAAAGCCGATTCACTTCCACATGGCTCGTGCATGTTTCACCTTCCTGCGCCTTTTCTCTTTGTAGGACAGGGAAGGATTTTACACCCGACTACGTGTATCAGCAACCTCTTTGCCAGCTATCGTGCTGAGCACCCGGACTTCTTGCCCGTCTTCATAGATGGTTCGAAGTCCCGTACATCAGGGGGATCAGCCATGGTCTGCTGTGATGTAATCATTGCAGATCAGATCCCACAGCAGTGTTCCATCTTAGCTGCAGAGTTGAACATTCTCAGCCTCTCCTAGGACCACATAGCTGCTATACGTCATAATCGGTGTGTCCTCTACACCGACTCACTTAGCTCCCATAGGCCTCAATCCAAATTGTCAACATTGTAAATTACCAGAAACGGTTAATCACACTCTTTTAAATTGCCCACTATATGAAACAGAAAGAAATACACTTGTATTTATTTTGCAAAAACTAAATATATATGATTTTACCACAGAAAATATTTTATTTTACAGTGACCAATCTAAAAGAAGTATAATATATAAAGCACTCGGTGCTACCTCATCCAGAATTCACCGTGGAAAAGAATTTAACTCAAATTTCATTCCAATTGTTTGTCATTTGAATTATTCAATTTTGATCACTTTCCTTTTTGTGTATTCATCTTATTGAAATTGTTCTGAACCATCAATTATGATCATTTCGTAATTTTAGTTCTTGTAACCTGTTCCCTTTATTATGTATTGAAATGTATTGAAATTGTTCTCTTAAATTGTTTTCAGAAAGCACGAAGACTGACTTTCCATTTGTACGTTATGTTTAAAAAATCAATCAATCAATCCACCAGTAGCTCGATCGTCTGGCAGCCACAACTCCCATTCTCTTCTGTTGGATGCCCGGTCACGACGGGGTCAGAGGCAATGACTTGCCAGACGCTGCTGCCAAGTCGGCCCTGTCCAATTCTCCACTACCCGTTCCATACATGGACTTCTTGCAGTGTCCAGTAGCCTGCCTGTCCCACAGGGTCCCTCTCCGCACCTTCTCTAAGTCCTCTAGGTCTAACAATAACCCAACAACAGCCCCCCCCCCCCCAAAAGAAACACGCTGATTTAGTGAGAATTTGTTTGGAATCATCTTCCGCCGTAAATTTAGTTTGAAATGTCAGTAATAAAATATAAAAGTTGAAAAAAATGTCCAAAAATAGCTTTCTTCTTTTGTTTGCCCTAAAGAGCAAAATACAAAATTAAGCCCCCTCCCCTTCAGAACCCCAGTAAAGGAAGAGAGACAAAAAAATTATTAAACTTATTTATATTTCATACATTTCTCAAGAATATTTTAAAGACCTATGAAACCGGGGGGGGATGTCATACTGCATCGGATATCGTCTCTTTGTTCCCCTACTCACTTTTTACATTTTTTTTTGGCATCCCACCACCTCCTTCGATTTTTTTCTATATCGGGGCCTGCGTAATGGTGTTATCAATTAGTTTTACCTTCAAATTGCCAACACTGGTTTCTCTTACCAAATGAAAGAGAAACAAAATGCTGGCACCATCTCTTCTTTTGAAGTTAATCTATAATGCATTTTGTTCTGGACAATTTATTTTTTGGGTATTATATTTCACTAATTCTTTTTTTAATTTTCTACTTCTTATATAATTTTAGTACTGACTGTTTTTCTGTTTTCGTGTTAAAGAATGATTTATGTGCACGTAGTGTTAATGATCGGTCGCCTGAAAAAATAACAACAGGTTTGTTTTTTTCTATCCCAAGTGGAAGATAAAATCTTTTCGGCAAAAAGAGAAGCAAGGATAGGAGCGAAACGGATTTTCAAATTGCTTTGGAGCTGTGACGAAGTCGCTTGGTTTGAGATATGCCAGAAATGTCAAAAGGTTAACAACGAGAGTGTTGGTTACGTTGCTTCCTCTTCCGGGTCAGTGGGGTGGGGTGGGGGGTGTTGTAAATGTACGCACCAACTATGCAAACGCCGTCATGAACTAATGGGATCTCTAAAGTGTATGTGATGTATGCACATAGAGGAGTGTTTATTCAATAAACAGTCTAATTGGCTGCATTAATAGGATTTCGCAAGAATTGTTTGGTAGCCATCAAAGTCCTCCAAATTGCGAATGTAGAGCAATTAATGTCTTTCCACCAACTTCTCAGATGTCATCGAATGAATAAAGGATGCTGTCCTTTACTTCTCGTAGTCCCTTGTTCCTCTTTTCGTGTCTGGATCACGCGTTGAGTTTACGATGACCAATTATCGTCGTTTTCAAACAGTAATCTGTTCTCTGCTGTAATTTTAGATATAAAGCAATCAGTGACGTTGCAAATATTGTAACCTTTTCTCTTGCAATTAATTATATTCCAATATTTGGAAAGCTGCAGAAGAGCGCGCGAAATATAACTCGAATTATCGTTTTATCGTTGTGAATATCAGGGTAACGATTACAGAATTTCCATCCCGAAATCGCTCAACCTTCGCTGTAAATTAATTCACTTAGCATCGATTTCTGGAGCTTTAGAATTAGGCAGTTCGAATGGTCACAGCTGATTGGCAGTGATTAGTGTCAGGATATTTATTGGTATTTGCGATTTAATACGATTTTTTCAAATAGGGCTGATTTTCGACTAACACAACCTTCTCTCGATTTAGCACGATTTCTCAACTTCTTCCCTATGATCATTATATTGCTACATTTACCATATAAGAAGACTCCTTGGATGCTTTCCTTTTTCATAATTTCAGCACTTACAAAAGACATTTTTAACCTTTGCCTAAATTTCAGTGTGCTTAAAAGTAATATATCAATTAACAATGAACATTTTAATTGTGGGTGATCGATGACAATGTATGGGAATACAAATCGGCTGATGGGTTCAAGATTATACCTTATCACATATAAATGTAGAAAATCTTATGCTAGAATATAATTGTATGTTTATATTTGTATGTACAGTCGTTCAAATAAATATCCGAACATTAAGGTTGATTACAGAATTCAGAAAAAATAGTTATGAGTGATCTGGCAACCTTCGTGTGCGTACACGAAGGTTGGCAGATCACTAATTTCTAAAAAAATCGTTACCAGATATTTTTTCTGAATTCTGTAATCAACCTTAGTGTTCGGATATTTATTTGAGCGACTGTACATTTTTCATTGATTATTTTCCGTAAAACTGAATTGCATTTATGAAATATTAACAAATAAAAAAACAAAGCATTAATCAAAGTATATTCATAATAAAGGAATAAATTTAAAAATATGTCAATCAGATTAGGATTCTGTAAAGCATCCTCCCCCCTATTTATAGAGTTAAGAAGAATTTCCTGTCCGACTAACACGATTTGACCTTACAGGAATATTTTTAAAATCATATCTATAGTGTTAGTCGGGGGATGGGTGTACAATTATCAGATTTGACTTAACTGAGCGAATATTGGAAGATACAGAACCAAAATAAGACAGAAAAATATGATTAACATAGAATAAAGTTACCATTCGAAAAACTTTATTGAAAAGAAATGAAGAAACGGGAAGTATTCCTCTGGCGAGCAGTGTGTGTAAGGCGTTGGAAAGAATGGTAAATAAGACTCGTCTGATGTTTGGAACACCACAAATTTCTTTCCAACATCCAGTTTTATCACACAGGCATTGAACATCCTCAAGGTCCTTCCTCTTGTGAGCAGTTAACCGATGTTCTTTGCTCCTTTTGTACGGTGCACTTGTCCAGTCAAAACTGGACTACGGATCCCAGATATACGATTCTACCTGGGATTCGGTGGTCAAGGTGTTCGGCCCGCTCAATCATCAGGCCCTCTGTGTTTGCGCGGCGCCATTCCGTACCTCACCGACCCACATTCTTTATGTTGTGACTGACCAACCATCTTTATCTATTCGCCATCAGCACTTTTCCCTACAGTTTACGTCAAAATTCTGATCCCTGCTGGGTAACATCACTTGACTTTAAGATTGTTTTTTCTCCTTTACACCTTGTTTGGCGCATCATGGCCTTAGTTGCCCTTGTCACATAAAGCAACAAACAACCAACCAACCTGTTGGTTCTATCTGTTATTTTTTATTGCATTGATTACAGGTTATATGACTTTCACCTTCTTTTTTTTTATCCCGTTTGGCGCATAATAGCCATTGTTACTGATGCCATAAATTGCCATGAAACCTTCCAACCACCTGACGGGCATGGTCAGGTGCTCCCTTTCTGACCGAGGAAAGAGATTTAGCTGAGATATATCTGAAATCTGGTATATATATATATGTGGAATTCGAACCCGGGAACGGCAGATTACGAGCCTGGCGTGCTAAAGGCTGTATCATACATACCTGAAGTAACATTTCATATAACCGTTCCCAAGGTCAGTAGGGGACACCGATGGGCTTGGAAAGGCCGCCGTCCGTCGGATGGGACGTTAAGCCGTGTTCCCGTGTGCGGGAGTTATGTGAATTACGTTAAAGAACACGCTGGATGGCCTTGAAGGGAGGCTACCATCTGTCTCCCAACAGCTGTTCCAGTGGGTCCCCTCCCCCAACCTTCTCTGAGCCTTCGGGGTCCATGTGACCTGGCCATTTAGCCCGTGGTGTACAAAAAAATGCCGCTCAGGGGTAAAACAACCCAACCCATATAACTGTTAAACATTAGAACAAATAGAAATTGTTTCTTGAGTCTGGAGGGATACGAACCCACGACCTCCTGATAGCATGTCAGGTCCTATGACCACTGAGCTACCGGCCATTTGAAGGAGAAACTCCTTGCCTTGTAACCTACCTATGGGGAATTGGAGTTGGTGCAGGTATAGGGCTTTTTAGAGTTACTGGATGATGATAGCTCCAAGAGAGATCATTCCATAATCAAAAACGCAATAAACAATATAAACTAAGGCAATGAAGTTCATAAATGGGCGTCTCGTGATTGACTGGGGCCAGTTACGAAAGCTCTAATTGGCCGCAATTGGAGACCGCGTGACTTCGTAAGCATTTCGTATTGCACGAAATATTCTTTATGTGAGTCAATGGGAGGCAATTTTTTAATTCGTTATGCGATGCTTCGTTAAGCGGGGATGTTTCATCAAGGAAAGGCGAGAATCATTTCTACTAAGAGGCTCATCATGTGCGGAGTGAAGCTTTGAATGACAACACTGTGCAATCAATTTAAATTCCGAGGAAACATTCGAGGAGCAAATGCGAACTCAGAATGCAAAAGAGGGAAAGGATTAATTTACCCGTCTTTACAATAGCGTTTGGATTAGAATGGAATTAATGCTCGACCACCTTATTTAGCAACTTTGAAGGACGACAGCTCTTATTTAAGGTCTGACTTCAGCTGCGATGGTTTCTCTTTGCAGACTGAGTCAGTGTAAGAGTAACAACTGTGCAGAAGATTTGCAACGAGAAAAGGATTCAAATCTGAAACTGGAATCATTGTCGGCGTTTCGTAATCCTAAGCACTGAAGATCAGTTTCGGCTTCCAATCTTCACATGAAGCTCTTTATTTATGCGGTTGATGAGTTGCTGGCTGAGGAGAATTTTCAATTCAAAAGGGTTTAAGACATGAAATAGGATGAATTTCAATACCTCTATTTACCAGATCTGAAACGGACTTTGAACAAGAAATGACTGGTCGGGGAGGGGGGGGGGAGGGGATAAGCTAAAAGAGAGAGTGGTGCGTTGTTTTGGTGAAGTTTCTTACAGCAGTCGCTTTCGTGTTGAAAGGATTGAGAGAAGGAAGAAATTAAGCCTCGAGCATTGGTTTGCACGCGCTTGCATTCACTGCGTGCTCTTCATCACTCCCGAGAGCCAATGCACTGAGTGCTCGTTTGGGAAAAGGTTCGTGCTAAGACTCCATTCTGCTGCGAGTTTCGGGAAGGAATGCAGTGGGACTTTTGTTCTGCCAGAGATATGCGAAAAGGGACTCTTATTCAGCTGCTCCTTGGTTTTTTGCTTTTTCGCCACTTTAATTTGCACATTGAGTGGAGATTCAAAATCTTCGAAAAGGTTCTCCGTGACGGAGAAGTCTTCGAGAGATGAATGTCAAGTTGTTGCTCTAAGCAATGGAGGTCAAATGCGCTCCCAAGTAGCACTAAACAAGTCGACAGAATTACTTTGGGACCATAATTTAAAAATAACAATGTAGGAGGTTTTTTCTGAAGAAATTAAACAAAAGGAATCATCTTCTAAAGAAGCAAGAACGGACTTCAAAATAAGACTTATGCGAAGAAAAGAAGTCTTTCTCTATTCCGGGATATAAGAAATCAAACTAATTTCAAACTTGCTTAGCCTCAAAGTGCATGCCATGAAATATTTTTATCGACTAAAACCTTTTTTTCACTGTACATATTGAATTTCTTATATCGTATCCCAAGGTCACTTAAATTCCCTTTGATTAAAGAGTTTTTCTGAAGGATTGCTTTCATTTTCATGTGAATGAAGAAAAACTATTTTCGATGAGTTCTAATGAAATTTAGAGTGAGGGTTGATTCATTGGGTAGCGCACCAGGCTCGTTGGGTTGTTTTACCTCTTTTTGCACAATATACAGATCGCAAGGATCCCAAGGGCTCAGAGAAGGTTGGCGGTGAAGGGTATCCACTAGACGTTAAGCTCGTAATTTTTAGCTTCCTGTGCCAGCGTTGAGATTTATCTCGCAACCCCCCTCCCCCTGCCCTCTGTGGGAAAGTGAACATCGACGGTTTCCATCTGTCGACGTTGCGCTGTGTTTCCATCTGTCGACGTTGCGCTGTGTGCGCTGTGTGCGTGTGTGTTAAGACGTTGCGCTGTGTGCGGGAAAGCCACACCCTGAACACCGCTGGATGGCCTTGACATTAGGTCCTAACATCTGTCCAGTGGATCTCCTTCCTACAACCTCCTCTCAACCTTTGGGGTCCTTGTGACCTGGCCATTTACCCCATTTTGTACAAATAAGTGCCTCTCGGGGGTAAAACAACTGATGAAATTTCTGACTGCTGAGAAACAAGTCTGCTGCATTTCGCTTCTTCTTAATTTCCAAGTAATTGTTGAGAAGCATTCCTTTGCATTGTAAACTCCAGATATTGATGGGAAACATTTTAAGCAATCTGTACAACTCCTGTTTCTTCTGCAATTGAACGAGATCACCTGATAGCCGTGAAAAGGGATATTTTCCTATGTATTGGTAAAAGAGGTGTCTTTAAAAAAGCGTCTGCATTACTACTAGACAAAATATATCAGGAAGTAAAATTTTAAAAATCTCTTTCTTTAGACCTTCTCAGTACGTAGACCAATGCGGATTCCGAAGAAGAATTGACTTGCCATGTATCCGAAATGAAGGGAAAATTTTTCTCGGATGGCCATTTACCATGGAGACGCGACAGAATTCTGTCAGAGTAAATTTCAATGCAGCGAAGGAGGAAAGGAAAGATGGAAGGGAATGAAATGCTGGTACAAACATTCCTCCGAACCTTACTTGGAGAATCTAAATCATTTTCCTTTCCAATTGAGTACAGCGAGTCTTTCGTCACTCGAAGCATCAATAGGAATCTGTCTGAAATATTTCTTCGAAGAAAATAAGGGGATAAAATGAATGAACAGACGGACTGCATAGGAACCATAAATGCACAAGGGAACCATGAATATGGAATTTTTTTCTGTTTGTTTTTTATGGATGTTAAAAATTTCTTTCCGTCACTGAGTTTAGTGAATTTATCACACAAGGTAATGGTATCCTGTAAAAGTTTGTTCTTGTTCTCACCTTTAATCTCACTTAAGGTTAAGAAACCAACCTTCTATTGTTTATTAGATATTTGCCATAATTTTTTTCAGTATAATATTTTATACTACACATGTATTTTTTTGCTTCGTGATTTAAGCTTGCTACTTCAAGTTTGGTATTTTTACATTTTGTATTATTCATTTACTTTTACATATTTTTGCTCTAATGGGATGATTTCTATGATCTAATAAAAGCTGATTCTCACGACTGAAAATGTGGCATTTTCTAGTTTTGAGGAAAGCAATATTCATATTTTCAATAATTCTCCAAACATTTCCATAATTAATTTTAATATAAAGAGTGGTCGGCAAAATTTAAATGAATTATTAATAAGTCTCAGTAATTTAAATATGACTCATTAATATTTGTTTTGATGTGATCATCTTAACTGAAATATAGATTAAAAGTAAAGAGGTTGATCTCTATTTTATTGATGGGTACAGTCGCTCAAAAAAGTATCCGAACACTATGGTTGATTACAGAATTCAGAAAAAATATCTGGCAACGATTTGTTTAGAAATCAGTGATCTGGCAACCTTCGTGTCACGTGACACAAAGGTTGCCAGATCACTAATTTCTAAAAAAATCGTCACCAAATATTTTTTCTCAATTCTGTATTCAACCATAGTGTTCGGATACTTTTTTGAGCGACTGTACAAGATCTTTAGCCAATGCAGAATTGTTAACAAATCTGGTTGGGTTATGGCTTTTGTAAAAAATATATTTTATTTTATACAAGAATCTTTACATTTACATAGTGCTTACATGCTGGATTTAACCGAAAAATCTTTATTTTAGTCTATCATATTGATTTATAGGCCATATGAGTTTTCGAAAGAATTCTTTAATAATGAAGTAGAATTAATCTTATCTAGTATTAGGAATGCCAATGTATTCATAGTTGGAGATATTAGCATTGCCTTAATGAGTGATAAGAGGGAAATAAATGACTATTTAACAGTAATAAGTGATAAGAGGGAAATAAATGACTATTTAACATTAATGAGTGATAAGAGGGAAATAAATGACTATTTAACATTAATGAGTGATAAGAGGGAAATAAATGACTATTTAACATTAATGAGTGATAAGAGGGAAATAAATGACTATTTAACATTAATGAGTGATAAGAGGGAAATAAATGACTATTTAACATTAATGAGTGATAAGAGGGAAATAAATGACTATTTAACATTAATGAGTGAACTGAGATTCTTTCAGGCAATTAATTTCTCTACTAGAGTTGTCAATGATTGTGCTAATTGTTTGAATCATAATTTTTGTGAAAATGAAAGACTTAAAAAATATTGAAACATATTATTTAAAATTTCATCACTGACCATTTCCCTGTAGTTTTAAATTTTTAATCAGACAATTGTCTCAAATCAGGAGAACGTTTCTGAAAATTCAAATCTGATAAAAAAAAATGAAAATTCTGTAGTGCTTTTGATTTAACTCAAATTAACATATACGTAGGTGATAATAATGAGTATTTTAAGAAATAGTATGAATTAATTTTTAAGAAAGAGAAGTTTCAGGTAAAGGTTATTTTTAATGAAACGAAAGGTCAACCCTGTGTATCAAATGATTTAATTGCTTCAATATATCATAAGGAAAACCTTTATGAAAAATATTTGAAATACAAAGATATAGTTTATATTGAAGAGGAGTATGAGACATTTAATAAACAACTGAAACTAAAACTTAAATCAGCTAAAGAGAGATATCAGATGAATAATTTTGAATAAAGGGGTACTAATAACAAAAAACAGTGGACATCTGTGAATAGTATTTTGTAAGAACAAAATAACATAACATTCTGCATAAATCAGATGATGATTGCTCACTAGCTAAGAGAATGAATCAGAATTTTACCTAGAAGTCTAATATAATACATGTACACTGCTGGCGATTAAAAGTGCAACATCAGGAAGAACTCATCAGATTGTCCCGAAATATGCAAGATGAGTAACACATGGGAGAACGTGTAAATGATTCAAAGCGCAGCAAATACGCACATCATGTGTGACAGTAACGCCCCCTGGAAGTGGTATAAGAAGTGTACAAAGAGCTGGTGTAAAGCATTGGAATTGTGTTTGCTCGCAGTTCTTGCGCACTAAAGGATTAAGTATGCTCCGTCGAAGAACATGGCATCCATACGACCAGGTTTACGACTTTGATCGAGGGAGAATTGTGGAATTATTAGAAGTCGGATTATCTACCGAGACATCGGTGCTCGTGTTGGACAGAATGCTGCCACAGCGATGAGAATGTGGCGTCAGTGGGTAGAGGAGGAACGAACTCACTGGCGTGAGAGACCTCAACGGCCCTGTCACACAAACGAATGAGAGGACAGACATCTCGTGTGCATGGTTTTGAATGATCGTATAGCCACATCAAACATCTTAGCTCAACAGTTAGGGTGTGTTGTACATCAACCAGTGTCTACACGTATGGTTCGACGTCGTCTGCCGCATCGGGGCATCTTTGCTAGGCGGCCATTGCTTCGACTACCATTGACTCTACAACACAGGCGTATGCGACAGCAATGGTATCTAGAACGTTGCGCATGGATGTGCGAATGGCATCGCATCATCTTTTCAGACGAATCCCACTTCAGTATGTAGGCACCATGATGGACGAATCTCTATCTGGTGTACAGCGGTGACAGGCTCAATGAGACATGCATGATGCAACGCCATACAGGTCTGGCCCCTGGTGTTATGGTATGGAGTACCATTGGACTACACTCATTCACGTGCCTCATACGCATTACCGGTACTTTGAACAGCTAGCATTACATCTCTGAGGTGTTGGAGCCTGTGGTCGTACCTTATTCAGTGGCTCTCTGGTGCCATTTACCAACAGGACAATGCCTGACCACATGTGGCATGCATCGTCCAACAATTCCTGGATAACCACCATGTGACACTTCTGCCTTGGCCTCCGCGTTCACTGGATCTGTCCCCAATTGAACATGTCTGGTCCATGATCTCACGATGACTAGCACAACAGACACCAGAAGCTGCTACAACACATGAACTTTGGCTACATATCGAAAGTGCATGGACTGACATTCCCCAAACACACATCCGACGTCTCATGCTCTCAATGCCGGACCGTGTAGCAGCGGTTATTGCCGTTCATGGTGGCTACACAAGATATTGATTTCTTTATATTCCACAAGTCTAACAGAGTTGTATTTGTAATCACTTGATCCTTGTAACATAAGCTATGTATTCACTAAATATGGCTTTGATATCTCTTGTCTTTCCTGGTGTTGCACTTTTAGTGGCCAGCAGTGTACATGCTAAAGAAATGTATGTGATCTATCTTATCAATTTAATACGCTTTCTTTTCCATCCTCCTCTTTCATGAATCATATTGATATACGGGAGGTAAATACAGTGGACCCCCGATATAACGCGCATGTCGGGCGGGAAACAACACCCGCGTTATACCGAGCGGCGCGGTTGCGACACAATAAATTTCACACTGTAAGCTTTTCTTTTACTCATCATGCATACAATAATTAAACACTATTCAAAATACATGCAGGAACTCAATACATACACAATTACTCAATATTCAGTAACAATAAAATGCGATACTCACTAACGCTGCACGGACCTGTAACATATAAACATGTTTGAACTTATCCCAGATATCGCCCGCGCTATAACCGAGTGCGCGGTGTAGCGAGCAGCGTTATAACGAAGGTCCACTGTAATGTGATCTCAACGTTAGAGAATCAATCCCATGGTAAATGAACTGCCTCTATGTTAAAGTTAAATATCATAATAATCACATGACTAATATCATAAACGATTCGTTTGAATAAGGTATATTTATTGAGGATTTGAAAAAGGTTATTATTATCGCAATTTATAAGACTGATGATTCAAACTTGATTTCGAATTATAGACCAATTTAACTTATTTGTATTTTCTCCAAAAAGTTTGAAAAAGTAATTTAAAAAAATACTTAATAAAAATATTGTCAAATAATCAGTTTGCATTTAGGAAGGGAAAGAGTACTGAACGATGTAAGTTTAAGTTTAATTAAAGCGTTTTAGAACTATAGACCAACATCGAAAGACTCTTGTGATATTTTTTGGATCTACAGAAGGCTTTGGATTCTGTAGACCATAAAATTCTTCTTTCGAATCTGTTTTGGCATTAGAGGTACTACACACAAGTTGTTTAATTCTTACTTATTATTACTACTTATGTAACCTTCTACTATAACATATAAACTGATATGCTCCTGTCAGACCTCTGTGGCAAGCAGCTGCTTGAGGGGATATTTATTTTATAATAGATTACAGGCTCTGCGAATAAATAATAATCTTAGTAATTTCTTATTAATTGAAAAGAGGCTTACCCCAGAGCTCAGTTTTGGGTCCACTTTTATTTACAACTAGCAGACTTGCCCGGCGTTGCTCTGGTCTGAAACTATCTAAAGTGTAGAGGAAATGGCCCTCACCACGTCGCAAGCCTTTTTTTTTGTTGCATAAAATTCATTACGATTGTTTATTACTCTGGATCTCTTACTCCCCTGCAACACTTTGGTAAACTTTTCTGTTGGAGATTTCTTTGGGGGAGGTCTGAAACTCTCTAAGGTATATAGTAGGTTTCACTCCCTACCCCAGAAGCTTTCATTTGGCCTAAAACACATTACGATTGTTTCACCCTCTCGCTATCCTCCTCCCCCCTCAATAAAAATTTTATCTTCCTCTTTTTGGTTGAGTTCTGAAACTTTCTAACTCTGTGAAATATATAGTATATGACTTTCTCACACCGGAAGCTTTCATTTGGTGCAAAACTCATTACGATCGTTCAACTCGCTCCCCCTGCCACCCCTTCTTTCGATGAAAATTTTATCATCCTCCTTTAGTGGAGGTCAGAAACTCTCTAAAGTATATAGCAGATGGCATTCCCCACGCCAGAAGCTTTCATTTCGCACAGAACTTATTACGATGGTTAAATCCCACATCTCCCCACCACAATAAAACTTCCTCCACTTTTACGGTAGGTCTGAAACTTTCTACAGCATAGAGTAAATGGCGCTACTCACTACGGAACTTTTCGTGTGGCATAAAACTTCCTAAGATCGTTCATCCCCCCTCCAACAACGTCGATAAAAATTTCATCATCCTCTTTTAGGGGAGGTCTGAAATTATCTAAGGTATACAGCAGAGTGCACTCCCACGCCGTAAGCTTTCATTTGTCATAAAATTCACTGCGATCCTCCCTCCCTGAAAAGAGAAAATCTATTTTTAAATTATTTTAAGTCAAATATTCAAAATACGATGATAATAATTATGACTTATGAAATACAATCATCTATTTGTTCCTCTGGAAAATGCGCTAAGTAAAAACAAGAGCATAATAATTTAAGAAAGAGGTGAGAATTAAGGACACATTGGAGTGGAATCGAAATTCAATACTTTGGATTAATCCAGTCAGTGTCTAAATCTGTAGATTTGTGGCATGCAATTAGAGGAGTACTGAAACTCGAAAGACGATGTTCATGTTCTCTTTACGAAGCAGATAAGTTTGCTCTGCATAATGTTAGCCGGGTGACATTGAGGTACTTAGCTAGTAGCCATTTGAGAATACGGCAATCCCACAGCCAATTAGTGTTCAGTTTGAAACCGGAAAAGGTCCGGAGAGCTGGATTTAGTGAAGGAAGATGAAGGCTTACGAATCAGGAATGTTTGGAAATCTCAGGACAACAGGAGGATTTACATTTATAAGGTCTTAACAAGCCATAATCGAAATGTTACTATGGAGCTGGAAAAATCGCGAAAGAGTTGGCTGTTCAAATTTGTTTGGATCGGAGAAGGAATAAAATATGGAGATAAAGGCACAAGAGAAACTTACAGTCTTTGAATATCTCCCATGTGAAACGAACTTCATTTATCGAAATGAATTCATTTGGTGGGATCTTAGAAGACAGATTCTATGAGTGAAAATAAGTTGCTTAAAATAAGTGCCGCGCCTTTGTTGTGAACAGGATATTAATGTTTATTTCTTATTTTCTTAAAGCTGTATTTATAAATCTGTGGATAGTTAATGATCCAAATCAATGCAAGATCTCTTTGGTGTGTGTGCGATTTGATATATCGTTACTGTTACGAGGCCCTTTAGTGATCGTCTTACCAACAGTCTTGTCTAATAACTTGTCTATAGTGTAATGGTCATTGGGTGGGTGGAACACACAGTTTCTTTCTTCTTATCAAATCACGTGTAATTACTTAGGATGTTGGACTGAACTGCGCCCAATGTCGTGTTACGACTCCGATGACATAAATATCGCTTTTTAGCAGAGGAGATCGCTTAGCCCCATAAATAAATTTACCGTTACTTAGGTGAACTCACAGGTTCGCAGGTGTTTACACCCGTACCGACGTATGCCTCAGACTTGCTGCGTCAAGTGATGTATAGAAGTATGTCCAACAATTCAAGCACGAGAGTTGTACAGGGACGATACAATTTATTCACATTTATATACAATCACGTGCTGGGGATGCGCTCGATTCCATAGGACTTTCCTGCTTTGCTGCTGCAAGCAATTATGCAATGAGGTGGAGATCTGCGCTTTTCAGATTCTCACTTTACCGACCTCAAACTCGGCGAAAGGATATTCAATCCTTGCCTAAAACCTGGTTCACCCAGAACTGTATCTCAGTTCACATAGAACTGAACCCTGGTTCACGCAGAACCGAATCCTCTCCTTAAGGGTTTGATTAAGAGCGGCTTGACACGTGTTCAAACGTCCTTCCTATTTGACAGTGACGCCCAGACTTGTATATTATCGCTGTCCTAATCTCCAGCGCTCGCACTCCCGCCCGAAGCTAGTTGTAAATAGTCGTAAAAGTACTTTTCGACTCGTCAGCATGTTCAGGTAGCCAGCTCAGATCCAAAAACAACAGCTCGTGAGTCACATCCCCACAATAGCGCGTCCAAAAACACAGTTAATACATATTATACATAAAACACACTTAATACATATTATACGTAAAACACACTTAATACATATTCTAGGTAAAGACACTTAATACATATTATAGGTAAAGCACACTTAATGCATATTATATGTAAAGCACACTTAATACATATTATACGTAAAGCACACTTAATACATATTATACGTAAAGCACACTTAATACACATCATACGTAAAGCACACTTAATACGCATCATACGTAAAGCACACTTAATACGCATCATACGTAAAGCACACTTAATACGCATCATACGTAAAGCACACTTAATACGCATCATACGTAAAGCACACTTAATACGCATCATACGTAAAGCACACTTAATACGCATCATACGTAAAGCACACTTAATACGCATCATACGTAAAGCACACTTAATACGCATCATACGTAAAGCACACTTAATACGCATCATACGTAAAGCACACTTAATACGCATCATACGTAAAGCACACTTAATACGCATCATACGTAAAGCACACTTAATACGCATCATACGTAAAGCACACGTAATACGCATCATACGTAAAGCACACTTAATACGCATCATACGTAAAGCACACTTAATACGCATCATACGTAAAGCACACTTAATACGCATCATACGTAAAGCACACTTAATACGCATCATACGTAAAGCACACTTAATACGCATCATACGTAAAGCACACTTAATACGCATCATACGTAAAGCACACTTAATACGCATCATACGTAAAGCACACTTAATACGCATCATACGTAAAGCACACTTAATACGCATCATACGTAAAGCACACTTAATACGCATCATACGTAAAGCACACGTAATACGCATCATACGTAAAGCACACTTAATACGCATCATACGTAAAGCACACTTAATACGCATCATACGTAAAGCACACTTAATACGCATCATACGTAAAGCACACTTAATACGCATCATACGTAAAGCACACTTAATACGCATCATACGTAAAGCACACTTAATACGCATCATACGTAAAGCACACTTAATACACATCATATGTAATACACACTTAATACGCATCATACGTAATACACACTTAATACGCATCATGCGTAATACACACTTAATACGCATTATACGTAATACACACTTAACCATATATTTGCAACAAAAATACAAAAATAAGTAAAAAAAATACATTAATTGGAGATTAATTATTAGAGAGACATTAGAGAGACATGTCAAATAGTGACTTACCAGCTGATTGGCTGGGAATTAATTCGGCTTCAGTACATATAATGGCTGAACAAAACAATGTAACATGTGATTTGTTGCCCTGGGTAATAGGGTGCTAACTCTCTTGGTAAGGATATTTTAACAGGTGTCAGGTAATGATTGTCACTTCGAGTTTAGGTGCAAAATATACAACCGTTTATTTACATTGCTCAGTGTGCAGGTCGTAATAAATTTATATACAGGAATATTCTGCCCGCACTTGGGTTCAGAGATTGACTAATCTGTGATGCTATCTGAACTCAAAGACAACAAGCAATACTAGCCTTAGCGCTGAAACAATTAAGCAAAGGAAAATTGACTGAATCTCTTTTTTTTCTGAAGCTTGAACGGCAGATTATGACTTGCGGAACTTCTCTCTTACAAAATCCTTTGCTTGAGAACAAAACCTTGCAAAAGACCGCAGGAATGGTCACGTGATGTTTAAGGAGTCCGTATTAGTTTACCAGGCCAATCATATTGCTCCAGGCTTGCCGGCAACTCTGTCGAATTCATAGAACATTGCTTTAGAGGCACAGGACTTGATTAAGGGCACATTTCATTGCTTCTACCACCCACCAAATAAATGCAAAGGAAGTGGTCCGAAGTAACGATTCTTTCAGTCTCGCCTGACCTGATCCCCACAAAAAATACTATAAAACTATGCAAACGTATATGCTATTTGAACAATTAATTTTCTAACTTTTGTCGAGTATTTGATGAGATCGCTCAACAGTGAAAGCGGACGAAATAATCAAAAGATAAAGTAAATGATGCGGTTGTCGTACATTGTTCATTTGATTATCATTGTCAATTGTTTTCTAATTGTCGAGTTTGTTTCGTTTTTCAATTTGGCAAATGATTTTATTGTGAAAAATCTATGAGATCAACTCAAAATGATGGAACCAAAATTTTCAAAGGTATTAATTATGGAACAAACGAACACACTCGCAGCATGGATTGAAAAAAAAAGGAATGCCTTTTTAGTTCGTTGAAAAGGAACCTGTTTCGGAGCCACGGATATGGTACGGATTTTTCTTTCTTGTATTGCTGTCTGATGAGGTGTTGTCACCTTTCTCAGAGATCTTTTCTCTGGCATTATTGCACTGACAGGGTTCAATCAGATCTCTGTGGCAAGCAACTGCTGGATCGATATTTTAGTTGTTTTTCCAACAGCGTAAAAAAATTGCGAATTAAACTGAACAAGCAAGCAAAACGTTTTTAAAACAAAAAAAATTGCGAATTAAACTGAACAAGCAAGCAAAACGTTTTTAAAACAAAAAAAATTGACGTTCTGCCCAACACTCAACTATTTCGTCATTAGTTTATTGTTAAAAAAGTTAGCATTTTTGGCGTTCCCGATGTAGCTCTTTGGTTGTTCCAACTACTTCTCAGAAAAACAAGTCAGAAATTGCATTTAATTTGTTCATCTCAGCTCTCGTAGCGATTCAGGTTCGTATCAGTGGATGCTGTTATCAGATGGCACCGAGGAAAGGAAGCTGAGTCCAGCGATTCATTGGAATCACACGTCCACGTGTTAAGAAGTTTTCGCAGAGGGATATTAAGTTTGAGGTGTGACCTGTTGCATAAACGACAGAAGTTCTGTGTGATGTTTAGTACCGTTTTTGTCTATCTGGGAAACCCTTCGTCATATAACTCACAATTCAACCCAAGAGCGAAAGAAAATCCTAAGTGGCTGGAAGTTATGCGTGAGTCGGATAAGTATTAAAAGGTGAATTGGGGGATTAGAGGAAGAGCGAGAGGATGAGGATCAAAACTCTCCCATTTATGTACCTCTGTTAACGAAACAGAAATAATTGTAGTAAATATGGTTTGGCTTACAGCTTCTCTTCCCATCAGAATAATAGATTTAATGCATTATGGGACGAAACGCTAATCACATAGAAACCAAATATATTCACCATCACAAAAAGAATAACTGGACGCATATTAAAAATTATTACTCTTCGGAAAATAGCTTCAAAACACAGGACACAGGCTTTTTACCATGAAAACAATTCGACAAGTTGGTGGTGAATTCCTCTGTGTCTACTTTCTCTCCTGCTGTGCCATCTGCCGACAACATCCATTAGCGAGATAATGAACTACTAAACATAAAAGCCAATTTCAGAATGGTTTCCCTCCAAACTGAAACTATTCTAAATTGGCACAGTGGTTAGGGAGCTAGCTGTTTGTTCTAGCAGGGATTTTGTTTCGCTAGTTAGCTCTCAGACAGTGATCATCAGTGACTTTAGTCTTAAGCATGTCCTTGTATGAAAAGGCCTCTATAAGCTTGGAGAAGCTCTAAGATTTTTCTGCTTCTAGTGTGAAACAAATACAAAGACGGGGGGGGGATAAGCAAAGAGCTGCATCAAGAATACTAAAAATTCAAACTTCTCTAGGAATGTACTAATAATGAAAGATTCAAGGGTAAGGAGGAACTCTAAGATAAGTTTTGTCAAGGAGTTTGATAGTAACTTTTCCGATCTCTAGGAAAACTGAATTGAAAAAAAATAATCGACACGTAAACACAAATATTGAAAGTTCGGTTGGAATCGGAAAGTTTTGTATGTATGTATTGAAGTAGAATTTAAAAAAAAGAATGCTTATTGCAGTATTTTTACGGACCATAATGCCCAACTTTCGCGCATTGCTCTTTTCAGAATGTGATCGGAACCATACTCCATTTCCCGTTTATTCCTCTTTGAAACGTTAAAGCAAAACTAACAATAAAAATTAATGAATCTTTAAGAGTGGAATTTGTTCTCTCGAACGTCGGAATGCGAAAAACTTTATCTCTGATTATAGACGAGATTCTTGAACGTAATGTCGACGGAAGCTTCCATTTGATGACGTTTGCCTGTGTTTAAGAGAAAGCAGGAGACAATCCGCCATTGAGCGTTGACCTCTTTTCCTCTCAACACTTTACTTGAAGTTGCCTTGCATCTCGCTGCTACCGTTGCGTTACGTTGACGCAGCGCGAATTGTTTTCGCTTTCCCCTGCTTGTTCCAGCGCGAATTGTTTTCGCTTTCCCCTGCTTGTTCCAGCGCAGTGTAGAGAGAAGCTTTCGACTCCCAGGACCTAAATCAGATAACTTTTCGTGTTGGTGAACACTACTTCTTCTTGTCCGAGGCTCTCGAGGGGGATTAGCGGCTTCGGGCAGAGGTCATCAGCGAATCTCCGGAGCACTCGCTCTCGGTGGTTGAAGGCTTTTGCTCAAGCGCTTCTATTAGGGTAGCTCAGTGCCAGAGGAGAAATCTAACGTGGGAGGAAATTCTTTTCGGGAATAGCAAAAGCTGCTCTCGAAGAATTTCTTTAACTCTTACAACTCATTCGGAAATTCACAAATGTTGGATTTATAATGTTTTTGTAGGCGATGTACTCGGCGTTGCCCTTGTCTTTGAATAAATAAAACGCTCTGAAATATGTAGCACACGACACTTCTCATGCACCAAAACTTGCATTTTTATCTTCCCTCTCTTCCCCACCCCACAGCTCTGTCGCTTTTACATAAATATTGTTATAGAGTTTAACATTTTCATTTTTGCACTTCAAGAATCCATTAAATTTCATTGAGAAAGCTGATAATATTTAAAACTTTTCATAAGAAAATTAATTGAATTTTTTTTGAAAACTGAAAATTGAATCAATTGAAATTGAAATTTTAATTAATTTAAAGAGCAACAAAAAATTCTATGATACAAATTTCAACATTTTACTATTGTTGTCTATAAATATAAATAAAAAATAAATACCCCCTCAAGCAGCTGCTTGCCACAGAGGTCTGACAGGAGCTTGACAGTTTATATGCCACAGTAGAAGATCTGAGAGGATGGCAGGACCTCAGCAGAAAAACGACAGTTACATCCATGCCTTACCCGGGGCTCGAACCCAGGTCCCTATAGCAGAATAAATAACTTTTCAAGCAGCTGCTTGACAATGAGATCAGACAGGAGCCTTTCAGTTTAATACGCCATAGACGTATATAGGAAGTAGTCGAGACGTCAGCAGAACGAAAATAAACACCCATCTCTTAGCCAGGGATCTTTCACTTTACGTTAACCACTCGTCCATTAGAAGTTACATTATTGTTGCGAATTTTCAGTAATGCTTATTTGGCAATACGGTGTAGTGGGTTAGAATTAACCAAGTTAAATAATAAATGAGCTTATTTAATAGCTACAACCATTATCTTGTAAGAAATAAGTAAAAATTGAATAATTCACTTAAACAAATGGATCAACAGTACTAACGACCAGGCCCGGACTTAGCAAATGCGGGGCCCATACTTTTAAAAACAAACAACAATTAAATAAAAACTACCCTGGTAAAAAATTTACACTTCACACAATATTACTAACTCTGAAATCGGTAGTTCTCGCAAAATAGGAGAACAGTTTCCTCTTTAGAATGAAAATTTCCTTCCTTCCTGCCGAGGTTAGAACACTACCACGAGGCCCGATTGAACCCAATCGATCTAATCTGATCTGAAGGCCGGCCCTGCTCATGACTTACTCATAATTGAGCATATTTAAATAACAAATGCAAACACAATAATACTTTATGACTTTCCGTTACATAGCATTCTAATCAACAAACAAATAATGTCGAAACATTTTAATCGAGGCGTAGCACTTCATGAAATAATGAATAACAGGATTTTTACAAGTTAATTATTAAAAATAACTAGTTTACTTTATATAAGCGTACAAAGTGCCTTTCATTTAGTATAACACAACTTTGAGAGTTATCTACAACGTCAGTGTCTTCTAATCTACTGCTATACAATTTGAATCAATGGTTTTCAGTTGACAGTCTTTACACTTTATTAAAGGCGTATGTTTACGGGAAAATATCCTCCTCGAAACATACAAGAGAACAAATTCGAACTCCGTATTAAAAATGATCCTTTATGAAATTCGCTTCTATAAGGCAACACATATATTTTATTCATGCACCATCAAATAACTCTCTTCAGAACTCCAACTCGGTAATTTTCATCCATGCAGATATCACGTATTCTTTACAGCAGATACATTACATACTGTTACGACAGATGGACGTGTTGCAGTGAGTGTATGATAAACGTGACACGAACGCTCGTGTATGCTTCTGCGAGAGATTTATTTTAACCATCGAATTGGAATACAGAACCGATCTAAAAAAAATAGAAGAGATAGAGTTGTTGGTGGAATTGTGGAGATCTGAAAGGTGGCATAAATAGCCTTAGTCTGTGCACGATAGTCTAAAGAATAAATGTTTTTATTTGGTGTGTGCGCGGGAGATCGATTAGTTTATTGGTGTGGATCGTGTAGTTAAGCTGGTAAAGATGAAGAAGAATTCGTTGTCTTGTACGTGGTGATCAACGTCTGAAAAGAATTTTTATTTTACACATTAGCCGCAGTTTTGGAGTACTTGAGGATTAAAACCTAAGAAGGAAGTCATTTAGCGTATAGTTATATTTAGTTTGTTTAGGAATTGGTAAGGATATTCTCGTCAGATTGAATATTTATTTACCAACACGATTTTATTGTTCATTGAATGATTTTAGCCTTGTTTCGTGATTTGGATGTGAAATATAATTGAGATAATGATTCTTCTGAAAGTTTATCTTTGTATTATTATAGAGTTTCGTGCCGGTTGACTTGGTTTGTTTATAAATAATTTCATCCATGCTTTAGTAATAAATTGCATTGTAATTTTCATTGACATATTTTTGCTTCAACTCACGCTCAGTGATCATCCATTTTAAAATGCAAAAATACGTTTTTCATGAGCTATTGTTATGTGTTATCACGTGGTTTCATTATGATAAATCTCAAATACTTTGTTTGACAAATGTACTTTCAGTAATAATTGTATTCATGGCTGTCTTAGAATTTATAACATGAATAGAATTCATGGCTGTCTTAGAATTTAGATTAGTTCAGTTAGCAACTTAAGAAAAATATATTTACTTACTTGTGAGTACATATCCTAATATTTTGACCCCTTACTTTGGGTCGTCATCCGAGGAGGTTGCAGGTTTGTTGGAGTGACTTCCTCTTTTTCCATTTATTTACCTAGAAATATCATTTCACTCCCTTTCCTTTATACAATGGGGAATGGGGGCTCAGTCGGTAGCGTGCAGGCTCGTAATCTGCAGTTCCCAAGTTCTAGTCCATTCTGGGCCAGCGTTGAGATTTATCTCCGTAAAAACCCCACCTTACTCTCGGTCAGTACGGGAAACCAATGGGTTTCGAAGGACCGCAGTTCCGTCGGATGGGACGTTAAGCCGTGACCCTGTGTGCAGGAGAGCCATACCCTGTGCACGTTAAAGAACACGCTGGATGTCCTTGACGGGAGGTTACCATCTGTCTCTAAACAGCTGTTCCAGTGGGTGCCCTCCCCACAACTTCCTCTGAACCTCGGAGTCCTTGTGACCTGACCATTTAGCCCATTGTATGCAAAAAGAAATATACAGTAGTATAAAAAGTATGCAAAAAGTAAGTCCTTGAGCAAATCACTCTAATTTGCAAGCTTATTCATCCTCAGTTCAAATATCGAAACGACTCTTTATTCTACTTTGCTTTTGGCGAGTCTCAGTTGGCCAAAGGAAGACAGATGAAATCTCAGAGACAGTTTCTAATTCAATTGTTATTAACGCATTGGATTCTTTAAATTAAACTGAAAACAATTTCATTTAATTTTAAAAAAATCCAGTTTCTTTTAATAAGATGCATTTCGTCATGTAATGAGTGATTTATTTTTAGTCGTTTTATTATTTGCCCGTGTAGCTGATATGCCAATCCCCATTTTGTGCAATCTCTGACTGGACTAAAAGATTTCGAAAAATCTTCAAATTTCCATACGGAAGTGTTGCGACTAAAATAATCCGCGAAATCAAAAGAAGTAATATTTGCACCCAGAGCCGAAAAAAAAGGGGAATACGTTATTTGTTTTCGTAAACAGTTTCCCCTTTTCTCTCTTTCTTTCTCTGCTAAGGTCAAAATAAATTTAACTATCAAAACGCAGACAGTTCAAAATGAAATTTTATTTTATGATTAATGTTTTTATTCTTTCCTGCATGGGATAATTTTTGAAGAAAAATAGTCCAACCTCCACGAGATCTGAACCTGATTTGCATCTTATTCGAAACTCGAAAGTCTCTTCCATCGATAAAGTAGTGTAAAGGAGACCATAGAAGAAAAATAATTTGAAATGCGTGTTCTTTATGATATTGATGCGCATGCTCAGTTGCGCCCATAAACATCATCATCATCATCAAGCAGCCATGGGCTACGGAGGTCCAAACAGACCGTACAATTTAGTTCTCGAAGCAAGTCTATCCTGAGCTACATCTACTGCATCTAGCCACTGCACATCAATTCTAACAAGGTCCTGTTTGACATTGTCTGCCCACCGCATCCTAGGTCTCCCCTTCTTTCTGAGGCCTTTAGGCACACTGTTCATAACCCTATTCGCCAATCTATAATTATTCATACGGGCAACATGGCCAAACCAACGGAGTCTCTCTCTGCACAATATGCTGCTTAAAGGAGGTTGCAAACATTGTCTGCCCACCGCATCCTTTCTTCATTCTCCCCTTCTTTCTGAGGCCTTTAGGCACACTGTTCATAACCCTATTCGCCAATCTATAATTATTCATACGGGCAACATGGCCAAACCAACGGAGTCTCTCTCTGCACAATATGCTGCTTAAAGGAGGTTGCAAACTCCTTTGCCTAACCTCATCATTAGTTACAAAGTTGAACCACCTAATACCCAAGATACTGCGTAAGCATCTGGAATCAAAAACATCTAGTTTCCTGTTATCTTGTTTACAAAGTGTCCACGTTTCACTACCATAACTAACCCTAGAAAGAACCAAACTATTATACAGTCTAATTTTAGTCTTTAGGTGAATTCGCCTATTTCTCCACACTCTCCATAGATTCTTAAAAGTCCCGGCAGCAATCTCTATTTGTCTGTTAATCTCATGCCACACATCACCAGTATCTGTTACATAGCTCCCAAGGTAATTAAACTGTGACACCTGCTCAAGACTGCAACCATTCAGATTAACTGAATCACAACCTGCCTGACCAATTTTCATCACTTTAGTTTTCTCTCTGTTTATAACCAAACCTACTCTACTACCAGTCTCATCAACAGCTCGAATGAAAGAGTTCATCTCATCAACATCATTTGCCAAAAGGGCTAAATCATCAGCATAATCTAAATCAGAAATTTTCGTATCTCCAGCCCATTTAAGGCCAAAATCTTTCTCTTGAAGTGAATTTCGCATAACATAATCAACAACCAAACTAAAGAGAAAAGGAGACAAGATGCACCCTTGTCGAACACCAGACGTAATGCTAAACCAATTTCTACAAGACTTACCAACTCTCACACATGACTCAGTGTTATTATAGAGAGCTTTCATTATGTTAACTAACTTGTCTGGTATACCATATGATCTCACAATCAACCACAAATTATGACGATCAACAGAGTCGAAAGCCTTTTTGAAATCAACAAAGCTAGCAACCAAAGGTTTCTGAAACTCTAAACATTTCTCAAGAATCTGCCTAAGTGAAAATATCTGATCTACACATCCCCTACCACTTCTGAATCCACATTGTTCATCACGCAATTGCCTGTCAACCAGATTCTTAATTCTATTAAGCACAATCATGGAAAGAACTTTACCTGGAACAGAGAGTAGGCTGATACCCCCTATAGTTATCACAAGAACTGAGATCACCTTTTTTGAAAATAGGGATAACAATTGCTCTGGTAAAATCCTTAGGAACCATGCCTTTATCATAAAAGATATTCAGAATTTCAGTCATCCAAGTGGTAACCGAAACATTCCCTGCTCTAAGCATTTTGGTAGTAATTTCATCAACCCCTGTGGATTTATGTACTTTAAATTTAGTAACAGCCAAAATAACTTTAGATTATGTTACAGGGCCAACATTAAAGCCACCAATTCATCTATCATCATTACAAACAATGGGAGTAGAACTAACCACATTCAGAACATCACTGAAATGCTCAGCCCACCTAGCCATGACAGAATCCTCACCTTCTATAACCTTACCTTGTTTATCCTTCAATCCTTGTATGCCTGTCCGTTTTCTACCACACAAAACATTAACTATCTGGTACAGCTCTCTTCTGTTGTGCTGCGTAACTGCTTTCTCAGCTTTGTCAGCCAAACCATCAAGCCAAAGATTCTTATCAACAGCTAACTGATCTTTTACACGTTTATTAAGTTCTCTGTAATGCTTTCTATTAGGACTAGTAGGGTACTGATTAAGGACATTCCTGCAGTTCCTTCTTTCTGAAATAAGCTCAAGTGCCTTATCACTTAAATAATTCTGCCTTCTCTGCTCCTTTTTTCCTAAAAGAGTACTGTTAGTTTCCAAAAAAGCCTGTTTAAAATGATCCCATTCTTCCTCAACTTCAGTAGTAAGCATACCATGACTGTCATAATGACTAAGTAACCTATCATGGTAAGCTTTGGCTGTAACAGGATCTTTCAGAGCTTCAGTATTAAAAGTAAATTTTTTAACTCTAGCACAACACTTTTTAAGTTTAAGTTGCAAGACGCTTTTAACAAGGTAATGGTCAGATCCAATTTCAGCTAAATACCCTGGTATTCCTAACAGAACTAGCCCATTTGCTGTTAATTAATATATAATCAATCATATTCTTACGTAGAGGTTAATTCCCAGTGATATGGCTGAGGGATGCTTATTGCTTTTTAATCATTATACCAATGGCTGATACGAAACGAAATCCTGGAAATATCTATAGTTATCAAACAAAAAAAGCTCAGAACATTTTAGGTAAAAGTTGTTTGAAAAGCTTTCACTGAACATCGGTTAATAAACCCGTTAAGAAAAAGCAAAATCCTATGTCTCTGATTAATGAAACCTATCTTGGTTATAATGAGAAAAATAATTTAGGGTTCGAAGTGTTTAATGCATTGTAAATGCCATTTGTTAGCTACGCTTATTTCTTTATGATCTTCTGATTCACGTTGCTACGATAGCAACTGTTAAGATCAGCCATCTATAGCAAGAAAGCGCCTTATTATCTGAAGCCATCAGGAAGAAAGAAGCTCCAGAACAGCAACCAACAAATAAGACGTCTCTTTGTTCACTTGACCAAATAATGATGATGGGGAGTTGGCAGACGCCGTTGGTTTTATCCCCCCCCCCAGAACGGAATCTGATTGCCCGTTTTGCCATCACATAACAATTCTCCCTTTAAGATTCACCACCACGCTCGAGCAGTAACGAGTGAAATGAGGCTTTGAATCCAGTGTCAACTGATGAAGTATTTCCCTGCCTCATCCTGTAGAATATTCCAAAGCACTTCCTTTACGGTATCATGTGCGGGTCACGCACGAATCGTCATGTGGGTCAAGGACTACTACGGACTCTGCGAATTAACGTCCTGATCCTGAAGTTTCTTGAGGAGCAGTTGGATGAGTTCCAACAACTTTAAGTGTAGAAAAAGCTCGAATTTGGCAATTACTGACATAGAAAGAAAAGTTTCCTTAAGATTCCTTTTCTAAGAGTTTAATGCCAACGAGTTGTGGAACTATTGTTACTTACGTGATGAGAAAGAGTCATCCTTAATTCTAAGTCAGAAAGGTATTGCGATCTTTTGAATAGTTTAATATAGGTATTAATTTTAATGCAATTACTATTGATTCCGGTAGAATTCAATAGCTGAATAACTTTCAACATTATCTTTAATGTTTAATAGTCAATTCGATGTTTGCGGGTAAAGCTAACATGAAGTCGATAAGAAATTCATTTTTTAAAAGCAAAAATTATTTATTATTGTTAAGTTCTCTAAAATTATAAGAACAATCGACATTAGAAGTCATAGAGACAAGCTGGGTACTGAAGAAGAAGATGAAAGCTTTGCTAAATGCATACAAGATATGTTGTTTCGTTTAAATCTTAAGCATTGCATAATTCATGACTCAAAATAACTAAGAAAGTTTGGTTTCGAAACTTTGGCAGAGATTGTTTAATTTCTGGAAAAACTGATTTTCATTCCATTACGATACATAGATCAGTGTTCTTTGTATTCTGAATCCAACATCAAGAAGATAAACAAATCATATTCTGTTTAATACTGCTGATAAATCATCTGTATGGAAACTATTTCGAATCTTTATACACTGCTCACTAAAAGGTTAAGCATGGATCAATAAAATGCGCATATTTCCAAACATTGTTCAACAAATCGAATAATGTCAGGAAGAGACAAAAATAATGTTGTCAGAAGTCATGAAATTTTAGACCAAATGATTTGCATATATCCTACAAAATGAATAAACGAAAGCAAGTGGAAAAGGTGAAGGGTCTGAACACAAATAAGAAATAAAGTTTCCTCTAGCATATATATTATTATTTACAATATCGATTGATATCCTCAATAAAATAATCCAGGGAAAGCGAGGGCAGTAGAGATCAATCGGCAGTAGGCGCAATCTTGAGGGTTTGAAGGGTTGATCAGTGTTTTGGGAGAGGTTGATTAGTGTTTTGGGAGAGGTTGATTAGTGTTTTGGGACGGATTGATCAGTTGGGTTGGGTTGTTTTACCTCTGAGCGGCACTTTTTTGCACACAATGGGCTAAATGGCCAGGTCACATGGACCCCGAAGGCTCAGAGAAGGTTGGGGGAGGGGACCCACTGGAACAGCTGTTGGGAGACAGATGGTAGCCTCCCGTCAAGGCCATCCAGCGTGTTCTTTAACGTGCACAGGGTATGGCTCTCCCGCACACGGGACCACGGCTTAATGTCTCATCCGACGGACGGCGGCCTTTCCAAGCCCATCGGTGTCCCCTACTGACCGTGGGCAGGGCGGGGAATTTTTGCGGAGATAAATCTCAACGCTGACCCAGCTGGGACTCGAACCTGGGAACTACAGATTACGAGCCTGGCGCGCCACCGACTGAGCCACCCCCGCCCCGGATTGATCAGTACACGTCTGCTGTTTGATTGTAGAGAAAATCTAGACTCATCCGTCAGCAAAACATGACTACATTTTTCACGAGTCCAGGCTTAGTGATCGCGACATCATTTCAAGAAGGTGGGGAGGTCTGTTTCTATAGATTAAAGGGATGCATACTAAGTCGGCAGGCATTGGGAAACTTTCTGATCATAATTGAGACTTGACGTTTTATGCCTGCAATGAAAACTGAAGGTTGAAATGACACTATTGTTCAGTATCTTAAGAAGTTGTTGCCCAGATAGCTACATGGGTTGTTTGTTATTACAACCATAACCTTGGAAAAAAGGAATGGCGGATGCCAAAGAACATGGCAGCCTCCAATCTTCCAATGGCTCTCCATCATTTTCAGTCGTTTCTTTGAGGCATCATGAAGCAGTCGATTATTCCAAACTGACAATGTAGCGTTTCAATTTGAAATGATGAAACATCTACAAAAGTGCTCCATTTCTAAGGCATCTATTTTACATATCCCGTGACGTTATACGTGTTTACATGATGATTTTCCCAAAGTGGGCATTAATTTACTTAGTTAAGTAAATAACATTTTATTTGCCTCTAATGATTATTTTGTTGTTCCCACTTTCGTGATAACTTTTGACGAACAGTGTACTTGGATCTACGCTCTATTTTCCGTTGGGATCCACATGCTGATGAAAACCTTTCTTTGGAAGTTCTTGACCTGGAATATCTTACTAGCCCATAATGAGATAAAAAAAGATTTCATTGTGTTAGCAGTGGATGTTTTAATCTGATTCGTGGAATAACTTTTAACAAGCGAAAACTAACTAACAATCTGTGTTGTAAATCAGAAAAATTTGACCTCGAAATTTTAATTTTCGCAAATATTCAGCTAAGAATATTATGTTCTCATAGATAGTTACATAACGTTGAAATTAGAAATTGTAAAAGCCACCAAGAAGTGGGTGACCTAAAGGTAATTATTTTGATAGAAAGTAGCTGGAAAACTTGAATTTGAATAAACAAGAAAATTAAATACAAAATTATAGAGTTTCCCATTTAATCTAACATGTTCCTTTAAATTCATTCAGAAATCACATCTGTTTCACGTTGCATACAATTTTCACATAGTTTTATAAAGTGTAAAGTAAGAATAGATTATGCTACTTTTAATTAAGCTAATGTCGTCCACACGTCTGTTAATTGAAACAAGCCCACGTAATTTGTTGTGACTTTAAGGAGGCTTTGGATACAAAGAAGCGTGACACTTTAATTAAGAAATTTAGACAAGCCGATATTAGGAATTAGCCACTTCAGTGGTTTGAAAGTTAGAAAAAATAAGGCCCTTTATTAACAAAAACAACGCTAATTTCTTCTGATATATATATATATACGATGCTTCTCAACGCCTATTCCATATTTTTTTATTATAATTTAATATTAAATTTTTTGTAAGCATTTTTTATATTTAAGGTTTGTGTAAACAAATCAAACCTTTTTTCAAGGTTTTGAAAAGAAAATTGCTGCTAACCTTTTACCAGCCAATATTTTAGTTTTCATTAAATTGCAGTTCAAAATCTTTTTGCAATTTTTTGTATATTCTGTGAAGTATAGAATAGAGAATTAACATTTGCTTTGCATTTCTCATGTGAGAAACAAGATAAAGCTTCAAGGTTATCTCCATTCTGTTGTATGTTGAGGAATTGACTCTCAACTCGCAATTAATAAATCAGCTGCTTTTTTGCTAATCTTAATCTGTTTTCTCTCCGGGAGTTCGTCCTTGTCTGCTGTAACGTCTCCTTTTCCAGACAAGAACAAAAAAAAATCACATTGGGAATGTGGAAAGCCATACAAGAAGATAGAACGTGCAGCATAATGTTTGCTTATAAATCGCATTTGCCATCAGGAACCATGTAAATATTCCAGGGATGTGAAGAAAATGGGCCTGTAAATGGTAGCTAGGCATAAACTGGAAGGAGAGCTGTGTACCAATCCCTAGTGATGCTCCACAGAACCGGCCAGGTCTAGCACCTAGTGTCCGACCCCACCTTCTCGTGGTGCAGGCCGTTAGTACCTTTCAAAAGAGATATTCTCTTTTGGAAGGGGAGGGATGCCAGTTCAGTATGGCCTACTGATCTGGTATTCTATGGCCACTTTTTTCTTTTTTTTTCAACCCAGCTGAGAAGTGGTCAACTTCACAGGGTCCTGGTGTTGACCTACTAGACTGGACTTGTTTATGGATTTAAGCTTGATTATGGATCCTGGACTTGCTGCACTGGTGGGCCTCTGTTGAGGGAACATCTGCTGCTGTGTTTTCTGTTTGCTTCTGGGTTGCCAGTTCTAAGTGAACAGAGGCATGGGATACCTTTTATCAGCTGGTGGATAATCCTAATCAGAGGCCATCGCGGGTACCTGAACCTCACTTAGCGAGTTGGGCATCGTCAATCCTAAACTGGAGTAATGTGTCTCAGGCAGACCATTTGGCTCTTGAAAAAGTCCACTTGAAAAGGTGGTGCCTGAAGTTCCTACCAGCATCGGTGACTTCAGCCTTTAGCGGAGGAGGAACAGGTCTTTGCCCCTAGCCTGTTTCATATTGTTGCCTATCTCAATAAACCTAGTTTCTTTAAAAATCCTACTAATCATTTTCTCTCTGCAGGAACGTGTGGACATAGAGATTATTCTCTTGATGTTCTCACACAGGAATTCCAGCATTATAGCCTAGATATTATAGGCTTGCAAGAGACCAAATGGACAGGTAAAGATGAGACACTTAAAAATAACTTTAAATTTCTCTTTTCAGTCAGGGAGGATGGAAAGCATCACCAAGGCGTGAGTCTGCTACTCGACAGACATGCTGGTGATGCTCTTCTAGGATATGAGTGCATTAATGAAAGGTTTCTTACAGCAAAATTTCAGACAAGCATTAAAGACTTGAATGTTATCAGCTGTTATGCCTTCACTGAGGATGCCGATGAGGATTAGAAGGATAGGTTTTACGGACAACTTCAGGATATTTTGAATTTTGTCAAGAAAGGAGATATTACCCTTGTTCTAGGTGACATCAATGCCAAAGTTGGTACTGACTCTGACCTTTGGGGAGGGGTGATAGGCCCTTTTGGTATTGTTAGCTGCAATGGGCAACGTCTCCTACAGGTAATTAAACTCAATGGTTTCAGAATAACTAACACATATTGCAAACACCGCGACATACATAAATACACATGGGTTTCACCTGATGGGCTGCATAGGAATATGATTGATTATATATTAATTAATAGCAAATGGGCTAGTTCTGTTAGAAATACCAGGGCATATAGGGGAGCTGAAATTGGATCTGACCATTGCCTTGTTAAAAGTGTCTTGCAACTTAAACTTAAAAAGTGTTGTGCTAGGGTTAAAAAATTTACCTTTAATACTGAAGCTCTGAAAGACCCAGTTATAACTAAAGCTTACCATGATAGGTTACTTAGTCATTATGACAGTCATGGTTTGCTTAATACTGAAGTTGAGGAAGAATGGGGCCATTTTAAACAGGCTTTTTTGGAAACTAACAGTACTCTTTTAGGAAAAAAGGAGCAGAGGAGGCAGCATTATTTAAGTGATAAGGCACTTGAGGTTATTTCAGAAAGAAGGAACTGCAGGAATGTCCTTAATCAGTACCCTACTAGTCCTAATGGAAAGGATTACAGAGAGCTTAATAAACGTGTAAAAGATCAGTTAGCTGCTGATAAGAATCTTTTGTTTGATGGTTTGGCTGACAAAGCCGAGGAAGCAGTTAGACAGCACAACAGCAGAGAGCTGTACCAGATAGTTAATGTTTTGTGTGGTAGAAAACGGACAGGCATACAACGACTGCAGGATAAACAAGGTAAGGTTATAGAAGATGAGGATTCTGTCATGGCTAGGTGGGCTGAGCATTTCAGTGATGTTCTAAACAATGTGGTTAGTTCTACTTCCATTGTTTGTAATGATGATAGATGCATTGGTAGCTTTAATGTTGGCCCTATAACACAATATGAAGTTATTGTGGCTATGTCTAAACTTAAACTTCATAAATCCCCAGGGGTAGATGAAATTACTACGGAAATGCTTAGAGCTGGAAATATTTCGGTTACCACTTGGATGACTGAAATTTTGAATATCTTTTATGATAAAGGCATGGTTCCTAAGGATTTTACCAGAGCTATTATTATCCCCATTTTCAAAAAAGGTGATCTCAGTTCTTCTGATAACTATAGGGGGTATCAGCCTACTCTCTGTTCCAGGTAAAGTTCTTTCCATGATTGTGCTTAATAGAATTAAGAATCCGGTTGACAGTCAATTGCGTGATGAGCAATGTGGATTCAGAAGTGGCAGGGGATGTGTGGATGAGATATTTTCACCTAGGCAGATTCTTGAGAAATGTTTAGAGTTTCAGAAACCTTTGGTTGCTAGCTTTGTTGATTTCAAAAAGGCTTTCGACTCTGTTGATCGTCATAATTTGTGGTTGATTGTGCGATCATATGGTATACCTGACAAGTTAGTTAACGTAATGAAAGCTCTCCATAATAACACTGAGTCGTGTGTGAGAGTTGGTAAGGCTTGTAGCAATTGGTTTAGCATTACTTCTGGTGTTCGACAAGGGTGCATTTTGTCTCCTTTTCTCTTTAGCTTGGTTATTGATTATGTTATGCGAAATTCACTTCAAGGGAAAGGTTTTGGCCTTAAATAGACTGGAGATACGAAAATTTCTGATTTAGATTATGCTGATGATTTAGCCCTTTTGGCAAATGATGTTGATGAGATGAACTCTTTCATTCGAGCTGTTGATGAGACTGGTAGTAGAGTAGGTTTGGTTATAAACAGAGAGAAAACTAAAGGGATGAAAATTGGTCAGACAGGTTGTGATTCAGTTCATCTGAATGGTTGCAGTCTTGAGCAGGTGTAACAGTTTAATTTCCTTGGGAGCTATGTAAGAGATTCTGGTGATATGCGGTATGAAATTAACAGACGAATAGGGATTGCTGCCGGGACTTTTAAGAATCTATGGAGAGTGTGGAGAAATAGGCGTATACACCTAAAGACTAAAATTAGACTGTATAATAGTTTGGTTCTTTCTAGGGTTAGTTATTGTAGAGAAACTTGGACGCTGTGTAAACAAGATAACAGGAAACTAGATGCTTACGTAGTATCTTGGGTATTAGGTGGTTTAACTTTGTAACTAATGATGAGGTTAGGCAAAGGAGTCTGCAACCTCCTTTAAGCAGCATATTGTGCATAGAGAGACTCCGCTGGTTTGGCCATGTTGCCCGTATGGTTAATTATAGATTGGCGAATAGGGTTATGAACAATGTGCCTATAGAGGCCTCAGAAGGAGGGGGAGATTTAGGATGCGGTGGGCAGACAATGTCAACAGGACCTTGTTAGAATTGTTGTGCAGTGGCCGGATGCAGCAGATGTAGCTCTGGATAGATATGCTTGGAGAATTAAACTGCATGGTCTGGTCGAACCTCCGTAGCCCGTGGCTGCTTGAAGATGATGATGAAGAAAATATTTGAATCCCTTCTCTCGTTGAATTCATTGCAGTCTCGTTTCGCCATTCCTTCCCTCAATTCATCACAGTCGTTCATTTTCAAAGCGTAATAGCGAAAATATTTTGTATCTTGCAATCAATAATTGGCATTTAAACATACTTTATTTGAAGAAATGGAAGATATGATTATCACTTGAACTGATACGATAGCAACGCGAAAGATGTATTCAAAAGATATGCCAAAGTTTCTTATTTCAAGATTCTATATCCGAGATTCATATTTCTGTGTTTTACTTGGTACATATTTTAGTAGCTGAAAAATATAGTAATTCTCTCCAAGAATATCATCTTATCTTTAATTTTGAATGCTCACTCCTCTTAACGAATAAAAAGTACAAACTGCGACAAATGAATTAAGCGAATTTTGTTTAATTCGATAGTTATGAACTTTGTTCATTACAATCTGATTTTTATTTCTAACTAAACCAGACGTCAAGTTTTTAAAAGTAGAACTTCATAGCTATGTTTCAAGATGGTCGTTTGTTGTGTAATTCTTCTGTGATATATCTTGTTTAGAATCTCGAACCGCAGCGTCTCTTTACTGCATACCAAAGTCAATTTGCCTTCCTGTTAGCTAATGCCATCTCTGCGGCTGCGTCTCCTTCTGCTTTATGTTCGTCGTCAGCAGCTGACATAAGCTTCTCGAGCCAGCTCCATTGGTGTCTCAGCACATGTGTCCACAAAGCCGCTTCAACCTCAAAGCCCCCAGGGAGCTTTTCTCTTTGCACTACTACTGCCTTTACCTCTCGCAACTTTTAAGCGCCATTCATAACTGTGTAACGAAACATCTGGAGAGCTTTCCACTGAGCTGTAACTATGCCAAAATGCTTCCATATGTCGCATCTAAGGCTAACAAATCGTGTTAACAACTGCTTCAATCCACACATGTCGGTGCCATGTTGTACACATCCGCAATTTGGACTTAAGTTGTGGCTTTGAAAGCCTCTCTTCTTATCTTTACCACTCGGTTTGGAAACTTTCTTTTATACGTTGCTGATGCAAGTTCAACATGTTCTCTACACCTGTTGACAATTTGCTTTCTCACGTTCAATTCGAAATGAAACTGCCGTCATTATGAATCCGACGCATCGTGTTGAAAAATCTCATTTCTTTGGAGTTTGGATTTCTACTGATGCTGTTCCTTCAACTTCGGTCATTCGTCTAAAAGAAAGCTTACTTTTGAAGAAATTGAAAATATTTTCTCAAGAATTGCTTTATTGTACAACCAATTGACAGCATTTTTGATAATTCACTTGACAAATATGTCCTACCGATATTATTTAGTTTTTAAACATGCTTTTTGGATGCATTTGTTGAAGGTGATCAAAATTAAATATTTAAGTCATATTCATGATAACTGATAGTGAAATTAGCTTTAAAATCACTTCCAGAGAAGCACCGCTTTGTGATTTCATTCGAAATTAAAAACAAATCCTAATTATATAGCTTTTTTTAACTTTTCAAAAATTTATTTAAAAGAATCTGTTGTAAATTTTATTCACTCGAAGATGTGATCTGGTGTTCGATTTGTGAATAAAATTTCATTTGAGGTGAAGAGATTTTGAAGAATTGTGACGGATGCTTCTTAACAAAATTGTAATTGCTTATGTGGAAAACATTATGGCCGACCATGCGGGATTCGAACCCATGATTCTCTAGATACATACCAGAGCACTCTACCGCTAACTGACCATAAGCCGATAATTTGTTTCTACAATATGACCCTTAAATATATTTATATCTGGCATGTATCTAGAGAGTTGTGGGTTCGAATCCGACACTGTCGGCAATACTTTTTTTTCACATAAGTATTTATTGAATATAAGTATTAATTGAATCTATATGACCACCTACCATATAGGTGGTCATATAGATTAATATGACCACCTACCATAGTATATGTATGGTAGGTGGTCATATTAATCTGATACGACTGTGTATTTATATATATATATACCCTCCTCAAGCAGCTGCTTGCCACAGATTAAGAATACAAAAATGCCCCATTGGTAAATAAATTTCCAGTTCGTTTTGTCACACGCTCTTTCGCAAAAGCCAAAGAGTTTCCCAAAGACTCGCATTTTTGATTCGTCGCATTCAGAATCAACAAGATCGTTACTATGCGTATCTGCTGTTATTAGTTATTATTGCATACTGCGAAAAATGTTCCTACTTTCCTCTATTGCTTATATGATAATTAAAATGGCGTAAGGCATGGTAAAGGAAATAATTTATCTTCATATATAAATTTGATACGATAAAATTTTATTTGATTGAGTAACTTATGTGATTCACAGCGTTTAGGTTTCTGATATGAGACAAATAAATAATTGCTCAGGAAACGATTCTATTGGTACATTCTCTTCAGGGGGATTATTATTAGTAGCGTAAATCTTTCCGGTATTGGACAGAGACGCTCGATACAGTCATTAATGGCCTCGTTTTCGTGTGTACATCCCTCAGAATCATAAACGTAGGACACCTCGTTGCCAATACAGCACTATATTTTTTGTCTTTGGCGCTATTAAAGTACGTGGACACATTTCGTCTCGTGCGCTGGAGTGTTTTCTACGCAAATCCGTTTCCTTCTAAGAATCGAGACGGAAGAAAAAGCCATGGCTGATGTGCCAGGTGAAGTGACGATCTGCAAGAGTGAAATGGGAAACGTTTAGCTTTTGAAAGGAATATTCGTCAGAAGTATTTTCTTGCTGCCTTCCTGTGAATTGCGCTATAAATATGAGAAAAAAAAACAGGAATAAAAGCTCTGCCATTTTACATTACGTAAACTAAGTAAATGGTTTTGCAGCTAAAATGGAATAGCAAATAGCCAGAAATTTCTTATGAGGAATGGAAAAAGGAAAAAAACTTCACATTGCGAAAGAACCTTTTTACAGATATTGAACGTTTCGCATTAACCACTTTCTTCTTCTTCGTCGAGAATCAGAATCGTATTATTTGGGCAACCAAACTGTTCGGCTTTTGAAAACCTTCCTTGGAATATATAATACAAAGAAATGTGCATTTTGCATGGTTGTGAAGAAACTGGCATTTCTTTAACGTTTCTATAAATTCTGGGGTGGGGGTGGGGGGTTAGTTGGTAGTGAGCCAGGATCGTAATCTGCTCTTGCGAGATTCGAGCCCAAGCTGTGCCAGCGTTGAGATTTATCTCCGCAAAACTCTTCGCCTTGCCCTTGGTCAGCAGAGGACGATCATGCGTCGGATGGGACGTTCAGTCGTGGCTCCGTGTGCGGGAGAGCCATATCCCGTGCACATTAAAGAACACATTGGATGGCCTTGACGGGCTGCTACCATCTGTCCCCAAACAGCTGTCCAGTGGGTCCCCTCCCCCCAACTTTCTCTTAGCCCTCTGTGTCCTTGTGAATTGGCCATTTGCCTAATTGTGTGCAAAAAAGTGCTGCTCAGACGTAAAGCAACCTAACAATCTTTCATATACGCTATAATATTTTTCTCTGTGTATACTGCCTGAACATAAAAATATGAATCGTAGATTATTTATCATAACTGCGATACAAAAGAACAGTTCACGTGTTATGATCATGTGATTCGTGAGCTACCTTAAAATATATGCAGCACAGTCACTGGCCAACACTCGATCACGAGTGGGAGAGACACGTGATATAGTCCCAAAAAGGCGTTATTGTTATGTGAGGAGTTGGTGTTCGACAGGCTGATGGAAACAGAGACAACATATGCAGGTCATGGGACTATAGAAAGCAACTGTCCTATCGAAGGCAGTGCCTGCAAATGGTTAGCAAACGGACTCTCGACGTCATGCGAAAGTAATTGTGACAGTCTTCGTAATCTGCTTTTCTCAGTTTCGAGGAGAGGGACTGTAGAGAGTATATATATATTTCCCAGGAGAGGGACTCTAGAGAGTTGTAGAGGCATGCGAGGTCAAATCGACTTTAAAATCTAAACCAAATGACCACTGAGTAGTGGTGCCCCTACCTGGCCGGTTTTCACCTTAAAAAGTCCCCAAGGTTACGGCCACGCACACTTCCGGTCATATTATATGTCTTACACATCCTTTACACGTCGTGTAATTGGTTATTTCCGGTTCTCATTTCCGGTTCTTTAGCCCCGTTTTCATCCTTTACACATCCTGTAATTGGTAATTTCCGGTCTCACCATTTGCCTTGTCTCCTATGAACCACGTTTTACTGACGGATGGTTCTACAATCTGAAAAGTCCTGCGTAATGAAATATATTTTGGAATATAAAGTGGGGCTCCTTACTCTGTATAATAATTATCAGCATATTTTATTTAGATATTCTTTTCCAACCTGAGTATTAAAAATTAATAACTATGCTCTGTTTAATTATTTGTCGTGTATTTCATTAGGAATAAATTTTTATCTTCATCACACACCCTTCCTGTGGACCACGTTTTATTGACAGTTGCCAATAGAATTTATAATCCGAGAATGAAATGTAGCAGAAATGAATATTTTATCCCACGGGATTTACACTGCTCTGTATAATAATTATCAGCATTATTTATTTGGAATTCCCCACTCTGTGAAAACAGTCCACGCATTAAATTTTTAACTTTCTCCCAGAGTTTTATTCTCAACTACGTTTTATAGGCAGTAATAAATGTTTTAAGTTCCGAATTGCGAATTACACTCTTTGCTCTGAAGGAGGACTTTTTTTTTATGCTTATCTCACTCATCCTGAGGGATCACGTTTCATTGACGGATGACGCCACGTACGTGACCGTGAAAATGTTTGAAATATTACTCCATATTGGGAATTCCTTGCTTTGTCGGCGGCTGTATTCACTTGTGCTGTGTTTAAAAATATTCATGTCTCACTAGGAACCACGATGGATGGTAAAATAATTTTTTTATAATCTGAGAACTATGCTCTGAATAATATTTAGAGATGTAATTTGGTAATATTTTAAAACATGCCTTGCTCTGAATAATTCCGAGAAATATCTTTGGGAATAAATTTTACCAAAATGCAAAGTTCTAGCAATTGATTTATGCCATGTAATAAAGTGTACAAGATTCAGGTATCTGACCATGAGTGATATATTCCTTCAGAAAAACGTGTCACATCATGGCTACTAGATGGCATTCTTACTCCTTTTAGTCAATGAGTCCACTATGCTTGGGAGGGATCCTTCCCCTGTTATTATTGGACTCTTCCAGGTAGGAACTCAACCGTGGGAAGGAGATATCCGGCCTGTGGCTGAGTCGGGCAATCACTTAACATGAAAGAAATTTTTTTTTTTCTTCAAGAACGGTAAATTTTTAAAAACAAAACCTTACTTTGGGTTTACTTTGGAAAAATATGAATAAAATTTAATAAGATACAAAATTAATACGAACAAAAATTGCTATAAGGAACGAATATCTCTTTCATAGAGATAACATAGAATTCACATTTTAGCGGGCAAAACACGCATTCGATAGGAAATTGTTTTGAACATAAAACTTATTTTGTGATCAAATATAAACACAAAATAAGAGACGTGATCTTATTTCATGCACATTTTTCGATTAGCGTACAAAAATTAAGACAAAATTTATGCAAGATAGAAATATAAGCGATAAAAAAGGTGATATTTGACTTCCCCATTGGGATAACAATGGGAAAATGACAAGACCAAAAAATCGGAAGCGTGGCTTCAGTGGTATCGGCAGAGGTATGAGTGGATTGTAAACGAGTGGAAAAAGTTATGTGATCGGATGAATCGCGATCTATGCTCTTTCGTACTGATGGCAGATCTAGAACATGACTCCAACCACATGAGGCGAAGGATCTCTCATGTGTCACATCGATTGTAAAAGCTGCTGGAAATGGAGTCTTAATGTGGGGAATAATTACATGGCACGGATTAGTTTACAAATATGACTGAAAGGTAAATAAAAGATGGCAGCATATTTAAACCTATATCTGATGACGAACTTCCTGCTGTGCTTCATTCTTTCGCTGATGTTGACGGATAGTTTTAGGACGTAATGCGACAGTGCATCGTGCGAAATCTGTCTCTGTATATTTTGAGCAACATGAGGGATAACTCAGTCACCTTCCCTGGCCACCCCCAATCACGTGATCTGAACCCGATTGAAAATTTGTGGGATAGAGTGAAACGTGGAATATGGACACTCCCTTTTCTGTTTCAGACTCTCAATGAATTCATGATGCGCTGTAACAAGAATCGCTTCATGTAACACTAAGCACCTTCCAAATTCCAGCTGTTATGGAGGTGCCATGGTGTTCCTGCACGATGATGACTGAGTTCAGGTTTCTTGCCTAAGGTGTGTATAGTTTGCATTTCTCTTCTCTAAATATCCGCACATTTTTTTTCTTCTTACACTTTTGTAGCTTGCACAAGAATAAAATTTCGAAAATGTTTTCTCTGAATTCTTTGATGACTCCATACAGAGATTATAATGAATTCGTAAAGAAGAATTTCAAAATTATATTCTTTCCCTTTCACATTCCAGATAGTAACATCCACCTGCTCAGTCCAAAGGATAAACATTAGCATCATTTGCATAAATTTTAATCTTGTACTTTTTTAATTTTTTATGTTGAACAAACAGTTGGGAGTTGCGAAACTGAAAGTCTGCATGGAAAGACGGCAGCTGAGTTTTTTTTTGTTTGCGAGTGTTTTTTCTAGCATCCCTTGATGCTCGCTCGGATGCAGTCAGCTCTTTGAAACAAATCCTCTGACACAATTCCAGGGGCCTATTTTTCATTTCAGATAAAATAAGAAGGAAATGTTGAACTGTGTTCCTCCTCTTTGCTCAAACCACTCAGTAGAATCAAAAACTCGTTTCGTCATCAAGATGAATCCTTTCCCTATTTTAATGATTAATGATTATTTTAATGAATTGCTTTGACCTCCGAGGAAATGTTTGATATATCCTCAGTGACGGAGCTCAAGATTCCCATCAGAAAGTTCTCTTTCCTTTTTGGGAGTTCACTTCTGCTGTTCGTGAACCATGCACCTCGTCGCAGCTGGAGCAGTGAAGTTGACAAGAACGTGGCTCATGAGCCTTCTCGCGCACCGGCATCCATTATTCACTTGGTCACGTGACTCGTTGGCAGTGGCGTTTCGATCTCCTACGAAGCAAAAGCTAAGAAATGATTTTTTGTGTGATCTTGTCATTTATTAAATTTCGCCTCCTCTTTCTGTCCTGTAGCACTTTGTGTGTAGCCGGAATGGAACTCCAAACTCGCGCACGCGTCGTTTACTGAACTTTGACCCACCCAGTTCAGGTTTCTCAACTAATGGATTTGTCTTGTAATAGCCGAGTCTCAACAGCAAAAGATTATGGAAGCCCCAATCTTTTTGATTAATTTGAACACTCGACTTTAGTCGGAGACGAACTGCTTTTCATTAAAAGTGGCGAAAAATAATTACTCTCCCCCTCCCTTCAGTAATTCTGGCAACAGAGAGAAGAAGATTATGTAGCCTGAAATGTTTGCTTTCAGAAACGCGCTTATTGTCTTCTCCGCTAAAGCTTTGGAAATGATCAGATTTTCTCTTTGTGAATCAATACTCATCTTCTGAGATTAACAGCACAATTTTTGAGCTCAGGATTTTTTCATTGGCAGAAAAAAGTGCCAACTGCAATAAAAAGTTTAATATTTTCGAAAACATTTTGCTGCAGTTGGCACTTTTTTCCTCAGAGTGGAAAAGATTAACTTTAATTAGATTGCCGATTTAAAATGTTGAAATAAAATAAAAAAGAAATTTGCTGGAAAGTAAATATAATGCGTAGTTTAAAGTGTTACAAGATGACGTAGAGTGATAAAAAGGAAAATTTTATTTTTTGCCGTGATATTTTTTACTCATGTTAAATATTTTGGAGAAAGTAGGGAAAAAACTCCCAGGCTCAAAGGTCACAGTGAATAAGTGAGACAAAAACTAAAACTAATTTTGTTTACGATAAATTTTGATCTTTAGACGAACAGTTGAACAAACTAATTAAATTTAGAAACGCCAATTTAATGTCATAATATATTTCTTTCGAGTGTTAGAATTTCAAACACTCTTTCTATGTTATAATTAAGCAATCTGACATGACTAATAAATTACAGAAAAGTAATCGTCGCAGATACATTGAGTTGAAAATGCCTGCATTAATTTTGTTCGCCTGATTTTGCTCAGTTGCAGAATTTAGATAATTCCCTTGAAATCTGCAATAGAATTTCACAAACGTTTCGCTTGTCCAAGTCAATGTTTGATCACAATTATACTTTGGGTTAAACAAAATACGTTGAAACTATAGCTTTGGGTTGGGTTGTTTTACCTTTAAGCGGCACTTTTTTGCACACCATGGGCTAAATGGCCAGGTCACATGGACCCCGGAGGCTCAGAGAAGGTTGGGGGAGGGGATCCACTGGAACAGCTGTTCGGAGACAGATAATAGTCTCCCATCAGGGCCATCCAGTGTGTTCTTTAACGTGCACAGGATATGGCTCTCACTGCATATGGGGCTACGGCTTAACGTCCCATCCGACGGACAGCGGCCGTATCAAAACCCATCGGTGTCCCCTACTGACCGTGGGCAGGGCGGGGAATTTTGCGGAGATAACGCTGACCCAACTGGGACTCGAACCTGGGAACTACAAATTACAAGCATGGCGCGCTACCGACTGAGCCACCCCCTGAAAATGTAGCCAAAGTTGATAATATATATACAGTTCTGGATCTAGAAAAAATAAAAGGGGTGGGAGTTGGGGGGGATAAACTACACAAAAATAGAAATGGAAAAATATAAAAGGAAATATAATAAGGCCAGATTTCCATTTCAGTGTAACATTTTCTCCTTCGTGTTTAGAAGTTTTTGGAAAATTACTTGAAAAATGCGTGAAATACGCACAAGTTTAATGATTTTTGGTCTCCGCTACCTTTACTAGTATTCTCAAATGGGGGAGCCATTGTTTCTTCCCTTAGATCTGGCCCTGCATATATACGATTATGATTGACTGATGAGAGGAGCTCACGCTAAATATAGCTATGATGCAAAAGTGGTAAAGCTATGGAAATTTGCGCTTGGTAGGACTCTTGGTCGCAGATCTCTGGAAAAATCCGAAAATTGTCCTCCGATGTGTCTTGCATTGTCAAATAGACGTAGATGTCAAACCTTGATCTATAAGCGTGAAATTAGTGTCTGTGGGTGTTTCGGGTTGTAGATATAAGAAACATTGCGGCATTTCAGATCTCGTGGGCCCATTGAGGTCAAAGTTCAAATACCTATCTATCTGGGCTAGAAATTTAAACATTGGTAAATAGAGCTACAGAATCTCTGGTCGTAGAGCTCACAAATGTTGTGGAATTTCAGATGTGGTGTCGAGTTTCAATTCAAATAGAAGTCGGATTGATGGCAGAGAAATCAAGAAGCGTCTATTGATTTCTAGTGTTTACATATATAGGATTAGAAATTCTAATATAATCTCTACTTTTCTTGCTATAGCGTTATTAAGTGTAGGAAGTCATCTGCATCTCATGAGTCAAATACAGCAGGAACATAGTCAAAAACAAAAAAAAATAGAAGATATTTTCAACTGAGCGTATTTTTTAACTTAAAGGATGGATAAAACCCAGAAGCATTTTCAAACTTGTCTTAGTTCTCATACGAACACTTACACAAGGACATGCACTCTTCACACTTACACAAGGACATGCGCACCTGACTGCCAGTGTAACAACACTGGCAGTCAGGTGCGCTAACCACTGCACAAGGAAGGGCTAGTGGTTATTTATTTGTGATGACCAGTTCTTTTAGGAATGTATCTTCGAAGACGTAACTTGGACGTATTGGTGAATGAACCTGAATTATGTAAACAAGAGATCAGACCTTTGCAGAGTGATTGCTAAGAGAGATTCAAGACCCAAATAGGCTTCAATTAATTATGTTTTTGGCCTGTCATGTTCGTTTACCTCAGAAATGCGATCCTATTGAGGGAAGAAATGCTCGTGATGAACAGTTGGGTTGGGTTGTTTTATCTCTGAGCGGCACTTTTTTGCACACAATGGGCTAAATGGCCAGGTTACATGAACCCCGAAGGCTCAGAGAAGGTTGGGGGAGGGGACCCACTGGAACAGCTGTTGGGAGACAGATGGTAGTCTCCCGTCAAGGCCATCCAGCGTGTTCTTTAACGTGCACAGGGTATGGCTCTCCCACACATGGGACCACGGCTTAACGTCCCATCCGACGGACGGCGGCCTTTCTAAGCCCATCGGTGTCCTCTACTGACCGTGGGCAGGGCGGGGAATTTTGCGGAGATAAATCTCAATGCTGACCCAGCTGGGACTCGAACTTGGGAACTACAGATTACGAGCCTGGCGCGCTACCGACTGAGCCACCCCCGCCCCGTGTGATGAACAGTAAATCACGGGCTAATGAAAAAAAAAAACTTCTTTCAATATTTATTATAACCACAAGCAGCAACGAAAGAAAGGAAGCAAATATTTCCTTCTCGAAGCAGAATGTCTTCGCTTCTTATTAAAACGTCTCTTTCAATTCCGAAATGCAGCTGCAAGGCAGGAAAATGCGCTTCCAGTGGTTTGCCTCCTTTCACTGTGGCAGGAGGAGTTGTTGCTGAAAGTGTTGCCAGTTGAGAGTCAGTGGAGCGAGGAGCAGCCAGGTGGGGCCGCAATACACCGTCAGCGGAGGTATTATCAGGGCCGCAATCAGCGGTTACGAGAAGCCGTCAGGTATGGATCATGTCGACAGGAAAAAGGTGTCGTTCTTTTGGTGGCGTTAGCTAGAAAGTGCTAACGCCGAAAGCTTTGGGTTGTGGAGGCTGTGCGTGGGGGAGTGAAGTGCCGAAGAACTTGGTTGCCGATGATACTTTGTACGAGTTCCGAAGGAGGAGACAACGTTGCGTGACAATGGAGCTCGGTGTCGGTGTTTGTATGGAAAGCGCTGCTGAGGAAGGGTTGATAAGGGAGTGCAAATGCGAATCGTGTGGAGGGGAAAATAAGACGCTGCTTTCGCTTGCTGAACGCGAACTGTTGAGTTAGCATAAAGTTGTCGAAGCTGGTGAAACAAAATAAGCGAAAAGAACGTAAAAAAAAAACAACAAAATCAAATATGCCACCAAGCCTTAGGTTAAAAACATGAAAAAACGATGTAAACTGTTTGACATTTTTTTTTAGGATTTTAAATAACATTCGCCGTTTGACGTCTCTTTGAATAGTGAGAATGTAAACCATAAAGTATATCTGAAAAGTTTAACTTTGATTATATGAGAAAGGAATGGAAGATGTTTCCAATTCAAAAGCGGGGGATTGCAGATTCACGCAGAAATGATACAACACCTAAGGAACAACAGTTATCGAAAAAAAAGTTTCGAATATCATGAAATATGGCTTTTCTCTTCCGCATTTCTTGTCTCACTTTTACCATTTACTCACCGTTTTATCTTGGCTCTCTAACGCACAGATTTTGAATTGTGGTTCCACGTAACTTTTGATTTTGTGAGCATCTTCCGAAGGTTAAAAAGGAATTTCAACGATTTTTTTCTCTACTTTTTTTAACTGATCAAAGGGACCTGGGTTCGAGCCCCGGGTAAGACATTGATGTTTGTGTTGTTTTTCTGCTGAGGTCTCGCCATCCTCACAGACCTTCTACTATGGTGTATAACCTGGACAGGCTCCTGCCAGACCTCTGTGGGAAGCAGTTGCTTGAGGGGGTATTTATTTTTTTATTTATTACGAATAATAGTCTCATATTATGCAGTGGGAAAATAATAATGTAAAATGTAATATTTTATATTATAGCTAGAAGTTACACTATAATTTTTATTCGAGTGTTGGGTTTCTTCATAATTTTAAAATGCAACTGTAACGCTCCTTAATCAAAAACTGGTTGAAACCACGAAATCAGGAAATTATATTTAAAAGTAATTCTCATGCAAAGTCTTAATTAAAAAAAAAAGAAATAAACTTGTGCTTATACACCGAACCTGTCGCCACCTGACTGGCACATTTCAAAATTGATACCTCTGCACTTTTAGAATTTGCACTTTTAGAATTATCTATATTAAGCATCGTTTACCTGTCGATTTCATTTTTGGAGCTTAATCGTAGAGCGAAGTGGACTTAAAAGGAACAGAAATCGAATTGTGTTGTATCGACGTGACATTTTGGCATCATTGCAAATAACTGAATTCCAACCTTCATATCTTAAACCTGTTTTCTGTGAATTTAGTAATAATACAAAAAATCTTTGTTTTTTTTTTGCTCTTGAACACAAATTCTCAAACAATAATTGTTCTGATATTAAAGTTCACCAAATTATCAAATGTGTGACACAGAAAGTAATCGCTCATCCCAAACGATTTATTAATCTAGAATCTGACTTTGGTACCATTGTGATACCAGTTAAGTGAGCGGACAGAATATTGTGGGATGAGTTAAACCGATTTGGGATTTACAAGAGTGTATTCAGATATTTTTCATTGTGTAGCCCCCGGAAGCCTGTTTTGCTGCATTATTTATGGAGATGCAGTGAAGCCCGTTACACAGAGATTTAATCTGGAATATACACTGGTTTCTATAAGCTAAGAACCAGCCCTATGTTAGGTCAATGGGAAGCTAACGTCAAAGTTCTATATTTTATAAAATAACAATTTTTTTTTGGAAAATGGGATAGCAGAAAGATCAAAATAAATCAGTATCTTATTTTTCAACAATATTCTTTCAGTATTTAAGAGTTATGAAAGTTTAAATATTTAACAATAGAAATGCCAGTCGCAAAAATTGACTTCAGAAATTAATTAAAACTTAAAAATAAGTATTGTATCAACTTTTTTAATAAAAAAGTGTGTATTTCAGAAGTTTGTCTGATGAATTCTTTCGCTATTCATCAGTTTTGTATAAGCTTCTTAAGATGTACAGTGTTGTTAAATATTCAAACTTCCATAACGGATTAAATACTGAACGAATATTGTTAAAAAAATCGAGATACTGATTTATTTGGTCGAGATCTTTATCTTCTATCGCATTTTTTGAAACAAAAAAAAAAACATTTTAGAAGTTATAGAGCTTTGATGTTAGCTTCCATTTGACTTAACATAGCGATTTTCTTTAATTTATGGGAGTCAGTGTATTTTATAATCTAGAGTCAGTGGCCACTGATGACCATCCGCCTTATGCGCTGTGAGGTCTTTTCGGGCTCCAATGATTGTCCAAACATGGCATTACAATATCCACCTAAGTTACGATACCCCTCTGGGGATATGTTCAGCAAAGATGACTGTAAAACACTTTCAGTTGAGTGATGCTGACAGTTAATAGAGTAGCACATTTTTCGGATTCCCGTTTCACAACATCCCACAGATTGGATGGGGAATTGGTTGGCTTTATGAGGAAGTGAAGTCGTTCGATTATTCCTGTACAATACTAGCCTAATAACTTTATGCATTTTTTGTTGGATTATCATTGGGGAGCAATATTAAAATTTAAGGCTTTACTGGATCTGCAACAATATTCAAGCAGTCCACACCCTTCATACCTTGTGACACCAGCGCCAGTGAACCCACCGCATCAGATCGTCTCCCAAACCATGACACTGCCACCAGCACTGGTCTGTACATTCTGTACTCTGCACATGGGATCCATTATACCTTGCTGCTTTCCACATACGCCCAGTCATCCATCTGAATGGTTCGATAGAAAATTAGATTCGTAGGACAAGCAGACCTTTACTAATCATCCATGACTCGTGCTCTTTTGTTCTACTAACAATGCAAGTCGCAATTTTTGATGTTGTGCGAATCTATTATAATATCCAAAACGATGGAGTGTTCGATACATGTTTTCTGCTGGAAATCTGCTTTGACTGTCCAGTGTTGTACTCGCAGGTGAGTGTCTCAACTGTTGCCTGTCTGTTGGCCTACTGAAGACGTTTTAATCATCTCTCGTGTTTCTCACCACAATTCTTTTGTTCACCGATTGTTTCTTCCTTTAATCCTTAGAGTGGCAGAATTGGTTAGGACAACGCTAAGAAACTAAATCCTCTATATTTCATACGTAACTTCTAATCAAAATGAACAAAAGGGCATGAATGGATAGAGACCAGAGCTTTCAGTCTGTACTATTATCAACCTCAATAACAATTTCGAAGGCATGTACAGATGATATATATATACCTCGAATGACATTTAATGTTTCGTTTCCCATGTATCATCATAACGGCAATAACCAATGAGATGTGCAGTTTATTAGAGAGATCCCCCCACTCTTCGCACCAATAATCATGTCTCTTTCAAATAATAAATTCTGCCGTTTCCCTATTATTTGCGTAACTTTTTAAATTCGCGCGTCTGCCAACCTTCGCCACAGTTTTCGTATTAGCTTTTATTTCGCTGCCATAGTCCATTCTTCAACCTAGAATGGGGTGGCATATAATACAATAGCCATTTTCATTCTCCTCTTTCAGCCACCTACGCTGTTGTCCATTATCCTTTAAGCACCAGATATATATCATTGAGAATGCTTACTGATCAAGGGAAGAGTCATTGGGAATGTGCATACTATTTATTAAAGCTCTCTATTTTATAATAAGCTGAAAATACTTCACCTATTAAATGCTGGTTGTTACTAATTCTGACTTATTTGGCAGTTTCTTTTTTTTGCTTGTAAGAGCAGATTTTCCGATCCAAGAAACATTTAAGTTCCCCCTTCCTTAAGGTTAGAGATTTTTTTCAGCATTTCAGTTTCGAAAAATAATGAAAAAGAAAACGTGAAGTTATCTTTTTGAATCTGTTCAACTGTAGCAGCACTGCCATTAAACTCTTTCCAATATATTTTTCTAAGAGAGGGTAAACCTTGTTAACTTTTATTTATTTTTGCCACAAACATACTAAAGGCATTCTCAGGTGGAGAAGGAGGCTCTTCTCCAGGGAATTTAAAGGAAATCATTTTTATTTACATTAATCAATGAAACATATTAGCATATTAGATGGGAACATTAATATTTTTTTCTTCTGCATCCATCATCTATAGTACAAATGGCGCTGCTGAATGTTCTAGTCGGAAGACCTCCACATTGGGTCGAAGATGATTAAGGAGAAGTCCATTAATAACAATCTGTTGGCAGATATTCTGTTTGGATGTGGCACAAACACCGATTCTTCTTCAATTAGATCTCTACATCACCTAGAAGGGAAATGAAATGGCGTTGGAATGAGTCTGCCAATTCATGACCCCATATCACACGCTAAAGGATTTGACAAGAACATACTGATTCATCCTTTCATCTATGAATGCTGCTTTTCGGCTGCACGATGGGATAAATGACTAGCTGACAGGAACCGTAACACTGAAGGGGTTTGGAGAAGAACACTCACTGCTAACCAAACTTTAGAAGCTCGCGCCTCAAATATTACGAAAGAAAAAACGTTTCTCTTAATTCAAGGCAAATAATTTTTTGTGCTTCAGAAGTCGAATTTATACATAACTGAAGTAAAATATCTAAACTAAAAATCTGCATATTGTCCCAATATTCTTCAGTACATTTCCTCTTAATTTGTTGACAAGGTGACTTTGGCATTCCAAAAATCGTGTAATCATTAGTTATAGTAGCTGGGTAATTAGAAAGGGAGCATTGGGGGAAGATCGAAATTAAAGCAAACTAGAATGACGCCTATCGCCTCTGGCGCATATCAGAATCTCGTTTTCAAAGAGAAAGAAGTTTTCTCTTTACCTACTCTTTCATTCCTTAAAAGTTTTAATTTGAGCTAGCGGATGATGGGAAAAATGCAAATATTATTTTATAATAAAACGACATGAAAGTATTCGTCCTTTAATTCTTAAATCTTAAAAGTTGCATTTCCCACACCTCTCTCAAAAAAGCAGGTAGATTATTTTTGTGAGCGGAATATCTGTTAAAAACCACCACTAATTTTTCAGATTTCTGTTCTATACATATTATTTGTAGAAGTTGATAACTGTTCTGCCGTTTCATCATTTTAGTAATCTGTAAAGAAATATATATTAAAACTACTAAGTAATTAAAAAAAAACCCAGAGGAGTTCCTATAAAGTCAACAGAAAAGGCTCAATTAAACAAACTCTCTAAACATGTGAACAAAATCATGTGAACATGATGAACATGTGAACATGAGAGCTCAAAGATCCCTCTCAGCAAATGACCTAACCAACATTTTGGACAACAGTGAACTTTTCATTCCCAAAAACGTACAAGGTAATAACATTATTAATAATTCCAATTATTCGGATAAATTTAATTCCACTATTTTTGATAAGGATACGCATGATGAATCTGAAATTTATGAGTAATTTAAATGGATTTTAAATAACTTAACTAATCAAAACATAGTAATTTTTTCAGATTCTAAAGGCGCCATTCAGGTGCTACAACAAGAAATATTTTCCTCAAACTATAATTTTTACATTTCTAATATCTTAATATTAAATCAGTCAAATATTACTCGTAAAAATAACACAATTAAACTACAGTGGATCCCAAGTCATATTGGGATTCAGGAAAACGAAAGGGTCGACTCAATAGCTAAAAAAGCCCACGACCTTAAGGATATCATTGCAGTTTACAATTTTTTCTACTCCTTTGAACAGGAACTCAACAAAATAGAATTCATCCTCACAGAAAAACATTTCCAAATTCAGGCAATATGTAAAAATAATTTTAGATACTATTTATCAAATAAAATTAACCATACTGAAAAACTTCCCTTTTCTCGCAAGGAAAATAAAATTATCTATAGATTAAAAACCGACACAATTAATTTTAATAAACAAAAATTTCAATTAAAGCTTTCAAATTCCCCAAATTGCATAAAATGTAATTTACCAAAAAATACTATCCATATCTTACTAAACTGTAACATATATTCTAAGCAAAGAGAGACTTTATTCTCAGCATTAAATAAATTAGGAATAGAGGATTTAAATATCCAAAACTTGCTAAATCATCCTAAATATGACACAAAAATTTTAATTTATAAACTCATTCTTCAGTTTCTTTTATCTACTCCATTATGGAGCAGAATTTAACAGAAATAAAAAAAATAAATAAACTTTGGAGGATAAAATAAAAAATTTAAATAAAAACATATAAAAAATATATAAAATATAAAAAAGGGAAAGAGGAAAAAATTAAAAATATATATATATAAAAATTGAAATAAAAAATGATAAAAATGCGAAACCTACTCTAAAAAAATAAATAATAATAAAATACTGATAAAAAAAATACAAAAAAAATAATATTAATATAGAATTAATTTCTTTTGTTTTTGCATTTTGCACAAAACTTTATTGGGAAAGCCTGAGCAAGGACATCCCATTTCTCTGTAACGTTGAATGAACGAATGAATGAATTTGAAAAATGCGAATTTTAATATTTCATTAGTGCCAAACAAACTGAAAAAGAGTTTTCTATTGTCATTTGCATTTGTTTTCAATCGAAACTTCATGACGTTCTCATTCCACTACCAAAATTTCTTATTTCTATCATTAATACATTCGTTGCAATATTCGTTCGAAATTTTGGAATTTGCAATCTCTTTCATCTTTAGAGGGCGCAATTATAGTTTTCGGAAGATTCCAAAAGTGCGAATCATAACATTCTATCAATTCTTATCTAACCCAAAAAGAATTTTTCATTTATCTCAAAAAAACAAACAATTATCTGTAAAACTAAAAAGGTGTGTGTTTCCATCCCCTCTCACTCATTGATGGCAATCGAAACTTCATGGCCTTCACATTCCACCACCGAACCACCGAAATTTCAAATTTCTATTATAAATACATCGCTTGCAATATTCGTTTGATATTTGAATTTTTCACATTTTCCACCGCTAGAGGGCATAATTAATTAATTTTGCAGAAGAGGTTTTGGTCGTTGGTGTTAAAAGGTTTTAATGAGTAAATTTTGCACAGTTACCAACAGAGCTAGAAGATTGGTCAAATCAAATGAAATACGTAAAGAAAGCAACGAAAAGCTGTTGTTATTAGCAACAGGTGAAACATTTGTGAGAAGAAAATGGCTCTCTTCTTCATTTGCGCTCTCTCATTATTGCATTCTAAAATTGAATCAACTGAATTTCAGTTCGATGTATCCGAGCACTGGTAACACGAAAAGAAAAATTCCTTTCCAAAGTTTCCTTCGTCCCTTGATTAGCTTATCGTTCTGTTTTCGTCGCCATGTTTAATCTTCACAAGACTCAACAAGTTGTCAGGAAGTACGAGGTTGTGCTCGAGTTTCTTTGTTTCGAAGAGACAATGAGCTTGTGGCTCGTGTCAGTACAGAGCGAGGATTCCGGCAAATGAGATTCCCAGTGGCGGGAATGCCTTTCAAGTTCGTTCGTCTCGAGCACGTAATGAGGAGAGTTCATCCCACCGAGAGAATTTCGCCCCTCTGATCAGATGATGCGAGAGACATTCACGTGACCGGAAAAGTCATTCTGCTCAAGTTTCTGCTCGAAACAAAGAGCATTAAAAATCTGTTTGTTCATTAGTCTGATACAATAAGATTGATATGTCATCCTCTAGCCTTTCGGAAGAACCAGCTAATGTAAATAATTCAAAAATATCCCATTTGAATATAACTGGAATCTTTTCTGATGTGTGCAGAAACATAAATTCAATGAAAACGAGATTTGATTTCAATTCTGAATAATTTAACGATTTAGTGAGATATTTTGGGCTCGTGGGGTTTTATTAAATGAATAAATAGATAAGCATCAGTTTCTCGATTAACCTCGTCGCTTTTAAAAATCTCAATGTTCATAATTTATCAATGATGTCATGATTTTTAAATTGGTCATTCCATCTGCTCAATTGTTTGTGAATTATTGTCGTCTGACGTATGCTTTCTCTTCCAATCGGAGGCAGCGCGAGTACATATTATTGTAATTTTATCTTTAGAAATTCTTGTTAAACCTGATTAAAAGGGAAACGGAGAAAGTCACATCGTACAAGTTAAGTTTTCATAAATTCTATTGCGGCGAACGACATTTTTTATTTAATAGGAGAGTGCTCAGCAATCGGCATCTACCGCTATTTCAGTTTAAATGTTGCGAATTCATTCAACATCAGTCAGACCCATGCCGCACTCAGATGTAAGAACTAAAGCGAAACCCGAAATTAAATTTAAATGATTCCGAAATATTTGAGTGGACGAGAATGTCTGAATCGGTACCGCGTCAGCTCGTAATGTGCAGTTCCCAGGTTCGAGTCCCTGCTGGACCAGCGTTGATACTTATCTCCGCAAAACTCCCCGCCCTGCCCACGGTCAGTAGGGAACACCGATGGGCTTGGAAAGGCCGCCATCCGTCGGATGGGACGTTCAGCCGTGGCCCCTTGTGCGGGAGAGCCATACCCTGTACACGTTAAACAACACGCTGGATGGTCTTGACGGGAGGCTACCATCTGTCTCCCAACAGCTTTTCCAGTGAGTCCCTCCCCCAACCTACTCTGACTCCTCGGAGTCCTTGTAACCTGGCCATTTAGCCCATTGTCTGCCAAAAAAATTGACGCCCAGAAGTATAAAAACCCAACACACAGGTTCAAGAATATGTGATCCCTGGAAAACGCGTAGTTTACAAAAGTGGATTCCCTATTTATATTCTTCAGCAAAACTTCGGAGTCAAACTTTTCTTCTCTTTAAGGGAATGGTTTGAGTTCGTCTTGGGCATCGCTTCTCCGTTTAGCATTAGATGATTTCACTTTTCCACGTCACCAGATAACAACTAATCGACCTCAAGAATCGTTTCATTTGTAACTTATTGCATCAATTTCATCCTTTTCAAATCATGCATCATTATCATGATCATAATTCTATTTATAAACGCTCTCCATCACCACAGGAGCACTTCCTATGACGACAGAGAGACAAAAGTTACTTCTAATTGCAAAACGCAGCGTGGCTTCTCTTCAAATGTTAATTATCAAAATTTAAAGTCTAAATTTTCAGGATTTCGCTAACCGAGAAGGATGACGAAATAACTGAAAAATCATCACGAACGCTCCGCATTCCAGTTCTGTTTGTGTTATAAATAATTAACCAAGAGCCTGTAACGATAATTTAAATTTTGAATTATATATTGGTGTCTGGTAGTTTAAACGCTTGCAACTAATGAAGAGTAAATGTTTGAAAATAAATTAGTGAGTTTCTAAAGCAAGCAGCTTCTCTAATATCTCACAAATCTAATGAATGACCATGGTGGCGGCCAGTTATATTTACGAAATTCTATCATATCATTACACAGATACACAGACGGACATTAAACAAGCCCAATCAGACAGATAAATTTATTCCATCATAATCTTTGTTCCTTAGCAAAGGCTGTTACATTTTGCTACTTTTGGTCAGTTTTTGTTCACAATCCATCCATCTTACTCTAAGTTTACCTTTAGGCAGGTTGTTCATAGCTCTATTTGTTAATTTATAGTTTTGCAAACGGGTAACATATTCAATATATATGACTAATATAAGATGCTGCTTAAAACTCTACGAAGGCTCATCTAACTTCATCAATATTCCCGTAATTAAAACCACTTAATTTTCGAAATGCTACACAAGCATGTAAAATCAAAAGCACGAAACTTCCTGTTACATTGCATAAAGATGGTCTTAATTTCGCTCTAAAGAGAGTACAGCTCAAACTTCATAGAGACGACGAACTATTGTATAGCCAAAATAAACTCATAACGTGCATCCACTTATTTTCCAACAACCTCTCCATATATTCTTAAAAGTTCCAGCAGCAATACGTAATTGGGCTGCTTACCTGCAGCTCAATATTGTCAATATCTGTTGCATGATTTCCGATGCAATTAAACCGAGAAACTTTTGAGAGAGAGAGAACAAACATTCAACAGAACTGAACAGAAATAGTTCGAAAGATAACGTCACTGGAATCGATCGAAACATACAAGAGTTCAGCTCAGATGTCGTTTGTTTGGAAATAATATATTTATTAAATAATGCAATCATATTTGTTTTTCATCTCCAATCTAGGAGTCTTTTCCAGAAAATATTTTTCCAAACTATGCGTCATTTTCTTCTTTCCGGCTTTCAACCATATCCATGAGATTCCCTATTACTCTCTTTTCTTGGCCCTGGAACTGACACATCGATGACTGGTCAATTTGCATCACATTCATTTCAGTGATGCAAACTGATCAGTTCAGCAGCATTAACTATTTCCCTGACGCGCATGACTTTACTTGGATAACACGTATTTTACCGTTTGAGCTTTTCAAGTCAAAGTTCACTCGCGACATGCTTTCTTTTCAAGCTAAAAGTATTTAAAAAGATTAAAAATGGAAAACATACGTCAGAGAAGTGGTGAATGGAAATATTACAATATATTAACATTTTTAAAGGTCCGAAAATGAGGGGATGTAATAAGATGTCACAACTACAGGAAGGATGTTGCAGGCGTTACCAACCATACCTGTTCAAAGTTGCTATGGGCAGTACGGAAATCGCTTTTACTGCGGGATTACTCTGATACCGCTTTGCTTAGGCAGTACGGGCGAGCAGGTTCTTATGCCACAAACTAACGGCTTTATTCAAAAGCACTATGTGCTTCTGCTTATTAGCTGCCTTTAAATGTCAGAGTTTCGTAATATCGTTACGTGTTGATGGGGCCACCACGATTCAGAAACCCAATGAATAGCGGATATTGACAGTTCATTTGAGACGTCAACATACTGCAATTGGTTCAGCTTTTGGATGCTTCCATGTGGGATTTGTCTGCAACCCTATGCTAGCTCCTGATTTTGTGTTGCTGAGTTTCTTCCATGTATATCCGTTTTCCTGTATGAGCACACAAACATCATTCAGTCCATTACTCAGATATATGAGTTCTTCAATTTTCGTTTGAAAGACTCTTATACATTTATGTTCCTAAAGAAGTAAGAAAGCGTTATAATGAGAGTTTACGCATTTGAAATAATTTCTTCTGTTGTATGTAAGTGACGAGCTAGTATTTTGAATGGAATGATTGGAATATTTTTTTCTTGACATGTTATTTTTTCAATTGTTGAATGTGCCAAACGTTTGAGTCATAATGACTCCAGAGCTCAGCTCCGTGTTGGGGATCTCTTCCAGGGATTAGATGGATACTTCTCTCGTCAAATCATTAATCAAAGTTCAACATTTTTTCAATGCCTTTGTCTGAAGGGCAACACCTCACTCCTTATTCCTAACGACGACAAAGAGTAAAACAAACGATAAAAAATGTTCAGTGCTGTGAAATTGAGGATCGATAACTGATGGCAGGCGATGTACATTGCCCGCTGGATTTTAAAGGACATTGTTTTCTGCTGCTCTGTTCTTTTCTATACCAATACTGAAATTGATAAGAAGGATTTCATCCTTTGATCTTTCCTCGAATGTATTTACCTTTGCTCTGCTTCGACGATTCATTTCAAAGAGTGTATCTCTCTACACTTAGATCAATGAAACGAACATCCTCCAGAAATTCCTCTTTCTCTTTTGTCTCTTTTAGCAAAAGGATGAGCTTCTATCCTCTGAAATTCCATCCAGAAGTTTCCTTCTGTCAGATCATCTGCTTGTAACGGGCATCGCCGCTGTCGTACTAATTCACTCCCCTTCTCTATCCCCCTCTCTGTCTGGATCTCTTTTGCTACTTGTTCCCGCGTCTTTGCATTTCGTCCCATCCTCTCTTCGCCCTGGGCGATGCAAAGAGGCACGACCGGTTCCTCGCTGAGCTGCTGCATGACCTCCTCCTCCCCGTGAGCCTTGATAGCCTTGAAACCAAACATCCTAATGGTCTGCAGGGAGGAAGAGTAGTTCCGCTCCTTTACAGGTATCCGGATATCGATCCACCGAGCCAACCGCTGCAGGGAAACGCAGGTAGGTACTTCGAATTGTCCCTCTTCTATTCAGTACTCTCTCCCCTTGTGCCTGCAGTGGCGAACTCTTTAGCACGCTTCTCGGCCACGTAAACAAAAGGTCATTCTTTATCTCTCTTTCTTTATCGGGTCTCTAAGAGAGAGTGAAGTCAGCAGTGCTTAAAGCGAATGCATTTATTTCGGCCTTTATGAGAAAATCTCTCGGCAGAGAAGTGAGATGGGAAATTAATTAACCGATCCTCAGCTCTGTGCTTATTTCAGCATCCCGATGCTAGTAAACTGATTCCTTGAGCTCATTTAATATTCACACAAAGAGAAGCGTCTCGCAGATACCTTCTCCAATGTGTGGATCCAAAAAACTGAGCTCGAAATAATTCGATGTTTCACTTTCAAGAACGAAAGCTCTAGAATAATTGTACAACTCTGAGAGTATGTTTATGACTTCTATGATAGACACTTGTTATTAGGTTAGTGCTTGTTTTGATTGCTTCTTATAGATCCTCTTCATCGATTATCTTTTTCCGTTACTTCCCGTTTCATTCACAATTTTACAATTCCTTCTCTCGGGGTGGGCGGGGGTGGCTCAGTCGGTAGCGCGCCAGGCTCGTAATCTGTAGTTCCCAGGTTCGAGTCCCAGCTGGGTCAGCGTTGAGATTTATCTCCGCAAAATTCCCCGCCCTGCCCACGGTCAGTAGAGGACACCGATGGGCTTGGAAAGGTCGCCGTCCGTCGGATGGGACGTTAAGCCGTGACCTCGTGTGCGGGAGAGCCATACCCTGTGCACGTTAAAGAACACGCTGGATGGCCTTGACGGGAGGCTACCATCTGTCTCCCAACAGCTGTTCCAGTGGGTCCCCTCCCCCAACCTTCTCTGAGCCTTCGGGTCCATGTGACCTGGCCATTTAGCCCATGGTGTGCAAAAAAGTGCCGCTCAGAGGTAAAACAACCCAACCCAAATCCTCCTCTCGGCCGGACAAGTTCACTTCGCTCTTAAAGGTATACATAATGATGTCAATTCGCATTTTTCAAATCGAATGCTCTGTTTAAAGGAAAGTTTTTTTGATTAATTTCATCTGAAAGCCCCTATTAAAATTGAATCTCCCTTTTATGTCTTTTCAATGAAGTACACCTTTCGTTTCTTCTTTTCCTCCTAGCAATATCATCTGCAAGATTTCAGGTAACTGTTTATTTGATGTCAATAATTATAATATTTCATTCAATTATTTTGACTACTAAATCATAATATGTCACTTGTTATTGCAAAGTCGAGAATATTTATTTATTGTATCGCTACTGTAATGTGGTATCAGCCATATTAATATCTAATTCTCGGCTGCGGTGCTCAAATGTTTAAAGTTTTGTGTGTCATATGAACAGAAACGGGTATTTAAATTTTTTTTCGGTAATAGTAAAAGATACTCAATAGTTTTTCGACAATGACAAAAGTTAAGAGTTTTTTAACGTTAGCCTTTAATTCTTACTTACTGCCTAAGAATCCTTTTTTTTTTCATTATCCTTGACATAAATTCTTAAGCAATCAATTGCACCAAAAGTTTTGTGCAAATGTACTCAGGATTGTTATGATTTTATTGAATTATTTTAATCAATGTTGATCTATTGCTACGTAATTGAATCATAAAACGAATCAAAATTCAGAAAGAATTAAATCAGATGACGATATTTCTCTACTAATAATAAAAAGATACTGATTAACTTTAATTACCGACATATAAAATATTAATTTTGTTTAATTTTTCATCCATTTTACCCTGAGAGTCCTCTCCCGTTCATTAAAAAGAGAAAAAAAAAACTCTTAATTTTTTATAAACTATTTTTGTCTCCTGTTTAAAAGAGGTGACAAGAATTAAGCGGTGAATATAAAGATCTAGCAGATGAATATATAGATCTTAAATTATGATGCTGTATATTGAGGGTTAAAGATGGCTAAATTTGTCATCCGATAAAAATGCATTTAGATCATTTTTACACGTTTTAGATTTAATTTCGCCTTAGTTGTAGTGTAACATTTGCTTTAGAAATATTATATAGAAATTAATCATGGTATAAATCTAAACACGAATGGGTTTTTATAATTGCTTATTTCCTTTTTACTCTGATCAAGATCTTTACGATTTCTTTTCTCTTGATGCTGAGCAAAGAATGGATTAAGTCTACCATTCGGCATAAGAAGGGTTTCTCATGGACTCCCAACGAAATGTTGATGTCTCAACTAAAAAATGGTTTCAGTTGAGACTTCAACGTTCAGTGATGAAATCAGGGAATGTTGATATCACAACTGAAATTACCCGTTCAAATGAAAAATGCTTTTCAAATCAGGGAAATTTCAGCGCGCGCTCATTTGTGTCATCTCCATAATAGTGCGAAAACATGCACTCATTGTCAATTAAATTTCCTCTTGGTTCTCGAATTTAAAGCATTTGTTATTATTTCAATTTGGCATGGAAACTTTTTTTATCAGATTCAATCAGCAGTTAAATGCCCACTGATGCCATGAGGGAAATTGTTCCACAAGGCATCGAAAATATTTTGAAATAATTATTTGAACGTTACTTCCTTTAAGACTACTCTCTTGTTATCCTCTTTTGGACATTTCGAGGTCCATTTCATGACGGATTCCTAAAATCTAGCAGACGTTTTTAAATAACTTTGTAAAAGATGTTAGTTTTTCAACTGATTCAACTTTTAAAAATTATTTTTCCTTGTAAGAACATTTTTAGATTTGAAGTATTAACATATTTAACTGTTTAAATCTGCTCATTTTTATAGAGTTCATTGATTTTAAAAATTTTCTTGCAAGCTTAAGAACAAGTTTCAAATGAATAAATATGGACTCTTTTTTTTAGATTGATATCCCATCTATAATTTCTAAATAGTTGAAAGGTGAAATAATGTTTCTTAGGATTTCGAATCTATGGAAACAAGTTTGAAGGTCTGTTTTCAATCAGAATTAATGATTGGCTGAGATCGAAAACTATAACGATAAAGAAATTCAAATTTCACACGACGAAATTCAACGAAAGAACACAACTCACTCTTTTAAAACAAACTTATTCCTAATTGCAAAACAAAAAGATTTCCCAGTCTCAAATCTTGATTTCTAATCATGCTGACATATTTTTGATGTGATTTCGTTGATGTTCGTGCAGAGTGAAAGTTCCATCTCTAAGTCGTATCCTATGGAAATATTCATTGCTCATTCGGATGATTCATATTGTGCATAAAAGGAGAAATGTGAAATTCGAGAGGAATCCAGACCGATTTTGATCAGCGTTAGAGGTCGTCGTTTTTAAACGTTTTGATTAAACTTCAATGCAAGAGCAGTTAAGTTCCCCTATATGGCCTTATATTCCTAACAGAGCTAGACCATTTGCTTTTAATTGAAACAGAATCGATCATATCTCTTATACAACTGATCTGATTCCTATGCCAGACTACGTGTATTGGGACATGGGTTGGATCAGTAGGTAGATCTCCAAGCTTCTAATCTGATGTTCCTAGATTAGAGTCCCAACTGTTCCAGCTATGAGACTTATCTCCATTAACCCCACCCTGAAATCGGTGAGAAGGGGGACACAGATGGAGGGAAATGCTGCCGTCCGTCCAGTGGAATGTTGTGTCTCCGAGTTCTCCAAGCTTCTAATCTGATGTTCCTAGATTAGAGTCCCAACTGTTCCAGCTATGAGACTTATCTCCATTATCCCCACCCTGCAATCGGTGAGAAGGGGGACACAGGTGGAGGGAAATGCTGCCGTCCGTCCAGTGGAATGTTGTGTCTCCGAGTTCTCCAAGCTTCTAATCTGATGTTCCTAGATTAGAGTCCCAACTGTTCCAGCTATGAGACTTATCTCCATTATCCCCACCCTGCAATCGGTGAGAAGGGGGACACAGGTGGAGGGAAATGCTGCCGTCCGTCCAGTGGAATGTTGTGTCTCCGAGTTCTCCAAGCTTCTAATCTGATGTTCCTAGATTAGAGTCCCAACTGTTCCAGCTATGAGACTTATCTCCATTATCCCCACCCTGCAATCGGTGAGAAGGGGGACACAAGTGGAGGGAAATGCTGCCGTCCGTCCAGTGGAATGTTGTGTCTCCGAGATCTCCAAGCTTCTAATCTGATGTTCCTAGATTAGAGTCCCAACTGTTCCAGCTATGAGACTTATCTCCATTATCCCCACCCTGCAATCGGTGAGAAGGGGGACACAGGTGGAGGGAAATGCTGCCGTCCGTCCAGTGGAATGTTGTGTCTCCGAGTTCTCCAAGCTTCTAATCTGATGTTCCTAGATTAGAGTCCCAACTGTTCCAGCTATGAGACTTATCTCCATTATCCCCACCCTGCAATCGGTGAGAAGGGGGACACAAGTGGAGGGAAATGCTGCCGTCCGTCCAGTGGAATGTTGTGTCTCCGAGATCTCCAAGCTTCTAATCTGATGTTCCTAGATTAGAGTCCCAACTGTTCCAGCTATGAGACTTATCTCCATTATCCCCACCCTGCAATCGGTGAGAAGGGGGACGCAGGTGGAGGGAAATGCTGCCGTCCGTCCAGTGGAATGTTGTGTCTCCGAGTTCTCCAAGCTTCTAATCTGATGTTCCTAGATTAGAGTCCCAACTGTTCCAGCTATGAGACTTATCTCCATTATCCCCACCCTGCAATCGGTGAGAAGGGGGACACAGGTGGAGGGAAATGCTGCCGTCCGTCCAGTGGAATGTTGTGTCTCCGAGTTCTCCAAGCTTCTAATCTGATGTTCCTAGATTAGAGTCCCAACTGTTCCAGCTATGAGACTTATCTCCATTATCCCCACCCTGCAATCGGTGAGAAGGGGGACACAAGTGGAGGGAAATGCTGCCGTCCGTCCAGTGGAATGTTGTGTCTCCGAGATCTCCAAGCTTCTAATCTGATGTTCCTAGACTAGAGTCCCAACTGTTCCAGCTATGAGACTTATCTCCATTATCCCCACCCTGCAATCGGTGAGAAGGGGGACACAGGTGGAGGGAAATGCTGCCGTCCGTCCAGTGGAATGTTGTGTCTCCGAGATCTCCAAGCTTCTAATCTGATGTTCCTAGATTAGAGTCCCAACTGTTCCAGCTATGAGACTTATCTCCATTATCCCCACCCTGCAATCGGTGAGAAGGGGGACACAAGTGGAGGGAAATGCTGCCGTCCGTCCAGTGGAATGTTGTGTCTCCGAGTTCTCCAAGCTTCTAATCTGATGTTCCTAGATTAGAGTCCCAACTGTTCCAGCTATGAGACTTATCTCCATTATCCCCACCCTGCAATCGGTGAGAAGGGGGACACAAGTGGAGGGAAATGCTGCCGTCCGTCCAGTGGAATGTTGTGTCTCCGAGATCTCCAAGCTTCTAATCTGATGTTCCTAGATTAGAGTCCCAACTGTTCCAGCTATGAGACTTATCTCCATTATCCCCACCCTGCAATCGGTGAGAAGGGGGACACAGGTGGAGGGAAATGCTGCCGTCCGTCCAGCGGAATGTTGTGTCTCCGAGATCTCCAAGCTTCTAATCTGATGTTCCTAGATTAGAGTCCCAACTGTTCCAGCTATGAGACTTATCTCCATTATCCCCACCCTGCAATCGGTGAGAAGGGGGACACAGGTGGAGGGAAATGCTGCCGTCCGTCCAGTGGAATGTTGTGTCTCCGAGATCTCCAAGCTTCTAATCTGATGTTCCTAGATTAGAGTCCCAACTGTTCCAGCTATGAGACTTATCTCCATTATCCCCACCCTGCAATCGGTGAGAAGGGGGACACAGGTGGAGGGAAATGCTGCCGTCCGTCCAGTGGAATGTTGTGTCTCCGAGATCTCCAAGCTTCTAATCTGATGTTCCTAGATTAGAGTCCCAACTGTTCCAGCTATGAGACTTATCTCCATTATCCCCACCCTGCAATCGGTGAGAAGGGGGACACAGGTGGAGGGAAATGCTGCCGTCCGTCCAGTGGAATGTTGTGTCTCCGAGTTCTCCAAGCTTCTAATCTGATGTTCCTAGATTAGAGTCCCAACTGTTCCAGCTATGAGACTTATCTCCATTATCCCCACCCTGCAATCGGTGAGAAGGTGGACACAGGTGGAGGGAAATGCTGCCGTCCGTCCAGTGGAATGTTGTGTCTCCGAGATCTCCAAGCTTCTAATCTGATGTTCCTAGATTAGAGTCCCAACTGTTCCAGCTATGAGACTTATCTCCATTATCCCCACCCTGCAATCGGTGAGAAGGGGGACACAAGTGGAGGGAAATGCTGCCGTCCGTCCAGTGGAATGTTGTGTCTCTGAGACCCCGTGTGCAGGTGAGTCATAACACTGAGTTTGTTAAAGAACATATTGAATGGCGTTTCCATCTGTCTCTTAAAACTCCCCTACCCAACTCTGAAGCATTGGGGTTCTTGTGACCTGGCCATTAAGCTCATTTTGTGTGCAAAAGTGGCAATCAAAGCAAAACAACAACTCTTGTGTATTTATAAATATCCCAGTTTTGGGGTGTTATTCTCGAATCATTAAATTAACTTATCTATAAGATACCATTGCTGTTGCAACTGCTAATGCCTAAAGTGCTTATCACTCCGACGCAAAGGCCAGAGTTAGTATCAACTTTGTCATTGAATCATCTAGCACAAAAGTAAAGTCTATTTTCTTTACAGAATGTAAAATACCTTGAAGTTGTCCGTAAAACTTGTATTTTTCGTTCTCATTCAAATCATCGGTTTAGCAACTAAAAGTTTACTTAAGACACATCACTACAGTTTAATGTTTTCGATGCCCTTAGGAGCAAGAGTTCAAGGCACACTGCAATGGCTTTTGATCAGGATTATCCACCAGCTGATATAAGGTATTACGTGCATCTGTTTACTTAGGGCTGCCAACCTATAAACAAATAGAAAACACAGTAACATATTTTCTCTCAACAGAGACCCAACAATGCAGCAAGTTCAGGATCCATAATCTTCCTCGAAGCCGTTAAATAGTCTGGTGGGTATAAATGATCAGCACCAATTCCTTTTGAATTTGATCACTCCCCAGCGGGGTAGTAAAAATGAAATAAAAAGTGCTGATAGCGAGATCAATATGCCAAAGTGTCTGCTCAACCATTTTGTTTCCCTCCTAAGAGGATATCACCTCCTTTGAAGGGGCGGGGGTGGCTCAGTCGGTAGCGCGCCAGGCTCGTAATCTGTAGTTCCCAGGTTCGAGTCCCAGCTGGGTCAGCGTTGAGATTTATCTCCGCAAAATTTCCCCGCCCTGCCCACGGTCAGTAGGGGACACCGATGGGCTTGGAAATGCCGCCGTCCGTCGGATGGGACGTTAAGCCGTGTCCCCGTGTGCGGGAGAGCCATACCCTGTGCACGTTAAAGAACAAGCTGGATGGCCTTGACGGGAGGCTACCATCTGTCTCCCAACAGCTGTTCCAGTGGGTCCCCTCCCCCAACCTTCTCTGAGCCTTCGGGGTCCTTGTGGCCTAGCCATTTAGCCCATGGTGTGCAAAAAGGTGCCGCTCAGAGATAAAACAATCCAATCCAAAAACCTCCTTTGAAAAGTACTCTGTCTGCACCATGCAAAGGCACCATGCACCATGCACTTTTCCAGGTGGTCGGTTCAGTGGACTATCACAGGAGACTAGTACACAGTGCTCGTTCTAGTGTATGCATAGATACCATTTGCTAATTATTTTCTAAAAGTGAATCAGCTTTATCGACATCTCAGCCGCTCTGTGGGATGTTGGTCTTCCGGCAAAAAAATGACAAAATTTGCGTGTCATAGTCTTGTCTATATATATATATTGAAAAGTGCAAGATAGAAAGAGATGAAGATTTCGTTTATAATTAAATTTCCTTTCAGAAAGCGATGAAATTATTTTTAAATAATTAATTGCGAAGTTCATCTTGTGTTTTTCCAAAGGTGTTTTTTTTTCGTAGAGCATCGAATATTTCACTTTTCTATTCCAATTAGTGATGCTTGATAGCACTGGTCTTATGGTGTTAATTAAACGCACTGAGAATGTTTTGAAGCAAATAGAAAACAACGAAAAAAGTGGCGAAAATTGTTCAAACCAGTCGCCAAGGCAATTTATTCCCCTAAAATTAGCTTCTAACCGATCCAGCTAACGGACTATTGAACGGTTTGGTTCTTTGACGCTATTTGCACAAGCGGAAGCACTTCAAGTAGCTTTTAATTTGCAGTTGATCTGCAGCATGTTTCGTTCATAATTCATTACATTCGCCTTTTCTTAAAATCTCGTACAGAGATTAATTAACTTGCCCGAAGGCAAATGGACGAATGAGCATCACTTTAGGAAGCTACTCGAGATCACTGTGAGTGAAGGAGAGAAATCTTTCTCACTTTGAAGAGTTCTCTTCGATCCACACAAAATCTTACACTTCGACTGATCAGTTTTCTTTTTTAGAATACAGATTTTTATTCATAAGAGTAAAGATTGCAAATACATTTATCATTTGTCCGGCAAAGCTTAATTGCTTATCTGCAGGAAAAGGAATAAATTAAATTAAAAATAGGTCATTCAGCCACAAAAATGGTGTGCATCAAATAAATTCACAACACACAACACATAATAATCAGCTAATTAGAAATTCCAAAATATTTTTTCAATTCGATTTTCAGTCTACTAAAAGAATCTATATTAAGTATTTCCTTTAGGATAGCATTAAATATAAGTGGTACTTGATATTCGTAGGCATGTTTTCCGTAACTATTTCGAAAAGTAGGCATTTTGTAATACCCTTGGTTTTGAAGTCTTGTATTTTTATTGTGTTGAATTTTTAGTTTGTCTGTTTCGTCAAAAACATTTTTAATTATTAAATTATATTTATATAAATTATTGTAGGATAAAAGGTCTAAAAATTTAAATCTATCTGTTGATATTTTCTAATTTTTTTGCAAATGTAAAGGAATAGTTTTTCTATTTTATTTATGTTAGCTAAGTTTATTATTTCATTCACAATTATTCCATAATTTTAAGTATATTTAAAAAGAAGTATATTTAAAATCAATTCGCATATTGCTTTATAAAGTAATACACAGGTTTTCATATTTTGTAGGCATTTTAAGTTTTGAATTTTTATCGCTGATATTCTTAAGCTTTCACATATGTGGAATTTATTAGCATTCCACCTAAAATATTCATCAAAAATGATTCCTAGGTATTTTATTTAATTTACTTACTCAACACGTGGGCAACTACATAATAATTCACAATTAGAAGCATTTTTTTGCAATTTATTTATTGTATTTCGGTAAAGAGTTTTTGATGAACATTAAATCCTGGTGAATGCATAATCATCCGTTTGTTTTCTTCTCATTTAAGTAGATTTTATTATGATTTAACCATCTGATTATATTATTGTAATCTGTTTGAATCTCTAAAATGCTATCATTTAAATATTTGTGACTGTTTATTAAAACAATGTCGTCAGCATGTAGACAAATAGCACTTTTTAATTAACTGAACCTTGGGAAATTCTATATGGTGTAATTACTTTTCTGCTGTAGCATTTCTTTATTTTAGGAATTGTGTCTGATGAATAATTCCGAAACCAATCTAACATTATACCGCGAACACCGTAATGTTCCAATTTATTCAGTAAAATGTTATATCTGTTGTACCGAAGGCGTTCTGTAAATCTAAGAATGTAGTTACAATTTTTTTTCTATCATTCAATGATTTGTTAATGTTATTTGCAATTTTAAAAATTAGTTGAATTCTGTTTTTTCCTTTTTGAAAGCGAAATTGATTTTCATTAATTATGTTGTGCTTAATTAAAAAATTGAATACAGTATTATAAATATATATAAAATATATCGAAAGACGTTGAAACATTTTCTTCTTTGCCATCTGATCACGGGATAAATTTCGTTGTCTTTCGCATTGGCAAGGAATTTCTTTACTTCGTATGTTTCGTCTTCCTAATATATGTGCTATGTTCATTCAGTTGCAGGGAGGCGAGATAGTTGAGTTCAAGGCTTCATGAGATCGGTGCCCATTTCGGTCAGCGTCGAGATTTCTTCTGCCTGTTCTCTCGCGTTCTTCCCTCTGTTGGGGAAGGAGTCTCATTGGAAGGCCAAGAGATAATCTCGCATGCAAGAGAGGAAGACCTGGCATTCTGATAGCTGTAGGATCTTTGCGACCCTTATCAATCGGACATTTACTTTCTTTGCTGTTACGAAAGTTTTTTGCTCAATCAACAACAACCGCAAAATGGTAAATATTTGCGTTTCATTTCAGAGATGCCCTCTGATGCAGAATTGAGTGGTTTTACCTTTGAGCGGCACATGTTTTACACATATTAAGCTAATGGCCAGATCACAGGGGCCACAGAGGCTCTGATTCAGTGTTTCGTATATATGGGTCAGAGTTTGATTTACTTGAATTTGCAGCAAAGGAAGGAGCAAAAAACGTTTTGCTTTCAAGAAATGTTTACAAAGGTTACGTCAATATATTACATCGGAAGTCAGATTAAAATATGAAGTAGCTACAGAATAGTTAACCCTAATAGAGAGGCTTCTTTTTTAAGATTGATGCATAACCATTTTGATACTTTAATTTAAGATTACCACCAATTTTCAAATATAGAGATAAAAAAGTAAATAAGTTATCAGTTTCCACTGTAAAAGGCAACGAAAGTAAGTCTAACTCTGAAGAAATATTAAAGTTTTTAGTATAAAAAGAATCACTTATAGATATATATTGAATTGTGTAAAGCATCTTAATAATTGTAATTCAGTTAGTGTTTTTTTTTAATTCAGGTGAACGAAATTACAAACCCGTTTCCTCTTAGTAGGTTAGTTGTTGGCATGTTTCTATTAATTCCTAAAGGTTCTTTTCATATCTTCATATTTTTTTATCAAAACTTACTTTTAATCTAGCCTAAGAGCATTTTCTCTTCACTGGAATTGTTAACAATTAATATTTTTCATAACTGTCTTTCGTTGCGTTTTAGTAGAAAATGAAAGCATTGCCAGTTGAATTGATATTCACTCGGCCATTAAATGCTACGGCCATAATGACTCCATTCCCCAACCTCTTAACACATTTTCAACACGTAGATATGTTGCAGTTGTAATAAGGAAAATGATTTTATGCTGAGTTGGCAACTCAGAAAGATGATCTCCCTTTAAGGGATTCAGCGAAAATCTTTAAAAACCACTGAACAGTTCATAATACCCATCGGAAAAAAAACACACACACTGATATACATGTTTTACGTTTTGCCTTTAGCTGAGAAAAAAGTATATATTTTCTGAGTTACATTTACACATGCTACATAAGGAAACATAATAATAATATAATAATAACTACATAAGGGAAAATCAAAGGAAGAAGGAAGATCATTAAGCCTAAACTTCAGAAAATTGTAAGAATGGATTTGATAGCAATTACTGTTCCTCTTATAAATAGCATGTCAAATATTTTTTGCTTCTAACAAGCCCTCTCCCACGTTTGGAATTTCAACTTGATATGGGCCATTCCAACTTGAAAAGCGACCAAAAACACTCTGTCAAATTTTGAAGCGACTACCACGATTTTCCGACGAGTCTTGGTTGCCACAGACAGACAAACATCTCCTTTTATCTGGATTTGCAAATCTTTAAATGTTAAGTCGGAAAACGGAAAGAGTAAGATTTTTATTTAATCCCTTAAAATAACTAAATTTAAGTCAATTTAATTCTTTGGATTCCCTACAGTCTTTTTCGCCACATAGCGAGTGCTGCGAGATCAATGATAAAATGAATATAATTTTGGTTTAGGGAAGTGAAACTTAAACAGATGGTGGCAGTTTTATTGGGCCATTTGACAAACAGAGTTGCACCGAGATGCCTGAGGGAAAGCATAAAGTAGCACACTTAGGTCACCATCAAAGAGCACACACAAACTTTATGTTAGCATATTTAATGTGATTAGAATACATGCATACAATCCAACGACTTGTTCATTTGTCGAATTAAGACTGATTGCTTCGAGAAGAAACTCGCGCAACATTTACAGTCTGCCTCCTACACCTGATGTTAATTAAAAGAGAATTAATTTAATTTAATTAGTAAAATTTTATTATTAATTATTTTTAATTTTAATTATTTAATAAAATTTAATTAGTGATCTGGCAACCTTCGTGTCACGTGACACGAAGGTTGCCAGATCACTAATTTCTAAAAAAATCGTTGCCAGATATTTTTTCTGAATTCTGTGATCAACCATAGTATTCGGATACTTTTTTGAGCGACTGTAGGTGGTCATGTTATTTTGATACTAGATCGTGTGGGCTCACTCACGGAAATATTGAGCGTGTGCAGTTACCGTTCACAGCAAACTGGAGCGTGTGCAGTAACTGCACACGCTCCAGTTTGCTGTGAACGGTAACTGGAGCGTGTACAGTTGCTGTACACGCGCCAGATATTTTTCCTGAATTCTGTAATCACGTGACACGAAGGTTGCCAGATCACTAATTTCTAAAAAAAATCGTTGCCAGATATTTTTTCTGAATTCTGTAATCAACCATAGTGTTCGGATACTTTTTTGAGGGACTGCACCAGCCACCTTGGTAGATCAACAAAGAGAGAACGTCTTAATTAAATTGTTTTCCATGATCCTGACCATGATCACGAAACGCTCTACCGAAGTTCACATTTAACTGAAAATAGATGTCGCCGGGGACGCACTTTAATTAAAATAGTGTAATGTTTACCGGTGCATAGTATGGAAGTCGAGTGGCAGTTTCATCCATGAAGCTGAGGTAAATGAACACTTCGCCGGGTCGAAGATGTGTGGACCATGACAAACATATCTACCACACTCCTATTTTATCGGTGTGTTTGGTCGTCGTCAGTAACGCAAATGCATTGTTCATTAATTGACCTTTTAACCTTTTACATTAATGTAGCGCTAAAAGAACAAAATAAAAACATTTGCAAGCGAGAAGAATTAGTGCGACTCTATCATATTTTTAATCATTACTCCAGACTTGAAAGAAATTATGCACATGAAAAACAACGAAATACTCAGTAGGAGCATTTATTACAGAAGATTAAAGAGCCTTTAGCTCATTAGTAGTAGTTTCCGTACGGCTGAAGGGTTGGGACCGTGTTTTCTTTGTTTTGCGCTACAATTAAGCTCGCATTTACATATACAATTCGTCACACGTTGCCACAGTTTCCGTTTAGTTGCTGATTTTCAGCACGCGCAATGAGGTCGACATGCACGTGGGCGTCACTAAGTGTGGGCAAAAGGGGGAGGGAACATGCTTTTAACCTCCTCCTCCTCCTGGAAAGTTTCTACCATTCCTTGATCGACTGCATTCTGTCAATACAGGAGCTGTACTACCTCCATTTCAGACACAGTCTGGGACATCATTTCAAGTTTGCAGACTACTTCACGCGAAATGAAGTGAGAATTACATTTCGAAACGGATAAAAACGCTGAGGGGCACTTATTTTGTTTTCGCACAAAATGGGGCTAAATGGCCAAGCCACAAGGGCCCTGAGGGCTCAGGAAGGTTCAGGGAAAGGGACCCACTAGACAGCTGTTAGGAGACAGATGGTAGCTCCAGTTAAGGCCATTCAGTGTGTTCTTTAAGGTGCACAGGTTTGGCTCTCTCTCTCTCATATGGGTCCACGGTTTAACGTTCGATGCGACGGACGGTGTCTTTTCCAAGTCCATCGGGGTCCCCTACTGAGCGAGGGCAGGGCGGAGAGCTTTGAGGAGATAAATCTCAACTCGCCCAGGTGGGACGCGAACCTGGGAACTGTAGATTACGAATTTGGAGCGCTACCAAGTGAGCCATCCCATCCCTCGGATGAAAGGAAAAAGTTGCCAATCTGTTCGAGCTTCAATAGGCAAAATTAAATTTCAGTTTATAATGAAAATGCATTTCATTTGTATTATCTGAATTCTTTAGAAGTCATATTTTAATTATTTAAAATATTTGTAGTTTTCGAAAAGGAAACATGTAAAACGATCGAAAATATAAAGAAATGTTTTGCAGTGTATTTCCTGATAAATACTTTTAAGAAATACACGTATCGAATATTTAAATTTTTCTAAAAGCAGACTTTTGTGTTTCAACTGCATTGAAAAATCGTCAGAATAATTTTTAGGAAGCATATTAAAACCATCGTAAATGAGTTCGCAGCATGGAGATTCTTTAAAGTTTTTGGTGTCAATAAAATTTCCCTTCATTGTTTTGCGATAGTTGAAGCGTCCCGTGCCGAGTCATTACTTGGCTGCTGATCTAAGGGACCTGGGTTCGAGGCCCGGATAAGGCATGGATATTTGTGTCGTTTTTCTGCTAAGGTCCTGCCATCCTCACAGACCTTCTACTATGGCATATAAACTGATAGGCTACTGTCAGATCTCTGTGGCAGCAGCTGCTTGAGGGGGTATTTATTATTTTATTTATTATATGAAAAAGGGATGTTTTTAATTGGAAACGTTTAATATTTTATTGTTTTTTTTTCTTTTTATTATTGTTTTTTTTCACCTTCATTTTATGTCATGACATTGATGTAATCTAGATCATATAGGTTATAACCATATACATTCCAGCTGATAATTTCTGCTTAGTCGAATTTTTTTACGTAAAATAATTGTATAGATGATACTTTGGAAAATAAATTTGAATATCCGAATGACGTCATATAAAGTGACCTCAAGGTAAAGGTTGCCGCGATTCTATGTCAATTTGATTGTCGTCTTATGTGACAATTTTTTAAATAATTCCTACTTTTTCTACCTTGTTTCTTGTACCATGACACATTTTCAAAGATTAAAAAAAGGAATTTGTTGAAATTAAAGTTGAAATTGTTCATCATTCATTCTTGCAAGGATTCAATCCCAGAAAATGTTTTACCAGAGTCCTTTTACACCATTCTTAGTTTCCATCTTTTTTCTCCGATTCTTAATGTTTTCTACTTCGGGATCGAGGTTATTTTTAATTCTTTTTCTTTTCGTCTTATATTGCGCACAGCAGCCTTGGTTGTTACAAAGCAGGAAAATCGTACACCACCAACCAATTCAAGCAGATGTCATCAATTGTATTATTTACCTTTATTCTTCTTCCAGTGTCCAAATTTTTAACTCCTTTCAAATTCCAATCCTAATAGAAGAGCAGAGCATTTTCAGATAATATTTCGTTAAATCACAAAATCTTCTCCGTTACATTAACTTTAAAGAATCCACGCAACGGTACAGTCGGTCAAAAAAGTATCCGAACACTATGGCTGATTACAAAATTCAGAAAAAATATCTGGAAACAATTTCTTTTAGAAATTTGTGATATGGCAACCTTCGTGTATGTACACGAAGGTTGCCAGATCACAAATTTCTAAAAAAAAATCGTTGCCAAATGTTTTTCCCGAATTTTGTAATCAACCATAGCGTTCGGATACTTTTTTGAGCGACTGTACAAGAAGTTATAATCTTTGGGAGAAAAAAGTCCAGTCAAGATTTTGGAGAATTTTAAGAATTTTAATAATAATTTATTATTCTGTAATACAGTGAATAAATTGTTATCTTTTTTTTGTATTCCTTTTAAGCATTTTCTTTCTTTTTTGTTGACTTGAATGTGCGAAATACGAAACAAGAAACTGCACGACAGTTAACATTTATTTTTTCAAAGTTTATTCAGAAGCTTAAAACCTGAAGCCTCGGGAAAATAGTGACGTGTAATTCTTTTAATAATTTTGCTGAAACTTTGGAATATCGCTGAAAAATACAACTGGCGGAAGCTAAACACTTTTTATTGCGCATATTAAAAATAATATTTGCAGTTTTGTTTCGCCAAGGGAATGTTGATGCTTATGAAGTATCTTCTGGTGGTGTTACTTGGAATTGAGAACAATGGATGTTGAATGTTCTGGGGGAATTATTCCATAAATAAGTCCGTGGCATGTCTTCAGGTCCCATTCAAGTGTTCGTCCTTCCAGTGAATGGATATTGAGATTTACCGTCCTTTATGCATACGTCAGATTTAAGTAGCCTGGCATTATTTCTGTGAACCATCTTTCAGGCATTTCTAATGAAATATTGTGGTGGATCCCCATTTCGTTGAAGCTTTTTCAGGTGTAGATATAAAGTATGCATTGAAAGTTTTGATAAACGTAGCATGATTTCATTTCCACTAGCTTTTTAAAATCGTGCCTGCGGTGCACTTTCTTAGAATGGGAGCGGGGGGGAGAGAAGGGGAGTGACAGATGTCATTGAACATGACTCCAAGGTCAGTAAATTCATGACCACTCTCAAGAAGATTGCTTCTAATTTGGTCAGTTGTAGTTATGGTAGCGAAACACGGACCCTTTGTAAGGAGGATAACAAGAAACTTGATGCCATTGATTCTAGATGCTTACGCAGTATCTTGTGCATTAGATGGTTTGACTTTGTCAGTAATGATGTGGCTAGAAGAAGGATTCATCAACCTCCTTTGAGCAGCATATTAAGCAGAGAGAGACTGCGTTGATTTGGCCATGTTGCCCGTATACATAGCTGCAGATTGGCAAACAAGATTATGAACAGTGTGCGTAAGGGTTTCAGAAAAAGGGAGAGACCTAGGATGCGATGGGCAGACAATGTCAAAGAGGACCTTGCTAGAATTGGCCTACAGTGGTCAAACGCTGCATCTGTAGCTCAGAACAGACACGTCTGGAGAGGAAAATTGCAGAGTCTGGTTGGACCTCCGTAGCCCATGACTGCATGAGGATTTTGTGTGTGTGTGTGTGTGTCTATGTATGTATGTATGTATGTATGTATGTATGTATGTATGTATGTACGTACGTACGTACCTATCTACCGTCCGTCCGTCATTCATTCATTCATTCATTCATTCAGCAAGCATGCTTGCTAAATGAATGACTGAAGATTTGGTTGTGGAGAAAAGTTAACTAGCAAAGACATGCAGAAGTCAACTGTTTCCAAATGAGTGGACATATTGACTGAAGTTTTAAGGAAACTGAAACTCAGAGAACGTGTTAAGGAAGCACTCTGTTTTATTTCGTGAACTCTCAATACAATTAGATAAATCCTGTTCATAACTAAAACGATCAAACATTTGAGATAATAAATCGTAAAATTTCAGATACCTTTGCAAAATAATTTTTTCCAAGGGAAATATTGAAAAATATTTTTCACGAATGATGCTCACGTGAGGTAAAATTAATGCGTGGACTTGTTACTTATAATGATTTTCATTGTTAGAATCAACTGTGAGCGAAGCAAGAAAACATTTGCTCTTACTTGACTTTTGCAAGTGTTTCACTCTCTCACTTCAGAAAAGGAATCAGTCGCCACTCTGAGCTTTGACACTGACATCAGCAGCGCTGACCTCTACAGTATCTCCTTTTTTTGCCTTCCCTAAGAATTTCAGTTTTTATCTCGGCAATCTTTTTGAAATCGTCTCATTTAAGTTCGTGGTAAAGATATACAAAAATTTTGGTAAATCCTTTTAATCATCAGCATGCCGGTTCAAGATATCCATCTTTTGTGCTGTGGGGTCGGCCCTGGGAATTACGAAAATCGAAAATGTTTAACTCGTTTCCAAAAAAATGAGTTATTCTTTCACTGCATCATCTGTCCGCATGTAGGCATCGAACTTTTCGTTTTCAGTTCGGCTGGACTGTTTTACCTTTGAGCGATACCCTTTTGCATACAATGAGCTAAATGGCCTGATCACAAGGATCCAAAGGACTCGGAGTTGAGCAGCGGAGTCAGTGGGTAACAGTTGGGAGACAGATGGAAACCTCCTGTCAAGGCCATCCTGCATGATCTTTAATGGACACAGGGTATGGCTCCCCTGGCCACGGCTTTACGTCCTGTCCGCTAGAGAGCAGTATTTTTAAACGCATAGGTGTCCCTTTTCTAACCGAGGGTAGGGTGGGTTATTGATTTAAGAGATAAACCAAAAAATCCTTTTAGGATGGATATTACGATTTGGGATATTGCAATTCAAATATCCCACAACTTTTAATATTTTGAATTTCCGTCTCCTAATATCAGGATCCTTCCCCAACTTTCTCTGAGCTCGCGGGGTCCTTGTGACCTGGCCATTTAGACTAATATGTGCAGAAAGGTGCCGCTCAGAGGTAAAATAACTCAACTCTTGCTGTAAAAATATAAGGATCATATGTTGTTTGTTGCTTTCTATTATAATTTGTATTCTCACTTTATTCTAGTTGAATAAAGAATTGTTATTTTTATAAGAAATATACTTCGGTATGGACTCATAGGCCGAATATTGCAGAATCTGACAAGCTAAAGGTTAATCCCTTTGACTGAAAAAAATCATTCAGTCCATTCCACGAGTGTATTGCCTATATCGCAAATGTAGCATTTGCTGTTCATCGCTTCCTATTTTGTTGGCGCGGGGCTTTTGCTTAGTCTGTCTGGATCGAATCCAAGCTGTGCCAGAGTTCAGATTTATCTCCGCTAACCCTGAACTTGTGCCCTCGGTGAGAAAGGGGACACCGATGGGCTTGGAAAGGCCGCCATCCATCGGATGGGATGTCAAGCCTAGGCTCCGTAAGCAGGAGAGCAATATACTGTGCACCTTAAAGAACAAGCTGAATGGTTTTGAGGGAGGTTGCCATATGCTTTGAGGGAGGTTGCCATATGCTTCCTAGAAGCTGTCCAGTAGGTCCCCTTCCCCCAAACTTCTCTGAGCCGTTGGAGCCCTGTAACCTGGCGGTCTAACCCACTGTGTGCAAAAAGAGATTGCGGTTCAGAGGTAAAACAATCCAACCGTCGTATTTCGATGACTCAGCAATCCTGGTGGCGACGAATGAACGAAGCCGGAGCAAAAAAGAATATCGTAAAAGAAATTCCTTTCCCTTTTAAATGTTCCTATTGCTCCTTTTACCAGGAGTTACATAACAAGGTCCTCTCATCGACTTATCTCCATAGAACTCTTCGGAGCAGCGATAGCCAACCTTTCCCAAGGTGACGGAATCTCTCTCCATCGCAACGGGGATGACATGCTCTCGATCTTTAACGCCGGAGCATAATAGCACAATCGGGAGGGAACACTGGGCGGAATTCCCATTGCGGGAAAGATGGCAAGATCACCTGATAAATGTCACTAATGGTGCTGGTGGTAGGTGCCAGCTCGAGTATAGTCTCTGGCGTACAGAAGTGCAGTCAACATGCACGGTTCTCGTGGGGGGGGGGGACTGCTTTTTTAAGGAAGCGCACGAGAGGGGAATTTTTGAGGGGCTTACCTCCTTGTTGATATTTGGATGTTTTGCGAACTGAAATTTATGTTCTTTCGTTTCCGATGGAGATTTATTTCAAATGGGGCTAAAAAAAGATTTCGGATGCTGGGAAACATCCTTTGTCGTTTCTCAAAAACTTCGGTTATTAAAGAGAGTGGTGCTGTCTTTTTTCCCTGCTATTCTGTTTCATGCACCCATTGGGACAATGTAAGCAACGCCACCTGAAACCTAAATGCGCACTTTTACCATGTACGAAGTGACGTCACCTGCCGTACAAGTATATATTGTCAGCTGATGATCTGGAAGTTAGCTTTCGTTTTGATAGCTAAGCCGGAAATTAACCGTTTCAGACCCTACACTCGGAGGAGGAGGAGGAGGAGAGGGGAGGGTAAAGTTCTCTATTTTATACCCCCTTGTAGCAATAGAAAATCATGTAATAAAATGCATTATGAAAAGAAAAAGAAAACATTGTAAAAAGTAAAATTATTATTTCGCTTAGAATATATGCTTTTTTTGTATTGTGATGAATATTATTAAAAGTTGTCTGATCAAATATTGTTAGCAACAAATTAAACTACAAAGCAAACATAAGAATAATTATGTTATAGCACCTCGAAAACAATAATCAGAAAGCATTACATTTATTTGGCGTTAAAGATTTTCAACTCATTGGCAATTACCTTTAAAAAAAAGCGTTTACAAGCATTTTGAATAAACTGAAAATAGTGAAACCATGCTATAAAGAAAAAATAATCATTCCTAAACAATTATTTTAATTTCGAAAGAATGCAATCACGACAGAGAAATATCATATTACTGTTGACCTTTAGCTAGTGCATTGCTTAAAGGTTTAGGATGCTAACACCACAAGCGAGTATCTTGACCTTTGTGGTGTGATTATTTTCTCAAAAATTGATATGTGCTAATATTATAAGTTTATGTGTAACTCTCTATCATATATTAAAATCTATGGGAATAATAAATCATTAATTAATTGACTATATGTGGTGTTAGGATTGACTGAGTCACGAAATTAAGGGTCGAGTGTGTGTCTGCGTTCAGATCTTTCCTGCCAATCCTGTTCTGATCATGGTGATGAAGAGGACACCGACTGTCCTTCGGATGGGACGTTAAGCGGTTGCTCCGTGTGCAGGACAGACATACACTGTGAACGTTAAAACACGCTGGATGGTATTGACGGGAGGTCACTATCTGTCTCCTAACAGCTGTCCACTGCATCCCTTTCCGCATCCTTCCTGAGCATTTGGGGTCCTTGTGACTTGAATATTTAATCCACTGTGTGCGCAAAAATGCCGTTCAGATGTATAACAACCTAACCCATATAGAGACAGCAATTTTTAGGATTTGTTTTCGAACAATTTGAAAATTATATAAAAATTTATTTAGTATTTCTCATATGTGAAATGAAATATTTTTACAGCTAGTCAAAGTAATTTTGGTACCTTTTTTCACCTTTTGTATTTTTTAACACCGAAGATTGCTTACTTGAGTCTAATCGCTCGTGAGTGGGGAGGGATGGATTTAGACTCTTAGCCTTAAAAGAGAAGAATTATGGCACTCTGCATTTTATATGGTATTCTGCCGATGATTTCATCTACAAATATATGTAGGCCTATGTGACGTATCTTTTAACGGGATTAGCAGAATATTAACTCTTCAAAAATATTCTAAAGCCATATCTCTGTGAACAACATCTGAATAAATTTTCCATTGGAAATATCTTTAATTCACCATAATCAATTAGGTAATCTTTCATATAAATGTACACTGAAATTCTGAAAGTATTCAAGTTCAACAGAATATGGAGTTGATCTGTTTAGCCTCTGTAAAGTTCAAATGCTGAAAGGATCTTTTGTAAAGATGCAGACTAATTCACACGACGATTAATAACTTTGAATTTCCTGCAGCATTTTGTCAATGTGTTTTGAACAGCAACTCACTTCGATTAAAACGAGAAAGGAGCTCTTTGACAGGAAACGTAACAGAAGAGATGTTTGAAAAAAGGCGGTGCCATTTTGTAACTAATTCTCCGAAAGACAATTTTTCCCGCTCGTACATATTCATTACTTGTGATCGACATATGGACCAATCCACTTCATTGGAGCTCGTTCGGTTTCCTCTCTGCCATCTAAAGGAGTGATGTCACAATGCAATGACGCCTCCTTTATGATGCCTCTCCTAATGCCAGAGGTCTTTTCAATTCGTCCGTAATGAATGGGCCAAGTCTCCGAATCGTCATCATTTGCTGATAACACTCGCAGTTGGCAACCCATTCACTCCGCGATGGGACCTGAGGTGGACGTTGCCATCTGACAGCGTCCAACTCCAGCTATTCTTCGTCGTCGTTAATTACGTGCAATTCGTGCGCATGATGTCGATCACTTTCTGTCCCTTGGGGTGGAAGGGGGAGGGGGTGACACGTCACAGAGGCTCTGTTTGCAGGTGCAATGGGCGTTATCACCTTTTCATGTTCAGAATCTCAGTTTCTTGTTTCGACAAAAGGCAAATTTGGTTTCGTGGATTTTAAACGTGTTTTGTCATCTTGAATTGAGGTCGAAGTTAAAATGCAGATTTCGTTCCGGCAGAATTAGGGCTTTGGAAACAAATCTTCAAATTAATCAGTTTTCTTTATGCTTCAGAAAATGGCCGAGATCCAATCTGCAACAGATGTCGGGCAAAAATTTAAAGTGTGGAGGAATGAATTTGGAAAAGGGATAAATCCTAAAATTGATTTTTGCTGTGCAATGAAATCCTAAAGTTGATTTTGCGATGCAATAAAATCCTGAAGTTGATGTTTGCGATGCAATGAAATCCTAACATAGAATAATGGATTCAAGTTTGGTAAAAGCGTAAATCGACCACCCTCCAGCACACGTGTCCTACCCATTTCCAGCCAAGTTTCTCGACGCGTGGGCATCACTCCTCACACGATGCACGTGACAGCGCAAGGCCTCTGCACACACGTGATCATCACCTACCTGCTTGTTTCTTGCTGCGGCCCAGTTCGTGCCGATGATGAATGTGCTCTTGGCTATCACTTCGATCCCACCCGACGAGTCACTCCATCATCTTCAGAGACGTGTGTCATTTGCATACTCAAGACGGGCTCCTGTACGCCATCTCTTTCGCCATAGAGTTGTTGATAGTACGCGTGACGCGACGGAGACCATGCATATTAATCATTTGCCAACCCCCCCCCCCTCCCTTTGGAAAAGTGAAAGTGGACGTTACGTGGACTGACTGGCGGAAGAAGACGAGACTTTCCTTGCGCTTTCCGGGCTTAATTATTCGGGGATATTTTCACGTTCGCTCTCTTCAGTGTATTTCTTTTGCGTGACAGGGAGCAATTCATCTGAAAAAAAAAAGAATTATTTATATTCGAAACAAAGCTATTTAAATCAAAGTTTTATGCTGAAGAATGAAAGTGCTCATATCTTAATGCATTTTTTTTTTTGGAAAAACAGCACTAGGGTGTTAAAGTTGTTTCTTGTTAGCTCTTAGAAAATCTGTCATTAAAATCGTTTTTAGAGCACAAATATTTTAAAATATTTCTATTAAGGAAAAACATTATCTTCTGGAAACAATCATCCATTTCTTACTCAATAGGGAAAAATTAGATTTTTAGAGCATTCTCGAAAGTTTAACTTCCTTCTTTGTTAATGTGATTAACTGAAATAGTCTTGTGTAACGTGGACATACACTTTTTTCCGTAACAGGAGTGCTCCGCATTAGAGCTTTAACCCCAGAAGTTGTTCTTAATTATCAATGCAAGGGAATTGCTGAGTTTACTTTAGGCCATAGATCGAGTTTTGTATTTGAATCGTCACTTTACCTTAATTATGTGAAACATTGTCGAAGTGAACAAATCATTTCATTGTTAAAGACACCGACGACATCATTCGGATGCTTTATGTACTAAAGAATTCCCTCTTCTCGAAGTGACGAAATGAGATCTCCTCTTCGTATTCACCCTCTTTTTTCCATTGCCTCATCTTTTATTCAAAGTGTTTTCACCAGCATCTTTCTCAGAGATCCGTCTCTTCGCAGTCAATTTAATTTCTTTAAATATTATTCTCTTCCGATTGTACTTTTATCAATAAAAACGCATACCTCATTCTCTTCTTCCCTCTCTCCATCTTTTCATCAAAATTTAATATTAGAAATTCTAGTTATTTATCACTCTCTTGCAACCGATGACAAAAAAATCTCCCAAGATGTTTTCACTGCTTAACTTCTTCGGAACAAAGTTGTGTAGAACGTTGTCTTTTTGAATACGGATTAACGATGCTTCTGTCACAGAAATAAAAACCGAAGCTTTCCTTTGGAAGTAAGAGCTTTCACGCATGCGCATCCGCACTTATTGAGTCGTTATCTTAAGAAGGGTAAACAACGATACTTTAGATCTGTTTTTTTGAGTATTTGCTTTCTTTAAATTATTATTACCTTGGGGTTTTGTTGGAACAAATTTTGCTCATCGCTATCGCAATGTTTAGGATGCAAAAAATAAAATTTGGAGAATGGGTTATGAATTAAAGGAAGGAATGGGTAATTAATATTTAAAAGTTCATCAAAAAGGTTAGTAATGATTTTTTTTCTTAGATTCATCTGCCTCATTGTTACATTATGAAAGTAATTGTTGTGACGTTTATTATTAACCTTAGAGCATAAACACTCGAGCAAGTGATTATTGTTTGAAAAGAAAGGCCATATTGTGAACTTCTGCAGGATTTCGTCACCTCCCCAAAGGCATCATCTTCCAATGATAAGGGAGAAGTCATTCACGAGAGGAAGAGACCGCAGTTTTTCAAGAATAATGTTTCGAATAAGTGGGGAAGGAAATAGTGAGAAGATAAATCAAAACAAAACACTGACTTTTTTTTTTCTTTATTTCTTTTTTCTTATGTTTTCCTGCATGCGTCTTCCTCCCCCCCCCCCGTTAATGTCCTTCCTCTTGAGCTAATGTCTCGTTACTAATGCATTTCAACAGCACAAGAAACGGGGCTCTGAAAAGAAGACGTAATTGACTTGGCGGTAATTTTTGAACAAGTAAATCGCCGCTTCTGTTTCGTTTTTCCACTTAAATTTGTATTTCCATGCATAAAGAAATGGAATAATAAGGGAGAGGGGGTGGGGTAAAAAAAGCATCCCTCAAACGATTCTTGGCTGAAGAGCAAGAGCTCGCACTGCTCATCAATTGTCTGTCACGTGTATCTCTTCCATTTATCCTCGGTACTCTATTTTTAATCACACACGAAAAACTTTTATTCTTTTTGTAGAGTGATGTTGTACATTACATCATTAACTCCTTCACAGAAATAAAAAAAATACCGATAATTATTCACCATCCAACGTTTATATGTAAATATTTTTTTATCCTCTGTAATGTGATTATTCCCCCAAAATCCTTCTTCAGGATAATAGAACACTGCACATAGTACAAAAACACAAATGCCATTGTCATTCTTTTAATCGTCTAGAAGATGTTAATTATGAAAAAATGTCTTCAGTGGACAAGTTATTACAAGTTTGTTTTATCATTTCATTTGAGTTTTTTTTTCTGTTTCGAGAGATTATTCTAATCACTTTATTATAAATTATAACAGCGCATGCAATGTGCAATTATTGGCTAATTGTATATAAACATCGCTGCTTCTTATTCTATTATCGGTGACGGAAAAATGGAAAAAAAAATAAAAGATTTAGTGGAATAGAGAAATTCACATATTTTTCTACAAAGGAAATAAATAAATTACAAAATATAATCAATTATCGATTTTTCAATATTTTAAAAGATATAAGTTCATTTCAATAGTTTTTATCGTGTTATAAAATATTCGCGAAATTTAAAGTTTTTTTTGAATGGAAAAAAACAAGAAAAAAATCCTTTACACCAGTTCGTAAAAAATGTTATAGTATAATAATAACGATTAATGTTCTACTGACATCCACATTTAATGAATATTCGTATTTCCCCGAATACTGTATCAACATTTCTTGAAACATCCATTTTTAATGATTTAACAACTGTTTTAATAACCACAGGTAAATTACCTTGGTCATAAATATATGAATCACCCGTGCATAAAATTAATAACGCTACATTATTAGAGGGAAATCATATCCTAAAGTAATCTTCGCAAGTTTCGGGCTCTCTGCTTCGCATTCATCCTGAAATGGAGTAGCTCTGCTCCTTGTGATGTAGAGGCTATCATTTTCATTCCGTCACGCTTTTAAATAAATCGATGGGTCAGTTACCTCTGACTGTTTACAGCCATTTAAAGTTACAACACGTACCAGATAATATTTTTACAAAATATTTATACTTCGAGAAATATGTTTACATCTCTGTGGTTGGAAACTGAACCATCGAAATATTCCTTCACAGAAATGGCTTCAGCATTTCGTCCTTACTGAAACAAGTCCTGAAACAGAGCATACAAGGGTTCCATCAACGGAAATTCATATGTCTGTCATAAGCAAAAATAATCTTTTTTTTTCCATCATTATATTAGACAAAAAAGGGCAGATTTTTATTTTCGTACATCCGCAGCAGCAATAACAATATTTATTTCCCCCATTTTTCTTCATATTCGCATTTTAAAACTGCTTCAGTCTGCTTATGAAAATTTCTAAAAGTACATCATCATCATCATCCTTAAGCAAACATGAGCTACGGAGGTCCAACCAGACTGTGCAATTTAGTTTTCCAAGCAAGTCTGTCCTGAGCTACATCTACTGCGTCTGGCCACTGTACACCAATTCTAATATGGTCCAGTTTGACATTGTCTGCCCACCGCATCCTAGGTCTCCGCCTCTTTCTGAGGCCTTTAGGCATACTGTTCATAACCCTATTCGCCAATCTATAATCATTCATACGGGCAACATGGCCAAACCAACGGAGTCTCTCTCTGCACAATATGCTGCTTAAAGTAGATTGCAAACTCTTTTGCCTAACCTCATCATTAGTTACAAAGTTGAACCACCTAATGCCCAAGATACTGCGTAAGCATCTAGAATCAAAATCATCTAGTTTCCTGTTATTTAGTGCTTTCATTATTAGTGCTTTCATTATGTTAACTAACTTGTCTGGTATACCATATGATCTCACAATCAACCACAAATTATGACGATCAACAGAGTAGAAAGCCTTTTTTGAAATCAACAAAGTTAGCCACCAAAGGTTTATGAAACTCTAAACATTTCTCAAGAATCTGCCTAAGTGAAAATATCTGATCCACACATCCCCTACCACTTCTGAATCCACATTGCTCATCACGCAATTGACTGTCAACCAGATTCTTAATTCTATTAAGCACAATCATGGAAAGAACTTTACCTGGAACAGAGAGTAGGCTGATACCCCTTTAGTTATCACAAGAACTACGATCACCTTTTTTGAAAATAGGGATAATAATAGCTCTGGTAAAATCTTTAGGAACCATGCCTTTATCATAAAAGATATTCAGAATTTCAGTCATCCAAGTGGTAAATGAAACATTCCCAGCTCTAAGCATATCTGTAGTTATTTCATCAATCCCAGGGGATTTATGAAGTTTAAGTTTAGAAATAGCCAAAATAACTTCAGATTGTGTTATAGGGCCAACATTAATGCCACCAATGCATCTATCATCATTGCAAACAATGGGAATAGAACTAACCACATTGTTCAGAACATCATTGAAATGCTCAGCCCACCTAGCCATGACAGAATCCTCCCCTTCTATAACCTTACCTTGTTTATCCTTCAATCCTGTATACCTGTCCGTTTTCTACCACACAAAACTTTAACTGTCTGGTACAGCTCTCTGCTGTTGTGCTGTCTAACTGCTTCCTCGGCTTTGTCAGCCAAGCCATCAAGCCAAAGATTCTTATCAGTAGCTAACTGATCCTTTTCACGTTTATTACGTTCTCTGTAATGCTTTCTATTAGGACTAGTAGGATACTGATTAAAGACATTCCTGCAGTTCCTTCTTTCTGAAATAAGCTCAAATGCCTTATCACTCAAATAATTCTGTCTCCTCTGCTTCTTTTTTCCTAAATTAGTACTGTTATTTTCCAAAAAAGCCTGTTTAAAATGATCCCATTCTTCCTCAACTTCAGTAGTAGGCAAGCAATGACTGTCATAATGACTAAGTAAGCTATCATGGTAAGCTTTGACTATAACTGGGTCATTCAGAGCTTCAGTATTAAAAGTAAATTTTTTAACCTTAGCACAACACTTTTTAAGTTTAAGTTGAAAGACACTTTTAACAAGGTAATGGTCAGATCCAATTTCAGCTCCCTTATATGCCCTGGTATTCCTAACAGAACTAGCCCATTTGCTGTTAATTAATATGTAATCAATCATATTCTTATGCAGCCCATCGGGTGAAACCCATGTGTACTTATGTATGTCGCGGTGTTTGCAATAAGTGTTAGTTATTCTGAATCCATTGAGTTTACTTACCTGTAGGAGACGTTGTCCGTTGTCATTGCAGCTACTGATACCAAAAGGGCCTATTACTCCTCCCCAAAGGTCAGATTCAGTACCAACTTTGGCATTGAAGTCACCTCGAACAAGGGTAATATCTCCTTTGTTGACAGAATTAAAAATATCCTGAAGTTGTCCGTAAAACCTATCCTTGTCATCCTCATCGGCATCCTCAGTGGGAGCATAACAGCAGATAACATTCAAGTCTTTGAATGTTAGCGCTTGTCTGAAATATTACTGTAAGAAACCTTTCATTAATGCACTCATATCCTAGAAGAGCATCACTAGCGTGTCTGCTGAGAAGCAGACCCACACCCTGGTGAGGCTTATTGTCGTCCCTCCCTGAAAAGAGAAGTTTAAGATTATTTTTAAGAATCTGACCTTTATCTGTCCATCTGGTCTCTTGCAAGCCGAGAATATCTAAATTATAATGGTGGAATTCTTGTGTGAGGACATCAAGAGAAAAAGCTCTGTGCAGAGTAGTATACAGTATATGAATATTATATTTTGTATGGAACGGTTGCGACCAGCCGGGACGAACTGTTCACTTAATCTTTTACAGTTGAGCAGAAACAGCTGTCCTTTCCCTCAGTGAGTTTTTAAGCCTACCTCTAAGTTCAGCCAACAGGCGTTAAAGGATTAACTCGTGTAATAATTTTCTGAAAAGCAGAAGATGAGAAAAGGGACAGGCTCTCACTTTGTTATTACCGAAATGCATGTCGGGAGGCGAGGCTAGCGGTTGAGCCAAGAGTGGATTTACTGCACGAGCTGTTGTGCGTGAGTCTGAGCTTGTTGGTCCACCACTTGCAGGTAATGGGGTGATTGAAACACGTGGGCGCGAGGCACGCAACGACTTCCTTTTTTATTCCCCCCCCTTCCCATCCCTTCCCGGCTGCCAGGAGATGGACCAATTGTTTTGGTATTGTGTCGGCTTTTAAGGCTGAAGGCAAGGCGCAGAAACCGCCATCTGGTGATGCTTTTACGCGGCTTGAAATGGGATTAAGTCTCTTCTGCGAAACTCACGAAGATGGCCGCGAATGAGCAAAGAAGCACTTTGGAGGAGCTCGTATGCAAATGATGGGGCGAGGGAAGAGAAAAATGAAATTCAAAACAAAAATGTAAATTTCGATGCTGAAAAAATTTCGAACCGTTTACATTTTCGATTTAAAATGCAATTAAACTCTCGTAATCGGAGGTTTAATTATTTTATATTTGCCTGCAGAAAAGCAGATTACATTGAGGGATATTTTCGGAGCTTAATGACTGATGCGATAGCCTTAATGATGGTGAGAAGCTGCGTGGCTGAACGCTTTGAGGGTCATTACTGTGAATGTGCTGCACGTGGCATCGATGATCGCCAATCGGATTTCAATTTCAATGCGGTCATTATCCTCCTCGTGCATGTTAAAAGTCTCCTGCCACTAATGGAAAATATGCGAAAAGAGAATAACAAAGTCTTCTCTGTCCCCCAGTGATTTCACTCCAAAAAATATAGATATTATTTGAACTACCGTAATGAGAAGTTATTCATTTAGATATGTATTCCATCACTACAATGAAACCGGTTTGAAATACAAGTAAACAGATCTATTTCTTTCTGTAGAAAACACCAGAAGTTGAGTATTTTCTAAAATTATTTATATTCCAATACGCAGATACAGCATCAAATTTAGCGATAGGAACTCTGAGGTATTGTTGCTTGATAAACCTCAGCTAACTTTCAATTGTTATAAGGCAATAGGAGACGTGAGTTACTTATAGTGAATATTTTACTACAAAAAATTCGGCTTTTTTATGGGCAATTGTTCTGTCTCGTTCCCGGTAAAACATTGGCGCCACGAGTAGCTTGCAATCATCCTATCAAAATTTATAGTTGCCGTTACCCTCATGAATGAATCTCCCTGCGAACCTCCTCAACAGGAAGATCAGCTGGAATGTTTTCAGGAGGTTGTCGATTCGGTTCCCATTCCTTCAGAAACTGAATTTCCTTTCTCCCATTCTCTAAATGCGTCCTTCTTTCTTCTTATTCCTCCTCTCAACTGGACTCTCATTCTTCGGAATTGGTATTAACTAGAGGGTCATCTTCTTTCCTGTTATGTGATGATGATGACGACGACGAAAATTCTGCTTCCTTCTCTGCAGGCCCAGATTTGCCAACAGGAACGTTAGGCAGTAGCTTAGGGAGGTCGTCATTTAAACAATAACATAAATAGAATTTTAATTCTTTGAAGGAGTAAACATCTATTTGCAAGTAGGCATGGTGCAAAGAGAGATTTCTCTCTTTTCAAAGTACTCTCTTTCCTGATGATTAAAATTGAACATTTAATAGAATATCGATTGTGACCCCACGTTGAGAACACCTGTTCTAAACCAAAATAGTGATCTGGCAACTTTCGTGTCACATGACACGAAAGTTGCCAGATCACTATTTCTGAAAAAAATCGTTGCCAGATATTTTTTCTGAATTCTGTAATCAACCGTAGTGTTCGGATACTTTTTTGAGCGACTGTACAACCAACGCAAAAAAAAAGAATCTAAAGTGAAACATAAACAATATAATTTAATTAACGCTAATTATTTTAACGATAATTCGCTTTTCTGAAATTATAAATCTTGTCTTCTATACGTTTTTTTTCTCTTTTAGAAATTTCTTTGTCATCAGTAGTATCTCGCCGGCCGCACAAAAAGAAGTGACTCACCCTAGTTTGCCCGGGCTTCTTCTAAACAACGACTGGGAACGAAAATAAGCGAATTGCGTTTAAAATTTGAAAAATAACTAAAAGTGCATAAATATGATAGAAGCTCGCTGTGAAAAAATATTATCTTACTTAAAAAAAGTCTGGGAATTTGAATATGTTGCCAAAGTTGTAATGCACGATTAGACTTAGAGCTCTTATATATCTTTGTGATTTAAGTGTTGGTACAGTGGTCGACCCCGCATATCAGACCAATGCTAACTTGCCTGTATATATAGAAAGTAATGCAATATTAAAATTAACTGTTCCCGCGAAGTTTAAGGACGCCTAACATAAATGTTCTACAAAATATAGGATTTATAATTGATAAATTAATATTTCCATCCAATGGAAGTGAAACGCAAAACTTGAAACATTCAATCGATGTGTGACGTTGATATGTTAAATGATCTTGCAAGCAAATTACGTCTCCATCATTGAAACTATGATTTTACTTTTCCACGAGCCTTGTGATTGGAAAAGAGGTCCTAAAACATAACCAATGACTGCTCTTTTCCGGTTCAATGATACAGCTGAAGACATGTTGTTCGTTTCATACGATTTGTTCATGCTAGGTGTCAACGTAGCGGGAGTGAAGAGCTCATCGCAAAATATTAGGTTTCTGTTCATTTATCGAATGTTAAGCAAACGTTCCCAAATGAAATGCGCGTGTTTCTGAATTCTTCGCTTCAGTTAAACATCCGGAAGGTTTTTCGCTCCCTCCCATCTTCGTACCCAATGATGCTCTTCCGTCACTAAGAATTGCGATTACCAACATTTTTAATTTATTTCTATCTTCGTGGGGTTCAGGGAACGAAAAAACAAAATTTCATTTACAAATAATTCACGAAAGGCTTTTATCTCCTGCACCACAAATGGAAGTGGCAATGGAAGCTCAGATAAGCGGATTCTGGGCCGACGCCGAGATAAATGAAGCGATGATGCGTGGAAAAGATGGCGCGGAAAGTAATTAGTTGATCACAGCCACCAATTAATGTTAATGACGAAGTGAATGCATTTTCGTATAATTTAACTGTACCTAATGATGAAAAAGGAAAAAGAATGGCATAGATTATTAAAGAGGGAGTGAAATTAGTTACTAATATTATTTTTGTCAGTTAGACAAATGTTCATCAAATGTGTGAAATGAAAACTGAATTCGAGTATCCATGGAAACGAAATAATTTTAGTTGCATCATGAACGGGGTTTAAATTTGTTGGATGAGAACGACTGAATGTTGCAGCAGACGGACGTGTGCAGGCATACACCTTCCTCCTCAGACCATTGCATAAGTATGTTGTTGAATCTTATTCCAAGCCTAGCACGTGGACACCTGAAAAGCTATTTCCTTTCTAGCTCCTCTAAAATGGCGGAGGTTTGCTCAATGGGTAGCGCTTCAGGCTCGCAATCTGCAGTTCTCAGCTTCGAGTCCCAACTGTGCCAGCGTTGATATTTATCTCCCTTAGCCTCCACACTGCCCTCGGTCAGATAGGGGATGCCAGAGAGCTTAGAAAGGCCACCGTCCTTCGGGTGGGACGTTAAGCCGGTGATCCGTGTGCAGGAAACTAAATCCTAGGCGAATTAAAGAACACACAGTATGATCTTGAATAGGTTTTCATCTGTCTCCGGGCATATGCCAAGTAGATCCCCCACCCCAACATTCTTTGAGCCCTTGGCGCCCTTGTGCCCTAACCATACAAAAAAAGTGCTGCTCAGAGTCCATTTGCTTCTTTAAAAACATCTCGGGCTATTGATTTCACATTGCTGTCTGTAGACGTTTAATTTGCTTATAAAGATATTACCTGTCCAACTCAAAAATAAATGGAAATTTTCTTTGAGGTTGGATAAGTACTAATGAAACTTTAGGATTCGCATTTTCCGAATCATCCATTAATTCGCATTTCCACTATTAGAACAAACTAAATCGGAAAATAGAAAATTTCGTTGTCTTCGATAACTATCATTTCACGTTCTCCAGACGGGTCGTGTTATTCTTCCAGTTAATGCCAAAAGATAAATTACTTCAAGGAGCTTTCTTGGCATCTGAAAAAGTCGACAAGAGACCTCTCAACATTATAAGCTGTAGGAAAAATCAACGAAGAAGACGAGGCCTCAACAGAAAGGCAGCATATATCAAAAACAAAGTATTCATGCCTCATCAATAATTCGACCTTTTTATCACCTGCCTGTCAGTAAGATGCGTCACAGAAATCTGTGCGTAAGGTGACGCCTCATCATAAAGACAAAAGGCATCAGAGAGAAAATATTCATCGGGGATCGGAATCTTGGTCCCTTTGCTCACTGCCAAGCGCTCTAACACTCGGCCATGGAACAAGAGTCCGAGAAATTATTACTGCCGAACATAAAGTCGAATGGTTCATCCAGCGGACCGAGTTGGCTATTACATTTGGCTACTGATCAAAGGGACATGGGTTCGAGACCCAGATTTGGCATGGAAGAAAACTGTATTGTCTTTCTGATGAAGTCTTGTCTTCCTCAAAGATTTACTCCATGACATATTATACAGAAAGACATGACATATTAATCAGATACGCATCTGTGGCAAACATCTGCTTGAGAAGTTTTTTATATTGATTTCAGATTGATTTGATTGAAAATATGAAGTTTGTCGCCATCCTCTTGCAAAGTGTCAGTTGATGATTGGACAAGTGATTTTGATCTAATAAATGAAGCCTCACTGATGAAAGAGAAAAGAAGCGATTTGCGTAGCTGCAGATGCAGTTCGTTGGAACAAAGTGGCAAGCCAAGAAGCTGAAGATGAACCAATTGGAAGGATGATTGACGTTGGAAATTGGTTCTCTTCATTAAGGGATGGATGAAGCAGAATAACGACGAGACAAGAGCGAATATTTAGGAGTAGAGAGAATGGAATCTCCTTCCGTTTATTATCTAACGCAAACATTTCAGAGAGCTTTGAGATAGCTCGGTGATGTAGACGAAGATCTTGATTGCATAGAGACGGATCTCATCGAGGTCCCTTTCACCGCCTCCGATGCGCCATTCATTAGAGGGAACGATTCACTCGGGCGTCATTTCAATCGGCAAGTTACTGTGCGATTCGCTTACACTGTGAAGACGACAAATCTGGCGCTGGAGAAGAGGAAGAAGGAAGATCACACTCCTCACGATCAGATGTGTAGTGACGTAACGAAATGCATGGAACACTCAGGAGTGTGAGCAGGATTCTGATGACGAGACAAGGAAATAAAGGAACGAATTTTGTCCAGCTGAAGAGGCAAAGATGCATTTTGAAACTTACAGTTCACTTTTTTGCTGAATAATATATATACCATTATGAATAAATATATATGCCAAAAACAAAGCATGAATTAGAAAAATTGGAAAATCGGAAATATGCAGAACACAACTATTAAATACAAAACTGTATTTTAACCTAATTTTAAAATATTCGAACCTACGATTATCTACATATGAAAATCGGGTTGACATAAAAAATACAGTTAAATAATATAACGAGTTCTGATTTCAGTAGCCATATGGTAGTTTAGAGATAGTACAAGCATTAATAATGCCTCACAGACATCGTGTATCAGTTTCTGGAAGATAGCAAATCATCTTCATCAGTAGACCGAAGGAAGGACAATCTGTGATGACGAATCACCGGTAGATTTAAAGAAGGACAATCTGTGATACAATTCTTCACATTGCACGTCATCTAATTTCCACGCTAAGGAATCGATTTAAAAAATTGCAAATTGTTATTCGATGATCTGCTCAAAACTGGCCAAGATTTGCATCCCTTGAACGTGATCGCTTACTAATTGCCTCTGGACTAATTGCCTCGTCGAATCAGTCAACACTTAGTAGAAAAGTATCAGGTCAGATCAGACACAGAAGAAACAAAACAAGAAGGAGTTTGGCTTTATATCTACTCTGTGCAGAAACTTTCATGAGAGTGAACTCTACGCTTGATGATATGGCTTGTGTATCTCTTACTTCCAGAGGAGAGTTGTTTGAGTGAGGTTGTTTTACCTTTGAGTGGTACTTTTTCGCACTTAATGGGCTAAATGGCAAGGTTACAAGGACCCTGAGGTCTCAAAGAAGGTTGGGAGGGACCCACTGGACAGCTGTTGGGAGATAGATGGTAAAATCCCGTCAAGGCCATGCAGCGTGTTCTTTAACGTGCACGGGGTATGGCTCTCCCGCATAGGGACCATGGCGTAACATCCCATCAGACGTACGGCGACCTTTTGATGCCCAACTGTGTCCCCTACTGACCTTGGGCAGAGCGGAAAGTTTTGCTGATATAAATCTCAACGCTGACCCAGGTCGGATCCGAACCTAGGAACTGTAGATAAAATAAACTGTAGTTAAAAAACCCTCAATCATTCTTGAGGGTCATGTTTGATTCCGAGGGCATTCATCAGGCCATCTACATTGGAGCAGAAGACTAGGTCATCTTCCATTCTGAGGTAAGGCGCAAACTGCTCATGATGAGTTCGAAACGAAGTCACTCGGACATTTTCTTTGAGAAGATTCCATTACTTAGGTCTTGATTCAAGTAACTCCGCTTTGGCCTTGGACAGCTCCAGATCGCGAACAAGATCGTTCATTTCTTCTTTAGTGAGAATGTGTGGTGCAGATGACACACCGTGGCAGATGTATGGATCATCATTAGACACCAAAAGCTGTAGAGAACCTGACGCCGGTTCTCCTCCCTCTTCATCGTCTGAATCGATGGAAAATTCTTTTGGAGGTTCGGGAACGGGAAGGCCTTCACTATGCAGAACTGGTCGGAGAGCAGATTGTATATTTGGTTATTCTATTGTACACTTTTTTTTCCTTGTAATGCCACCAGAAACAGGTGGAACCACGCAGAAGTAACAGTCATTTGCGTGATTGCTTGACTCTCTCCAAACCATAGGAACAGCAAACGGCATCGCCACTTTTTCGCCTTTTAGCCACTTCAGAAGATTTCTTGCACACGTACTGCAGCATATGTGTGGGGCCCAGACCTTGTCCTGATCTCCGATCTTGCATCTAAAATAAAACTCATACGCCGCTTTCACTATTGGAGTGATGGCCCTTTTCTGGCTTGCAAATGCCCCTTCCCCGCAAATGATGATGCTCAAAACAAGATGTATCTGCACTATTAACACAGTTACGAGGCATCACTACTGTTGGATTAAAACTTCAAGGATCACTTGTGTTGTATTTATGACTCGGGGGTAAATGAGAGTCACTCAAAAGACTTGCTCATCCTACGAGACGTCACTTACAACTAACGATTGCATCATATTTTGTCCGCGATCGTAAAGCCGCGATGTCATGTCTCAACTACATTGCGTCAGACAATGATGCAATACCTCCGGGGATGTGTGTATGGCGGGCTGATGCAATACAACGCAATAAGTTGCAATCTGGAGTTTAAAATACAGCGTTGCGAAATGGTTTCCTATGTACTCAATGCAGACTGAGTCGTTTATACATGACCATTTCTGTCTCTCCTAAACTCCTAAACAAGAACCAATCGACAAATTTTATTGTTATTTTCGTGTTCAGCTCTTCGAAATTAGTAAAGATTGCTATTTTCATTTCAATGCATTTTTATGTGTTGCCCAGTGTAATTCATTTGTTATACAAGGTTTGAGTGTATTTTTGCTATTGTGAATTGGAATATATTTTGTACAATTAGTTATTAATTTCTTAAAGTGGTTATGAAAAGTTTCAAAAAGTGTGCCTACATTTGTTTGTATATCTATAAAATAATTCTTCAAACTAAGTAAAATTTCAAGACGATTATAGTCTATAATTTCCTTTGTTTGACAAGATTGTTTTTCATTTAAATGATTTTTATATTTTATCATTGTCATATAATGATCAGTTGCATTGATTTAATTATGCTCACATTTACGTCGTTATAACTTGTTAGTCTTATATCTAGTAAAATAATATGCTAGCATACGATCTATACATAAAGAGTTAGTGTATCTTGTTGGTATTTTTATACAATGAATAAATCCAAGTGACATTACCATATTACATCTCCGTAATACTATTATTTTCTAATAAATCGAGGTCAACATCCCCAATAATTAAAATGTTTTATAGGAAAGTTTTAATAATAAATCATTATAAATCTTTAATAATTTTTTTACCCAAACTTGGTGACCTATAAATGGATATCAATAAAGAATCAATATTTTTTAATTTATATTTTAAAATAACAATATCTGCATTATTAAATTCTATTGCAATCTGATTTGCATTTAATTTATTCTTAAAAAATACTATTAAACCTCCAGCTCTATTTATGTTACCACATTTATAACAAGTGCTATAATCTTCTAAATAATACATTGGAATTTCATTATCTTTTACCCAAATTTCAGATAAAATAATATTATTTGGAAATAAATTGATTATAGATAAATAAAGCAGAAAGTAATCAAAATTTTTTCGAATAAATCTAATATTCATATGCAAAAGAGTAAATAATTTTTTGTCAATGATAAGAACGGGATCATGTGAAAAAGGCTCAAGAATACTACTCTGGATCTTAACACTCATTACTGTAATATGTTTAAATCATTCACAGATTTTATATTTAATACTCTTGAACGTCCATCTTTCCTTAAATAAATTTTCCCGTCTTTTAGCCAAATAAATTTATAGTTCCTTTTTTTCCTTAATTTCTTAGTTTCATATAAAAGGTTTTTGATTTCTGGTATTAAATGTTCATCTATATATATGTAGTTCTCACTATTAGAAATTTTCAAGTCGTTATTTTTTAACCCTCGAGCTAATCTCCACTTGGCTATCCAGAGGTTTCTCTCTTGTTTCGAATTGAATCGAACTATTACTGGTTTTGATTTCTTCTCCTTATGTGTTGGAACACGATGAGCTACCTTGAATTTAATATCTTCTCTTTTAATATTGATAGCTTCCCCTATTTTGTAGACAATGTCTGAAATGTTTTCATTTGGGATTTCAGCAAGTTCATTTATTTCTATGTTCTCCGATCTACTATATTATTGTAGATCTCTCACTTGTTTTAAATTTTCTATTTCTTTTTCTTGCAGCCTACCATTTACTTCTAATTTTTAATTTTGTTCCTTTAATGCTTTCAGTTATTTGGTAGTTTCAACCATAAGTTTAATAAATTCATCAATTTTATTTCAGTTGGGTTGTTTTACCTCTGAGCGGCACTTTTTTGCACACCATGGGCTAAATGGCCAGGTCACATGGACCCCGAAGGCTCAGAGAAGGTTGGGGGAGGGACCCACTGGAACAGCTGTTGGGAGACAGATGGTAGCCTCCCGTGAAGGCCATCCAGCGTGTTCTTTAACGTGCACAGGATATGGCTCTCCCGCACACGGGGCCACGGCTTAACGTCCCATCCGACGGACGGCGGTCTTTCCAAGACCATCGGTGTCCCCTACTGACCGTGGGCAGGGCGGGGATTTTGCGGAGATAAATCTCAACACTGACTCAGCTGGGACTCGAACCTGGGAACTACAGATTACGAGCCTGGCGCGCTACCGACTGAGCCACCCCCGCCCTTTATTTCAGTTAAATTCAGCACTTTGAGTACATTCGTGGATTACATTATTTTTGTGTTAAAGGTCTCTGTTACTTCACTCTTTAATATTTGTATTTCTTCCCTTATTATTCGTGTAATATGCTTTTCATATTGCATTTCAATATTTATATCCTGCAATTCTTTATTCCTGTTAGTTGCTACGTTTCGTTTAGCCACAACGTTATTCGGGAGCTCTAAAGATTGAATTGACGTCAAACTTTTTGTTTCCATAATCAACCGCTGTGGGATCTCGTGATGGCATACTGTTTCTTTGTTGCTTTGGCTTCTGCTGTTCAATAGATTTAGGCTTAACGGAGTGACTAGGAAAACTATTCCCTCTGCAGCATATTCAGTCTTTTTTCTTCTCTAAGGACATCTTAAAGTTTCCTTGCTTCATACCAATACAATAAAAGTGAATAAAACTATTATATGAATCGTTACGGTGAAGAAATTCACTAACATTATTAGAGTTAAATTCACACAACTCACACATGAGTGCCATCTTTCGACATTACCTAAATAACTGAATCGGTGTGCATTAAACTGAAATGAATTGAATTTATTGAACAATAATTGCAAATGCATCATTCAAAGAAATAATCATTTAGCATAGTTCACAACAGCAACAATTTAATAAACAGATGAGACATAATCAGGCAGCAAGTAATTAAAATATCTGCATTATTTTGTTGCAGTCCATTTGTACAGTTCTCTTTTGAAGTATGCAGTAAGCGAAGTGTCTTCAGTTCTTCTGCAATATCGTTATCCATCTTGATCCACTAGAACTGGTATTTTATTAACAACATATTAAAATTTCTTAAACTATTTAACTTACTCGTGAAAATAAGAATAATAAATTTTTCGAAGGATATGGCACTAATAAAATAAGTTTTTCTACAAACAAATAAGATTTAGTCACCTCACAATCATCACGAAAGTGAATGCAAAATCAATTTAAAAATTGGAAATAAAATTCCAAAAGCAGTCACTTGCCATGGAGGTCTGGCGCGAGCCTTCTTGTCGATGATTAATCATCAGGACGAAGATGTGTAAAGACAGTGAGACTTGAGCAGAGAGAATGCCTTTACTTAGGATGTTGACCAAACTTCACTAGTATTGCACACAAACCCAAGTGGTCGGATTATTCAGAATCTATTTAAAGTTGTCTGCCAACAGCTGTTAACGAAGTCGTAATCGAAATGTAAATGAGGTGGATTGCATTTCACTCTCTCCGTAAGAATTCCCCACGATTAGCATTGACGAAATGAAACCCTAGATGCTGCACGTCATCTTTTTTAATCATTGTTTTCACGTCACTTCAGTTGAGTGTCTGTGCAAGTGTCTGCTACAACAGAATGGCAAATGAACGTAAACAGAACAAATTGTATCCTGTTTGAAATGAAGAAGCGATCTGTATATTAAATAGGTGTTTGTGTGTGTCTAGGTGAGGAGAGAGGGAGTGTTTGCTTGCTGCCGGAACTCCTCACTCTGTGCTTCGGTTTCGTATCATCGATATCGCTCTCCTGATTTACGGACAGTCGTGTGGTGTTAAGTGCCCTTGGACTTCGGAGACCTTCTCCCTTTAATAGGATGAGATGAAAAGAGTAGCAAAAACGAAGTAAGTCCTTATGTTTAAATATTTCATGTTTTATTCACGCTGTGATTCGTAACACAATTTGTGTTGTTAATACGCCATCACACAAGTGCTCATTAATTTATGCTCGGTACACGAGTATGAAAAAAATACCAAACAATTAAATTGAAGAATTATTTTGTTACTGGAACGGGGGTATATCAGTCGGTAGCGCGTCAGGCTCGTAATCTGCAGTTCCCAGGTTTGAGTTCCAGCTAGGCAAGCGTTGAGTTTTATCTCCGTAATAATATCCGCACTGCCCACGATCAGTAGGGGATAACGATGGACTTGAAAAGGCCGCCGTTCGTCGGATGGGACGTTAAGCCGTGGTCCGTGTGCGGGCTTGTCATACACTGTGCATGTTAAAGATCAGGCTGGATGGCCTTGACGGGAGGTTACCATCTGTCTCCCAACAGATGTTCCAGTGGATCCCCTCCCCCAACCTTCTCTGAGCCTTCGGGGTCCTTGTGACCTGACCATTTAGCCCATGGTGTGCAAAAAAGTGCCTATCAGAGGTAAAATAACTCAACCCATTTTCTTACTCTTTTTGAAAATTTCTTAATATTATTCACACAAACTACTCATGGCAAGAATGGGTTGGGTTGCTTTACGTCTGAGCGGCACTTTTTTGCACACCATGGGCTAAATGACCAGGTCACATGGACCCCAAAGGCTCAGAGAAGGTTGGGAGAGGGGACCCGCTGGAACAGCTGTTGGGAGACAGATGGTAGTCTCCCGTCAAGGCCATCCAGCGTGTTCTTTAACTTGCACAGGGTATGGCTCTCCCGCACAAGGGGCCACGGCTTAACGTCCCATCCAACGGACGGCGGCCTTTCCAAGTCCATCGGTGTTCCCTACTGACCGTGGGCAGGGCGGGGAGTTTTGCGGAGATAAGTCTCAACGCTGACCCAGCTGGGACTCGAACCTGGGAACTACAGATTACGAGCCTGGCGCGCTACCGACTAGCCTAGCGCGCTACCGACTGATTCTTGCCTGGGGCGGGGATAGCCATCCCCGCCCCAGGCAAGAATGGGATTAATACATTTACTAATAGTCACAGTAAGATAGATAGTTAGGCCAACCTCACGAGTCTGAGGTTGAGTCAATGCGACATTCGCTGCTTGCCTTATGGCTGATGCGGAGATTTTTTTTTTGCACCAGGGCATTCCCTCTGACGCTAATGCAAAAGTGTAAAGAGTTCAAATCGCTACTGATACTACTGATATATACGTCATAAGTTGGTCACTTAATGTGTCCATTAAGACCATCTTAATGAGTAGAGGAATCATCTGACTGACGCTGCCGTAAGAACGTAATGAGAGGGAATTGAGTGAGAGTTTATGAGTCTTATTAACAAATCATGGGCTAACCAATTGGCTATTTGGCAATGTGAGTACTTAGGTTATTCGCTTTTGTTCAACAGGGCTGGAATTGTTGCTAATTGTAACGATTGCAGAGCATTAAAATTCCTTTCCTGAGTTCATTTCCGAAACTCAAGCACTGTCCCTAAAATCAAGAACCTAGATAAAAAATGGCACAATTGCTTATCCGAAATTTGATATTTGGTCGTTGTGATAATGGGATGCGGCTCTTATATAAGCAAGGGGGGGGGGGGTAAATTTATCTTTCTTGAAAATGCATGCGACCGTTATCATTATGCGAATAAAAAAATAGTAGACACAGGGATAATAGCATATGGATGTGCCATTTTGAATGGTCGTCATTTTTTTCTATGAATTGTGTAAAGTATTCTTCCGAATTTGTTTGATCTTTACATAACTGATTGGAGAACAAAATGAGTACGTCATATGTTCCTGTATGAAGTGAAAGGTGTTATTTCTACTAATTGAAAGTTAGAAGTTAGTAAAAAGAACAAAAGCTGCTATTTTACTGCACCGCTCTTCTAATAAGGTGAAGTGTTAGAGAGACGTTATAGAATATCATTTGTTCGTTCACGCAGAGTGTTGTCTCTTGCTACACGTATACATCATCTATTGTTTCTCACTAAGGCTGTAAGATGTAGTAACCGCTATCTTCTCTATTCTTTAATTTTCAAAGTGTACAGATTATCAGGACTACGCAACGATCTTGTGTTCAATGTAAAAAAGAAATTCTTGATTCCCCGGAGACATTGCAATGTACAGGCAAGTGTGGATTACGATCTCATTTTTATTGCGTGGGTATGAAAGAAATAAACTTCAGGAAAATGAATATTGAAAAAGAATAATTGGAAATGCAATAAAAGTGAAACAGATCTGGTAGAAAAACGGAAAAAATGTCAGACTGAAATATATGATGCTAGTGAATCTCGTGGAGATAAAATTACTAAATTCTGAGGAAAATCTATTGACTACGGAAGTAATTAAGCATGTTACTGAAATGTTTAGTGAACAGATGAATACACTTAGGAAAGACAACCTAAGAGAGATTAATAAGAAGTCTAAAAGTGAGTTATTAGGAGAATTTGCTGAGTATAAAAATGTACTTTATATTGTTCAGACAAACTTGATATTTGAAAATTATGTCTGAAATGACTAAACAGATGAAGGAAATGCAACATCAGAATGAAAAGGTTTTCAGCTGAAAATAAAATTATGAAAATTGAAATAAAGGAACTTAAATGGAAGGTAAATGATTTGGAAGAGGATAGTAGGAATGCTAACCTAGAAATAGTAGGAATACCAAAAACACCCAACGAAAATGTTTCTGAAATAATAACCTCTATTGCTCAGACAGTAGAAGTTGAAAAAAAAAGGACTTTGATATTCAAGCTATACACAAAGTGCCAACTAGGAATAAGCCAAAGATTAAACCAATTATTGTGCAATTGACTTTCCGAACAATAAAAGAAAATTGGATGGGAAATTGGCTAATTAAAGAAATAACATAAAATAGCTGAAATATTATTTTTTATCTCTATAATTTATCTTTGCATTCTGGATATTTCCCAACAGTTCTTAAAACTTCAATTAAAGTACCAGTTTACAAAGGTGGTAAACATCTGGATATTAATAATTATAGGCCAATAGCTTTATTATCAGTGTTTTCAAAAATGTTTGAAAATCTAATTAAGATTAGAATTTTAAATTTTCTAGACAGAAATATTTTTTTTCTAAAAATGAATTTGGGCTTAGAAAAGACACTGGAACAGAGGATGTTATATTAAAATTAACATCTTCAGTCTATAGTGCAATAAATAAAAATTTAAAACAGCAGTAATATATTTGGACATAAAGAAAGCATTTGACTCAGTTTCATATGACATATTTTTATATAAACTTGAGAAAGCAGGAGTTCGAGGGACAATTTTATTATGGTTTCACTTATTTAAAAAATAGAACTCAAAAGGTTAAAATAAGGAATTATTACAGTAATGAAAATAAAATTAAATATAGTATTCCACAAGGGTCTGTATTAAGTCCGATATTATTTAATATTTTTATAAATGATCTTTGTAACCTGGGATCAAAGGGGAATTAATAGCATTTGCTGATGATACTGCTCTGATAATATACAGCAACTACTGAAAATATTTTGATTGAAAAAATAAATCAAGATTTATTGAATATCAGAAATTGGTTTATAAAAAATAAGTTGTTTCTAAATGTAGAGAAAAGAAATATATATATATTTCTTATTGAGACAAAATCAAAGAGATAACTTGAAAATGAAATTATTTTATCATTCACTTAAATGCATCGGTAATGTTTGTTCTCACAAGCTACTAGAGAGTGTTGAGTGCTATAAATACTTTGGAGTATATATTGATAGTAAACTAACTTGGAATAAACACATTGATTCTTTAATAAATAAACTTAATACAAAAAAATACCACAGTTTATTTATATCAGAAATTTTGTAAATATTACACTTTTAAAACTAATTTATAATGCATGGGAAAGTGATATCAGACATATAAATTATAATACAAGAATTGCTAAACATGTAAATCTTATTTTACCTCTTCCTAAAAACAAAAACCATTGTACAAAAACATTATATATATTTAGCACCAAAAATATTTAATACTTTGCCGAGAAAACAAACTTTCACTCTTTTAAAGGGAAATTGAAAATATGGCTCTCTGAATTTAATGATATCGAAAAACATCTTTAGAAAATGTTAATAATCATTGTTATGGTAGGTATAAGTCTTGTGTTTTTAAATTTCTTTCTTTCATTGTTTTGGAAATAGAATATATTATATTATGAAATGAAAACAAATGATATCACATCTATAGATTTTATATTAAATTTTTTGCCGTTTCAAAAATGTTTTACCAAATTGTACAAATCGACATGCCAGTTACTTGAACTCTCGTGGATGCTTTCAATATTCCTAAAGTTGAACGTATAATTTTAGAAAATATGTTATGTAAAATAATTTACGTGTGATGTATAAAATGTCTATACAATGGAAATAATTGTCTATCTATCTCAGTTACGATGTTTGAGAGGAAATATTTCATCATCATCGAAATATGGTTACAGAATCTATTATTCATAGGAAAGTTTATGTTTCGTACTGAAATATTTTAAGGAATCTTGCACTTTAATAAATTAACAACACAAGCAAGAAATCATAACCAGAAGTAATTTTTAAGCGTCATCTCTTTGACTGAAAAACCAGGAGAATTGGCACTGTGAAGCCCACATTAAATTTTAAGAATTAAATATCATAATAAAAACAATCATCATATTATATATATGAACCGCAATTCCGGGCGAGCGAACGAACACTTGTGACATCATTCGTGGCAGAAATTGGCAGTTTCCCCGTGGTTCCGTGGCTATTTGAGCGATCGGTCCCGAAATTGATGGTCCCGCTTAGTTCTGACCCTCTTGGTGTGACGGATGGGGTTCCTAGCTGCCGTGGGTCGGGAGTGAATCCCTCGAAAGACGTCCGAGAGCCTACCTTGGGCATGAAGTTATCGATCGACGTACGTGTGTTGAATGAAACGGTTTCGCGCCAAACGTTTGGCGTGGGTATTACTATAAAAAAAATAATAATAAATACCCCCTGAAGCAGCTGCTTGCCACAGAGGTCTGACAGGAGCCTGTCAGTTTATATGCCAGAGTAGAGGGTCTGAGAGGAAGGCAGGACCTCAGTAGAAAAATGACACATACATCCATGCCTTGCCCGGGGCTCGAACCCAGGTCTCTTAGATCAGTAGCCAAGTGCGCTAACCACTCGGCCACGGGCATTAGGATCGAACCCAGGTCTCTTAGATCAGTAGCCAAGTGCGTTAACTACTCGGCCACGGGCATTAATAATAACTATAACTAACAGTTTTAATTTCACCTTGATTAAAGTTCATAATTTCATAAAACTGCAAACATATTGTTTTAAATGTTCTTTGGATATCGTTTTCAGAGGTTAACAAATGTTTTACTTTTTATTATTATCTGTTGCATTGGCTTGTTTCATAATCAGTGACTAAAGAACAAATCACTTGATAAGAAACGGCGATTTTAATTGAATCACATGCTCTAACAAAAAAAACATTCACTTCTACTTTCATTGCTTTAATGTCAGTTCCACGTGTCACCGTTACCAAGTTTAGTTGTAGCGAGTTGAGTGGCTAAATCGGTCTCGAAAGTTTGGACGGAATCTGTTGACAGCCAAGTGAAGAAGGCGGTCGCCTTCGTCGGATTCATTTCTAAATCGAGTTTTAGTTTCCTCTAATGCAGTTTTATTTTTGTGAGAAATGGGGTGCGATGTTCACTGGATTCCATCGGGTGTGATCAGCTGTGAACGGTGCAGCACCTGCTACTTTGATTCAAAAAAAAATGAATCGCTTAACAGGAATACCAATCCATCGCTGCATCGAAGACAAGTATCTTATTAGGAATGGGAAAACATTGCACCGCAATGGAATAATGATATATAGATATGCAATCAAGATAGCAAATGATGATTGAAAGAGAAAATATTGACGAAATGAGTTTCGTTAGTTCTTGTTTTATTCTTCAATTTCACATTTTGCTCGCTGCTTAATGTCTCAAATGGCTAGGTCATTAGAAGCCCCAAGGCTGCTACCCCCACTGGCAGCTGCTACGAACGGAAGGGAACCTTAACGTTCATCAGTAGGGTCTTTGAAGTGCAGGTGCTAAGACCATCCCTTCATGTGCCAAACAAAATGGCAGATCTTTAAAAACCAATGTCTACTTTGATATTTCTGCGGAGAGAAATAAATATGAAGTCTGGTAAGGTCTCTACGTTCTTGGAGCAATAATTGTAAAAGAATCGGACTACGCTATCTTGAAGTGCTCCAACCTAGTGTACCTTTCTGGAACATCAGATTTCGTATTGCCCTTATGGATAATTATATAATCTTATAGGGTTATGAATCGTGTGCCTAAAGGCCTCAGAAAGAGGGGGAGACCTAGGTGCGGTGGGCAGACAATGTCAAACAGGACCTTGCTAGAATTGGTGTGCAGTGGCCAGATGCAGAAGATGTAGCTCAAGACAGATATGTTTGGAAAACTAAATTGCACCGTCTGGTTGGACCTCCGTAGCCCATGGCTGCTTGAGGATGATGATGATGATCTTCATTTCAAGCAAGATACACAAGAAAGAATTAATTTCATTATTTGCTGTTTTTTCTGTACTTTACGGAAAAGAAAATCTTCGCATTTTGAAAGATTTATTCTCAGAAGAAAATAAAATCTTTTTCCAACTAATGAGAAGCAGACAAGATTTGTCCGTCGCATCAACTAATATTTGGAGAAATTCATCGGTTCGCTTCACTCTCTTCAAATGATTAATTTTGGACCTTCCTTCTCTTCTGCAGTCATCATACTGAAGCGAAGAGATGATGGCAGCTCCAGAAGCGAACGACAAACCTGAACTCTGTTATTACAGAATCTCCAAATGTTATCTTAAGGCAGCCAACATCACTAAGGAGGACAGAATAAATGTTCTCGGACCAATCAATGTAAATATTCGCAAAGATCTTACGAAAAAGACTATTGCTTAGCTAATAAGTACACGTGTCTCATTAGCAGTGATTCAAGCTCAGATTTCAGAAAAGGATATTCAAGCGAAGACTTGTTAGCTGGAAAACTCTTTTTTTTTTGTGGCCAACACTTTTTTTAACATGAAACTTCTTATTATTTCCTCTGATCTTGTTTGATTTGTGGAATACATTGATTTTTTTAGCTGTTTATTTCGACAAACAGTAGAAATGCTATTTCCCCGATTTCTGTCTTCAGTTTTTCAGGACTGAAGAAGAATGTGAGAAAAAGAGTAACGGAAATTTTACTTCTGATGCAATCAGAAGAGAACCATGCAGGGTTTAAATTAGAAGAGTTTTCTATCTCAGATATCTGAAAGAAAATGGGTTTATTCATTAGTACTTAGCTGATTCTTGTTATCAATAAAATAACAGAATATAGACAAAACCGTTTCTTCCAAATCTTAAATGTCAGCTGAGTGCTGCCTATGATTCATATAACAGTTCTAATCTTTCATAAAAGTTTTTGTGGAACTTTATGAAATGCAGAAAAACGTGCATTAATAAACTAAATGCATTTTAACAAGCTAATTTTTGAATTAATCTTTGTATGATGGCAATTTAGAAACCATTAACATCTATTATTTAATTCTAACTTTACTTCTACTATCGGGGGCGGGGGTGGCTCAGTCGGAAGCGCGTCAGTCTCGTAATATGTAGTTCCCAGGTTCGAGTCCCAGCTGGGTCAGCGTTGAGATTTATCTCCGCAAAATTCCCCGCCCTGCCCACGGTCAGTAGGGGACACCAATGGGCTTAGAAAGGCCGCCGACCATCGGATGGGACGTTAAGCCGTGGCCCCGTGTGCGGGAGAGCCATACTCTGTGCACGTTAACGAACACGCTGGATGGCCTTGACGGGAGGCTACCATCTGTTTCCCAACAGCTGTTCCAGTGGGTCCCCTCCCCCAACCTTCTCTGAGCCTTCGGTGTCCATGTGACCTGGCCATTTAGCCCATGGTGTGCAAAAAAGTGCCGCTCAGAGGTAAAACAACCCAACAACTTCTACTATCGTATCCCATTTAAAGCAAATTTAAAATCTTTTTCAAAATAAAAAAATGCATTTGATTGCAACCACGGGGTAGAGCAATTAATATAAGAAGAGGAAATAAGAAACAATTTATCACTTCAAATTTCAAAACCCACTCCATATTTAAAAGTTGTTTCGAACGTGTCAGCGTTGCATTAAAACTAGCTTTCTAATTGGGCGAGATAAGTTATTGTATCAAAATGTTTATCTATCAGATGAAGCATAATTTCACCTCAGCTTTAAGGTTTTGAACTGTTTTTATGCAGCAATGCTCTCCTTCACTTGAATTCTCATTAGAACAACCAGTGAGTTGAGTGTCAGAAATTCAAGCTGAAAAATCCGTAAAAGTTAACAACGGTCAGAAGAAACGAATTTAATTTTTCTGAACAAGGTCCTAGTTCTAATTAGTTGATTAGGTAAGAGAATATTCTTCGCTTGCGCCTTTAATTGCTCCTTCCGTTTCAGAATCGGTTAACTTTAATTAGAAAGTTGTTTTTGTCTGCCATCTCGAAAGCAAAACACTGGACGTGGCTTTTTGGAAAGGGATCGCGTCCTTTCACTTGTCACTCGGAGCATCTTCCCCTTAATACAGAGAGGGATCTTAATTGCAAATCCATCATCAACTTCTAGCTCTCGAGGACAAGGAAGAAGTCGGATCGTTTTATGGGAAGGATTCTAAGAGGCAACGGATGCCAGATCTTTCCATTCTCTTCTCAGTGTTTCACCGCGACGTGTACATCTTAACTGAAGCTCTTTCCTTTATAAAATTCATTGTACTTTATCAGAGGACATAGCCGACCGAAGCCTCCTTGTCTTAAACATTTGGCTCAGTACCAAAAGTATCGATTAACAAGAATGAAGTGTAATTGATATTTGTTTTGAAAAAAATAGCATTTTAAATTGTCCTATACATACTATTTTCAGATCGTAAACTTTTAACACAATTATCAGTACTCATAGTCAGAAATTACAGACGGTTCGCATTTTATTTCATCTCTTCGCGTTGTATTTTTGTTATTTTTCATTCGTGTAAGCAGCTTTAAGCTGAATTGTATTTTACTATTCATTTTCCACTTCTTCCTGATATTAAAACAAAAGTATATCTATATTTCTCACAGAACCTTCATAAACTAGATTTCTTAAATGAAATATTTCTTCCCTTCTCACACCCTCTCGTCAAAATCGCTTAATCTCTAAAAAGAGAGCCTAATCTCATCAGCGTCTTCTCTTCCCTCTTCCGAAACAGCAATGATGCCAAATGAAGTATCTCTATGAATATGTGCTTATGGAAATGCTTGAAACATTTTTGTTATTAACATTTCCGACATTTTATAAATATAGGTTATTTTAAAAACTTTCTTTCTCGATCTTTTTGAAATCTTTTTCTCAGCATCTGCGAGAGACGAGTTTCCTTCTCTTTGACGTCTTTATATGTCGATTAACATGAATGAAAGAGAAGCACACTCAATTGTTATCATTGCGTTACTTTTATGATCTTCAATCAAATTGCGTTACATTTATGATCATTGCGTTACTTTTATGATCTTCAATCAAAGGGTCAAACGTCACATTTCATCTCGTAATAACCCTTCCCACAGCTGCACAGCTTTACCGTTAGAGTCGCTTTGAGAGAAATTCAGTCTATCTCAAGTCTTACCATCTTAAAATCACTGCTTTCGAGTTCCTATCGCTCATATTCTTGCCATTTGTTGGATCTTCTTTTAGAGCATAAAGCAAAAGAAGCCTCCTTTTTCTCGCCTCTTCCTCACTCGAGCGCTTCCTTCGCTGACTCTACCGTGCAATTCTGGTTCCCCAGAGACGAGAGTTGCTGTGTACATACGTCAGCACAACAGCTTCTCTTCTTCCATCACCGTGAAAGGAACGTGGTCTTAGCGTGAGACTGAGCACGCTGTCTACTTGCCTGTGCACCGCGCGACCGACGATAATAGCTACGCTTCGGCATATCGTCGTCTCTGCATGCTGATTCTAGGGTGAGCGTAAGACAGTAGCGTGCACCAGAACTTCCATAAATGTTTGAATAAGCTGTTTGGGTCGAGCAGCATGTTTCAAACCTCGGAGAGATTGTTGGTTGCATGGAGCTTGTGCCTTCGCGCGTGCACATCGCATCGTAGCACATTGGTCCGAGATGGAGCCCAATGGGAGCAATAAAGCACATCTCTTCTTGGGAAATGCCTCTTGGCAGATGCATCGGAAAGAAATGAGGAGGAGAAAGAGAGCCTAATCAGACGGTTCTCGATCTTTTTATCAACCATTTCTCATTTCATCAACCACTGAACGATTTTGACTGAAAACCCAAACGTTACCATGTAGTGGATTATATATATAGTTGGATTTAAAGCACAGAAAGGAACGAAATTTAGTCCAACTGAAGATACTTATTCCATTTAGGTTTCACAGTTGTAAATTTTATTATGGGACAAAATAACAAAGAAAATATTTTAAAGTTGCTAATATTAGAATTGAAATTTATGAATTATGTGAAAAAGAAATAAAATAACTCTGCCTACAAAAATGGCATCATCGGTTTGCTTTTTCGTGATCACTTTTCGAGGCTCGTGAAAGGCTAAAAAAATCTAAAACGATAAATGGGACACTGACACTGCAAAGAGTTCTTAGATCCATAATTGGTGCGGTGGAAAAATGGGACGAAACCATGCTTACTACGAGGTTCAAATAAAAGACCACCATTTTTGAAGATATAATGTGAAATAATGTTCATCTCATATTTATAGGTGGAGAGAAAGCGTGTACAAATCTTTACCTCTTTAATATCTTGAAAACAGTTGACTTAAGAAGACAGGTGACTTTTGTGACTCAAGGTTGTCACGTACTGTCGCTAAATTAGGGATGTAGTCAACGCATCACTTTGTTTTGGAAAAAGAAGAGGAATAATTTCAAATAGGAAAGGTAGGCAACACAGCACTTGTTATCTAATTAAGGACGGTAGTCAAAGTCGTGCCTGTTTACGAGTAATGAGCAAGGAAGACAGTAGTACTTGTGCTCTAAAGAGGGGAAATAACCAATTCAATTATTTGTTGTGAAAGAGAAGAAGAAGTCAGCGTAGTACTTGGGCTCTAAAGAGAATAGGCTAAAAGATCGATACTTCTGTCCTAAAGGGGTAAAAATGAATACTTGTACTCTAAAGAGAATAGGCTAAAAGCTGAATACTTGTGCTCTTCTAGGAACGTTTCAAAGAAGAAGCTTTGTGAATTTCCTATTTCAGAAGATCAAGTTTTTTCAGTCATCATTCAGAGATGCTGATTTCTCTTTTGAAAGTAAAAGAAGAGCACACAGATGTCATCCAGGCAGCATTCGGGAGTCCAACTCTACTCTAGTGAAGCCCCATTCAGTTATGCAAATCGGGCAATTCTCATAAAAAAACAACTTTATAATACGATACAATATGTTTATAATTTTATTCATAAATATTTTAATAGCTGAATGAAGCATTATTGAAAACCAATAAATTGCCATTCGTTTGATTTTTCTGTCGAGACCTTAATGAGAAAAAAAAAGGAATTCATTTTGTCTCTTCGAGAGAGAGAAAAGAGTCTTCGCGTGTTGAGCTCATTATTTTTTCCGACTTCGCCATTGTATTAGGAGAGTGGAATTAACGGAATTAATTTCGTTACACTTGTGAATGCAGTGGGCCAACGGAATCTGTTAATGCTAATGAATTGCAATGCGACCAAATGGAATTGCATAGTCAAGAGGGAAGAATACCTGACACAGAAATGGGAGAATTGTAAGCGTTATCATTCGAGATGATTCGTTTCCATTAAATGGCTTTAATTTCTGGTTCATTTATCACGAAGAGCTGAATGACATGATTGCGGGGAAGGAAAGATGCATTCTCCTTCATTCCTTCATTTCTAAAGAGAAACAAGGAGAGGGGGAACGCAATGAATAATTAACAAGCGGGGGCCATTGATTCTATCTACCATTTGAAAACCACGTTTCTTAAAACAATACTAGCTGCATCTTCGAAATAAAAAAATTTCAAGGACGGATGTCATGAATAGAGATCGTGTCATTTAAAGCGGATAGAAAATCGGAGTACAGTGGAAGCAAGGAAGTGGAATGAAATACAACGGTACATTTTGTGAAGCCTCATGTAAGGTGCTGAGATCATTTTTTGCATTAAAATAATTAAATGCAATGCAATTGATGCATTTAGACAATGGAGTTCGTAGGAGAATGGAAATAGTAAGACATAGTAAACAGTGATTGTTGTGAGAGAGAAGAAGAAGTCAGCGTAGTACTTGGGCTCTAAAGAGAATAGCCTAAAAGATCGATACTTCTGTCCTAAAGGGGGAAAAATGAATACTTGTACTCTAAAGAGAATAGGCTAAAAGCTGAATTCTCTTTAGGGGAAAAGAATAAACTGTGGTCATGCATAACAGCTGAGATCAGGCAGTATGGCGATGAAGACGTTAGATTCGTTTCAGAAAGGGATCAAAAGATGGATCTTAACCAATGCTGCACTCAGAATAGTTGTGTAAAAAGTAATAGTATCCTGGTGATGATGGGGCGGGTATTGGCACTGTCGGTAGGGAACCAGATTAATAAATTAATCCACCCTCGTCTCCTCTACTGTGTCTGCTTTGAAAGATTTTTCTCCTATGACTCCCGCTCTGCTTTCGGAGAAAAAGAGAACACCGATGGGCTTAGGAAGATTGTTTTATAAGAATTTGCATTTCGGTCCATTTAATTATATAAGTAACGGGATAAACTGACAGGCTCCTGTCAGACCTCTGTGGCAAGCAGCTGCTTGAGGGGGTATTTATTTAACGGGAAAAAGAAAGCATTTTATAGCTCGTAACTTAACTTTTGGACGTCAATATACATTGTTCCTTTTGTAATCACGAAATATATCTTCTTTTTAGAACACTACTTTTCCTCGGAGGCGCAGAAATTATTTGTGGATGAAAGAATCATTCAAACAAGTTTTCTTATCTCAAAGTTTCAACAATTGCTCGCCGCTGTCATTCGTATTTTCAAAAAGAAGATCCAGATGTTGTGATGTCACTCATCGTAGCATTCAGGTCATCAGCTAAGGACACTTCATTCGACCCGCATGCAACCATAACACATATAATGATTATTTATAATTTAGTGCATAATGTAATTTCTATTTCTTTGTAGACACGCACATTGAGAGCAATACTCAGAGGTGAAGCTCTGATAGGTTGCTGCGAGCGTCAATTAAGATGTCAAGCAAGATTAATCCACTCTTAATATCCCTTGAGCGATATTGAGCAAGAGGAACCGGAAACAGCCAAGATCAATCCACAGCAGAGTCTTACATCCATGGCAACAGATAAGAAGAATTAACCGAAGATGAAGGATGGCTCTTTGGGAGGATGTTCGTCACTTGTGGATTGCAGGGATCAATAGACAAAAGATCGTCTTTCATGTTACCTCTGCACGATCATTAAACATTCTTCCTTATCGTTTCATCTATGCGAATTATTAATCAACTAATGATTGAAGAATGTTTTATGACAAATGACTGCGCCCAGAGGGATAGCTGCAAAATAGAAAATCAGAAGACAAACAAGAAATGCCTTGGCTTCCGCAAAGCAAATATTTAAAAAAGCAACATTAGAAAATTTTTAAACCAACAACTCTTTTTTCAGAAATTGTCAACATTTTTCATTTGGACAACTTTTATCCGATCAATAATTTTTTTACCATCTGTATTTGAAACATTTTCCGTTTCGCTGGAAATTTTAACCTTATTTAACCTTTTACCTTTTTTTAAAAAAATTAGACTTGTTATTTTGGCCTTATGTGGGTATATACACTCATTGCTATTCTCCATTCGACACATATTTATTCTTGTTTTGCTCTTTTATATATATTTATAATTCTCAATTTTATACACAGGCACTATCACCCATTATTATTTTTTTATATATATGTAGTGTGTTTTCTTTTCGCTTTTACCCCATGATGTATTGATATTTAATATTGGTCCACACAAAGTGGGGAGGGGGAATCTCTAGAGCTAGAAAAAGACAAAAGCCGGTGGGTGCCAAGAGATAGGATTTCCATTGCAATGTAATAATTTTCTCTTCGTTTTAGAAGTGTAAAATATTTCTTGAAAAATGCATGAAATATGCGCAAGTTAAAATCATTTTGCTTCCATCGTCCTTAGTAGCATTCTTATTCTTGATGGCGGGTGAGTGGGATCATGAACCCTCCCCGGTTCAATGATTTTTATCTTTTTCGCTTAACCTAGTTTAACGCAATATAGCCATAATTGCTTTTAGGGCACAAAACCCCAAAGAACCAAATAATTTTCACGAAGTTAAAAATTTGCAAAAGAATTCGGAAAAAACAGATATTGTCAAAAAGCGAGCGCAATTTATACGTTCCTATGTTTCGCAAAAATATCTAAAACATGGGTTTTGCGGCGTATAATTGAACATGTTGACGTACCTGGATGAAATTTGATGCATTTTCAATAATTTGATCGTCAACGTTAGGTCGATGATGGCTTTGCAGCAAGAAAGCAGAGGCTAAATGGATTAAGGGCAATCTAGCTCGCAAATCACGTGAAAGATGCGTATTTCGAACGGAAGGTGTTTCATCGAACACAGGGTGAAACAATCGGGAAACTTCTGGAAAAACAGCAAAAGGGATTTTCTGTGAAAACTTGGGAAAGTTATTTAAAACAAATACAGCGTGTAATGATTTCATTATATATTATTTCAAAGTTTTATTGTTCAGTAATTCATACACCGGTATTTTCTCATAAACAAAATCATCTTTGCCACTGACATCTTTGGTGAAACAAGGGAGACTCTGGAGGGCTTGGTAATATCATGGATGGGTAAAACAAATTCAAATATATTTCTTAAATGGTTGAAAAATAATATGAATATTAAAAAGGGAATGAGATTTTCTTTCACTGATTTCTTCTATTATATTGTACACACTTACATATTAGCACATTAGTATAATAGTTTTTAGCATTCAAAGCAAATGACAATTTTAAACATCTTGGTTATGTGAAACAAACGTTTTTCAGAGAAATGTACAGTCGGTCAAAAAAAATATCCGACTACTTTAGAAATTAGTGATCTGGCAACATTCGTGTACAGTACAGTACACGAAGGTTGCTAGATCACTAATTTTTAAAAAAAATCATTGCCAGATATTTTTTCTGAATACTGTAATCAACCATAGTGTTCGGATATTTTTTGAGCGACTGTACAGTCGCTCAAAAAAGTATCCGAACGCCATGGTTGGCTACAACATTCAAATAAAATATCTGACAACGATTTTTTCAGAAATTAGTGATCTGGCATCCTTCGTGTACTGCACACGAAGGATGCCAGATCATTAAATTCTGAAAAAATCGTTGCCAGATATTTTTTCTGAATTTTTTTAATCAACCATAGCGTTCGGATACTTTTTTGAGCGACTGTACATGGGCATAAGGTACGAATTAGCCCGAGAGCAGAAGGGGCGAGGGTGGCTCAGTCGGTAGCGCGCCAGGCTCGTAATCTATAGTTCCCAGGTTCGAGTCCCAGCTGGGTCAGCATTGAGATTTTCTCTCACTGATTCCTTCTTCGTTGAGAATTATCTCCGCAAAATTCCCTGCCCACGGTCAGTATGGGACACCGCTGGGCTTGGAAAGGCTGCCGTCCGTCGGATGGAACGTTAAGCCGTTGGCCTGTGTGCGGGAGAGCCATACCCTGTGCACGTTAAAGAACACGCTGGATGGCCTAGACGGGAGGCTACCATCTGTCTCCCAACAGCTGTTCCAGTGGGTCCCCTCCCCCAACCTCCTCTGAGCCTTCGGGGTCCATGTGACCTGGCCATTTAGCCCATGGTGTGCAAAAAAGTGCCGCTCAGAGGTAAAACAACCCAACCCGAGAGCAGATGCATTTATTTGGATTAATGGGTTAATAGCAAAGTATTAAATAGGTTAATAGCAGAATGGGAGAGAAGTAAGTAAGTCTTCTCTCCTGTGAAGACTTTAAGAATGGGTCATGAAGTAGATAGGTTGTGTGTCAAAATCTGCTGTTCTCAAAAGAGTATAACTTTTAATTTATTACTGGGAGAAAGACACGAAGTTTCTAAGTAGGGAGATGCTTATTCGTTACTCTCTTCTTGTATGAAATGCATGTTAATTAATGAAGGTTCACGGTTTCGAGAAGAGGGTGATACTGCGACCTTTGCATTAGCAGGCTGTCGGCATCTGATAGATCTACCATCGCTACAGACATCAATGCATTAAGCCTTTGACTCTTATGCCAGAGATAGCTCGGATGAAGAGAGATACTGCATGGATCAAATGGCTTGGCAGTCAAAAGGGTAAGATAAATAGGAGCCATTTTGGGTGGAATCAATCTCTAACCAATAACAGTGAGGGATAATGATTCATTCGTGTAGATAAATATGCTCTTGCTGTTTGTGATCACTTTTCTGGTGGAGAATATGTATCTGAAAAATCATTATAAATAAATAATATTGAATAATTTATTTAATGAAAACTATTTAATCTTCAGATGTCAAATGAAGCATAGTTACTGCTGCCAAGGAGATTACTATTTGATATTTTCTGAGAGACTTCAAGTGCGGGAAAACTATTTATTCAAAATAGGGCAAAGTCTGTGTTTTTCCAGAAAGTAAATTACTCTGTCTTAGTTGTTTCTGGTCTCGGTTGTGGGCGTTGATGATTGAGATGGTCGCATGCGATGGGCTAGCTTCTAATTCAGATCATTTTGGGTGAATTCATTCAATTCAGTCAGAGTTTTATCTCTGTCTTGCGAAGGTTTTTCATTTTAATTTATTTCTGTGTCAATCATTTTAGTATGGAGGAAAGATATAGCTGGAGTTTAAAAAGATTCCCAGGTCAAGTGTTTAAATTTTTTTATTTTAAAAAGTGGTTTTCCCTTTCATAGTCCAAGTTATGTTTACTTCTATGTCTTTTCTATGTCACTTGCATGTTCACAGTGCCAAAGAGGAAATTTATTTGGAAATTGAAAAATCTCCAAATTGAAAGAGGTGCATTTTAATAGGATATTGTTAGTGAGTTGCTCAATGGATACCTGATGATGATTAAACATCTCTGAGAACTTTTCTTCCTTCGATATGATTTCAGACACATAATGACGAAGATCAATGACAAAGCAGAAACTTAAAAAAATGCAGTATCATAGCAAAGAATGGTGGAAAGGTTGATCTAATTTATTTGTACGATAAGATGGAGGTGCAAATAGAAAGGCTGATCTAATTTATTTGTACGATAAGATGGAGGTGTGCAAAGAGAAAGATTTTCTCACTTTTAAAGTAAATAATCTCACAATCTTTTCTAGAATGAATAATAGCCTTTGCAAACGTTGTTAGAGGAATTAAATTAAGCGACAATCTAATTTACTCTCTTTACAATTTTTCTTTAGTTGTTTTACAATTCGTTGTTAAACAATGACGAAACACTGCCCGTCGCCGAAATCGAACCTCTTTCTTGGCCGTTCATTTGGAGAACGAAATGTAAAGATTGGACGAAGAAAGGACGCTGGTTGAGATGAGAGGAAGAGGGGATTGAACGTTATTATTTCTCAAGTTAGAATGCTGAGGTGGTTGGATTTCTTTTTTCAGCATGCATCTATTTCCCCGGTTCTACTCTACGTGCTACGACTATGCCTGAATCATTTCTGCTTTGAAATCAGCTTACTAATGTAATTTTAAACCTTCCTTCCCCCCCCACAACACACTTTGCATAATGTCTATTGCATTTTTCACCACCTTATGCTTTGCGCTGCCATCAAGATCACTCAAGCTTCCAAGATATCGGAAACAAATACTGGTGTCTTAATAAATAAATAAAAATGAAATCGATTCTATCATATGCTTCAGATTGAATTATTAGTTATAAAGGATCCATTTTTGCATAAACATACGAAATGAAATATTTAACATTCTTGGCAGCATATGAGTAGAGGGATGTGCCGGGAACATTACGTCGTGGAAGGATGGAATATATTTAGCAATCAACAATAATAATGCAATGATAATTAGACAAATGATTTCACAGCTCATCATTGATTTACTAAGTATTTAGTCACTCTTAAGCTGTTTAAGTAACAGGATGAAGATCGGTGTAGAGGAAAAATTGTCTTCAGCCGGTGCGATCTTAACCCACGACCTCCTGATGACATTTTTCGCATTCGGGTTTCCCTTGTGTAACTCTGTGTTGGTTCTAAAGTTTTTCCAGTAATGAGACGAGGTTAGAATTACGATGATATGTCAGTGCTATGACCACTGAGCTACTGGCCACTGATCACTCTTTCCTCCACTGCTGATGTATGCTATGCTCCATCTGATCAATCACTGTCTTTTGAGTATATTTCGGGACTCTATTCTCCGGAGCCGTCCCAGGCATGCCCACGCGATCAGCCAATCTCCAAGAGCCTCCTGCCTGATTTTTTTTGAGAAAATCTGCATCACTTCTGGTATCATCACTAGTCAAGATCCATTATCTACTCTTACCTATTTAGACAAAATAGGTCTTAGGTTTAGATCCCACTCGGCTTCTCTGATCCCTCAGGGTCCTTGTGACCTGGTCATTTAACCCATTGTGTGCGAAAAATGCCGCTCAGAGGAAAAACAGCCCAACCCATATCACCTCTGTCAAATCGGGGACTCTCATTTTCAAAGAGAATGAAGCTTTTTGTTTTCCGACTTTTTAACTCTTTAAAAATTTAACTCAAATTAATGGATGATTGGGAAAGTTCAAATAATAGTATTTTATTAGTACTTTTATAACGTAAAAAGTATTTCTCATTTCTTCCTTAAAATGAAAGAGTTGGTTTTCTCACCCTCATCTGCGAAAAGGGAGCAGATTGCTGCTGTCAGGGGATTATTTTTTTGAAAGGAAGAAAGTACTCCCATTAACAAAGGACTGAGATAACCGAGAATAACCTGGATTCCTGGAAGACTTATTGGACTTGTTCTAGTTTCACACACAAACACGTACACAAAAACATCATCATCATCATCCTCAAGCAGCCATGGGCTACGGAGGTCCAACCAAACCGTGCAATTTAGTTCTCCAAGCAAGTCTATCCTGAGCTACATCTACTGCATCTGGCCACTGCACACCAATTCTAACAAGGTCCTGTTTGACATTGTCTGCCCACCGCATCCTAGGTCTCCCCTTCTTTCTGAGGCCTTTAGGCACACTGTTCATAACCCTATTCGCCAATCTATAATTATTCATACGGGCAACATTGTCAAGTACGCTAACCACTAGAGTACGCTAACCATACATGAATCACTTGAAGTATCCTTAAAAGTTTCATATTTTTATAATTTAGTGCCCTCTTACCGTGTCATTTAAAACTACCTAAGGAGGTAAAAAATGAGAATTATATTTCATTGGCACATATACAACTAAGAAAGAATTTTCCAAATATCTCTTAAAGCAAAATAATAGAAACTTATAGTTGTAATAAGAGAAACTTATAGTTGTCAATGCAAACCACGTGACTTTCACATTGCATCATGATTCGAATTTCTAGCATAAATACATGGTTTGAAATATTCGTTTAAAAGTTTTTAATTTTCAACTTTTTCCACTGTTAGAGGGCGCAGTTTAAACTTTTGGGAGATTCGGAAAATACGGATCGTAATATTTTGTCAATACCTATCAAACCCAAAAAGGATTTTTAATTTATTTCTGAAAAACATTTAGATTGTCTACAGATGTACAGACAGATAACAAAGTGAAACGAGATAAAAATGTTAAAGGGACCTAAAACAAGGGATTTCGTAAAGGATCAAGTTTTTTACAAGGCTTAGAAAGAAGAAGGTTCACTCTGAGTGAAGTATCGTAGAAGAGGCGAGAGGTCAATATGTGACTGAAGAAGTAAACTGAAAGAGTAAGAGAAACTTCAGTTGATCATGTTGGGTTGGGGTTGTTTTGCCTCTGAGCGGCACTTTTTTGCACACCATGGGCTAAAATGGCCAGGTCACATAGACCCCGAAGGCTCAGAGAAGGTTGGGGGAGGGGACCCACTGGAACAAGCTGTTGGGAGACAGATGGTAGCCTCCCGTCAAGGCCATCCAGCGTGTTCTTTAACGTGTGCAGGGTATGTCTCTCCCGCACACGGGACCACGGCTTAACGTTCCATCCGAGGGACGGCGGCCTTTCCAAGCCCAGCGGTGTCCCCTACTGACCGTGGGCAGGACGGGGAATTTTGCGGAGATAAATCTGAACCCTGACCCAGCTGGGACTCGAACCAGGGAACTACAGATTACGAGCCTGGCGCGCTACCGACTGAGTCACCCCCGCCCTGATCATGTTGGAAGAAGGAACGAAATGCAGTGTATTTAGGTGCCAAAACTGTTAATGTATATCAGCGAGATTGCTGATTTTATTAGAATTTTCGAACAGAAAAATGTTTCTTTTGGTGTTTGTTCCCTTATAACTCACGAATGGTTGTCTCGATCATTTCAATTTCTAGCATGTAAAATTTTCGCATAAAAGTTCCCTTCGGCTCGAAGATTAATCTGGATCCTAAAATTCTAGGAAGATAGAGATAAAGCAAACAATTGAATGGTATACAATAACCTTGATAAAATGTATATGTAGCAACAACATTCAACTTAAGTATTTTGAATGTTGGTACAGAGATTCAAGCCTTGATGTTAGATCACTAGACTTTTAGAATGCATTAGACACCGATCATCTGGAATCCTCTTCAAGCAGTTGCAGTTGACGAAAAGATCCAGCAACTGGGGAAACCAGATTAGCGTTGGGCTTGGAAAAGCCGCTGTCCTTCGGATGGGACGTTGAACCGTGGCTCCATGTGCGGGAGAGTCGTACTCTGTGCACGTTAAAGAACACGCTGGATGGCATTGACGAGAGGCTACCATCCCTCTTCTAACAGCTGTCCAATGAATCTCCTTCTCTGAACCCTCGGAGTCCTTGTGACCTGACCATTTAGCCCATTGTGTGCAAGACGAAATGCCGCTCAGAGGTAAAACAACCTAACACTGGTAATGGATAAGTAATAGAAAAATAATAAAAGATTAACATAGTCTTAAAACTGATATACTCTTAATGAGCAGCAAATTTTACTACCCATTTTAACTTAGTTACAAGATAATACAAAAAACAAAATGGGAGTGTTTTTGCTTCTCTATTTTAATAGATTTCGGTCCCTGTAATTCTCCGGATACTTAACCGACAAGTCCCAATTTTCGCATTCGGGTTTCCCTTGTGTAATTCCTTGTTGATTCAAAAGTTTTTCCTATAATGAGACGGGGTTAGAATTACGAATGACTTTGTGAATGTGGGGATCTTCCCGCTCTCGGTCACTGCTTTTTTCGATATAAATTGTGAATGAAATAATTTTCGAAGGAGAAATTCGTTTCTTTGTATTTCGTCAAAAACGTTTATCTTACGTTGTGCTATCGTTTAAATGTTGGCTGAGTTCTGAATCTGACTTTCCAATGACAACACATTCTAATATATTGGCCACTTAGTGTACAATAAAGTTAACCCAAAGATATATTTCATGTCAAGCAGCCGACTTTCCAAAAAGGGCTAACAATAGCCTGCCAGCATAAAACGCTACGTGGAAGATGGAAGGCATCAGCAGAGAATACAACATAAACATTTATGCTCTCTCCAGGAATATAACCGCAGCTAAATATGTACATTATTCAATTAAAATTTACCTCCCCACACATGAGGTCATTGGTGTGATAAATAAACTATAGTTGAGTCATTTGTTTTACCAGAAATGTTGGAACTGCAAATAGGTATGCATAATTTGAGAATTGCTTCAAAAGAAATCTTCGCGCTGGCCTTACTGCAGATTTAGTTTTGATTGAAATATATTGTAATATATTATTAATTATATTGAAATATATCTTCTGCTGTCTCCCTTTTTGCTAATTGCATTTAGATTGATGATACGTATCTTGTTTGTAATGTCGATGGTGCCCCGTAGCATAAATTTATAGTGCCCATAAAAATGCACACAACTCAAAAATCCTAACACCGATGTTTGAATATCTATACCTCATCTAGTTCAAATAGGTACTAAGGTGACCCATTTTTTATGTATTCAGTAATAGGTCTGGTGCATTTAAAAACTCTTATTGTAATAAAATTTGTTTCCTTGCATATTTTCTAATTCTACAATGATATTTGAAAACGATTCTCAATATACTTTTGAATTAAATGTTTCTGCTTAGAGTATTTAGCGCGCAACCTAACACAAAATCAAAAATTTCGTGTTTAGAATGTACGTGAAAAAATAAATACCCCCTCAAGCAGCTGCTTGCCACAGAGGTCAGACAGGAGCCTGTCAGTTTAATACGCCATAGTAGATGATGGTCTGTGAGGAAGGCGAGACCAGAGCAGGAAAACGACACAAACCTCCATGCCTTATCCGTGGCTTGAACCCAGGTCCCTTTGATCAGTAGCAAAGCGCTCAAAACACTCGGCCACTGGGCGGCATTACGTTTGGTCATTCTTGTGCTGTTGTTCCGTTTTGTGATTAAAGTAAAGCATTTATATAAATATTAATCAGAAACGCTAGGGTCGGCAATCCAATAGGTCCAATACTCATACTTCAGGCCAGAATTTTTAATGGAAAGTCCTGACACCTCCTTAACATGTTCACCACTTAGTTGAAACCTTTAAGATCAATTGCATCTTGCATTCGAGAGCTGATTTTTATAGCGTTGGCATCAAACTCTGCATCTTCCTTCATGCTGAATTTTGCTACTAATTGTGGAGTGATCGTAGATTTGCATAAACGCAACCGACAGCTGACGAAGCATTTCTTTTCACATCCACCCGACGATGCCTTACGGACATGATGAAACTGAAGAACCTTGGATGGAAAAGAAGATAAGGATCGTGAAATGAAACAGCCTCTGAACAGTATTGGAAGTTTAGAAACCACGGGAATAAGGAAAGTTTTTTTTTCTTACAAAGAATAAAAGTGGGGAGAAAAAAGTATACTTTTGCGTTCTTTAAGGGAATAGAGATAATCGGAAAAGGGAATTATTAATAATCGAAAAATCATTCTTCCAAGCAAAACTTTAAAAACTACATTTGATGAGAATTTCTATCATCCTTTCTATAGATCTTTATCTTTAATTCCCTTTAGCAGATGGTGTTCGTACAGAGCAGTTTATTTTTATCAAAAAGTGGCTACCTGAAATAGAAAAAAGGAAACTTTGAAGAAAAATTTATTTCTTGATAGAAAGTCTTCGATGAAAATAGCAACCTGGTTATCGGAAGTTGACGGTGCAAAGTTAGATCGCTGCTGCCTCTCATACCTGAAGCCTGACAGTTGCAGTGAAGGCTGCCAAAGCAGAAAGAAGTTCATGTATTGGGGAAAGGATTTCATCTTCCCTATCGCCGAATGCCTTTGGTTGAAAAGAACTTTAGATTTCAAACTCTTCTCAGTTCTTTTGTGGATAGTGTGTGTGGGAGGGGAGGGAACTACATCGAATTTAAAGTAGAGCTCGTCTTGGGAATCTTGCAAAAGTCTTGGAGTTCGGAAATGATTTGCTGTTGGTAACTAGGGAAATTTTTAGTACTCTTTTAGGATTTTCTACATTTATAGAAGAGAGAAACGATTAACGAAAAATATTCATTGTTTTATTTCGCAAATAATCTTGAGGAAAACATTTTAAAATTAATGCAATAAATCGATTTAACCACTTAGAATTCCTTTCAGATATTTCTACAACATCATTTAATTTTAAAGAATTTCTCATTTGATGAGAGGATGAGAGATCTCAGCCGTGCAATAAAATGCTCGTGATGATATAAAGCATGGGTGAGACCAACACGACTCACATTCCACTATTAGCGAAAACAAAAAGTGAAATATGAGGAATAGAGATAATGCCTACTCGGAATTCGCTTTTTTGCTTAACAGAGAAGCATTGTTCTCTAGGTTCATTTGAACAGAATCAAAAAATTCGCTTATTAAAAGCAATATTGAAAAAGACAATTTGGTAAACCTTAAAGCGTCACTTCTGAATGCGAAGTAGGTTGTAAGAAGTTCAGATTGCTTCTTTGTGGTTGAAGCCTGCAGATGTTTGAAGAAGGGAGACTTTGTCTTCAATATTCAATCATCAGACTTTGTCTTTACTTTTTTAATCACATTAGTGTTTTGATAACCTCCAACGATTTACAGCCATCATAAAACTAAAGATTTATGCACTTGTTATCTCTGATAATGCGAGAACCAAAATTCCAAATCTTGTAGAAGTCTCTTTTTAAAAAGAAGTTTCCAGTATTAAATAATTTGAAACCATTTTCGTGGATTGAAGTGCATAGGTTACTAAAAAAAATTCTATTCGATTAATTTTTTCTCTTGAAAAACTTTTTCTTTTTGGAAAAAAACAAACAAATGAAACGAATAGCTTTCGAATATTCTTGAAAACGTATGATTGCAGTCTTTTAAAATATCTCAAAATATTGCCGAAAGAAATTTTAAAACAGCAATTCTTTTATAGTTTGTAAAACCACATGAGAAATGAAGTAGCATTATGAACATAAATACTGAAATGATGAAGATTATTACCAACATATAAATGAATACTCTTCATAAAACAAATTGCTTGCTTAAATAGATAAATGAATTAAACCTAAATCCGTATCTAAAATCGAAGCAAGTGAATTAACTTTTTTTTGCACTGATCATTTATAAATTTTCTAAAGACAACAAACAAGTAAGAGATTTGTAGACTGCTAAAAGGATTCTTAAACTCCAACAGTTCACTTTGATATTTACACCTCGCTTCAACTTTACAGTTCAAACAAAGCTTCATCTCTTCCATATTTATTTTAGTGTTTTGAATATTATTCAACTTTAGCCTTCAGCGATGAGATTGAAACGCAGAGATGATTTTTCTGCTGCAGGTCATCCATTGCCAAGAACCGCCAAAGGCACTCTGTTCTTATTAATGGCGGGTGTTGTGATCTTGGCAACTCCTGGTTGTTCTTCATTCAAAATAAGATATATGGCGTGGCAATCTTTTCGAATCGTTTTGTGATAGATTGTTTTGTAATTCACGTGCACAAAGAAAATGCTCCTCTTTGAGATTTAATTAAATTTTTCATTGCTTTAATTCTTTTTCTTCCATTCTTTACATTTATCGTTGCTTCTGAACCAAAGGAGAAGAACTGTGTATAGGATCTTTTGCCTTCATTATCACGCGCCTGCAAAGCATCGATAACGTTTCTGCTCCAGACGAGCAGCTGTTCAAATATCTGGAGGCAGCAATCGAAGGCGTCGCTTAACATACTTGGCCGCATATTGATGTTGAATAGAGGGAAAACAATCTGTAGTGAGTATCACTTGGCCGCGACTGGGAGTTATAGGTGGCAGGTGACTATCGTGAGAATTAATGCTAGCTTCTTTCTTCATTGATATTACCTGAGACAGAAAGTGTGTCACTTGTAATGTTTAAGAAGTAATTTCCTCAGCAAAAAGGCGGACAGAAACTCAGGGCAAAGTTTCTCACGTTGCTCATGTTTCATTATGATCCATCATCCAAAGTAAATGCATTGGCTCTTAGCGAAAAAAATTCGAAATTTGAGGAGTAGAGAGATTTCTCTGCCCTACTGGGAATTCGCTTTTTTCTTTGTTTAATACAGAATTTTGTTCCCTGGGTTCATTGAAAAGAATAAAAAAAAATTCGCTTATTAAAAACGGTATTGAAAACGATCATTTGTTGAGCCGTAAAGCTCCACTTTTTAATTCAAAATAGGTTGTAAGAAGTTCATATTGCTGCTTTTTAATTGAAGCTTATTGAATGCTACAATTTTATTTTTTACAAAGACCGACAAATAATAATTGTTTTTTATTACATGAGTCCAAACAACAAAAGTAAAATGAATGTGGAATTTAGAAAGAGTAAGTAGATTGAAAGACGAACAGTGAAAATGTGTTTATCATCTCTGTAAAAATGAAAAAATCTGAATGCCTGAAAAGGAAAACGAAAAAAAAGATTGGTGCAAATATTGAATTAAAGAGGAAGCTGAAAAGATTGAGAAATAAAAAGAAAGCAAACATTAAAAAAAACGAACTGAAAGTAAAATCAAAGCTTGTTTAGAAAAAAAAAGAAACACTTTAAAAGAATGTAAGGGGAAGAAAGTTATAAATCCGAAGTATAAATAACATAAGCGAAGTTATGAAAAAATAATCCAAATCAGATTCTTTGCAAATGCTAATAACAGTTTCCAGTAGAATTAGGAAAGTCAATTTGCTGTGCGGCAAAAACAAAGATCGAAGAAATGAGGAGAAGATCGAAAAGAAATTTGTAACATATGCAAACTCTTATTTAGTAATAAAAAATTAAAGCGAGACTTCAAATTCCCGAATGCATAGAAGAAATGAAAGGAAAGGAGAACCTATTTAACTGTTTCCTCTGTACATCAATATAAATGGAGTTTTCTTGCAAATTAAAATGGAAAATTTCAATCGCAGGTTTTTTGACAAAATCTTATTAAGGGTAGCGTTTTTCAAATGCTGTGTTTTGTTTCTAATAGTTTTTAATATTTCACATTGTTAGAATCAGGATTTAAGTTTTTTTTCGATGACTTATCCTTCAACGAAATGAAATTTTGAAATGTTATTCAGTTGCAGATAACATAGGCTCCTAGTCTCAAATAAGCCAACCGAATTATGCGAGACTATGATAGTCAATATTTATTTTCCATATACCTTCTTTTATATTAGTTTTTTGGCCCACTCTGAAATATATTGCTAGGTCTCATTATGTGTATAATATTTTGTATAATGTACACAACATAGTGCATGATTTTAAAAAGTAGAAATGTACGTTTTCATTATTGTTGTTAATTTTAATATTTCCGTTTTTTGACAACTCAGTTTAGAGGAAGTAGAATTTCAAGAACCGACGATAGAACAACTTTTTTTAAAATATATTTTATGCAGAAAAGTTTAAGGAATATTCTATAAACACTTCTATAAGGAAACCCTTTCATGTATCCATTGAAGTAACATCATAGAGATCTTAAAATACTTTATGCACCTCTTAAAATAGCTACATTCCCCTTTCAAATAGTTTCATGTCCCACTCGGAAGTAACCTCATACACTGTTTAAAGTTGCCTGATTCATGCACCCTTGGATTTGACTCATGCCTCCCAGTTTGAATGCCACTGGCATAAATCAAAGTTTTCTGTTTCAATGAGAAGCTAAAACAAAAATAATTAATACGAAACCAGTGGTATATCTAAGGGAGATACAAAAAAATGTTAAAGAGATGAGTTTACTAAAATACAGATCGTTACGAAAGTAAACTTCATCAATGTATCATTTTAATATGTATAATTATATATTTAAACCATAAATTTATTTACACGCATTGAGATATGTTATGTGAATGGAAAGCCTCATTCAAAGCTTACTATCTTTAAAATGAAATTTTTTGTAGAAAAAGACTATTGAAATATAATCAAATATATAAAAATTTTGATTTTTCAACATTTCTTATTTATCATTTGCAGTGTTATTGCAAATAAAACAATTAACAACAGTTTCGCTAGTCATAAGATTCAGTTAAAGTTAAAACATAAATGCAGTACAAAGTGCCAAATCCACCATCTTCGGAACTTTGGAATTGCTGGTTTTTGTACAATACATATTCACACACATATATATATGTAAATTGTATGTTATTTAGTTACAACAAAAAGTTAATAATTTATAACCTAAAACATCTTAATACGAAAATGTAATAAAGAAATTTTATTTTCTTAATAACAGGTAAACATGCAAACCATACAAATGACCCTGACCGTGATGTCACTTATTTGAAACTTTAAACGAATGTTGTTCAGAATCGAGATTTAGAAATATTTGAATTATCTCTTAAATATTTCTCCAGTGACAATTTGCCGAAAACTGCTTCTTTTCAAAGTTAAGGAGTTTTGAATGAGGCTTTCTACTCAAATAATATTGAAGTGTATCAGTACGTGTTGGAGAATATCGTTAAAATGTTTTTAAATGCATTTTTATTAAAAAAATATACTTGACATTTTCTTTACCTACGTCACTCATAAAGCTTCCACTATTTAGAATGTTCGTTTTCAAAGCAGCTCTGATTTATGAAAATTAGCAAGTAACGGATAGCTTTACAAATTGCTCGTTTCAAATGAAACAGGCTTATGCAAATAACGTTGGAAGCGACGAAATTAGATATTTTGGTAGCTGGAACATCTTCTGTCAATTAGAAAACTCGATGTTTTCTTTGGCTTTCCTCTTTCTCCTGTCTTGGAACTGATTCTGTTGCTGTCAGAAGCCTATTCCTGTGTTTAATCGATTGCCAACTAACGAAGCTGTGTTCCAGTCTGCTGCCTTTGAGATTCCTTCCTATATGGAGCTAATGATGAAAGAATCTCTCTCGCTGAAACAGAAGTGGGGAAAAAAGTGGACAGGAAACGAAGAAAGGAACAGGAAACGGAAACTTCATCTTATAATTGGCGAAACGCTTGAAGAAGTAAACTGAAACTATGTTGCAATGACGTGGCACAAAATTCGGAATTGGTTGTGGCGAAAGAAAATTCGGAATTGGTTGTGGCGAAAAGAGAAAATGAGAACCCGAAAAGACGATTCCTGACAAGATTCGAAATCATCATTAGTCTCGGAAGAAATCGGAACAACTTCTGACTCTCAACGCACAGATGGAAAAGTGGCCTTAGTGTTTTCGCGACTGCAAATCGCATACAAAACCTAAGCGAGCATCTCGTTCAAGGGATTCTCTTTAACTTTTATGAGCACGAAGAAAATATTTGTTTGTACATGATGCACTTATGACATCATCTTACTAAGCTGATAAATGGGATTACCATACGACCTCAGATTGAGAGAAAATTTGGTTTGCTGTGTTCGGGAAACATTATTTGTTCATAGAGCTGATTGGACGAAAGCAATCCACTGGACAGCAATTCAAAAGTTTCCCGTCAAAGTTTTTAGTGCACTTTTTTAAACGTCGCACGGCTTAGTTTCTCCTCCCTCCTTTTTCTCTTTTCCAACCCCCACACCTCTCTCACCGAGCAGTGACTTATACCATCTCTGACAGAAGAATAATGTGTCGTCCCTGGAAATGTTGTAGTCTGAACCTTCTAATCTTGTTCAAAGTGTGTAGAACATTGAAGGCTATATAAGCGCAAATAATTTGACATTTTCCATTTTCTGAATTGATGAAACGACCATTTGAAATAAATATTAATCCCTATTTTCATAGTTCGAGGATTTTCACCGATCATTTCTTTTCAGATGAGCAAGCTCTGGATGGAGCAGCACTTCCAGAAGAGAGATTGCGTCCGATTCATCGCCACTAAAGAACTCACCAAGTAAGTGTTTGCACTTAGTCGAATAATAAGGAACCTCGATCCAGTCTTATACCAACTTGATCACTAATGCTCTTTAAAAATAATTGCATATATGATGTTATCCTCTTTTTTTGCGCCCTTCTCATTGTGCTAATTTTTTGTAGCGGCTACTATAATAGGACTTATATATAAGGATATATTTGTATTTGTCACGATAATAAATTACAATTGCAAAGTTGTTATATCTTCAGTTCCAGTTCAGTAACCTTACACTATTCAAACCTCCACTTGTATTCAAATACTTATATTCAAACCTCCACTTGAGAAACCATGAAATTAAATCTATATCATCAAAGAAATTTATAAATAAAATATTCACCCAAAATCATCAAATTATATCATATATATTACATTATTTTAAAAGTTTTGAAAGCATAATTATTTTTTCATTTCCCTAAATTGAGGTTCATGTGAAGGAATTCTTGTATTCTAATGTTTTTAAAGGATTAAAAAATTCTTGTCTTTTTAAACATTTGACAGTTCAACAACATATGGCTTATGATATCTTTCGAATTTAATTGTTCACAAAAGTTATTATTCGCTTTCTTCGATTTGAAAAGGTTGTCTTTCAAATTATAGTCTCCTGTTCTGATTCTGTTTGCTTTATTGACATCTTTTGCAAAAAAAAGTGAAAAAAGTGACTATAATTTGCAATTTTAGAATGTACAAGGAATCTGAGGTTGAATTTTACGATAGAGTGGAAGTCAAAATATCTTTGTAGATTTTCTTTTTGTTTAACTTTAATTTCCATCTCACTGTATTTAAAAATTTTGGATTAATTCCATAATTTGTTCCTTCAAATGCTTCTTTAGCCGAAATGTCAACAAATCAATTGGACTCCAAGCCAACATGATTTGGAACCCATTGGCGGATTAATATTGTTTCTATTCTTAATACGTTCGGAGAAAGTTTTAAATATTTCTTGAATAATAATCACAGCATAATGTGGATCTCCACAATTTTGTTTAAATGAAAACGGTGCCGAAACACAATCGAAGAGAATTGACAGTCTCTATTTTATCAAATTCTAATTACCTTTAGCAATCCAGCACTCATAGAGTAAAATTCTGCTGTTAAGAATTTATAACATTAATGCATTTGAAACCTTCAAATTAATTATCTTTAATGTAGTAAAAAGCTCCTGATGATTCATTAATTGTATGATCAAAAGATCCGTCAATATGAAATAAAATGACATCTGAAAATTTAAGTTATAATTTTTTTGTCAATTTATAAGATTTATTCTGAAAATATTTTCATTATAAAAGTCCTTTTTAACTATTCGAGGGCAGAGAGTAGGATTAACTTTACAGTTCCTTTTAACATGTGCGTTAGTCAAATAATAATAAATTATTATTAATTGAGTTGTTTTACAAAATTTAGTTTTTTAAGGCAAAGAATTCAAGGAATTAAAATATTTGTGATACATTTTAATATGCATGATTGTTTTTCTCGCCCATTAACTCCTCTCTTGGTTACATTAAAAAAGTTTTTTTTCTGTATTTCATCTGTGCATAATCGTTTTGAAAATATTGATTTTGGCTAAATGTTCATCAAAATCATCTGTTCGACGCGTTAAAGAATTTCTTGAAAATGTTTCCTCCTGCTGCTAAGGGGCACTTATAATACCGCGATCGTATTCCAAAAAACATACTCGTTGTGTTTAAAATTTACAAGATATTATTATCTTAAACAGCCAAAATAACTTCAGATTGTGTTATAGGGCCAACATTAAAGCCGCCAATGCATCTATCATCATTGCAAACAATGGGAGTAGAACTAACTACATTGTTTAGAACATCACTGAAATGCTCAGCCCACCTAGCCATGACAGAATCATCCCCTTCTATAACCTTACCTTGTTTATCCTTCAATCCTTGTATACCTGTCCGTTTTCTACCACATAAAACATTAACTATCTGGTACAGCTCTCTGCTGTTCTGCTGTCTAACTGTTTCCTCGGCTTTGTCAGCCAAACCATCAAGCCAAAGATTCTTATCAGCAGCTAACTGATCTTTTACACGTTTATTACGTTCTCTGTAATGCTTTCTATTAGGACAAGTAGGGTATTGATTAAGGACATTCCTGCTGTTCTTTCTTTCCGAAATAAGCTCAAGTGCCTTATCACTCAGATAATTCTGTCTCTTCTGCTCCTTTTTTCCTAAAAGAGTACTGTTAGTGTCCAAAAAAGCATGTTTAAAATGATCCCATTCTTCCTCAACTTCAGTAGTAAGCAAACCATATCCCCAGGGGTAGATGAAATTACTACCGAAATACTTAGAGCTAGAAATGTTTCGGTTACCACTTGGATGACTGAAATTCTGAATATCTTTTATGATAAAGGCATGGTTCCTAAGGATTTTACCAGAGCTATTGTTATCCCTATTTTCAAAAAAGGTGATCGCAATTCTTGTGATAACTATAGGGGTATCAGCCTACTCTCTGTTCCAGGTAATGTTCTTTCCATGATTGTGCTTAATAGAATTAAGAATCTGGTTGACAGTCAATTGCGTGATGAGCAATGTGGATTCAGAAGTGGTAGGGGATGTGTGGATCAGATATTTTCACTTAGGCAGATTCTTGAGAAATGTTTAGAGTTTCAGAAACCTTTGGTTGCTAGCTTTGTTGATTTCAAAAAGGCTTTCGACTCTGTTGATCGTCATAATTTGTAGTTGATTGTGAAATCATATGGTATACCAGACAAGTTAACATAATGAAAACTCTCTATGATAACACTGCGTCGTGTGTGAGAGTTGGTAAGTCTTTTAGCAATTGGTTTAGCATTACTTCTGGTGTTCGACAAGGGTGCATTTTGTCTCCTTTTCTCTTTAGCTTGGTTATTGATTATGTTATGCGAAATTCACTTCAAGGGAAAGATTTTGGCCTTAAATGGGCTGGAGATATGACAATTTCTGATTTAGATTATGCTGATTATTTAACCCTTTTGGCAAATGATGTTGATCAGATGAACTCTTTCATTCGAGCTGTTGATGAGACTGGTAGTAGAGTAGGTTTGGTTATAAACAGAGAGAAAACTAAAGTGATGAAAAATGGTCAGGTAGGCTGTGATTCAGTTCATCTGAATGGTTGCAGTCTTGAGCAGGTGTCACAGTTTAATTATCTTGGGAGCTATGTAACAGATAATTGTGATGTGCGGCATGAGATTAACAGACGAATAGGGATTGCTGCCGGGACTTTTAAGAATCTATGGAGAGTGTGGAGAAATAGGCGTATACATCTAAAGACTAAAATTGGACTGTATAATAGTTTGGTTCTTTCTAGGGTTAGTTATGGTAGTGAAACTTGGACACTTTGTAAACAAGATAACAGGAAACTTGATGCTTTTGATTCCAGATGCTTACGCAGAATCTTGGGTATTAGGTGGTTCAACTTTGTAACTAATGATGAGATTAGGCAAAGGAGTTTGCAACCTCCTTTAAGCAGCATATTGTGCAGAGAGAGACTCCGTTGGTTTGGCCATGTTGCCCGTATGAATGATTATAGATTGGCGAATAGGGTTATGAACAGTGTGCCTAAAGGTCTCAGAAAGAAGGGGAGACCTAGGATGCGATGGGCAGACAATGTCAAACAGGACCTTGTTAGAATTGGTGTGCAGTGGCCAGATGCAGTAGATGTAGCTCAGGATAGACTTGCTTGGAGAACTAAATTGCACGGTCTGGTTGGACCTTCGTAGCCCATGGCTGCTTGAGGATGATGATGATGATTATCTTAAAATATTCTCTCGATAATATGATTTGATTCCAACAGTATATATAATTTATTTTATGCTATTCAAATGTTCAATGCTAACCGCAGAGGCACTGAGTAGGTTGAGAACCAATGGTCTAGCGTTATTGTTTCTGCACTGATATAAGAACTCAGGATAGCCACAGCTTTCGTGATCACGATATGATATTTTATGAACAGTTACCTGATCTTTTACGTTTTTATTTCGGATCCACATATATATCCCGAAAGAAACTCCTTTCTTTTTCCAAAATGATAACCTTCCTTTGTAATTATTTCGTTTATTGTATTAGTAATCCTAACAATTCTTAGCATTTTTCTTTAGATTCGTGCCAATTTATACAGAAGATAAAAAGGAGCAGTTAATGAAATTTGCGAATAATAACTATTCTGTTGTCATCAAGAACGGATCTAAATTACTCTAGCAGAAGTTTCAACACCATATTAAATTAATCTAATTTTCAGCAGTGTCGTTTTTTCGTTAATGTGCTCGGTGGCTCACTGAAGACGGAAGAAACTTGGCCCATGGAAAAAAGGGTTAACGAACCGTGCGCCGACCCATTCCGAAAATGAAGACAAAATGAAAGTTGTTATATCTTCAGTTCCAGTTCAGTAACCTTACAAATTCTTAGATGATCAAGTAGAGGAACCGTCACTGATTTGTATGTAATAAATGAATCTTTAGCAAAAATCATTTGCTTTTGTGTGGGAAATAAACGTTGGAAAGTCTCGATGTCCTTATAAATTCCGACTTTACATTTTTAACAGTTCTCCATGATCATTTAGGAATGATTTTATCGAAAAGAGACATACTGTATCCCATCCTCCTACACATTATCCGTCTTTTCCACTCTCCTGATTGATAGGCTGCTTCCATCTTCCCTCAGTGCATTCAGATTAATCATGAGGCAGCTTCGTTTATTGCCCATTTAAATGAACTTCTTCAGCCATGATGCAAAGGAAAAGAAACGAATCGGCATTCTGAGCGCTAACACTTCTCCTTTCAGAAACGTTGCTGCTGACGTTAGTAAAATTCGGAGACAGTTAAGGGAAGTTAACATTAGTTAAATTCTTACGAACGCAGTTAATGAATCTCGAAAGCTTTGCCTTTTATTTAAAATTGAATCTGCTTTGTGCAATAAACGTTCTTGATCTCTTCGAGGAGTTTCGAGAGTTGGTTGTTTGTTCGCTTGGGGTTTTATCTTGACAACCAACTGAGGCAATGTTGCGTCCAGTTTCGAGGGAAACAATACCCAGGGAAATTCTTTCGATGCGAACCTCCTCTTAATAAGGCTTTGCTGCGAGAATAAAAATGAGTTTCGTGATAGACTTCTTTGTTCATTCGGTTCGATTTTAAGACGAAAGATTTGATATTGAATGGAAAAGATTGCGTTGACGCGAGTTAAAATCTTCACTCAACAAAATAAAAAGCTTTACTTTTCTCTGTCCTTTGTTAGAAGTTTTTTGTATATCTATATGAATGAAATAAATAAAATTGTGAAATTCATTTCTCTCAAAAATATCGTTGCGATGAATTTAACTAAGCGAAATGCCATGACCTCGTTGAACGGGTTTCACTTACCCCTCCCTCCCTTCCTTGAAACCTGTCTCCCCTGAGATCACAAAATTATCTAAGAGAAGGTCATTTAAGTATGTCACCACTTTGATACTCACTATCCTATTGACTCGATAATAATAGAACTCGTAATTTTTCGCTGCTTAGATTATGCTTAGAAACCTTGTTTACTCTTTAATGTTACGAAACTCTTTTTTGATGGTATGTATATATATATATCATTTCAGATGATAGAACTTTGCCTACACATCACAAAGCTTTTCAGTAAGAAGCAATAAAGCTCTATATTCCTTTCTTGTCGTTGCTTACAAAAAAAGAGCTGAAAACCAACGACGTATAAAGAAGAGAAATTCTCCTCTTCCCATCTGATAAGTTATCGAAATCCTTTCCCCTCTGCATCCACCCTCTAATGAATGGGATCATTACTTCCTCCTACTTGTCGACTGCTGTTAAAGAGCTCTTTCAGTCTCGAGCGAGTTTCCATGGAGTGACGAAGATCAAATGATTTCGTCGCAAACACCCGAAGTGAAAAGTAAAGAGACCGAAAAGAACACTTCAGCCTTCCGAATTTTTTCTTGTTGCTCTAGATTATGGAGGGATTCGATTGGCGAGGTGGGAATCGATTTCAGTCAAGAGTACTTTTGGGAAAACAGCAATCAAATGTTGTTTCAACAGACGATGGGGTCGTTTTCTCTCTGTCAGTATTATCCTTAAGCTAAATCTTCAAATGAGAATAGATTTTCTTTGACCATAATTTTTTTTCCTTGCATTCGTCAGGTGTGCTTTTGTGGTAATAAAAGGAAATAAAAAGGGCCATAAAAATTAATTCCAGTAAAACTGGAAATAAAATTTTTAACTTCCTAATTAGCAGCAATGTATAACCATCATTGCAGAAAAGATGTTTGTGTAACGAATGTCACATGGGGCAATTAAATTAAACCTCTTGTAACTGGAAAAATGTAGAAAGCTGAAATTGTTTCGGTTCTTATTAAATTCGAGATTCATTTCAGATTTTGATACTTAAAGTTAATATATTTCCCTCAGTAGATTCCTATAAATGCTAAATATCGTTATCTCTAAATGCGCTGATCATTTTCGACCGAAAATCCGCATTTCACTTGTAGTTTTAACAGATTTATGGAAATGTATATATTCATATATTCAGTGGCCATTGAGTGGTGTCCAGATTACTATTTCTAGTGACTGTATTTAATATAACTTAACGTTTGGCCGATGTACAACTTCATGGTGGACAGGTTTGGCTTCAGGGGTGATAAATAGACCAAATTCTCTCATTTAGATTCTTGAGAAATGCTTAGAATTTTAAAAAGCTATAGATTCTAATTTACAAATTTCCAACGTTTGTCTTTGTTTACCGCCATATTTGGAGCTGATCCGAATATGCGTGACATGTACGAAAAGTTAAGATGATGATGGCTCTTTATAATAACATTGAATCGTTTGTGATAGTTGGTAACGTTTGCAGTGATTGGTTTAGCATTACTACTGGAGTACGACAAGGTGCCATTTTCACACTTGATCATCTTAATTTGGTTGCTGTTTATGGTGATTTGGGTATTTGCATTGAAAAGGCTAGGACCTCAAAAGATGCAATATTTCGAAATATCTGATTTAGATTATGTTGACAATTTTTCTCTTTTGGCAAATGATATTGACGAGATTAATTCTTTCATTTAAAAGTTATTTAAGAGATTAGTAAATAAGACAGGTTTGGTATTAAGTAGATATAAAAATGAAGTGATGAAATTTGGTCTGATGGGTATTGGATTTCTCTGAACAGATGCGTTCTTCAAAATTTCTCAGTTTAATTATTTCGGTAATAATGTGACAGATATAAAGTGCGACATGAGATTAATAGGAGAATAAGCATTGTTGCTGGGGCGTTTAAAAACTTTTGGATATTCTGAAAAAATAAGCATATACATTTTATGAATAAAGTTAGGAGACTATAATAGTTTAGGTCTTTCTAAACTATTACTATGGTAGCTACTATTAACTACTTACTATGGTAGTTTACTATGGTAGCAAAATTTGAACACCTTAGGAAGATAACATGAAACTTAATGACTTTGATTCTAGATGTTTACGAATATCTTCGACATTAAGTAGATTAACTTTGTAAGTAGTGGTGAAGTTAGACGAAGTAGTTGGGTTGGGTTGTTTTACCTCTGAGTGGCACTTTTTTGCACACCATGGGCTAAATGGCCAGGTCACATGGACCCCGAAGGCTCAGAGAAGGTTGGGGGAGGGAACCCACTGGAACAGCTGTTGGGAGACAGATGGTAGCCTCCCGTCAAGGCCATCCAGCGTGTTCTTTAACGTGCACAGGGTATGGCTCTCCCGCACACGGGACCACGGCTTAACGTCCCATCCGACGGACGGCGGCCTATTCCAAGCCCATCGGTGTCCCCTACTGACCGTGGACAGGGCGGGGAATTTTGCGGAGATAAATCTCAACGCTGACCCAGCTGGGACTCGAACCTGGGAACTACAGATTACGAGCCTGGCGCGCTACCGACTGAGCCACCCCCGCCCGGGACGAAGTAGTGATCAACCATCTTTGAGCGGCACCCCATACAGGGAGAGAGTGCGTCATTACCCGCATGCAGAGTGCAGGTTACAGAATAGAGTTATGAACAGTATGCTTAAAGACTCAGAAAAAGGGAGAGACCTAGGATGCAGTGGTATGACAATGCCAAACAGAACCTAGGCCAACTGTAGATAAAGAGAATTTATAAAATTTCTCTATTTCTTAGAAATATTTCCCAAAATTTTGTAAACATTTTCATTTTGCGATTATTACAGAGTCTCAAAATAAAAAAATTTCATTAGCGATTCAATTTTTTTATTAAAGCGAGCCAGTCTAGTAAGTTTACAAACAGAATCTGAAGAAAATATCTGTTCTTGGCATTAGCATTAATTTTGCCTTACCTTGATTCGACTCATTTAAAGTTATATGTTTTTCTCTTCGCTACCTCGATGGACAATTATGGAAAAAGCTTTCACGATTTAATTATGAGCTCACGAAGAAAACAGATGTCTTAAGTTTCCTTATTCGTGTTTTTTTTGCATTCAAATTTTAAAATTCAAATGTAGTTCATGAGTCAAGAATCGCAAAATTTCCAATGTAAAACATTCCCTTTCTCTTGGACAAGATCGGTAAGTCATAGAATTCTAAATTCATATTGAAGTCTGCAATCTTAGCTATAAATCGAAATAATGTAAGGCAGCAGAAGGAAGAAGTAGTGGTTAATACATCCATCTGGTCTTTATGTTACTTACTACTCCTTCTCTAGGAATAAAATAATTTTCTCTTACGTTCAGTGAATTTTAATGTATTCATCTGATTCATTTAAGGCTTGCGTCTATGTATCGGTCTACGGTGGTATTAACAATATGTCGTGGGCTGCGATGGTGGACCTGAGGGAGAGAATTCGAGAGAGAATTTCAGACATTTTATTCTACATTTTCAAGCTATTAGATAGTTATTTTACTTATGCTTATTGCACTGAAACTATATCTCTGTATCTGTGTTTTAATGTTAGCGAGGATAACCGTTAGCTTTACCGAAGAGAAAACGGTGAGAACGCTGACGATGCTAGATGACGAAACGTTAGCTCACTCTCCCCAAGCAGATCACGCAGAGCTAAACAACAGGTTTCGGGATTTCCATATTCACGTCCATGATCACAAGTTCGGTAAGTCATAGAATTCTAAATTCATATTGAAGCTATAAAACGCATGGCGCAGAGATTAACATCCCGTCTAATACATGGTTGCAGAGCTTAACATCCCATCTAACGAAAGGGTTAGACCTCATCACATCCTCTAACACAAGAACACACGGTTGCAGAGCTTTACATCCCATCAAACACACGGTTGCAGAGCTTTACATCCCTTCAAATATAGTTCTATTCATATTATAACTATATTTGAATTTCCATGTTCAATGGAATACTTTGGGGATCAGCGACTTTGATCCCTCCTCCTTCCACCAACTACAGGAATGTTAGTCCAAACTCTCTCTTTTGTCGATTGAAGACAAATGGAGTGAAGACAGGTAATTGGTAAGGTAAAGTCTCGTAAACAGGTAAAAACTCGTAATTTTCACTTCCCAGTTTCGAATCCCGACTGTGCGAGCTTTGAGATTTATCTTTGCAAAATTTCCCACCCTTCCCTCGGTCAGAAAGGGGACACCGATGGTCTTCGAAAGGCTGCCATTTATCGGATGGGACAGAAAACCTTGGCTCCGTGTGCGGGAGATCCATACCCAGTGCACGTTAAAGAACACACTGCATGGCCTTGATGGGAGGTTCATCTGCCTTCTAACAGCTGTTCAGTGGGTCCCCTTCCCCAAACCTTATCTGATCCCTTGGGTCTTATGACCTAATCATTTAGCCTATTGTGGAGACAAAGTACCGCTTCGACAACAAAACATACAGACATGCGAACTTAAATGACATTTTCAGTGCAGTTGCATCTGCGAATATCAATAGTTCCTTGCAACCTGCTGAAGAAGTATATTAATATAAAAAATAAAAATAAAATAAATACCCCCTCAAGCAGCTGCTTGCCACAGAGGTCTGACAAGAGCCTGTCAGTTTATATGCCATAGTAGAAGGTCTGAGAGGATGGCAGGACCTCAGCAGAAAAACGACACATACATCCACGCCTTACCCGGGGCTCGAACCCAGGTCCCTTTGATCAGTAGCTAAGCGCGCTAACCACTCGGCCAAGGGACGGCCCATATTAATATATATACAGGTATATAGAATTAATCTGTCGACTTTTTATTTCGAAATGAGGTTTTTGTAGAAGTCTCTACAGGAGAATACTCAGTCATAAGGAAACATTATGCACTGAGTACGTCTGCATAATGATGTGTAATGAGCCGGATCAGAGATAAAATTCGCCAACACCACAAACTGCTTCATCGCTTGGGTATCCAGCTGTACATACAAAATGTAACTTCAAAGAACTGAACTGGATATTAATTACCACATAGTTAATAGTTAATGGAATTTAGGGAAAGAAAGTTGATAGTTGCTTCTGGTCGGTAGGGGGCGTGAACTTAAATGCATGATGTTGAAAGTGAAATCAAGGGAAAGCGCAATTAGTCACGATTACAAATGTTCATGAAGTGTATTTTGAAGCGTTTCTGAAAGGATGATCGCTTAGTATAGAATTTTTACGAAGATGAAGAATATGGAAAGTAAACTTGAGTTTGGATTCGATTAAGGGGTGAGAAATTTCCTTTTGACAGATTCTAAAGCATGTATAAGTCTGCGATGATGTACAACATCGCAATTTCATACAGACTTTTAAAATATGTACTTTTTAGTTGGCAACTTTCTTCATTAAGTCCTGTAAAGGGAGACTCTGTGTTATGAGCGAGAGTTGCGTTCCCTGTCTGATCACCCCCATTCTGCTCTACTTCCCCCAATTACCACCAGAAATGCTAATCCTGATTCACGAGACTAATCTGACGCTGACGTGAAGATGGATGAGTTCGACTTTAGAGCCACGTGCAACTGCCGAGGAAGTCGATGACGTTTCAGCCTCTGGTTGTGTACTCTGTGCATTTCAGATAATGAGTGTCGACCGGGCAGAAGAAATTGGAAACATTAATAAAATGCAGAAATCAGCCTTCTCTTGGATTCTGTAAGGTGCATTGATTCAACACAAGTGATATATTTCAAGATGAAAATTTCGCTATATCTAGACTTGCCGAGATTTTGGCTGCTTAAGCACTTTCATACGTTACAAGTTCAAAACGTGTAAATACGAGAAAGGGTTTCAAGTGTGAACTCAAACTTGTGATGGGGGAATTAGTAAATACGGAGAAGGGTAATATTTCATTTAGTGTTCTAATTGCAGTGAAAGGCATCAGAATTTGGAAAGCAGATGCAATTTATAAACAAGACACAATTTTTTTTTATGGGGGAAAATATCTCATTCAAGAAAAAGAAATATACGGTGAGAGAGAAGCAGATATGTAATGAATTTTCATCTTCGTCATTTTAGAACTAATGTTTTGTCACATTGGTCATGTCGAGAAACGGAATCGTTCCTCTGAAATGATTTTCATGAATAGAGGAAGAAATATATATAAATAAGAAAAAAAAATCAAAGAACGCATGAAAACAAAAATTCTGAGCCAAAAAAGAAAATATTTCATGCAAGCTGATTCGCAAAGAAGGTTGGCGATGAAATAGATTAGGTTTGGATCAAGCGAAGAATTAAAGTTTGTCGATTATATATTTATTTTAAAATATCTATCTTTCTTTACTTCGGATATTTTAGTTATTTTTATCACTGAACCTTTGCTATGCTTCTCTAAGTGACTTCGCAAGCTCTATATTTATCTTCAGCATGTATTTCGATGAATCTGAAGTTTCTGAATTAGATGATTGAATCATCTCCTCTTCTTCCTTAGATGCGGCTGCGGGGCGTCTCTCTCATCTCACCCCCCAAGCACCAGCCAAGGGCTGTACCGAGCTTTCAGCGTCCACAGCCAGGCCTCTTCGCAAACATCGGCTGACGAGCACTGGAGCCCATTTCGTCACACGGTTGCCAGCCCCACCGATGCTTTTGGCACCGTCGAGTTTCAAGGCAGTGCTCATCCACTGAAAGCACAGGTGAGTCTAAACTTGTTATCCCTCACGTCGCTAAGATTAATCTGATTGCCACTACTCCTCATAATACAGAATGTTGTTTTCCTTACAGCTCTAACGGATTTTGCCATAATTTCTGCTTTCAGGAGTTTAGCTTGGAAAAACAAGGAGTTCTGATCAGAATTAAGAAAAAAATGAAATCGTGGATAAGTTCAATATTGTCACTAGTAGACAATATTTAACTTATGTGTCCCACACACTCTAATCAATTAGCACCTAGTTTTCTTTTAATTTCTTACCTTCCATCATTGGAAATGAAACAATTTCTTAACTGTTCGATGAAATTGATCCATCCTGAAGCATGCTGAAGACAGTTCGTCTGAATGCAGTTTAGCGATATATGTAATTAAATAAATAAAATGAATACCCCCTCAAGCAGCTGCTTGCCACAGAGATCTGACAGGAGTCCGCCAGTTTATATGCCATAATAGAAGGTCTGAGAGGATGGCAGGACCTCAGCAGAAAAACGATACATACATCCATTATCCAGGGCTCGAACCCAGGTCCCTTAGATCAGTAGTCAAGCGCGCTAACCACTAGGCTATTACTAGTACTAAATAACCTGAAGTACAAAATTGTCGGGGTACACAGATACCTCTGTTGATAAGGTACGAGGTTTTCAATGTCACATGTCAGAAAATATCCTCGCCCCCACAAGCCCCCTACCTTCAAAAAAGAGAATATTATTCTAGCTCACTGGTTCAGTTATCGCATCTCTCTACCTGAAAAGATTCAATTCTGACATTTAGTTTCAGTGAACCATAGAATGGCGCAAACAGCTCCAGTCTCTTTTTTGATATTTCGCAAAATCTCAGTGTTCATCGCATTTCATATCTTCAGCATTTTTATTAACATTACATGATTGAGAGACACATTCCACCCCAGACAGTCTGCTGACGCTATATAAACGTACTGTAGTTAGTCGGTACACACGATAAAGCATTACGATTTGTTTCAGTTAACTATGCAATGGGAAGTGCAAAGGATTAAAATATTGTGTTTCTGTTCATTTTTTGTAACGAAAAAGACCTTTAGTAAAAAAAACACTCTTAGTGTGAAGTTATTATAAATAGTATTTAAAAGATAAGTTTCCGGAAACACTCATCAATCCGATTCAGACTGACAGATTGTGAAAAGGATGCTATAATTTTGTGATTTCTTCATCAGCAATCTGAGCAGTGTTATGTTTCTGTGGCTATCTGTGAAATAATCCGATAACAAATCCTCGCAGTCGTTGCAGAGCAGTAATTCGTCATTCTGCTGACCATGAAGCGTTGATATTTCCATCTCCATCGGTGGCCATTGATCGGTTTTGCTCCTCTCTGCACGCAAAGTTGGTCACCTGCGAGGGTTGTGCAGGGTCATGGAGCGAGTGGCGTTCAGACAACGGCTGTTAGTGTGCGTGACTTGGTTGCACGACGACACCCGCTGAGCCGATGCTTCTGCCTCTTCTCGTATCGACCGCGCTTTCAGTCTACGATGCACGAACCAACAGAATGCGAAACGAACCGTCGGAAGGGAACAGGGGGAAGCAAAATAAATCAAATTCTCTCCAGGTCAAATGCAGGGGGGGGGAAGTAATACACACAGCCGAGATTGTCATTCTTCACACAGAAATTCTCGGCTCTAACGACATTAACCAAATAGTTAGTTTACCTAAGATCTATTGATCCAGTTTCTAGCACCTCTAAAGGCAAAATGAATCGAACAAACTGTACCCATTCATCATCACCGTCTTTCTCTTTCCCACGTTACCTCTCTCTCTCTGGGGCGGGGGTGGCTCAGTCGGTAGCGCGCCAGGCTCGTAATCTGTAGTTCCCAGGTTCGAGTCCCAGCTGGGTCAGCGTTGAGATTTATCTCCGCAAAATTCCCCGCCCTGCCCACGGTCAGTAGGGGACACCGATGGGCTTGGAAAGGTCGCCGTCCGTCGGATGGGACGTTAAGCCGTGACCTCGTGTGCGGGAGAGCACGTTAAAGAACACGCTGGATGGCCTTGACGGGAGGCTACCATCTGTCTCCCAACAGCTGTTCCAGTGGATCCCCTCCCCCAACCTTCTCTGAGCCTTCGGGGTCCATGTGACCTGGCCATTTAGCCCATGGTGTGCAAAAAAGTGCCGCTCAGAGATAAAACAACCCTTTCTCTTTCCCACGTTACCCTCTCTCTCTCCTGATCTTTCACCATCTTTCTTTGATCCTTCCACTTCCCTACCATACTTGAATATTATATTTCGTTTTCTTTTCATTAATAATTCGCTAAACGAATTATTGTGTATTAACGTATTATGCGTATTATGTGTATTAACAAATAATTGTGTATTAACGTATCAAAAAATATCAGTCGTAGTGGTATCATCGGATCACTTATCCTCTAACCCAGTTGTTCTCAACCTTTTATTCTTCACGTACCCCCTGGAAATGAGTATGTAACTGGCATACCCCTTGTAGAGATAGATAAAACTCTAATACTAAAATCTAATACTAAAGATTAATCTTTAAAAGTCATTACTTCAAGGTCACCTTCAATAATAATATACTCATTAAATGCAATCTTTCAAAATTCCTAAATGTTTTAATTTTCGTTTAGTTTGTGTTTCTTGGAACCGAGCAAAATTATTCTGTGATTAATTCCTCAATACTTTTGATTATTTCCAAATTAAACAAATGCTTACTTATTTTAGTCGGACTTCTAAGAGTTTCATGAATATGCAAATAAGTTATTGTGCTGTAATCTCCAAAAATAAATTTAAGGATTTGAGGGACGAATATTGTAATTTGCTACAGCCCTACCATGTACTACAACCAAAAAAGCAGTAATACAGACTCACTGGAAACGACTTATTTTATGACAGCTAAAAAGCCGTCACGTGGCCAAGTGCTTAGCGCTTGTAGCTACTGATCTAAGAGGCCTGGGTTCGAGTCCCGGGCAAGGATGATTGTGCTATTTTCAGATAAGGTCCACCATCCAACAGACCTTCTACTGTGGTCTATAAACCTGTAGGTCCTGTCAGACCTCTGTGGCAAGCAGCTGCTGAAGAGGTATTTTTTTAATCAAGTAAATTAATCTATGTATTCCTCCAGAATACAATTCAATGCGCATCGTATTACATATACCATATAGTAACGCTTTATAAGATTATTTGTTTATATTTGTAATTTAATAATTTTTGTTTTGTGTGGCCGAGTGGTTAGCGCGGTTGCCTACTGATCTGAGGGACCTGGGTTCGAACCACGGGTTAGGCATGGATGTGTGTGTCGTTTTCCTGCTGAGGTCCTGCTATCCTCAAAGACATTCTACTATGGCGTATAAACTGACAGGCTCTGGTCAGATCTCTGTGACAAGCAGCTGCTTGAGGGGGTATTTAATTTAATTTTATTTATTTAAATATTCATCCAAAAAGTTTCTTTAATGCATTTAAAATATCCAGTTAATCTTGACGAATTTTTTTCAACCGGCACCCGCCAAATTTCTGTACAATATTTTCTCACTTTAAGAGCGTCCTTAAGATTTTGTAGGAGGAAATGGTGAAATAAAAAAGAGTTTTTTTAATGTTTCTTATGGAAGTAATTGTAATTTTTTTTATTGATTAATGTGTGAAAAAATAAATTGTTTAAATTCGAGGTGGGGGGGGGGGGGGGTAGTGACAAATGCCTTTTTTTTACCTGGAAATTTAGTTAGTGTTTAATATAAATGCTGCTTGCTTCAAACGATGTAATTAATTTTTTGTATAAGCTCTAGTTGCTATCAGCAATACTCAAATTGTTGCAAACGTGCAGCGTCAAAGATTTTCTCCACATCTTTTGCTGTATGTGTTAGTTAGAAGAAAAACTTTTATTGTCTATTACTATTTTCATTTCCAGTACGTGAGGCTGAGTTTCGACTCTCGCCCAGAACTTCTTCTGGAGTTGCTGACCAGAGAATGGCAACTGGAATTGCCCAAACTTCTGATTACCGTGCACGGCGGCAAAGCGAACTTTGACCTTCAGCCCAAGCTCAAGGCTGTACTTCGACAAGGATTAGTGAAAGCAGCCAAAACGACGGGGGCGTGGATCTTCACCGCTGGCACTAATACAGGTAAAATATTTCTCAATACCTTGACATTTTTCTTTCTTTGAAATGAAGAATAATAAAGAGTCAGAAGTATTTATCGATGAAATAGCACAACTCAAATAATACAACCAACACACGCAGAGTCACATTTTGGCTATAAAGCACACTTTTTTCGTATCATCGCAAAGTATCATCTGTAGTGGAATTTCCCTAAAAAGCGTTGGGTTGTTTTACCTCTGAGCTGAACTTTTTTGCACACAATGGGCTAAATGGTCTGCTCACAAGGACCCCGAAGGCCCAGAGAAGGTTGAGGGGACCCACTGGAACAGCTGTTGGGAGACATATAGTAGCCTCCCGTCAAGGCCATCCAGCGCGTTGTTTAACGGGCCACGGCTTAACGTCCTATTCGACAGACGGCTGCCTTTCCAAGCCCATCGGTGTCCCCTACTGACCGTGGGCAGGGCGGGGAGTTTTGAGGCACGATATGTTTATATTATAATTTAAATTCGCATATTTGATGATTTGCAAAACCTACCCTCCAAGTTGATCTCAAGTATATAGTGACGCATTTTACCATCACCTCTCAAGTGATTTCTGCCATTAATATCTTAAACGTTTACCTGGTAGAAAAACCACTAATTTAAACAAACTTAAAGTGCGGTAAATTAATATATTTTACCACACGAAAACAAATACCCACAAAATTATAGTTACTTTCTTAAAACTCTTAAGTTTAACGTAACAACGGAACGAAAATAAGTTTGTAGAAGTAAAGACTTCTGTCTGAATCTTAAAGAATAAATTAATTATATGTACAGTCGGTCAAAAGAGTATCCGAACGCTATGGTTGATTACAGAATTCAGAAAAAATATCTGGCAACGATTTTTTTTAGAAGTTAGTGATCTGGCAACCTTCGTGTCACGTGATTGCAGAATTCAGGAAAAATATCTGGCGCGTGTAAAGCAACTGTACACGCTCCAGTTACCGTTCACAGCAAACTGGAGCGTGTGCAGTTACTGCACACGCTCCAGTTTGCTGTGAACGGTAACTGCACACGCTCAATATTTCCGTGAGTGAGTCCACACGATCTAGTATCAAAATAACATGACCACCTACAGTCGCTCAAAAAAGTATCCGAACACTATGGTTGATTACAGAATTCAGAAAAAATATCTGGCAACGAATTTTTTTCAGAAATTAGTGATCTGGCAACTTTCGTGTCACGTGACACGAAAGGTTGCCACGAAAGTTGACACGAAGGTTGCCAGATCACTAATTTCTAAAAAACAATCGTTGCCAAATATTTTTTCTGAATTCTGCAATCAACCATAGCGTTCGGATACTTTTTTGACCGACTGTACCAGGAACTTCCACTTGCATTACATGAAGAATACAACAACAGAACCAAATAGATCGTTGTATTCTCTGAGACAAATGAAGACCAAATTATACTTCACTTAACCTTAACAAGAAGTTTTAACTTCGGAATATTTATTACCTCTTAGCAAATCGGCAAACACAAGCTCAAAGACCACCAACACGAATGGTGCGTGAGACTAGTGACGTCTTGGTCACGATATCGTTAACAACTTATTTTCCATGTAACGAAGTCCTTTCAAGAAATGCGCAGATTCATGTTTCCCTTGTTTTAAATATAAGGATAATTATCCCTTCACGAAATGTTTACTGAAAGGAAATAAACTAAATGGTCTTATTAAACAAGCAAATATTTATTCGGATTTTATCGTTTCATTTGCGCAATTGTAACAAATGCAGAATAAATATAATTTCAAATGTTTCGTGGAATGATAAAAGGTTTTTTTTTTTTACTGTTTTAGCTGAGGTTCAAATTTACTTCACTAAAAGAAATGTTTTGCATGAAATTTGTTTTATATGATAGCTTTCTACCACGATTTAATTCCAGAATTTCTGTTCTAGCCGATTAGAATTTAATGTTTCGCACTCTCAAAAACTCCCGCCAAACTGTAGAAAGGTATTTTTACACACGAAATGACAGCTACGAAATCTCCCCCCCCCCGCTCACTTACTCCGTGGCCAGTTCAGCACGTGAATCAATAACAGACCTTTAACCTTCTCGTAGGTCTGCCACATCCAGCTGACCATCCCCCTTGGGCATTCGGATTTATTCGGCGGCATACGAAAGCGACAATGGACTTTTATGTTGCCAGATGTTATGGCAACCACGGCAATCCCCGGTTCCGCCTTACAGCACTACCAAGTTAACGGAAAGCCGTGACTATCTATAGTCGGGGGCAAGAATACACCATATAGATGCATCTCATCCCCGACCTCCTATGGCGAGAAATCCTATAGAAGGAAGCCCGACCATGGGAGAAACCTAAGATTTACTCTGTTCCCCGGTTAGCCATGAACAAGGATATGTAGATCCAAGTTCGGCACCCGGGGTGGAGACTCTTAGTGGGACCCAGACTTTGAAAGGGCCCTTGCCTACTAGGGGACCAATCCGTTCGGCAGGGCCCTTGAACTGCTCCACTGAGCGCCTGATTTTGAGGTCTTGGCACCGTCCAACCGGGCCACTAAACTGGTCAGCGATGCCTTCGACCCCGGTTGGTCTTGGCTCTGTCCAACCGAGACCCATATTGGTCAGCAGAGTCTGGTTGCCCGGTTGCTGGGCCACAACCCCCCCCCCCCACACACACACACACACCACGTCAAGGTGGTCCCCTATCGGGGGGCATACGAAAGCGACAGGAGAGGCATTTCATTGCTCTTCCGGTTACTGTTGGGCATTTTCTTTTTTGTTTTCATCTGACTTTACCTCGGATAAGGAAATTGGCAAGATATGAAATTTACAATGAGAGAGACTCCCTGCTTCAAATCCTAGGTTCGAGTCCCAGTTGAGTCAGCATTGAGATTTATCTCCGCAAAATTCCCCGCCCTGCACACGGTCAGTAGGGGACACCGATGGGCTTGAAAAGGCCGCCGTCCGTCGGATGGGACGTTAAGCCGTGGCCCCGTGTGCGGGAGAGCCATACCCTGTGCACGTTAAAGAACACACTGGATAGCCTTGACGGGAGGCTACCTTCTTTCCTAACAGCTGTTCCAGTGGGTCCCCTCCCCCAACCTTCTCTGAGCCTTCGGGGTCCATGTGACCTGGCCATTTAGCCCATGGTGTGCAAAAAAGTGCCGCTCAGAGGTAAAACAAACTTCAACTCCGGAAATTTTATTAAATTCCGATTCGCGGGAAGTCTGCTCTTCCTGTTGAAGAGAATGATCCGTCGTTTGCTCAGCAGAGCATGCACAGAGGAGATCGGATATCCGACTCTGTTGAAGAGTCTTCAACTTTGGGAAACGCTTCAACAGTTTTGTAAGAAAGAGAAAACTTATAATTCATCTCTGCAATTAAGTTTTCCTTCTCATCTAATTGAAAAACTAATTGAATAACAATGCATTCTATAATTTTGTTAAATTTGACCCTGAATATTGCTTTTGTTATTTATTAATAACTGTGTTATTATTTTAAATGTTTTGTTGCGTTATTATTATTTTAAAGGAGTGTCTCATATGCAGCAGATGCATTTGAGGAATATCTGAATTCGTTCCTTTTGCGTCATAAGTTTGAATCCGATTTTATACGATGCTTTTCTCTAAAGTCTGGATAAAGAGATTGTCCTTCTTTTAGACAAATCCTCTTAGATAATCCAATTTGTCACATACGCTTCTCAAGAAAGTCTCTTTAATATTAATGAATACCAATTAAGTGTAAATAATATTCGTCGATCCAAGCCTTAAGCGTTTAATATCATTTCTTCATAAGAAAAGAAACACCACAATATAATATGGCCCAGAGAACAAAACAGCACACACATTGGCTTATTAATCCAAATCAAAACTTATATGAACTTAATCATTCGCATTACTTCGGAAAATAACTGTAAAAGTATTCAACAATTTTGAATCCTCTCAGACCTTCTACCTTGGCATATAAACTGACAGTCTCCTGTCAGACCTCTGTGGCAAGCAGCTGCTTGAGGGGGTATTTATTTATTTATTTACCTATCTAAACTATAAGCCATGATTCTATGCTCAAATAACTTTCATCCACTATTTTTAATTTTTAATTATCTTAATGATAAAATGAAATTAAAATATTTTTATACCTTGTTCCAATGTTATTATTGCATTTAACGTTGTTGCTCTTTGAGTTAGATTTCGTATAGATATTCGTGGCAAGCTAAACAAAGTAGTTGTCAAAATGCGGAATTCCCATGTGACCAAAACTTCTGGAACATCTTTTATAAAAGTTCAGGAAGAGAAAGTGTTCATTGCATTACAAACATCCTCCACGTGTATAATTCAAAGCAATTTCTTCTCCTGTAAACGCAACCACAATCATTTGCACATGAAAACACTGCTCACCGAAAGAAATTCGCTAATTTTCGGTTTCGATCATTGAATTAAATTGTTCTGTAATGCGAGGTATATCCCTGGAGACTTGAACACGAAACATCCTGAAGATTATGGAGGTCTGTATAGGCTTAAGAATGTTCTGCCTTTCATTTGGTTTCACTTCGAACAAATTTATTTATATAAATTGAAAGACTTTCTGGAAATTAATCGGAATCTCTTTTATCGAGTAAATAAGATGAAATGTCATTCTGATGTAATAACATTTCAGCATTTGGAAGAATCGTTAAAACACATCAGTTTGCTAAAGCACGATATTACATTTCAAGAGTAAGCCTCTGGTAGCTGTAACTGAAAAATAAAGAAATGATTGCGCTTGAAATATAAATCCTCCTTAAGGGTATAAAAACTCTTAAGTTTCACGTGACATCTGTTTGATGCCTTTTCTTACATCAGGAAATGTCGTTGGGTTTTCATCCATCCATCACGTGGAAAAGACGAGACATCATCACGGGGAAAGACGAGGCCAAGGTCACGGCTACATCCGATTTAGGGATTTCCTTTTGTACGATATGAATGGATTGCATTTCAATATTCTCATTTCAAAGTTCTCTTTTTGTGGAATCATTTTTGTTGAGTGGCCAATAATCGATGAACAAGGCATTCAAGATCTTCCACGGGGCAGGAGATAAAAACATATGTTCAGAATTTAGCCCAAACCATTTCGTCTTTCAATTTCAGTTCTGTTTTTCCTGCAACTGATCCTTTTTAGTTGTGACGTACTACTGATACGTACTTTAGTTGTGACGTTATTTACGTATCATGTTAAAATATTCTCCTCTGCTATAGTTTGAATTTCTTTCTCTTTCAGTGTTAAGAAGCTAAGAGAAATAATAGTCACATTGCGTCGTGTTCAAACATTGAAGAAAATCTGTTGACTGAAAACTTTTGTCTGTAAAAGGAGGGAAGGAGGAGGAGGAGGTTAAAAGCTTTCCTACAGGTAGCAAATATTTCGTGATTTTTTGATTCAATCGAAAACGGGGCAGTCCAAACGAAGCATTTAAAACTGGAGGTTTAACTTGCGGTTTATTGCAATGGATAATATATAAAAATAAATAAATACCCCCTCAAGCAGCTGCTTGCCACAGAGGTCTAACAGGAGCCTGTCAGTTTATATGCCATAGTAGAAGGTCTGAGAGGATGGCAGGACCTCAGCAGAAAAACGACACGTACATCCATGCCTTACCCGGGGCTCGAACCCAGGTCCCTTAGATCAGTAGCCAAGCGCGCTAACCACTCGGCCACGGGACGGCGGATAATATAAAAGTCTCTTTTTTTTAATTAAGAGTATGGTTTTGGTAGCCTTCACAGCAAAAGCCATCAGGTATGTCTTTCAAAATCGATAGATATATTTTATGCCTCTAGTTATTTTTTTCATAACGAACAATAAATGATAACGAAAATCCCAAAAGCGCATTTCTTGTGCGAATATTACTCATTCCATGTAAATAGTGCTGAGCGATTTCTTCGGCACAAAAACTTCAACTTTGAAAAGCAGTTTTCTTCTTCAACACAGCAGATTTTAAAATTGCATTTTCAAAGCTTTGCATTTTCTGATGATGAAATTTAGGCCTTAGAAAATGATGAATCTGCATTGAGCATTACAAATCATATCGCTGTTAATTTTGCCTCTTACCTCTATAGAGCAAGAAAGATACAAATTTAAGTTGAGCAGTTTGTAAACGTAAGATACAGGTCTTATTTTAAAAGTGACATTTTCTTTAGGGCTAAACAAGGTGCAAATGTTTTATTTTATACGGATATGAATTATTGTATAATCAAAAGCTATCAGAGATAGTCTCTTGTTTAGTCGGCAAATTAATAAAACGTTGATCCACAAAATGATACGGACATGGCAATGGGATTTTCTTTCATTGAATAATGTGTGTTTTAATCAGTTACCATTTACTCTTCGCCCTTAAAGTGGCGTATATTAAAACGTTTAGCTGAAATAAGAGTGTTTCGATGCGAGTGGGATCCGAACCCCCGACCTGCTGATAACATGACAGATGCTCTGAACAATGAGTTATCTCAGGAGTAGAATATTTCCTGTGATTCTCAAGTATTGAATCGTGCATTTGAATATATAAATTAATTTCTCCTGAAGAAAGTCTTGCCACATAGCTAGGGACGGAGGTGGCTAAATCAGTAGCTCGCTAGGCTCGTAATATGCAGTTCCCAGGTTTGAATCTCAGCTGGAACAACATTGAGATTTATCTCCGCAAAACTCCCCCTCCTGTCCTCGCTCAGTAGAGGACACCGATGGGCTTGGAGCTGTGGCCCGTGTGCGGGAAAGCCATACCCTCAGCACGTTAAAGAATACGCTGGATGGCCTTGTCTGGAGGCTGCCATCTGTCTCCCAACAGCTGTCCAATGAGTCTCCTCCCCCAACCTCATCTGAGTCTTCGAGGTCTTTGTGACCTGGCCATTTAGCCCATTGTGTGGGAAAAAGGGCCACTCAGAGGTAAAAAAACCCAACCCAAAGCCACATAGGTCTGACAGTAACTTGTTAATATAAATACGCCTTAGAGAAGTTCTGTGAGGAAGGCATAAAGAAAAGCAAATAAAGAGATGTATAAACCTTTGTCAAAACTCATGCTTCATTTAGAATTGAATATCTTATTTGAAATGTAACTGTTGTTTTTGAAGCTGAAGATAAGTGTGTCGTCCTCCTTCTTCTGCAGGTGTGATGAGGCATGTTGGTGAAGCTTTAGTGAACGAAAGGACGCCTCGACAGAGAGGCCGAGTGCTAGCCATCGGAATCGCCCCCTGGGGAATTATTGAGAACAAAGACGATCTGATCGGAAAGAATGTAAGCCTGTTATCTTTTTTTCTTTATATTACTCTTTCAATTAGATTATTTTTCCCCTTTGTGATACTCTTATTTATATCAGTATGCGATAACGTTGATTAGGTATTGAAGGATGGAGTTTCAAAAGCTAACCTTTATTTGTTGACTGATCACGGACTATCAAATAAAGGGTCGTAACAGTTTCAGAACAAATAATTATCTAAACTAGATAAAAGAGAAACTTTTTGAGATGCGGGAAAGTTTTCTGAAGTACATTCCAAGCACTAGTATTTTATATTTACATTAGCCAATAATGAATTAATTTAAGCCATTCACTCACTCATATTGTCAGCAATTAACTGAACAAGGTAGACTTAAACATCGAAGAAGGAGTAGAATCTTTTAAACTTTCTCCACAGATTCCCTTTTCGAGTGAAACTCGGTTGCAAAAGCTAAGGTTAATAGCACAAGCAACCTTTAACTGTGAAGTGCAATAGCGCATCTTACTTCGATTGCAACCTCTCATCTTGAGATCAGAAGGAAGCAGACTGTCCGGCTTGAGAGTCAAGATGCTCTTCTTCGTTTCACATCTCAGCGCTTGAAGTTTTCTCCCATCTTTGAAGTCACGTATCCATCGCTCGTTTCCTCTCTTCAGCACGTCTGCTAAAGAATGAACTTCGCCTTGGAAAGCGGAGATGGAGGTTAGCACACACCGTTTAACGTTTAACTGCACGCGGCCACCTCTTATCGGAAATTAACCAGCGACGCAGAACACTGAGAGAGCTGCCAAAGGCGAGCTGCTCACAGCATCGAGGGATTGTCGACCTGCAAGGGAAGCGCTCTACCTCGCGAGGCAGGAGCAAGAGCCCTTTGCATTTTACATGCAATGAAGAGAAATTCGACTGAGGAAGAGAAAGAGAACACTCTTCCTCCTCCTGCACACACCCAAACGACATCCTTACCTTTCTCGTCCACAACACTCGATTATTTATCGGGTCAATGTTTTAGGGCTGGTAATTGTACTTGTATCGATCTCGCCTGAGCATCTGCGCATTAAAAAGGGCTCTTCTCATCTCCCCCACCCACCACTATCTCTCCGTGTAGCGCTTGCGAATCCGTCGTCTTTTTTTTTTTGGCTTGGCCTTTTCATGTTTATAACGTTACATTTAACAGACCGATCATCCAAATCGCTCTAATGCATCTTCCTTTTCATTTATTCTTTGTTGTTGTTTATTGTTTGAGGGATTAATAAATGAAAAGCACGAAATATTTTTATCCGAAATGCATTTATTATAAAAGTGATAAAATTAGTAATCTTCTCTCTTTTCCCTATAAATTGCTACATGGAAAACGTTCATTATGCATTTTTAGAAATTCAGTTTTACGAAAAAAATTCAAATAATTTTCAGTGATTCACGAGATAATGTGCTAGGTTGGCTAACTGTGGTTCGAATCAAGAGAGTTGAGGTTCCATGATCTCACCCGCACTCCCTCTAGCGATTGGTAAGGAATGAGGCAAAAGGAGATCGCCGTTCCTCCGAAAAGGCGTTGATTTGGTTCTTTTGAGCAAAGGTTCTTTCATCTTTACAGAACATACTAAATGGACTCGACATGAGACACCTATCCGCTCAAGCAATGTCCAGACGGTGTTCTTAACATTCTCTTGCAGAAATTGCCGAAATCTGATGAGCACATTATGTGCCTCTCTGGTTTTAACAATTTATACAAGAGAGAGGATGGTTTCTCCTTTCAACACTTTTTCACATTCAACACTTTCAGCATTTCCTTTCAACATTACAGGTATAATTCCATAAATAACGTGCGAGATCTTTTAAACTTAGCTCAGAACCTGAATTCTGTCTCAGTAATATGCCAGAGTACGAGATTAGATTTTTGATTTATTTCTCCTAATGCGGTTTTTACACGAAATAAAGACTAAAATATGTTTAACCTAAAAGACCACAAAAGGTGCATTTACGGATATCATCCAATTAATTATATAACGTTAAAAATTATCCCTATCTTCTAAACTTCACTTTCTGCACAATCATTACACAGATTCAGTTGTTGATTAATCAATCCCACATAAAAAGTAAAGAAATGGAGCCCACTATGCCCGAGGGGAAAAACCAACTTAGTCTTAATCGTTTGGGCCCTTGTGACTCTCTGCAGTAAAGTACGTTAAGAATAAAACAAAAATTCTTTGTTTGAAGATTGCATCTGTCAGCTAAAGAGTTTTGACCGCGAGAGCAACAGAAAATAAAAGTTTGAATTCTCCAGCCTCTGCTCACCGAAATCTACGTCATAGCCTTCATTTGACAGAACTCGCTTGAAATATGAAGCATTTCATGATGTTACTGCAGAGGGAAATGGCTGACTCGCTTGGACAAATGATTGAGTACCTCGGGACCGAAGCCGTATACTGAGGGAGGCATTCGTTGGCTTCGTACGAGAACTTTTCGATTTATCTTCAGCTAACGCTCAAATCACGTAAATAAAAAAAATAAATAAAAAAAAATTACCCCTTAAGCAGCTAGAGAATAAAAAAGAGTTCGGACTACGTACTTACAAATATTTTTATTTATGTTCAAGCATGTCTTAGAAGGGAAGCTAACGATATCAGAATTTCACAGCAAAAAAATAAAACAAGAAACACTCTCTGCATTTCATTCTTCTTTCCCGAGAACAGTTCCTTTCACATGAAGACTGATTGAATTTTTTTCCATGCATCAGTGCACGAATACTGATGTATCGAATTCTCATTGATCACTATAGCTTTTACATTTAAGTCGATGTAATCACCAAAAGCACTTAAAACGAATTACGTCTCAGCTGAATTAAACCTGTTGTTAAATTTTCGAAGCAGAGTCCCAGAACTGAGTCTTGAGGAATGCCACTTGTCAGTTTTTGGGTTTGTATAAGCGTGTCATGTTGTTCAGAGGTTTTCGCTCGTAATTATGCGAATGGTCTAGCTTATAGGGATCGTGAAAATTACGTGAGGTTGCATTACCATTATATTATCTCCTTTGAAGAATCTGGGTTCAGTAAAAGTGAAGATGAAATGGTAACAGCGAAGAACTTGAAACTGCCCGTGTTTGGATTTTTCGAGCATGTAAATCCCATTTCCGTACTTCACGTCGACAGCTCAATTGTAAGAGCGCATTAGTTATCAATTCTCCAGTCTCGTGGAGATTTAATTATTAGGAATTGAGCAGGGAAGGAATAGTTTCCATTATGGTCACCATTCCACAGGCATAAGAATTGGGGGCGGGGTTGGCTCAGTCGGTAGCGCGCCAGGCTCGTAATCTGTAGTTCCCAGGTTCGAGTCCCAGCTGGGTCAGCGTTGAGATTTATCTCCGCAAAATTCCCCGCCCTGCCCACGGTCAGTAGGGGACACCGATGGGCTTGGAAAGGCCGCCGTCCGTCGGATGGGACGTTAAGCCGTGGTCCCGTGTGCGGGAGAGCCATACCCTGTGCACGCTAAAGAACACGCTGGATGGTGACGAGAGGCTACCATCTGTCTCCCAACAGCTGTTCCAGTGGGTCCCCTCACCCAACCTTCTCTGAGCCTTCGGGGTCCATGTGACCTGGCCATTTAGCCCATGGTGTGCAAAAAGTGCCGCTCAGAGGTAAAACAACCCAACAAGGCATACGAATCGTTGCTGCAGTGTATGTGTTGAGTGTACTTTGTGTACATGAAGTAGAGAGGAGAGCCTCTCGAATACAAATACATTTACAATTTGACCCGCAAAGCTAAATAGCTTATCTGCAGGAAAATGAATAAATTGTATTAAACATAGGTCATTCAGCCACAAAAACTGAATTTTCCCTTTGTATATTCTTTGCTTAGAATAAAACAATAATATTGTTCTTCATTTTTTTAAATAATAATAATAATCTTTATTCATATTCATGTGAGTTATACAAAAAAATTTCCCACAAAGCATCTGCTTATCTGCTGGAGAGAAAAATAATAACATTACACGAAAATACATAGATATAGTTTAAAACAAAGTGATCGAATACTTAATTATAAGAAATTAACGTGGAAGCTCCCTTGTTGTGGTTCAAAAATTTATATTGATTTTAGCGCCTAGAAGAAAATGTTTAATCTCATTTTAGATCGGAGACCTATTGCAGCATGGCTAAAAAAATCGCTAAAAATTGTGAAGAACTTCCGCAGGAGAAGTGGAGAGGACTTCATCCATCGCAGACAGGGTCACCCACCTTGGCTTCACTAATGGCTTCTTGGCGATTTAATGCTCTCCGCTTTTATCCGTTCCTTACCTTTCTCTTAAAGTACATCAGGTCTTCTGCTACATCAATTGATAAATCCGGGGCTTCAAAAAAAAAAACCTTTTTTTTACTACATCGTTTTTGTTCAGAGGAATTCGATGATTCTTACGTTAAATTGTTGAAAGGAGCGAATGCATATAAGAAAGTGTGACTTTGAGGAACTCTTGAACATAAAAATTGTTGGTCCTTCGCAAAAACGCAAAAAGTTGATATGCATTCATCGTGAGAAAAACGAGTTTTTTTTTCATAAATTAGTTATTTAGAGACATGAACAGCATTCTTATATATACACTGGCGGAAATTGAAAAAAGAACACCCAGAAAGAATTCCTTTAGGAATGCATTTATAATATGTTAATAGTTAAGGGCAGCAGAAACCGTGATCCAAGATTGACAGTCATTGGATGAAATAATGACGTCCCTGAGGACGACAACATGCAAATGCACGCAGCGCGTATTTAAGGAGTAGGGCGTGAAGAAAGAAGTTATTCGTCTTGTGTCGTGTTGTTCAGTGCTCTTTGAAGAAGCTATTATGCCTGGACGACACAGTCACGCAAAATTTCTTCAGTTAGCGGAGTTTGAGCGAGGTTGTATAGTGGGTCTTCGGGAAGGAGGTTAGTCTTTTCGTCAAATTGTACATCGCGTTGGACGAAAGATATCGGCAGTGATATGATGGTGGCGTCGATAGTCAGAAGAGCATTCCCACACTCGCAGACATAGTTCTGGGCAACACAGAGTTATGGACGCACGAGAGGATCGGCGTATTAGGCGGGCGGCGGCAGCAGAATGGACGGCTATGGCGTCACAAAGTCGATCCTCTGTCGTACCAAAGGTGTATACAAGAACGATACGCAATCGTCTTTTCGAAGCAGGACTACGGGCGTGCGTGCCGCTGGTACGGTTATCACTGTCACCTACCTCATCACTGTTGAGAACGTTTGCAGTGGTGTCAAGAACGAGTTCATTGGAGGGAAGAATGGCAGTCTGTGGTCTTCAGTGATGAAAGCCGAAACTGCTTAGGAGCGTCTGATGGTCGTTTACGCATCCGAAGGCGACAAGGTGGCTTCTTCCATCGAGCATATGTCAGCGAAACACAGGGCCCATGCCAGGCATCATGGTATTGGCAGAGATTGGCTATCACTCTCGTACGTGTCTCGTGTTTGTACAGGGTACACTGAATAGCAATACGTACTTCAGCAACATCGTACAGCCGGTCGTCCTGCCATATTTGAGTGTAATTCCAAATGCGATATTCCAGCAGGATAACACCTACCCACACTCCACCCGGGCAACTCAACTTGCTCTTCAGGCAGTGCACCAACTCCCTTGGCCAGCATGCTCTCCAATCGAACATGTCTAGGACTGGATCGAACAAAGACTCTTCTACGGACCGCGGCAAGGCAGCGCCCATCGCTGAATTACGTTTCCAAGTTGAAAGTATGTAGAATGTTATCCTCCAGCGTGATATCCAGCATTTGTACGACCGATTGCATGCCAGATTGGAAGTTTGTATTTTTACTGGAGGAGGTTCAACACCATATTAAAATGTGCCTTCTGTGAAATGTAACACTCATTAAAAGGTAAAATAAACATTCACACAATAATAACACAAATAATTCTTCACACGTGTTCTCAACTAGTTGCTTCTACTAAATAAATCTAGTAGATTATGCTTCAATTGTTAATGGTGTTCATTTTTCAATTTCCGCCAGTGTATATTTTTTTTTATTATGCCCCTGATTCTTTCACTTTTTCAATTGCTGAAGCCTTGAGACTGATTTCGGTGGCTCCAACTTTACAAAGTCGCTTGATTGGTTAGAATTTGCCCTAATGTTATTATTTGTATGACATTATCTGCAATTTTATAACATTCAATTGCATGTGCAATACATAAGGCCTAGAGAATCGTCATGCATGTACAAACAGTTAATTTCCTTTATAATTTTGTAGAATATTTCAAATTTGAAAGTGTTGAACAATTTGGTCGCATTTAGGTGACTGTATAAGTGATTTTATAAATACTAATGTGGAGCTGTATTCAGAAATTATATTTGCGTTAATTCTAGTTGTATAATTTATTTTCGCGTAACTCTTGGCACTGGTCTTTATACGTCACTCTGTCAGAGGCAATTAAACTTTTATTGTTCGTCATTTCGCCACAGTAGTTGCGTAACTGGAGTTCCGTTTCGATGATACGAAACAGTTGCCATGGAGTTGAGATCGTGGTGGCCGCATTCCAAGATGATATCTCTGCACCTCGGCGACGTAACGATGACGTTGCGCGGCAGTTCTTCGAGTCGCAATGACCTGGATTTGCAGATGAAATGAAGCTGAGTTAATATTACATTAATCACCTAAGGAGTTTAACAAAATTGTATTTTCCAAGAAAAAAAATCTTCCTTAAATTTTAAAATATTTGATGAATCTTCTACACTTTTTTTCTTTGTTAATAAGGCAGTTGGGAGCAGATGAGAGGATCCTTTACAAATAAAAGTGCTGGTTTGACCGAAGAAAAAAAAACATTCGAATATATAAGATTGCAAAAATAGATGATGCTCAATATATCCCACTTTATACACTTATTTCTGGTTGACTTTAAAGCATACGAAGGCTAGAGATGATGATGATGATAATGAAGATGTATAGGGTAACCTTATAAAAAATTACAATTGTGTTTTTTCTTTCTTGTGCATGATGAATTAATGAAAGTCCCTTGGGGACAGGGGATCGCTCTTTCGAGTTACAACTTTTGCAGCGGATGTATTTTGGTCTCCGAGAAGCCTCCACATGAGAGATGGCGCTATTTATTCTGCAGCTCGTGACATTTACTGCCTCGACGACTCAGTGGAACAGAGCTTCGCGGATCTAGTCCCCGACAGAAGCAATTTGTCACCGCTCTCGACCTTTCCGAAGGAAATAGTGTCGACAGACTGATCCCTACATCCATAACTCTTTATAACTGGAAATGTGGCTGTGAACACTTAACTGGCTTGCCCCACTCCTCACTGCTTTCCTAGGGCGGGGGTGGCTCAGTCGGTAGCGCGCCAGGCTCGTAATCTGTAGTTCCCAGGTTCGAGTCCCAGCTGGGTCAGCGTTGAGATTTATCTCCGCAAAATTCCCCGCCCTGCCCACGGTCAGTAGGGGACACCGATGGGCTTGGAAAGGCCGCCGTCCGTCGGATGGGACGTTAAGCCGTGGCCCCGTGTGCGGGAGAGGCATACCCTGTGCACGTTAAAGAACACGCTGGATGTCGTTCACGGGAGGCTACCATCTGTCTCCCAACAGCTGTTCCAGTGGGTTCCCTCCCCCAACCTTCTCTGAGCCTTCGGGGTCCTTGAGACCTGGCCATTTAGCCCATGGTGTGCAAAAAAGTGCCGCTCAGAGATAAAACAACCCAACCCTCACTGCTCTCCTCTTATACACTCCCACAATTGTATCAATATGGTCCGTTAGGATGGAGACATCGCACGGAGTATAACGTAGCTCGAGGAATGTACAATTCATCCGCTACAACATTCTGATCGCATTAGGTTCTTGTAGTGATCAACAAAGAGTTATCATCCAATTAAGAAGGTGTTAATTTTTTTGCTTACCTCAAGAGTTTCCAAACTCTTGAGGTCGCCCCCATCCCTTGAATTTTCCAGGACTTACGCTCTATCCGTCCTCCTTTCACTCTGTTCTCGTGTATTCATGGGCCCCTCAATCTCCGAGAAGTGGCTTATCAAAACTGAATCCAAACTTTACAACCACAAGAATTTCATTCGTTGTCAACTCCATATATATATAACTGCTACTTTTACCTCATTTTTTTAAGAATATAGATTTTTATTCATAAAATAAAGAATGCAATGCATTTACCATATGACCCGCAAAGCTAAGTAGCTTATCTGCAGGAAAATGAATAAATTAAACTTAGGTCATTCAGCCACAAAAATGGTATACATCAAATAAATTCAAAACACATAATATTCAGCTAATTAGAAATTCCAAAATATTTTTTCAATTCGATTTTCAGTCTACTAAAAGAATCTATATTAAGTATTTCCTTTAGGATAGCATTAAATATAAGTGGTACTTGATATTCGTAGGCATGTTTTCCGTAACTATTTCGAAAAGTAGGTATTTTGTAATACCCTTGGTTTTGAAGTCTTGTATTTTATTGTGTTAAATATTTAGTTCGTATGTTTCGCCAAAAAATTTTAATTATTAAAATATATTTATATAAATTAGTGTAGGATAAAATGTCAAAAAAATTTAATCTATCTGTTGAGTTTTTATAATTTTTTGCAAATGAAACGGAATCATATTTTTACCTATTATAGGTTGCTTGAATTGGGCTTAGATCAAAATGAAATTGGTCTGAAACAAAATGTTTTGGAATAATTCAAAACAAAAATATCAAATGAAAAAGTAGGCCTTTAAATCAAAAACACTTTCTATTCGAAACTTTTAATTTCTAATTTTTTCCTTTCATACATGGAGTATTATTCTATTGTCAGCTGTTTATTTGAGAAGTGACAGAGAAATAACGGTAGCGCTTAAAGATTAAATCTTATTCAGTAATTTCACTTTGCACACACACAATTTTAAAGCTACTCTGCAGAGCAGTTATAACATCTTGCAAGAAGAGTTGGATTGGATTGTTTTACCTCTGAGCGGCACTTTTTTGCACACCATGGGCTAAATGGCCAGGTCACAAGGACCCCGAAGGCTCAGAGAAGGTTGGGGAAGGGGACCCACTGGAACAGCTGTTGGGAGACAGATGGTAGCCTCCCGTCAAGGCCATCCAGCGTTTTCTTTAACGTGCATAGGGTATGGCTCTCCCGCACACGGGGCCACGGCTTTGCAAGAAGAGATAATAAAGGATGTTGTCTCTCTAAAAAGATGTTTAATTAGGAGAAAGGATTGCAAAACATATTGTCGTGATCACCCCTGAGTATTTTGGGATTGCCTGACGTTAGGGGGCGAACTTAATAAAAAATGAGGGCAAGGAATAAAAGCAAAGCGTTTTGATTCATCAGTCTCGGCATTCCTTACAAAGTGGACCTGATGCCTCAATTTTTTTATTTAGTGATCGAGTGCAGAGAAGAAGACGAGGTCTCTTTCATAGGAAAGGAACGACAAACAGCACGTCCGCCGGGGTCAAATTTCTGTCCAAGACAACAGCGGTACGTCCGACAGAATCAAACCTCTGCAGAAGACAAGAGAACAAGGCGAAAAAAGCGCATTCTCTAACCTCGCCGCAGTCTTGACAAAACCATCTGGGCTGTCGTGGGATTCGGTTATTAGTGCTCTCTTATCGAAAAGGGATATCTCGCCATCTATTAGGCCCTGTCGGGTACTTGTTTACTGCTTAGCTGAGATTATTTCGCCAGATGGGATCTCTCCGTGTACGAATTTCAGCGTCCAAGGCTGGATGGACTACTTTCTTTTACAGCATGAATATTTGAGGGCAAAGATGGAAGAGTAGAGGAAGGCTAAGAACTAAATAACGAAAACGACAATATGGCGGATGGAACTTAGCCTAACAGATACTACGTCGGGTCCACATTTCGAAATATGTGGACACGACGATATTTCTGCTTTGGTTAGAAAAAGAAGAGCTCGATATATTTGTCGTAAGTGACAAAGTAAATTATCTCTACTATTGAATATCAGCCATCTTATATCTTAGCTGAATTTTTAGGTATTTGTTATAAAAAAAAGTGATCGTATAAAAACTGAGAGGTAAAACCAGGATACAAATAGTTTTTCTTAGAACAGACCAGATTAGATAAAAATATACGGAAATTTGATTGAATCTTAATAAATTTTGGTTGATAGACATTTGCATTGATTAATTAATATGCTAACCCATGTCTACATGGGAATTAATTCTACCTGTTTTGTTGTTGTACGCTTTAGCTATAGGAAGATTTTAGTTGGCGTACTCTTTCCTTGTGGAAAAGAGTTTCTATTTTATTGCCAACAAGTCGGAATTTGTTTTCCTTTTCAAGCTAAAATGTTCGAGTCAATTTAATGTTTGAGTCAATTTAAAAATCGCTGATACGTTTAGAGAATTTATTCAGCATATTAACTCATCTGTTGCCATCTTGTCTCGCAATCTCAAGTGCATTTATATACAGGGTGAATCTGAAAAAGTGGGCAAAACTTTACGGGGTGGTAGAACGCAGCTATACGAGCAATATTCGTCATAGAATGTATGGTCGGAACGCAAACGGCGAGCCGCTAGGTGGCGTTGGAAATGGTATAAAAGGGTCGGTCCTCGCACCCAACGGCATTTCTACCGTGGATTGCCGAGAGGATGGCTGGTTATACTAATCACGAAATGGCGGATAAGCCTAATCTACGAGTGCCCCATTGAAACCGATATGGATCTAGTCGCCAGGATCGCCGTTGTTGCCGGCGTTATTCGGGAAATGCCTGGTGTCTTCGCATATGTGCGTCGGTCCCTATCCCGCAGGTGTGAAGCCTGCATTACAGCTGGCGGCAGCTCTTTTGAGCAATTTCTTTGAGCATGTACCTCAATTACATTCCTGTTAATAAAATGTTTTCTGAAGTATCTCCTCTCCTTCTTGTGTTCATTCTTTAAATGTGACAGTGGAAAACTACCTTTTAACTTCTCACCGCTTGCGTTCCGACCATACATTCTATGACAAATATTGCTCGTATAGCTGCGTTCTACCACCCCGTAAAGTTTCGCCCACTTTTTCAGATTCACCCTGTATATCCCTGAGGAATTTTATATTTCTTTTGCATTGCAACATTTGAAGATATTAACATTAACGATCGTTGTACTTAATTGGCTACGAGAGAAAAACTTTGTAATGATGATGACAATGAAACTTTCGGTAACAAAGGTGAGAAAACAGGATGATTAAATATGCGTAGAGGAAATAAACAATATTTATGATTTTTTATTGCGAAGTAGCATGCGAATAAACAAAGATTGCGCACGCTTCGGGCCATGTCTCGCACAGAGAAGGCGACAAACAAAAGATGGGTCTTTTGTTGCATCGAGCAGTTCTGCCGGTTACGGAGAGCACCTTTGGGCATTTGAATGGGTTGTTGCAAGTAGAAAGGGAAAACGTATATAGTGTCGAAAAAAAGTTTAAAATTTAACAAACGTGATAAAAACAAAACACCACAATAAAAATAGCACTTCGTAGTAAATACAGAGATTACCTGTAGATATAGAATTCAATAAATAGTTATGTGGAAAAAATTATTGCTGGAGGTGCGGGATTCGAACCCACGACTCTCTAGATACATACCAGAGTACTCTAACCACTAAATCAACCATCAGAAGATAATTTGTTTCCGCAATGTGACCTTTATATCTTTCGCCGAATGTGGCGGACCTTACGCCATCTATAATGAAGAAAGACAACTTATTCACTTATTATCGGCACTAATGATTAAGCTTTGAGGGTTGGGTTGTTTTACCTCTGAGCGGCACTTTTTTTGCACACCATGGGCTAAATGGCCAGGTCACATGGACCCCGAAGGCTCAGAGAAGGTTGGGGGAGGGGACCCACTGGAACAGCTGTTGGGAGACAGATGGTAGCCTACCGTCAAGGACATCCAGCGTGTTCTTTAAAGTGCACAGGTATGGCTCTCCCGCACACGGGGCCACGGCTTAACGTCCCATCCGACGGACGGCGAAGCTTTAAGGACTTCCTCATTAACATCTGATTCATTAGCAGTAATTGGAAAAGTAAGTTGCCTTTCCTGATTGACTGTATGCAGAAGTAAAATGCATCTTAATATGTGTGTTTTTTAAACGTATTTATTAAACATTTAAAGAGTTACGTAAGTTATAATAGTTAGCAACACTGTAGTCGTATTTATAAATTTATATATTGAAAGGATTTTTGTCCATTTTGGAAGAAAAAGTGAAAACGAAGGCCACCTCCTGTTCAATCTTTAAGGTTTCGTAACTCTAAAAGTTGAAAGAATATTTTTAAAAATTAAGTATTATGGTCGAATGGTTATCACACTTGGCTACTGATTTAAGGGATATGGGTTCAAGTCTCGGGTTAAGGCATGGATGAATGTGGCGTTTTTCTATTAAGGTCCTGTCATCCTCTCAGACCTTCTACTATGGCATATAAACTGACAGGCTCCTGTCAGACCTCTGTGGCAAGCAGCTGCTTGAGGGGGTATTTATTTTTTTTATTTTATATTTGCCTTAAATGTTCAGAATCATTTTCGTATGAAACACTTGCTTCAGAATTTCCTTCGATTCCAAATACTTTTGGCCTTACTGAAGCTTGATCTTCTGATTACTTTTCGATCGAGGATACACAGAATTGTTTCATCGACTCATCCCCGCCCTTTTCTGTAAACGGAGTCAATAACCGATCTAATACTATAAATCGAAACAGAATCTTCGTTTAAATCTTCGTTAAATTTAAAATGAATTTATGCATGCTTCCATATCGTGAGTCCCCTCGCCTCGGTTTCCAGAATATCTGACGATATTAAAACTTAAGACAAACAAAAACTGAACTTTAAGATTTTACATTAGCGATTTATGTTGCAATAACTTCTCAATTCGCTACTTGGTTCCTTTTTCTTTTATGGGATTAGCTTCTGTATCATAGCCGTTACAATTAATGTGAATGAAATGACACAATTAGGATGGTTTAAAAAAACAAAATGGGGATATTCGGCTTACGTTTGTTTCTAAAGGCTGTTTCTAAAGAATATGCAATTGCTATTACTCATAATTGTCAAAACTTGAAGAAGCTTATATATAATATCCTGTCCATAAATTAAATTTAACTGAACAAAAAAGAAAACTGACAGTTACTTTTTTTTTCTATAGGAGGAGCATTTTTTTTTTAACCAGTACAACACTTTCACCACCATAAACTTTCTGAATTCCATCAGCAGAAAAAGCAGAGAATGTTTTCATGTCAGCCATTGGCCATCGAAGCAGAAAGAAAGCATCCTCTTTTAGACGAAAATAAAGCCCAGGGAATGGAAATGCCTTGTATCTCATTTCTGAAACCCGACGGAAAGGAGCTTTTCCATTTGGCCTCTGTTATCGAGGCCTCGGCAGCTCCGAGCAAGATGCTGCTCTCCCACCACCCTCTACTATCCCTCTCGAAACGCACGCGAGAAAGGGGGCGCTTTTTGCTTTTTAATCTCGCCTAGTGTTTTAACGATGCCGCAGGACAGTTGCCCTCCGTTGCTATAGAGACCGGAGGGCTTTAAAATCGCGTTCAGCTCACTTCTCGTCGTACAAGTCGCTTGACTAAAAGGCGCGAAACGAATAAGGGTAACAAAATTGCGGTTTGGGCTTTCACTTGCTCAAATTAATGAACTACTTACGGAAACCACTTTCAGTGCACCCTGTAGCGTGTTAGCCTCGTTGACCTCAGTGTCGTAGTTTCGAGCTTTAACAATATCAAAGTCGAGACTTTCTCCAAGATTAATTCATTTTCATTGCAAATGAGAAAAAATGGGAATATATCCTTTTGAGATATCCTTCCGTCGTCAATGACACCATTCACTGGGTCTGCCAGTGAATTTCCTTCTCTACCTATATCTTGATAGCTTTAAGTTCTTTGGCACTGTCAGACAATTTTTGATATAAAAGCATCTTTAAAAAATAAGAAGAAAAAAGTCATAATTCGGTCTCCTACAATTCAGGATGCGTAGAAAATAGAGAATATTTAGTATAATTATGTATAAGCGTTAATCTGCTAAACAACGTTGATAATTTTTTTATTCTGACAAGTAGAGTTAAAAAATCATTTCAAAGCTACCTTTTGGAAGAAATGGGTGTTATTTTTGGATATGATATTTTACAAACGAATTATAGTCATCATCAAATCATGTATAATCAAAATTATTATTTTTATTGCTGATTTTGTGAAAAGCATCAAAATGTAATTTCCTTAAAAGTGCAAAACACTGTATATACAAGTTGGGTTGTTTTACCTCTGAGCGGCACTTTTTTGCACACCATGGGTTAAATGGCCAGGTCACATGGACCCCGAAGGTTCAGAGAAGGTTGGGGGAGGGGACCCACTGGAACAGCTGTTGGGAGACAGATGGTAGCCTCCCGTCAAGGCCATCCAGCGTGTTCTTTAACATGCACAGGGTATGGCTCTCGCGCACAAGGGGCCACGGCTTAACGTCCCATCCGACGGACGGCGGCCTTTCCAAGCCCATCGGTGTCCCATATTGACCGTGGGCAGGGCGGGGAATTTTGCGGAGATAAATCTAAACGCTGACCCAGCTGGGACTCGAACCAGGGATCTACAGATTACGAGCCTGGCGCGCTACCGACTGAGACATCCCCGCCCCTGTATATACAGGGTGCTCACTATTCGCAGAGTAACGTTCCTAGAAAATGCCACGAATACCGAAAAAAGTATTTGTAGAAAAAAAGTTGATTCTACTCCTGGCTCAGAGAGAGAAGGAAAAGTAAGTTCCTGGTTCACAAATACCAATATGATATGAAAAATAATGAGAAACAACATATTACAAGTAATTAAGTATATTAACTAATAAAATCCAAGGTTTTGACCTGGAAAAGTGCCGCGAATATAGAGGGGATTTCTTTGCGAGAAGAAGTCGGTTACATTCTTGCCGGTACAGATTTTTGCTCGAAACGCTTTAAACACCTTTTGTGCTCAGACAATTACAGAATTTCTTACAATTCAATTTATAGAATAAAAAAAAAGAATCTAAAAAAAAAGTTAGCTATTCAATAGAAGTGATGAGAATCTCATTCGTATTGGTGATATAGTCCAACTCGTGGGAATAGGCAAATGTGAAAAGCACCACACTCCACTTCTAGACTCTAACCCACGACAATAAGCGCCATTTGCTACCAGTTAAGCTAAGGAGAACTACTACTACTTTTCTTAAGTAAGATTGTGAAAGAATTTCATTATTTTAGTTTTCTCTCTGCTTATCATCAAACCTACTCTATTACCAAACTCATCAACAGCCCTAATGCAAGAATAAATCTTATCAACATCATTAGCCAACCAGGCCAAATCATCCGCATAATCTACATCAGAAATTTTGAAATCTCTAGACCATTTAAGGCCCAAATCTTCCTCCTGCAAAGAATTCCGCGTAACATAATCAATAATCAAACTAATGGGAAAAGGAGACAAAATGCACGCTTGTCTAATTCCACTAGCAAAAATCACTGAGGGGAAGTCAGCAATTCGATAATTGAGTAGAGCTATCCGAACAGATGACAAGGTATCTTTATTAGTGGCACTCTACTAATTCGTTAAGGAAGATACTTTAGTCTTGTGGTCATCGTTCTTGAGAGCTACTGACCACTGGAAACGGGTTCTGTAGAGTGACGAATCAGGCACCACTTTATTCTGATCTTGCATCGGTGTATCTGTAAGAAGAATGAGATTATTACGGCAGTGCCTCGGCGCTGCAAATGAAGTTGAATGAAGCTCCAATAGGATCCTATTTCCGTTAGTTTCGGTTGAAATCATCTGTTGTTATGGGCGTCAATAGGGGATAGTTGGTGCGGATTGTGGCCGTTTCCGCAAAGGCCACTTCCTCCTCAAAGGTTTTCATAATCTTGAACTTCGATAGCTTTGACGGGAAACGCATTTTATCATTTATGTAATAATGAAATCTTTATCTATATAGAGTACGCCCATAATTGATAAAGTTAACAACTTTCCGAATCTTTCTATCCTCCTTTAAACCAAAATTTTTACAGAGCTATTAAATTAGTTCTTTCTCACTTCCATAACTGAAATTGATTTCTCCTCATGAACTCTTTGGAAAATACAATGTTTACTAAGTTTTATTCCAACAGAATTTAGAATTGAATTTTTTTTCACATAACATCGAATTACAGAAATGCTTTCCTTTTCCTCCTTTCATAATTGGAACTGCGTGCATCATATTCATGCCGGATGATTCTAGGGCAAAGCTTGATGAGAGATGATGAAGATTAAAATGAAAGGGATCACCGTGTGCAGCAGAGGAGAGGAATTTCGTTCATCATCATCATCATCATCTTCAAGAGATAATAAACGAAAAAAGCAGCAAAGAGCCTTTAAAAATGCGAAGATATTTGCAAAATCAGTTTAGTATCCCCGAAAGAAACGGAAGCTTATTAGTTGCCAGTCGAGGCCGAAATATACAAATGCAGAAACCGATTAATAATGCTCCGATTCTTGCAAATGCATCATTAGACATTTTGCAGCCCCTTTAATGAAGGCATCTTCAGTACTTCGGATACACTAAGCAGACAGATATATTTATGATGATTGGCATTGGAGAAGACTGCGAATGCTTTCAAAATATCTGGTTTAAAATTGTGAACGATTGGTCTCTGCTTCTTTTCTTATATTTACCCGTTTACGGATCGCTTTTAGTCATATAAAAAACACTCACCAAATGGGATCGCTAGAATAGTGAAAGAGTCGGCAATGTAAAGACACGATATTTTGGGTAAGTAAATCGAGTCACTGGACTCAAAATGCATCGAATTCACTCTATTTAATAGATTCACTCGCTTTCAGACATTTTATGTTTGATATTTGTTTTGTTATATCAATAGGTCGTTCTGATGACAAAACTCTAAAAACTTCGCTATTCTTCGTGACTTCGATAAGTAAACTAAATTATTCAAAACAGAGTTGTCTTGAAAAACAGTCTTTATTATAAAAATACAAAATCCTAATTATTTTAAAAATGAGCAAATTTTAATTTTTTTTACACATGTTCTCTGTTAACTGCGAATGAAATGAAAACGTTTAGAATGTCTGATCGAATTGTGCCTAAAACACTTTGCTATAGTTGCATAAGAATATTATCATTTTATACTTGGGCTTTTAAACAAAATTAAGAAGCTAATGTTTAAGTAAGGCAATTAGCTGTATTAAAGAATATCTTTTTAATAATAATGATGGCTACCTTAGTTATAAACATGAATATTCTTAGTCAATTTTCTGTTTCTAAATAATAAACGCTTTTCTACCACTATATTTTCCGAATCCTCAAAACTTCTTTTTCTTTACAGTAACACATCCTTCTGATCATTTACTAGATAATCCTTTGAAAGTAGCTCAACGAAAACCTGTGCATCATCTGCAAATCTTCAGAGCCTATTCAGAATGTGTTTAAGACACATTCTGAACAGTGAGTCGTGTAATGTACAGAAAAACAAATAATGAATTCTGAATAGACAGACAAAAAGGTTTCTTTTTTCTCTGCCATACCATCTTCGTAAACAAATCGCAAATATTTTGATGAGAAATAAAAGTCTTTAATAAAGCAGGAAAAGAAATGATAGAAGAACTATTATTGCATAAGCTATCTATGGGTTGAGCTGTCTTATCTTTGAGTATTAGACAATGGGCTAAATGGCCAGGTCAAAATGATCTCAAGGGATCAGAATTCGGCAGAAGAAGAAGAAAAGCCACTATACAGCTGTTAGGAGACAGATAGAGGCTTCCAGTCAAGTTTCTTTAACGTGCACGAAGTATGGCTCTCCTGTACACGCAACCATGATTTAAATTCCCATCCGACAGTCGGACGCCCCACTGAGGGCTGAGTGAAGATGAAAGGAGAAAATTCTCAATGCAGACTCTTAATCCGTTTGCTCGTATTGCAGAAGAGTCAATCTCTGCACAGCTAATAAACATCCCAGATGATTCTAGAGCCTGCTCTCTGCCCTAAGAGTTTCTCACTGGATCCGCTCTCATGCTCATGTCTCAGCCTGGGGTTGTCACTTTACTTTTTTGTCCATTGTGCCAAAAAAAAAGGGATGTTCAGGAGATTGAGTTTTTTTCCCCTCTGTGTGTGGCATTTAGTGCATACAAAGGCTAAATAGCAAGTTGAGTTGGGTTATATGATTCAGAAAAAGTTGGGGGAAGGAGACTCACACGGAAAGTGATAATTTCATCAAGACATTTCAACGTGTTATTTAATGAGCAAATGGGATGGCTCTTTTGCACACTGACCGTAGCTTAACGTCCCATCCGACGGTCTTTCTAAGCCCATCGGTGTCCCCTTTCTCAAAAGGTCTTGATGAGAGGATACCATCTATCACCTAACAGCTATCCAGTGGATCCCTTTCTTCCAACCTTCTCTGAGTCGTTGGAAATAATGGGGATTAGAGAGAAAAAGCTCAACGCTGACACATTTGGAACTCGAACCTGGGAACTTCAGATTGCGAGCCCGGCGCTACTACCGACTGAGTCAATCCCTCTCCATTCTCGGGAGAAAAACCACTCTTGAAAATGCGCAAGAAAATATATCAGCTTATCGAGTTATTGCACTTTTTGAGACCACCCATCAATGCACGTGAGCAAGTGGTGTTCTGTGTTGTGAGCGATGGAAAACATAGAGGAGTATGGATTCAAATCAATCTCATTCTAAAACGAAGCGTCGTGGCAAGGAAAAGCTTGCCTCTCTTTATCCAATGAGATATTTCACGAGATGATTAATATTCCTCGAAAAATGTAGCAGATCAAGCTCGATAACAGATGTCCCTTTGCCTATCCGGTTTATAAGGATTTGATTAACAGTAAACTATTGTAATATCGAAATATGATTTCATTTTTATGCTAATCTTTGAGTTTTCAATCACAAATGAGTTTGACAATTTTTGAGTTCATTTTAGAACTCCCAGTGCAACAAATGAAGAGAGAGGCACTGAACAATGGAAAGAGCAAACAAAGCCAGACTTCTTTATCACCGATTCCATTAAGGGCTGAATTTTCCTTTCAGGGCTGTTGTTGCTGTTTGCTTCTTTAGGTGGCCACAAAGAGTGGATCATCCATTTGGCTCCTCACAATGAAAAGACGAAATATAAATTGTTCTCTGCTGTAATAAGAACTCGGCAGCGTGGAACAAAGTCCCTTTAAAAGCAAACAAAGCCTCCTTGAAAATGGAAATTAATTATTTCCTTAATGCGGATAAGGCTCATCGTTCCGCCTGAAGGGTTTCCTCCTTCAGCTGTTGCAAAAAATGCAACTGAAGTGAATTATTTCGCATGCGAAAAAAGAAATCCCTTCGAATGTTTCCCACTTAAGTTCCGTCCACTGCCAATTTTGGTTTGTAAGCAAGTGAACCTCAACGTTAAGCCCTTAGATAAGGGAACCTCTTAGCTATTAAAATTCAGTTGTCATTTTTTAAAAACAAAACTTTTGTTTTGCAAAATTTTATATTCTTCTTTCGGAATTTGAAAAGAAATCAACAAAGACTTAGGTCAAAGAAGGTATCAATTTTAGTTTAATGTCGTTATCAAATTTAGAGGAAAACTTGTCTTCAGCCGAGTTGGATACGAACTTAAGACGATAACTTGTCAGGTACTCAGACAGCTGAGCTACAGGCCGTCGATAAAGATCTGATCTGCTTGATGGTATAAACTTTTCTACGTACAGTACACAATTTTCTTGGTCTCATGAAGGCAATGTCTTCGTTGCTCACAAACAGCCTCATGCAGTAGATGGCAAATTATGCCACAAGTACACTATCCGATCAACTGAAGAAATTTCTCGACATTTTTGTTCAACTGCCAAGGAAGGTGTCACTTTTAATGGGTTCGTATCCCGCCCGGCTCAAGACGATTTTTCTCTAAAAATTAATATTGACTTTAATATAGAAAATATATATATATAATAGTAAAGCGATGGGTAGTGGAGAAAAACCCGAAACAGACACAGCGGAGACTCGAATCTAAAAACATCCGTTTCCGATCCCGGCCTTCTCTAGTTTAAACCACTCCTCTCACAGAAATGGGAATCAAAAAGGCTTCTTTCATTCCACTATAGATTCGTTTCTTGCTTTCCATCTCTTATTATTTCCGAAAAATATTATTTCGCGACAGAATCCTCTGCTTCCTCTTTGGTAGTATCAACTTCTACTTTCTTCGTCCGTTTCCTCTTTCACTGCTTCTTTTATTATAAATAATGCAATGTGTTTAATCTATTAGTCTACAGTAAAAAAATTCAATCTATATATCTAACTTTGTATCGAAGAGTTTTTACGAAAATGGTGAAAAAAGAAGGGTTAGACTTCTGTGGCAAGCAGCTGTTTCAGAGGCAGTTGTTGTTTTGTTCCTTCGCGTTGTTTCCACATTCGGCATTTCGCCTGTTTAATTGTGCCACATTGTGGGCGAAAATGCCAACTGCTCATTATGAATTGCCTTCTCTAATTAATAGGGAGGAAGATTTTCATTCTCTGAGCTGAGCGGCAAGGCATAAAATCTAATTAACAGGTAACTGCCTCAGTAGCAACACAATTCAGTGTCATGCAAATGAATACTTAGCGCAAGAGAAATCTACGCAAGAGGAATCGTTCGCAATAAGCTAATTTTGACGGCATTAGAAGACAATAGCGTCTAAGATGGAACAACTTAAACATTTCGATGGATCGCATCTCTGATCACGAACACATGCTCCGGAACTGAAGGATAAAATATGATTGGAAAATTTTTCTCATTCGATGAGGAAGCTGCATAGTTTCAGATTTGAATGCAAATGTCTCTGAAGTGATGGAAGGCAACAGGTTTTCGATACGACAACGTCATTTCTCTTTTTCAATCTATGCAGTTTTTCTCTTCCGTCATACAAGTGAGTAAGCATTTGAAAATACCGTAGCAGTCGTATGATTTAGCAGATAAGCAAAACTTCGATATAATAAGTGGAATGTGAATTTTCAATTTATTTAGGCTTGAATCGGTAATGGGAATAGGAAACGAAGTTGAACTAGCACTCAGATCGACGGAGTGCGAAAAGAAATCATCTCCTAGCGATTTGTGGAGAAATGGAAAGAAGACCTCGTGACCTTCGACGACTGATTTCGAAAGCCATTCACGTTACAGCCAAAAATCATTGAATCTTCTGCTTTTGTTGCAGGAGATTCAAAGTCTTGATTACAAATATGTCAATATACAGCCATTTACTCATTTCAACTTTAATATTAAGACCTGGCAAACTAATGTCTACAGGACACATCCTGTGATTCTTTATTACTAATCTCTACAAGATTTCTTCGTTTATTTTTTTCGTCTCGAAGATTGTTATGTAAATGCATTTGAACAAGAATTTCTCATAGCATAAAAACCTAAAGACAAAAGAGCCAGTTAGGGAAGTTTCCATAGATATTTATTCCAGCTCAACATTTTAAAATTAAAAAAAAAAAACTTCAGAATTAGGTGTTTTTCTAATCATTTGTCCTAAATACATAAAAATTAGTCTAATTTAGATTTTTGTTGTTATTTGAAGCTCAAAATAATCAAAAAGAAACACAAGAGCTCCTTGTTTGAAACATCTACAGTTTTTACAGCGCATACGGTATTTATGTCACTACCCGGAACCGAACCTCAATAACATAAATCAGCGTTTATCACCAGGCTAGTGAGATACGGCAAAATGAACTCTTCTTCTTCTTTCGCCATCATTTTTATTCTTTCAGATATTTTGTTCCTGAGACGATTAATGGAATGGTCCACGGGATGAGCAAAAGGAGGAGGAGGAGGAGGAGGGGGGGGGGGGCAGAGGCACTGGAGAACCCAAAATAATCGACGCCTCATGAAGTTTTTTGCAGGCTAAATAATAAACCAAAAATGGGGTTTCGAATCGTTTAAAAACTTTCTTTATTAGCATCATTGAATTTAAATTAACAAACATTGAATTTAAATTAAGAACTTAAGTGTTGGTAACAGTAGAAATTCAATGCAAAATCACATTTCTTTCTATAGTTATCCTCTGAAAGGCCAGAATAATTCTCTCCAAGTCATTGTTTATACAATTTGAAGAATCGCGGCCTCACCTTGAATTTCGCACCAGCAGTATTAAAGCACTTCCATTGATATTCCTTTAGTAATTAAGATGCAATTTCCCATGATCCAGTCATCGAAAATCATAAAAGCTGCGAAGATAAAAGTTTCGCACGCTGTTGACAGAGTCGCTTTTGGAATCGCTTTCAATTGTGACGTAATTTGCTACGCGTGAGTTGATTGCAATCTCTCTGTTGCATGCGCTGCTAATGGAATTCATCTGTTTCGTTTGACCCTGCACAATTTAAAGATCATCCGAAGACATCTGATGAGCTGATTCATCATCTTTTCTTCGTGAACAAAAAATGACAGGTTTCATGAGTTTCACCTCCCTCCCTAGCGAGAGTCGCCATACATCATCGCGCATTTCACGCATAAACTTTGCAATAGCCTTCTCAAGGTCCTTCCTGTAGAGCGCATGAGTCGTCCTCATGTCTGTCGTCATGACACCGGACAAGATATGTCTCGCAAAGTCATCAAGTTCCGTTTGGTTTTTCTAAAAATGGTACATCGTGGAAACGATTTTTTGTTCTCTGCAAAATTGTTTCATTAATGCTTATAATAAAAAACACTCCAAGTACCTGCTTGCCACAGAGGTCCGACAGGAACCTGCCAGTTTATACGCCATGCAATAGAAGGTCTCTGAAGAAGGAGAGACCTCAGCAGAAAAACAACACAAATCCATGCTTTTTCCGGGGCTGAAACCCAGGTCTCTTTGATCAGTAGCCAAGCGCCCTAACCACTCAACAACTGAACAGTTATACCTAGTACAAAAGTAAAATTAAAGCAATAAAACGTACTTTAAATAATTAGTTGCAAAATCGTTGTTTTTGTCCTGAGTGGAATTCGAACCCACATCTCTGAGAAATATGCCAGGTATGATAACCACCACATCATCAGAGACTAGACATTATCTTCATCAGGACTAGATGTTATCTTCAGCAATGAGGAATATGAGCATTCCTGCATATTTTGTGGATTCGCCAATGTCACCATCTATGTCGGGAATCGGGCGACCAAGCTGCCTCATATGATGGAAGCGATATTTGTCACTCACGCACAAAGAGTTATACAAATATCGATTCCATCATATGAGGCTGCTTGGTCGCCCGATTCCCGACAACGATGGTGCCAGTGGCCAATCCGCAAAATATACTGGAATGGCTATATCGCACATTACTGAAGAAGATGGTTAGTCTGTGGTAATGTAGAGGTTATCACACCTGACATGTTACTGAGAAACGTGAATTCTAATCCCACTCAGGGCAAAACCGAATTTTTTTCAGCTAATTCTTTCAAGTTGTGTTTCGTCTACATGACATTTTCCTATGATACTTTATTACTGAAAACGTACTTTACTTGATGTAAATTTTTGTTTTCAAATATTAATAAAAAATAGTAATGCCAATAAGTAGTCAGTTACAGATGCGAAATCGATGATCTTCCTGTAAGTTATACTAAATTGTTATTTCTGAATTATATTCAGTCGAAACGATTTGCAGCTAGTAGCTTCAATATTTTGAATTCTGTCAAGAAAGGAGATATTACCCTTGTTCTTGGTGACTTCAATGTCAAAGTTGGTACTGACTCTGACCTTTGGGGAGGAGTAATAGGCCCTTTTGTTATTGGTAGCTGCAATGGCAATGGGCAACGTCTTCTACAGGTAAGTAAACTAAATGGTTTCAGAATAACTAACACATATTACAAACACCGCGACATACATAAGTACACATGGGTTTCACCCGATGGGCTGCATAAGAATATGATTGATTATATATTAATTAATATCAAATGGGCTAGTTCTGTTAGGAATACCAGGGCATATAGGGGAGTTGAAATTGGATCTGACCATTACCTTGTCAAAAGTGTCTTGCAACATAAAAAGTGTTGTGCTACGGTTAAAAAATTTACTTTTAATACTGAAGCTCTGAATGACCCAGTTATAGCCAAAGCTTACCATGATAGGTTACTTAGTCATTATGACACGAAGTCATTATAATGCTTACTACTGAAGTTGAGGAAGAATATGATAATTTTAAACAGGTTTTTTTTGGACACTAACAGTACTCTTTTAGGAAAAAAGGAGAAGAGGGGGCAGAATTATCTGAATGATAAGGCACTTGCGCTTATTTCAGAAAGAAAGAACTGCAGAAATGTCCTTAATCAATACCCTACTAGTCCTAAATAGAAAGCATTACAGAGAACTTAATAAATGTGTAAAGGATCAGTTAGCTGCTGATAATAATCTTTGACGATGGCTTGGCTGACAAAGCCGAAGAAGCAGTTAGACAGCACAACAGAAGAGAGCTGTACCAAATAGTTAATGTTTTGGGTGGTAGAAAACGAACAGGTATACAGCGATTGAAGGATAAACAAGGTAAGGTTATAGAAGGGGAGGATTCTGTCATGGCTAGGTGGGCTGAGCATTTCAGTGATGTTCTAAACAATGTGGTTAGCTCTACTCCCATTGTTTGCAATGATGATAAATGCATTGGTGGCTTTAATGATGGCCCTATAACACAATCTGAAATTTTTTTGGCTATTTCTAAACTTAAACTTCATAAATCCCCAGGAGTTAATGAAATACTACCGAAATGCTTAGAGCTGGGAATGTTTCGGTTACCACTTGGATGACTGAAATTCTGAATATCTTTTATGATAAAGGCATGGTTCCTAAGGATTTTACCAGAGCTATTATTATCCCTATTTTCAAAAAAGGTGATCACAGTTCTTGTGATAACTATAGGGATGGCCGAGTGGTTAGCGCGCTTGGCTACTGATCTAAGGGACCTGGGTTCGAGCCCCGGGTAAGACATGGCTGTATGTGTCGTCTTTCTGCTGAGGGCCTGCCATCCTCTCAGACCTTCTACTATGGCATATAAACTGACAGGCTCCTGTCAGACCTCTGTGGCAAGCAGCTGCTTGAGGGGGTATTTATTTATTTTTTATTTTATCAGCCTACTCTTTGTTCCAGGTAAAGTTCTTTCCGTGATTGTGCTTAATAGAATTAAGAATCTGGTTGACAGTCAATTGCGTGATGAGCAATGTGGATTCAGAAGTGGTAGGGGATGTGTGGATCAGATATTTTCACTTAGGCAGATTCTTGAGAAATGTTTAGAGTTTCAGAAACCTTTGGTTGCTAGCTTTGTTGATTTCAAAAAGGTTTTCGACTCTGTTGATCGTCATAATTTGTGGTTGATTGTGAAATCATATGGTATACCAGACAAGTTAGTTAACATAATGAAAGCTCTCTATAATAACACTGAGTCGTGTGTGAGAGTTGGTAAGGCTTGTAGCAATTGGTTTAGCATTACTTCGGGTGTTCGACAAGGGTGCATTTTGTCTCCTTTTCTCTTTAGCTTGGTTATTGATTATGTTATGCGAAATTCACTTCAAGGGAAAGATTTTGGCCTTAAATGGACTGGAGATACGGAATTTTCTGATTTAGATTAAGCTGATGATTTAGCCCTTTTGACAAATGATGTTGATGAGATGAACTCTTTCATTCGAGTTGTTGATGAAACTGGTAGTAGAGTAGGTTTTGGTTATAAACAGAGAGAAAACTAAAGTGATGAAATTTTGTCAGGCAGGTTGTGATTCAGTTAATCTAAATGGTTGCAGTCTTGAGCAGGTGTCACAGTTTAATTATTTTGGGAGCTATGTAACAGATACTGGTGATGTGCGGCATGAGATTAACAGACGAATAGGGATTGCTGTCGGGACATTTAAGAATCTGTGGAGATAGTGGAGAAATAGGCGTATACACCTAAAGACTAAAATCAGACTGTATAATAGTTTGGTTCTTTCTAGGGTTAGTTATGTAGTGAAACTTGGATACTTTGTAAACAAGATAACAGGAAGCTAGATGCTTTTGATTCCAGATGCTTACGCAGTATCTTGGGCATTAGGTGGTTCAGCTTTGTAACTAATGATGAGGTTAGGCAAAGGAGTTTGCAACCTCCTTTAAGCAGCATATTGTGCAGAGAGAGACTCCGTTGGTTTGGCCATGTTGCCCGTATGAATGATTATAGATTGGCGAATAGGTTTATGAATTAAGAGCTATTCTTTCAGTATTCTTCAATGCTCTAAGAGCTTTATTATTTCTGAGACCTTTTACCTGCCTAAAGGTCTCAGAAAGAGGGGGAGACCTAGGATGCGGTGGGCAGACAATGTCAAACAGGACCTTATTAGAATTGGTGTGCAGTGGCCAGATGCAGTAGATGTAGCTCAGGATAGACTTGCTTGGAGAACTAAATTGCATTGTCTGGTTGGACCTCCGTAGTCCATGGCTGCTTGAGGATGATGATGATGAGCTTCAATAAATAACAGCTGACACAATGTCGTGATCATTCATTTGAAGATGGTGTAATGCCGATGTTTAAAATGCAACTTCTGTTAAATGTAGGAAAATACGCTAAAAAGCAGAAGGAATTGTGTAGAAAAAACTCAACAGATCTTAAGTCGGATGAGAACAAATAAAAATTTTATTTTCATTCATTTCCTACGAAAAAGATTATTATATCTTGAGTAAAATAGCATAGGATTCAAATCTTGGCAAACAGTTTCTAGGAATGCGTCGTTCACTTTATTTAGCAGTCCTTATATAATATTCAACTGCTCAGTACAGTATTTATTTTTCTCTTGCTCAGTCCTCCTTTGCCCTTGGTATTCTTTCTTCAACAATTCTGCTTTACCTTTTCTAGGTACTCGTATCACAGTGCTGCAACTAAAAATAACGGAACAAATGAAGTCTTCTTCTACATTTCAGTATAATCAGAGATAAGATGTCCCCAACCGACTTTGTCTCGATAAACGAATGTTACAGTAGACTCTCCCGACAACATTACGGATGTGCTTTCTCTTCCTCAAATGGTTCCTCGTCACTAAGAAGTGGCAATAACAGAGACAAATGCTGAAAAGGATTCGTGCACCTGAATATTAACGTTCCGCATTACAGGGGAGTTAATTTATTTCTAAACAGTTTTAACTGATAAAAAGAAATAATATCAATCCATAAAAAAACAGGTCCGATTATCTTTTACCTACTTGGTTTTGTCTTAAGTAGGGCCTGCTAAGTCATGAACAATATTCGTTCAGTATTTACTATATGGTTGCATTTAGGTCTACTATATGGTCGCGTTTATTAGAATGGCTAATTAAGTGATTTATCTGATGACCATGATTCGTAAATAACGATGATTTCTTGGAAGATCCAACTCAGCTGTTTGAATTCTAGACCTACAATTTTTTTCCCTTTCTTCCTTTCTTATTTTCATCGCGTAACAAGCAAACGAATTGAAGCAAAGTATGTGAATTGCGTGTATTTGAAAATCAGTAAACTCAATATTTCAGTTTCCTTAAAGAGAGATTAAGAAAAAGTTGAATTCATTAAATGTGTGTATCATGGTAAATTGCGTTTTATGTAACTGTACAAAAATATCTTCATAATAGCTCTTGAGTCAGGCGGGATTACTCTGTCTTATTTCTCCGTTGTACCGATCATCATGTGTCTTCCTAAATTAACGAAACTGCCTTTCCGTCACGTCTGCAGTCCTCTGCTAATTTCGTCTTTCTTAGCCCTAGAGGTTGGGTTGGGTTGTTTTACCTCTGAGCGGCACTATTTTGCACACCATGGGCTAAATGGCCAGGTCACATGGACCCCGAAGGCTCAGAGAAGGTTGGGGGAGGGGACCCACTGGAATAGCAGTTGGGAGACAGATGGTAGCCTCCCGTCAAGGCCATCCAGCGTGTTCTTTAACGTGCACATGGTATGGCTCTCCCGCACACGGGGACAAGGCCTAACGTCCCATCCGACGGACGGCGGCCTTTCCAAGCCCATCGGTGTCCCCTACTGACCGTGGGCAGGGCGGGGAATTTTGCGGAGATAAATCTCAACGCTGACCCAGCTGGGACTCGAACCTGGGAACTACAGATTACGAGCCTGACGCGCTACCGACTGAGCCACCCCCGCCCCAGCCCTAGAAGTGTGGAGTAGGCTATCTCATTTCAAAACGAAGTCGGAGGTTTTAAAACACGAACTAGAATAGAACAGAAACAAAATACCAATATTTCTCACTCCGTAGCAATCCTCTTTTCTGCGTTCGTCGTAACTAACAGTCTGCGATAGGCAGAAGCAGAAAAAAAATTCTAAACTGAAATGATTTTGTTTCCGACGGAAGAGAAAAGGAAACCCAGAAACAAAAGCCAACAAAATCAAGCAATTTGAAAACCGTTCGCAAATTTACGCTATCAGGAGTATCAAATGAAACGTTACATTGCCACCATCACTGTTAAAACTCAGATAATTGCATTCGTTCTCTTCACGCGATCCGCAGCTCGTTTACGGCTCAACTATTCTGGCTGTAAGTGACGCTTCGGTAGTGATCTGAGAAGTATTTGATTGGCACTGATCTCACTCATCCGCAACGTTGCATCCATGAAGAAACGAACGATGCTCACCTCATGCTTCTGTTCTACTCCGTTAATGCTCTGAAGGGAGAGGAGAGATTCCGAGATGACCACGTGATATCATTTGTAGCATTTCGAAGCATTTAGAAATTGGTTTCACGAGGAACATGGAGCATAATTTTAACCACCTTTTCTGGACACAGTAATCTGTTTGTTTTACTCCAATAAAACTTCAAATCATTGTTTAAACTGATTTGAAGAATTAAATGAAAATAAGACAAGTTTTCTGTCATTTGTAGAAATTAATTTCACCAATTCAAGATGAATAATATGTAATCATTTTATGGCTATGTGACAGATTTCAGTTTATATAGGATATTTAAGTGGTAGACGAAGTAATCATGAAATGAAACTGAAACGTAACTACAAATCAAGAAATGTAACTGCATTAAGTCATCAAATATGTGGAAAATATTTTTTCATGCAAATTGTGTTCTCAGGGCCATGTTTCTTAATCTACCATAAAACTAGGTTCCCATTTTGTGAATAGTTCTGTAAACAAAATGGTCTGTACGTGGTACCAAAAAACATTCGGAGATTAAATTTTTAATGCTAGTTATAAGTAATGCTTAAAAAACTGAGTAATCAGCTATCCAATATGATCATAATAACTTTCACCTATTTCTTAGGTACCCTGTTTAAGTAGACGTGATGATCGCGTCTTAGTTGGTAGATATAAGATACCAGGATGACCTTACAACAGATAAATTGATAATGATTATACAGAACCTACAAGAAAAAGAACAGATGGAACGGAAAGTGTCTGCTTGTTCCTTTAACTGTTGTTAATGATTATACATAACCTACAAGAAAAAGAACAGATGGAACGGAAAGTGTCTGCTTGTTCCTTTAACTGTTGTTAATGATTATACAGAACCTACAAGAAAAAGAACAGATGGAACGGAAAGTGTCTGCTTGTTCCTTTAACTGTTGTTAATGATTATGCAGAACCTACAAGAAAAAGAACAGATGGAACGGAAAGTGTCTGCTTGTTCCTTTAACTGTTGTTAGCAGGGAGGAATCAAACTTTTCGTTTCCTGTTTCGTTAATCATATTCTTCTTGTCTTAACTCTGAAGACATACGACGAGCAATTCGCTGAACGATATTTCTCTGCATTTCATGCTTGACCCTTTATACCCTTCTAATATGAATTACGTCTGTTGGCTGTCTTCACGTCATCCCCTTCATTCCACGCTTATCGCCTATTCCCATTCCTGCGGTTGGCATGGCAACGTTCTGGAGAGCGTGTTCCTCGGCATCTCTTCCGAAGAGATGCTGTCCAGGGATGACTTCCGAAATCTATGGAAGAAGATGATGAAGTGAGAAACTATGTGTGATGAAACAGAGATGATCTTTTGGTCTCATCGTTCACAGAATGCCGAAGATGCTTGGAGGCTATACTGCGATAAAAGAGGAGCATGCTGATGATCTGGATTTGAGGAAAGAGCAATCAAGCTAGATTATAATTTTTTTATAGAGTGATTTTTTTTTACAGAAGATTTTTCTGTTTGGAGATCGTTTTGCTGAGAAACACTAACAAATATACTTTGGCTTAATACATGTGTTTAAAGAAAAACGAAGAATCAGAAAATCCTTATCAGATTATTTAGAGTCTGACTTTTAATAATATTCGTTCAGTATTTAGATCTGAGGATCCTGCAGTATCTTGGTGTGTGGGTGGCTCATTCGGTAGCGCGCCAAGTTCGTAATCTGCACTTCCCAGGTTCGAGTCCCACCTCGTCCAGCATTAAGTTTTATCTCGGCAAAACTTCCCTCCCTCGGTCATTAGGGGACACCGATGGGCATGGAAAAGTAGCCGTCCGTCGGATGGGAGGCAAAGCCATGGCCCTATGTACGGAAGAGCACATTCGAGTTGTGCACGTTAAAGAACACGCTGCATGACCTTAAAGGTTGGCTACCGTCTGTGTCCTAATAGCCGACCTTCTCTGAGCACTTTGGGTCCTCGTGACCTGGCCATTTAGCCCATTGTGTGCAAAAAAAGTGCCGCTCAGATGTAAAACAACCCAACTCATGCAGTATTCTTCTTCGGGAATAAGCATTTAAGCCTAGTATGACAAAACAAAAAAAAAAAGCGCACGTTCAGAATTCCTATTGAATTTCAAAGCTTAAATAATCATCAATAAATATTACAAACAGTTTTGCAAATTATATAATTTTATGATTTTAACGTTTTAACTTCATCTCCTCCATCTTTAGGTCACATAACTTTACTCCTATAGATAACGATTTCCGAACCATCATCATGATTCTTCTTTGCCCGCTTTTGATCCAAAAGTGTCCAGTGAGCCCCAACACAAGAAGTAAAAGCGGCGAACACGATAATTTCGAGTAATATCTTTCTCCTGTTACAATTTCCATAAAATCGGCTTTGGATGAAATTTATGAGCAGTACAAGTTGAAAAAGGAACATTACTAGGATAAAAGGGGGTGCATGTTGATGAGCTGGATTTGAAGAAAGAGCCAAGGAATAAGAATTCAGTTCTTCTACAGAGTGGGAAGTGAAATATTTGCTATTAGAGGTGCCTATTTAGAATATCTCGCTTGTAGAATTCAAATCCATTGTCTCTGTTAAAACTATCAATTCCTGTTACAGCAGCGTTTTAAGATAAAACATTTTGGTGCTATCTTTTATATCTAATTGGGGCGGGGGTCGCTCAGTCGGTAGCGCGCCAGGCTCGTAATCTGTAGTTCCCAGGTTCGAGTCCCAGCTGGGTCAGCGTTGAGTTTTATCTCCGCAAAATTCCCCGCCCTGCCCACGGTCAGTAGGGGACACCGATGGGCTTGGAAAGGCCGCCGTCCGTCGGATGGGACGTTAAGCCGTGGCCCCGTGTGCGGGAGAGCCATACCCTGTGCACGTTAAAGAACACGCTGGATGACGGGAGGCTACCATCTGTCTCCCAACAGCTGTTCCAGTGGGTCCCCTCCCCCAACCTTCTCTGAGCCTTCGGGGCCCATGTGACCTGGCCATTTAGCCCATGGTGTGCAAAAATGTGCAGCTCAGAGGTAAAACAACCCAACCCAATTATATCTAATTATTTTGGGATAGCAGCAAACAAACCAAAAGTCTTTATTTATATTTCATAAAATGAAATATAAATAGGTATTATGATCTCATCTTAGAGGTTTAGAGGTTTAAATAGTTTCATTCCTAAATTTTATGAATACGCTTTTTTTGGTTAAGCACAGTTCTAAACATTTTCGGTCTTTCTCACAAAATGCGCTTGAACTGTAACATTTTTATCTTCACATTGTTCGTAAATTATTAAGAATCATATTCGATAGTTTAAACAGGAATTAAAAATAATATTTTACGCTTTTAGAAATTCATATAAGTGTAGGAAAAATATCCAAGAGAAAAGTAAACGCATTAAAAATGGCCAAGGAAATATAATAATCTTAAAACAGTCCAGCAATGCCACCAACTGCTGAAGAATTTACTCGAAACTAGTCTTGTTGAATTAATTTCTGGACTGCTTTTAAGAGCATTAGACTGAAACAGACTTCATTTGCATGTAAACAAGTGGCCAGCTTGCTCTCCCTGCTCTCGGAATTGGCAACAGTTTTTCTAGTTTAGGCTGCATGACCTGTAACAAGAGTTGATTTATTTCTAAGAGACACGCGGTGAAGAAACATGCACGAGAGATGGCATCTTAGAGGTTTTAACCATCTGACAAATATTCTATCCAACAACATGGTGCTCTCCTTATAATTTCTCACATTAATTCTGTTATTCAACAATTTCCATGCGCATCTTTTCTTCAAAATGAAACCGCTGATTAAAAGATCGGTGATATATCGGAAAAGTATATAAAAATATAAAATTATGCGTGACACACACGTATATAGCATGAAAGAAAATATATTGTAAAAATATTCCAACATATGATTGTCTTTATATGCAAATCAGAATAATCTATAAAATATACACATGTGCGTGACGATGTTGGTAGAGATTTCAGTGCCGACATGGTAATTTTGAAATAACCAAAGTTTTACCAATGCCTCACAGACATCGTCTATCGGATTCTTTCGAAGATTGCGAATCATCAGTAAATGGAAGGAAGAGCAATCTATGATGGAATTGTCTAGATTCCTCCCAGTGTATCTCATTATCTTGCATCCAGAAGAACGGACGTAAAAGAAAGCTGCAATTGTTCAAATTTATAAGTAAAACTGTAAATTGAACTTGGTCCATTTTCAGGCAGGACGACAAACTCATAAGGTATAAATTGACCTACTTGTGTAGGTTCTATTATTACCATTTACGTAACAAAAATCGCAAGTATCCATTCTTTTATGTTTCCAATGTTTGTACAGATTCTCAGGACTCATCTTCATGTGGTGAGTATAGTTTCCATTACAACCTAGGCATTCCGTAGGACACTTGGATATATTGTTCATGTGTATTTTCAGACATTAAAAATCATGAACGTGATAATAAAAGTTTAATCTAACAAGTGATGGATGTTGACAACAGAAGAATAGCTGATCTTCTAGTATCAGTACCCAGCACAACCTGTAGCCATCTTGTACGTCTACTCTGATCGTTCCCGATCTTTCTAAAGGCATTCAATCGTAAATTTTCAGTGGTTTCTTTGAATTTAAGATTTTGGTATCTTAACATGAATTTTTCCCTCAACCATACTTGAAATAAAGCTGCCCCACCTGAACACTTTTCAACGCTTAGATATTTTGCATTTTAAACTCCAGGCTACATTGATTTGAGTACAATATTTGAAATCGACTTATTCATTTGATAAGTCGTATTGTTTTCATTCAGCTTCATTAATATCTATTAGATTTATTCAGAAAAATAAATGTTGCTTTGCAAATAATGTTCTTTTTCAAGCAAATTTAATTTATTGCAGCGAACCCTGAGATAAAATATTTCTTTCAGTGTGAATGAAAATGGTGAAAATTAGATCTTTTTTTCTGATATGAAAAGTAAAAAATATAATTATCTAATGAACAGCTTTTCGAGGTAAATGTCTCGAGATTATCATAGTGAATCAGTGGTATTGTCAAAGAGGGGAGGAATTTGGGGTTTAACCTCACCGATACACCTTTGTGGAAATAATATTCAAAAAAACATTAGTTCATCAATTCATATTAGCAGAAACATTAATGACCTTTTTAAGCAAATCAACTCCCTTCTAAAAAATTCTGGCCAATTCTGGCTACACCACCACAGTGGATTAATACATTCCTCAATTGTTCGTGTTCAGGCGATGCGAGATGTCCATAGGAACATCACGTTGCAAGTATTTCAAAGTTGAACGTGCCTCTTGTGTACTTTATGATCCACAATCTTTGCAGTTCACAATGAAAGGTTTGTCGTTTTCAGTGTGAATCTTTTCATTTGTAATACATAATATTTTAATTTTAAAAACTCTAGGTTAAGATCGAAGCATATCAAATACATTTGACAAATGATTTCAACTCAAAGGTTTAAAACTGTAATAATTTTTTGTTGTTTCAGTAATGGTCTCTGCATTAAATCAGCAGTCGCCATCTAACTATTTTTCGTTTCTCTTCTCTTTATTGCAGGTCACGGTCCCTTACCACAGCATCTCCTCCCCGAAGAGTAGGTTCGCTGTTCTCAATAACCACCACTCTTATTTCATCCTCGTGGATAATGGCACTGTGGGAAAGTATGGCGCTGAAATCGCCTTGAGGAAGAAGCTCGAGAAATACATCTCTCAACAGAAGATCTATACGCGTAAGTTCCGTCTCCATAATTTGTATGCAGCCTAACAAAAGACCTCTCGGTTCCGACTGTATTCCAATGAAGAGATTACAAATGACAATTATGACATGTGACAAATGGTTGGGCCGTCGTACAAACACAAGGTAAACCGAATTTCCTAAGTTAATATTTGAACGAGTTGTTGGACAATGACGATAAGGAATGGATAAAATGTTTCGTTTTTAACTCGCTTATCCTGTGTGTTAAAGAGCTTTTAAGTCTTGTTTCCTCATTCTAAGATAAAAAATTCAAAGCCTCTTAGTTTTAGTTCTGCCATTGTAGATGGATCTTGCACGCGCAACAGAAATAATCCAATAGACAAACTTCGAGTTCTTTGGTCGTTCATTTATGTTATGCAACAAGTAAACTTATCTCTTATGAAAAACCAGAAATAATCTTCATATAGATTTAAACTGTATTGCTTAATACTGCAGAATGCGAATCAAAAACATCTATATTATTATGACTATTACTAATGCGAGTTTATATCAAAAGCGTTTTATTCTTTACAGTGTCTTGAGTCTGGGGAGGTTGTGGGATGGCAATGGTAATTTGGATTAATGTGGAGCATACTGTAAACGCTCCTCTTGTTACTTTGGATTTAAACTTCAGTAACAGTTGTAATCGTAGTAGCATTCGTTTCCTTTCATCACATTCAATAACCTGGTATTAATCAGAGGCATTCAAAGAAATTGTGTCGTGTCCCACTAACATAAAACTGCAAAGAGAAGTAATTTGTCAAGTCAAAGGGTTGTGAAGCGAAAATAATGATAATAACTTATTTCATTTCCTGAACTTTTAACACTATTTAAATGTTGGACTTACATGATGCTATTCCTACCACAAAGGAGAAAGTAAAATTATTCATCAGAATGTTATCAAAGAATCATCAAATGAAAGAAAAGTGTGAAGAGAAGAGAAAGGGAATGTTTATATTTGTCAATTTTTATTTTGTATACTTCACTTTTGTAGCCAATGAAACGATTAAAACGGTTTAAGTAATGCAACATCTACTTTTTGAGATGTAAAAAAATGTGTAGAATACTTATAATAATCATTGCTTTTTACCTAATGTTTCCCTCAAAGTTTTTTTTTCTCAATTCTCAGATCGATTACGTTTCATAGTGAAGACATCTTAATCACTCTAACTTCTGAGTAGGACATGTTTACATCGAATATGCATTTTAAGTTATCACTTCGAGTATATTGAAATTGTTCATAGCATGAAAAGGATTCATTTGTTAGTAAACAAAGGACCGCGAATAATCTTCTCACAAGTTCATTGCTTCATTTTGATTCAAACGCTATAGAAACGGAGGGGATGTTTTGCATTATGAAAACATTTAAGGCTGTTATTAGTATTCAATGCTTTTTGGAATGCTTACTTTGTTCTTTGGAATCATCATGTTCATTATAATTGGACTCGGAATTTAAAGAGAAAATTTTTGTTCAGCATCGTAAACGTTTTTTTTTTCTCCTTCTTTGTCTATTTAAGTGAATATACCGAAATTATTTTTAAATATTTACAAAATATTCGAAGGAAGCTAGGTATCGATAATAATGCGCTGCCGACTTAATTACTTTTATGTAAAATAATTTTATTAGTTACATTTCGTAAATCCAATAAGACTGCATTATTTTTTGTTTCTTAAGTAGAGGGCTCTGCTTAATGGTGACAGAAATTAAAAACTAAATAATGATTTTTTTAGAAATAATTAGAGTTTGCAAATGAGACAACTTCCATTCAAAACGGCATTTGATAAATTGTCCGTCAACGATTTCAGTAATATTTATTTTTTTATGCATTTGCATTCACTTTATCCCTGTAAGCCTTTGTTTAATGCGAAATGTGCAATCCTTTTAGTGTAACTAGCAGTCATTTACAAAAGCAAGCAGGTCTTAAAGCAGAAAGAAAAGGAGATAAAAAAGTTGAGCTGATAGGAATGCGGAGATAAAAGATGTTGGAGCACCTCATGGTAAATAGAAAATGCCATTCTGAAACGTTATTAGCATCTACTTACGAAACGCGCAGATGTGTGAGTGCGGGTGTTTCCTTCGTAGCTGGTGATGGTTGTTAAGCAAATCCAGAAGGATGGGGAAGGCAAAATGACGTCAGAATAAGGGTTAGACCTCTGGCAGCCAGCCAAGAGCAAAATTCGTAGATTCATTCTTTGGATTATGGGAAGTCATTTATTAGAGGTAAGAAGAAAATATCTCCGGTGCTAGGTGAGACCCAAATAAAAGGATGTTTTGGAAAAATAAAAATAAAGGAAGTTGCGACACTGATGGATGGTGTAGGCTGCTTAGTGATGGTAAGCAAAGATCTTTTGCTCCAGTTCCTCTAATCTCTTGATTGCCATGTGGGAAATAATGTACCCACTTAAGGATCAGTTCTTTTTTCTAAAAGTGTAAACAGTATAACCCAAATGGAGAATAGTTTTATTTCTACCTCCTTAATCTAGGAAAAAAGATTGGATTGGATTGTTTTACCTCTGAGCGGCACTTTTTTGCACACCATGGGCTAAATGGCCAGGTCACATGGACCCCGAAGGCTCAGAGAAGGTTTGGGGAGGGGACCAACTGGAACAGCTGTTGGGAGACAGATGGTAGCCTCCCGTCAAGACCATCCAGCGTGTTCTTTAACGTGCACAGGGTATGGCTCTCCCGCACTTGCTAATGATGAGTCTTGACAAGCATATGTCAGATCATTCTGGTGAAAGTTTAATTTTCTGAAGTAAAAGAAGAGGGGCGGGGGTGGCTCAGTCGGTAGCGCGCCAGGCTCGTAATCTGTAGTTCCCAGGTTCGAGTCCCAGCTGGGTCAGCGTTGAGATTTATCTCCGCAAAAATTCCCCGCCCTGCCCACGGTCAGTAGGGGACACCGATGGGCTTGGAAAGGTCGCCGTCCGTCGGATGGGACGTTAAGCCGTGGCCCCGTGTGCGGGAGAGCCATACCCTGTGCACGTTAAAGAACACGCTGGATGGCCTTGACGGGAGGCTACCATCTGTCTCCCAACAGCCATTCCAGTGGGTTCCCTCCCCCAACCTTCTCTGAGCCTTCGGGGTCCATGTGACTTGGCCATTTAGCCCATGGTGTGCAAAAAAGTGCCGCTCAGAGGTAAAACAACCCAACAACCCAACTCTCCCGCACACGGCGCCACGGCTTAACGTCCCAGCCGACGGACGGCGGTCTTTCCAAGCCCATCGGTGTCCCCTACTGACCGTGGGCGGGCGCAGTGAGATAAATCTCAACGCTGACCCAGCTGGGACTCGAACCTGGGAACTACAGATTACGAGCCTGGTGCGCTACCGACTGAGCCACCCCCGCCCCAGGAAAAAAGAGCAATGTTTTTAGTCGATATCTATCATCAAGCAGAACAAAGGGGATATATGACGAAACAAACGAAGGGAGAAAAACAAGCTGATATTAATTGACCTGTAAATGTTATCAGCATATAACTGGAAGGAGAGCTATGTACTGTTTCCTGTGATGATGCGCCTAACCTGTCACTTCAAATTATATTGAGATTCCTCGAGATCATGTAGAAGAGAAAGAGAAGAGGAGAGTTGTCACATCAATAATAAAATATTAGAAACAAGTTGTAAATGTTTCATTAATTATTAATTTTTTTATACATTTCAAACATTTTGCAAAGAGAATCAACTCTGATTTCATATACTGAAATATGAATTGAATTTAAGAATTAGTACAAATTTAATTAACACTCTCACTAGAATAATATGCATCACCTCTGGTGATTATAGGACGCTCGTTTTCAAAGATAATGAGGCTTTTTATTTTCCCACCTTTATAACCATTTGCAGTGAAAATTCGAACTAACTTATAATTGGGAAAATAGAAATCGGAATATTTTATTAGTACCCGTAAAACTGGAGCGGGGGTGGCTCAGTCGGTAGCGCGCCAGGCTCGTAATCTGTAGTTCCCAGATTCGAGTCCCAGCTGGGTCAGCGTTGAGATTTATCTCCGCAAAATTCCCCGCCCTGCCCACGGTCAGTAGGGGACACCGATGGGCTTGGAAAGGCCGCCGTCCGTCGGATGGGACGTTAAGCCGTGGCCCCGTGTGCGGGAGAGCCATACCCTGTGCACGTTAAAGAACACGCTGGATGGCCTTGACGGGAGGCTACCATCTGTCTCCCAACAGCTGTTCCAGTGGGTCCCCTCCCCCAACCTTCTCTGAGCCTTCGGGGTCCATGTGACCTGCCCATTTAGCCCATGGTGTGCAAAAAAGTGCCGCTCAGAGGTAAAACAACCCAACCCGTAAAACTCAAAAAGAATTTCACATCAGTCTCTTAAAATTAAAACGTTTCCTTTTCCTGCATTCCTCAGTCAAGAGCTAAATCAATCGACATTTTTTTTTTCTTTTCTTTCAACATCACATGCCATTAAATGATACGATTAAGACTTTGGAACTGATCATCAAGAGTAAAGAAATTTGAATATTAAAACTTCTCTAATTACATTGACATCAAGGAAGTCAGTGAAATAATATCGTGACCAGTTTCTTTTATTTCTGCCATCACTCTTACCTTTGAAGGATATCTTGACTGAAGTCAGCCAACTGAAATTATTTAAAATGCTGCTTGAGAATGGCATGAAGCACGGAAGAAAGTTCAGCTGATTAAGAAAGACTCAGAAGAAAATCTCGACCTATTCAGTGAATGCATGAATGCCATGTTTGAATGTTATTTTTGGAAGAATGAAGCTCTTTCAAGCTCATACCTAGGATGGCGAGGGAAACGTATAAGCACTCAGAAACGAATAAACTCTTAGCAAGCGTTAATTTACATCGTGACATAATAATGAATCTTATTACTCAGAAAATATAGACAACTCTACGAATTTATTATACGAAGATGGAGGCAAAAAAACAGGATTCCGTTAAAGCTGAGGCTGTGCCTCAGAAATAGTAAATCTTGATGGCCTTTGCGCATGTTCTGCATTCAACTTTCTAAAACATTTATTATCTGCAACCTAGAGACGGGGATTGGCTCAGTCGGTAGCGGGCCAGGTTGGAAGGAGGTTTTGCAGTTCCCAGGTTCGAGTCGCAACTGTAACAGCGTTGGGATTTATCTCTCCTAACCCCACCCTGCTCGCGATGAGAAAAGGAACACCGTTGGGCTTGGAAAGACCGCCGTCCGTCGGATGGAACGTTAAGCCGTGTCCAGTGTCCAGGAGAGAGCCATACCCTGTGTATGTTAAAGAACACGCTGGATGGCCTTGACGCGAGGCATGAATCCCATTTCTTCATCCTTAGACCACGGGGTCCTTGTGACCTTACCATTCAGCCGCATCGTGTGCAAAAGAGTGCCACTCGTAACATAACATTCCACCATAATGTATTATCTGCAGATGCTAATATTGTTCCGAATTCTTATCTCAATGGGATTGAATTTTTGAGTTTCGTAATTCCCCAGAGAGCGAGGAAATACTCCACATTTTAACGAAACAATGATATAAGGATGTTTGTAAGAAAGTTGAAAAGTCTGCAGCAAAGTTTAAGTGTCATTCATCTGAAAGGCAAAAGAAAATATATATATATGAATGAGTTACAAATTTCATATGTATGAATTTCTTTTAGCAAAATTCCGTGAAAGTTCCTTTGCCATGAAAGATTGTGTAGTTACGAAAGATATGTCGAAGTATTTGCAGATGTGAAACGGAATATAAAATTTCACTTATTCTAATTATAGCAGCTTTGTTCAGTATTTGGTGTAAGTATTCGGATTGGCAGACCGAACTGACTCTAAACGATGTCTGTGAAATAGGAAAATAATTAAATGAATGCATTTTTAATTTACATTTAAATGATTCTGAATGATAATAATTCGAAACCGATCATTAGATCTGCATCACAGACTAGCCGTAATCGAGACTAGATGTTTAAAATTGGCTGCTTCAAATCAGGAGATTCCAAAGTTTGTTAACATAAAAAAGAGAGATGATAAGATGGAAATGCTGAGTCGCACAATTAATAGTTAATATTTCTCAATGTTACAGAAAACATTTGTTTTTGAAGTACACCTATCCCTCGATTTACACTGAAGATTGGTTCCGCACAAAACCGTGTAAATCGAAATTAAAACCGTGTAAATCGAAACTGAATTATGAACATTTTAGTGTTTTTTTCGTTTTACACGGTTTTGATTTCGATTACACCGATTTCGATTTACACGGTTTTGTGCGGAACCTATTTTCAGTGTAAATCGAGGGATAGGTGTATTTGTTTAAGCACATTTTTATCAACAATGAAAATGTAGGTACATTAAAAATCCAAGGTGTCCCTGTACTTGGATTGTTAGTTTCAAATTGCTCACAATTTAGGCTTTCGTACAATCGTTAAAATTCACTATCAATGAATAACTGAGTTGCCTCAAGAAAGTTATTTCGGTCATACGAATGAGATCTTGCTTTTTTCCTCTTCTATACGTTTTCAGCTATAAAAGTAAGGTCATATTTTCTTTAGTAAGGAAACGGAGTCAAACTAATGGCATGCAAGCAAAACCTTCAAATTCCCAAACGTTCTGTTTGGTCTCCGGGCAGAACGAGCCAATTCAACATTTTGAAGGTAAGAGCGAAATGTTTCAGATCGTTTGCTGACTATGAAAGAGAAAGATATTTTAAAACTTGTGCCTGACAGGAACGAGCTATGAAGCCACCTGCAGTGAGTTGAAGTGAAATGTTCGTGGCTTAGCCAATTCCCCGATGAAAAGTGAACTCTGTTCAGTCTGAAAAGAAATTATCTTGGACGTTCTTGCGGACGAATATTTTTGTAAGTTTTGAAACGCCATGAAATAAAATGTTGTAAAATACCAGTTGGGTTTCAGTCTGCTGATGATTTCAAAAGGAAAAAATATCAAACTTTTTTAGGTTGTAACGTTTTAACCGATGAATTTATACCAGAGAGAATTTGACTTGCAATGCAGTAAATCTAAGAGGGATTGGCGATGAAGAAATTCGGATTCTTCTGAAAGCATCGTTCTACTTTTTTTTTTATCGATCTGTGAAATTGTATTTTTCAAACTATTACATGCATCATATTTCTATCACGGAATATATTCCTATATATATTTTAGAGAATAGAAACTCTTCAAGTCCATCGTTATCATTTACATCATTTACCTAGAACAATATCAGCCTATCGGATTCTTGGTGATCCATCTAACCCAGATGGAGAACTGAAGTTTCTGTTAGTACAAAATAAACCACAACAAATCATTCTAGAACATTTTTCTCAACCGAAATGACCAAACGACACTGACTGACTGAGAACCGGGCGCAACGGATAGGGGCAGATATTCTCTATTTTCAGTTCAACCGGAGTATTAGAAAAGGCGAAACTACGTTAAACGAGGCGACGCTACTCCGAGATCTTTGTCTAGACGTCGAATTATTCTTTTTTCTATGTAGAACTAAACGATCTCTTTTCTTTACTCCCTTAACGATGAAGTAAGTGTTCATTGATATTCCTAATTCTTTTTCTCCCCAGGTGCTGAAATGGAGGCTTGTGGAGTGCCTGTGGTGAGCGTTGTAGTCGAAGGAGGACTGAACACCATTCGAACGGTGTTAGAGTACGTGACCGACACTCCTCCTGTGCCCGTCGTCGTCTGTGATGGAAGTGGCCGAGCAGCCGACCTCTTGGCTTTCGCTCATCGATACATGCAAGATGACGAGTAAGTAGATGACCTTCTTTAAGGGGATATTTCCCTTCTTTTGCCACATTTTCATACTTACTTGAAACAACTTTGGACCTCTTAATTACTCCAGACTTCTCTTCGAGGACCCAGACCCAGAGTTAGAAAAAACAGAGATAGGTGGGGCAAATGATCCAAATGAAAAAGGGAGGGACAAGATTGCACCGGAACACACGGTTACGGTTTAAATTTTCCCCTCCTTTCTACTCTTCAAACATTTTTCTTGAATATTCCGCGTAACATATGTATGTTTAACATATTTTCAACTCTGTTCTGGTTAACAGCATTTTAAAAGGGGAATGGACAGGCCATCTTCGTCCCTCTCCCTCCCCACTTATATCTTCCCGTCCTTTACTTCAAATGGATGTGCCCTTTTCGACTAATTCGTCCTACTGGGTGATGCTTTAAAGACCTGAGCACATTTATCGACTTAGATCGTTTAGAATGATCTTTTTCTGTGATTCGGAATTGTGCGTCAGGATCTGGTGAGATATTTAATTATGTTCATTATGTCGTTCCTTTTCCAATTAACTCAATCATCTGTTATTTAACATACGAAGAAATATATTTTACAATGTTAACCAAGAATTATCCACAAAAAAGGTTATTATTCCATCATCATCAGTAGTGAGAAGAATGAGAGTTCTGGCACAATGTTAAAGTATAGGTACAGTCGCTCAAAAAAGTATCCGAACACTACGGTTGATTACAGAATTCAGAAAAAAACATCTGGCAACGATTTTTTTAGAAATTAGTGATCTGGCAACCTTCGTGTCACGTGATTACAGAATTCAGGAAAAATATCTGGAACGTGTACAGCAACTGTACACGCTCCAGTTACCGTTCACAGCAAACTGGAGCGTGTGCAGTAACTGCACACGCTCCAGTTTGCTGTGAACGGTAACTGCACACGCTCAATCATACGATCCAGGTCTTTGTGTCACGTGACACGAAGTTGGCAGATCACTAATTTCTAAAAAAAAAATCGTTGCTAGATATTTGTTCTGAGTTCTGTAATCAACCATAGTGTTCGGATACTTTTTTGAGCGACTGTACCTACGGGGAGATTTTGGGGATTGAGAGGTTAAACTAATTTTCGGAAAGTTGTGTGTGTGAAAGAGATAAAATGCTGGGTTTTGTTGAGAAAATGTTGTAGTCATCATACATTCATTAGTTTAACCCCTCACCCCCAAAATCTTCTCCATAGGTTAACATGGGTTTCCCTATACTTTAACATTGTGCCAGAACTCTCATTCCTTTCACTACTATCATCCAACGAATGAAATTGGACAGCACCATTTTTCAAATTAATATGGAACAATGAAAATCTTGAAACCGTGAACGATAGAAATCCAAAAATTGCAATCAATTGTGAATAGAGTAATTCAGTCTTATTCTGCAGCAACTGATTTTGCAGTCTTCTTAACAAAGTTTAAAAGTATACAACGAAACATATACTTGCAAACTATCAGTTTCCATAATGAAATTCCCAAGATTGATTTGCACGTCCATTTCGCATATTCATTCCTAAATGTCCGAAGATATATTACTTTAATAACAATAAAAATGGATGTTCCCAGGGCATGAGTTTATAAGGGAAAGACATATGCCATGTTCTTCCCATTTGCATATGCTCTAAGAGAGAATAACACAAAAAAATGAAGGAATTTCGTGTCAGTAAGAATTTCTCTCATGATGATCAAATATAGATTCTTACACTGCCTTGCAGACAAACATTTTAGACCATGTTCGTCACTAATCATTAATTTATTAGCGAAAGAATAAATGTGTATGAATTCTCTTAATCTTTATCTACAAAATCAATATTTCCGTCACTAATCGTTAATTTATTAGCGAAAGAATAATGTGTATGAATTCTCTTAATCTTTATCTACAAAATCAATATTTCCGTTGTGTTTATTTTTTCTCCTCACCTCTTTTAGCACGCTACTGGACAGCATGAGAGAGCAGCTGTTGATGACCATTGAGAGGACTTTCCATCTTACCAGAGAGCAAGCCGAGAAACTTCACTTTGAGCTTATCCAATGCGTCAAGAAGAAAGATCTGGTGAGGAAATATTACATGGACTGAAAAATCAACTCTCTAGTTTTCTCCGGCACGATTTTTCAAACTTTTTTCTTGGCGGCCCCAGAAAAAGAATAGCATTTTCTGAGGCCCCTTAGACTCTGAAAAATCCAGAATGACAATGTAGGTACACTAAATATGAAACAAAATTTTAATATTCATGTATTTTATTTCATTTAGTATATTTGTCACTTAATGTCATTATATTTAATTGCAACGAAGTATCGCAATGATGAGTGAATATACCCTTGAAGCAAAAATGGCGAAGATTACAACACTCTTATATAAAAAAAGGTTTGGTTTCTTTCAACTTTCGTTATATCGAGTCGAAATCGTAATAAACGCTTAAGAAACAAAATTAAATTGAAGTTAATGCTAGTATTGTAGTAGACGTGGTTGTGAATTGCAAAGCATTTAAATATTGCAATATTTATTTGAATTTTTTTCTTTTCGATTTGTTTTTCCAGTTGGGTTATTGCTTTTATACTTTTTAATGAAAAGAGGTTCATCAAAGGTTATAATAATAAAATATTGCTTTAATTATTGTGACACGAATGCGTTTCAAAATGCAATTTTTTTTTTTGCTTACAATACAAAAATACAAAGCTAAATTTTTTTGCTTTTGCGTCCATTTCCAAACGCTTCTCGAACCATACTTTAACAAACCCTGTTTACAGCTTTAGTTTCTAAACGTAATATGTGTATTGCCTCTGTTTAACAGTTCTATGGTATATTAAGTTTAAAAAGAAACATGGCATGAGCACAAATCTTTTTCGATATTGTTTACTTCATTCAACCTAACATGTAACTTAAATGGGTAAAAAATGGTCCTTATCATTTTAAATCATAGGTAGGTGTACAGTCATTTTAGAGATCTGGCAAGACAGTCTTCGTAGTCATTCCGTTAATTGTATTAATGCCCACAAATTAATAAGAAAAGAAAATTAGGAAGACATTAGTGAACTGAAACACAAATAGGTTTCAACCAGTTAAGAGAATAAGTAAGATTATGTTAATATTTACTCTCTTGTTAAAATTTTAATTTTTTTAGTTCATAAACTATATATGTATTGTATATAGCAATTTTGAAAATAATTATGAAAAAGATGCATCACTGACTATGCAATATTATATCTATATTTATCCTCATCTACATTATTGCATTTTAAATGTGGGATAACACAAGTAATCAGAATATTAATAAACTACTCAATCTTCAAAATACCTTCGTGAGAACTCTGTATAATCTAAACTTTAAGGAACATACTAAAGAATTTTTTGAAAAAGTTAAAATTCTACAACTTCCAGATCTATACAAATTAAATATAGCATTATTAAAAATACGATATCAATTTCCAAAGGAAGCGTTATCATCACCCAAGTGGACAGCAACTTGATTATAATTACCATTATGCAGAACAAATTATGGACAAGCATCACTAACCTTCAGGGTGCGAAAGTTTGGAATAATTCACATAATTATTTAATAGAAACTGAAAAGTATTCTGCATTCAAACGTAGTTTGTTAACTACTTTAACTCATTAATATTTTTGAATGCTTAAAACGCTTAAAATGCTGGTGTGTCATACAGTAGATATTTGCTACAAGTTTAAGATTTAATGTGCTTTAGTTAAGGTGCTCAGTCTTGTCAAATTCTGTATTGAAATTTTTAACTGTGTCCCATTTCTGTTTTATACGAATTGCATTATGCTAACGTCTTTTTTACTGCAAAATAAAAAAAATGGAAATTAAAATTATTATTATTATAATCTCAAAGTACTAAACGTGGATGCAAGCCCGGATATAGAAAAAGTAAAGCAGGACAAGGTTAACTGTGTAAGAGGGTATATAACTATAGATTAGTGAATAGGGCATTCACTAATCTATAGTTATGCATACGGGCAGCAAGGCCGAACCAACGGAGTCTCTCTCTGCACAATATGCAGCTCAAAGGAGGTTGCAGACTTCTTTGCCTAACCTCATCATTACTTACAAAGTTGAACCACCTAATGCCCAAGGTATAGTATGAGCATCTAAAATCAAAGGCATCAAGTTTCCTGCTGTCTTGTTTGCAAAGGGTCCAAGATCAAGTCAAAATTAATTATTATTTAATTTAACAGTAAAGTGTCACAGGAGACAACTCACGGCAAAATAAAAAATTTGCAGCTAAGTTTTTCATATATGTTTAATAAGTTTTCGCTTTCATTCCTGCTACTAGCATTGTTAAAGGGGAGAGGTGTGTGGCTCCTTCCGCCCCAGATTTGGTTCTGAACAGATCAAACAATCAATAAAACTGTAACATTATCTTTCGTTTGTATTTCAGATCACGGTGTTCAGAATGGGTGAAGGACCATGCCAAGAACTGGATCAAGCTGTTCTCACGGCGCTTCTTAAAGGTAATGAATGTTTATTCGATGTTGGTTTCGGTGCTTTTTATTGGCTCATGGTCTGCAGAAAAGATCACCAATTCATCAGCGCTGGTCATTGCAATTTAGATTTAAATTGAACCGAAGAAGATATTACGTACGTGGACCTCTAGTGTATGATTTCTTTTCAGATTGGGCATTGTCCAATATAATGTCTTCGTAAACTGAAGCTCAACATCATTAAAAATATATTTGTCAGGTTAAGCAAACGGAGATCATCTTCATTAGCAAGGGGGGAAAAAGAAGATTGCATTTCATTCAAGGTGATATTTGCTTCTAACTAAAGGTAGGTAACCGCGGCGCAACAAGATTCAATGAGCATTTTGATTCAAACCTTAACATTGCCATCCTTCTAACAAATACACATGACTGAAACTTGTGATTAATGTATCGCTTCGCTATCGAAGCACCGATGACATTCAATATCCCGAACAGCAGCAACCAAAACCTGGTGGCAAACCTCTCCAAATTGCCACAAGTTCCATCTCCACCGACAAATGCTTATTAAATTCAGATCTCCTTTGAGTTCATTTTATATTCCTCATCCGACACCTGCTGCAAAGCGCCTAATATTTCCGCTCAATAATGGCGATAATTTACGATTCGTTACAATGTGACATAACATTAATTCCTGATGAAATTCAAAGAGATGAGAGTAAATAATCCACGAGCATAATGAATGGCCTCGGGATGTTGGCTCTAGATCCGAATCGCTTGAGAAATGGAGATCCGCCATCATGCTAAATCATATGTTTTCGCATGGAATATGCATTCGAGTTATTATTGCATGAATAACCCAATGAACATGAGACATTCATTATATTCATGTATTGAATAGAGATAGGTCTGGAAAGCAATGGTTGTTTTTCTTACTGAGCTTGGCTGTGGAATAAAAGGACTTGTGTTCATCTCGATATGGCAAGGAGATTTTCTTCTGAGATCCCATCTTTTTCACAAGTCTTTCCTATCATATACTATACTGAAAGACTGATCTCCATAGCAACTGATGTATTTGAGATTTATTATTTATGCCATTTACTCTCGCTTTTTTTTCTCAATATGTTGGTTTCATATTTTTGCCTTTAGAGTTCAGTTAATGATATAAATACACGTTTCAGTCTTTCCTCTTAACCTTTTGAATTTGCTCAGAAAATTCCGATATTCAGTATACGTTATTTTTGTATTTTTGAACATCTAAACTCAAGTTAAATGCTTATTGAATACATTAACAAATATTAATCACCAAATTTCACTTCTCATAGTATTTATTCAACGTCGAAGTAAGGTCTCTTAGTTCTTTATTCTATTGTATTAAACTTGCGAAATTGGCAGAACTAATCCATATTAATATTCTTCAAAGCTAGATCAATACTAGAGAGAACTGAGATTATATCTTGAAGCCAAAGAACTCAGATAAGCTTGCCAATCAATGATGAGAGCAGAGTCACATCATCATCATCCTGAAGCAGCCAGCCATGGGCTACGGAGATCCAACCAGATTATGAAATTTAGTTCTCCAAACATATCTGTTTTGAAATACATCTGCTACATCTAGCTACTATGGACCAATTCTAACACGGTCCTGTTTGACATTGTCTGCCCACCGCATCCTAGGTCTCCCCCTCTTTCTGAGGCCCTTAGACACACTGTTCATGACCCTATTCGCTAATCTATAATTATGCATACAGGCAACATGACCAAACCAACGGATTCTCTCTCTGCACAATATACTTCTCAGAGGAAGTTGCCGACTCCTTTGCCTAACCTCATCATTACTTACAAAGTTGAACCACCTAATACCCAAGATACTGCGTAAGGATATAGAATCAAAAGCATCTAGTTTCCTGTTATCCTACTTACAAAACTTTACTACTAAATTAAACCTAAGGAACCGAACTATTATACAGTCTAACTTTAGTCTTTAGATGTATACGCCTATTTCTCCACACTCTTCATAGATTCCTAAAAGTCCCAACAGCAATCCCTATAAGTCCCAACAGCAATCCCTATTCTTTTGTCACATAATGAAATATAAATACATGTAGAATTTATTCTACATATATTTATGTTTAGAAACTCCTCCTTTAGAAACATATGAGGAAGTGCCTAAAGTTGGATGTTTGTTTGCTTAATGAAAATAGGCAAAATTGTCCACTTTTTGAAGTTAAATTGTTTTTTATGCCTAACTCTAGGATGCTTGCAACTGCAAGAGTATTAATTCTCATGCTTGTTAGATGCTGAAAGAAAATTTCTTTTCTCATATTTTGAACGATGAAGAAAGAATTGATCAATGTCCTCAACAACGTTGCATTTTTTGCACAATGGGGAATCTGTTTGCTTATTTCTGAATTTCATATTTTTCAAATTTGTAGTCTTTTGATCAGTATTTCCTCAGTCTTCTGATCTGGACTTGCTCTTTCTCTGAGTTCTACTCGGAGTTTTGCTTCTCGGACTCAGAATGATTACATTTCTCTAAAGAAATTTGAATAAGGACATGTTGTTCTATGAATCCGTTTTTTGATCACTGCCTGTTTCCTATTTCACCACCAGAACAGATCAATGTTCAGATAGCAAGCGACGAAGGTAAAGTAAAAATTACTTCTGTTAGGTTAGATGAACTTGTATATTTACTTTTTAAAACATTTTTGGTGGTGTGATCTTGAGGGGAAAATAAATTTTCCCCTGTCCTCTTGGCTGACAGTTCAGTTGTAGGGAACGAGAAATTGGACGTAATTGAACGTAATTGAAAGTAGCTTCACTACCAAAGAAAATAAGTCTCCAGTACGACTCCCAGCTAAGGCACAGATATTTGTACTGTCTTTCTACTGAGGATTTTTTTAAGCCTATTGAATCTGTTAAAAGCTCCATGACAAACGATTGCCTAAAGAGGTTTGTTTTGCTTAAGTTTTAACAATGCACTGGGTCAATTGAGATTTCTCCGAGATGGAGATCCAACAAAGAACTTCGTCAGATCTGAGTATCGACTTCTGCACACTCGGAACCAAACCCTACCAAATTCACCGTATTAGTGTTATGCAACGCTAAAGCAGTCTGAAGATGCTCACACTGATCTGTGAGACAAGTTTCTGTGATACAAAGATGAGACTAGGAGGATGAGTGTGGACCAACCTGATAGGAGATGTCCACTTGCTCATATTCCAAATGAACTTTTGAACAACAAAGTTTCGAAACATTTTTAACCAGTTAACCACTGACTTGAAGAAACAGTGGCCGGGAAATTCTGAACTGTAATTATTAAGTGACCTTGTGTCTGAGGGTAGTGAAGAAATCGTCACGAATCGCTCAAAGATATGAATGTTTGCTACATTTATTTCGTCAAGAGAGAAGAAATTGTAGAAAGGAAAACGGAGTGACCGGCATGTGATTAGTATTAATAAATATTACTATTTCATTTGTGATAAAATCGATAAGGATAGTGATTCTTGTTTAATATATCCCTAAATTTCTTATTAACTATCCATTGTTCAACGGTTATTTTGGACATTGGTAAGCGTGAATTTTTGCATTTCGCTTTCTTGCTACCACTGTTGGAATCATGAAAATATCTCAAATCGAATATTTATGTTATCATTTAGGGTTTGTGTGAGTTTATTTTACTCAGATTACTGGGATGGGGATCGCTCAGTCGGTAGAGCGTCAAACTCATAATCTGCAATTCCCAGGTTAGAATCCTGCCTGGGTCAGTTTTGAGATTTATTTCCGCAAAATTCTCTGCTGTACCTTCGGTTAGTAGGGGACACCGATGGGTTTGAAAAGGATGGGAAGTTCAGCGGTATGCAAAAGAGTCATACCCTGTGCACGTTAAAGAACACGATGGATGGCCTTGACGGTAGACTACCATCTGTCCCCCAACTTTCTCGGAGTCTTTGTGACCTGGCCACTTAGCCCATTGTGTGCAAAAAGTGCCGCTCCGAGGTAAAACAATTCAAATTACTTTTATTTTGTTACACTTTTGCTCTCCGCTCTAAGCTTTGTAATAACGATGATTCATTTGCAATTCTTCAGTTCTTCATTTCTTGTACAAGAAGAATTAAATAAAAAAAAGCATTATTCCTCAAACGATGCTTGCCATAGAGGCCTGCCAGTCTACTGCACCTTAGAAAAGGTCTATGGGGAAAGTGATAATTCAGTAGGTTGGTTGGGTTGTTTTACCTCTGAGCGGCACTTTTTTGCACACCATGGGCTAAATGGCCAGGTCACATGGACCCCGAGGGCTCAAAGAAGGTTGGGGGAGGGGACCCACTGGAACAGCTGTTGGGAGACAGATGGTAGCCTCCCGTCAAGGCCATCCAGCGTGTTCTTTAACGTGCACAGGGTATGGCTCTCCCGCACACGGGGCCACAGCTTAAAGTCCCATCCGACGGACGGCGGCCTTTCCAAGCCCATCGGTGTCCCCTACTGACCGTGGGCAGGGCGGGGAATTTTGCGGAGATAAATCTCAACGCTGACTCAGCTGGGACTCGAACCTGGGAACTACAGATTACGAGCCTAGCGCGCTACCGACTACCCCTAATTCAGTAGGAAGATAACGAAAGAAACAAAAACACTTATTCTAGTTCCGAACCCAGATCCCTTTGATTCACAGCCTTACGTTAAAGCCAATGTAGAGACTGTTTGTAAATAAATGAGACTAAAGAACAGTTTTAATGCGCTGGTAATTAAAATTGTGTATCTAAAGTGCCTAGTTGTTCGCAATGTTTTCCTTCCTGTCAAGTGACTAGCCATCTGCCAGCAGTGTTTAGAGCATCCATCTTCTTCTTCTTTCAGGCCATCACATGCCAGCTCCTGATCAGCTGAGACTGGCCCTCGCCTGGAATAGAGTGGACATCGCCAGGAGCGAGATCTTCGTTTATGGACAGGAGTGGCCGGTGAGAACTTTTATCATTCCTTGCGTCAAAGTTTAGCTGACTATGACAGAGAGTATGAAATCATTCTTTGCGAGAAGACGTAAACATCTCTTTTGAAAAGCTCTTAACATTGCGTTTCATGATTTTGAATAGCATGCTTCCAGCGCTGGGACTACACTCGAGCCTTGCGGTCTATAAAAGAGGGCACACCATCCATCGAATAAGATGCTGACTCCTGGATGGAGATCCATATTCTATGTATGTTGAAGATGATGCATTGTTATTTATGACTCTCCTTATAAAATCATTCTACTCTGAACTTTTCGGTTTTGTGACGCAAAGGTTCAGTAAATGATGCAGCTGAAAGAGACGTTCAGACAAATTACAAAATAATTAAGCCTATGAGAAAAATTTAAAATATACATATACTCCTTTTATTAATAATTTAACTACGCATTAATAAAAAAAAGTTTCGGATTTATTGATAGCAAGACTCCTTTTCGCAACACTTCATTTGTATGGATCCTCGGAACCCATGGTGGGACACTGGACACTGATGGGCTTGGAAAGGGCCACCCGTCGGATGACACGTTAAGCCATGGCCCCATGTGCCGGAGAGCCTACCACAGAATATGCTGGATGACCTTGACGGGAGGTACCATTTACCTCCTAACAGCTGTTCAGTGGGTCCCCTCCCTCATCCTTCTCAGCCCTCGGGCTCTTTGTAACCTGGCGATTTAGCACATTTGGTGCGAAAAAAAAAAGCCGATCAGAGGTAAAACAACCTAATCCAACTTTTGAGATAAATTCTTGTGATTAGCAACGCTGCTGTTTAATGTTCAGCTCCCATAGTTGAATAAATTCTGAATGAATATCGTTATAAAACAAGATTTAAAGAGATTTGATTGAGCTCTTTAACATCGCCAGTGACATTTCCCATAAATTGATTTCCCAAAGTTATTTTTTGCATTCGCTTCTGCTCCATAGCATCCTTATGCGCATGTACATTTCTATTATGTTTCATTTATCATGTGATGTCAATCGAAACTTCACAATCAATTTCTTAATCCATTTGCGCACAGCAAAAAATTGTGTATTTTATTTCGTCAACCGTTTTTATTCGTCCGGGATGGAACCAGGGAAATGTCATATTCCATTCCCCCTCACTGTATAAAATTCTAGAAGCATAATAAAAATGTTTTAGAGGATGATCCCAGAGATGGGGCAGTTGTCTCTCCCTTCGACACCCATGTCCCCCTCCCACGCTGGGGCAAAGGTTGGCTCAATCGGTACTGTGCCTGCCTCATAATCTGCTGTTTGCAGTTCGAATCCCACTGTTTCAGCATTGAGATTTATATTCGTTTTTTCCCCTCTGCCCTCGATGAAACAGGAGACAATGATGGGTTGCCATCCATCGGATAGGGCGTTAAAACCTGGTCCTGTGCAGAAGAGCCATACACCACTGACGTTAAAGAACGCGCTGGATGGATTTGACGAGATGCTTCTATCTTTTTCCTAACAGTTCTCCAGTGGGTTCTCTTCCCTAAACCTACTCTGAGCCCTTGTGATCCTTGTAACCTGGTTATTTAGCCAATTTTGTAAAAAAAAACGCCACTCACAGGTAAAACAATCCATTCCCCTCTGAAAACGTTTCTTGGCTGCTTGCCTGCTCTATACGCTTTGAAACGACGAGCTCTAGGTTATCCTTAGATAATACAAACCTGACGACATAGCACCTAGATAGTCGAGTGATTCCTCCAGTGAAATTCTGTTGTTTTAAAACTTGGATTCTGAGCGTTTTTTTTTCTTTGTTGCGTTGTTGAAGCAAAATAGAACTGAGAAGTAAAATACGATGAAGTCAGTTAGAAGGTAGAATTAGAAGTTTATAAAAAATTGACTGCTGTTCAAAAAATATGTTTCTTGCGCTCCTTATATATATATATTCATTTTTTCAGAGGATTTCATTTCGACGAGCTGCATTTCTTGTTTAGAGAATTGTTTGCTTTTCGTGTTTCCTTTTTCTATGTGCTTTGGAAACTTCAGACAACTGTTATTAACGAATGCAAAAGATGTTTGAAAATCTCTCGAAAGTCTAAAGTAATTTATTTCTCTTACTTGTTAGCCCTGCGAACAAGGGGAGCGAATGTTAGATTCTACCAGAAATGCGAATTCCCTCTTCCTACGCATCTAAGGAGAAAAAAAAATGATAAACAGAATCTCTCCGTCTGGTGTATAACCAAAAAACAAATGACTGAAAGAAAAGCTGCCTACAAACGGAAATGAACTGGATTTAGTTAATCTAGAAATTCTTTGAATATTTCGACGTTTCAAAAGTATTTCGTTGAAAAAGGAATTTCGCGTTGGAAAAAGAGCAGATCCAACTTTTCTTTGTCAATACTATTGAAAGAGGAATCTGCTTCTAAAAAGGAAAAAATTCTAAGTACGAATGTTTATAAAGACCGAGCATTGATCTTCCGACAATAAAGGCCGCTGAGGTTACGTCCAAAGAAATGTTTTTGAGATAGCAAATTAAATGAGCTGAAATGCATTTACGAACTTCTCTAACAAAGATTCTGCGAAGATAGAGAAATTGGCGGAAGGTTCAAGGGAAAGAGAAGTATTCCGAAAAGAGGAATACTGGGAGCATGCAAAATAGGGGACGCAAGCTCAGGGGGATATTTTGTCATTCCTGTGAATCTCGGTGGGCATAGGTTAACATATTCATAAAAACTCAGAAAAAGCGAAAGTAGATACGTAAACAGGTAATAAAATCCACTCACGATTCTGTCCCAAAATTAAATTTAAAGTAATGAGCGATATCGACGGGTGAATGTTTTATGGGTAAGTGATATGCTATACGAAAGATGGCATTTGCAATTCAAAAGATTCCGTTTGTCGAATGTGGAACAATATTATAAGCATTGTGTACCTTTGGCTATGGAAGCATATTCTATTCAAATCTAGTAGCGCTACATAAACAAAATTTATATCAAACAATGAGAAGCTCACTAAAACATGAATATGGAAAACTAATCTTAAGGCTTTTATTTAGTTCAGCTGCCGGTAGCTTAGCGGTCAGAGCGCCAATCATGTTATCAGGAGGTCGTGGGTTCGCACTCCACCTGCTAATGACAATATTTCCTCTATACTCATTTAAGATATATACAATGGAGTTCCATTTTTAAAAGCTTTTTGCCCTTTTCAGTGATAGAAGTTCAAAAATGGGAGATTCGAAAATGCTGATAGTAATATTTTATATTAGTTCCTCTTAAAAGAAAAAAGAAACTTTCGTGTATTTCTGTAAATGTAAATCCCTACTACATTCAGTGACCTAAATCGTAGAAGGAACAAAATTATTTAAGATACTAAGGTTTGTCCTATTTCAACTTTTGCTTTTTCTAAGGGACAAAATCAGATTTTGAGAAGATTCGGAAAACGCGAATCGTAATATTTTATTAGCACTTACAAATAAAAAAATTTGTTTCAGTTGTGTATCTTAAAATAGAAAACAAATCTGTACACACGGAGAGAGTGTAAAGTAATACCTTATTTGTTTGTTTGTTTTCGAAACGAGAATTGAGGAAGAAATTGTATTTTTATCTTGAACGATGATTTGTACATTTAGCAAATGTCGCTTAAAAAATATCAGTGCAATATACAATTCAATTCCCTGTTTTTTTTAACCCCTTATCTTTATTTTGCTAAAAAGAAACAATATTTTGCTGAAAACAAAACAAAACAATATCACCTTCTAGAGAATATGGAATTCTCGTTTTCAAAGAGAATGAAGTTTTTCATTAACCCACTTTTTCCCTTTTTCATAGTATAATTCGAACTAATGGATGATTGAGAATATGCAAATAGGTAATATTTTTTAATTACTTTTACAATATAAAAATTTTTCAAGTGTCAATAATGAAAGACCTACGTTTTCCCACAATCCTTTGCGAAAAGGAGGTGAATTATTCTCTCAGTGTGCCTTCACTATCACGCGACCACAGAAATTACAAATATTTAGCATAGATAGTTTGTCATATTCATTTAAAGTCTTGGCGTTTCGCACTTTTAGCGCTCTATAACGATAGGAATTAAAAATACCTGAGGATTTGAAAAACGTGAATCATAATATTTCATCAATACCTATCTAACCAGAAATAATATTCAATTTATCTTTAAAAGAATAATGTTGAATGTCTACAGATGGATAGACAGACAGACAGACGACAAAGTGAAAACATTATCTCGTTTGAAAACGAGCTACAAATGTTGCAAAGGCAAGTTCTCGAAGATTTAATGTCCTAAAATCATGGAAAATTAAGCCTTAACTACTGGATGAATTTTCAGTTGCCTTGTAGATGGTTGAAACCGTCCTTATGTTTTCTGCTTTTACAGTCATAAGATGACCTGTACAGTGTCATATATATTTTTTGTAATTTAGGTAGCCTTAATTTTACAACCAATATAAACAAATTATAAACCAATAACAGAAAGTTCCATTAACAATTTTTGTCGTTGTTATTTTATATATTGCATAATTACTTACGAAGTTATTCAAGAACGCCAAAAATCTGAAATGCTGCTGTTATTTCTTTTCATGGGGCGGAAACGTTTTTCTTGTGTGTCGAAAAGGATCAAGGCTCGTATCCCAGAAATTTTATTTTATTTTATTTCTTCTTTATATATTTCATTATACTGAAGTCTTGCTTTCTTTACATATCTCTTTGGAGTTTTAATTTCCTGTCAGACTTCTGCTCAAGAGGGCGGAACTTGAGAAATAGTTCATTTTTATTATTAGCTGATTTATCAGGCCTTTCTCGTGCTCTTCACTCAGTCGAACCCTCTGAAACACATTGTAACTGATACTCCCCCACATTGCAAGATTTCATTTGACATAGAAGGTGTTGCGATGGACCTCCGTGTTTTCCTCGTCATCTTTGTAAGAGCTAGAAAGGATAAAAATATTTGAACTCATGATATTCCCCGCATCAAAAGCTTTCATTTGAGATTTAACTCGTTACGTTTAGCAATCCTTCACGTATTACCCCACCCCCATTTTTGGGAGAATTTTATAAGGTACAAATAAAGGTTGTAATCCAATCCTTAAGTTTCGATAAGGGGAAGATGCATAGCGAATTTGGTGGTCTTAACTTTTTAACATTGAGGAGGAGTTCCTGATCAAACTCATAGATAGATACACAAACTCCATTTTGCAAATGAAACCATTTCGCCTTCTCGATCACAGTTCTACTGAGAGATAAAACTATGAAATGCGAAGATGTCAAAATATGGCGTGAAAACTTTGCCAGCCAATGCATTTTGTCATTGAAATGTCTAAATGACTCCCACCATATAACAGGTTTTCAAAAATTTAAAAATTATTTCCATTCTTCAATATAGCAAAGTAAACCATGTAATTAATTGTTACATTTTAGTAGATTTTATTAAGCTTCCTTAAAAAAATGGTTTAAAATCTTTTTTTAAATATTTTATATTTTTAATGCAGAGCTGAAACTAAATATATAATTATCTCATTCGGATGATACTTTAAATCAAGAAATATATCAGAAATCTCCCTAAAACGATATTAATATCTTCGTTTAATACTACATGACTCAGAGAAAATTAGCGTTATTGATCAACATCTAAAACTGTTCTTTTAAGAGATATCCAAGCAGCATATAATGCCACCTATTTTCTGTAGAGTGGAGCTCTGGAACAAGCCATGATGGATGCTTTGGTATTGGACAGTGTGGACTTCGTGAAGCTCCTGTTAGAGAATGGAGTCAGCATGCACAAATTCCTCTCCATCATACGTCTCGAAGACCTCTACAACAGCGTAAGTGAACCTCTCTGATTACCACTATTCGTTTAGATAGTTGGCCTAGTAATTCGTATCGATTGGGGTGTCAAAAGTAGCCCTTGATAAATCGAATTTGATAAATAAGGGAATTAAAAAATGGAGCTTAATCTAGCGCATGGATTTATGTTTTTCTTTTGTATCACATACTCTTCATAAGCAATTTCTGCAATTGAAAGAAATTTTAGTTAAACTGCTACATGAAGCACTTCAAAATTTGTAAATACAGTGGACCTTCGTTATAGCGCTGCTCACTATACCGCGCACTCGGTTATAGCGCGGGCGATGTTCGCGATAAGTTATAGCTAGTGTTTGTTTTTGCATATTTTCAAGCGTACAGTCGCTCAAAAAAGTATCCGAACGCTATGGTTGATTAAGGAATTCAGAAAAAATATATGGCAGCAATTGTTTTGGAAATTAATGATCTGGCAACCTTTGTGTACTGTACACGAAGGTAACCTGATCACTAATTTCTAAAAAAATCGTTGCCAGATATTTTTTCTGAATTCCTTAATCAACCATAGCGTTCGGATACTTTTTTGACCGAGTGTACCTTATGTACGTAAATAAAATAATAAATATATGTACTTATTAAGATGTATAACTATGTTATGTGAATTTTAATAAAACACTTAATAAATAAATTTTTTTTTATTAAAATACATAATATATATAGTTGATGGGATGTTTCAGTATATAGCTCAAATCGTTCTGAGTAAATTTATTGTGTCGCCACCGCGCCGCTCGGTATAACGCGGTTCACCTTATAACGCGGGTGTTGTTTCCCGTCCGACATGCGCGTTATATCGGGGGTCCACTGTATTAACATTTAATGGAATAATACAAAATATTTTATAACATTATCAATATGTAAAATTAAATTTAAAAAAATAAATACCATTGTAAATTATACGGTATAAAATTATGTTTAAATTAATATTAATAAACAATTTAAAATACATTTATAAAAGTACAATTGTTTCCTCTACTTTAAGTAGAGTTATCTGTATGGTAAATCCTCCAAAGTTGTTAACAGTTCTAAACAGTATATCACAGTCAGTCATTATTTGTAGCTTTAGTAGTAATTGAGGTGTCCGAGTTTGGGTTCGTACTACACCCTTCCTACTCAACACAACTCTGCCTCTCTACTTCAGATTGTACATAGATGTATAACTGTTTGCCTCTGCTTGTTTGATATTAAACAGATCACTAGCATCATATGCTTAAATACGGATAGTACTTTATCCGGTTTGTATGGTTCGAGCTTAGATTTTTTTTGTCACGATAATGATTAAAAAGTGATACATTGCCAAGAATCAAAAATATCATAAAACGAAAATTGCTCCCAAATGAAGGTAGTCAGTTCCAGATAGAGGGGAAGGGGAGTAGGTCCGTTTGTCTCAGGCCTCTGGCCTCGGGATGGGGTGAGGAGCAAATGTACATTCATCATCACATCATCATCCTCAAGCTGCCATGGGCTATGGAGGTCCACTAAGATTGTGCAATTTAGTTCTCCAAGCATATCTGTCCTGAGCTGTATCGTTGCATCTGGCCACTGCACACCAATTCTTACAAGTTTTGTTTGACATTGTCTGCCTACCACATCCTAGGTCTCCCCCTCTTTCTGTGGCCTTTAGGCATACATACTGTTCATAACCCTATTCGCTAATCTATAATTATCCATACGGGCAACATGGCCAAACTAAGGAGTCTCTCTCTGCACAATATACTGCTCAGAACAGGTTGCCGACTCTTTTGACAACTCTTCATTACGTACAAAGTTGAATCACCTAATACCCAAGACACTGCGTAAGCATCTAGAATCAAAAACATCACGTTTCCTGTTGTTTACAAAGTGTCCAAGTTTCACTACCATAACTAACCTTATAATGAACCAAACTATTATGCAGTCTAATTTTAGTCTTTAGGTGTATACGCCTATTTCTCCACACTCTCCATAGATTCTTAAAAGTCCCAACAACAATCCCTATTCGTCTGTTAATCTCGTGCCGCACATCACCAGTATCTGTTACATAGCTCCCAAGATAATTAAACTGTGACACCTGCTCAAGACTGCAACCATTCAGAAAACAGAATCACAGCCTGCCTGACCAATTTTCATCACTTTAGTTTTCTCTCTGTTTATAACCACTATTAATACTAGAACGTAAGTTACAAAACTATAATTGGCAATAATGTCTTAATAACAGGTGACATGAATATTAACCTAAAGAGGAATGATATAATTACACAAGAATATTTACACATACATTGAAACTATATGATTCAGACAAATAGTTTCAATGTATGTCATGAAGAGATCACTAGAGAGGAAGCAAAACTTATTTGGACATGCCTTTATAAGAGGTACGATCCGAAATAATTTAACTACTTGTATTATTAAACTTAATATTACCGATCATTATATTTTAGGAATAAACTTTCGGTCAGAATTAAACAGAAATTAGAAAAAATTTAACCACAATTATGTAGCATAAATATGGACAAATTATAAGGATTTTTGGGGGCTAAAGACTGGAATGAAATTAAAATAGGAAATGATATAAATGCATCATTCCAATTTTTTATTACAATTACAGGGCATGATAGAATCATCAAACTAAACCATACAGTTAAAGAAAAAGAAAAGAGGCTGAAACCATGGATAACAAATGCTCTTATAAATTCTATTGAAAAGGAAAACAAGTTATATGTTAATTCAAAATCAACCTTTTAATAAAAAACCCTAATAAATATTTCAGAAAATACAGAAATTTACCGTTAAAGCTAATTCAAGAAACAACATCAAAGTATTAGACTAAAAAAATTTGAATAATGATCATAATATTAAACAATATCGTAAAATTATAAATAATTTATTTGGTAAACAACAAAAGAATACAATGTTCCCATTAGAAATACGAATATATAATATTATTTACTCTTTTAAGGAAAATCCAGTGTTGTTTACTCATAATTTTAACAAGCTACTATACAGAAATTATTGATGGTCTCATAAAGGAAATTCCTGATGAGTTAATAATGAAAGTCATAAGTCGATTTCATCTCTGAATTCTATTTTTATTGATTACATATCGGAAAATGATATTTTTGGAATTATTACATTGTTAAAATTAGGAAAAGCCGCTGGAGGTGAACAGATTTCTGTGGAGACACTTAAGGATATAAAAGATAAAATTACGGAAATTTTATGTTACCTCTTTAACTTTCCATTATCATCAGGATGCTTCCCTTCAATTTTGAAAATTTCAACCTTTGTTCCAATGTACAAAGGAGGTGAACATTTAATTACAAATCACAGGCCGATATCTTTACTATCAATTTTTTTTCAAAAATTTTCAAAAAAAATAATTAAAACTAGAATTTTTAATTTTTTGAATAGAAATAATTATTTTTCTGCACATCAGTAAGGTTTTAGAAAATCATAGATACTGAGACGTTATATTACAATTGACTTCCACGGTATACAGAGCTATAAATGATAATCTGAAAACTGTTGTGCTATTTTTGGACATCAGAAAAACGTTTGATTCGGTTTCGAATGATTTGTTGATAAATAAACTTAAAATGGCTGGAATTCGAGGAAAATATTTGAAGTCGTTGGAAGCATATTTGAAAAATAGGATTCAAAGAATAAAAATAATAAACATATTTAGCAAAGGAATTGAAATAAAATGAGGAGTTCCACAGGGTTCTGTATTGGGATCAATATTATTTAATGTATTTATAAATAATCTTTGTAACCTTGAACTAAAAGGAAAAATAATAACTTTCGATTATGATACAGCTTTGATATATGTGGCTAATAATGAGAATATTTTAATCGAATAAATAAATAAAGACTTGAAAAATATTAGAAAATGGTTCTTAAAAAATAAATTATTATTAAATATTGATAAAACAAAGTATTTATATTTCAGTTTAAAATGCAATAAAGTCGATAAATTAAGAAAAAAAATGTTTTATCGTTCTGTACACTGTATAGGATAGCAGTGTACATGTAAAGCAATTGAAAGTACAGAATATTATAAATATTTGGGAGTTTCTATAGACAGTCGGTTAAATTCGAATGAACATATCAAATATGTGGCAAAAAAGATTATTTACATTAGAAATTTTGTGAATGTTACATTCTTAAAGCTTATAATAATGTTTGGGTTAAGTCTTATTTAAATTATGGAATAATATCTTGGGGACAAATATAATTTCAGAAACGTTAAATCATTGGTTACTATCCAAAACAGAGTGATTAGATGTATATAAAAAAATAGCGTTAAAATTTGTAGACATTATAAAAACATTTACCATTACGGAAAATTTATGCTTATAATATAATCTTATATTTAAAAAAGCATTACAGAGAAAGTGACATTAAAATAGTAATCCAAAATACCAGAACAAGTGCACATATTAATTTTATTGTACCACTTCCGAGGAAATCCGTTACGCAAAAACATTACATACATTTGGCGCCAAAAATATTCAACAGTTTGAAATAGTTAAACAGTTCAACAGTTAAATATAGAAATCATAAGAGATTAAATAAATTTTCATACGTTTTCACGAAATTTGGATTTATGATTTTGAGGATATAGAATTTTTTTTTTTAATTAGGGGGACTGCTCCTATATTTCTAATTCTTTGATTTTTTTCTTCTTTCTATTGATCTCTCTTTAAGACGTTAAAATTTTGAATGAATGAAATAATTGTTGCAATTACAGTTTTTTTTTATTAAATATGTTGATTTTTATGTTTTCGATGTGATCATGATAGAAAGTATTAATATTGTAGCATATTAAAAATGTTGCTTTTAATGTTTATATGTGTATTTTTTAACCTGCTAACCCACGTGGGAGTCTTTGAACTCTTGTGGTGTTGTGCATTTTCAAAAATATTTTATAAATAGTTATATTGTATCATATATAATATGAAGGAAATAAAGACTACTACAACTACTAAAATTCAAAGTGTTGTGAGATTCAAAACGTGTGAATCGTAATAGTTGTAATTTTCGATCCCAAATATTATGTCTCTTAAAGCAAAAAAAGTTGAAAATCTATATACAGACGGACAGCTGACAAACTGAAAACAGTAACTCGCATTTTTTTAAATGAGCTAAGAATAAGAAACTAATATATATATATCTTTCAAAATTTCTAAAAATTAAAAATGTGGGAAATATGTTTTATAAGTTTAAAAGAAGTTAATAATTCTAATTTGTATGAGAGGCTGCTGAGGTTTGCTTTATTCGAAAAAATATATTAAAAAAGACAAATACTCCTCAAGTAGCTGCTTGCAATAGAGGTCTGACAGGAGCCTGTTTTCCACCATAGTAGAAGGTCTGTGAGGATAGCGGGACCTCAGCAGAAAGACGAACACAAACATCCATACCTTACCCGGGACTCGAACCCAGTCCCTTTGATCAGTAGCCGATCATTCTAATCCCTCTGCCATAGCAAACCTAATCTGTTAGTTTTATCTAATAGTTTGGAAATTCTAATTAGTTTACTAATTAGGATTAGCCATAAAAAACCTACTTCTGAAGATTTAGTTTTTCATTGATGGGATTTGGAAAGCCATATTTTTTAATTATTTTTAATTATTTTGCTAATTATTACTTTGCATTAAACGAAACAAACTTAGTAAAACTGTAAGCAGAAGTATGATTCCAAACTAAATCATGAATATTGCTGCTACAACATTTCAATATTGAATTGAGCAAGGTATGTTTTGTAACACTTATCGCCTCTCAATATGCGCAACAAGCATTGTGATGCTTTTTTATCACCGTAGATGATGATGTTGCATAAGAAAGCCATGCTTTGCTTATTTCAGCATGCGAAGGATGAGATGAACGAAGAGCATTATACGGCGAAAGGATGTGTAAACAAAGAGCAGTGGCTCATTCCTTCACAGAAGATTGTGTTTCATGACATTCAACTGGTGCTTGTCGACATTAATTTCTGAATAAATTAAAATATACTTTTTGTATATACGTAAACAATACTTTAGGCACCAGAGAATCGAAATTTGTTCGTTTAAACTGCATTTCCAACTAATTCTTGGACTAAGAAGTCATTAGCATATGAATAATAAAAAGAATCGTATAATTTAAAAAGATGCTGATAAAAAAATACCTGCCTTGTGCCCAACTGCATGATGACACAGTTTTGACTTGGATAAGACGGCTAAGAATGCCATAGAGGGGAATCTTCAGCATTGTACGTGGAATATCTCGGTTTTCTTTAAAACATTTAAGTATACCAACATTTTTTCGTATAATACATTTGCTCACTGCTTTCTGAGAAATTTCATATACCCAGGATTTTTCACGTATATGTTCTTTCACATTTTTGTAAGATGAGTTGGGTTGGGTTGTTTTACCTCTGAGCGGCACTTTTTTGCACACCATGGGCTAAATGGCCTGGTCACATGGACCCCGAAGACTCAGAGAAGATTGGGGGAGGGGACCCACTGGAACAGCTGTTGGGAGACAGATGGTAGCCTCCCGTCAAGGCCATCCAGCGTGTTCTTTAACGTGCACAGGGTATGGCTCTCCCGCAAACGGAACACGGCTTAACGTCCCATCCGACGGACGACGACCTTTCCAAGCCCATTTTGTAAGATGAATGAATATATCATAGGCAGATGTGAAACGGCCAAAACAGATAAAATGTTTCAAGTCGCGATCCGCATTCGTTACAGCCACACGTGAACCTGTGAGCACTGGAAGGTTATAGTCAAGATCAAATGACACTGATACATTAACTATGATCCATTTAACTTTCATTTACTCAAACGAATATTAAAATATAAAAAATTCTGAATTCTAATTCTAAAGAAATATATAACATTGAAGAAGAAAAATTTTAGATCATTCATATTAACTACATTTTATACCGCGTTAGTTTTAAACCTGGGGTGTCACATAACAAGAACACGTCGAATTGCCCACATGACCGCAGGTTCGACATCCCTGGCCCAGATCAATAGTTGTAGAAATTGGTGGCCTGAAGTGATCTGCGTCCTAATCTTTTTTTTGCTATTTTTTTAACCACATTCGAATTTCTTATGTGTGTACATGTGGAGGTAGAGATGGGGGCGTGGCAACGCCTTCTGAGTCATGTGACTGACTCGCAGATCTTTTTTAGATATACGCTACAACACCAACAGAGGTGTTATTTTTTGGTTCCTGCTGAAAAATTGATACTTTCAGAGGTCTTTATACGATTGTCTCATCCTCAGTGCTAAGATTTTCTTTACCAAATGAAAACATCAAATGTAATCCTCCTTAGTAGAGTAGCACAGGAGATAGATATCCCGTAAATATTGGACTCATGAATAGTTAGCTGAAAAAATTGAGTTTCGACATGAGTTGGACTCGAAACCATGTCTTCTGAATATATGCTAAGTATTCTAGACACTAAACTATCAGCGTCTAATGCTTTCTCAGCTATTTGCGACTATGACCTTTCCGACTCTACCATTGAATTATTGATACAATGCAGGGAGCGTGGTGATTGACTATGGATTTATTAATATCATTTGAGGCAATTTGATTGTCCGTTCCCAACACAGAAGATGCCACGAGCGAAGCAAAAAAATTATAGAAAGTTTATAGCTACAGTTATCTGAGAAGTAGTTAGTCGCTGATAGTTTAATGGTGAGGACACCTGATTGATTGTTCTGATATCCGAAGGTGTCGCATAAATCTGAATATGAGAAAGAATCCAATAGATGGCGCCACCAAGCAAACTTATGCTGCAATCGGATGGTTCCGAATCAATGATTCTCTAATGAGGTCCATCAGGACATCACCGAAACTAAAACTGGGATAGTAGAAGGTCTGAGAGGATGGCTGGAACTCAGCAGAAAAACAACACATACATCCATGCCTTACCCGGGGCTCAAACCCAGGTCCCTTAGATCAGTAGCCATACGCGCTAACCACTCGGCCACGGGACGGTTCTACGTAGTATTCATATGGAAGCAAAAAGAATCAATAGAGTATAAGAATCGGGACCTTTCATAGCGGAGGAGAAGCAGGAGACATCATGTCTCCTACTTCTAAGAGAGCCTCAAATTTAAACACTTGTGAATTGATTTGGTGTACAATAGTAGAGCTATGCCTCAATCCCCTGTAATGATGCACAGAACCGTCGAGGCCTAGCACCTAATGTCCGACTCCGACTCCTCGTGGCGCACACCTTTAGTGCCTTTCAAAAGAGATAATCTCTTGTGAAAGGGAACGGAAGGGGACGGCTGTCAGATTAGTGTGGCCTATTGATCTGTATTACTGTGATTACTTTTCTTATTTTTCTATCGTGCCGAAGAGTGATCACCCACACAGGGTTCTGGTGCTGACCATTTAAATGTTCTTTATTTATCACCAAAGGAACAAAAAGATACAAAAATTATTTTCTAATATCATTTTACTGAAATTCAGCATGCACATTATAATGTAAATCCGTCCAAAAATTGCAAAATTCTGAAATTTCAAAAAGCAATAATTTGTTTTTTAATTTGCATGTTATTTTGTCATGGTAAACACATCAAATGAATGATACATGTGAAATGTAGTAGAAACGTTTTTGTAATTTCTTGTGAAATATAGCAAAACAGTTTCTGTTGTTTGTCAAACCCAATTTTCTTCAATGCAGTTTCAATTGTATCCATTAATCGCACCAAATTTCATTCCTGTATACTAAAGACTGGTCGACACTTTGCAAACATTGAAAGAACGCGTGCACCTGTTACTGTGTTTAAAACAATTCTGAAAAGTAACCTGTAGGATGTAGTGTAGGGAATTGTGACCTCATGTACACAGCGTCTTAAGGGGTTAAACTTTTTGCCATGGGATCACTCATTAGAAGTGTTTTTTTTTTTTTCGTGTTTTTCAATTAATTTTGTAATGGAAAATAGAAAAAAAATAATTAAAATTTATGGTAATAACTATAAATTGTTTTAACCGATTGAATATAAAAATTTAAGATATGTAAGAAAATGGCACTCTGCCTTTATTTACACATCATAGTTTCTAAGTTTCCATATTTCGACTTTTGTGACTTTTTTCATTTCAGAATTTGCTTAGTTTTGTTATTTTTGGAGAAATGTATCGAGAATATGATATGCATTGAACATTAAAATTAAATGCAATTAAAAGTACATGAGAATATTGACATAATTCAAGTCTATTTTTTTGCTGCCAAGTGATCGCTCTTTATTTTATGAGGCCAAAAATACGTTCTACTTAAATCTGAACAATAATATGAAACGCACACTTTTTTTGGGAAACCTTCTGATATGGGATGCATCCCAAATCAAAGCTTAGAGGGCATTTTCAAACATAAAACCACCGTACCACACACAACACACCGAAAACAAAACTTTTACGCTATTTTATGTTTAAACAGCAAGAGTTGTTACAAAAGGAAGCTAATTGCTTTATTTTCTTTTAAAATTTCATAACTTTTTCTTTTTGAAAACAAATATATTGCGTCGAATAATCTTGTGACTTTTATATTCTCAATTTTTTTCCTATTAATTTTTATAAGCATATAAAAGAAGTAATATTTCTTTCTTTCCTCAGAGGTACGGACCTAACAACACCTTGCAGTATCTAGTGAAGGATGTCAGAAAGGTAAGATCGATATAGATCGCTCAGCATGCAACAAATGAGTAGTCGGCGAAATATCTTAGAAGTTACAAAGCAGTGGCTACCTAGCGGAAGTAGTGGGTTATACCCGACACTTGAGAGGTTGAATAACATATATTTTTAAAGTAACCCCTTTAATAATGTAGATTCAAGACGTCAAACTCCCCACCCCACCCATTAGACTCAAACATGTCAAGAAAGAAACACATTGGAAACTTCTAGACGCCCCTGTTGCAGAGATTCAGTTTGGCTTCCCATCGGCAAAGTATGGGGCTTTTACATCGTTTTGCATTTCACTTCCGAATTGGTTTCGCTTATTTCTAGAGAGTTGGGTTGGGTTGCTTTACCTCTGAGCGGCACTTTTTTGCACACCATGGGCTAAATGGCCAGGTCACATGGACCCCGAAGGCTCAGAGAAGGTTGGGGGAGGGGACCCATTGGAACAGCTGTTGGGAGACAGATGGTAGCCTCCCGTAAGGCCATCCAGCGTGTTCTTTAACGTGCACAGGTATGGCTCTCCCACACACGGAGCCACGGCTTAACGTCCCATCCGACGGACGGCGGCCTTTCCAAGCCCATCGGTTTATTTCTAGAGAAATTTTTTGATTGATTTATTTTGTAGGATTATCAGTTTTGGGAATTGTGACAGGTTTCGTGCATTGAATGCACAAAACATCAATTTTTCACGATTCCTTTTGTGAACATTACAATTGCAAAGTAACGACCTCTGCATTATGCTTTGTGCATTAATGACAGTTTTTATTAATTAAATGTATTTATACATAAATTAATAAGCTATAATATGAGTCAATAATTCATGCTAATTATGCTAAACCCTATTTACTAAATTAATATATTTTAAAAATTGATGACATTCATTATGAAATATTGTTAAATATAACTCAACGACTAATTTTAACAACTGAAAGTTATTTTTAATAATTAACTTAATATAATATTATGCATTTCTGCTTAAAAAGTATATCTTCATTAAAATTAATACTTTTGTAGTTTTTTCCGTGTTCATTTATTGTCCCCACTGATGACTTTCACCTTCTTCAGAATGTTCCCCGACTCTACCGCTACACCCTCTACGACATCGGGCTGATCATAGAGAAGCTGATGGGTGGAGCATACAGATCCTCCTATTGCAGGCGGAAGTTCCGTCATCTCTACAATAACGTGATGAGGAAGATCATCGCTGTCAGCGCTGTAAGTATTTTGAAGAAGCTGCTCCATCAATTTGTATTGGACACTCTATGTCCATCAGAATGTGTTAAATCTTCTAGAAATGTAATCTCTTTGGTTTTCTTCCTTCATTTTTTTCAATGCGTAGGGACCTGGGTTCGAGCCCCGGATAAGGCATGGTTGTATGTGTTGTTTTTCTGCTGAGGTCCTGCCATCCTCTCAGATCTTCTACTTTGGCATATAAACTGACAGGCTCCTGTCAGACCTCTGTGGCAAGCAGCTGCTTGAGGGGGTACTTATTTATTATTTTTTTATATAATTTAATTGAAATAACTTAACGAAACGTTACAAACGAAAAAAAAAATAATGCGAACTATTCGTTTGAATGTGATGTTCAAACAAGGTTGACTCTGCTTTGCTTTTGTCTCAGTGTTGCGGTTAAAATGAATCAAGAAACACTGTGCACTCAATACATTATTACGCTTAAAGGAATTTAATTTTGCTGTTTAAGTTTTTACTGTTATTCTATTGAAATTCTGCTAACTGCTGATTAATAGATTACCTTTTTTTTTTAATTCCATTGCATTTGAATTGGGAAATCAATTTTAAAATGCCCGAATTCCAGAAGAAAGTTTATAAACCATACTCTGTCATTTTGTTAGATAATATCGATCTTAAAGGTTATTTTTTAGACGGAAAGATTCTAAACAGCAAACGAACACTGAATTCAGTAATATATTATCACAGGAAAATTCCTGTAGACAAGGAACAATTGAAAAAAAAATTGGTTTTCGTGACTAGGTTGGGTTGGTTTACTTCTAAGGGGCACTTTTTTGCACACCATGGACTAAATGGCCAGGTCACAAGGACCCTGAAGGCTCAGAGAAGGTTGGGGAAGGGGACCCACTGGAACAGCTGTTGGGAGACGGATGGTAGCCTTCAAGGCCATCCAGCGTGTTCTTTAACGTGCACAGGGTATGTCTCTCCTGCACACGGGGCCACGGTTTAACGTCCCATCCGACGGACGGCGGTCTTTCCAAGTCTATCGGTGTCTCCTACTGGCCGTGGGCAGGGTGGGGAATTTTGCGGAGATAAATCTCAATGCTGACCCAGCTGGGACTCACAAAAGCGATGCACACAGGTATATATATACCTGTGTGCATATTATTATTATTATGCATAATATCTGATGCATAATATCTCTCAATTAGCACAAATATATCGACTTTTTTTTCTTGAATATTCGTCTTTGAGGTTACTACTGAAATTCAAACATCTTTTTTTTCCTAAAAACGACAGTATCAAATTAGGAAAAGAAACTTTTTTTTCCTAATCTGTTCAGTTCTCATTATTATTTTTCCGTTTCCTTCCATTTGTTTTCTCACGTTTCATCTTTGTCCCCCCCCCCTCCTCTTCTCCAGAGTCCAACGCTGAGTCAAACGATCAACACCGCTGCCATTGGTAACCCATGCGAGTCGTCGTGCCTCCGTGATCTACGCTTCAACTATCCCTTCAACGAACTACTCCTCTGGGCTGTGCTCACTAATCGACAGAAGATGGCGCTTTTCATGTGGCAGAACGGGGAAGAGGCGATCGTCAAGGTAAGACTCTTTCCTCTTTCTCAAAGATAAACCTCATTCGAGAGAAAAGCTCACTCTCTGTTTGCCTCTGCACCATGTCGACCCCTCCTAACTGGAGCTTGATTGAGATCCCGTTCACAATCTCAGATTCATAAATCTCTGCTACTCGAACTTGCAAATTAACAGAATCTTGCTCTTAGTGCTGCATAGTCTAAACCGACACAGATATATTTTTCTCCATATCTTTAAACATTTAATTTTAAGCAAAAATATTTAAAAAACTTTATTTTTGCCTCTTTCACCTGATGGCATCTCTCCTTCAGGCTCTGGTGGCGTGCAAGCTCTACAAAGCCATGGCTCAAGAAGCTGCTCAAGATGACATGGAGGCCGATGTCTGTGAGGAAATGAGGACCAATGCCAGGTGAGCCATTCAGTTAACTCTTCCTTCTCAACAACAAACAAATTTCTAACTTTATTTTTCCCTACTGTTGTCAACAGAAAATCAATTCGAATAGAAAGCAATACTGCATTTTAAACAAAACAACAGAATTTTAAAAATTTCCTCAATATATACATTTATCGCAGTCTTCGTAAACATAATTCGAAAGAATAAATTTTTTCGCACTTTATCATTTTTAGATTTACTATATATATTATTATAACTGATAATTACTCCTCGAGAAGCTGATTGTCATAGAAATCTTACAGGAGTCTTTATCACAGATTTCCACAATAAAAATAAGTGAAAACTTCCCCGATCATGTTATTGTTCATCAGTGGCATGGCCAAGTGAGAGAGGGAGCGGGGGGGGGGGGGATTGTGATCGTTCCCCCTCCCTCTTTGGAGAAATTTCTTCTTAACAATCATTATTTCCTCAATTGGCATTAACAAAAACGTTAAGGGAGAAAAAAAATACTTTCAAAAGAATCTCGCTCTTAAGGAGGGACGTTTTCCCTTTAGCTGAATTTTCGTTTAGTATTTTTTAGATGAAATTTATTATTATATCCAAAACAGCACGCATGAGTTCTCTACCCTATCTAGCCTCTATTCTACTGACCTCACGCTTCGGGGCGGGGGTGGTTCAGTCGGTAGCGCGCCAGGCTCGTAATCTGTAGTTCCCAGATTCGAGTCCCAGCTGAGTCAGCGTTGAGATTTATCGCCGCAAAATTCCCCGCCCTGCCCACGGTCAGTAGGGGACACCGATGGGCTTGGAAAGGCCGCCGTCCGTCGGATGGGACGTTAAGCCGTGGCCCCGTGTGCGGGAGAGCCATACCCTGTGCACGTTAAAGAACACGCTGGATGGCCTTGACGGGAGGCTACCATTTGTCTCCCAACAGCTGTTCCAGTGGGTCCCCTCCCCCAACCTTCTCTGAGCCTTCGGGGTCCATGTGACCTGGCCATTTAGCCCATGGTGTGCAAAATAGTGCCGCTCAGAGGTAAAACAACCCAACCTCACGCTTCAGCTTAATGAGCAAGAAAAAATATTCGCAAAAATCAGCCCATATGATTTGTTAAACTTCTGAGCATTACGTAAAATATTTTTGTGTAAAAAAATTGTAATACAAAAAAAAGTTTCTTTTCGTCAATTACCACATTTGTACGTTTCTGAATCACATCGAATAGTTTAAATAGTGTAATTAAACTGACAAGTGAATATTTTTAAAACTGAGAAGTTATGTGTAATGCAATCTGAGAAAACTGAGACATCCTTGACTCTACCTCTAGGGAGTTTGAGAATTTGGCTCTAGATCTGTTGGACTTCTGTTACCGTTCGGACGTGCACATCACCTTGCAGCTGCTCACCTACGAACTGCAGAACTGGAGCAAGCACACGTGCTTGGGCATCGCAGTGGCAGCCAAGCACAGCGCCTTCCTCGCGCACACAGCAGCACAAATGCTCGTAGCAGATCTGTGGATGGGAGGACTGAGGACAAGGAAGCATACCAACTTGAAGGTGAGGAGGACTAAACTCTGGGAATTAGCACTATCATAGATTGCCTATGAATTTGTTCCATTTATATCTGTACTTAATAATCATATTGCGTTATTAAGTCATAAAAGCGTACAGAAAATACGAATAAAAGCTAAATGAATACAAAGAGCACTCGAAAGTTATACAACTTTAAGTCGCTTATAGTTCACCTCTTTATTATCTCACAAGTTTATTCAATTTTAACAAATAATCTCAAAGTTGACAAAGTTGACTCTTTCCGGCTAGTGTTTTTCAATTAGCGTTTCACGGATCAAAAGGGATTCGCGAGCATATAGCTTTGGGAAAAATAAGAGAAAGTAATGTAAATATTAGATTAATTTGACAAGAAACAGCATCAAATTTAAAATAATTTAATTATAGATAGACTTTTTATAGTTAGAGTATCAGGAGGAATGCTAAAATTTTAAGCATTAGTGGGTTAAAAAATTTATAATTCATGTTGTAGGATTTTTATTTATTTAAGCTAAAGTTATGATTACCGCAGCTTTTTTTTAAAAAAGTTAGCGGAACGTAGGATATGTTCAGTGCTAGAAGAAACCTTGAAAACCTGAAACTAGGCATTTCCGCAACCACCAAGTTTGCTGCCGAAACGAGGCATTTGCTTTCATAAATAATGGGTAGATGCCCGCCAACAGTGAAATCTCTGGCACTCATCAAATTTCATGTCAAAATGTTAGCAAAGATTATTAGGCTTTTTACAACCAATTTGTCATGCTATTACGTCATTAAGAAAACAGTTTTTTTGCTAAAAATATTTCTAATATAATATTACTTTTATATGTGTTTAATAGTAATTTTAATATTTTTCTTGTTATGAATTGTTATTACTTATGGAGATTAGATGTTAATTTTAAAATAGAGAACTGTATTGTTTTTTATTTTGTTCCTGTTTAAGTATTTATTCTTTAATTATTTAATCGGTTGAGGAAAATTATGCAAATGATCGGTTGAAATGATCGGTTGAGGAAAATTATGCAAATGTCTAATCACTGATAATTATCGCCAAATGATAAATTTTGCTCGGGTTGTTAACACTGACGTCACCTTGTCGATGATAAGACTCCCGGACATTGAAAAGATTTATGAATTCTGCTCAAACATCCACAAATCTAAAGATTTAAAATCCTGGTCGTGTTTCTTTTCCTCTCCGCCATTTCAGGCGTTGCATCACACTTATCATCAAACATAAGAATCATTGAAATAAAAGCACAAACGACTTTTTATATACATTGTCCACATTAAACTGACGATGAATCTCTATTTGTTAGTATCTGCATTTCAACAATCTAACCAAGAAAATCATTCCTATTTCTCCTTTCTTCCTTTTAACCCAACTCGCAATATTCCATGACAATATTCCATGACAATCGCTAAAAAATTAGCGATCTGGCAACCTTCGTGTCACGTGACACGAAAGGTTGCCAGATCGCTAATTTTTTTAAAAAATCGTTGCCAGATATTTTTTTCTGAATTCTGTAATCGACCATAGTGTTCGGATACTTTTTTGAGCGATTGTATGTACGTAAGTAATACATAACGTATATATGACAATGCATCATTGTTAATGTTTTGTTGCTGATTTTAGGTGATTCTCGGGCTGATCCTTCCTCTTACCATCATGACTCTGGAATTTCGGACGCAAGAGGAGCTACAACTGATGCCGCAGACGGAAGAGGAGCACATCCTTGAGCTGGCAGAAAAGGACGAAGAAGTTCAAGGGGTGGGAGATAAAGAGAAGATGGTTCGGCAGACTCCACGACCACTAAGGGATCAGTACGAGGTGAAGGCAAACGCCGCTAGTAAATAATCTTTACTGTTACACCATAATGATAATAGTTCTTCTGAGCAAATGGGAAAACATGAGTAAAAGTCTTTAAAAATCACTTTCAAACTAGTGTTTATCTTTTGAATTTCTAACAAAATAAACGATACTTTAGAATTTTGATTTTTTTAAATTGCCGAATTTTGGATAAATAAGCAAAATTTTCAGTACAAGATATTTTCTATAAACTATTTGCAATAGTTTAAAAAAGCTTTTAATGTCAGTGAGAATGAAGTATAAAATACAAGCCAGAGATGAAAAGAAGATGCGTCCTTGGTGATGTACTGATTCAGCGAGGAGATGAGACATCACTGCCGAGATTGAGGTCCTGGTGGAAATTCCGGAGTGTTGCATGCAATGGCGTAATCAGTGGTGTCTGATTTTCAGGGACTGCCTTAGAAAATATATGTTATTGAAGCTCTCAAGAAATGGGGGGCGTTAAATGACTCCATTACCTCTCCCCTCTATGGATACGCCTCTCACTGCATGTATGTCTGCAATTGTCTTTTAATCTAGCAAAACTAGGATTCTTCAAAAAAATTTAATTTGCAAATTCCCCCACTGGGTTACAAAGCAACATTGGCTGTAAATTCCATAATCCCCATTACACAAAAAAAAAGAAGACGAATCTTGATGGTCTCATAACGAGAAGGAATATTTCAGAGAGAAAAATGTTCTGGAGAGAATGACAAAGCTGATCATCGTTCGATGTGTATTGGCTCACACTTATTGGCTCTTCAGATAAATTCTACTGATGTCACGTGGAAGAGCACACTCTCTTCCACGTGACATTCGGATTTTCAGGTTGCAAAAGAATCCGTGAGACCTAAAAGTTATCTTTGAACTGAAGACGAACATTTGTTACAACTGACTAGAAAAAGACAATGTAACCAAAATATTAAATAACTTTGTAGCACTGGTGATTAAATGAAGGTGAAATCTTGGCTGTGCTTTCGATTCAGAAAAACTCACTTTCATATTTGCAGTGTAGAGAGCTGTAACGCATTTGCAAAAGATCGATATATAATACAGAAACTGAAACCATTTATTAATTATCATATTTGGCAAACCAGTCTTTGCAGTTCTCTCTAATCCAGTGGGTTTATAAAAATGGTTCAAAAACTTTTTTTTTATTTGCAACGTATAGGACAGAGAAGATTCCTAGAAGCTACTCCTAACTTTTACAGCCTTCTCATACAAGGACATGCCTCCTGAGATCGAAGTCACTGCTGACCACTGCCTTAGTTAGAGCTAACACAACACACAAAGATTGCCTTGCTGGAACGGTCGCTAGCTTCCTAACCACTATGCCAATTAAGGCTAACCACTATGCCAGTTAAGGTTTTTACTGCACCTTTTCTTCCTAGTTTGCAAATTTGACAGCTGTTCATACGCGTTAAGAAATGCTAATAAACTGTCTTAGAGAATTCTTAACATTGACTATTCTGTTTAATTTAGCACATTAATAATGATTATAAAACAACTGTCAGAAAATACAAATATTTTACAAAGTTTTGAAAGTCTAGCTGTAATTCAGAACTTAAATTTTGGTGCTTAACTTCTTTGAAACTTCTCTGGAACTCTGAACAATCGATGCAGACGCATAATAGTTGCATATTCGGTTAACCGAAATCGTTTCGAATAAGTTGTTCATCTTCTTTTGTTATTCTTTACCTCCTATGCCATCATTAATGGAACAATGAGGGGTGTGTCTATGAATTATATATTTATCTACACTTATACATCGTGTAAATTGCAACACTACGAATGAGGAGAGGAGAGCCATTCAAATTGCCCCTAGCATTTTGCTGGCAATTAGCAAATGGTCATTTAGAGATTGGTTGCATGGTGGAGAGAAAGTTAATATGCTGTTGGATTACGAGATGTTGATGGAATTATGACAGGATCGAATGGAAATGGATGATGGAATTATGACACAACACGTGTGGAGGAGCGATCGTAAGAAACTGCACCATCGGACATCTTGGGAAAGCCCAAACGATGCACAGCAGATTACAAATTACAAAACAGGTTACAAACAAAGAACGTGTTAACATAGACAGTTTACATGGTCCAGAAACCTGTTATGTCCGTCACGATTGTCGGACCTGTCCCTTGTCGAGTACGTCTCTGAACGATATTGCATGGCAATTACTGGGGGTTATTCCTCTTAGCACTTTATAGGAACTGCAAGCACTGACTGATAGACAGTATGTGACTATATCTCTGCTAGAGGAAGATAAAATTGTAAATAATTAATAATAATTGTAATGTATTAAAATTGTTATCATTGAATAAAGACTAATAGTTTGCACATTTCTCTCTACAATCTTAATTACTTGCTGTTTATGATGCGCGCGATTTCATGGGATTCACTCATTAACTCGTGGTGTTTCAATGACATGTTGTACGTAAATCTGCCACAAGAGGGCAGCACTTGCTGTTACCACCGATTATTTTATCAGCAGATTTTTTTTTTCAATAATATTTAGCTGTTTGACAATTATTGGAAACGAAAATCGTAGTTAGAAGGAGATTCACGAGAAAAATGTACAGGAGAAAAATGAGTTAATATTGACTTCAGATATTCTCAATCAATGCCAAGCATCGAAATCTCTCAGATTTTCCTAATCGAGTGGAAATAATAAGAATGGCACTTTTATGGCCTCTTTGAAGTAAAATCGGTTTCTACGTGAAACTTATAATATTACATATAATTCATATAATATCAGCAAATGAATTGTGGACTCTGAATTAGAAAGCAGTTTTCATGGAAACAGTTCATATTTCAAGCAATCCCATTCACGATAAAACCATTTTTTTTTTCAGGTATGTACTTCACAAGATTGGAATATTTAGTCTTCAAGTTTTTACTTGGGCAGCTACTTCATTCCAATCACTTTTATTATATATAAGCTCTCCAAACGTAAAGGAATCGTCAGAGGACACTTCAAAATTGGCATTAAGTTTGGCATTTTTTTTTATAATTTCAGTTGTCCAAGTTAAACGAAAAAAATTTGTTTCTTAAAATTCTAAGAGCAAAATTTTCATTCCTTTTAAATTATTGAGGAGGCATAAAAAATGTGCTAAATTATGAAGAGACCAAAAAATATTTAATTCCAAGAGACACATTTTTCTTCTTTCTTTTGATAAATTTCAGGCGAAAGACATTATATTTTTAAGGAAGCAAAAATGCAAATGAGTGCAACTAATGATTCAGGAACAAACGGCTTGATTGTTTTTACATAAACGACATAGATATCAATCAGTGACAATATTTCATTATTATTATTAATTTCTTCGTTCGTAGATTTAATGTATTTCCATCTTTGCACACTAGATGGAAGCACCTGTTCATTTTTATTTCTCTTGTAAATCTCAATGGTTCTCAGTATTCTTAAGCTTCTGGAGGATACAAAAATGCAACAAGTTTCATAAAGGTCAAGTTATAAAGCGCATAATATATTCTTTATGTAATTAAAATTATTTAGAGAACTTAAAAAGTATGAGAAAGGCTATACAAGGCAAATGAATAATTTGCATTAGGAGTATGCAAACAATTGCTCACCAGATGGCAGCACAACTTTACAACGAAATTCAGGTTTCGTTCTATTTATTAAGATAAAGTGAATCTTCAAATGGCGTAATTTTTTAAATATATAAAAAGGAAAGCTAAATTTTTTTATCAATTGTGATCTTGTTAAAAAAATAAATTATTGAAATTTGATATAAACACAGTAATTTAAAATTTACAAAAAATATTACTTATAAAGAATTACAAACTTTTAAATGATTTTCTTAACGAATTCGCTGTAATCAATCAAACTATAAATTTTGAAGAAGAGAAGGAATGTGAAAGGAAACATCGAGTCATAATGAGAAGTGAATGGAAAGGGAGAATTCCTTTACTTTGATTGAATAAGCTCTATATAAAATAAATTCAGTGTTCTCATATATTTCTTCAAACTTTGCAATTAAAATTCTCACATCATGGTTTGTACGGGTACACATCATGGTATAAAAATACGGGGAGATCTCGAAGTTAAAAGTATCAAAAATAAATATAAATTAAGAAATATGTTGGAAATTAATTAATTTTAACTGATTTGATTCTGACACTTAGAACTCCTCAGTGCCAATCCGAAAGAACCAGTCATGTGATCAAGAAAATTTCTGATTGGAAGGGGGATTCATAATGCTTGAACTGAACACCGTCATTCAAGGTTTAGTTGAATACTGTTATCTCTTAATGTAGCTCGGCCTTTTGATAAAATAGAACTGCTTCCCAAGATTTCTCCTCTTTAATTACAGAACCATGCATTCTCTCAAAATTCTAGATTTTAATTCTCGCCTAAACAGACATAACTTTGGCCTGGATTAATCTGGGCTATCCTAGCTTTTCTCATTTCTTTCAGTCTTTTCAACTTACAAGGATATCTATTGTCTCTCTTCTCCTTTCGGAGATAAAAATTTTTTATCAATGACCTCTGTGCCATGAAGTGATTAGATCGAATGAATTCTGATGCAGTTAATGATTCTTTATTTTCTTGAGCTCCTAGAATTCAGTTAACTCATTAACGTGGCTATATTGCACGAGGAAAACAAATGATATTTGATTTTTTTCTAGTTTCTTTAGAATTAAATAGCAAGCAATACTTTAATAGGCATAAAAATGATCTTCTGATAGAGAACTGATATTTTATTTCAAAGAATACAGAGTTAGACAAATAATTTTGTCTGTACAAAAATTTGATATAATTTGAATCATACGTATTTTTTAAATTTTGATACTCCACCGCCTAGTACAGTAATGGGTAAGCCTGAATAAGGACCACCCAATGAGTGTAACGTTGAAGAAGAAGAAGAAGAAGAAATCTAGTACAGTAGAAATAACCTTTGTCCAGTGTAGTTTTAATTTCAGTTGTCAGATAATTTGGTCTCGAATAAAAGAAATATGAAAGAATTAAAATTTGAATTTTTTAGAGCGAAATAATTGCAATTGATTTCGTTGAGTTAAAAAAGTTGACTTATTCCTTGAATAAACCCCCTTTTGCTTGTTCTATGAGTGCATCCGTTTATCGTTTGGAAGCAGCTCTAATCCTCAACCTTGAAACGCTTTCAGTTTTTGGGAGAAGGAAATCTTAAAAGTGCACTAACAACTAAAGCTATAGTTATTTACGCATTTAAACTCTATATGTGTTAAATGTGTTAGCAAAATGCCTTGTTTTGAATGGCTGTGAATGCATATCAGATAAAATATCCAACTGATGTGAAACTGTGTTTGTCTTTCATCAGTCTTACGTCAGTCTGCGGTCAGGCAGCATCTGCAATTCAACGGCGCGAATCAACAAGATCGAGAACGGCAAAGTGTTTCCTTTCGACGTCTGTCCAGAGCTTGATAAGGATCGTAAGAGGAAGCAAAAACCTTTGAGGCTAGGGAAGAAGATTTACGAATTCTATGGAGCGCCAATCACTAAATTTTGGGGGCATGCGGTAAGTGATGTGACTTTTCGATATTTCTGATTATGTAAATGAATAAATGCCAGTCTAGTTCTAACTCTAATGACGATTAGTCACTGAATTCGTATTCACTTCAAAGGAAGATAGGGAGCCAATTTACCTTCTCGACAGTTGTTGGCGCCCTGTCTTCCTTTGAAGTGAATACGAACTCAGTGATTGATTTCACCATCGATTAGCTTTGGTTTTATTTTCTACTCTTTAAGGCCCTATAAAGAGATAGTTATTGTTTAATTTTTTAATTTATTTTTTTTTATTTTTTTTATTTATTTATTTTTGTTATTTTTTTTTTATTTATTCTATATGCTTTTATTCTTGGAAACAACTCGGCAAGATGACATGTGTTCCTCTTTTGACGACAAAATCCTTCGTATGATAGCAAATGTTTCGTTCTCATTGGAACTTCATTTACAAAGAATGTAGTTTTCATGATGAGAGGGAATTGTTTATTTGCAGACTGTCTCTTTTGAGTAAATGTCCACAAGAGTACCATGTTATTTGCTAAAAAATCCCAATTTCTGCATAAAAGTGTTTTTTTTATTGAATCCAAAAAAGCAGCTAACGTACAGAATTATATATTTATAACATCGTATAATTTGTTTCTATTTTATCAAAACATAAGAAGCATTGGGATTTCGATTTCAATGTTTAGAACTAAATGTAAAATTTTCTCTACTCTGGGTGGATGAAGTATAAAATTTTCAACCTTCTCCCCTAGATGGCGTACGGAGTGTTTCTGGTCCTCTTCACTTTCGTCGTGCTGGTACGGATGAGGAAGGAGCTCTCCTGGCAGGAAGCTTACGTCATATCCTACATTTGTACACAGGGACTGGAGAAAGTGCGCGAGGTTTGTATTCATTTAACAAGATTTGGCGAAAAAAATAATCATGACTTTAATCCCAAACGATATTCTTTTAAGAAGAAATGTAAATACTGAAATGAAGGCAATTTATTCTCATAATCGTTCTTTACTAGAATTTCACTTCAGAGAATCAAATGGATACTTTATTTCACAATTCAATTTGCTTAGGTACGAATATTTCGCAATTAAGAAACATTTGAAATGCATAACGTTACTGATCCATGTATCGGTTCCAAAGACTGAATTCTATTGGCTGAATAAAGTCCTGAGATTTCAGTCTTATTAAAAATCGTGGAGATATTTCAATTATTGGCTAAATCACAATGGATTATTTCAATATTTTTCATAATGAGAGTAGTAAAGTATTAACATCGAAGTGAATCCACGAATATTTATTTTCACTTTTTGTTTACTTCTGAGTGGCTCTTTTGTACAACAGAATGGACTTAATATCCAGGTCACAGACCCCAAAGATTCAGAACTGAAAAAAGGAAGGAGAGATTTGCTCTGCAGTTGCTAGGAGACAGATGAAAGTTTCCCTTCAAGTCCATCCAGTGTGTTTTTTAACTCTTTCCGTCCTAAATTAAAACGGTTAATCTAGAAATATTTGGAGCACAATATTATTGTTCTTTAAACCCAAATAAAAATAAATTGTATAAAAAAATCGTATATTAATTGGGAATATATTTTATGTTTTCATATGAAAATAGTTTTGAAAATGTATTTTAAGTTTCATATTAAAAGTAATTTCAAAGTTAGTGTTCCCATATGAGCTCATGGAGACTTAATATGCACAGAGTTGGATTGTTTTACCTCTGAGCGGCCCTCTCCGCATCTGTTGGGAGACAGATGGTAGCCTCCCCCATCAAGGCCATCCAGCATGTTCTTTAACGTGCACAGAGTATTGCTCTCTCGCATACAAAGCCACTGCTTTACTTCCCATCAGACGGACGGCGGCCTTTCCAAACCAATCGGTGCCCTCTACTGACCTTGGACAAGGTGGGAGGTTTTGCGGAGATAAATCTCACTACTGGCCCAAATGGGACTCGAAGCTGGGAACTGCAGATTACGAGCGTGGCTCGCTGCAGATTGTGTCACCACGCCCCACAATATGCACAGGGTATAACTTTGCTGTGTATGATGCCAAGACTGAAGCCGCATCTAATGGACGACAGCCTTTCCAATCCCATCGATGTCACCTTTCTCACCGAGGGTAGAACGGAAATCAGCTGATAAGATCTCAGTGCAGGCTACAATCGTAATTCGAAAGTGGAGACTGCAGATTAAAAACTTCACCAGCTACCGGCTGACCAAAAATCTCGCCTCTTATTTTTGGAGAATTTGTGGAATGTTTTCAGAGGAATTAGCTCCAAAGACATGGTTATCTTTCAAGTCATTAGCTAATGCTTAACACAGAGACTTAACACATTTGAATATGCAAATTTTTCTTTCTCAGAAAGCAAAAATATATCTGTGTAGAATTTTACGCCAAAAGCAATTTAACATTTCGGTTTGCTTTGATGGTTTACAGAATTACATATGAGAATCTTTTCTTGAAATGAGAGCTACAACTGGCACTGTCCTTCCATATTTGATGAACCTAGAAAACTTTTCTTGTTACCGATTTAATTAATTGGCCACAAACACTTTGAGGAATCGTCAACACTTAAAGCAAATAGCAGACTTCTAACTTTTTTATCGAGACTGGCAGATATTGTCATTGTTTCATAACTTAAAATTTTCACACGGATTTCACCAACTGTGCGTAAAAAAAACTTGAAATTGGACATTTACATATATTTATTTGGCTATATTATATTGGATATATATCTGAATATATTTTGAATGTTTCCAGATATATATTATATTTGCATATATTTAGAAACACGCTGGTTTCCATAAATTAAGGAAAAATCCCTATGTTAAGTCAATGGTAAGCTAAGATCAAAACTCTATAACTTCTAAAATAAGTTTTTGCTTTGAAAACTGTGATTGCAGATGAAGATCTCAATCAAATAAATCAATATATCGGTTTTCAACAATATTCGTTCAGAATTTAATGAGTTATGGAAGTTTGAATATTTAGCGATTACAATGCCAGCCACAAAAATTGACTTCAGAAGTTAATTAAAGTTTAGTAATAAGTATTGTATCAAAGTGTTTAATAAAATACGTTTATATTTTAGAACTTTATGTAAAGAATTCTTTCGCTATTATTCAGTTTTGTATAAGTTTTTCTTTTTAGACTGGTATTGCTGTTGTTAAATGTAATATATGTAGACTATTATATAATTTAGCCATCCCATGGCCGAGTGGTTAGCACGCTTGGCTACTGATCAAAGGGACCTGGGTTCGAACCCCGGGTAAGGCATGGCTGTTTGTGTTGTTTTTCTGCTGAGGTCCTGCCATCCTCTCAGATCTCCTACTGTGGCATATAAACTGACAGGCTCCTGTCAGACCTCTGTGGCAAGCAGCTGCTTGAGGGGGTATTTATTTATTTTTTTTTATTATTTATATAATTTATGTAATACAACTAGACCAGTGGTTCTCAACATTTTATGCTTCACGCACCCCCTGGAAATGTGTATGTAACTGGCGTACCCCTTGTAGAGATTGATAAAACTATAGTTATAGTATAACAATGGGAATAAAATAAAACATATATATCACTGGTTCTCAACCTTTTATGCTTCACGTACCCCCTGGAAATGTGTATGTAATTGGCGTACCCCTTGTAGAGATTGATAAAACTATAGTTATAGTATAACAATGGGAATAAAATAAAACATATATATCACTGGTTCTCAACCTTGTATGCTTCACGTACCCCCTGGAAATGTGTATGTAACTGGCGTACCCCTTGTAGAGATTGATAAAACTATAGTTATAGTATAACAATGGGAATAAAATAAAACATATATATCACTGGTTCTCAACCTTTTATGCTTCACGTACCCCCTGGAAATGTGTATGTAATTGGCGTACCCCTTGTAGAGATTGATAAAACTATAGTTATAGTATAACAATGGGAATAAAATAAAACATATATATCAGTGGTTCTCAACCTTTTATGCTTCACGTACCCCTGGAAATGTGTATGTAACTGGCGTACCCCTTGTATAGATAGATAAAACTATAGTTATAGTATAACAATGGGAATAAAATAAAACATATATATCAGTGATTCTCAACCTTTTATGCTTCACGTACCCCCTGGAAATGTATATGTAACTGGCGTACCCCTTGTATAGATAGATAAAACTATAGTTATAGTATAACAATGGGAATAAAATAAAACATATATATCAGTGGTTCTCAACCTTTTATGCTTCACGTACCCCTGGAAATGTGTATGTAACTGGCGTACCCCTTGTATAGATAGATAAAACTATAGTTATAGTATAACAATGGGAATAAAATAAAACATATATATCAGTGATTCTCAACCTTTTATGCTTCACGTACCCCCTGGAAATGTATATGTAACTGGCGTACCCCTTGTATAGATAGATAAAACTATAGTTATAGTATAACAATGGGAATAAAATAAAACATATATATCAGTGGTTCTCAACCTTTTATGCTTCACGTACCCCCTGGAAATGAGTATGTAACTGGCGTACCCCTTGTAGAGATTGATAAAACCATATTGTTATACTATAACAATGGGAATAAAATAAAACATATATTATATACACATTAAATTTTGTATTTAACTTACATCTAGCGACTTTTGAGCTCTCACGGCGTACCCCAAAATTTTTTACCGCGTACCCCACGTTGAGAATCCCTACATTAGACGATTGTCAGTGATTAACTGACAGGGGATCATGCTAATTCTAACTAGGATACAGAAATGGTAGAGATCTGAAATTTGCTCCTAAGGGTAATTCGAGTTGTAGATCCGGGAAAAAATCAACGTATCCTCCAAGGATAAATGGAGGTCAAACCTTGATCTAATAGTGCTAGAAATGCGAAAATTGGTGTCTGGGATGATTCGCGTTGCAGATCTCAAGAAATGTACGAAATTTTCGATCTGAGGGGGGGGGGGGGTTTCCTTCTAGGGGTCCTTCAAGGTCAAAGGTTAAATTTGGATCTACCAGTCCCCAGTGCTGGAGAGCCAAAAATTGATGAATAGGGCTATTTGAGGCAGTGGAACTCAGAAACGAGAAGAATTTTCAGATCCAGTGTTGCTTTCAAGTTCAAATAAGGGTCGGGATGACAGGAGACTTTTATGTATATGGAGACTGTCGATGTTTTAAGGAGCCCGTGAAACATTAAGAAATTTCCAATAGTCACCAATTCTGGTTCAATCAGAAATGTAACCCCGCGGTTGGAGACAGATTAGTGCATTTCTTCTTAAATATTGTCGTTTTAAACATTTTCAAAAGTATTTCAATCGCTTTTTAATTGGATACAAATTATAAACGTCAATATAAGAATAAGAAAGCGCTCTTGGATAAATCGCTGATATATTCGCGTGTTCATGACTTGCTTCCTTCTCCACACTTCCTCTGTGCATCAGATCATCTTAAGCCAATGACTTTTAAACTGGTTTTTGCAAAACGTTGATGAAGTAAACTAGATGCTGAAGCAGATTCCTATTGCGACTGTCGTCCATTACAGCAAATTTCAAATGTTTATAATATTCCAAACAAGTGCATCCTTCTCAGTAAGAAATTAGCTTAGCATAAATTTTATTCTACACTTTATTCAATAAAGATATGATGCTTTTATTAGTATTTTATTTTTTATTTTGTACATGCGAATATTTAGGAATGTGTATGTTTGTATATGCATTATCAATTTAAAAAATTGAAGTTCCATGGTTCAAAAAGTTTTAAAAGCACTGTCTTAAGTAAATACATTAAATTAGCTTTAATAAAATTGCTGTTGTGATGTTTCAATTAATTAAAACATTTCAATATTGTTCACTTATATCGTTTGGAATCATGTTGATATTACGTAACAATGTATTCGTAAAAAAGAAGTTTGGATCTTCTTACTGTTTTTTTCACAGTGTCCATTTTCAATGGTTGGCAGTCCTGTCCTGCACAAAGAAACCAGGCTTTTTGTAATGTTCGAGATTTTGTTTACACAAGCATTATATTTCCCAATATAGGAAAAACGAAGTCCTATTTAATTTTTTCTCTCTCTTTCTTTCCCCCAGGTTGTTGCTTCAGAGCCAGTGAACTTCCACCAGAAGCTCGCTGTTTGGATGGAGAAGAAATGGAACCCTTGCGACCTCGTCGTGATCATCTTCTTCCTCGTGGGCCTCTTCCTGCGACTGAATCCCTCGACCCAGGACGTGGGAAGAGTGATCTACTGCCTCGACATCATGTACTGGTACATACGATCACTTGACCTCCTCAGCGTCAACAAATACTTGGGGCCATACGTCACAATGATTGGGAAAATGGTAATCACTGAAAATTATTCTACTCTTCTTTTTCCGCCCTCCACCCACCTTGAAAATATTTATCCATTAGAACTGAAGAGGGGAGGGAAACGTGCATTATCTAATCATTAGGCGATATTATTAAAAAAAAAAACACTCGGAATAGCGTTTTGGTCGGTTCAGGTGTAATAGGCTTTTCGGAGTGGAGAGTTCAACATAATTTTGCGTTGAAAGGCCTATACCTTCCCCCTCCCCCCCGAAAAAAAACCTAGTATGCATTCATCCACTAGAAAAACTGTTCAGTTCGTATTCCGTTAGCAGTAGGGGCAGGTCTTCTGCAATTAAAAATATTCTTTACATTTCAAATACCAGATTCAATTTCCAAAGTTATTTAATCGTTCTGAATGTCATCATTTTTTTTTTATCTCTTCATGGCGTTAAATATTTGCTACTTATAGGTGATTGACATGATCTACTTCGTCGTTCTTCTCCTTGTGGTGCTGATGAGCTACGGAGTGGCGAGGCAAGGGATCCTTAATCCAGATGAAGAGCCCTCCTGGAGGCTGGCGCGACATATCTTCTATATGCCTTATTTCATGCTTTACGGAGAAGTATTCGCTGACAGTATTGATCGTAAGTAATCCATTCAACTAAATGGGTGCTAATTATTTGATTTGGCAAAGATTAGTTGTTTTTTTTTGTTATACAAAAGAACTATTTCATCCCCATGTTTGCAAAGAACTTCAGTTGTTTATTAATGAATGTAAGCAAACTTTTTCTCACTAAGACTTACTATTTTTTTAAGTCGTAAGCGGAATTCTCCCTGTATCATCTCTCTGCTGAAATAACTACACCTCTATTGAACCAAATATGAGATTTAGCTTAAACCAGTAATTTCATCATTTACGGTAGGTTACGTTAATATATGAAGTATTCGATATTCTATTTAATTTGTTTCAATAGAAAAATTCAATAAAACTTCCCCATTGAGAAACACTGAGTTAAACAAACCACGTGGTGCAGTGTCTCCTGTGACAGCATTAATCATAGAAAGAGCGTCCATTGGTTATGTTTCGGAGAATTTTTAAGCACATAGAAAAGTCAAAGGGTAGTTAGATATGGAGCCCGTGCGGATTTATAAGTACAGTCGCTCAAAAAAGTATCCGAACACTATGGTTGATTACAGAATTCAGGAAAAAAATCTGGCAACGATTTTTTTTTTAAATTAGTGATTTGCCAACCTTCGTGTCACGTGACATGATGACAAGAAGTCGCCTTAGTTGCATATTCGTTGTTGAAATTTACAAGTCTCTTTATTGCTAATATTGAGATCTATATAGTTTTTGAGCTTGTAATACACCTAAAATAAAAGTAATTTAATATAATAAAAATATTTTTGTTTCATAAAGAAAACTGCGCGTTATTTTTCGCGTATGAGTTGTACTCATTGTAAGTATTGATTAGGCCTTCAGCCAATAAATGACAACTTGTTTGTTTACATTTCATGCATCTAAGCTCAAGGTCTGAGCTTAGATGGAATGAAGTATCAGAAGTTGCATATTTAACCTTGTCATCATTTTTCCTTCAGCTGAATGTGGAGATGGCGAAGATGAAGTCCCTTGTCGCACGGGGATGTGGATCAATCCTGCCATCATGGCCATCTACCTGCTCATTGCTAACATCCTGCTAGTCAACTTGCTCATTGCTGTCTTCAAGTAAGTGATAACGTCTAGCAACGTGAGGCTCATTTTTCCGCTCTCACTAAAACCGTTTCCAAAATATTAAAATGTAAGTCAGAAAACGAGCTCAAGCACTATAAGTGTCATATCAAAACATCATCACTCTAAATTTCAACTCTCGAATCACTACTCAAAGCTACTTTCGATTAGAATTAAGCTCTCGCGTATATAAATTTCATTCGTTTCGTGTTGATTTTTCTGTTTGTGAGCATAATGGACAGTAGCAGACTAAATAAGATGTGGAGGGGAAGAAGGATCAGATGGTAGTTGCTGCTTGGGGCGTGAAGAGGCCTACACAAGTTTGGATCGAGTGTAATCTGGATATCCCTGATCACTTGTCTTTATCATGTATAGAAGCATAATTCGTTGATTTTAAACATAATTTACAACTTAAGCTTTTGTATATTTATTCTTCTATATGTTTAATATTTATTCTTTAATCATACATTCCTATACTGGGAGGGGACAGGCATTGCGTAGAACACCTGAGGCCTAGCCATCCTTATTTCATAGCTGATAACGGAGCTGATAACCCCATCTTTTTATGGTTCACAAAGAGTGAGCAATGAAATTCTAAGTTTAATTTTAATAAATGGAACTAAAACCGATTTATATTTAATAACTTTTCTCAGCCAGTCTCTGACTAACACGAATTCTATCAACATTGTTTTTAAAGCAGGGCTGGTTTTTGATTTTCATGATTTGTCGTTCAGTTTGACACGTTTTTCTACTACTTCTCTACGACCATTTATATTTTGCATTTAACATATAAGAAGATACTTTGGATGATTTCATGTTTCAGTGTCTCACCTATTATTGTTCAAAAATTTTCAACACTACCAAAAACATTTTTTCACATTTTGTTTTTGGGGCAGGGGTGGCTCAGTCGGTAGCGCGCCAGGCTCGTAATCTGTAGTTCCCAGGTTCTTGTCCCAGCTGGGTCAGCGTTGAGATTTATCTCCGCAAAATTCCCCGCCCTGCCCACGGTCAGTAGGGGACACCGATGGGCTTGAAAAGGCCGCCGTCCGTCGGATGGGACGTTAAGCCGTGGCCCCGTGTGCGGGAGAGCCATACCCTGTGCACGTTAAAGAACACACTGGATGGCCTTGACGGGAGGCTACCATCTGTCTCCCAACAGCTGTTCCAGTGGGTCAGTGGGTCCCCTCCTCCAATCCTTCTCTGAGCCCTCGGGGTCCATGTGACCTGGCCATTTAGCCCATGGTGTGCAAAAAAGTGCCGCTCAGAGGTAAAACAACCCCAACCAAAACAACACATTTTGTTTTACAAATTAGTGTATTGAGACATCTATAACATGTAATAACATGAAAGTAGAAACGCTTGCAAATATACAATGAATCCTCTTCTTTACTCGAGAATAATTTGGACAACAATCAATTTCTCATTTTCAGTCTTTATTACTCAACAATCATCTATATATATATCATGTATTAAATTAAAACTGCATTTAATCGTTTTTTGTTTCTACCTTTATCATTGTATCTTTTCTGTAAAAATATGTTACGTGTACGAAATATACATAAATAAAAAACACGAACCATCTAAATATGTTCATAACAAAGGAATAAAATAAAAAAATAACACAGGTTAGTGTTCTGTAACGCATCCACTCCCATATTACATTTTTTTCTTATGATAAATTCGTGTTCGACTTACAAGATTTCACCTTGCACTAGTATTTTTGAAGTGTTAGTCAGGAATTGGGTGTATTTTCGATATATTAATGATCAGGGCTAAGATGTTTTTTTGAATGACTCCTGAGTGCCATTTTTCTTTCTAGGTTGGGTTGTTTTACCTCTGAGCGGCACTTTTTTGCACACCATGGGCTAAATGGCCAGGTCACATGGACCCCGAAGGCTCAGAGAAGGTTGGGGGAGGGGACCCACTGGAACAGCTGTTGGGAGACAGATGGTAGCCTCCCGTCAAGACCATCCAGCGTGTTCTTTAACGTGCACAGGGTATGGCTCTCCCGCACACGGGGCCACGGATTAACGTCCCATACGACGGACGGTGGCCTTTCCAAACCCATCGGTGCCCCCTACTGACCGTGGACAGGGCGGGGAATTTTGCGGAGATAAATCTCAACGCTGACCCAGCTGGGACTCGAACCTGTTTTTCTTTCTAGAAATACTGAAACGAAGTTACCTTTTTCCTCACAACTCGTCATAGCCATCTAACTTATCATTGTTATAACATTCAATAAGCCTATGAAATGATATTATGTTTGGTAATATGTTAGGATCACAGCTTAGGGACTGCCGGCTCCAATTACAATTGAGGTTTACTTCTCACGTCTTGTCCTCTGTGAAAATGGAAAAAATTAAGTAGTTTTTTTTTAAAGTCCTCAAGCCTTAGTTCAATCTCTAGACGAGCTTCACCCTAAGCACATTACGAAACACTCAGAGTGAAAGAAGACCTGAGATTCTCAAAGAAGAACTGAAAAGGGTACTGAGCTGTGGGATTTCTTGTGTGCTCTGGTTATTTAATATATTGACAACGTCATACGTGAAGCTTGAGTTAAATCACCCCACTCCAATTCCTAAGAAATATTACCATTGCAATCAGGCTGTATATAAACAACGAAATGTATGATATATCGTAACGAACTTCCTTTTTAAAAGTTTTTCTGTTGCTTCAGATACCTCACTAGTTTTCTGAGCTCAACTCTTAATTGAAAAATAAAAATTGGTGTCATGGGTAGAGTTTATATAGGGCTTTGGGGAGAAATCTCCCCTTTCCCTCACCCTCAAATATATACTGTATTTTTTTATTCGTGATTAATGAAACTACGCATTTGGTTGATAGCACTAATAGTCATAGCGCCACTTTGTAATTCGCTGCAGTTTCGATATTTAAAGACAGAATTAAGGTCACATTCTCTCACGAGATGTCAGCACCATCCACGTAGTCCAAATATTTCTTTCAATACCACTCTCCATTTTCTCAATTTCACAATCTTCTAAATAATTTAAATTTTATCATCTTTATCGGTCTCCTATACATTATTTAATGACAGAGGGTAGGCTATTTTTAGGTACATTATTTAATGACAGGCTGAAAAACATTTTTTTAATATATTTTGTGTCTTATTCACTTAGTTTGTACAATAATAAGGTTTCAGTCAGGGGTAAAACTAACAATAATACACTATTTCCCCCTCCCCCCAAAAAATGAAAAAAATCTCCAATTTTTCGGGAAACGGAATCATGTTTATGATACATGACAAAATGAATTACAATCATCATAATCATCATCCTCAAGCAGCCATGGGCTACGGAGGTCCAACCAGTGTGTGCAATTTGGTTCTCCAAGCATATCTGTCCTGGCTACATCTGTTGCATCTGGCCACTGCACACCAATTCTAACAAGGTCCTGTTTGACATTGTCTGCCCACCGCATCCTAGATCTCCCCCTCTTTCTGAGGCCTTTAGGGACACTGTTCATAACCCTATTCGCCAATCTATAGTTATCCATATGGGCAACATGGCCAAACCAGCGGAGTCTCTCTCTACACAATATACTGCTTAAAGGAGGTTGCAAACTCCTTTGCCTAACCTCATCATTAGTTACAAAGTTGAACCACCTAATGCCCAAGATACTACGTAAACATCTAGAATCAAAAGCATCTAGTTTCCTGTTATCTTGTTTACACAGCGTCCAAGTTTCACTACCATAACTAACCCTAGAAAGAACCAAACTATTATAGAGTCTAATTTTAGTCTTTAGGTGTATACGCCTATTTCTCCACAATCTCCATAGATTCTTAAAAGTCCCGGCAGCAATCCTATTTGTCTGTTAATCTCATGCCACACATCACAAGTATCTGTTACATAGCTCCCAAGATAATTAAACTGTGACACCTGCTCAAGACTGCAATCATTCAGATTAACTGAATCACAGCCTGCCTGACCAATTTTCATCACTTTAGTTTTCTCTCTGTTTATAACCAAACCTACTATACTACCAGTCTCATCAACAGCTCGAATGAAAGAGTTCATCTCATCAACATCATTTGCCAAAAGGGCTAAATCATCAGCATAATCTAAGTAAGAAACTTTCGTATCTCCAGCCCATTTACGGCCAAAATCTTTCACTTGAAGTGAATTTCGCATAACATAATCAATAATCAAGCTAAAGAGAAAAGGAGACAAAATACACCCTTGTCTAACACCAGAAGTAATGCTAAACCAATTACTACAAGCCTTACCAACTTTCACACACGACTCAGTGTTATTATAGAGAGCTTTCATTATGTTAACTAACTTGTCAGGTATACCATATGATCTTACAATCAACCACAAATTATGCCGATCTACAGAGTCAAAAGTCTTTTTGAAATCAACAAAGCTAGCAACCAAAGGCTTCTAAAACTCTAAACATTTCTCAAGAATCTGCCTAAGTAAAAATATCTGATCCACACATCCCCTACCACTTCTGAATCCACATTGCTCATCACGCAATTGACTGTCAACCAGATTCTTAATTCTATTAAGCACAATCATGGAAAGAACTTTACCTGGAACAGAGAGTAGGCTGATACCCCTATAGTTATCACAAGAACTGCAATCGCCTTTTTTGAAAATAGGTATAATAATAGCTCTGGTAATAACCTTAGGAACCATGCCTTTATCATAAAAGATGTTCGAAATTTCAGTCATCCAAGTGGTAACTGAAACATTCCCAGCACTAAGCATTTCCGTAATAATTTCATCTACACCTGGGGATTTATGAAATTCAAGTTTAGAAACAGCCAAAATAACTTCAGATTGTCTTATAGGGCCAACATTAAAGTCACCAATGCATTTATCATCATTGCAAACAATGGGAGTAGAACTACTCACATTGTTTAGAACATCACTGAAATGTTCAGCCCACCTAGCCATGACAGAATCCTCCCCTTCTATAACCTTACCTTGTTTATCCTTCAATCCTTGTATGCCTGTCCGTTTTCTACCACACAAAACATTAACTATCTGGTACAGCTCTCTGCTGTTGCGCTGTCTGCTTCCTCAGCTTTGTCAGCCAAACCATCAAGCCAAAGATTCTTATCAGCAGCTAATTGATCCTTTACAAGTTTATTAAGGTCTCTGTAATCCTTTCTATTAGGACTAGTAGGGTACTGATTTAGGACATTCCTGCAGTTCCTCCTTTCTGAAATAAGCTCAAGTGCCTTATCACTCAAATAATTCTGTCTCTTCTTCTTCTTTTTTCCTAAAAGATTACTGTTAGTTTCCAAAAAAGCCTGTTTAAAATGGTCCTATTCTTCTTCAACTTCAGTAGTAAGAAAACCATGACTGTCATAATGACTAAGTAACCTATCATGGTAAGCTTTAGCTATAACTGGGTCTTTCAGAGCTTCAGTATTAAAAGTAAATTTTTAACCTTAGCAGAGCACTTTATAAGTTTAAGTTGCAAGACACTTTTAACAAGGTAATGGTCAGATCCCATTTCAGCTCCCCTATGTGCCCTGGTATTCCTAACAGATCTAGCCCATTTGCTGTTAATTAATATGTAATCAATCATATTCTTATGCAGCCCATCAAGTGAAACCGATGTGTACTTATGTATGTCGCGGTGTTTGTAATAAGTGTTAGTTATTCTGAAACCAAAGTCAGTACCGACTTTGGCATTGAAGTCACCTAGAACAAGGGTAATATCTCCTTTCTTGACAGAATTCAAAATATCCAGAAGTTGTCCGTAAAACCTATCCTTCTCATCCTCATCGGCATACTCAGTGGGGGCATAACAGCAGATAACATTCAAGTCTTTAATGCTTGTCTGAAATTTTGCTGTAAGAAACCTTTCATTAATGCATTCATATCGTAGAAGAGCATCACTAGCATGTCTGCTGAGCAGCAGACCCACCCCTTGGTGATGCTTTCCATCCTCCATCCCTGTAAAGAGAAATTTAAAGTTATTTTTAAGTATCTCTCCTTTACCTTTCCATCTGGTCTCTTGCAAGCCTAGAATATCTAGGTTATAGCGCTGGAATTCCTGTGTGAGGACATCAAAAGAATAATCTGTATATAATGTCATCGCGTTCCACGCTCCTGCAGAGAGAAAATGATTAGTAGGATTTTTAAAGAAACGAGGTTTATTGAGATAGGTAGGGCCAACAATATCAAACAGCCTCCTGATCGCAGGCATGGGGCAAAGACCTGTTCCTCCTCCACTATAGGTTGAAGTCACCAATGCTGGTTGGAACTTCAGGCACCACTTTTTCAAGTGGACTTTTTTAAGAGCCAAATAGCCTGCCTGAGACACGTTACTCCAGTTTGGATTTGACGATGCCCAACTAGCTAAGTGAGGTTCAGGTTCCTGCGATGGCTTCAGATTAGGATTATCCACCAGCTGATATAAGGTATACCATGCCTCTGTTCACTTAGGGCTGGCAACCCAGAAGCAAACAAAAAACACAGCGGCAGATTCTCCCTCAGCAGGGGTCTACCAGTGCAGCAAGTCCAGGATCCATAATCAAGCTCAAATCCATAAACAAATCCAGTCTAGTAGGTATAAATGGTCAGTACTAGGACCCTGTGAAGTTGACCACTCCTCAGCAGGGTTGAGAAAAAAAAGTGGCTATAGATGACCACCTCAGTAGGCCATACTGAACTGGCAGCCCTCCCCTTCCGTTCCGTTCCAAAAGAGAATATCTCTTTTGAAAGGTACTAACGGCCTGCACCACGAGAAAGTGGGGTCGGACATTAGGTGTTAGACTTGGCCGGTTCTGTGCATCATCCCTGGAGATTGGTAGACAGCTCTCCTTCCAGTTAATCCTAACTACCATTTACAGGCCTGAATTACAATAACTTTCCAAATTAAAAAAATAATAAAAATAACAAATTTAGTAATATTTGGAAAAGAATAAAAATACAATTAGTTTGTATCAACTTATTTAATTTTTTTTTGAAATAATTTAGTTTGACAGTGAAAAGGCTGCAGACGTTTCCATTAAAAGATCGAAGTTGCTTCAATATTTCACACAATGCAAATAGAAAAGGCCAAACCAGAAAATGTTTCTTGTCCACTTGGAAATCGCAAATAATACTCAACCCTTAACTACTCGTAATAGAGTTACTAACGTAATAGAAAAGTGTAAAAGGTTTGGAAAGTGATGGACCCCACGTTGTCAGTTTAAGAATATTCAGATATAGCAATGAAAATAGTTAGAAAAATATAGTTCCTAATAAAAAAGCCAACGAACAGTTTATCTCCTAGCCTTTCAATTCTTGTGTTCTCCTCCCCAGTTATGGCTCTCGCAAGAAAAAAAAAAGGAAAGAGAATACCTTGTTCCGCAGTTTTAAGAGTTTGCTTCTAAATGGTTAAATATTCGGACTTCCATAATTCTTTAAATATTGAATTAATGTTGTTGAAATTCGAAGCATGGAAAAATTTGATTGAAACCTTTATCCTGCCCCATTTTTGAATAAAAATTAAACTTTAGAAGTTTTAGAGATTGATGCCATTTTCCCATTGGCATATTATGGGATTGTAATTTACTTATGTACATCAGAAACTTTATTTCCTAACTATCTCGTACACTCTTTTCCAATAGTTCTACCAACCACGTGATAAGATAAACAATGAATTAATAAAATAAGTGCTAATGCAGAGAGTTAAAAATTTTCGTCAAAGTGCATTTGTCACCTTCTCCTATTCTTTTCTATTTTGTTCACTAAAGATATGTTGGTCCAAATTTAACTATAAGTAATTATCATGTTAGTTAGTTTGAATGATCTAGTTTTTAAATATTAAACCAGATTCTCTCACTATTTTCGGACACGAAACTCTATTATTAAAAGTAGAGCTTCCTCAATCCTGAATTGTGAAAAAAAGGTGAAATTGAACGCGAAAAATAAGAGTGAAAAAAGGATCAACTTTATAAGGATTCTAAAAGAATAAAATAACCATCACTTAAGAAGTTAAGAACGTATTTTAACTTGTCCCAATCTATCATTATTTGGGTAACTATTTACCCAATCTAGCATTAAACGTTTAACAAGTTAAAACGTTTAATGATAGATTGGGTAAGTGACTGGATTGCAAAATATATGTTATGTAATTCTCCTTATCTCCGTTCCGGTTATTAAAAGTCTCAACTGGGGGTAGAAGAAGAGGAGAGAATGGCAACTTTAGCACAACCTATCACCACCATTAGATCTAACCCTAATGGGCCTAATTAGTTGGATGCGACGGGGGTTAGTCACAGATCCATTCCTTTTAATTAAACTAGAGCATCATGATTAGCAAAATAATTAGATATTTCATTATAGGATGATTATTTCTGAAATTAATCAAAGGTTAGTGACATTAAGCTAATAAGAGTATATAATTAATGCTTTTTTTCTCTTTTGAAGTAAATGTCTTATTTCAAATCAAAAACAGTACAATTCATGCATTGGAAAGCAAATCATTTATGTAGCTTAATGTTATTAAAAAGATTCAATTAAAATATACTAACGTTTCCATGCTTTAAAGAAAACAACGTTTTTTCAAAATGAAGAAAATAAGCAAATGTTATTAAAAATCCGTACTTTGTATAATTGTTCTTCTATAAAATCTGTGGTCTGTAAATGGTAGCTAGGTAGTCACTGGAAGGAGAGCTATGCACCAATCCCCTGTGATGATGCATAGAACCGGCCAGGCCTAGCACCTAATGTCCGACCCCGCCTTCTCGTGGTGCGGACCGTTAGTAACTTTCAAAAGAGATACTCTCTTGTGGAAGTGAACGGAAGGGGAGGGCTGCCAGATTAGTGTGGCCTACTGATCTGGACAACTATGGCTACTTTTCTTTTTTTCTACCCTGCTGAGGAGTGGTCAACCACACAGGGTCCTGGTGCTGACCATATAAACCCACTGGACTGGACAGATATATGGCTCTGAGCTTGATTATGGATCCTGATTTTGCTGCACTGGTGGGCTTCTGTGGAGGGAAAATCTTCCGCTGTGTTTTCTGTTTGTTTGTGGGTTGACAGCCCCAAGTGAATAGATTCACAGGATATGTTTATCAGCTGGTGGATAATCCTGAGCAGAAGTCATCGCAGGCACCTGAACTCTTTGCTTCTATTGGCATCGTCAAATTCTACATTGGAGGAAGTCTTCCAGTGTAGATGGCTTCAGCCTTTAGTGGTGGGAGAACGGGTCTATCAAACAACCCCCTAATCGCCATGTCTGCGATTAGGGGGCTGTTTGATATTGTCGGCATTCCCTCTCTCAATAAACATAGTTTCTTTAAACATCCCACTAACCATTTTCTCTCCATAGGTAGTTGGAATGTGAGGACTCTGCACAGAGCTTTTTTTCTTGATGTCCTCACACAAGAATTCCACCGTTATAATTTAGATATTCTCGGCTTGCAAGAGACCAGATGGGCAGATAAAGGTCAGATTCTTAAAAATAATCTTAAATTTCTCTTTTCAGGGAGGGACGACAATAAGCATCACCAAGGCGTGGATCTGCTTCTCAGCAGACACGCTAGCGATGCTCTTCTAGGATATGAGTGCATTAATGAAAGGTTTCTTACAGCAAAATTTCAGACAAGCATTAAAGACTTGAATGTTATCAGCTGTTATGCCCCCACTGAGGATGCCGATGAGGATAAGAAGGAGAGGTTTTATGAACAACTTCAGGATATTTTGAATTCTGTCAAGAAAGGAGATATTACCCTTGTTCTTGGTGAATTCAATGCCAAAGTTGGTGCTGACTCTGACCTTTGGGGAGGAGTAATAGGCCCTTTTGGTATTGGTAGCTGCAATGGCAATGGGCAACGTCTCCTACAGGTAAGTAAACTCAATGGATTCAGAATAACTAACACTTATTACAAACACCACGACATACATAAGTACACATGGGTTTCACCTGATGGGCTGCATAAAAATATGATTGATTACATATTAATTAACAGCAAATGGGCTAGTTCTGCTAGGAATACCAGGGCATATAGGGGAGCTGAAATTGGATCTGACCATTACCTTGTTAAAAGTGTGTTGCAACTTAAACTTAAAAAGTGTTGTGCTAGGATTAAAAAATTTACTTTTAATACTGAAGCTCTGAAAGATCCAGTTATAGCCAAAGCTTACCATGATAGGTTACTTAGTCATTATGACAGTCATGGTTTGCTTACTACTGAAGTTGAGGAAGAATGGGATCATTTTAAACAGGCTTTTTTGGACACTAACAGTACTCTTTTAGGAAAAAAGGAGCAGAAGAGGCAAAATTATCTGAGTGATAAGGCACTTGAGCTTATTTCGGAAAGAAAGAACTGCAGGAATGCCCTTAATCAATACCCTACTAGTCCTAATAGAAAGCATTACAGAGACCTTAATAAACTTGTAAAGGATCAGTTAGCTGCTGATAAGAATCTTTGGCTTGATGGTTTGGCTGACAAAGCCGAGGAAGCAGTTAGACAGCACAACAGCAGAGAGCTGTACCAGATAGTTAATGCTTTGTGTGGTAGAAAACGGACAGGCATACAAGGATTGAAGGATAAACAAGGTAAGGTTATAGAAAGGGAGGATTCTGTCATGGCTAGGTGGGCTGAGCATTTCAGTGATGTTCTAAACAATGTAGTTAGTTCTACTCCCATTGTTTGCAATGATGATAGATGCATCGGTGGCTTTAATGTTTTCCCTATTAACACAATCCGAAGTTAGTTTGGCTGTTTCTAAACTTAAACTTCATAAATCCCCAGGGGTAGATGAAATTACTACGGAAATGCTTAGAGCTGGGAATGTTTCGGTTACCACTTGGATGACTGAAATTCTGAATATCTTTTATGAGAAAGGCATGGTTCCTAAGGATTATACCAGAGCTATTGTTATCCCTATTTTCAAAAAAGGTGATCGCAGTTCTTGTGATAACTATAGGGGTATCAGCCTACTCTCTGTTCCAGGTAAAGTTCTTTCCATGATTGTGCTTAATAGAATTAAGAATCTGGTTGACAGTCAATTGCGTGATGAGCAATGTGGATTCAGAAGTGGAAGGGGATGTGTGGATCAGATATTTTCACTTAGGCAGATTCTTGAGAAATGTTTAGAGTTTCAGAAACCTTTGGTTGCTAGCTTTGTTGATTCCAAAAAGGCTTTCGACTCTGTTGATCGTCATAATTTGTGGTTGATTGTGAGATCATATGGTATACCAGACAAGTTAGTTAACATAATGAAAGCTCTCTATAATAACACTGAGTCATGTGTGAGAGTTGGTAAGTCTTGTAGCAATTGGTTTAGCATTACTTCTGGTGTTCGACAAGGGTGCATTTTGTCTCCTTTTCTCTTTAGTTTGGTTGTTGATTATGTTATGCGAAATTCACTTCAAGGGAAAGCTTTTGGCCTTAAATGGGCTGGAGATACGAAAATTTCTGATTTAGATTATGCTGATGATTTAGCCCTTTTGGCAAATGATGTTGATGAGATGAACTCTTTCATTCGAGCTGTTGATGAGACTGGTAGTAGAGTAGGTTTGGTTATAAACAGAGAGAAAACTAAAGTGATGAAAATTGGTCAGGCAGGCTGTGATTCAGTTAATCTGAATAGTTGCAGTCTTGAGCAGGTGTCACAGTTTAATTATCTTGGGAGCTATGTAATATATAATGATGATGTGCGGCATGAGATTAACAGACGAATAGGGATTGCTGCCGGGAGTTTTAAGAACCTATGGAGAGTGTGGAGAAGTAGGCGTATACACCTAAAGATTAAAATTAGACTGTATAATATTTTGGTTCTTTCTAGGGTTAGTTATGGTAGTGAAACTTGGACACTTTGTAAACAAGATAACAGGAAACTAGATGCTTTTGATTCTAGATGCTTACGCAGTATCTTGGGTATTAGGTGGTTTAACTTTGTAACTAATGATGAGGTTAGGCAAAGGAGTCTGCAACCTCCTTTCCATATTGTGCAGAGAGAGACTCCGCTGGTTTGGCCATGTTGCCCGTATGAATAATTATAGATTGGCGAATAGGGTTATGAACAGTGTGCCTAAAGGCCTCAGAAAGAAGGGGAGACCTAGGATGCGGTGGGCAGACAATGTCAAACAGGACCTTGTTAGAATTGGTGTGCAGTGGCCAGATGCAGTAGATGTAGCTCAGGATAGACTTGCTTGCAGAACTAAATTGCACGGTCTGGTTGGACCTCCGTAGCCCATGGCTGCTTGAGGATGATGAGGATGATAAAATCTGTGCATTTTGTTCTGATAGAAGTTAATTACTTTTTTTTTTAAATAAACATTCATGCATAGTAGGATTTTTTAACATATTCGTTTTAAAATGAAAGCTTTTGTTATGTGCGTGAAGCGATTTTTATTAATTATGTGATGCTCTGCTTTCAGCAACATCTTCTTTGAAGTGAATGCCATGTCGCAACAAGTGTGGAAATCGCAACGTTTCAAAGTGGTAATGGAATACGAGCAAAAGCCACTACTCCCTCCTCCTCTGATCATCTTCTCTCACATCCATCTCATCTTCAAGTACTGTTTCACGCGGTGGAAGGGGAAAGAAGATACCTTCGATCACGGACTGAGTAAGTGGAGATCCTTCATCATTATATTTGTTTTCGATTGGCCTTTTCCTTTCGAAAGTCTCTAAAACCAATGTTCCATTTTGTTTATTTTGTTTACCAATTTTTAAATTTCATATAATTTTCATCATGTAAAGTGATTAGCAACACATTCTACACAACATCTCAGCGAATTTTATATTACTTTTAAACATAACTTCAAAATAACTGTTTATGGTCTCCTAACAGCCCAATATCATGTTCATTCACGTCAGGCCATTTTATTGGCAGTGCGTTGGGTTGAGTTGTTTTACCTCTGAGCGGCACTTTTTTGCACACCATGTGCTAAATGGCCAGGTCACATGGACCCCGAAGGCTCAGAGAAAGTTGGGGGAGGGGACCCACAGGAACAGCTGTTGGGAGACAGACGGCAGCCTCCCGTCAAGGCCATCCAGCGTGTTCTTTAACGTGCACAGGGTATGACTTTCCCGCACAAGGTGCCACGGCTTAACGTCCCATCGAACGGACGACGGCCTTTCCAAGTCCATTGGTGTCCCCTACTGACCGTGGGCAGGGCGGGGAATTTTGCGGAGATAAATCTCAACGCTGACCCAGTTGGGACTCGAATCTGGGAACTACAGATTACGAGCCTGGCGCGCTACCGACTGAGCCCCCCCCCCCCCCCCCCCCCATTGGCAGTGCCTTGCATTAAGAGTTCCTTTCCATGACTTTGATTTGTGCCCACTGCATTCTGCTTCTACATAACCATGGCGAATGAAGAATGCGTTGGTTTCGGCACTTTTACCTACATGCAGAATGACAGATTAGAGAATGAAGTTAAATAGTTGCCTAAAGGCTCATGAAAAATGAACAGGTGTAGAATGAAGTGGGTGGACAATGTCAAATCTGATTCTTGTAGGTGGTGTTTTTATTAATTTTTCTGCCATCGTTATAAGTAAGTACTACCATGAATTTATTAATCTGCTACTTCCTATCGGCAGTTTAATTAAAAGAATAAAAAAATGACCTTTTTAGCAGCTGCTTACCAAAAAGGTCTGACAGGAGACTGTCGGTATAATACGCCAAATAGAAGATTCGTGACGCCAAAGATAAGATCGCCAAAGAAGAAGATACGCCAAAGGGAAGATACGCCAAAGAGAAGATCTGTGAGGAAGACGAGACCTAAGCGGAAAGACAACAGAAGTAAGAAAACATCCTTATCCTTATCCGGAGCTCGAACTCGGATCCCTAAAATCAGTAGGCAAACCAACCACTCAGCCACATTTCATTTTAAATGCAAATAGTGAGTGACTGCGAGGTTGAGCACTTCCTCCTCCCTCTATACGGTTTCTACACTGGTTTCCATAAATTAAGGAACAACCCTACGTTATGTCAACGGGAAGCTCTATAACTTCTAAAATAAGTTTCTATTTTTGTTTTAAAAAATTTAATGGCAAATGATGGATCTTAATCAAATACATCAACATATCGATTTTCAACACTATCCGTTCAGTATTTAATGTGTTATGGAAATTTGAATATTTAACAGTAACAATGCCACTCATAAGAAATTATATAAAATTGACAAAATATTGAAAGATTAATTTGCGCAAACGTCTAAAATATGCATTTATTTTAAATAATTGAAACATTAATGCTTATTAAGTCTTATGTCGGAGATAAATTTTTAAGACTGGCATTGTTATTGTTAAATATTCAAATTTCCATAACACATTAAATACTAAACGAATAGTGTTGAAAATCGAGATATTAATATATTTGATTGAGATCTTTATTTTCTATCACATTTTTTTTTTTAAATTAAAGGCGTGGATGTTTATACTTTGTCTTTCTGCTGAGGTCTCGCCTTCCTCACAAATCTTCTCTATGACGTATTATACTGACAGGTTCCTGCCAGATCTCTGTAGGAATCAGCTGCTTGAGGAGGTAGTTTGCTTTACTTTAGACGTTAAAGAGCTTCGACGTTAGCTCCCCATTAACATAACATAGGGTTGTAATTTAAGTTTTGTCCACTAGTGTATATTTCATATTTATGTTTTCTTCCATTGCCATTTTTTGAATGAAAATGTTTCCCCACCCACGGACAGACCACCGCCGCCATCCCCCACTTGGGATGTCTCAAAGGACATAGCTGTTTCATAATAATCATACTACTTTGCAGGACCCGTTAACAACTAGTTAATGTTCAATGTGGGTGAAAATGAATGGAAGCTGTCTGGGCTATCTATGCTAATTAGAAGTTCAAGAGAAGTCGTTTGTCGTTTGTATCGATGTGAATGAACTCAGGGCTAGAGAAGAAGAAACGATCAGTCACGGGGGGGGGGGGGGGGAATCTTGCAGAGAAACAGAGAGGTTGAGTCCATTGATGAGCGATGAGTATCGGCTGATGATATGAGTGACTCTCGCTGCTTTGGATCATCCATCCACTTGGGAACTGAGGTTGTAAGTGAGATATAATTTGTCCAACACTTAGCAGCAGAGTATATCTAAAGTAGCAGCTACAGAACTCTATCCTTGATCTGCCAGATTATCCATTATTGCATATTACCTTCTACTGAAGAATAAAGATTGCTAAGTTTCACCCTGTTTCGAGTGAAGCGTTGGCACTAGTTTAACAACAACAACAAACAACGGCAAGATCAGGACTTCCATAGCAACTTTAACTGGATTATCCGATCACTCTTAATAACAACAGAGATTTTAATTGCAGTTTAATAAAAGGTTTAAAGCTCGTTATTGTAGCAGATAAGGAAAAGCGATATTGATTATGGTGTGTTATCATTGGGTGTCTGACTTTGATAATTCTGTTCCAATGTTTCAACACTTTCTCAAGCGATTTCGTAGATTTGGGTTGTTAGTTACTGTTGATAGTTACCTCATACACTAACTAGATTCAGTTGCTAATTACTGCATCACTGGGAAGCAGCAGCTATTCTCCAGTCACTGCTTTACGACCTTAATTTGGCCACCCAATTAATTAGTATATCTGTAATTCTGCCATTATTCGGCAACATTTATTACTTTCATAACAAATGCTTAGAATTATTCAGGATCAGGTGGACACTTGTAAGAGAGGATTCCATTTTGACGATATCGAAATGCTTTTTCATTCAAAATTCAAACTAAACTGATTCATCTGATGCTCACCATAAAGGAAAAACAATTGCTCTAGTAGGTTGGCAACTCTAATGCAGATGGAATTTCGAAGATAGACAAACCTATATATTCAGCCACTCTGTTGATTGCGGTATGTTTGGTTGCTGATTATATTCGAAAGAGTTCACTATTTTTCAGAATCGATTTCGTAGATTTCAGTAAATTAATCCATCAATTTTGGCTAAAGCTGAATCACCTATCCCATGTGTGTTACCATGAGTTTATGCCACTCGGAAACAAGCTGCTGGTCTGAATGGGCTTCCATCTGCTATTATTTCAGAGTCATGTTCAGATTTAGAGAATAATCACAATTTTGTCTTATGTGTATGCATGCAACTAATTACTATTTCTTGCCAGAACTGTTCCTGTCTGAGAATGATGTACAGAATATCAATGACTTCGAGGAAGAGTGTGTCGAAGGCTACTTCAGAGAGAAAGAGACGGCGTTGCACATGTCCACAGAAGAACAAGTCCGATTCACCACAGAGAGGTAAGAAACATTTTACACTTCCTCGTAGACATAATTCACTTCTTTTCTTTTACCTATATTGGCCTGCATAACATACAGTGCATTTTGAATATTTGGACGAGTGGAACAAAAAATAACATTCGAGACGTCAGTTTTCGTTTTTCGCGTAAAATGATCCCGTAAATTATTTCCTGATCTTAATATTTAAATTAATTAAAATTTTATGAATTAATCAAAGGATAATATAAATTTCATTAATTATAAATTATTTACATTTTAAGAATTATTTAGAAATTAATTATTAAGGAATATTGAATAAACTGTTTGTAAATGGTAGCTAAGTATATGCTGGAAGGAGAGCTATGCACAACGCTAATGACGCACAGAACTGGCCAGGCCTAGCACCCTACATTACCGTGGTGCATGACGTTAGTGCCTTTCAAAAGATATATTTTCTTCCAGAAGGAAACAGAAAGCGAGGGCTGCCACATTAGTGTAGCCTATTGATCTGGACATCTATTGCTACTTTTTCATTTTTTTTTCTTTCCTGCTGAGGATTGGTCAACTAACCACACAGTGTCGGTGCTGACCAAGACCCTGTGAAGTTCAGAACCAAATTATGGTTTTGAGTTTTATTATGGATCCTGAACTTGCTGCACTGGTGGGCCTCTGTTACGGGAAAATCTTCCGCTGTGTTTCTGTTTCTGGGTTGACAACCTCAAGTAAATAGATGCACCGGATACCTTATTAGGCCCATGTCAGCAATTAGAGGTCTGTTTGATATTGTTGGCATTATCTCTCTCTGTAAATATAGTTTTCTGTTAATCTCACTAACCATTTTCTACCCACAGGTTTATACACAGGTAAACTAAATATGAGGACTTTGCACAGAGCTTATTTTTTTTATGTCATCACACAGGAATTTCGGCGTTATAACCTGGATATTCTACACTTGCAATAAACTAGATCGACAGGTATAGGTCAGATACTTAATAATTTTAAATTTCTCTTTTCAGGTAGGGAGGATAGAAAGCATCTTCAAGGCATAGTTTGTTTCTCAGCAGCCACCCTTGTTATGCTCTTCTAGAATATGACTACATTAATGAAAGGTTCCATACAGCTAATTTTAAAACTAGGATTAAGACTTGAATGTTATCTGTTGTTATGGCCCCACAAAGGACTATGATGAGAACGAGAAAGAAAGGTTTTATGGACAACTTCAAGATATTTTGAATTCTGTCAAAAAATGATATATTACTCTTGTCATTGTGACTTGAATGCTAAAGTTCGCACTGACTCGGATCTTTGAGCAGGATTTATAGTCCTTTTGGCATTGATAGTGGAAATGGCAATGGGTAACGTCGGTTGCATAGTAATGTGATTGATTTTCTATTAATTAACAGAAAATGGACTTGTTCTGTTAGAAATACCAGATCTTATACAGGATGTTTCAAAAAGAACGCAACCCTAAATATAAGAGATTAGAACTTACGCATATGTACATTTTATGCCATAATATTAGTCATTTGGCATTACTGTATTCAAGGTTAATAGCCTTTAGCAGTTGAAATGACCTTGTCACGCACTAGTCTCACTCAAGCATTCATTCCTTTGTGTTGTGTCAGCTATGTCGTTTTCCAAAAACAAACATGTATTTATCGTGAGACTTACTGTGCGTACAAATCTCACAAACGTGTGAGAGAGGAGTTTGAGTTGCAGTTTCCTCAGTCTCCAGTTCCCAAGAAGTCGACAATATCTCGTTTGATTGATAAATTTCGTGACACTGAGTCTGTACAGGATCGAAAGAGCCCAGGCTGGCCATCACTGTTAACTACCGAAGTTCTTGATGATGTGTCTCAGCGTTTAACTCGCTCTCCCAGAAAATCTCTTAGAAAGTTATCTTCACAGGTTGGACTGTCACCAGCTACTGTTTTCAGGGGTACAAAGAAGTTAAAAATTCATGCCTACCGCATTGGTGTCGTTAGTGAACTGAAAGAACCAGACCATGAAAAACGTTTACGGTACTGTCGTTGGTTTCGTTCTTTTGTTGATGAAAATGGAACTGAGGTGTTGAACCATGTTTATTTCAGTGACGAGGCTTGGTTTCACTTGGATCGGTATGTGAACAGTCGAATATGGAGCAGTGAAAATCCTCACACTTTTCACGAACGACCATTACACGCACAGAAAATTGGTGTTTGGTGGGCAATTTCCGTAGTCATATGAAAGGGCCTTTATTTTTTTGACTCAGTTGTAACTGGTGAAGTTTATTGTGACCTCATCCAACAATGTATTGCACTACTGGATGTGAATGAACGAGAGTGTTGGTTTAAACAAGATGGCGCGACCGCCCATACTGCAATTGACACAGTGGTCATGTTGCAGGAAGTTTTTGGTGATCATTTGATTTTAAAACATTTGTGGCCCCCAAGATCCCAAGATCTTACTCCTCCAGATTTTTTCCTTTGGGAATATCACAAATGTGTAGTGTTTCAAAATAATCCTCATACACTTGAAGACTTGAAGGCTAGCATTGAAAGAGAGATTTTAAACATAAGAAAACAAACATTACGAAAGATGGCTGCAAATGTCATGAAACGGTTTCGAACCTGTATCCAGGTTACAGGAAATCACTTTCAACGTCTGTTGTAAAGGTTTGCATCTTTTGAAATTTGTGTCTTTTGTCAAGTTTAAATAGAAAAATACAATAGAGGGTTGCGTCCTTTTTGAAACACCTTGTATTAGAGCGGAAATTGGATCGGACAATTACCTTGTCAAAAGGTTTACAACTGGAGCTTAAGAAATGGGCTAAGATTAAAAGAATTACCTTTAATACTGAATTATATATTTTAGGCAGATTCATGAAAAATGTTTAGAAGATGTTTTCGTAGATTCTGACAGACTCATAGATTCGTAGATTTCAAAAGGCCTTTGACTCAATTGATCATCATAGTTTTAGTTGATCGTTAGATCGTATAGCATACCTAACAAACTAGTTAATGTAATGAAAGCTCTATTTAATAACACTCAGTCGTGTATGATAGTTGGTAAGGCTTGTAGCGATTGGTTTAGCATTGTAATTTGAATTAGACAAGGGTGCATTTTTGTCACCTTTTCTCTTTAATTCTGTTATTGATTATATTATGCAGAATTCACTGCAGGGGAACATTTTAGCATGAAATTGTTTAAAGTTTCAAACATTTCTGTTTTTGTTTATACTGATGATTTGGTTCTTATGCCATATGATGTTGATGGCATGAATTCTTTCATTGTAGCTGTTAACGAAACTGGAAATAAATTTGGTTTGTTATAAAAAAAAAACCTACTCCTGAAGCAGCTGCTTGCCACAAGAGGTCTGACAGGCGTCTGTCAGTTTAATACTTTGTATACTTCAGTCGTTACGGATGGTTGCGCCCTTGAGCAATTGTCTCAATTTAATTATATTGAGAACTGTGTTACAGATACTGGTGATATGCAGCATGAGATAAACAGAGAAATAGGAAATGCTCATGGACGTTTAAGAAATCTTGGAGAGTATGGGGAAAAATAGGCATATTTATCTAAACACTAAAATTGGACTACATTATAGTTTAGTCCTGTCCGAAGTTAATTATGATAGTGAAACTTGGACTCGTTTTGAATAACAACAAGACCTGGATACCTTTGATTCTATATGCTTATGCATCTTGGGCAGATTAACTTTATAGGTAATGATATGGTTAGGGAAAGGAGTCGGCAAATTCCTTCGAGTATCATATTGTACATAGAGAGACTCCGTTGATTTGGGCATGTTGCCCTTATGGATAATTATAGATTAGTGTGTAGGGTTATGAACAATGTACCTAAAGGCCTCAGAAAGGAGGTGGCAGGCAATGTCAAATAGGACCTTATTAGAACTGGCTTACAGTGACCAAATACAACAGCTACAGCTCAGGACAGATGTGCTTGGAGAACTTAATTACACCGTGGTTGGACCTCCGTAGTAGCGCATGGCTGCTTAAAGTGATTATGTATGTATACGTGTGGGTGTGAAAACCACAGCATTAAACATTATTAATTTAATCAAAATGCATTTTATCAATATTTATTGGACATTATTTATTATGCACGTACATATATATATATGCAGGGATGTACTCAGGATTTAGTTTCGGAGGGAAGGGTTTAGTTTTTTACATTAAATTTAGTTTTGGGGGATCTGAGAATAAGACTTCAGTAGGGTTACCCCATTTACTAAAATGTTTAGTTACTTGTTACTATTGAATAGCATTTTTAAGGGTCATATGCAAAACTTAGAACGTCAGGTGAGCAAATTTCATACCACATTGCTTTTTGTTGAGTAATCTTAAAATTTCAAGAGTAAATACAGAAGAGTCAACACTGTGCAAAACTTTAGTTAAAGATAAAATTCCGATGTTGAAATTTACACCTGTGTTTAATACGTGAGGTGAACCGGATGGGTGGGGTTACTTATAGGGTGTCAGGCCTGTAATATGAGGTTCAAGTCCTAATGGTGCCTTCTTTGAGATTTCCTTCGCTAACTCTCGTTCTGACTCAGTAAGGAAGGGGATACCAATGGACTTAAGATAGGACGATAAGCCGTGGTACGATAAACGTACAGGAGAATCATACCATGTGCAGATTCAAAACATTCTGGATGGCTGGGATGGGAGACTTTCATTTGTCTCTTAGCAACAGTCCAACGAAACCCTTTCCCAAACCTTCTCTGTGACCTTCGGATCTTTATGCCCTAGCCGTTTAGCCATTGTTTGGAAAAAGTGTTGCTCAAAGGTAAAACAACACATCCCTAAATTGACCTTATGTTAAAGGGGTATTTGTTTTCACATTACGAAAAGTACAGTTTTTTTTTTATTCTTTCTCGTTAGTATACTTACATTAATAATTTATCTTAAGCAGGTAAATATGAAAGATGAAAACAATTGAAACCAATAAATGATCTGCACTTCGCTCAATACAAGAGGTTCTTATTCTTTGTGCCTTTTGAAGTAATTTATTAAATACTCCTTTTATTTGTTAAAACTCCTTGACCAACAGACTATGCACGGAATAATAAGAGAGAGCTTTTGTTCTATTAGAGGTCGATTCTCGTTTGTATCAACTTTCCGTTCTGTAAACCTGCCTACATGTTTCAAATAATATCAATTTGCGTATCGCAATAAAAAAATCATTTAAGAACGTTTTTTATAACGACTGCTGATGCGACAGTTGATTTCCTGGAATTTTACTTGGTGCATTATTGTTTTGCATTAGTGCAAAAAAAAATGACCGAAAATAGGGTCTGAAAGAAATAATTAATTCATAGAATGTTTAAAATAAAAGGGCTATGCTTTTAGTACTTTCGTGGGTTTTAGGAGAAGACAAAATAAGTAAATATTTTATTTTCGAAATTCCAGATTACAATTAAGAGTTGAACTATTACAACTTCAACTCTCAGCTGTAAATTTTTCTTATGAGACGGTAAAAAAACAATGACAGATGTACGACTAATTTAGTAAAAACAAATTTTCATTTTGAGATTGCTTTATGTTCCACATAAAAATATCCAAAAAGTAATATACAGTAGTGGTTTCTTTCAAGCTGAAAGTTTTGTGAACGTTCTGTTTAAAATATACATATTACATTTTTGTCTCACAAATGACTTGTGAAGTTCGTCACATGTTGGTACTCATTCAGTGAAAAGTCTTAAAACAATACTAGGAAGTGGTAGCAGTGGGGTTATTAAATCGTTTTCCTCTTCCATTTTTGTATTTATCACACTTTCGATGAAAATGGAAACTTTCATTTATATCTTAAAGAAATATATTTTGCTCTTTACCAATTTATTTTGTAATTTTAATGCTATTTTCATGCTTTATCTTTCAGAGTAGAGATGATGTCTCAGCGTGTTGAAGACATCAATCTCCGTGAGAAAGAATCCAGCGCATGCATCAAAACTCTGGAGTTCCGACTCACGAAACTGGAGGACCTTGCAGAGCAGACGGCCGCCTCTCTGGCTGTCATCCATCGCTACATCGTTACATCGATGGGAGAATCTACCACCGTCATGCCTTCGATTCAGGACGATGACGAACCGTCGGACGACGAAGGAGGCGGTGCCGGCAGAGGTGTCTCTCCGGAAGCTCTGAAAATAATGCAGCCTTCCGAAAGTCGTCTGGGAGACGAGGAGAGAGATGTGGCGACTGCCATGCAAAGAGCTACCACTCCTCCCAAGGTGCAGTTCAGCGATACGGAAAAAGGGTCTCCTCTTTCAGACTCGCGGCCGAAGCCCTCGTCTTTCAGCGGGTTGCAGCAGCGGAGACTTTCGCGTGCCGTCGGAGACAGAGGAAGCCTGATGCGCCAGGTCACTGTGGCAGCACCGGATGCTTTGACCTCGCACTCGATGGACGATACTGAGACGTCACATCCTCTGCAGAGAGGAAGCAGCATCTCGATGATCGAGGACAATCAGCGCAACACTCTCTTCCCCACGCGGCATCCCGTGGAGAGGAGCTTGTCGTCGGCGAGCTGCATCCGATGGAAGAGAGATCCTCCGCATCTTCTCTCTGCCGCAGCTCGCCCCCATCTAGCTCTCACCAGAGGAGAGTACACCAGCATCACCGACGATCTGGAGAACTTTTCCATTTCGCGCCAATATTTACCCTCAGTGACTCCTCCCACGAGGCAATACACACCATCGTTTTCGCGGCAAAGCAGCGCGGAGTATCAGAATCTTCTCTCTGTGGAGAGTGAAATACTCCACGGAGCGGAAGAGGCGGACTATCATCTGATGGAGGGTCTCATCCAGCGAAGAATTCATCGCGATTCGGAGAACTTAGCTGTGAGTCTCGAGGAACTCTGCAGCGTCCGCAGTGACTCCGAGAACGAGGAGGACGACGAGAGGAGAGATTTTGCTCTCTGCGGTGGCATCAGTCCGTCGCCGTCGGCTCCGAATGTGACGATAGACCCCGCATCAGATTCGTCGCCTGATGAGCCGATACCAAAATCTCAGTCGGCTCATTCGATTCAAACTTTAAAGTCTAATTTAAAAAACGAGACGTTATGCTGATGATCCGGAAGCTTCATCTTGTACAGCTTTCTTGTTCTGAAAAGGACAACAACCAAGTAAAAGTGTGGATCAAAGTCTACGTATGATATGGCCACGGAACACGCACAGCGCTTATTGAATCAAACTAGTAGATCATCGCAGTTTAAGTAGGTCTTCTCAAAACATGGCACTAACAGATTCCTGCTTCTACTCTCTACTTTGGTGTCTGCACTTTTGTTCTCACTGTCTTCAGCTTAACAGCCGCAATAGTTGCATTTTTCTTCAGATCGTAAACCTTCGTCGTCAATTGCCAAGTTAGTTGTAATGATCGCATGAGTCCCCCTATTTAATATTCTCCCAAACTGATAACATTTGCCCAAAAGCAAGTAATGCATAATACCTAATGAAGTTGTTTCATTAGCAACTGAAAAGAGAGGGGGACGTAGTCCATGTGGAGAGGAGTGACACTCAAAACTGATTCCTTAAAAAGTGTTCTTTCATTTCCTTTAAATATCGAGATATAGATTCATGTTCATATCTCAGCATCTTTTTCCTTTTTTTGTCAAAGCAAATGATCTCATTCACTTCCACTGTTTCCTTACATTCTATCTGACAACTTAACTGTCACAATAACCCATTTTGTTTCCAAATGTGGCTGAATAGAATCGAAACAAAAACAACTGATGCAGTTTAAAATAAAGATTTAAGCAATAGAAAATACGAACATTTCTGAAGACTGCAAATCAAAAGCGCTGTCTTAGCCTTTGAATGATAAACATCATCAAAATAAAACCTATCTACTATTTTTGGTAATTTATATTAATTTATCTCTTTCATAGGTCCTTATCTTTTTGTGTACCTCCCAGTTAATTACCAGAAATCATATGTGCAGTCATTATTGATATTTTATTGTTTAAAACCGTAGATATAAAAAAATCATAATATTTAAGACAATATATTTACGGAAGAGGAATTAGCACATCTAGTAGAGAAAATCACAAAAAAATTGCTTTCATGTTTAAAAATGCTGAATATATATATATATAGCAGCATATAGTAATATGCTTAAAATCAGCTTCTTTAGTACATTGCTAGTGCATGAAATGCTTCGACTTGCAGATATTGGCATGTAATGAAAAATAAATAAATACCCCTAAAGCAGCTGCTTGTCGCAGAGGTCTGAACAGGAGCCATAGTAGAAGGTCTGAGAGTATGGTGAGACCTCAGCAGAAAGAAAAACAAATATCCATACTTTACCCAGGGTTCCAACCCAGGTCCCTTTGATCAGTAATCAAGCACACCAACCATTCGGCCACGAGACAACTACCTATGACAGGAATCCTTCTGTACCAGTACCAGTACCTATAACTCCAACTGGTAGCCAGTACCTATAATTGCAAATCTTTCTGAACTTAGCTGCTGTTTCTTTGAAGCGAGATTCTCTAAATGCTTCATTCTCCTCGTGCATTCATTTATGAAATAAAATACTTCAAACAGACTGCATTAATACTGTTCTCACTAATGTCGAAATTACCCCTGGCCAGCTCGTAAATATTTGGCTGTAATTGATAGAGTGGAGAGAAAGTCTGGTTACTCTCTCAGTGGACATAGTGTGAGAAAGCCAAGACAAATTGGAAGTAGTATCTTGGTTTCTCGTTTATTGCACAAAAACTATGACATTGAACCCACACTATAGGATGCTTTAAAGCAGGTGCGGGAAATATACGCCCCCTCCCCTACCCCGTGGGCCACATGCAGCAGATCAATTCTGTATAGTCTTCTAATGCTTATAAAATAAGGAAAATTATAGCCTGTTCAATCTGAGAAAGGATTTTAAATGCGTTAATGTATGTACTGTTAATAAATTTCTTCTCAGCGATTTGATTTATTAAACTGGTCTTGCTACAGTTCTAACTGTTAATTGTATGCATTCTGTTTTATGCATTTTAAATTGCAAGATTTAATTTTAAGCATCGTGAATCATTTGCATCCATCGTCGGCATTTGAAAATTCCTAAACCAAGGGATTGTATTGAACCGGAACATACACTACAACGCCTTTCCGCTTATGTTTCCCCCATCGCTTTAGCTGTATTTAAAAAAGTTCTTGCAAAACACACGTGAAATATACGTTTAGTATTATTTTTCGGCTCTTCGTTATTAAAATTCTCACAGGGGAGGAGCTTGCCCCCATCCCTACCCTAAAAATTGACCTCGTTTATATGGGCATCATTAACTGTGTCCTGAGAAGCTTACTAAAGCACGATGAAGCGCTATAAAATAACCTCGGATGGGAAAAAAAAAGTTTGCTTACACCTGCTTTGAAGGCTAAACAGATGGATTTATTGAATTTTATTCTCTTTTAAGATCCTTATGTTCTAGAATAATAACCGTAAACGAAAGCTCTGGCAGCGGAAGTCTCTACTGACCTCTTTACTAATTACACAAAACTTCCATCAATATCGATGATGATGAGAGAACTGCCTTCTGAAGGTGAAAAATCCTTAACCCCACGTGGCCTTATAAGGACTGCACTGGAGTAAAAAAGCCAAATTTTTAACCAATGTCTCTGACTCACGAGGCATTCGAACTAGGATTTTTTTTCCAGTGCAGTCAGAACGCGTCAACCGATTCCGTATGTGGCGTTCTTGTTGCTTCGACGATATTTCGCAGCAGCATCCTCGACAATCTCTTATCCTTCGGAAATTCTAACAGTTTTTTAAACAAAAATATCTAGCAGCCCGATTGCACCTAAAATTAAGCTACTACTTCTCTTAACAGGAAGAAATCAAATTGATATATATGTAAACTGCATTTACGAAATCTGTCCCAGAGTCTGTTTGCTTAACAGTGGAATGGGGAATATAAGTGTGAGAGTATATAAAGAAAGAGGTAAAACCTGACATCAGTATTTCCAATTTGCAAAATAAGCTCTGTGGAAGTTTGGTAACTTTTCTCAAAATATTTCTGTTAGATGCCCAAAACACATTTTCACACGTCGACTTTACATTTCGCATATTTAAAAATTATTTTGCATATTGTTTAAATCATATTTGATTTTAAAACAGTATTCTTCACACACAAAGTACGCCTCTTTATTTTAAAAGGAAACCCTCGTTAACAGGTGCAGCTAATCAGTTTATTTTCTCATGAAAAGCCAAGAATATTTCCCATCGATTTCTCACAGTGTGCCGATTAGGTTTTGAAAAATTCCGTCTCAAATGAAATTGTGGTAATTAAAAGAACTCTAATCTATACGCGATACTCATTGAACTGCAATGCTTTTATTGGTAATACAATTTTTATAATAAAATATGTACACAGTCGTATCAGAATAATATGAGCATCTAAAATACTTATACTATGGTAGGTGGTCATATTATTCTGATACGACTGTGTACATTTGTTGCTTAAAAATATATATTTAATTGTGAAAAAAATATTGTTTGTAAAATATTGCTGATGTGAAAAGGGAATAAACCTTATTGATTGATGAAATTTCAGAAATACTCTAGATTGTGAAAATCTAAATATTTATCAAAGATATCTGTATCAACATTAAAATCGAATAATTATATTAAAGCAAATATATTTTTGAAATTTCGCCATGTATTTTGGCAGTATTGTATTTTATATAAATTTATGCTGCATGCACGTAAGATGAAAATTTCTTTACACATATGTTCTGTATTTGCTGAACACTAAAAGAGGTGAACAAGTTGCTTCATATTTAGGAAATATATTTCTATTTTACTTCAAAGGTACAAAATGATGTAAAACACCGGAATTATAAACATTTCGATTGTTAATTGAATGTAATGTAATTAGAAGATAATAAGATTCTAGAAGAAACAATTTAAGCATTCTTTTGAAGAGTAAAATAAAAATAATATTTTTAGCTGCGTATCTTAATTACAGTCGGCACAGCCTTTGTGAAGTTAAAGCATTAAAGAGACATAAAATTGTGTCTACAAAAAAAAAATTAACTTATTGCCGCACGTCATAAAAACTCAGTTTTTCAAGAAAAACGTTTTTGATTTATTGACTTCAAAATCAACAGGTAACTCTGTGGATTTATTATTTATTGATTAACTGAGAGCCTTTTACACTAATGGGGAACCTAACCACATGGACAGAGCACCATCAAAAAATTCCCCCGGAATCGTTCTACAGTAAAAGTTTGTTAAAAAAACTTTTAATATTTTAGAAAGTGACACTAGAATTTGTTTCGGGCGAAAAACGTGTCAGTGCTATAAATAGTGTTATAACAATTTTTTTATACCTTGTGAAAAAATTGGTCTCGAACTGAGCCACCATCACCTGGATACGACCAGTCTAAAATTAATATAAGGCACCGCCACTTGCACTACCTTAGTTATAGCCTGGACATTACTGGTCTATTAAAAATATCAGTGTGATAATAATTGAGATAAAAATATGCGTATCCATGAAGTACTAAGTGTAGATTTCGAAAACTGCCTTCTTTTACATCGACTACAAAAGCTGTAGGTAACGTTTAACGAATAATACTATTTTGCAACGATTTATGTGCTTTGAATATATCCGCATCATAATGCAAATTTTAGGTACTTCAATAATTGCAGAAATCGTTCTGGAATTGAAAATAAACCGGTATTTGCATTGGTGCTTCAACTAGGACCGACGTTAAGAATGGGCGGAGCGGGCGACTGCAAAAGGCGCCAACGGCACTTAACGTGGAGGATCATTTGGTCACAGACCGTCGAACAAATGACACGTGTAAAGCAATAGACTGCTAAATAATAATCAACCATCATATGTCTGATAATGATTATCAAACCCACATTTAAGAACGAAAACAAGGTTCAATTTTTCTGTTTTTGTTGCTAACAACGAAAGAGAGGAAATAAAATGTTTGGTGTAAAATGTTTCAGATTCTTTGTATACCGATATGCAATAAAAATACGGCGTTTAAAAGCTTAACAACAAATGGAAGAAGGAATCAGTTTGATCCATAACTTGCCTTTTGTTAGAACTTGCATGCCATTTACTTTTTCCATTTTGTTGACCACGAAAAAAGACTTTATGTTTTTACATTCAAAGATATTTTTAAAAATTTCTAATGTAAAAATGATAAACCAAAAGTAACATTATCTAGCTTCTTTAATAACTGACCATGAAATTAAAAATAGTCTGAGGCGGTTTCAAAACTTTCGTTTTGTTTTTTTACACTCATAGTTTCTGATTTCACATTCAAGGCAATAAGGCTCTTCTTCGGCGAACTGCTACAAAAGAGCAACTTTAATTCCAGCCAGCTTACTATATCGATTGCAATCGCTGTAAAATGATTGTGAAGCAATAATAATACATTTCTGTCAATCTTTCGGCTTAACTAGGTCAATTCATTTCCTACTGGTTGATCAAATGTAGGCATTTAATTTGAATTCTTTTTGCGCACGAATAAATTCTGATCGCAGCTGTTTCTTATTTGACAGGATTATCTCCTCCGCTACTTTATTTCAAATGTCAGCTCCCTGAGACTTTAATATTTTCTTGAAGGGGGAAGTTAGAGAGAGAATTATCCTCCTTAATATATTGGTGAAGCAGGAAAACTCTCTCTGAGCAGATGGATAGAGGCAAAATGATTGTAAATTAAGAAACCCTTTATGTACAAAATGGTTTTACACAGCTTGCATATTATGTAATCTAAATAAAAAAATTTAAAACACAATGAATGAGTTTTTGTTAATTTTGTTTCTCCTCCATTGCGTTTGACTCAACATAAGAAAGGAAAGGAAAATTTAAAAAAATAGCAAAGACTTCAATCACTGCAACTATAGCTCAAGAATATTGTTGCAAAGAAAAATGGCCGCTGATGGACAAAAATCTAATTTTTATCCACTACCGGCTTTTTTGTCTTCACCGGCTTACAAGGCAGTGTTTTGTCAATAACAAGAAGACTGATACTACACAAAAAAATCACACATATAATAAATAATTCTCTTCAGACTACTCTTTAGAAGAATTTACACGAAGATATACTATATACAGTTAAGATAATTCTAATTCGCTTCAAATAATATCTTTTAATTTTAAAATGCCAATATTTACATAACAAATTTCGCTGCTACAACTAGCTAAATATTTAAACGTAACTGATACACATTAAACAAGGATAATAAACTAATAACAAACTCTTTACAAAACAAGCATAAGCATTATATATCTATGAAAACAGATGTACACGTTACCTTATAAGTAGATTACTTTTAAAATTTAGGTTTTAGAAATAATTTCACGATTGTCTATTTGTTCTATGACAGATGGACTCGCTATATGAAACTTTTCAACACTCCCACAACAAAACTCCGAAAAAATGTAAATATTTCTCACACTCTCGGCACTAAAGCTCTTCTCTAAGACAACTATCCAAAACACTGATTTCAATTCCACAGATTTGATCACTTCGTTTTCTACAAATGTCTTAAAAATTTCTCAGTAATCTTTCTGCAGTAGTGATCTCCAATCTGTAGCTCGCGGAAGTTTGGTAGCCCGCAAAAGCTCCTATCCCATCCTCATCCGCAAAGCAGACATGGGCTACGGAGATCCAACCAGACCGTGAAATTTAGTTCTACAAGCATTTCTGTCCTGAGCTACATCTGCTGCATCTGGCGACTGCACACCAATTCTAACAAGGTCCTGTTTGACATTGTCTGTCCGCCGCATTCTAGGTCTCCCCTCTTCCTGAGACCTTTTTAGTCGCACTGTTCTTAACCCTATTCACCAATCTATAATTATCCATACGGGCAACATGGCCAAACCAGCGAAGTCTCTCTCTGCACAATATGCTTCTTAAAGGAGGTTGCCGACTTCCTTGCCTAACCTCATCATTAGTTACAAAGTTAAACCACCTAATACCCAAGATATTGCGTAAGCATCTAGTTTCCTGTTATCATGTTTACAAATTGTCCAAGTTTCACGACCATAACTAACTCTAAAAAGAACCAAACTATTATAGAGTCTAATTTTAGTCTTTAGGTGTATACGCCTATTTCTCCACACTCTCCACAGATTCTTAAATGTCCCGGCAGCAATCCCTATTCGTCTGTTAATCTCATGCCGCACATCGCCATTATCTGTTACATAGCTCCCAAGATAATTAAACTGTGATACCTGCTCAAGTCTGCAACCATTCAGATTAACCGAATCACAGCCTGCCTGACCAATTATCATCACTTTAGTTTTCTCTCTGTAACCAAACCTACTCTACTACCAGTTTCATCAACAGCTCGAATGAAAGAGTTCATCTCATCAACATCGTTTGCCAAAAGAGCTAAATCATCAGCATAATCTAAATCAGACATTTTCGTATCTCCAGTCCATTTAAGGCCAAAATCTTTCCCTTGATGTGAATTTCGAATAACATAATCAATAACCAAACTAAAGAGAAAAGGAGACAAAATGCACCCTTGTCGAACACCAGAAGTAATGCTAAACCAATTGCTACAAGACTTACCAACTCTCACACATGACTCAGTGTTATTATAGAAAGCTTTCATTATGTTAACTAACTTGTCTGGTATACCATATGATTTCACAATCAACCACAAATTATGACGATCAACAGAGTAGAAAGCCTTTTTGAAATCAACAAAGCTAGCAACCAGAGGTTTCTGAAACTCTAAACATTTCTCAAGAATCTGCCTAAGTGAAAATATCTGATCCACACATCCCCTACCACTTCTGAATCCACATTGCTAATCACGCAATTACCTGTCAACCAGATTCTTAATTCTATTAAGCACAATCATGGAAAGAACTTTACCTGGAACAGAGAGTAGGTTGATACCCTTATAGTTATCACAAGAACTGCGATCACCTTTTTTGAAAATAGGGATAAAATAGCTCTGGTAAAATCCTTAGGATCCATGCCTTTATCGTAAAAGATATTCAAAATTTCAGTCATCCAAGTGGTAACCGAAACATTCCCAGCTCTAAGCATTTCCGTAGTATTTTCATCTACACCTGGAGATTTATGAAGTTTAAGTTTAGAAACAGCCAAAATAACTTCAGATTGTGTTATAGGTCCAACATTAAAGCCGCCAATGCATCTATCATCATTGCAAACAATAGGAGTAGAACTAACCACATTGTTTAGAACATCACTGAAATGCTCAGCCCACCTAGCCATGACAGAATCCTCCCCTTCTATAACCTTACCTTGTTTATCCTTCAATCCTTGTATACCTGTCCGTTTTCTACCACACAAAACATTAACTATCTGGTACAGCTCTCTGCTGTTGTGCTGTCTAACTGCTTCCTCGGCTTTGTCAGCCAAACCATCAAGCCAAAGATTCTTATCAGCAGCTAACTGATCTTTTACACATTTATTAAGTTCTCTGTAATGCTTTCTTTTAGGACTAGTAGGGTATTGATTAAAGGCATTCCTGCTGTTCTTTCTTTCTGAAATAAGCTCAAGTGTCTTATCACTCAGATAATTCTACGTCCTTTGCTCCTTCTTTCTCAAAAGGATACTGTTAGTTTCCAAAAAACCTGTTTGAAATGGTCCCATTCTTCCTCAACTTCAGTAGTCTATCTATGATGTTTTCTACCCAGTTATGAGTCTTGAGTTTCACCGAGTTATGAGAGGAAGGGAGGAAGAGGTCCGCCATGAATCTGAAGCAGCTAGGTAGCTCTCGAGCCCGAAAAGATCGGACACCATTATTCTGCAGGCTTCTAGCTAGTGTGTGAAACAGATGCATTCTCGACTTGAGCTCAGAACTTCAGTGTCACTAACGGTAATGGCTTCGTTATTGATTTGTTCAATTCTTCTTGGCATAACAATATTATCCAGATTACGTTCTTTCTATTTCTTCACATTTTTCATTCGGACACACCTATTCATAAAATAAATGTACAACCATCCACAATCTGAAAACTCCCGGAAGAATCTCGTTTGGCGCATTACAGCCGTAGTTGCTAATGCGCCATAAAACCCTAAGCAACCAATAAACCAACCAACTCAACAAGAAAAGCAGAACTTGGCTTTATATATCTTTATTTTGTTCGTAACCTTAAGTCGATATTAACATCATGTTTAAATCGAATCAACCCTCCCTGGCAATTATGAAAAGCAAGATTCAAATTTGGCTACTTATCAGTAGCAAATGTCCTACTTATTTGTGATTCAAATGAAGAGTTCTATCATCATGTAGGAAATTAAGCCTATTCATTGAGAATTCCGTTGATCAGAAGAGAAGAGACCTTAATGATGAAGACAATTAATTTCTGTCTGCCTTGAGCTCCGGCACATAAGTTGCCCGTCTGCTTCCCACCCCACAAGGCGCTCGCTGAGTGCCCACGATTCTTCACCGGAAGGATGATGGCGAGGATCAGCCTCCACCACTCCCCTTGAGTAATGTCCGACCGGAACCCCTCGCAGCCTGCAGCGGGGGTTGGAATGCAAAGTGAAAGTTCAGGGGGAGGGGTGATAGATTCGGGGGTGGTCTTAACCTTGGGCACATCAGCTAATCCGGTAGTTCACAAGGGAGTGGACTTCGCTACGAATGCAAGATTTATTGTAACCTTGGTTTTAGTTGCAGGTGGTGGGTCGATATCCATGAATCTCTCTCTCTTTTTTTTTAAACTTCACCGCAATTTTTCACGAATTATCTCGGGTACATAGATGTTCACCTCCAACTCACGTTGCGGAACTTGATGGCAAAAGTATTCTATGAGCAGAAAATAGCTGCCAACTATGGAGACTATTAAACCTTCTTGACTTCGGTACAGATATGAGAAACTATCACTTATTCTTCTCTAATCTCTTTATTGAATAGATACTTTAAAGACTTAATCCTGCGATTTTCTGCATTAAAGAAGTTATTCCACATTAACCAATGTGGAATATTATCACAAATCAGAAAAATATTTAATTTTTTTATAATATAAATTTGATATGTTTATTAAGAAAATAATAATGGCTGCATTACTTTTAACTTGTCAATTTGCCCAAGATTTCACTCAGTTTCAATATCCTGAAACAACTTACAAAATAACTGCTTCACAGGGTCCTTGTTGCAAACATTTTTTTTTTCTTGCAGAATGCACATATTTTGCAAGTTTATGTTTTTTACTCTCAGGTCAGTTATCCTTATTCCAAAGATGACATTGTCCTCGTATTAGAAAAAAAAATTCACTTTCGTTTGTAATAGTCAAATTTTCATTCAAATATTACGCCTCCCATTGTTCGATGGTTTTCAGAAAAAAATTTGCGAGACATATTCAGATGCAAAGGTACTCAAATTTAAGTATTTTTATTACTTCTGCAAAATTTGAATTACTAGAAACCCACCCTCCGAGAGTTTAATCGAGGATACTCAAATTATACGAAGCGCGAAAAGTACTCTGAAAGGCCGAAAAGAATTTCTTTTTTAAAAAAAAACAAGAAGTAGAGGTAGCAGAAGCCGTGTTTCCGTTGATTTTGACAATACCTTTAACATATCATTAATTTTCTGACTCGTCAAATAAAAAACAATTATTGATATTAAAAAAAGCGTAAATCATTAAAATGAGCAATTCTATTAATGATGTGAGTGGGACTGAAAACGCTTGCATACCTGTGGCTGAAGTTATTCGGAAGACTACTTAATTTAGCAGACGTTTCCTCTGCCATATTCAAAACCAGAAGCGAATTGATTTATTAATTAATTATTCTGCACTAGTGTTTGCTGATTGAGAGATAAACATTCTCCTGAAACAAGTAGGAATAATAATAAATTTATTTCTGTCCTACACGCTAATGTCAGTTTTAACTCTCAACCACTTCGGGTGGACTGTGAGCCCACAAGAGATTTCCATTCCTCCATAGTTTCAAATAATAATTTCTAATATTTTTCAAATTTTGCCGTCTAATTATTTTTCATTCCCATTATTTTAAGTTGGTAAAGCATTGATCACGTTCTCTAGTTTATATCAAAGGCTCGACTCTATAACTTTCGTTGATCAATGCAAAACTCACAATTTAAATGATAAAAAAATACGTGTGATTTCTGTGACCTCTCGTTAGTACAGTCGCTCAAAAAAGTATCCGAACACTATGGTTGATTACAGAATTCAGAAAAAATATCTGGCAACGATTTTTTTAAAAATGAGTGATCTGGCAACTTCGTGTCACGTGATCACAGAATTCAGGAAAAATATCTGGAGCGTGTACAGCAACTGTACACGCTCCAATTACCGTTCACAGCAAACTGGAGCGTGTGCAGTAACTGCACACGCTCCAGTTTGCTGTGAACGGTAACTGCACACGCTCAATATTTCCGTGAGTGAGCCCACACGATCTAGTATCAAAATAATTTGAGCGACTGTACACTCCGAATTAAGGATGCCAGTGGCTAAGGTTTGACCAATTCCACATATTCTTGAATTTGCAGACTACAAAGGATGCTAGTCAGTATAAACTGCTACGATGTGGTAAATTAACTTCAGCTTTAAATTTAAAAATGTGATCTTTTCATTGATACAGCCACATGTTCTCAGTTCAATCTCCGTAAATCATTTTCGTGTAAACGAGCCCGTGGTTTTGAAAACTCTATCACCAATCCAATAAAAATCTTTTTTTGCCTCAATACGATAAGAATTATATTTTCTAACCGTGTACTGAGAACTGCACTGGGCGATAGATTGGCTTTCATAGTTTATACATTCAGTTAGCCAAGCCAATATTATTCACTCACACTAAGGAATTCACTCACGGAATATTATTCAAGTAACAATACCATTTTGCTAAAGAGAGACTGCAGGTTTCATTTTAAGTGGATTTATTGCAATATCCCGGCACCTGAAGCTGCAAACAAATCTACGTATACATTTCAAAGCCTTCTGTGAGTCAACTCATTTTGAAGCTTTCTCATCACAAAATAAAGAGCAGACATTTTTCCGGTATCTTTCTCAACTGCAATTCGGAAGAAACGTGATGTTCAAAAGAGGAAGAGCTGTCGGTCCCATTCAGTTCAATGAGGGCCACACAATGTTTGTGGCGAGAGCAATTGTGTCATAATCATCTCTAAGGCAACAAGACTCCACTCATACATTTATTTCAAAGATCGTTTTAAATCACTTTATTTTCTTAACACTACAGAGTGTAATAAAATCAGCAGCAAAACACCTCGACTGTTATCTCCTCCTCTTTGCAGTTATTTAATATTTTGCTGTTGCCTCATCTCCAAATTGTGCTTTTCTCTTTGCTCCTCCTCCTCCTCCTCCTCCTCCTCTTCCTCCTCTCGCTTCCAGCTCATCACCGGAAATCGAGTGCAGCGGCGCCCAACGAAAGCGCGCAAAAGTAAGAACGGTTTTGTGATAATATATAAGACAGAAGAAAGCACCTTTCAAAAATTGCCTAGGCATCGGTGAAGTAGCCTCATTTCGGGATAAATCGATTTGTTTCGTTTCCGTCCAACGCAATCAACCTCGATCACATCTCATGGACATGTTACACGCCAAATACACTCACACACACAACAAGAGCAAGCGCTCTCTGCCGCAAGTGTTCTTATTTTCACATAAGCCGCATCATCATCGCCGAAGCAGCTTGCTCGTTTCTTGATGCATCCTCTCGATGTATCTCTTCGGAACATCTCTGATCGGGCCCCGCGTGTCATTACACGAGACTGCCCACACACGAGCACAGATCGACAGAAAGCGATGGAAAACGACGTAGCTGCGAGATGAAATTCATGAACACCTAACCATCCACCCACTTTACAAAACCCACATCCGACACACCATCTGATGTCCAAAGTTTTCAGAATAAAAAAAAGTAGAAGAAAGTGCAACGGCAGAAGCAACAGAAGCAAATAATAAATGATTTTTAAATTTTATTATACGCCTAGTAGTGACTGATCGCTGCAAAGCGTGGAGACGGGAGGTTTCCATCACTTTGGGTCTTCTTATCTGATGTTGCAACCGGGATGAACGACGTCTGACTGCTACCGGAGGGATGCGAGAGATACAGTCCCAGAGCGAGGGCGCGCTTCTGCGAAAGGTGGGAGGGACGGGGAGAGAGGGGGGGCAATGACGATGAAGATGGGATGCTGTGATGAACAATGCCCACAGACGAACATCCGGGAGGTTTCTGAGTCGCCGCTGCCTCCGCTTCGAAGGGGAGATATATTAAAATGTATTCCTCCACCAGTTGACGGACACGTGGTTCGTATCATCCGTCGGCCCCTCTACGCTAGGTGACTGGGAAATACTTTAAAACTCTGAACTTCTCTCGTGTAACACGAATCAGAAAGCGTTATTTTTTTCTACATTTTTTAAACTGTCAGTTTGCTTTCAGAGCGGCGGCTGATGTTTGCTGTCAGGTGTTGGAAGTAATCTAATAGTGAGCTGACTGCGATTCATCCGCGCTCTGCTGCAACCGAAATCAACTCGCTATCATAAACTGAATCCTAGATGGGCGGCGTCGACGTGATACTGACGAATTCATGCGCATCCCAACTGACTGTTGCGCCGTTCATGTTGGCCCGCTGAAACTCTCCCTAAGCATCATTTCTTCTCTCCCTGAACCATAATCTTTGCAGCTCAAATAAACTTACCTATCGGAAAAGACCTTGTCCGAACAGAAGAAATAATCCTGCATACAACCATCCCTAGCTCAACTGGTTGCCTCATCGCATTTCAAAACTAGCAATAGCAGATGTAATGTATGTACCTCATATATAAATATAAATAAATAAATAAATACCCCCTCAAGCAGCTGCTTGCCACAGAGGTCTGACAGGAGCCTGCCAGTTTATATGCCACAGTAGAAGGTCTGAGAGGATGGCAGAACCTCAGCAGAAAAACGACACATACATCCATGCCTTATCCGGGGCTCGAACCCAGGTCCCGTACCCTTGGTAAAACCAAAAATGACTCATTTCATTAACAAATTAAGAAGTTTTTTTTGCACATAAAGTTTTGAGACATATCGTATTTTTACGAAACTGCAAAATTTGTTTTTAAAAATTAGAATTTCCTCAAATGTTTGTCTTTGTACAGTTTTCTAAAGAAGATTAACTTTCCTGTAAAACTCGAGTCCTGTCCATTGTAGATAAACTAATAAAGCAAAACGTGATTCCTTGATTTCTCTTCTGATTGATTGATAATGGCATCCACAACTTGTATGCTTCGTTCTTAATGGGAACAAATATCGGAACTGAATTAACAGAACGAGTGACAGATACAAGCAGGCATGTTACTATAAGAGAGGCTACCATCTGTCTCCCAACAGCTGTTCAGTGGGTCCCCTCCCCCAACCTTCTCTGAGCCTTCGGGGTCCTTGTGGCCTGGCCATTTAGCCCACGGTGTGCAAAAAAAGTGCCGCTCAGAAGTAAAACAATCCAATCCAATACTATAAGAGATGTACACCATTTTTGTGGCTGAATGACCTATGTTTAATACAATTTATTCATTTTCCTGCAGATAAGCTATTGAGCTTTACAATTTAATTGTAAATGTATTTGTATTCTTTACTCTTATGAATAAAAATTATATTCTTTAAAAAAAAAATCCATGGCTTCAACCTGCAGGAAAACAACATCGCCGAAACGGCTCCTTCGTTGCTTCAAAGGTATTCAACGATATTTGAAAATCACGTTATTCATTGTACACTCCATCTTTAAACTCAATATCTTTGTTTTCTTTCCTTTGAGTATTCATCTCAGAACTCCGACAGTGATTCAGATCCTGCAATTCATTATACTGCTATTAAGAAGGAAATGTAGGCTTAGAATTAATTACCGCTGATGAGATTTATAGAAAAAATCTAAATGATTAATAATGCTAGAAAGAAATCATAATCATTAGTGTGCAAAAAAAATAAAATAAAAAAAAGACATATAGACACTAAAACAGGGGTTGGCCAACCGTGACAAACAGTGGAGAACGAAACATTTCTTTATAATAAAATGATCTTAAATGATTCTCGACTAATATTTAATAGGGTAGAACTTATAACAAATATACATTGCCTGTTATTGAATTTGAACATTTATTAGTAAAAGATTATTTTCTGTCTTTATTTGAGCAATGGGCTTGGAAAGACCACCCTCGTTCGGATGGGACGTAAAGCCGTGGCCCCGTGTGCGGGAGAGAAACACCCTGTGCACGTTAAAGAACACGCTGGATGGCCTTGACGGGAGGCTTCCATCTGTCTCCTAAGAGCTTTCTAGAGAGTCCCATGCTTCTCTGAGCCCTTGGGTTCCTTTTGATCTGGCCATTTAGCACATTTTGTGCAAAAAAAGTGACGTTGAGTGGTAAAACAACCCAACCCAATCCTTGATTTGAAGCCTTTGATGCATCTTGCAATATGCAGACATAAACCTGCAATCGATAGCTCAGATTAATGAGATTATTCTTGCAATCCAATTACGGATAATAGGAAGTGTTTTTCTTTGGAAAAGAAACGATAAAAGTGTTGGTCATTTCATAGAAAAGTAAGGTTAATGCTCTCGGTTTTCTGTGCTATGTTTGGTTTATATGGAATATTACTTTTGACAAACCGAAAGATTTATTTCTGTTGTAGTTTAGCCCTGCGACCAGTAGACTAAGTTGTCACCTCTATGTGGTGCCAGTGCAACTAATTCCCATGAATAGCTGTAAAAGGAGGAGGTTTAGGGCAAGCGTAACGAGTCATGTTAGTTACGATTTCTAGTGGTGATTTCAACTCCCCGTGTGGCCTGAAGCGTAAAAAGTTTGTCCCTCCCTGAAGGGGCGGGCGTGGCTCAGTCGGTAGCGCGCCAGGCTCGTAATCTGTAGTTCCCAGGTTCGAGTCCCAGCTGAGTCAGCGTTGAGATTTATCTCCGCAAAATTCCCCGCCCTGCCCACGGTCAGTAGGGGACACCGATGGGCTTGGAAAGGCCGCCGTCCGTCGGATGGGACGTTAAGCCGTGGCCCCGTGTGCGGGAGAGCCATACCCTGTGCACGTTAAAGAACACGCTGGATGGCCTTGACGGGAGGCTACCATCTGTCTCCCAACAGCTGTTCCAGTGGGTCCCCTCCCCCAACCTTCTCTGAGCCTTCGGGGTCCATGTGACCTGGCCATTTAGCCCATGGTCTGCAAAAAAGTGCCGCTCAGAGGTAAAACTACCCAACCCAACCCTCCCTGAACTAAAAGTTCTTTTCTAAAGATAGAATCTCTAAGATTATGCTTTCAGCCAGTGCCAAAACAAGAAGCTTCTCTGAATTGCATGCAAAGGTTACAAATGTTTTCATTAACTCTATTCACCACCACTCAGAGAAACATGAGAGAGCAAAATGAATTCTTTTCACTGATAATGAAATACCTTGTGCATGCATTCACTAGAAATTGCAATCCTCATTGCACATAACTCTCAATCATCCTAAGCTTTTGCCAGTGCTTTGTCTCCTTTTGATTTTTAATCTTTCTTTGACCTTTCCTCTAATGGGGATTTAGTTTTATCACAATAATCATTAATTTCGTTATTTTCATTTTTTAATAGGATTTAGTATTAAGGAAATCAGAAACGAAATACATCACTTGAGAAATCAAGTATTTTTAACAAACAATGCACAAATTTAATGAAATCAAAAATCATGTGCACCACAAATTCAGTTTCAATTTAATACCGCTGAACAACTAATGCCAGAATAAAAGAATAGTAACAATCAAGAACTTTGCAACATCATAGAAAACCCGATAATCCTTTTTAAATGAATAGAAAAATCAAATTAAAATATAACCAGATCTGGGGGGGGGACTGAATATGCTATTTCAGAATGCTAACAAAGATAGAGGCGAAAAGCTTCGAAACTTTCATGTATTTCATGCATTTTTAAAAAAAAAACGTTTTTAAGATCTCTAAATTGAAGGCAGAAATTTTATACTGCAATGGAAAACTAGTCTTTTGTCCTCCCCATCCTTTTTTTTTAATTTTTTTTTCTAGATCCGGGTCTAGCGGTGCAAATAAAGCCTTTACAGCTACAACAGCGTAGTGCACAAGTGGTTGATACAGGTGCATACAACGCTCTCTACAGCAGGGGAGAACCCAAAAGTATTCCAAGGGGAGTACGAAGAAGTGAAACGTTTCTATTTATTTTTAATTGTGAACTGAAATTGTTTTTAAAGGAAGGATTGGTTGATGATAAATGAGAGGTGAGGAGGAGTGAGAATTTCGCAAAAATTGAAAGGGAATGGAAGACCAAAAAGTTTCACAACACCTGCTGTAGAGCCACCTGTAGCTTTTGCTAGGAACAACTACTTCAAAAAAAATGCTCTCAGTTTTGGGAAAAACTCCACTGCATTTAGCGAAAAGGATGTTATTGGGGAAAGCTACAATATTTCATGAAATGACTGAAAAATCATTTTATTATTCAAGAAATTACTCCTTTTAAATACTCGCCGAATTTTCATAATGGTTTCAGAGCGACTGAAAACACTCGAAATAAAATGTTCGATCATGCTATTTTTCGATAGAATTCGAAAATTTTTTTTTTATATGCCCTCCAATAATTTGTAGCCAAACAGATGATTTCGACTAAAAAGATAAAAAAAATCTTGCACATGGTTTAAAATGGAAATCACGTTACTGCCAGCAGATGGCTCTGACTGTCCACCGGGTAAGGCATAGATTGTGTGCATCGAATGAATGCTGATTCGATCTGTTGGGCACTTAAAACTTCGTGCTGTGTGAAACATCAAGTAAAAACTCGCATGTAATATTCCCTAAATCAAGAACAGTACAAGATGAAAAACTAATATTTCGAGGAAATGAAAAAAAAAATAACAGAAACATTCTGAATGGAATATTCATACTTTAGGAAGAACACCTATTCCCATCAGAATACTAGTATATGACATCACTGAAACAGTAGTATTGAGTGAATTTTACACAAAAATATTAAAATAAAGATTCACATCACTGTATAGAAAATTTTGTATATATTATCGTGCTGAGAATAGAAATTTTTACATTTCTTGTTTAATAAGTACATATTTAACGGCATCTACTAGTAAAGGAACAAATGTTCAATCTGTTTTACTACCTCTGTGTACTCAAGAAACGAAAAATGAATCATTAAAGATTTATTCCAACTGAGCTTTAAAATATTTATGCGTCGCTTTCCTGTCGAAATAAATGGAAAAAAAAGAGTTTGTTTTTCCACCGATGCATCGTTTCTGCTCCAAAAGTTTTGTAGAATTTGAAAAGGCTGCAACAAATGCTGATGAGCAAAAATATCAGTGAAGATAGTCAGTTCGTTCTGTTTTTTATCTGTAATGACCAAAAATATTCAGGATGAAATTCTCTCAAATTTTCTGATCATCCCACATTTATCGAAAAATTCTGAACACCCCTAACACTCTGAAGATGTTTTTGACGATATCCAGGACGAACGTTTACATTTTCCAATATTCTCCATGGGGGCACAAAATTTCTTTTTCGGATTGTTATTTGAATAGCCATGATGTAGGGTAATATATGATATAAATGTTTTCGATGAAAATATTGACCTTCTCAACTCACATCAACACAGAGATTTATGCTTCCAATGGCATCACTCTCGAGACGTCGACGCATTCATTAGGTATTCTTTGTATGTGTAATGAGCATTTAATTTGTAGTAATGCTTTTTAACACAAAAGTAATAGGTGAGAGAAAATGTTGGCTTTAATCTTTTTTATACAGCAACAAATATTCATATTCAAAGTTCAGAAAAGAAAAGCAAAACATGCAAAAGAAAATAAAAATTCTTGAAGTAGAATAAATATTTAACACAAGACAGCAGGATAGACAGACCTGAGGAGGAAGCGGCTCCTTTGGCAAGAACAAGATGTGTAAAGCAAAATTTCTTCCAGACTTTAAGCGTTCAGTACAACGACGAAGAGAGGGGAAAGGAATTTTTTGTAACAAGCAAATTTTCATATTTCGAATCTGTGTTATAATGAGACTTTATTGCATTATCCAAGACAGACACGTCCATAAAGTCGGAACACAAACACACACGCATTACCACCCATTATTTCGCAACTGGGTCCTCCTCATGAAGCCTCCTCCTCCTCCTCCCTGCGTTCCCTTAATCATAAAGCATGGTTCAGCTCGGTTTCTTCTCGGCCAAGTTTGGCGCTCCCTCTCCAGGCCTGGCAGCTACTTAGGCAAATTAAAGTTGTTCCCTGGTTCCGTCTTCCCAGCCGCTGCTCAACCAGCATCCTCGGCCAAAGCGCCGGCTCTTCGCGTAATAAATGAACATGACAATTCCCCAACTTTAATTGAATTTAACGAACACTCGAGGGGGTTCAGAGGGAACGGATTTATGTGCGCCTATGTTGTTTGCTGATCCCCGATAACGTTGGGAACGTGAGAGCTCAGTTCGCTCTGTGTAGGTGTATAAGCGTGTGTGCTTGCCCTGAAGTAGGTCTGCCAACCTGCAGCCAGCCATCACATCATCCCACAGACTTGGGCTTGAATGCCGAGGTCTGCTTTCCCCCCCTCGGATGCGCGAAGTGACTATTATTTATATTAATGGTCGTGATTTACATAACTGATGCAGCCTCTACTTCATCATGCCATCATCATTTACCATCCAGCCTGATGTTCCGAAACAGCGTTTCCGCTCCGAGCGGGCAGTAATTATTGGTGGGATGAACCGCCGCATGCTAGGAGGGGATGCGTCGCTCGAGTGACGTCACGGGGAGACAAAGCTGCTCGGCGATTTGTCGACGTCAAGGTGCTGCTCGAGCCACCATGCGGAAGCCTAATAGAGGACGAGGATGAGGAAGAGTGAAAGGTAAAGAGAAGAGCAGAAGGAAGGGGAGGAGAAAACAGTAAAGGAAGAGCAGAAGGGTGGGGAGGAAAAAGAAAGGGTAAAGGAAGAGCAGAAGGGTTGGAAGGAGAAAAAGGTCAAGGAAGAGTAGAAGGGTGGGGAGGAAAAAGAAAGGGCAAAGGAAGAGCAGAAGGGTGGGGAGGAAAAAGAAAGGGTAAAATGAAGAGCAGAAGGGTTGGAAGGAGAAAAAGGTCAAGGAAGGGTAGAAGGAACGGAGAAATTCCGAAGGGATGAATAACGAAAAGATGATCTAAGCTCTCGAATACTTCAAAAGATGAAAGAATCCTAAATTCCTTTACTGAAGCAGTCCATTTATAGTTTCACCATCAAATGTATTAAACATAGAATAATTCCAAATTGGAAAAAAATTTAAAGGATATTAATGAAAAAAATATCTTTTATTGATAATTTACTGTGCAACGTTATTTGGAATATAACAAATAATACTTAACCACAATTGCCACAAATATACTGTTATTTCCTTTATAGCTTTTCAGGAGTAATATTAGCAGTGATTTCCTAATTGCGAATAAATGCAAAAATAACCAGTTGTTCAGCTTCATGAAATGGTTGTAGAGTTTGTTTTGCTGTAGCACAAGGGCTTCTTCAGGGAAGCCTCGAAAAAAGAATTGGTTTCATTTTTACGAGATGCCATAATAATAATTGCTTAATTAGCTTTAAGTATTATTGCTGATAACAGAAAAAGAAAATCAACATTAATTTTTTTTACTACTTACGAGTGATAATGTAAATCAAATTTAGTCTGGAATATGTTCTGTAATATAATAGGGCGAGAACATTTAGAACGTATAATGAGTCCTCGTGCAAACAGTATCGAATATTTATCGTACTCAATATTTCATCTGGTTTTGCTTCTCGTACTTCATTAATTAGTTTTAATTCCTCTTTGTGTCCAATTGCGGTTCTGCCCTTTGAATTCATCCCGTTTTGTGCAGCTAATCTCTCTCTTAGTCGATTCGTTCCCAATGAATGGCAGCTATTCGAAAAATCAATTTGACTTTTGCCTGGGATGCAGTCTTCAGGGATGCAGTCTTCAGACTTTTTCTGGGATGCTTCCTGGGATGCAGTCTTCAGACTTTTTCCTGGGATGCAGTCAGTTCCAAGGATCGGATCCCAACTGGCGTCGATATTCTCTCTTCCCGACTGTTTACTACTTGCAGTGATAAAAGATTCTCCGATGTACAGGCTGATAGGAAGACGTCTTTTCTATAGGAGAGCCATACCGTCTGCATTTAAGGGCACTGACGAAGGTTTCCATATCTCTCCTAATAGGAATCCTCTGAATCTCCTTTACCTGTCTCATCATAAGCCTTAGGGTTCGACTATTTAGTCCATTTTGCGGTAAAAAATGCACCTCTCGGTGGAGAAACAAGCTGTCCTAGAAGAAATAGCATGATGACACTAAACTTGTAATTTCTGGTGCAGTCTTAAAACTAAATGAATTTAGCAAACTAACTGACTCCAGTCGCAAATTGTTAAAGAGTCTATTATTTTTTTTTCCAAAGAAAGATTTTCATAATTCATGATTATCTCATATCCGAAGATCTGTAAAATACTCATTAAAGAATGGAATACAAAGAAGTGTAGTGTTATAGTGGAATAAGTGCAGGAACTATTTTCTATTCCTTACTGAATAATAATTTAGAAATTAAGAACTCTTTATCACCTATGATTTCTTCTATGTTTATCGTTGATCTGAAATAACTGATGCAGTTCGAAAAACTTTCAAATAATGGCTACTCTCGAATTTTTATCATCACTTCATGTTAAATAGATCGTCTTGACGATGCTAAGGATTAGTTGAAAGATTCGAAGTTATTGAAAGTAAAATACAAATTGCCAAATCCTGAAATTTACTTGCTGCAAATCAAAGTTACCAACTTCTGCCCTGGAAATAAATTTCTCTGGCCAGCAAAAGAATTCGTTAAAGAAATAATATGAAACCCAAGGTAGAAATTATTCCTTTTTAGACACATGCTAAGTTCTTCTCCTCTGAATGTTTCTTCTTTGCAATACCTACTGAAAAAGCTCATATCAGAAATATAGGATCCTCCTCACATGTACCAAGTGAAAGAAAATCCTCATCATCATCATCATCGTCGTCGTCATCGTCATCATCATCGTCGTCGTCATCATCGTCGTCATCATCATCAAGCAGCCATGGGCTACGGAGGTCCAACCAGAGTGTGCAATTTGGTTCTCCAAGCAAGTCTATCCTGAGCTACATCTACTGCATCTGGCCACTGCACACCAATTCTAACAAGGTCCTGTTGACATTGTCTGCCCACCGCATCCTAGGTCTCCCCTTCTTTCTGAGGCCTTTAGGCACACTGTTCATAACCCTATTCGCCAATCTATAATTATTCATACGGGCAACATGGCCAAACCAACGGAGTCTCTCTCTGCACAATATGCTGCTTAAAGGAGGCTGCAAACTCCTTTACCTAACCTCATCATTAGTTACAAAGTTGAACCACCTAATGCCCAAGATACTGCGTAAGCATCTGGAATCAAAAGCATCTAGTTCCTGTTATCTTGTTTACACAGCGTCCAAGTTTCACTACCATAACTAACCCTAGAAAGAACCAAACTATTATACAGTCTAATTTTAGTCTTTAGGTGAATTCGCCTATTTCTCCACAATCTCCATAGATTCTTAAAAGTCCCGGCAGCAATTCATATTCGTCTGTTAATCTCATGACGCACATCACCAGTATCTGTTACATAGCTCCCAAGATAATTAAACTGTGATACCTGCTCAAGACTGCAACCATTCAGATTAACTGAATCACAACCTGCCAGACAAAATTTCATCACTTTAGTTTTCTCTCTGTTTATAACCAAACCTACTCTACTACCAGTCTCATCAACAGCTCGAATGAAAGAGTTCATCTCATCAACATCATTTGCCAAAAGGGCTAAATCATCAGCATAATCTAAGTCAGAAACTTTCGTATCTCCAGCCCATTTAAGGCCAAAATCTTTCCCTTGAAGTGAATTTCGCATAACATAATCAATAACCAAGCTAAAGAGAAAAAGGAGACCAAATGCACCCTTGTCTAACACCAGAAGTAATGCTAAACCAATTACTACAAGCCTTACCAACTCTCACACACGACTCAGTGTTATTATAGAGAGCTTTCATTATGTTAACTAACTTGTCTGGTATACTACATGATCTCACAATCAACCACAAATTATGACGATCAACAGAGTCGAAAGCCTTTTTGAAATCAACAAAGCTAGCAACCAAAGGTTTCTGAAACTCTAAACATTTCTCAAGAATCTGCCTAAGTGAAAATATCTGATCTAAACATCCCCTACCACTCCTGAATCCACATTGCTCATCACGCAATTGACTGTCAACCAGATTCTTAATTCTATTAAGCACAATCATGGAAAGAACTTTACCTGGAACAGAGAATAGGCTGATACCCCTATAGTTATCACAAGAACTGAGATCACCTTTTTTGAAAATAGGGATAACAATAGCTCTGGTAAAATCCTTAGGAACCATGCCTTTATCATAAAAGATATTCAGAATTTCAGTTATCCAAGTGGTAACCGAAACATTCTCAGTTCTAAGCATTTCCGTAGTAATTTCATCAACCCCTGGGAATTTATGTAGTTTAAGTTTAGAAACAGCCAAAATAACTTCAGATTGTGTTATAGGGCCAACATTAAAGCCACCAATGCATCTATCATCATTGCAAACAATGGGAGTAGAACTACCCACATTGTTTAGAACATCACTGAAATGCTCAGCCCACCTAGCCATGACAGAATCCTCCCCTTCTATAACCTTACCTTGTTTATCCTTCAATCCCTGTATACCTGTCCGTTTTCTACCACACAAAACGTTAATTTCTGGTACAGCTCTCTGCTGTTGTGCTGTCTAACTGCTTCCTCGGCTTTGTCAGCCAAACCATCAAGCCAAAGATTCTTATCAGCAGCTAACTGATCCTTTTCACGTTTATTAAGCTCTCTGTAATGCTTTCTATTAGGAATAGTAGGGTATTGATTAAGGACATTCCTGCAGTTCCTTCTTTCCGAAATAAGCTCAAGTGTCTTATCACTCAAATAATTCTGTCTCTTCTGCTCCTTTTTTCCTAAAAGTGTTAGTGTTAGTGTCCAAAAAAGCCTGTTTAAAATGATCCCATTCTTCCTCAACTTCAGTATAAGCATACCATGACTGTCATAATGACTAAGTAACCTATCATGCTAAGCTTTAGCTATAACTGGGTCTTTCAGGGCATCAGTTATTAAAGATAAAGTTTTGAACTACCACAACACTTTTTAAGTTTAAGTTGCAAGACACTTTTAACAAGGTAATGGTCACATCCAATTTCAGCTCCCCTATATGCTCTGGTATTCCTAACAGAACTAGCCCATTTGCTTTTAATTAATATATAATCAATACCGAGATTAATAAGTTTCAGACGTCTGTAAAAATATACCGTAGAATAATTCCATTGTTTTATGTAAATCATTATTCGTTTCTTTCGCGAATTTCTCTTGAACTTTATTAAAGATGTAACATCTTTTAGCAATCCCAATTACACAGCAAATACTTCTCATTCCTGGGACGAAACTACATAAAATTGTGGCTAACGTTCTTTAGATTGAGGCTACGTTTAATTGAAAGGAAACTAATTCGGTTGTTTTTTCTTCTGAAAATTTCCGATGTGAAGTGCCACAATTTCTGAAGTGAATTTTCAACAATTTCCTTGGACGCTTTTGAGTGTCGAATTTTAATGACGAACATAATCATTACATTTGATGAACGTTTAGGCATGTCCTGATAACATTTTGGGACACACTAATTTGTTCAAATATGTTTTTGAGAGGATTCTGAACAATTTGTGCCAAATGACTAAACAGAGATATTTATACATATGTGAACATTCCAAATTGAAACTGCTTACTGTTTTTTTTGCATATCTACTTTAATTCTTTACTTCCGATATCGAAAGCTTTGTTTCATGCAGATCACGTTTCTCTTCCGCGTGTAGAACTTATTGCGCTTAGATTCCTGTTATTCTCCTTCCTTACTTTCCTTTCTCCTTAAAAGGAAGGCCTCTAATTATCTTCGGCAATGATTCATTTTCCCTCTTCTTTGTTTTCCGGCAATCTGTTTCCGAGGCAACATGCAATAACTTCGAAACATTTCAGTTCCTCTGAAATGAAACTTTCTCTGAAAGAGAAAACGCCTTTTCTAGCAATGACCCCTAGTCAGTCTTATCTGCTCTTCCGATCAGCGACTGTTAATTCCTCTCCTCACTAAAATACGCATCTCGCTTCACGATTAAGCAACGCTTGACACGTTTTAACCATCAACGCAATTGCAGCAGAAAATGGTGATGCGAACCCGCAAGAGATTCTTTTCCAACAGGGACGTTTATTTTGATGAACTAAAACACGTGATATGAACTGCTGCGCCGAGCTTTTCATGTATCACCATCTATGAATAAGCAAACCATTTTAGCAACAGTAAGAAAAAAAATTCATGGAGAGCTTTTGAATGGTTCTGATTAGATTTACACGCTGTTAATGAAACACGTCTTAAAAGATTTAAAGAGGTGGATATTATAAAACCTCAAAGCCATCGTCATTAAGCCCTCTTGGGTACAAATTCTCTAAACACTATCGTCTGTACAAATAAGATGACGAAAGGTCGAATGCAATTGGAGAGGGGGAGAAGGGAGAGAAAAATTAATTGTGCATAATCCTCTCAAAAATATATTGGAACAAATTAGTGTTTTCCAATTCTAAAACATTCAGAATTCGATTTTTTGAAATCGATTTCGAGATAGGGTCTAATCGTATCAGGTATCGGTGTTTTAAAAGAGAGATCACTGACATCAGGAATTACTGCTAATCTAAGGGACTAATTCCATCTGGAATAGGTTTCAGAAGAAGAATGCTTTTTATACTCTTGCTTATCATTGAGAACAAAAAAATCTTTGGAATTTTCTCCCCCTCTCCAATTGCATTCGACCTTTCGTCATCTTATTTGTACAGACGATAGTGTTTAGAGAATTTGTACCCAAGAGGGCTTAATGACGATGGCTTTGAGGTTTTATAATTTCCGCCTCTTTAAATCTTTTAAGACGTGTTTCATTAACAGCGTGTAAATCTAATCAGAACCATTCGAAAGCTCTCCATGAATTTTTTTTCTTACTGTTGCTAAAATGGTTTGCTTATTCATAGATGGTGATACATGAAAAGCTCGGCGCAGCAGTTCATATCACGTGTTTTAGTTCATCAAAATAAACGTCCCTGTTGGAAAAGATTAAAAAATTAATTTTTTTATGTCTCGAATTGCTGCAAATGGTTTCTCGCCTGAAGCTGAGAAACTGATTCGTGTTGCTAGTGGTCTTTCTCCTAAAACTCATCCCGGATTGAATGGTTCTGTCCTCGGATGCAAGAAGTCACTCTCCTTAAATCCATTTCCAATGCAAGTAGTCCCTTTCCTAAAACTGATTCCCAATGTGAATGGCTCTGTCCTCTTATCGGCTTCGATGCAAGAAGTCACTGTGTTTAAATCTATTCTTGAGGCGAGTGGCTCTTTTCGTAAAGCATCTATTCTTGATGCAAATATTCCATTTCTTGAAACCAATTCCTGCTGCTAGTGATCCCACATCTAAAAATACAGATTCCTTACACCCATCCCTTTTTCCTGAAACATAATCTGGATGCTAGTAATCTGTCTCCTGAAACACCGATTTCTGCTGTGAGTATTCCTTTTCCTGGTGCGAGTGGTCCCTCTCCTGAAAGCGATTCCTAATGTTCGTGGTCATTCTCCTGAAAGCGATTCCTAATGTTCGTGGTCCCTCTCCTGAAAGCGATTCCTAATGTTCGTGGTCCTCTCCTGAAAGCAATTCCTAATGTTCGTGGTCCCTCTCCTGAAAGCGATTCCTAATGTTCGTGGTCCCTCTCCTGAAAGCAATTCCTAATGTTCGTGGTCCCTCTCTTGAAAGCGACTCGTAATGTACGTGGGCCTCTCCTGAAAGCAATTCCTAATGTTCGTGGTCCCTCTCCTGAAAGCGATTCCTAATGTTCGTGGTCCCTCTCCTGAAAGCGATTCCTAATGTTCGTGGTCCTCTCCTGAAAGCAATTCCTAATGTACGTGATCCTCTCCTGAAAGCGATTCCTAATGTTCGTGGTCCCTCTCCTGAAAGCGATTCCTAATGTTCGTGGTCCTCTCCTGAAAGCAATTCCTAATGTACGTGATCCTCTCCTGAAAGCGATTCCTAATGTTCGTGGTCCCTCTCCTGAAAGCGATTCCTAATGTTCGTGGTCCCTCTCCTGAAAGCAATTCCTAATGTTCGTGGTCCCTCTCCTGAAAGCGATTCCTAATGTTCGTGGTCCCTCTCCTGAAAGCGATTCCTAATGTTCGTGGTCCCTCTCCTGAAAGCGATTCCTAATGTTCGTGGTCCCTCTCCTGAAAGCGATTTCTAATGTTCGTGGTCCCTCTCCTGAACGCGATTCCTAATGTTCGTGGTCCCTCTCCTGAAAGCGATTCCTAATGTCCGTGGTCCCTCTCCTGAAAGGGATTCTTAATGTTCGTAGTCTCTCTCCTGAAAGCGATTCCTAATGTTCGTGGTCCCTCTCCTGAAACCTATTTCGTATGCGGGAAGTCTTTTTCCTAATGCCGATTGCGCATCCGAGTTGTCCCTCTTTTTAAACAGATTTCTCTTGCTAGTAGTCTTTTTTTTATTCGTATAGTCGTAGTTCGGAAATCGCAAAAATAGTTTCCATTGAGAGTTGAGAAATTAATCGCTTCGCAATAGTTAAGCCAATCTAATAATTTGTAGTTTTTGAATTATACGTAATATTATTTCTGCAAAATTAAGCTTCCTTTTCATATTTGTTGAGGAATATTCTACCACACAGCAGGACTTAATGGTTTTTGAACGTACGATTTAATGTGATCAACTGCTTCTTTCCTGAAGGTTATTAACCAATTTGGTCATATTGATTGCCGATGTTGTGTTCCGTTTATATTGCGAATGTTAATCGGTAAAGAGATTTTGATTAATTAATAGCCTGTGCTCATAGATGTTGCTCTTACCTTATGCCAAACACTCCATAATTTCATAACGACTAATGTATGTTTATAAAAATGTAAAATATTTTATTCTCTTCGTCCAATTTGCATATAATTTAAGTTACCTTAAATAAACAGATTGACAGAACATAAGTCCGTTGTTGTTGATAGAAAATAAGATGAAGTAGAAGAAGCGAAAAAAATGTTTGAAATTTTGCTATGCACTTGAAGTAAGCAGAAAAATAATTGTTAACACCGTTTCTAAAAATGCATTCTATAACTGTTTAATATTAGTTAAAAATTCCTAAAAGTTCCGTGAGCGAATATCCATATCTTGTTTTGTGGGATGGCAGGTCTTGATGCAAATTCTTCATTCTGTGGGCACGTTATGCATTCACAGTTCGTTTAACATTGGCGAATTTTATTATCCGCATTTCGTCAAACCATCCTGAGGAAGGCATCATGGATGCTGAAATATATAGAATAGTATGACATCAAGATTTCGTTTTATTTGTTTTAAAAGTGTTTAAAAAGTTGTGATCATCTCTACAATATAATATAATAATAAAATAAATACCCCCTCAAGCAGCTGCTTGCCACAGAGGTCTGACAGGAGCCTGTCAGTTTATATGCCACAGCACATATTTTATGCGATCGTATCGCCTTTGGATGAAAAGCGCGATGTTAAACGAACTGTGATTGGATAACGTGCCCACAGAATGAAGCATTTGTATCAAGACCTGCCATCCTACAAAACAAGATATGGATATTCGCTCACGGAACTTTTAGCGATTTTTAACTAATATTAAACAGTTATAGAGTGCATTTTTAGAAACTAGTACTAATAAACTGTGAATTAAATATGAATGAGTAACACCGTTACTATTTAGAGTATCCATATTTTCAATAAGTGTAAAGACATTTTTTTTGTTAAATCGTGAGGAACATACGCGAATGCCATTCGAAATTATTTGCATATTTTTTGTTAAGATTTTCCATAAAGCATTAGAAAGAAGTTAGTGCGAAAAAAATTTCCTTTGGAAGATTCGGCTCTTACTTGGAGAGAGAAAAAGAGAGATCGCTTTTACGTGTGGAAAGTCCCGAAAGTTCTTCAGAAAGGAAACCGAGAGGAAAGTGGCACAATAATTTATGGTTTCCCACGTGGATGTCTGTTTATTTTGTTTGAATCGTTTCATATCAGAACTCTTACACCAACATCTGCAATGCGAAGGTAACGTATATTTGGGAGGCAATTTATTCTGCGACCGCAAATGGCTTCGCATTTGTGTCTGTCTGTGGATATTAGCGGAAATCCCCTCCACGAGCCAACGACCAGCCACTGTCCAACAAAGAGACTAACAGGAAGGAGTAGATCTGCAACTGCAGCGCGCGCCCGCCACGTTAGTGGTGCTGTGAGAACAACAGCCAGCAGGCGAAGGGACTGTTTGGGGAGAGAGGGGGGTTGAAAGGAGGGAGGCAGAGAGACAGGAGAATGGCAGAACAGCTACGACCAGTCGAAACCCACGTGCCGTGTGAAGCTACCACGTGTTCGGACCACCTGAAAGGGTCCCTAATGCGAATGTCGATCACTTGCCGGATTCTGGTGCTTGGCACAGCATGCTGCTCCATCATCTGGCGGAGGCAATGAACGGTCTGCAGCAGATGCACTGATCTTGGCCACCAGTTGAGGTGGCACTGTGAGAAGTGGGATGTGTGCTCGGAGATAGCAGCATCGGAGGAAAGGAAAAGAAACAGGTAGAAAGTTAGAGTAATTCAAAGTGGAGGAGAAAGAAAGGCAAAATGGAAGGATGGGGAGGAAACTGATGAAATGGTTTTAAGGACCAGGGATTCACGGAGGAGAGAGAGAAGAGGACGACGACATGCAAGAGTCGGTTGATAGCTTAATAAATATCTTTAAAATGCTGACTGTTGATTTGATGCTAAACTAGAGGAGGAGGAAAAAACGTTAAGCGAAAAATGAAGAATTGATGCAAATTGGAGGAGAAATTGGACCAAAGGAACGAACGGACGGAGCGAACGGTAAAAGGGTGAATAGAAATTGGGAATATTAAAATTAAATGACAGAATATCCAAAATGAAAGAAAAGGTACAAAAATGAGATTTTGATTGATTAATTGGAAATTTGCTACTTTTTCTTTTTCTCTTTGGTACTCAGTGAGATGAATGTTCAGGCGGACAAGCTCTCCAAAATTCAAGTCAAGATGAGTTAAGGACAATCACTGAGAGTTATTTCAAGGCAGAAGGGAGTCTCTTGTCGAACTCATCCAGTGTGCTTCAGACTCTCCAGAACGTGCACACTAAACGACGGAATTCGACTGAAAACGCTCATTGACGCTCATTGGTTGATTCTTGCTCACAGAAGAAGTATTCATTCCTTAGTTGCCAAACTGTCTAGCATCGAGATTTGGAAAAAGTACGGTTTCATTCTTTATTTCTGCTTTGTATTACTTATCATTCAATGGAAAGTTCTTTTCACTTCCTAAGAGATTTCAAGTTGTAGTAATGGTCAGGTAAATGAATCAGTTCGTTTACAGGAGTGGGATTTGTTTTTCTGATTGAAGGGACAAATTCAAGAATAGAAAAGAAAAAGGATTAAGAGCAAATGAAAATTAATAATAGATAAATACCTACGCTCAAGTAGCTGATTGCCAGATAGATCTGACAGGAGCCTGTCAGTTTCTACGCCATAGTAGACGGTCTGTGAGGATGGCGAGACCCCAGCAGAAAGACATCACAAACATCCATGCCTTCCCCGGGGCTCAAAACCAGGTCTCTTTGATCAGTAGCCAAGCAGTATTAAGAGAAATATTTGTAGATATAAATATCAAACGATTTTATTCATGAATTATTTCTCGAATGAAATGATCACCAAAAGTAAAATGAAACGATGAAATGAACCAAATGGCAGATACTGACAAAATCTATTTCGAAATTTGTAGCCTCGTGTTCGTCGTAAGTGAACAGATATCGTAGATAATTACTGGGCACGTAGAACGAAATGTAAACAGGTTAAGAGTCAAGTTAGTGTTCCAAATTTAATAAAAAAATAAATCAGTTGTAGTTTGTTTTATATCCTCCTTATCAGAAAAGAAACTACATGCTTCATTAGTTGATTATTTGGTATTCAAAGGAACAAAATTTCGTAAGTTTCAAACCAAAAATAATGAAAATGATTAAATGTAGAATTGGGGCACGAAACGTTTTTAAACAAACTTGATACTCAGCTATTCATTTAGGAATAGAATGAATTCAAATTCCAGAAAAAAAATTCTAGAACGAAACAAATCAAGATTAGTGGGGATTAACATTTCGATAAATTTACACATAATTTTGAAATTGAAAATGAAAAACTTATATATATACCATATGTGCGTTTTCCATGTGGAACTCGTAAGTATGGCACAGAAAGCATACAACAGGGGAAACGGAATAGATTTGGAAATGGCTCAAACGAATTATCCTTTAAATAAACCACGGAATCTTATGTTTGTTACTGGGTTACGGAATTTTAGTGAGATTGGATATTTCGCTAATATCCAACTGAAATGAAAAATGGAACTCTGTTAATCTCAACATGATGCTGAAAATGGTGGGAATGAATAGTTCTTAGTTTCATCCATAAGGGAAAAATAATAATAAAAACAATTTTATTTAGGTAATATTTTATTTGCACACACTTATTCCAAGACATTTCTTATTCATAACACAAATTATTCGTTTATCAACTAAATGTTTAAAACGGAAACCTTAAATAACTTTCGGCTTGTATTCTTCGTCACTTTTTAATGCAACTCTTCTCTCCATTGTTTCCTCGAGAGATTGTTTCCCTCGAAGCGATCTCTTTATTCCAAGTCATCCACTCAGTAGAGCGCTGACCAATATGCCAATAAGTTGACATACCGCACTTCTTTTAGAGATTTTAATTTTGATCGATTTTAAAGTAACAAAACCGATTCTGCTGGTATGAAAATTAATGATTAATTTGGTTGCACCTTAAAGTTGAAACTGTTACAATTAATTAATTTAATTAACTAATTAATAAATTTTAAATTAATAGTAATTAATTATATTAATTAATTATTATCCAATTAAAGACCATCATACTGCATCCACCAAAATGTTCCTTTTTCTGATGTTGCCGCAATCGTGGCGAGTTCCTTTTTCTCTCGAGATAGGTATTCAAACTGAATCTAGTCCCCATTTGTGAGAAAACACATTTGTCCATTGTCGTCTCCAAAAAGGTAACATCTGAACCACTTTAACTAGGCTCTTTTGTTGAAGGGAGCAATGGGGTCCCCAAACCTCCTGCACACAGTATATCATCCCGGTGGCCGCTGACTTCTCACGAGACAGTTGCTTAACTAGTCTTTCCCTGTGCCCTTTTGCAGTTAAAGAGACAGTGATCTTCCTGTGCAGTTGTGGCTATGGGAAGAAATGACATTTTGTAGCCCATTTAGGCTCTGAATATTTTTTGTCTAGGACTGACTCGCTTTTGACGTACACAATCCTCCATAGGCCATCTTTGTGACAAGGAGACATTTAATTGATACCCAAGTAACAACAGATTGGCTGAAACGGAAATAAGTAACGACTTCAACCATGCTCTCTTCTGTTATAGAAAACCCTATTTGCATGCTCGTGGTCGCGTTGAGTAAATATGCACTGATCATCTTCCGCATTACGAAATTTTTATGCACTTCACATTTCGTGTCAATCGATTATATACTTTTACAGAGATGAAGCTGTCCTCTAATTTTGAGCACCAGTGTAGAAGAGGCGTCATGTAAACTCAGGAGTCAGTACCAACTTTGGCATTGAAGTCACCGAGAACAAGGGTAATATCTCCTTTCTTGACAGAATTCAAAATATCCTGAAGTTGTCCATAAAACCTATCCTACTCAGAAAAAATATTTAACAATACGCTAACACTACATTATATTTTCAGCCCTACATTTAATTTCTCTTAGCCTTATAGTTTATCTGTTCTAAAAAGCGATCAAAGTACATTTCCCTTTAAACAGTTCGAAAACTATTTATAAAACCTTCCGTTCACAGTGAGGTACAACTTTGAGATGAAAGTTCCACAGGATCTCAATTGATGGTTGCCACAGTGGCAAAACAAAAGGAATAAACAGATCAGGTGTTCTCCTCTGACACGCGCTTCCGAGCATCTTGCTATATCCGGAGCATGAGAAGACAAGACGCGGAGGCTCTCTAACAAGTGTTGACACAATGCCATCTGAGCTGCAGGAAGTGAATGTGCTCGTTATTGTTCATGTGTGGGAGTGCACCCCTTGGGATGCGAGAGATGGGAGAGGGAGCAAGAGGGGGAGAGGGAGGGAGGGAGGGAAAACAGCGGGCCAGAGCATGAGGCACATTATACGCCACCCGTGGACACAATGAGCAGCCAGAGGTGAGTCTAATCGCTCTATTGACTGCCACTTAATGCCGTCGGCGGCACACGTCTGTGTCACAGGGCCGCTCTCGGTGCTGAGATGCTCTCGGGATTTCTCTCTCCTCCACCCACATCACTTTGGGATGAGGTAAAAAGATGGATAGGATAACTTCTCGTAATTCAGTAGCTCAGAGAGCTCAGTTAAGTTCTTTTTTCTTTCATTATTCAAGAAAGAGAAAACCTTGATATTCCTGCTTTAGATTTAAATTTATCATCAAGGTTAATTAAAATTTTTTAAACTTTAAGATTAAAAAGGGTTTAAAGATTTTATTTATTTATATTGTTTGTAAACATACACATATTTACACGACGATAATAGCAATGATAAATTAATCTTAATCCAGCCATCAGAAAGAAAGACATGTTTTGAAATTTTTATGCTTAAAATGTATTGCGTAAAGATGTGTGCTAAACGGATCAGTAGTCCCTTTTTATGGTATTTGATTTTTGGAATATTATCATTCCGGTATTCTAATGTAACTCAACCAAAACCATCAGTTAGGAATATAATTATGGGACATTAGGAAACATGAAAAGATTTCTACTTTGATTAAAAAGGATCCTTTAATAATGGAAAATGGAAAGATTTGTTTAACCATGCGAACTGTCTGTAACTGTAGGCATCGGAAGAAGTGATGAAGGCGTCTTGCCCTCCCCTGAAACGACCTCGTGTACTTCTTCCACAATACTTTTCCCGTTGAAACATTCTTCTACCAGCTATGAAAATTGCCCTGCTCAAGACTATGCCCTTGAACGAGACAATTCAAAAAACTCTGTAGACACACTCTAAAAACTTAAGTAAATGGTATTTGGTGCTTTTAATTATCTGTGACCACTTTGCAGGTGATTTGGTATCTCTGCCATAAATAGAATTCTGCATCGGAGTGATTTTTATTTTTACTGCACAATGTGTTAAATTATCAGGTACCAAGGACCTCAAGAATCAGGGCAGGGTTAGAAAAAGAGACCTGATAGACGACCTCTAATGAAACCATTCAGGGTATTTCTACGCATAAGGTATGGTTGTCTTTTACATCCAAGGCGATGAATGGTTCCAATTTCAGAATAATAAAACGGGACCTTTATTTCGCGGACAAGACACGGGTTGGCGGAGAAAATCTTATCGCTGACACAGTTAGAATGGAATTTGAAAACGTCAAAACTGAACTGATGAAAACTTGATCGCTCAGAAAGGGACTCGCGAGGCTCACTCGTAACTTAATATTCCTAGGTTCGAGTCCAAACTGCGTCATAGTTGGGATTTATCTCTGCTATTCCCCACTCTAAGAAAGGAAACATCTATGATCTTGGAAAGGCCACCGTTCGTCTGATGAAACTTTAAACCGTGTCTCTGTATGCCGAATAGCCTTTCTTTATGCATGTTCAACAGCTCGCTGGATGGCCTTGAAGGGAGGTTCCCACCTGACTGCTAATAACAGCCTTACCCTATCCAGCTCTGAACTCTTGGGATATTTATGTGATTGGACATTTATCCTATTTGCATCTCAAAAGGGAAACCACGCAACAGTTCATAATATTAACACCTTAAGTAATATATACTTGCAAAAACTTTAGTCATAACCGATTTCATTTAATAATATAGAATTAAACATATTTTACTATTAAGAACCTCTGAATTATTAAATTATTATTTAATAAATTTCCAAAACATGTGCTAATATTTTACATGCATGAATGGGATTAATATATGTATCTGATTTCATGCAGACAAGCTTTCAGCTTTGCGAAAACTTTGTAAAATTTCTCCTTAATAATATGTGCAAAGAAATAAAGATGTTTTTCTTTTAAAAAGTTCACAATTTTGTAGCAAAATGAATTTCAGAATCTGAAAAACACTTTTTCGCAATGTTCTGAAACTGAAAAAATGCAAATGGTAAGAGTAATGTTCTGAAAACTGATCTTTACTTTCAAGTTACCATTCTTTATTTTTTATCAATTTTCCCTTAACATAAAGGATAAGTGTGGCTTAGATGATTTATTTGGAGAGATTCAGGGTTCAAAGGTTGGTACCCAGAAAACATTCAAACGGATGTATTTAAACGGAAGAAAAATCAATGAATGTTCGATTTATTTGATTTCAATTGCTGAACATCCTCGAGTCTAGGATTTACGTATTTCATCAATTATCGAAAACATGAGTAGGAAGCTGAACAGTTACTTCCAGACCCTTATGTATATAAAAATCGAGGAGAGATGGGGGGGGGGGGCAGAAACACATTTGAGTCTGGAAAAATGCAAAAGGAGAAGACTGGATTTCCGATGCAGTATAACATTTCCCCCTCCATTTTACAGGTCTTTAAAACTTTTTCTTGAAAACTGCGTGAACTATAAATAAGTTTAATGACTTTTATCTATATTACCCTTACTAGCTTTCTGAAAAGTGGGGGGGCTAAAATTGAGGATGCCTAAAAATAGTGCCAAATTTTTTTAAAGATTTTTTAATTGCATTAAATAAATAAAATAAACACCCCCTCAAGCAGCTGCTTACCACAGAGGTCTGACAGGAGCCTGTCAGTTTATATGCCACAGTAGAAGATCTGAGAGGATGACAGGACCTCAGCAGAAAACAATACAAACATCCATGCCTTATCCGGGGCTCGAACCCAGGTCCCTTAGATGGGGAAGCCAAGCGCGCTAACCACTCGGCCACGGGACGGCTTTTAATTGCATTAAGACAAGTAAAATAATATATTGCATGGTTTCTAAATTTCTAAGCATAATTTTGCCGAAAGAGACAACATTATTTATTACATTATTTATTATTTATTATATATTATATCTATTATTAAACATTTAACCCTGAAACCATCTCAAATTATTTCTATTTTGATGCTGGCGCTTCTAACTCTTAGCTGAAAAAATGATGTTAGTCCCCATTCCATTATTTTTGGCAAATTGAAGCATTATGGGCTGAGATTTAAGTAAATGCTAATCCTCTTAAAAAAACGCCATCGAACCCCATTTCGCTGTCTGCGTTTATGTCGGATGCCAGCTTTCAGTCCTTAAATGATGCGGGAAAAAGAAATCCCCATCTCGGGCATCAGCTGGCTCTCCAGGTCTGCCAAGTAGCCGGGAGGGGGGAGGGCCATTGATTTTCGCTTTGCCCTGACCTCCCTGCCGTCGCCCAGGGCCGGAGAGCACAGCGGCCGCAAATTTGACAAAAGATGTTACGTCTGCTTCATCTTCCTCTCTTTTTACCAAACCTCCTGCATCCCTGATCATCCCTTCGCACAAAAGAATCTCCCATGCTCCCATCTCCACCTAAGAGCATCCTCTGAATCAGTTCATTGCTCATCGATTAACGTCGTGCCTTCCATATTCCAAGGATATAAAGCACGAAATCGGCACCGAACTGATTAAATGTGTTTAATTGTTCACAAATACATTTTATTTTGAGATATTATTTCTTTCATGTTACTCCATTTCATCACTGGTTAGCTTTGGCGAGAGTACATTTTAAAGTGTTTCAGGGGGAAAAAAATCGGTAGTTTGAATTTCATATTGTTTTTTTATGAGAATAAATATTTTTTGCTACTATCAGTATTCAGACATTCAGATTGAAAAGCATTTTAAATATCAATGCTCTCATCTTTTTGTAGAGACTGTATGTAAACATTACGTTTTAGTACCAAATGTTACAGGAAAATACATTTTTAACCCCTTCCCTTGACTTTCTCCCCACCTTTATGACTGCTATGATTTGAAAAAAAGTTACAATTATTTGCCTACGGTTCTTTTAAACCAAGTCATTCCTCTCTAATGAAAGGAAGATTCAGAAAGAAAAAAAAACGATTATATAGTACTCATCTGTATAACGCAAGAACTGCTTGAACCGTAAAGAGTGCGCTTCCTCAAAGTGGATGTTTTGATAACCGCAGCACGCACACCAACACTGGCGCGCCATAAAACATCGTCCTCTGGAAGTCGGGGACCGAGGAAGCATCTTGAGCCTCATCTCCATCGTCCATAGATCACGCAGCATCTGTCCGTCTCCTGTCTCTGACCATTCCCGCATCCAAACACCGGCTAATCCGTGTCTCCGATGGGAAGGAACTGTACGTGGGAGAGAGCAGTGCAGAGAAGGAGAGAAATGGTTGGAAAGGGAATGAATTGTCCCCCGCCGCGATGTCTGGCAACATCTGGACCTAGGTGATGGAAGACCGAGGAGCTTCGAGTCGCTGCCTCGGCGTTGCCGGCACGTGAGAAGGCGCGCGAGAATGGAGAGGAAGAGCCGGAGGATAGGGACATCGGGAGGACTTGGTATTCAAAAACCATTTATATGGGTGAGTTGACGGGGCATCCCTGGGATGCGGCGGAGGGGAAGGGGGCAGGATTTGCATGGCAACCCAATCAGTGAGCAAGGGGTGAGGCGCCGCCGCAAATGTCCGCTCGTGACAGAAGACGGATCGCCGTGGAGGTCCTGGTGGCGCGAATGCCGTCCCCAGTGCCACAAACTAATACAATTACGGAATTTTTCCTTCCGTGGGCGAGGTGGTGACCAGCATGCAAATGGCCATCATTAAGGTTCAGCTGGCTGGAGGGAGGAAGAGGAGGAGGAGGATGCGGAGCAAAGAAGGATGTATCGAATGAGCTTTTGCTGGGGTGCGCATTAGAAATTGAATACGTCTTGTCTGATTAAATGTTTGAATTTGTAGAATAATCAGAATCTATTTTTTCTTATTTGCATAATCATTAATTTGTCCATTTAATGATGCAATTCAAAGATTTGATTTAATTTCCTTTCTTTAAGTATGAAGAGTTCATTTCGAGGGCATCCAGAGGATAGAACATTCATCAAATATATTTAGTTTCAAATTCTTTCATTTCAAAACTGATTTTTTTTCTTGTCTAATATTATTACTGATTAATTTTATTTTTCGTTGTACTATTCTTTCTTGCCGACTTGAAGGCTTGAATAACAGTAATAACAATATCAGTTATTTCACCATATATCCACACGTTTTCGGAATGAAACTATAAATGGAAATAGTATTTTAAGAATATTTCCAAAACATGCATGTGAGTTAACAGCAATATTGAAAGAGTTTACTTCCTTCGAATTGCTATCATTTCTGCATTCTGCCACTCAGGAGAGCCTACTTCTTTCTGTCTCTCTAAATCAACTGCATATCTCTAGTGATACATAAAAGATTGGATCAGAATAGTCAATTTATATATACACTAAGTGTTCATTGAATTATGACCACCCATCCCATGTAATGTCAATGGGACTCTGAATTCGAAGTCTTATACTATTAAAATAAGCTTTTTTTTTTGGAGGGAAAATGTGACCCAAGATAAATTAATCATCTGAATCAGTTCTATCTAAATAACGATTTTTAACAATATTTCTTCATCATTTAAAGGATTATAGAAGTTCGAACATTCAAGATCATCAATGTCAGACAAGAGAATTTATCTTTTGAGTTAATTGAAACTGATATTAAAATATTATTTCAAACCATTTGATAAATAAATGAGTATTTTAAAAGAGTGAGTAAATAATTCCTTCAATATTCTTCTAAGAAATGCATAAAAAATTTAAAAGAACACACTGGATGGCCTTGCACGCAGAAATGCATAAAAAACACGCAGAAAATAATAAGAACACATTGCTGATCTTAAATGTTTAAACCTGCCCACCAGTTTAAGTGCGGAAATAATATTGTTGGAAATCGAAATTTAGATATATTTTATTGAGATCTTTAAATTATCCTCACACACATTTTCTCATAAAATGATCGTTTTAGAAGTTAAAGATGTTCGACGTTAACTTCCCCTTGACAAAACATGGGGTCGAAGGGTCATAATTGAATGGCCACTGAGTGTATATTTCTATATGCAGCAGTTTATTTTCAACTTCTTATTTTTACTTATAATACACATGCATTGAAAACGAAGTCGAGTGTTTAGTTAACGGAAGAGAAACCTATTTCTTATCTTGTTTGTTCAAATAAGATACAGATAATAAGAAATGCAATTTTTGAAAATTATTATTTATTTCACTTCGAAATTTAATGCAACATCAGAATCTGACTGCGCTTAAAGTTTGTGATCAAGAATCGAATTAAAACTGTAATTCATAATGTTGTAAGATTCAGAGGATGAAGTTTTTCCCTCTGAAGTTACTTGGACTATGTCATCTATGAGTGATAAAGTAAAATTAAATAGACTCAATTTCTGGCTGCCAAGCGCATAGCATGTCATTTTCAGGTCGATTATACTCCTTAATAACGAATGCGAATCATGACTATCTAATTCTTTTCAAATAATTCTTGATTTCTTCAACATTTTTTCAAAAAAAAAAAAAGAAAAATCTCAACACCTCATATACGAGATATTATACACACTGAGATTAATCGTAATAAGTGGCAAATTTGGTTCGGTTCTTTTATTAATGAGTGAATTTTTTTTTGCCAACAATGGGCTAAATGGCCAGGTCACAAGAATAGAAATTACTCAGAGAAGGTTGGGGAAGGGGATCAGCTGGCCAGCTGTTAGAAGACTCCCGTCAAGGCCATCCAGCGTGTTCTTTAATGTGCACAGGATAAGGCTCTCCCGCACACAGGACCACAGAAGAACGTCCCATCCGACGGACGGCTGCCTTTCCACGTCCATCGGTGTCCCCTACTGAGCGAGGGATGGCCAGGGAGTTTATCGGAGGTAATTCTCAACGCTGACGCACTTGGGACTCGAACCTGGGAACTGTAGATTACGAGCCTGGCGCGCTACCGACTGAGCCAATTCCCGCCCATAAGCATCAAATCAAATACACGCACACACACTTGTGGTCTGAACGTAAAAATGGCTTTAAGGTCATGAAAGGATGGAGTCTTGTTTCTAGATATAGCTTTGGATACTTGTTTATTGATTTATTATCATCTGAATTCCAAAACATTGGTATAAGGATACACATAAACAACGATGTGCCTGCCAGCTTATCGATTAGATACAACAGTTGATCCAGGGGGTTGCACCGGGCACGTGCCTCTTGTGAAAAAAATGATTAAATTGCTTGTAGCATTAATTGATTCCGTTCTTTCATTATCTCGTTGCTCTTAACAGTTATGTGATGTTTTTATGTGTCCCCTTCTATCAAATCTTCTTGATATGATCATGCATATTATACACTAGAACAGGTAAGGCTGGAGAAGTAGTTTTTCAGTTGCCATTTTAGCTTTCAAGTAATCGGGTATTGTAAATGTGGAAAGCATAAAAAAATCGTATTAAAATATCGAGAAAAATATTCAGAAGGAGTTAAAGAAATGAAAGCATTTCTGCTGATTTTGAAACAGTAGCATCGAGATGAAATACTCATTACTGAACGAGCAATTCACTTGGTTAACTAAAATTCACAATGACCATCCTCGAATCTATTTCAAACAAGCGAGGTGTACAAGTCTGAAGAGTGGATAATTTTGTCTCTTGTTATTACGGCCATACAAGCAATAAGCATTTGCAATTAATTTTCTATTTGAAAGAAAGGCGAAAGAAAAAATTTTGAAAGAAATGATTAGTTGTTGTTTTGTTGTTGTTGTTGTGAGAAAAATTATACAGATGCTTCTAAATTATTTGTTTTTATGCCTAATTTAAAGTCAAATTACAGTATTAAGGTCACCGAAGTTTTTGCGGATATTCGCTAATCCAACAATCTCTTTCTTATTACTCGAGGTTTGCTGATGTAATGGCTATTTTGTCTGAAAAAAAATTTTTTTCTAAGCATCGATCATTTGCACAAAGCCAATAGCGATATTGTAAATGATTTACAGATTAGGTCTGGCAGCATTAACCAGGTGAATCCACTATTATCCATCCCACGCAACAAGGGATGGAGCTAATACCGTGATCAAGACGACAAAGAAAAATTTGGCTGCCATTAAATTTACTGATCTTTCAATCACGTGACTGCTCTTTTTTCCCCTTTCTGATAAAAAAAAGAAAAGAGAAAAAAAGCGGAGCTGGCGAATCGCAATTGCGCCTCCCTCGGGTGTTTTCCTCTCCCCCCCCCTCCTTTCTTTCTCGCGAGCCTGACAGCGACACCTCGGCTGCAAATTGGCGGTCCGTGTTCCAGGGGACCTGTCGGGAGTGAAATGGAGCGGGAATGACGGATGGCGGTGAAGATTTAAAATTTCATTTGTTCAAGTTTAAAACAACGTCCCTTCGTGGAAAGACGAGGGGAAATGAAAATGGAGGGGGGAGGGGGACAAAGTAAAAATTAGACCCGTACTCAGCCATGTTTTATTCATGTTCGGCACTTGTGACCGCTCTGCTCGTTCTCCATCGCGATGGTAAAAGAGGAGGAAGAGGAGGAGGAGGAGGATGGGGAGAGTTGAAACGATCCCGATACCATTCCCTTGAAACTTCTTGTTCAGACTCGGATGATCACTGTCTTCGTTGGTAGTGTGAAGCTCGACTCTTCTCCTGTGCCATAAAAGAGGAGACAGCCCAAGTTTGATCTGCACAGAAATTCGAGGTCGCGCCTCTGAACTCACTCGAGCACCTGTCTTGCTTCTTCAGAATCAGAAGAGGGTATCCACAGCAAAAACGTTGCCTCCGAAATTCAGAGATCATTTCAAACTTCTTTCCTCCGAACAAATATTTTGCCTGAAAGCGGAAGGATAATGTAGATGTGAAAAACCAACAGAACTACAAATTTCGATAGCCGAAATGTTGAAGCTATCTGCAGAAAGTGGTGTTAAGGCCTCTTGGCCCCATGTAATCCCTCAATCTGGAATCGTGTTTTCAGTCATTTACACATTTATGGTCATATTACATAGTCTTATCCTATACATCCAAACTAAAGTAAATTAATAGAAACATATAGAATCAGAAAGTGTAATATCAAACTAATACTACGAAAAAAATGTTATTACAATGACATTGGACAGAATAACAGAGGAAATTTCACTTGCCATTTTGTGAATAATATCGGTGCTTAGATTGTTTTACCCGTGAGTAACAGTTTTGAACAAATAATCGGCTGAACTGTCACAAAGTCACAAAGGCCCTTAAAGGGTCAAAGAAATTGCAAAGGAAGGTTATCCACTGGACAATTATTAGGAGACAAATGAAAACCTCCCGTCAATGTCATAAGAGACAAATGGAAACCTCCCGTCAGTGTCATAGGAGAGAAATGGAAATCTCTCGTCAATGTCATAGGAAACAAATGGAAACCTCCCGTCAATGCCATCCAGAGCGTTTTTTAAATTGCACAGGATATGAGTCTCCTGCACATGGGACTATGGCTTAACTTCCCATCCGATGGACGGCGGCCATTCCAAACCCATCGGTGCCCCTTTCTCACTGAGGGATGGGTGGACGTTAGAGGAGATTCAGAAAGAAAATAAAAGAGCTCATTTCAGAAAGAAAGAACTGCAGGAATGTTCCTAATCAATACCCTAGTAGTCCTAATAGAAAGCATTACAGAGAAATTAATAAACGTGTAAAAGATCAGTTAGCTGCTGATAAGAATCTGTGGCTTGATGGTTTGGTTGACAAAGCCGAGGAAGCAGTTAGACAGCACAACAGCCGAGAGCTGTACCAGATAGTTAATGTTTTGTGTGGTAGAAAACGGACAGGTATACAGGGATTGAATTATAAACAAGGTAAGGTTATAGAAGGTGAGGATTCTGTCATGGCTAGGTGGACTGAGCATTTCAGTGATGTTCTAAACAATGTGGTTAGTTCTACTCCCATTGTTTGCAATGATGATAGATGCATTGATGGCTTTAATGTTGGCCCTATAACACAATCTGAAGTTATTTTGGCTGTTTCTAAACTTAAACTTCATAAATCTCCAGGTGTAGATGAAATTACTACGGGAATGCTTAGAGCTGGGAATGTTTCGGTTACCACTTGGATGACTGAAATTTTGAATATCTTTTATGATAAAGGCATGATTCCTAAGGATTTTACCAGAGCTATTTTATCCCTATTTTCAAAAAAGGTGATCGCAGTTCTTGTGATAACTATAAGGGTATCAACCTACTCTCTGTTCCAGGTAAAGTTCTTTCCATGATTGTGCTTAATAGAATTAAGAATCTGGTTGACAGTCAATTGCGTGATGAGCAATGTGGATTCAGAAGTGGTAGGGGATGTGTGGATCAGATATTTTCACTTAGACAGATTCTTGAGAAATGTTTAGAGTTTCATAAACCTTTGGTGGCTAACTTTGTTGATTTCAAAAAAGGCTTTCTACTCTGTTGATCGTCATAATTTGTGGTTGATTGTGAAATCATATGGTATACCAGACAAGTTAGTTAACATAATGAAAGCTTTCTATAATAACACTGAGTCATGTGTGAGAGTTGGTAAGTCTTGTAGCAATTGGTTTAGCATTACTTCTGGTGTTCGACAAGGGTGCATTTTGTCTCCTTTTCTCTTTAGTTTGGTTATTGATTATGTTATTCGAAATTTACTTCAAAGGAAAGATTTTGGCCTTAAATGGACTGGAGATACTAAAATTTCTGATTTAGATTATGCTGATGATTTAGCCCTTTTGGCAAACAATGTTGATGAGATGAACTCTTTCATTCGAGCTGTTGATGAGACTGGTAGTAGAGTAGGTTTGGTTATAAACAGAGAGAAAACTAAAGTGATGAAAATTGGTCAGGCAGGCTGTGATTCAGTTAATATGAATGGTTGCAGCCTTGAGCAGGTGTCACAGTTTAAATCCCTTGGGAGCTATGTAACAGATAATGGTGATGTGCGGCATGAGATTAACAGACGAATAGGGATTGCTGCTGGGACTTTTAAGAATCTATGGAGAATATGGAGAAACAGGCGTATTCACCTAAAGACTAAATTTAAACTGTATAATAGTTTGGTTCTTTCTAGGGTTAATTATGGTAGTGAAACTTGGACACTTTGTAAACGAGATAACAGATAACTAGATGCTTTTGATTCCAGATGCTTACGCAGTATCTTAGGCATTAGGTGGTTCAACTTTGTAGCTAATGATGAGGTTAGGCAAAGGAGTTTGCAACCTCCTTTGAGCAGCATATTGTGCAGAGAGAGACACCGTTGGTTTGGCCATGTTGCCCGTATGAATAATTATAGATTGGTGAATAGGGTTATGAACAGTGTGCCTAAAGGCCTCAGAAAGAAGGGGAGACCTAGGATGCGGTGGGCAGACAATGTCAAACAGGACCTTGTTAGAATTGGTGTGCAGTGGCCAGATGCAGTAGATGTAGCTCAGGACAGACTGGATTGGAGAACTAAATTGCACGGTCTGGTTGGACCTCCGTAGCCCATGGCTGCTTGAGGATGATAATGATGATGATGACGACAGATTATATTTTTATATAAAAATGGAACATAAATGAATGAATTGCTGCAGGATGCATTTCATTCTTTCTTGAGTATTGATGTCTCGTTGCACCAGCCAAAATGTATACATCGCTATGTGTATGTATTCTGTTTGTGTGATTGTATTATTGTTGTTAAAAGTTTTGCGTTTTTTTTGTATGTTCAATAAATTCAATATTTTTGATATTTAAGACTACTCAATGTGCTTAGAATTACATCTTTATTCAGCTTAGTTATTCTCTTCCACGTTAACGGGGCAGTGATATGAGTATAGCAGAGTGATACTATGGAAAAAGAATATTAAAATTAATATTGATCGGACGTTTGTGCCCTTCCAAATGAAAAGAAAATATGATTCGAAAGTTGTTTCCTAAGTTCCTTCTAGAAAATCATCTTCTTCACAAAACGTTCCATATTGCTTTTTACAGCAGAAGTATCAAATGAATCATTCAGAACTGCTTAGCAAGTGTCTGACGCATAACCAAAATGCGAAAGAAAGGAAAGGCCCATGATTTTGCATAGCTTCGTCTTTCAGTGCTATTCTCATTCTGAAAAATCCCACAGATATAAAAATCTTATCTCAGTTCTCTGAAAATTTTCACATATATATTTTTGGTCCCCTAAATTCTATAGGCCCCAAATATTGGCTAATGATGCTTTCTCCTAAGTCCGGTACTGCTACAAGGGGTCTTTTTTATGATAACCTAAAAAAAAAAGCTATGATTGTTTATACTGAATAAAAAATTTGCGTACCCTCCGTAGATTTGCAAGCGACTGGTTGTCGCTTGTAATTAAAAACATTTCGATATAGTATTTATCTTTCGAATCATATCAAATTTATTAAAGAGGTAAAATTCCTAGGATTTGTTTCAAATGCGCGCAGCAAACGCAACAGCAAATTCGAAATGGAGAAGGTTGTTGCTCGTCGTAAAGGAAACTTCCGCTGAGATGAATCATGATAGAGACAACAAAATTGTGATATTGCCTCGATGATGAGAGATAAAAAAGGCGAAAACGAATTCTTCCGAATTACTTTTATAGCATTGAGTATTAATACGTAGGGGTTTGATTCCTAAAATAATGGAGACATTGTTGCTGCGACGATATGAATCTATTTAAGCTCTTTTAAATGGTTATTCTAATTAGAAGAAAGGAAGCAGTTATAAATTTTATTTCGAAATCTATATCCTTTTGTTTAGATAAACTTCTAAAGTTTCGGTTTACTAAATTAATATAATTAATAAATTTCGGTTTAGTAAAAATTAAAGTAAACAATTTCAGGAAGAAGATATTTCTGTCAAAAATTGTGCTGTAAGATATTTTTAAAACGTTATTGCTGATTCTTCCGCTAACAAGTAAGACTCTTAACAGTAGTTTTATGTGTAAATTCAAAAGACATTTTTGTTGTTTATCACATCTAAAGCTCCGATTTCATCTTTTTTTCTTAATGATAAATCATCTACTTAAACCTGTAGTCAGTCAGGAGAACGAAATTGCGTCCTTTTTTCACATATGAATAAAGAAAAGACCCTTCCCGAATTCAGTATTCTATGATTCAGAAAGAAATGAAGATCAATTCATACCGTTCCCTTGACCATAAAAAAGATTCTCTTTGGCTTCCAAAATACAACTTCCACCAGATCACTTAGTCATTATCCTAAATCATTATCCTAAATATATAAAGGAGAGCTTTACATTCAGATACAGGCTGGATAGTTTTCACAACAGGATCCCGTTAATAGCTGTCCAGTGTGTTTCTTTTCCCCTTCATCTGCTCTGAGCTTTGGAGTTCCTATGGCGTTGCCATTTCTCCCACCATGCAGCAGAGAAATGCCACTCAAGGATGAAACGATCGAACTGATTAAACAAAGCAATTTCAACGTTTAAGAAGTAACATCTCATCAATATATTCATATCATATCATCGTATTTTATCATCGGATCATATCGACATTACCACCTTTGGGTAACCAAGGGGTGGTAATGTTGGAGGAAAAATATCCCAAAAGGTTTCTATATCTGTAAAAATGTTCCTAATTGAATATCAGTTCTCTCTCAAATGGTATTTTATTAGCATTGTTTTGATTATATTGCCTACAGATGAAAATACTACATGCGTGCGTCTTCTTCTGTGCCATACCACTGCTAAAATAGTCACGAGGTGATATACCTTCCACTGCCATCCTTTCGTTTTATTTTTCGCTTGGAAACCATATCGACGAAATTGCGTTAGATTTCGATTCGGGAACTTTTCATACGAAACAAAAAACTTCAATGCAATCTCGTTTTGGGTTGTAGCGATAGCTGTTTCTAGTCAAACACGTCAACTGTTCAACATCCGTAAGCATTTTCAACTCTGCCACATTTGATGTTGTCATCTTCTGTTTTCCGGTCCACGCAGCCTCGTTTTAAAGTTCCGTTGGATTTCTTCTTATTACGCATTTTTTCCTCCCTTCTTCTTTCCGCTTAATTAGAGGCAAACGGAGAAAGAGCGCGCTGCTCGTCCGCAGAAACCGAGGAACGACAAATGTGAAAGATGTGAGACGAACGCCAACTAGGCGGCATGCAAGATTAGGGCGACGTCCCATTACCAAATAAGTCGTGTGTGGCACGTTAAAGAGTGCGCGCCACGCGAACGAAGGAAAGGGAAAAAATTAAATAAAATAAAACGCTCCATTAAATGTAGAGTGCAGGTAATAAAGCTGCTGCGATAAGACAATAAGGCGAGAGAGCATTAAAAAAATGACTGCTGACACTCTAGGGCGACATAGCTGTTTTCAGCCACGCTGCGCATACTCTCGAGCCTATCTACACCCCCCCTGGGGCTCGTTACCCCTCTCCGGGCAAAGTCTTTCCTCTCTTCTCATTTGCAGCCGGCGCGAAGAAGCGTGCACGGCCACAAACCTCTCCACCGTCCGATGCATTTTGATAAGGAGACTAGATACACTAACCACAAGCCGTCTCTCTCTCTCTCGCTCCCTCTCTGCACGGATGGAAGAGAACGAGCGCCAGATCGCTCCGCACCCCCCTCCTCACCTCCCCTTCTGCACGTACCGTAGCCTCAAAATTTCATTCTGCACTCCCCCCCACCTCTCTCTCTTCATATCCCCCAGCTACCTTCCTTTCGTTGCTGTGTTCATAGCATCGGCGAGGAGCACTCCCTCTTCCTCCTCCTCTTCTTTCTCCTTCTCACATCTCTTGCCTCTTCCGTCTCAACCGCATCAAATAATACTCAATCACTGCAGGGAACAGTGGACTTTAATTCCTAGGTAATTGTGACGACGGTGAACATAAATATTCCCGATTCCCCAACCGGAATTAGCAAGCTATGGAGGGGGGTAGGTGAGGGGTAGGGATAAGAGGAGCAGCAACGGGGCATTAGAGGGGTGCAGATGAAATGGAGGAGGAGGGTGACCTAGGGAATAAAAGAGGGGTGAGGGGTTAGAACTGCACTCCAATGAAAGTGGTCTGGAACCTCAGAAATTAAGCGAAATAATGACTAATCCACACTTGGAAACAGGGAGTAGATTATGATTGTGACAATCATTGTTGAGCATCGTATATCTAGAGAATACTGCTGTGAAATGATAAGGTCATGGATTCGTGCCTTCATCGACCGCAAAAAACCAAACCTTCCGTGCCATTATTTATCCCTACAGTCTAAATTATCCTTTTCATATATCGACAGGTTCACTGTTCATCACAAAAAGAAAAGTGTTACCCTTCCACCAAAGAAAAAAAAAACCAACACAAAAAAATTTTATTTAAGAACAAATCGTGTTGCTGCACTCAACTATGCATCTGTTGTAGCAGGGGTTCTCAACGTAGGGGACGCGGGAAATTTTTTTCGGGTACGCCGTAAGAGCTCAAAAGTCGGTAGATCTAGTAACAAAGTCGCTAAGTTGGCATCATTATACTATATAGTTTTATCTATCTATATAAGGGGTACGCCAGCTATATATACATACGTGAAGCATAAAAGGTTGAGAACCACTGTGTTGTAGGATACTTTGCATCAGATTTGATATTTCAAACTTGAATTTCGTAGATTTATTAATTTTAACTCCTGTTTCGTGGATTAAATATTTTCACATAAAGAGTTGACACACTTTCCTGTTAATTGCTATTGCTGTTGCGATATAAATTCAGCTTTCTTCATAAACATCAGTTAAATAAAAGTAAGTTTATTTTATTTTTTTCAGAAGAGCAGGCCATTTACTGAATAAGACAATGAGGCGAAAGAGATTTCTGAACTGCAGCCTGGCAGAGCAGAAGAGAGATTTCTGAATTGTCGTGATTCAAATATTTTCGAGTTTTTCGGTGTTGGCTTTCCCCTTCCGGCCCCCCTCCTGATGGTCTCGAGATCCTCGTTCATCTTCTCCTTTAATGCAAAACGGAGAGAAAGAGTTCCCGAGAAGCATTTGAAAAACGCAAAGCAGAAACAAGAAGAAAAAAGTCATTTCTGCGTGCTTTGACATCGGCTAATGAAAGCCATAATCGTTGCTTGCATTAATCAATCTGCTTCGCAGACTTCTCTCTTCCCTACGAAAACAAACAAAAAAGAAAAACAATTTATTTCGTGTTCGTTTACTTCTCATAAATCACGACTGTAAGTCAAAAGGTAGTAACTTACGTACACATGAGAAGCGAGCAATCATTACGCGCAACATAACTGAACAGAACAAAGCGTTTCTTATTTAATAAACCATCATTCGACCTTCTGAAAAAGATTTCCCTATCTCCCAAAAAGGAAAACTTTTATATCATCTCGGGTTTGTGTATTTTTATTTATTTGCTTTTCCCACTAGAGATAAGTGTACAGCAAGACACAGCCATAATGAAATTAATAATAAAGCAATACAATATATAAGAACATTTGGATGTGAACAAAAGTGGAAAGTAAATTTTGACAAACTAATGTCAGATTATACAGGGTGTTTCAAAACTCTGTACAAATTTCAATGGGAGATAGGGAATAGCAAGACAAACCTTTTTCGTCTATGAGTGTATGTCCGCTGATTTAACCGTCCGTTGCTAGAGGGCGCTGTTTGGCGGCGTTGCAATTGACTAGAGGGGCGAATCGGGAACGGAGAACGGATTTGTGTTTGCCGTCGGCATTCGTAAATCAGACACATTACACTTGTAACATGGAGTGTTCACGACTGCTGAGATGGCTGACATGCATCTGGCATATGGGGCTGCCAATAGAAATGGAAGAGCTGCTGTGAGGTTGTGTCGATAGCGTTTTCCAAACAGACGTGTGCCAAACTACCAAACATTTGCGTGTTTTCACTGGCAACTGCGAGAAACTGGAACATTCCATGCAAATATGCATGACACTGGTCAAGAGAGAACCATGCGCACTCCTTACAAGGAAGAAGAGCTCCTACGGCGGATTGAGGACAATCCAGGCACAAGCACACGAGCTGTTGCGCGTAGCCTCGGTGTGAACCACGCCCTCGTGTGGAGAGTGTTGCACGAATAGCAGTTACATCCATTTCATCATCAGAGTCCAGACATTGCAACCTCAGGATTACCTTCTTCGGGTGGAATCCGTGCGCTGGTTTCTGCAGCAGACCGTAGTACAGCCTGATTTCCTGGCTTATGTGCTCTTCTCAGATGAGGCCTCTTTCACACGTGAGGGTGTGTTTAATGTAAACAATTCTCAGGTTTGTGAGCACGAAAATCCACATGCCCCGATGGCGCATAGTCATCAACAACGGTTCGCCGTCAATGTTTGGGCAGGTATCGTCCACGACATTTTGATTGGGCCATACTTGCTGCCTCCCCGGTTCAACGGGCAGGTTTATCGGGTATTTCTTAAAGAAACGTTGCCGGGACTGCTGGAAGATGTTCCCGTGGCTATTCGCCGACGAATGTGGTTTCAATACGACGGAACGCCAGCACACTTCAGCAATGATGTGCGGGATTTTCTGAACGCCACTTTTGGGGGCCGATGGATAGGTCGGGGTGGACCTATCGCCTGGCCACCAAGATCGCTCGATTTAACATGTATCGATTTCTTCCTAAGGGGACACATGAAGAACCTCGTGTACGAGACTCCCATTGACTCAGATGAAGACTTCGTCGCAAGAATCGCTGTCGCCGCTGCAACTGTTCGCGAAATTCCGGAAATCTTTCAACATGTACGGCAATCAATGCTTCGACGCTGTCATGCATGCAATGCTATTGCCGGGTCGCAACTTTGAGCATCTTCTTTAAATAACATGTTGTTTTCACTTGTTTCCATTAATTTATGTACCAGCTCCTCCCGATATTTCTGTCAGCGCCCTCTAACACCGAAGGGTTATGTCAATGGGCATAAATTCATAGACGAAAAAGATTTTTTTTGGTGTTCCCTATCTACCATTGAATCTATCACTAATTTCTAAAAAAAATCGTTGCCAGATATTTTTTCTGAATTCTGTAATCAACCATAGTGTTCGGATACTTTTTTGAGCTACTGTACAGAGTTCTGAAACACTCTGTGTAGAGTTTGAATTCAAGCATAAAAGAAAATAATTGATTACCATCTGTAGTAATATATGAACATCGAAGGAGCTTTCCAGCTCTTCCCGGTTATAAAACATCAATTTATTTTTCAAAGAAAATAAATTAAATAAAAAATAAACAAAAAATTAAAAAGACACGAGTGATGTATCTCGGCTACTCAACATCCCAATGGTTAGAAACTCCTGAACCAAGAAAGAGAAAAGATTGACTCATCGGTGATCTGATCTCTCGTTACTTGATCAATGATGATTGGATGTTCAAAGTTCCCGCTAGTCGTCACCCAAGTGTTTCTGTGACTGACATAGAGGTTGAGCCATGAACCTCAGCAAAAACTGGATGATCTTCTGATCACCGACCTTAATGTTTCTCAGCTTTGCTATGGCTAAGGGGAGAAGACTTCATTAAGCACAGAAGTCTTTCTCGTTGTTGTTGCAGAGGAAATGGGAAGTGAAAATGGCCGACACTGACCATCCCTCTCAGTTGCTGAAGACGAACATAACAGTAAAAAGTATTAAAATGTAGAGATTATACACTGCTTACTATTAAGATTCAATCATCATCATCATCATCATAAGGACATATCCACATATATAGAGAGGTGATGAATTTTCAATGATAAGCATTGCGAGCAGGGTCGGGTTGTTGTTGGGTTGTTTTAGCTCTGAGCGGCAGTTTTTTCCACACCATGAGCTAAATGGCCAGGTCACATGGACCCCGAAGGCTCAGAGAAGGTTGGGGAGGAGACCCACTGGAACAGCTGTTGGGAGACAGATGGTAGTCTCCCGTCAAGGCTATCCAGCGTGTTATTTAACGTGCACATGGTATGACTCTCCCACACACGGAACCACGGCTTAACGCCCCATCCGACGGACGGCGGCCTTTACAAGCCCATCGGTGTCCCCTACTGACCGTGGGCAGGGCGGGGAATTTTGCGAAGATAAATCTCAACGCTGACCCAACTGGGACTCGAACCTGGGAACTACAGATTACGAGCCTGGCGCGCTACCGACTGAGCCACCCCCGCCCCGAGCAGGGTCGGGCTTTGACCTTCTGAAGCACCGATATTTCTGTCTAAGCTAAGACATATTTAAGAGGCCCCTAAAAATTCGAAAGTCGAAATATATTTATAATTATTTTGATTGAGGGGGAACATTGAAAAACGAAATTGATGTGGTGAAAACATTATTCTATCATTGGTAAGCAGAGATGAACAGTGTTTGCACAATAGATTAAATATTACAAAAATTTCGTAATGCAATAAAACTTGAAATACATTTCTTTGAGGCTCCCTCATATCGTGAGGCCCTAAGCTGTTGCTTAGTTAGCTTATGCGTAAGCCCGGCCCTGACTGCAAGCAGATTGCTCCTCGATTGCATTAACTTCCATGAAATGGTCTCTCCAGACGATTTTAGCACATTCTCCCAATTCTCACACTCAGAACTGTTCAACATCGGAGGAAAGTTTTTGAAACCCAATGTTTCTAAACAGCTAATCTTTCAGTGTTGGCCTCAGCGGAGGGTTGGGTTGGGTTGTTTAACCTCTGAGCGGCACTTTTTCGCACACCATGGGCTAAATGGCCAGGTCACATGGACCCCGAAGGCTCAGAGAAGGTTGGGGGAGGGGACCCACTGGAACAGCTGTTGGGAGACAGATGGTAGCCTCTCGTCAAGGCCATCCAGCGTGTTCTTTAACGTGCACAGGGTATGGCTCTCCTGCACACGGAGCCACGGCTTAACGTCCCATCTGACGGACGGCGGCCTTTCCAAGCCCATCGGTGTCCCCTACTGACCGTGGGCAGGGCGGGGAATTTTGCGGAGATAAATCTCAACGCTGACCCAGCTGGGACTCGAACCTGGGAACTACAGATTACGAGCCTGGCGCGCTACCGACTGAGCCACCCCCGCCCCTCTCAGCGGAGGGAAAAGATTGTTTTCAACTTGAGACTATTTTTCTGTAAAGAAGGTGCTTAGGGAAAAAAACAGTTTGATTAAATTGTTGAAGTCCCGTCCTGCACAGAGGAAATAGTGGTGAAAAGCCATTATATTCCTCACCATTACTACTTTCACCTTGTTAGTATTCATATTCCTTTTCTTCCTTCACTTTATTAACACTCACAATTCAGATTTAATAATTCCCTGATAGCAGATAAGCTATCAATTATGAAATAGGAATCGTGCATGCACTAAGAGGGAAAGGGTGAACAGACGAATGTTAATTAAGGAAGAAAGAGCTAATGGTGGATTGAAGTGGCTCTTCACTACTACCCCCCCCCCCCCCACTCCCATGGAACGATCAAGAATCCGAACCCTATATGCTGATGCAGACATTGAAGGGTTAAAACAAAAGAAGGCACTGTACAGAAGACCCAAAAGATTACAAAGCTTAACGGTCCTTCAGGTGGGCTTGCATCTTTCCAATGCATCACGAATCCATTCCATCAAAGGGTGAATTGGTATGGGTTGGGTTGGGTTGTTTTACCTCTGAGCGGCAGTTTTTTGCACACCATGAGCTAAATGGCCAGGTCGCATGGACCCCGAAGGCTCAGAGAAGGTTGGAGGAGGGGACCCACTGGAACAGTTGTTGGGAGACAGATGGTAGTCTCCCGTCAAGGCCATCCAGCGTGTTCTTTAACGTGCACAGGGTATGGCTCTCCCGCACACGGGGCCACGGCTTAACGTCCCATCCAATGGACGGCGGCCTTTTCAAGCCCATCGGTGTCCCCTACTGACCGTGGGCAGGGCGGGGAATTTTGCGGAGATAAATCTCAACGCTGACCCAGCTGGGACTCGAACCTGGGAACTACAGATTACGAGCCTGGCGCGCTACCGACTGAGCCACCCCGCCCCATCTCCTTTTATTGAAGACTGTTTTGCACGGTAAGAAATAAATGAGATTCCTGATAACAGCCGACTCATTTCTTTAACCACCCTTCACCACTTATCTGGATATTTAGCCCATTGGCCAGAAGTATGAGTTATCTTACAGACAACAGCATAAGTTCGTTATGAGTTAGCCGTGATGGCCTACACTCATCAGAAGATAGAGAGAACATAAAGATTGGGTTGGATTAGTTTACACTGAACGGCACTTTTTTTGCCCAAAATGGGCTAAACTGACAGGTCACAAAAAACCCAAGGGCTCAGAGTTGGTCACGAGAAGGGTGAAAAGCTCTGGTCAAGGCCACCAGCGTGCAAAAGTGTGGCTATCCTGCACAAGGGTCTTCGTTTTAACGTCCCATTCGACGGACTGCAGCCTTCCAAATCCCATAAGTGTTCGTTTGGGAGTTCAGCGGGAAAAGAAAGGGAATTAGGAAGATCAGCAATGGTGTAAATCTTTGAAATGATTTTTAAACTATTGACGCGCATGCAATGTTACTTCAGCTGACTCTTTTAACTTTATTAAGTAGTAGTTTGTTGAGAAGCTGAGAGTTAAGCGAGCTAAAAGAGCAGACGAATCTGACCGCAAGCGATCCGCTGCGTGTGCGCATCTGATGTTCTGTAAATAATGGTGGCGCGAAGAAGAAGGCTGCTGCGGAGGTGGTGTTCCGGTTGGTGGCTCGTTCCGCAGCGAAGGCCACGCGCCGAGACGGATGGGGCTGCAGCTCCTCGAGCCGACTTCTTGCTGCTGCCAGATAAGGAAAGATATATAAACTGTCGCCTTTATTAGCGTCCTGAGGGCGAGGATAAAGACTTTGGGGTTTTTCTGCTGAAGCAGTTTTATGATGAAAGAATAGAAAACGGGATTTTTTACTGCGTAGCGAAGTTCTCTGCACGAGAGACTGTTGGTCCTCTGTCCTTGACTTCATTTATTCCAAAAGAAGTTAAAGTTAGCGGAAAAAACACTTCCGATCTAAGCGAGGAGAAAAAATATGTAAGAGATTTTAATTCTCTGGGGTCTATGTATGAGTTAGGCGCAAAAAACATAGCTTATGTGTTCTTGGGGAAAATAAAACGTTATCGTGGTTTACTCTCTTCTCCGTACTCACTGCACGTGTTGTTGCAGAAGGAATTTATGGAACGTTGTGACTTCGTTTATTATGTTCTTGGAAAGGGAAGAAGGCAAGCATGGGACCACGGACTCGCTTGCAGATGAACACGTCAAAGGGATAAAAGAATGAAATCTTATTTTGCTGAAAATATTGCAAAGCAGAGGTTGATCGGTGAGATAATTTCTCATCTATTGAATTACACTGGTGGCCAAAAGTTACAATCCTGTGTCATGTTAATGGGGAGCTAACGTCGGAGCTCTATAACTTCTAAAATAAAACAAAATACCTCTTCAAGCAGCTGTCAGTATAATACGAGAGCCTGTCAGTGTAATACGAGAACCTGTCAGTGTAATACGAGAGCCTGTCAGTGTAATACGAGAGCCTGTTAGTATAATACGAGAGCCTGTCAGTGTAATACGAGATCCTGTCAGTGTAATACGAGAGCCTGTCAGTGTAATACGAGATCCTGTCAGTGTAATACGAGATCCTGTCAGTGTAATACGCCACAGAGAAGATCTGTGAGGAAGGCGAGACCTCAGCAGAAAGACAAGTATAAACATCCATGCCTTTAATTTAAAAAAAATATGATGACAGATAATGATCTCACTTAAATATATCAATGTCTAAGAATTTATCTCCGACATAAGACTTAATAAGCATTAATGTTTCTAACGATTTAATTATTTAAAATAAATACATATTTTAGACGTTTCCGCAAATAAATCTTTCAATATTAATCAATTTTATATAATTTCTTAGGAGTGGCATTGTTGCTGTTAAATATTTAAATTTCCATAACACATTAAATACTAAACGAATGGTGTTGAAAATCGAGATGTTAATATGTTTGATTGAGATATTTATCTTCTATCACATTTTTTTTAAATTAAAGGCGTGGATGTTTATACTTGTCTTGCCGAGTGGTTAGCACGCTTGGCTACTGATCTACGGGACGTGGGTTCGAGCCCCGGATAAGGCATGGATGTATGTGTCGTTTTTCTGCTGAGGTCCTGCCATCCTCTCAGACCTTCTACTATGGCATATAAACTGGCAGGCTCCTGTCAGACCTCTGTGGCAAGCAGCTGCTTGAGGGGGTATTTATTTCAGCTGTCCCGTGGCCGAGTGGTTAGCGCGCTTGGCTACTGATCTACGGGACCTGGGTTCGAGCCCCGGGTAAGGCATGGATGTTCGTGTTGTTTTCTGCTGAGGTCCTGCCATCCTCTCAGATCTTCTTCTACTGTAGCATATAAACTGACAGGCTCCTGTCAGACCTCTGTGGCAAGCAGCTGCTTGAGGGGGTATTTATTTATTTTTATTCTGCTGAAGTCTCGCCTTTCTCACAGATCTTCTCTATGACGTATTATACTGACAGGCTCCTGCCAGATCTCTGTGGGAATCAGCTGCTTGAGGAGGTATTTTGCTCTATTTTAGACGTTATAGAGCTTCGACGTTAGCTCCCCATTAACATAACATAGGATTGCAACTTAACTTTTATCCGCCAGTATACATAGAAGTTTTTCATCTTGCTTCATAAAGGGAAATGTTAGCCTTCCATTTGCTGAAAAAGGTTCCTTAAAATGACTAATTAACATATCTGATATTACCTCGACTTTCACCTTCAATAAAGAGAATAATTCTAATATTTTATTTAAATTATTAAAATGTAGAGAAACCTAAGAGTGTGAGCTGATCCAGAATATTGCAAAACTTAATTCAGGAAAAAGAGTATTGAGAATATAATTAATCGTACATAAATTACTATTATCATAGGTTGAAGCTAAAATATTTATGGGAATATTTAATTTAATTCAAGGTGCAATACACACATTAAAATTCTTGATTCAAAACTATATTTTGATAACAGATCTGATGTGGAGCTGAAACTTTTCACTGCATTGTTTTTTTTTGTGCTTGTATATGAAAATATAATTCTAAATTAATTATCAAATTTAAATTACAATGAGTTATGTTTTAAAAGTACTTTTCCTCTTTTTTTTCGACAAATATAAATTCAAAGGTCGTGTGATAAGAAACGAAACTTTTTAAGTGCAAGATATATGCAGAGATTTGCTCCATTTTTGCCTTAAAGACCCTGGGAGTCATTCCTTCATCCTTTGAAAGACATTTAATAAATTTTGGTTGAAACACAGGACATGCTTAGAGATAAAGCATAAGCTTGTAAACATTAAATCGGTATTATTGAATTAACAATACCTACTATAGTTTTTATACTTTTTATTATTTTATATCGCAACCTAAACGTGAATATAAGTGAAAAGTTAAATAATCAATTTTTAAACATAAGATCCCATATCTAAAAGAAGACTGGATCCATGATAAATGCAGAACCCTAATAATTCCAGTCTCCTTATGCGCAAAGATGAAAAAAAAAAACAAATAAATAAAAACTCTATTAAATTTAAAATCTGTAGTGATATGGTTGAATTACAAGATACTCGTCTTTTGGCATTCAATGATTTAATTTTTCAAGCACTTCTTTAAAAGTGTAAATGATTTCTTCCCTACCATTAAATTCCGAAAGAGTTGAAAGGAAGAACTATTTCTGAACCTATTAGCAATTATCAGCTATCGAGGCACATTAGAAACACAGGCCAACATTCAACAATAGAATCATTTAATAAATTTTTAAGGATTAAAAAATTCCCATCTCAATACCACCATCCAATTCCCAACATCAATCAAATCAAGATTACTTTTTACCTATTAATAATTATTGAGCACAATAAAAATTCGGGCTAACAATGAATATTCTTCCATTCACCCACTCATTTTTGCGAATGTGGTCTGATAGTAGCCACGTAGTTCAATAGCAACTTTAAAGTAGGTTTTCATCCAGCCTTCGAAACATGGCAAAGTTTCATCCTCTTAAAAGTGAAACAACTAGAATCGGACTAGATGCAGAATATATGCTACAAAGAGGACAGAAAACTTAGAAGCAATTCCTAGCATATGCACTTCCTGTCCTCGGTCAGTAGAGGACACAGATGGGCTTGGAAAAGCCGTTATGGATGAGACGTTAAGCTGACCCCGGTGTATCAGAGATCCATAACTAAACTAACATTTTCAGAATTTGCCTCCATTTGTATACTTAAAGTAACAAAGATCCATAACAGGTGAGTTCATGCTCATTAAAATTATCATTTTGAATAATCATCATTGGTTAATAGAGAAAGTTTTTTTTCTCAAAAAAAAAGCAAAATGAACGAAACGCCAACTTCTTGAACCAGAAAGAAAGTTTGTATTTTTCTTTCCCTATAAATCCCCTTTGTTTTTCCTCTTCCGGTTCTTTCGTTGAGTTTGTTTGAAGGCTCCTTTGCAATCCCCCTCTTAAGCTCCCCTCTTGGTCTTAGCAAAGCCCAATTTCCCGCTCTCCTCTAACGACGCCATCTCATCGTCGCGGTCTGGAGTAGACCATTTAACGCCATCTATCGATATGGAGCAGGTAAGCGACGGCAAAAGGTGAAGCGCAGAGACGGGCCTCGGCGATGATCACTAAATCACGGCTCCAAGACCTAAATCCAGTTTGGCTGAAGATGGGCAGGCCGAGTGTGCAAAACGCCCCAAGTGGGAAGTGCGTTAAACACCTCCGATCCTTCAGGTCACTTGGCAGCTAAGATCAACAATCCAACAACGAGAGCTAAAGCAGAAAGGGTGAAGAAGAGGAAAGAGGCGCGCGCGAGGAGGATATGGAAAAGAAGCACCGAGTGCCCCGACTTGGCCAATTACCAAGGGGAAGTTTTGTTGTTCCTGTAGTCCTGATGACGGGTTGTGTGGAGGGGAGCTCAGTAATCCTGTGGGCCATAAAAACCACCTTACCGCACGGAGCGAAGTAATTGAATTAGGCAAGCCTTGTGGCCCAAGCGAGGTACGAACCGACAACCCCCACCCTCACCCCCACTACTTCTCGCTAGCCCACCACCACCTCCACTTCTCTTTCTCTCTCTGCTTTGCAGCGTTAACCGAATTAGCACAGCTCCACGGCCCGAGCCTGAGAAAGCACAGACGGCTGCTTGCTGGCTTCAGGGTTCCCCTGCTCCCTCTCTCTCTCCTCTTCTGCTCTTCCCCATCTTTTCCTGGAATCCACCTCACCCTCACCCCCCCCCCCACCCAGCGCGCTCTCACACACACAAATGTGCATGCAGATTAGGTGCGCCTGCCGCCAATTGACGGTATACGTCCTCTGGAGTGTTCTCTGATTTTTAAACCACACAGGAAATTAGAGGCACCGCCGCTCAGCTGCAATGGGAGACTGGCGGATGCTTCCTTTCCCACTTGCATTGGGGAAGAGCATCCTCGCCACTTCTCCCTCTCAAGAAAGAGTTTATTGCCACTTCTCTGTTTGCAGCCTGGTCGCTTTAAACTTCTTAACCCTTTCGTTCGTAATTCTCTGAACTTCTCAGTTATAAATATGGATGTGCATTTTAAATCGCAGCAGACATTTGCTGACTTTTCAGTTTTCTTCTGAGGCATGTATTCAGACGATTATCTCACTGCTCAGTTGCACTGCAAAATCCATGAATAAACAACGAAAGGAACGTACATATATTGCCATCGAATCAGAATGCCATTCATTTTTCAAATCTTGTTGCAGTCACCAATTGGTTAGACTTGAATGCAATTTTGAAAGTATGGAAAAGATGACTCGCAGTGAGGAAAGAATCCTTAAGGAAAAGGAGAGACTATCGGCATTATTCATTTCAAAATTAGCTATTTTTTGAGCTAGTGGTTTCCTTCGTAAGGAAGATTAAATGATATTTATTCATGTTAAATGAATATTGCTCCATCCATGGATTCCTCATACTTCTAACATTGACTGTTTAACTCACAATTTAACCGTTTCCATAAATATTTCAAATGTATCTGAACTCTAAATTTTTTTATAAAGTTTAATTCTTTAATATTCCTATGTTTTTTAAGCAATAGGTATTCGTGCTTTTATAATTTTTAGTGTTTTTTAATGAAACAATATTTTAATGCAGGACTTGTTTAATTGCAGTCAGATGAAAAATGCATTCTCCTTGACTCAATAACTGCTAAAAGCGGCTTTTTTTCGGCAAAGTTATTTTTGATGGAAGAACTTTTTTTGTTTCATAATTTGAAATCCAAAGCACTTATCTCCAGATTTTGCTAAAACTAACTTTGACTTCACAAAAAATTGACTGATAAACTTTTAAATTTACGTAACCAGCAATAAATTCTCTCATTAATTCATTTTTTTTCCGTCATGATTTTCGCCATTTTTTTCACGTTTTCTAAAGCCAATTTGCTATAGCTTTTCCGTTCACCATTCATCATTTGAATAATGATTAAAACTGCTTAATTAACTAAAATTTACTTTATTTAATTACGTTATTATTACTTTATTTAGTTACATTATTATTACATTATTTAATTGCATAGAATTTAATTGCATTATCGTATTGAATTTCTTTTACGATTGTAACACTCTAGCTTACATTGATTAGTAAAACCGGTCCCTCGACAGCTTCAAAAACTCTTCTTTTGGACCTCGATCACATAGAAGTTGTCTGTCTCTAATTTAGACTATTGGGCAAGCGAAATGGAGGCAATGCGTCGTAAACGAGTCACCTTTTGGTTTTAACTCGTCTCGATTGATTTGACAAAAGATATGACATTCTAAAATCACAATTCATAAATTTAGAGATAAAGTGAGGAAGGAGCCTGACAATTTGTGTCCTAACTCTCTAAGGCTGTCGGGGCGGGGGTGGCTCAGTCGGTAGCGCGCCAGGCTCGTAATCTGTAGTTCCCAGGTTCGAGTCCCAGCTGGGTCAGCGTTGAGATTTATCTCAGCAAAATTCCCCGCCCTGCCCACCGTCAGTAGGGGACACCGATGGGCTTGGAAAGGTCGCCGTCCGTCGGATGGGACGTTAAGCCGTGACCTCGTGTGCGGGAGAGCTATACCCTGTGCATGTTAAAGAACACGCTGGATGGCCTTGACGGGAGGCTACCATCTGTCTTCCAACAGCTGTTCCAGTGGGTCCCCTCCCCCAACCTTCTCTGAGCCTTCGGGGTCCATGTGACCTAGCCATTTAGCCCATGGTGTGCAAAAAAGTGCCGCTCAGAGGTAAAACAACCCAACCCAACTCTAAGGCTGTCAAGTTTTAATATCCGGTACGTTTCTTAAAGGATTTCAAGCAACTGCTTGAAGAGGTACTTTTCATTTTATATAAACTTAAACAGACACTTTCTTTAAACACAAAATTTTACGTATGGAAAAAAAAATGCTTTAAAAAGTAGTCGATTTTCTACTGATATTATTCATAGAGGCAGTGAAAGCGTAATAGATAAATATACCTCTGAACAGACTGTGAGAGAAACGAATCGAGCATTGAGAAAGAAACCGTTTTGAACAACAACAAAAGAGAGAAAAAAAACGTATTAATGCTTTACTATAAAACTAATAATTCAAAAAGGGAATCCATGTAAAACATTGGTTTTCTATAGTACCAGAAGGAGATTATATAATTATAAGCAAATTTCTCCCATTTTTGAGGAGTTGCTACAATATATAATCGCTAAAAGAAATAGCGATTGTCTGGAATGTGTGACAGTCCCTATATCCCAGTGATTTGCAACTCACACTAATTCAATTCTGATAGTGTTAGTTTCCGCGTAGCAATTTTTTCGGAATATATTTAGTATATGATGCAGTTAGTAATGATATTTATTAATTCTCGAAAAATATTAAGTGTTTTGCATCCTAAGGCAATAATTTACATTTGGTGACTTTTTTGTAGACTTTTAATCACTTAAAGCGATGATGACTATTTATATTTTAAATTAAGTCAAAACGGCAGGAGAGAAAAAATCGTGTTTATTCCTTTTGATGAGACCATATTTATCATTTCAAAACTGCAAAAACAAAATGATTGATTGAGATATGAGAAATATTTAGCACGTTCTTGAAAGATTAATATTTACCTATCCATCATTCATCTATTAGCCTATATATACCTATTAGTCAGAAGGTCAGAGAGGGTGTTTTGTAAAAAATTTCACAAATAGACATTACCTTAGAGTTTTTTGAGCGCTATAAACAAAGTTATTGACCCAGCAGAGAGAATCATTAAACGACACAGCAGTTATCATCATTATCTAGTTTCTTATTTAACTGACTTTTCATTTTATTTGCATATTTTCCAACAGAGCAAAAAATTCCACCATCATATAGGCTCTAAAACTTTATTTTCAGACAGACAAAGAAAACATTTTGCTTCCAGTTAAACAAGGCGCCATCCTCTTCCTTTGCAATGTTTCCACTTTAACACCAAGTTTCCAAGGCTCTTATAAATGCTTGATGCCGACACAAATGTTTTTTCATTAATCAAAAGGATCAATAATTGCAACGTTTTGCAGAGATCAAAGTCAATTCTTGGCCGAGATTAAACAAGTGAACTTCATTAGCAGCGTCTACACTTCTATTTGCATACGCCTCCTCAAGTGGGGTGGAGAAAACATCTCACTTTGGTCGGCTGCAACCTGATGAGGTCTCCTCTCCACAATGGCACTGACAAATCAAGAGGGCGCGGCCAGATTTCTCCCCCAGGAGTCACGAATACAAGCTGCAGGTGTGAGCGTGAGGCTGGGGACTCATCTCAGCCTCCCGATCCAAGTTCTCCATCTTCTCAGCCCTTCGGTTACCAAGTTGTGGGGTATTAAACCTCCCGCGTTCCCCGCTGGCTCCTTCGAGATCTGCTCTGCATACATCACATTCAACTTCTTTTTTGCCTCCTTCCTTCCTTTTCCCTTTCTTCTCGGTGATAAAGATTTCCTGAATTTTTTTATATATATATATATTTTGGGGAATTTTTTTTTATTATGAATACTTTTCTACTTTTCCCGAACCTTATTTATTTAAAATAAACAACTATTTCTTTAATTATTCTATTTATCTTCTCTACAGCTTTTTCCTCTTAAATTCTAATATTCATGAAAAACTCTAATTTCTTTTTTCCCCCCCAAATTCTATTCTTGACTGAACTGAATTGAGATTTTTTCTTATTCTTTCATTTAAATGTCAATTTGATTTCTTAGTTCTTATGTTCCAATTTTAATCATCTCCTTTACGCCGTATGCCAAAATTGTATTAAATTTTGCTCATATATTTAATTTTTATAGCTAGAATTAATTTTCCTCTCTCCTTTTACAATACATTTCTTTCCAGGCCTATGGAAATTACGCATCATTTGCTTCACTATATATAGTGATAACTTTTTCGTTCGATTTTTTTTTGCTACTGATTATTTTGTCGAATAAAATATTCAAGACTCAAAACCCATGTATTAATGTAAAATAGTTTTCGTTTCCAAATAATATATTCTGCAATACGACAGTTCGGTTTTACATTTGAACTGAAGAAAATGTTGCACAATTACTGCTGCGAAACTTTACCCCTGAGCAATTCCGCCTGTAAGATCTCAGTCAATCTTGGGCTTGTAAATTGTTACAGAAAGCTCCCGTGAGGAAACATAGTTCCCAATGGAAAGACAGAACAAACATCCAGTCCTTATCCGGAATTCAAAACTAAGCTCCTTTCCGGGCGTTAATTACTCAGCAATTTGGACGAGTAAGATTAATTAAAATCATTTTCATGTCTATTCGTAGGCGCCAAAACTCTTTCTGAATTCTATAAAACATCCCTGACATAATTGCATGTAAAGTTGTTTGTTGATTCGGATTGGCCATTCTGCCCGATACAGATTACTAAGGTAAGCTTTAATTTTCTTACGAAATTTATTCATCAGTGATAATTTTATTAAAAGCAACTGAACTTTCAAAAACCGGCAAAGATAATTTATCTAAGAAATTTTCTCTCACTTCAGAACTGCTCAGAGAGAAGATGTTCAGAAGTAATTCGTATTCCCGACGATTTATCATTAAATTAATTTTCAGTTTAATTTTGAAAAAGGAAGGAATCAGAAGTGAATGCAAATTATCGTCTTTTCTCATCTTCAGTGGCCAAGCAGTTAGTGAGCTTGACTGAAGGAGAAAGCGATCTTGGTTCGAATCCCGGATAAGGAAAGGATCTTTTTTTCCCTAGTGAATGTTGTCTTTTCTTGTTGCTGTTGTTGAGAGCCAGCTTTTCTCACATCATTCCATAGCAAGTGAACAGTGTGCAGAGAATTTTTTTTGTCTTATTATTCTATAGCTGACGTTTCTACAAATTGATGATGAGATCTAAAATGGAAAAACCTTAAACTTCCAATAGTTTAAGAAGTAAAGGAAAAAAAAATGCTTTTTACCATTCTTCTCAGAAAGATGTCTCAGACGTGATTATCTCTTTTCAATGAAATAATTTAACATTTTGTCCACCAAATATCTTATTCAATGACTTCTTCTCCAGTTCGAATTCTTTTATGAGAAGAGTGCGCTAAAAGGATGTGAAGAGTTTAAACCTTTTTGATTGCAGTGTACATTTTTAACAATAAATATTTTTGCAGTGAAGAAATGAAAACGGGAATATTTTCATTAGGATCACAGAATACATTAATCAGGACATAATCATGAACTCTACTTTTATCATGCCATACGCATGGACGCCGCCAAAAAAACATTTCTTGGAGAGGAAAGAACACTTTTACGTTTTTCTGGGGTTTTCCAAAAGCTATTTTTTTAATTTTCAAAAAGCGGCGGAACAAAATACAATTTTGTTTCTGTTCCCATAGTAGGGGGGGGGGGGAGATTTCTTTAGACCAGTTTTTAATGTTATTGCAAGTTTTTACCAAAGAGCAGCAATGGTTTCTGCCTCCTTCGACCGAGTCCTTGAATATAATAGTTCTTGAATTGAGTTAAATGGTAGTAATATCGAATCACGAGTGATAACAAAACGAAAAGAATTGCTAGTTCCTACTCTTAAAAGAAGGAATGCATGTCAGAACTGAATATTTCGTGAATCTGTATAAGAGTCTAGCATCTAATCAAAATAAATAAAATCACTGAAAATAAGTTCAACGTAAATGAATGATAAGGAAATGCAAGATAGAGGCAACAGAAAGAGAAAAACAGCAGCAAAAAGATGCTATGTTATTGAATGCAAAATAAATTTTCCAGAGGAAATGCTGAGAAATGATTGGATTAAAAGAAAATATTACAACAAAATGTAGGAACTGAAAGAATCAAGCCTATAGAAGTAGAACCTTTCTGGAAAAAAATTAAATTTATTTTACATCCAAAAATTATATTTTCTTTATCATTATTTTGCCAACGCTTAAAGACATTTTTCCTTCGTTTGTTTTCTTATTGGGCTCAATTTTTCTGCTCCTACTGAATCAGCTGCAATGGCAATACTTATCTAATTACGTCTGAGACATCTTTCTGTTCCGTTTGTTCTCTTCAAAGAAAGAAATTATCCTTCAAACGGATTCAACTCCTATTGAATTACGTTGCATTTGCATATGTTTCAAAAGACAAATAATCTGCAAATATTTCGTGCCCAAAAGTGGAGAATAACTCAATTTTCAATTGAGAAAATGCTTTTTAAACAGGAATAAGTATAATTTATATTTATCTTTAGTACTAATGTCTACTGCGAACAGTTCTGATATTAAAATGCATCTGACATTCCATTTGTTATTTTTCCCCTGAATCTTGTCAGTGAAAAATGGCGCCTTGTTGTGTTTTAAGTTAACGATTTGGCCTTGACCTCAGTCCCCGCTTCAAAGAGCATCACTCCTTTCACACCGTTGGCCTCTCCGAGTCCCGTTCATCATCACACAGGTGGCGTTTCTGACATATTCATGACATTCCCAGCCCCAGTCAATATCCCAACCGTGCTCCCTCGCGGCCTACGTGTGAAGTCTCTGCAATTGACGACCTGTCAGCGCGTGGCCCAATTAGGCTCAGTAGCGGCAAATGCGTCCGTGGCTCCTGTGGCCCCCGGAGAGATGAATGACGTACTTTTTAGGCTAATGTATGCGTGAGCAAAGGCACGCCAATCGCATGGGGCTCTCGCGAATATTCTGCTTCAACCATCTGCATTCTTCTCTCCGTCCCTGAGAGTCTCTCTGGCTTTTATCAATCAAGAGCTCCGATCGACAGCGCTGTTTGTTCGATTCTCTTAAAAGGAATATTTCATGTGTACGAATTGCTTCAGTTTGCTTTCCAGCAAACTTTCTCGAAAAACAAACTTTGATCGACACCGGGTGCTGGGATATCCACAAACGATTTCATTTCTTCAAGTTTTATTTTTCTTTTTTTCATTTTATTTATTTATTTGAATGAAAAACATTGCTTGCCACAAAAACGATCGTTATTTTTGAATAGAACCACTAAGCGTTGGAGTATTGATATGATTTATTATTTTCAGAAATAACAGGATTTAGTATTATTTTTAAGACAAGAACAACTTTAAAATAGAATAACGGAGCAAGAAAAGCACCACTTAAAATAACGATCAAAGATCCTGCATTCACGGTTTCGTACATTTTGTCTTATTCAGCAACATTTTTCCCAATAAAAGCTACCCGAGCAAGTCATACAATTTATGTCATAACCTTTAAAGGTTATCATCAGAACGAAACCCCTAGATTTAAGTAACTTTCTTTAGCTTTCCTTTAAAGTTGTTTTGAGCTATACCGATTCCAAAAACTTTGTTCCGTTTACCTTTTTAGGATACTCAGTAGTTGAAAATTTTACTCGAGCAAATTTTCTCCAGTATCAGGTTTCAAAGATTAAATATTTTTTAAAAAGACACGAAACTTTAACATTCACGGAAAGTGAATCTTATCTTACTTAAAATGCGCTTCCAAATGTGAAACCGATTCGTTGAATGATATGCTAAGCTATATCACTCACTGAAGGAGAACTGAACACGGGCACCTTAATAAACATACTGGGCAGCACATCTACCCCTGGGGTGGTGGTGGGGGTAGCTCAGTCGGTAGCGCGCCAGGCTCGTAATCTGTAGTTCCCAGGTTCGAGTCCCAGCTGGGTCAGCGTTGAGATTTATCTCCGCAAAATTCCCCGCTCTGCCCACGGTCAGTAGGGGACACCGATGGGCTTGGAAAGGCCGCCGTCCGTCGGATGTGTGCGGGAGAGCCATACCCTGTGCACGTTAAAGAACACGCTGGATGGCCTTGACGGGAGGCTACCATCTGTCTCCCAACAGCTGTTCCAGTGGATCCCCTCCCCCAACCTTCTCTGAGCCTTCGGGGTCCATGTGACCTGGCCATTTAGCCCATGGTGTGCAAAAAAGTGCCGCTCAGAGGTAAAACAACCCAACATCTACCCCTAGCAGCTGTTCAATGGAATCCCTTTCCCAACCTTCTATCTGAATATTGGGGTCTTTGTGACATCGGCTTTTGATATCATTGTGCAGGAAGAAAGAGCCTTTCAGGAGTAAAACTGTCTAAAGCAATTTAATGATGTATTGTGTAGTTGCCAAGATAACTCTTTTTATCCTTTTCTTTTTTTTATTTACTTCTTATTGCATTTTTTTTGTGTATAATATCCTGTGATGATACATAGAACTGACCAGGCCTATCATCTAAATTCCAACTCCGCCTTCTTGTACTCTAGATCGTAAGTATTTTTCAAAGGGGATAATCGTTTCTGGAGAGGAACGGAAAGCGCGGAGTTCCAGATTTGTTTGTGCTATTGGATTCCATTTGCTTTTTCTCTACCCTGTTGAGGAATAGTAAATTTCGTATGGTCTTGCTGCTGGTCGTTTAAACGTACCAGATTATCTAATAGCTTGAAGCATAATTACGAATCTTGATCCTGAACATGAAGCCAGATTATTGAGAAATGTTTTGCCTTTCAAAATACTGTAGTAGCTACCTTTGTAATTTTAAAAGGGCTTTTGATTCTGTAGATCGTCATACTTTGTGGTTCATCTTGATATCGTATGGCAAACTCTCACAGATAATAACACAGAGTCGTATGTGACAGTTGGTAAGACTTTTAAGAATTGGTTTAACATTACTATTACACTTCCTTTAGTTTGCTTATCGATTAGGTTATGCAGAATTTACCTCAATGACATGATTGGGGCCTTATATGGTCTAGAGCAGGTTACACAATCTCAGGATTATTTAATAGTTTCGTCTGGCCAGAGTGAAAATTGGATAATATAATTTGTTTAATCCGTCTCTGCTAAGTGAATGGTGTTTTAATAAGATGAAAGACGAAAATCTTAACAACATTATACAACTAGCTACAATGTCATCGAAGCCGAATGTTCAGCAGCTCATCCAGACGATCCAGTTCCATTCTTCACACACTGATTCAGCAAAAGAAAAAAAATAAATACCCCTTCAAACAGCTGCTTGCCACAGAGGTCTGACAGGAGCCTGTCAGTTTATATGCCATAGTAGAAGGTCTGAGAGGATGGCAGAACCTCAGCAGAAAAACGACACACACATCCATGCCTTACCCTGGGCTCGAACCCAGGTTCCTTAGATCATTAGCCAAGCGCGCTAACCACTTGGCCATGGGACAGCGATTCAGCAAGACAGTTTAAAATAAACCTTATATTCATATTTTTTTTCCTCCTTATTATTTCCAGCTATGCATATAACAAGTAAAATGCAATAAACACAAAGTTAAACTTTTTTGTTCTTTTTTCATTGCATCCAACTATTGGCCCACGACAAACGTTTGGGTATCACTGGTCTAGATATTTGAAAATTTTTTATTTAGATTATGCTGATACTGATGAATTAGCCCTTTATGAAAATGGTACGACAAAATGAATTATTTCGTTAGGGGAGCTGATGAATCCGGCAATAGTGTAGTATTAGTAATAAACATTGGGAAAGCTAAAATGAAAAAATGGCCGGACAAGTGATGCTTCAATTCTTTTGAATGGTTGCTTTCTTGAGCAAGCTTCTCAGCTTTATTTCCTCGAGTTCGGTTGGGTTGTTTTACCTCTGAGCGGCACTTTTTTGCACACCATGGTCTAAATGGCCAGGTCACATGGACCCCGAAGGCTCAGAGAAGGTTGGGTGGATGGGACCCACTGGAACAGCTGTTGGGAGACAGATGGTAGCCTCCCGTCAAGGCCATCCAGCGTGTTCTTTAACGTGCACAGGGTATGGCTCTCCCGCACACGGGCCACGGCTTAACGTCCCATCCGACGGACGGCGGCCTTTCCAAGCCCATCGGTGTCCCCTACTGACCGTGGGCAGGGCGGGGAATTTTGCGGAGAATTTCCTCGAGAGTTGTTTAACAGATACTGGTTACGTGCAAAATGGGGAAAATATAAAAATAGCAATAATGCTGGGACATTTAAAAATTTGTTGAGGTGATGCAAAAAATAGACGTATACCGCTAAAAACCAAAATTAGGTTATAGTGTAATAGTTTGGTCATTTCTGAAGTCTGCTAAGGTAGTGAAACATGGACAAGATAACAGAAAATTTCTTGTCTTTGATTCTGGATGCTGCGCAGTATCTTGGACATTAGGTGGTTTGAAAATATAAATACTTATTAGGCTAGACAAAGGAGTCATCAACCACCTTGATCAATATCTTGCCTATTGAGAGACTGCGTTGGTTTGGCCCTTTTTCCTACTTGAAGAAGTGCAGATTAGCAAACTGAGTTATGAACAATGTTCCTAAAAGCCTCAAAAAAAGGGAGAAACCTATAATGTGGTGGTGGACGATGTCAAACAGGAATGTGTAAGAAATCTTCTGAATTGATCAAATGCAACAACTGTAGTTTCAGGTTAGTTGTGTTTTGAGGATAAATTGCACATTCTGATTGGATCTCCGTGGACCATGACTGCTCGAGGCTTGCACTGATTATGATAATTTAATAAATATTTTTGGTTGAAACAATTAGGTTTATTTCAAAAATAGCACCTGTCCTCAGAGCTATGTAGGAAAGAGGCAAATATGAATCAGGGTGCAATTAGGTGATTTTATGCTAAATAATCGTTTCGCATTCGAAAACCTCGAAAGTAATGTCCCTTGTTTGTGCCTTTCGCCACGTGTTCCCAATCAACGAGACGCCCAACCCCTTCTAACCAATCCTCCCTTTCCACTGACCACACTGACAGCAGGTAAACTTTCATAATGAGAGACTGCATCGACCTCCCACAGGAACAACAAAGACCCCCTCCTTGGATCTCTGCGATGCTGTGGTCACTTCATCAACACTCCGGGCCCCCCGGGGAGGGCTGTTGACCCGTGTCCGCCCCTTCTTGTCACTACGGCCAGGCCAAACACTAAACGTCACACAACAGCCTAGTTAGGCTTAATCACCAGCGCACAGCTCTCCAGACTCCAGGGAACAGCCATATCTCGGAAGGGAACGTTGCATTTCCCACGTGATTCGGGGAAACATCCATTCGCACTCCAGCAGCAGGCAATGTAATCCCTGATATTAGGATATCAAACCTTGACCTTCGCTTGCCATTCAGTCGAGCTCTGTTAACGTAGCAATTGCATCATTTACTTAAAAAGTATTATGATCATTTTGAATAAATTCTTTTCTCATCTTCCACCTCAGTTTACTTTCCTTCCTATATTCAGCAATATTTTCAACGCAATGAAAAAATACAATTACCTAAAAAGAATACACGATTGAAGCATCATACTAGGTCTGTCCAAGTTTTAAAAAAGCATAATTGCCTTAACAGGGAATAATTTTGTTAACAGTTTCTTGGCTTAATATATTTTTTAAGAAGTAAAGACAGGGCCTTTGCTCTCAAGTAGGGTAAATAGGCTAAGACTTACTCAAATACTTGCTAAAAATCTTTTATAGTTTTGTGGAAACGCTTAAATTTTAACGCTTATATTCTTATAACTTATTTCCTCATTTCAAATTCATCTTGCTAATGTGTCTGGCGCCACCTATAAGGTCACTTTTTACAGCTTTATTCATACACTAAAAATTCTGAAATTGTTTGGTGCTACTGTGATATATAACGTTTTACGCATTTTGAAATTACAAATTAATTATTGAAACTTTTATTGAAAGAACGTATTAAAAGAACTTCTAGTGAAGCCTTAAATGTTGTTGAGAGAGAAACTGCAAATTAATTCTGAAACGTTTTGAGAAATTCTTCGGGTCTGAATTGGTTTCAATAATTTTGGAGATAAGAGAAATAAAACACATTTATAAACTTTTGCGACGGTTCCAAATCTACATATTCAACAACTTGTTTGTCTAAAAGTAGATAATAGCTCAATATAGCTCTTCCTAATTCTCTGCACTTGAGCTCTATATTTCCAATGCTGCAAATATTTGTGTTACTGGTTTCTGCAATGTTCTTATTGGTTGATGTTTTCTTATTTGAATTCACTTTGGCGCAACTCCGAATTCTGATTTTGATTCCTTTTCCATTGAGAAGGCTCATTAGTCGGTTGAAATTATTTTTTTTTCTCAGAAGAGGTAAAAGGTCATGATAACAGATAAAAGAAGGGTTAGATCTAGAAAGGATATGTATATTTATGTATTGCTTAAAGTATGAAGAAAGGAGTACAGAGGCCGACCTTAGTAAATGCGAGACCCGTACATTTAAAAGCAAACAATAATTAAAAACTAAACTGCTAAAAAATTTACTCTGCGCACAATGTTTCTACTTCTAACATCTGCAGTTCTCACAAAATAGGACAAGTTTCCTCTTTAGAGTGAAAAATTCCTCCCTTTGCGGAGGTTATAACCGTAGCGCGGGGTCCCCCTAGAACGCAGGGCCCAATTGAGCCCAATCGGTCCAATAGGCCTGAGGCCGGCCCTGGCAGTAAAAAAATCCCGAGCTTTACAATATCGGTTGAAGAAAGTCAATTGCATGCCAGTGAGATCTCTCTCAGTCGGTGATTAGCTTTTTTAAAAATGTGACAGAAACTGAAGGGTGCATCTCTTAAAAAAGAGTCAGAGGTTATTGTGCAAAAATATTACTTTTGAGCCTTTTATTTAAAATATGATTGCTCATTGGAGAGTCTGCAAAATAATTTGACATTGGTAAATATTTCACAATAGTCTCTTATTCTTTTAGGAATTGCAATATTGACTATTTAGACATATCTTTTGACATTTTAGGGGAATAATTCATTTTGAAGCCATTTCAAAATATGACTTAAAATTCTGTAGCTATTTATTATTTCTTCTATTTCAAGTTATTTTTTTAATCCATGCCCAGAGAACTAGCAAATATTAGTTTTGTTGTGAAAACGTATTTGTGAGATTTTCCCTTTCACTCTTAGACACTGCTGGTGACATCTACGCTGTGAGAAATGTTCATTTAAGAGGAATGAAATCGGACACGGATGCGGTAGCATTGTCGCTTGTGAGTGAAAATAATGACTTTATAATGAACTCTTGTTAACAGATGCATTTTTCCGTTCTCTTTAAGGATATTGAAACCTACTGAGAGTCTCAGACAGATTAGACGAATATTGGTTCTGGACCACAGAGAAAGCTTGGGTTCTTTTACTTCTGAGCGGCACCTTTTTGCACACAATGGGCTAAATGACCAGGTGGTAAAGACCCCGAAGGCTCAGAGAAGGTTGAAGGGATTCAATGGAACAGCTGTTGGGAGATAGATGGTAGCCTCCCGTCATGACCATCCAGTGTGTTCTTTAACGTGTACAGGGTATATTCCCGTCATGGCCATCCAGCGTGTTCTTTAACGTGCACAGGGTACAGCTCTCCCGCACGGCGCCACAGCTTAACATCCCATCCAACGGACGTCGGCCTTTCCAAGGCCTTTAGTGTCCCCTACTGACGGCGGGAAGGGCGGGGAGTTTTACGGATATAAATCTCAACGCTGACCCAGCTGGAAGCAAGTTTTGGAATTAAGCAGATTAGCACAACAAACTGAAGGAGGAAAAAGTCTCCCGATTAATTCGGTATGAATTTCGATTATGGTTGGATCATGCTTGACAATTTCATGTAGTTGACGATGTTGTGGCTATGAGACTAAGTTTGCATGTATTGTTCATCTGTCAAATGCAACTGAATTTATTTCTACTGGCTGAGTCTACTCTTCTTAAAAATACTCTGTCTTCGGTGTCAATAATCCTCATCAAAAAGAAGTCGTCAATAACATCGGTTAACCGGCACGAGGAATTAACTAAAGTAACTAGCTGTCTGTAACCATTATGCAGTATTGCCTCGCGCAGGTTATTGACATAACTGTAAAATAATGACACTTGGTCATCTCGGTAACAATTACTAACGACGCCAGATCATCAAGATTAAAAAGAGGATCACGTAATTTCCGCAATATGAAAAGCGAGGTCAAAACCTTAACTGGCATAGTGGTTAGGCAGCTAGCGACTGTTCCAGCAAGGCAAACTTTGTGTGTTGTGTTAGCTCTAACTAAGACAGTGGTCAGCAGTGACTTCGGTCTTAGTAGGGCATGTCCTTGTATGAGAAGGCCTGTATTAAGCTAGGAGTAGCTTCCAGGATTCTTCTCTGTCCTATATGTCGCAAATCAAAAAAAAAAAGACGCCAGTCTTCTTCAAATAAAAAACAATTACTCCTCAAGCGGCTGCTTGCCAGTATAATACGCCACAGAGAAGATTTATGATAAAGGCGAGAGCTCAGCAGTAGCGATTCTAAATAGTTTTGAGTTTTGTAAACTAATACTTGGATTTCAACTTTATTTAAAAGCATTAACAGGTACATATAGAATATTAAGCGTAATGGCATAAATTATTGATGCGGTGTGAGTTCCATGAGTGAATTTAACATTCATAATATCAGTAATTGAACATTCACTATCTTGATGAAAAGTTCAAAAATGCAAAGGTAAATAATTAATCAGGTTTGTTTCCAAAATTATTTCCTAATAAAATTCTCTCTGGTTACATCTCTAAAGAAGAAGAAGAATCACCAAATATTCACATTTCAATGCAGTGTGGTTTTGACGCCGAAATCTACATTTGGGCATATTTTAAATCAAAAAAGCGTTTATATGAATAAGATGTTCAACATTTATTTCCTCCTGCTTATTAGCGTTCTGATCTAAAGTGGTGATACGGGGAACATAAACTGCAAACAATAAATACAATTTGAAATGAATCGGTTATAACCGTGATGTTTTAACTTTCTCATTAGAAACAGAGAATGGATTTGTGATCATTTCACAAGGAGGAAGGGAAAAAGTGGAGTTGGCCACTGGACGTCATCGTGCGAAGGATTGCAGAGGTAGGAAAAGCAGGAAGAGGAAAAGGAAAGGGATGAAAGTGTAGATGGATGACCAGCGATGCGGAAAGCGGTGGCCAGGTCACCTGGGACCTTGTGGTGGCCAGCGGCCGGTCCTGCCTCGTTACGTTGGTCTGCCCTCATTGGCCAGTTGCAGGGTCACTGAGTCACGCTCTCCCTCACAGGGGCAGCCGATGCAATTATGTCCAAGGTTCTGATTACTGCTCTGCCTCTTCTGGGAGCAGAGAAGCAGCCGACTTGGCCGGGGCTATTTGTTTTTTAAAATCCATACGTGGATCTCTAGGAGATAACTCAATTGTTGTCACTCTTGTTAATTATTTTATTTTTGTTGGCCAGTTGAAGCTTCCTGTCGGAATCCTGTCTCTTTCGGGCTTCTTGTTCAGATGACTAGATCGATGAAATGAAAAAAGGCATTGCGAATTTGCAGCGGATGCCGACAAGTTCAAACGATAATTATAACCGTGACCTTCCTGGTATGTATAATACTGACCTACCCTAAAGATCTTCCAGCTGGCTTAGCCATGTTGCCCGTATGCATCACTATAGATTAACGAATAGGGTTATCAACAGTGTGCCTCAAGGCCTCAGAAAGAAGGGAAGACCTAGGATGTGGTGGGCAGACAATGTCAAACAAGAACTTGTTAGAATTGGTCTACATTGAACAGATGCAGCAGATGTAGCTCAGGACAGATGTGTTTGGAGAAATAAATTGCACAATCTGGTCGGACCTCCACTGCTGCTTGAGGAGGAGGAGGAGGAGGAGGAGGAGGAGGAGGAGGAGGAGGAGGAGGAGGAGGAGGAGGAGCTACCATAAAGACTTTCTAGGTATTTCATAACATGCACAGGGTTATCTCATGTTAAGATAATCATGGTCTCTCATGTTAAGATAATCATGGTCTCTAATGTTAAGATAATCATGGTCTGTCATGTTAAGATAATCATGGTCTCTCATGTTAAGATAGGCGAAAATATTTAATTCCAATGTTCAGTAAAAATAGTATTATAAAGATATTTATAAAACAAATGTTTTTAATTTTATGACTAAAAGCTGTAAAAAAAAAACTTTCATGACTTTTAGTTTTTTATGACTTAAAAATATTATTTTTCAATTTTCTATGGCTAAAAAATGTAAGAAGAGAAATACGGCCTCCTTACGCGATAACCCTTATAGAGCTTGAAAACGAACTCTGAATAGGAAATTAATAATTTGCATAAAATATTGAAGTACGAAGAATTGGTCGTCGATTTGGAAATTACTAAAGATGAAAGGTGAAAGGAATTTCAATGCATGATGATTATTAATTAGGAAATGAGAAAGTGATAAATGTTGAAGGAGCTGTCTGCCGGACTCGACTTCTCCTGACCAGGATACATTCGCTGACATCTTGCTTGAAGGCAATGGAAAACAAAGAGAGGCGATAAAATAGTTCTTCATTCATCCTCGAGCTCCCACTTCATATGGAAAAAGGGTTAAATTGGATGCAAATATAGCATTTGAAATATCAGTAAAAAGGGTTTACTAAGTTGTTAAATGAGAATTGTTGGGTATCGAGGTTATACTTCTGAGCAGCACTCGTCATTGGGTTAAATGGCCGCGTCGCAAAAACCAAAAGAACTATATAAGGAGTCCACTAGACAGCTGTTTGGAAACACGTGTTATGATTAAAAACGTGGAAGCCTCCTGCAAAAGGTATTATTCGAGAATTTTTCAACGTGCGCACAGGGTATGGTTTTCCTGCACACTGAGCCACAGCTTATTGACTCATCCGACGGACGGCGACCTTTCCAAACGTATCGGTGTCACCATTCTGAGCGGAGTTCTTTCTAGCAAAGCAGAAGTTATTGGAAAAACTTTCAGCACATCAACAGTGCGGACTCGAACTTGAGAACATTGTTTTTGAGATTGAGCCAATACCTGAGCCTGGTAGAAACAAGAACAGCAAATTTAGAACCATAATATTGGCTAAATATCAGTTCATGAAATAAAATATTTTGTTGTGATAAAAATTTCGAAATTATAACTCTGTTTTAAAAGGTTACTTTTTCAGTTTGTAATCTGTAACACAGAAAGTTTTAAAACAGTCTTCCGTTTGAAAAAAAATTGAGTCACGTTGCTGATGAGAGATAAATAAATACAAAATAGGCAATTTGCAAAAAGAAAAGGTAGTGTTGGGGAAGGGGTTGGTTAAGGATTTTGTTTTCCGATTCATCAGCAAAATCTCCCGCCAACGTTTCCGATGCTGGATGGTGATCTTCGGCGTTTCCCCGCGTGGCTCTTTCTTTATCGCCCGGCTTCATTCGCTCGGAATCGGAGGGAAAGGGGAAACAGGAAAACCCAAAGTTGGCGTTAACCGTTCTTGCCGATCTACGGGATTCTGGCCTACATTATTTCCAGTGGGAGCTCTGCCGTTAATTAACCGTCGAGATGTTCTGCTCGCAGGTATGCGTCGCCTTGGCAACCGGAGACGAGTGATAAATAGATTCCTTGTACGGGAATAAATTATCCGACTGCGAGACGGATTCCATGAATGCCAGAGGAGGCCTAATGACCTGATCTGAAAGCGCATCTTCTCTCTGCTTCCCTTCCTCCTCTTCCTCCTCTGTTGCTATTCTTAATCTTCCTCCTTCTCTCTCTCTTACTGCCACTGCGTACGCACTCTCACAAAAGCGAACGAACGGCGAGCTATGGGTGCAGAAGGAGAAAGGCCTGTCAGGAGAAGAAGGATGCCGTGATTTGTGCGATGTGATAAACTGCGATTGTGCCACGGATGCAGTGGCCACTGTCAAACTTTCCCACAACCAGACACAACAGCAGGGATAGATAGAGGCAGTGGTGATGCGGATGCTGTGTCTCGAGGAGCAGAGAGGCGGATGCTGTGTTGCATAATTCAATTTATCGCTCTGTACATCCGCTGCAGATGGCAGAGAGGAGAGAGGGCCTCGGATCCCAGACAGATCATGAGAGAGGTTGTAATTATTATCCTCCACTTTACGTTCTCGAGGTGACGAGCATGAATACAAATCGAGTCTGCAGACAGCAGAGACGATGTGTGTTGAAACTAACATCACTCGAACTTCAATGTGATTTATGAGGCGCCTTTATAATCCGTTGAAGGCGCATTGAAAACTCTCGGCGAACAAGAATAGGAAGCGAAGGTGGGGGGGGAGCGATTTCGTTGGTTTGGAGTGCCTAAAAATTCGAACAAAGCTCACATTTGAATTTCGGAATCAAAGACAAAGTATGCCCCTTGTACGGAGAAGAAGGGAGGGGGGGAAAGGTCTCTGAGAAATTATTATATTGACTTTTAAGCGCTGAAAAAAGTGCACCGAAGCATCAAATGAAGTGTTTGACAAAGGAAAAAAGAAATTTCAGATGTTCATAAAAAAATAACTAAAATAGAAAGAGAACTGATGACATGATTATGGACTTTATTTGGTACTAAACTGTTTCGGTTGAATTAGAAATGTACTAGGATCCCGTAGAGTGAAAGAAATAGACGTCGATGAGATTCATTTCGAAACTGATTTTAAAACATCATTTTACGGGAAATTGCCAAGATTAATATCGCTTTGTTAAAACCTTAGTTATCTTCGTCGTCACATTATATCACATTATATTTGATGCAAACTTAGAAAAAAATCATTGCAAACACAAATTAGTGCAACTTCTCTGGAACAGGAGACTTCCTATTGTTGACTGGAATGATAAAAATATAAAAATAAATGTCCCAGAACAGCAAGCAATATCGAAGAAAATTAATTATAAGAAAAATAGATATCTGCTATAGAATTTATTTCGTTTTTAATGTCTTTTAACGTTTTTAAAAAATCAAATTTCAGAGAAATAATCAAAGCTCACGTGCAACTCGAAATGTTTGCTTTCCCTCAGAACGACTTCGCATGCAGTAAAAACAATTTCTATATTTGCCTTTTGTTTTATCTAATCCTGAGTGGTTAGCGCGCTTGGCTACTGATCTAAGGGACCTGGGTTCGAGCCCCGGATAAGGCATGGCTGTTCGTGTCGTTTTTCTGCTGAGGTCCTGCCATCCTCTCAGACCTTCTACTATGGCATATAAACTGACAGGCTCCTGTCAGACCTCTGTGGCAAGCAGCTGCTTGAGGAGGTATTTATTTTATTTTTTATTTACTTCAAAAGGGATATTTTTAAAAGGGCATTTATATAGAATATAAATTATTTAAATATCATGATATATTTCAAAAGGTTTAGTCCTTATGTTACAATATTGATTTAACTTCCAACCTGGGCTATCTTCATAACTTTTTTTTTTTCCAAAAATTGCTTACAAAAATAACTTTCACGTAAAAGACTTGAGATTAGATTAGAATTCAGAAAACTAGGGGATAAAACAATGCGTTAGCTGTATATCATGTGAGACTAGGTACAGCAATAAATTTTATTTTAACTACTATCTTAAAATAACATGTATTTAGAGTCATAAATTGGTTCAGAAAAAAATTTCTTTCAAAGGAATTTTTCTCAAGATATGAGGTCATACACAGTCGTATCAGGATAATATGACCACCTGCCATATACATATATAGGGCAGGTGGTCATATTATTCTGATACGATTGTGTATATTTTAAATCAGAGACTCGCGTGTTTTTGTAGAGTGATGTTAGATGCATTTCCAACTTATTATATTGCTTAAAAGTCAATATAATAAGTTGTTTAAGAAAAATGAATGATTTTAAAAATAACCAGATTTAGGTAAAGAATTCAGTTCAAATGCCAAACTGCCAAAATTAGCACAGATACAACGAAAACATCGATTCACCTGAACAACGAAATCATCATCATCAATATCATCCTAGGGCAAGCTAGTTTTGAATGGGGGTTAAGAAGTTTTGAATACTTCCTTCACAAAACTATGTGGCTAAATTCTGGATGTCGTGATATTTAAAGAAAAATCTATTCCAATTTTCATTTTATTTCTTAAGCAACCAATAGGGATTCGTTTATTTGGGTAAAATCAATTCAGTTATGTATGATAATATTTAAACTGCAAACAGATAAATAAAAGTATCTGTTCCCAGTTTATAACAGAAAAATCCTTGGTTTTTCTTTTAATTTCTTGCAATATCTTTGAAAATAGAAAAAGACACAAACCTAAAAGTGTGCTTCTTAGAGAGAAAAAATCCATTTGTGCTGAATGTGTAAAGAGAGGTTCTTAACTGGCTTCCAAACTGTGCGAACCTCAATAATTTTTCCCTCTCTCTCAAGCCCAGACGTCACTGAGATAGGGGGGGCGGGGGGGGGGCTCAGTCGGTAGCGCGCCAGGCTCGTAATCTGTAGTTCCCAGGTTCGAGTTCCAGCTGGGTCAGCGTTGAGATTTATCTCCGCAAAATTTCCCCGCCCTGCCCACGGTCAGTAGGGGACACCGATGGGCTTGGAAAGGCCGCCGTCCGTCGGATGGGACGTTAAGCCGTGGCCCCGTGTGCGGGAGAGCCATACCCTGTGCACGTTAAAGAACACGCTGGATGGCCTTGACGGGAGACTACCATCTGTCTCCCAACAGCTGTCCCAGTGGGTCCCCTTCCCCAATCTTCTCTGATCCTTTGGGGTCCATGTGACCTGGCCATTTAGCCCATGGTGTGCAAAAAAGTGCCGCTCAGAGGTAAAACAACCCAACCCAAACAACTCACTGAGATAGGGAATAACATTGGTCATGGCAATCTAGTCGTCATTCAGAAGAGATATTGTCTCAGTGACATGTAAACACTTATCTATTGGATGGCCTTAGTAGAGGTTGCCATCCGTTCCAAAAAATTATCCACTTATTCTCCAACATGTTCTGAGTCTTTAAGTATCTGGTTAATTTGGTCCGTCTGAAGGGGGACTTAAAATCTCAAACTATATATTAACCATTTTACATTACAAAGACAGTGTTTAATATCTGACTTTCTTTACACGGGTGAAAACAAAGCGAAATCATTGAAGCTCAGAGTATACTTTTTGTTTGAAACAACAAAACGACAGTGCGTCATTAATCAAGCCGTGGGCTTTATTTCCAACGTCAAACGTACCAGATCAGAAAATTATTCGCATTCGAAGAAGAACTAATTTGAAGCAGAGCAATCCAATGATGGATCTGGTGATGAAGAGAGGGAAAAAGAGCGAACGACCGCTCTACAAGCGAGAGACGGCTTAAAGATGAAGAAGAAGAAGAGCAGCAAGAGCGAATCCAAGCATCGAGCACTGCACAGCTAGCATCTCCGCACTACACTCCTGGTGACGATAATAAAGTTATTGTCAAGTTGCTCACACCGAGAACAACTTTTAAATTTATGCCTGCATCACCTGTGCTGTTGCTCGGCGCTGTCCCTCCCCCAATTTGGAGGTGGTGCTCATTGCTCATGCAGCGGACGACACATGGCCCCGGGGAAAGCGGCAGCGCGTGCGGCATCATTAGCGCCGCCCAGCGGTGACACAGAGAAAGCCGCTAACGAGACTTACGGAGACAGGTGAGAGGAATTTTTCCCACTTAGGATGGATGGAGCTGCCACGGATGGTCTCAGTTACGGATCGACGAAATCAGTCGGAAACAAGAAGGGATTGTCTTCTACGAAATTCCTCTTCAGCAAATGACTCCTTCTGAAATATTGGATTGAAATGTAAAGAGCAGTCCAGGCAAGCAACTGAATGAAATACCATAAGTATCATTTCTCACATCAGTTTCTCACGTGATTCAAAATAAATTGTAATGTTTTCATTTGAGAGCAGCACCCTGATATCATGATCTGTTGCGCTGCTCCAATTTTAAACTTATTTTGCCAATTATTTATGTAAACAAACAAAAAGTATTTTGTTTTCTGGATTTATTAAATCATATTTAACTTACAAACTTAGAAAAACGATGCTGTATGATACTAAAGCGGAACCTATTTGAATTAGACCTGAAAAAAAGTTTAATTTTCACCAAAAATCCGGAGAAATTGGAAATATTTCAGTAAATGAATATGATATTGTTCATGTTTTTTTGTGTATATAATCTTGGAAGTGATCTTTGAGGATTCTCCATCCTATCTTTCAAAGATCAAAGGACGCATTTCAAAACCCATAGATTTCATTCATGGCTTTAGATTCTACTCATTACTTTCAGCGTCCTTGTTCTCTTTTCCCAATTTCCTTCCCAAGGTGATCACATCGCCACCAACGTCATTCTTTAATTCTTTAAGACCACTTTGATAGAGCTAAAGATGATGCTACATAAATACTCATCAAGGTGTAACGAAGCATTTTTAGCACCGTGTCGAACCCCATTTGATTTCGCTGAAGGAGAATCTGAGCTTGTGTCTGGATTTAATGTGGAGTTTATAGATGGAGGGTTTGCTATTATTCTTATATCAGAATATTCTAGAATCATAATACTTAGAATTTTTAGTGTTATTTTATTCATTTAGTTACATCAACTGCCCCTTCCCTTATCTTTTGCAATTTATCTAACCAAGGAAAAATACTGTTGCAGTCTGACTTCGTGAACCTTTTGCATTTTTTTTTTTTTTGTTATTTGTACTTCGGGAGAGAAATTGTGGGTTAACACTATTATTGATTAAAATTGTAAAGGTAATGAATAACAACGAAACTTTAAAGCATTTTATCGGAAATTTACATATTTGAATTATGAGTTTCTCTGTTCCAATCAATCGTGCACGATTATAGAAGGTAGACGAAATTTTGTAATAATAGTATAAAAAAATAAAAATAAATACCCCCTCAAGCAGCTTGCCACAGAGGTCTGACAGGAGCCTGTCAGTTTATATGCCATAGTAGAAGGTCTGAGAGGATGGCAGGACCTCAGCAGAAAAACGACACATACATACGTGCCTTACCCGGGGCTCGAACCCAGGTCCTTACATCAGTAGCCAAGCGCGCTAACCACTCGGCCATGGGAGGGCTAATAATAGTATACCAGCAGATAATCGAGATGATGCGTCATTCTGCACCTCATCATTTAGCATCCATTCTTCTCTCTATGTTACTGCGCCTCGTGGCAGCATCTTAATCTCAGAATGCCCCAGGTTCCTAATATGATATTCCCAGGTTCGAGTCTAAACCATGACTTCGTTAAGATTTACAATTGCAGCTGTCCGTCAATGATCAAATCTCAAAAATCTTACCATCAATCTTACAATGGTAGCAGTCCATCAAATTGGACATTAATCGGTGGTCTTGTGTGCAGCAGGTCCATACTCTGTGCCCTTTAAAGAACAAGCTGGGTAGCCGTCACGTGAGACTTCCTCTGTCTACCAATATCCATCCAATGGATCCTCTTCCCTTCTCTAACTCTAAACACTTCAGATCCTTGGTGCCTAGACATTTAGCCCATTGTGGGGGGAAAAGTACCTCAGTGGTAAAATAAAGATTCACGAAGTGGTATTTACCTCAGTGGTAAAATAATCCAAATCATTTCTACATATTTTTAGCATTATTTTCAATTTAGAAATGAACCTTTTTTACAAATATACCACTGATTATCATATTTACATCATATAGCATTTATTGGCGCTATTTTCCTATTTCTATCTTGTTCCCTTTTGAAGGTATTTTGCAATCGGTGATTCAGATCCATGGATTTTAATCGCTGAGTGAGAAACATCTTTTTCTATCATTTAGCTTCAACTGATTTGAACAGCAGATCGATTTGAAACCTTCATTTCCAAGCAAATTAGCAGCATAAACATGAATGTTGAACTGAAGAGACCTTAGTTCCAAAATAAGAGTTGATAATTCATACCATTTTATTTTCATCTTGTTTAGAGTCGTTGCCAATTCGCCATAGCAAATCTAAACAACAGAATAAAGAAAATGGGTCAAGTCAGGCAGTAAGTTTTTAAGGCAAAATTGATATCAGAAAGAAAGATAATAACGACGATTAGAATATTAGGAGACAAGCAAGCCTTTTTCTTCAACGTGACTTCCATAACACATGGACTCACGGCTTAATGCCCCATCCGACGGAAGGCAGTATTTCCAACCTTATCTGTGTTCTCTTTCTCCGAGGCCAAAACGGGGGCTAAAGAATTTGGTTTGTGGAGTTCTTTCCCTTATGAAGATGCAGTGATGTTGAAAAAGTGGAAATCCGTTCGCCAGAGGGGAAATAAAGGAATCAGAACGGAAAATCCGACAAATCATTCAAGGCGAATTTTAAAACTCCATACACATTCAGTCAAAGCAGAAGTAATGCCCTTTGACCTACTAATCATGTTTAACAAAAAAAAAAAAAAAAAAAAACTGTAAGTGTGGATTTGCTTCCTTCTGAGGTCTTAATAAAATATTTATTATTTCCGCATAACACAACTTCGGTTCCTATACTTTCAAAGAATGTTTTGTTTAACTTTTCAAATATCGAAATAAAAATTATGGTCTATTCTTCAAAATAATTTTAAAATGCAGTTCCTATTTTTAATCTCTTTAAAAGAAACACAAAGACATGTCGTAAATATTCTGAATATTTTGTATTGTCAATTGAATTAATGCAGCATATTTCTTATTTATAAAAAAAAAAAATAAATACCCCCTCAAGCAGCTGCTTGCCACAGAGGTCTGTCAGTTTATATGCCATAGTAGAAGGTCTGTGAGGATGGCAGGACCTCAGCAGAAAAACAACACACACATCCATGCCTTACCCGGGGCTCGAACCCAGGTCCCTTAGATCAGTAGCCAAGCGTGCTAACCACTCGGCCATGGGACGGCTTTTCTTATTTATTAATATTTTTTCACTCACTTTGCGATTAATTTAAAATTACATTTCTCAATGAGTTAAGGAAGTTAATTTTGGCCAAGAAATTGAAACATCACTCTCGGCAAAAGAATGCAACAACGTTTACTCTCGACTCCAGTTTCACAATATGAAAGGGGCGGGGGTGGCTCAGTCGGTAGCGCGCCAGGCTCGTAATCTGTAGTTCCCAGGTTCGAGTCCCAGCTGGGTCAGCGTTGAGATTTATCTCCGCAAAATTCCCCGCCCTGCCCACGGTCAGTAGGGGACACCGATGGGCTTGGAAAGGCCGCCGTCCGTCGGATGGGACGTTAAGCCGTGGTCTCGTGTGCGGGAGAGCCACACCCTGTGCACGTTAAAGAACACGCTGGATGGCCTTGACGGGAGGCTACCATCTGTCTCCCAACAGCTGTTCCAGTGGGTCCCCTCCCCCAACCTTCTCTGAGCCTTCGGAGTCCATGTGACCTGGCCATTTAGCCCATTGTGTGCAAAAAAGGTCCGCTCAGAGGTAAAACAACCCAACCCATAGCCTTGCAGACTTTACTAAACGTGCTGAATGACCACACGTCGCATAATCGTGCTGTATAGCTTTGATAAGAGTCTCCCTGACAAACGGGGGGGGGGGGGGGCTTTTACGTTCAACTCTTCGTAACGTCCTCATCTTTTAAGGTTTTGTCATAATATAGCCTCAGTATCACACCTGGGTATTAATTCATTAATCCATTTTCTCGGCGCCGAATTTTCACAATAAAAAATACGACGATAAGCGACGAAAATGAAACGACCCATTTCAGAATGAATGATGTTCCATGTTTTTCCTTGGGCATTTAAAAGGATTTTTCAATTCTCTACAAGAGAGTGAAAATGCTACTCAGCAGAGATTCGAATAAATTCCGTTTAAAGAGACGAAATATTATTGGAGCCCGAACGTAGAATTAAAACATTTTCGGCAATAAAAAAGTGGCCGTCATGATAACATTTGTCATAAAACAAATCGATCCTGAATCAGATGTTAGAATCGCAAAATTTTCCAGTTGAAAAGTTTCCTCTACAGATGAAGTAACTAGGCGAGAGTTCGCTCCAAGTGGGGTGGGAAAGGGAAGAGAGCGACGAGGAACAAAAAGAAAAGATGAAACAAAATGGCGTAATTTGCAGCGCCCTCTGTGGGTCGGCGGCGGCCAGATCAAAGGAAACTATTTGACAACGTTAGCGGTGGCGATTGCAAGCGAAGGAGCTCTTTAAGGACAGTGTTAATGAGAGAGACAATGAACCGACTTTAGAGCGAGACGTGCACCTGCCACCACCGTGCAGCCGAGATTTAATTATTCTCTCGCTCTCCTCCGTCGTTGGCCAATAACAAGTCCGCCAGAGGCATAAATTACACGTGCTCGGTTTTATGTTTAAGAGAGAGCGAAAGTGAAAAAAATAATGCAAACGACAGGCAGAGGAAAAGAGGGGTGAAAAGACACAAAAGAGAAGCAATACTCACTGGCCCGCTGCTTCATTTGCGTTCGCACCAGATAAAATAGTCCTCTCTCCGTCACATAAACGATACGTTGAGAAAAGATACGCCCTCTTCCTTTCGCAATGAGAAACGAACACAGTACACAGAGTGAATGCTTGTTCATTTTTAAATCCCCCCCCCCTACTTTCGGTTGTTAATCCAGAGTTGTTAACCGAACTCTAAAGCGCGAATAAGTTAAATTCATGCAAAACAGAAAACTCTTCGCTTCTTTGTTATCTCGCGCAACTGGAGATTAAGATTTTAAGGAGACAGAAAGTTATTCCTTCTCGTTAGCAGACGTAGCTGTGCGATTTTGAGAGAAAACAAGGCGACACAATTCTTACAGAGAAAGAATGCCAAATGAGGAAATCTTTGGTCAGTTAGCCGTTTCAAATTGGACTACTCAAAGAGCTTCTTTGGTCGTCCCAGGAGCGAATTTACCGATAAGCGGCCGCCTTTGACCCCGACTGCTAAGGGGCCCCAAATCTTTCTGTGAATTTATAACTATTTGTTTCTATAAAATTTATAGGGCCCCTAAATGCTGTTTCGTGTAGGGTCCCTGGAACTTTAAATCCGCTACTGCAATGACTGAGTGGTTAGTGTGCTTGAACCTACGTTCCTTGTTTTTTTCTCCTGATGTTCCTTGCAATTTGTCTGAGGTTCCCCTTTCCTTAGTCGTCCCATGGCCAAGTGGTTAGCACGCTTGGCTACTGATCTAAAGAACCTGGGTTCGAGCCCCGGGAAAGGCATGGTTGTGTGTGTTGTTTTTCTGCTGAGGTCCTGCCATCCTCACAAACCTTCTACAATGGCATAAAAACTGACGGGCTCCTGTCAGACCTCTTTGGCAAGCATCTGCTTGAGGGGGTATTTATTTTTTTTATTATTATTCCCTTTCCTCACAGGTCCTCTCATTAGCATATTCTACTGACAGGATAATTCCCCAGCTCCTTGGTAAAAGTTAGCCTGCTTGAGTAGTGACTGAATTGTTCAATATTCCAAAACTTGTCCTGTTCCAAAAAATAAAAATTCAGTTGTGCACGTGACTGATTTAACTGACATTCTGCGTTTCGGAAAATTCTTCGTCCCAATAATGTTCGCAATCAGGGCAGATGTAAAAAATGGCAGAGCATCAAGCCTAGCCATTGTAGATAATTTCTGTTCTCATCCAATGATTATTTGATCTTTTCCTTATGTTTAAATAAATAAATAGAAGGAAGTTGTTTAAATAACAAAATTATAACTCTTAAATATTAAAATTATAACAAATTTAATCTTTGACTTATAACTCATCCTGGAAACGCTTCCAAAATAATCACCAGCACCATCATCTTATGAAACTATAACTTGTAACATTACTGTATGCTGTATTTACCTAAACCATAATTTTTTTTCAGACTTTTTTTGGTATAAAATGAGCTAAAATATAAATGAAAACAACATAGACATTCTTCTATACCGTACATCAGTGGTGCTGACTCGGATCCCTACCATGGGCCACTTTCTCCAAGCCAAAAATACTATGTGCACTGAGCACAGTGTATTAATAAAAGTACATTTTAAAACTTCACATCATTCCTAACAACTCTGGGTAGAGGTTAGGAAGAGAGTATTATTTCCTCCCCCCACCCCGCCTTTTTTTTTGTTATGGTTGGAAGCCACAGCATGCATGAGCGTTATTGCATAGGATGGGCGAAAATTCAAATTCAAAATTCCGGCTACGTATCTAACGATGAGAGTGTAACTTATAGTTTTAAATTCAAATGCCTTCTTGAAATCGGTTTACTATAAGGCGTTTGTATCGGCAAAAATACAGTTGTAAACGTTATTATACCTCAGCCAAATAAACTAAACATTATGTGCCAAATATTTAAATTTGAAACAAAAAAAAAGCATTTTTCTTGAAATGTAATCATGTGACATTTTAGACTCACATTGTACGGCGCACGGAACACGTACCATGTGTTGAGCACCGCTGCTGTACAGTGTAGCAAATACGGTTGGTCCGTAATCCGACTTTTCCCGTAGGCTTTTGATCTCGCCATTTGCTGGAATTTTCAGGAACTTAATCGACGCCATCGGCGATGACCTGCTCTATTATTATTTCAATATGCAAAAGTAGTTCAATACATTTACGCTTCACTGGATTCACTTCAGCACCGTGACATATATGTATCACGATCTCAAGCTAAAAGAATACCTTAACATACTCATTCTGGCATCTCGCAGGCACCACATGAAGCTATTATATAATTGCTGAAATGTATTATGCCATATTCTGATGAGATGATTTAATCCTTTCTGAAGAAAGATATTTACATCGTGGTTTTTGTATTATTTCGTTGCTATGTTTCGCTTTTGTATAGCAACAGATTAGATTATAAGTTCAACCATGGAAATGTTTATAACGTGTACTAAACTTTTGAAGACTTCACAAAGGAAACTGGTTGATATCCCGAAAAACACATCGAGGCTTGGCTACTGATGAAAAGGACTTGGGTTCAGGCCCCGGGGTCCCTTTCATCAGTAGCCAAGCAAAACTTTTCAAATTCTATCTCAAAACCATCTTAGTCCAGCAAAATGAAGTAGCGTTGCCAAAATAATGCTTATTTTGTTTAGCACTTTGTATTTTTCAATTAAACGACTGAGGCCTACTAAAAAGAAGAGAAAGATCAACGAGGTTTCATCGATGAAAAAAATATCCCCTCAAGCAGCTGCTTATCACAGAGATCTCACAGGAACCTGTCAGTTTACACACCATCATTACACTTTCTATCATAGCAGAAAGTCTATGAGGATGGTGGGACCTCATCATAAAAACGACACGAATATCCATGCCTTATCTGGGGCTCGAACCCAAGTCCCTTAGATCAGTAGCCAAGAACGCTAACCACTTGGACACGGGACGGTTAGATCAGTAGCCAAGAGCGCTAACCACTTGGCCACGGGACGGCATTCGTCAATAAGAAAGTATTAAATAGATTTTTTTTCCCATTTCTCGAAACCTCCTTCCGTGGACAGTGTTACTTTTGGAATTGACCCCCTCGCATAATCGATGAATACATTGAAACGGAAGAACGATGATCACGGTGATAAAAAGGTTGAAACATTTGAAGATATAAAAGAATCAAACTCTTGTGAGTGAATTAAAGATGAATAAAAATAGTTGAGGAAACCCTTCTTTAAATTCTCTTATTTTTAAATCGGAAGTTTCAGATAATTTGAGTATTAAATTAAACATTAAAACAAAATATTTCGATTAGTTTTAAGTGTCTACGAGTCTTATTTGGAAAAAAATTGTATTTAATTCCCACTTATACTCCTATGTTAAGAAAAGTATAAAGAGCGTTTAGAGCTTTTAAATTTACATTCAATCCCTTATTTTTATCTCAAAAGAAAAGCAAGTCAATTAACACAGTTTAAAATCTTAAAAAAAAAAGTCGCATGAAGCTGAATCTATCTAGATCAGGGGTTCTCAACGAGGGGTACGAGGTAAGATTGTTTGGGGTACGCCGTGATAGCTGAAAAATCGCTAAATCTAGTAACAAAGTCGTTAAGTTGGCATTAATATACTATAACTATAGTTTTATCTATCTATATAAAGGGTACGCCAGTTACATACACATTTCCAGGGGGTACCTGAAGCATAAAAGGTTGAGAACTACTGATCTAGATAATCGAAATCCATGTTTCTGTTATTAGTTCTGTGTATTATAATCCATTATTCTGTGTATTTCTACGTCTGTATCATAATGTTCTACTACATTTAATATTGTAGTAGAACATTATGATACAGACATTAAGAAGCATAATGGAGAATTTAGGTGTTTGGCATGTTTTGCTTGGCATAAGTTTAGTCTTCAACAGCAGCAACAAAAAAAGGTGAGTCATAAAATCTCCTTTTTATAGTACGCGAAAATCCTAATAAACAAATTGGGCAATGCTACGTGTTCTATTAATTTTGCCAATTTCTTCTAGAGACTGGATTTTAAACGCACATGGGCATCATAAAAGATCGTCAACCTACTCCACGATGACACATGGCAGACTTATTGGGCAGCGTGATGAAACGAAATTTAAAGATTTTTTGACAGATTTCTTTTTCTGAAGAAATGAAAATAAACATTTCGTCGCCTTGTTGTGGGAAAAAAGTTACCAAAAATTTTTAGAACCCACTCTCTGTGCAGTGACGATTGTAAATGATTTCTTATCGTGCTCTTTGGATGGCGCATCAGAAGAAAAAGTTTCTTAATTAACTTGTGGCGTTAAGAAGCACGCGAATTAATCATGTAGCCGAAAGAAAAACCTAAATGACTAACTTCCATTGCGAAACACTACAAATGCTATCTGCCTTCGTATTCCCAGGTAGCAACAGGGAAGACTACGCAGTTCAAGAATTATCATCGATCATTGGTTGATTGCTACGCACCTAAGAGAGTGGGAGCGGGGGTGGCTCATTTGGTAGCGCGCCAGGCTCGTAATCTGTAGTTCCCAAGTTCGAGTCCCAGCTGGGTCAGCGTTGAGATTTAAATAAAAATAAATTTTTTTTATCTCCGCAAAATTCCCCGCCCTGCCCACGGTCAGTAGGGAACACCGATGGGCTTGGAAAGGCCGCCGTCCGTCGGATGGGACGTTAAGCCGTGGCCCCGTGTGTGGGAGAGCCATACCTTGTGCACGTTAAAGAATACGCTGGATGGCCTTGACGGGAGGCTACCATCCATCTCCCAACAGCTGTTCCAGTGGGTCCCCTCCCCCAACCTTCTCTGAGCCTTCGGGGTCCTTGTGACCTGGCCATTTAGCCCATGGTGTGCAAAAAAGGTCCGCTCAGAGGTAAAGCAACCCAACCTAAGAGAATTATCGAAGCATCGACTGCGCAGTCTCATAGATTCCCCATCGTCCACTATTCACTGATAACCATGAATGTCGATCTGCGGCGCGAGGAGGTACAGAGGTACATATGCACCATTCATTTCATCGAATAATCGAAACCGATTTTCACTGACTATTTTGCCAATAGGTTATTTAGTCTCATTTTAAAAATTTGAAAAATGCATTGAACTGATTTTTCCTTAATGGGAGGCTCTGGCTTCATGTATAACATAAATGAGGGTAATTAGGATCTGAGTCAATATATTGAATTATTAAAATTCTTATAGTTGCTAAAGACTTCTTTTGTATTTTAAAAAAACTGCTATATATTTTTGTCGACAGCATAAGACTAATGAGGGACAGCTGACAACGCGGTATAACTGGTTATATTCCACTGCCAGCCTAAATGTAATTAGCCAAAATGAAATATTTAAATTCAAAAATTAAAATATATTTATTTTCCTGTATTTGCCATAAAAAGTAGAAACTAAAAATAAAACATACCAATAATGAAGTCTCTTAATGAATTCATAGGAATCTGAAATAAGTCGCCTGCAATTTTTGCTCAATTAGTAAATCAGTTTTAGCTGCCTATCAATCTTTGAAGTTAATTAGAATTAAATGTAGGATTTTATCAATGGTATCTGGGTTCGAGCCCCGGGTAAGGCATGGATGTATGTATCGTTTTTCTGCTGAGGTCCTGCCATCCTCACAGACCTTCTACTATGGCATATAAACTGACAGGCTCCTGTCAGACCTCTGTGGCAAGCAGCTGTTTGAGGGGGTATTTATTTATTATTTTATTTTTTATTATATTTTACTTTCACTTATTTCTTACTTTAGGGTGCATTATAAAAAGATAGACTTTTTTTAATTTAAATATTTTTATGCTTTGTTTTTTAATGGAATCTTTGGAAAGGACTTTGTCACTCAAAACCCCCTGTCTTTCCTCTGCTTCGGAAGAGAACATCGCTACATTCCCTCCGTTACTGTGCACGTGTTAAGCGTTCCTTTTTACGCATGACTCAGTGGTACTGATCCACACGAAATCTACCTCCTTGTTATTTGTGGGGATGAAAGGTAAGAGGTTAAACTTATGGTAGGCTATGGCACTCCTCACGTCACAAACTGTCTTCATTTATCGCATAACTCATTAAGTTGACTCCTCGCTTTCGGAAGATCGTGTTTTATAAGGTAATATGAAATTTAATTTCAATTTTGTTAACAATAAATAAAAAAGATATAGTGGAACAATCCTTTACAGCTTTCCACGTATTTAGGTGAGGAAGAAGCAACGGGGGGGGGGGGGGGGGGGGGGGGGGGGCAAGATTTTTTAACCTATGAGATTCCTCCTTATACTCGTTAAAAGCTTTATTTATTTTTTTCATTTTTTCAACTTTCATTTCACTAGTTATTTTCTGCCCCCCATATTCAAAAAATGTAGTTAAAGAACCGTTTTCGTTTTTTCTTTTTAAGGGAGAAGAACGCATGGGGGAACACTTTTTACAGCCTATGACGCCCTCCGTGTCACAGGCCTTCATTTGGCACATAAACTCGTTGTGATATTTCAACGAGTTGGGAAGACATGATGGAACAACGATTTTGACAAACACACAAATGGCGAGCAAAAAGAAATAGGAATATAGGTTGAAAAAATACTACCCTGTTCCAATTCCTGATTGCACTTCAAATATCAAAAGTATTGGATTCAGCTTTACGACACGTTTTGTACCAGGGTTGAGTCACCTTTTTACAATAAACGGCTGCATTAGGAAAATCCGATGTCCTCTACACAAGTCCAATGATCATATGATATTTTAAATTCTTAACCGTGTCCTATCTTATTAATTATAACAGCAAAGAATTAATAAACTTATGAGATGTTATCCTAAAATATAATAATGTTGAAACGGAATCTACACGTGCAACAATAAAAACGAGATTGTGGTACTACGAGACACGCGAGATACAACACAGATTTTGAATTACGTCATGAATAGATTGGAACATCATTGATGTAAAAAACAATAATAATGAGAGAAGAAGAGAGAGTTGTACTAGTGTAAAAAAAGATTTCCTTCGGTGTGTGCGAGGAGACGAATTAAAAATTATCGATATATTTATGGCAAAGGTAGTTTTGTTGGATAATATAACAGTGCATCTTCAATTAGTGTAGATCGGGAGTTCTCAACGTGGGGTACCGGTAAAATATTTTGGGGTACGCCTTGAGAGATCAAAAGTCCCTAGATCTAGTAACAAAGTCATTTTTTGTTATGTGTTTTTGTGTCATTTTTTGTCATGTTTTTCATGTATTTATTGTGTTATTGTCATTTTTTGTGTTTATCGATATATGTAATTTATGAATACAAAATTTAATGAATATATATATATATGTTTTATTTTATTCCCATTGTTATATTATAACTATAGTTTTATCTATCTCTACAAGGAGTACGCCAATTATATACACATTTCCAGGAGGTACGTGAAGCATAAAAGGTTGAGAAGCACTGGAGTAGAGAGTATCATTTCTTTCATACGTGATGTATAATCAGTGAAAGATCATTGGTCTGTTACGCGTGCCACTTGTTGCTCGAGAGAAACACAAAAAAAAAATGAAAATGGAATCGATGTTCAGGAATTGGCTGATCTCTCTCTCTCTCTTGGATAACTGACATAGGAAGTAGAAGTCGTAAGCAGAAAGACTGGGTTGTGGTTGTACATCTGAGAGGCGCATTTTTTGCACACAATGGGTTAAACGGTCAAGTAATAAGGACCTCAATGGCTCATGAAAGGTTGGGAGAATCATAAAAGACCTCAATGGCTCATAAAAGAATGGAAGAATCGAATTGGGGAAGAAGAATGGGAACCCACTGGAAAGCTATTAGGACACAGAGGTAAGCCTCTCTCGTCAATACCATCTAGCGTCTTCTTTATCGTGCACAGGATATACTAGCTCTTCTGCACACGGAGCCACGGCTTAACGTTCTATCCTATGGACGGTGACCTTTCCAAGCTTATCGGTGTCCTCTTTCCGACCGAGAGAAGAGGGGGTGTTAGCGGAGATAAATCTGAATGTAGGTGGCACTACCACCACTTATATTGATTGCAAACCACTTGCTTATAGAGTACTGAATTCGCTGTAGATGTTTTAAACGTCATTTAAAAATCTAAACAAACAAAAACTGGATAGTTAATATGAATAAATAGCAATGTTAAATGTACTCTTAAGTTTCAAATCCCGAATTTTCTCATTTTGATAAATCAATAATTCTAGAGCGTTTCGATACAAAAGCTTATGGACGCAATGATAATAGGAAATTATACAACTTGTCCCTCTATCGGTAGAATTTCGAAATTATAAAATTATAAAATTTTAGAAAATATAAGCTGTGAAATTCAAAATTCAAACTAGTGTTTCCCTACCCCCACTCAAACACACAAACACACATACACATCCAGTCATCCATGACCTGATTTAACTTCTTATTTAACCTGTGCACGTTAAAGAACACGCTGGATGGCCTTGACGGGAGGCTACCATCTGTCTCCCAACAGCTGTTCCAGTGGGTCCCCTCCCCCAACCTTCTCTGAGCCTTAGGATACATGTGACCTGGCCATTTAGCCCATGGTGTGCAAAAAAGTGCCGCTCAGAGGTAAAACAACCCAACACAACCCAACCTCTTATTCTGAAGGTTCAAGTTTCTCGTGCTGCCGCCTCCCCTGTGGTTTTTTTCGAATACAGTTATTTTAATTAAAAATTTTTCAAAAACTGAATAATGAAAAGGAGTGCTAAATAAGGAATAAGAATTCATTTTCTTCCGATACTTTTTTTTTTCATATGCATTAAATATTCATATCGCATTCATGAAATAGCTCAAAAAATTTGGTTTTACCATGATACCACTCATATTTTTACTACCAATTTATTTGCAAGTAAATCTTTTTAGCTATTTCATGAGTTCAATATCTGCAGGACATCTCCTGTGATAATTTACTGCTGAATTATTGTTTTAACACCAAGAGCGTCAGTGACAAATACGAGGGGAGCAACCTTCGTGTCACGTGACACGAAGGTTGCCAGATCACTAATTTCTAAAAAAATCGTTGCCAGATATTTTTTCTGAATTCTCGTAATCGACCATAGTGTTCGGATACTTTTTAATATATATAATGGGTATGAATATATAATGCAATGAATATGGAGCGTGTGCAGTTACCGTTCGCAGCAAACTGGAGCGGTTGCGGTTGTGTTCACAGCACATTGGATCATGTGAGCTCACAAAGACCTGGATCGTGTGGGCTCACTCACGGAAATATTGAGCGTGTGCAGTTACCGTTCACAGCAAACTGGAGCGGTTGTGGTTAATGTTCACAGCACATTGGATCGTGTGGGCTCACTCACGGAAATATTGAGCGTGTGCACTTACCGTTCACAGCAAACTGGAGCGGTTGCGGTTAATGTTCACAGCACATTGGATCGTGTGAGCTCACAAAGACCTGGATCGTGTGGGCTCACTCACGGAAATATTGAGTGTGTGCAGTTACCGTTCACAGCAAACTGGAGCGGTTGCGGTTAATGTTCACAGCACATTGGATCGTGAGCTCACAAAGACCTGGATCGTGTGGTCTCACTCACGGAAATATTGAGCGTGTGCAGTTACCGTTCACAGCAAACTGGAGCGCAGTTTGCTGTGAACGGTAACTGGAGCGTGTACAGTTGCTGTACACGCTCCAGATATTTTTACTGAATTCTGTAATCACGTGACACGAAGGTTGCCAGATTACTATTTTCTAAAAAAAATCGTTGCTAGATATTTTTTCTGAATTCTGTAATCAACCATAGTGTTCGGATACTTTTTTGAGCGACTGTACTCCATTGGGCAAATACTCCACAATTCTGAATAAACGCATTTTGCAAGGTTTTGCACCCTTGAAAAAACCTTCCCATATGCAGGATGGGCTAGCTGTTTGTTTTTTACATACTCCAAATAGGTCGTAACCTGCCGGGTTTTGTGAGCACTGGTATTGTCATGAAAAAAATCAAAACCCTTGACACGCCTATTGTTGGATGCTGCTCCTTCATCTCCTTAACCATTATGGGCAAAACAATGTTGGTATAGTATTTGCCATTTATAATGATTTTTTCAGGTAAGATACCACTCCTTGAGAATTCAAAAAAAAAAATTGTGAAGATCCTTTTCCTTGAGCGAAAGTCTTGGCGGATTTGGGTACACGGTTCATCTTCTGCAACCCAAACATTGTTGTCGATCTTTCTGGGAGTTGGATAGTAATAAAATTACGTCTAATCACCTGTGACAATATCTGTTAACCGTTTGGGGCCACTAGGTTGAAACGTTGCCAGCATATCCTTGCACGAGTTGACTCTAACCCTTTTTTGCTGTTCTGTCAGTTTGTAGAGTGGCCACCTGGCACAGATCTTTCGGAACTTTAAATCTTGATGAATAATTGTTTCCATACTGACAAACCGATACACTGAAATCTAAACTTATTACCTGAAGGTTATGTGTGGGTTTTCTTTAATGAGTTCACGAACAGAGCGATGGTTCTCTCGTTCACAGCCCCCTTCAGTCTTCCTGCACGAGGGAGGTCTTCGAAGCTCTGCCGTCCTTCCCTGAATTTGCACATCCATCCCGTAACAGTGCCATATGAACAGGCATGATCCCCATATACTTGTGATAAATCGACGTGAACTTTTTTCGCGTCGTCCCCAAGCTGCATCTCTTTGAAAATGTAAAATCTTTGCCCGTCTCGAGTACGCTCCATAGCGACAATGCACAGATTTCGCAGACCGAACTATACGCGCCGCAGCGAAGGAGAGAGAAATGATGATACGGCCTTTGTTTTTAACACGTAATGACAAGTTTAGACAAGCTTTTGAATAAGTCGTAACTCATTAACTTCGTAAGAACGAGTACAAATCTACAGACACGTGTCAAGAACTTTTTGAACGCCTTCTTCCATCATTTGAGGCAACTTGGTTGTAGATTTCCCGACATGGTACCACAAGTGAATAAATTAATATGCGGGAAAATCTATAAGTTATATTAGTTGAAGAAATGGATATCCACTGATGGTGCAGTGGTTAGCACACCTGGCATCTAACAGGAAGGACGGGGTTCGGATTCCACTCACGGCAAAAAGAAAACTGTTTTTTCCACCTAAGTCTTTTACGAGTCTCATGTCTGCAGGACATCTGTGATACTTTACTACAGATTTATACTGCTCTTTTTAAAACAAATACTTCTAGCATGCCCTTAAGAGTCACAAATTCGTTGGGGCGGGGGTGGCTAAGTCGGTAGCCGCCAGGCTCGTAATCTGTAGTTCCCAAAGTTCGAGTCCCAGCTAGGTCAGCGTTGAGATTTATCTCCGCAAAATTCCCCGCCCTGCCCACGGTCAGTAGGGGACACCGATGGGCTTGGAAAGGCCACCGTCCGTCGGATGGGACCGTGTCCCCGTGTGGCCCCGTGTACGGGAGAGCCATGGCCCTCCGCAAGCCGTGGCCCCGTGTGCCCCGTGTGCCGGAGAGCCATACCTTGTGCACGTTAAAGAACACGCTGGATGGCCTTGACGGGAGGCTACCATCTGTCTCCCAACAGCTGTTCCAGTGGGTCCCCTCCCCCAACCTTCTCTGAGCCTGGGGGGTCCATGTGACTTGGCCATTTAGCCCATGGTGTGCAAAAAAGTGCCGCTCAGAGGTGAAACAACCCACAACCCAACCCACAAATTCGTTAATGATTCTCTCACCGCTCAGTTTCTGTAAAGCTTGTTTTCAATGGACAGATGAACAAGGGTCTTGAGTCGTTCCATGCTCATAGTATATATATAGAGGTAAATAACGCAGTTTCACGTCATCACTGAAGAATCGCTTTTAACATTAAGTTTTAAAAAAGACAAGTTCAATCACTTTATCACACTCTACTTGAATGTTTTAATTAAAATTTATAAATGTAAGATTTTTCATTTAAAAAATCTAAAAGATAAATTTCAAACAAAAAACTTTTAACTGAAGCAAAAATCTATATTTTCATCGTAGCCCCCCCCCCCCCCCTTGACTGTCACGCTCCAGCCAAAGGGTTAGAATGTCTGTACGTAAATCAGGAATTATACACACCTTGGGTGAAATGCTGCAGACCATATAAAAGATTATCCAAAGGTGAATCTACTTCGGTTAAAAAGCATTAAAAGAAGTTTTTTTTTCAGTTTTAATTATCTTCTTTTATTATTATTATTTTTTTTTATTAATGCCGCAAAAATTCCCCGCCCTGCCCACGGTCAGTAGGGGACACCGATGGGCTTGGAAAGGCCGCCGTCCGGCGGATGGGACGTTAAGCCGTGACCCCGTGTGCGGGAGAGCCATACCCTGTGCACGTTAAAGAACACGCTGGATGGCCTTGACGGGAGGCTACCATCTGTCTTCCAACAGCTGTTCCAGTGGATCCCCTCCCCCAACCTTCTCTGAGCCTTCGGGGTCCATGTGACCTGGCCATTTAGCCTATGGTGTGCAAGAAAGTGCCGCTCAGAGGTAAAACAACCCAACCCAACTCTTTTATTAATGAAGACTTTTAGGCACCGAAGCGAGTGTAGCGAGTTGCCGTCTTAGCTGAAATGGTAGAATAAATGGAGCATTTCCAGAATATACCGCGTTTGAAATTGAGACAGTAATTGAAGAGTTCCCTTTTGGAGTCATTGATAATTTTCCTCACTTGGTTATTCTACGAATGAATGTCAAAGCAAGTGAGAGCAGAATTCTTCTTCTACCCACGAAAAGAACTTTTAAGTTTCGAAATACTGAAGATTATTTTCTTTGTGTTGCTAGTGTGCCATCAGACTCAAAATAACCCAACCATTTTTTTTTATTTAAGCAAAAAATATAATGAAGATTCTTCTACTCTTAACTCTTGCAATGGGATTCATTTCTTTCAGACAGATGGAAGAATCAAGTATTGAGCGAAAAGTTTCACACCTCGATTTGAGAATCAAAACTATCGAGAGGAAAATAATGAGCGCAAAGACTTCGCTTCTCGAAAAACCTTCTTTAAAATCTCAACTACGATATCGTTTCTTCTTCGTTCTCAATCATTTCCGGAACAGATGCTCGAAATGTTTCACAAATTATAATTTTTCCAAAAGGAATTTTTTTACTAGGAAATTTTAGGCGACATGACTTGCGATCATTAAAAGAAATGTCGCTGACAGCAGACTCGGGAAGACGAAAAATTAACAGGAACCCCGAAAGTTTGCGGTTTAGTCATTTTGCGAAAAGGAAAGGTTGGCCTCTTCCTTTAGGGTGAGAGATGTTCTCGGTTAATCAGCGAGCTTCGCGGAAGCAGCCAGGTGTAGGAGCTAAGTGTAAATAGCCGATGCCAGATGCAGAATATCGCCGATCGATGAAAGGGAAGCGACGCGGGAAGGGAGGAAAACCTATGGGGGGAGGAACACCGTGGAAGACACCAGATGGCAAGTCGCTATTGTGACGTCACGGGGTCAGGAAAGGGTGACCCTTCGGAAGACACACCCCTCGGGACGCCAGAAATCCTTGGCCAGGGCGACGGGGGACGAAGAGGGCGGCGAGTCTTATTAGCGGCAAAACTGCCGCAGAAATCGTGACGACGAGGGTTGACCCATATATGGAAACGAGGCGAGTTCCCTTGCCGACGTCGTGATCGGGAATGGCGGCAAATGTTTCTTTCCACGTCGGAAAAGGTGGGGAGGATCGAAGGTAAGGCCGCATTGGCCATTAAACGGTATTTGTATACGCCCACGTCGACCTCGAAAAGTCAGCTGCAATGTGTTTATAAATTCATTGCTTATTTATCACACGAACTCTCATAGGAATGTAGCTGGAGTTGAGCAAACACGGAGCAGATTCTTGGCATCGCCCATCCCAACAGCATGCCCCATTTTGCATTCAAATCAATCTCTCCGCTTTTAAAAACCGAGCCACTGGAATCGTATCAAGACCAATCAGGAATCATCAGTTTCTCTATGAAACCGCGAAGGCGAGATTCGGCATTGCGAAAGAAAATGACGATTTTGTTTCTGATTCTTTTTGAAGAGCAAGAAATGATTCTTTGAGAATCAAATATCTTCAGAAGATATAACCTTTATTTCTGTGTGTGTGTTAATCAGTTGATTGTCAGAGCTAGAAACGTTTTTAAACGAAAGAGTTCAATGTGTATTGTTACAATCAGATTAAGAATTATTGAAAGATATAAAGATTGTGAAGAGGGGGGGGGGTCTATCCTAGAAGACTAAGTATCCCCCTCTAAATATTCCGCATTGTTGCAGTGGGGAAAAATTTTTTTCCTCTCCCGCACCATCCTCAGGTTCTAAAATGAAAAAGTTGGAATATGAAATCAAAGAGCTTAGAAAAGTAATAATAGTTTACAAATTTTCAGTAAATGACCCTTTTAGAGGACTTCTCGTACTGTGATGTAATTGTTTAAAGGTGAAACACATGTATATTGATTTGAACTATAAAATTCCTCACCGCAGATAAAAACACAATTAGCAATTTTTTCCCTTTCGTCTAAGGTTTCATCGATGCAATAAGATGAAGAGTAAGGAGAAACTATAAATCATTTGAATAGTAGAAAGTTAAAATATCATTCGGGATTCTAGAAAACAAAGCAACGGTGTTGTTGAGGAAGTAACTATAGACTTTTCATATAAGCATTAAACAACCTGGCGTTTTACGGTAGACTCTTCCATAACATAACTCAGAGGCTAACCCAATACTATCAAAGCAAATAGTAATATAAATTAATGATGCTCAAAATGAAGTCTTACACTTTTTTTGCAAGAAATAAAGAAGGTAAAGTTAACGATCATGAAAAATAAATTATCCCTCAAACAGCTGCCTAGCACAGAGTTTGTTTAGTATATAATAGTAAACAGAGAAGGTTTGTAAGGGAAACAAGTGCTCAACAGAACGACAGGAAAAGTGCAAGATCCGTGCCTTGTCTTGGATCGAATCCGGGTCTCTCTTGACCATTAGCCAAGCGCACTAACCACTCGGAGATTGAGAACTCTATCAGGTAGAAATATTAATTAAATCTAATCGTTGAGAAGAAATCTATTGAGTAGATATATTTATACATTTAAAATCGTTTTAGATTAGACAGACTAAATTTTTTCCTATTGCTAGATAAAAAGGCGTGACAGATAAAATCATGTGATGAGCTGTAATTTGTCTACCCCTGCTTCAAAGGAATAAAACCAAATTTTTCTTGGATTTTATTTCCTCATCGGAAGTGTGTGTATGTGTTGGGGGGGGGGGGGGGGGGGGGTACGCTTGGCGGCTAAAGCTATTGAATACAGCACTTCTTTTCATTACGAAGAAAATGGCTCCTGGAGGTGTCAAAAGGAAAGGAAATGTGTTCGCTTGATATATCCACAAGAATTGATTTGACGTCAGCAAAATAAGTGATAAATAAAAACAATAGCTTAAAAAGGAAAGAAACAGAAACATTCGATAATTTCACACTGCATATAGATCACACGACTGCATAGTTACGCGTCACCCTGATTGTTAACTATCTAATGAAAGTTGCGATTGGTATACTTTAGAAACTATCTGAAAAGATTACGATAATTTATTCATAATAAGATTATTTTTTCACACGAGGGGGACTTAACCCTTTCAGGCCTAATGTGCTTAATTATACGTTATTTCATACTTCTTAAACATGTAATTTTTGAATGAATTTAGGTTGACTGCTTATGCGAATTACAGCGACATTGATAATTAGCAAGTCCAACTTTGGAAACTCTTGAGACGCATTTTACATAAATTATACACATTACTGCTTTTTATATTTGAAAACAAAAATGTTAAAAACCTAAACTTTTGGCATATCAAAACGTTAATGTAGTTGAATATAATGTTAGACAGTTTTGTTTTACAAATGCAATTAAAGTAGGTTTGAAGGTGTCACCAAAGGGCTGACTGTCGTCTTTGGGTGACTGAATAGGCATCATGGCTATAGAATGATTGATGTATGACTTCATCTTTGAATTTCAGTTCCAGGGTTGTTGGGTTGTTTTACCTCTGAGCGGCACTTTTTTGCACACCATGGGCTAAATGGCCAGGTCACATGGACCCCGAAGGCTCAGAGAAGGTTGGGGGAGGAGACCCACTGGAATAGCTGTTGGGAGACAGATGGTAGACTCCCGTCAAGGCCATCCAGCGTGTTCTTTAACGTGCACAGGATATGGCTCTCCCGCACACGGGGCCACGGCTTAACGTCCCATCCGACGGACGGCGGTCTTTCCAAGCCCAGCGGTGTCCCCTCCTGACCGTGGGCAGGACGGGGAATTCTTGCGGAGATAGATCTCAATGCTGACCAAGCTGGGACTCGAACCTGGGAACTACAGATTACGAGCCTGGCGCGCTACCGACTGAGCCAGCCCTGCCCCCAGTTCCAGTGTGCCTTTTATTTGCATCCGTTCCTTGCTTGTTAACTAGTTGGGCGCATAATAACCTCACTTCTATATGCCTTTTTTTTATTATTTGGTTCCTTGTTTTTTAAATCTTTCCAAGACATTTAAGAGAAAAAAATTCGATAAAGCAAAAAAAAACTGAGACTTTTGCATAGAAAAAAAATTTTACAAATTGTTAAAAAAACACGTCTCAGCTTTTGATTCTTGTCGTCATATACGTATTTGAAATAATTTTTATCACTTCGTCTTATGAAATAGTTAAATATCTCAAAGGTTTTCTCATATGACATTATGTGTGTAGTTGGTTATTGTATGTAATGTCATTTATGTCAATAAATTCACATGTCACAAATTAAATTTCAGGAATGTAAACCCATCTTGTTTCTTTGGCAACGTTATTTGTGTCAAATATCTGGCAGATGACTGCTGATCTTTTTCCTTCAATAATAGACTGATCAAGTTCAGAATGAAATGTAACACTTGAAAATACCGTTTAATATCGATATTAGAGTAAAGAAGCTTGATAAGCATTGTAATAACGCTTCGTAATAAATTCCCAATTAGAAAAATGATTACAATACTTTTTCATAAATTATCCAAGAATAATTTGGAATGACTTCGGAGCAAAGGGATCTAACGTTTATTTTAAAATTATATGAGAAATCGAAAAATCACTTTCTGACCGTAAAGAATTCTTTTCAATAAAGATATTTCAGATGATTTTAAAAACTTTAAATATTCAAATCAGTGAAGAAGCGTATATCTGAAAACTTTGGAAGCAATTTTCACAATGCGACTGCTTAGTTGATTCACCGACAGTTCTCATAGATCATTGGTTGATTGAGCTGTTAATCTATTGTCAGCCAACCAGTGACATACGGGATCATTGGTTGAATGGCAAATAACTGATAGCTCACTGAACCAATGACTTTTAAGAACTGTCGACGCTCATTTTCACAATCTCACTGTCTTACAAATTTATCACACGATTCGCCTCTTATTCAAGTATTCAGATTTGCATGCGAATCTAATGACTAACCCACTGGTCTAACAGATAAATTCTTAGTCTGCGTTTTTTAATCCATTGCATTTTATTGCAAGGCTATGTTTCTCCTGATTGGAGCCTGTTACAAAAGTTGCCAAGCATCATTGGTATTAAGAAATTTCTACAGCTTTTAGAGGCGACATTTTGGCCCATTTTATGGAATTGTGGGGAGGGCAGATTTTTCTCAAGCAGACATTTGCCAAGGAAATTTAACAGGAATCTGTCATTGCACTTCGCCACAGAGATTTGTGAGAGAAATCTCAGCATCCGGGTTGTGTTGGGTTGTTTTACCTCTGAGCGGCACATTTTTGCACACCATGGGCTAAATGGCCAGGTCACATGGACCCCGAAGGCTCAAAGAAGGTTGGGGGAGGGGACCCACTGGAACAGCTGTTGGGAGACAGATGGTAGCCTCCCGTCAAGGCCATCCAGTGTGTTCTTTAACGTGCACAGGGTATGGCTCTCTCCCGCACACGGGACAACGGCTTAACGTCCCATCCGACGGACGGCGGTCTTTCCAAGCACATCGGTGTCCCCTACTGGCCGTGGGCAGGGCGGGTAATTTTTCGGAGCAGCATCCGGGATTCACACCCGGGTCCATTTGCTTCGAAGACAGGAAGATAGAAAAAATGTTTCATATCGTCACGCTTACATTTTAAGATCTTTCTTTATTCATTTGATAATAATTTATAAAATAAATGAGTGCAGTCAAATCAAAATACAGTTTTGCCAGAAATTTATGCTTCTCTGTTTTCTCTTTCTCTGAAAGAAACAAGTTTTAATTTTTAATTTCAAATCCATCAGTTGCTATTGCTGGAGATCACGTGTTGATTGCAGGACTGAGAAATAATCTCTCTTCCCTTTCATTGTAAAGTTATTTATCAACATCTCTCGGCGTCGGCTTTGCTCTGAGTCACGATTTCGGGGTGTCAGCCCATCATCACGATAAGTGTTCCCCAAGTGAGGTGGAAATGGCAACTGCGCACCCAAGGATCGGAGAGGCAGAGGTCAGGGTGGTTGATAAACAGTGCCATTGAGAAGATAATGGCGCCGGCCCAGCACCTGTCCGGGTGTCAGCGAGCAGGCCACAGATCCTATCTGACTCCCGGTCGCCAATCCTGCCTTTCACAAATGGAATAGAAAGCTTTCGCACTGCCATCTGGTGGATATTGATGGCAGTTCAATGAAGAAATAATAAATTTTTCTTCTTTTTAAGAGATGATTTCAATTCTAAAATTCTTCCTTTGAGAGATGTTTACAAAAGTTTTTTTTAAGAGTTCTTTAATTAAAACCCTTCGAAACTTCTCCTTGAGTAGAATCTTTGGAAATAAACGCATTGCTATCGTACTGACTGAATTGTGAACAATACAACACGTGAATTAAAACTGCTAGTGAAATTAAAGTGACTTGCGCGATTTAATGTTATTGTGCAGGATGAGTAATACAATTTCTGCGAGAAAATATTTTAAGTGCTTGTAACAACTGCTGAAACTCGAAAATGGTCCTCCATTACTGTTTCTCGATATAGAAGAACCGACAAGAGATGTTTTGTGTGTAAGACTTTCCTTAAAATATACATTGAATAACATATTGAAATATTTGAAGACTTTCATAGAAATTAGAAATTATTTTCTTGAAACATAGAGACTCACATTTATGAAATCAGGACACTAATCAGAAATTGATAAGTGAGAAAAAAATGCCTTCCCTCCTGACTGGAACCTCCTGCATGCCAGCCAGTTAGTTTCCTGTCAATGGGACGACAGCACAAGAAATATTTTCCGAGCTTGCGGGCTGCAGTAAAAAAGTTCAATCTATTTTCAGTTCTTCTCGTAAAATAAATGTTTTACCTAATTTGAACATGTAGAACACACTTAAGACATAACTTTACACAAAGCACAATACTTCACTGAGAAAATTTCACAAATAATTACATTATTTAGAAATTTGTTATAGTAACAACCATAAGAATAGTTTATACAATATATATAGTTCTAGAATTTTAATGCAAAAACGTTTCCACATCATCTAATTTTAAAACGCAATTCTTTAGAACTTTACTAAACAATTGATATTTTGTGATATTTTTCACGCTGACCGGCAGAAAAGAAAGAAATTTCGGTGTTACAAATAGTAGTGCCTAAAATTTCCTTAAGTAATTCAGGAATTTGATAATTTATATTTTTATTCCGTCTTAATTGATAAGGCAAAATTTATTCATTACAAATAATGTCAAATATTGTTTAAATTTCTGACAACAACATAGGCTTTCGCGGGTTGTATAACCCTGCTGTATGGGAACTTCGTAATTTTTATATTTCAGACATATATATTTATTTACCAGATATGAATCATAAGCAAAACTCTCTGCTGAGTACAACAGACGCTATATATATATCACAGATATAAAAACTACCATTTGCAAAGCCAGGAAACTGATCAGAAAAACAAACCACACGTAGACATGCCTGCTGCATAAAAAATTACCAAGTCCCCTATGGTTTAAATAGCACATGGTTGTGCCCGACTATTTATACAGTGATTCACTGTAAGTTGTCGATTGTCAGTTGATGATTCACAGTAAGTGAATCTGAACATCTGCTTCCTTCATTAACCATCTTATCTAAGCATGTGTGAAAGCGATATTGCCTTAGTTCAAAAGTAGATGTTTCAAGTCATCAAGATAAAGCTGTTGCTTTGACATTTCAGTTTTGTGAAACTTGGTATCATTTCCGAGTCATATCTGTCAATGGACTCGAATAATTTCTAGTCAGTTCCATCAACAGTTCTCTCAACTAGTCGAATTCTTTATTTACCAATGTATCGGAGCCTCTCGATTTATATACCAGATAAATCGAATCTAGCTACAAATGAATATCTGTATGAACATTAAATAATTTGAGAAGCATTCATTTATTCAGTTCATCCTCTTTTCCAGCATTCCGCTATATCAGGAGAAGAGGGCGGGGTTTACTTGACACCCAGAAAATGTAATTTTTCCAAGTTATAATTTGCTATTTCTATGTAACAAATAAATACCCCTCAAGCAGCTGCTTTCCACAGAGGTCTGACAGGAGCCTGTCAGTTTATACGCCACAGTAGTAGGTCTGTGAGGATGGCGAGACCTCAACAGAAAGACAACACATCCATGCCTTACCCGGGGCCCGAACCTAGGTCCGTTTGATTCGCAGCCAAGCACGCTGAACAACTCTGTCACGGGGTAACTGCTATTGCTATATATTGCTATTAAATTTCTGTTTGTAACAAATAATAAAACAATCCTAGATATATTAAATATATTCTAAAATGCACTCAAATTATCTGAAAAAAAATGACGCTCTTCGAAAGTTTCTGCTTTTAACTGAAGAAAAAAATTTAATAGAATTCGAAAAGACTAAAGAGTTGAATTGCGCATTTTATAAAATAAGTGCTTGCTTAACTTCCGTTTCCTTTTCATGAAGCATTTCTGAAGAAGTTAAAATACTGAAAAATCAACATAAATATGTGAAAAACAAAATCCAGAAAAAAAATTTAATTTTAAACAGCTAATGAATGAAAACAAATATTTGTCCCCCAGTTGAAGTTACTCCAAAAAGCTGTAGCTGATAAAAGGCCCCTGTCGGCAGCCGTGCTAGCAGCTACAACAGCAAAAGGGTGTAGAACCGAAATTAAACCAAAAGAGTTCTCAAGAAAGAATTTTTTTTAAAATACTGCCGAGTCATGCAGATTACGATGGATTTTCTCGTTGTTCATTTTCTCATGAATTGATTTGGAGAAGTACCAATATTTCCACATACTGAGTAAAGTCTTTGAAAATCAACTTTCGTTAATTTCTCTCTGTAGGTGGTACAATAATATCCACTAAGTGTTAAGTAATAGTGATTAAGAGTCAATCCTGTGTGAAACATGGCATCTTGTGCAGGTACAAAACCAAGGAACTTCACCCCCTGCAAAGTGGAGCAACTTACCCCACTGGATGAATGGAATGGCTATAATTCAGGTCCGGCCTTTTTTACAACTAAGATATTTACTAGATGCCGACGGCAGATTTAGACATCATTAACACATCTTCGTTATGAGACGTAAAGATTGGAGCGGGGATGGCTCAGTAGGTAGCGCTCCAGATTCGGGATCTGCAGTTCCCAGCTTTGAGTCCAAACTGTGTCAGCGTTGAAATTAACTCCAATAACCCCGACCTTACCCTCGGTGAGAAAGGGTGCATCAATGGACTCGGAAAGGTCTCGATCCGTCGCATGGAAGTAGTATGGACCAACACCTGGCGCACCCGGAAGTGAGCAATTAAAAATGGCGGCCCAGAACTAGGTCATCGCTTAGAGGTCGTTGACCTCATGATGGGCTTTGATAGGGGGGGTTCCCCCAAAAATGCCCCTAGGGAGGGCTTAATTTTCTTGCTTTGATGGGGAGGGCTTGTGTGACGTCCGCATTCAAAGATTTTTCTCCGGTCATTGACCTCCTAGGTCCGTAATAGGTAGGGCTTCGAACCCCAAATTTCCTACCCCCACCTGTATGCTTTTCGTGGTGCTAGAGGGTCATTGACCTCCTAGGTCCGTGATAGGGAGGGCTTATATTTTGATCGGTTTTCCACCCCCATTTCTTACCCCCACGCGTGTGCTGGGTTCAGAGATTTTTCTCCGGTCATTGACCCCTGTATGTGGGAGACTCCCGCACTTGTCTGGTGTTAACTCTTGAAAAGCCCCCCCCCCCCCCCCTGGCAGTATGGTGTTCACATCCTGAAAAATGACCGTTGACAGAAACAAGTTCGCCTACGTAGGTAGAATCGGTCACGAGGAGGGATCGAAATTTAAAAAAAAATGGTCACCATTGGCAGGAGGTGGGAGGACTCGCGCATACGCATTGAGAGACTCCCGCACAGCCTGGCCGCTACCGCGGCGTACGTTGACCCCTGTATGTGGGAGGCGGCCTGGGGTACCCACACATTGATGTTGTCCTAGGGAGGGCTTAATTTTTGGCTCCCCCACTTCCTGTATCAGCCGACCTGTTTCACAGATTTTTCTCGAATGTTGTGCAGTGGCGTCTTATCCTTTTTGAACTCCCATTTCTGGCCCCCTAAGCACCTTTTCCATATGACAGTATTGTAGAGTGTGGCAGACAAGTCTTCCGTTATGCGGAGCACGCGAAGCACGACGTCATAGCAACACTCTAGGTTGCATCGAGGAATGGTTAGACCTGTTCGGCTGAATTGAAACGTACGCCGTTAAAAAGTCAAAGAATTTAAATACTAGAACATAGGCGTTTGGAAGTGGAATTATACATTTCTAATAAACCCGTACGAGAGTTGTGGCGTGCAAAACAGAAAGCTACATTCACGGTACCTAGAATAAAAACTCTTTGTGTAATATATACATTATTTACCGGTCAAAATACGTGCAGCGCAAAAATGCTATCATTTTAAATATTACGTTTTAAAATATACTCACGATGTTTGTCATGGGTCACGACATAAAGGTGTGATTCAAATATATTTTTCGTTTAATACATAATTTATCAGTCGTTTAAAATACAGTCACGATGTTTGTCATGGTAGCGATATAAAGGTGTGAAGAAGTTATTCAATAAATTTTACGTGTAAGTGAAATATATTCACGTGTAAGCGTACGTTATATGTCCTCGTATTATAACTTAGGTTCTACACGCCAATATTCACTGAACAAAAATAAGAAAATGTTTAACAACATACAAAAAAATTTTGAGGTCTCACAAGAGTTCGCGAGATCTGCATACAGAAACAATTGAAAACATCAGACGGGACATTAAATATAAAAAAAATTTCTAGTAATCCAGAAGTGTGAAACATCTAAATAATTCTAGTAGTTTAATGCGAAAAAGTTTCATAGTCAACCAGTTTTAAAATGTACTTCTTGAAAACGATAGAATATTCTGACCACCTTAAAGCAGAAACATGCTTAACCGTTACCAAAGCTGAGACCATAATGTACCTTCACGACGGGAATGCTCATTTTTCGAAAAACCCTTAGAATCACAAAAGTTTAGACACCGAAGATGCTTCCCCACAATACAACACTCCAGGAGTTAAAGGATCTTTCTAAAAACCCGTGTAACTTTGGCGCAATTCACCATGGACTAAAGAATCAAACCCATTCGCAACGTGTTTTTCTAGGATGCATCGTCGATATGAGGGTAAACCAGCTTCCATATCCACAGGTTATATTCACTTGGCTGGTGATTTAAATCAAATATACACACGTCAAATGTGTAACTTTGACGGCACGCTTTTCTGCAACACACCATGGAGTAAAGAATCAAACCCATTAACAGTGTGTTTTTTCTAGGATACGACATCGATATGAGGACAAACCAGCTTCCATATTCTTAGATGGTAGTGCGAACTGAAAAAAGCTGTCAAAGTCCATATTAGGATACTCACTGTCTGGTGATTTAAATCAAAATGACATAAATACACACGATATATTCACTCTCTGATGATTAAAATCAAAAACGACATAAATATACACTCTCTAATGAGTAAGTTGTCTCGTACAATCGTGTCGAGTCGTGTGAAATGTACGGACATCAAAGGGTGAACTGTGATTTTATGGTTGAGGTCTTGCACTCTGTCCGTGCTATCGGGTATAATTGTCTGTGCGTTTCAAATTGCCACAAGACGCGTGTTTTTTTACTAGGCGTATTAAAGCCACAATAGTCGCCCACGTGCCTTGGCTAATGCGGAGATAGATGGTAACCTTGATATCCTCAGCTCCGTGGGTACCCTGGCAGGAAAGGATATGAAAAACTCAAGTCCTGAATGTTTTACCTAGAATTATGTGGCTTTTCACTCTAGATAACCCGTTATTTTCTAAGACATAACAAATATTCTGGTATAAATCAGGAAGGGTGGAATTTCTTTGAACTCTACCGAGCGATACCACTTATTTAAATTCAGAAACTATATGACCCCTATTCTCCATCTTTATCTGGATTATCCCTGTTAATTTTAATATTACTCTCTGTCGACCTACCTCCTAAGTTTACTATCATATTACATGTTTGACCATGTAACTTGTCATTTTGTTTATATGTATTATGCAATACCTGTAAATATGTTTGTACTCTCCTCAAATGTACTGTGACATCAAGCCACTTAAACGTTTAATATCCAGAATTACCTTACCCCCTGCATGGAATAAATTATTAAGTCTGACAGTTATGCCAAACTTTTGTTTTGGTCCACGAATAAAACCGTGTACTAGTGTGTACGAATAAAACCGTGAATGTAGCTTTCTGTTTTGCACGCCACAACCCTCGTACAGGTTTATTAGAAATATATAATTCCACTTCCAAACGCCTATGTTCTAGTATTTAAATTCTTTGACTTTTTAACGGCGTACGTTTCAATTCAGCCGAACAGGTCTAACCATTCTTCGATGCAACCTAGAGTGTTGCTATGACGTCATGCTTCGTGTGCTCCGCATAACGGAAGACTTGTCTGCCCCACTCTACAATACTGTCATATGGAAAAGTGCTTAGGGGGACAGAAATGGGAGTTCAAAAATGATAAGACGCCACTGCACAACATTCGAGAAAAATCTGTGAAACAGGTCGGCTGATACAGGAAGTGGGGGAGCCAAAAATTAAGCCCTCCCTAGGACAACATCAATGTGTGGGTATCCCAGGCCGCCTCTCACATACAGGGGTCAAGGTACGCCACGGTAGCGGCCGGGCTGTGCGGGAGTCTCTCAATGCACATGCGCGAGTCCTATCACCTTCCGCCAATGGTGACCATTTTTTTTTAATTTCGATCCCTCCTTGTGACCGATTCTACCTACGTAGGCGAACTTGTTTCTGTCAACTGTCATTTTTCAGGATGTGAACACCATACTGCCGGGGGGGGGGGGGGGCTTTTCAAGAGTTAACACCAGACAAGTGCGGGAGTCTCCCACATACAGGGGTCAATGACCGGAGAAAAATCTCTGAACCCAGCACACGCGTGGGGGTAAGAAATGGGGGTGGAAAACCGATCAAAATATAAGCCCTCCCTATCACGGACCTAGGAGGTCAATGACCCTCTAGCATCAGGAAAAGCATACAGGTGGGGGTAGGAAATTTGGGGTTCGAAGCCCTCCCTATCACTGACCTAGGAGGTCAATGACCGGAGAAAAATCTCTGAATGCGGACGTCACACAAGCCCTCCCCATCAATGCAAGAAAATTAAGCCCTCCCTAGGGGCATTTTTGGGGAAGCCCTCCCTATCAAAGCCCATCACGAGGTCAACGACCTCTAAGCGATGACCTAGTTCTGGGCCGCCATTTTTAATTGCTCACTTCCGGATGCGCCATATCTCTAGCTACACTACTCATGGAGTGTTGAGCAGTGACGCCGTGTGCAGGAGAACCCGACCTCTGTCCACGTCAAAGAACACAATGGATGATGCTGACGGGAAGCTTCCTCTGTCTCATAAAAATTATCCAATGATTCTCCTTCCTCTGACATTATCGAGATTCTTGTTGTCCTTATGACCTGCTGCGTGCCCATTGCGGGGAAGAAAAAAAAGTGCTTCTCAGAGGTTGTATTTTAAGCTAAGTTGATAGTCATTGCCGGGTGGGACTCACATCCTCAGCTTTTATTAGAATGACTTTTTTTCTTGATCTCATACAGGCTGCCCCTCCCCCCCCACCTTTGTTGATAATGAAATACATTTATATAATATCAAAATATATCCTTACGACCTGCTGCATGCTTATTGTTATACTTATGACCTGCTGCGTGCTTATTGCGGGATAGAAAAAAAGTGCTTCACAGAGGTTGCATTTTAAGATAAGTTGGTAGTCATTCAAGGGGGAACTTACATTTACTGTTATAAACAAATAATATTCGATAATATATAAATGTATATATTTATCTAATGCTATAAATATGTGCATAAGAAAATATTTTACATTGTTGTAGCTATTTGTTACATCGAATATTTCCCTTTATGCACTGGATTACATCTTAGATATACTAACTCACACACATTATACAGCCAAAAATATATAAATTTCAGATGACATGGTTTTATATGTAACGCCACCGCAATAAATTCTTGTTTTGCATTATTTGGAGACGGTCATTTGCGCGGGAAATTATCAAAATGTTGCTTTTGTACGGAACGCATAATCGTCAGTGGATATCGTTCATTTTTAAGGATGATCCCTCAATAACATTAAGTCATAAAAAGAATTATGCATTAGGAATAAAATAATGTTCATACTCTAACTCAACTGATATTTCACTAATAGAGTGGTTTCCATAAATTAAGGAACAAACTTGCGTTGGATTGTTTTATCTCTAAGATGCACGTTTTTGCATACAATGGGCTAAATGGCAATGGCACAAGGATTCCAAAGGCCTAGGGAGAGTTGGAGGGGGGGGGGGGAGGACCCATTGAACAGTTGTTAAGAGACAGACGAAACCTCCTGTCAATACCATCCGCCATGTTCTTTAAAGTGCAGAGGGTACGGTTTCTCCTGCACAAGGTGCAACGACTTTACATCCCACGAGAAGGCAGCGGCTTTCCAAGACCGTCGGTGTTCCCTTTCTGAACGAGGACAGGGTGGGAAGTTTTGTGCAGAGAAATATCAACCCTGGTCTATGTGGGACTCGAACCTGAGAGCTGCTGATTATGGCCTGGCGCGCTACCGATTGAGCGCCCCCAAGGAACAACCTGAAAACTTGCTGCATCTGCTCATATGAACCGGAAGTGTATGTAAACATCGTGCCTAAGAAAATAACAGTTTTAAAATATTTTTTATATTATTTATTTGTTCCTAAAACCATATTTCACAACAGCTATATATGCTATTTTAAGAAACAAATATAGTTAATTAATTAATAATACCAATTGCCAATAAAGAAAGAAAATAGTAATGATATAATAAAAACAGAAAAGATAAAAAAAAAATTTTTTTGACCTCGCAATGTCGAGAACCAAGTGACTATTTTATGCCAGTCCACGTTTCGAGAATGAGTAAAGTATTGTAATATGTGGCAACGCATCCGTAGATTGATCTCTGATAACGAAATAACGGTTCGATTTTACGAATTATATGCCATTAGATATTTAATTCCTAATCATAAAGGAAAATAACCATTTCAAAGGACACCCAAAAAAACAAGAGTAACAAAAGGAAATAAATATTCAAAAATTCAAAAAATGTTCCAAATTAATAATATCAATTTTTCTTTTATTTAAAGCGAAAAAAAATTAATTTCATTTCTAATATTTAAGTCTAAACTACTGTAAATTTTAGGAGCTAGAAAAACAAAATGTCTTTTTATAGCATTTTTATGAGTAAATGGGACCCTGTATGACAAGCCAATTAGTCTAGAATTATAAGGGGCCGTGAAGGATAGGAACCAATATCTGTTTAAATGTACACATAAGAGAATTTTATATATATAATTGTCTAATGCTGTAAATAAGTATCGTGTTTAAGGTATGAATATTAGAGTAGGAAGAAATATTAAAGACAAATTTATATATTTTTTTATGAATTGAAATCAAATTATGAAGATTATTTTCACATCCACCTTCCCAGTTGCATATTCCGTATTGAATAACAGAGTAAATCCATGCATAGTATAGTCCATTTAAAAACATTTTTGGTACAATAGGTTTTAAATAAAATATAAATAGAATAAAAAAACTGTAAAAATATTTGCATAACATTTTTAATTATAAAATTATTAATTATTTATATGACAAAATATATTATTACAAAGTTTATTATAGCAAAAACACAAATTAATTACACCTTCATAGTATTGCTTTTAGAAAGGGAAATCTCCTCAGATGGCAATTATTGATTTCTATGACTACATTATTAACAACCTTGAACAAAATCAATGCGGTTTGACTGTTTATCTTGATCTATCCAAGGCCTTTGACTGTGTCGATCGTATTATTTTATTAGATAAAATTAATAATTTTTGATTAAGAGGAAAAATTTAAAATTGGTTAAAGAGTTACCTACTTAATAGAACCACCACTGTACAAATTGGTAATTCTTGGTCTGATCCTGTTTTCGGGCATAAAGGAGTGCCTCAGGGATCCATATTAGGGCCACTATTATTCTTAATTTAAATTAATGATATTGCTTCACAAAAGGATAAATGTAAAATGATTATGTATGCTGATGATATAAACATAATTACTATCCATGGTAACCTAGAAGTATTTGTTGATGAAACTAATAGTACTGTAATAGTACATTTAAGAATATAAATAATTGGCTATTATATAATAGAATGGTTATAAATTTTAATAAAATTAAATGTAAGATTTTTCGTAATTAAAATAAAATGATTGTTTTTTCTCTGATAAGTATCTTCATAAATGACTACAAGGTTGAATTATGTAATGAAATAAAATTTTTAGGATTATGGATTGATAATTAATTGTCTTGGAATTTTCGTGTTTCTCAGTAAGAGTTACATTTCTAAAAATGTTCGCAGCATAAAAAGGTTGCAGAATATTGTCCGTCACAAAATTATGTTTGACTTATGCTTTAGTATATTCAAACATATGTTATGGTATTGGTGTTTGGGCAGACACCAGTGTTCATAACTTAAACGCTATACTTTGTCCTCAGAAAAGAATCTTAAGATATATTTTAAAATTCAATTATCGAGATCCAGTACAACATTTCAGGGTTTCTTATGGAATGCTTTAATGTCTTCAATCTATATAAATTTGCTGTGAGAAATATTATTTAGGCTATAAAAAATAAGGAAATGGATCAAATGGAATTGAACGATTTTTTCAATAAAGGTCGACTATGATATCAGACAGTATAGAATTAGAGTAGAGGTAACCCCCGTTCATTGCGACCCCGGCGAGTGCGGATTCGTTATATCGCGATCTTTTTTTTATCTCGGCACTTGCGTGGCTTTGAAACATGCCAGGAAAAGTCAAAACCATTGTTGCACGTGCGTGCTAACTTTCTTTCTCGCTCAATCACATCATACACATGTACAGTCGCTCAAAAAAGTATCCGAACACTATGGTTGATTAAAAAATTTCAGAAAAAATATCTAGCAACGTTTTTTATAAATTAGTGATCTGCCAACCTTCGTGTCACGTGACACGAAGGTTGGCAGATCACTAATTTATAAAAAAATCGTTGCCAGATATTTTTTCTGAATTCTGTAATCAACCATAACGTTCGAATATTTTTTAATAGAATTAATAATATTTATTTTATTAACAAAGTGTTTTTTCTAATTTTAAAATATTTTTTTTAAAATCCCCCGTTGATCGCGAAATTTCGCTTATCGCGACCATGTCCAGAACGTATCCTTCGCAATGAACGGGGGTTACATGTACCCTTTTTACAGAAAACTATTACTGTAGCAATCGATGTTTTGATGATTTACTACGTTTTGGGAAACATTGTTTTAAAAGCTTAGGCTTCTTATGTTTTCCCTTTTCACTTATTGTTAAATTGTAACTTTTGCTGTAATGTTTATAATGATATTTACTGGATAAACTGATTCATTCATTATTTCATTCATATACAGATACGGACACATCGTAAAAGAGGTGAACGTAAACTGAGACAGCCCAATATGAAATGTGGTCACCTCTTGCAGCGATGTCTCATGCTGATTCCTGAAAATAAATGGCGCAACTGGCGAATCAACAAAATTGCCGGAATGCTTATATGTCACTTTGTTGGAAAAATGGTTAGCTTCTTGGGAATCTAGTGGTTAAGACTCCTGGCATGCTTCTGGGAGACCTGTGAACGAATCCCAGTCAGAACAACTGTTTTTTTTTTTCAACTAATAATTTCAAGTGCTTCTTGTCTACAGGACGTTTTTCTGTGAAACTTCATTACTGGAAAAAATATCACTTAGTTCCTCGAGAGTATGCCATGCATGTAGTTCTCAGGTTCGAGTCCCAGTTGGGTCAGCGTTGAGATTTATCTCCGCAAAATTCCCCGCCCTGCCCACGGTCAGTAGGGGACACCGATGGGCTTAGGAAGGCCGCCGTCCGTCGGATGGGACGCTAAGCCGTGGCACCGTGTGCGGGAGAGACATACCCTGTGCACGTTAAAGAACACGCTGGATGGCCTTGACGGGAGGCTACTATCTGTCTCCTAACAGCTGTTCTAGTGCGTCCCCTCACCCAACATTCTCTGAGCCTTTGGGGTCCCTGTGACCTGGCCATTTAGCCCATAGTGTGCAAAAAAGTGCTGCTCAGAGGTAAAACAACCCAACACAACCCAAAGCCATGCATGTTCTATAAAATTTGGGTCAATAAACCGGGCTGGCCACTCAAGGCAGTTACTAGTGATATTCTTCAGATAGAAATCGACTAGACCAGGGGTTGCTAGATCTAGTAACAAAGTCGCTAATTTGGCAACACTGCTGTGTAAAATGTCATTTTTTTGTGTTTATCGACATATGTAATTTATAAATACAAAATTTAATGTGTGTGTACACATTCGTATCAGAATAATATGACCACCCACGGAATCGCAGTGTACCCACCCAGGCGGGTCACAAAGTGCACATGACAAGGTCGACCACATGGAGATATAAGCGGCCGGCCAGGACAGAGGAGCCATAGTGCGTAACATGAGCACAATGGGCAGAGGTATTGATTTGACGGACTTTCAAAAAGGAATGATCATCGGTTACCTCGCCAAGGATGAAAACATCAGGGAAAAGCAGACTTCATGGGATGTTCGCGAGGTGCTATAGTAAGGGTGTACAAAGAATGGACCGCTGGCTCACCGAGTACCTCCAGACGTCATAACTGTGGATCCCCAAAGGCCATCGACCCCAGAGGAGAACGTCTCCTCCATCGACTGATAAAGGGCAATCAACGCCAAACAGTGAAGCAATTGGCCACTCAAATGAACTCTGAGGCATCCAGGTACATGTCCCAGATAACAGTAGAGTGAATCCTGTTGCGCATGGGTCTCCGGAGTCGAAGCTGCGTAAAGGCACCCAAGTTAACCAAGGTCCATCAGCAACCATGCCTGCAGTTCACACAGGACTACCGTCATTGGTCAGACTTTGAACGTGGCATGATAGTCGGTGCTAGGTGTGCTGCTTCTATCATTTCCTAAAAGGCCATCCTTCTGGGCTTTTCACACACAACCGTTTCAAGGGTTTACTGAGAATGCTACTAGTGATTGAAGTCAGCAAGGAACACAAAGTGCATTTCCAGTGAGCGCAGAAACATCGATACTCGACCGTTGAAGAGTGGAAAAATGTAGACTGGTCGGACGAATCAAAGCTCCTTTTGCATCAAGCTGATTGAAGGATCAGAATCTGCACAGAGCATGAGGCCATGGAGTCATCTTGTTTGGTGTCAACCGTACAGGCCGTTGGTGGCGGTGTGATGATGTGAAGAATGTTTTCCTGACACACATTAGGCCCCCTGAGACCTATCGAAGGACATCTGAATGTCACGGCTTATTTGAACATCATTGCTGACCAAGTTCATCCCTTCATGGCTACAGTTTATCTTCACTCGGATGGACATGTTAAGCATAATAATGCGACTGCTCACAAAGCCGTCACCAAATGTTTCCACGAACATGTCGACGAGTTTTCCTTGCTTCATTGGCCTGCACAATCCCCGAATCTAAATCCTATCGAGCATCTTTGGGATGAGGTGGAAAGGGCTGCTCCCAGTGAGACTGTGCCACCGTACAATTTGCAGCAACTGCGCGACACAGTCATTTCCGCATAGTACAACATTCCTGCAAAACGCATCCAGCATTTTGTAAGTTCCATGCCTTGACTAATTCGGGTTATTCTGAAGGCCAAAGGAGGTATATATATATATAATGCGACTTCTTTTAAATATATTTAAGCTAAGTAATATTTCTGTAAGCCGTCCCATGGCCGAGTGGTTAGCACGCTTGGCTACTGATCTAAGGGACTCTGGGTTCGAGCCCCGGGTAAGGCATGGATGTGTGTGTTGTTTTTCTGCTGAGGTCCTGCCATCCTCACAGACCTTCTACTATGGCATATAAACTGACAGGCTCCTGTCAGATCTCTGTGGCAAGCAGCTGCTTGAGGAGGTATTTATTTTATTTTATTATATTTCTGTGTCATTTGCGGGCAACAGATTAGTAGTATAAATTCCTAAAAGTCCTTACAGGGCAATGGAAGATCCAGAGGGTAGTGGACCATACGGGACGCCACCCTCTCTAGTAATGAAGCAAATTGAAGAAATAATTGTGATTTGCTTTCGCAAGAAATGTGTCGAGCGTATTATATCCCCTTCGTCCATAAAGGAATAGTCTGGATCCGCCATTGTAACACGGTAGAACATGTTAGACGAAGACGAACGCTGTTGTATAACAGATCTCGTAGATGAGGTTTGAGAACATGTTCGAAGGAACCTGACACTGCTTAATTTTCGCAGCAAACGTGTTGTTCTCAAGCATGGGCATATTCTCATGTAGTTGAGAAAATCTTGAAACTCGTAATGTTTTCTAGCAAATTAACACGAGAATGGAAATTCCTTTCCAAGAGGCAACTTTTTCACCTTTTCCTCTTCTTTCGTTTTCCTTCACCTAATAAGCAGACGTTAAAATAAAAAATAAATAAATACCCCCCTCAAGCAGCTGCTTGCCACAGAGGTCTGACAGGAGCCTGTCAGTTTATATGCCACAGTAGAAGGTCTGAGAGGATGGCACGACCTCAGTAGAAAAACGACACAAACAGCCATGCCTTAATCGGGGGCTCGAACCCAGGTCCCTTAGATCAGTAGCCAAGCGTGCTACCCACTCGGCCACGGGACTCGTAATATCGGTAAACAATAATCACTACATAATAGCACTTTCCTCTCACTCCGACATCTCAAGGTAAGCCATCTCCTTTTTACAGAGGGGTGATGACTGTGTGCGAGTAAAACCGATCGTCTATACTAAACTTCAGATTTAAAGAACCTCGGAAACTGTTAACTACCTGCTATGGTAGCCATTCAATGAATGCCAGGCATTAACATGTAGATAAAAACCGCACATTGTTAAATCTCAGAAATAAATCGTTTATAACGTCGCCATCACATTCCAACCTAATTTTCCCATTGCTCCTTTTCTTATCTTTCATCATTTGTCAAATTTCCTTTCCCTGATAATAGCAGAAGTAGGAAAAAAGGACAGATCTCTTGTTGAAGGGGGGGGGGGGAAAGGTTCCGAGTTACAAAGAGAGAAAAAGAAACAACAGAACAAACAGTATCAAATTACAACTTCGTTATTCATCACGCCATCAAGGTAACTAGTAATCGTAAATTATCGTCCACGACACTGCGATGTGTCCTTCATTAATTATGGTCTACATTACGCATTTTCCAGCCGTTCTCTGCACCTGAAAGTTATCTGTCGAACATGCTCTAAACTTTGGTGCCGGTCACGCATTCTCGCCAAATTGCCAAATAGACCGACCGTTGGGACTTTTTTTTATTGCATCTGCCTTCGTGATTCGTCAGTGAAGCCTCCGCATTTGCGAAAAGCGAATACGAAGGCACACGAGTGAGGGAGGGGGGGAAGGAAACCGTTCTCGCTCGAGGCGAGCACGGTTCCGGACCCGAGACGGAAAGAAAGATAAGTGAGATGGGCACCCTTCTTGTTGTTCATTCCACTCCCCCCCCCGTATCTCCCCGTCCCTTTCTACCTTAGCTCTGCTCTGTGATAGATGTGAAGTGGGGGGGAAACATGAAGGGGAGTTCACTACGGGGTGGGAGGTGTACGAAGCGCGGAAGAAGGAGGGGGAGGGAAAGAAGGTCCCTCGTCAAGTGCAGGCATGACCGGGTGCCGGGCTCATCTCTTGTACCCCCTTGGATCCTTGATGCTATCGCTGTGTAATTACACGCTGTACTTGGGGCCGCCATGACTCCATCCATCACGGCCCGCGTGGCAGCGAGCAGACTCGGGACGGGTCAGACTTGACCACCGCCACGGACCCTGGCAGGCCGCTCCCACGTGACAAGACACGTCACAGCTGGCTAGCTCCGTCTGCAGCGATGATAAACGTCCGGCGGTGCTTTTGGTTCGTTGCGGCGGAGGCTGACTGCCTCATCTTCGAAGCAAGCCTCTGACACGGCACAAGCTGGCAAGCAAAGGGAACAGCTTCGGCGATCGCGAAAACAGAGAGGAATTTACTTTCGAATATTAAGGGAAAATAACCTGCAGCAGATTCTCTTCTCCTGAATGTAAAAAGACTAACAGACGGAGAAGATTTCAAGTTGTAGCATTGATTTCAAACTGCGAATGTGAAGTATTGAGTTTTTTTCTTTACTCCTGGAAATCACTTTGACATTTTGTGAAACAACTGGTTAATTGGTCACAAAGACCCCACACACAGGACAAGCTTGGAATGAAGCAGCCTGTCATGGGATATTGTATCAAAACCATCTAATGTGATCATCTACATTCACTAGGATGTTGAAAGGGGAATCACGGTTGAACGCACCATTAAATGGAAATAGCTTTCACAAACCAATCGAGGTCTCTTTGGATGAACAGAAAAAGAGAAATTCCAAAGAACAAATCTCAACTTACGAGTTTAATGAGCCCTCCCCCCCCCCCCCTGATATAGTTTGATCCCCTAACGAGACACATATGCGATGACGTTCTGACGAAGAGACGAAGCAGACACTAAAGCAGAGAATTTGGAAATAGTCGGAATACTTATCTTTGATTCTTTAGAGCGATGGTTAAGCAACCCAAATGCTCCGAATCGATTTTGAGAAATAGAATTTCAACTCCATCCTCATGGCTACAAATTCTTTGTTCGAGCCTGCGATTGTCAGAGATTTATCTCAGGAGAAGAATTTGTGTCAAGAGAAATAGCAACAGGCGATATCTGCTGTGTAGATGAAATGAGAGATCTGTCTTGGCAACCACCTCGACGATACCTTGAACGTATTTTAGAGAAGACATTTTTGAAAATGCAGGATTTCGTGGGGTGAGATGCATGCAGTTGACAACGAAAGAGAGAAAAAAAACTGAATCATAATATTGACTATTTGCTATTTGACTTGTTTCATAAAACAAAGTGAAAAAAAGGTTTGATTATATATTTGAATTGGATTGTTTTACCTCTGAGCGGCACTTTTTTGCACACCATGGGCTAAATGGCCAGGCCACAAGGACCCCGAAGACTCAGAGAAGGTTGGGAGAGGGGTTGGGTTGGGTTGTTTTACCTCTGAGCGGCACTTTTTTGCACACCATGGGCTAAATGGCCAGGCCACAAGGACCCCGAAGACTCAGAGAAGGTTGGGAGAGGGGACCCACTGGAACAGCTGTTGGGAGACAGATGGTAGCCTCCCGTCAAGGCCATCCAGCGTGTTCTTTAACGTGCACAGGGTATGGCTCTCCCGCGCACACGGCCACGGCTTAACATCCCATCCGACGGACGGCGGCCTTTTCAAGCCCATCGGTGTCCCCTACTGACCGTGGGCAGGGCGGGGAAATTTTGCGGGAGATAAATCTCAACGCTGACCCAGCTGGGACTCGAACCTGGGAACTACAGATTACGAGCCTGGCGCGCTACCGACTGAGCCACCCCCGCCCCCTTATATATTTGGTAGATGAGCTGTAAGTGCAAAGGGCTGAAAATTAAAATACTCAAACCATTTGTTTTTCTTACTTATTTTGAGTTGGGTTGTTTTGCCTCTGAGCAGCACTTTTTTGCCAGGTCACATGGACCCCGAAGGCTCAGAGAAAGTTGGGGGGAGGGGACCCACTGGAACAGCTGTTGTGAGACATATGGTAGCCTCCCGTCAAGGCCATCCAGCGTGTTCTTTAACATGCACAGGGTATGGCTCTCCCGCACACGGGGCCATGGCTTAACGTCCCATCCGACGGACGGCGGCCTTTCCAAGCCCATCGGTGTCCCCTACTGACCGTGGGGAGGGCGGGGAAATTTTCATTTTAGAACCTGTGGATGGTGCGAGAGAGGAAAAAAAATTTTCCCCCACTGCAACAATACGGAATATTTAGAGGGGGCTACTTAGTCTTCTAGGATAGACCCCCCCCCCCCTCTTCACAATCTTTATATCTTTCAATAATTCTTAATCTGACTGTAACAATACACATTGAACTCTTTCCTTTAAAACGTTTCTAGCTCTGACAATCAACTGATTAACACACACACACAGAAATAAAGGTTATATCTTCTGAAGATATTTGATTCTCAAAGAATCATTTCTTGCTCTTCAAAAAGAATCAGAAACAAAATCGTCATTTTCTTTCGCAATGCCGAATCTCGCCTTCGCGGTTTCATAGAGAAACTGATGATTCCTGATTGGTCTTGATACGATTCCAGTGGCTCGGTTTTTAAAAGCAGAGAGATTGATTTGAATGCAAAATGGGGAATGCTTTTGGGATGGACGTGCACAGGGTATGGCTCTCCCATACATATACATAGGGCCACAGCTTAACGTCCCATCCGACGGACGGCGGCCTTTCCATGCCCATCGGTGTCCCCTACTGACGGTGGGCAGGGCGGGGAGTTTTGCGGAGATAAATCTCAACGCTAGCATAATTGGGACTCGAACCAGGGAACTACAGATTACGAGCCTGGCGCGCTACCGACTGAGCCACCCCCACCCCACTAATTTTAAGCTTCCAATTCCAGTCGTATTTAAAGTCCGTCGCATCTCTCGCTAGGTCATCGTATTATCAACAGTATATAATTACATTTTCAAGATAATAACATTATTTTTGTCTAAGGCAATTACAAATTGGTGCATCCATAACTTTATGATTGAATTCAAAGGTGTAATGAGAGTCACATTATTGGCAGAGAAGAAGGAGAGTCCATCTAAATGAATCATTTCATGCATTTTGCGTCAGAAAATCCGTCAATAACATTTAAGGATAAAAAAAATGCTCGTTTGAGAAGACTGTGATAAATTGTAACCTTTGTTTAGAAGAAAGACGCTACTGCTGAATTTGCATTGAATAAAGAGAAAGTAGAACTCTGAAAGGAAAAGGGTTGTTTGAATTTAAACTCAAACTAATACGTCCTGCAAAGCAAATTTTAATGTTTCAGGGGCGGGGGTGGCTCAGTCGGTAGCGCGCCAGGCTCGTAATCTGTAGTTCCCAGGTTCGAGTCCCAGCTGGGTCAGCGTTGAGATTTATCTCCGCAAAATTCCCCGCTCTGCCCACGGTCAGTAGGGGACACCGATGGGCTTGGAAAGGCCGCCGTCCGTCGGATGGGACGTTAAGCCGTGGCCCCGTGTGCGGGAGAGCCATACCCTGTGCACGTTAAAGAACACGTTGGATGGCCTTGATGGGAGGCTACCATCTGTCTCCCATCAGCTGTTCCAGTGGGTCCCCTCCCCCAACCTTCTCTGAGCCTTCGCGGTCCATGTGACCTGGCCATTTAGCCCATGGTGTGCAAAAAAAGTGCCGTTCAGAGGTAAAACAACCCAACCCAATCTTTATTTCGCAGAGCATCACATAGTGGAAGTATGAAGATATCTCCTAAGATATGCTGCTAAAAGGTTACACATTTTCGACAGATTACATCCGATGACTCTTGATAATTTAATACACCATTAGTTGACATTTTAATGTTTTTATTTCTATTTAATTATAAAAATTTACAATTAATTTTTGAGAGAGAAAAAATTTACCGATTATTTTTCCTGTAATAAATATATCCCAGTAGTTCACTAATTTATATTTTTGGAATACAGCCTGTTACTTCTTCGTTGAACACCGAAACTTCGGCATTTTTAGCTTAACATGTCGAAAGAACAGAACACCAAAGTGATGTACTCATCAAAAGAGGATTCCGATAGTATAAAAATTTTCTTGTGTGTTGTATAAGTGTACATGTTAATATGTTTCAATTTCTATGTGTATATTTATACTATCTCTATACAATGTGGGGCGGGGGTGGCTCAGTAGGTGGGTCGCCAGGCTTGTAATCTGTAGTTCCCAGGTTCGAGTCCCAGTTTGGTCAGCGTTGAGATTTATCTCCGCAAAACTCCCCGCCCTGCCCACGGTCAGTAGGGGACACCGATGGGTTTGGAAAGGCCTCCATCCGTCGGATGCGGGAGAGCCATACCCTGTGCACGTTAAAGAACACGTTGGATGGCCTTGACGGGTGGTTACCATCTGTCTCCCAATAGCTGTTCCAGTGGGTCTCCTCCCCCAACCTTCTGTGAGCCTTAAGGGTCCATGTGACCGAGCCATTTAGCCCATGGTGTGCAAAAAAGTGCCGCTCAGAGGTAAAACAACCCAACCCAAATCTATGCAGTGTAATATGTAATATAACAACCCGGAAATGCTTAGCATGTGAGTAGTTTATAGGAAAACCAAATGCATATTTATATGTAAAATAAAGTCCAAGTGCAATACGGCCTGTAGGAAAGAAAACAGTCGGAATAAATTGAAACTAAAACTTCGGTAATGGAAAAAGTTGACCTTGCTATGTTTCAATGAGAAGGGTTGTTTGAAATGAAATATTTACGTTAAGAATTTAAATGACCATTAAAGTTTAACGCAACGAAATCACCATCAATTATAAAAGAAGAGCTCAAATCCTAATTGATTATCTGAACTGCTGAAATAGATATTATTTTCCCCCTTAAAAGGTTGTACGGAGCAGCATTCAATATTCAGTTAGATTAAATATATTTCGCTTTTCGTTGAAGTAGGGGGAAGGCGGTTACGAACGTCGTTTTTCCTTTTAATATAAGCAATGCCTTCTGTAAAATTTATCAAAAAATTATTTACATTTATTTTTAACGGGAATCTTTAAAGCTTAAAAATTTCGTGTTAAAAGGCAGGACAGGTGGTATCAAACGTTTTTAAAAGAGTAGAGGTATTCGACGTTGTTTCCGATAAAAGGGGGAGGGGTGGCTCAGTCGGTAGCGGGCCAGGCTCGTAATCTGTAGTTCCCAGGTTCGAGTCCCAGCTGGGTCAGCGTTGAGATTTATCTCCGCAAAATTCCCCGCCCTGCCCACGGTCAGTAGGGGACACCGATGGGCTTGGAAAGGCCGCCGTCCGTCGGATGGGACGTTAAGCCGTGGCCCCGTGTGCGGGAAAGCCATACCCTGTGCACGTTAAAGAACACGCTGGATAGCCTTGACGGGAGGCTACCATCTGTCTCCCAACAGCTGTTCCAGTGGTTCCCCTCTCCCAACCTTCTCTGAGCCTTCGGGGTCCATGTGACCTGGCCATTTAGCCCATGGTGTGCAAAAAAGTGCCGCTCAGAGGTAAAACAACTCAACCCATTCCGATAAAAGTTCATTTTGATTAATGAGAAAATAAATCAAACAACTTTATTTACTAACTTGATGTAAATATTAAATATATATTCTTTAATAACTTTTCTCTTACAAATCAAATCTCTTCCTTTCTCGCCCTATATAATATTAGTTCTGAGGCTATATTGAGGACACCGAAAGAAGTTCTCCCTCGCGCAGAGTGCGTGCTTCAGATGCTTATCCTCAAGAAAGTGGACTCAGAATTGTATCGAGTAATGTCGTTAGAGTTCGTTGGATAGCAACACGTACTCGGGAAATGGATTCCTCGAGATGCTTGTGACTGGACGTCCTCCCGCCTCCTCCTAAGTGACCAATAGCCGCAGAGGAAGGAAGAGATCCGGGCAATGACTGAAGCAAAAACAGATCGTATCGCGTGACCATTATGAGGTTAGAACGCCCACAAGAAAGTGTATCTTTCCGTGCGACTATCTACTCCATAATTAGCATAAAATGGGTGAGGATTGAGGAGGACGGAGAGTAGGGACGGATCGTAAGCAGGCGTCGTCCTGGTTTTCCACCCATTTTGGCCACGAGAGAACCGGTCACTGCTGCAATGGATGAGGAGGGCCAATGAGAGAAGTAAGTCACGCCAATCCATCGTCTCACTGCAGGTCATCTCGCCAGACGAGTTGGAGCTATCAGTGACTGCTCGCCATGTAAGGTCTGTCGCTGACGGAAGATTAAGGCGATTAAATGATAAGTTTTGCTCTTATAGTCCATTGCAAACAGGAAACAGATAATGCGTTCTGTTCATCGTTTATTAACACGAACTTTACAGATTGCGTCGTGAGTCGATGTTGCATTACAATCGCTCTCTTTTCGTCCTGTTTACATCTCTCTGAATGAGCCTCGTTTTATATAAAAGACAAACATGCTGCTATCCCCGTTTGTTGCCGTCGTCTTTCGGCATCGCATTTCTCAAGAGTCGATTCAACCTGTTGCGAAGTCGAATTAAAATATCATGAATATTCCCCAAGACTGAAGAAATTTTGACTCAGTGGTAGCGCGCCAGGCTCGTAATCTACAGTTTTTTTGTTTGAGTCCCAACTCTGGAATCATTGAGACTTATCTCCTCTAATCCCACCCTGTCTCGGTGAGAAGGGGACACTACTAGGCTTGGAAAGGCAGCCGTCCGTCGGATGGAACGTTAGACGTGGTTCCGTGTACAGAAGCGTTCTACACTGTGCATGTTAAAGAACACGCTGTATTGCTTTGACAGGAGATTTACATGTCTCCTAAGAGCTGTCTAATGAATTTGCTTCCCCAACTTTCTCTGAAACAACTGGGGTCTTTGTGACCTGTCCATTTAGTCCATTGTGTGCAAAAAAAATATTTTTCAGAGGTAAAACAACCCACAATAGCCTGAAGAAATTCCCAGTTGCTTCTCCAGGATGATTGGTCAAACGTTTGTCTCTGTCATAACAATGTTAAATTACCAAAAGACTTTTCGGGGTGGCTCAGTCGGTAGCGCGCCAGGCTCGTAATCTGTAGTTCCCAGGTTCGAGTCCCAGCTGGATCAGCGTTGAGATTTATCTCCGCAAAAATTCCCCGCCCTGCCCACGGTCAGTAGGGGACACCGGTGGGCTTGGAAAGGCCGCCGTCCGTCGGATGGGACGTTAAGCCGTGGCCAGTGTGCGGGAGAGTCATACCCTGTGCACGTTAAGAACACGCTGGATGGCCTTGACGGGAGGCTACCATCTGTCTCCCAACAGCTGTTCCAATGGGTCCCCTCCCCCAACCTTCTCTGAGCTTTCGGGGTCCATGTGACCTGGCACATTTAGCCCATGGTGTGCAAAAAAGTGCCGCTCAGAGGTAAAACAACCCAAAAGACCTTCCTCCGCCTGTTAATATCCTTCATTAGATTTTTTCTAGCATTGATGGCACATAATTCGAAGCAGAGCAACTCTTGATCTGGAGTAAAAGTAAATTCAGTCTGATCCTTAGTTTTGCCTCTGATTCGATATTCTCTTGCTTATTCAAATTTAAAGCCTCGAATTAAAAACAAAGAAATCAAGTCTGTAGGAAGTCAAAGGAAAATTCATCAAAGCCTCAATCTGAATTGTGGTTAATAAATTCAATATAGATTCACCTATAAGGTGTTCTGTTCTGTTAGCAAACTGAAAATGCACTTTGACATTACGACAAATATATATGTATGCTAATAGCAACTTTCTGCTGGAATCCGTTAACTCAGGATGCGCGAGGCAATGCAGTTAGTGGTTGGCCAGGCAACTGAGCCTTCGATGTTCCAACGTTGAGAATTTCTCACCGACAAGAAAGAAATTCTTCAGTCTGGATATGGCAAGGCGTGCACATTCAAAAAATACGATTGATTGATTGATCTTGAGAATGGGGGGGGGGGGGAGATTGTCTTGGCCCTCTCTCTGTGATGCTAACTTTTCCCAATCCTTTTCTGAGAATTTGTGATCTGGCCATTTAGAAGATTACGCAGGTGAAAACTCTGCTCAGCTGTAAAATCAGCTGGCCCAATCGTTTCAACAGAAACTCAGAATCAATCTAGTTCTTTTTCATTCTTTCCTGTTGTACTACACAGTCATAAAATATTTTAGCATGTGGATCAGAATTTCTGAACGTGTGCACTGAAGAACCAACAGGTGAAGAGCATTAAGGGAAGAATGTTCTCCACCCGCCATTAAATTTTCATCACCTAAAGACAGTGGCGTGCGAAGTCCAAAAATCCAGGGTGGGCAGAATGTATAAAAACGTTAAGCCAGTGACGTCACAACTTCGAACCAAGAAGTTACCAATCCAAAGCGGAGACCATAAATCACACCAGAAATGAACTATTATTTTACCTTATTTGCCAATCTTATAACATCAGGATATATATGACCTGATATGCCATTTTAAGAGCGTAGCGGGGCGGGGGTGGCTCAGTCGGTAGCGCGCCAGGCTCGTAATCTGTAGTTCCCAGGTTCGAGTCCCAGCTGGGTCAGCGTTGAGATTTATCTCCGCAAAATTTCCCCGCCCTGCCCACGGTCAGCAGGGGACACCGATGGGCTTGAAAATACCGCCGTCCGTCGGATGGGACGTTAAGCCGTTGTCCCCGTGTGCGGGAGAGCCATACCTTGTAAACGTTAAAGAACACGCTGGATGGCCTTGACGGGAGGTTACCATCTGTCTCCCAACAGCTGTTCCAGTGGGTCCCCTCCCCCAACCTTCTCTGAGCCTTCGGGGTCCATGTGACCTGGCCATTTAGCCCGTGGTGTGCAAAAAAGTGCCGCTCAGAGGTAAAACAATCCAAATAAAACAATCCAAGAGCGTAGCCGTGAATCATTTCTTATCTTTATTTCGAGTTAAAACAGAAGGCAGAAACCATTTTTCTGCCGGCATCATTTGGGAGCTTAAAATCAAATCCAAAACTCTTCGGTTCAGATTTTCAAGGTGGTAGCTGCTCATCCTGCCCACTCTCTTTGCACGGCATTGCCTAGAGATAATGAATTGCTATAAAAGTGATGCTCTTTCAGTGCTAGGCAATTAGGCTCTTTTCGTTTCGATACCTTTAGCATGATTTTGTGGGGATTTTTTTTAGTTTAAGAAGTTACGTTGGTGGCTTCTCTTAGGAAAATGTTTGTATCAAATACTGAACTTAAGAGTTATCAGCAGGTTTTGAGAGTGCTGGCAGTTTACAACTCTGTTACAGTGCGACGTCATTTGAAGAAAGTTAAATAACATGTTTCAGGTGACAAGGTCGATTTGCAGCACCCATAGAGAAGTAGTAGTAGTAGTAGTATTTAATTCCCCTCATAATCCATCATCTATATGTCACAAATTTTCATACATGTAACAATAACAATGGTGGAAACACAAATACACAAAACCAACAAAAATAGAGCAAGAAAGATAAAAACCACACACATAATTTCAGTTATTACATGCCGAAACCAAGGGTCTAAACTGCCCTTCCAATTTCCGTGTTAATTTCCAACATCATATCAAATTTTTAGGATTCCACCTTTAACTAAAGTGGTGAAAGGGGAAATAGGTGTTTCTCTTCAGCTAGACCACCAAAGAGAGATGACTCTCAACAGCCAGAGAGTCTTTGTTTCTCGGTTTAGCTGTATCGCCTGAGGCCATAACCTCCCATCGAGCGCTGTCGCTGGGCTGTTCTGCTTAAATGATTTGTGAGTCCGTCTTTGTAAATCGAGATGACGTACGGAAAATATGCTAAGCACATTGCGTTGAGAGGGAGAGAGCGCTAAAGGTGTAATAATAAATCCCACTTGCTGTGAGTAAAATGGACTCAGACAAAGGCTGTAGGTGCTATTTGGATCATTTCTTCTCTTTGGTGGGTATTTTAATAAACGAAGAGCGCAAAGAGATTCATGGGTTTTTACCTAGGCTGAGAAATGCACTAATGAATCTCTTAACTTTAAACAGATTCCCACCTCGGATGATATCAATTGAATTATCAAAATTAAATATCGAACATGGATTACTATTTCTCTTTCTCGTGAAACCTGTAACGAAACATTCCTGGAATCATTCTTATTGCACAATTGCGAGGGAGTTCAAAACGTTCTCGACGTGCGTCTGCAGAACAAAAGCCGTTGCACTCATCCCAACAAAACTTTCACTCTTCTTCAAAGTACTCCCCTCCAGCATCTATACAAAGTTGCACACGTCTACGACAATTCTGGAAATTCTGGAACGCTTGGGGGCGGGGGTGGCTCAGTCGGTAGCGCGCCAGGCTTGTAATCTGTAGTTCCCAGGTTCGAGTCCCAGCTGGGTCAGCGTTGAGATTTATCTCCGCAAAATTCCCCGCCCTCCCCACGGTCAGTAGGGGACACCGATGGGGTTGGAAAGGCCGCCGTCCGTCGGATGGGACGTTAAGCCGTGGCCCCGTGTGCGGGAGAGCCATACCCTGTGCACGTTAAAGAACACGCTGGATGGCCTTGACGGGAGGCTACCATCTGTCTCCCAACAGCTGTTCCAGTGGGTCCCCTCCCCCAACCTTCTCTGAGCCTTCGGGGTCCATGTGACCTGGCCATTTAGCCCATGGTGTGCAAAAAAGTGCCGCTCAGAGGTAAAACAACCCAACCCAACTGGAACGCTTGCTGGTACTCCTGTTGGGGAATACTCCTCAACTCTGCATGAACGCATTTGGAAAGTCTTGCACTCTTGAAATAGGCTTCCCAACACGTTTCTTTTTATTGTTTGGAGACAACCAAAAATCGCATAGTGAAAGATCGGGCTAATATGCAGGATGTAGTAGCTGTTTGACTTTTTCCTGCTCCAGATAGGCCGTAACCTGAGACATTAGAGAGTATCGTCATTGGCACGATGAAGACAAGCCTTCAAGGAAGAGAACCCTTGACACGCCTGTTGTGGAACGATTCTCCTTCATCTCCTTAACCATTTTGGGCCAAACAATGTTGGTGTAGTATTGGTCATTTACATTCATTTTTCAGGTCAGGTGTCCTACGTCTACTACTGTTTGGAAATTGAAAAAAAATTGTGAACATTCTCTTCTTTGAGCTAAAAATATTGTAGGAGGATTTGGTGACGTGGTTCAACTTCCGCAACCCAAACATAGTTGTCGATCTTTCTAGTTGTATAGTAATGAACCACATCACATCACTTGGGACAATGTCTATTAATATTTGGGGCCACTTGGCAAAAAACATAACAATAACAATAATAATTTATTCACTTTTTTCCAGTACAGTGCATTGTGATATTTTTACATTTCACCTTTACAATATGCTTACAAGAATAATTGTAATATTTTTACAATGAAATAATATAATGCATATTTTTACATTGCCAGTATCTCCTTGCACGAGTCGACCCTTGCCTTTTTTGCTGTTCTGCCAGTTTGTGGGGTATCCATTTGGCATAGGTCTTTCAGAACTTTAAACGCTCGTGAATAATTATTTCCGCACTGCCAATTGATACAATGGCAGTGTGGATTTAGTTAACCTGCACGAGGGAGGTCTTCGAAGCTCTGCCGTCCTTCGCTGAATTTGCTCATCCGTCCCGTAACAGTGTCCATATGGCACGATCCCCATATACTTGTGATAAATCGCCATAAAGTTTTTCAGCCTCGTCCCCAAGCTGCATCTTGTGAAAATTTAAAGTATTTCTCCGTCTTTAGCAGGCTCTATAGCAACAATGCACAGATTTCACAGACCGAACTTTACGTGCCACCAGCGAAGAGAGAAATGATGATAGAGCCTTTTGTTTTTAAGACGTAATGACAAGTTTAGAAAAGCCTTCAAACAAGTCGTAGCTCGTTAACTTCGGAGGAAAGAGTTCAAATCTACAGACACGTGTCAAGAACTTTTTGAACACTCTCCGTATTTGTAAATAATAAAACCAAATAACAAATAAGGCAATCTAAACATAAACAACCGTTTCCATATACAACAAATTTATTTTGTTAAATAAATGAATAAATCCTTCGGAATGGAAATTTCCGGTTAATAACACGAAGCAGATTTCTGTTTTGATAATTTTTTTTCTGCGTTTCCATTGCGCGAGGCATAGCATGTTTCACTTCGGAGTAAAATGACTTCGTTTCAAATTCCGATGAGGCATGGATGGCCGCATTTCTTTTATTATTATTTTGACTGACATCTTTTATATGAGAGAGGTTACTGGAGAGGAAAAATTTTGATTTTTTTAAATACCAAAAGATAAAATCTAATTCTTAATTGAAACTATGAAAAAGAAATTGCAAAGTATTTTTTAGACAGTAAAAAAAGTAGACAGTTTCAGTAAGATAAAAATAATCATTTATTACTTTGCACTTCAGTTTACTTTTTTTTTTTGCAATTTAAACTTGGTACCTGCAATAAAAGCGCAAAAATGCAAAATAATTTATATAGACGAATTATAATAATATTATAATACAAAAAAGAAAATAAATAGAATTATAAAATTAAATTACTCTTCAAGCAGCTGCTTGCTATAGAAATCTGACAGGAGAGTGACAGTTTAATAAGTCGTAGAGAAGATCTTTGAGAAAAGCTAGATCTTAGCAGGAAATAAAAACACAAATCATCCACGCCTTATTCATTACTAGCACCAAGATCTATTTGACACATAGCCAAGCACGATAACCATTCAGCTAACGTAACGGTTTTAATATAGATTATATTCAAAGTTAAAAAGCTGCAATAATAAAAATACAAATGTTACCTATATTATCAAGTAAAAGACTTCATTGCATGTTAGAATTGAATACATTAAGACTGCTCTAGAGACAAACATTAGAGAATCGTTCAAGATTTCTTTCAGTCGAAAAAAAGATAAAATTGTATTTTTATACAAGGAATGAGGTTGGTGTATAGGTTGCAACAGATAGTTTTCGCCAATACATATGATTAAGAGACTTAAAATTGTGCACTATGTACAATCGCTCAAAAAAGTATCCGAACACTATGGTTGATTACAGAATTCAGAAAAAATATCTGGCAACGATTTTTTTAGAAATTAGTGATCTGGCAACCTTCGTGTCACGTGATTACAGAATTCAGGAAATATATCTGGAGCGTGTACAGCAACTGCACACGCTCAATATTTCCGTGAGTGAGCCCACACGATCTAGTATCAAAATAATATGACCACCTACAGTCGCTTAAAAAGATATCCGAACACCATGGTTGATTACAGAATTCAGGAAAAAAATCTGGCAACGATTTTTTTTAGAAATTGATTAATTGTCACGTGACACGAAGGTTGCCAGATCACTAATTTCTAAAAAAATCGTTGCCAGATTTTTTTCCTGAATTCTGTAATCAACCATGATGTTCGTATACTTTTTTGAGCGACTGTACGCTTAAGAGGAACTGTGATTTTTCCAAAAGGAGAAATAAACAAGTAGAGAAGTTCAGCCATATTTGAAAGAGATAAGAATTAGAGCATTGTTTATTTCTGATTATTAAGAAGAATTTGTATCCAAGATTAAACTGTGAGAGGAAATATAAACAAAGCGAAAAAGGAATCGGTACGGAAGCATCGAATGTCATTAAGAATATCTAGAATCTCTAAGAGAGCAATATTTTTCAAAAAGATGAGATGAATTTGTTACAAATAATTGTCTTAACACGTTTTATCAATGTTATGTGTTTCAAAGACCTGTACTTGACTCAAATAATCACCGATGCTAGCAACTTACAGGAATGTAACAAATGATAAAAAAAAAAGTATAATCAAATTACGATATTACAGACCTTGAAGAAACACCCACTGTTGTCTAATGCGGGCCCACTTTTCTGTCATTTTAACGACATTCCGAGTGAGACCATCTGACATAGAGAAGTAGGGAAAAATCAATTTCTCTGTTATGTTAACGATGCTATTAGAGGAGCTGCACTAAGAAAATGATAAGTATGCATGATCACGTTTCCATTACGTGAATCACATTATAAATGAATGTTCCTCAGCTGCTACCTAGCGAGGAGAAAATACTTGTTTAGACGATGCTTTACGCGCCGACGTTTCTTTGAACCTTATTACACAGGAACTGCGAGAGAAATATTTAATTTTCTTCTTGTAGTTTGGTAGCTACAAATTAGAAGTAGCGAATGAGAGACGGTTTCTCAGTCCTTCTTTTTACCACATTTATCTCCTCAAAGTTTCAAGAGAAGATTCTTTAAAGGAAATTGGAGTTTTTTCAGGTCATCTCTTATGAGAATTAAAAGTTCTAGGTTCTCAAACTGGGACATCGTAATCCTGGATAGCTGCCGTCTGAATATGTGACTGGAAAAAGCATAATAAGATAGCTTTAAGAAAAAGAAATCTTTCCTGTAGTGAATAAATATGTTCCAAAAATCGGTTCAAAAACAAAGAACTCTAGAGTTAGAGAATAGTGCTGTGTCTCTCCCATAGTCTGAGATCATATTGTTAACTTTTCTCTTGGAAGTGAGGTTAATTCGTTGATTCCTACCTCTCAAATATCTCCATCTCTCGAATAGGATATGTCGATTAAATGTCAGAAAAATGGAAACAGATATGTGAATGGTAGTATCACGATATATCCCTTCAACTTGTGATTAGAAAAAGCACTGAAGAAAAATTTGAAAAATTATTCAGAGACACGACATAAAATATGAGATGCTTTCTGAGCAATTCCGTTTATCAAATTTTGGCAAGCAACTGGAATTACTACAAAAGTCAGAAGACAGTCTGAATCCAATAAAAATGTTCATGCAATGCATAGACCTCGTGAAGAAATTTTTAAAAAATCTGTTCACACTTAATTTGTTCAGCAGGCTAATCAATAATGTATCTGCAAGAAGGAAGAGCAAAAGAAATCCCACCTAGGATAAAGTATGAAGAACTTATATTTTGATTATGATACAAGGTGACTCTCTGAAGTAATGGGTTCGAGGTATGCAAGTAAAGCTACAGTAAAAGATCTGTTGATTTGCATTATTTAAGGGTTTGAACGTTTGTAATGTTCAGATTTAATTTGATTTGATAGTTTGGGATTTTATGAAGCAACAGCAACGTTCACGATTAAATGTCAACTATTCCTCCTCAATGATTGGCGAGTCAAACAGATGTCAACAAAATGAGTCAATTGAAAATTTCAGTTCGTTATATGACTGCAATGCAGAAAAAAGAAACCCCCTTGTTAACAAATCACCTTTTGTTAACAATTTGTAAACGTAAATTGAGAATAAATGATATTTTCTAATATGGGTTTCGCGAATTTTGAATCACTGTACAATTATGAATCTTATGATCTAGAGCAGGCCTGCGTAAACTACGTCCCTCCACCTGTTTTAGGGCTGTCGGCGAGCTACTGATGAGAATTAAATTTGTGAAAAAGAAAATGAACATATAGAGGACAAAAAGGTCAAATTCGGCGAACCGAATTTTCATAAAAATTATTAATTTTGACAAAATTATATTGTTTATGTTTCACCTTAGGTTTTTTTTTTTTTAATTTTTAATACTTATCGATCATATATTTATTTTCAGTTTCTTATGCTGCCCGCTCTCACATTTTAGTTCCCTATGCTGCTCTTCGGTTAAAACATTTGCCCAGGCCTGGCCTAGAGGAAATCAGGGATGTACATCTTAGAGGGAAAAATTAAAAACTATCCTATTTTAATTCATTCAGAAACAATAATCTGTGTTAGTCTTAATAGAATTCGATACAAACAGTTGAAATAGCGGAAAATCACTTCCCTCAGTCTCCGACAAAAAATTTCAAAAAAAAAATAACAGTTTGTAGGCGGTTTTAGCACCAAAGAGGATTTGTTTCGCTTCATGATTCTGTTGCATTTCACATTGATTCATTAGATCAATAAAAGTACGTATTGCAACATATAAGGGTAGTTCAGTTTGTTTTAATTAGAATCCTCTTTGATGCTTCAAGTTTATTGCTAATGAAACTTGAAGGATTAAGGTTATATCAAAGACATAGAGACTCATGTCAAAGCAAGGCTGCTAGCTAAGCTCAAAGCATTAGATGCTAAGGCCTAGTGAGATCTTAAACAGAAATTAATTTAAGCCCCTTTGAAATTACTAATAATTAAATAAATCTGATAAATCCTTATGAATTGATAAATCTGAACTAACCACTATTTTAATGATTAATAGTTATTTTTCTCCCAGTTCGCTATTAAGAGAGTTAAGTGCCAAACAATTGTTCTTAAATAAAGGTGGTACATGCAACAAAGTTCACTAAGATAAATCAGCATTATTATCATTATATATTAATTTATTTAGTAACCGTTTTTTAATGATTCATTTCTGGTTGCAGGAGGGCGTCAAACTCCTGAGTTTCCCGGGGTCCCTGAATTTCTTGAACCACCCATGTCTGATAAATCAGTTTCGCCACATTACAAACGAAAATGGAGAAAAACATAGGTCCCTTTTGGGTGTTAAACCACCTAAAAATTAGCATTCCGTGGAATTCTCTTTTATCAGCGCAGTTTTTTATTATTTCAGCTGTCCGTATCGAATTGTACTCTGGTTCACGTAAAAAGAAAATACAGAATAAAACATCACCCATTTATCACACTTATCCGACACACATTGGAAATTTATAAATTAACTGATAAAAGTTGATAAAAAACTTGAAATTTTTTACTTTTACCAATTTACCTACGCATAATCTCTGTGTAGGGGCGGGGGTGGCTCAGTCGGTAGCGCGCCAGGCTCGTAATCTGTAGTTCCCAGGTTCGAGTCCCAGCTGGGTCAGCGTTGAGATTTATCTCCGCAAAATTCCCCGCCCTGCCCACGGTCAGTAGGGGAAACCGATGGGCTTGGAAAGGTCGCCGTCCGTCGGATGGGACGTTAAGCCGTGGACCTGTGTGCGGGAGAGCCATACCCTGTGCACGTTAAAGAACACGCTGGATGGCCTTGACGGGAGGCTATCATCTGTCTCCCAACAGCTGTTCCAATTGGCCCCCTCCCCCAACCTTCTCTGAGCCTTCGGGGTCCATGTGACCTGGCCATTTAGCCCATGGTGTGCAAAAAAGTATCGCTCAGAGGTAAAACAACCCAACCCATAATCTCTGTATTAATCACTGTTATTGTAATAAATAAACATAGCTGACGAAAGAAAAAAATATTTTCTAAAGTTAATCATTGTGGTTAAATTAATAGCGAAACGAGACTGAAGACCAAAAAAAATTGTCAATATTAGCCCCATGTTGTTATTTGGCACCCAACATAAAGTGTCAGCTACTGATAATAATAAATATGTGTAGGTATGATAATTTGAATTTAACAACAAAACTGCTTCTGCGGAATCCGAAATTTTGATTCTGCGGATCATAAATATTTGTGGCTATTTTGGAACCAAAAGATTTGTCCTAGCTTAAAGAATAACAAATGTTGCGCAGTGGATTTGATGTGAAATCTGATCTCAGGAAGGGAAATGTTTCTTTCTGGAGAAAAGAATTATTGTTTAGGAAAAGTGCTGTGCATCAAACAAGTTATCTATTGACCGTGATCAATTCTTACATATTCAAAAGGACATTTTAGTAGTGATTTCAGCTAGTTCATTTCTTAAGAAAAGATTCAGAATTTATACCTAGACTAACTGGTTATGTCTTCCACTGATACGCTTCTATTCTTTAGTTAAAAATTTAAGAGCTTCCTGGGAGGATTTAAACTTTCTCGCTTTAAACTGCCGAAACCGGATGGGAGAAATAAAAAAATAAAATATACCCCCTCAAGCAGCTGCTTGCCACAGAGGTCTGACAGGAGCCTGTCAGTTTATATGCCATAGTAGAAGATCTGAGAGGATGGCAGGACCTCAGCAGAAAAACGACACAAACAGCCATGCCTTACCCGGGGCTCGAACCCAGGTCCCGTAGATCAGTAGCCAAGCGCGCTAACCACTCGGCCACGGGACGGCCACGGATGGGAGAAGAGACGCTTTAAATTTGCATAAAGATTAGTATCGAATGAATCTGATGTGTTTTCAGACAATATTTTCCAAGAATTATTTCCACCTATGTACATAAAACGATTGGATGCGTTCGTTTGTTACAAAAGAATTGCTATGTGTATCAAAGGTTCATTATTTACGATAAATGTTTTATTTTGGCAAATTCGTAATATTTACGTTTAGAGCACCCTAAAAGCAATAAAATATATAATTATATATAAAACATGATTAAGTCATTTTTTTATTTATTTACTTACTGATTTTATCCCATTGGTCGAATTTGAATTATAATTTTTAATAATCTTCTACCACTGGAATTTTGCCCCATTTATTCCATAAATTATGATTATACTTTCTTACCTCTAGTTTTTTATATGCCTTACAGCTCCCTGTGAATAGGCCTGAATTCAATAAAACAAATTACCCTCAAGCAGGTGGTTACCACAGAGCTCTGAACAGGGGCCTGTCAACTTAATACGGCATAGTTGAAAGTCTCTGAAGAACGCGAGACCTCAGCAGAAACCCAATGCAAACGTCCATGCCTTATGCGGGGTTTCCTTTGGTCAATAGCCAAGCACGCTAACCATTTGGTCACGGGACAGCTAGCATTCAATACCGAGTTAAAAATAGAGAGTGAAAAAAGAAATATTTAGTTTTGGATAAAGTAAATTGCTTTGCTCTTGCAACGAATTGCTAAATTGCATTTATCGAGTAACGCTGAGAAAAAAAATACTCTCTCAAGCAACTGCTTACCACAGAGGTCTGATAGGAGCGTGTCTGTTTATATGCCACAGAGAAGCTCTGTGAAGATGGAGGGGCATCAGCAGGAAAACAATGCAAACCTACATGCCTTATCCGGGGCTCTAACCCAGGTCCCTTTCATCAGTAGCCAAGCGCGATAGCCACTCGGCCAAGGGACGGCTTAGAAGGAAGCACGAGATAAATTCATTTACTTTTCTTGTCTTTTTATCTCTTACAAATGCAGACTGCAAATTTTAAGGATTTTCGTTATTTTGGTTGTTACATATTTCGCTGATGATTTAATTTTTAAAATATGTGAAGAAAAACGGAACACCTTTCATTAGTTGGGTTGTTTTACCTTTTCTTTTTGCACAGAATGAGTTAAATGGCCAGATCACAAGAACCTCAAGGGCTCAGAGACGGTTGGGGGAAGGTGACCCATTAGACAGCTGTTAGGAGACAGATGGTAGCCTAGAGTTCACAAGGTATGGATAACTCTTTACTGCACACCGGGCTACGTCTAACATCACATTCTAGGGACATCTGCCTTTCCAAGCCAATCTGTGTCCTCTTTCTGACAGAGGGCAGGGCGGGGATTAGCGGAGATCAATTTCAACACAGGTACTATTGGGATTCGGACTTGGGAACTGAACGTTACGAGCCTGGAGTGCGGACTACTGAGAGGGACAATCCCCAATACCATATCTTCCATTAATAAGTAACTGAAAAACATAAACTTATTAAAATGAATTTTTTTTTTTGCAATAGGAGGACTGAGATTCATTGAAAGTGACTTAATCAGCCAGGAATGAGTAAGTGTGAAAAACCAGTTACGTCACATAACCTTATTTAGGCAAGTGTGGAACACTTCCGTCTTACTTACTCGACAGGTCAAATTATCAGAAGATTCCGTTTTCGTGTCCTGGAGACCACTAGTCGAATTTTTTCTCGCTTGCTCATTTCCTGATTGAAGATCAAGTTCTTTCCACTGAGTTTCCACTCTTCTGTTGTGGGATTCACTGATGAGTCGAAGCATCGAATATTCTCTGCAATGGAAGCAAAAATAATTCCATTCATTGACTCACTGCCCTGAGGATCTATTGATTAACATGCTTGATGCGGAGCAAAGGAATTTGGGGTCGAGTTGCGGATAAGAATTTTTTTATGACTTTGTTTTAACTTTTTATCGTATTGCCTTTTTTAAATGAGGTTTCGTTTTCTCATATACGTATCTTATCTATTCGCATATTTCAGTGACAGACCTCTTCGTTAAACAGCTGTTTGAGGATAGTTCTGTTTTATCATATACATAGCTACATTCCAATCCTCTTCTCCCCCCCCCTGGGGCGCAGTCGTAGCGCGCCAGGCTCGTAATCTGCAGTTTCCTGGTTCGAGTCCCAGCTGGGTGAGCGTTGAGATTTATCTCCGCAAAACTCCCCGCCCTGCCCACGTCAGTAGAGGACACCGATGGGTTTGGAAAGGCAGCCGTCCGTCGGATGAGACGTTAAGCCGTGGCCCCGTGTGCGGGAGAGCCATACCCTGTGCACGTTAAAGAACACGCTGGATGGCCTTGACGGGAGGCTACCATCTGTCTCCCAACAGCTGTTCCAGTGGGTCCCCTCCCCCAACCTTCTCTGAGCCTTCGGGGTCCTTGTGACCTGGCCATTTAGCCCATGGTGGGCAAAAAAGTGCCGCTCAGAGGTAAAACAACCTAACTTCTCCCCCCCCCCTCTAAGCACATTCCTTTTCTCCATGAGTGGCTTAATTAGAATCTGTTTTCTGCGTCGATCAAATTGCCATATCATATTTATATAAAAGCATCAACCATAATGTTAAAATCGAAATTTTATTTAGCGGAGCTTCATGTTTATTGCTCATTTTGTTAGTTACGTCTCCCACGAATTTAATCTTAAACGTTCGATATCATATATTTAGAAATTAGTATGCAACATTTTTGGTACTAAAATAAATAACTGCAAAATAATTTTGCAAAACTTCACTTAAAATCTCGATTTCTTTGTTTAGAAATGGTAGTGAAAGGTATATTGAAAAATTTCTCTTTGAAACACAAAAACTTATATTTAAAGGATTGGATCGGGTTGTTTTACCTCTGAGGGGAACTTTTCTGCTTACAATGGGCTAAATGACCAGGTCACCGATAGCTCAGAGAAGTTTGCGGGGGGGGGGACTCACTAGACTATTGTTAGGAGATAGTACACGCTGGATAGTTCCCGTCAAGGCTATCCAGTGTGTTCTTTAACGTGCACAGGGTATGACTGTCCCGCACACGGAGACACGGCTTAATGTCCCATCCGATGAACGGTGGCCTTTACAAGCCCATTGGTGTCCCCTACTGACCGAGGGCAGGGTGGGGAGTTTTTTTTTTTCTAATTTGGTAATTATTACTTTTTTTTTTTCAAATCCAAATTTATTATAACATGAAGAAATACGTTTTGCGGAAATAAATCTCAAAGCTGGCCCAGGTGGGATTAAAACCTGGGAATTACGAGCCATCCCCGCCCCACATTTAAAGGAATATAGTAATTAACAACAATACGTGAAAATGTAACTTCTTGCCTTGTAGAGATATATTTTATTCATTTATTTTGTTCTCTACTTTGCGGGTGTGCACAATGCCCTCTCATCGCCGATTTAAATCTGAACAGTAAATGTCTTACTAACACTTACCCCTCCACACACACACCCCCTCCCTGGAGTAAGCCTCTCTTTGATCCTGAAAAGATGTCAACAACGAACATCACATACAGATCTATTTGGTTTTGTAACACTGATGATATAAATGGAGCAATATGACATGACTCAAATGGAGCCTGCAGCACATCATGACATTACCTACTCAAGCATCGATTGACGCCATATTGCTCAACCTCAAGATTGGATTGGATTGTTTTACCTCTGAGCGGCACTTTTTCCACACCATGGGCTAAATGGCCAGGTCACATGGACCCCGAAGGCTCAGAGAAGGTTGGGGGAAGGAACCCACTGGAACAGCTGTTGGGAGACAGATGGTGGCTTCCCGTCGAGGTCATCCAGCGTGTTCTTTAACGTGCACAGGGTATAGCTCTCCCGCACACGGGGCCACGGCTTAACGTCCCATCCGACGGACGGCGACCTTTCCAAGCCCATCGGAGTCCCCTACTGACCGTGGGCAGGGCGGAGAATTTTGCGGAATAAATCTCAACGCTGACCCAGCTGGGACTCGAACCTGGGAACTACAGATTACGAGCCTGGCGCGCTACCGACTGAGCCACCCCCGCCCCACTCAACCTCAAGAGCAATGCCCTTGTTACTATGCCATCGCTTGTTAATGAATCTAAAGATTCGGCGTTCGAGGGCAGCAAACTGCAGATTGAATTTTTCGCACTTGTTCGTTTTCAGAAGTTTTTAAAATAAAAAAAAAACCACCGAAGAGAAACTTAAAGCCTCATATTGATGCCATTCACTTTCAGAAAAGATGAATTCGATACTGGAGCACCAAATGATAGTTTGCTGTTACTTAGAGACATTCAGCAGCACAAAGTGAATAATGTGATAGCTGAAATTTCAATTTTCAATATCTCCTAAATAAGTAAATGAAATATGCCAACTACAGTTATAACTACAAAATGAAATTTTTATAGACTTTTACTAGTCTCTTGCCATCCGAAATAGGTTCAGGAAGATTTACAACTGAAATTAACGAATTCTCTTAACTTTACAAAGGACACGAAACTATATTGTGACTGGGTCAGCGTTGAGATTTATCTCCGCAAAATTCTCCGCCCTGCCCACGGTCAGTAGGGGACACCGATGGGCTTGGAAAGGCCGCCGTCCCTCGGATAGGACGTTAATCCGTGGCTCCGTTTGCGGGAGACCCATACCTTGTGCTCGTTAAAGAACACGCTGGATGACCTTGACGGGAGGCTACTATCTGTCTCCCAACAGCTGTTCCAGTGGGTCCCCTCCCCAACCTTCTCTGAGCCTTCGGGGTCCTTGTGACCTGGCCATTTAGCCCATGGTGTGCAAAAAAGTGCCGCTCAGAGGTAAAACAACTCAACCCAAACAACTATATTGTGAAATTGCAACATAAAATTACTAAACGGCGCTTACCTGAAATTTTCGGGATCGAACGATATTAGTGACCTGCACATTGGAAGCCCCCTATAATAGATCACTCATGATCCTTTGCACTAATGTCGTTCGACATTGGTCTGAATAAAAGTCTTAGCTAACGAGGTATGATATTTATAGACATGAAATTCGTATTCCTGAAGAATGTCATACATGTTTATGATTTTGATCTACATATTTCAGTTATTCAGCATTTAAGTAATTATCTGCTCATATTGCTTAAAAGTATTATTAACCTCTGAACTGCATTTTTTTATGCAATAGGCTAAATTGATGAGATCACAGCAGATCAATGAGCAGATCTCAATAATCAATGAACTCATTGGCCCACAAAGACTAATGAGGTTTTTGGAATTACTCGAATTTCGTAAATTTCATTTTTGAAACTATTGTATTAAACCGATTCCCATTCTTTGAGTATTTATTGTAAACTATAAGGATTAAGCATGGATATTTTATTTAGTTTTGATTGGCGAATTCAGTAGATATTGTTTGTTAAGGAATTGGAACTCTGTTGCAAAGAAAATTAGTTACATTTTATCTCTGAGTTCAGAAATGTTTTAATTTTCCTCAAAAGAACCTTCCATCCCATCGGTGTTGTAAGGAGACGTGGTTCAGACAGCAGAGAAAATCTCAACACTTGCAGGGTCGGAGACAACGAATCTTCCTCCAGCGAATGGACCACTTCCCCTCGACGTCATTTCGCAAATGATTCCAATCTTCGACGGAACAGAGTCCTTAAGTCATCCTCCTCTTTTCGCAAAACGCTTCCTCCTCTTTAGAAGGCAGCATCGCGCTCAACAACCAAGAAGGAAGAAGAAGACGGCGAATCTTTAAGCTTTCTCTACCTCCAGATCGGCTGTTCTCGCGTGGATGTATGCACGTCGAATCGAGCCACTCTTTTGATCTCGAGCGTGCGTCCGTGCGTGTGCGTGGCACTCTATCTTTTCCAGCTATCAATAAACAGACAAATTTTTGTTTTCGCATCTGGACAAACGAAGAGGAAAAAAGATCCAAACGAGACGAATAAAATAACAATTTCTTTCTGGTCATTATTTGTGCTTGCTCTCCCACTAGCCTAATGCCCCCTTCTGTCGGAGGAGCGGCGCTCGCTGAGTTGCCTCTCCGCCAGGTTACCTCCTTCCCCCCTCCCCCACTTGAACCTCTCCCCCCCCCACCCGGTACCGCCACCCCACTTCCACTTTCACCTCAGTGGCCGCAGAGGGAAATTAGATTTCGGGCCACGATAGAGCCCGCAAGGCGTCGCTCGAGTCGCTGAGAGAGCAGCCCATTGTTGTGATCGTTATCTGGCAACATGCGCTCTCCTGCGCGCACTGGCTCGGCTCCGCGTGGACTCGGTCACGTGACTCAGGCAGAGCCGCATCATGACTCTGCCAGCAATTTTAAATGATCGCCACTAGGGAAATACGGATTTTTCTGCGACATCCCTCGCGAATGGGTGAAAAGGGAGCCAAGTGATCGGGCCACTTTTCGGAGGAACGTCAGGTCCGAGAGTAGAGGTAATTAGCCATTGATAGTCACCCATCGAAATCCGGCAGTGGGGAGAGAGATAGGAAGACGAGGGGCAGAAAGGGAGAAAAGGAGCAGAGCACAGGAGGAGGAGGAAGAGGAGGAGGAGGAGAGCACGTGATTTTGGGCGCACGTGCTACGCTGCCGCTCATCACAGAGCGTGTCCGCCTGATCGCGCGCAAGGCCCAACAAGTACTTTTCACCGGCGATGCTCTTCAGCAACAGTGGATACAGCATCCGTCGTTCCCTCGCCACTTTCTCTTCCAGTTCTTTCCCCCATCTCGGATGACGACGCTGCTCCTCCTGTGCATCCCGTGCAGCAACTAGAAAGCGCCCGCAGGGTTACGGAGCAGAGGAGACGGGGGCCACCGGAGGAAGAGAAGGGGAGGATAGGGGGAGGATGGACCCGGCTTGGATCGGTTTGTTACGTTTTCAACAACCGCTGCGTGACCTGTGACCGATGCTTCATGAAGTGAAACAACGGAGAAGAAATCGGAGGTGAACAGAATCTGGCGGTGGGCACGCGCTGCATCACGCGCTGTGCGAGCACGCGGGCACCGCGTGCGCTCTCGAGCGGTCGGGAGCGCGAAGTAACGGAGCACCCGCGAGGCGCAGGTGCAGCCTTCCACGTCGTCGCGAGACATTTGGGGACCGGACGGAAGTCCGGGATGAGGCGGACTTCGTAAGACTCGATGTTTAACGGCGAAGTTGGTTGTGCGCAAATGATGCTGGCTCATCCCTGGCTGCATCTGTTTGGAGGGTCGACGGTGCTGCCTTTCGCCATCCCCAATGGTAAGTGGCTTCAATTGATTCCGTTGCTCTTGGTGTTTTTAATTTCGCAGCCGTGCTTAGCGAGAAATCAGAATTCATTTGGGAATTCATTCGATTCTGTTTCTAACGGATTTTTAAATCTTCTGCAGCTAAGTGGCCTTCGAAAGGTCACTTTCTGCTCCTGGTATTGCAATCAACGAAATCGGGATTTAGCGAAAAGACTTGGATACGGTTTGGTTTCTATGATTTTACATGAGAAAACAGATTTTTCTGATCGGAAGAATGAAATCTATTTCTGTCACACGGAAAAAGTATTATTCTGAAAAAAAAAAAGTGGGGGAGGGCGGGTACTTAGGGGTTTAATTTTTATTTCTCGGAAATTGTGAGGGAAAATTTCAAAATCCTCTTTCTCATTTTTTACACAAATCTGAAATATGCATTTCAGAAGAATATATTATGTTACATAAAACAAAAACTAAATTGCTTAAATATTCAGTAAATGTTGAATCGAGCTGCCGTGAGTGTTCTAAACAATTTTATTATTATTTCTTTCTTGTGTTTTTTCAGCAGGTTCGTATATAAATAATTGTTTTTCTGAACCTGACGGAAATTCAAGAAAAAAAAAATAAATACTATTTTAACAGGAGTGGTTCGATTTACACTTTATTTTTTTAATTCAATAATATATTCGTATATTTTAATACTACTGAAGTCGAATTCTAAAATTAAGTTTTTTTTTAAATATTCACATGGCAAATGCATCACTATTGTAGCAAAACTATCTGCGCCATTTCGATGCGTTTCAATATTAAATCAAATTCGTAGATTCATTACTTTTTAAAATGGAATTTTTGTAGAGAAATGAGGAAACACGAATTTAAATAGAATCGATTTAGATCTTGGTCTTCGGCATTTTCTCTTCAATATTTTTATCAGTTATGGGAGCTAAAATGTTTAACAGAGTCGCACTTTTTAAAAATTCTCTCCAAAATTGAATAAAATTTGTTTTGTTCCTTTTTTTTTATTTTATTTTTCCTACTGCGGACGAATAATGCTGGTCCAGAAGATGAAGCTTTATAATAAAATAAAGACTAAACCAAGAATGAGAAATGATCACTATCTGTAAATATATATAAATAAAAGAAAAATGAAAGCTACTTTGGGGAAATAAATATTGAACAGATTAGTATATAAAAGCTATATTCAAATATAAAAAACATAACTATTTATCCCAAAGTAATAGAATTTATTTATATAATAAATTTATTCAATTAATAATATAATTATCAGGTCTTAAATAATATTTTATAATACAAAATTAAATTCAGAAATGTGGATTTTAATTTACATATATTATCAGACATTGCAAACAAATTTGAATATTTATAATACCGATGGTATAAGGTAAAAAAATATTTACTACAAGGTTTGTGCAAATTCCAGATCTTTAAACAATTGATCTAAAAATTAACTTTCTATTTATGCTTAAGAGAAAAAAATAGATTATTTTCAATAAATCTAAATTATCAATAATTTATCAATGTATAAAAAAAACATTAAAGGTTATTCTACTCTCAGTTGCGAAGAATTATCACTAAACATTTTCCAGGTAGCCTTTGGTGTATTATTTATTTTCGTATTGCTCAAAAATCTTAAACTATAACTGTCCTAAAAAGTTCTTTTGGACCTTTTTAATTTGGTAGCCATAATCAATTATCATAAAAATGGATTCCAGATAGCGTAGCCTCATTCAAGTTAAGATCGAACCAAAGAGTTGATAAACCATTGTCTTCAGATTTTCTAAAGATAAATAGTGGAATTGAAAATTATACCATTTTATTGCAATTCCCATTTATTATTTTTCTCACTATTATTATTCAACAGTTACTGTTAACGCTACGATTAAGACAGATTGGATTTGACTTTGATTTCCGTCTCATTTTTCCAATGAAAACTTATTTTAAAATTTACTTAGTTTTGAATTCGTGGTTCCATTGACGTAACACTGGCATTGATTAACATGGTAAACATGGTGCAAATAAATTTCTCTGAATTGCATTTTCTCCGCTTTCGGTTGATACTGGAACGAAAGATTTTTAAACTTCTGTTCAGTAATTTTATTATTTTTTCTTTCTTGTATAAACTATTATATAATATTAACTACTCGCATAATGCATAAATAATGTTGTCTGGTTTTATGTAGTTTAAAAGTTGAACTTTGGCTGAAGATCTTTTATATAAATCAGAAAGAAATTTGAAAGTTCGTCATAGTAAGCATTCTTTTTATGACCAGCATTTTACATTTGCATCATGAAACAATTCCACATGGATATATTTAGGTATCCCATCATCCCTTTATAACATTTGTTTCCATCAACTCAGCCTCCATTTTGTGCAACGGTATTTATCATGAGGAGAAATCAAAAATTGTAAATAACGTGTTTGCTTCAAAGAAACTTCTAGAAACGCATCATGGCACTTTCCATCCCAGATTTTTTTTCGTTTTTCCTTCGGATGTTTTTTAGTGCCAGGTAGAAGTTTAAGTAATGTAAGGATTCTATCCCCTTACGAAGAAAAGAACTTAAAGATTAGAGAAAAATTACCGAATGTAACGAGTTCTGTTTCAATTAGAAGCTTCAGACGTGATGGATTATCTCAAATAATGCTGTCCCCTTTTTGCCCTTCCAAAAAAGGGAAAGGACATTTTTGAGGGGATCTGTCGTAAGGAGTTGTATGTCAAATGAAAGCTTGCAACGTGGTAAGCGCCATCTACTATATTTTTCAGAGCGTTTAAGACCTGAGCAATAGTGGATAGAGCTGCTGGTATTATATGAAGCAAAACTATTCAGACCAAAGTCAAATGATGACCGATATAAAAAGAGCAGAGATTTTAAACTCTGCTTCAGTCCGTTTTCAGTTTCGTATGGTCGAGTGGTTAGCGAGCTTGGCTACTGATCAAAGAGACATGGGTTCGAGCCCCGGGTAGGGCATGGATGTTTGTGTTATCTTTCTGCTGAGGTCTCGTCTTCCTCACAGATTTTCTCTATGGTTTATTGCGAAAGGTGCCTGTCAGACCTCTGTGGCAAGCAGCTGCTTGAAGGGCTACTTATTTACTTTAGCAGTCCGTATCCTAGTGGTTAACGTGCTTCGCTACTGATCAACGGGACCTGGGTTCGATGGATATTGTTTTCCTGCTGAGGTCCCCGCCATACTCACAGACCTTTTACTATGGTGTATAAACTGACAGGCTGCTGTACGACCTGTGTGGCAAGCTGTTGCTCTAGAGGGTGGGGGTTGAGTTATTTGGTGTTGCTTGAGAGGGCAGGTTTTTATTTATCTTCGCTTCGCTTTTAAAGAGATATTCAGTTTCCTTCTTCACAATTAAATATAAACTCGCAAATTAAAGCGTTCAAAACTTTATTTAAATTCACATAACTCAAATAACAAAGTCAAAAAGAAATTTAAATTTAAAATATCTAAATTACAAAGTAAAAAAATTATATTATCAGGGGAAATATGAAATTATGCTTTACTAAATGTGTTGTGATAAATTTTTTTTATTCTTTCCTATTTCAATTTAAATACATCTGATTTTTAGCCTAAAAGCAGAACTCTCTGAACATATATTTGGAAGCAAATCTCTGCAAATTATAGAATAATTCAATGATTTCTGTTGTGCTTCAATTCGCCTTGAAACCCGGTTTCGTTCATCTCAAATCTTTTCTATTTAAAAAAAAATTATTTTCAACTCGTCTCATTTCTCATCATGATCAAGAATGGAAAACAAAGAATATTTAGAAAATGATTCTAAATTTCTCAAATCCGATTTTTTCTTTCTTTACATTGTTAGGGAGATTGTCCGATATATTTTGCCTTGTCCTTGAAAGAAGGGGCCTAACGATCTATTATATCTCTAAATTTGCAAAACTTTTTCCAAATATGTAATTGGAACTGAAAATGATGTTAGATTAGTTTTTTGTCCTTTCAAGGTGACTCGAAAATCATTAAGCGCCAAAAGATGTCTCTGAAGAATGTGATGATGCTTGGCTGTTATCACTTTCTCTTGAAGACGAGAGCGCACATCAACGATTACCCTTGTTTTCGTTTCAACTGAAGATCGCACGTAGCAAAATAATTTCATTCCTGATTGTCTTAACGCCACGTGATCTTCTCCAATATCACTGCCGTGTAGCAGTGATATTCTGAGCTCAAATGAGGCATGCAAGCTTCATTATTTCGTCCATTGCTGCTCTCGATTCAGGTATCAAGTAGCTGCACACACAACGCGGACGATCGTAAATGACGCTAAGTACGATAAAAAAAATTGTTTTTCTTCCCTCTTCGCTTTCTCTCAAAGCTACCCTATGAGAGACACTTTGCGTGACTGAAATCTTATCAGATTTAACGCAAGTGATTAAAACTTTTTTTTTTCGGATCGTTTCCTTCCTTTCTGTTAATAATGTCGTCTTCACCCCCTAGCTCTTATAAGCCCAATTTCTTTTCGCAAGTTTATACCAAAACATTCATTTTCGAAATATCACTTGATTTGGGAACACTTATTGCGAGCAATCAATTTGCAACGATTCAAAATAGCTTATCGTTTTCTAATGAAGAATCCTGTTGATGCAGCTGATGACCAATGCTATTGAAGACCTCGACTATTCCTTTCTATAGGAAAGGACATTGCTGTTGTAGAAATAGGGCGGGGTTTTATCAATTTTGAATCTTACCTTTACTAATTTTTATAGATATCTTCTATGGCATAAAGATGATTAAAACCACTGATGCCCAAACAACAACCAGAACGACAAAATTTTACACTGTACTTTATGACCTAAAATTTCCTCTTTATGAACCTAAAATTTGAAAAAGTAAAAGAATGAGTGTTAACACAATTATTACTCATGCTTTGCCTAGTCGAAATCTCAAGATTTTGATTCATCGGTTTTTTTTTTTTTTCATTATTTACACTGCGAAGCATTAACATTTGACCATGTAGTCAGAAAGGAAATTGTGCTTTTCGGATGTGAGTCGAACTCGGAAAAGATTTCTGAAACTCAAGTTCGAAGCCTGTACCTGAAAATATGGATTTAATATGACGAGCTAAATACTCAGATCAACAGGAAAAGAGTAAAAGATTCTCTCTCTTTTGGAAGGAAGACAATAGGAGACAATCAAATCGTAGGAAAAGAAATTAAACCTTAAAATGGTTGCTTTAGATCTGATCGACACTTTTGTGCACACAATGGGCTAAAACATCTCAAGGGCTCTGAGCTGGGTAGTGGAAGGGATCCGTTGGAAAGCATCTCAAGGGCTCTGAGCTGGGTAGGTGAAGGGATCCTCTGGAAAGTATCTCAAGGGCTCTGAGCTGGGTAGGGGAAGGGATCCTCTGGAAAGCATCTCAAGGGCTCTGAGCTGGGTAGGGGAAGGGATCCTCTGGAAAGCATCTCAAGGGCTCTGAGTTGGGTAGGGGAAGGGATCCTCTGGAAAGCATATCAAGGGCTCTGAGCTGGGTAGGGGAAGGGATCCTCCGGAAAGCATCTCAAGGGCTCTGAGCTGGGTAGGGGAAGGGATCCTCTGGAAAGCATCTCAACCTCCATTCTACTCTCGGCCAGAAAAGGAGACACCGATGAACATGTCACGTGACACGAAGGTTGCCAGATCACTAATTTCTAAAAAAATCGCTGCCAAATATTTTTTCTGAATTCTGTAATCAACCATATTGTTCGAATACTTTTTTCAGCGACTGTACATATTTATAGAGTTCCCCCTGTACCCTTCATTGAGCATTTCTTCGCTAACCTGTGCTCTACTCTCACTCTAGAAATAGGTCATGGACATAATAGACGATGATCAACAAATAGAGAATTTCCATCCTATACCACTGGAAAGACAAAAGCATAAGTAAAGCTTTTTATGGCAAAATGTTGATGAAGATAAAATTTACATCATGCTTAGATAAATCCTGATTTCAAAAAATATTCAGTAGCTACTTACAGTTATGGAAGCTCGAATGCTGAATAGCAGCAATGGCAATCCTAGGCAAAATTGGCAAATGAGGAAATAATTAACACTTGAAATAATTAGTTGACAAAAAAATGGTTGCCCTGGCTCGGATTGGAACTCAGATTCATGACGGTCGTCTTAACTGCCGGACCATTAACTTCTTAACTGTTGGAAAAATAGTTAGATCTTGATGGGCCAGCGGTTAAGACGCTCAGCATGCTCCTGCGAGACCTGGGTTCGTAATCCCAGTCAGGACAACTAATTATTTCAAGTGTTTCTTGTCTGTAGGACGTTTTCCTGTGATAATTTATTACTGAGGAAATAATTTCATGGGATTCTAAAATTTATTAACTGGTTTAAAATATTTATTATTCGAGTTTTAAATAATTTTTAAAATGTATTCTTAAAGCAGGTACTCTGGTTGTTAAATATTCAAACTTTTATAATTATTTAAATATTGAAAGATTTTTGTTGAATATTGAGATTTAGATTTCATTGCAATCATTAATTCACCTTCAGTCATATTTTTCCTTTAAAAGTCTATTTTCTAAGAGGAGCGAGAATTAGCTCAGTTGGTAGCGGAGCAGGCTCGTAATCTGCCGTTCCCAGGTTACGCTGGCACGGTCCAAGTGCCAGGGTCGAAATTTATCTCCACTAAACCCTCACCCTGCCTTGAATGAGAAAGGGGGACACACATGGGAAAGCCATACAGGAATGGGATACACAAACGGGATAGTCATACAGGAATGAGATAGACATACAGGAATGGGATATACAAATGGGATAGACATACAGGAATGGGATATACAAATGGGATAGCCATGTAGGAATGGGATATATAAATGGGATAGCCATACAGGAATGGGAGGGGCGGGGGTGGCTCAGTCGGTAGCGCGCCAGGCTCGTAATCTGTAGTTCCCAGGTTCGACTCCCAGCTGGGTCAGCGTTGAGATTTATCTCCGCAAAATTCCCCGCCCTGCCCACGGTCAGTAGGGGACACCGATGGGCTTGGAAATGCCGCCGTCCGTCGGATGGGACGTTAAGCCGTGGCCCCGTGTGCGGGAGAGCCATACCCTGTGCACGTTAAAGAACACGCTGGATGGCCTTGACGGGAGGCTACCATCTGTCTCCCAACAGCTGTTCCAGTGGGTCCCCTCCCCCAACCTTCTCTGAGCCTTCGGGGTCCATGTGACCTGGCCATTTAGCCCATGGTGTGCAAAAAAGTGCCGCTCAGAGGTAAAACAACCCAACCCAACCCAGGAATGGGATATACAAATTTGATAGCCATACAGGAATGGGATATACAAATGGGATAGCCATACAGGAATGGGATATACAAATGGGATTGCCATACAGGAATGCGATATATAAATGGGATAGCCATACAGGAATTGGATATACAAATGGGATAGACACATTCTGTTCACGTTAGAGAACACGCTGAATGGCCCTGGATGGAAGTTATCATATGTCTCCTAACAACTGCTACCCTTCTCTGATCCCTTATGTCCTTGTCACCTGCCATTTACCCCATTATGCGCAAAAAAGTGTCACTTAGAGATAATGCAACTCAACATGTTATGTAGGTTACAAAACACTGAAAATTTTCTTCTTTTTTGTCTTGCGGTGTAAGTATGAGTCCTTTAGTTACCAAAGCGGTTGTGAAGCTGGAAATGCATCATCATCAACGTCATCATCCTCCTCAAGCAGCCATGGGCTACGGAGGTCCAAGCAGACCGTGCAGTTTAATTCTCCAAGTATATCTGTCCTGAGCTACATCTGCTGCATCTAGCCACTGCACACCAATTCTAACAAGATCCTGTTTGACATTGTCTGCCCATCGCATCCTAGGTCTCCCTTCTTTCTGAGGCCTTTAGGCACACTGTTCATAACACCTATTCGCCAATCTATAATTATTCATACGGGCAACATGGCCAAACCAACGAAGTCTCTCTCTGCACAATATGCTACTTAAAGGAGGTTGCAAACTCCTTTGCCTAACCTCATCATTAGTTACAAAGTTGAACCACCTAATACCCAAGATACTGCGTAAGCATCTGGAATCAAAAGCATCAAGTTTCCTGTTATCTTGCTTACAAAGTGTCCAAGTTTCACTACTATAACTAACCCTAGAAAGAACCAAACTATTATACAGTCTAATTTTAGTCTTTAGGTGTATACGCCTACTTCTCCACACTCTCCCTAGATTCTTAAAAGTCCCGGCAGCAATCCCTATTCGTCTGTTAATCTCGTGCCGCACATCACCAATATCTGTTACATAGCTCCCAAGATAATTAAACTGTGACACCTGCTCAAGACTGCAACCATTCAGATTAACTGAATCACAGCCTGCCTGACCAATTTTCATCACTTTTAGTTTTCTCTCTGTTTAACCAAACCAACTCTACTACCAGTCTCATCAACAGCTCGAATGAAAGAGTTCATCTCATCAACATCATTTGCCAAAAGGGCTAAATCATCAGCATAATCTAAATCAGAAATTTTCGTATCTCCAGCCCATTTAAGGCCAAAATCTTTCTCTTGAAGTGAATTTCGCATAACATAATCAATAACCAAGCTAAAGAGAAAAGGAGACAAATGCACTCTTGTCCAACACCAGAAGTAATGCTAAACCAATTGCTACAAGCCTTACCAACTCTCACACACGACTCAGCGTTATTATAGAGAGCTTTCATTATGTTAACTAACTTGTCTGGTATACCATATGATTTCACAATCAACCACAAATTATGACGATCAACAGAGTCGAAAGCCTTTTTGATATCAACAAAGCTAGCAACCAAAGGTTTCTGAAACTCTAAACATTTCTCAAGAATCTGACTAAGTGAAAATATCTGATCTAAACATCCCCTACCACTCCTGAATCCACATTGCTCATCACGCAATTGACTGTCAACCAGATTCTTAATTCTATTAAGCACAATCATGGAAAGAACTTTACCTGGAACAAAGAGTAGGCTGATACCCCTATAGTTATCACAAGAACTGCGATCACCTTTTTTGAAAATAGGGATAACAATAGCTCTGGTAAAATCCTTAGAAACCATGCCTTTATCATAAAAGATATTAAGAATTTCAGTCATCCAAGTGGTAACAGAAACATTCCCAGATCTGAGCATTTCTGTAGTAATTTCATTTACCCCTGGGGATTTATGAAGTTTAAGTTTACAGATAGCCAAAATAACTTCAGATTGTGTTATAGGGACAACATTAAAGCCACCAATGCATCTATCATCATTGCAAACAATGGGAGTAGAACTAACCACATTGTTTAGAATATCACTGAAATGCTCAGCCCACCTAGCCATGACAGAATCCTCACCTTCTATAACCTTACCTTGTTTATCCTTCAATCCCTGTATACCTGTCCGTTTTTTACCACACAAAACATTAAATATCTGGTTCAGCTGTCTGCTGTTGTGCTGTCTAACTGCTTCCTCGGCTTTGTCAGCCAAACCATCAAGCCAAAGATTCTTATCAGCAGCTAACTGATCTTTTACACATTTATTAAGTTCTCTGTAATGCTTTCTATTAGGACTAGTCGGGTATTGATTAAGGACATTCCTGCAGTTCTTCCTTTCCGAAATAAGCTCAAGTGCCTTATCACTCAGATAATTCTGTCTCTTCTGCTCCTTTTTTCCTAAAAGGGTACTGTTAGTGTCCAAAAACGCCTGTTTAAAATGATCCAATTCTTCCTCAACTTCAGTAGTAAGCATACCATGACTGTCATAATGACTAAGTAGCCTATCATGGTAAGCTTTGGCTATAACTGGGTCTTTCAGAATTTCAGTATTAAAAGCAAATTTTTTAACCCTAGCACAACACTTTTTAAATTTAAGTTGCAAGACACTTTTAACAAGGTAATGGTCAGATCCAATTTCAGCTCCCCTATATGACCTGGTATTCCTAACAGAACTAGCCCATTTGCTGTTAATTAATATATAATCAATCATATTCTTATGCAGCCCATCAGGTGAAACCCATGTGTACTTATGTATGTCGCGGTGTTTGTAATAAGTGTTAGTTATTCTGAATCCACTGAGTTTACTTACTTGCAGGAGACGCTGCCCATTGCCATTGCAGCTACCAATACCAAAAGGGCCTATCACTCCTCCCCAAAGGTCAGAGTCAGTACCAACTTTGGCATTGAAGTCACTAAGAACAAGGGTAATATCTCCTTTCTTGACAGAATTCAAAATATCCTGAAGTTGTTCATAAAACCTATCCTTCTCATCCTCATCAGCATCCTCAGTGGGGGCATAACAGCAGATAACATTCTGGTCTTTAACGCTTGTCTGAAATTTTGCTGTAAGAAAACTTTCATTAATGCACTCATATCCTAGAAGATCATCACTAGCGTGTCTGCTGAGAAGCAGACCCACGCCTTGGTGATGCTTATTGTCATCCCTCCCTGAAAAGAGAAATTTAAGATTATTTTTAAGAATCTGACCTTTATCTGTCCATCTGGTCTCTTGCAAGCCGAGAATATCTAAATTATAATGGTGGAATTCTTGTGTGAGGACATCAAGAGAAAAAGCTCTGTGCAGAGTCCTTACATTCCAACTACCTATGGAGAGAAAATGGTTAGTGGGATGTTTAAAGAAACTATGTTTATTGAGAGAGGGAATGCCGACAATATCAAACAGCCCCCTAATCGCAGACATGGGGCAAAGACCCGTTCCCCCACTACTAAAGGTTGAAGCCATCTACACTGGAAGACTTCCTCCAATGTAGAATTTGACGATGCCAATAGAAGCAAAGAGTTCAGGTGCCTGCGATGACTTCTGCTCAGGATTATCCACCAGCTGATAAACATATCCTGTGAATCTATTCACTTGGGGCTGTCAACCCACAAACAAAGAGAAAACACAGCGGAAGATTTTCCCTCCACAGAAGCCCACCAGTGCAGCAAAATCAGGATCCATAATCAAGCTCAGAGCCATATATCTGTCCAGTCCAGTGGGTTTATATGGTCAGCACCAGGACCCTGTGTGGTCGACCACTCCTCAGCAGGGTAGAAAAAAAAGAAAAGTAGCCATAGTTGTCCAGATCAGTAGGCTACACTAATCTGGCAGCCCTCCCCTTCCGTTCACTTCCACAAGAGAGTATCTCTTTTGAAAGGTACTAACGGTCTGCACCACGAGAAGGCGGGGTCGGACATTCGGTGCTAGGCCTGGCCGGTTCTACGCATCATCACCGGGGATTGGTGCATAGCTCTCCTTCCAGTGACTACCTAGAAAGTCTTATAATCGGTTTCTCAAAAATTCTTTAATTCAGTGCTTCTAGAAATATTTCTATTCATGTCAATGGAAAAAAAAATTATTCTAATTATTTTTCTCACCTTTGTATGGACTCACTGGATAACTGTAGGAGACAGATGGGAGCCTCTGTCAGGGTCATCCAGCGTGGTCTTTAACGTTGACAGGGATAACGTGGACCGGGACCGCGACTTAACATCCCAATAGATGGACTGCGCCTTTCCCCGTCCAGCGCCGTCCCCTTTCTTACCGAAGGCAGGGTGAGGATTCCTGGCTTGAATGGATTCGCTTTCTTATTTATTCTCGTGGCGTTGCGTGTGTTAGAGAAAAAAAAATTAATTACGATTTAATTTATAGAACAAAATTCAATTTTATTCTTCTCAAATTAAGGAAAAGGAACATTTCAGTCGAAAACAAAAAAAAAAGATAGCAGACCCGAAAACAGATCTCAAAATAGATGATTTCACCACTTAAAAGAGATAACCTACGAGTATATATGGGATCATCCTTGGGGCAAACAGAAACTTGCGTTGTGTTAACGATCTATAACAAATTATTTTTTATCTACCTTATATAGATCTATAACAAATTATTTTATATCTACCCCGGTGATATAATCATTTTTTGCTAACTTTCTCTCATAGCAATGACCATTTAAATAATTCATTAACAAGTGCCGCTTTGACAATTTTTTGCAGGTTTTGAATGATGTACAGAATAATTCAAAACCTGCAATATACACTACAGGAAAAGAAAATTGCAACACCTGGAAAGATTAATGCCATTTTATTGAAACGCAGGCAGCTGTTAGCATACACTGAGATGTGCGATTAATTACATTATCAAAAAGTAAATATGGAAAATCACCACTTTACCTACCAGATAAAGTGGTATAATTGGTATGATGTTGAACCGCCCCACACAGCAAAGCATTTATGAACACGGCGGGGGAAGGCTTTCGTACAGCTCTAAAATGTCCTCCTGATGGATAGAACTTCAAATAGCTTGCTGTTCCATTTCAGCAACAGTGGTTGACGCTCCTCTTGGGTGTTGTTGGAGCTGTCGGTGCATCATGTTCCAGGCGTGTTCAATAGGTGATTGGTCCGGCAAGCGTGCATGGTAATACCTAAACATTTTGCTCGTGTAGATACTGAAGACTAATGAGGGCTATGTGGGAACGGGCGTTATCTTGCTGGTAAAAGGTTCTGCATTGCTGAACAAATGCGACACCACTGGCTGCAAAATGTTGGTAACATATCGTTGGGCAGTTAGAGATTCCCTTATGATGACCAGTTCTGACCGAGATGTCCGTCTAATGGCACCCCACACCAAGACACCGGGTGCTGGAGCTGTGTGACGATGTAGCATGCACTGGGTGGCGTTCCTTTCCCCTGGATGACCAAGACAAAATCGAGATTCGTCACTAAACACCACGGTATTCCACTCTTTTTCGTTTCAGTTCTGTCTGAGGCTACACCACTGAAGACGTGCTTGCACGTGGGCAGATGTGATGTGCAAACGCAATGCCGGACGATAGGCTCGCAATGAAAACTGTAAAAGCCTGTTGTTTACCGTCCGCCTGGTAGGTATTCAATGTGCCAGTTCCTTTGCAGTTGCGTTGTAGTCGCGAATCTGTCACGCAATGCCATGCATCGCAAATGGCGGTCCTGTCGCTCCGTGGTCATATGTCGTCTTCCTGATCCTTGTCGGCGTGTGCTGGATCCTTCTTGAACCCACTGGCGCCATATATGTACGATGGTGCTGGGATTGTGGCCAACCTTGTTGGCCACATCTCTGTATGGCAAACCAGCTTCTCTAAAGCCGATGATTCTTCCACACTCAAAGTCTGTTAACTGTTGGAACAACTTTCTTCCTCTGCTTAACGTAAGAGCATCTTTAGCAGTTTAGAACAATTTCCATAACGTTTTGTCAACCAGGGAGCTTTGGTTGCCTTTATCTGTGTTTGACGTCAGCTCGCGCCTGTCCAATTGTTTCGATCGTCCTGCAAACCTGATCATTTCCTTGCATTTCCATATACTACCGCCTCCCTAAATTTCGTCACATTTGCTAACTTCTTGCAAGTGTTGCATTTTATTATTCCCTGTAGTATAATTGTAGTAATATCAAACCTCTTAAATATAAATACCCCCTCAAGCACTTGCTTGTCACAGACGTCTGAGAGGAGCCTGTCAGTTTATACACCATAGTAGAAGGTCTGTAAGGATGGCGGGACCTCAGCAGAAAAACGACACACACATCCATGCCTTACCTGGGACTCGAACCCAGGTCCCTTTGATTAGTAGCCTAGCGTGCTAACCACTCGGCCACGACTGAATAGTAATCATAATACAATAGAATTTCTGTTTTAGTAAGGAAGCGGTATGCTACCTCTTTCGTCTTACTGTAGTATAAACCGCTCGGTAACTACATAAGAAAAACGTGCAAACCCTATATGTGTGTGTGTGTAACCTTATTTCATTATTTCTTTTTCATTATAATTAGCTTTCAAGAATAGATGATTCCAACTAACTCTAACTGAATAACAACTGAATGCTTCTATTTATTCTTGGAGGGTGTTTCAAATACATATTTCTAGTCACGAATTGCGTGTTTATATGCCGGAAGAAATTATTTGTTTTGATTTTTTTTCTTAATCCTTGAAAGCTTCGACTAAGTATTTCGATGAGCTGAAGCCACAGACCTTTAAAAAAGGAATGATCTTTGCAGTACCTGGATAGCGAATTCCATATGAGGACTTCAGTATCCTCATCTGTTTCGTGTGTAATTTAATTCAAAACTCATTCCCAATCACCCAGTATCTATGTACAAATGAATGAGTCATAGCAATGAAGCAGCACAACACGAAAGCAATTAAACGATTCAGCTTTTCTTATATAAAACATTACGACGATTATGAAAATTTGTCGGATTAATTCTTATGAGATTCTTACACGATGTAAAAATCATTATGAAAAAATATATATATTTTCTCCTGTGTATTTAATATATTTATTCGTAACAGGTTTAAGTATATAATGAACGAAATTCCATCTGAATCCCTCAAATGAAGTTTTTGCCATCAAGTAGGAACGAATTTGACTCTAGGTTGTGGATACGCAACTTTCAACATAGCCATTCACATCTGTTTTTAAGGATGAAAGATTTCGGAGTGGATTCTTTGCGCAATGTAGCGTGGATGCGATTAGGAATCTCGCTCCTCCCTCGTGCAATCTTTCCGCGTTTCACTACAGACTGTCATGGATCAGGAAAACTGGGCTGCTTCTGGTGTTTCGCAGTTTGTGATGGTGTTCATTAAATCCATTACTGGACTATATTTTTGGTTTCCTTAAAAACATTCGTTGATATTTAATATTCTGTTTTTTTCTGAAGTGTCCTTGAATTCTTTTCTGCCATATATATATATATAAAAAGTAAATAAATAAATACCCCCTCAAGCAGCTGCTTGTCACAGAGGTCTGACAGGAGCCTGTCAGTTTATATGCCATAGTAGAAGGTCTGAGAGGATGGCAGGACCTCAGCAGAAAAACGACACACACATCCATGCCTAATACGGGGCTCGAACCCAGGTCCCTTAGATCAGTATAACTCTCAAGAAAAAAAAGTTATTTATTATCAAAGTTACGAATTATGCGAAATGATGACAATCTGTACTCCTGAGGCTTATAACGATTTGGGGATGAATTATATGTATCAAGAAAAGTATTTTGGATTCCCAACAAAGCAACAGGTTGGGTTGGGTTGTTGTTGGGTTGTTTTACCTCTGAGCGGCACTTTTTTGCACACCATGGGCTAAATGGCCAGGTCACATGGACCCCGAAGGCTCAGAGAAGGTTGGGAGAGGGGACCCACTGGAACAGCTGTTGGGAGACAGATGGTAGCCTCCCGTAAGGCCATCCAGCGTGTTCTTTAACGTGCACAGGGTATGGCTTTCCCGCACACGGAGCCACGGCTTAACGTCCCATCCAACGGACGGAGGCCTTTCCAAGCCCATCGGTGTCCCTACTGACCGTGGGCAGGGCGGGGAATTTTGCGGAGATAAATCTCAACGCTGACCCAGCTGGGACTCGAACCTGGGAACTACAGATTACGAGCCTGGCGCGCTACCGACTGAGCCACCCCCGTCCCACCAAAGCAACAGGTGAGACAGAAATACGGCGAAAGGTTTTATCAGTATATAGAAAAATGGAGCAGAGGTATGGTGGGGAAAGCAGTCAGCCAGGTTAGCCGATACTGTTGGTTGCTCATATATGTAGCTCCACAAAATACATAAAAAGTGTACCTCATTCACCAACTAATTTACGTAAGCAAAAACGTATCAAAATTTTATTATTTTATTACATGATTTGGTAAATGAATTTTAGTTGTTTCAACAGTAGTCCAAACAGTAGTCCAACAAAAAAAGGGCAATTTTTTGGAATCAAGGGTTAAAATTTTATAAAGTTTGTCTAGTTTATGTAGTTTAAGTAAGGAAACAGGAAAAAAAAGTTTTCATTTGTTGAATGAATATTATTAAAAAATAAATAAAAAATATATACCCCCTCAAGCAACTGCTTGATACAGAGGTCTGACAGAAGACTGTCAGTTTAATACGCCATTGTAAAAGCTCTGTGAGGATGGTGAAACCTCAGCAGAAAAACGACACGAACATCCATGCTTCATCTGGAATGCAGGTTCCTTAGATCAGTGCCAAGCGCGCTAACCACTTCGCCATGGAGATATATATACGTATGTATACGCATATACTGTAGATCACATTCTACAAATATAGCACTCATTCATTCATTTAACTTCACGAGAATTGGGTGGTCCTTCTTCAGGCTTACCCATTTGGTATTTTGTGGATAAATATTTTTAATATTTAATAATATTTTTTTTCTTTTTTATTATATTTTTCTTCAGGTTATTTTTAAGTATTTTTCTTTATCTTTTATTATGACCCTTTTTTTGTATTTTTATATCAGTGTGAAATTCAGGCAGTTGATAACACCTGTCAGCGATAAGATCTGGTATATCTCCACGAAGATCCTCTTTAGTAAATTTATTAAAGTATTGAAATATTAATTGTTTATCTTTTATTAATTTATAAAATGGTAGTCTTTTAAATTTCAAATAAAATGGATGATCGGGAAGTTTAAGATGCAGTTTAGCAAAATATTTCAGAATTAATATTATATGCCTTTCTTCAAAAGTAGGGAAGTCTGTTTCTGCCAACAGAGCAAGAGTGCGACAGAATTTTGGCAGACCCAAAGCAATTTTTAGACATTTATTTTGTATAATATTTAATTTTTTTCAATTTGTTTAAGCATGGCTTATCAATTAATTCTAATCCGTATTCCATTTTGGCTCTAATTAAATTTTGGTATAAAGTGATTAAAGTTTTTTGAGACAAATATAACATATTCTACAAATACATATATATATAAATTATATTTGTAGAATGTGATTTTGTTAATATCTGTCTTAAGTTTCAATTTGTAGAAATTTTAACTGAGTCAATAGCAAGTTTTGGTCTAGCCAAATCTACTTTGAAATCTATATTCGTTACCATAAATGTTAACACCCAAATTTAGATATACAAACTGTTGAATTCAATTAGACAAGAGGCGTTGAAATCATGAGAGTGGTGTCTGACGATGACGACCAGATTTTGATGTTGCGCAATTTATACGACTGAGTGATGTCATTCAGTCAATTCGACAGTAACTGCAGGGAAAACAACATTTTGACATTTCGAGCCAACAGGAGAAGTCGTCTCGCATTTTGAGGCTAAAGATGGTACATCTCAAAATAACTTATCATTATTTTGAGATGGACCTGCGATGGCTGTAGATGCCAATTGTGCCAGCTATGAGATTTTCTCAGCTTACCCACCCTCAAGCTAAGATCTTCGTCTTTCAGATATTACGTGAAATCGTGGCAAACTGTATCTTGTGTTCGTTGATAAAATACCTTCAGTATCATCAGGGCTTGAAAAATCGCCTGTCCTCCAGTCTGCGAGATGATATTTTACTGGAGAATGACTGAAAATTAAAGATTGCATCCACATAGACGAGTAGATAAATGTTTTCCGTTACAAGCTTGCCTTATTTTCGCCCTTTTTTCCTAACAGATTTGCAGCCTTTTTTTCTTATCTCCGTTTAGTGAAAGTACTATAGGCTGAAAACTCAATGAGACATGCAACCACAAACCACGAAACAGAAAAAATTTTAACAGCCATCTCGAAAATGTGAAAACAATCCTCTTCTTGCGAAACAAGTGGGTGGAATATATTTCATAAATTCCCCCCTCAAGAAAGGGGGTAGACACTTGCTTTTCCCACTAAAGTTCGGACTTAGGTTATTTTCCCACTGAGGTTAGTCCTTATTTGCAAGGCAGAAGAAATGATTAACATAACCATGGAAAGAAATTTCAATGGCATACCATTGGATAACTTAGACCAAATCCCAACTGTCAATAGCTAACTTGAACTCGTTGATGAACATAATTAATAGATATTATGTGATGTTAAGAGGCAAGGAAGATCACAATAAGTCCAAATAGTGAAAAGTTATATATATATATAATATTTGTATACACGAAATCCACTTACAAAAGAGAGTATAATTTAATTTGCATTTTAATTTCAATGATTGAATAGTAAAGAATTTTAGAGCAGATTTGTTTGCAATTTAATTATAATTAAGTATCATATAAGCAAATTTATTGGTTAAATATACAGACCGAGAATTTGTGAAAGACGGAAAAAGTTTTTTGCTGTCCGTCTTAGAGAATGGGCGATTAAAATTTAATACATACCACCAAAAAATAGAAAAATAAATATAAAACTCTGGAATAATATTTCACATTGCGTTACTTCGACATGCTGCGAAGCATTTCACTTAACAAACGTACCAATGCACATCCTCATGACAACGGAAAGATGATTTCCATTCAGTGCTTAAGGGTTAAAAAAATATACAAAATTATATACATCAGAAACAAATCAATCATCGACCTACTGAACGGGTTGGATTGTTTTACCTCTGAGCGGCACTTTTTTGCACACCATGGGCTAAATGGCCAGGTCACATGGACCCCGAAGGCTCAGAGAAGGTTGGGGGAGGAGACACACTGGAACAGCTGTTGGGAGACAGATGGTAGCCTCCCGTCAAGGCCATCCAGCGTGTTCTTTAACGTGCACAGGGTATGGCTCTCCCGCAATCAATCATTGACAAATCAATTCATCAACCTACTGAACGGAGTTTCAAAGGTATTGAATCCCTTAAATTCCTGGAAAATTGAAACTTGACGTCTATTTGCCTCCAAACATTTAATAGTGTCTTATTATTCTATGAAATTAAATGCTTTTTTTTTCGGTATGCCAATGAATCCAACGCATATTAATTGTCATTAATAAGGATAAAGAAGTTGTCGTTATCATCCACAGCATGTGCAGTGCAAGCTTATCTCGGTTTCTAGTTGAAAGATGGAAAACTGTCGAATGTAATTAAAACTTTTTTTTTAATCTCTTTAACAGGAGACTCTGAAGCGCTGACACAGAAAGAGAATCAACGCCAGGTGTCCCCCTTTAATAATCGTAGAATTTTTGCAGCTGTGCGCATAAAAACTTTGTTGTTCGTTAAAAAATATTTTTTTTGATACAGTTGCAATTAAGTTTCAAAAAAAGTGTGTCTGTTTTATTTCTGTCTTCTACTCTGAGATCAGTTTCAAAGTGTAGCAAAGAGTCATGATTGCTCCAGTGAATAAATTATGTTTCAATTTAAAAGTAATATCGAACAGCGCTTTTCTTTCAATTTTAATGGATGGATTGATGATGGTGTTGTTTTCTTAGCTTGTGTTGATCGGGAGTATCAAGAAGAAATCATCAGATTTCAAGCGAAGCAGTTAACGGAAAAATACGTTTTCTCTCATTCCTGTTTCTGGAGGGTTTATATAACGTCACGTGCAATAATCCTCTGCAATCGAAACATAGAAATCCTGTATTCATATATTTAACCATGTAAAACATTTTTTTTTTCGAATTCGCATTCGAAATATTAATTTTTTTAAACAGAGACGATTCTGTTCTCGTAGCAGCAACTGATCCGATTTGTTCCATACACATATACTGTATGTAAAGATGAAAATGAAAATTGTGTCCATATTCACCTGAGAACTGTTTTCTGCAAATATTTAGAGTGCAAATAATATTCCGATACAGTAATGCAAAATAAAAAAATTTCCGATACAGTAATGCGATACAGTCCGCAAAAATAAAAATAAAAAGTTTTCGCAAAAGGGCAGCAATCGGGTAAAAAGTTGAACTCTTTCTTTAATACGCATAGAGAAATATGAAGAGTACTGGAAAATCCATTCCAGAGATTTCGTTTCGCTTATAATAATACGAAAAAAAATTCGTTTTTTTTTCTCCCGTTGAAAAGCCGATTGAACCTGAGTTCGATTCCTTGATAAAGGGCATCAGTTGTTTAAATTGTGTTATTCCGAGTGTATGATATATGACGACGAGTTTTAAAGAGAAAAATTATTCGATGTCCATGAAAAAGAAGGGAGGGGGTCGTTAGGAAACAAATGGTTCTAAAAGGTAGTCTAAAAAAAAGTTTGGGAACTGCAGTTCTTAACGATTCCGAACTGTTAAGAGAAATAAAATAAATAATAAATACCCCCTCAAGCAGCTGCTTGCCACAGAGGTCTGACAGGAGCCTGTCAGTTTATATGCCATAGTAGAAAGTCTGAGAGGATGGCAGGACCTCAGCAGAAAAACGACACATACATCCATGCCTTAACCCGGGGCTCGAACCCAGGTCCCTTAGATCAGTAGCCGAGCGCGCTAACCACTCGGCCATGGGACGGCTAAAGAGAAATAAATAACTTATATTGCAATGCTTATGTTTTATTTAGACTTTTAATCTAACAATTTTGAGTCTTCATAACTTAACAAATGCTTAAACGCCTGGCCAAAAAATTCCCATTGGATTTCCTCCATGCCAGTCTGTATTGCGTTAAAATATGAAGTTTTATCCTATAATGAAACACAGGTTCGAATTTAAAATCATTTTTACTTTTCCATTCTTACATTTTTCTGATATCACTTTTAATTTAACAGTTTTGGTATTTCCAAATATTTACTCCCCATTTCCAACTTTCACATACTGGTTTCCCCATGCTACCCCGTACTGTTTAAAAATCCAAGTCTCTGTCTAAATATCCGGATCCGAAGCTCTTTTAGCCTGCAGATCTTTGCAAATAACATTTGTCGCTGTTAACTATTACGATATGCAATTCTGCATTTACTCTTAAGCTTTAAGACTCTGCCAAAGTTTAATGTTCCTAGCTTTTTTTTTCTAACGAGTTCTGACGATAACAGATAGACGAACAGACACATACACACACTAACTTTCATTATTAAGTAGATTTCAGATTTTAAAAATTAATCACATTTCACATTCACAGCAAAAAAACTGCCATCAATTATAACTAGGCAAAATATTGGGAGTTGCGTTGTTTTTCCTCCGACATGCACATTTTTGCACCCCCAGAGCCAATTTGGCAGGTCACAAGGATCCCGGGAGTCCAGAGCCGAATGAGACAAGGGGATCCAATGGACAACCGTTAAAAGATGATGAAGGCCTGCCTGTCAAAGCTATTTTGCGCATTCTTTAAAGCGCATTGTGTAGAGCCCTCGTATACCTGGGGGGGGGGGGCACACGTTTTAACGTCCCATCCGTCGGATAGCTTTTCCAAGCCCATCGGTGCCTACTTTCGCACCTAGGTTCAATGCGGACAAAGTTTTGGGAAGCTTACGCTTTATGTAAGCGGAAAATGAAATTCAAAGCCCGGTAATTTCTCAATCAAGCTTTTTACGAAAAAAAAAACTGAAGAGCGAAAAATTTTCTGAATCATAATACTTTATATCATTAAAGTCAAGACAAAAAATTAAAATTAAAGCACTTTTGGTTTTTTTCCACAATCATCTTTCACGTGAATGTTCCGAGCAGTAATGGGAAAAGTATCATGAAAAATATTGATACTATCTACGATAGTTTAAATTTGATAAATATTTAGGGAAGAGATTCAGAAATTCTTTTAGGTCTAAGATTATTCTACATTCATCTAGTGGCAGGGATGTTTCACAATTTATGCGTAATCTTGACTTCTCAGACCTTTTTAGTGTCATCAGTCTTAGAACAAGTCTAAATCAGCCGGAAACACTGAGCTCGTTTTTTGGGATAACAGAACTGGCGCTGGTTCTCTAATAAGGTATAAATAGAATTGAAAAAAAAAACTTTTTTGACACCTTATTGCTGCGGTCAGCTGAACATAGAGACTCCTTTGGGATGGCATTAGGAGCAATTTGGGATGATGTAGTGATAAATCCTAGCCGTTCCATGGCCGAGTGGTTAGCGCGCTTGGCTACTGATCTAAGGGACCAGGGTTCGAGCCCCGGGTAAGGCATGGACGTTTGTGTTGTTTTTCTGCTGAGGTCCTGCCATCCTTTCAGATATTCTACTGTGGCATATAAACTGACAGGCTCCTGTCAGACCTCTGTGGTAAGCAGCTGCTTGAGGGGGTATTTATTTTATTTATAGTGATAAATCTGACGTTCATCGAGAGGCGGTGGTGTACCTTTCTTTTTGGAAACCATCTTCCGCTGTTTCGCTAGAAGCGGATGTTAAAATCGACACATTTATGTCGCAAGAGGTGTCTGTCCCTGAATTCATCTAAACCTTTCAAAGTTGTCATAAAAGAAACCCAAATTTGAACTTGAGGTTCCTAACTTAAAACTAGAGAGTGGTCAACCTCTCGTCAACACTTCTGTGCTTATTTACTAAAGGTAAGCCACAAAACTGGAAATGCTGTTGGCCCAGTGAGGGCCAATTTCAGTATGGATGCCAGTCTTCAACATCATCAGGTGACACTGGTGTGTAAAGAGAATTGTGTAGAAGACGACATAGAAAACAATGTAGCCTTGGTTTGCTGCCATTTTCTCCAGTTTGATCTCGAGCAGATATATATTGTTACGACAGAAGAATCTGGCAACCGAAAGCAAAGTTTCAGCCAACGAATAAGAACTTTGGGAGAATTTGGAGAAGAAGAGTGGAGCGTTAACGGTCGTTGTGTTGTAACGGTCGAAGAGTTCGAAAATGGCCGGTGGGCTGTTCTGAGACAGTGCGCGTAAGTATCAAGAAGTAACTTGATGTGTTGTGTATACGCGGAAGGATAAAAGTGGGATCTTTTATCGTTAAGTATCAAGAAGTAACTTGATGTGTTGTGTATACGCGGAAGTATAAAAGTGGGAACTTTTATGGCTAACTTCGAATGTCTACACGGACTGTCTTTTTGTTCGGCTAGTGTGTGAAAAGTTATTAGCACAGGACGAGAATTGGTTTACGAGTGAAGATCTTCGGGTGACCTGGTAAATCAAGTAAAAGGTAGTATTTAGTAAAATACACAGAGCTGATATTGTGTGCTCTACGCAGGAAGATTGATGACTTGTGCATGTTAATAGTTGATTTGTTAATAAGATACTTCATCCATATTTCCTTTGTAACAATTTACCTTGTATTGAATTTGGTTTTGAAATATAGCTTTTAATACTCACGCTCAGTGGCTATCCATTTTTGTGATCCGCAACAATATATATAATCTAGTAAATATGGTGCAATGATTTCGCTGGTCGGACAAGTCACCTCCCTTTCCATTTCTGTTGCTGGGTTTCTTAACAGTTATTCCTGCGGTGAATGGGCCAGAGGAGTGATAACTGTTGAGTGCACTGCTCTTCCACTGTGTCAGGTTTTTAGTCTGAGCAAGATTTATTGCAAAAGCAGTTAAGCCGTGTGAGAAGATAGGTTTCAGAGCACTGTAAATTAATAGAAACCTTAGGGCAGCGTATTTAATGTTAAATTGGCGATCGGCAATCCCTCGGTGGGAATTTCACTTAACCACGGTTCGGTCTAATCTGCTTGTAATGACTCGCAGCGCCGCCATTTCTCAATCCCCTGATTACACGTAAGCAGCGCGAGAATGGCGACTGCGCCACTTGCCGCCGTTCATTCGGGCTCAGAGCGAAAAATTATTTGAGGCGAGAATTAGAACGGCATAACGTTATATTATCTATCGATTACAACTCAGACCACCCGGCTAACGACATGACAGCCCCTCGCTGCACGGGAATCTTAATAAGAAGCAGGAGATGTTTTTCACGCACAATGTATAGCAGGGTGCGGGTTTATTGATAGATCAGAATCTATAACCCTGACGCGTCCTCGCAAAACAGAGAGGGGATAAAAAAAACTCCTTCACAAGTAAAATTTGATAGCCACCGAGTCTTTTGGCTGTGCGACCTGTTTGGAAGGGCGCAATTTCCTATTTAATGATACAGCGCGCTGTGTCATAATAATGGCGACGTCAAAGATATCTGTTTGGTCAGCTCTGCTCCTGTAGTGTAATGATGCCACCTGCCAGGGCTGCGAGCGTGCACTGCCCAACAATGCACCCTCGACCGCTGACCCCTGCTATTATTGACCAATCAATTGTTGTGCACCGGCCTCTGGGTCACGACCGTCCGTCCGTCTTCCGATCATTTCGCTTCGCACTGCATCGAAAGCAGAGTTTCGTGTCGTGATCGAACATTTGAAGACGTTCAGCTGCAGCCGTCATCTTCGACGCAAAGGATGCTCACTTCTCAGAGGTGAGAGAGGGGGTCCCACCTTTTTTTCCCTTCTTCGTAGAGGTGCAAATGAGTCGGGACGTTTAAAGAAGCTGACGCTTTCCTCTGCTAATAATGAGCAGATCTGAACCTCATCATGACACCGCTAACTGGCAGCTGAAGGAAATTGAAGGATTCCAAACGGAAGGAGAAAAATGAAAAACGATTCAAATGAAATAATTATGAGAGATGGTTCCTGTCCCGTTATAAATAGAGGCAATCTTTAAGCGGATCTCCCATCGATAAAAATCTTATTGACGTGTTTCAGTTTGCTATTTTTCACCGTGTAGTTGGGTTGAGTTGTTTTACCTCTGAGCGGTACTTTTTTGCACACCATGGGCTAAATGGCCAGGTCACATGGACCCCGAAGGCTCAGAGAAGGTTGGGAAGGGGACCCACTGGAACAGCTGTTGGGAGACAGATGGTAGTCTCCCGTCAAGGCCATCCAGCGTGTTCTTTAACGTGCACAGGGTATGGCTCTCCCGCACACGGGGCCACGGCTTAACGTCCCATCCGACGGACGGCAGCCTTTCCAAGCCCATCGGTGTCCCCTACTGACCGTGGGCAGGGCGGGGAATTTTGCGGAGATAAATCTCAACGCTGACCCAGCTGGGACTGGAACCTGGGAACTACAGATTACGAGCCTGGCGCGCTACCGACTGAGCCACCCCCGCCCCTTCACCGTGTAGTTATGTACAGTCGCTCAAAAAAGTATCCGAACGCTATGGTTGCATACAAAATTCAGAAAAAAAATCTGGCAACGATTTTTTTAGAAATTAATGATCTGGCAACCTTTGTGTACGGTACACGAAGGTTGCCAGATCATTAATTTCTAAAAAAATCGTTGCCAGTTGTTTTTTCTGAACTTTGTATACAACCATAGCGTTCGGATACTTTTTTGACCGACTGTACATATGTCTCTTATAGAGATAAAGTTACCTGATTAAAAGATAACCTGAATCTCGGGGATTTTTTGTGACCTGAACCATTTATGCAACAGTGGATTGAAAAGATCCTCTCAAGGCAATACAAGATAATTTAATCAGAGCTAAAGCCGACTGAGAGGATCGAGAGTTGAAATCACAAGATTCTGATGCTGAATCACTGACCAGTTGCTAAACAGAGGCGATAAACATCAGTCAAAATATTCTTCGATGTGCAGAGGGTAAATGACTTTCCTTCACATGGAGACATGGCTTAATATCCCCACAAAAGGAATGGCTCCCATTCCAAACACAACAGCATCCCACTTCTGAAAGTGTTCGGACTCGAATCTAGGAGCCGCTAATTACGATACCCGACACACTACAGAGTGGGTAATTTCACCAGCCCTGCCATTTCACTAAAATTTAATATTTGATCAATTAACGGAATGTTTTCACAAAATATGAACAGAGGAAAAATATTTATGAAAGAGATAGAAACCTATATAATATAATGGAATTAATGTTAAAATACATCGGTACTATTCTCTGAAGAAGAGAAACATTCGGAAAAGAAAATAGAGATTATCCAGGAGTTTCATTCTGAGGAATGGTCAATGCCATATTTTTCTGTAATATTTGATTCAAACATCAACTTCTTTAGATTTTGAAATCAACCCAATACAATAAAAGCATGTCGCATCAATTATTTTCTTGTTGTCAGTCCGCTGCCCTTTTCTTGACTTCTCTTCATTTAGGACAATTTTATTTGACTCCTTTTTGCAATGCAAATTATTTTCTATTCAGAATTGTTCTTTTCAAATTTTTTTTCTTGCATCGTATTAAGAAATATGCAGTTGATTCTTATAATGAAGGGCAGATGAACAACTTCACCTCCTGAAAACGCACGAAGGAAAAATCAGTGCAAACGATCACTAAACGAAAGCTTAGCTGCTAAATATTTTCCCCAAAATATGGTGCATTTCAAACTTTCAATCCATAATTAATATTAATAATTTGAAATTTTTAAATGGAAATAAAAGCCAGTGGACGAACTGCAAGACATGAAACACAAAAGCACAATAAGCTTACACGAAGCTATTCTAGAATCGCGTTTAAAATTATCACGAGAATAATATGGACGCCAGACGGCTTCCATTTCTAAGTGATAAGCATTTTAAAAGTGTTATTATTTTATTTTCATTTCGATGAGCATACCGTTGGAAAATGAAAGAATCTTGCCTTGTCCACTTGGGCCACTATACTTCCCCTGCTAATTACAATTTCCCTAACAGATAGTTAGATAGATGGATAGACAGATAATTTATTTTCAGAATATGCAGTACTTTACATTTACATGTTTTTTTACCTTAGAACTGAAGTTATAATGAAATATATATAATGTTGCATATCTCAGATACACAATTTTAAAGTATTACATTTTCTAATATATATTCTTCTTTATACATAGTTTGTCCAATAAAAATCATATATTTATTCATACCATATATATGGAAAATTTTAATATTATATTTCATTAGTGTTTTATAATTTTACCTACATTTTTCAGTAAAAGTATGAGAAAAAATGTTTAGTCTTCCACGAGAGTAAAAACTCGCTTGTGGAAGAAATTTAACAATTATGTTGTAATAAAATGAAAAGGCAACATGCCTCAGTTTCACATTCCCTCACACTTTGCTAGCTTGATCAAAAAATCTAAGTAAATATTTAACTAATTTATAAGTTTGAAAATTAGCATTAAGAATAAATGAAATAAAAAAAATAAAAAATAAAAAGACTTTACTGGGTAGAAAAACAGAAAAAAATATAAAAATCTATATTGAACTGTGCGTTAGTAAGTGATTCAGTTGAGCACCTTAAGGGCAACTCAGCATCAAATGAAATTATATTACATTTAAATCTCTTTTATTTCTAAAACATTGTCTCAATATTTACCACATTCAAAATCCATTTTCTTAATTCCTTATAGAAAAAGTTATCATTCCTTATTCCTTTGATGTACTCTGGTAAGCAGTTAAAAAACTTTGGCACCAAATAAACATAATGTTTTTCAGCAATAGTGTTGTTCGCTTTTAAATCAGGTAAGAAAAGGTTTTTTGACAGTCGAGTATTCTTTTCAAATGTCCGTAAAGTTTGAACATTAAAATTCATCCTTATGTATTTCAGTACCTGAAATACATATAATTTCCTTATTTGTAAAATACCTAATTCATTGTATACATTTGCAACGCTTTCAAATTTTCTTAGTTTCATCATGCATCTAATTATGTGATTCTGCACATAGTGTAACGGTTTGATTGTTGTCAAATAGACTCCACCCCACGATAATAAACCATAGAGCAAATAAGATTTAATCCAAGAAAAGTAAATAATTTTCAATAAAGATAAATTTAGGAATTTCCGGATATAATAAATTTTAGGTATAATGCAGTTAATTTTTTTAACATCAGATATTTGTATTTTCCAGGACATTTTTTTTTGTCAATATATATATATATACCCAAATATTTATAGCATTCAACCCCCTCAATTTTGTCACAATTGTAATTTTTTTCAGCACAAACTTCGGAGTGGAAAATGATCCTGTCACGAAAAAAATCAATCTCATTTTCTCTTGGTCTAATAAAAATATATTTCGTCTTCTTTGTATTTAAAATGAGTTTATTAAATTTTAGCCACGTTCTTATTTCTATCCATTCGCTATTTATATTCTCTAAAATTTGCTTTTCCTCTCCAAAATATATCAGTGCAGCATCATCTGCAAATGAAATTATTTTACCATTCAAATCCAATGTACAGAAGTCATTTATATAAAGTAAAAAAATAAAGGTCCCAAAACAAAACCCTGAGGAACACCAACTTGAACATTTGTTTCTTCACTAATATATTTTTCAATTTTTACTTTTTGCTTCCTATTCATTAAATAGCTCCTAATCCATGAAAGCAAATTACCCCTAACACCACTGGTTTTTAACTTTTCTAATAATATATCACGATTCACTGAATCAAAAGCTTTTTTCAAATTAAAAAAAATAACAACTGTTTTAACATTTTGATTTAAATTTCTGTAAATTTGCGTAGTCATTTCTAAAATCGCAGTTTGAGTATTCAAACCTTTTCGAAATCCGAATTGGTTTGGGGCAAATAAATTGTGCATATTCCAAAAGTTAACAATTTTTTTAAACAATTTTTTTCAAGAATCTTAGAAAAAGTTGATAGAAGCGAAATCGGTCTGTAATTTTCAATTGCCTTAGTATCACCATTTTTAAACACTAGAATAATTAAGCCAGTTTTTAAAATTTCAGGTAATACACCTTCTACAAAAGAAAAGTTTACAAGTTTGCAAAACATAGTTCTAATTTCGGGAAAAATATTTTTAATAGTGGTAACTGTAATTTCGTCCAAACCAGGTGATTTTCCCTCCTTTAGTTCCTTGATAGTATCAAAAATTTCTTGTTCTGGTATATAAGGGAAAAAAATAGAATTAGGCATTTTACATTTTAAATAACTTATTATCTCTTCTATTTTGGTTTCAGTATGTAGATTTTGTTTACATAATGAAGAAATTACCCCAGTATAATAATTGTAAATTAATTAACAAATTCCTGCGGCTTTTCATCAAACCGAAGTAAATGATTTCTATCCGTTATAATTTGAGGAGAATTGCCCTTTACTTTTCTTCTGTCACACATTTCATTGATAGTTTTCCAATTTTTTCTAGCATTATTTCCATTTTTTATAAAAATCATTTTTAGCTTCCCTACTAACATTAGTTAACATATTTTTATATCTTCTATAGTAGTCATTTTAATCCAAGTTTTTGGATTTAGATCTTTTATATAAATTTCTTTTAAAATTGATTGAATTAACAATAGCTTCTGTTATCCATGGTTTGAGTTTTTAATTTTCTTTTTAGAGTACTTAATCTGCACATCTTTGATTAATAGAGTTAATTCCCTTAGAAATGCATCAAATGCTAAATTCACATTTACCTATCTATCGACATGATCCCATGATTTTTTTGACAATACTTTTTCAATTTAGTATATTGAATCTTAACAAAATTTGTAGAAAGCTTTTCTGTAGAACCATCTCTATAAAAACCATACTTTATATTACTTCCAACAAAAAAATGATCTGAGATGTCAATTTGAACAATATATGTAGTTACAGTATCTAATCTAAAATTTCTAATATAAAGATGATCTAGGCAGGTTTTACTACTTACCCTAGTAACAGAAGCATGACAGGAATGGAAACCATTTGAATTTATCATTTGTAAAAAAATTATTTTGTGTGGATCATCAGAAAATAAATCCAAATTAAAATCTCCTGTCATTATCATACTATTTCGTTTAACACAGTTAAGCCATGTTGCGAATTCATCAATAAATTCTATTTTACTGAATTCATGCGCTCTATAGATCGCAACAAGGACAAGTTCGCAATTGAATGCTTTTATTTGCAATTTCACTAAGTCATCAGTTTTAAAATCAGAAAAAATCTGGTTCACTTCCCATCCTTCTTTAATGTAAACAATTACTCCTCCTGACCTTTTTTTCTCCCTACATTTACAGTATTCTTTATATCCACCTATTTTATATAAGTCTATTTCCTCTTCTCATACCCAAATCTCAGTAAGTACTATAATTTCTGGTTTTAATTCAATTAAATTTAAGAATACCACAAAATGATCAAATTTTTTTCTCAGACTTCTTATATTTCCCTGTATAATATTTATTCCACAGCCCCAACAAAAATAATTTTTATCATAAACATTTTTTTTATCAATTTCAATAACATTGGAATAATAATCATTTATCATATACAATTCTTTAATTTCATCATCATCTGTAATACTCCGAACATCATCCGAACCAAAATCAGAAACTGTAACATCGACCAAAATCAGAAACTCCAAACCAAAATCAGAAATGGTAACATTTTTTGTCGTATGACATGCTTCTGCATATCATACGACAAAAAAGCAGCCATTTTATATGCATTTCCCAATTATTAAATATTTCACTCATAGAAACTTAACTATCTCAGTTTATCCAGATCCTGAAAGTTCATGATTCTAACCGAACCCGAACCTTCTTCTTTTCGCATAAAGATCTTAGAGTCTCTGACCCAAACGTACTTGTAGTCCAACTCGCGCTATTTTTCCTTTGAACACTGTTTGTGAAGTAATTATTTTTCACATACATCATTTCTTTTACATATTGACAATGATCCTCGCCCCTTGCCCTTTATTTGCATTAGAAAATAATTTTAACAAAACTCACGGGCTGCGGGTCCAATAGGATTTATATTGATCATTCTAAAGTCCACTGGTTCTCAAAAATTTTATGCTTCACGTACCCCCTGGGAATGTGTATGTAACTGACGTACCCCTTGTAGAGATAGATAAAACTATAGTTATAGTATAACAATGGGAATAAAATAAAACATATATATCACTGGTTCTCAACCTTTTATGCTTCACGTACCCCCTGGAAATGTGTATGTAACTGGCGTACCCCTTGTATAGATAGATAAAACTATAGTTATAGTATAACAATGGGAATAAAATAAAACATATATATCAGTGGTTCTTAACCTTTTATGCTTCACGTACCCCCTGGAAATGTGTATGTAACTGGCCTACCCCTTGTATAGATAGATGAAACTATAGTTATAGTATAACAATGGGAATAAAATAAAACATATATAGTGGTTCTCAACATTTTATGCTTCACGTACCCTCTGGAAATGTGTATGTAACTGGCGTACCCCTTGTATAGACAGATAAAACTATAGTTATAATATAACAATGGGAATAAAATAAAACATATATATCACTGGTTCTCAACCTTTTAAGCTTCACGTACCCCCTGGAAATGTGTATGTAACTGGCGTACCCCTTGTATAGACAGATAAAACTATAGTTATAATATAACAATGGCAATAATATAAAACATATATATCACTGGTTCTCAACCTTTTATGCTTCACATACCCCATGGGAATGTGTATGTAAATGGCGTACCTCTTATATAGATAAATAAAACTATAGTTATACTATAACAATTGAAATAAAATAAAACATATATATCAGTGATTCTCAACCTTTTATATTTTACGTACCCCCTGGAAATGTGTATGTAACTGGCGTACCCCTTTTATAGATAGATAAAACTATAGTTATAGTATAACAAATGGGAATGAAATAAAACATATATATCAGTGGTTCTCAACCTTTTATGCTTCCGTACCCCCTGGAAATGTGTATGTAACTGGCGTACCCCTTGTAGAGATAGATAAAACTATAGTTATAGTATAACAATGGGAATAAAATAAAACATATATATCACTGGTTCTCAACCTTTTATGCTTCACGTATCCCATGGAAATGTGTATGTAACTGGCGTACCCCTTGTATAGATAGATAAAACTATAGTTATAGTATAACAATGGGTATAAAATAAAACATATATATCACTGGTTCTCAACCTTTTATGCTTCACGTACCCCCTGGAAATGTGTATGTAATTGGCGTACCCCTTGTATAGATAGATAAAACTATAGTTATAGTATAACAATGGGAATAAAATAAAACATATACATCAGTGGTTCTCAACCTTTTATGCTTCACGTACCCCCTGGAAATGTGTATGTAATTGGCGTACCCCTTGTATAGATAGATAAAACTATAGTTATAGTATAACAAATGGGAATGAAATAAAACATATATATCAGTGGTTCTCAACCTTGTATGCTTCACGTACCCCCTGGAAATGTGTATGTAACTGGCGTACCCCTTGTAGAGATAGATAAAACTATAGTTATAGTATAACAATGGGAATAAAATAAAACATATATATCAGTGGTTCTCAAACTTTTATGCTTCACGTACCCCCTGGAAATGTGTATGTAATTGGCGTACCCCTTGTATAGATAGATAAAACTATAGTTATAGTATAACAATGGGAATAAAATAAAACATATATATCACTGGTTCTCAACCTTTTATGCTTCACGTATCCCATGGAAATGTGTATGTAACTGGCGTACCCCTTGTATAGATAGATAAAACTATAGTTATAGTATAACAATGGGTATAAAATAAAACATATATATCACTGGTTCTCAACCTTTTATGCTTCACGTACCCCCTGGAAATGTGTATGTAATTGGCGTACCCCTTGTATAGATAGATAAAACTATAGTTATAGTATAACAATGGGAATAAAATAAAACATATACATCAGTGGTTCTCAACCTTTTATGCTTCACGTACCCCCTGGAAATGTGTATGTAATTGGCGTACCCCTTGTATAGATAGATAAAACTATAGTTATAGTATAACAAATGGGAATGAAATAAAACATATATATCAGTGGTTCTCAACCTTGTATGCTTCACGTACCCCCTGGAAATGTGTATGTAACTGGCGTACCCCTTGTAGAGATAGATAAAACTATAGTTATAGTATAACAATGGGAATAAAATAAAACATATATATCAGTGGTTCTCAAACTTTTATGCTTCACGTACCCCCCTGGAAATGTGTATGTAATTGGCGTACCCCTTGTATAGATAGATAAAACTATAGTTATAGTATAACAATGGGAATAAAATAAAACATATATATCACTGGTTCTCAACCTTTTATGCTTCACGTACCCCCTGGAAATGTGTATGTAATTGGCGTACCCCTTGTATAGATAGATAAAACTAAAGTTATAGTATAACAATGGGAATAAAATAAAACAATTATATCACTGGTTCTCAACCTTTTATGCTTCACGTACCCCATGGGAATGTGTATGTAACTGGCGTACCCCTTGTATAGATAGATAAAACAATAGTTATAGCATAACAATGGGAATAAAATAAAACATATATATATATCAGTGTTCCTCAACCTTTTATGCTTCACGTACCCCCTGGAAATGTGTATGTAATTGGCGTACCCCTTGTATAGATAGATAAAACTATAGTTATAGTATAACAATGGGAATAAAATAAAACATATATATCAGTGGTTCTCAACCTTTTATGCTTCACGTACCCCCTGGAAATGTGTATGTAACTGGCGTACCCCTTGTATAGATAGATAAAACTATAGTTATAGTATAACAATGGGTATAAAATAAAACATATATATCACTGGTTCTCAACCTTTTATGCTTCACGTACCCCCTGGGAATGTGTATGTAACTGGCGTACCCCTTGTATAGATAGATAAAACAATAGTTATAGCATAACAATGGGAATAAAATAAAACATATATATCAGTGTTCCTCAACCTTTTATGCTTCACGTACTCCCTGGAAATGTGTATGTAACTGGCGTACCCCTTGTAGAGATAGATAAAACTATAGTTATAGTATAATAATGGGAATAAAATAAAACATATATATCAGTGGTTCTCAACCTTTTATGCTTCACGTACCCCCTGGAAATGTGTATGTAACTGGCGTACCCCTTGTATAGATAGATAAAACTATAGTTATAGTATAACAAATGGGAATGAAATAAAACATATATATCAGTGGTTCTCAACCTTGTATGCTTCACGTACCCCATGGGAATGTGTATGTAAATGGCGTACCTCTTATATAGATAAATAAAACTATAGTAATTCTATAACAATTGAAATAAAATAAAACATATATATCAGTGATTCTCAACCTTTTATATTTTACGTACCCCCTGGAAATGTGTATGTAACTGGCGTACCCCTTGTAGAGATAGATAAAACTATAGTTATAGTATAACAATGGGAATAAAATAAAACATATATATCACTGGTTCTCAACCTTTTATGCTTCACGTACTCCCTGGAAATGTGTATGTAACTGGCGTACCCCTTGTAGAGATTGATAAAACTATAGTTATAGTATAACAATGGGAATAAAATAAAACATATACATCAGTGGTTCTCAACCTTTTATGCTTCACGTACCCCCTGGAAATGTGTATGTAATTGGCGTACCCCTTGTAGAGATAGATAAAACTATAGTTATAGTATAACAATGGGAATAAAATAAAACATATATATCACTGGTTCTCAACCTTTTATGCTTCACGTACCCCCTGGAAATGTGTATGTAATTGGCGTACCCCTTGTAGAGATAGATAAAACTATAGTTATAGTATAACAAATGGGAATAAAATAAAACATATATATCACTGGTTCTCAACCTTTTATGCTTCACGTACCCCCTGGAAATGTGTATGTAATTGGCGTACCCCTTGTAGAGATAGATAAAACTATAGTTATAGTATAACAATGGGAATAAAATAAAACATATATATCACTGGTTCTCAACCTTTTATGCTTCACGTACCCCCTGGAAATGTGTATGTAATTGGCGTACCCTTTGTATAGATAGATAAAACTATAGTTATAGTATAACAATGGGAATAAAACAAAACATATACATCAGTGGTTCTCAACCTTTTATGCTTCACGTACCCCCTGGAAATGTGTATGTAACTGGCGTACCCCTTGTATAGATAGATAAAACTATAGTTATAGTATAACAATGGGAATAAAATAAAACATATATATCAGTGGTTCTCAACCTTTTATGCTTCACGTACCCCCTGGAAATGTGTATGTAATTGGCGTACCCTTTGTATAGATAGATAAAACTATAGTTATAGTATAACAATGGGAATAAAACAAAACATATATATCAGTGGTTCTCAACCTTTTATGCTTCACGTACCCCCTGGAAATGTGTATGTAACTGGCGTACCCCTTGTATAGATAGATAAAACTATAGTTATAGTATAACAATGGGAATAAAACAAAACATATATATCAGTGGTTCTCAACCTTTTATGCTTCACGTACCCCCTGGAAATGTGTATGTAATTGGCGTACCCTTTGTATAGATAGATAAAACTATAGTTATAGTATAACAATGGGAATAAAACAAAACATATATATCAGTGGTTCTCAACCTTTTATGCTTCTCGTACCCCCTGGAAATGTGTATGTAATTGGCGTACCCTTTGTATAGATAGATAAAACTATAGTTATAGTATAACAATGGGAATGAAATAAAACATATTTATATGTAATATATATCTAACGACTTTTGAGCTCTCACGGCGTACCCCAAAACATTTTACCGCGTACCCCACGTTGAGAACCCCTACTGTAGTCTATAATCCCCACCACCCCCATCCTTTTTTATTTTCTATTTCTATTCTCTACTAATATTAGAACAGAATTTTGCTATGACTGAGCGACAGTAAACGTGAGTATTTCTTTTGCCGTTTTCAAATATTTATAGCTACTTATTAAATTAGCATTCATTCATTGTCAAATCTAAATAAACTAAAGCAATTAAAAGAAGCATTTGGCTGATTTGTTTTACATAAGTTTACAACTTAAGAATCAAAGATAAATTAACTTCTTTCATAATAAAATTCTCCGATCAAGCACCATCCAAGATATCTTCATGTTGGTATGATTTGATGACTTGAGAAAGGGTTATTTCTTTTCATAATGATCTGTCCATTCTCTATTTCGTATGGGAATTCTGTCGTAAGATTACCTTACGTTCGTGATGAGTGGTGATGAGGATGGTTTCGTTTGAATTGCAGCAGACAGTTTCCGTGTCTCAAACCATATTGACACGTTCAACATTAAGAAAAGGTCTGCACATACACACACACACACACGTGGTCAGTGGTCTGACCAGTAGCGCCATAAATGCGCTCGCTTTTCTTGCACCTCGAGCTCCTAGGAGGGAAAGAAATCCTCTCCTATCACGAAGCACGAGACACCCCATCGAGACAGCTCCCCACATCGCACGAGCAGCGAGAACGGTGCTCTCAGAGAACCCAAAGAGGGCAGAGCAGCTGTTTGTTTGTTTGTTTTTTTCGTGCATTCTACGCACAGAAGACAGAAAGATCCATCCTGTGTCCAGAGGAGGGGATCTCGCAGGAACCGAAGAGCACTTGCGTGACGAGCTGGAGTTCACTGAGAACGGATGCACGTGTTCGTTTTACAGTTTCCAGTCTTCATCCTCACGGTTTCTCCTCATCCTCACCTGATATCTGTTGCTTTGGATAGGTTGGAAGAGATGGAGCGAATTCTTTTCACTCACGGTTGTGGATCGGTGATATTAAATTAAAAACAAAAACCAGTGGACGAAAGGGAAAGAACTGAATCGAAGGAGATAATGAAATAAATAAAAAAAAATGCAATATCATCAGATATTACGTAAGTGCGAAGAAACATTCTCCCATCCGTCTCCTGGATCCGTGAGAAAATTGGATTTGTTTCCGCGTTCCTAATTGAACATCAGTTATTGTCATTCATGAACTTATCTTCATTATCACATTTGTGAATAGGTTGAGAATATTTCTCTCTCGAATACATTCTCAACATACTTAAAGAAAAGTATTTTATAAAAGAAAACTTAACACATGAAAAGTATTGAGAAGAGTAATTAAATATCATTCAATAATCAAATGAACCAAATATTTATAATCTGAAACTGAGTCATTGTAAGGACGCCATTTTAATGCTATCAGAATAGAATGCAAAATCTACAGAGGAATTTCTGTACCGAAAAGCACCTCCGATTTGCGACTCAGTCTTAGTTTAAATTTCTAATTTCTCTTGTAAAAGTTTTAAAAAAAGTAAAAAGATTAATAAATTCCTTAAATTTTCTTTCGATTTAATTTCAACTGTTTAGTCAATTTTTAGTAAATAAAAATAATCACCGTTCAGACTATTTTTTATGCATTCTCTCTCATTCAAGAATCGCTCACACTATTTATTGTTATTTGAAGACATAATTATTTGTAGTATTTTTCGTTCCGACTAACATTAAGATTTTAATTTTGTTTTCAAATAATTTTAATATTTTTACCATTTGTACCTATAATCCAAAAAATTGAAAATTTGTTTAGCTGCATGACTTCTACATATATATGTATCACATTTATATTTTTTTGCATCATACAACAATTTACTATACTTTTATTGTACTGTTAATTATAAAAATTATGTAAATAATATTAAGCGCTGATAATTTTTTTTGAAAAATACCGAATTATATTTAAAAACTTTTCCCGACTGAAATGGAGGAGGGGCTAAACCTATATTTCCGTATTATTCGAAAATGTAAAGAAAAGTGCTTTCTGGTTCAATTGATGACGAACTTGCAAAGATTTTCCTTAGAGAAACTTAAAGAGAAAGCCTTATGTGGAACAGTTAATTAAACGCAGAAATAATTTCAGTTTAAAAAAAAATCTTAATAAATGCAAATTTACTCGCAGAAATAACTCTTCAAATCACATTCCACTATCCAGAGATTACCTCAAAAAAGATAAATGAATTAAATAAAATTAATTAGATTAAATTTGTTAGATTTAATCAAAGGAAGTTAATTATTTAATTTCTTTTAATCAAATCTTTCAATTAAAGAACGAGTCTGCATCTTCCAAGAGAAGAAGAAGAAGAAAAAGAATCGCATTGATGTGGATACGAAAAGAGTGTTGCAATCAATGACTTTTAAATAAATTCCTGTTTCGTCTTTCGGATCACAGCAGTCTTAATCGAAGGAGTAATTGATCCGTAACAGTCCTAATAGAAAACATTTTTCATTAGGACCGAGAAACAACCCTGAGGATTTCACAGGGATGAAGATACAAACATTTGATAGGATGCCTGGGCCAAAACTCGAAGCTCATACGATCGTTTATTTACTGGACCTGAGGCCAAACTTTACCTGAAGTTTTTTCTAGTGTTCCGACTCACGAAGATTTATCTACAGATTATGACAGACATAAATGGTCATAAACACCCGGGATTCGAACCTTCAACCCAACAGATGCAGTGTCAAATGAGGAAACACGTCCTAGCTCAGATCAAATATAAGAACTTGGTGGTGGGTGGTGACTTCAACGCAAAGCACTCCTTCTGGGGCTCGAATATTTCGCATTTGATAATGTCTGTTGGCCTGTAATTCTTGGCAGGCTAAAGGATTGTTCCTGTCCCAGGAACATATTTAATCTGGTGTCCAATTACTCAGTGAGAGAATGGTCACTCATTCCCATGCCAGTGGGGCAGTCTCAAGGAACCTGGGCAGGGGCTGCCCACAAGGTTCGTGCAGTGGCCCGTTTCTCTGGAATTTAGTTGCAGACACGGTTCTAGAGTTGACCCTACCTGAGAGTGTCTGGCTCCAGGCTTATGCAGACGACATTCTGCTAGTCATATCGGTCTCCTCCAGAGCGAGACTGGAGATTGCCGACAATGCAGCATTGTCGGTGCTCGAAGGATGCCTGGGCCTAATCCTACACTACAAGCTTGGATTCAGCTGTGCGAAGACTACATCAATGACTGTAGCCAAAGAGGGTGGCCTCAACAAGAACCGATATTTAAACTGAATGGCAATACCATCTGCCACAAGACAACTACCAAATACTTGGGGATCACTCTGGATGAGAGGATAAGCTGGATCCCATACCTGCAGGAACTTAAGATTAAATTCACCAATGTTATGTGCAAACTTGTACATATGGCTCGATCCTCGTGAGGCTTCCGTGGGGTGGCCCCACGAGAAGGCCTCAGGAGCGCCTGAGTCAGGGCGCACCTGAGGGACATGGGGTGGCTCATCTGCCAGCTCTGGGACTCGCTCCTTTCAGACTGAAGCTGCTTTCGCTCTTCAACTTCTCTTCCATATTTTTCTAGCCAGGCTCCGCTCTGCACCTCCTTTAATGCCACCCATACCCCAAGTCCCTAATGGTCTCGTCTGAGACAAATCTTAATCTTCTACTTTGAGGCTTCTCATCGCCTCTCGTGTAGTGTCTTGACGACAGAGCACGAGTTTTTTCCCCAAGGAGGGCGGTCCTTCGGGGCCCCCATATAAATGAGAGGTAACTTCCATCACAGTAATTACAGTTCATTGAATGGCAGCTATGGTTGCGGTTGGGTCAACTACCACCTACCGACACATCGGGTGATCCACAGATGCTTTTGTTGTCTGATAGCACCTGATACTGTGAGGAGACTGTACAGTGGCTCAAAAAAATATCCGAACACCATGGCTGATTAGAGAATTCAGAAAAAATATCTGGCAACGATTTTTTAGAAATTAGTGATCTGGCAACGATTTTTTAGAAATTAGTGATCTGGCAACCTTCGTGTCACGTGATTACAGAATTCAGGAAAAATATCTGGCGCGTGTACAGCAACTGTACGCGCTCCAGTTACCGTTCACAGCAAACTGGAGCGTGTGCAGTTACTGCACACGCTCCAGTTTGCTGTGAACGGTAACTGCACACGCTCAATATTTCCGTGAGTGAGCCCACACGATCTAGTATCAAAATAATATGACCACCTACAGTCGCCCAAAAAAGTATCCGAACACTATGGTTGATTACAGAATTCAGAAAAAATATCTGGCAACGTTTTTTTAGAAATTAGTGATCTGGCAACCTTCGTGTCACGTGATTACAGAATTCAAGAAAAATATCTGGCGCGTGTACAGCAACTGTACACGCTCCAGTTACCGTTCACAGCAAACTGGAGTATGAGCAGTTACTGCACACGCTCCAGTTTGCTGTGAACGGTAACTGCACACGCTCAATATTTCCGTGAGTGAGCCCACACGATCTAGTATCAAAATAATATGACCACCTATGTACCTTCTTGAGACCATTGACACCGACAATGTCTAACTATCCTTTGCACCGCAACCAACATGTATGGTGACACGGCAAGTAGATAACCCAGCTTCACGAAACCTTAGAATTCGACCACAATAAAATGAATATCTGCTGCAACCACGTCCACTGCTGATATAATTGGTGAAACGGTTGTCGTGGCATCTTGTACACTTCGTCCTCAATATCTGCTACCAACACTCTACCTTAACTTTGTGCAGACAACCACAGAGCTTGAATCATTCGGCTTAGCCATTAAGCTTTTGTCTGTGATTTCGCACATATCACGTGTCTCTCATAGAAACGTAATCGTTTGCCTATATCACTGTCCTGCACCCTCATGTTGATTTGCGTGCAAATCCAACCGCTCCTACTGGGTAGGAAAATTTCGATGTCAAGCACTTTCATCAGTCAAGCATGAAAAGTGTGATACAAAATCCTTCAACATCCATAAGCTACGGATGCTGAAGGATTTGTATCGCAGTTTTCACAGAGACTATAATCTTGTTCTTCTATAAAGTATACTCTGATCAATAGTTGTCATTTAAGGTCAGTCCTAACTATATCCTGTTTAACATTCTCCATCCGTCTCATTCTGCATTTTCCCCTTTATCTCGCGTCAGGCTCGTAATCTGTAGTTCCCAGGTTCGAGTCACAGCTGGGTCAGCGTTGAGATTTATCTCCGCAAAATTCCCCGCTCTTCCCACGGTCATTAGGGGACACCGATGGGCTTGGAAAGACCGCCGTCCGTCGGATGGGACGTTAAGCCGTGGCCCCGTGTGCGGGAGAGCCATACCTTGTGCACGTTAAAGAACACGCTGGATGGCCTTGACGGGAGGCTACCATCTGTCTCCCAACAGCTGTTATAGTGGGTCCCCTCCCCCAACCTTCTCTGAGCCTTCGGGGTCCATGTGACCTGGCCACTTAGCCCATGATGTGCAAAAAAGTGCCGCTCAGAGGTAAAACAACCCAAATCCTAACTATATCCTGTTTAACATTCTCCATCCGTCTCATTCTGCATCTTCCCCTTTATCTCGACCCCACTATTCATAATTTCATTCACTAATTTCTAATTCTGTACATGGGCAACATCATGGCCAAGCCAATTTCTCCTTACTTAAGATGATTTCTAAAATCGCTTAATATCTTCGCCGAATCTGATCAAGATTTTATGCAAACAAATCACTTATTACTGAAAACATTCGTTAAGCATATCAAAATCTTCCTTTAGTTTCGTTTAAGCAAAAATTTTCACCAATCATCAGAACGGAGCGAAATGCAGTTCTGTCTACATAATGTGTAGTAAGTGCAATATGGCTCTGATAATATTTTAGTTCTGTCGCATACAATTCTCGAATTTGGGAAAATACAATATGAGAAGGCCAATTCCGAAATCTCTTCTTATCATCCTCCTTTTCCCAATGTGCTTTCCCCATCATCAGTTCAGTGGAATCTCTAGAGACAAGGGGAAACGCTCCCACCAGATCAACCCACCAGCTTTTATCTCCGCATTTCAACCGTTGGTTACATAGAAGGAAGTTTGTGTTAGAAATTTCTCATCTGTACTTCAATGAAACGCTAACCATTGAGCAAACAAATTTCGATTTCTTGATTCCTTGGATTTCGCGATTTGAAAACTTACAAGCGAAAGAATGCAGATGTGATCCAAAAATTCGTTCTCAGAGATTTCGATCCTGTTATTTAGATGGAGGGTGACATTGGGAAGGGGAAGCATTTGAAAGTGTGGCATTGGTTTTATCATCAATTCCAAAGTATAGCTTTGTTAGTTATTAGGATGTTGGCTAGTTAACACCCAATCAGCACACTGAGTCTCTTCAATAAAATATTGTTCATGTGTCCCGTGGCCGAGTAGTTAGCGCACTTGGCTCCTGATCAAAGGGATCTGGGTTCGAGCCCCAGAAAGGACATGGATGTTCGTGTAGTTTTTTTCTCCTGAGGTTCCGCCATCCTCATAGACCTACTACTATGGCTCTGTAGCAAGCAGCTGCTTGAGGGGGTGAGTTTAATGAACTTAGAAAATTTTCTTCATCAAACCTGAGGATTGATGACTTTTTTTTTTTACATTGTTCAAATCTCATGTTAGAATAGCATTGGTATTCAGAACAATGTCATAAATGACATAAGATTGGTAAAACCAATTTCCTTCAAAGTTAATTATTTGTTTCATACTTATGCATTTTTTTTAAACATTTTTTGCGAGTTTAACTTTTGGAACGTGGAAAATCCGTCTCATACTGACCCTGCCGCTCCCAATTCTACATGGAGGAAACATCAATGCAGTCTCTTTTAATATGTCGTCTATTTATATAAGGTGGCTGAGTGTAGTAAGGAAAGAGACCTGGACTCGAGTCCCAGATAAGAAATGACATTTCTTTCCAGATATTGTCTTTCTGTTGAAGTCTCTTCGCTTTCACAAATCATCTGTGGTGCATTATATTCATTGACCTTCTGTTTGAGGAGAAATTTAAAACTGTGTATAAATCCCGATTTCTTTAGGCCCTGCCTTCTTCCTTACAGGGATGGGAACTTTATTTCTTTCGACACTTCTCTCGGTGATTAGTTGCATGATACGTCGTTATTTCAGTCAGTCAAAGATCCCTTCATTTAGCCCCCATCAAAACAGAAGAAACCCAAAAAATTTTAAAACTGAAACACACTCCCTTAAAATTGAAACCCCCCTACACACAAACACACGCAAACGATTTCAACTGATATCAAGTCAAATAAAGGGGAAATATGAGGGTTGGGTTGGGTTATTTTACCTCTGAGCGGCACTTTTTTGCACACCATGGGCTAAATGGCCAGGTCACAAGGACCCCGAAGGTTCAGAGAAGGTTGGGGGAGGTGACCCACTGGAACAGCTGTTGGGAGACAGATGGTAGCCTCCCGTCAAAGCCATCCAACGTGTTCTTTAACGTGCACAAGGTATGGCTCTCCCGCACACGGGACCACGGCTTAAGGTCCCATCCGACGGACGGCGGCCTTTTCAAGCCCATCGGTGTCCCCTACTGACCGTGGGCAGGGCGGGGAATTTTGCGGAGATAAATCTCAACGCTGACCAAGCTGGGACTCGAACCTGGGAACTACAGATTACGAGCCTGGCGCGCTACCGACTGAGCTACCCCCGCCCCCAAGAAATACGAGGAGTAACGAATTCTGGAAACAAAAATCCATAATATATTACTAGCACTAACAGATATCTTGAAAATAAGTTACCCTCTCTTCTCTCCTATTATCAGAATTAAATAATCACCATCTGAGGTACCACGAATGAGTAAATTCAATATAATTCATCGATACGGCGCTGCATAATTCCCAAACTGAACAAGATAAAATATTTTAATAAAAGAGATTGAAGACTTGAGGCAGAAATTACGATCTTGCTTGAGAGAATTGAAAAACGAATTTCTTTTTTAAGTGATTCCTTGCATAATTTCAAGAAAATAAATTTCAGAATCCAAGTCTTCTTTTGGGGCAATCCTTAACAATACTTTGGAACACTGAGGTGATTAAGCCAAACGGATGATTAAATATTATTCGTTTTTGAATTTTCCATGGGTAAGAAATTGGAAACTAAAAACAAAACAAAAAAAATCTTTAAATCAAAATCAGCTGCAATATGATATGGGAAACCAAACTAGAAATGAAATTGATAACTGAATGAAGATACAGATGATTGGCACTTAGTTTCGATGTTTGGCATTTGTTATGTGAGCCAAGACGAGGATCTCTTTCAGTCTTTTCTCCGTCCCATTGATGGAAGAAGAGAGAGACGGATTCAGTGATGTCCACTGCAGGGGCACAGATGAGGTAAGACGTGGGTCAGACGAAGGCCGCCATTAGTGCTCACGTGACACTATGGCAGAGTTTGGGGGGAAGGGACAAGCGTAACGAGTGGTGGCACGTTACAGGCACGTGCCGGGTGTCGGGGGAATGGCGGCCAGTGAGGCTCTCCGTTGGGCAAACATCGCCTAATTATGGCCACACGCCAAGGGGATAGAAAGGGGGGAAAGCAAAGGCTCATGGGATGGGTCTCCTCCAGGCCCAGGTCCAAATGTCAAGTACCCATTAGGTCAATATGCGAGGCAATCCACGAACAGTTTTTTTCTCGCCATCCCTTTTTGTTCTCTCCATGTGTGGCGGAAGTGTGCAAGGAACGAAACAGACAACCGACGATGACATCAGGGACATCATCCTCATCCGCCCGGCCAGCATCCCTACGCTCCGAGTCTCAGCTGGATGAGGAGGGAGGTGGGGAAGGTGGCGACAGAATCTATTTAGAAGATCTTCGGTTCGTTTTCCTCTGTTCATCTTCTTCTTTTAATTCCCTCGTCTCTTTCTCCCCCACCCCTCCTGCTCCCCTTGCAACTAGGGAGAGAAGCAAGACAGAAAAAGAGATCGAGCCGTTGCTAGGGGAATTGGATCTCTCAGCGTCGGCTGCGGGAGGGAAGAAGTTTCATTTCTCTTTATTTTAAAAACATTTCATATCTCGTGAAGTAAACGAATGTGCTTAAATTTTAAACTTACCTTTTCTCTCTCTCTCCTCTGGAGTCGTTGTTTGAGAAAAGTTCTTCAGCTTCGGCAGTGACAGTTTCTCAATTGGCAATTCTCTGGAGACCTACTGCTCTTCGGGCTCGTCTCGTTTCCGCGATGAGAGTCCGCTCCTGCTACGAAGGAAAACACTCCTCAAGGAGCGGAACAGAATCTGAAGAAATCATCGAATGCGTGAGGAATTTGAAATCAAATGTGGGAAATTAAAATGAACCTCATACTATGATGATCTGGAGAGTTTTATGTTAATAAATCATAATAGCATCCCCTCCTCTACCCTAGAACTTCATACTCACTTAAACCATTTTTTGAGCCTTTTACGTTCTGCTTCTCAGGGCGTTCGATTGCTTTTTTTTTTCAGGCTCGATCCACGGAAGTTTCGCACATGTGGAATGATGTGAATAATAGCCTTCTTGTGTCCGGTATGTTGCGGACGACGCAGTCCATAGTTGTATCCTGTACAGCTTTGCAATTAGACTGATTGCATGGAATTATTCAATATTAGTCCATCATATTATTCGTCATCTATCCGTATGAGTGAAGAAATGTACAATCACATGTATAAAGAGCTTTAACACATGATAGCTAGGTTAAAACTTCCCAGAATAACGGATAAACTCGACCCTCTTGCAGAAAAGCAGGCTTTACTAGGGATTCGTGTTTACTTGGATCTTTATATCCTTGTATGTGACGACCCGGGACGATTTTAAAGTTAGGTTTTGACCGAGGGATGGACTTTACTTTTATAGTGCTATTCGCCCTAGGATGTCGTGGGCTTAGCTTTATCTATATGGTACTGTCTTGTCCCCGACTCTAGGTAGTGGTAAACATGGCTTTCGGTTGGGTTGTTTTACCTCTGAGCAGCACTTTTCTGCACACCATGGGCTAAATGGCCAGGTCACATGGACCCCGAAGGCTCAGAGAAGGTTGGGGGAGGGGACCCACTGGAACAGCTGTTGGGAGACATATGGTAGCCTCCCGTCAAGGCCATCCAGCGTGTTCTTTAACGTGCACAGGGTATGTCTCTCCCGCACACGGGGCCACGGCTTAACGTCCCATCCGACGGACGGCGGCCTTTCCAAGCCCATCGGTGTCCCCAACTGACCGTGGGCAGGGCGGGGAATTTTGCGGAGATAAAGCTCAACGTCGACCCAGCTGGGACTCGAACCTGGGAACTACAGATTACGAGCCTGGCGCGCTACCGACTGAGCCACCCCCCCTCCCCAGGTAAACATGGCATTATCCCTTTAGATGACATGCGGTCTCTGAATTGCGAAACATCTGGGTTTTGTCAATTAATTTTACCTGTGCTTATCTGTAGCGAAGTTGCAGGTCTTCGGTATAGATAAGCACAGTACGAATCCCAAGTAAAGCCTGAATATTAGAACTATCTTCAGAAGGAGCATTGGCATTTGCTATATATCTTGTTCCTACAAATTCTTGTAAGAAAGCAATGGAATGCAACTATCTCAGCTCAGGATAATACTTTTCTTCTGCTTCGTCACCCAACTCCATCTATTGCCACAAATCCATTTTCCTTTCATGCATTCTCTTATTATTCACTAAAACATCTACAATTATTTTCGTGTAAAATCTTTTACTGAATGACATCATGGGTTACTGAACCAGCAATTAAAAAAACAACGCGAAAAGAGAAAAGGAAATGCAAAGAGATAGAAGGAATTATTGTATCTGAAAGAATTACTAACAATACCAAAGGGGGGCGGGGGGGGGCTCAGTCGGTAGCTCGCCAGGCTCGTAATCTGTAGTTCCCAGGTTCGAGTTCTAGCTGGATCAGCGTTGAGATTTATCTCCGCAAAATTCCCCACCCTACCCACGGTCAGTAGGGGACACCGATGGGCTTGGAAAGGCTGCCGTCCGTCCGATGGGACGTTAATCCGTGGACCCGTGTGCGGGAGAGCCATACCCTGTGCACGTTAAAAAACACGCTGGATGGACTTGACGGGAGGCTACCATCTGTCTCCCAACAGCTGTTCCACTGGGTCCCCTCACTCAACCTTCTCTGAACCTTTGGGGTCCATGTAACCTGGCCATTTAGCCCATTGTGTGCAAAAAAGTGCTGCTCAGAGGTAAAACAACCCAACCCAACAATACCAACGATTTCGAAACTAAAGCTTTCACAAAAAAAGTTATAATAATTTTTACCTCATATGTCCCATTTCAGAAAATCTTGCGTGCGAACAAAACGATGGCATTGTTGATTACTATTTTAGATTGATTTGATCGGGAGATTGCAATATCAAATTAGTCAAAATAATAAAATCAGCAGTTAATATAGACTTTGGAAGAATTCGCAGATTACTCTGACAAGAAGCGTTTGCTTCCCACTTGATTTCAGGGTTGGGTTGGGTTGTTTTACCTCTGAGCGGCACTTTTTTGCACACCATGGGCTAAATGGCCAGGTCACAAGGACCCCGAAGGCTCAGAGAAGGTTGGGGGAGGGGACCCACTGGAACAGCTGTTGGGAGACAGATGGTAGCCTCGCGTCAAGGCCATCCAGCGTGTTATTTAACGTGCACAGGGTATGGCTCTCCCGCACACGGGGTCATGGTTTAACGTCCCATCCGGCGGACGGCGGCCTTTCCAAGCCCATCGGTGTCCCCTACTGACCGTGGGCAGGGCGGGGAATTTTTCGGAGATAAATCTCAACGCTGACCCAGCTGGGACTGGAACCTGGGAACTACAGATTACGAGCCTGGCGCGCTACCGACTGAGTCACCCCCGCCCCACTCGGCCACGGGACCGAAGGAGTTGTTTATAGGAAAAACAAATGTATATTTATTTATAAAGTAAAAGTATAAAAATTTCAAAATGGGGTGGTGAGTTAATGAAACGGTAGAATAGCATGTTGATGCTGCCCGAAGAATTTGATTAATAAATTAGATATCAAAGCTTTTTAATCTAAACAAAAGGAAAATATTTCCAAATGTTCTACCTATTTTATAATCATCCAATTCCCAGAGAAAGACAAAACATGCATTTTACAGTTAAGCAATTAAAATTCTCCAAAAGCTTTTATCTAAATATTTGTCAGCATTTGCGCAATCCTCTTCTCATTTAATTTCGAACTGGATCTCATGAGCTCTCAATTGCTTCTTTTCTATTCTCGTTTTCTCACTCCATTCGTTAACACTTAAAACTTCCAAATTACTTCCTTCGCATTATTCTTCCGGTATTTCAGTTGCGCGTTTCTTTCAGGCTCACGTGTGCACAGCCTCACCTGCTTTTCACCCCCTCCCCCAGCCCCCTCGTTTCCCCCCTCTTCGCATCTCACCAGCACTCAGCCTCTTAGTCACATTTCACTCTCGTGCTTCCATTCTAAACTTCATTTGAACCTTCATTCGAAATCTTCGTAAAAGAAATGCAAATTTTGTTAACCGAAACACTTGAATAACGAACGAGTGTTATTTCGTGTTGGATGATACATAATACTTTTAAGATTATTGCTGCTTTGTTTATTTAACCTTTCCCTACTACATGCTCATCATCGAACACTAACTGTTTTCAGCTAACGAAAAAACGCTAAATAAATTTAATTTTTTTCGGAAAATGCTTCCCACATCAAAACGCGAAATATATTTATAACAGATAACGAAAATTCAGTTTCTTTTATTTCACATTTACAGTATTTTCTAAATATATCTTATATTTTATACCTACGAAAACTATTTTTACGGGTTTCAAATGAGAGTGACATCGTGCTCCAATATTTTAGATTCCTCAATTTATTCAGGACTAAGAGTAGATCCAAAATACTCCTGGATGCATTTTTATCTCCGCAAAATTCCCCGCCCTGCCCACGGTCAGTAGGGGACATCGATGGGCTTGGAAAGGCCGCCGTCCGTCGGATGGGACGTTAAGCCGTGGCCCCGTGTGCGGGAGAGCCATACCCTGTGCACGTTAAAGAACACGCTGGATGGTCTTGACGGGAGGCTACCATCTGTCTTCCAACAGCTGTTCCAGTGGGTCCCCTCCCCCAACCTTCTCTGAGCCTTCGAGGTCCTTGTGACCTGGCCATTTAGCCCATGGTGTGCAAAAAAGTGCCACTCAGAGGTAAAAAAACCAAACCCTGGATGCATTTCCCTTCACAGATCAACTGTACATGGTTGAAAGACGGAAACTGTTTAGAACTTTAATTGCTCCTAAAATTTTTTAATTATTTTTCCTTGATTTCTGACCACTTCTTTTTTTTGTCTAATACCGATGCATTTGACGGTATAAAAACATAGTCAATCCGAGTTCAGATAATTTATCGGTGCATTTGATTTTGTGCCTAAAGCAGATACATTTTCGGTAAAAAGGCAGAATAATCCCTTAATAATTGAATTAATTTCTAAACGTGTATTATTATGTCATTTGAAATTCTGGCAACCTTCGTGTCACGTGACACGAAGGTTGCCAGATCATTAATTTCTAAAAAAATAGTTGCCAGATATTTTTTCTGAATTCTGTAATCAACCAACCGTAGTGTTCGGATACTTTTTTGAGCGACTGTAGGTGGTCATATTATTTTGATACTAGATCGTGTGGGCTCACTCACGGAAATATTGAGCGTGTGCAGTTACCGTTCACAGCAAACTGGAGCGTGTGCAGTAACTGCTCATACTCCAGTTTGCTGTGAACGGTAACTGGAGCGTGTACAGTTGCTGTACACGCACCAGATATTTTTCCTGAATTCTGTAATCACGTGACACGAAGGTTGCCAGATCATTAATTTCTAAAAAAATCGCTGCCAGATATTTTTTCTGAATTCTGTAATCAACCATAGTGTTCGGATACTTTTTTAAGCGACTGTAGGTGGTCATATTATTTTGATACTAGATCGTGTGGGCTCACTCACGGAAATATTGAGCGTGTGCAGTTACCGTTCACAGCAAACTGGAGCGTGTGCAGTAACTGCACACGCTCCAGTTTGCTGTGAACGGTAACTGGAGCGTGTACAGTTGCTGCACACGCGCCAGATATTTTTCCTGAATTCTGTAATCAACCATAGTGTTCGGATATTTTTTTTTGAGCAACTGTATTTCAACACGTTTTGATTCGGTTACGTTGTTTTACTTCCGAGCTGCACTTTTTCTTAATACAATAAAATAAATTGGCAGTCACGGAGTCCTCAAAAACTCAGAGTGTGCAGCGGATGGGAAGTCACTGGCTACTAGAAGAGAGATTGAAGTCTTCAGCCAAGGCAATGGCAGACAAGCGACGGTCTTTCCAAGCCCATCGGTGTTCACTTTCTCACCGAGGGTTGGGAGAAATTTCCACGAAGACGTCAATTCCCGTTATTCTGCTGCCGAGCCGACCCAGTGACCAAAGGGTCGTTGGGTTGGTCACCTGTTTTCGATCTCTGGAAAAGATATAAATGTTTCTTTTCTTTGTTGTCTTCCTGCTGAGGTATCGTCTTCGCCACAGATCTTTTCTATCGTGTGTTATATTGGCAGGCTCTGAGGCAAAGGGAGGCGTGAGGGTTAATTCTCATTTATCTCCTCTTTAATCCGCTCCCAGCATTCAGTAAGAAAGCAATTGAGGAACTGTTAGACCGTGGCTGGTAATTGTATGGATTATGAGTTGGGTTGGGTTGGGTTGTTTTATCTCTGAGCGGCACTTTTTTGCACACCATGGGCTAAATGGCCAGGTCACATGGACCCGAAGGCTCAGAGAAGGTTGGAGGAGGGGACCCACTGGAACGGCTGTTGTGAGACAGATGGTAGCCTCCCGTCAAGGTCATCCAGCGTGTTCTTTAACGTGCACAGGGTATGGCTCTCCCGCACACGGGGCCACGGTTTAACGTCCCATCCGGCGGACGGCGGCCTTTCCAAGCCCATCGGTGTCCCCTACTGACCGTGGGTAGGGCGGGGAATTTTTCGGAGATAAATCTCAACGCTGACCCAGCTGGGACTGGAACCTGGGAACTACAGATTACGAGCCTGGCGCGCTACCGACTGAGCCACCCCCGCCCCATGGATTATGATGGAATGAGTGAAGAGGCGATTCATGAGCTTGTTCAGTCACTGTAAAAAGATATCCGGCCCTCAATGGAGAAGAGAACGGTAAAAAGGAGAGAGAAAATCTTACTAAAACAAAAAAAATAAATATCCCCTCAAGCAGCTGCTTGCCACAGAGGTCTGACAGGAGCCTGTCAGTTTATATGCCACAGTAGAAGGTCTGAGAGGATGGCAGGCCCTCAGCAGAAAAACGACACAAACAGCCATGCCTTACCCGGGGCTCGAACCCAGGTCCCGTAGATCAGTAGCCAAGCGCGCTAACCACTCAGCCACGGCTGAACATAAAGAAATGTATTAAGTAATCAAAGAATATCCAATGTCATGGCAGTGCAGATGTAAATTGAAACTGATTGTTGAGCACTTATGAAATTAATGACATTTTCAAATGCTTATTACTTTTAAATTTTACATTTCCACAAAATCTGAATTTTAACATATTTACATCTCTATATAATCTCAATATATAGAATTTAAGTTTATTTTATGCCAAAAAGCAGAAGTTTTGTAATAGAGCTTATTTTTCTATCCAATAGTAGCCTGCCTTTCTTTTCAGATAGAAGTTGAATCATAATATTTTGTTCAAAAAAATATTTCCGAGAATAACTGCAAGGAAGCATTTGTAATTAAAAGCTACTGATGAAAAAATTGCGGATGTATAAATTGTGCTACTAAGACTTATTAACCTTTTTTATTATCATAAATGACCCAAAATGCCTCAAACTGCTGATGGAAGGTAACGAACAGGGAGGACTAGCATTGTTTGAACAGTCTCGTTTAAAATCTTGACCAGTATGGCAGTGGAAAGGTTAAGTAATTTTTTTTACAGATTTCTAACAAATGAAACTGTTTCGTTTCATATTTAAAGAGCTAGAGTCTGAAAAACCAACAGTTATTTTTCAATGACCCAATATTTATAACACTTTATTTTCAAAGTAGAATAATAATATAATAAATTTGGCTGATATTTTGTTTTTAATCAAACACAGGAACTCAAATTTTCTGTTGTCATACTATTTTGTAATAGATTCAATATATAAATTTCATTCCTGAAAATATGTGCTTTCATGAATAACCAAATGCTGACAAAAGAGCAAATTCCATTAGAGTTACATATACAGGGTACTCCATAAGTCACTATAAATAGGCAAAGTAATGATATTAAATTGTATGGGTTGTTTTAACTCTGAGCGGCACTTTTTTGCATGCAATGGGCTAAATGGCCAGGTCATGTGATGTCCCCTCATTCACTTTTACTTCACCAGTTTTGCTTAATTTACGTTATATTTATTATTTTGGGGATTTTTATTTCATTTTTGGCATCACAGCGCTCGTTTCCAAGAGCATAGGAGTTGCGCATGCACAACTCTGAACTTTCAATTGTCACCTGCTAAAACGCATGTACAAGGACACACCCCCTCTGGCGTCATAGCTTGCGTGTTCGTCAATTTATGCAAATGTCTTTACCGGTACAACAATCACCTGTTGCAAAGCCTGTACTCTTGTTAAAACCGTGACATGTTAGTCACAAGAGTCAGTCACGGCAGACTTGAAGTCAGTTGAGTTTTTGAGTCAGAAGTAGTTGAAGGAGAAGAGTTGATAGAGTTGTTTGTTAGTTGTCAGTTTGTAGTTAGATCGAAATGATGTAGTATCTTCTTCATTGAAGTTTGACAAGTGTTTGAAATAATTTTGGAAATAAATTTGTTTGTTATATAAACCTTTTTTGAATCTTTACTATTTTTTTCTCTTGAGCAACGTTAATTGTTTCGATTAGAATTTGCATTAGAAGTTTGACAATCATTTAATTTTTGAATTCTTACTCGTTAAGTAACGCTCGCTGGTATTAGAACCCTAATTGAACTTTATTTTGGCAATTTGTTAATTATTGCCTGGCACCCGACTTAACTATCTGGAGCTTCAATAATTATTGGATCAAAGGGTCCAAACTTTAAAAGTATTTTCAATTATTTGGCCCATTAGAGTGGGAGAAAAGAAGTGCCAGAAAGTAATTAAATCTTTGGAGCGTTACAGTCACAAGGACCCCAAAGGCTCAGAAAAGGTTGGGGGAGGGGACCCACTGGAACAGCTGTTGGGAAACAGATGGTAGCCTCCAATCAAGGCCATCCAACATGTTCTTTAATGTGCACAGGGTATGGCCCTCCTGCACATGGGGCCACAGCTTAACATCCCATCTGATGGACAGTGGCCTTTCCAAGCCCATTGGTGTCCCATACTACGCATAAGCAGAGCAGGGGTTGTGCAGAGATAAATCTCAACACCTACCCAGCTGGAACTGGGAACTGCAGATTACGAGCCTGGCACACTATCGACTGATTCACCCCCGCCGCAAAAACTGTATGGGTGGAACCTCTTTCTTCTCAGGATTCTGGATAGATGGTTTTCCAATTCCCATCTCCAGTGCAATTTTTTCTTACAGATCAAATAAGGCTAACTTTGCCTTTAGCCAGAACATCCACAGTGTGGTCTTCATCTGTGGTACTACCCAGATAACCTGGTCTAGATTTATCTGTCACCAACCCAGTCTCCTTAATGTCTCTACAGAACATTACTGATGGATATGTGACATGGTTTATCTGGATGTAGCCTGTGAAATTATTTACATGCTTCTCAGAGACATTATCCAGTAACATGAATAAGTACCAATTCCACTTTCTCATGGGGTGAGACAATCGTTCGTCAATCATCAATGTGTAGACTCGTTTGAAAAACAAAGAACACTATAGTGAACGTGTGGGACACCCATGCATATGTATAAGGACTTATGGGATATCCTATATATTACATAGGTTAATAATTTTATCATTTAATAATCAGCCAAAGTGCTGTATGTATTGGTAGTGGGTCGCCAATTCATCTGAGAGTCACAGATTGTTCACCACTAGTTAAGTGAGGAAGTTGAAGATAAAATAGTAAGTGAAGGAAATAATAAAGCAGTGTGAAGTGTAAAAGCTAGCAATAATAAAGCTAAAGCCACAGTAATAATATATAATTCAGTATAGTAATAAATTCACTTATTGTTTTCCCCACAGAAAGCAATTCTAGTCTTTGATTTTATTTCTCCTGTGGATTCTGAAATGCAGAAACTGAAAAATATGAGTCAATACAACAGCAAAAAAACTTTAGATAGCTTTAAATGGAAAAAAAAAAAACAATTTATCCCACCAGAAAAAAACATACTGTGAAGCTATAGGTAAGAATTAAATAAATAAATAAATACCCCCTCAAGCAGCTGCTTGCCATAGAGGTCTGACAGGAGCCTGTCAGTTTATATGCCAAAGTAGAAGGTCTGAGAGGATGGCAGGACCTCAGCAGAAAAACGACACACACACACACATATCCATGCTTTACCCGGGGCTCGAACCCAGGTCCCTTAGATCAGTAGCCAAGCGCGCTAACCACTCGGCCATGGGCTGAATTGATTTTATTACCATCAAGAAAATAAATATTTGCTGCAACAAAAAATACGTTCTTGTCATCTTAAATAATGCATGGTTGAACAATGATGATTTCAACTATATGAAAATGTGTCGTGTAGCATCCACTACCTTCCTCAAAACCTTAACTTAAGCAAGTGTGAAGTATTCAGCTAAGGTGGTGAGCAAGTGTGAAGTATTCAGCTAAGGTGGTGAGCAAGTGCAAAGTATTCAGCTAAGGTGGTGAGCAAGTGCGAAGTATCAGCTAAGGTGGTGAGCAAGTGTGAAGTATTCAGCTAAGGTGGTGAGCAAGTGTGGTACCATAATATTTAATTGTTTCTATTTGCAGAAGAAAAGAACACCGTGAAACACCGTGAAACAATGATATCTAATAAAACAGTCAAACAACCTACTAATATTAAAAATTGTTTCTTCGAAATGATTAGATAAACAGACTAAAATTATTTTTGCCTCGTCAAATAATTTACTTATAAGAGAATAATTTAACTGCTCCAAATGCAATTAATTTATGCACCAGTACAGATATCTTGAAAATTCCCTATCGAAATTTTTTGCAACATTTTAAAAGCATTTTTTTACATCAAAAATAAATAAAGGATGTTCATTATACGATCAATATGAATTAAATATTTCTAGAACTCTTCTTTGTTCTTGGGGCGGGGGTGGCTCAGTCGGTAGCGCACCAGGCTCGTAATCTGCAGTTCCCAGGTTCGAGTCCCAGCTGGGTCAGCGTTGAGATTTATCTCCGCAAAATTCCCCGCCCTGCCCACGGTCAGTATGGGACACCGATGGGCTTAGAAAGGCCACCGTCCGTCGGATGGGACGTTAAGCCGTGGCTCCGTGTGCGGGAGAGCCACACCCTTGACGGAAGGCTACCATCTGTCTCCCAACAGCTGTTCCAGTGGGTCCCCTCCCCCAACCTCCTCTGAGTCATCGGGGTCCTTGTGACTTATCCATTTAGCCCATGTGTGCAAAACAGTGCCGCTCAGAGGAAAAACAACCCAACCCAACCTTCTTTGTTCTAAGTTTTGCAAATGAGATATACAGTATATATATATATTTCGCTTTGACAAACAACTTTATCTGTGATTTGCAGCATACTTAATATCAGATAAATTGATATAATTCGAAAAGTTATTCCACATATATATTGGAGAATTTTGGAAAATCTAAAATTCTTTCGTCATTCAATACAAATTTAATTTATATTCGATATTTTCGGTTATTTGTTACTTTGGGTACAAGAGAAGGAATTCTGTTCCTTTTCTCTGGAAACGAAAGAGCATCGTCGCCGTTCATTCCTTTCCTCATTGTAAGTGCACAGAGCAGAGTGACTCGAATTCACTCCGCTAAATACGCAACAAGTATCCCTTATCTGTTCCTGAGGCGTTTCGGGTCTCAAAGAAGAGAAAAAAACCCGACCGCGCGGCTCGCTCTCCCAAATCCCCCTTTCGCTGGGGCAACCACCGCGCCCGTTCTGCGAGCACATTTGTCTCGAGGAGTACATGTTCATAACGGCAAGATAAATTGTTCCCCGACACAGAGGCAGGGAGGGGGGTCGGCGACAGCAAACAGACATCGATTGGCAACCACTTTGCGCCTCGGATGTGCCACCGCCACCACCGCTACAAGACAAATGGTGGCACGGCAGATGGTCCGTGGGGTGCGGAAGCAGTTGTTGTCGTCGTCGCTGCTCAACAGTCAGCAGGAAATAAGACTCGGGGATGACTGGCAGAAGGAGATAATATCAGGGACGTCACTTGGATTATAATGCGATGATACGTTGGGACAGCTATTAGGATCAACTACGGACGCCTCTTTACTCGCATAAGCGTCGCCAGGTGAGCGTATTAGTGTCGATGTGCTCCGGAGCGATGCTTCAAAATAACACTTGTCCTCTTCTGTTTAGCATTCAAAAGGATGATGATGAAACGATGTCAAAATCCCAAGTTCTGCAATTGCTAAAAACGTCATGCAAAAAAGTCACTAAAATCGCGCTTTTCAAGATATACATTAATTTCCTAGGTTATCATTTAAAATATTATTTATTCAATTTTAACAGAATTACGGACAATAATCTTATTTTTTTAATGCATCTTCGGGTCGGCTACAGTTTTCCAGTTACGAAAGCTTCTAAATTATAACAAATACTTATTTTCATCTGCTCCGTATTTTTATACGGATAAAAGAATGCTTGAATCGCCAACTTTAATGATTTTTTTTTTTTAAGGACTTTAATGAAGTTGCTGAGGACCCGCCATCCTCACAGATCCCTTCTATTATGGCGTATTAAACTGACAGACTCCTGTCAGACCTCTGTGGCAAGCAGCTGCTTGAGGAGGTATTTATTTTTTTTTTTTAATGAAGTCCTTTTCGATCATAATATTATTTAAAGGCTGTCGAGCAATCGAGACCATGATCCCGGGCCTATAGGGGGCGGGGGTGGCTGAGTCGGTAGCGCGCCAAGCTCGTAATCTGTAGTTCCCAGGTTCGAGTCCCAGCTGGGTCAGCGTTGAGATTTATCTCCGCAAAATTCCCCGCCCTGCCCACGGTCAGTTGGGGACACCGATGGGCTTGGAAAGGCCGCCGTCCGTCGGATGGGACGTTAAGCCGTGGACCCGTGTGCGAGAGAGCCCTACCCCGTGCACGTTAAAGAACACGCTGGATGGCCTTGACGGGAGGCTACCCTCTGTCTCCCAACAGCTGTTCCAGTGGGTCCCCTCCCCCAACCTTCTCTGAGCCTTCGAGGTCCATGTGACCTGGCCATTTAGCCCATGGTGTGCAAAAAAGTGCCGCTCAGAGATAAAACAACCCAACCCAACAACCCGGGCCTATAGGTCACGGATTTCCGTTTAAATAAAGATTTGCTGCACGTGAGCGATATATGGTGAAAGAAAAAGTCAGCTTAAGTAGTAGTTTTAAAAGGGATCGAAAGTTCACTATTTATATTACTCTTCGTTTAACTCTTATTAAAAAAGTTGTTATGCATATCCTTTTAAATAAAATTATTTAATTCAATGAATTCACTTCTGTTTTCGCAATAGGATCGATGAACTAGCGAAAAATTCATAACCTCGTACAACACCCCCTTGGAGCATACCCTGACTTCCATGCACTCAAAACCAATATAACATTTTTCTTATTAAGATATGTGCATTTTAATTTTGCCAAAGGTTTGATCCGGAGAGGGGGGCTATAACCCCACCTCTCGCAGAGAGCCCAGAATATTGTCAGTCTGTTGCTTGATCAGTCTTCTGTTCACAATTGCTGTAGAAAGGCTCGCCCCTTGTTCGAGTGGACGCTGATGGTATTATTCCTTTACAACACTGTAGACAGGATCGTATCTCATTACAGTGGCACTCTGATCTTCTTAACCGACACCCGCATTTAAATATCTCTCCTACCTTCGAGATCCAATAACTAAACGAAACTTTAGTTGTATTAAACGAACTGCATTAAAATAAAAACTAATTGAGAATCAAACGAAAGCAAAAAATTTATTTAAGAAGAACTAGATTCTTATAATCTCCTCCGAAAGAAGTGTCTTTTGATGTATAGACAGCTAAAAATGTTCCTCCTTTCCTTTAATTCGACACCCCAGTTTATCAATATCATGAGGAAGATTTTATTGAAGTGCAGATCATCTCATCATCATCATTATCGCTAATCAATTGCTTCATCTAAAAATCGCAAACATCCACTTTTCAAGCCTATTTTAAAACTTCTTAAATATTCTCTTTTTCTTTTCTTCCCATATTTCGACTCCTCTGTTCTCTCACTCACCTTTTCCTTTTGAATTTTTTACTCTTCGCGACAAGCAATAAACTGCATTAAAAAAATTCATCTTTGAAGCATAATTTAAACGTCCAACTCCGTTTTCATCCTTTCGACAGAAAATGAACAACCTACCCACACATAAAAAAGAGTTACAAGAATAATTATAAGCACGAGCTTATGCTTCGTTTCTTTTTATGAATTTTCGAAACATGAAAACCATGAAAATAATTAAGATCGGGAGGAGGGAAAACCTTAAATCGAGTAGGTTAAAAAACAGCGCCTGTAAAAGATCCCGAGGTCAAATTTTTTCACCAGTGTGTACACGGTGGTATGACACGCGTCGCGCGCTCGAGGATTGGTCGAACGCCGACAGTCCTTTATCACCAGCTCCTGGCTACGTGACTGCCGGGAATGTGACGTCGGCGAAAGACGAGAGGCAAGCACTTGTCGCGTGGCCGGTGATTGGTTGCATCGCTGTCGCCAGCCAGCGGCATTTATCTGCAAATGTGATGGAGATATAATTATTATGCGGCCATTAAAAATTAACTCCTGTAATAAAAGATGACGGTTACTCTTTGCTGACAATATAGCTGACTGGAGTACAAAATCAAATGCACAGATCAATTACCTGAACTGTAATTTCGCTTCTTGTTTGACTACGTTCGTATTTACTAATGTATATCTCGTGTAAATAAGCTAAAGACCAATAAACATATAATTTTCATTACCATTGTATGCAAGGAGTCATCAAAATGAATGAATACATAGGAATGATTTGATACCCCTGTAGAGGGACGGATCTAGAAGGACCGACGAATACCCTCTCCTCCGTAAAGAACTTAACCGGAATTTTGGTGAGAAAAAGCAGCAAACGTGTTCTATTACACATATTATGCAACAATTGCTTTAAAAAAATCGTTAAAGCAGATGGAGATAAATGTATATTCCACTGTTATCGACAATAATATCTGATAAAAATATTCCCCAAAATGGTATTGTGGTTCGTTTTGTTGAGTACAGTTGCATCACCCCCTTCCATATTTTTTTTTCCATTCGGGTCTGCATCAATCCATTTCCCAAACAGTATATTAAAACTGGAATATTTAAGAAAGACTTAGAAACAAAAACGAAAAAAAGAAACTAAATGATGACAAATAAAAAAAATCCCCTCAAGCAGCTGCTTGTCACAGAGGTCTGACAGGAGCCTCTCACTTATGGCCGAGTGGTTAGCACGCTTGGCTACTGATGCAAAGGACCTGGGTTCGAGCCCCGGGTAAGGCATGGATGTTCGTGTTGTTTTTCTGCTGAGGTCCTGCCATCCTCTCAGACCTTCTACTATGGCATATAAACTGACAGGCTCCTGTCAGACCTCTGTGGCAAGCAGCTGCTTGAGGGGGTATTTATTTTTTTTTTTAGTAGAAGGTCAGTGAGGAACCTCATCAGAAAAACAACACAAACATCCATGCCTTAACCGGGGCTCGGATTATCAATCATCAAGGTCCCTTAGATCAGTAGCCAGGAGCGCTAACCACTCGGCCACAGCATAACAGAAATGAATTAAAAGTATTGCATCTGAATAATAGGGGACCGTTTTCAAAGAGAACGAAGTTTTCATTTTCCGTTTTCAGCATCTTCTTACACAAAAATCCTATCTAATGGATGATTGGGTTTGGGTTGGGTTGTTTTACCTCTGAGCGGCACTTTTTTGCACACCATGGGCTAAATGGCCAGGTCACATGGACCCCGAAGGTTCAGAGAAGGTTGGGGGAGGGGACCCACTGGAACAGCTGTTGGGAGACAGATGGTAGCCTCCCGTCAAGGCCATCCAGAGTGTTCTTTAGCGTGCACAGGGTATGGCTCTCCCGCACACGGGGCCACTGCTTAACGTCCCATCCGACGGACGGCGGCCTTTCCAAGCCCATCGGTACCCCTACTGACCGTGGGCAGGGCGGGGAATTATGGATGGACGATTGGGAAATGCAAATTAGTTACGAAGGAATTTTTCATTTATTTCTTTAAGCTCAATGAACCGAAACCCACCCCCCTCTGGGGGTGAGGGGAACAGAATGATTGCAGTCCATATAACGCTCCCGATCTTTCATACTCTACCACCAACGTTCATATTTCTGGCATAAAAAGATAGTTTGCAATGTTGGTTAAATGGCATTTTCTAAACCTTTTTCCACCGTTGGAGGGCGCTATTAAAGGTAATGGAAGATTCGGAAAATGCGAATCGTAATGGTTCATCAATGTCTATCCAACCCAAAGGAGGTTTTTTATCTCTAAAATCAAAAAGTTAAATGTCTACATGCTGACAGAAAAACGGCAAGGAGAGTCGTTTTTTTTTAAATGTGCTACTAATAAATGTTGTTATTCATCTCATAGTTTGGAATATATAATTGAATAAAATAAAAAATTCAAATGTTTTAGGATAAACGAGAGAAATACAAAGGGGGAAAAAACCGATTAGATAAAGTATATGGAAAGAAATGAGGGAACAGAAAATGTGAAGACGTTGGCTTGAAAGGTGAAAGGAGTGTCAGTCAAATCTTTCAATAATTGAAACATGTTAAAGCAGTATCGAAATCGTTAAGTTATTAATCAGGATTGAATTTCAGATGGAAGTCGCCCGATAAATTATATTGTCATTAGCAATGCTGCGAGTCGAAAGTGCCTGAGTGGCAGCAACCCTTGTCATCCCAGTGAAGCGAGAGTTTCATTTTAGAAATTATGTCTGGATTTTGCGAACAAATTTTAATTTTTTTCCCGATTCAAATATCAGAAAAAAAATTAACGGTCGTCGGTGCTGAAGTTTCACTAGAATATAAACTAAATAGAACATTGAGGCACGCAAGAAAATGCAATTCCTAATATGTCTCAATACACAAAAGCTGATGTTACGATTTTGTTAATATGAATTTCAAAGTTCAGATTATGATTAATAGTCATATCTGAGATGGAAGTGAAAACCGCGATATGAGTGTGATTAATTTTAATGTCAACATCTTCAAAAAAAGAGAAAATGACGTCGAAAGGAAATTACTTTATTTTACATTCATTGTGAATTCACTGCTTTTATTTTACCAAAAAGTGAATAAATATCAAGTTGTACATAAATGACAAAATATGTAGTGATTCATTTGCATATAGCTTAAAGTACACAATTGTACATCAATGCAAAAAACATAAAAAAATTATAGAACTCGTTAAGCAAAAAAAAACGTTGAAAAAAGTCACATTCTTAGTTATGAAATTTGTCTTCATGCAGGTGGAGAAACTGGAGAATCAGAAGTTTTGTCTCTTAGAGAGCTTAGCACAAAAGAGTAGCAAATATGAGCATCACTCAATACTCTTCTGAGCTACTCAAAGCTCTCGCCGCCAGATCATTAAAAGGAGGTAACACCATGAACAGAAGGAAAGCATTATCATCACCTTTAGCAGTTTTTCTTTTGGATGAAAAACACTCGATTGAGTGTCTTCAACTTATCAATCATCAACACGAATTTGACAACAAGGTTAAGAAAAGAAGAAAGAAGAAAAAAGCAATATTTTGTAGAATTATTCCTATCGTTGCAACCTCTCTCTGCCCTAACATTTGCAACGAAAAACTGTACTTCGGAACTGATGTGTGAAAATGACAGTTGCGTTCCAGCTGTCTCTTCCAGAATTTATGACCCGGATTCCGAGATGATGCACGAGGCGGTTCCATTTGGAGAGGAGGACAATACTCCGCGACGTGCGCGACACGTGCCCAGGAGACAGCAGCGAGGATAACTCATGAGGGGTAGGGGAGCGTCGAAAACGAAATGGGGGGAAAATGATCGTTTGAAAACTGAATGGAAACGTAAAGAAATATGCCAAAACTGGAAGAAATGGAAAGCGAACACGAGACAGCCAAAAACATTAACAGTAACAAATGTTCGTCTGGATGAAAATCTTAACAAATTTTAATTCTGGTATTTTGAAACAAATCAAAAGAAAAATGCATTGCGTTATATATACATATTTCTTTTCGATTGAGTTATTTGGACATTGATGGATTTAAAAATATTAGGATGATTAGATTTGTTCAAGTTCTTCCTAGTGAAAAATTCGCAGTTTTCCGTTCAAACATCCAACCTCTAAGAACTTCTTTCCGGATAAAATTACTTGAGCAATGTTTTCCTGCTTCCTCTGCTTGCTTTCAGCTCCATTAATTTCCCTTGTTAAATTTCCAAACGACCTCACGCGCGACTTACTTATGTTGCCATCGAACTTGACCGTTTTTTTTCCTCCCGATGCTCAACAGCCAGCAATTACAGATCACCTCTCTTGCCTCGAAAAAGAGGACTTCGTAACTCTCTTCTAAGGAAAAATATTCAGACAAGCTTTGTCAGAGTTTTTGCCGGAGGAGAAATTCTGTTTTTTCATTGACTAATAGGAAAAGGTTTGTAAATTGAACGACAAACAAATTTAGTTTTTTCATTTTTACTTTTGCAAGAGAATAGACTTCATCCTCATGTTTGTTAAGCGTTGGGTTGTTTTACCTCTGAGCGGCACTTTTTTGCACACCATCGGCTAAATGGCTAGGTCATAAGGACCCCGAAGGCTCAGAGAAGGTTGGGGGGGACCCATTGGAACAGCTGTTGGGAGACAGATGGTAGCCTCCCTTAAAGGCCATCCAGTGTGTTTTTTTAATGTGCACAGGGTATGCTCTCCCACACATGGGGGCGGGCGGGGGTGGCTCAGTCGGTAGCGTGCCAGGCTCGTAATCTGTAGTTTCCAGGTTCGAGTCCCAGCTGGGTCAGCGTTGAGATTTATCTCCGCAAAATTCCCCGCCCTGCCCACGGTCAGTAGGGAACACCAATGGGCTTGGAAATTGTACTTGGACTTGTCTGGTATTGGACTTGGACTTGTCTGGTATACCATTTGATCTTACAATCAATCACAAATTATGACGATCAACAGAGTCAAAAGCCTTTTTGAAATCAACAAAGCTAGCAACCAAAGGTTTCTGAAACTCTAAACATTTCTCAAGAATCTGACTAAGTGAAAATATCTGATCTAAACATCCCCTACCACTTCTGAATCCATATTGCTCATCACGGAATTACCTGCAACCAGATTCTTAATTCTATTAAGCACAATCATGGAAAGAACGTTACCTGGAACAGAGAGTAGGCTGATACCCCTATAGTTATCACAAGAACTGCGATCACATTTTTCGAAAATAGAGATAATAATAGCTCTGGTAAAATCTTTAGGAACCATGCCTTTATCATAAAAGATATTGAAAATTTCAGTCATCCAAGTGGTAACCGAAACATTCCCAGCTCTGAGCATTTCTGTAGTAATTTCATCTACCCCTGGGGATTTATGAAGTTCAAGTTTAGAAATAGCCAAAATAACTTCAGATTGTGTTATAGGACCAACATTAAAGCCGCCAATGCATCTATCATCATTACAAACAATTGGAGTAGAACTAACCACATTGTTTAGAACATCACTGAAATGCTCAGCCCACCTAGCCATGACAGAATCCTCACCTTCTATAACCTTACCTTGTTTATCCTTCAATCCCTGTATACCTGTTCGTTTTCTACCACACAAATCATTAACTATCTGGTACAGTTCTCTGCTGTTGTGCTGTCTAACTGCTTCCTCGGCTTTGTCAGCCAAACCATCAAGCCAAAGATTCTTATCAGCAGCTAACTGATCTTTTACACGTTTATTAAGTTCTCTGTAATGCTTTCTATTAGGAATAGTAAGGTATTGATTAAGGGCATTCCTGCAGTTCTTTCTTTCCGAAATAAGCTCAAGTGCCTTATCACTCAGATAATTCTGTCTCTTCTGCTCCTTTTTTCCTAAAAGAGTACTGTTAGTTTCCAAAAAAGCCTGTTTAAAATGGCCCCATTCTTCCTCAACTTCAGTATTAAGCAAACCATGACTATCATAAAGACTAAGTAACCTATCATGGTAAGCTTTAGCTATAACTGGGTCTTTCAGAGCTTCAGTATTAAAGGTAACTTTTTTAAATTTAGCACAACACTTTTTAAGTTTAAGTGCAAGACACTTTTAACAAGGGAATGGTCAAATCCAATTTCAGCTCTCCTATACGCCCTGGTATTTCTGACAGAACTATCCCATTTGCTGTTAATTAATATATAATCAATCATATTCCTATGCAGCCCATCAGGTGAAACCCAAGTGTATTTATGTATGTCGCGGTGTTTGCAATAAGTGGTAGTTATTCTGAAACCATTGAGTTTACTTACCTGTAGGATACGTTGCCCATTGCCATTGCAGCTACCAATACCAAAAGGGCCTATTCTCCTCCCCAAAGGTCAGAGTCAGTATCAACTTTGCCGTTGAAGTCGCCTAGAACAAGGGTAATATCTCGTTACTTGACAGAATTCAAAATATCCTGAAGTTGTCCGTAAAACCTATCCTCATCCTCATCAGCATCCTCATTGGGGGCATAACAGCAGATAATATTCAAGTCTTTAATGCTTGTTTGAAATTTTGCTGTAAGAAACCTTTCATTAATGCACTCATATCCTAGAAGAGCATCACTAGCATGTCTGCTGAGCAGCAGACCCACGCCTTGGTGATGCTTTCCATCCTCCCTCCCTGTAAAGAGAAATTTAGTTATTTTTAAATATCTCACCTTTATCTGTCCATCTGGTCTCTTGCAAGGCTAGAATATCTAGGTTATAGCGCTGGAATTCCTGCATGAGGACATCAAGAGAATAATCTCTATGTAATGTCCTCACGTTCCACGTTCCTGCAGAGAGAAAATGATTCGTAGGATTTTTAAAGAAATTAGGTTCATTGAGATTGGTAGGGCCAACAATATCAAACAGCCCCCAGATCGCAGGCATGGGGCAAAGACCTGTTCCTCCTCCGCTAAAGGCTGAAGTCACCGATGCTGGTAGGAACTTCAGCCACCACCTTTTCAAGTGGACTTTTTCAAGAGCCATATGGCCTGCCTGAGACACATTACTCCAGTTTAGGCTTGACATGCCCAACTAGCTAAGTAAGGTTCAGGTACCTGCGATGGCCTCTGATTAGGATTATCCACCAGCTGATATAAGGTATCCCATGCCTCTGTTCACTTAAGGCTGGCAACCCAGAAGCAAACAGAAAACACAGCAGCAAATTCTCCCTCAACAGAGGCCTACAGTGCAGCAAGTCCAGGATCCATAATCAAATTCAAATCCATAAACAAGTCCAGTCTAGTAGGTATAAATGGTCAGCACCAGGACCCTGTGAAGTTGACCACTCCTCAGCAGGTTTGAAAAAAAAGAAAAACGTGGCCATAGAATACCAGATCAGTAGGCCATACTGAACTGGCAGCCCTCCCCTTCCGTTCCCTTTCAAAAGAGAATATCTCTTTGAAAACTAACGGCCCTGCACCACGAGAAGGCGGTGTCGGACATTAGGTGCTAGACCTGGCCGGTTCTGTGCATCATCACTAGGGATTGGTACACAGCTCTCCTTCCAGTTTACGCCTAGCTACCATGGCACACGGTAAATAGCAAACACTCTCTTGTTCGCTTCTTTTTAGGCATTTGCTTCGAATCAACTTACAACGCTATTCCACTCTTGACGATTTGTTGCAGTAACAGAAGATGCATTCATTCTATGTATGGTTCCACTTTTCTCCTACTGCTTTATTTTACCTTTAACGCTATTAATTAATTGTAAAAGTCATCAATAACCAAACTTTTCCCTCACCAACATTTAGTAACAATTTTTTCCAATTTCCTTTCAGAAACCGACTTACACCAACTTTCTAAACTGATATTCCCAGTCGGGTGATATGCCATTAACATAACAAATCACTTGTATCAGCATTAAGTGTCCAAACAAATTTAGCAATTTAGAACACCAGGTACCATTAAGATTGCTCTTTTGCATATAAGTTTTATATTACCCTTTTTTTTTTAGTATTTCGGCAAATATGGGTCGATTAGTTTTCTCAAAGCTCATTCGAAGACTAATTCGAGCTCGCCTTTATAATTGTTCGTTAAAAAGTTTTTTTCCCCCTTAAATTTTCCTTGCGGATAAAGCAACTCCCAATTAACGACCCGATGGCTGATTCATTCCTGCTGCCTCGCACTCCAAACACCATTTTCAGCCTCTTCACAGCTCTGCAGAAATTTCCGTTCGTCTGTCCCAATCGCAGCATCGTCTTTCAATAGTCTTGACGTCGTCTGTCTCTCATTAGCGTCATTAACAGATTTCCGATTATGTGGCAGCATTCGGGGCAACGGCACGCACACTCCGCATTTCTGGCTCTCTCTGCGCGCATGTCTCATCGATTGGTCGAGCCATGGACGTGGTTCTTCCTGTTGCTTCTTCTTCCTTTAATTGGGAATCAAATTTCGTTTAGTGGGGGCAATTAGAGCCAGAGTTAGCCAAATAACTGATCACTTAAAACTACTACAAGTCATTTATAAATGGACACCAGACAACCGACGATCACAGGATATTTAAGGATCGTTCAGCCTCTAATTCTCCGGCAGGCAGCTTATCAGGAAAGCTTCTTTGCCCCCCCCCCTCTCCCTCTGCCTCCCCCGCTCCATCACCTTATACCTGCAGAGCGGCCAGGTGTTCTTTCCCAGAATTCAATTAGCGTGAGCTCATCTGCATCTTTCCGAGAGAGGCGCACCTTTAATTAAAACCTTCCCTCCCCATAACCGTCACCCTCCCTACCTCTTCCCTCCCCCATCTCCCCATGTGACCCGATCCTTCAAAAGTTGGGCGCAGTTTGTAAACGTTTTCCCGCACAACTAAATGCGTAGTTTTATCGGAAGTCACCGCTTGATGCAGTAAATTTAGCCCGAGCTGTTTTACTGTTTGCAGGCGTTGCTATTCCCGCGCAACAGAAAGTGTGTGTGTGTGCGCTCGCGATGAAGGTGGGGTGCGTGGGGCAGGGGGGGGGGGAGGAGGAATTTAGCCCGCTCTCCGCTCTCACAGTTCTAATGCGCTTACATCTGAAAACAGCGCTCTTTGGGAGCAACATAGACAAACATGTTTCCGCCTACAGATAAGGCAGCACGTGGGAGCGTTGTCCGTGATAAATTGACCCCTCGGACCAACTACTAAATGCTTCGTTTCGCGAACACCATCAACAATGCAGAAGCAAATAGAGGACAGTTGCGTAGCAGCGCGTCTCTGATTGATGAGGAAACTCTTGGAACAAGAAGTTAAAAGCAAAACTTTGCTCTCGTTCCAGTTGGCAATAGAAAAGCTCGCTTCATGTCGCAAAAATGCTCGCGCGCTGCAGCATTCCCCGTGTCGGGTTTAACGCCGAATGGCTCGCTGTTTTAGGTACGAGATATCTGGTCAATTTTTTTTCCCTTCCTATATGAAGACGTAAGTCAATAAACGTCTCTAGTCCAACGATAGCAGAAAATGAAAACAAAAATAGGAAACTGTAGTAACGTAAGGATTAAAAGCAGCTTATTCAGCGGATCTCTTAGACAGTTGATGCCCAAAGAAACTCGGCGCAAAAATGGAAACACGCAATGTTGGAAAGTAAAAGGAAGAAATCTAATTAACCCGTAAACAATTTTTTAGTACTTTTCTGCACCTCGCTGCCTCTGCCCCACTCACTGGCATGTTCGCAGGAATTTCAAAATCGTTTCGTAAACTCCATCGACGACGCTAAATTTAAGAAGAAAAAAAAGTTAGATATTTAGAATAAAAACTTTAAATTGCTTTACTGTACAGTTTTGTGGAATGCTGAACCAAATAATATTCTTTTTCCGCAAATCAAAAAATTGTAATATGACTTCAAAAAAAGAAAGCTTTTAACTACTTTAACCAAATTTCTAAGTTTATTCTTAATAACTACTGAAAAGCCAAAGTCTTTCTTTTTTTTCGGCTTAGAGCATTTCTCAAAGTCTTAAAAGAAATGCATTTGGCGCCATTAGTTTGGGACGGCCAGCAGAAGCTGCTGGGAAATTTATATTCAAGTCAACTTTATAATCATCATCATATGACACTTTTCCCTGTTCTTTCCTTTGTGAATGCCAAAATTCTGCTCTTATTATGTCTTAATGAATAGCATTTGATCCGCGAAGCGAACTTACTCTGAGTTGGGTTGTGTTGGGTTGTTTTACCTCTGAGCGGCACTTTTTTGCACACCATGGGCTAAATGGCCAGGTCACATGGACCCCGAAGGCTCAGAGAAGGTTGGGGGAGGGGACCCACTGGAACAGCTGTTGGGAGACAGATGGTAGCCTCCCGTCAGGGCCATCCAGTGTGTTCTTTAACGTGCACAGGGTATGGCTCTCCCACACATGGGGCCACGGCTTAACGTCCCATCCGACGGGGTGCATTTTGTCTCCTTTTCTCTTTAGTTTGGTTGTTGATTATGTTATGTGAAATTCACTTCAAGAAAAAGATTTTGGCCTTAAATGGGCTGGAGATACGAAAATTTCTGATTTAGATTATGCTGATGATTTAACCCTTTTGGCAAATGATGTTGATGAGATGAACTCTTTCATTCGAGCTGTTGATGAGACTGGTAGTAGAATAGGTTTGGTTATAAACAGAGAGAAAACTAAAGTGATGAAAATTGGTCAGGCAGGCTGTGATTCAGTTAATCTGAATGGTTGCAGTCTTGAGCAGGTGTCACAGTTTAATTACCTTGGGAGCTATGTAACAGATACTGGTGATGTGCGGCATGAGATTAACAGACGAATAGGGATTGCTGCCGGGACTTTTAAGAATCTAGGGAGAGTGTGGAGAAATAGGCGTATACACCTAAAGACTAAAATTAGACTGTATAATAGTTTGGTCTTTTTTCTAGTGTTAGTTATGGTAGTGAAACTTGGACATTGTGTAAACATGATAACAGGAAACTACAGGCTTTTGATTCCAGATGCTTACGCACTATCTTGGGTATTAGGTGGTTCAACTTTGTAACTAATGATGAGGTTAGGCAAAGGAGTCTGCAACCTCCTTTAAGCAGCATATTGTGCAGAGAGAGACTCCGTTGGTTTGGCCATGTTGCCCGTATGAATAATTATAGATTGGAGAATAGGGTTATGAACAGTGTGCCTAAAGGCCTCAGAAAGAAGGGGAGACCTAGGATGCGGTGGGCAGACAATGTCAAACAGGACCTTGTTAGAATTGGTGTGCAGTAGCCAGATGCAGTAGATATAGTTCAGGACAGACTTGCTTGGAGAATTAAACTGCACCGTCTGGTTGAACCTCCGTAGCCCGTGACTGCTTGAGGATGATGATAATGATGATGATGATACGTCATAAGATTCAAGAGAATAGCTGTAGGATTTCTCGTGAAGGCCCACGGAAACCATGGCTTAACGTTCGCGTCGCTACCTCCTTTCTCATCGAAGAGAGGACAAAAAACTTTGGGCGCGTCGAAAAGTGTTTATTCTGCACATTTCTTTCCTTCAGCTTTGAAAAACTTTAATAATAAATCTGAATTCGGTAGTGCTATTCTTAATGTAGAATAGCGTAATGCAGTCTTTTCCAGCGGGACCCTCTATTGCTCTACCCGTGATTATTATTAATAAATAAATAAATATCCCCTCAAGCAGCTGCTTGCCAGAGAGGTCTGACAGGAGCCTGTCGGTTTATATGCCATAGAAGAAGGTCTGTGAGGATGGCAGGACCTCAGCAGAAAAACAACACACACACATCCATGCGTTACCCGGGGCTCGAACCCAGGTCCCTTAAATCAGTAGCCAAGCGTGCTAACCACTCGGCCATGGGACAGCTAGATATAAAATACAACACCGATAGGAAGGTTATTTAAATGGGAATGATTAGGAAGAATTCGGATTTTTATGTGAAATGTGAAAGTAACATGAAAAAATAGCACTTATAATTACGATAATTTTGGCGAAAAATGCGTAAACTCTGTTTTATAGAATCCACTACATCCAGCTTCTTCAAAAGAAAAATTACTTTCATTAATTAAAGCGATGATTATGTTATGATTAGCTTGTCCAACATGTTCGATAATATACATATAATAATGTAAATCAATTTGATTCGAATTCTGTTTATCACCTACTTGGGGTAAAGAATGCAAAACAGCTTTCTTTATCTTTACGCCTGACAGAGTCGCGTGACCTGACCTCGGTTCTCCCGCATCTACTCATTTAATAGGTGATAAGAAGAGAGAGAGAGAGCAATGATGGATTTTCAGAAGCTAATTTCGCTTTTCGTTCCTTTTCCAGTGGAAAGACGAGCAACGAAGAATTTTTTCCTCTTCTAAGAGTCCTCTTCTGGACCACAGACATTCGCGGAGTTAATTTGACGATTCCTTTCCCTTCTGAATGTTTACCTTGTGATTAGTTTCCCGGTCGTTACGCCCCCTTTCCGTCGAACTGTTCAGAGGAGGCATTTCCGGTGCCAAGTGATCCTTTATCCCAAGAAGGGAGGAGGAGGGTCCAGGGGCAGAACCACTTTGCTAAACTTGTAGGAATTGAGTAATCGCTCAAGGCTTAGATTTTAATAAGACAAACGAAATGATACTTTCGGTCAAGTCTAGAGAAAAGCGACATCTTCTAAGAATTCTCGATACTTAACATAAAAGCAGAAAGTACCCTATTGCAAATCGGAAATTTTCTTATTGATATTCAAATATAAATGTTCTTTTCCTACTTTACGTCAGATGGTCAGTTTCTTCTGCACAGGATGATCGAAAAGACACTTAAAACCACAAGGTTTACATTAACTGCAAAATAACAAGGTCGGAGATGCTTGTCTCAAAACTCCAAGATTAACTTAGAAGTAGGGGCAGTTGGATCGACATTTGCTAGAGGTTTTAGTTTGCATTTCAGTCTGGTTTGCGCGCCATGGAGGTCCAGTTAAAACCATCGAGGGCGTACTTTAATGAACGCTAAGAAAGAGCCAGTGGGATGAAATAAGTCAGTTGATTAGTTGTTATGGGGCAATAGGCCCACCAGTAAGAATCATCTCGAGTAGGTCGAGTTTGTCCCTCTGAGTGACATTTCTTATCCCACAGTAGGCTAAGTGGCCACATCACAAAAGCCCCAAGGGCTCATAGAATGAATTGAAGAAATGCTGAACAGCTGTTAGGAGACAGCCTCTTGTCAAGACTATCCAGCATGATCTTTATCGTGCACAGGGCTGGTTATCCTGCACTCGAAACCACGGTTTAATGTCTCATCTGACGGATGGCGGCCTTTTCAAACCTAATGGTGTCGCCTTTCTTACGGAGCGCAAGGTGGTGGTTTTATCATCATCATCATCCTTAAGCAGCCATGAGCTACGGAGGTCCAACCAGACAATGCAATTTAGTTCTCCAAGCAAGTCTGTCCTGAACTATATCTACTGCATCTGGCCACTGCACACCAATTCTAACAAGGTCCTGTTTGACATTGTCTACCCACCGCATCCTAGGTCTCCCCCGCTTTCTGAGGTCTTTAGGCACACTGTTCATAACCTTATTCGCCAATCTATAATTATTCATACGGGCAACATGGCCAAACCAACGGAGTCTCTCTCTGCATAATATGCTGCTTAAAGGAGGTTGCAAACTCCTTTGCCTAACCTCATCATTAGTTACAAAGTTGAACCACCTAATGCCCAAGATACTGCGTAAGCATCTGGAATCAAAAGCAATTAGTTTCCCGTTATCTTGTTTAAAAAGTGTCCAAGTTTCACTACCATAACTAACCCTAGAAAGAACCAAACTATTATACAGTCTAATTTTAGTCTTTAGGTGTATACGCGTATTTCTCCACAATCTCCATAGATTCTTAAAAGTCCCGGCAGCAATCCCTATTCGTCTGTTAATCTCATGCCGCACATCACCAGTATCTGTTACATAGCTCCCAAGATTATTAAACTGTGACACCTGTTCAAGACTGCAAACATTCAAATTAACTGAATCACAGCCTGCCTGACCAATTTTCATCACTTTAGTTTTCTCTCTGTTTTATAACCAAACCTACTCTACTACCAGTTTCATCACCAGCTCGAATGAAAGAGTTCATCTCATCAACATCATTTGCCAAAAGGGCTCAATACTAAATCATCATTTGCCAAAAAATCAGCATAATATAAATCAGAAATTTTCGTATCTCCAGTCCATTTAAGGCCAAAATCTTTCCCTTGAAGTGAATTTCGCATAACATAATCAATAACCAAACTAAAGAGAAAAGGAGACAAAATGCACCCTTGTCGAACACCAGAAGTAATGCTAAACCAATTGCTACAAGCCTTACCAACTCTTACACACGACTCAGTGTTTTCATTATGTTAATTAACTTGTCTGGTATACCATTTGATCTTACAATCAACCACAAATTATGACGATCAACAGAGTCGAAAGCCTTTTTGAAATCAACAAAGCTAGCAACCAAAGGTTTCTGAAACTCTAAACATTTCTCAAGAATCTGACTAAGTGAAAATATCTGATCTAAACATCTCCTACCACTTCTGAATCCATATTGCTCATCACGGAATTGCCTGCAACCAGATTCTTAATTCTATTAAGCACAATCATGGAAAGAATGTTACCTGGAACAGAGAGTAGGCTGATACCCCTATAGTTATCACAAGAACTGCGATCACCATTTTTGAAAATAGGGATAATAATAGCTCTGGTAAAATCCTTAGGAACCTGCCTTTATCATAAAAGTTATTGAAAATTTCAGTCATCCAAGTGGTAACAGAAACATTCCCTGCTCTAAGCATTTCCGTAGTAATTTCATCAATCCCAGGGAACTTGTGAAGTTTAAGTTTGGAAATAGCCAAAATAACTTCAGATTGTGTTATAGGGCCAACATTAAAGCCACCAATGCATCTATCATCATTGCAAACAATGGGAGTAGAACTAACTACATTGTTTAGAACATCACTGAAATGCTCAGCCCACCTAGCCATGACAGAATCCTCCCCTTCTATAACCTTACCTTGTTTACCCTTCAATCCCTGTATACCTGTCCGTTTTCTACCACATAAAACGTTAACTATCTGGTACAGCTCTCTGCTGTTGTGCTGTCTAACTGCTTCCTCGGCTTTGTCAGCCAAGCCATCAAGCCAAAGATTCTGATCAGCAGCTAACTGATCCTTTACACATTTATTGAGCTCTCTGTAAAGCTTCCTGTTAGGACTAGTAGGGTACTGATTAAGGACATCCCTGCAGTTCTTTCTTTCTGAAATAAGTTCAAGTGCCTATCACTCAAATAATTCTGCTGCTCTTTTCCTTTTTCCCTAAACGAGTACTATTAGTTTCCAAAAAAGCCTGTTTAAAATGATCCCATTCTTCTCAACTTCAGTAGTAAGCAACTATGACTGTCATAATGACTAAGTAACCTGTCATGGTAAGCTTTAGCTACAACTGGGTATTTCAGAGCTTTAGTATTAAAAGTAAATTTTTTAACCCTAGCACAACACTTTTTAAGTTTAAGTTGCAAGACACTTTTAACAAGGTAATGGTCAGATCCAATTTCAGCTCCCCTATATGACCTGGTATTCCTAACAGAACTAGCCCATTTGCTGTTAATTAATATATAATCAATCATATTCTTATGCAGCTCATCGGGTGAAACCCATGTGTACTTATGTATGTCGCGGTGTTTGCAATAAGTGTTAGTTATTCTGAATCCATTGAGTTTACTTACCTGTAGGAGACGTTGCCCATTGCCATTGCAGCTACCAATACCAAAAGGGCCTATTCTCCTCCCCAAAGGTCAGAGTCAGTACCAACTTTGGCATTGAAGTCACCAAGAACAAGGGTAATATCTCCTTTCTTGACAGAATTCAAAATATCCTGAAGTTGTTCATAAAACCTATCCTTCTCATCCTCATCGGCATCCTCATTGGGGGCATAACAGCAAATAACATTCAGGTCTTTAACGCTTGTCTGAAATTTTGCTGTAAGAAACCTTTCATTAATGCATTCATATCCTAGAAGAGCATCACTAGCGTGTCTGCTGAGAAGCAGACCCACGCTTTGGTGATGCTTATTGCCGTCCCTCCCTGAAAAGAGAAATTTAAGATTATTTTTAAGAATCTGACCTTTATCTGTCCATCTGGTCTCTTGCAAGCCGAGAATATCTAAATTATAACGGTGGTATTCTTCTGTGAGGACATCAAGAGAAAAAGCTCTGTGCAGAGTCCTCACATTCCAACTACCTATGGAGAGAAAATGGTTAGTGGGATATTTAAAGAAACTATGTTTATTGAGAGAGGGAATGCCGACAATATCAAACAGCCCCCTAATCGCAGACATGGGGCAAAGACCCGTTCCCCCACTACTAAAGGCTGAAGCCATCTACACTGGAAGACTTCCTCCAATGTAGAATTTGACGATGCCAATAGAAGCAAAGAGTTCAGGTGCCTGCGATGACCTCTGCTCAGGATTATCCACCAGCTGATAAACATAACCTGTGAATCTATTCACTTGGGGCTGTCAACCCACAAACAAACAGAAAACACAGCGGAAGATTTTCCCTCCACAGAAGCCCACCAGTGCAGCAAAATCAGGATCCATAATCAAGCTCAGAGCCATATATCTGTCCAGTCCAGTGGGTTTATATGGTCAGCACCAGGACCCTGTGTGGTTGACCACTCCTCAGCAGGGTAGTAAAAAAAAGAAAAGTAGCCATAGTTGTCCAGATCAGTAGGCCACACTAATCTCCCCTTCCGTTCACTTCCACAAGAGAGTATCTCTTTTGAAAGGTACTAACGGTCTGCACCACGAGAAGGTGGGGTCGGACATTAGGTACTAGGCCTGGCCGGTTCTATGCATCATCACAGGGGATTGGTGCATAGCTCTCCTTCCAGCTATGAATCTCAACATCGTCACAGATGAATGCAGAACATGTAACTGCAGACTACAAGTCTGGTATGCTACTGACTGAGTCGCCCCCCGCCCCGCCCCTTCGCCGACCCCACGAATTGAGAGGCAGAGGTGTAAACACCGGTCAGAATCATCTAACACAGTGGCTCTCAAACTGTATTCCTTGGAACCCCAGGGTTCCGCGACCCTGTTCTAGGGGCTCCACGAGAAAAAATCTTCAATGTCGGAAAATTTAAATTTAGTCAGAATTGCCCCATAAATAGGCCCAATAAACCAAACACGTGAAGCGTAATGCATGCAGTGTTTCAATAAGTTACACTTTTTACTTTTACAATTGAGAAATGACTTCGTAATCGTAATCTCTGAATTAGAAGAATAAGCCTGACCTTCAAAGTGACAGGTCATAATTTCTTAAAAGTAAAACCAATTGCGCAGAAACTTTCTCTGCAATGCAAAATCTGTTGCTTCTTTATTTAAGGAGGTTAAATTATCATTTGTCGGATTTTGAGATAACACTGAAAGCAAAAGTACAATGGCACCTAAGAAATTGGCTCTCTCTGAAGGTTGATGATTTTTTATATAAACAACGAATTTTTAATAGGACCATGAAAAGTTCATTCTGTATCTTCGCATTCGGTTCAATCCTTTGTACCCTGTTTAGGATGACCGCATTTCTTAAGATAGAAGGGATGGAGATGGCGAAGTACAGTGTCAATTCCTCCGAAAATCTTCACATGAAACATTTTACACTGCGTGCTTCCAAATGTTATTAAATTCCACAAAGCATCAGGTAACGAATATTGATTCTATTTGCTATGCAACTCACTAATCAACTGAGCAGGAGAATGACGGATGCGATGAGAAGTGTCCCGAAGCTTAGAAAGAGAGGAAGACGAAAGACGATCTGCTAAATGGACCTCAAAGAGGGAGCCATCTTCGTCTCTTCTCTGATGTATCCTTTTACAGCGGACAATAGCGAACCGCAACCCCTGTAATTCGTCGATGCACCGTGACCCTTCCGTTGCCATAGTGAAGCGAAGCAGAAGATCCGCAAGGAAAGAAGGGGGAGGAGGAGGGAGCTGATCCTCCGTGAAAGCTGCAGCATCATCAGATGATGTCTCCCAAACCCTTCGAAAGATGAAACTGTAACTTCGAAGTATTAGTTACAACACGCACGGGCGGGAGTCGCGGATGAAGTCGTGCATTATATGGATCACGACTCGGTGGTTCAGAGAATGGAAATCGCCACTTTGGAATCGCTGGAGACAGTGACGAGAAGAGAACGTGGGAGAGAGAGAAAGAGAGCCAACCACCTTTTTACTTCCAATGTAGCTCACTTCCAATGAACGGAAAAGACGAGTAAGCTGGTTGACGACCCTGCTTATTCAAGATTGGAACGTCTTGCACAGAAGGACCGATTTCTGTAAACGATATCGTAACTGTCTTCTCAACACTTATTACAACGAAAGAAATCACGAAAAGGAAACGCTCTTAGTTTCTTAATAGGTGGCATTATTATATGAGAAAAATATTTCATTATCGAATAGATTTTGTAGAATATCGAACCTTGGTCATAGACAGTTCCTGGCAGTCACAGAACTGTATTTTTTTTTAAATTAGGTAGCTAAGGTAAAACTGACAGCCAATGGATTGTTTATTCTCAAACTGATCATCCAAACCCTTTTTAATGGCCACTGAACTGTAAGAGAACTCTATAATCCGAAACAGGTTTCCAAGGCATTTCTCTTTCTTGAACTGACCTTCACCATGCATGCAACACTGTCCTGTATGAATATTTCTATATGCTCCAACTTACCCATTCAATTGTGATTTATTCTCATACTGATGAATGTTTTCAAGAAATTATGCATCAACCTAGTTCCTCAATTCTCAGCCTTCTTCAAAGAACGGGAGTGACAATAGTCATCCTCCACTTGTTCGGGTCAAATGACACAGGAGACATTAGTCGTACTCCATTTGGGTCGGGTCAAATGACACAGCAGTGACAATAGTCGTACTCCATTTGGGTCGGGTCAAATGACACAGCAGTGACAATAGTCATTCTCCACTTGGGTCGGGTCAAATGACACGGGAGTGACAATAATCGTCCTCAACTTAGATCGGATCAAATGGCACAGGAGTGACATTAGTCGTATTCCACTTGGGTCGGGTCAAATGACATGGAAGTGACAACAGTCGTTCTGCGTTGCTGTCTAATCAAAAGGTTAATGGTCCAAGTAGGGAAAGCTTAATGAGTGGGGGATCTCAATGCAATGTAGCGGATTAAACATCAGGAGAGTAAATCGCCATGTATGTATGGAGAAGCACAGGGGCGAAGAACTGTAGAGGGAGGAGACGATCTATCGTCAAAGAACGAGAGGACCAGTCTGACAGTGGAACAGTCTAGTCTGCGGATCAGTGCGGCGACCTAAGGTTCTGAAGTATTCTGTCGATGGGAGAGGGGAAAAGTTCTCACTGCTGTGTATTGTCCCTTGGAAATCCCAGTATTTTATGTTAGCTTTATTGAAGAATAAAAGGTGTTAAGCTTTTCTACCCTTCAAGAGTTGATAGCCGTCCGATGACCGAATGGTTAACGCGCTTGTCTACTCGTCGGAGGAATCTGAGTTCGAGCGGCGGGTAAGGCATGGACTTTTGTACTTGTCTTTCTGCTGATGTCTCGCCTTCTTCACAGATCTTCTCTGTAATACATTGAACTGACATGCTTCTATCAAACCTCTGTGGCAAGCAGCTGCTTTAGAGCGAATTTATTTCTAGGGTTGATCGATGACACTGATGAAAAAAAAATCAGAAACCTGCATCTGTTGCTACTTAAAAAGTGAAAGATAGTTAAAAGAAATCGCCTCCACCTGTACGGCCACAGGCTCGCCTATACACAGTCGTATCAGAATAATATGACCACCTACCATAGTGTATGTATGGTAGGTGGTCATATTATTCTGATACGGCTGTGTATGTAAAACTAAGTGTGTTCAGCTGTGGTCAGCTTGTGTCTTGTTAATGTATTTGTACATTCAGTGTGTTTTTTCCCTACTTACATATAAGTTATCTTCGTGACTAGTACAGTTGCTCAAAAAAGTATCCGAACACTACGGTTGATTACAGAATTCAGAAAAAATATCTGGCAACGATTTTTTTAGAAATTAGTGATCTGGAAACCTTCGTGTATTTCTAAAAATCACTAATTTCTAAAAAAAATCGTTGCCAGATATTTTTTCTGAATTCTGTAATCAACCACAGTGTTCGGATACTTTTTTTGAGCGACTGTAGGTTGTCATATTATTTTGATACTAGATCGTGTGGGCTCACTCACGGAAATATTGAGCGTGTGCAGTTGCTGTACACGCTCCAGACATTTTTCCTGAATTCTGTAATCACGTGACACGAAGGTTGCCAGATCACTAATTTCTAAAAAAATCGTTGCCAGATATTTTTTCTGAATTCTGTAATCAACCGTAGTGTTCGGATACTTTTTTGAGCGACTGTACCTTCAAAGATTTGTTATACATATTTTTGTATAGTATATGAAGGAAAAAAATAATTATTATTATTATAAAAAGGACTGGATTCACACACAGCCACTTTACCCGGCGTTCCACCTATTTGCAATTACGATGTCCCGCCTGTATTGAATTACCAGCGTATGTATACATTTAACCACCTATTTTGAATTTCCGTGCTCTAGTCTTTCGATTCATTCAATCTCTGCTTTCGAAGCAAGTCCAGTAGCTCAATGCGCATAAAGATCTGGTCCGGCTCTATTTCATTCACAATTTTCAACTGCGCTATCAACTCTTCCAACTGCTATCTCGTCGCTCGATTTTGCTGACGATCTGAATCTGCATCTGAAACGGAAACAGATTTACTGCAGCCGATTGCCTAGAATTCATGACTCAAACCGCTCACGACCTTCTTATTTCAATGGGAAAACTCTATAATAATTCTGGTGTCGGATAAAACATTCCATGCTGCGGAAACTACTTAATTAGAGCAGCTTTCTAGTGCGAACAAAGAATTTTAATTTTCATTATAAGAATATTACTGCTGAGGCAACTCACGTTAGTAGCATGATTCTCCGAAATTACTTCAAGTTCAACTCTTCTCCATTTCGAATTCCTTTCTCCATGAGTATGAGAAAAGAGCCGCATCTGTGGACTAAGAGATTATATCTCCCCCACTTCAAAATTTTAAGAACTGGAACGAAGAGGAAAAAAAAAGAATCCCACTAAGAATGAGGAACAGGAGTTGGCTCAGTCGGCAGCGCAACATAATATGTAGTTCCAGGTTCGAGTCCCACCAGGCCAGCTTTGAGATTTATCTAAGCTGAACCTCCACTTTTCTCTCGGTCAGGAAAGGGAACCCAATTGGGTTGGAAAGATCACCGTCTGTAGGATGGGAAGTAAAGCCGTACAAGACAGCCAAACCCTTTGCGCGTTAAAAAAAACTCTGAACGGCCTGGACGGAAGGATTTCACCTGTCTAAACAGCTCTCCAATTGGTTCCTCTACCTCCAACCTTCTCCGAGTCCTTATGACTTCACCATTTAGCCCATTCACCTGTCTAAACAGCTCTCCAATTGGTTCCTCCACCTCCAACCTTCTCCGAGTCCTTATGACTTCACCATTTAGCCCATTCACCTGTCTAAACAGCTCTCCAATTGGTTCCTCTACCTCTAACCTTCTCCGAGTCCTTATGACTTCACCATTTAGCCCATTCACCTGTCTAAACAGCTCTCCAATTGGTTCCTCTAGCTCCAACCTTCTCCGAGTCCTTATGACTTCACCATTTAGCCCATTCACCTGTCTAAACAGCTCTCCAATTGGTTCCTCTAGCTCCAACCTTCTCTGAGTCCTTATGACTTCACCATTTAGCCCATTCACCTGTCTAAACAGCTCTCCAATTGGTTCCTCTAGCTTCAACCTTCTCCGAGTCCTTATGACTTCACCATTTAGCCCATTCACCTGTTTAAACAGCTCTCCAATTGGCTCCTCTAGCTCCAACCTTCTCCGAGTCCTTATGACTTCACCATTTAGCCCATTCACCTGTCTAAACAGCTCTCCAATTGGTTCCTCTACCTCCAACCTTCTCCGAGTCCTTATGACTTCACCATTTAGCCCATTCACCTGTCTAAACAGCTCTCCAATTGGTTCCTCTAGCTCCAACCTTCTCCGAGTCCTTATGACTTCACCATTTTGCCCATTCACCTGTCTAAACAGCTCTCCAATTGGTTCCTCTAGCTTCAACCTTCTCCGAGTCCTTATGACTTCACCATTTAGCCCATTCACCTGTCTAAACAGCTCTCCAATTGGTTCCTCCACCTCCAACCTTCTCCGAGTCCTTATGACTTCACCATTTAGCCCATTCACCTGTCTAAACAGCTCTCCAATTGGTTCCTCTACCTCCAACCTTCTCCGAGTCCTTATGACTTCACCATTTAGCCCATTCACCTGTCTAAACAGCTCTCCAATTGGTTCCTCTAGCTCCAACCTTCTCCGAGTCCTTATGACTTCACCATTTAGCCCATTCACCTGTCTAAACAGCTCTCCAATTGGTTCCTCTAGCTCCAACCTTCTCCGAGTCCTTATGACTTCACCATTTAGCCCATTCACCTGTCTAAACAGCTCTCCATTTGGTTCCTCTAGCTCCAACCTTCTCCGAGTCCTTATGACTTCACCATTTAGCCCATTATGGAAGAAAGAGAGTGACTTTCAGAAGTAAAACCATTCAACCAAAACCAACTAAAAGGGAAATAGAACATATACAACGGAAATTTTTTCTAGTCCTTCCCATTTCAGTCCACCCCGCCCCCCGCCCCCCTCCCTCACCTCTGAATGTATTTTTTCTAGATGCATGTCTTTGCAGGATCAGCCCATCTTTACGCCCAAACCTTTACATTGGTCTATGTTACGATTAGAGGAAGCACTATACAGAGTTTGGCGGTTCTACCTCTTACTGTTTAGAAGCAGTTCCTATCACTTTTTAAAGGGGAGAGGGTTTTTTCGGGGGAAAGCGAAAATTTTTGGAGTTCCGAACCTTTGCATTGGTCTATGTTACGATTAAAGGAAGCAGAATACTGAGGTTGGCAGTTCTAGCGCTTACCATTTAAAATCAACTAATTTTACTAACGCATACCATAAAGCTTTAGAATAATCACTTTTTAAATAGGGAAGGTCATTTTTATGGGGAGAAAAAAGTTTGGAGATCCAAACCGTTACATCGGTCGTTACATCGGTCTAACTAGAAATCGGTCTAACTAAGTCGTTACATCGGTTCTTATAAGGGGGAGCCATTTTTTGGGTGGAAAAGAAATATTTTAAAGTCCTGAAAACAGAGAAATAGAAAAAAAAGAGGAAACAGACAGGCAGACCCTTTCAGATATATAGTAGATTATTTTCTTGTCTGGTATTTAGAAATGCTTTAATTTCATTCACAAGTATAAAATGTGAACTACTGGTTATTGAAAGCAAAACATTTGGACTTTTATTCATGGCCTAAAACAGATTAATATGTAAATGAATGATAAGAATAAAGTAAAAAAAAGAGTTTCATAAAAAAAATCCAGGTAAAAATCATAGGTGTTTAATGTTAAGAAACCTGTCATGGGTCTGTGAGACGCAGTGGGACAATCCACGTTACAAAACAGAGCCCAACAGACAAAGGGTTAATTTTTTCTTGTCAGAAAGTGTTAAGAAAGAATAACACTTTCCATTAGCATTCTTAATTTATACGATTGCAAATTGTACTGTCAATATACGGATGAATAACATATCATTGATGCCAGGTAGTGTAAATACTGCAAGGTCAATTCTTTTTATTTTTGCGTTAACTGTTTTTTGTTTCTTCATAAAATTCAAGCTCTTTCTCTGATACCAACTGAAAATGTAATTATGTCATCTTTAGTTTTGGATGCAACAACAGCAAAAAATGTTAGTCTTTATATTTCCATCACCCTTCAGCAGATTAACATTGTATTCCTCTTAGAGGGGGCGGGGGTGGCTCAGTCGGTAGCGCGCCAGGCTCGTAATCTGTAGTTCCCAGGTTCGAGTCCCAGCTGGGTCAGCGTTGAGATTTATCTCCGCAAAATTCCCCGCCCTGCCCACGGTCAGTAGGGGACACCGATGGGCTTGGAAAGGCCGCCGTCCGTCGGATGGGACGTTAGGCCGTGGCCCCGTGTGCGGGAGAGTCATACCCTGTGCACGTTAAAGAACACGCTGGATGGCCTTGACGGGAGGCTACTATCTGTCTTCCAACAGCTGTTCCAGTGGATCCCCTCCCCCAACCTTCTCTGAGCCTTCGGGGTCCATGTGACCTGGCCATTTAGCCCATGGTGTGCAAAAAAGTGCCGCTCAGAGGTAAAACAACCCAACTTCCTCTTAGAGCAGCTCGGTACCTAACCCTTTGCCTTCGAAGGCTACGCATGATTTTTATTCTTCTCTTTTCACATTAAGCGTCTAACATTGTACCACGCCAAAATATCGTTTTCCACATTTCCTTATTAGTTCGGGTTACAGGGTTTATTACTCCTTCTCTATATTCTATTATTCTTCTGCTCTGATCGAAAAATTACACTTTCTTTTCTTTCTTATCAAAACAAATCTTATCATTCCATTAAATAAAGAGGAAGATTAGTTCTTCGATTAACGTTCCACTTTTATTTCGTTTCAGAGATTCATTCTCCGCACTCAGAGACAATTTATGATCGTCACCTATTGTCTTGCAAATAACTGCTTCCGAATTATTTTCCCTTCTCGAAACTGGTTTTGTCGAAGATGATTCTTTACCAGTGCAAACTCTGAAACGAAAAATCAAGCGTGAGAAGAAAAAAAAGTTTCTTTTTTTGTCTTGTGTTCAATTAGTACGACTTAAAAACGTTTTTTTCTCCCTCAATAAAAGCTTTCTCACAAGTGCCACAGCTATGCCACAAAGAACAAAATGAATGCTGCCCTGCAGGACCAACCTGCGGTTAATCTTTCCTGCAGGTGAACAACCGAAGGCAAGCCAAGACACACACACAATCCTAAGACGGTTTCCCCTTTTCACTTCTCTTCCCCTCAGGTTGACACGATGCGACGGTTGTGATGGTGTCGAACACGAGCCAATAAACGGCACATCCCGGTTCACGACCCAAACCTGCGGCTGCAGGAAGCATCTGACCGGACGGGTGATAAAACCACATGCAGGTGAGGAGGAGGGAGAAGTGGGGGGGGATGAAACGGAGAGACCGCGTGCCACTGATGATACTCACTAGGTAGGGACTTGAAGCACAAGATGGCCGAGCAGAAGCGGAGGCAGACGGGGGGGGGGATGCGAACACGAAAACGGGCACTGCGGACACTTACAGCATGTTGTGTCAGCAGTGACGAGCGGCCTCCAGGGGTGGCCGGATCACTGTCCCTGAGAGACTGTGGCGACAGACGAGTTTGCAGTGTTAGCACGAAAACAGCAACCCTGGAAGCGTTGTCGTCGTCATGACGTGCTGCGTGTTCGCAGCATCGAACGACGGGGAAAAAATGCATCGACGAAGAGGCCTATTGAAAATTCGCCACAGGCTAAGGAAGAACAATAAAGGATTAAAGAGCAAGGTTTACTTACTGCAGTCTCAGCTTTATTTAGCTGCTACTGCTTTTACGTAATGACAACGCTTTGGGGGTCTTTACCTGCATTAGCATTCTGATCTATGGCAATTAAGTTGGCAGCTCAGCGCAATCAAACTGGTTGGCCCGATGTGGCCGATGACCGCCACATTGCTAATTGATAATGCTCCTTTGGGACAACGATTCCGTTTTTGTTTTAAGAATTAATTCGGTAAAACACTGCTACAAACTATCTTTGCATTTCCTTCACTGTAAATGGCACTTCTTGATATTTCGATAAATTTGGTACAATGGGAACAACGCCCTTCCTTAGACACACATAAATAGTTTGAAGACCTTCGTGGAGACAGATAATTGAGATTGGATGTTCGACATAACATCCTTTGCTCGTTGCAATAAAAGGAAAAAAAGTTCAAAGAATATTCAGCCATGGAAATCTGTTGGGAAGACAAATCAAGGATTTCAAAGAACTTCAGAGCTTACTTTTTTTATAGATTTATTTCAAAAAATAATAAATTTACCCCTCAAGCAGCCATTTGTTTCAGAAGTCTGACCGGAGTCTGTCAGTTTAATACGCAGTAATAATCTGTGAGAAAGACAAGACCTCAGCAACACAGAAAATAAACTTCAATACCTAACCGGGGACTCGAACCCACGTCATTTGGCCATCGGGACAGTTATTGATTTATAAATGTAAAAAAAATAGTTCTAACATTGCTCTTTTGTTCCCTTACCAAAGTAATTCATATTACTAGAGTGTTCAGCTTTTTCGCCCTTTGTATAAATTTTGATGTTTACAGACTGAAAAGTCAACCACAAATGAATATGCATAAATAAATTTCTCACTTATATATCCGATTGTTGAAAATAATACCGAAAGCATTTTTACTAAATACTATAGTAAGTGCTAATGATGATTCTATACCAAATTGCGCGGAGGTGAAAAATTGTTAGGCGATAAAATAGGAACCCTTGTTACAGTAAAACTAAGGAATTCTCGAGGCATTAAGTCTGCGGAAATTAGGGGGATAAGGGATGGGACCAAATCTGATAACCTTATTTCGAAATAAAACAATGAACACAAAAATTAAGTAATTAATATTCATTAAGAAATTATCCACTTGATAGAAATTCATTAGACACCAGTGAGTGATCTGGCTTCACCTCCTCCACAGTTTCGGAGGAGGCAAATTCAGACTTCAAAAGAAGACAATCCTCTGCTGCTTCGCATTCCTAGTCAATTCCTTTCGGAGCTCCTTGTAACTCGAAAGAAGTCGTTGAAAGCCCCTCATAAATGTGACTCTTTTTCCCTAATGAGGAATTAATTTTTCCTAATTTCGATTTGTTTATTCAAGCTTTGAAAACCTTTCACGGTACTGAAAGGCTTTATCAGTGATTGCAGGCTCCATATCTTACGCACTGTCGTTGCTGGATGCAGCAAGCTCCTCAAGATCAACGTTGATTGGTTCCACATTTTCCTTTTGTTGTTATTTATAATTTTTCTTCCACATTTCTTTTTTTCAATGATATGCGCTCATTAGATCGTATTTACTGGGAATTTTTTTCTTAACTCTTCCAGAATCTTTATTTTATCCAGTGGGTTATTTGTCTCTGAGTTTCATCTCTGACTTTTGCATATGATGGGCTAAATGACCATGTCACAAGGATCCCAAAGAGCTCAGAGAAGGTTGTGGAGAGGGGACCCACTGGACAGGCTGTTAGGTAACAGATGAAAGCCTCCAGTCTAGGCATTCCATCGTGTTCTAACGTGCATAGGTATGGCTCTCCCGCACATGGGGTCACGGCTTAACGTTCCATCCGATAGACGTGACCTTCAAAGCCCATCGGAGCCCTCTTTCTCACAGTGGGGAAGAGGTGGGAGGAGCAGTAACGGAGATAAATCTCAATATTTGTACAATTTGGAGTCGAACCTGAGGACTACAGATTACGAGCCACGTACACTACCAGCTGAGCTAATTCCCGCCTCTTATGTTATTGGTCGATCTATTAGACTTTCATACTGTATTGGGCGCAACATAACTAGCTGTCTTCGATGCTATTGTGGATATCTAATTTTTTTTCTCTTTTCTGTTATTGTATATTATGCATTACATATGTGATCCGAGTATGCTCCTTCTCATCTCCGTCGTAGTAACATGGCCATCATCAACCGCAACATGTATTTAAAAACAACTCATAGATTATGAAAAATGCACCTCTCATGCTTTATCCCCCCCCACTTCAAAAAGTATGAAAATGTGTAAAAGAGTGTCCCACTCTATCTTCTGTCAACTCTAACAGCTTTCACACTACAAAGGAGAAGGAAATTTAATGGCGACGATCCTAAAGTGTTTATGTTTTAGGTGAAATCCTATGAAGGAGAGTGTCATAGGCCACCGTATACTATGACTCCCTTTTCTGTCCCAGAAAAAAGGGGCGGGGTGGCTCAGTCGGTAGCGCGCCAGGCTCGTAATCTGTAGTTCCCAAGTTCGGTCCCAGCTGGGTCAGCGTTGAGATTTATCTCCGTAAAATTTCCCACCCTCCCCACGGTCAGTAAGGGACACCGATGGGCTTGGAAAGGCCGCCGTCAGTCTGATGGGACGTTAAGCCGTGGCCCCGTGTGCGGGAGAGGCATACCCTGCGCACGTTAAAGAACACGCTGGATGGCCTTGACGGGGGGCTACCATCTGTCTCCCAACAGCTGTTCCAGTGGGTCCCCTCCCCCAACCTTCTCTGAGCCTTCGGGGTCCATGTGACCTGGCCATTTAACCCATGGTGTGCAAAAAAGTGCCGCTCAGAGGTAAAACAATCCAACCCTGTCCCCGAAAGGGAAAGCAAAAAGTTTCTGTGGTCCATATTAAAAAGTTATATTCGAAATTAAATATTCCGATGTACAGATTCCATGAGAAACGTAACAATTCTTCCTCTGAAGCAGGGGGAAGCAGAGGTGTTTTTAGCGATAAAATTCTTTGCTACTCAACAATAAATGGTAAATAATAAAAGGCATAAATTTAAAGAAAATTAAAAAAAAGCTCTCTTTCCATAAGGGCTCTAAAAATAAAAAAAAAATTAAAAACGAGCCAATGATGAATTCACTTACTCAACTTATGATAATTTTATAAGGAGAAAGATGCAAAGGAGCAACTATCGCTTGCCAATGAAAATTGCATTCTTTTCAAGTTATGTGAATTGAAGCAATTTCATCAATGGCATTGTCCCATTTTCATTTTTCAATTTTTAGAGGCCGTATAGAAAGAAATATAAAATTAAAAAGTTATATCATTTTGCTGCAGAAATAATTTTTTCGGTATAATCTTTTTTTTTTTTCAATAAAATTTCCCTGACGTGTATTATATTCTTACGCATTATAACATTTTGACTATTCGCGTAGCTTTTTTTTTTAAAGAAAATGAAGAACATATCACTTGTGCTAAGACCCGGATCTATAAAAAAAATCGTAAGAGGTGGAGGGGGGGGGGGTGGCAGAAATGCAATCGAGTCCAAAAATTGTAAAAGGGGAGGAGACTGAATTTGTAATGCAGTATAACATTCTCCGCTCTGTTTTACAGGTCTTTAAAATGTTTCTTGAAAAATGCATGAAATAAAAATAAGTTGAATAATTTTTTACTTTTATTCCATTACTAGCATTCTTAAAGGGGGCACATGACCCCTCCCCCACATATCAGGTTCTGCTTGGGCTTATGATGATTATTTGTTCTTTTAAGGTTGCTATATACACAAAAAGTTCCCAAAGGGAAGTTTTAGAATTTTGGGGAGCTCTTCTATGGATTAAAATGAATTAAGTGGAAAATTGGAATGTTCTTGGATTAACATAGCTAACCTAAACCTTCGAAATTTACCGATCAAAATACTCTTAAATTTACATTCACGGTAAATGTTATTTCAAAAAGTTTTACACAGGAAAAATAATTTTCAACTCCGTAAAAGAAAGGATTACTTTATAGAATCATCAAATCAAATTGAATCAAGGCTTACACCATTATATGCTATGCATGAAAAACTTCTTCATCCTACCATGACCTGCACAAATATGATTAAATAGACAATGTTAGTTATCATTTCTAAATCGTAAACAAATACACATATTAAATATAAACGTTCTTCTCCAATACTGAACGAAGTCACATTCAATATAATACCATGCATGAAGTTAAAAAAAGATAAAATGTATAAAGAAATGAAAATAAACACCTGAAAATTCAGAAATGCATTGACAAATACTGTGAGCCGTAGTTATTACAGTTCACTTATTTGAAAATGCAAATTTATCTGAAACGAAAAATATTGAATAACTTTGTACACAAAAAAAATTAACATTTAGTGACAACTCATGTATATGAAATTAATGAGTTTTTTTCTAAAATAACAACTCTATATAAATCTTTAAACTCATGCATATCCATCGAAAATGAGCTTAACTGATTTTTAAAAACTTTTTCGTACATTTCTTTTCTAATGCTGATAGGTAGATTAAATATTCTTGCGCCGTAAAGCATAAAATGTCAATGACATATTTCCTTCTTAGTTAAGGGTACAACACATTTGTAACCCATATCACGCAGAATTCCCAAAGGGGCTTTTCTTAACAATATCAGCGTTTCTTTAGAATGTAAAAAAATGCGATGTATATATATATATACAACTTTCTCAATAACATAATTCCATTATCAATAATTATTCTGTTAAATTTAGTTTTAATGTAAAAAGTCATTAACCATTACACTATTTAATGAAGACAGAGATGTTCCACTCAATAGCTGCCTGAAACCAAGCAAAAAATATTTTAATAAAAAAAATTCGTCAGAGACAATTTTTTTTAAATGATGAAGCTTATATAAATAAAATTTTAATCTTTTGTAAAGCCTATTCGTGTAGGTATTCTATTTTAAGTTGCAGTCTAAATGTACTCTAAGATATTACTAGTATTAGATCATTTCATTACATTTACAAATGTCTGCATTATTACAAACATTTGAATGAAAATTCTGTTGAAACATAAACTTTTTGTGTTATTTGAAGTAAAATATTAAATTCTGTTTTATCAACATTCAATAATAACAGCAAATTAATTAATAGCAAACCATTTTTTGCCGTATTCAGACCATGACACATATTTATGTGTAAGTTTTCAAAATTCGGCTCTTCATGGAATTGTTGTATCGTATCTGCATAAGAGACTTCATTAACATGAAATTCCAATAAGAAAGAAAACAAATCATTGAAGAAAATTAGAAACAGGAAAAATCCTAAGAGTGACCCCTGAGGTACTCCTTTCCTTATCAGTAGTAAATCCCTTTGCAATTGTCAATCTGAACAAACTGTTTCTTAAAGACAGTTGTGATTTGAACCACTTCCATACTGTTCCACTAATACCTACAGTATAAAGCTTTCTCAACAGATCATGATCAACTGCATCGAAAGCTTTAGCTATATCTAAGATTCTTACACTTATTTTTTTTTCATAATCACCAACTAAACTAACAATGTTGTTAATTTTAAAATTGCATCTTCAGTACAAAAAGAACCAGGAAAACCAAAGTGAGCATTGGTACGAAGGATAAAGGGGACGCTGGGCCCTAAAATGTTGGGAAACGCTGTACTAGAGCAAAAGGGGTTGGTTGGTTTGGTGTTTTATCTCTGAGCGGCACTTTTTTGCACACCATGGGCTAAATGGCCAGGTCACATGGACAACGAAGGCTCAGAGAAGGTTGGGGGAGGGGATCCACTGGAACAGCTGTTGGGAGACAGATGGTAGCCTACCGTCAAGGCCATCCAGCGTGTTCTTTAACGTGCACAGGGTATGGCTCTCCCATGCACGGGGCCACGGCTTAACGTCCCATCAGACGGACGACGGCCTTTCCAAGCCCATTGGTGTCACCTATTGACCGTGGGCAGGGCGGGGAATTTTGCGGAGATAAATCTCAACGCTGACCCAGCTGGGACTCGAACCCGGTAACTGCAGATTACGAGCCTGGCGCGCTACCGATTGAGCCACCCCCGCCCCAGCAAAAAGGGTGGGCTACTTGTGCGACGCCTCTCCATATTTTTGATCTTCCAACTTCGATTCACCGTATATGACACTGACACATTTTCGAGACATGTGGCACGTTGCAGAAAACCTTTGCACTAAAGCATTTTTTTTACATCCGATGAATCTTTCTGATTATTTTTTGCATGTTCTTTGCATTAATATTAAAAGGTTATTGTCATCATATTCACTAATGACAATTATTTTGTTGTTATCTCATTAATTTGCTTAAAACGTTTTGCAGAGTTAACAAAAGTCGACTGCACTCATCCTATAAAAAATGCTTTTATTTAAACAATCACACTCCTAAAGCAATAAATCAAATATTCCTGAAACTATATGAAATGCTTACGAAATGATAGAAAGCAAATATGAATTTTTTAAGAAATTATGAGTCACACCCTTGTTTCAATATATACCGATCAGACAACCTAATGTAGGTCTTCCTCTCGCCGACAAAAGAGCTCTCACCCGATGAGGCATAGATTCAACGACATGTTGGTAGGTGTCGCTTGATATCTGGTACCATGATTGCAACAGAAGTTCCCGCAGTTCCCGTAAATTACGTGGTTGGGTGATGTTGCTCGTACTGTCGCTCAAAAAAGTATCCGAACACTACGGTTGATTACAAAATTCAGAAAAAATATCTGGCAACGATTTTTTTAGAAATTAGTGATCTGGCAACCTTCGTGTCACGTGACTGAACACGTGTGATTGTCATGTGATGTCTGTGAACACGTGTGATTGTCTGTGATGTCACGTGACACGAGGGTTGCCAGATCACTAATTTCTAAAAAAAAGTTGCCAGATATTTTTTCTGAATTTTGTAATCAACCGTAGTGTTCGGATACTTTTTTGAGCTACTGTACCCATTTCTCCAACTCAAACCACAAATGCTCCATAGGATTCATGTCCGGCGAATTTGGAGGCCATGGCAATAAATGGTTCTAGGAACTTCTCATCATGTTCTAGGAACTATTCCTGAACCTTCTTCGCAGTTTGACATGAAGCATTGTCTTGTTGAAAGACACCATGTCCGCCAGGGAATACAATCGCCATAAAGGGGTATACTTTGTCAACCACGATGTTCAGGTAGGTGACAGCTATCAGAGTTTTTAAATTTCAGAACCAAATTCAAATGATTTACAGTTCATGCAAGATTTTTATTTCTAACCGTCCCATGGCCGAGTGGTTAGCGCGTTTGGCTACTGATCTAAGGGACCTGGGTTCGAGCTCCGGGTAAGGCATGGCTGTTTGTGTCGTTTTTCTGCTGAGGTCCTGCCATCCTCTCAGACCTTCTACTATGGCATATAAACTGACAGGCTCCTGTCAGACCTCTGTGGCAAGCAGATGCTTGAGGGGGTATTTATTTATTTTATTTCTAATCTTTTCTCATTCCCCATTTTATGCTCATTCTGCAATTCATTTTGCTGTTAAAAATTAAATACCCCCTCAAGCAGCTGCTTGCCACAGAGGTCTGACAGGAGCCTGTCAGTTTATATGCCACAGTATGAAGGTCTGAGAGGATGGCAAGGACCTCAGCAGAAAAATGACACACATCCATGCCTTACCCGGGGCTCGAACCCGGTCCCATTAGATCAATAGCCAAGCGTGCTAACCACTCGGCCACGGGACGGCTGACTTTTGCTATATAAATTGTAAAATTAGTATATATATATATATCTTATAAAATTATGCAATAACAGGTGTCCGAAAGAGCTTTATTACTTAAAAAAACCTGCAGAGTTTGTCGATATTTCCAAAGCTCGCGAAATGTTTCCATTTCATCATTGCTACTTGTTGATTGTCAATAATCACCCCCTTTGAGCATTCATTGCAGCAATAATCTGTGAAAACAAGTTGCAATTAATTTAATTCGCTCTGTAATCATTAAGAAGGTCAATCTGTATAGGAGGAGCAATGGCAGTTTCGTTTAGTATCCAGGTTTGATTTCGGCGGAGTCGCGAGCACCCGCGGGCCTCCGTGGTGCCACCATCACCCGAGGCGACACGAGAATTACACGGAGTCGGTCACGGAAGTTGGTGGCTCCACGTCTCGCGTGCAGCGTGCTTGCGGTGGTGACAAATTGCGCGGCGTCATCGCTGACAGGAAATAGGAAAGTCATTAAGACATTCCGAGTTGGACGAAGATAGGTGAGGACTTCGCTGTTCGTTTCGCAAGAGGAAGACATTTCACGATCACAGCTAAGGTGGGGCTGAATTAAGAAGATCCGCTTTTCGCTCTTTGATTCTGGCATCAAGGTCACTGACGATGATCGTCAAGGAGAGACAGAATCAAAATGGATTGTGGCGCACTTTCCTCAATCGACTGGCATTTCTTTGCTTTGACAGAAAGAGACACTGCGATCCCTCTCAGTTCGGGCCTCGATTAAGTGAACCTAGATCGTAATATAAAGAGGGCCCCTTTGATATTAAGGCCTAACTTTAACTTATATAGAAACTAATGTACACAACTCGCCATTGAAATTGCCCCACCTAGGAAGGAAGGATGGATTGTGTCGTTTTACCTCTGAGCGGCACTTTTTTGCACACCATGGGCTAAATGGCCAGGTCACATGGACCCCGAAGGCTCAGAGAAGGTTGGGGGAGGGGACCCACTGTAACAGCTGTTGGGAGACAGATGGTAGCCTCCCTTCAAGGCCATCCAGCGTGTTCTTTAACGTGCACAGGGTACAGCTCTCCCGCACACGGGACCACGGCTTAACGTCCCATCTGACGGACGGCGGCCTTTCCAAGCCCATCGGTGTCCCCTACTGACCGTGGGCAGAGCGGGGAATTTTTGCGGAGATAAATCTCAACGCTGACCCAGCTGGGACTCGAACCTGGGAACTACAGATTACGAGCCTGGCGCGCTACAGACTGAGCCACCCCCGCCGCAAAGGATGGATTGATCTGACGATTTACATGCAGAGTTGTGACGTAAATGGAAGTAACCGATATGCCTGTCAAACCTATCAGCGCAGTAGGAGGAACAATAACGTGTCCGGTCCCTCTGACATAAGAATCTGAAAGGGTTATAAAACGTCATCGAACAAACAAAATGGTGAGCGAATTTCCTGCTAACAGTAATGCAATGCCTTTAAAATGCGTAAAGCGACTTATACAACTAACGGAATTTGAAAGTGGTCAGATCATTAGCTTGTCAGAAGTTGGATGGATAATATAAATAATAATTGTTATAATAAACAATAATTGTATGGATCTGACAATAGAACCGAAACTTTCTAATTTCTTACCAACTGATCTAGCATGCATTGCCACGTGCTCATCCAGTGTTTTCTTTAGCGCTTTTTCTCGAACCTAATTAATTAGCAGGTACGGAGAGTGTTCAAAAAGTTCTTGACACGTGTCTGTAGATTTGAACTCTTTCCTCCGAAGTTAAGAGATACGACTTGTTTGAAGGCTTTTCTAAACTTGTCATTACGTCTTAAAAACAAAAGGCTCTATCATCATTTCTCTCTTCGCTGGCGGCACGTAATGTTCGGTCTGCGAAATCTGTGCATTGTTGCTATAGAGCCTGCTAAAGACGGAGAAATACTTTAAATTTTCACAAGATGCAGCTTGGGGACGAGGCTGAAAAACTTTATGGTGATTTATCACAAGTATGTGGGGATCGTGCCATATGGACACTGTTACGGGACGGATGAGCAAATTCAGCGAAGGACGGCACAGCTTCGAAGACCTCCCTCGTGCAGGTTAACTAAATCCACACTGCCATTGTATCAATTGGCAGTGCGGAAATAATTATTCACGAGCGTTTAAAGTTCTGAAAGACCTATGCCAAATGGATTCCCCACAAACTGGCAGAACAGCAAAAAAGGCAAGGGTCGACTCGTGCAAGGAGATACTGGCAATGTTTGAACCTAGTGGTCCCATACGGTTAACAGACCTTCTCACAAGGCCAACTAGAAAGACAGGCCATGACACTGAGGCGATCCTCAACCGTCACGTGATCAACTTAGTCCGGTAGCTGCAAACGCCACTCGATTCGTTCGCACAGAACCTTGTATCTCATTTTTGAGATTTTATTTCGCTTTTTTTCGTATCGTTAAATCACATGAAAAATTCCTTGTGTAGAACAAATAATGGCTGTATTCTTTTTCCACTTTTTTGTTTAGCCTTTTATATAAGCGAATTTAAATTTGATAGTTAATTTAAAACTAGCTGATTTTTACAAGAAACCTAATTTTTTTTCTTTCTTCATACCCCATTTAATCTAATTTGTGATAATTCTTAAAATACCAGCAGTTTCCTTAAAAAAAATTAAAGGCATAATATTATAGTGTTTAGAATAAAGAGCAAAATCAGAAAACCAGAGGTGTATTTAAACGGGTGGTTTGGGATATGTATATACAAATATATATATATTTAAATTCGTTTATGTTTTTTTTTTTAAAACATTTAACAACTGAAAGGCATTGATTCAGAATACACCACTGGTTTTCATTTACTTACCAGTTGTATTATCCTTAATATTTGCTTATTGAGTACATTTTTTTAAGCTTTTGGAAAAGAAATCGCCCGACTCAAATATAATTTAAAAAATATATACTCTCAGTGGTCACTTATTAGATAAATTTCCATGATATGCAAGCAGTAATCGAGATTTTACAGTGCAATAACTTCTTAAAATTATTAACGAAAATTGTGACAGTAGCTACGTTGCACGTTTGGTATTTAATTATGGAATATTTAATAACAGTTATTCCACTTTATATAACTGCTGTCGCGTAAACAGGTTGAAATGGAAGCAATAACCGGTACATTAAACTTTAGTAAGATAAATACTGTGAAAAGTATGCATACATTTTAGTAGTTCACATACTAATTTCCATCAATTTTGAACGAGCTAAGTTGCACCAATCTCCTGTGATGATGCATAGAACCGGCCAGGCCTAGCACCTAATGTCCAACCCCGCCTTCTAGTGGTGCGGACCGTTACTAACTTTCAAAAGAGATACTCTCTTGTGGAAGTGAACGGAAGGGGAGGGCTGCCAGATTAGTGTGGCCTACTGATCTGGACAACTATGGCTACTTTTCTTTTTTTGCTACCCTGCTGAGGAGTGGTCAACCACACAGGGTCCTGGTGCTGACCATATAAACCTACTGGACTGGACAGATATATGGCTCTGAGCTTGATTATGGATCCTGATTTTGCTGCACTGGTGGGCTTCTGTGGAGGGAAAATCTTCCGCTGTGTTTTCTTTTTGTTTGTGGGTTGACAGCCCCAAGTGAATAGATCCACAGGATATGTTTATCAGCTGGTGGATAATCCTGAGCAGAAGTCATCGCAGGCACCTGAACTCTTTGCTTCTATTGGCATCGTCAAATTCTACATTGGAGGAAGTCTTCCAGTGTAGATGGCTTCAGCCTTTAGTAGTGGGGGAACGGGTCTTTGCCCCATGTCTGCGATTAGGGGGCTGTTTGATATTGTCGGCATTCCCTCTCTCAATAAACATAGTTTCTTTAAACATCCCACTAACCATTTTCTCTCCATAGGTAGTTGGAATGTGAGGACTCTGCACAGAGCTTTTTCTCCTGATGTCCGCACACAAGAATTCCACCGTTATAATTTAGATATTCTCGGCTTGCAAGAGACCAGATGGACAGATAAAGGTCAGATTCTTAAAAATAATCTTAAATTTCTCTTTTCAGGGAAGGACGACAAAAAGCATCACCAAGGCGTGGGTCTGCTTCTCAGCAGACACGCTAGTGATGCTCTTCTAGGATATGAGTGCATTAATGAAAGGTTTCTTACAGCAAAATTTCAGACAAGCGTTAAAGACTTGAATGTTATCTGCTGTTATGCCCCCACTGAGGATGCCGATGAGGATGAGAAGGATAGGTTTTATGAACAACTTCAGGATATTTTGAATTCTGTCAAGAAAGGAGATATTACCCTTGTTCTTGGTGACTTCAATGCCAAAGTTGGTACTGACTCTGACCTTTGGGGAGGAGTAATAGGCCCTTTTGGTATTGGTAGCTGCAATAGCAATGGGCAACGTCTCCTACAGGAAAGTAAACTCAATGGATTCAGAATAACTAACACTTATTACAAACACCGCGACATACATAAGTACACATGGGTTTCACCTGATGGGCTGCATAAGAATATGATTGATTACATATTAATTAACAGCAAATGGACTAGTTCTGTTAGGAATACCAGGGCATATAGGGGAGCTGAAATTGGATCTGACCATTACCTTGTTAAAAGTGTGTTGCAACTTAAACTTAAAAAGTGTTGTGCTAGGGTTAAAAAATTTACTTTTAATACTGAAGCTCTGAAAGATCCAGTTATAGCCAAAGCTTACCATGATAGGTTACTTAGTCATTATGACAGTCATGGTTTGCTTACTACTGAAGTTGAGGAAGAATGGGATCATTTTAAACAGGCTTTTTTGGACACTAACAGTACTCTTTTAGGAAAAAAGGAGCAGAAGAGGCAAAATTATCTGAGTGATAAGGCACTTGAGCTTATTTCGGAAAGAAAGAACTGCAGGAATGCCCTTAATCAATACCCTACTAGTCCTAATAGAAAGCATTACAGAGACCTTAATAAACTTGTAAAGGATCAGTTAGCTGCTGATAAAAATTTTTGGCTTGATGGTTTGGCTGACAAAGCCGAGGAAGCAGTTAGACAGCACAACAGCAGAGAGCTGTACCAGATAGTTAATGTTTTGTGTGGTAGAAAACGGACAGGCATACAAGGATTGAAGGATAAACAAGGTAAGGTTATAGAAGGGGAGGATTCTGTCATGGCTAGGTGGGCTGAGCATTTCAGTGATGTTCTAAACAATGTAGTTAGTTCTACTCCCATTGTTTGCAATGATGATAGATGCATTGGTGGCTTTAATGTTGGCCCTATAACACAATCTGAAGTTAGTTTGGCTGTTTCTAAACTTAAACTTCATAAATCCCCAGGGGTAGATGAAATTACTACGGAAATGCTTAGAGCTGGGAATGTTTCGGTTACCACTTGGATGACTGAAATTCTGAATCTCTTTTATGATAAAGGCATGGTTCCTAAGGATTTTACCAGAGCTATTGTTATCCCTATTTTCAAAAAAGGTGATCGCAGTTCTTGTGATAACTATAGGGGTATCAGCCTACTCTCTGTTCCAGGTAAAGTTCTTTCCATGATTGTGCTTAATAGAATTAAGAATCTGGTTGACAGGCAATTGCGTGATGAGCAATGTGGATTCAGAAGTGGTAGGGGATGTGTAGATCAGATATTTTCACTTAGGCAGATTCTTGAGAAATGTTTAGAGTTTCAGAAACCTTTGGTTGCTAGCTTTGTTGATTTCAAAAAGGCTTTCGACTCTGTTGATCGTCATAATTTGTGGTTGATTGTGAGATCATATGGTATACCAGACAAGTTAGTTAACATTATGAAAGCTCTCTATAATAACACTGAGTCGTGTGTGAGAGTTGGTAAGCCTTGTAGCAATTGGTTTAGCATTACTTCTGGTGTTCGACAAGGGTGCATTTTGTCTCCTTTTCTCTTTAGCTTGGTTATTGATTATGTTATGCGAAATTCACTTCAAGGGAAAGATTTTGGCCTTAAATGGGCTGGAGATACGAAAATTTCTGATTTAGATTATGCTGATGATTTAGCCCTTTTGGCAAATGATGTTGATGAGATGAACTCTTTCATTCGAGCTGTTGATGAGACTGGTAGTAGAGTAGGTTTGGTTATAAACAGAGAGAAAACTAAAGTGATGAAAATTGGTCAGGCAGGCTGTGATTCAGTTAATATGAATGGTTGCAGTCTTGAGCAGGTGTCACAGTTTAATTATCTTGGGAGCTATGTAACAGATAATGGTGATGTGCGGCATGAGATTAACAGACGAATAGGGATTGCTGCTGGGACTTTTAAGAATCTATGGAGAGTGTGGAGAAATAGGCGTATACATCTAAAGACTAAAATTAGACTGTATAATAGTTTGGTTCTTTCTAGGGTTAGTTATGGTAGTGAAACTTGGACACTTTGTAAACAAGATAACAGGAAACTAGATGCTTTTGATTCCAGATGCTTACGCAGTATCTTGGGCATTAGGTGGTTCAACTTTGTAACTAATGATGAGATTAGGAAAAGGAGTTTGCAACCTCCTTTAAGCAGCATATTGTGCAGAGAGAGACTCCGTTGGTTTGGCCATGTTGCCCGTATGAATAATTATAGATTGGCGAATAGGGTTATGAACAGTGTGCCTAAAGGCCTCAGAAGGAGGGGGAGACCTAGGATGCGGTGGGCAGACAATGTCAAACAGGACCTTGTTAGAATTGGTGTGCAGTGGCCAGATGCAGTAGATGTAGCTCAGGATAGACTTGCTTGGAGAACTAAATTGCACGGTCTGGTTGGACCTCCGTAGCCCATGGCTGCTTGAGGATGATGATGATGATGATGAAGTTAAATATTTCTACCTTCATAACTATTTAAATACTGAACCTCATATTTCTAAAAACCTAGATTTAATGGTTTATTTTCAATTGCATTTTCCTATGAAAAGCACAATGAATAAATTGCTGTGCCCTATTGACAGGAGTGTACATAATAAAGTGACTGCTTAGCACTCCTGATTGCCACATTTAATAGGACAGTTTAATGAACAGAAACAGCATATTTGATAGGAATGAACATATTTTTCATCTTTATTTGATGTAGTTTACAACAAATTATTTTCAGTGCAAACATGGGCAAAATGTCCCTGAGGCAACATAATGCAATACAGTGAGGAATATACAGATTTGAATAAAACTTGTACTGTATTCAGCAGTAATATTTTAGAATATGATACAGAAAATTACAAAACTCATAAAAAATTAAGATTTTCTGCATATTGATTTTAACAATATACTAGTGTATATCACAGCTTTGGAATATATTTAAGTAAATATTTCACTACACTTTTTTTTGTTCCTTTTCAACTCATAAAAGATGCCCAATGAAGATGTGACAAGAAATATAATAGATCATGTAATATCAGTTCATGATAAAACATTTATCTAGTAAATTGATTTTAATGAAAATTATGTATCTCTTCCTAAAAGACTCATACATAATCTAGAACATGAAAGATATCCTAAAATTCATTAATTTTGCACTCGCATAACACATCACAGCTTCTGAAAGAACATAATATACTGCAAAAGTAATTTTCAGACACTAAATTTTGCCAACATTCTTGGCACTCAATAAATTTGTTTAAATTTCTTACCGAATTTCTAATGATAATAAACAACATAAACAACTCAAAAGCAAACACTTAACTAGGTTGACATTATTTTTAAAGTCATATTTATGAAGTTACAAAATTTTATTAACTGATCAGTCATTTAATATTGAAAAGGATCAATACAACCTAATTCTCATGAACGATCTGAAATAAGCAATATAATATAATATAGATAATATTTCTTCAAACAGAATGTCAGTAAAAGGATGATTATTTTATTTAGAGCAAATAATGGGTGTTGCAAACTGATGACGAGTCAGATTGGACACCTATATCTAAGAGATAATGTTGAACCCAAAAAAAATAACTTGTTGGTTACAACAGTTTAAAACGGTATAAAAATTAGTGTCATTTTTCCTTCACAGAATATTGGTAAAATTCAGCTTTCATAACTCTTTAAAAAGGTATATTAAAGGTTCTAAAGGTTATGTATTTTCAGGTGAATAGGAAAAAATGAATTAAAGAGAATACGAATTTTACATCTTTCAAATACATGTATGAGCCTGAAGCATAACAATGGGAGAACACATTAGTTAATCATGCATAATTTATTTACTGCATAGGCTCAGGTAATAAATATGTTAAGACAGAGAAATTGCTGTTTGCAAAGTCAAAATTAATAGATTATTGTAAATGGCATATTAAGTTCAAGGTACAAAAATTGCCAAATGATATAAATTTTCTTTTTGAGTGACTTGACTAGGGAATTCAAACCTGGGAACTGGATACCAATATGCAAAAGATAATGTTGAATCCACAACCAACTTTTTTTCTTCTTTATAATTATAGAAATGTATTATGTGCTCATATATATCAACATATATTATATTTCTTTTCGAAAATCTCTAGCTAGCAATCACAGCCAGATAAAGCAAGCATTATATATTCATATATATAATACTGTTAAATTACAGTCCATAAATACTCTCAACCTCATAGAGCTGTATTGTCGTGTGAAAATCCAGTAAAACTCTTGGTGGCACAGTGGCAGGTGTGGCTCAATTGGTAGAATGCCAGATTCATAATCTGCTGTTCCCAGGTTTGAATCCCATCTGGGATCTTATCTGTCAATAGGGGACACTGATGGGTTTGGAAAAGACACCATCTATAGAATGAGACATTAAGCCATGGGCCCCATACCCTGTGTATGTTAAAGAACACTCTGGATAGCCTTGATGGGAGGCTACCACCTCTCCAGTGTGCTGCCTCCCCTAAACTATCAGCCCTTGGGAACTGTCCATTTAGCCCATTGTATGAAAGGAAGTGCCATTCAGAGGTTAATAAAAAACAACTGGTAGACACATAGTATTCTGATATATACATAGTACATGGCCGAGTGGTTAGCGCACTTGGCTACTGATCTAAGGGACCTGGGTTCGAGCCCCGGGTAAGGCATGGCTGTTTGTGTCGTTTTTCTGCCGAGGTCCTGCCGTCCTCTCAGACCTTCTACTATGGCATATAAACTGACAGGCTCCTGTCAGACCTTTGTGGCAAGCAGCTGCTTGAGGGGGTATTTTTTATTGTATTTTGTGTTGCATTAGATTTTTTTATAAACCTTTAGAATGATTTTGTAAATAAAACTGTAATTTTCATTAGGTAATGGTTATAAACTGAAAGTCCACTCTCACTACAAAGTATTCAGCAATATAAATTAATATCTGATTAATTAAATTTTAATGTTTCCATACTATTTTTGAATTTAAGCTTTAATGACATTATCTGCTATTTCATGGACATAAAAACAACATGAAAATATTTTTTTTTTCCATAGAATAACCAAAAATTAAAGGGTTTTAAATTTAGAAGAAATTCATTTAAATTAGAAAGAAAAATAACTGGTTTTGGGTTCAACAATATCTTTTGCATATTGGATTTCATTCTGACTAAGCCATTAATAGTAACATCCATTATCTGATCTACATAAAATAATAAATAATCATCCTTTTATTGACATTTTCAATTTCAAAAATTGTGATCGACATGATATACTCTAAAGACGGATAAAACCTGTTCCTATGGATACATAGTTACTCTACCTAGATATATGAAATGTATATATTATGAATAAGAATACAAGTACAAATTTTGCAGTTCAAACAAGTGCTGATGGCATATTTATGTCTAAACTACTTTTCCCTTCAACGTATAAAACTTATTAGCTCAAAAACAAAAAAGATTGCCAAGAGAATTGTTTGTGCAAAGAATATCAAACATGGACTCGACAATTTTTGTGGGCAACGACAAATATCTGGTTTGCCCTTTAAAAAAAAAAAGTACCCCCTCAAGCAACTGCTTGCCACATAGGTCTGATAGGAGCCTGTCAGTTTACATGCCATAGTAGAAGGTCTGAGCAGATGGCAGGACCTCAGCAGAAAAACAACATGCACATCCATGCCTTACCCGGGGCTCGAACCCAGTTTATGAAATGAAAAATGCTAGCATTCAGTAATTAACCTGATCATCCACACATTTATAGCAATTTGCAAAAGTATTAAAAATGAGTAGTTAAAATATCAAATAATTCATGCTCTCAACTTCAAAACTAGGCCAAACAAATTGTATTGTGTTTGTGATCAAAGGAACATGAATTGAAGTCCCAGGTAAGGCATGGATGTTTGTATTGCGCCTTTCTGCTGAGATCACACCTTCCTCTCAGACCTCTAAGGCATATTACACTGGCAGGCTCCTGTCAGACCTCTGTGGGAAGCAGTTGTTTGAGGAGGTATTTATATTTTTCATGTAAAACATTTGCATCAATAAAGTCGAAAAAAAAATTCAGTTAATTAGTTTTCCAATGCCATTCGCTGCGCTGGGGCTCTTGTTTAGGAATAGTAAAAATTGAGGTATGTTGTTCTCCATCATAGTTGGACCGGCATCCAGCAACACTACAGTGTCTAGGCATGATTTCCTCACCTATGAATTGCAAGGGACCAGTAAATTATTCTATTCACATTCCTCTTTACGTCAAAAAAGTAAAAGTACTGAGCAACTTACAACATTAAATGTGGTTTTCATTCTTTGATGAATAAAATGTGAATATTACTACAAATCATTGACTAATTATCTTAATAGTCATGGTATGTAAGAGAATTAAAAGTCTGTAGCTCTATATAATGATTGAAATTCTTGTTAATGATAAAAATTTGGGAACTAATGTAATACATAATCTTAATATTTAATAGTTATGGTATGCAAGAGAATGGAAAGTGTGCAGCTCTATATAATAAGTGAAATTTTTTTAGTGATAAAAATTTGTGAATTAATGTAATACGTTGTACATTTTGCAGGTCTCATATGGTGTTATTCACAGAAACAAAAAAAAAAACCATAGTTATCAAACAAATAAAAACAACACAAGCATCATTTATTAACTGCACTGCACAAGTAACATTTCTGTTCATACTACTTTATCAGTGCTGTTAAAGTAGTCAAAATCATTTTCAATTAGAAACAAATCAGTTATGAATTTGGTCAATATTATTAACTCATGTACCAGGCAGGAAATTTACTAAGTCTGAACATTAAAAAAAAAGCTTGTCAGCAGGAATTAAAAATCATGATTGATCAATTGTTTATTAAACAGAACATTCTATCACTCTATAGCAAAGCTTTGTTTATATGATTCGAAAAACAGGATATATTAATTGGCTATTCCCCAATAATCTAATGAAGGCCACAGAAAAATTCAATATTGATTTCTCAGACAATAATTAGTATGGTGACTATAAAATACCTCTAAGGTGATACAGCAAGGTAGGTAAATATAGGGCCATATCATAGCTGTATCAGAAAACTCTGTGCAAAAGAGAAATGATTTACTCAAGAGATCTGGTAGCTACTCTCAAAGCAAAATCACGTAACAAAATGTTACTTAAGTTTTAAAAAGCAATTGCTCATTTCTCAACTCATATAATAATTGTGTAACACATTAGTAATATTTATGTATAATTGCACTGCCACTTTAAAATGTGACTTTTACCAGAGCATTAAAAAAACTGTAATTTGATAAACCAGTGATAAGAGGCATGAGTTTAATAGCAAAATATCATGGATAAATTAAAATATGCTGTTATTAGCAATGAAAGAATAAGTTTTTGCAATTTCTGCATTTAAAATATTGTCAATTAATACCAGAGGTCCCTATGCTCAGATCAGATTTTATGATCATATCTATGCAAGTAACATATATAAAAGTTACTGAACAGTTGTGTTTAGTATTCACAAACATTACATTTGATTATTGATAGCATTTCATATCACAACTGTGCTATTTCGATGGCACTATTCAAATATAAAAATTTAAAGGACATTTAAGTTCTGCTCTGAAATAATTCTAAAAGTTAATTTCAGCAAAGGAATCTACGACGTTACCTGTTAATTTAAAGCATATATTAGAAAAAATAGTTTTTACTATACAAAACATTGGAAAATTTATTTGCAGTTTAATACTTAAAAAAATAAATCAGGGGATTCAAAAATAACTATTGTAGCGGTTCATATTTCGATACGGGCAATTTCAATTTTTCACTCTATAAAAAAATTACGTATATTACTAAGTTTAATTCCTTCAATTTTTTCAATCAAAACAGCGATAAGTTATATAAGGGCAGCCAAAAAAGTTTCTAACTTAATGAAAGACCATCTCATTCAACACACCATCATTCAACACGTTGAAACTAGGCCTAAGAGAGCAATGCACTCAAAACACTTTTCAAGCACTAAATAATTACCTTTATCAAACCACTAACTACAGGAAATATTTCATGCTACAAATAATAATCATAAGGAGAAATGCTTACCTCTTTGGGGTAATCCAAATGTAGTTTGAAGAAAAATACTATTCCAGTCCCATTTCCACAATGAACGAAGCAAGCGACTGTATCATGCACCTCGGACTAAGTTGATCACGTGATATTCCAGTGTCATGGCCTGTCTTTCGCGTGGGCCTCGCCTTGTCACAGGTGACGTGGTTGTATTACTGCACAATTGTCAGAAAGATCGACAACTACTTGGGATGCGGAAGATGAACCATGTCCCCAAACCGTCCGACAAAAATTTCGCTCAAGAAAAAGGATGTTAACATTTTTTTTTTCAATTCCCAAAAAATGGTAGCCTTAAAAAATGACTATAAATGGCTAATACTATACCAACATTGCTTTACCCAAAATGGCTGAGGATATAAAGGGGCAGCGTCCAACAATAGAGGGATCAAGGCTTCTAAATCTTCACGACAATGCCAGTGCTAAAAAAACCGGCAAGTTACGGCCTATCTGTAGCAAAAAAAATCAAACAGCTATCCCCATCCTGCATATTCACCCGATCTTGTACTATGCGACTTTGGCTGTTTTCAAACATGGAAGAGGAACTTGCTGGGAAGCCTTTTTCAAGGGTGCAAGGATTTGCAAAATGCATTCATTCAGAGTTGCGGAATATTCCTCAACAGGAATACCACCAAACGTTCTAGAATTGGCGTAGACGTCTGCAACTTTGCATAAATGCTGGAAGTGAGTACTTTCCACGAGAATTACAACAAGGACAGTAAAAGTTTTGTCGAGGTAAGTGCAATGGATTTGGTTCTGCAGATGCATGTGAAGAACCTTTTGAACGCCCCTCGTAGCACGTTTCTTATGTTGTGACAATTGGGGATAAAGAGTGCAAGTGAATCAACTTCTAATGCCGGCAAGAAGGCTTCTGAGTTTAGAAACTAAATTTGGCGTTTTGAAAAGAATCGATTCTGGCAAATGGCAAATCGATGTGGCATATAAACTGACAGGCTCCTGTCAGACCTCTGTGGCAAGCAGCTGCTTGAGGGGGTACTTATTTATTTTTTTTAAATAATTTAGGACTAGAAGTTATACAGTAAGAACAATTGAAAAAAATTAAGAATCCACTTTTGGCAGCAGCGGAAAAGTTAGCTTTTCCACTACAGGCAAGAAATTAACTAGGACCAGGACGGCTATTATGATTGAAATGGAGAGACTCCTGAATATTTTTATTGATGATGATGCCCAACGTAAAATTCTATTAACTTCAACCATTATTCAACAAAAGGCCTATATGAGAATTAGCCCATATGAAGATCCGTATAAAGCTCAGCGTAAAAAATCTGTGAAACAATTTATCACTAGTAAGGAGTGGCTAGATAGATTTAAAACGCGCTCTAACCTCCACAATATAAGCTCACCGGACAAAATATTTGTCACCCATGGCTGAATGTCACCTAATAGCACATAACGCCTCTGTGCGACCGAAGAACAGACGAAATCCTGTCTAGCATGGATACCACCAGCGTGCGGATGTAGTGCACATCAATATTCATCCACTCTTCCAGCAGCAAATGCCGCAGTTCGGCCAGATTTGCCAGATGGCTGGGATGGCACTTCACTCGTTGCCCCAAATAGTCCCCCAAGTTTTCTATGGGATTCAAATCCGGGGATTTGGCGGGTCAGTCGAGATGTTCAAAGGCTACAGAATGCTCATTGTGCCAATCCGACACACTTCGAGCCCTGTGCACTCGACAATTGTCGTTTTGGAAGACTAGGGTCTCCTCCTGGTGTTCACTGTGGAGATGCTGTACAAAAGGCAACATGTGGTCATCCAGTAGTTCCATATAGCCCTTCTGGTTCAAGTGTGATGTCACCGCAACCAAAGGACCCCTTTCCTCGTAAACACCCCCAGAACATTACAGAGCCTCCTCCAGCTTGAACAGAACCTTGCACACAGTCCAGGTGGAAGGCTTCATGCAGCTTACGATGTATCCATCGCCTCGCATCATTCGAGTACAAGCAAAAGCGTGACTCATCCGACCAAATCACATGCTTCCAAAAGTAGACAGTCCAGTCTTTGTGGTGCCATGCCCACTGTAGCCATGCAGCCTTGTGCAGAACTGTTAACCTGGGTCTCTTCTGTGGTACTCTGCTCCAGATATCCATGGCATGCAGTTTCCTTCAGAGTGATCGTTCGGAAACAGCTTGTTGTAGGCCTGCATTGACTGACTAGAACAATTCCTGCCTCATTGCAAAGCGGTTTGCCCTAACAGTGCAATGACACTGTGGCAGTCCCTATTGGTGAGAACAGTCTTTCTGCCGTAGTTCTGGCGACGATTAGCGGTGGACTGCGATGGACGCCACTGCTGGAAGACCCTTTGGACAGTACGTTTCGACACACCTGCAAAGGCAGCAACTTCTTGTACACTATGCCCGACCCATGTTTCACGGAGCGACTAACACACACGTGGCACACAACCACTTCTTGTCACTGTATGAACCCCGTAGTGCACGGCACGGCTATTTGTAGGACGCGTTTATTACTGGTGTGCCCTCTGTTGCTGTCGAACGGGCGTAACCCTATTACAGCTGGAGATGACTAATTTTTTGTTCTGGTGAGCTCATCAATCGACGGAGAAGACGCAAATGCAGATCAGGAAACAACCGAAATTTTCAAAAAGGAACGTTAAAATATTTGAATTGGGGGGAGGTATAGTGGTCAACAAGCTTTTAACCATCCTACTAAAAATGTGACTATCGAAACAGCCTCCTGAGTCAGCCCTAAGCTGAGCGGTACTTAGTTCCGGGGATTTAGCACTGATTCACTAAGAGCTCTATTTTGCTGGAACCAATTAACAGCGTTAAGTAGGGTATTCCGTTCACAGCAAACTGGACGGTTTACCGTTCACAGCAAACTGGAGCGTGTGCAGTTACTGCACACGCTCAATATTTCCGTGAGTGAGCCCACACGATCTAGTATCAAAATAATATGACCACCTACAGTCGCTCAAAAAAGTATACAAACACTACGGTTGATTACAGAATTCGGAAAAAATATCTGGCAACGATTTTTTTAGAAATCAGTGATCGGGCAACCTTCGTGTCACGTGACACAAAGGTTGCCAGATCACTGATTTCTAAAAAAATCGTTGCCAGATATTTTTTATGAATTCTGAAATCAACCATAGCGTTCGGATACTTTTTTGAGCGACTGTACCTGAACACTTACTTGAGCTAGTTGGGCATCGCAATTATCCCCTGGAGTATTGTGTCTCAGACTGGTCAGTTTCTGTCTAGATTTTGGGTCTTAAAAAGGTCCACTTGTTTAGGTGGTGGCAGAAGTTCCTATCAGCATGGGTGACTTCAGCCTTTAGCAGTGAGGTAACATGTCTTTGTCTCATTCTGTGATTAGGGAACTGATTGATATTGTTGGCACTACCTCTCTCAACAAATCTAGTTTCTTTAAAAATCCTGCTTATAATTTTCTCGCTGGTGGGAAGTGGGATGTGAGGACGTTGTATAGAGATTATTCTCTTGACGTCCTCGCACAGGAATTCCAACGTTATAACTTAGATATTGTGGGCTTGCGCGAGACCAGATAGACAGGTAAAGGTCAGATACTTCAAACTAACTTCAAATCTCTTTTCAGGGAGGAAGAATGGAAATCATATTCAAGGTGTAAGTTTGCTTCTCGGCAAACAGACCAGTAATGGTCTTTTAGGATGGTTATATGATAAAATTACATAGGAAAAAATTACACGTGATAAAATTACACTGCTAAAATTACACATGGTCAGAATTGCACAAGGAGAAATTACACATGGAAGAAATTATACATGGAAAAAAATACACAAAGAAAAAATTACACTGTTCAATTTTTATTTAAAAATTTCTTATAATTGCAAAAATTTTCACGTAAAAAAATACATAGATAAAATTAAATTTAAATATAAAACATGAAATAAAAAACCCTAAGTCATATGAGCTATACAATGCATGAAATCTAATCATTTATTAGAGTCGTAATTCTGTACAATATTTGAAATACGTTGTTTTAAAGAAATGCACCTACATAACACTTCCGGGGTTTCGTTGACCAGTTAAATGCTGCAAAGAGTTTGTATGTTGTAAGGATAATTCTTTGACGATGTTGTCCAGAAACTTCCAAACAGTTGGATGGGAACACTGAAAAAGTGACTGAAGCCCGTCGTGCCATCCTTCGATACAATTTGTAGTCCTTGCTATACAGTCGGCTGCAGATTGACTATGATTCCAAATAGAAATATTAAATAGAGGTTGTTTGTAAGTTCCATTCCTCAGCTGTCGACCCCGAACATATGTGCGTTCGAAACAAAGGAGAATTTGCTCGATTTGTTCATTATATTCGTTTAAATCAGAGAAGAGATCAGCAACTTCTAAAAATGCTTCCTACGCTTCTTCTTCTGGTAACAGGGCAAGTGATGATAACATTTTAATGTGTATCGCAAATAACTGATCAGATTCATATAAAGATTTCAATCCACATTCATTTACTTTGCGCAGAATAGATTGTGATAAATGAAAAAAACAGCCTCCAATTTCGATATTTTCAAATACGGTAAGGAAAGCTTTCATTGCTGCAGTTTCAAAATCAGTGAAAAGTTTTCGTGGCCGGGCTTGGGGAATTTTCTCCAGCAACATATTTAACATCTTCACGTATATTCTTCCTTCTTTCCCTGGTAGAAGAGCCAGTAGACAAGGAAAAGCGACGCCTGAATCGCATTGGACATGGATACTGTATAACTGGTAATATATTTCCGGAACGACTTTAAATGTACCATCTGCTAGCCAAAAAATCATTAACCACAAGGAGATCGAGAAGTGTCTTGTGACCAATAAGTATTATGCGTTCTGGGTCATCTACGTCGGGATCATGAATAATCCAATTTGCGTACATCTCTGGTATTTCAAAATTTCTCTTATTTGGATTTGCCGGAATGTTCCCGAGTGTTTTAGCTTTGGATCCATTTAATCGCCTCGTCAAGGAGCTTTTCTTTGGTAGACACATTTTTATCCCATCTGATACAGTTACTAAACTGTCAGCTATAACTGAAAGAACCGTTGCCCCTGGATGCGACATTTCAATTTTCATTTGACTTCCAAGTTTATGAGCTGCGGCTTCAAAAATCTTCTTAGCATGACAGTGTTCGGAAGGCTAACGGATGATCTTGTTGTCTCTGGTATGGAGCAGCGATTGACAGTGTAAAGTTCTGAACTTCGCACAACGCCAATGAGTAGTTCTATGTGTAATTTCTTCCTTGTGTAATTTTTTCTTCGTGTAATTTCTTCCTTGTGTAATTTTTGCTGTGTAATTTTATTCCCTGTAATTTTTTCCTGTGTAATTCTGTCCTAACACCCTTCTAGGATATGGGGGAGGGGGTGGCTCAGTCGGTAGCGCGTTAGGCTCGTAATCTGTAGTTCCCAGGTTCGAGTCCCAGCTGGGTCAGCTTTGAGATTTATCTCCGCAAAATTCCCCGCCCTGCCCACGGTCAGTAGGGGACACCGATGGGCTTGGAAAGGCCGCCGTCCGTCGGATGGAACGTTAAGCCGTGGCCCCGTGTGCGGGAGAGAGCCATACGCTGTGCACGTTAAAGAACACGCTGGATGGCCTTGACGGGAGGCTACCATCTGTCTCCCAACAGCTGTTCCAGTGGGTCCCCTCCCCCAACCTTCTCTGAGCCTTTGGGGTCCATGTGACCTGGCCATTTAGCCCATTGTGTGCAAAAAAGTGCCGCTCAGAGGTAAAGCAACCCAACTTTCTAGGATATGAGTGCATCAATGAATATTCATACACAGCCAAATTTAAAACAAAGATTAAAGACTTGAATGTTATCTGTTGTTATGCCCACAGAGGATTCTGATGAGGACGAGAAAGATAGGTTTCACAGACAGCTTCAGGATATTTTGAATTCAATCAAAAAAGGAGATATTTCTCTTGTGCTAACTGACTTCATTGCTAAAGTTGGTACTGACTGTGACTTGGGCCCCTGGCTGTTAGGTCTCTTTGGCATTGATAGATGGGCTTGGAAAGATGGCAAAGTGGAACGTCTGCTACAGGTAAGTAAACAGACATCACCAGATTGATCGACAACAATAATAGATCATGGCACAAGCGTTCCTAGAGACTAGAGAGCATGATGACTAGAGAGCAAAAGATGGCTTCTTAGTTAGGAAATTACTAGTTAAAATAACTAATAATGAAAAGTTAATTCAAAAAGATTAGAATGAAATTAGTAATCATTATATTAAACTTTACTAAAAAGAAAAAACGTGTTTTTAGCAATTTGTATAATGATTTTTTTTCAATCTCCCGCAATTTTCAATGATTATTTCAAACCCATCAAGGTTGATAAATGTTTATTTCCGTATCTCTTTAAATGCTAACGAATGTTGTTTAATATCGAAATTTTGATAGATTTGATTAAAATTTTTATCTTCATCACCATTTTTCCCTAAAGGACTTATTAAGAAATTGTTGAGCTCTGAATTTGACCCTGTTTTGACGTAGCATGGGTTTCTTTCCTGATTGAGTGATCATTGATTGTATATATAACGTAACAAACATATCGACATAAAAATTTAATCTATAGTAGTTGTGATTCGTATCCATGTAAAACATTTTAAACCTATTTCCCAATTTTTTTTCATAAGGAATAGTTATTATTTGAACTCGTTAAATACATACAAAATCCTCATTCAGCCATGGATACCGAGGTACTATGAGACTGAGCAATTTTCCTCTCCAGGCGTGTCTGTCCTGAGTTACAGCTTCTGCATTTGGCCACTGTGGACATTTTCTAGCAAGGTTCTTTTTGTCATTGTCGCATCCTAGGTCTCCCCCTTTTTCTGAAACCCTTAGGCACACTGTTCATAATTCTGTTTGCCAATCCGCAGCAATGTATGCGGGCAACATGGCCAAACCAACGCAGTCTCTCTCTGCAGAAAATGCTGCTCAATTGCTGACTCCTTCTAACCTCATCATTACAAAGTCAAATCACTTAATGCCCAAGATACTGCGTAAGCATCTAGAATCAAAGGCATCAAGTTTCTTGTTATCCTGCTTACAAAGGGTCCATGTTTCGCTGCCGTAACTAACCTTAAAAAGAACCAAACTATTATAAATAAAGTACCCCCTCAAGCAGCTGCTTGCCACAGAGTTCTGACAGGAGCCTGTCAGTTTATATGCCACAGTAGAAGATCTGAGAGGATGGCATGACCTCAGCAGAAAACAACACGAACATCCATGCCTTACCCGGTCCCGTAGATCAGTAGCCAAGCGCGCTAACTACTCGGCCACGGGACCCAGGTCCCGTAGATCAGTAGCCAAGCGCGCTAACTACTCGGCCACGGGACGGCTAAACTATTATACTGCCAAAACTTAGTCTTTAGGTGTAACACACCTATTTTTCAACACTCTCTACAGATTCTTAAAAGTCCCAACAGCAATCCCTATTCTTTTGTTTATCTCATGACTGTTCATCTTTGACCAACAGAAATAGGTCAAAGGGACTTTTCGATCAACAGATCGATTCCAACAAAGGTGGGTTTTTTCCTGCTATTGCAAATTAAATAAAGAAAATAACCCTCAGCAGCACTTTGAAATGATTGCTTTAAGTATAATGTGTTATAGAAGACTTACAGAAGAAATTAATATCTCGCCCGCAAGTGGTTTTCACCTCACCACTTCACAGCAATACTTAGACTCAATGAAAACGGCGGCATTATTTGAGAAAAATGAATCCACAGCTCACCACTGATTTACTAAGTATTTAATCATTATTAATAAGTTTAAGTACCAGGATGAAAATGAGTGTAGAGGAAAAATTGCCTTCAGACGGGTGGGATCTGAAAATACATACATATAAGTCAGGAGGCTCTTGGGCAGTGGCTTGTCGTGTGCACGTGCCTGGGATGGCTCTGAAGAAGCAAGAGTCCCCAAATGCATTCAAAAGACAATGATTGACCAGGTAGTGTATAGCATGATATCAACAGTAGAAGAGAGATTGTTCAGGGGCCGGTAGCTCAGTAGCCAGAGCACCTGACATATCATCAGGAGGTCGTGAGTTCAGATCTTCGCCCCCCTCCCCGGTTCAAGACAGCTTTCCCTTCATACCATCTTCATCCTGTTACTTAAAAGAGCTTAATAGTGTTTAAATATTTAGTAAATTATTAAGGGCACTCTACATAAAAAAGTAGAATCTCCTCTTCGTATTTATTGTGGCGCTATGGAAATGGTTGCCGTCCCATGGCCGAGTGGTTAGCGCGTTTGGCTACTGACCTAAGAGACCTGGATTCGAGCCCCGGGTAAGGCATGGATGTATATGTCGTTTTCCTGCTGAGGTCCTGCCATCCTCTCAGATCTTCTACTGTGGCATATAAACTGACAGGCTCCTGTCAGACCTCTGTGGCAAGCAGCTGCTTGAGGGGGTATTTTTATTTTATGGAAATGGTCTCCGCGTTCTTTTAAATCGTGAAGAGTATGATTCTAAAAAAAAATATAAATGACTTTACTCTGGAAAGTATTCTTAAAGAACATTCGGGCCAAAGATATTGTTTTGGAAGAAATAATTGAATATTTAACCAACGAAAGGTTTTTTTTACAAAGGACATTATTATCCTGATGTTTGAATTTGAATGAACTTTTCTTATTTGGAAAGAAATTTCATAATTTGACATGCTGGTCGAAAGGATTCGGATGCCAAAATTTTTTCCAGTTAGTGGCTGTGGCCGAGTGGTTAGCACGCTTGGTTACTGATCAAAAGGTTTTTTTTTTTTTCCAATCCCTAGAAAAGTATGGATGTTTCTTTTTTCTCTGTTGTCTTTCAGATGAGATCTCGCCTTCCTTACAGATCTCCTCTATGGGGTATTATACTAGTAGGATCCTCTCAGATCTCTGTGACAAGCAGCTGCTTGAGGGATAATATATTTGGATTTAATAGGTACTAATGACATTGATTGATTGTTTGACTAGAGTGATAGCAAAATTCAAGGCAAAGATATTGCAAATAAACCATTTCGATACTTGGGCGTTGACAGGAATTATTCGGGGGAAGGATGAGCAAATTTAAAATGCTAAATGAATACGATGAAAGCTAATTTTAGATACTTCTTCCCATCCGGGGCAGCAAATCCCCCCCCCCTTGCAGGTGACCTAACTTGACAGTCTCCCTTCAAAACAATCCAGCGTGTTCTTCAAAGAGCACACATAAACCTGTGCACGCTAAACAAACATGCTGGATGGCTTTGACGGGATATTTCCATTTGTGTCCTAACAGTTGCCAAGTGAATCCCATTGCCCTGGACAGTTCTGAGCACTTATTCTTTTGATCCTTTGTGACAAGGCCATTTAGCTTATTGTGTGCATAAAAGCGTTGCTCAGAGATAAAACAACACAGACACAACTTGATCATGCGCTGGCTTTGTGCGAGTGTTTTGTGCCAAAAGGCGTCCTTTCGTAGCCAACGATGACTCTTTTCTAGTGAGAGTAGGAAATTAGGCGGAGGAGGAGGAACCTCAGTGTCGGTAAAGTATGAATCCTAACCACTGATGAGTGCGCCATCTCGTTTCTGTTCGGAATTAACGTAAGAAGGGTTAAGGTTATGCAACGAACGTTCCAAGAATTCTGAGTAATGAGGAATTTCCGTTAATTAAGATTAGATTCCCATACCTCATGTGTGTCACGCTGGTAGGGCAGGATATCGATTTGAAAAGCTGTCTGTAGACAGAGGAGTGTCGGGAGCGTCATAAAGACAACGACGTGTGCTCTCTGCGTCGTCGGAATAGCCTCTGGCCAAACGAGCAAAGTGGAAACGTGTTCGGAGTAAGAAATAGCGCGCCTGATGCATTCAAGTCTGTGACTTTTTCAGGTTATTACAGTCTGCGAGAGCAATTAAAGGCGGACAAGACACAGGCCGACACCGGTGTGGCAGAGAGCGGCTCTGAGGCACGTCTCTCTAGATTCACTCAATGCCAACCAGCTCACGCGCAGCAGCCGCTCTCATTGTGATGTCACCATCTCCATAGCAACGGCCTAGATGGATGACAACCCGCGTGTCCGGAAGGCGTGGCCACCTGGGGAAAAGCCGGCTACTGATTGGCTGCTCGGCTTCAGGTTACGTAGTGCGGCAGAACGTGACGCACCACGCCCTGCCGGTGGACGGTCGTGCAGGCCGCAGACACACGAGCCAGCCCCGCAGTCAGCGTCTATGGGCTGGAAGCTGCTTTATCACAAATGCAATCTCTTCGTTCCCTCACTTGGGCTCTCCCACAGGGACTGGTGGTCTCCGCTGATCGCTTGATACCGCTTCGAAATGAGTCCCAGAGAGAGGTTCATAAAAATATTAGAGCATCTGGGTCTTCCTCTTAAGGCTTCCTGAACCCTCATCCTATAAACGTCTCTGACTCTGGAAGCTCAACGCTGAGATGGGAAGAGAATTCTAGAAGTAGGTGTGGTTCGACCTGAAAGACGTACCAGGTCCAGAATCAAGCATAGGACAGGACGATCCCCTCAAGGGAACTTTTTTTTTTATTCCAAAAAGGGCCTCTGAACTGAAAACATTTCAAATATGAAATGTGGGCGTCGGAGATAAAATTAACATATTGAATTCGCCCGTGGCCTGATACATGAACAATTATACAGATTACTGTTTTTAATACGTGACTAGGTTACTTTGGATAACAAATGAAATTTCGGAACAGGTGGATAAACAAATGCAAACATTAATGACGCTGAGTTAAAAACACCTCATAAATAGGCTATTGGGTGTTCGTCCTCTCTGTGCAAATTTAAAGGATATGATTATCTCTGTAATATCATCAGACGAGCAGAAGCGAGCCCCAAAAGAAGTAACTTACTCCTTTGAAACACATCCTCCTAGTCTAGCAACGTCAAAAATTCTGACTCTAACGTGTAATTCAATTTGAAATCTTTCCCCTAATGAACCATCTGATGATTACATTGCTCAAAGTAGAATAGTTGGGTTGGTTTACCTCTGAGAGGTACTTGCTTTATACACTATTGTTTAACTGGACCAGGTCATAAGGGCCCCGAGAGTTCAGAGAAATTTGGGGAAAGGGATTCACTGGACAGCTGTTAGGAAACAAATGGGAGTCTTCCAGCAAGGCGATCCAGCGTGTTCTTTAACGTGCACAGGCGTGTGGCTCTCCGACACACGTTAAAGAAAAAACTTACTCCTTTGAAGATCTCTATGAATTTCAAACGAAATTTTGAGATTGCCATCCAAATGAAAGAGGGCAAGTCATGATCAAGCCAATGCAATTATATCTCATTCAGAGAATTCTACTGATCAATCTATTTCCTAAGGTTGTACGACGTTGGTGGAAAGAACTTCAACTGACTCAGAATTAAGCCCAATGAAAAAACATTCTACAAGTGATTGTTTCCCATTTCAGAGAAAAAATTCCATTGACAGTATCACTTATCATTTTGATTTGTGGCAATGGCGTCATCGGTTAGAGTGCTGAATGCAATAGAGAAGAACACGAGTTCGAATTTAAGGATGAGTCGTCCTCCTCTGAATCATGGCCTCTCGCCAGAAATCTTCTGTACTATTGCACACAGGCTTCGCTTCGTTTACGTCTCTGCAAACGATTTTTGCCTCAGAGAATGAAGACTGCGGAGGGAGGGGGGGGGGAGATAACGGAGACTTCCGTTGTTACGTCAAAGACGAGCTTTCAGGACTTCTTAAACGAGACTTTTGTGGAACGGTGATGGTTGAACATTCTAAAGATTCAAAATCAAGTCATTGTTGTGGAAGCAGAAACATTTAATAACGTCATTATTGCTCGTAAGAATTTATATCTGAGATTAACTGAAACATAAATAGTTTAATCTATCCAACTGTTTACTACATTTACAGAAGTCCTGTCGCTGAAAAAAGTATCCGAACACTACTGTTGATTACAAAATTCAGAAAAAATATCTGGCAACGATTTTTTTAGAAATTAGTGATCTGGCAACCTTCGTGTCACGTGATTACAGAATTCAGGAAAAATATCTGGCGCGTGTACAGCAACTGTACACGCTCCAGTTACCGTTCACAGCAAACTGGAGCGTGTGCAGTTACTGCACACGCTACAGTTTGCTGTGAACGGTAACTGCACACGCTCAATATTTCCGTGAGTGAGCCCACACGAGCTAGTATCAAAATAATATGACCACCTACAGTCGCTCAAAAAAAGTATCCGAACACTATGGTTGATTACAGAATTCAGAAAAAATATCTGGCAACGATTTTTTTTAGAAATTAGTGATCTGACAACCTTCGTGTCACGTGACACGAAGGTTGCCAGATCACTAATTTGTAAAAAAATCGTTGCCAAATATTTTTTCTGAATTTTGTAATCAAGAGTAGTGTTCGGATACTTTTTTGAGCGACTGTACAGTTTTGAAAGTTTTGCAATGATTCAGGTTTGTCAGACTTCAGAGATCATTTATCAAGCGATATTATTAACGAATTGCTTTAGCTTCCAAATTAAGTACACAGATATCGTTGGGAATTAAAATTTAAATATACTTGGTTTTGGTCTTAATCTCCAAACTTATAGCTCCGCATTAACGCCACTTTTAGATATTACGAAGCTTTCAATTGGACTTTTCATTGCTGTAATATTTGACGTTTAGAAATGTACATGCATATACATCTAATAATGTAAATCTCATTTATGACTGACTGCATCTTTAGTAATTCGTAAAACGGTGCTTTTCATATTTCTGGATGAAGGTTTAACATTGTCTAGAATTCCACCATTACTATCTTAACCCTTTCACGACTAAGGGAAACATTTTTCCCATTTTAAAATTGGTGATTGTCGTATTTAATTATAACCTTATCTGCATTTTTTATACAGAATGTCAAAATAGAACGTATGCCGAACGCAATTACGTAAACGGGAACGTTTAGAAAACAAAAACAGAACTGTCAGGACGCATAATATATGTACTATGTGCAATGTCCATCTTTGCCTCACTACCAAAAGAAATTGCTTCGCAGAATATCATAATTAGCACATCATTTTGTATAGTAATTTTATTTCATAATTTTGTATTATTTTAGTTAACATTTTGTTCTAATAAACCAATAAAAAAAAAGACATTGCATAATAAGCCTAACTATAATTTGTGTTACCTTTATAGTCCATTTGGAAAAATATTTCCCGTAAAATTCCAAAAAAACTACAAATTGTTATGTATTTTTCTTATGATTTTTATTTATTTTACGTCTAAACAAACTAAAATAAACAGTTACATATTAATATTTACTCTTAGAAACCTTATGGTCCTGAAAGGGTTAATAAGGAAATAAGGAAAAATTTCTTGTCAACCGAGAGTAGGAAAACTAAATTTAATCCTGAAATTTCGGAAAATTTATGCATCAACCTCTTAGCTAACTGAAACAAGTCATTTACAGATGCATCTTTGATGGAAAAATGTGCATTCGATTCAGTGGAATCTTCAAAGTTCCACGTTTGTTGTTGTCTATTTCGTTCTTCTTTACAAAAGGGCAAGAGTGGGAGAAAAGTGGCATCGTTGCTAAAGAGAAATGGTGGAAGAAGCATCACCCGAAGCTCAATGATTAAGTCATTTCATTTAAGTTGTGAGATATAAAAATCAATATTTTGTAAAAAAAAAAAAAAGTAGTCTGTATTTAGACACGTTGGTTTCATTAAGATTGCTTTAATTAAGACGACTACAATGTTATGAATATTCTGTGCCTAAAAAGAACGTATAATATTGAACTGCTGATTACTACTCCTTTGGCAGAATCCTTATGTTTTTAATTAAAATCTTATTATCACTACAGAATCAATTTCTGATGCCTTTCAACATAATCCTATGAAAGCGAATTTTACTAAGATGTAAAATTGCCTTTTTTTTTTAAACAAGCAGAGTATTTCCTCTAAAAAGCGTAATAAAAACCTATTAGTAGCTACAAAAAGTCATAGTATCAAAACTTTAGCCTGCAACATGTTCGTAAAAGTTTCCAATATCAGAGGGGAAAATGAAACTCTCGATTGTTCCTTCTAATTTAAAAGTATATTTCTTGTTAAAGCAACATCTAGTCGTCCAGTTGAAACAAAAAAACAAAAGTTGTGTACAAGCTTTAAGAAAAACTATGCATACCTATCCCTCTATTTACACGGTAAATAGTTCCAATTTACACGGTGATTTCCCGGAACCTAACAACTTATGAAAATAAGGAGGATAGGTTCCGAAAAAATCCTTGTTATTAATAAAACGTATATTGAAAGTTTTATTTATACATATTTATCTCAAATTTCTTATAGATGAGGATTTTATTAATATAGAAATTTGCTTTTATCTATTTATTCATGAAAATAAATGATATTAATTAAACCTATTTAGTAGATTTTTATTTGGGATGAATATCATAGTCTGACGCTGTACCTTGACACTATACCACTGCTACCTACATAACGTGTATTTATATGAATATATCTAAAAAGCTACATCTGTTCCGTGAAAAGCCGAGTCTATAATCCTGCCATCCTCTCAGACCTTCTACTGTGGCATATAAACTGACAGGCTCCTGTCAGACCTCTGTGACAAGCAGCTGCTTGAGGGGGTATTATTTATATTTTATTATAATCGTATAAAACAAAACTGCTGAAAAACAGTAACACGGTCAGATCAAAACATTTTCCTGACCGTGTAAAAAGAAACTGGTTTCCTTTTTTGACCATGGAAAACTGAAACACGGTTTCGTCGTTAAAATTTGTGTAGTCGGTTTACACGGTTATTGCACGGTTTTAACGGTTGCTTCAGTTTACTTTCTCTTTCCGGTAAACTTCTTTGGAATGGGGGATGAAGCATTTGAATGGGGGATGAAGCATTTGAATGGGGGATGAAGCATTTGAATGGGGGATGAAGCATTTGAATGGGGGATGAAGCATTTGAATGGGGGATGAAGCATTTGAATGGGGGATGAAGCATTTGAATGGGGGGATGAAGCATTTGAATGGGGGATGAAGCATTTGAATGGGGGATGAAGCATTTGAATGGGGGATGAAGCATTTGAATGGGGGATGAAGCATTTGAATGGGGGATGAGGCATTTGAATGGGGGATGAAGCATTTGAATGGCCGGCAACTTCGTAATGAGCAATGAAGGAGAGATTACATCCGCTGGTGGCTCTCAATCTTTTTTTGATCATGAGAATGCCCAACGAATAAAAATATTAAGGATTCCCAATACATCAAGTTTGCTTAAAATTTTAATTAACATGCACAAAAAATACGATTGCATTTCTTGACGTGAATCCATCTTAGCTGTAATGCTAAATTAAGATAGAAGCTTTGAAGCTTCTCCCATTGGGAGAATAACAGGCATATGCAGTTAATTTTGCAGATTTTCAAGAAGGCTATTGATTCTGTTGATCGACTTAATGTGAGGTCGATCATCATGAATACCTGAAAAGTTAATGTAATGATGATTCTCTGTAATAACATGAGTGATGTGTGAGTAGTTTAATATTAGAGTTGGAGTCACGCCCAAACTATATTTTGTCATCTTTTCTCGTCGGTGTTATTGATTAGATTGCTATTAATTATTCATTAATTGATATTGTGCATCATTCGTTGCAACGGAGATAGAGGCTTTAGATGGGCTATTTGAAGGAATGCTGAAGATTGCGCTCACTTAGCAAGTCATTTTCTAGAGATTAATTTTTTGATTAGAGCTGTTTATAATAAGGCTGTCAATAGTATAGTTTAGTAATGCTAAATACAAAGAAAAGTGAAATTATTGAAACTGGTTGGGTGGCTGATGCTTCTTTTCTTTTGTGATTGGTTGCGCTTTTCAGCAAATGATTTGGTTTATTTATCTTTTGAAATGTGTAATGGATACTAGCAATGTGCGGCATGAGATAAAGAGGAAAAAGTTTTGAGAATCTGGGGAGAATGCAGAAAAATAGGTGGAAATATTTAACCACTAAACATACGGATATATAATAGTTTGATCCTCCCTAAAGTTAACAAACTTTAGAGAGGATCAAATATTTTAGGGAGTACTCGGACTCTTTGTAAGCAAGATAAGTTTAATGCCTTTGATTTCAAGTTCTTAGGCAACATTTGGGTAATAGTCGGTTTTATTTTGTACGGTTAGGTGAAGTAGTCTTCAACTGCTTTGAAGCTGTATTTTACTTAAGGAGAAACTGCTCTATGTTTACCATGCTGTCTACGCAGAACTACATCAGCGGAAAATATAAGCGGTTTTCCTGAAGGTTTGAGAGAGCGGAGAGGATAAGAATGAGGTGGACTGACAATGTTGAATATGGCCAAATGCATCGACAGTTGTGGCTCAGAATCGACATATTTCAAGAACTAAATGTCACCATCTTCTAGTTAGATCTCCTCAGTCTATGGCTATTTGAAGATCATGTGTGCGTCAATAATCGTCGGCTTCTGCTAATAGGAAAAGATATATTGTGTCTTCCCACAACACGCAGCTACTTTGCCACAATTAAATACTACGACAACATGCGAATTTGGCACCAAAAACGATTTCACTGCCTTAGGAAATTTTGCGATCCATTTCTCATGTGATCCGAAACGTCTTGCACGGAAGACTTTCATCGCACAATGGGGCTGAAGTGCACTAAGGAGAACTATTCAGTCCCTTCCATTTCTCACGTACTACTACTTTTTTATTCCGACAAACTGCAAATAATGCCCTGAACACATTTCCCATTCGAAACCGCTTTGATCAGCTTTCGACTATAAAGTGAACTTGTTCTCTGGAAGAAAGACTCCGATTATCAGGAGAAATTCAACTCCTGTGTCTTCCTAATTCTCTCATCGAAACCTTCTCGCGTTTTTCTCTTGAAAGTTATTTTGACTGTAGATTTATGTATTTCGTTAGTAAAAGACTTCACCTACTAAGTTAAACTCGGACATGTTTTTGGCAATAAGATTCCTTTTTGCCTCTTATACTTAAACTGATTGAAATTACTTCAAGTTTCTATTATCTTTCAGAAAGTAACATGAACAACTAGAAAGCAAAATAACTGTTCTTTCCTCTTCACCATCTATAACAGATGAATGAATCAAACCAAAATTTACCATCATTCAATCCAAAAATGTGGCTCATTCAACGATTTACATGATTCAATTTCCATATTGGACTAGCAAGTCTTAAAGCGTGATCAAAAAACTTTTCGTTATGCACATTTTTCTAAATGCACCCGAAACAGCTATTTATCTTTTTTTTTTTATTTATATTACATTTAATGATTGAAGAAAATTTTAAGTCCAAATATTTTTGTGTTTTATACCTATTTTTCCAAATAGAACATATAATAAAATTCAAATCTGATTATCGCATTCAAAACGATTTCACTTTTATTTCGACAACTCTCAGAGAGGATTTGAAAGAGTTTGCTGGAGGACCCTTAAGGACACTTTATGTAGCAAATGGTCATATCACAACTATAATGAGGCAAAAATCGCATCATTTTCATATGAAATAATATTTGAAGCTGCTCTATACATCCTGTTCCTTAATAGACAAAAATAACAGTGCTCTTGAAAATTCTTCTCTCACGCTTTGGCCAGAGAAATCCAGAAAAGGCATTCTAAATTCCAAATTGGTCAATGTATTTTCGTTTTACTTCTGTTGCTGCATAAATTTTGCGATCAAAACGAAAGGGAATTCTGACAATGATCTGATCGTGGTTTTCCTTTTCTAATCAAGAGACTTTTCAGTTTAACACACTCAAATGATTCATACGACATTAATCGAATACTATACATATTTGAATTCACTTATGACATTTTTGTATATTTAAAACAACGTATTTAACAAGATGAACCGCAACACAAGAAGATTCAATTGGTGATTTGTATGATGATTAACAAGACGAAAAATTGCGTTCTACTGGACATAATTAGTATGTCACTCAGGCAGAAGATATTGGTAATACTATCACACTGTGCAACTGAGATCTGAACCCACATATTTGGCTTTATTTGTAACCATTTTTATTTTAAAAGTACTGCTTTAAACAGGAAAGACCTCTCAACCATGTAGAAGAATAGGTTTACACTAACATGATCATTAAATCTCAGTACCCTGATGATTGGTATACCTAATACGTTGGTCATGACTCCGGGTTTAAATCATCATTAAAGGGTTGTTTTGGTTCTTTTATTATTCCCACACAATGGGCTAAAGGCCAGGTCACAAGAACCCGAGGGCTCAGAGAAGGTTGGGAGAAGGGAAATCACTGGATAGCTGTTAGGAGACAGATGGCAGGCCTCTCGTCAAGGCCGTCAGTGTGTTCTTTAATGTTCACAGGTATGGCTCCCCCATACATAGCGGTTTTCGACGTCCCATCCAACAGACGGCGGCCTTTCCAAGCCCCTCAACGTCCTCTACTGACCGAGGACAAGGTAGGAGTTTTGAAAAGGTTTAATTTCAACACTGGCCCAGGTGGAACTCGAACCTGGGAAATGCAGATTACGAGCCTGGCGCGCTACCGACTGAGCCATCCCCGCCTCCCATATATTCGTTTCTCCCAGTATTCGTTTTATTGGTCAAAATTTCATTTGAAAAACGTGGAACTTTCTGTTGACGTATAGTTCAGCGGCAAATTGACAGTGACAACTTTAAACAACGAAAGTCGATGAATTTCGGATGAAATCCTTTTAACTTTGATGCGAATGCACACTTATACAAACCCTTCATTATTCTGAAGGTAACTCGACCTGCAACTTTTAGTTCAATTTAAATAAAAATAGATTTTGCCCAAATATGCGTTATCCTCTAGTTAACGTTTGAGATAAAAGCTACAGAGTTTACTTGGAAGTATCTTGTAATCATATCTAAATTACTATTGAACAGAATTTACTGCCATTTTTTTAAGTAATGTAGAAGTGTAATATCCCGAAAAATAAATGATTTTCGAAGTACAGTCGCTCAAAAAAGTATCCGAACACTATGGTTGATTATAGAATTCAGAAAAAAATATCTGGCAACGATTTTTTTAGAAATTAGTGATCTGGCAACCTTCGTCAAACCTCTGTGGCAAGCAGCTGCTCGAGGGGGTATTTATTTTATTATATTTTGTTATCAATTATAAAAAATTGTTTGGTATAATTCTCTCTTTTCTTGGTAATTCTGTTAATCACTGTCAGCCAAAAATGTCGGGTTAAAGATGATATCATGTCGTGTGCTGAAAGTTTAAGGATGTTCTGAATAATGTGGTGTAGTTCTGCTATTTTGTTTTCATTGCAGATAGATTTATTACTGACTTTAATATTGGGCCTTTATCATGTCCTGCCATCCTCTCAGACTTCTACTTTGGCATATAAACTGACAGGCTCCTGTCAGACCTCTGTGGCAAGCAGCTGCTTGAGGGGGTATTTATTTTTTATTTATTATCATGTTCTGAAGTTACTAATTCATGGTGATCTAAAACTTAAAGCTATACATGTAACGAAGGGTGGGAGACATTATTGCTGAAATTCTGAGAGCTAGCGATATTTTATTGTCCCAAGGCTGACATTTGTTAGTATTTTTTGTGACAGAGGTGTTGTTCCTAAGTATTTTACAAGAAGTATCATGATTCTTATCTTGAAAAAAAAAAAAACGCAATCCTATTTCTTCTAATAAGTGCAGAAACACGATTTTACTTTCTGTTTCTGGCAAGAACTGAACTTTCCCAGTTGTACTTAACAGAACAGACCACTTGGTTGATAGGCTTACTTTAAGATTGTGGATTCACAAGGGTATGTAAACTTTCAGCATATTTTGCAGTTGATATTGACGCCTCGTGGAATATCTGAAATGCTAATTAACATAACCATGGCTCTTTATAAATAACAGTAAGACTTGGGTAAGCATTGATAAAGCTTGAAGTGATTGTTTGGCGTTACAACTAAAGTTAGATGAGGTTACATTTTATTGATTTTCCTATTTTAATTTGATGATCGATCGTGTTATGAGAAAAGCTTTAGAATGAAGAAATGCATGGTCTAGAGCAGTTTCTCCACTTTTTATGAATAGCGAAGCACAAAGATTTTGTAAATATTTTGCGCGTGCAAATTTCTGAAATCCTATTAATACACTAGAATCTGCATTTCCTCTCCCATCTCCGAATTGGTATACTCACTTGAAAAATTGTTAGCCTTCTTGAATGATTATAAAACCAACAAAATTATATTTATATATTTGTGCACTTCTGTATTATGCTCGCGAAGTATTGTTTAGGAGACTCTAGAAATCTGAAAATGTCCGACTTTGATTATGATGATGATTTGGCCTTCTGGGCAAATGATATTCTCTAAAAGTATTCATTCGTTAGAGCCGTTGGCAAGAAGAAAATAGAGTAGTCTTGGTCATCAAGATAGAGGAAACAAAATGATGAACAAGTCTGATGGGTTATGTTTTAGCTTCATCTAGTTGTCCTCTCGAGAAAGTTTATCAGTTTAATTTTCTTCGGATTTTTTATCACTGAGTGGCACTTTTTTGCACACAATGGGTTAATTGGCCAAAACACACAGACCCCGAAGGCTCAGAAAAGATTGGGGGAAGGAAACCCATTGGACAGCTGATAAGGGGCATAGATGGAAGCCTTCCGTCAAGGCTATCCAGCATGTTCTTTAACGTGAACACGATATGGCTCGCTCTCCCGTACACGGCGCCATGGTTTCGGGTTCCATCCGACGGACGGCGGCCTTTACAAACCCATCGGTGTCCCCTACTGACTGAATGTAGGATGGGAAGTTTTGCGGAGACAAATTCGACGTTGGTTCAGGTGAGACTCGAACCTGGGAACTACAGATTAGGAGTCTGGCGCGCTACCCACTGAGCCACTCCCACTCTCTTACTTGAAGTTATCAGGAAAGTCTGAATTTTTGTTGGAACTTTTTTAAGATTATATGACGACTGAGGTTTCAAGAGGTTTTAGGGGCTTTTTATAATTCGTTATGATGCCGAAACCTGGATTCTGGTAATCAGGATAACAGGAAGCTTAACGTTTCTGATGGTGCGCAGTATCTGTGGTATGAAGTGGTTTCATTTTTTTTATAGCAATGAGTTCAGAAGAAGTCGTCTTCAGTCACATTTAAGTAACATCTTTTGCAGAGTGAAATTTCGGTAATTTGGTCTTGTTAGCCTTTCGCAGAATAACAGACTGGAAATAGAGTTCTTAAAAAGATGTTATTAAAATTGGCTTCCAATGGTTTAATTTGACACATACTGCTGAGGATTCTCGAGTTTAAGAATGAATCTCACAGTTGTCTCTGCATGCAGTGTGCGCATGCGTAAAGAATCATTTCCAAGTCTTGTCAGAGTACCAGTAATTTAATGATTGAATCGTACTAAAGCATTCCTATTTATTCATCGTATAAGCATTTTCTTTTGTATTGCAGGAACACGTAAAACAAACTGGGAATCCCAGGCTAGCAGCAAACGCAGAGTTCGTCAAATGATGATCTTTTCAAAAATCTTTTCTCATCAATCTTTTGATTCCGATACGTGACAAAATGTTTTTCCTTTTGTTCAGTTAATTTTAACACCCTGAATAGCTTCTTTTGTAATGTAAACTTCTGCGAAAAAAAAACCTATATATTACAATAAAGTGTAGAGGTAATTGTCTCTATGATAATGAGGAGCAAAAAGGAGAAAAATCGACCACCTAGGACAACGTGCAACAAATTATTCTACATTTCTAAATAGCAGCAAAGGTAACATTTTGCTTCACGTTTGTCATAGGCAAACATAATGACTAAGTTGGGAGGGGGGGGGGGGGCAAAAGTAAAAAGGAATTCACTGTTTAACTTCAGACAATCATTACTATAAAGCTCTGATAACATCTGAAGGAGAAAGAAACTGAATTAGTCAAAAATTAATAACACCAATTATCGAGAAGACAAGGCAGCACACGGCGGAGATCTGGAAGTCGGTTCCGGCTTTGACTTCTCGTTTCTTCGCTTTAGCACCTTTGTATCCCACGGGCCAGAGACCCCTTCCCTCCCGACGCCCTTCCCCTGGAGACAGTCGGCAAAGGGAGGGGGGGGGGGAGATACTAACAAGTGGCAAAGAGGTCACCCTCTAGCCAACTGTGAACAGAGCACTCATTGAGAGAGACTGCAGAGTCAAGACGTGACCGTTTGTCCAGTTGCAGCTGTGACGATGGGTGATTGTGCTCCGTGGCAGACCGTGACTTGGCTCAATGGGATACTTCCTGGCGAGGCCCACCACCCTTCAATGGCTGCTCAGAGCTGCGGAGATAAGATAAACTTGTAACGAAACTTGGAGACCTCTTTCTCCTTTTGTTTCTGCTTGAATTGCGACTTTTTTCTCTCTGTGTCCCTTTCTTCCACTCCTCTCTGTTCTTTTCTCCATCTCCCACGAGAGACAACTGCCAGCTTGAAATTATTGGACATTGCGGTCAGAAAGGCAGCGCGTGACGACCGACGTCCAATACTTGATTGCAACTTCGCCGATCTTTCTGTCTTTCGAACTTCATTCCTTCTTTTCTTTCTCCTTATTTTTTTTGCTTGAATTTCTCTTTGTTTTCATTTTTGCATCTCTATGTAATATTGTTCATCGGGTGACTTTTTTTTATGAACTTGTTACTTAATGCATTTTTGTCATGTTTCACGATATCAGTTAATCTGTTGATGTGGAAGGTCACTGCTAAAGATGTCTATTGTTCGCTTGAGTTTGTTTTTCATTGGAAATATTTAAGTATCGAATGTTGTTTCTAGAGTGGTTTGGTATAATAGCACTGATGTTCAATTCTTGAACAGTCCCAATGGCCGAGAGGTTAGCACACTTGACTACTGATCGAAGGGACCTGAGCTCGAACTTCGGACTAAGGTTTGGATGTTTCTTTTCTACGTTGCCTTTTTGCTGGGGCGGGGTGGCTCAGTCGGTAGCGCATCAGGCTCATAATCTGCAGTTCACAGCTGGGTCAGCGTTGAGATTTATCTCCGCAAAATTCCCTGCCCTGCCAACGTTCAGTAGAGAACACCGATGGACTTGGAAAGGCTGCCACCCATCAGATGGGACATTAAACCGTGGTCCCGTGTGCGGAGAGCCACACCCTGTGCACGTTAAAGAACACGCTGGATGGCCTTGACGGGAGGCTAACATTTCTCCCAACAGCTGTTCCAGTGGGTCCCCTCCCCCAACCTTCTCTGAGCCTTCGGGGTCCTTGTGACTTGGCCATTTAGCCCATGGCGTGCAAAAAAGTGCCGCTCAGAAGTAAAACAATCCAACCCTTTTTGCTGAGGTCACACAGCTCTTCTCTATGACCTATTAAAGTGACAGGCTTCTGTCAGACCTACATGGAAAGCAGCTAATTGAGGGGAATGTTTTAAATTCTTGTTAATCGCAAGTCCTTGTTTGTTATTCTTTGTGAAATTCGTTGAAAAAAAACATTTTTAATTAATTTCTTAATATATTCATCGGTATAATATTTTTGTAACTTTTTCTCTTATTTTCTTTTTACAGTAATATGAATCTAACCAAATCCTATTACCAAACGTATTGGGACATTTCATGCTAAATATTTTTTTTTTACTTTCAACATATAGGACAGAGGAGAATCTACTCCTAGCTTTTACAGGCCTTCTCATACAAGGACATGCCTCCTAAGATCGAAGTCACTGTTGACCATTGCCTCAGTTAGAGCTAACACAGTACACAAAGTGTGTTTTGCTGGAACAGTCGCTAGCAGCCTAACCACTATGCCAGTTAAGACTAATACTTAACAAATAAAAGCCACATTTAAAACCTCTCATTTTGAAAATAAGCTTTTCAGAAAATGTCACTACAGATAAGTTGAAGATCTCACTTAGATTTCTCTAAATCTCTGTTTTTAACAATATTCGCTTAATATTTAATCAGTTATAGAAAATGGGAACCTTAAATTGCTATTTTGGTCGGTGGTCATCAGAATTTAGCTCGAAAGTTAATTAAAGCACAAATACTAACTGTTTTAACAAATATCTTCCTAAAATAAATACAATTTTGGGAGGTTGTGCAATGATTCAGCGTTCGACAATTTTGATGAAAAGTGTTTAAGGACGAGATTAGCAACAGCATCTGTTATTAAATGTTTCATCTTCACTATCTCTTTAAATATTAAATGAGTATCATTGAAAATAGAGAGGGGATTTTTTAATTTATCCCTGGTGACATTTTTTCCATAAAAAGCGTATTTTGAAACTTGGAAGCTTTGGATGTGGCTTTCCTTTTAAATGATATGGAAGTGTCCCAATTGTTTTGGTAATATAATGTATATACATATATGTGCTGGTGTTCGAATTATAATTCCGATTTATGAATACCCTCACTTTTATTCTTTTTTAATTAGGGCGGGACTTAGTCGGTGGCCAGTCAGGCTCATAATCAGATGTTCCCAGGTTCGAGTTCCCACTGTGTTTGCGTTTTTCTCCTTTAACTCTGCCTCTGAGAAAAAGAGTTCCATTGAAGTTGGAAAGATCGCTTTCCTTCGAATAGATGTTAAGCTTTGCCCCCTGCACAGGGAAATTTTAAAGAACACACTGTTTGCCTCCTTACCGCTATCCAATGGGTTCCCTCCCCTATTCAGTTCTCAGTCATCCTTGTGACAGAGTATTCCTTCCATTGAGAGCAAAAAAAATGGGACTCAGAGGTTAAAACAATCCAACAAACTGTTTTAATCACTTTGTAACCTTAGAAGTATAAGATTTAGTTCGAATGCTATATAGGTTACATATGTGTTGGCTATAAAAAGTCTGCTCTTAGGAAAAGACAAAAGGTATTTTTCGTGTTAGTCCCACGTAGTTTCCCCCACTCGACAGCACTTCAGGTTCTATCGCAAAGGCAGCATTTTCTCCATTTTCCATCGGTGAGAACGTAGACGACGATGTGTCTGACATATGTGACCTCAGTCCTTATATGCGAGAGCAATCTCATCCAATACAGTTAAAGATGGATGTTCCTCAAATAAAGATCCAATCATGTTCTGGCAGGTATCGGGATCTCTTTCTTGAGTCCATTTAATTCTTTGCTCCGTTCAGATACATGAAATCTTCCAACTTTATAATATCGGTTCATTTAATCTTATTAAACTTTGTTACTGAATGATAGTCTGTAGACGAATCTTCTATTGCAATCACTGAAGCAAGATTGGCTTGAAGAAATTTGTTAATTGAACACATTTAATTTTCTTGTCTGTAAATATGAGAGCTTCTATACTCTGGAAAGCATTCTCATTTACAGACACTCATCTTAATTATCTTGACAGTTTTATAACGAATATTGACCACGTAGTAATAAAAACGAACACAAAAATTAGAATCCTCTGTGGAATATCTAATCATTTAAAGAAAACACAAGAAAACCTAATGATGAAACCTGGACGTGAATTCTGCAGCAGCCTAACATTTTCCGTCCTCTATTTTGAAGGGAAGACTGCATTTCAAATGAAATAAATTAAAATGATGAAAGATTGAGTGAAAGGTTTTATTTCCATCATTATTGCATCAACATTCATCACCGATAACTGCGTAACAAATTCGAACTCTGACCCTTCACCTACGAATCGTCTCATTCCAAGGCAAGCGGTGTTGCCAAGTCATTGGAAATTGCCAAATTTAAAGCCTGGCATTACCTTCGTTGGCACACTCAAAGATTGTCAGACCTCTCGGGTCGCGAGATCGAAGAAAAGTATCCATAGTATCTCTACAGGCAGACCACAAAACTGAGCAGTTGCAAACATGGTGGAATAGCTCTGTGAAATACTTGAGAGTAGGGACAATTTTAATGAGTTATACTCCAAACTACAATTGAGTTTTCACTCCAAGTTGTCCTGAAATAAATATTTAATGTTTTTGAGGATGCATAATATATTCTTCATAATTGGATATTTAAGAATTGCAAGCTCTCTATTATTCGCTTTGCTATTTAGCAAAGTTGTAGGTCTCACTATTATTTAGCGTGAAATGAAATTTTGAAGTACAGTCGCTCAAAAAAGTATCCGAACACTATGGTTCATTACAGAATTCAGAAAAAATATCTGGCAAAGATTTTTTTTATAAATTAGTGATCTGGCAACCTTCGTGTCTTCGTGTCTTCGTGCCTTCGTGTCACGTGACACGAAGGTTGCCAGATCACTAATTTATAAAAAAAATCTTTGCCAGATATTTTTTCTGAATTCTGTAATGAACCATAGTGTTCGGATACTTTTTTGAGCGACTGTAGGTGGTCATATTATTTTGATACTAGATCGTGTGGGCTCACTCACGGAAATATTGAGCGTGTGCAGTTACCGTTCACAGCAAACTGTGCAGTAACTGCACACGCTCAAGTTTTCTGCGAACGGTAACTGGAGCGTGTACAGTTGCTGTACACGCTCCAGATATTTTTCCTCAATTCTGTAATCATGTGACACGAAGGTTGCCAGATCACTAATTTCTAAAAAAATCGTTGCCAGATATTTTTTCTGAATTCTGTAATCAACCATAGCATTCGGATACTTTTTTGAGCGACTGTACTAACAAATGCCTATCAGATCTCGTTGTAAGCGGTCTTCTTGAGAAGTAATTAATTTTAAGGTTTAATGATATGATTTCGGTTATTGCTAACAGTTTTTGTTTTGAGACTGAGAAGACGATTCTCTCTGAAGAAATATTTCGTCAACTTACCTTAGAAAATTCCCTAAACCAGTGAAACATCAAAATCTAAGTGATCTTCTTTTAAGGTATTCCACTTGACTCGCAATTTGGTTTCTGAAGATCTAAGGTGGTCAAAGGTTCCATCTGTGTTTTCGTTTGCATTCAAAATTCTTAACCAAAATCGAAACTGAGGGTTAAATTTCAAATTTTGGGGCAAAAGTAATTCGTAAAATACTATTTTTTAATAATATTTATCAGTATTTTTAAATTTCTATATCAATATTTGTGCTATTTTTAACAGATGATTATAGGTCTTAGAATCAAATTGATATCACGTCTTGAATCAATCATATAAGTATTCCCTCATAGCATTTTAAAAATTTGGTGTCAACATTAACATTAAAACTTTTTCACGTGCAAGAGTTTCTTTACTAGAAAACCACAAGAAAACTCTCATTGTAATTCAATAAAACAAATTGGATTCTCTTTTTAAAAAACTTACTTTTAGTCATGTTTTCAGTTTTCTGATTAACATGCAAAGCAAATTTCAAATCCAAACTGCTAAGTAATGACATTGCAATCACTACGAATACGCAAGCTTGCCTAACTAGCGCTGCCATTGTCATGTGACTGACGAACGTCCTATTAACATGTCACACTGCTGTTACCTCTAGCTCCCACTGCTCTGTCGAAAAACTGGATCCAGGGTGACATTGGCTATCTGCTCACTGGCACAAACGGATCCGGATGTTGTTGGAACATCTGGCATTCTGTTTCAAATGACTTCTTGTCCCAGATCCTGACAACGTGTAGAATTTCTTTCAAGTAGTTAATTTGTAGCCGTCCCGTGGTCGAGTGGTTAACGCGCTTGGCTACTGATCTACGGGACCTGGGTTCGAGCCCGGGTAAGGCATGGATGTTCGTGTTGTTTTCTGCTGAGGTCCTGCCATCCTCTCAGATCTTCTACTGTGGCATATAAACTGATAGGCTCCTGTCAGACCTCTGTGGCAAGCAGCTGCTTAAGGGGGTATTTATTTATTTTATTTAGTTAATTTGTATCATCACCAAATAAAAAATTCTGAATTGAACAGTTTTCGAAGGATGAGGAAACAGTATCGCTCCAGTATTATTTTCCTTCAGTCATATCTCCGGTTGGAACGGAAATCCAAAGACAACAAACGTAGATATGCAAATTGGCACAAGAATGTTTTTTTTTCACTATTAATCTTGAACTTATCTGGATGTATGATATTTCGACATTAAAATGCGTTTTGTTTTTATTAAAAAATATTTCCCGCCCGTTTTGAAGGATAATTTGCTGGCAGTTCACGTAGGGTAATGAAGAATAACATTCATTGTTCTCTTATAGTTAAATTTAAGAGTCATTTCCAAGGAATGAGAAATCATCAGTTTTTGCGACAACATGATTGGCTGCCTTGACAGTTCCCATATATACTCCTCCAACGCATGAATCAAGAAAGGTAAGCCTTCACCTCATTACGTCGATCTTAACTGCTGTTAAAAAAATTGCTGTTCTTCTTATAATTGCATCCTTCAAATTCCCATGAATCCATTCCAAGAACCATGATTTCCAGTTATTCGTGCAATTCGGCTATGGAAGCAACTTCAAGAACGGCATCCGACGAAGGTGAACACATATCACTGATTCAAACATTACGTAATATCACGCAAGACATGCGAAATTCACGTCACGCATCGTTGGCTCATGCCCCACTTAACCAATCAGCAGCATCAATGTCGCCGTTTCCGATAACACGACAAGATCACAGTTTAAATATGACAAACATTGTAAGATTAGATGACTTTTAGTTTCCCTTTCTTCTGATAACAAATGCTGAAAGCAGTGAATAATGATGAGGTTCTTCAGAAAAATCATCTCTCTGAACCACACACATTGCACAAGCCTTGGTTTGGCAAATGGTATCATGACGAATGCTTTTCGCGAAATCAAGCAACTCGCAATACAGTCGGACTCCACATTCGCGGGGGTTAGGGGCGCAGGACCGCCGCGAATGTGGAAAAACCGCGAATATCTCTTGGTCCCCCAAACCTTAATTCTTAATACTGTTGACCATATTTAACACACACAAAAAAGTGAAACAATACATTGTACTACTACAGTATGTTTTAGAAATTTAAAATTACAGTATCAACAATGTAGGCTAACACATACACATAGAGAGAGTGAGAGTCAATACAGTATACGTGCAGTATGGGATGCAATAAATAAATAAAATAAATACCCCCTCAAGCAGCTGCTTGCCACAGAGGTCTGACAGGAGCCTGTCAGTTTATATGCCACAGTAGAAGATCTGAGAGGATGGCAGGACCTCAGCAGAAAACAACACGAACATCCATGCCTTACCCGGGGCTTGAACCTAGGTCCCGTAGATCAGTAGCCAAGCGCTCTAACCACTGCAATACATGTATAGTATTTAGATAGCAATAATATAATAATTTATAAATAATATCCATAAAATATATTCTGAATAATATCTTTTATGCATTTATGACTTACTAAACTTTTTTTTAGCTTTCTTTACATTTTCTAGTCTACGAGCGTCGTCTGCGATTTTCCGCAGTAGGCCGCAAAACTCCAAACAAATTCGCATTTTAATTATTGATGGCAAACTCGCGAATAATCAAATCCGCGAAAGTCGAGGTTCGACTATGAAATTGGTTTAACAAACATTGGTTTCGAAAGAATGTTTATATAAGTAGAGGGTAAATGACTTACATTTCCCATTCATTTAATTAAGTTTTTTTTAAATTATCCCACAGATGTTTTAGGAATAGTTTTCATTCTCGATCTGCCTCTCTAAAGGGGCGGGGGTGGCTCAGTCGGTAGCGCGCCAGGCTCGTAATCTGTAGTTCCCAGGTTCGAGTCCCAGCTGGGTCAGCGTTGAGATTTATCTCCGCAAAATTCCCTGCCTGCCCACGGTCAGTAGGGGACACCGATGGGCTTGGAAAGGCCGCCATCCGTCGGATGGGACGTTAAGCCGTGGCCCCGTGTGCGGGAGAGCCATATCCTGTGCACGTTAAAGAACACGCTGAATGGCCTTGACGGGAGGCTACCATCTGTCTCCCAACAGCTATTCCAGTGGGTCCCCTCCCCCAACCTTCCCTGAGCCTTCGGGGTCCATGTGACCTGGCCATTTAGCCCATGGTGTGCAAAAAAGTGCCGCTCAGAGGTAAAACAACCCAACCCAACTGCTTCTCTAACGGAAAACAAGGCACAGACATCGTCTTCTCAAAAGCACGGGGTCATTATTCTTGGCTAGCTTACGAAACAAAAAGCGTTGTTGTTTAGTTTCGCGAATTACCTGAATACAGTTCCCGCGTGTGAGAAAATCTCTGCCCATGAACAGAAACAGAAAAAAAAGATATTAAGACTTTATTTATTGACCATTCTATCACGAAACCCACAAAAGCAAATATTTCCTCTTACACACCAAAACTTCAAAGTTATATCTGAAAAGTTGACCTCAGAACCCAAGAAAAATTAAATGTCAGAAATGCCCATGTGTTCCCTGATATGGACGCCATCTGTTAGAGCAGGGCAGGACAGAGCTTTCACCACCTTACGTGGTTCTCTGGGTTGCTCATTTTCCCAGCGGTCGACGTCGGTTTCCACCTGATTGCCCTTGCCTTTCAGGCTGGAAAAGAAATCCAGAATTTCTGAAGTGATCACATGCCGCCTTCGTGTTTTTTACTCGTTGAGTGGCGAAAAGAGACAAAGAGCAGACAGTGGCATAAAAAACTGGCACCGCCAATAGGGCGGAGAGGAAGAAACTCATTTTCCAGTTCATTCTTCGGGATAACTCTGCCTCGTGATTATCATAGCGATGATGATCGTGACGAGAAAGCTAAGAGATCAGTTTTCCATCGAGCCTCTATCACATGATGCCACAGAAGCTGATGCTTTCATTCAATTCAGCACCGAAATTTCACCACACAAATATTCCCTTAAATTTAATCTTCCAAAATCTCGTTTCAGATTTAAGAGATTATTGGTGGTGGTTTTTACATCCTTTCTTCGGAGAGAGAAGTTTCGCTCTTCAGATGATGGAGATGATCGTTTGGCGGGAAAATGCCGGCAGAAATAATAGTGATGTCAGAAATGATACGACCTCGTTAGAAGAGGTGACAAGCAAGTTAATTATCGGTTAACGACGCCAGTAATAGTGATGTTGATGAATTGGCATGGTGATCTGATGAAAATGATTGCCGAGAGCTGCTGATTGTGGTTCTGGTTAGGATAAGAAAGCATGATTTTTGAAGCATGACGAATATTATCTCCCGCGATGATCGTAAAAAGAAAGATTCTGATGTTCTTGACGATTAGAAGCAGCTGACAGCTCGATAAGAACTTCTGGATGATTCGTTTGCGCAAATGGGGAAAAAAATTAAGTAGAAAAACGGAACAATTTATTTTGTAAGCAAATAAAAAATTCCTCACGTGTTATGATCATATGACCACTGGGCAAAAACTTAGCACTGATATCCGAAGTACTTTTAAAATAATACCCACTGGCAGGCTTATAAATATAAACTCTTGTGGATATGACCAACATTATGTGTGTGTATATATGTATATTAAAAAATTCCTCACGTGTTATGATCATATGACCACTGGGCAAAAACTTAGCACCGATATCCGCAGTACGTTTAAAATAATACCCACTGGCAGGCTTATAAACTCTTGTGGATATGACCAACATTATGTGTGTGTATATATGTATATTATCAGGAGTTGAATAAAAATTGTATTCATTTATATGAACTTTCCAGCAGCATAGAATCATATGCGTGTCACATGAGAGGAAGGACTTCCTCTTCCACAACGTCGTAAGAAGATGGCTAAATTAAATATAGAGTGCACTGGTAATCATCAGATCTGATGATATATACCTGATGATTCAATTAAAAAGTCTTTCAAAACACTCCTGAACATCAAACTCAAAATTAGAGAAAAAACTGTTTTGAGCTGAGTGGGATACGAATCGACGACCTCCTGATAACATTTCGGGTTCGATTACCAAGAAATCTTGATCTTGGGGCTCAGTGGTCAGATCAGTTGACATGTTATCAAGAGGCCATGGGTTCGTATCCTACCAGGCTCAAGAGAATTTTCCCTCTCACTTTTCGTTGGATGTTCAGGAGTGTTTCCACCGACTTTCGACTGAATCAACATCGGATCCTTATTTATAATTCACATAGCAATTGTACTTCCTCATGATCTTTCCTCTACGCTTACTCTTTGGTTAAAAGTGGCATCTTTCATTGTTTCCTTGGGGCGGGGGTGGCTCAGTCGGTAGCGCGCCAGGCTCGTAATCTGTAGTTCCCAGGTTCGAGTCCCAGCTGCGTCAGCGTTGAGATTTATCTCCGCAAAATTCCCCGCCCTGCGCACGGTCAGTAGGGGACACCGATGGGCTTGGAAAGGCCACCGTCCGTCGGATGGGACGTGGCCCCGTGTGCGGGAGAGCCATACCCTGTGCACGTTGAAGAACACGCTGGATGGCTTTGACGGGAGGCTACCATCTGTCTCCCAACAGCTGTTCCAGTGGGTCCCCTCCCCCAACCTTCTCTGAGCCTTCGGGGTCCATGTGACCTGGCCATTTAGCCCCTGATGTGCAAAAAAGTGCCGTTCAGAGGTAAAACAACCCAACCCAACTCATTGTTTCCTTCCATCCCACCAGCAAGTTGATTTTGTTTTACTCAGTGATTCGTTGGTTAAGTTTTTCCCCCCTCTTAATTTCTTCCATTAGCAAAGCATCATTTTTCATACTAATGACACAAGTCTCCTCCATTTCTATCTGCATTTTTACCGCGAATCAATTAAGTAATGATCATCACTCGGGGCGTCTGCCTCTTTCATTACACGACATGCATTCAATCAGCCGCAGGCTCAAAGTAAACTTTTCGGGTGGACATCATCATATCAATGCTTTTGTCCCTGAAACCAAAAATGCCGATACGTTCTTGAAACTCCCGACACTATGCATCACAAAATCATTTAACAACTAACCGAGTGGTTAGCGCGCTTGGCTACTGATCTAAGGGACCTGGGTTCGAACCTCGGATAAGGCATGGATGTGTGTGTCGTTTTTCTGCTGAGGTCCTTGCCATCCTCTCAGACCTTCTACTATGGCATATAAACTGACAGGCTCCTGTCAGATCTCTGTGGCAAGCACCTGCTTGAGGGTGTATTAATTTTTTTTTTATTTTCCATCAGATGTTTTGCAAATAACGCTGGATTAAGCATCGTTTAGTTTTGGCTTGTTTTTTCTTCTCTTTAGTCCATTTGAATTTTTTTCTCAGTTTTATCTTAATGTTTACCCTTTGGTTCAGGACAGACATGGTTCAACAGGCCAAGCATGGCAAGAACTGCTATGAAATATTAACGCATAAATCACCTTAGATATGTTCATATTTTTTACCCAAATAATTAATCAACAGAAATAGGTTTTTACCAAATTAAACAATATTAATTCTAAATTTTACGAAAATGAAATTTTTAACCAAAATGGGAATCATATTAGTTTAAATGAGCCTTGCAACACAATTTGTAGAGACTCCAACCTAATGCGCTATCGGGATGATAGGAACCAGTTTCCCATCCAAATATCAGTGTGATGTAAGTCTTGTTATGCAGCGATCTTAAGGACAGGGCACTTATACACAATAAAATGGATTCCTTAAGATGGAATCGACTTTGAAACAAGTCTTCCTTACCATTGGACTGAGAATGATTCTGTCTTTAAAAGCAAAAACCTCACAAACTAACATCATGACGCAATTTGTTCTCCAACACCCTAATGTGCGGAAAGACGAGTTTTGAAACTCGATACTTAAGAGGATTTAAAGCGAAAATAAAAGTAGAAAGTCCATAGATTTGAATAAATGATCTTGCATGCTGCTAATTCATCGCAGTGTTAGACATATGATTTTATTTATTTTCTTGATCTTTGCACAAATGAATTCTCTAAAGACAATAATTTAGACTTTGATGGTGCGGCAGAAGAATTTACCTCGGAGATTAATTAAAACTTAAATAACAAGTATTTTTTCAAACCATTTAACAAAATGTGCATTTTAAAACTTTGCGAATGATTATTTCAATATTAGGCAATCATTTAATGATATTTATGAAAATAATTTATTGTTAATCATTCCAGATTCTATAACTAGTAATAGTTATAGAACTTCGAAATTATATTCCCTTGGATTGTTTTACCTCTGAGCGGCACTTTTTTGCACACCATGGGCTAAATAGCCAGGTCACATGGACCCCGAAGGCTCAGAGAAGGTTGGGGGAGGGGACCCACTGGAAGAGCTGTTGGGAGACAGATGGTAGCCTCCCGTCAAGGCCATCCAGCGTGTTCTTTAACGTGCACAGGGTATGGCTCTCCCGCATACGGGGCCACGGCTTAACGTCCCATCCGACGGACGGCGGCCTTTCCAAGCCCATCGGTGTCCCCTACTGACCGTGGGCAGGGCAGGGAATTTTTGCGGAGATAAATCTCAACGCTGACCCAGCTGGGACTCGAACCTGGGAACTACAGATTACGAGCCTGGCGCGCTACCGACTGAGCCACCTCCGCCCCAATTATATTCCCATTGACATGGTAATTCTCTACTGCGGTGGGGCAATTCTGTTTGGTATTTTGGGGACCTATTTTGTACATTGACCTATTGTTACATGAAGTAACTAAAACTCCTATATTTTATGCCCCACCTTACTAACAGAGGGCTAAGTTGTTTTACCTCTGAACGACCTCCTGCCAACTGTTAGCAGACAGATTGAAGCCTCCCATCAAGACTATCTAGCATGTTCTTTAATATGCACTATTTCCTGCACACGGACCTCGGCTTAATGTACCATCCGACGGTGGAGGCCTTTCCAAGCCCATTGGTGTCGCCTTTCTCACCGTAGCCAGTTTACCTATCCAACCCAAAAGAATTTTAAATTTATCTATAAAAACAAACAATTATCTTTTAAAACAAATTGCATCTCCCCACTAAGAGTAAGGGTTAAAAATCATCAATTCAGTTTCGAACAGACCTGGGCAAATTACGTCAAAACATTTCTTTTTGTCCGGTCCCAGCTACTGATGAAAAAATTAATTAATTTTGCAAAAGAGAAAAAGAATATATATATAGTACACGAAGTCCACATTTGACGAAGCAAATTCTCATTAAAAATATTAATTTTAATAATATTAAATGGTTTTTGCTTCTTTTTTACACTGGTTATGTTATTGATTATATATTTCTTTGGTGGTTTATAACTGCTAAAATATACATTCAATGGAAAAATGTAACTGATGACAAATTACAGTTCATCATCAAATCTATTTAAATCTCGATTTCCAACAATATTCGTTCAGTAATTAAAGAGCCAAGGGAGATAGAATATTTAACATTAAATTATTTTCATAAATATCATTAAATGATTGCCTAATATTGAAATAATCATTACGGAAAGTTTTAAAATACACATTTTATTAAATGATTTGAAACAATACTTGTTATTTAAGTTTTAATTAATCTCCGAGGTAAATTCTTCTGACGCATGCTTAACCTTTCAAAGTCTAAATTATTGTCTTTAGAGAATTCATTTGTGCAACGATCAAGAAAATATATAAAATCTTATGTCTAACACTGCGATGAATTGACGCTGAGATGAACTGACGCTGCAATGAACTGAAGATGAGATGAACTGACGTTGGGATGAAATGATGTGCGATGAACTGACGCTGGGATGAAATGATGTGCGATGAATTGACGTGTGATGAATTGAGCGCGATGAATTGATGTGTGATGAATTAACTCTGCGATGAACTGACGTCGCGATGAATTGACGGGACACTCCACTGTTTCACTACCGAATTAACTTGTTATGATGATTTTCTCCCTATCCCATGTTCAAATTTACCTGGTCTTGGAGTTGGACCTTTCTTTTTTTTTTTTGAAACTCGCACGAAGTGTCGTAATAAACATTTTTATAGAAAAGGTAAAAAAAAAATCGCGTTATTACATTATTACTTGCCGAAACACTGTGAGATTTAAAGGATTAATACCATCCGATATCTTCCTGCCCGGGGCCAGGGCGCAACATCCGATTCGGCGTTTCTTTTCCCCAACATCGCGACGTCTCTTTCTCTCACCAAGAGCTGGGGGAGGTCGAACTGAAAGAATTCTCGCTCGAGGAGAGGTCGGAAGGAAAACAGCGAATGAGCTTCGTGCTGAAAGAGATTCGTTTCTCGAGAAACAAGAAGACTTCCACTCGTCTCCTTGTGAAGAGCGGAAGTTAAGAGAAAGCATGATTGGTTTTGTGATCTATGGTGAGCGTTGCAGAAATTGAATGGCAGATATCATCAAAATGATGCGAGGCGCTGATGTTGGATCTGATCATTACGTTGTACTTCTGGGAATTTCGAGAGAGAGAAGTTTGATGATTTTTTTGGAAAGAGACGAAAAACGAATTTTGCAAGAAGTTCCGAAATCGAGTGAAGTGAATGACGCCACATTGCGATCAGTCCAGACGTAATGCATTTGGAGATTATTCTCTTAAGACATTCATCTTTAAAGAGAACCAAATAAAATCTTGAACGGCTCCAAATCAGTTTTCACAATGTTATATAAACTAAAACTTTAATTTGTTAGTCCTGATTTGTTTTCGGATTGAATCCCAAAGGAAAAATAACGTCTCAGAGCAACTAAGAACTAGGAAAAATCCTTTTTTTTTATCTCATGTTACCGTCCCGTGGCCGAGTGGTTAGCGCGCTCGGCTACTGATCTAAGGGACCTGGGTTCGAGCCCCGGGTAAGGCATGGATGTGTGTGTCGTTTTTCTGCTGAGGTCCTGCCATCCTCTCAGATCTTCTACTTTGGCATATAAACTGGCAGGCTCCTGTCAGACCTCTATGGCAAGCAGCTGCTTGAGGGGGTACACATCACTAATATCGATTACATAATTCTCCAGATAATTAAGTTGAGAAACTTTCACAAAGGTGCATCCACTCAAAAAATAATCGAGCACCGTCTACCTCACCAATTTTCGTGACTTTAGTTTTCTCTCTGTTTATCACCAAACCTACTCTGTTGCTAGTCTCATCAGCAGAAATAAAGAAAGAGCATTTCGTATCAAGGGTGAACAGTTCTCCTCCGGTCAGATGTCAGAGAGGATTTGTGCCGACGATGTTTAAAAAACCAAAATTGGCGTTCTAGTTATTTCTGTTGCCCAAAAGCAAACTTTAAATTTCTAAAAATTTTCATTGAAATGTTAATTATTTTTAAAAGGCTAATTTTATTCCACTGAATTTTGTTTATACCTCTAGATCAGGGGTTCTCAAAGTGGGGTACACGTACCCCTTGGGGATACGCGGTAAAATTTTTTGGGTTATGCCGTGAGAGCTCAAAAGTCGCTAGATCTAGTAACAAAATTTTATTCCCATTGTTATACTATAAGTATAGTTTTATCTATCTATACAAGGGGTTACATACACATTTCCAGGTGGTACGTGAAGCATAAAAGGTTGAGAACCACTGCTCTACAGTATGAATGTAGCAAACTTATATCTTAAAGAAATTCTGCATTTCCATTTTGTTAGATGAAGAGAGAATTAAAACGTCATTTGATCTACAAATGGTTCCAGGTCTATACCAAATCCCATTAGTCGTTATTTAGGTATGCTAGGCTAAGATTATTATTTCTATAAAATAACATCTCACTAGCAGCTGCATTCAGAGCTGGATTTACACATAAGCATGTGTACATCAGTGAGGCTTATCCTAAAGGAGGGGCACTTTTTAGGGAAACCGCAGAAATTTGAATTTCGAAATTTGTAAAAGGGAATTTGAAATTTTTACAATAGGCATGTGCTCTAATTGCCAGTTAGTTGGGTAGGAAATGCAGATATGTAATTGTGGGAAACTTAATTTTAAAGAAATTGAAATGGCCGACCTAGGGGCAGCCAGGGTAGTAAATAAGGCTTCATCCTTTTCTTTTGGAAAGCACAATAGAATATATATTCAGTGATATCATCCAAACAGTGTGCGCCGGTAAAATATTTATATACTGCTTTTGACGTTAAGCCGTTCTGGAACATAAATCATTTGAACTAAACATTTCGCATTTAATTCGACCATCTTCTATTCCCAGGGCCGGATTAGCCATTAAGCAAAATAAGCACGTGCTTAGGGCATCAGGAGAAAAGGGACACCACAAAAATACACATAGAAAAAAATCAAGACTTTCTAAATAAAAAATTCCATGAACAGCTAAATATTTTAGTACCCATTTTTTTTTGGAAAATCTGGTAACGTTGACTTGCAACTATAACCAGATTCCTTCCATGGACGAAACGGTAAAATCTAACCTTTGACCTTCAGCCTGCTTCACATTGAACAAAGGATCGATGTGAACAGTTATGCAACAAGGCAGGCTTGATAAGTAGAGAAGCAGATGTGTGACGGAAAATTACTTTTGAGGATGTGATCAAAGACTTTGCTACTTGAAAAAGTAGAAAACTTTTTTTAAATAAATAAAGTGGGTGTTTACAAATATAAACATTATATTCTATCTTAAGTGTAAGCTTTGTTTAGAACAATAAAATTTTATTTTACGGTTTATATTTGTTGATATTTTGAATATTGAGTTAGATATAATACGGGGGCACCAAAATCGATTAAGTGCTTAGGGCCTCTAAAGGGCATCAGGACTTAATCATCCGGCCCTGTCTATTCATCATCCGGCCCTGTCTATTCTCTTACGTCTTTCATTTCCCACACAATAGAGACAGACTGATTTTCAATGTAAGTTGGGTTGGGTTGTTTTACCTCTGAGGGGCACTTTTTTGCACACGGTGGGCTAAATGGCCAGGTCACATGGACCCCGAAGGCTCAGAGAAGGTTGGGGGAGGGGACCCACTGGAACAGCTGTTGGGAGACAGATGATAGCCTCCCGTCAAGGCCATCCAGCGTGTTCTTTAACGTGCACAGGGTATGGCTCTCCCGCACACGGGGCCACGGTTTAACGTCCCATCCGACGGACGGCGTCCTTTCCAAGCCGTGTCCCCTACTGACCGTGGGCAGGGCGGGGAATTTTGCGGAGATAAATCTCAACGCTGACCCAGCTGGGACTCGAACCTGGGAACTACAGATTACGAGCCTGGCGCGCTACCGACTGAGCCACCCCCGCCCCATTTCAATGTAAGAGTCATCAAATATTTTGCGCAGATGCAAAACAGAATTGGACGATTATTGTGCTTTTTCGCTGCAGAACTGAAGCAGCTGGTGTCCGGCTTCAAATCCCTGGTATGGACACATGAGATTCTAGTGATTAAAAATTTTGGTGTTCCGTCCTTAACATAATCAGCCACTTAAAAGTTTAAATTAATATCCAAAATTACCTGTACCTTGGCTTCACTGTAACTCTCTGCATGAAATAAATAATTATTATTATAACGGAATATAATTATAATTATAATTATTATATTTATTATATAATTATTATTATTATAATTATTATAAAGCGGAAGTGAACAGATGTGAATTAAAAAAAAAGATGAAGATATTAATTAATTATCCATTACTGCAATATTAGGATGACTTCAGTGGCCGAATGGTTAGCCACCACAACCCATACTGATCAAAATAACTACGGATCTTTCATCGTTCAAGAGAGAGAGATAAGTCATGGATACTTTTTCTCTGTGTGTGTGTGATGTCTTTCTTCAGAGGTCTCGGTTTCCTCACAACTCTTTTATATGGCTTATTATACTGCACAGCTCCTGTCAGACCGGGCGGGGGTGGCTCAGTCGGTAGCGCGCCAGGCTCGTAATCTGTAGTTCCCAGGTTCGAGTCCCAGCTGGGTCCCCGCCCTGCCCACGGTCAGTAGGGGACACCGATGGGCTTGGAAAGGCCGCTGTCCGTCGGATGGGACGTTAAGCCGTAGCCCCGTGTGCGGGAGAGGCATACCCTGTGCACCTTAAAGAATACGCTGGATGGCCTTGACGGGAGGATACCATCTGTCTCCCAACAGCTCTTCCAGTGGGTCCCCTCCCCCAACCTTCTCTGAGCCTTCGGGGTCCATGCGACCTGGCCATTTAGCCCATGGTGTGCAAAAAAGTGCCGCTCAAAGGTAAAACAACCCAACCCTGTCAGACCTCGGTGGACAGGAGCTGCTTGAGAGTTAATAACAAACAGATAAAAAAATAGCGAAACGTAAAAAAAAATAACAAAAGTTCTTCATTACTACGTTCTATACGATGACATATCTATGTGTCTGCAAGGAAAGTAACACTGAAGGAGCGCTGTGCACTATTCCCTGTGATGATCCTCATCTTGACAGCTTTCGTGGATCACCTCGGAATTGCTCGATTGCACCACAAGAAGGCGAATCTGAGGATCATCAGAGAGTCACCTTATCTTGGTACCTTTCAAAAGCGATATTCTCTTCTCGAACGGGGAACTGAAGAGTTGATTGTTCGATCAGTTTAGACTAATTATTCCTTTCTTCGTCGTGGTAAGAGTGTTCGCTTTTACAGGATGTTTGTTCTGACCATTTAACCCAAGGGAAGTGTATTGGCTCTGATCACGACTACATACTTAAACTGGTGAGAGATTACTCTTCTGCTAGGAAGCTTAGATGACAAAGATGGTACTTATTCCGACTTTTCGGCTGGAAGTATCAGCATTACCTACAGCTTTGAGATTTATCTCCGCTAAACTACTCTGCCCTCGTTCAGAAAAGGGATACCGATGAGGCTTGGAAAGGCCTTCGGATGGGAGAGCCATCCCTGGGCACGTTAAAGAAGACTCTATATGGCCTTGACGACAGGCATCCATCTGTCTCCCAACAGAGTGTCTCCTAATCTCTGAGCCCTCAGGGTCCTTCCGACCTGGCCATTTAGCACATTGGCTGACAAAGCCGAGGAAGCAATTAGGCAGCACAACAGCAGAGAGCTGTACCAGATAGTTAATGTTTTGTGTGGTAGAAAACGGACATGTATACAGGGATTGAAGGATAAAGAAGGTAAGGACTTAGTTTCTCTCTGTTTATCACCAAATTCTGTCATGGCTAGGTGGGCTGAGCATTTCAGTGATGTTCTAAACAATGTGGTTAGTTCTATTCCCATAGTTTGCAATGATGATAGATGCATTGGGGGCTTTAATGTTGGCCCTGTAACACAATCTGAAGTTATTTTAGCTGTTTCTAAACTTGAACTTCATAAATCCCCAGGGGTAGATGAAATTACAGAAATGCTCAGAGCTGGGAATGTTTCGGTTACCACTTGGATGACTGAAATTCTGAATATCTTTTATGATAAAGGCATGGTTCCTAAAGATTTTACCAGAGCTATTATTATCCCTATTTTCGAAAAAGGTGATCGCAGTTCTTGTGATAACTATAGGGGTATCAGCCTACTCTCTGTTCCAGGTAAAGTTCTTTCCATGATTGTGATTAATAGAATTAAGAATCCGGTTGACAGGCAATTGCGTGATGAGCAATGTGGATTCAGAAGTGGTAGGGGATGTGTGGATCAGATATTTTCACGTAGGCAGATTCTTGAGAAATGTTTAGAGTTTTAGAAACCTTTGGTTGCTAGCTTTGTTGATTTCAAAAAGGCTTTCGACTCTGTTGATCGTCAATGTTCGACAAGGGTGCATTTTGTCTCCTTTTCTCTTTAGTTTGGTTATAGATTATGTTATGCGAAATTCACTTCAAGGGAAAGATTTTGGCCTTGAATGGACTGGAGATATGAATATTTCTGATTTAGATTACGCTGATGATTTAGCCCTCTTGGCAAATGATGTTGATGAGATGAACTTTTTCATTCGAGCTGTTGATGAGACTGGTAGTAGAGTAGGTTTGGTTATAAACAGAGAGAAAACTAAAGTGATGAAAATTGGTCAGGCAGGCTGTGATTCAGTTAATCTGAATGGTTGCAGTCTTGAGCAGGTATCACAGTTTAATTATCTTGGGAGCTATGTAACAGATAATGGTGATGTGCGGCATGAGATTAACAGACGAATAGGGATTGCTGCCGGGACTTTTAAGAATCTATGGAGAGTGTGGAGAAATAGGCGTATACACCTAAAGACTAAAATTAGACACACACTTTCCTAAAAAGTAGCGTTAGACAAAACCGAAAGTTATTCTACTGTTCTGAAACCAAAGTGTAATTAAAAAAAAAGTTAAACAAATGTGAAAAAAAACTTAAATGAATAATTTTTGAATTCGTAATTTTTAAAATTTAATGTTTTGAAAACTTTGCCATGAAACATAAAAATCAAATTAATCACTAGCCCCTGATGGAGCTACAGTCGCTCAAATAAATATCCGAACACTAAGGTTTATTAGAGAATTCAGAAAAAATATCTGGCAATGATTTTTTTAGAAAAATATCAGATCACTAATTTCTAAAAGAAAAATCGTTGGCAGATTTTTTTCTGAATTCTGTAATCAACCTTAGTGTTCGGATATTGTTTTGAGCGACTGTAGGTGGTCATATTATTTTGATACTAGGATCGTGTGGGCTCACTGACGGAAATATTGAGCGTGTGCAGTAACTGCACACGATCCAGTTTGCTGTGAACGGTAACTGGAGCGTGTACAGTTGCTGTACACGCTCCAGATATTTTTCCTGAATTCTGTAATCACGTGACTCGAAGGTTGCCAGATCACTAATTTCTAAAAAAATCGTTGCCAGATATTTTTTCTGAATTCTGTAATCAACCATAGTGTTCGGATACTTTTTAATATATATAATGCGTATGAATATATAATACAATGAATATGGAGCGTGTGCAGTTACCGTTCACAGCAAACTGGAGCGGTTGTGGTTAATGTTCACAACACATTGGATCGTGTGAGCTCACAAAAACCTGGATCGTGTGGGCCCAGTCACAGAAATATTGAGCGTGTGCAGTTACCGTTCACAGCAAACTGGAGCATGTGCAGTGCAAGTTTGCTGTGAACGGTAACTGGAGCGTGTACAGTTGCTGTACACGCTCCAGATATTTTTTCTGAATTCTGTAATCACGTGACACGAAGGTTGCCAGATCACTAACTTCTGAAAAAAATCGTTGCCAGATATTTTTTCTGAATTCTGTAATCAACCATAGTGTTCGGATACTTTTTTGAGCGACTGTACCATGATACCAACAGTCATTTCATGCTGCTGTTCACGGTAAAATTAAATTATGGCTAATTGAATTCTAAGTAGGTTCGAAATTTCTGATGTGCGCTTTTCCTGTAACCTTTAGTCTTTTGATGCTGCTATTTACGCATTCTCAGGGAAAATTCCAACTCTTCTTCTTAGTATGTTGTTTACAAACGTAAGATTTAGTCGCGCCGTTTTATATCCACTTCCTCAACAGTCCCTTTTCTCATTACCTCCGCAAAATTCCCCGCCCTGCCCACGGTCAGTAGGGGACACCGATGGGCTTGGAAAGGCCGCCGTCCGTCGGATGGGACGTTAAGCCGTGGTCCCGTGTGCAGGAGAGCCATACCCTGTGCACGTTAAAGAACACGCTGGATGGCCTTGACGGGAGGCTACCATCTGTCTCCCAACAGCTGTTCCAGTGGGTCCCCTCCCCCAACCTTCTCTGAGCCTTCGGGGTCCTTGTGGCCTGGCCATTTAGCCCATGGTGTGCAAAAAAGTGCCGCTCAGAGGTAAAACAACCCAACCCAACCCTTTTCTCATTTTACTAAAAATTATATCGTCTATCGATGCACAGACATGGGTGAGAGTAATATAGATCACGTGACTATTAGAATCTTGTAAGAAAACGATGAGAACTGTAAGATGGATAACTAAAAAATATCTGTGAGTTTCTCACAGTGATTTTTCACCTCTTCCAGAAATTAGAATCTTACATATCGAATTTCTAATGATTAAAAGGAAAGCAATTAATATTTCAAAACGACACAGAACGTGACAAGCACGATGACACTTTATATCTCCTACTGATCCTTACCTATCACCTCATCGACTGGCAATAGGAAGGACAGACTTCTTTAAATCAAAAGTTTTTCATTTTACACAAAAGTTTATGAATAGAATTTAACAAAATAATAATGAATATAAAAAAGTATAATGATGGGTAACTGCATGATGAACAATGTGGATTCATAAGTGGCAGGGGATTACATAGATCAAATTTTCCACAGTCAGATTCTTGATAAATGTTTCGAGTTTCAGAAACTTGTGGTTACTTAGCTTCGTAGATTTCCTACTATAGATATGTACTGTGGATCAAAGAGGCTTTTGACTATTGATCGTCAATTTAACATAGATCGTATGGCTTACCTGGTAAGCTAGTTAACATAATGATGGCTTTTCGTAATAAAACTGATTCATGTGTGACAATTGATGAGGCTTGAAGAAATTGATTTAGTAGTGCTATTGGAGTTCTACAAGGGTGCGTTTTGTTTACTTTTCTCTTTAGTTTGGCTATTGATTATGTTATGCCGAACTGATTTCGGTCGTTGTCGGAAACTAGAAGTGTTACCTCTGAGCGGTACTTTTTAGCACACAGTCGGCTAAATAGCAAGGTCACAAAGGATACCAAAGCTTAGCGAAGATCCGGGGAACGGAGCCATTGTACAGCTGTTAGGAGACAGATTAGGAGACTCCTGTCAAGGCCATCCAACATGTTCTTTAATGTGCACAGGTCATGGCTCCCCCTGACACTGACTTTCCACGCCCACCTATATCCGCTTTCTGCTACCGATGGTAGGGCGGAGTTATTGCACAGATAAATTGCAACTTTGGAACAGTTAGGACTGAACCCGGGAACAACAGATTACGAGCTTGGCACGCTACCGGCTGAGCCCACCTCCGCCTCGCGGAATTCACTGCAAGAGAAAGATTTTGGCCTTAAATAGACTGGAGATACAAAAATTTCTGATTTAGATTATGCTGATGATTTAGCCCTTTTGGCAAATGATGTTGATGAGATGAACTCTTTCATTCGAGTTGTTGATGAGAATGGTAGTAGAGAGGTTTGGCTATAAACAGAGAGAAAACTAAAGTGATGAAAATTGGTCAGGCAGGCTGTGATTCAGTTAATCTGAATGGTTGCAGTCTTGAGCAGGTGTCACAGTTTAATTATCTTGGGAGCTATGTAACAGATAATGGTGATGTGCGGCATGAGATTAACAGACGAATAGGGATTGCTGCCGGGACTTTTAAGAATCTATGGAGAGTGTGGAGAAATAGGCGTATACACCTAAAGACTAAAATTAGACACACACTTTCCTAAAAAGTAGCGTTAGACAAAACCGAAAGTTATTCTACTGTTCTGAAACCAAAGTGTAATTAAAAAAAAAGTTAAACAAATGTGAAAAAAAACTTAAATGAATAATTTTTGAATTCGTAATTTTTAAAATTTAATGTTTTGAAAACTTTGCCATGAAACATAAAAATCAAATTAATCACTATCCCCTGATGGAGCTACAGTCGCTCAAATAAATATCCGAACACTAAGGTTTATTAGAGAATTCAGAAAAAATATCTGGCAATGATTTTTTTAGAAAAATATCAGATCACTAATTTCTAAAAGAAAAATCGTTGGCAGATTTTTTTCTGAATTCTGTAATCAACCTTAGTGTTCGGATATTGTTTTGAGCGACTGTAGGTGGTCATATTATTTTGATACTAGGATCGTGTGGGCTCACTGACGGAAATATTGAGCGTGTGCAGTAACTGCACACGATCCAGTTTGCTGTGAACGGTAACTGGAGCGTGTACAGTTGCTGTACACGCTCCAGATATTTTTCCTGAATTCTGTAATCACGTGACTCGAAGGTTGCCAGATCACTAATTTCTAAAAAAATCGTTGCCAGATATTTTTTCTGAATTCTGTAATCAACCATAGTGTTCGGATACTTTTTAATATATATAATGCGTATGAATATATAATACAATGAATATGGAGCGTGTGCAGTTACCGTTCACAGCAAACTGGAGCGGTTGTGGTTAATGTTCACAACACATTGGATCGTGTGAGCTCACAAAAACCTGGATCGTGTGGGCCCAGTCACAGAAATATTGAGCGTGTGCAGTTACCGTTCACAGCAAACTGGAGCATGTGCAGTGCAAGTTTGCTGTGAACGGTAACTGGAGCGTGTACAGTTGCTGTACACGCTCCAGATATTTTTTCTGAATTCTGTAATCACGTGACACGAAGGTTGCCAGATCACTAACTTCTGAAAAAAATCGTTGCCAGATATTTTTTCTGAATTCTGTAATCAACCATAGTGTTCGGATACTTTTTTGAGCGACTGTACCATGATACCAACAGTCATTTCATGCTGCTGTTCACGGTAAAATTAAATTATGGCTAATTGAATTCTAAGTAGGTTCGAAATTTCTGATGTGCGCTTTTCCTGTAACCTTTAGTCTTTTGATGCTGCTATTTACGCATTCTCAGGGAAAATTCCAACTCTTCTTCTTAGTATGTTGTTTACAAACGTAAGATTTAGTCGCGCCGTTTTATATCCACTTCCTCAACAGTCCCTTTTCTCATTACCTCCGCAAAATTCCCCGCCCTGCCCACGGTCAGTAGGGGACACCGATGGGCTTGGAAAGGCCGCCGTCCGTCGGATGGGACGTTAAGCCGTGGTCCCGTGTGCAGGAGAGCCATACCCTGTGCACGTTAAAGAACACGCTGGATGGCCTTGACGGGAGGCTACCATCTGTCTCCCAACAGCTGTTCCAGTGGGTCCCCTCCCCCAACCTTCTCTGAGCCTTCGGGGTCCTTGTGGCCTGGCCATTTAGCCCATGGTGTGCAAAAAAGTGCCGCTCAGAGGTAAAACAACCCAACCCAACCCTTTTCTCATTTTACTAAAAATTATATCGTCTATCGATGCACAGACATGGGTGAGAGTAATATAGATCACGTGACTATTAGAATCTTGTAAGAAAACGATGAGAACTGTAAGATGGATAACTAAAAAATATCTGTGAGTTTCTCACAGTGATTTTTCACCTCTTCCAGAAATTAGAATCTTACATATCGAATTTCTAATGATTAAAAGGAAAGCAATTAATATTTCAAAACGACACAGAACGTGACAAGCACGATGACACTTTATATCTCCTACTGATCCTTACCTATCACCTCATCGACTGGCAATAGGAAGGACAGACTTCTTTAAATCAAAAGTTTTTCATTTTACACAAAAGTTTATGAATAGAATTTAACAAAATAATAATGAATATAAAAAAGTATAATGATGGGTAACTGCATGATGAACAATGTGGATTCATAAGTGGCAGGGGATTACATAGATCAAATTTTCCACAGTCAGATTCTTGATAAATGTTTCGAGTTTCAGAAACTTGTGGTTACTTAGCTTCGTAGATTTCCTACTATAGATATGTACTGTGGATCAAAGAGGCTTTTGACTATTGATCGTCAATTTAACATAGATCGTATGGCTTACCTGGTAAGCTAGTTAACATAATGATGGCTTTTCGTAATAAAACTGATTCATGTGTGACAATTGATGAGGCTTGAAGAAATTGATTTAGTAGTGCTATTGGAGTTCTACAAGGGTGCGTTTTGTTTACTTTTCTCTTTAGTTTGGCTATTGATTATGTTATGCCGAACTGATTTCGGTCGTTGTCGGAAACTAGAAGTGTTACCTCTGAGCGGTACTTTTTAGCACACAGTCGGCTAAATAGCAAGGTCACAAAGGATACCAAAGCTTAGCGAAGATCCGGGGAACGGAGCCATTGTACAGCTGTTAGGAGACAGATTAGGAGACTCCTGTCAAGGCCATCCAACATGTTCTTTAATGTGCACAGGTCATGGCTCCCCCTGACACTGACTTTCCACGCCCACCTATATCCGCTTTCTGCTACCGATGGTAGGGCGGAGTTATTGCACAGATAAATTGCAACTTTGGAACAGTTAGGACTGAACCCGGGAACAACAGATTACGAGCTTGGCACGCTACCGGCTGAGCCCACCTCCGCCTCGCGGAATTCACTGCAAGAGAAAGATTTTGGCCTTAAATAGACTGGAGATACAAAAATTTCTGATTTAGATTATGCTGATGATTTAGCCCTTTTGGCAAATGATGTTGATGAGATGAACTCTTTCATTCGAGTTGTTGATGAGAATGGTAGTAGAGAGGTTTGGCTATAAACAGAGAGAAAACTAAAGTGATGAAAATTGGCCAGGCAGGCTGTGATTCTGTTGTTCTGAATGGTTGCAGTCTTGAGCAGGTGTCACAGTTTAATTATCTTGGGAGCTATGTAACAGATACTGGTGATGTGCGGCATGAGATTAACAGACGAATTGGGATTGCTGCCGGGACTTTTAAGAATCTATGGAGAGTGTGGAGAAATAGGCGTATACACCTAAAGACTAAAATTAGACTGTATAATAGTTTGGTTCTTTGTAGGGTTAGTTATGGTAGTGAAACTTGGACGCTGTGTAAACAAGATAACAGGAAACTAGATGCTTTTGATTCCAGATGCTTACGCAGTATCTTTGATATTAGGTGGTTTGTAATTTTTAAGTAATAACGAAGCTAGAAGAAAGCAGGCACGTGCTCAAGATTTAGTTTCTGAGGGGGTCCAAAAGTCAGTTTCCGGTGATTACGAGAATTTAAGTTCTGGGGTTAAAATCTTTTAAAATGCTATTCTGTATGGAATGAGATTTTATTGTTTGTTTTTTTTTATCTATTTTTAGTGTCGGACATAAAATATAGTGTTAAAATAAAATTATACAAAGACAGCTGATTTGGGTTTCAAAGCAGTAGACAAGTTTGGGATTTAGTATAAAACAACAGGATCTCCTGGGGGGGGGGGGGGGGGGGCGGTTACCACCTTTGAGCATAATATTATTACGACAGGTGAACCTGCTGCAATGAATTTATGATAAATGTGTCATGAACTCTCGCGTATGCTTCTGCGTGAAAATTACGTTATCAACTGTTTAGAATGGAGATGCTTTAAATAATAAGATTCGTGGAGAATAAACAAAAAAAAGTGTAGTGGAGTTGGGAAGAATTAAGGATATATTTTATTAAATTAGTGTTGTGTGATACTACGTAAGAAGTCTGTTATTATTTAAGTCAAGATGAGCCTGGTTCCGGTGCTGAAAGGGAATCAACAGTAAAGTTATTTTTGGGTCCTCTCTCAGGAGAGATCAACATTAGATGTTTCGCATCTATAAGGTGTAAAGCATTATTAAGGTAGTCCTCTAACATAAATGAAATTCAGTATAAATTGGTTTGTTTGTTGGATGTTACAAAGTAAAATGTTCTATTTTGTCAAAGGAACTGAATATTGACAGCATTGTGGTTTAAACATTGAAAATTAGTTAAACATAGTAAATCGTTCTTTTTATGGTTTGACTTTATACGAAGAGGAATAGAAATACTTGAGTTTAGATAAGATTGTATAATTCTTGTGCCTTTGTAATAAATTACTTCATTCATACTTTAGTTTGGTATACATGTTACCGCTAAAGTGCAGAAATCAGTTATTCTACAGATTATCTAGGTATTGTGCAGATTAACTAGGGTGATCCGTTAACGTGCGGAAAATTTTTCATTTCTCAAATTACCTAGGTAATCTGCAAATTACCTGGATAAGCTGCACATTACCTAGGCACTCGTTAAAGTGAAAATAAGATCTTTGCTGGAACAACAGGAACGTTTCTGTACGCTTAAATTAACATAATGTTATTTATCTAGTGTCCGAGAGTAGAGTTGAAACCAGGGTCATCCCTCGGTCAACATGAATCAGTCGTCCGAATTATAAAAAACGCCCCAAAATGAGCAGGCCAAGTGAGAACGAATCATTTTAGTGATTCGTTATCAAGAATGAATCACTTTACCGATTCGTTCTCACTTGGCCTCCGCTCATCCGGGGCGTTTTTTATAATGCGGACGAGTGAATCACGTGACACGAAGATTCATATTCAAGAGATTCACCACTATGAGAGAAACAAACTTTTGAACTTTAACGATACGGAAGCCGTTAATGTGCACATTACCTAGGTAAAATGCGGAAAACTCTTGATTCCGCACGTTAACGGAGCAAATCAGTTAATCTGCAGATTAGCTAGGTAATGTGCACATTAACAGCTTCCAAGCTTTAGCGGTAACATACATATATAATATTTACTTGAACTCATGCTCAGTGCTTATCCATTTTAATTCGTAACAGTTTATACAGAGACTATTGTTTTCTCATGCGGCCCATATGCATAGCTGTAAATTGGCGAATGGGGTTATTTGGCGAGTAGAGTTATGAATAGGTATGAACAGTGTACCTAAAGACTTCCGAAAAAGTGGGAGACCTAGTATGCAGCGGACAGAAATATGAAACAGGATCTTTTTGGAATTGCCTTACACTGGCCAAATGCAGCAGCTTAGGTGAGAAGTATTTGGAGGTTGGGTTGGGTTGTTTTACCTCTGAGCGGCACTTTTTTGCACACCATGGGCTAAATGGCCAGGTCACATGGACCCCGAAGGCTCAGAGAAAGTTGGGGGAGGGGACCCACTGGAACAGCTGTTGGGAGACAGATGGTAGCCTCCCGTCAAGGCCATCCAGCGTGTTCTTTAACGTGCACAGGGTATGGCTCTCCCGCACACGGGGCCACGGCTTAACGTCCCATCCGACGGACGGCGACCTTTCCAAGCCCATCGGTGTCCCACTACTGACCGTGGGCACGGCGGGGAATTTTGCGGAGATAAATCTCAACGCTGACCCAGCTGGGACTCGAACCTGGGAACTACAGATTACGAGCCTGGCGCGCTACCGACTGAGCCACCCCCGCCCCAGTATTTGGAGGACTAAATCACACAGTTTGGTTGGACCTTCGTAGAACATGGCTGCTTGAGAATTTTAAATCAGTACGAGAAAATATAGCAATGGGTGATGGTTGTATCATATCGTGTCATATAAACGAATTCAGTAATATGAAACTAACGGCCAGCAAAACTCTGCTTTACTGCCATCTGACCTCTGCTAAATAATGTTTTGCGATGTCTTTGTGTGAGTATTAAAGGAAATAACTGTTCAGAATAGCTCTCGCAATCTGTTAGAAAAAACAAAAATTATTCTGATTTTTTCTGAGGTCTCGCCTACCTCAGAGACTTTTTCTGTGGCGTATTATACCGGCATCCTCCAGTTAGACTTCCTTGGCAAGCAATTGCTTGACGGGGACTTCTTTCTCCTTTTTTATTTACATCATTCATTTGTCAGTGATTCACAAGTAGAGCTGAATTAATTATTTTACATGCTGTATCAGTTCTATCATGAACATCGCGTTTCAATATTATTCATTAGGGCTTATTTTGACCATAAATCAACAATAAACTTGAACTGCTTTCATAGCAACATTGAAAAGAATAATAATATTATTCCCTCAAACACACTGCTTGCCGCAGTTATAATGATAGTTCACTATCATTATATAGATTATTTCCTTCTGTAAAGCAACTTGAAATTTTTTTAGTCCCATTTTTAGTCGATTTCAGACAAGTTAACGAGTTATAACTTGTTTGAAAGCTTGTCTAAACCAGTCATTACGTGTTAAAAACGAAGGCCGTATCATCATTTCTCTCTCCTTCGCTGCGGAGCGTAAATTTCGGTCTGCGAAATCTGTGCATTGTCGCTATGGAGCGTACTCAAGACGGGGGAAAGATTTTACATTTTCAAAAGGATGCAGTTTGAGGACGAGGGGGAAAAAAGTCATGCCGTTTTATCACAAATATATGGGGATCATACCTGCTCATATGGCACTGGTACAGGATGGACGTGCAAATTCAGAGAAGGACAGACAACGTGCAAATTCAGAGAAGGACAGACAACGTGCAAATTCAGAGAATTCACAAACAACAGCTCACAACAACAGGAGTACCTGTTGTTTGTGAGCTCATTCAGGAAAACCCACATATCACCGTTCAGATAACAAGTTCAGATGTCAGTGTATCGATTGGCGGTGTGGAAACAATTATTCATCAACATTTAAAGTTCCGAAAGATCTGTGCAAAATGGGTTACCCTACATACTGACAGAGCAGAATATAAAGGCTAGAGTCGATTCGTGCAAGGATATACTCACAACGTTCGAACCTAGTGGTCCCAAAAGGTTAACAGATATTCTCACAGGTGATGAGATGTGATTTTATTATTATACAACTCCCAGAAAGATCGACAACTATGTTTGGATTGTGAAAGATGAACCGCGTCTCCAAATCCACCGACAAGACTTTCGCTCAAGGAATAGAATGTTTGCATTTTTTTTTTGAATTCCCAAGGAGTGGTACCTTACCTGAAAAAATAACTATAAATGGCCAATACTACACCAACATTGTTTTGCCTAAAATGGTTAAGGAGACGAAGGAGCAGCATTCGACAACAAGCTTGTCAAGTGTTCACCTTTTTCATGATAATGCCAGTGCTCACAAAACTCGGCAAGTTACGGTCTATATGGAACAGAATAAAATCGAACAACTACCCCATCCTGCACATCCACCCGATCTTGCACCATGCGATTGTTGGTTGTTTCCAAAAATTAAAGAGGACCTTGGTGGGAAGCCTTTTTCAAGGGTGCAAGAAGATCTTGCAAAATGCTTTCATTGAGTGTTGCGGAGTATTCCCCAACAGGAGTACCACCAAGAGTTCCAGAATTGGCGTAGATGTCTGCACCTTTGCATAGGTGCTGGAGGGGAATACTTGAAGGACAGTGAAAGTTTTGTTGAGGTGAGTGTATTGGTTTTTGTTCTAAAGATGCATGTCAAGATCTTTTGAATGCCTCTCGTATAACTAGACTAGCCGTCCCGTGGCCGAGTGGTTAGCACGCTTGGCTACTGATCTAAGGGACCTGGGTTCGAGCCCCGGAATTAGGCATGGATGTGTGTGTCGTTTTTCTGCTGAGGTCCTGCCATCCTCTCAGATCTCCTACTGTGGCATATAAACTGACAGGCTCCTGTCAGACTCTGTGGCAAGCAGCTGCTTGAGGGGGTATTTATTTATTTATTTATAACTAGGGTTGCCTTTTCTTTTAAGCTACAACCAAATGAATCAGAATCTCACAATCTCTACGTTTTAGTTTCACTTTATTTACATTTACTCTCTGGTAGAATGAAGCTCTTGAAGATGATGCCTAACAGAACGAATCTGTCTTGTTTGCATTAAAAAAACTCGCTTGCACAACTTTTTAAAAAGGTTCTGAAAGAAACATGCCGCAAACTTTTCAACAAGTAATTATTTTGCCAAATGAAGATTGCTCAGTTTAATTCCATGCCGCCGTTTTAAGTTTTCCTGATTAGAGTTCGCTACCTTTATAACTTGCGAGATTGTTGCCTTCTGTCAAGCAACTTGGAATTTTTTTAATCCCATTGGCTTCTTATTTTGTAACCGCTAAATTTTTTTTTCATCGTTTAACGTTTCATAGATTCTATACTAAATATTTCTTATTTGTTTCTGTTTATTAAAAGCATTAAAAGATTCATTTCGGTTCATTTTTTGCATTTTATAATCTGCGCACTTTTTAAAATTTAACTATTATAATTCTATAATACTACATACTATAGTACTATAATTTAGTCTATTCCACACAAATCTGAAGTAATATCAGATTTTCAAAAAAAAAAAAAAAAACTATAGGTGCGACCCACAGGCATTTTGCTGCACAAAAATGATCAACTTAATTGGGTTTGACTCCCCTGGATATAAAACATTTAAATAACCATCACAGTTAGATTAATTTTTATGTCGAATTTAAATGATTAAAAAATAGAATGTTATTGCAAAGACTTGCTTAACGTAGTCTACTTGGCAGAAAACATTCCGGAAATATTGGTGAGTAATCCGAATTCACTTCCTGTTTACGTCACTGTAAACGATTTTAACCATCACCTGACCCAAATTATCCGTCACCTGGCTTACAATCGTACTTCTATTGATAGATAGGACAAACAACCAATAATATGAATATTTTAAAAAAAGGAAAATACAAATATTTCTTTTCCGTTTTTCCCCGAAAGCCATAAAAAATTAACTGAGTCAAATTTATATCTCATGAAATATGCTTGTAATGACCTCTGGACAGAATTAAGTCTGGAATTAAGTAGTTATAAATTGTCACTGATCGAACTGCCATCAGATCTTGCCGTATGAATTTTTTTACAAAAATTTTCTGCTTCAAATTATGCGAGCATATTTTAATCCCGGTTCAGCCCATTCGAAGCCAACTCTGATGATCTACATGAGCGCGAAGATCTTGCTTGCCTCTCCTTGAAAGCACAATGATCTCTTAAGCGCCACTTAAGTGTTGCTCCTTTCAACTGCATCCACCAATTATTGTCACCAAATCAGGCGCGATTTGAATTCTTTAAAATTTTCGATTTGTATCTTTTCCCGGTTGAATGCTTTGCCAAACGTTGAAGAAATATATGTCACGAGTCGTTTCCTCCCTCTCTATTTCTCGCGAACGTGACGTAGCTCAGCAGTGTCAGGTTCTAAACCTGGGATTTCTATTTTATGATGTCATCGAGTTCCAACTGAGCCAGCCAGCACCGAGATTTTCTCCGTTTCACTTTGCCCTGTCTTTCACCCCATGAGAAAGAATCGATGATCTTGAAATACCGTCATGCATCGTAGTCGAGGTTAAAGCACATTCACAGAAAAAAATAAATACCCCCTCAAGCAGCTGCTTGCCACAGAGGTCTGACAGGAGCCTGTCAGTTTATATGCCGTAGTAGAAGGTCTGAGAGGGTGGCAGGACCTACAGCAGAAAAACGATATATACACCCATGCCTTACCGGGGTTCGAACCCAGGTCCCTTAGATCAGCAGCCAAGCGGCTAACCACTCGGCCATGGGATGGCCAAAAAAATGAACAGAGACTAAATAAACGCTCTGCATGAACTTAAAGAGCTATTCCCATCTGCATCTCATATCTGTCCAGTGGCTCCCTATCCTCAACCCCGCACTGAGCCTTAAAGACCATGTGATCTAATTATTTAATTTATAGCGCAGCAGGAAATCTTTCTCTCAGTGGATTTTACAGGGTTCAGTCAGGAATCTCCATAGTTAGGATTTTGCTATAGTGTTCGAGTAAGAGATCTTCATGAGTGGGATGATCTTGCTCAACTCAACCTCGCTTGCCTTTCCTAGCCCATAATTTGTCAAAAGACAGATGTCAAGCATTTATTGTGCATTTCTTAAAAAAAACTATTTTCGCTCTCAAAGAGTGAAATATTTTAGATTTCCTTTATTTTCCATTTACTTTGAAGAATCTTTGAGGAGCCCTTTTTCGCCAGCTCACTTGCAGAATCTGTTGCTCTAATCAAGTGAATGGAGTTGTGCCTGTCTCTCGTGTTTCAGATGGATATCCTTGGGATTACAATGAAGATCATTATCGACTGCAATGCTAAATATAAATATGTCGAATAAATTGCTTATTTTTTATTTCAACTTTAACTTTTCCGTAGACACAGGTAAACACTCAAATGAAGGGTTTCCTTTACTAGAAAACAATTCAAAGGTAAATGACATGGATCAGTGTGATGCAATTCGCTCGTGCCACTTCTGTTACAACTTTTAGGATGACTCTCGTACATTTCGCTTTTCAAAATGATTCGTCTCAGGCTTCCCGCACAGAAATGGTCTAAATATAATACAACTTGAGCCCCGCATTCGCGAAACAAGTGCTTTAGTATTCCTGCCCGGGTCCGTGTTTGGCTGGTCCGTGCTCCCCAGCGTCACGACCTGCCAGTCATACCACCCCTCTGCCGCACATAGAGGGGAGGGGTCTCATCGCGTCTACGTTGTGGCGGCGGGCGACGGCAGTGCGGACATACCTCGTATTCCACTCCATCCCAGCCTCTGGAGGTATGGTGCATGGTGGGGAGGGTAAGAAAAGGGGGTCGCGGTGTGCAGACGCGGGAGGGAGGAGAGAGAGCGAGGAGGGGGGAAGCAGCTGAGGTGGCCGGTTCGAGCTTTGTTTCATCCACTGCTCCGCACGGGGGCGTGAGTGTCGGGGCGAGCGACGGCGAAAAACGCGGCGGCTGCAGATGGGCCGTCGGCACTCGCTCCATCGGACCGGTCTCGCCGCCGTTCGCCTACCTTCGAGAGACGGAACGCGCCGCGCAGTCGCGGTGGCCTTTCGCGGCACGTGTTTGGAGTGGAGCGAAGACTGTGTGATCGTGTTCAACTTCTGCGGACATGGTTTTGTGTACGTGTGTTGTTGCCAAGAGGTGAAAACAGCGCAACCAGATCGATCGTCTCTTCGACGGAGCACTTGACATGTGCTGGCTGGGAAGTGGACACTGCCCACCATGACCTTTGAACTTCAAAAACCTTCGCCGACGTCATGTCCGTACTCTTGGCCGAAAAGCCGGAGTTGTCCGTAGGCTTTCCTCATCTGAAGACTTCTGACCGTACCGATACATGTAAGTGCTAATCTATTGCTATTTGAGACGAAAAAATTGTTTTGAAAAGTTTTCGATTAAATTGTTAACGTAATGAAAACCATCTCGGTAATAGAAAACTACACTTCGATTTAGATTAAAACGATTAGGCCATAGTAAAATTCAAAACACAACCGTCTTCTGAAGAATTTCATTTCTAAACACGAAATATAGACATTGATTATCCTCAGTCTCAATTCGGAACTTGAAAATTCGTCATCGGGATACTCTCATATCACTGGATGGCAAGAAATTAAAATTGTGTTGCTGAAAATTTAGATGTGGCCAATAAGTAAATGCAAAGAAGATTCTTCATAAGTATTTAAAAAATGTTTTAAAACCTTCTTTCTTCAAAACACTGAAGTTTAAAATATTTTTCAGTATTCTAATTTATCATTTTTAAATAGTTAATTTTTCTGAAATTTGACTTGACTTTGTACTTTTCATGTTTGTTTACGCATCCGCCATATTTGTTTAGGAACGCATCCATCCTCCGAACTTTTAATGATAATAATTATAACGTGTTAACTAATAATAATAAGAAATACCTTCCCCAAAAACATTGTTATTCATTTCATCAAGTTGGTATAAATACAAGACTTTCAATCTCTTCAATATCTCGACTCAGTTTTTCTCCCTAATAATACTTTGCCCTTAATCATCATCACTTCAAAAAATGCAACATCCGTCATCTTCAGTCGATTTTACTTCATGAAGTGACAAATTCTATCCAACGTCTTCTCTCTCAAAAACTATATTCGGTACAATTTACAATCATCACATAAGAAGCTCTTCCGAAAGTCATCATTCAATAAGTGGACATCTGCTGTCAAGGGGAAAAAAACAATTTCGAACTTTTTTTCCACCCATCTATCACGCCATGACAAATAAGAATTACAATGCTTCATTCAGTTGACTTTCGCAACCAATCGAGCTATCAAAATCAAACGACTAGACTTTCCATCAGCTTCAGGCGCCATTTTATTTCTACATATAGTAATAATTGCCAACCATTGGTTCACTTTTCGAAATAAACACAAAAGATTTCAGCTAGTTGTCTGTCTTTCATGTGAACTCCAGTGAATCGTAGCCACAATGTCACGGTCAAACCAATCGTAAAATATCTTGACACAGATAAAATCCATCATAGATCGATAAAGATAACGATATCACTAGAAGTGGCCTGCTGTTAGAAAAAATAAATGATAAAAAAGTTTACAAAAATTGAACTTTACCGTTTTTAAAACTTTTTTGAAAACCACGCAAACTTTAAGAAGAAAAAATTTCGCAAAGAAATATAAATGATTCTTCCTCATTAATATCACCTAAAGGCCATAACGTGGTACTGTGACTTTCATACAAAGAAATTCGTCTTAAATATTATAAAGATCAGTTTATAGAACAATACTGAACCCCTACAAATGTAGGAAGTCACCTCTACGGGAATCAGATCAAGTTGGCAGGTTAGGCCGCTCTGGAAGTGATCTGTGCAATCAATAAATTTCCTAACTCTCGACAGTATCAGAAAAATTGATACCACAGGACTCATATATGTTACACTGTAATAGCCGAAGGAAAAAGAACTCTCTCCACCAGCAATCCCATGCCACGACGTCTAAAAGATCATAAAGAATCTATTTCGTGTAAATGGTCCAAGAGCTCTTACCTTCACAGCTCTTTATCAGGAAACAAACATCCACGTCTTATCCGGGATTTGCGCCAGAACCTTTCAAGCTTCAAGCGATCATTCCTTCCTTAGAGGATTGGATCTTTTTCGGTAGAGCAACGGGTATTTAAAAATGGCGTAGCTTTCTCTAACTGCTTTAAGTAGGACTATTGAGACACTAGTATCAATGCAAGATCTTAAACGCTGAAGACATTTAATCAGCTTATCAATAATTAATCAACTAATTCAATGTTATTTCGTTCTAGTTTGCAGTGAGTTTTGATGAAGCTCATATCACCAATACAACTTACATTTTTAAATTGTATTAAATATCAATCATTACAAGCATTACTTTCCTTAAACCATCTAATATTTTGAAAATCTTTTTTTATTAAAATAGATGTCTCACCTTTAACTAAATGCTCTTTGAAAATATTTTTATATTCGAACTTTATCGTCCGTTGTTCTGATTTTATCACGCTGCGGGCTGGTAAAATAAACCCTTCCCCCTTATATGAATGATAAATCAAATTCAGAGCTCCATACTTTCTAAAATAATTACAGGAAAATCATGCCAAAGGAAAATTAGAGATCAGTATCAGTTCTATCAAAAACTTCGATTTTTTTAAATATTATTATTTCAATCGTCCCTTGACAGAGTGGTTAGCTCGCTTGGCTATTGATCAAAGGGACCTGTGTTCAAGCCCCGGATAAGGCATGGATGCTTGTGTTGTCTTTCTGCTGAGGTCTCACCTTCCTCACAGACCTTCTACTATGGCGTATAAACTGACAAGCTCCTGTTCAGAGCTCTGTAACAAAAAGGGGACTCTGTACTTAAAGGGGATTTATTTCATTTATTTTCATTCTTTCAGTATCTAAACAGTTGTAAAAATGGGATTTTTAACACGGAAACCGCTTTTCCTAAAATTTCTCTCTGAAGTTAGGACAAACCTGATATGTCAAACTCTCTATTTAATAATACCTGTGGTAACATAAAAAAAAGGGGGTCCTTTCTTATTAATGCACCTTTCATTATAAGTCTATGCTATCATTTACTTTCGCTCTTTTTAAAATTAATTCTTAGGACTACTGACATTGCTGTTAGTAATTCAATATCGTCTTTAAAAATAACAAACAAATATTTTCGTAGCCAAAGATTTCATATTTTTTTATTTTCTTCCCATTGCTGTTTTTTTTTTTTTTCATAAAAAAAATTAGAACGGTGTTACAGATCGATCACAGTAATTATTGTCCTAATGTGTATTAGGACAATAATTTTTCCAAATTTATTTTCAATTTTAACAGACCTAGAACACTATTTTTAAAACAAGCATTCCTGAAAAGAATTCTTGTGTTTTGCATATTACATTCTTTAAAAATATGCGGCAATAGTACTTTAACTCTTTTTCCGTTTCTTGCTCATAGTTCAAAATATTATCGCAATGCTTCACAATATCAGAATAAATGCATCCATGAGCTGCATAAACGGGTAATTGGATGGAAAGTGTTGACAGAAAATTGCAGGGTGGCAGTGGAGTTTGGAAGACAGAGTGGGCAGAATTTGGGAGAGGGCGAAGCGTGGCAGTTATGATTGCTCACTTAGAAATAACGTGGTTATACTGTTATTCTGTTAAACAATTTTGCATAAATCTTTGTGAGAGAAGATGCACAAGAAACTACTTAATGTTTCCTCTCTGTATATCGTTGGAAAGATGAAATCCCACTGATCCAGTTCACTTTTCGTTGAGCTAGCAAGAATCTATATGATGTAGTTTCTAAAATGGTAAAAGTGTTTATTTGAAGGGGTTTGGAATGAAGTATTTTAAAGTATTTCTTTAACATTTTCGATTAATACGATTACATTTTTCATACGCATTTAAATAGGTAAACGCTTTGGCGCATTTTGCCAGATTATCTTCGGAAAATTTCTAAACGTAAGAGATATAAATAGATGAAAAGAGTGGCATCCCTAAATACTTCGAGTAATGGATAATGAAAAAGAATATCATAGGGAATGTTCTCTGTAAAAAATGTATATTTGGTATAAATCGGGGAATTATGCTCATTTCTCCTTAATGATATTTCAGACATTCCTATTGTTGTTATTTCACGTCTTTTAGCGTAACATTTTTACTACTAGATTAAGTTTTCTTCGCAAATGTGTGTATTAGTTGTATACCCTAACGCCGGAACACGGTGCTTAGGAATACGCGATTTGGGAAATCGTTACAGTAAACAGAAAAGAATAACTCGTATGATTGCAATGAGTTTTTTTTTATTAATATAACGCGAACCATAAATTATTATACGCTTTAAGTAGGAAAACAGTTAAAATTTAAACTTCGTAAATTTCTTTATTCTTTTGGGGGAAATTTCGTGGATTCTGCAAATCCCTATTAAATTTTTATCGATTCTCAGCGCTCATGGTAATATACTGAATTCGATTATATTTACTAAGTAAACTCATGCAGTGTAACTAACAAATGTTTGCTGCATTGCGTGAGAATGAAACCTTTTCACTTTCATTCACTTTATATAAGCTGCCTAAAAGCCAAATAGATTCTCGTAAAGGATATCATAAGTATAACCAATCAAATGTTATGTTAAATATCAGTACATTCTCTTCAACCAGGGACTGATATCAAAGTGACGCTTTCCTCATCTTCTACGCATTGCAACTGGATTTGATTTCAAAATTATCTAGCTTCCTAATTGACAATAACCATTTCCTTCATCAACTATGTTAAGTTCCAATAACCTTGGAATTGCAATTTTAAACTTTTACTGTCTGGAATGGATCCAAGATTTATACACTATGTAAAAATAATAAATAAATACCCCCCCCCCCCCCCCAAGCAGCTGCTTGCCACAGAGGTCTGACAGGAGACTGTCAGTTTATATGCCACAGTAGAAGATCTGAGAGGATGGCAGGACCTCAGCAGAAAACAACACGAATATGTAACAAGGGATAAAAAGACATTGTCGTTTTCACTGTTCGGCTGAGTAACAGAACCTTACGTACTAATCAAACTTGATCCAAATTCTCAACTACGGTTTGCAATGAATAAGTATTACAAACATAAAAGAAGCTTTTTTTCTTTTTCACTCTTTTCTCACTTACAAGATTACAGTTTGAATTTATTGTTTTATTAAGAGCTTAACAGATTATCCCTACTCTAACTCTGGCTTCAGCTGTGTTCTTCTGAAAGTGTATTTCTTAAGGTGGGTAAATAACCAATGCATAAAAGCATTCAGTAATAAACTAACACAGGAAATGTCTCGTTAACAAGAAACACTGCCTAGCGGTTATGAGGCCTGGCAGCTACTGGAAGATGCGAGTTCGAAGCCCACTCAGGACGAAACTAAATTTTTTTCAGCAAATTATTTTAAGCATAAAAGTATGTTTAATCTACTAAATTATATTCTTTATATTACTACTTTAAATATATTAATTCTATTTTTTTTCTTTTTTCTTTGTTTCTTGGAAAGAGGGATAGAGTAACCTGAAAATATTTTAATTAACTGTTAGGCCTAATCTCTTCCAAATAAAGCATTGGCTTAGAGCAAGAGATCAAGATTGTTAAGAGAGTTTTTCCCCCCCCATCGAACTGAAATATTACATATTAGGAAACTTATGCAAGGCAATGATTTTTTTCTGTTCTTCGATATAGCAAATTTAGAATGATACAAATTTCTATACTTTGCGTAAGTGTCTTTCCTGTAAAATATCAACATTACTTTTTTTATAAATGATACTGGTTTAATACTACTTGAACAGATTTCAGGATTTATTAATACGTATTGTGATATATCAACCGCATGAAACTGTGCTTTACTTCCTATAACCCTTTAGTGGAAAAAAACAACGTTACATTTTTTAGTGATACTCGTGTAAAGTCTTGTCTTTATAGAATGCTGTCGGATGTATAGTTGCTTTGCTTTTTAGCCCACTCAGTAGAAAGTTGTATGTGAAGAATGCTCAGTAATCATGTAGACTTGACTATGACAAAAATCCCCGACTTTAGTAAGTGTCTCTTTAGCTCAATTGATTGTGGCCATAAATTATGCTTCGATCATTTTCAGAGCTATATTTATATCCAAAAGTAGGGAAAATTTCAATAAATGAACTTAATAGCCACACGATATTAACATCTTTTTTTTTGCTTATATATTACGAAACACAGCATCAGTGTTAAAAAAGCAGGTCTTAGATGAAATGATCAATCGCATGGGTTTGATTTTTCTGTTTTGAACATTTTGCGCCTAATTAAAACAACTTTGAGAGAAGTATAGATAGATAGATGATAGATACCCCCTCAAGCAGCTGCTTGTCATAGAGCTATGACGGGAGCCTGCCAGTTTATAAGCCAAAGTAAAAGATCTGAGAGGATGGCAGGACCTCAGCAGAAAAACGACACATACATCCATGCCTTACCCGGGGCTCGAACCCAGGTCCCATTAGATCAGTAGTCAAGCGCGCTAACCACTCGGCCACGGGACGGCTGAAAATTATACGTAATATAAAATTAATTTTTTTTTTCAGTCATTAGCAAAGCTTCAACATCAGTTTCATCTTTATCACTGGAGTCATTTTTATATACAAGATTATTAGAAATGAAACTATGCAAATGATAATTTATGCAGAATGATAAGATTGAACAATCCCTTATAACTAACATCAAAAACGCAAACCTATACTATTTTAGCAGATGTGATTATTTTGAAATAGACTGAATTTGCTTATACCTCTGTATCTGAAAATAACCTTTGATAATTCAAAGGATTCATTTTATTATATTACACTTTATATTTATTACGCTATAGTTGAAATGAATGAACATTTTCTTAAAAACGAAAAACTTACATTAGTATAATATTAATGTAATCGAAACCAAACGAAGAGTCCAAAAATACACATGGGATTTAATTTAAAACTAATATAATTAAGCAAAAAAATTACTACTATACAGTTTTTTCTTTTTTTTGCTTTTTTTGCTATAATAATAATATTAACTTTATTTCACTCTCACTTATAAAACATTACAAACATTACATATATCACAAGCAGTTTACGATCAAGTTTTTAATAGAAACTACTGAATGAAAATAAAAAAAATGATGAACCAAAAAACTAAATTTTGGTATCTGTCAAATATCATGAAAGGGTCTAACAAAGCCTTCCAGGTAATTAAGTTACATGCAAACAAATAAGTAGGCAACGTAACTGGAATAACTAAAGAAATTGCTATTTAATTATATGAAGCAAAATTTCAAAATCATCTCTTATATTTAAATATTAATGAAATTTACACAAATGCATAATCTGATTGGTTAAGTTTCTGATACCATCAAGTAAAGAAGTAAACATTTTTGGAACTAGATAGAAAAAATGTTTTTGACGGACATTTTTCTTAACGGTCGGGACAACATAAACTGTTCCTGATTCCCCAGAATAATATGGCTTTACCTTTAATGGAAATCCTTCAGAGTTGTTACAAAGAAAGAGTATAAACTTGAACATATATGATTTCCTTAGTGTTAGAAGAGAATTATTTAATATAGCTTCAGCAAAATTTCTTCTCGCATTTCATACATACATTTTTACTATTTTGCCGTCTAATAGCAAGCATTATATTCGCAAAATAATTCCCCCGCCCAAACACAGGTTTCATATTACGTAGCTGAATGAACACAAGCAAAATAAAAAATTCTTAAAAAATTACCATCAACTATTCTTTTTTTTTTACAAAATAAAGTTTACACAATATAAATTTTTTTAAACAAAATCAATATGCGACTTTCATTTTACATTACTGTCAACAATAACACCAAGATATTTATAACGTTACTTCTACATTTTGACTGGTACAATGGTTGAAGTCTTCACATGCTGAACAATTCACATTTAACTGTTGAACAAATCTCCGACGTAATTGAAAATCAAAATAATTTAATTTCATTAATATTTAGAGTAGAAAAGTTTGAATCGTTAATAAGATGATATCTTGATCAGCGGCTGGTAGCTCAGCGGTTACAGCACCTGACATGTTATCAAGAGGTCATTGGTTCGTATCACTCTCGGCTCAACATAATTTTTCCTGTAGAGTGATTTAATACCTTTCAAATTATGTACCTCTTAATTCCTGAGTAAAAAATAAGTCTTATGGAATACATAAAATAATCTTCCACTACCGTATGAAACGAACAATGCATACTAAATTCGTGCATCATATTTCGTTATAGCTAGTTCATTTAATTAATGAAGATATCACTCTTAATTTAACGTCGATCAATTTTAGAGGAAAATTCAGAGTGATTCCTCCTTAATATATGAATAATGCGTCGAAAAAAATCTCTACAATCTAGTTCATTTAATTTAAGCAAATAATAATAATAATTTAATAAGAACAAAATAACAATACAATACAAAGACTTGCATATATATATATACAGAAAACAATGTTACCACAAATCAAAAAAGAATAAATATAAACAAAATAAATAAATAAATAAATAAAAATAAAAGTTACATATTAGCAGACCTTTGAGCAATTTGCTCATTTAGGGTGCCAAAATGAATTATTACATTCAGAGAAATGTATTTAGTGGCAAAAAATATGTGTCATTATGTTAAAAACCAAATATTATTGTATAACCTTAAAGTAATAATCAATATTTGAAGAAGTAAATATAACATTTTTCTCTTTCAATTTAAAAACACTATATGAACGTTCATTTCTAATTTCTTTAGGTAAGGAATTAAATATTCAAGGAGCTAAAAATAAAAAGTGCTTATGAGCTATTTCTTTCTTTACTTCAGAGATTACAAATAAAAGACCAGATTGACGAGTAGCATAATCTTTATATTTAACTTGTAGAATTGTTGGATTTTTAAAAATGAAAACAGCTGCTGTATATATATATAGTGATCTCAAACTAAGAATTTTATAATCATTAATAACTTTAGTCATATAGATTTTATTATGAAATGTCATAACTTTTAAGAATTTATATTGTATTTTACTAACACATTCAATAATATTCATATAAGTACCTCCCCAGCTAGTTAAAGCATATTTTATAAGAGACTGTATCCATGCAAAATAAAGAGTAATTAAAAATCTTCCAGAGATAATTTTGCTTAAATGATACAATCTGACGAAGTAAAATCGTATTTTATTTACAAGCATATAAACACGTGATTTCCATTTCAAATTGCTGTCTATTAGAACTCCCAAATATTTTGTAGTCGTAATCTGTTTAATATCAGTGCATTCACAAGAAATTTTGTTCACACAATGCATACTATGAAATTGCAATTTATTAAAAAAAAGTTGTCGGGGTGAGCGAAAAATACAAAAAGTATGTTTTATCAGAGTTAATTTTAATCCATTTTTGTTAAACCAAGTTGCAACAATATGTAAGTCATTAGAAATATCAAGAAAAAATTCATGTTGATTTCCTTTTCTGTAAACAAGAACTGTATCATCAGCATATGAAATTGATTTTCCTTTTAAATTTTGATAAATTGTCATCGATATCATTTTTTTTTAACTCTAACAGATTTTACCACCATATATTAAGGCAGTGTCATCAACAAATCCAACACTGTCTCAATTTGTACTAAAAAAAAATACCCCCTCAAGCAGCTGCTTGCCACAGAGGTCTGACAGGAGCCTGTCAGTTTATATGCCAAAGTAGAAGGTCTGTGAGGATGGCAGGCCCTCAGCAGAAAAACAACACATACAACCATGCCTTACCCGGGGCTCGAACCCAGGTCCCGTAGATCAGTAGCCAAGAGTGCTAACCACTCGGCCACGGGACGGACGAAACACAAATAATATTAATTCTGCGATTATTTTAAAAATTAATTCGAGTTTTGATACAGGTATCTTAACAAAATATGACGCACGAATTCAGTATGCATTGTACTTTTCATATTTAGATGACACTTATTTGTTTGTCCCATCGACTAAATTTTATACTAAGGAATTAAAGAGTAATTTGAAAGGTATGAAATCACTCTACAGGAAATGTTTTCTTGAGCCTGGTGGGATACGAACCCACGATCTCCTGATAACATGCCAGGAGCCCTGACAGCTGGAGTACCAGTCGCCGATCAAGATATCATCGTTTTAATGATTTAAACTTTTCTACCCTCACTACACAATCGTGGGTTCTTATTCACCCGGCTCAGGACAATTTTTCCCTTAAATATGATAGCGATGAGTGACTTCATACCTTTCAACTGAAGAAACATCGAGAAATATATTAAATTATTAAGGGGTAATTTATTTTATTTAGATGAAAGTAGGGCTACTTGATCCATATGACTCAATAGACATCTGGACCTCAGTTAATGTGAATATAATCATACTATCTAGGAATCTTGATCCAATAATTTGCATGGCAGGATCGACTGTGCCTCACTAAATAAAATAAATACCCCCTCAAGCATCTGCTTTCCACAGAGGTCTGACAGGAGTAGAAGGTCTATGAGGATGGCAGGACCTCAGCAGAGAAATGACATACATCCATGTCTTACCCAGGTCTCGAACATAAACTACTTTACATGAAACTACTTAATAGGCTGAATCAGGGAAAACACTATCTGCAAAAAGTCCCAAACTGAGAAATTCGGAGACTTCGGGCGCTGATCCAATGCCTTTAGGTAGATATCTTTAATTTTTTTTAAAATGCAGCCGCCAGAGAAACAGTTTTTTTTTAAGCTTTTGTCCCTTAGATCACCCGGGGCTCGAACCCAGGTCCCTTAGATCAGTAGCCAAGCGCACTAACCACTCGGCCACTGCTACCAATAAAAACAGAACTATTTACATTTATTTTAAAGCAATCATCAACTATTGTCATTTAAGCTATGTTCTCAACTATTCTCAACAGAGTGAATTTATTTTGCTACAAATGATTAAGACTCTCACCTATAAACAGATTGAAAATGAAGTACAAATGGTAATTATTAAGTCAGCATATATCAGAAATCAGGCGAAACCTCCTTGCACTGCAAGAGTTGCCAATCGAAATCGCAAACTCAACAACAACAACAACGAAATGGGGAAATTTATTGGCTCTATTGTAAGATCTCCCATAGATGGGTATCTATTCATGCGAGCCATATCACTGGATGGCAATAACTATCATTGATTGCAGAAAAGAAGTTCAAAGAGAATAATAGGAAAAAAAACTGAAAAAAAGGGGGGGAAGAATTTAAAATTTCCTGACATTTCAATTGAAAACTGTGAGAAACAATTTACAAAAATGGCTCGATGCCCATCAAATAACTGGGCAAGAGAAACCAAAACACAAAAAAAAAATAAAAAAAACTTCAAATGGCCACGCACAAGTGGAGAAAGGTTAAATAATAAAATAAAATAAACGAAAGAGGCAACAGATGCCTTTACAGGAAAGAAACTAAGATCCTAATCGAAGAGAAGGTTCAATTTGAAAAAGATTCAGAAAGGATCGCTCCCAGCCAATGAGAAGAGAGGAATTTTGGCATTGGCTGAGAGACTCCAAAAGTGGATTACATGAAATCAATGTTTAAAATAACAGTTTAAAGAATTTAAACAATATAAAGACAGAAAAAAATCTCTAAAAAAATAAATTTAGAGAATAAAATTCAAAATAAAATAAATAACAGAAAAAGCCCTAAAACTTTTTTAGCCGAATAAATGAAAGGAAAAAGAGTTTAGCAATAGCCAACACTCAATAAAATAAACATAGTAACAAAATAAAACAATAAAAATCAATAAAATTCAAGTAAACAAGATTATTTACATGAAACTACTTAATAGGCTGAATCAGGGAAAACATTATCTGCAGAAAGTCCCAAACTGAGAAACTCTGAGACTTCGGGCACTGATCCAATGCCTTTAGGTAGATGTTTTTAATTTTTTTTAAAATGCAGCCGCCAGAAGAAACAGTTCTTTTAAACTTTTGATACTTAGCTGGGACACAGACACAGGATCAGAGACAGTCTGATTTGAAGACACAAATTGTTTAAAATAAAAAATTAATGATGAGTTCTGTTCATCTTGAGAAAGCTTTTTTTAGAGTTCACTGTTTTTCCCACTTCATCTGATGGAACAGAATCGGAAGAGGATGAAGAACACTTCCTTTTGTGGGAACAGAATCAGGAGACAGATACTTGATAATGAGGCTGATATAAGCAGACAATCTGTTCAAGTTGAGTTTCAGTTCCCTTAATCAGGAAATCAGCGAGGAGTCCTTCTTCTGGGGGAACAGAAATCACTTTCTGGGTCGAAAAAGAGTCGAGCTTTGAAGCTACTGAAGAGACAGTGTCATGTTGTTTGCGTAGGCGAAATTTGGACAGTCCTTGACAAAGTTTGAGGGTTTACGACACCATTTACACACCCTGATTAATCCTTGATAGTATACAGTAGCTGTAAAATTGTTAACTTTCAGGAAATTAGGTATTGGATTTTCGAGCTTAATCTCTGCCACCCTTGTGCCTGTCCGGGTGGACTCTAGCTCTGGCACATCAGAAAATTCATCATTAATGCATTTACTTCTCCATAAGGCGTTAGGGCGGTAAGCACATCAAGATTTGAGACAGAAAAAGGAAGCTTTGAAATCCATACCATTTTTTTTACAGTCTGGTAACTATCACTGTGTGTCCTTCGAAGTGGATAAAGAGATCCCTTGCAAAGAGTTTTGCACAATCCTCTGTTGCAAAAGTAAGCACAGTAGTTGAAGCGTTTAGCTTTTGAGCAATATCAATATTTTTGACCCCAAGAGCTGAGGCCAGTAATTTCACAACTTGTTCATAAGTTAAACCATCATGTTTTATCTTAAATGACCAGTTTAAACGTTTATCTTTCTGGTAATCCATCGTTCAGTTTCGGAAATCACGGAGCGTTTGAAAACACGTCTGCTACCTTTGACGACCTGAGAGAGAACCGAATCACCGATAGTCCGTGAGGACTTAGCTAGTGGTCCGTAATGCTGAATTTCAAACTTTGGAAGTTAAATGCTATGACAAATCACTGAAAGAATAATGAATTAAAGAATAAGAAGAATTAATAACAAATCACTGAAAAATATTTGTCTTCGGTAAATTTAGTTTAAATTTATTCATTTCCGTAGTTATTAATTTTTGTGTTTTGAATACATTGACGAATAAAATAAAGAATTATCGTGAGAGTTAGCAATATTGATCGTAACTCTTCATGTGGTCTGCTAAAAGACATTTGCCACCATTTAGGATATTAATGATATGAAAGTATTTAGGTAAATCCAAGCACAAAAAGCACTGTATTAATTATACGAATATAAGCACATTAATATTTGTGGCATAAGCTCAGATCCCCTCCGACTAAACAAGGATGGTTTGTTTCATCAAGCTAATTTATTAATTAAAGTTCCTTTATTTATTTATTATTTTATATTACATGGCAGTATATGATAATCAGTAACAGAGTAAAGGTTGGTCCACCAAAAGACACCTAAAAAATATTAAAAACTCCTAAAATCTATATACGTCTCACATAAATCCTATATCTAAAAAGCATCTACGGCAAATTTTCTTAGTTATAAAATCAGAAGTAGGGTCAATTTTGTTAATTTAAGCAGTTGTGCGTAGAGACTAGAGCATTCTATCGACAAAGAAAACAAAAATGTTACCTTTTCTTAATGAAATGTTTCATGTAAATTATGATAAACGAAAAGCGTCAAGTATTTTCTTTCTGCTCCATTTCGTCGCTACAATACGAGAAACTGATCCTCTTCCAGAAGGTTCGTTTTCTAGGAAGATCTATCTTGCTTTTCTGAAACTTTTCCGTTTCAGAAAAGCAAGATAGATCTAGATAGATCAAGATAGATCAAGATAGCAAGATAGGCTCTTTTCCTCAAAACTCGTCGTTTTTTTCTAAATGACCATTTTCTGACCTTCAATTTTATCATCTGAACGCGTTTTGATCATCCATCCTATAACAAATTTTTACCCCTATTCAAAAGATTCCTTTAAATATTCATAAACAGGAAATTGAGTTTACCAGGCATAAGTGACGACGAGTGAAAAAAAATGAATATCGGAGAAAACAGAACAACAAAGGCGGGGGGGGGGGGGAAATGATGTTTTGACTTTTCAATAGAAATTTTGTTGCAGATTTCTTCTGAAGAGACTTTTAGAGCATTTCTTAATTCCTTTACATATAAACTGAAATGTTTTAAATCACCACGTTTATTAGTGTATAGTGAAATAAGGTGATGGTAGTTGAATGATATCTCTAAGCCTAGAAGGAATAGAAACTAAGAAGGTTGTAATGTTAGATGCATTCAAAACTGATTTATGTGAATTATTTTCGGTGGGCTGTATTCAAAACTATTTCCTAGTTGCCGCCTAAATAATCTTGCAATCAGGCTCAGATCTATAAAAATAAAATAGGGTGGGGGATGATTTTATTGAGCCGGAAAAAAAGAAACAACAGAGTGGATTGCTATTTTAGTAAATAATTTAAATGTCCATTTCAATGGTCTAAAAAATTTCTTGAAAAATACGTTAAATATAAATATGCTTAATAACTTTTCTTCTTCAATATGGCAATTAATATTTTCAAAGAGGAAGGAGCACGAGTCCTCTTCCCCCCTCTTCTTGAGATCCGGCCTTGATCGAAATTAATATCTTAAACTTCTTTTGGAAACAGGAAAAATTAGAGTATCTTACAGTAAATATTTATGATTAAAATTTCATTTTTCCCTCTTTCAAGTTAAATAATAATAATAATAATAAATACCCCCTCAAGCAGCTGCTTGCCACAGAGGTCTGACAGGAGCTTGTCAGTTTATATGCCACAGTAGAAGATCTGAGAGGATGGCAGTTACTGACTTTAAATACTCACTTCATAGAATGACTCGAATTCTTGGGTCCTGAAGTGTTCATGTTTAGGTTTATAGTTTAGTGCTTGGTTCAGTGCTCTAAGTGAGTTGAAACAAGTTTGAACGACTTTCCATCAGTTATAAGGTAAGGGAATTTAAATAATTTCATACTGTATTAGGGATTTATTTATGCCCTCATTATTCTCGTTAGTAACGCTTTTCTCACTTGTAATACGGCTATTATATTTCTTGGTGTATATATATATATGAGCCAGCAGCTTATTTCCTGCCATGCTATATGTTGCTGTACATAGAAATATGAATTTGAATCGTCAGCCAAGGGCTACGGGAAGGGAAAAATCAATCATGTCGGAGGAGCAGTCGAGCTCTTAAAATCAAGGTAAAATAATAGTGAAAGAATTTTCATTAATGCTTTCATTGTGGCATAGTAAATATTTTTTTGCTACAGCAAAAATTACAAGAACATGGCAAGATCCTCACAATCGTATAGTAAATTTGGAATTTTGATCGTTAATGTAATACATGGTTCTTGGAATTTGTATAGGCAAAATACATGACCAGAATATTGAAAGCCATCTCTGGCATAACTTCTTGCTTATGAAAAGAGGAAAGAAGGACTCCCTCCATTGAGTTGGACATGAGTGATCATTGAATTATGACCACTCCACCCCATCTGATGTCAATGGGACCTAACTTCGAGGCTCTGTAACTTTTAAAATAAGACTTTTATAGGAAAATGTGACTAAACACATTTTCTAATCTTTTTCTAAAATACCATTTTCTAAAGGTAAATTAAATATCTCAATCAGTTCTCTCTAAATGTTGATTTTCAATAATATTCATTCAGCACTTAAAACGTTATGGAAGTTTGAATATTTTACAAAGCAATGCTTGTCACAAAAATGGCTTCAGAAGTTAATTAAAACTTAGTAATAAATATTGTATCAAAGTGTTTAATAAAATAAATGTGTATTTTATAAATTTGTGTAAAGAATTCCTTTACTATTCATCAGTTTTTATATGTTTCTTAACACTGGCATTTTTAATGTTAAATATTCAAACTTCCATAACTCTTTAAATACTGAACGAATATTTTTTTGAAAATCGAGATATTGATTTATTTGATTGAGATCTTTATCTGCTATCACATCCCTTAAATAAGAAAGCTTATTTTAGAAGCTGTATAATTTCGACGTTAGCTTCCCATTGACATGGCATGGGAATGAGCGGTCATAATTCAAGTGATCACTCAATGTATGGTCACTGAAATGGTTTTCATAAATTGACAGATGGGCAAATAATGACTGAAACATTAAACTCGATAGCACGGGGTGGCTTTCAAATTTTTTCCAGGACAACATGCTGCCAAAAAATAAACCACTGCTATCAGAAATGGGCGTTTGTGTTCTTATGCTACTCAAAAGTCGATCTTCCATTGTCTTGTCAATGAAAATATATAGTGAATGAATGCTTGAAGATGTTTTTAAGTGGCAGTGGTATCTGGCTTGATACAATACCGATGTTTGGAAAGAGGATTTTGTGTGGAATATATTAAAGCTATTTCTTGCCGCATTTGTAGAGTTTAAGTGGAATGATAATATTGGTCAATCAGTCTCAGTTCCAATCAAAATTAAATCACTCTGAACAGAAACTTAGGAAGAAAAAATTTGAATAGTGTCGATACAGGAGAAGTGCTTAATGAAGTTTTTTCTCTGACAGTTGGAAAAATAAATAAATTGAGAAACAGAAAAAATATAGAGAGTAGCTTACGATGAAAGATCTGAATAATGAAAGAGAAAACTTTAGTTAAGGAAAAAGAGATTAAAATCCAACTAAAGTGAGAAGAAAAATAAAAATTGTTCATTAAATCAAATTTATCGAAAACATAATTTTAAAAAGTGGAACAGAGCTAATTTTAACAATTTGATAATTTAAAAATGCATTTGATGAATTCATAGAATCTTCAGTTCATTTAAAAGAGGAACTTTCTTATTCCAAGCTAACCCTGTTTCCGCTTTATTTTTGTAACAGAAATGCAAATGGTCATTTTACTGATAAAATATTAATATTTTTGAAGTACCAACCACTTATGGTTAACCTTCAGAATTCTAGATTTCAAGCTGATTTGAAATTTTAATATTTAAAAAGCTGGGAAATAGCATATCGCAAACTGTATCCAATAACCTTGAACTAGAAACTATTTTTCAAGTGAGAAACTAATTCTCTGTTGCTTGAACCAAAGTCCGATTTTAAGAATACGTAAACCAATTATGTCGTGAATCCGTTTGTTCCTACTCCTCCCAACACAAAGGAACGAATTCCTCTATGCTCGAAGCAGAAATCGGAAGAAATAATAACAATAAAGGCGAAAGACTGGAATCTTAACCCTTAAAGAAAATAACAACAGCAAATTCCTTTGTAATCTAAATCAAGGCCATAAACGATCTGCCCCACCTTCCTATTGTTTCTAGGCTTAATACAGAAGGAAGCTTGCTTAGTCGTTAGGTTGGTTTCAATCACTCTCTTGTAGAGTGAGTGCTACTTGTAGTTTCACGACCCATAGCCACACCCGTTCAAGATTGGCGATGTTTTTTTTCTCGCCATCGTCATGTGTGGCAACAGTTGCTGTGTTTTCGGCATTGCCTACGACCTTAGAAATTCGGCAACAAAACAAGCCTTTAGCGTCGGTGCTTTAAAGACAATTAAAAGACTGAAAAGGGTAAATATTGGCCTAGGTTGAGAGCATTGTATGGGCGAATACATCTCCATTCCTTTCAAAAATAAAATCAGATAGACGAATCAGTGCTCAGATGGAAAGGGAAAATCAATAGTTGTGCAATGGAAGTTACCTGCTGCTCTTATTTGCTCAGAGGCTTTTCATCGCTGATCTGCATCTGTCGCGTCGGGCCATTAAAAAATAATTTTCCGAAGCAGCTCTTTGCCAATTGCCACTGGCCTTCGAATCTTGGTCAAGACCAGATGCTTCCATAACCGTCTTTTATCAAATATTCACTGACCTGCACATTTATGATGCTTTTGAAAACATTTTTTAACAATTGGTTAAGTAACCCTATACCAAAAAACGTAAAATTCTACGCAACCGCAACCCTTGGAAATTAAAGAAAAAATATAACTATTAAAAATTAATATTATAATTAGGAATTATTATTAGGAACTAATAATAATTATTAGGAATTAATTATTAATTCCTAATAATTATTATTAGGAAATGATGGATGAAATGAAATTTACGGAAAGGATACGTTCTTGAAAATGTGCCCGTACAGTCGCTGAAAAAAATATCAGAACACTATGGCTGATTACAGAATTCAGAAAAAATATCTGGCAACGATTTTTTTAGAAATTAATGATCTGGCAACCTTCGTGTCACGTGACACGAAGGTTGCCATGAAAGTTGCGAAAGTTGTCAGATCACTAATTTCTAAAAAAATCGTTGCCAGATATTTTTTCTGAATTCTGTAATCAACCATAGTGTTCGGATATTTTTTTGAGCTACTGTACTGTGATTCTGTAATGCGAATCCTACTTTTCCATTATCTCCTACGTTATAAGCAGATATGAGTTCTTACAGAAATATCTTTCTCTGTCTGCATTTGCATTAATTACACATATTTTAGCCATCAAAAATTATAGTACATACACAAAAATAAACATAGAAAAACTTTAAAAGTTTAATCTCTACTCACCAATTGTAAGTGAGCTGGCTGTGACAAACTCTTACAGCGAGAGGATGACAACAAGCAAGACTCTTACAGCAAAACTCGTACTGATGTGCCTCACTCTGTAAATCGGGGGGTTTCTTCTTCATCATCGTTGGTTGTAATGATGTGCGAGATGATCTCTTCACATAAGCAATCTGCATTCCTTAACAAAAATTTAGTTTCAGCTTAATTTGTTGTAGTTTTTGCATTTTGGGTTTAAAATTTTTTAAATATTTACATCAAATTTCCGTAAGAGCTATTTAACGGACCGTGAATTTTATGTTTATGTTATATAATTTCCCTAAGGCGAAATTACGTGATCGAACATCCGTAATGAGGGATAATTATAGTACATAATTATCACATATTTATAATACTATTAAATTTATGTTACTAGTATAATCTTAGTATAAGCTAATCATTTGATTTTTAACTCTCGCAATGTGTAGAAAAATGCGTTTCTATTGGATACAATTTCGAACAGGCCTGGAAATTTAACCGAATCTTTTCAAAATGCCCGCAGAACCATTATTTGTGATTATCAAGGTGTTATAAATTTCATCTTTTGGCCTTTCAAACCGATTCAAAACAATGACTCAGACTCGAAAAATTCGTGCTTGTAATTTGTAAGTTCAAAGTGTTTATCAAAACAAGCATGTTTAGTCAAAGAATGCTTCCCTTGAAGCAACTCTTTCGACTTCGTGATCAACTCAACCCAAAACCGGATCGTCCGTTCCTGCCTGGGCTGTAACACCAAAACACCTGTTTAACCGGATAGAAGATTTCATTTCTATTAGATAATTGCAACGATTTGCTAAATATTCTTTACTTTCGACAGTGAAACAAAGAATTTATGTTTTAATAGCAATTAATAGGTTTGAACTTAATGAGATAAATATCTGATCGGTATGCAAACAAATGTTCTTCATTGCGTAGTGAGTGGGGAACACTAATTCAAAAAATGTCCCTTAGTCAGTTATGAAAATAACTGATCTAAAAATATAAACACATAAAAAATAACTGATGTCAGTAAATGAAAAGCTCTTTTGCTAAAAATGCATTTTTAGCATTGAGTTGCCACATTTTGAATAAACACTCACCATAAATATTATTAGGAGCAGGTTCCGATCTAGGGAAAAAGTAAAGGGGACGGGGCAAGTGACGCAATCGAGCCGTAAAAAGTCAAAAGGGGCCAAGAGATTGGATTTCAATTGCAGCATAACATTTCTCCCTTCGTTTTAGAGGTCTTGAAAAATCTTGAAAAATTAGTGAAATATGCACGAATTTAACGTTTTTTTGCCTCCATTACTCTTATTAGTATTCTCAAAGGGGAGAGGGATACTCCCCCCCCCTCTGATTAGGGAATCTACATTTAGAATTTATTTGTTGATCAAAACTGACCTAGGTTCGAATCTCGAATGCGAACTTTTCTGTTGTCTTTATTATGAGAAATTCGCGTTAACGAAGAATCTCCTCTAGGAGTCATCTTCATGGAAAGCAGAGGATGCTCTCAGGTTGCTTCTGCAGCAAATGGGTTGCTTGAGAATATCTGTTGAGAATGCAAACATTTTATTTAAGGGAAGAGAATGACCAAATGTGAATCAGTGTTTCCTCTGATCAAATATTTCTTAGTGAATTTTTTATCGTACTTTGGTTATGAATAGGTCTTTCCGCTAAATAAATAATCCGTCTCCAATGCTCGTCAAATGCATACTTCGAAAATGTATACACTCCTCTACAATAAATAATCGGGCACATCCACATTAAGTAAATGCAATTCTCAAACATCGGCTCCATAATCTTTAAATGCTCCAAGAAAGTCTCCAGAAACTTTTAACACTCAGATACAATCTTTTAATGCAATATCTATTAAAAACTATTTCCATGCGCAAATAGATTTGGCGAATAAAACTGATCTTTCTAAATCTCAGCTCGCAACATAATGAGGTTCATAAATTATTAAATACTGAAGAAAATATTTTCAAACTTAAAAGTGTAATACCACTTGTTTCCTCTGCAGCTCCAACATTTTCCAATGACACTTTTGTAAGTTATTGAGAACAGAATTGGCCTGCCAAGCTATAGTTGAAGGCCAGTCTGGCATTTTGAAAACTCAGGGCTTTCTTTTCTTCCAGCAACCAAAACAAATCATCTCTTAGTAAGGTCATTTTCACAAGTGTAATTTGAATTAATCCCACTAATTTATTTCTTAAACGAATTTAGGAATGAAATTATGTTGGTCGTACTTAATAATAGAAGTAGAACATTAAGTAAGTCCAAGTAATACAAATTAAGATCTAATAAAATAATAAATACCCCCTCAAGCAGCTGCTTGCCACAGAGGTCTGACAGGAGCGTGTCAGTTTATATGCCACAGTAGAAGATCTGAGAGGATGGCAGGACCTCAGCAGAAAACAACACGAACCTCCATGCCTTACCCGGGGCTTGAACCCAGGTCCCTTAGATCAGATCTAGATGATTGAAAATTGTTGAACGGATTCTTTCTTCGAGGTAACAATTTCCTAGATATTCTTGAGATTATCTTTCACATTATCTGGATTAAAAAAATGTCCAGAATCGAAGACGGTCTTTTGAAAAACAAACATACGTAAATTATATGAATTTCAGGAAGCTAAAAGACGACAATAAATGGAAATGAATCAACGCTGAAAATGCAGGGCGATCAACGTATGTCAGATCCTCATGCCCGATTCTGAACTTTTAGCTGAAAGATTGACTTTTTTCACTTGTTTGAACTGCAAAAATTATAGATCTAGTTTCCTTCATTTTTTTAAACCTTTTGTAAATTGGAAAACTGTCTGTTTGATAAATTCTTGTGAAACTCGCATTCCTTTGAACTCATCATTTTCACATGAATAGGACCGATACATCCTTAAAGCCGAAAAATAATATTTCCTCTAATTTTTTGAGTTTTACTAACACCAGAAACAAATGTCTTCCCCTTTACTCCTTTTCGAAAACACTCCAGCCTTTCAGGATGTCGAAGTTAATCTCTGACCCAAGGCGAACAACAGCCCAACTACATCTTAATGCTTGTTTTTTGACAATTTGGAACTATTTGAATAGATTATTTTTTTTTCTTATCGTCGTTAGAATAATGCGCAGTTTAATATAAAAAAAGATCAAAGAAATCTCCAACGTCGCAATTTGGCGTCATTTTAGCTCTTATTTTTGCAGACGTTTGTTAGAGAAAAGTAAGAAACAGTAGTAAAAAAAGAAAAAGACAGAACGCACCTCTGATAGGCGCTGAAATGTTCGAATGCCCTTGAAGCTCCAGTGCATTTCAAATCCAATAATAGAAAATTTATAAAGGCATGTAATAAGACGTGGCAGTTGTTTGTGAGTCAAGTGTAATTACAGTATTTACGAAGCAGCGGGGAAGAGGGTCTTTAGCCGTTTCCTCGATAGCTGAGGCCGTTTCGCAGTAGGCAACCTCTCAGATGCTTCAAGGAAGGAAAGAAGAAGAAAAAAGGGAGAAAATGTCGTGTAAGTGTCAACACGAAACGCGAAATTCGAAAATGAACACACTAGGTATTTCGTACTGCAATATATTTATTAACTCAGTTTGCTCTTTCGCAGGAGATGATCGACCGAGACGAAAAAGAAATGGAACCGGTTTTATGGATGTGAACCATGGAAAGATTGCAGATGAAAGAGGCGATTCTAATAGGAACAGCAGCGTGAACTATATTACGCATTAATCACATTTCAAAAAAGGAACTCAAATAGGGTTAGGTCTCTTACTCGAAGCAAGGCCTCCTACTCAAGAGGAAAATGTCGCACATGTCAAAGATTAAAGGAGCATTACACACGACTACAGTAAAATAAAGAGCTTCAATGCTCCCAGAATGACTGCGTGTTTGATGCGGAGATGATGGATGTTGCGCATCTCCAATTCTAAAGTACCCATTGCCAATTTCGACACTAAATACTAAACTTTTGTTGTGCCACAATCTACGTATTATGCCTTGCAACTTTGCCTTCAGATTTTGAATTAGAATTGCATTTTGCGACTGTATAGCCAAAAGACATCAAGTAAGTCGTAAATGCAACAATACAGAATCCTCATTCAACTTAAACTAACAGTTACGTAGGATAAAACCGATGGTATTATTTTGTCACGTTATTCTCACAACATCAATAAACTGAGAGCCGTTTGGATTCGTTTTCCTTTGCAGCCACTTTTCTATCTGAAGCAACTAGCAAATGGTGAACTTTCATGCCACGATAACAGGAATTGTGAAGCTTCTGGAAACACAAAGCAACGACAATTGGCTTCAAGATAATAACGGATCTATCGGTGTGGCACTGTAGCCCAAATGCAGCAACATAAAGCAACGGATCTCACAAGCAAACAACATGAAGGGCTGACAAGTTAAAATGCACATAGACTGTAAATCACCACAGGCGGAAAAGCGAGATCCCGAAATCAGGTACATGATACGAATAATCTCACTTTCATTTGATGGCGAAACTTGGGTCATCAAATCGGAACACTTACTGGAATGATGTAATCAGGCGCTTTTTAATGAATGCATTCCAATACAGAATGAAAAGCCAGTTCACCGAACGAATCGCTAGAAATGATTCAAAATGACTCCTGAACGCTGACATTAGTTTTTTGTATATTGCCATGATTTAAATTCTTAATTGATTGCTCTCTATACCAGATCGATAGTTCGTCTTGAATATACAATCACAAACCCAATCACTCTTCCAATTGAGGCAGCAACAGAAGTGTTATTTCAATTAACAGAAATATAGTAGCACTTAACTTATTGGCCATTATGTTGGAAAGAGAACTTTTCACAGTCACATCAAAATGGACCGAGAGTCGCTAAATTTTAATAGTAATTTTTTTTTTCTGAGATAAACTGACTTGGAAAGTATTAACATTTATAAGGGGAGAGAAATTTTTCAATGAAAATATCCAGTTGCATTTTTCTTCTGAAATAGAAATGATGGCATGCATCAATGTGACGCAACTGTTTCTCGTGGAGATTGTACTTCATCTCGAAATGCCAAACTGCGCGGCCTGATTGGTGAACAGGTTCGAGCTCTTTTACGACTCCTCTCTGGTGACGGGTAAGGCAATGAAGAACGGCAGTTCGATGTCAGATGCTAATACCCAAGCTTTGCCTATGCTATCGGGAGATAGCAATTAACACACTGCAAAGGGATCGAAATGATTTAACAATCCGATGTGCGATACTGGGAAGTAATTAGTGTTGTCGGGAGATTACGTTAGGAAGATGCATATCCTATAAATAATTACTAATCGACTGAAGAAAATGAGCGGTGATTTAGTGCCACGCAAAATATTTCAATTTGCTTACTACTTAGATGCATATTCATTGAGCATATTCACAGACCACAACAGAAAAGCGGAAATCTTCTTTCATAATACGACGGTTCATCTCTTTTCTCAGACCATGCCAATGTTAATCAACATAAATCATAATTGTTTCGTTTGACAATACTGTAAAGGAAATACTAATAGTAGGCATCGAAAATGCGTTCAGTGGAATTTAATTAAAATCCTGTTTAAAATATTAGGTTTCTATTTTCCTACCTCAACAAAAGAGTAGGTAATACTAAAACCTAGAAGAATGATAGGATATTTTAGGAAATAATTTTTTCTCTAAAATAAATCTTGGGATTCAATACAGTAAATAAAGACACTTCTTGATTTCGTTAGTAATAAATGAAAAAAACGGTATTCATTGGTATAAATATTTCCAAGGCATCGAAAAAAAAAAACTTTTCTCGATATAAAAATAATTTAGGAAAAAACTTATTTTCGTACAACTGAGCTTAAAATTCCGAATTTTCTTTTTTTTTTCAGTTCCAAGTGCTGATATTTTCCTTTGCTAACTGAAGCAAGCATACGAGCACTTCACTTATAATTTTGTTCTTAAGGTGATCATCCTTAATAAAGGGTTCCGGTAAACGACGCAGTCATTCGCAATAGTTTCAGTAGGACAATAGCAGTCTATTAGATAAGCTTCTTCTTGCATCAAAAGTCAGTAATGGTTTTGTCTAGACATGATGGGACGAAGCACGCGGTGACATTAAGAGAATGACGAGGAGGAGAGACACGTGACTGATTGCATTTCCCCGCGAAGGACAGGAAACGAAGATCGCAGTAGCAGGTCAAGGGGCAAAGGATCATTCACATTTCAGATGAAGTTGGGTTGTTGTTTTACCTCTGAGCGGCACTTTTTTGCACACCATGGGCTAAATGGCCAGGTCACATGGACCCCGAAGGCTCAGAGAAGGTTGGGGGAGGGGACCCACTGGAACAGCTGTTGGGAGACAGATGGTAGCCTCTCGTCAAGGCCATCCAGCGTGTTCTTTAACGTGCACAGGGTCTGGCTCTCCCGCACACGGGGCCACGGTTTAACGTCCCATCCGACGGACGGCGGCCTTTCCAAGCCCATCGGTGTCCCCTACATTTCAGATGAATTTCTCTTCCATTAGAATTTTTCTTGAAACAAACGAGTATTTAATCTATGGAGAATTGATTTTCACTTATTCTGAAATTTGTAATTGTTTCAGATATTTTTCTTCGTAATTAAAACAAATTTAATACAAGAAAATTGAATAATACGACATTCATTCTAGATCAGTGGCCAATATAGATGTAAGAGGTGGGTTTAATACGATCAAATAAATGAGTAATAATATGCAAAAGCAAATATTTATTAGTCGCTTCATTTCTGAATTAATGAACATCAAAAATGATAAAGTCTTTACTGATATTTTTCGCAACAAAGATTTCCACTGATGAATCTCGAATTCATTAGGTTGTTTATTTTTGGCACAATATAGCCTCTTTATTCAATGAAAGTGGTTTGACGTCATGAATTCAAACTTTAATTGAAAAGTACAATAACATCACAGATTGGGTTTGTATTGGATAATGAAGTGTAGTATTTGGTAAACTCTCACAAATGTATAAGTGGGCTACGCTTATGGGTAAGATCACACAGAAATGATTGGCATATAGTAAAGGTTTGCTTTAGTTTCTAAAAGTAAATTAAAACATCCATATTTTCTGTCATAACTTTACTCTGATCGGCCGTAAAATAATCGATTTACAACACATTGTCATTTCTAAATTTCCGCAGAATAAAAAATCTGCAAATTTTGCTTCATTTCAGAAAGGGAAAAAAAGAATATTTTTGTACCTTGAAAGGCAACGAATTTCAATCATCGATAAACTTCTTTCTGCTTTCGCTTAGTAATGTATATTGGTTAGAGCTAAATTATAACTGCAACATAATATGCAAAAGTATCGGCAATTACAGTACAACACAGAGGCCTAATTTTCGCCAATGTGCCTGATCGGATTTTGCTGTTTTTAGCTCATTTTCAGAAAAAAACGAGCTAATGTTTTTTCTTTGTTTTCTGTCTGTCCGTCTGCACACATCGAAGTCTTTTTTTTTGTTTAGAGATAAAAATTCTTTTTGGATTGGATATAAATAAATAAAAATGAATACCACCTCAAGCAGCTGCTTGCCACAGAGGTCTGACAGGAGCCTGTCAGTTTATATTCCATAGTAGAAGGTCTGAGAGGGTGGCAGAACCTCAGCAGAAAAACAATACACACATCCATGCCTTACCCGGGGCTCGAACCCAGGTCCCTTTGATCAGTAGCCAAGCGTGCTAACCACTCGGCTACGCGACGGTGTTGGGTAAACTGACAGGCTCCTGTCGGACCTCTGTGGCAAGCAGCTGTTTGAGGGGGTTGGATATGTATCGAAGAAATATTACGATATGCACTCTCGAAACCTTCCTATAGCTCTAATTGCACCTTCTAAAAGTGAAAAAAATTAGAAAATTTCAGGTTTTTAAACTAATATTCCTAACGATGAATTTATGCTAAAAAACTGAAAATTTGACTGTAAAATGTGAAGGTCATGGGGTTTGGATCTGCAACAATTAATTGCTTTCTAATTCCCTGGAGGGACAGAAATTGAAACTTTTTTAGTTTAAGAGATAATTGGATGATTCTTTTTTAGTTAAATTGGTATTAATGAAATATTATAATCGCATTTTTTAAATTCTTAAGTGCTTTTAAGTTAGAGGACACTAAATAAGGAAACGGTGAAATTTTTAACAAATATTGGAAATTAATTATTTATGGTAGAATTTCAAATTTCGGTGGTAGAGTGGCAAGAGGTAATCCGCTGACAGCAATAATCTGCCTCCTTTTCTCAGAGGTTGTGATAAAATCAACTTTTTAAATTTAAGGAATTAAAGTAAAATACTTTTTATGTTACAAAAGTATTAATACTATTTGCGTTTTCCTGATCATCCATTATTCCCCGTCCTGCCCACGGTCAGTAGGGGACACCGATGGGCTTGGAAAGGCCGCCGTCCGTCGGATGGGACGTTAACCCGTGGCTCCGTGTGCGGGAGAGACATACCCTGTGCACGTTAAAGAACACGCTGGATGGGCTTGACGGGAGGCTACCATCTGTCTCCCAACAGCTGTTCCAGTGGGTCCCCTCCCCCAACCTTCTCTGAGCCTTCGGGGTCCATGTGACCTGGCCATTTAGCCCATGGTGTGCAAAAAAGTGCCACTCAGAGGTAAAACAACCCAACCTAATCATCCATTAGTTCGTATTAAAATTTTAAAGAATGCAAAAGAAGAAAAACTTCATTTTACAATTTGAAAATGAGGTTCCAAACTCGCCAAAGGCAATATACGCTCTTCTAGTTTTTTAGTCATTTTTCAGCATATCTTAATGCCTTCGGATCCCTAAAGAGTAGTAGAGATTCAAAGCCCACTGTTGGTAAAATTGTTTTAAAAAATTTCTGGTAAAAAAAAGATTCAATTTCACAATGACGATGCACCTGTGATTATAAAACAGAGAACCTATAAAGTTTTCGAAACAAGAACTGACTTAGAAAATAGGAAATAGGGAAAAAACAAGAACAAGAACTGACTTAGAAAATAGGAAATAGGGAAAAAACAACTCTGTTTTGAATGGCACTAATTTCTAAATTTCCGTGCTTTTCTCTCCATAATCACCGTTTATTCTTGATAGGTGTGCTATGCATACCCGAGTATTTCTCTGTTTGGCTTCGTTTCCCATTAGCCGAAGCGTTAAAAATAGAGAAACCCCTCCAGGTCAGTTAGAGGGAAAAGCGCAAAGCACACGACAAAATTCCTGTCACAGAGTCACACTAAAATGAACGATGGTCGTTAGCCAAAGCAACATATCATTTGCTATTCTGCGCGGACGTTCGTTTACTGAAATGAAACTTTATGCTAGTTAAAGACATAATCGCGAAGAAGAAAAAGAGGACAGCGGTGCTCACTTTTAAATCACAATGCTGGGTAGATTATTGCCTTATTATTCATTAAACCGCGGGCGGTCTCTATCCAGTGGAGATATGCGAGACAGACCTGATAATTTGGGCAGTGGGCAAATGACGTGACCTGAGTTGGTGTTGCGCCAATCAATAGTGTGACCACGTGACCGCCGTTATGTTCACTGATGCTGCAATGGGCAGAAGAAGAAGTACGACCCTCTGTAGGGGGAGGCAGACACGGCCTCTGTCTCGTTAACAATACCTAGGTGTCGGCAATAATGGCCAGCTTAATGGACAGAAGGTGCCTCGATGCGTAACGTTATTCTTAGTGCTATTTGTTCCTTCTCTCTCTTTGCTTTCTTTTCCATCTCTCTGTGATGCTATCCGCAAGGAAGTCTTAAGAGCTGGGCCATGCACCTCTGAAGACACTAATCACTGCAAGCCAAAATTCATTTATCTCTCTCTCTCTCCAGCTGACGATGCTCATATTGTTAAAATATTTCATTCTTCCTTCTATTGTTTTTTTTTTCCTTTTCTTTTAACAATTGTAAGTACGAGGACAGCGATGAAAATATCAGTTAGGTGATTTTTTTTCTCAAATATTTAAAGAACGTCAACTAATAGCTTTAGACAGCCTTCACTTTTTCGCTCTGAGATCATAAAAAGAAGAATAACAAAATTGCTATACTTCGTGTGCAATGTCAGAACAGTTTTTCTGTGACTCGAAAAAACAAATTTCTCCCCTCTCATCCCTTGCCGTAGATGTCTTTAATTCGCCACAGAGAAGAGCTCTGCATAAAGGCAACAAAATGTCTCAGCAGGGATTCGAACCCAGGTCTATTTGCTCTGCGTCCGAACACGCTAACTGCTGTGTCACCAAATGCAAGCATAAAAATGATGGGAAATGGTGAATGAGAAATAAAAGTGAATGAGCCAAATAAGGTCGAAATGGTGAGCCGGACATCTCCATTTCCTCTACAGAGGAGGCTGAATCAGAAGAGGCAAATCTTTTCCATTCGGCTTCCTCAGATCTGTATGGAAATGCTCAAGATCGTTTTATTCGCCCGCAACCAAGCATGCAATATAAATGCATAGATTTGAACTCCGACTGATTCCGCTTTATTTATGCATCTAATTACTTCCCTTATTTTCTGTTTTAGCATTGTCTATCTAATTATATTGATATCTGTTATGATGTTTGTGATTGTTCGCTGCTCTTAAAATTCAATTCCAACAAATGTACAAAATTGTGCATTTTATGCATTGTGAACCAAATCATTTAATAAACCCTATTATCACAATTGAGAAATGAAAAATATAGTAAATAACGAATTGAAATAGATTTTCAGTATTGTTTTGCCCATGCAACAGAACATCTTGAGTTACAAGGGAAAGGATGATGCATTCAGCAGCCCTCGAGACTCGATCCCGACAGTGTCGCATTCTTCATGTTCCCTTCCTTTTGGTGAAAAGGAGAATGTCATTGAGCTTGGAAACGCTGAATGGTAGGGATGATTGTTTCTAACTTCCCGACAGACGTCCAGTGGGTTTCTTTTCCCAACCATATGATTTGCCCAGTCCCTGAGATCTGTTTTTCCAAACCATCGCAGTTGATGTTTCAAGTCAATCGCAGTTAATGCTCAGCAGCCAGCCAATCACAGTCATTTCTTTCTCGAAGCATAAATTTTAACGGTATTACACGAACTCGTCCAAGTGATGACATGGTCAAATTTGTAGAAGCAAATATTGCAAAAAAAAAAAATTTTACATTTATTTTAACTTGTTCGTTTGCTTGATTAGTGAAAGGATGAACGGTTTATGATACAGTTTAAATTGTCATCGTTATATATACAAGTTTATATATAATTTCAGCCTACTGCACAAAAAATATACATTAAACATCATATAAAGTAATTTGAAAAACATAATGTAACATATGTAAAAATTATTGACAATACGTACATGAAATACAGATAACATAAATATCAACAAGCTATTAGGAATTTCTTCGCAGTGTTAGTTCTAGAAAACAAAACTGTCCTCAATACTGATTTATTTCTAGTATTAAAATCATGAACAGACATTTTCTTTAGTCATATACAACCAGGGAATGAATGGCTCTTTCTTTCAGAGATGTTGCTGCAACAGGGGACGCGAGATACGATTTAAAAAAATCGATTTCTTGCAAGATTTCAATACATTCTGTTGATAGTTCGTGCTTACCGCTTAAAACAGTCGTTTGTTTTTTTTTTCCAATTCCATGCAACTTGTGTAAAATAAGAATTATTACTTAAAAAAATGAAAGTTGCAGCACTCCGTGCCAGTCAGCCTTTTTTTTATCATAATCAATACAATTATTTAGCAACTTTAAAAATGCAGCATTAGAAAAAAAATTCTGTTTATTGATAAAGATTCAACATTAAAACACACTACTTAAGTCAACCTTTGTTATATAATGCTATGATATTTTTAGAGTGAAAGCAGCTTCAAAATTCACTTGTGCTCTTTCCAATAACTGCCCATAATTATTATATGTGGTTATATTACAATGATATAAAAACGATCGAAATGAACGACTGTACACGTCAAAGCAAGTGTGAATCGCCACCATTTTGTTCGAATATTCTCCATTACTTAGAGTGTCATGGCAACTAGGAAAGTTAAGCTTCGGCATCATTTCTGAAACTGACAAAAGCTGACACTATCATTATCCGTAATTTTAAAATTACAATTATTGAAATAAATATTTTGCTGAAAAGATAATTATTCACGTTACCTCAAGCAAAATTGTTATGAACTAATAACTCATACGCTAACTGTTCTAGCATCCGTAATATTTTAAATATTAAATGAATTTAGTCTAAAATCGAGATTTAGATGTTTAGAATTTTTTTCCAATTTCATTCTTCCAGAAAAGCCTCTTTGAGAAGAAAATAGGAAAATCTCCCATTCCACTGATTCAACGTAAGATTCTGTCAACATTTTTTATTAATACAGTGAATGTGTGCGTGCCTTAACTGCCTCTTTGAAAACTGATGTTTCTCTCTCGTTTCAGGGGACACTAGGTACGGAGTGGGCGGCAAGCCCCCGTTGGCCGACACCACGACCCCCCCAGCTGACCCGAGCCCCGGCTGCGGGATGTGTGCCCGAGCCGCGGCAGATAGCCGGCCCCAGACGGACCTGCACAATCCCATCACGAAGACAAATGCCATTGCCACGATCATGGACGTGGTGAGTTCCTCTTTTTTATCATTCACATCATTTGCATCAAACATCAACACAGAAGAGACTCTATTCGTTCTCATGACGTAGCTACACAGTCAAGAAAATAAGCATTGCACATTTTAAAAATAATATTATGTAGTAATGTATAGAGTTTAATAGATTTGATTTTATAAACTAATTTCTAAATGCTGTCTTCTTAAAACTTCTGAATGTAATAAATCCTAAGAATAATTGATTCAGATGATTTGGAAACTTTTTAGATTTTTTTTGTAAGAGTTTACGAATAAAATTATAAATTACCTCTGAAATAGCTGCTTGCCACAGAAGTCTGACAGGAGCTGTCAGTTTAATATGTCATAGACTAGACAAAAAAATAAGAGTTTATTACACTTAAATTCTCTATACATTCAATATTAATATTTATTTTCTTTGTTTCATGACAAATTGTATTTTTCATTCATTACCACAGAGCTCTGTCTCGTGGTCAAACAAAACTCTACTTTCGCAAAACGTCTACAAACAAGTGGATAGAATCTGTATCTTGCAAAACCAATTGCTCTAGAGTTTCAGAAGGGTTTGATTATTTATACTTGATATGCTGAAAGGTTCACTAACTCTCCTTGTTATTTCTTAACCTTCCGTGAATAGTTTCCTGCCCAGTATTCTACTATTCCAACGGAAGGCCATAGGCAAGCGACCACCCAATTTTCATCTTGGTGTCTGCCAATTTAAATACAAGGCAGATGCTTAAGTTTCTGTTCAACTTTTTTTCTATACGATCTGATAAAAGAAATAATATTCTCTGAGCATTTTGGAGAACCGTGTACTTTGAAATCCCTTTCGATACTAAGAGAAGAGCAAAACAGAAGCTGCAACCTTTCCCCAGATGCTTGTCTTTTTGTACACTGAGCATCGCGCTTCGGTTAGTCGTTGGAGAATATCACACGAACCGTAACTTAACTCTTTCATTATTCAAAGCCTCTCTCTCTCTTGCACATTATTTATTTAGCACAGTTATAAGCAGGAAAAAAATAAATCGTAACTGCTGTATCACATGGGTGGAGAAAAGCTATTTAACGCATTTTCTTTTTGGTAAGTGTGACAGTTTTCTTTGGACTTCCCGCCTTTCATTTCATTGTCCAGTTCCATTCAACTATCAGCAAACAGATGGGCAATATGAACTGATGTATTTAGAAACTGATCAGCCGTTTTCCATATATTACCGGCTTATATTATGTTTCCGAAATTGTTCATTCATTTCAATATTTGTTGCATAGTTACGATACTGATCTGAAATAAGAATTGTAAAACTACTTTGAAAGAAGTTTACAATTCAATTTAGATAATTATCGAAAGCAATTGCTATTTAGAGTATTTCAATGTATCATACATATTTGCCTATTTAACTAAAATACTAGACTCTATATAACGTTTAACTTAATTTCATATTTTCAAGCTCATTTACTAGAAAGCTATTTATTTTTGATTTTCCCTTGTTTTCTTTCAGTATTTCCATAAAACATTCATAAAATTTCTTATACAGAACATTGTTGAAAGAATTACTACATTACGAAACTTAAAAAAAGTTAACAGCGAAATATAATGATATTAAAATCGAACACTCAATTTCTCCTTACATAAGTTGCATAAATGCATCCTACAAGAATTAATTACCAAAACAATTCATTATTATTCCTTTCCAACTGGCTAAATGAGGAAAAACTATCGTGTTTTGATTTATTTTTAAGCACTTCGAGATAAATTTGTCGAATAGAAATGAACGATTTGATATGATAGTCTGGAATGTTGGGGGGCGGGTGGGGGGGGCTCAGTCGGCAGCTCGCCAGGCTCGTAATCTGTAGTTCCCAGGTTTGAGTCCCAGCTGGGTCAGTGTTGAGATTTATCTCCGCAAAATTCCCCGCCCTGCCCACGGTCAGTAGGGGACACCGATGGGTTTGGAAAGGCCACCGTCCGTCAGATGGGACGTTAAGCCGTGGCCCCGTGTGCGGGAGAGCCATACCCTGTGCACGTTAAAGAACACGCTGGATGGCCTTGACGGGAGGCTACCATCTGTCTCCCAACAGCTGTTCCAGTGGGTCCTCTCCCCCAACCTTCTCTGAGCCTTCGGGGTCCATGTGACCTGGCCATTTAGCCCATGGTGTGCAAAAAAGTGCCGCTCAGAGATAAAACAACCCAACCCAACTGGAATGTTGAGAACTGAATCTGTTTTTAGTACTTTGCGTATATTATAGTCTGACTGAAACTATTTCTGGTCTATTTCAAGTAGAACACCATTACTACGATCTTGGATGGAGTGAGTTGCTCTTTCTTCGAATGATGCGCATTTACAGTTCGGTGTGTATGCGAGTGATAACCCTTTTTTTGATACTTTACTGTTTTGGGATGTAAATAAAGTGATATTATTATTTTCACATTAAAGACTGAAAAGTCGAATAACAATTGCATTCTTCATATTCTACTTTTAAGAAGTCAGAAACTTATAACTTAACTTTTAAGTAAATGAGAGATGTAACTATGAACCGTTGAAATCCGACTCTCGATTATTAGATTCCATTTACGTAGCAGACTAGGCAGATCCTACGAGGACAATTTTTACGGGGAAGAATATTTTCGACAGTGGATAATATTTTGAGACAAGAAAAAGTCGCTAGTACATAATACTTTTACAATAATTTTGTTTTATTATGTTGAGTGATGCTATATTTTAAATGAAATTGCCTAAGAAAATCTTGTTTGTTTTAAAATCCGCTACTAGGAGTAGATCTTACAAGCAATTGTTTGACAAGGGTGCATTTTGTCTCCTTTTCTCTTTAGTTTGGTTATTGATTAAATTATGCGAAATTCATTGCAAGGGAAAGATTTTGGCCTTAAATGGTCTAGAGATTTCAAAATTTCTGATTTAGATTATGCTGGTGATTTAGACCTTTTGGCTAATGGTGTTGATGAGATGAATTATTTCGAGTTGTTGATGAAACTGGTGGTAGAATAGGTTTGGTGATAAACATAGAGAAAACTAAAGTGATGAAAATTGGTCAGGCAGACTGTAATTCAATTAATCTGAATGGTTGCAGTCTTGAACAGGTGTCACAGTTTAATTATCTTGGAAGCTATGTAACAGATACTGATGATGTGCGGCATGAAATTAACAGACGAATAGGGATTGTTGCCGGGACTTTTAAGAATCTATGGAGAGTGTGGAGAAATAGGTGTATACACCTAAAGACTAAATTTAGACTGTAAACAAGATAATAGGAAACTAGATGCTTTTGATTCTAGATGCTTATGCATTATCTTGGGCATTAGGTGGTTCAACTTTATTATAACTAATGATGAGGTTAGGCAAAGGAGTTTGCAACCTCCTTTAAGCAGCATATTGTGCAGAGAGAGACTCCGTTGGTTTGGCCATGTTGCCCGTATGAATAATTTTAGATTGGCGAATAGGGTTATGAACAGTGTGCCTAAAGGCCTCAGAAAGAAGGGGAGACCTAGGATGCGGTGGGCAGACAATGTCAAACAGGACCTTTTTAGAATTGGTGTGCAGTGGCCAGATGCAGTAGATGTAGCTCAGGACAGATATGCTTGGAGAACTAAATTGCGCGGTCTGGTTGGACTTCCGTGACCCATGGCTGCTTGAGAATGATGATGAGGATGATGAGGATGATGATTAGGAGTGGAATTGTCTTGAAAGAATGATGACAAACTAAGAAGGATTTTTTCCCTCTAATCTCAGACTAAAAGGAATTTCCGTGCGATTTCATTTGCTTAAGGACATCTGAACAGTAAATTATCCATTGAATAGGTATCTGTAAATCGTTTACTTAGGGGGGAGGGGGGGGGGAACAGGAACCCTGAGAGCGAAACCTTTAAAAACCAATTCCTTAAGAGAACCAAACTTTCTTTAAAGTTTGAATATCTCTAATTTTCTGTTCTCCTGATATATTTAAAGTAATTAATTTTCCTTTACACTCATATACATATTTTCAACCTACTGGTTAAAGTCGAATGCATTTTTTTTTTTCTTTCAATTTGACTTTAAAAGTCTTAGTAATACTATAGCCCAATACTAAAATAGCATTAATATTACGATTATTTTATGTTCGTTTAAAAATTAAGCCGATGAGGAAAGAAGCATTGGCAACAATTTTAAAATCCGTAAAGTGAAATATAAAGCTATTCACCCACGAGTAGAGGAGAGAAAATAATTCTTATTTATATTTATTATCGACCAATGTTACACGAAATAATTCGTTTTCCCGACAGCAAAAACTTTAAATTTCATCAACGTTTTAGAAATTAATAAAAGCTATGTGGTTAGTGTGTTTAACTACTGATCAAAGGGACCTGGGTTCGAGCCCGGGTAAGCATGGATATTTGTGTTGTTTTTCAACTGAGGTCTCGCCATCCTCATAGACTTTCTACTATGGCGTATAAACTGACAGGCTCCTATCAGACCTCTGCTTCGGGGGGGGGGGGGGGGGGTTGTTTATCTATTGTTTAAAAAAAAAATAAATAACCCCTCAAGCAGCTGCTTGCCACAGAGGTCTGACAGGAGCCTGCCAGTTTATATGCCATAGTAAAAGGTCTGAGAGGATACCAACTCTTAAATCAAAAATCAGAAGCTGATTGAAATAGTTTCTTCGTTTAGGTTGTAGCAAAACATCTCAACCTCACCATTCTGCCAAATTATTCGTTGTTTAGAGCGTAATATGTGCAGTGACAGAAAATATCCCATTTTACACTCTATCTCATGGTTGGTTGGGTTGTTTTACCTCTGAGCGGCACTTTTTTTGCACACCATGGGCTAAATGGCCAGGTCACATGTACCCCGAAGGCTCAGAGAAGGTTGGGAGAGGGGATCCACTGGAACAGCTGTTGGGAGACAGATGGAAGCCTCCCGTCAAGGCCATTCAGCATGTTCTTTAACGTGCACAGGGTATGGCTCTCCCGCACACGGGGCCACGGCTTAACGTCCCATCCGACGGACGGTGGCCTTTCCAAGCCCATCGGTGTCCCCTACTGACCGTGGGCAGGAAGGGGAATTTTGCGGAGATAAATCTCAACGCTGACCCAGCTGGGACTCGAACCTGGGAACTACAGGTTACGAGCCTGGCGCGCTACCGACTGAGCCACCCCCGCCCCTATCTCATGGTATGCTGAAAACGTTCATTATTTAAATCAATTCTGATAGAAAGAAGTCAGATCCTTTTCCGGTTCCATTCTCTTTCTCTTGAAAATTACCTCAGACATTTGATGTAGCTGCCTGGCACGACTTTAGCACTTGCCATTCAGCTAGTGTGAATTTCTTTACCTTTGCGAATATTCCCTGTGCAACAGATGACTGTTGTGTCGCCAACCTAACTCGCCGAGTCTAGCAAGCGGGATCTTTTCGAAGCCAAAGGTGCCTGTCATGCGATTGCATCACATAACATGCTCTTCGATTCAGTGACAAGCAGGAAAGGTTTTAACTTTCGTCAGCGCCTCTGCTGAACCTAATGCTTCGGCCACGACCTTCCTGGTCGCACAGCGGGTGCTCTTGAACCCTCGCAATGGAGCCATGACCTTCCGTCCTTTCTAGGCACGGTCGAAGTCAACTGATTATGCAGGAGAAAAAAAATCAGTTGTCACATTTCGTGACGCATTGTCATAGGAGGACAACTCAGGCGAATCAAGAAAACCGATTCAAATCTCTTGAATCCAAAAAACTGAATTAACAACCACGCTTGTAAATGTCAGCTCGAATTCTGGGAAGACTATACATGCGCCCTGCTGAGTGGTGAATCTTCGTGAGGGGATTGTCCTTTGGAATTGGCAAGCGAAAAAAATAACCGCATTTTGGCAGAGGAAACAAATATAGGGTTATTTGACAAGAAACAGGAAGCGCCTAGAGATTAGAAAAGTGCATGTAAATCATTGAATCGCTCAGCTGAGAATAATGAAGCAAAAAATATGAACTGAATGTATGAGAATGAATTTCTTGCATCAATATTTCCCACTTTGTGATATGCATTTTATGCAAAAAAAATGTTTGAAGGAAATAAGGAAGAATTTCATGCAAAAAAAATGCTTGAAGGAAATAAGGAAGAATTTTATGCAAAAAAAAATGTTTGAAGGAAATAAGGAAGAATTTCATGCAATGTTCGTTGCTTGACCGAACCAGCCAAACGAAAAGAAAAATAATCGTGTAAGAGTCAAAAGTTTAGCACCTTCGGTTCAAATTTCTTATCAATTTTTAAAGAAATTGACCCGTGTCGTCTATGATACTTGAGCTTAAAACTTCGGAACAGATATGAAGTTAGTGTTTCATTTGATTTTTGAAAAAATAATTTTGTATTGCTAGTCACTTTAAGATGTAGAAAATCTTACTTCATTTGCAAAGGAAGAACACACAATAAGTCAAAAACATTCATATGAATATGCGGATTTCGCCGTGATTGAATCGCCTCAGAATTTCTTCCTAAAGATAGGGCTTTTGATAACCGTTATTAGAGAACTTACGTCCGTTTCATTGATAATTTCCTTTTACGAAACTCTTCTAAGATTAAAGCTAGTTTATCCCTTGTTTTTTCCATCCCCCAAAATACCGAATTATCATTTTGTTTTGCCATTGTGAGTGTTATTTTGTAAACTCTTGGAGATATTGCGGCATGAATTAAAGCAGAATAATCTTGAAACGTTCTTCCGAAATGTAGGAAAGATATCTACTGTATATATATATAGACCTCTAAAATGTTTCTCTAGCAATGTAGTTTTAAAAATTCTTTATAAGCTCGGAATTAAATTCTCTATTAAACCGGAGATGGGTTGAATTCCTCCTATCACCGCTTCGCATGGTTTGCTTTCAGGTATCCGATTCGTTCCTAAACATTTCCTCGTAACGACACGGCAGAGGTTCGGTGGTTCGAATATTGAACAACAAAAAGTGTTGTCTTCCTAAGTATCACCGATCTCGATTTCTAAATTAAGAAAGACTATCTTTTCAATAACTGAAAATGTAACAAAATTATTCATCATGCAACTCAAAGTGTGATTAGAGAAATCGCAACTGGATTGGAGAATGATTGCCAAAAAAAATAAATAATATAAATACCCCCTCAAGCAGCTGCTTGCCACAGAGGTCTGACAGGAGCCTGTCAGTTTATATGCCATAGTAGTAGGTCTGTGAGGCTGGCAGGACCTCAGCAGAAAAACAACACGAACATCCATGCCTTATCCGGGGCTCGATCCCAGGTCCCTTAGATCAGTAGCCAAGCGCGCTTGTTAATGATCCGAATGTGGAGAAAGCTTCGCGAATGCAAACACTTTCCATGCAGGGGAGTATCTGATCTGCTCCCCCTCCCCCGCAAGAAACCGTTAAAAATTTTATTTGTATTTGCATTAAGTAGATAAATGCAAATGTATAAAGACGAATAGATAACCAGAAATAGCACAAGAGAGTAACAGAATTACAATTTTACTCCTAAATCTATTTTTTGTCCCTTAATTATGGAGCGTTTTGTGTAGGTCTTGAAGCAAAAGAAAATAAGACTAATTGTGTTTCAAAAATTAGCGAACAACTAGACTGAGGACCAACTGGGATTTTAAAACAGGCGTAATTCTAAATTTATCTTTCGATTAAATCAGATCGAAAGCGAAACAAAATCAAATAACTGAGTATCTCTTCGTGTGGGTGGTACCCGGGAATCGATGTACGATTGAAGTCGGTAGAGGTCAGGAAGGTCTCATCAGAACCTAAGAAAAAATGCCAGAAAAATTTTCTTTCCTAACAATCGTTCCGCGTACGACTGATAGTTATCGATTTGTGCCAACAATTCCGGTGAAAGTCTATGGACCGTGAAGGGAATTTTAAAAGATTTGAGAATAAACGATTAGTAGGAAGTTGAAAGGGAAGTGACTACGAGACCTCAACAGGTCTTAAAGTAGTAGTAGTCTTCTCTATCAGGTGTGGGTTTGCAGTGCTGCATCCTTACAGGCGTAGAATGTGTAAAAGTCTTAGTTTCATTGCTTTTCTTGTTTCATTTTTTAATAGGTGTCTTTAGTTACCTTTTCCACAGTTCTTAAAAACTCGATTTCTATGCCTATACTAAGAATAGTTTATTTGGAACGGTTCTTATTTTGCACCGCCCCAGTGGCTAGTGGTTAGCGCCCTTGATTGAAGATCAAAGAGACCTTGATTCGAGGCTTCGGATATATTTATTATCGGATATAGCATGATTTTTTTTTTTCATGTGTTTTCTTTCTGATGAGGTTTCGCCTTATTATGTTTCTCTTCTGTGACGTATTATACCAACTAATGCTTGTGATACCTATAGTTTAATTCATAAACACTTCGATTAGTTTACAAACAAGTTGTTTGCTATATTATTCTTTTCATTTAAAGAGAGGAAGAAATTTGTTTTCTTATTGCAAATCGAGCCTGCTGTTTTCCTCCAAGAAGTATGTAAAATTGTCTTGAGGTTGTTGCTGGGAAGTGTAGCTCCAGCTGTGTGGGGCGGGGATGGCTCAGTCGGTAGCGCGCCAGACTCGTAATCTGTAGTTCCCAGGTTCGAGTCCCAGCTGGGTCAGCGTTGAGATTTATCTCCGCAAAATTCCCCGCCCTGCCCACGGTCAGTAGGGGACACCGATGGGCTTGGAAAGGCCGCCGTCCTTCGGATGGGACGTTAAGTCGTGGCCCCGTGTGCGGGAGAGCCATACCCTGTGCACGTTAAAGAACATGCTGGATGGCCTTGACGGGAGGCTACCATCTGTCTCCCAACAGCTGTTCCAGTGGGTCCCAACCTTCTCTGAGCCTTCGGGGCCAATGTGACCTGGCCATTTAGCCCATGGTGTGCAAAAAAGTGCCGCTCAGAGGTAAAACAACCCAACCCAACCCCGAGGGTTCAGAAAAGGTTGGGTGGAGGGACCCACTGGAACGGTTGTTGGGAGACAGATGGTAGCCTCCCGTTAAGGCCATCCAACGTATTCTCTACCGTGCATAGGGTAGGGTTCTTCCGCACCCAGACACACGGCTTTACGTCCCATCCGACGGACAGGGGACTTTCCTAGTTCCATTGGTGTCTCCTACTGACCGAGGGTAAGGGGGGGGGAGGGATTTTGAGAAGATAAATCTCAACGCTGGTTTAGGCAGGACTAGAAACTGGTAACCGCAGATTACGAGCTTGGCACGCTACAGACTGAGCCACCCCCGCCCAATTGAAAGAAAATGTACACTATTTTACCAAAGGTGTACTGTAATGGCATGATACGATACTCCTCAGCTAAAAAAATAACAACTAGTGAACCATCAATGACTTAAATTTTATTAATCATTTAAACTTCTCTATATTCATATTATATTGCTATTATTATTGTTTAAATATATTTAGATATCATCAGTTTCGACCTCCTTATTGAGAGATCTCAGCTCTACTACTCTATAGCAGGGGTCTATATATTGCTTCTATGAATGCAGCAATGGGCTTCCGTACTTTCCAGGCACGGTCAGTGTCAATTGATTCTATGGCAGGGGTCTATATATTGCTACTATGAACATTTGAAGCTTGTAATAGAGCCATGGGCTTCCGTACTTTCCAGGCACGGTCAGTGTCAATTGATTCTATGGCAGGGGTCTATATATTGCTTCTATGAACATTTGAAGCTTGTAATGGAGACATGGACTTCCGTACTTTTCAGGCACGGTCAGTGTCAATTGATTCTATGGCAGGGGTCTATATATTGCTTCTATGAAGATTTGAAGCTTGTAATGGAGACATGGGCTTCCGTACTTTCCAGGCACGGTCAGTGTCAATTGATTCTATGGCAGGGGTCTATATATTGCTTCTATGAAGATTTGAAGCTTGTAACGGAGACATGGACTTCCGTACTTTCCAGGCACGGTCAGTGTCAATTGCTTCTATGGCAGGGGTCTATATATTGCTTCTATGAACATTTGAAGCTTGTAATGGAGACATGGGCTTCCGTACTTTCCAGGCACGGTCAGTGTCAATTGATTCTATGGCAGGGGTTTATATATTGCTTCTATGAACATTTGAAGCTTGTAATAGAGCCATGGACTTCCGTACTTTCCAGGCACGATCGGTGTCAATTGATTCTATGGCAGGGGTCTATATATTGCTTCTATGAACATTTGAAGCTTGTAATGGAGACATTGACTTCCGTACTTTCCAGGCACGGTCAGTGTCAATTGATTCTATGGCAGGGGTCTATATATTGCTTCTATGAAGATTTGAAGCTTGTAATGGTGACATGGGCTTCCGTACTTTCCAGTCACGGTCAGTGTCAATTGATTCTATGGCAGGGGTCTATATATTGCTTCTATGAACATTTGAAGCTTGTAATAGAGCCATGGGCTTCCGTACTTTCCAGGCACGGTCAGTGTCAATTGATTCTATGGCAGGGGTCTATATATTGCTTCTATGAACATTTGAAGCTTGTAATGGAGCCATGGACTTCCGTACTTTCCAGGCACGATCGGTGTCAATTGATTCTATGGCAGGGGTCTATATATTGCTTCTATGAACATTTGAAGCTTGTAATGGAGCCATGGACTTCCGTACTTTCCAGGCACGATCGGTGTCAATTGATTCTATGGCAAGGGTCTATATATTGCTTCTATGAACATTTGAAGCTTGTAATGGAGCCATGGACTTCCATAATTTCCAGGCACGGTCAGTGTCAATTAATTCCATGGCAGGGTCTATATATTGCTTCTATGAATATTTGAAGCTTGTAATGGAGCCATGGACTTCCGTACTTTCCTGGGGGCGGGGGTGGCTCAGTCGGTAGCGCGCCAGGCTCGTAATCTGTAGTTCCCAGGTTCGAGTCCCAGCTGGGTCAGCGTTGAGATTTATCTCCGCAAAATTTCCCCCGCCCTGCCCGCGGTCAGTAGGAGACACCGATGGGCTTGGAAAGGCCGCCGTCCGTCGGATGGGACGTTAAGCCGTGGCCCCCGTGTGCGGGAGAGCCATACCCTGTGCACGTTAAAGAACACGCTGGATGGCCTTGACGGGAGGCTACCATCTGTCTCCCAACAGCTGTTCCAGTGGTTCCCCTCTCCCAACCTTCTCTGAGCCTTCAGGGTCCATGTGACCTGGCCATTTAGCCCATGGTGTGCAAAAAAGTGCCGCTCAGAGGTAAAACAACCCAACCCAACCCAATCCGTACTTCCAGGCACGGTCGGTGTCAACTGATTCATTGGCTCTATGGCATTGTTCATTGAATATCTCATACCCAAACGAAAAACATTTAATTTCCATTTCCAATAATCAGATCAAGTAATAGATGGCAAGTTGTGACCTTGCAACGATCACTTCCATGTTATGCAAATGATAAGCCCTTGATATAAAAATTCCCCTCAAGATAAATTGAAGATCTGAGTCAAATTCATCCAAATCTCAGAGTTCTGAAATATTCGTTTGATATTTAGAGTGACGTAAGCTGAAGCATTTAAGAGCATTGTTGCGTCTCAAAAGTTAATTAAAACTCAGAAAATAACTAGCACAAGAAATTACTTCCTAAAATCGATATCATTTTACAAGTGTGCTTCTTTCACTTTTCAGTTTTAAAAGAAAGCGTTTAGAACGATAGTACGTCGTCTGCTCTTAAATGTTTCCGCTTCCAAAACTCTTTAAAATCGGGATTTGGATAAATTTAGTTGAGATTTTTAATTTATCTATCTCCAGTAGCGTTTTCACGTAAAAAGCTTATTTTTAAAGTTCAAAAACTTAGAATATGATCGTCTATTCACATAACATGACAGTGTCGAAATACTGTTGGTAATATAGTGTATATCGCTGTGAATGTACCGACATTGAAAACGAATGTGGAAGGATACATCATCACCAAAGTGTGCCGAGACTTTTTGCCCTCGTGCAGTCATTCACGCCTGATTAAAGGAATTATATCTCAGGAAAGAACCCAAATCTAAGAAACCTTTAATTAACCCGTTTGGAGAGTAAATGACTGCTTAAAACCTCGACCCAAACCTAAATTCGATATTGTTTCTAATCTGCAGCACGTGACGAATGCTAACTCGTAGTGTTAGAGGGTTTTTCCTTTGCTTCTAATCGTCACGGCCTCGGTTAAAACAATGACCGATGACGAAATGCTGATGGGAAAACACTCCTCCACGTGCGAATAATGGCACTTACGTGAGGGGCGTCGCGCGTCCTGCATCTTCGCCTCGTGCGTCCAGCTCGGCTAATTCAACAGTGCATTCGCAACTGCGAATCACGTGCGATTTCAAAGGAGTTTCGACTTTTATCGCCCACAGGGGAACTTTAGTTAATGGGGAATTTTTTCTTATCTGCGCCCCCTTTCTTCGTCTTTCTCACCTATCCCTTTCATTTCATGAAACTAACAAGGAAAGAATTTTGACATAAATATGAGACGCACAAAATAAAAGAACTTTTTAGCTGCTAACTCTGGGACATATGTAACAAAAACTATCAGAACTTCGAAGAAAAGCGCTGATATTGCCACTCGCATAGAAGCATAGATTTCTTTTCACATTTATTTTTGCTAAACAGGAAAGAAAAAAGGCAGCAATACATAAGTACAATATGGCGATAATTCATTCGATTTAGAACAGAAAAAAATGAACACCCGGTGAAGTGTCACGCTGAAAAAGAAATAAAAACAAGTTTGCAAAAGTTACACTTTACCGTTAATATGCGATCACATCGATTTCAAATTTCAAGTTTATTGCACGCCTGCCACCTTCTCTACACCGAAAGATTTATGGATATGCTTTGTATCGAGAAGAAACTGCTTCAGTAGCTAATCAGTCCATGCATTGGAAAGTTGATTTTGCAGAAATTCCTTTTTTACAGTAATAAACGACACAATGAATAATGAGTAGCCAATTAGTCGCAGCAATTTCGAATCAGGATTTCTTTCTCTAGGTCTGAAGTTGAGTACATTTCCTTATTCCTTCAATCTTAGGATTGGAAGGAATACTTATCTTCGGGATCTGTTCTCTTAGATCAGAGGTTCCAACACTTTTCTTCCATACCATTTCGTGGAAAATAAAATTATTTTTGCTATAATAAACTACTTTGTAAAATGTTATTTTTGTTCAACGTTGTAAAAAAACGTTGAAAACTAGATTCGGCAGCTCCCCCTTATCAGTTTAACAAACCAAACGCCCCATAAGTTTTTAAAACACTCTGTAGAGGACGGTGGCGCCCCCGTTGAGCTAAACAGACTGCCATTCAACTCAAAGCAATCCAAAGAGGTCATTAAATCATAGTTACAAAAAAGACTTTTTTCCAAAAGGAACCTGTTAAATTAAACATCAGAAATGGAACAATTTTAACTGCAAACTCCAATTCGTATTGATGTTTGACTCAATGATGCAAATGGCGCCACAAAAACACTTTTAAACATCACTGATAATTCTAACTGAATAATGTCTCAAAGGATATGATTTATGCTGTCAGAAATTGTCTTTAATCCATGTACTAATTTGTCCCTAATCGTAATCAACATTCATTTGCCACTCCTAAATCCTTCAGATGCAAGATCCATCAAGGATCAGCTGTCCATCAGGCCTCTGATGTGACGCTGTTGAAGCTGCTAGGCGACGTGTCGTGGAAGCTGGATTAAAGAGTCGCTTGGCAGGTGGAGAGGTCACCGCTGACTATTTGACATTCTGAATACTGATTGAATAAAGATGAAGCATTTGAAGGAAATTTCGCAAACGGAAGTGAAAGAATCACCTGTCACGCGACCGAAAAGCCGCAGAGAAATATGTGGAAGCAGGAAGCAAATTGGCCTCTGCTCTTCTTCATTTTAATCCTTTACACATTAGAATAACTGACTGGGGTCTGTTTCTATGAAGAACCGACAAGCCAATATCGCTACTGACCCTGATAATGCGAAAAAATAGCAAACTGAAGCGTGGTTGTGGGATATGTCTCTGCCTGTGTTGCCAACTGTTGTTCTCACTCCTCTTAAAAAGCAGATAGCAATCCCGCACTTATCAATCATTTGCAGCAGGCTCTTTTACACAGTTCTGCACCATTTGTCTCCATCGATTGAATTCTTTATGATATTTTTCTGGTTTAATCAAAAAGCTAAAAAAGATCGAGGTTTTTCTTTATGTTGTTGATCATTGATGTCATCTCTGTGCTAAAATTAATTTTTGGTCAATCTACATTTCTGTAACATTTTTCTTAGTCGCTGAATTAGTGATATCGAAATTTATCAAGGTTTCTTCTGCACTGATTTCTTCTTAAGAAAAAATTCTCATTGAATTACTCGTAATAAAAAAGACCTCTGTGGCAAGCAGCGGCTTGAGGGGGTATTTATTTTTTATTTAAATTCATTTAATATCTATTTACCCAAACGAGATATATTAAATTCCTATTTCCAGTAATTAAATCATGCAATAGATTGCAAGTTGAGCACTTGCAACAATTTTTCGCTAACCCTAAAAAGCCCCCATTAAAAGCAAAACGCTGCAGGATCCAAACGTCCTAAGATTTAAAAAAAAAATTAGTTTATGAAAAAATTACTGCTAAGAAAGTAAAACAATTTCTCTTTCAGTCAAGGTCAGTCACGATTTGAAAATATTATAACACTTAATCAAAATATGATCAGATCAGCTTTATACAGAGTAAAGAGGTTTTTTATTATTGAATTAGGATTATAGTGTCAGAGGCGCGTTTAGAATTCCTGAGCCTAAACAGTCGTTGTAAAGGCACAACACGATACTCCTCTCTGAAATATTAGCAAAAAGTGAACCCTCAGTGACCTTAGTTTTATTAAACATTTTAAAGTCTCTTTATTCAGAATATATTGCTATTATTATTGTTGAAATAGCTTTTGATATCAGCAGTTTCGATCTCCTTATTTGTGAGATCCCAGCTTCGACTAATCTATGGTAGGAGTCTTCAACTTTTTAATGTCGAAAGCCACGGTTTAAGCCTCTGAGCCAAAGGACCACTGTAAGCTTTAAACTCACAAATCTGTATTCTACTCGCTTCCAAAAACGTGACTGGGTTGGGTTGTTTTACCTCTGAGCGGCACTTTTTTTGCACACAATGGACTAAATGGCAAGGTCACAAGGACCCCGAGGGCTCAGAACAGGTTAGATGCAGGGGCCCCACTGTACAGCTGTTGGGGGACAAATGATAGCAACTTTTATCGTGCACAAGGTAATAGCTCTCTTGCACACGGGCCACGGCTTTTCGTCCCACCCGACGGACGGCGGTCTTTCCAAGCTCGTCGGTGTACCCCTACTTACCGAGGGCAGGGCGAGGAATTTTGCGAAGATAAATCTCAAAGCTGGCCGAGCTGGGACTCGAACCTGAGAATTGCAGATTATGAACCTGGCGTGTTACCTACTGGGTAGCCCAACCCCAGTTTAAAGCTAGAGTCGTTAAAACGCCTTTAGGAATGCTTTGTGAGAAAATATTCGAAATTATTTCAAACATTTAAGAGTTCCGGATGAAAATTAAAGGAAACAACGAAATACTAAGTATCTGTAATTACTAGTTAAAGGCAATTATCGAAACCTTGAAGCTGCATAAAGATTAAAGAAAATAGGAAAAATAATCAATAAATATCAGTGTCACTTGAAAGCCAAAGTGCAATAATTTCTACATTGCAATTATATCTCTAAATGGTTTTAAAGGATTCTTACTTAAAGCAGAAATGTCAATGACACTTTCCTTCCACTTTATCTATGAGCTCCCCACACTCCAACTGAAAAGTTACACAGTTCATTTCGTCTCAGAGTTGGGTTGTTTTACCTCTGAGCGGCACTTTTTTGCACACCATGGACTAAATGGCCAGGTCACATAGACCCTGAAGGCTCAGAGAAGGTTGGGGGAGGGGACCCACTGGAACAGCTGTTGGGAGACAGATGGTAGCCTCCCGTCAAGGCCATCCAGCGTGTTCTTTAACGTGCACAGGGTATGGCTCTGCCGCACACGGGGTCACGGCTTATCCGACGGACGGCTGCCTTTTCAAGCCCATCGGTGTCCCCTACTGACCTTGGGCAGGGCGGGGAATTTTGCGGAGATAAATCTCAACGCTGACCCAGCTGGGACTCGAACCTGGGAACTACAGATTACGAGCCTGGCGCGCTACCGACTGAGCCACCCCCGCCCCTGCGTCTCAGAGTACCCAATCGCCTTCACCATTTCTTCTTTTGAAGATCATTTGTATTCATTTTTCTCATAAGACTGGTGAAGCTTGACTGGAAACAGAATGAATGTTTTCATTGTTTGAGATGAATAGAAAAGTCTGTCCAAAGTGTTTTGTCTGCCTTTAAATGAAATCAAGATGCAATTACTAGGATTTAATAACTCCGTATTCCCATCACTTAAAAAATTCACATTCCGTAAGAAATTCGTTAGATCTAGCTTCCTCCTTCAATAAAGTTTACTAAATGGACTTGCCAACTTCTTACCTGTCTTCCGGTTTGAGCAGATGCAGAAATCAGCTTTTCGTGGAACAGGTGTTGCGAAGATGCGAGATTTGTTATCTCTCTCGACTCTTACTCTCAGACGCAATAACGAAGAGGAAAAAATCCGATCCCAGACTGTAACAAACAATCTTAAGACATCTTTAGACACGTTTCACGATTTGTCCACGTAAATTGGGATTCGAAAACTGCACTCACTTAAACTGTCTTCTTCTTCAGTTGGGTTGGGTTGTTTTACCTCTGAGCGGCACTTTTTTTGCACACCATGGGCTAAAAGGCCAGGTCACATGGACCCCGAAGGCTCAGAGAAGGTTGGGGGAGGGGACCCACTGGAACAGCTGTTGGGAGACAGATGGTAGCCTCCCGCCATGGCCATCCAGCGTGTTCTTTAACGTGCACAGGGTATGGCTCTCCCACACACGGGGCCACGGCTTAACGTCCCATCCGACGGACGGTGGCCTTTCCAAGCCCATCGGTGTCCCCTACTGACCGTGGGCAGGACGGAGAATTTTGCGGAGATAAATCTCAACGCTGACGCAGCTGGGACTCGAACCTTCTTCTTCAGACTTAATAGAATTTGTTTAAAGATAATGAAAATGACCGAATGCAAAAATCCTGGGTTTCATGGATTAATTGAAACCCAAAATCTGAATCTCCTCTCAAATCTAATTCTCTGGCGATTTACATGGCCAGAAAATAATCAAATATGTAATAAACTTTTTTTTAAGTATAGAGGACAAATCTTAATTAGGACAGAGAAACGAAGTCATGACCTTCTGATCACATTTCAAGTATTCTGCTATCTCCCAATGGCTGATAAAGTTTCCCTTTATTAATTTCTGTGAATTTTACACTGCGTTGTCACTCACTTCAAGCACTGGGACTAGAGCTGCAGAGTCTAATGGACAGATATGTCCTTAGTTTTATCCATTGACCAGGGTTGGGTTGGGTTGTTTTACCTCTGAGCGGCACTTTTTTGCACACCATGGCTAAATGGCCAGGTCACATGGACCCTGAAGGCTCAGAGAAGGTTGGGGAGGGGTTGGGTTGTTTTACCTCTGAGCGGCACTTTTTTGCACACCGTGGGCTAAATGGCCAGGCCACATGGACCCCGAAGGCTCAGAGAAGGTTGGGGGAGGGGACCCACTGGAACAGCTGTTGGGAGACAGATGGTAGCCTCCCGTCAAGGCCATCCAGCGTGTTCTTTAACGTGCACAGGGTATGGCTCTCCCGCACACGGGCCACGGCTTAACGTCTCATCCGACGGACGGCGGCCTTTCCAAGCCCATTGGTGTCTCCTACTGACCGTGGGCAGGGCGGAGAATTTTGCGGAGATAAATCTCAACGCTGACCCAGCTGGGACTCGAACCTGGGAACTACAGATTACGAGCCTGGCGCGCTACCAACTGATTAACCCCCCCCCCCCTTTGACCAGGGAATAATCAATTAGTGATTAGTGTCAGAAACGGTTGGATGGTTTTTCTTCTAAGCGGCACTTCTTTTGCTACCGATGGTTAAAGGGTCTAGTCACAAGGACCCCAAGGGCTCAAAGAAGACTGGGAAAGGGAATGCACTAAACAGCTGTTAATATACTGATGGGAATCTTTCGTTAGGGACATCCAGTGCACAGTGCAAAGAACACCCATACCCTATGCACTCAACGCGTACAGGGTATGATTGACCTCTGCACACAGGCCATGGTTTAACGTTCTTTCCAACAAATGGAGAACCTTTCCAAGTCTTGTTATTGTGCCTGAAAGAAATAACGAACCTTGTATTTCTGCGACTCTTATTCGCCGAAAAGCTAAAAATAGTATTATAATCACCAAGCTTGACATCCTTGCAGTGGGCGGCCATCGTTAATCCACAATTAGTGTCATCGGGAGTTGGTGAGTTCGGATCATCCTCGGCTCAAAATGGTTTTTCTTCTACAATTACAAACTTTGCTCTCCAAGTCCCTTACCGTGATTTCTTTGGAGGAGAGGTATTTGGCAATAACATTTTTAATGCTGACTAAACACGTTTGCTAATACTAATTTATCAAGTAAAAAGGCTTGCGAAATTTTTACATCAAACATAGCCTAGTTACCTACTTATCTGCCATCAAATCTTTTATGTGTAGGCCTCCGAAAAGGGATTTAGTATTATTTCGGGCTGCATTGTACGGGGGAATTAAACACAAGGACAAGAGCAAACTGAAAGAGACTTTGTCCTCATAAAAAATCATTTCTATCATAAACGGACACGTGACTGGGAAGCACAAGAGAAAGGATCTTTAAGCATGACAGAGGACAACAGATGGCCGCATGTGGTGAATAGTGGTCATCGCAGTACATGCGGAGATGATAAGGTTATTTGCAGATTACAGAGAGATTGATTTTCCTTTATCAGAAAGGAGAAACACGCTGGCTTTTTTATTCAGCCCCTTGATTTAGCGTCTCGTCTTTTCTCTCATCATCTTCCCTCAAATCCCTTTAGAAAGGACAGCGTTGAGATTTATCTCCGCAAAATTCCCCGCCCTGCCCACGGTCAGTAGGGGACACCGATGGGCTTGGAAAGGTCGCCGTCCGTCGGATGGGACGTTAAGCCGTGGCCCCGTGTGCGGGAGAGCCATACCTTGTGCACGTTAAAGAACACGCTGGATGGCCTTGACGGGAGGATGTCATCTGTCTCCCAACAGCTGTTCCAGTGGGTCCCCTCCCCAACCTTCTCTGAGCCTTTGGGGTCCATGTGACCTGGCCATTTAGCCCATGGTGTGCAAAAAAGTGCCGCTCAGAGGTAAAACAACCCAACCCTGAATAAATTATTCCTCAAGCAGCGCTTGTCCCAGAGATTTGATAGGCGTCTGTCAATATAATATGCCGCAGAGGTCTGTGAAGAAACTAAGACCTCAGAAGATAGACAAACACAAGAAAAGCACATACCTGATCCTCGGCTCGAATCCAGATCCGTCTGATCAGCAGCCAAGAATGCAAACCAGTCGATTGTGACAAATTATCTTTAAGGAAATTGACTTCACCTTTTTTTTTTTGTCATACACATTTTTTTTATGACGCCCGATTATTGATTGAAAATTCATCCGATTTCATTTCTCCATACTTCCCCTCAAAAAATGGTCTAAAAGTCTTGCAACAACCACATGTTTTCCGAAAGTATTTTGTCTCGATCTTTAAACTAAAAAACCCTTCACAATCACTAGGAGGAGGAAAAAATTTTCTTTTTGTTTAAAAGTTTCAAACTTTGAGTCAAACCCATCAGTGTGAACTACCCAGGGCCGCATCTGGGGGAGGGGGAACAGTGCCTACCTCTTTCTTTAAGAATGACAGCAAGGGAAACGGTAACTAAAAATTATTAAACTTGCGCGTATTTCATGCATTTCTCATGAATCATTTCTATGAATCTTTAAAATAAAGAGGAAAATGTTACACTGCAATAAAAATTCCCCCCCCCCCTTCTTCACCTTTCATCAGCACCTGTAATGGCATTATCATCATCAATGGTGGATCATTTTATTTCTAAAAGAACAGATTACAATTTGAAATGATTCCAAAAGAGAGCTGATATTCTTTCTAATTATTAGGAATTGCTCTCTTCAGTAAATTTTCGGTAAATAGACTCCTAAATATCGTCTTTGATTTGTTTTCGTGTGGCGACAGTTATGAATCAAAATCACTCTATTAAGACGTTTTCTATTGCTTGGTGTGTGAAATAATAATTCATAGAAAATTGCATGAAATAGGTCGAGTTTATTTTTGGAGAATTTTCACATTTACAAACAAGCTGTCGTGCCACGATCTTCAGACTATAGTGAAAAGCAATTTCATTAGGAGGGAAAAGATTTTTTTTTCCCTTAAAAGTTTCAAACTTCGGGTCAATCCCATTGGTGCTGATAACTGTGCAAACTGTGCAAAGAAAAATGTTGAAGCAGTAATAAAAATGCCGAGATATTTCAGAATAGCGATATAATTTTTAAAAGTTTCCATTTTTATTAGATAGAAGAACAGTCGTTCTTTTGCAGACATCATTTCTTCAGCAGCAGAAAAGACACCTCAGAATAATAGAGACCGCAACAAAGGACATCCTAATCTGAGCCTCAGGACAAGATGTCACAGTAATCCCTTTGTTAACTCGGTGACACTCAACACTGACACTTCGGACCTGCAGCCTAACGAAGAGGGGACCGTCGACGACCCCTCATCCTCTCCCCTCCCCCCATTTGCCCCGCTCAACAATCGATACGATGACGCACCACACACAGTGAAGAGAAACAGGTTTTTTTTTTGTCTCTGATTTAGTGTCCCTTCAAAACAATGCTAAAAAAACACGATTTCTCCTAGTGGCAAATCCTCTCTGGCCTTTTAGCAATTAAAATACAGAACCTTTCGTGACAAGGAAGAAGGTCTGATACTGAAAAAAAAAATACAAATTCTGAAGTTAAAAGAATAGATTTAAAAAATTAAAATATTAATCTCTGCTTAATTAAGAGGAAAAATGGAAATATTTCTCATTCAATTCGCTTTTGCTTAAATTTTGAAACTGGTTTGCACTGGAAGAAAAGGTTAGTCGGTGTGCAAAGCAGTTTCTTTATGTTTCTTGTGAGCTGCATTTATAGCCAGAAAAAGCCCTTCTGCTCGAAACGATGTATAAGCAGCGAGAATCTTCCCCTTCTGTGCCTAGAGGCCAAGTTGGAAGATGTGCTAGGCCATCGGTAGTGACGAGGCACAGAGGGGTTAAGAGAAGCAATGGCCCCACCCGAGAAAGAGACGTACGGTGCGCCAGGCCGCAACTGCCTCCATTTACTTCGTTTCGCTCGCTCGGGAGCAAGCTGGCCACTGCAGATGACCTCCGGCCCTGGGTCAGCGGAGTACACAGTGGGCAGGTCAGCGTGGCCGCTAAGTCACGAGTAATTAGCTCCGCCAGTCGATAGCAACTGGACGCTACACGGATAATGTCCCAACTGCAATCAGGAAGGGAAGGGAAGATGGAGAGCAAAGGGAGACCCCAGGAGCAAACTCTCCCAGTCCCTTGGTAATCAGTCATTAGTCAAAGTAGGCTTAAAGGCTAAGATGGTCCCGACTTGGTCATCAGAACCCACAGAGATCTGTAATGAATCGGAGATCCAAGCCGTCTTTCTTCTGAGGCATTTCGAGAGCCTAACGGAAAGAAATATGCGCAATAAACTCTTAAGAGAATTGACTTTTCAATGGGAACAGTTATTCCTCTTAGAGCCCAGCAGGTGCTCTTTATCAATAACTCTCAGTTGCCGTTATGATCGGTTGAAATGAACTCAAAAGTTCAAAAGTGCACAATAGCATTGCACAAATTGATCTTGGATCACACCAGAATTAATCAAAGTATTTAAAATTTAGAGATAACGGGTAAAAACATCATATATTTCAGATTACAAAAGTTTGACTAGTGATTAAATTCTGAAACTTTTAGGTTTCTATAAACACAAATATATGCAATTTGTGCAGCGTGAAGGCAATTCTACGCAAGGTGTGTTAATCACATTTTGCTTAATGATAATATTCATCTTCTATATAATTTTATTGATAAATTTAGAGAAAGTAATTATATAAAACTGAATTTATGTCTCCATTAATTGTAATTTGTCGGCTATCTGTTATACATTAAAGAGGAGCCACTGCGATGTGCAGTGGCGGATTATTAACTTAATACGATTAATAAATATATAATAAGAATTTTTTAATTTTGAATTTTCTTCCAAAAGTAGAGAAGATGTAAAGAATTAGAGTTTTGATTCTGATTATTGCAATCGATACGATAATTGTAATTATAAGGAAAGCAAATCAAAAAGGATTAAACACTTCAGAGTACATTTGGATTTTATGATTACAGTGTGTCTTGAAATCGAAGGAGGGTTGGGTTGTTTTACCTCTGAGCGGCACTTTTTTGCACACCATGGGCTAAATGGCCAGGTCACATGGATGCCGAAGGCTCAGAGAAGGTTGGGGGAGGGGACCCACTGGAACAGCTGTTGGGAGACAGATGGTAGCCCCCCGTCAAGGTCATCCAGCGTGTTCTTTAACGTGCACAGGGCATGGCTCTCTCCCGCACACGGGACCACGGCTTAACGTCCCATCCGACAGACGGTGGCCTTTCCAAGCCCATCGGTGTCCCCTATTGACCGTGGGCAGGGCGGGGAAATTTGCGGAGATAAATCTCAACGCTGACCCAGACTGATTATTGCAATCGATACGATAATTGTAAATTGTAAGGGAAGCAAATCAAAAAGTATTAAACACTTCAGAGTACACTTGGATTTTATGATTACAGCGTGTCTTGAAATCTCAGGAGATGGTCCAAAAGCAGGAATGAAAAATAATTGAAAATTTTTCTTTCAAATGTCAATCACTCGTGATGTTTAAGATATCAAAGTTTTCACCAACATTTCGAGAACTACTGTCATTGCATTTGAATATATATATCAGTTACCATTGGAAAGAAGAATAACAGTTACTTGATAACCGAATTTTTTTTTCTGGAATATCAAGCTAATTTTGAACTATATATATATGGGTATTAATATTGTTTTCCTGTTTGGCTTATTACACCTTAATTAAATAAAGCTCTAGGAAATAAAAATTTAAATGTAAGGTTCCTCTATGGGTGAGAAATAAGTTGGTGATCTTATAAGTTCTTGGAGAGGGGGAGATTAAACGTAAGAGTTCTATGGTTTCAGAAAGTTTGAAAAATACTAGCTATTGGTCTACACATTTGAAAATATCGGATTTAAATTATTTTGATGAATGGGGTTCCGCAGCTTGATGAGATTAATTCTTTTCATTAGAAATGTTGATGGGGCTGTTTTAAGGATAAATAAAATTTTAAAAGTGTAAGTGTTTTTGTTTAAATGTTCTTGTTGATAAAATAAAAAGAAAAATATAGTAATAAAAAACTAATCAGGTTACTTCAATGCATAAAAAAAATTTCAAAGTCCAATGACGCGATGCTAAGAGACAGCAAAGGATAATTACAGAGCAGTATCAGATTTTCAGAATGTATTTCCTCCGAGTAATTCGCACCCTGATGAGATTGAATAGCAAGCTCTGCAGCTTGCTTTTGCTTCCCTTTGACTTGTTCGAAGGGTGCAGGAGAGGCACGAGGCAGCAAGTGTAAGCACTACCGCAGTACTAGCTAAGGTAACACAAATTGAAAGAGCAAGAGTCAAATGTAAGGGTCTTGATTCTTTTAATATTTTATTTATTCCATGGCCGAGTGGTTAACACGCTTGGCTACTGATCTAAGGGACCTGGGTTCGAGCCCGGGACAAGGCATGGATGTATGTGTCGTTTTTCTGCAGAGGTCCTGCCATCCTCTCAGACCTTCTACTGTGGCATATAAACTGACAGGCTCCTGTCAGACCTCTGTGGCAAGCAGCTGCTTGAGGGGGTATTTAATTTTTTTTTAATTGTTATTTATCTATTTCCACACATTTAAGTATTAAGACAATCATATACCCAGCATAAACAATTTAATATTTGTGCATTTGTGTATTATAAATGCGTTGTATTAATTGCAAAGGCAATTTGAAATTGACAACAGAAAATCGTTTATATTCACCCACGCATACTTCTCTAAAACGAAATCTCACCGAACACCAATATCACACATATTCCATTTTAATAATTTCTCCCTAATCCAAATTTTGGAATCGAGTTCCTAATCTCTTATTTTGATTTGTGCAATTTTTGGTATAACATTGTTTGAGCAATTTTTTTCCCGCAAATACGTGGTATATGCAATTTCTTATTATTATTATTTCTTAACCGATTTTAATTCCCCGATTGTTTGTTCTTTTACTTCTTAAGAGCCCATTCTTTCATGTCCAATGTGAAAATCTGCCACGTCATGAACAGGAATCGAAGACCTAGAACAAGATCGAGGGAGGAGTTGGGGGAAAGGGGCAGGGGGACTTGCAACGCACTTGTCTTAACCTTTTCGAGTTGGGGGAAAGGGGCAGGGGACTTGCAACGCACTTGTCTTAACCTTTTCGATCGTATTGTCGGAAGTCCTGTTCAGCTGCGATGTCAGAAGACTTCCGAAATGAACCTTATTAAAGCCGCCCATGGAATTTCTGAGGCTGGGGATTAAAAATGAAGACACAAAAAAGATTTTTGTCCATAGGTGGAATGGGAGGTGCAAAAGTAAGATGTTTTCATGGATTCATTCTTATATCACATTTTCTATTTAAATTCAAAATGGAGGGGGGGGGGAGGAAGGGATAGAAAATTCCCTCTTCTAGTCCTCTGGAATGTTCTGGATTTTAGTTGATTCGTTGCAGGACTGAATAAAAGTTGACCAAAGTCACCAGTCTTAGCATAATAGGAGAGAAAAGGTTAATGCCAAGCGTTTCCGTCATGTTAGGTCTCACTTGATGGACGGTGACAACTATCATGGCGAGGACTAACAAAGGAAATCTTAACTCTGAAGAGACGAAGAGGCTCTAACGTTGCTAACCTCAGCTGACGAGGCTATTGAGGCTACAGACTGACGCACATGGAAGAAGAAAGATGTCAGATTCATTTGCTACTCAAACTAGGTCGTGTGAACGAGGCTTAAACGTTCAGGAGGGAGGATCCTCAAATGCTGAATAAAATTCATTTTTACGCACATTTCTCTGCTGAGCTCACTTCTAAATTCAGACAGTATTTGATGGCCATGTGCAGCTCAAGGGAATTGTTAAGCAAATCAGATCCCACTCCCCCCTTTATCATAATCGGCGTTGGCCTCTGTAATTAGAGGCAGGGGTGGCTCAGTCGGTAGCGCGCCAGGCTCGTAATCTGTAGTTCCCAGGTTCGAGTCCCAGCTGGGTCAGCGTTGAGATTTATCTCCGCATAACTCCCCACCCTGCCCACGGTCAGTAGGGGACACCGATGGGCTTGGAAAGGCCGCCGTCCGTCGGATGGGATGTTAAGCCGTGGCCCCGTGTGCGGGAGAGCCATACCTTGTGCACGTTAAAGAACACGCTGATGGCCTTGACGGGAGACTACCATCTGTCTCCCAACAGCTCCTCCAGTGGGTTCCCTTCCCCAACCTTCTCTGAGCCTTCGGGGTCCATGTGACCTGGCCATTTAGCCCATGGTGTGCAAAAAAGTGCCGCTCAGAGGTAAAACAACCCAACCCAACCCTCTGTAATTATTCAAGTCTCACTACGAAGGAAGCGAAGAGAGGAAATAGCAATCCTTTAGCAAAGTTTGATTAATAGCCCACGAACATCGCGTGATCCTCAGCATGGCAGAGAGCTGTGTTCACGTGTTAGTTCAGAAAAAAGATTCTGTTGGCAAAATGCTGAACATGGATCTACCATTTCGCTAACAGACCAAAATAACATGCGTCTGCCATACGCAATTAACAGAGAAGAGGAGAATTTTGATATCTGTTCTAGTCATTCATAATAACAAGTTTTGAAAAGAAAAATTAGGAAGAAACCGAAAGAGCTACTGATAACTAAAATTAACGCACCGCGGTTGTTTCGATGAGAGTCATTTCAAACTCTTCTTTGCTAACAATAACTGCTAATTTTGTGCTGACCTCTTTTCAAACGACTTTGCTTTTCAGTTTAAGATACATTTTCTTTGAATCACGGAAGAGTTAATTTTTAGGCTAAACTATTAATAAATGATATTAATTTTATCTTATGATCCTCTAGAATCTAATGAACTACATATAATTCTTCGACTAAGTTTTCAGAGTTCTATCGTCGAAATAGCTACGAAACGTGTCCGCAATTTTAATGGTCCATTTCGTTACTATGAGTAAATCGATCATGTTATAGACATTAAGGATTGTTGGGTAATAATCATGATACGGTAATAAAGATTATTAGGGATATAAACAGAGTAAGATTTTAGCGATAACTAAGTTAATAACACGATATTATCATTTATTACTGTAATAAGATTATAAGTACAGTCGCTCAAAAAAGTATCCGAACACTACTGTTGATTACAAAATTCAGAAAAAATATCTGGCAACGATTTTTTTAGAAATTAGTGATCTGGCAACCTTCGTGTCACGTGATTACAGAATTCAGGAAAAATATCAGGAGCGTGTACAGCAACTGTACACGCTCCAGTTACCGTTCACAGCAAACTGGAGCGTGTGCAGTTACTACACACGCTCCAGTTTGCTGTGAACGGTAACTGCACACGCTCAATATTTCCGTGAGTGAGCCCACACGATCTAGTATCAAAATAATATGACCACCTACAGTCGCTCAAAAAAGTATCCGAACACTATGGTTGATTACAGAATTCAGAAAAAATATCTGGCAACGATTTTTTTTAGAAATTAGTGATTTGGCAACTTCGTGTCACGTGACACGAAGGTTGCCAAATCACTAATTTCTAAAAAAAATCGTTGCCAGATATTTTTTCTGAATTCTGCAATCAACCATAATGTTCGGATAATTTTTTGAACGACTGTACAAAAAAAAAATGTAAAAAGGTTTACTATGAAAATAAGCAGAGTGAAATATCAGGTATTGAATAACTAGTCACGTGTGAAAAAAGACGACACCAGTCCTCCTCCCGGAATTCAAATCTTCTGGTTGCACACCCACTTTCTAAGTTATGATAGTTATAATGGAACTTCTTGCTGTGTAGCTCTACCGTGAAGTTCAAAGTATCGTCGTATTACCATGCGCTCCGGGTAAGGCATGGATGTTCGTGTTGTTTTCTGCTGAGGTCCTGCCATCCTCTCAGATATTCTACTGTGGCATATAAACTGACAAGCTCCTGTCAGACCTCTGTGGCAAGCAGCTGCTTGAGGGGGTATTTATTTATTTATTTTTTATTTATAACGACGGGGAAGGATATATTTAATATCATGCAAAATGGCATATTTTGAAAATATAAATTTTTTGGGGGGGTCTGAGATATCTGATTTTTTCAAAAGATTTAAAACGTAAGTAATCATTAAGTAAACGTTAAAAAAGCAACTATGTAAAAATAAAATAAAAGCCAGCGGTATATTTTGCATCAATGCATAATACATAGTTGCTAAACTCGTTAAAAAAGCATACAAGTGCAAAAAAAAAAAATGAAACGTATACATTTGGGTGGGGGGAGTTGAACCCCCATAACCTATCCCTCAAATACAGCCCTGACCATGTATCCAACATTATGCACCTTGAGTGTTATTCTGATGCAAACATCATCGGAGTACTACTGGATGTTGCCAAACTTACCAGCGTTTGTACTACAATCATTTGATGTGAAGCAATGAAATTGCAATCAATGAGATCCCTAAGGGATATTTTGTTCCAAATACCCACCAGAAAATCCACTCTTACAGTCCGTGAGGCGGAGGTTTTTTTGCCCAGTTGTTAAACTGAATGTATCTCAAGATTATCGCAGTTGGGATTTTCATTGCGTCATAAGTATAACTGATTATCGAAAAGGGCAAGTTATTAAGATGAGTGTGTTACTAAACTTATCAGTGGATCCATTCAGTTGGCTCTATGAGAGGCAACCTGACACCAGCACCACCCACTAATGGCATCGAGTTTCGTTTCTATTCTCCTAAAAAAAAACTGAAATCTTTTTCCCATCTCTTCAAGTTGCCTTTATTCTTCACAACAATACATTCGCAAATGAAAAGCCTTTTCTGACGCAATCAAACAATTAAATGATTTTTAATATTTTCGAAAAAAAAAATTCAAATAATCGACAAAATGAATTATTTTGTTTCACCTTTACGAAATAAATTGACATACCTTTAAAAAAAGTCTCGTTTTGCATCTTAAATGACCATTTTAAATATAACCTCGATTCTCCCAGCCGATATTTTGGGCGCATGTCGTCGCTATCGTTCTTCCTCCACTCCATTTGGATCAGAAGATCAATTAATCTCTCGAGGAAGTGTTACGGTTCATCTGTAACTGTACTTTAAATAAACAAATAAACGAACTGGTTTTTTGGACTTCCTGGAGTAGGGCAAATTGAAAATTTAACACAGAAACGAATATTATCCAGGTCCAATTAATGACTTACATGAATTTAATTAAATGATATTTTTCAGAGCTGTTTTTTTCAAATCCTGACGGATGTATTTCTTTTTCTCTGAAATAAATTTGTAAAAATAAAGAGTCGAACGTAAACCGTTTGATTTTGGAAATCACAATAAAGATACAAATATGGCACCGGCCGAAAACAAATCTCAGATGAGCTCCATTTCCAATCAGAAAAGAGTCACCTCAACGGTTGCTTATTCGCAAGCAAAGCGCGCTAGCACGTGCGTTGAGTCACGTGTTCATCAGTGTGCCGTAGGTCTCTGGATCTGCTATCCTTATTTCCAACCGACTTAAGGTCAGCTTCATTTCCATACGCGCGTGCATCGCCCTCCATCCCTCTCCCACGTAAGCAACTCTTCTTGCCATCTGTATCTCCTCCGCACTCGGCAGCCGTTCTCCTTCACCTCCCCCCTCCCTCTCAAACCCCCCCCCCCCCCCACACTGCCATTTCCGTCCAGCATTTACCTCGGGCAACTTTTCCACAGCTCGGTGACTCGTTCCGGGTTCAAAGGTTACCCTACGACCGCAGAATCTTCCGTGTCACGCTGTGTCAACGTCGTCACAGCCACGAGCAGTGCATAAAACAAGAACACACGTTCACACAAACAAGAAATGAAACGGGAAAAAATCAAGAGTCTGCTTGCATTAGCGATCGATGTTAGAGGAAAGAAGAACTTGATGAAATATTTATGATGGCTCCATCACGGATAAGAGTAGGAATAAACAGACTAACACTCTTTGTATGGTGTCATCTTCTCCTCTGCCCCGATTGCTACAAAGTGATTCGTGTGTTCCCTTTGTGTACACGGAATACTTGATGACTGAAATCAAAGTAGTAACTGGATTCATGTCACGAAATATTTGCAAAAAAGAGTTTCGGAAAAAATCGTGAATTTTTACGTTGACTTCCAATAAAAACAGATTCGTTAAGATACAATCCATCAAAAATACGCAGAAATGTAATTAAAAATCTCCCTGATAGAAGATATAATTCTTTCTCGTTTCAATTCTATTGTCTGCTCTGTAACCATTTCATATTTCTCGATTCTTTTCACATTGCGCTGAGCATTCACATAATGTGTCTATGTCGTGAAAGATTTAATCTCAGAGGCTGGATGAATCATAATAAAGATTCGTTATAGACTAACGCAAATTCTTCCCAGCGTGTTACGATCAAATGCTCTAAGATCACACTCATCTTCGCATTCTCTGATTGAAGAGTTGGTGACTCAAATAGTCAGGGTTCGAATCTCGGATACGTTGTGTTCGTTTCATAATTTTTAAATGCAGATGATTTACCGTACAGTTCATTGTTGGATGATACCACCCGCCTAAAAGAGGGATTCTACCGCGAAATGGAATATGGACGACACCAAAATATGTACTTCCCCTCCAAGAGGCTTTCTATAGTTTATAGCCTAGCTACGACACGGAGTTGGAGGGGGGGGGGGAGAGATACGATTAATTGGAGAGGTTGAAGACATAAAAATTCGTGTATGTTATTTTTTAAAGTCTTTTTTGGGGGGAGGGGGGAATTTCGTCGCTACCTTTCTTCCTCCACTTCATTTGGATCAAAAGATTAATTAATCTCTCGAGGAAGTGTTACGGTTCATCTGTAACTGTACTTTAAATAAACAAATAAACGAACTAGTTTTTTGGACTTCCTGGAGTGGGACAAATTGAAAATTTAACACAGGAACGAACAAGAAATTTTTCCTTGTTCGTTTCCTTGTTAATAATACCCTCCTTGTTTCCAAATCTACTCTTCTTCACCCAAACTGCAGTCACTCTAGCAAAGTACCCACTGCCGGAAGTGAAGATAATGTATTTCCCTTCATCTGGGACCGAAACTGTTAGCCGCACCTCCTCATGACCTATGACCACTGGTCTTGAACCTATATATCGCCTCGATCCTTTCTGGTATGCATGAAAATGACTGGGAATAAATTTGTTTCTCTCTCTATAAAGAAGAAAACTCTTTCGGGCATTCTCTTCGACTTATGATTCCAAGTTATCATTCAGTCGTGTTATGAATCTAATCTGCGATCACTTTCAGTTGTGAAATGATCTTCGTGCGTTAATACACATTCGGTATTCTTTCTTAAGCAGCCATAAACATCATTCTTACGACTGTTAGTCCCGCCGTTAGACACACACACACGTCGAGGGGCCACCGTGATTACCATTCCTGAGTCTCCCTCTCTCCAGCATCCATCGCATCTTTCTCACGCAGGAGCAAGAATCTCCATGAGCCCAGCCAGTCAGGCCTACCGGCTCGCTGCAGGTGGAACGACAGATGCTGGAGTCGTAAATTCCCGCTTCCTGGCCGGACTCTCCCCGCGGCCTCCACATGAAAGTCGCCGCCACCCGGGCTCGCCGACTCCGATAGCCGATGACACCCTGACACCGGGTGCGGCCCCCGCAGAGCTCGGCCAGGCGGCGGTGACGTACGACGACCGGTGGCCACCAGGTCTGTGGAGCTCCGCCGCCGAGCGTCGACCCAGCGGGAAGGAAAGTTCGCCTCTAGTTTATGTACTTTCCTCATCTTGGTGCTCGAAATGGGCATTTCTTATGCATGGAGAGACTCCTGATGGGCAACAGCCTTAAAGGGAAAATCGATGCTCCAAGGGCAGCAGTGGCTTCGTTGTGAAGTGAAAGCGAAGTTTCCTGCCTCTCCGATCAAACTTTTTCCTTTCGAATGGTGGATAAAGACAGGATTGGGTTAGGTTGTTTTACCTCTGAGCGGCACTTTTTTTGCACACAATGGGCTAAATGGCCAGGTCACATGGACCCCGAAGGCTCAGAGAAGGTTGGGGGAGGGGACCCACTGGAACAGCTGTTGGGAGACAGATGGTAGCCTCCCGTCAAGGCCATCCAGCGTGTTCTTTAACGTGCACAGGGTATGGCTCTCCCGCAGACGGGGCCACGGCTTAACGTCCCATCCGACGGACGGCGGCCTTTCCAAGCCCATCGGTGTCCCCTACTGACCGTGGGCAGGGCGGGGAATTTTGCGGAGATAAATCTCAACGCTGACCCAGCTGGTACTCGAACCTGGGAACTGCAGATTACGAGCCTGACGCGTTACCGACTGAGCCACCCCCGCCCCGGATAAAGACAGAATGGAAACATAAGTCTGATCTGTATGAAAAGAAATTTCAATCTTTACAGTAACCGAGGCTACATTCAGAAAAAAGGGGCGAGTCGCAAAAACGAAATCTGATTATTAATCCTTCCTTAGCAACCATGCTTAGGGATTAAATAAATTCATTTGAACAGTAATCGGAACTTTAAGTAAATCGGATTTTTTTTTTCCTTAATAGGATGGTTTATGTTGAGAGATTTTAAATTCAATTTTTGAAAAATCTAATTTCTGAATTCTGAATATTAGGTGAGCGTGGTGATTAGATGGTCACCGTTATACGTTTTCCTGAAATATTAAAAACTTAGGAAATGTAAATATGTATCTACTGTATCGATTAAAAAAATACGCTCAATTATTATTTAAAAAAAAGGCAAAAAGTAAAAATATCATTTAATATCGGAACACTTCTTATTCCTGAATGTAACTGACTGGGACTTTTAAGTACTAGTTGTGGATAAACAGAGATAGCTACTGCCACTCATTAAATACACTGGTATGGAAATAACTAGGAGATATATTTCCATAAATTTCATCACGATATAATTAGAAATTAATTTTAGAATTTTATTGCATAATAATAGACGAAATGTAAGCCCATTCCTAGCGTGATCTTTCATAATGGAATAGGGATTATATTCTAAGTACAAGATTTTGTAGTAGCATTAAACCTTTTTATATTTTTCAATTATTTCAACAACTCGAATTGTATCTTTCTTCCATGTTGCAATTTCTGCAAATATGTATCGGTATTCCCTAATTCCTAAAGTTCCTCGACCACTAAAAAAGTGATCCGAGTGTCAGAACAAATTCATTATCTTTCTCATTTTCGCGTATAAAGTGACTAGGAATCGTAACCCGCTACATAATGCATACGGCTGATAAGATTCCACCAAACATCCGAGTCACGCATTACATCCACATACAGCCAATGATCCGGGAAAATTTGACGGGGGGAGAGGGAGAATAATAAAAAAAACAGTCATAATGCGCGATTACGCATGAATGCTAATAAGTTATTTAATTTTTAGAGGGCGTCACGTGCCCAGATGCCACCCCCTTAGATCTCCCAATGCTCACAAATTTGAAGTAAAAATGAATATTCGTTGCCCAGTTGAATTCGCACATTTATTAAGGCTTCTCTTTTCAATACACCATTTACAACTGGGGTCTTATTTCTAACATTTGCGAGAGATTACTGGATTTCTTTCTAATGGTTGCTAGATTTTGTTCTCTTAATGGTTGCTAGATTTTGTTCTCTTAATGGATGCTAGATTTTGTTCTCTTAATGGTTGCTAGATTTTGTTTCTCTTAATGGTTGCTAGATTTTAGTCCATAATGGATCTAGTTCATAATGAATTGAACTTTTTTAGTGGTCGAGGAACTTTAGGAATTAGGGAATACCGACACATATTGCAGAATTGTTCTCTTAATGGTTGCTAGATTTTGTTCTCTTAATGGTTGCTAGATTTTGTTCTCCTAATAGTTGCTAGATTTTGTTCTCCTAATAGTTGCTAGATTTTGTTCTCCTAATAGTTGCTAGATTTTGTTCTAATGGTTGCTAGATTTTGTTCTCCTAATGATTGCTAGATTTTGTTCTCCTGATGGTTGCTAGATTTTGTTCTCCTAATGGTTGCTAGATTTTGTTCTCCTGATGGTTGCTAGATTTTGTTCTCCTAATGATTGCTAGATTTTGTTCTCCTGATGGTTGCTAGATTTTGTTCTCCTAATGGTTGCTAGATTTTGTTCTAATGGTTGCTAGATTTTGTTCTCTTTATGGTTGCTAGATTTTGTTCTCCTGATGGTTGCTAGATTTTGTTCTCCTAACAGTTGCTAGATTTTGTTCTCAGCAGTTGCTAGATTTTGTTCTCCTAATGGTTGCTAGATTTTGTTCTCCTAATAGTTGCTAGATTTTGTTCTCCTAATAGTTGCTAGATTTTGTTCTCTTTATGGTTGCTAGATTTTGTTCTCCTGATTGTTGCTAGATTTTGTTCTCCTAATGGTTGCTAGATTTTGTTCTAATGGTTGCTAGATTTTGTTCTCTTTATGGTTGCTAGATTTTGTTCTCCTGATGGTTGCTAGATTTTGTTCTCAGCAGTTGCTAGATTTTGTTCTCCTAATGGTTGCTAGATTTTGTTCTCCTAATAGTTGCTAGATTTTGTTCTCCTAATAGTTGCTAGATTTTGTTCTCCTAATAGTTGCTAGATTTTGTTCTCCTAATAGTTGCTAGATTTTGTTCTCCTAATGGTTGCTAGATTTTGTTCTCCTAATGGTTGCTAGATTTTGTTCTAATGGTTGCTAGATTTTGTTCTCTTTATGGTTGCTAGATTTTGTTCTCCTGATGGTTGCTAGATTTTGTTCTCCTAACAGTTGCTAGATTTTGTTCTCAGCAGTTGCTAGATTTTGTTCTCCTAATGGTTGCTAGATTTTGTTCTCCTAATAGTTGCTAGATTTTGTTCTCCTAATAGTTGCTAGATTTTGTTCTCCTAATAGTTGCTAGATTTTGTTCTCCTAATAGTTGCTAGATTTTGTTCTCCTAATAGTTGCTAGATTTTGTTCTAATGGTTGCTAGATTTTGTTCTCCTAATGATTGCTAGATTTTGTTCTCCTGATGGTTGCTAGATTTTGTTCTCCTAATGGTTGCTAGATTTTGTTCTCCTGATGGTTGCTAGATTTTGTTCTCCTAATGATTGCTAGATTTTGTTCTCCTGATGGTTGCTAGATTTTGTTCTCCTAATGGTTGCTAGATTTTGTTCTAATGGTTGCTAGATTTTGTTCTCTTTATGGTTGCTAGATTTTGTTCTCCTGATGGTTGCTAGATTTTGTTCTCCTAACAGTTGCTAGATTTTGTTCTCAGCAGTTGCTAGATTTTGTTCTCCTAATGGTTGCTAGATTTTGTTCTCCTGATGGTTGCTAGATTTTGTTCTAATGGTTGCTAGATTTTGTTCTCCTAATGGTTGCTAGATTTTGTTCTCAATGGTTGTTAGATTTTGTTCTCCTAATAGTTGCTAGATTTTGTTCTCAATTGTTGCTAGATTTTGTTCTCCTGATGGTTGTTAGATTTTGTTCTCAATGTTGCTAGATTTTGTTCTCCTAAAGGTTGCTAGATTTTGTTCTCCTAATAGTTGCTAGATTTTGTTCTCAATGTTGCTAGATTTTGTTCTCCTAAAGGTTGCTAGATTTTGTTCTCCTAATAGTTGCTAGATTTTGTTCTCAATGGTTGCTAGATTTTGTTCTCCTAGTGGTTACTAGATTTTGTTCTCCTAATGGTTGCTAGATTTTGTTCTCCTGATGGTTACTAGATTTTGTTCTCAATGGTTGTTAGCTTTTGTTCTCCTAACAGTTGTTAGATTTTGTTCTCCTAACAGTTGCTAGATTTTGTTCTCCTAATGGTTGCTAGATTTTGTTCCCCTAATGGTTACTAGATTTTGTTCTCCTAATGGTTGCTAGATTTTGTTCTCCTGATGGTTGTTAGATTTTGTTCTCAATGTTGCTAGATTTTGTTCTCAATGTTGCTAGATTTTTTTCTCCTAATGGTTGCTAGATTTTGTTCTCCTAATGGTTGCTAGATTTTGTTCCCCTAATGGTTGCTAGATTTTGTTCTCCTAATGGTTGCTAGATTTTGTTCTCCTAATAGTTGCTAGATTTTGTTCTCCTAATGGTTGCTAGATTTTGTTCTCCTAATAGTTGCTAGATTTTGTTCTCCTGATTGTTGCTAGATTTTGTTCTCCTGATTGTTGCTAGATTTTGTTCTCCTAATGGTTGCTGGATTTTGTTCTAATGGTTGCTAGATTTTGTTCTCTTTATGGTTGCTAGATTTTGTTCTCCTGATTGTTGCTAGATTTTGTTCTCCTAATGGTTGCTAGATTTTGTTCTAATGGTTGCTAGATTTTGTTCTCTTTATGGTTGCTAGATTTTGTTCTCCTGGTGGTTGCTAGATTTTGTTCTCCTAACAGTTGCTAGATTTTGTTCTCAGCAGTTGCTAGATTTTGTTCTCCTAATGGTTGCTAGATTTTGTTCTCCTAATGGTTGCTAGATTTTGTTCTCCTGATTGTTGCTAGATTTTGTTCTCCTAATGGTTGCTAGATTTTGTTCTCCTGATTGTTGCTAGATTTTGTTCTCCTAATGGTTGCTGGATTTTGTTCTCCTAGTGGTTGCTGGAATTTTTTCTCCTGATAATTGTTACATATTTTTATCCTTGTGATAAGATGATGATCATCAGTGAGTGCAGTTTAATCTTCATTGGATACCGAGTTCGGATTTCTTTCTCTCTTGCGCAGAATTTCTCAACTTCGAAGATGTCTTCGTTTGCATTCGTTTCACTTGTTTCCATTTCCTTCATCCGAGCACATAGCGTCACAAAACTGTGTTCGAATCCCTTTCAGTCCAAATCATCCTTCCCGGAACAAATGAAAACGATGAGGCCAGAAGTGGAAAAAAAAAATGTATTTCTTTAAAAGGAAATTCTTTTCTTTTTCTATCATTCGGAGAAGTTGTTTGCTGATAGCTAGTTTTATGTTGTTGTTGTTTTAGTTTTTATGCAAGTACCGATTTTTTTTTCTTCTTCTGAATATTGATTAAACTGGCTTTGCGTGCTGCATCCTTTCTCTCGCAGCATCATCTAGGTACCGCTCTGTATCATAGCAACGCATCTCACATTAGAAAAACTGAAACAAAAGGCTATACCAGAGTTTTATCTTTTTTTCGATGTTATTTGCAGTTTCCTGTGTCGTGAATTAGAACGACAAAGGATCCGTCCAATTTGGATGCTGACCACTCTTTACTGCTGACCCCCCACGAGAGAGGGAAGAGCAGGATTCGGATGCTTCTCTTCTTCCTCCTCTCGACTGGCCAAATTGCCAAACTATTTTCCGTTTTAGCCAATCGATTGCTCTGCATTCGAGTCACGCGCTTCGACGAAGAAATCTTTGCATCGGTTGGTCTCGGAGAAGGATTCGGTCGCTTGCTCGACAAAAAACTACCTCAGTCGAAAAAGTAGCAGAAGACTTTGCAAATGAAGCGAAAACCGCTTCCGACAGATACAAAAAGACACTTTTTCAACACTGGCCACTTCTGTCCATTCAATTACCACCCATAACTCGAGAGAAATGAAACTTCATCATAATATGAACTTTATTTTACTTTTGGATGACATCGGTTGGGTTGTTTTGCCTCTGAGCGGCACTTTTTTGCACACCATGGGCTAACTGGCCAGGTCACATGGACCCCGAAGACTCAGAGAAGGTTGGGGGAGGGGACCCACTGGAACAGCTGTTGGGAGACAGATGGTAGCCTCCCGTCAAGGCCATCCAGCGTGTTCTATAACGTGCACAGGGTATGGCTCTCCCGCACACGGGGCCACGGCTTAACGTCCCATCCGACGGACGGCGGCCTTTCCAAGCCCATCGGTGTCCCCTGCTGACCGTGGGCAGGGCGGGGAAATTTTGCGGAGATAAATCTCAACGCTGACCCAGCTGGGACTCGAACTTGGGAACTACAGATTACGAGTCTGGCGCGCTACCGACTGAGCCACCCCCGCCCCACTAATTCTGGCAGCTTCTATAATACCTAATTATGAAAAAGAGATAAAAGGTATTTGCACTTATTTTCGCACGGGGCATCGCAGCCCGTATCAGCAGATATGACCGCGATGTTCACAAGGTACTTCAGCTCACAGAAATCCTTCCAGCAAGGAACTGCATCTCTCTCGACTTCTCTGTCTTCCAACCCTCAATCTGCAGCCAAGTCTCTTTCCGCCGCCAATGAAAAGCAATCGATTTTTCACCTCCGTATTGAATTTCGACATTCTAGCGACAAATAAATGAGTGTCAGATGACTCAAGGATGCCTTTCTGCAAGGTCATGCAGCAGCCCAAACGGTCACAAAACTCCCTTCACTAGGAGAACTTGCTCCTCTTCTGGTGACACATATAAACAAAACTATCTTCTCTATGGCTTATCATACTGACAGTCTCCTGTCAGACCCCTGTGGCAAGTGTCAGGATATATGGCTGCGTGAGGGGATATTTATTACACATTTGCGCAGCTGCCAGCATGATCGGTATTCTTAAGACTGAAGGACCACAACATAAACAGATACGGTATTCCTCGACATTTATTTTATTAATACTGTTGATTAAAATGATTTAAGTATTGATTTGGAAGAGGGAATTCTGTTGTCAGATCCTGACAGGGAGGGGGAGAGCGGGGGGGAGGGGGAATGCATTGCCTTGTACCAGGAATCGGAATCATCTTGACGTTCACTCCATCCTCAGCAGCAGAAAAACTCTGGTTCCCATTTAAATATGGAGAACGTTTCTATACATCTTTACATATATGTTGATTTTTGGCATATAAAAAGAATTCATCACAATCAAAAAGCAAACGTTTGTTTCACTGACATTTAAAATTAGCGAATTCATATTTACATAAATTCCTCCTACCTATTTTTGAATCCTATATTGATAAAAGAAATTTCATCGTATCACTATCATGTTTGAAATCATCACACATTCATGGGATCTGCATCACTATAAGTAAGGATAGCGCATAGGAAAGTATTTCATAGCTTTGAAATGAACTCTTTCACCTAACCAATCTGGTAGTTGCTTGATTTTCTAGCTTAGATTCCTTACGTTATTGTGAGAAGAAACGATTGCAAAATCAGAGTGCAATTTGGAATCATTTCTCAACTAATTTATTATTTTTTCTGCTTGCTCTTCCGACATCAATTCACACTCCAGAAGTGCTTCTCAACCCACCGATTGTGCGCCATAATTGACCATCTGACTGTTGTTGGCAAAATCCGATTAGGACAAATTTGTTAATAAATCTCCCTTTAATTACTTTTACATAATTTTTAAAAGGAATAAAAACCCACTGCTCCCAGGAAGCTATAAATTACACTTGCAATAATTTCCTCTGATCTGTTTCAACTCTAAAGCCTCTTTGTCAATGAGCGCTAATAATTTCGGTACTAGAGGAGCCTGAGAATCCTTTATTTAACAGAAAAGCACTACACTAAAGGAACCAACAGTCTATTTCCCATACGAGGGCTACTTCCATGACGCAAGACCGCACCCAATAGTCCCCGAACCATCTGCGACTTCTTCGTGTTCTGTTCGCGAGATCGTCGCCTCTCCGCATCCCTAAGAGGAGTACGAAAAGAGTCACTTCCGCTCGGTGACACACGAGAGGGGGAAGGGGGGTGAAGATGGACGCTGCGCCTGCTCAGAGCGAGACAGCTGTCGTCGTGTAGGGAGCGCATCGAAGAGCCGCCGCGACAGTCGGGCCACTGTCCCCGTCGCTGTCGGTGTCTCCGTGCTTGGCGGGCGATGTTCGCAGTGGCCTGCGGACGGCTGCCGCGGGAGAAGAAGCGACAGTCGCAACGATCGGCAGCAGCCTGGTGCCGCGGACACGATCCACGACTACGATGCCACCCTCGCAAGTCACCGAGGTCAGGCAGCGGCTGAAGCGGCGAGTCTCGCGTCGGAGAATGACTAGCGGCCGTGTTGAGCACAGGGCGCCTCGTGTCACGGCTCAACACGGACTCATGTGCTTGAGTGACGTGCCAGATAGAGCAGATCCCGACGCCGAAAGCTTCCATCATTTGTCAGAACAGCTTTTTTGTGTTAACAGAAAGATAAGTCGGAAAGCGAAAGTTTTAGTTCTTAGCAATGCAAAGGGGTAAGTCTTACCGTATTGTGAGTACGACTTCTTGCCTGCCTCTGCTTGGAAGAAAGAAACGTCAGATCGGCATCTTTCTTCATCTGAGACGTAAAGGTCCTCTGAAATTGTAAGCCTTTTTCTGCAGTATAGAAATCATTGCTATCAGATGTTGTGTAGAGTGCTGTCAAGATCTTGCCCCTCACTGTCATCGAAATGTGCATGACCGTGAAATTAGCAGATACCGATCGGATTACCTGAGCCACAAGTTATGACTTGCAACTGTTCTGAATGCACTCGAAATAGATTTGGTTGCGTATCTGAAAAGAGAAAGTTATCCCACAGAAAGATAAGACGGAGAGAGAAGATTCTAGCTTTCATTCGCAATGCAAAGGATCTACATTTGTGCCTTATAAATGATTAAGGTTTCTTCTTGGAAGAAGGAAATCTGTCAGATTAGCTCTTCATCACAGACTTAACGGTCATATGAAAAATGGCAATGGAGCGAGGGTTGGGTTGTTTTACCTCTGAGCGGCACTTTTTTGCACACCATGGACTAAATGGCCAGGTCACATGGACCCCGAAGGCTCAGAGAAGGTTGGGGAAGGGGACCCACTGGAACAGCTGTATGGGAGACAGATGGTAGCCTCCCGTCAAGGCCATCCAACGTGTTCTTTAACATGCACAAGGTATGGCTCTCCCGACACGGGGCCACGGCTTAACGTCCCATCCGACGGACGGCGGTCTTTCCAAGCCCATCGGTGTCCCCTACTGACCGTGGGCAGGGCGGGGAATTTTTTGCGGAGATAGATCTCAACGCTGACCCAGCTGGGACTCGAACCTGTGAACTACAGATTACGAGTCTGGGGCGCTACCGACTGAGCCACCCCCGCCCCCGATGGAGCGAGAGTTGACATTGATCAACCAGATCGAACGAGAGAGGAGGAGATATTTTAATGTCTACACAATCAAATGAGGAAAAAAAAATAGGTTTTTTGATCATTTATTAATTTCCTTCTCTCAGGGCCACCGTCAACCAGTTGGATTCTTTTGCTATTTCAAACACTTCGAAGGAATCGGACTGAAAACGTGACACTTAATACAAGACAATCTCAACTAAGACATTAACGACATCCTCAACTAAGAAACTCCTTAATTCTCATCAGTGTCAAATAAGTAGTAAAAAAGTGGTCGATATGAATTGTTTAAGAATTGGGGGGCAAAATTTGATCGGAAATGCAGAATGTATGAAATTGGAAACTGTCGTTTGCAAAGCAACAGAGTTTTAAAAATTTTATTTCTCCTCTTCTTAACCATAAGAACCGAAGTCCATGAATCAGTGGGGCGGGGGTGGCTCAGTCGGTAGCGCGCCAGGCTCGTAATCTGTAGTTCCCAGGTTCCAGTCCCAGCTGGGTCAGCGTTGAGATTTATCTCCGCAAAATTCTCCGCCCTGCCCACGGTCAGTAGGGGACACCGATGGGCTTGGAAAGCCCGCCGTCCGTCGGATGGGACGTTAAGCCGTGGCCCCGTGTGCGGGAGAGCCATACCTTGTGCATGTTAAAGAACACGCTGGATGGCCTTGACGGGAGGCTACCATTTGTTTCCCAACAGCTGTTCCAGTGGGTCCCCTCCCCAAACCTTCTCTGAGCCTTCGGGGTCCATGTGACCTGGCCATTTAGCCCATGGTGTGCAAAAAAGTGTCGCTCAGAGGTAAAACAACCCAACCCATGAATCAGTTTCAATTTCTGAAGCTTTACACTTGTTTTTAAATGTGATGGGCTGGAAGTCACTTAAAACTATTTCCAACATCATTTTCGAATACAAAATGGTTTATTTTATTTTATTAATCTGCTGTTTTCAGAGGGGTGGGGGTGGAGATGAGAAATTCTTTGCATTTAAAAAGCGAATAACACCTTTCGATTTCGATCGGTTCTCCCAGCCAGCCTCACACCTTGTTTCTCTCGTACCGAATGTCTGACATCAGTGGTCCAAAGATCAGACATCATTTCAGGAAATCACTTCTCTGCAATTTGTTTCACATCTCAATAATTATCTGCGTCATAGGAAAAGACATCAGTGAAAAAGTTGATGTAAGGCAAACAATCGATTACATTTCACATTTCATCATTTATCTTCAGCTCAGATAGTTTTTACAGAAACGATTCCTGACGATTAGTCTCCTAGACCTCAGAAACCGACTCGTAGTAAGAATGAAAAAATTACAAACCGAATTTTTAATTAGCTACTGATCTACGGGACCTGGGTTCGAGCCCCGGGTAAGGCATGGATGTGTGTTTCGTTTTTCTGCTGAGGTCCTGCCATCCTCTCAGATCTCCTACTGTGGCATATAAACTGACAGGCTCCTGTCAGACCTCTGAGGCAAGCAGCTGCTTGAGGGGGTATTTATTTTTTTTATTTTTTAACGTTACATATAGCCTTCCCGTGGCCAAGTAGTTAGCGCGCTTGGCTACTGATCTACGGGACCTGGGTTCGAGCCCCGGATAAGGCATGGATGGATGTATGTGTCGTTTTTCTGCTGAGGTCCTGCCATCCTCTCAGACCTTCTACTTTGGCATATAAACTGACAGGCTCCTGTCAGACCTCTGTGGCAAGCAGCTGCTTGAGGGGGTATTTATTTATTTATTTATGTTAACGTTACATACACTGAGTGTTCATTAAATTATGAGCACCCTGCCCCGTGTTATGCGAATGGAAGGAAGCTCTATAACTTGTAAAATAAGCGTTTCATGGAAAAATGTGAGAAAAAGTAAAATAAATATCTGAATCAATTCTATCTAAATTTCTATTTTCAACAATATTTCTTCAGTACCTAAAGAATTTTAGAAGTTTAAAAATTTAACGCAGCAATGCTAAGCAAAGGATTTTTCTTCTAAATTTAATTGAAATTGAAGAAAGAAGTATTATTTAAAACCATTTCATAAACAACTCCATATTTTAAAAGTGTGTATAAATAATTCGTTTAATATTCGCTAAATGTTTTTGATAAATTTCTTGAAACACATTGCTTTAAACCTTCATATTTGCTTAAATACTGAAATAATATTGTTGAAAATAGCGATTTAAATATATTTGATCAAGATCTTAAATTGTCCTCAGTGATATTTTCTCTTAAAACTCTTATTTCAGATCTTCGAAATTAACTTCCCATCGATAAAGCACCAGGGGCGGTGTAGTCATAATTCAATGATCATTGAATGTATATAATTTGTTTGAAATCAAATTGATTTAAATTTGTTAAAATTGATGTCTAGATAAATGGTTTCAACATTCCAAGATTAAAAAAAATTATTCTTTATGAATTCGCCTGCAAAGATCGAGAAACATTTCTTTAGCACCAGAAAATGGACGACTTTTCGCTTTGGAACATGCGCCCCTGTAATAAAAATAAATAAATAAATACCTCCTCAAGCAGCTGCTTTGCCACAGAGGTCTGACAGGAGCCTGTCAGTTTATATGCCATAGTAGAAGGTCTGAGAGGATGGCAGGACCTCAGCAGAATAAACGACACATACATCCATGCCTTATCCGGGGCTCGAACCCAGGTCCCGTAGATCAGTAGCTAAGCGCGCTAACCACTCGGCCACGGGAATTCAGAAAAAATATCTGGCAACGATTTTTTTAGAAATTAGTGATCTGGCAACCTTCGTGTCCCGTGACACGAAGGTTGTCAGATCACTAATTTCTAAAAAAAAAATCGTTGCCAGATATTTTTTCTGAATTTTGTAATCAACAGTAGTGTTCGGATACTTTTTTGAGCGACTGTAGGTGGTCATATTATTTTCATACTAGATCGTGTGGGCTCACTCACGGAAATGTTGACCGTGGGCAGTTACCGTTCACAGCAAACTGGAGCGTGTGCAGTTACTGCACACGCTCCAGTTTGCTGTGAACGGTAACTGGAGCGTGTACAGTTGCTGTACACGCTCCAGATATTTTTTCTGAATTCTGTAATCACGTGACACGAAGGTTGCCAAATGACTAATTTCTAAAAAATCGTTGCCAAATGTTTTTTCTGAATTCTGTAATCAACCATAGTGTTCGGATATTTTTTTGAGCGACTGTACTCAAATCTTTTTCTATACGATGCATATTTTGGTACTCAATTCTTTCGCTACGGAATGCACACCCACTTCATTATTCATCTCTCTCCTGTACTAGGATGTATACGGAATACCTACCTCAGTTTCTCAAATTTTACTGTGGAATACACACCTCAGTACTCAACTCTTTTACTACACAATGCCCACCCCGGTAAAGAGAATTTTGTCCAGTAAAGGATCTAAACCACGTGATAATAAAAGAAAATTCAAAATTGAAAACGAACTCTCCCTCTTTTAACAGTTGCAGGCAAGATTAAAAAAAAAAGCGATTTTCCTAGATCAGAAGGATTCCGAAATATCCTTTAAAGCAGCAGTCTGTGATGTAAAGAGTCTCGCATCGTTTAAAAAAGAAATAATAACAATTCGATGGATGAAATTACGGTAGCTGTGAAGAGTGCTGCTACTGGGAGGCGAGCGGTCCATGATACACGACACCATTTACATACAATGCGAAATGAGAAGGAAAACACCTCCTGATCCCCCCATGCAATCTGTAATGGGGCTAATGGCAGACCTCATTGCCTCTGGGGATCCCTTTACAACACGTGTCCTTCTCCGAAGGCTCAGTGGGCGGCTGTTGCCCACATTCACAGAAGGAGCAGACCTCCCCTCGGATAAGTACGATTCGAATCTATGCTTAGATTTAATTTGAGACGGCAATTTTTGCTATTTGGTTGCCTTTCGCTCTCACTGGCAGTGTGTCCGTGAAGACGAGGTGGTCCCGACCTCCCGAGGGCAGAGGCAGACCTGGTGGTGGTAATGCTGCCTGAGGCCCATGCACAGCAGCTCACTAAAGTGCCCTCTCTCTCTCTCTATCTCTGCCTTCACTCGTCAGTGGGACCCTTACTAACGACCCCTTCCCCCCCCCTCGCTTGTCATGCCCAAACTGCCACTCTCATTCGTTCCATTTAGTTGTAACTGGATGAGGTTCACCGAGAGAGTGAAAAGATTATCCCTGATGAAGAGGAAAGTGACTTGAGGATGGTGTGCGTAGCTCTCGAGTCAGCTTCAAGGTCGTTTTTCGCCTTTAGTTTTCACTCGGAAATGGAGACAGCCGCAATTACTTAATTAGTGATAAAGACCTTTAGAATCATTGAACGGTGATCATCGAATTGCATCAACTTCAGCTCTAAAGAGATGTCACTTCTTTCAGATGGATGATGGCTATCGATGAAGGATCAGAATGGTCCAAAGTGATGGCGAGGCGAGCCGTTTTTTGGAAAAGATGTTAAGTCTTGGTTTCGTGCATAGAAGAGTCACTTCAAGAAGCGCGTGTTTGTATTGCTTCTTCTCTGTCCCTGACAGCTTTGGTCATTCTATTCCGAGTCTCGAGCCCTTCTGACTATTTAGCCCATTGTTCTCCAGGGCTCATAGGGTATAGACATAAATCTTAAAGCAGAAGCCATATAAAATAGTTTGTCCTCAAGTTTCGATTTGTTCTTACTCATCATCGCTTATCTCTTTGATTCGTCTTCGCCTGAAGTCAAATCATCTTGCATCTAAAGATCATAAATCTTTCTACTCTCTGCAACTCTTAGGTCAATAACACTTTCGGACATTATTCAGTCATGCTCTACCTCCCCCAGCCCTTCCTAATTTCACAAAAATGGCATTCGTTTCATTTTTTTCCCTTTATCTTCATGTTATTGCCCTTTCATTTGCAAGAACACAAATAGCCTTCAAATGGGATTTCAGTTGGGGGCGGGGCTCAGTCGGTAGCGCGCCAGGCTCGTAATCTGTAGTTCCCAGGTTCGAGTCCCAGCTGGGTAAGCGTTGAGATTTATCTCCGCATAATTCCCCGCCCTGCCCACGGTCAGTAGGGGACACCGATGGGCTTGGAAAGGCCGCCGTCCGTCGGATGGGACGTTAAGCCGTGGCCCCGTGTGCGGGAGAGACATACCCCGGGCACGTTAAAGAACATGCTGGATGGCCTTGACGGGAGACTACCATCTGTCTCCCAACAGCTGTTCCAGTGGGTCTCCTCTCCCAACCTTCTCTGAACCTTCTCATGTGACCTGGCCATTTAGCCCATGGTGTGCAAAAAAGTGCCGCTCAGAGGGTTGGTTGGGTTGTTGGGTTGTTTTACCTCTGAGCGGCACTTTTTTGCACACAATGGGCTAAATGGCCAGGTCACATGGACCCCGAAGGCTCAGAGAAGGTTGGGGGAGGGGACCCACTGGAACAGCTGTTGGGAGACAGATGGTAGCCTCCCGTCAAGGCCATCCAGCGTGTTCTTTAACGTGCACAGGGTATGGCTCTCCCGCACACGGGGCCACGGCTTAACGTCCCATCCGACGGACGGCGGCCTTTCCAAGCCCATCGGTGTCCCCTACTGACCGTGGGCAGGGCGGGGAATTTTGCGGAGATAAATCTCAACGCTGACCCAGCTGGTACTCGAACCTGGGAACTACAGATTACGAGCCTGACGCGCTACCGACTGAGCCATCCCCGCCCCACCCCTCAGAGGTAAAACAACCCAACCCAACAACGGATTTCAGTTATTTTTTTTTTCTTCTCTTGTGAGTTAAGAATTCAAAATAAAAAGTTATCCGTCCCCCGCCACCCTCGCAACACCCCTCGCGAAGTAGAAATCGGCACCGACTAGAGAATGAAGGCCGGTGACGTCGACAGCGTCCAATAAAGTTCCACGTGCTCGCAATCGCCGATGCTCTTGGGGATCGGATTTAATTTTCTCGTCACGCTGTCCACGTGACCAGTTGCAATCTCCACAGGTAGAACGCCACCTGGAAGTGGCTTTGCAGGTCATTTGTTTTCTTACATCCGGTGCACCGTCTCAGATTATCTCCATTTATGCAAATTAATCTCTAGATAAATAGCTGACTTTAACGGGGGGAAAAAGAAGCAGATTAACTTTTTTTTTCTCTGTAAATTTTTTTTTTCGTTTGTAGGCTAATTCCAACAAAATTGGGATTTTTTTTTTTCCTCTGGTGTTATTGAACTGATCAAAAATGGTCAATGATGACAAGTTTTGATTAATTTTTTGCGCATTAATGAAACGGTAGCTCGCAATTATTGAAGCGAAAATCATCACTTCGTTTAATGGAGCACGTTCTAATGACCCAGTCACATGAATCACTCCGAGAAAGTTTTCGTTCTTCTTCGCAACAGAAATATCTATTCGTCCCACTGATGGCCGAGCGGTTTGTTGTTCGACTGCTAGAGAAAGAGTTCCGAGTTCGAATTCCAGGTAACGAATGGCATGGATGCTTGCGATCCCCATTCTGTCCTCTGGTGATCTCCATCTTCTCGGATCGTATCCACGGTGATTTTCATCAAATGAATGAGAAACGACCAAAACCGAAAACAAACCATAGCTTTAATTTGACATTTACTGCGCGGAAGTTTAAATAAATATCGAAAAGTTTTTTCTCCGCCATTTCTGGTGACTTTGATATATTTCTTAAGATGCAACTTACAATTAAGCTTTAACTGGCAGAGTGGTTTGGAAGCTATTTACTCTTTTAGCAGATATTTCACACTTTGCTAACCGAATCAGAAGTCAGTCAAACCCTTGGGGCGGGGGTGGCTCAGTCGGTAGCGCGCCAGGCTCGTAATCTGTAGTTCCCAGGTTCGAGTCCCAGCTGGGTCAGCGTTGAGATTTATCTCCGCAAAATTCTCCGCCCTGCCCACGGTCAGTAGGGGACACCGATGGGCTTGAAAAGGCCGCCGTCCGTCGGATGGGATGTTAAGCCGTGGCCGTGTGCGCGGGAGAGCCATACCCTGTGCACGTTAAAGAACACGCTGGATGGCCTTGACGGGAGGCTACCATCTGTCTCCCAACAGCTGTTCCAGTGGGTCCCCTCTCCCAACCTTCTCTGAGCCTTCGGGGTCCATGTGACCTGGCCATTTAGCCCATGGTGTGCAAAAAAGTGCCGCTCAGAGATAAAACAACCCAACCCAACCCAGTCAAACCTAACGTTAGTGGAGCGTGTCCTTGCATGAGAAGGCTGTAAGAGTTAGAAGCTGCGTCTAGGATCCTTCTCTCTTTACGTTAAGACAAAAAAAAATGAACCTTCATGCTAGTGTTCATATCTACACCTTTTGAGCGATTTTAACACGGCTCTTTTTCGCGCCCGTGCAGGACAAAGTGGGAGATGTATGGGGGGGGGGGGTGCACATAGAAATGCCATTACAATAATTTAAACCTTTGGTAACTATTAGGAATAGTGTAATGTGTTTAAAAGATGTTTTATTTCGCTTTGTTGTTTTTTAAGCATGTTTTCTAGTAATTTGCAAGAAATTTGACCGAGTAAATTATTAATATCGATAATGTGCCAAGCTTGTGAGCCTGATGAAAGGCAGAGGTTCGAGCTGCAACTGCACCATCTATGAAAGAGCATTAATCAAGCTCGAGAGATCACCATTTGACTAATAGGAAGTGACGACTGTTTTTGCATAAGATCAAATGTCCTCTGCACCCCACGAGCCCACTGGATTCGTTGACAGGGAAAAGGAGGGAGAAAAATGTCACTCCAGTGGGGGGTCTTCTTGGCTTGTTTTGAATTTTAACTTCTAACTTGCCAATAGGGTGCTTTCCCTTTAATAAAATCCTTACCACTTAGCTCCCAACATTTCTTTTACTCTCGATTACTTTAAAAAAAAATACCCTTTCAAGCAGCTGCTTGCCACAGAGGTCTGACAGGAGCCTGTCAGTTTATTATGCCAGAGTAGAAGGTCTGAGAGGATGGCAGGACCTCAGCAGAAAAACAACACGAACATCCATGCCTTACCCGGGACTCGAACCCGGGTCCCTTAGATCAGTAGCCAAGCGCGCTAACCACTCGGGCTTTCCCTTTAATAAAATCCTTACCACTTAGCTCCCAACATTTCTTTTACTCTCGATTACTTTACTGTTCAGAATTAAATGCCTGTCCTTTGATGTTACTTTGATTTCTATTCACTAGTTACTTCAGGATTAAGGTTGTGAAATTTAGTTTGTTATTCCCATAATTTAAACATTGTGGCGTTCAAGAGTAAAATAATTCCTATTTCCTAATTCCCTTTTCTAAGAAGCCATCAATATGCGAGTTTAGAAAGCCGTCTGCCAAATCTGCCAAGAATCCGTATTTGACCTTTAATGTCACCAAGAATCAATTTCTTGTTGCCGATTCAGTTTTTGGACCCATATTAGTCCAGTTTAAACATTTAAAATTTTTGCTAGAAAATTTCTTCAAAAAAGCGAAAATCTCCAATTAGGCTGAACAATAAGCATAATTAACTTCACTTATGTTCGTCTAAGTCATCATTAGGTCACCATCACTAAGTCATCATCACTACTTCATCATTTAGGTTGTAAAAGAATTTTATTTCAATTGCTATTGTACGTTCAACTGTTTAAGGTAAGGAAAATCCGTTTCTGTTGATGTCCCTAATTAGCCATCTTTTAGTAACTCTCGGTTCCCTTGGTAGGTTTTACAGAATCGAGTCCATAATTTCGCTAATAAGTTCTTGATACCTTTCTCCCGGATAATTATGGTGATCGTGTTTATCACGAGCAATGCCCACGCCCCTCTCGGTTTTTTCAGAAGAGAACGACGGACGGGTGAGTAATTAGTGTTTTCGTCGCTGCACAAGAAAAAGTTGTCTTCCTGACCCTCGATGTTACCAGAAGGTAATTATTTTGTCATCGGTTTGCCAGACCAACAATTACCTTTACGTAGCCGAGATGTCGGACTCCTCTAATTACAGGTGGCTCAACTAGCTAATCGTCGCCAACCGGGTGCCTAGGTGGCGACGCCAGGGGAGATAGCTTAAACCAACACACTGTCAAAGTAGGGTGACGAAGGATCGCGTCAATCTCACCCCCCGCTCCCTCTCGATGCTTTTTCCCACGCCTACCTAACGATCAAGATTTTCCGCAGATTCGGAAACAGATGATGGATTTGACTTCAATGGATTCTTCTGAATGGGAATCCTTTGGAGTTGTTGTTGGGTTGTTTTACCTCTGAGCGGCACTTTTTTGCACACCATGGGTTAAATGGCCAGGTCACATGGACCCCGAAGTCTCAGAGAAGGTTGGGGGAGGGGACCCACTGGAACAGCTGTTGGGAGACAGATGGTAGCCTCCCGTCAAGGCCATCCAGCGTGTTCTTTAACGTTGGGTTGTTTTACCTCTGAGCGGCACTTTTTTGCACACCATGGGTTATATGGCCAGGTCACATGGATCCCGAAGTCTCAGAGAAGGTTGGGGGAGGGGACCCACTGGAACAGCTGTTGGGAGACAGATGGTAGCCTCCCGTCAAGGCCATCCAGCGTGTTCTTTAACGTGCACAGGGTATGGCTCTCCCGCACACAGGGCCACGGCTTAACGTCCCATCCGACGGACGACGACCTTTCCAAACCCATCGGTGTCCCCTACTGACCGTGGGCAGGGCGGGGAATTTTGCGGAGATAAATCTCAACGCTGACCCCGCTGGGACTCGAACCTGGGAACTACAGATTACGAGCCTGGCGCGCTACCGACTGAGCCACCCCCGCCCCGGAATCCTTTGGAGTGGAGAACATTATTTGGGATATGTATGCAAGTGATGGTCGACAAATGAAACTAACGACGCATCCACGCTGACGATCACTGTCCATTTCATTTAGAGTTTGCCTTTAATTCCCCAAAAGACAGGTTGAAATCAACCGATGTCCGTTCTTCCTTCACGTAAGCTAGATAGGGAATTCGATTGTTCCAATTGTAACTCTTCGCTTCCTCCCTCTTTCCCTACCCCCTCAGATGGCTTAACTGGTGTTTACATCGATTTACGTGAAGAAGGGACCATGAAACCAAGGGGGCGATTCTTCCCTTATCATGATAATTAAGCAAAAATATTAAATATATTCGTGATGACGTAATATATAAACCTATTACATAAAAACCAAAGCATTTTGGTAACTCATAGTTACCGGAACATCGCTGCGGTCCATGATCAGCGTTACTTTTAGGAATCGTTTATGGCCGAGTGGTTAGCGCGCTTGGCTACTGATCTAAGGGACCTGGGTTCGAGTCCCGGATAAGGCATGGATGTATGTATCGTTTTTCTGCTGAGTGCCTGCCATCCTCTCAGACCGTCTACTGTGGCATATAAACTGGCAGGCTCCTGTCAGACCTCTGTGGCAAGCAGCTGCTTGAGGGGGTATTATTATTATTATTTATTATTTCCTCTTTAGAAAAGTGAGGCTTTCTCCGATGTATCAGTTCTTGGCCTCAGATGATTGTTCTTGATGGGCATCTGTTGCTCAATGTGGGATAAATAGCCAGGTCACAAGGATCCCAAGGCTCAGAGCATGTCTCGAGGAAATTCACAAACCAAGATGGTGTGAAACAAGCAGAACTCTGGGATTAATTGTATAGATTAACGGTTCTTGAGCAAACCTTTAAAGCAGCTTTTCTTTTCCCACGACGAGGATCCCAAAGACATTCGAGTGGCCTTGTTTCTGTCACTAAGAAATGTTTCCCATCTACCTTCGTGGTAAAGGGTTATTCAGAGAATCAGATTTGAAACCTCACACATAGATAGAGCACGAGCTGTATGAATTTTTCCTGGGGGCTGGGGAGGGAAGTAAATTTCCATCCTTTCACCCCGACTGCAGAAGGGATATGTTTAAATTTATTAACATTAAAATCAATTTATTAAAATATTCTACGTTATATATAAGAAGATGGAGGAACTATAGTCGTGGAATATCGATTGAGGGATATTGTCCCAATGAACTAATGTCCGAATGCTTTCCCCTCTTCCCTCCCTCAAAAAATTGCAAAACAATTTCGACTACAACTCAAAACCTGCAAAAATGTTGTACAGTCGCTCAAAAAAGTATCCGAACACTATGGTCGATTGCAGAATTCAGAAAAAATAAGTAACTGCACACGCTCCAGATATTTCTCCTGAATTCTGTAATCACGTGACACGAAGGTTGCCAGATCACTAATTTCTAAAAAAATCGTTGCCAGATATTTTTTCTGAATTCTGTAATCAACAGTAGTGTTCGGATACTTTTTTGAGCGACTGTACAGCTGGTTAAAGAAAATTTTCTGGTTTCACTTATCTCTAGCTATTTCCGGTGATTGCCATCCTCTTTGTGCATCATTTCTTCCAGGAATCCTTGCTTACGAAATTCAGCTCCCTTGAGAGATTTCAAAATATTTTCAGAGAGATCAGAAAATAAAATTTAGATTTATAACTTAATTCTTAAAATTTCGCGAATAATACGAAAAAGAAAAAAAAAACATTGACATATTTCGGTTTAATATATCTCTTACATAAAACCTCTTAGCGATAAAATTTTCTCTAAATGACTGTCAATCTTATTCATCTGACCACAGTTGCGAATCGCTTGCAGTGGGTGAGCAGACGAATGTCTCGATCGTTGACTGTTTGTTAATCTCGAAATGAAGATTAAAATAATCCAAAAAATTAGAATTGTAAAATAGTAAATTTGGCATCTGAATGCGATGAATATGAAAAGGATGAAGAAAGCTCAGCGAGGGAGTCGATTAAATCACACATTAAATGATGAAGCGACGAAGTTCTTGAATGCAAAATCGATGCAGCAATGCAGGAAGCAAAAAATGGATTCTCGGATGCTGCCGGTGGGAGGTCAATAGACACACGATTAAATCGAGGTAATCATGCTTACGTTATTAAAGTATAAAGCCAATCTATAACATCGACGGATTTTTCCCTCCTACTTTCTTTGAGTGAATTGACATCAAAGTGGTTCTTAAGAGATAAACATTCAGGGTTGGGTTGTTTATCTCTGAGCGGCACTTTTTTGCCCACCATGGGCTAAATGGCCAGGTCACATGGACCCCGAAGGCTCAGAGAAGGTTGGGGGAGGGGACCCACTGGAACAGCTGTTGGGAGACAGATGGTAGCCTCCCGTCAAGACCATCCAGCGTGTTCTTTAACGTGCACAGGGTATGGCTCTCCCGCACACGGGGCCACGACTTAACGTCCCATCCGACAGACGGCGGCATTTCCAAGCCCATCGGTGTCCCCTACTGACCGTGGGCGGGGGGGGAATTTTTGCGGAGTTAAATCTCAACGCTGACTCAGCTGGGACTCGAACCTCGGAACTACAGATTACGAGCCTAGCGCGCTACCGACTGAGCCCCCCCACCCCACCCCCTGAACAGAAAGACAACACACACATCCTTGGGGCTCGAGCCTCTGGTCAACAGCCAAGCATACTAACCACTCAGACACCAGGACGGTGTTCATATTAGATTACAGGGATCGGAAACCTTTATTGGATCAAGAGACAAAACAGCAAAAAAAGACACAAAAAAAATCTGGGAGCAGCTAATTGTAATCTATTGGGTCATGAGCCGTAACAGCAAATAAATAAAAAATGCAGCAAGTTATTTCATTAAGAAATAACGCCATAGCATATAATTTTAAACTAGGTATATTCAATGTGTATAATAAAATTATTGCAAACTATTATTTAAACCAATTTGCCATTCATAAAAGTGACTTGAATTTTTTGTCTTCTAGGCTAAGTTTCTGAAATTCGGAGCAAATTAAGAGCATTTGAATTGCATCAGTGCTTTCAGACTTTCGTCGGGCAACCTGTTCTGAAATTTCTTTTTAATGAAATTCACTGAAGGAAAAAATTGTTTGCCGTTGAATGTTGAACTAAAAAACATCAGGAGTCATCATTTAAAATGCTTACAGCTGTTGGCTCCCGACCAGTGAACTAGAATATAAAGGCATTTTTGTTGGTGCATGTCATTTCTGTGATTCGTTATTCGTTTTCGTTACTTACAAATGATGCTTTCAACGATCAGAGTAAATCATAATTTCCAACTGAACTCTGAAGAAACAAAGCAATATGGGTGGGTTGTTTTACCTCTGAGCGGCACTTTTTTGCACACCATGGGCTAAATGGCCAGGTCACATGGACCCCGAAGGCTCAGAGAAGGTTGGGGGAGGGGACTCACTGGAACAGCTGTTGGGAGACAGATGGTAGTCTCCCGTTAAGTCCATCCAGCGTGTTCTTTAACGTGCACAAGATATGGCTCTCCCGCACACGGACCCAAGGCTTAACGTCCCATCCGACGGACGGCGGCCTTTTCAAGCCCATCGGTGTCCCCTACTGACCGTGGGCAGGGCGGGGAATTTTGCGGAGATAAGTCTCAACGCTGACCCAGCTGGGACTCGAACCTGGGAACTACAGATTACGAGCCTGGCGCGCTACCAACTGAGCCACCCCCGCCCCTCTTTGAATGTAAAAGCAATAATATGCATCACACACGAACTGAATTTCCCTCTCTTTGCTAAAAGCATTAATTAAATCAAGCAATGATAATTTAAAGCAAATGGCGCCATTGAGATCTCAAGTAAAATATTTTAACTCTATTACACCACGAAACCACTTTTGGAATGAGTTCTTCACAAAATTTGCTGTCAAGATACTCCTGAATTTTTTTAGCATTGAGAAAATTGATCAGGATTCCGAAGACCCAAGGCTCAGAAAAGAATTTGATAAAGTAGTTCACCATCCCATGACAGAGTGGTTAGCGCGCTTGGCTACTGATCTAAGAGACCTGGGTTCGAGTCCCGGATAAAGCATGGATATTTGTTTTTCTGCTGAGGTCCTGCCATCCTTACAGACCTTCTACTGTGGCGTATAAACTGACAGGCTCCTGTCGCAAGCAGCTGCTTGAGGGGGTATTTGTTATTTTATTTTTAAAGTAGACCTTCTGTCATGACCAACTTCTTTTGAAGGGCAACTCTGAAACAGATTGGATCTTGGCTTCATTTCTCAACTCGTCGATTGGGTTGGGTTGTTTTACCTCTGAGCGGCACTTTTCTGCACACCATGGGCTAAATGGCCAGGTCACATGGACCCCGAAGGCTCAGAGAAGGTTGGGGGAGGGGCCCACTGGAACAGCTGTTGAGAGACGGATTGATAGCCTCCCGTCAAGGCCATCCAGCGTGTTCTTTAACGTGCACAGGGTATGGCTCTCCCACACAAGGGCCACGGCTTTAACGTCCCAGCCGACGGACGGAGGTCATTCCAAGCCCATCGGTGTCCCCTACTGACCGTGGGCTGGGAATTTTTGCGGAGATAAATCTCAACGCTGACCCAGCTGGGACTCGAACCTGGGAACTACAGATTACGAGTCTGGCGCGCTACCGGCTGAGCCACCCCCGCCCCTCAACTCGTCGATAACCATTCATTCACGGATAACAGATGAAGAAATATGAAAACGAGGCAAGGTCCTCATCTCACCTGAGAATCTCGGGTGAGATTAGGACCTTGCTGCTGTAGAAGAATGCATGCGCAAAAGCTCACTTCTTCCATCAAAGAACACTTCGCTCCACTTCCCTTTTTAATGCGCACAAATGGCATATCACTTTCTTTTTTTTCAATGCGCGCAAGTAATAAGAACATGGTTAGAAAAAAATAAACGTGAATCTTAAGACGAAAAATAATTCTGTTCTCAGTACAATCTCGAATAGCCAACTGATTCATTCCGATGACATGAAGACGTTAAAAAAAAGTGTGAACGCCAAACCGAGTGCAGTTAATTCAATTTCTCCGCGATGTTGGGATTGGTGTTGATTACAATGAAAACCTTTTATCCCCGAGACGATTAACGGATACGTCAGCACGTGATTCATGCACGAGAGGGATTTACCGTCTATTTGGAGCAGATAAAGATCTTTCTGTGATTAAGTGGCATTCGGCTGACGCACAGCGAGCTCAAACCGCAATACTGGATAAAGCCTTCCTCACTAATTGACTGCTATGATCGAGACCCCCTCATCTCTCCTCTTTTCCCGTCCCTCCCCGGGATCATAACTCCATCAATCTTTATCCTCTCAGTGTGTCCCTCGGCGATCTTCCTCCGCCCAGAATTATGAGACATCGAATCGCTTGCCTCCTCCTCCTCCTCCGTTGGCGTTTTCCTCACCTGACCGACCCATCACGAAATATGACCTCGTGCAAATTTTCGTCAAGCCAGCCGTACGCGTTAATCTCGCACCGAACCCACTCGGAGGTCAACCTTTTAGCGGGCTCTAACTCCACCCGCTCCTTTGACCGAGGCGATGCCGACTCTGACCTCTGTTGGTGGATATTGGGCGGATAATTACACCGTGGAATCGGACCACCAAAGAGTGATCCCACCTCCGCTTGGTGTCAAAGGCGTCCCCGTGCTGCAACCTGCTGTGGGCTATTATTACAGGCCCCCAACTGTACATAAGCGGGCAGTTTTACGGCCCGACGCTGATTTATGTAGGCGCGCGCCGTTCATCAATCAGCTCGGTAAAAGAGGATATCGTAGCAGCCTCCGTGAGACCTTGGGAAGGGAGGGTGGTGTTATCAAGAAACCCCCAGCTTCACTTTAGCAAATGGATCTTGAAGCACATTCTCTACTCATGAGGGCAAACCCTTTTGATTTGCCAATGACTTTATCTGCACGCTCTCATAAGGGATGTAACTGTAAGTGCTCTTTTTAGGAATGATGTCACTGAAGCCAGATTCCAGAGAAATGGATTCTGAATTCTCCACTTAAATTCCCAAGTAGTATTTGCTAAGAAAGATCGACGATTAGCATTGCTGGAAAAAAATAAGGAAATGCCGAGTACTGGGGATGATTTAATACAAAAAATGCCTATTATAGTCTTGCCAAATACTGTCATATTTTACACGTGTCGGAGATCCCTACCTGGGGTATCGATATATCGGTGGCAGGAGTATGAACCAAGCCGTCCCATGGCCGAGTGGTTAGCGCGCTTGGGTACTGACCTAAGGGACCTGGGTTCGAGCCCCGGGTAAGGCATGGATGTATGTGTCGTTTTTCTGCTGAGGCCCTGCCATCTTCTCAGATCCTTCTACTATGGCATATAAACTGACAGACTCCTGTCAGACCTCTGTGGCAAGCAGCTGCTTGAGGGGGTATTCATTCATTCATTCATTCAGTATGAACCAAGTAACAAGTTGCGTTTACTGGAAATTAGTAAACGTCAGTCACCGCCACCCTAATTGGCTACGCATTTGATCTCTGTGGCAGAGTTCGAATCTCAGTCGTCGTCGTCGTCTATGAGCATGAAAAAGCTACGATGAATGTTTAGTGTTCATTTTGCACTTTGTGCCAGTAATGAAGAAGAAAGTTAATTATTTGATCAAAGGCATGAAATTATGTTGCTACAGGTTATAAGGTATCAATGTCGATGGCAAGGCAACATTGGATACGATGAATAATAAAAAAAAAATACCCCCTCAAGCAGCTGCTTGCCACAGAGGTCTGACAGGAGCCTGTCAGTTTATATGCCATAGTAGAAGGTCTGTGAGGATGGCAAGACCTCAGCAGAAAAACGACACAAACAACCATGCCTTACCCGGGGCTCGAACCCAGGTCCCTTAGATCAGTAGCCAAGCGCGCTAACCACTCGGCCATGAAAAATGCCTCAAATTAATGCTTCTTTTAACCACTAGTCTGGTCATGTTTATTTTATTTTGAAACAGATCTTCGCATTTAGGTTGGGTTGGGTTGTTTTACCTCTGAGCGGCACTTTTTTGCACACCATGGGCTAAATGGCCAGGTCACATGGACCCCGAAGGCTCAGAGAAGGTTGGGGGAGGGGACCCACTGGAACAGCTGTTGGGAGACAGATGGTAGCCTCCCGTCAAGGCCATCCAGCGTGTTCTTTAACGTGCACAGGGTATGGCTCTCCCGCACACAGTGCCACGGCTTAACGTCCCATCCGACGACCCAATTCGCCTTATCCAAGCCCATCGTGTCCCCTACTGACCGTGGGCAGGGCGGGGAATTTTGCGGAGATAAATCTCAACGCTGACCCAGCTGGGACTCGAACCAGGGAAGTACAGATTACGAGCCTGGCGCGCTACCGACTGAGCCACCCCCGCCCCTTACCAGTCTAAGGATTGACGTCACATAGGACAAGCGGAGTTCGTATTGTCTTGACTTCTCATGTTGCCAACGCAACGCATTGCGAGCTCATTCCTGAAACAAGAGTCGAAAACAGACGATAAATGAGATCTGAATCTTGTAATGAAGTCGAATGTTGAAAACATATGTTTGCTAACTTGACACTTTTCGGACTTTCAGATGTTATTGCCATGCTCGGTTTTATCCCTCTATCAGATGCCATCTTTCAAAACAACAAGAATGTTTTATTCCGCCTGCCATTCGTTACAATATCTTCTTGCGAGAATCAGAAGAATTTCAAGGGGCAGAGTTTGGACTGTCTGTAGCGCCAGGCTCGTGTTCTCGTTCCCAAGTTCGAGTCCACCTGTGCGAGCGGAAATGAATGTCAACTCTGGAACAGGTGGAATTGAAACTTGGGAACTGCAGATTATGATCGTGGCGCACTAACGACCGAGTCAAACCCCACCCACACTTCTCCTACTACGAGGTAAAATGGAATAAGTAAAAGCTAATGTAGTAACATCCCCTACTGACCTATTTAGCAATCACTCAACGTAAAGACAGCTGGGAAGCAAGAGCGGTCATAAAGAAGGAGCCATGACAAGAGACCTGTGAGTTTTTAGTTTGGTTTTTTCCAACAGGCATCCATTTCCGCACTTCCGGAGATTGGTGGCGTTAGGTTGGATCGCCGTTTTCGTTCCCAGAAAGGGAAATCCTAACGCCCTTTGTACCCCAGAGGACGAATAAGAAACTGCTAAAAAGAGAAGCTCGATTACTAAATCGATTAGTAAAGAGTGAGATTTCTGGATTAGAAAATCCTTAATACCTCCCGAAAGAGGACCAGACTCCCTAAAGAGAGGCTACTCCAGAGTTAAGCAGTCTCAAGTCCTACAGACTTGAGACTGCTTAACTCTGGAGTAGGCTCTCTTTAGTCCCCAGAGCTAAATCCTCAATAGTCCCCAGATAGTCCCCTCAATAGTCCTCAGAGCTAAGTCCCCTCAATAAGAGCCTCAATAGTCCCCAGACCAGTCTCAAGTCTGTAGGACTTGAGACTGCTTAGCTCTGGGGAATATTGAGACTGCGCAGTTGCGTCTCCGATACTTCTCATTGATCATTTGTTGATTGACAGAGATCTGTTGATGATTGGGACCGAGGTGGCTCAGTCGGTAGCGCTCCTGGCTTGTAATCCGTAGTTCCCAAGTTCGAGTCCCAGCTGGGTCAGCGTTGAGATTTATCTCCGCAAAACTCCCCGCCCTGCCCACGGTCAGTAGGGGACACCGATAGGCTTGGAAAGGCGCCGTCCGTCGGATGGGACGTTAAGCCGTGGCTCCGTGTGCGGAAGAGCCATACCCTGTGCAGGTTAAAGAACACGCTGGATAGCCTTGACGGGAGGTTGCCATCTGTCTCCCGACAGCTGTCCAATGGGTCTCCCCTCCCCCCCGCAACCTTCTCTGAGCCCTCGTGGTCCTTGTGACCTGGCTATTTAGCTCAGAGACGGTTAAGCCGTTCAGTGGAAAAACAACCCAACTGTTGATGATCTGTGAGAAGTCGTACTGCTCAGTCGCACAGCTGTTACTCACTCTGTGGTGACTGATTAAGCGGGCAAGAGGCAAGTACAGAAAAAAAAACATTTCTTTAGAACAGATTACATTTGATCGAAATAAAACAAATGTTTTATTTTCACCAGTGATAAAGATTTAAGGTTGGGTTGGGTTGTTTTACCTCTGAGCGGCACTTTTTTGCACACCATGGGCTAAATGGCCAGGTCCCCGAAGGCTCAGAGAAGGTTGGGGGAGGGGACTCACTGGAACAGCTGTTGGGAGACAGATGGTAGTCTCCCGTCAAGTCCATCCAGCGTGTTCTTTAACGTGCACAAGGTATGGCTCTCCCGCACATGGGGCCACGGCTTAACGTCCCATCCGACGGACGGCGGCCTTTCCAAGCCCATCGGTGTCCCCTACTGACCGTGGGCAGGGCGGGGAATTTTGCGGATATAAATCTCAACGCTGACCCAGCTGGGACTCGAACCTGGGAAGTACAGATTACGAGCCTGGCGCGCTACCGACTGAGCCACCCCCGCCCCGATAAAGATTTAAATTCCAATGGGGTGTTGCAGAATAAATTGGGAACAAGAATTCAGCATCAGAAAAAAGAGTTTTAGAGAAACAAAGTTGGAAATGTTAAAATAAAAAAACTGACTGATTAGGTTTGGCGAGTCAGAATTTTTTCCCTTTAGTCTTAAAATCATAGCTCAAAAAAGTCTTCATAGAAACTTCAGAAGCAACACACTAAGTCATTTTTTTAGCAACTGCAATAATTTCAGGGGGAAAACTTAATCTTCGAAAAGTAGTTCTTTCGCCCGGTAATTATCTCCTCTCTTTCATTCTGAAACCATCGGCTTCAGAACCGACGAATCAATTTATTTCCTCCCACACAGAGAATTGCTCAACAAACGTCTGCAGAGCACAACAGGACGACTTTTATACTGCAGACGACCAAAGGCAGCCAAAAGCCGACTCTTTTAAACTCAGCTCGTGCAAAGCGAAAATATTTGTCAAATGCAATTCGTGGATTGTTCTTTTATCTCCCTGAAATTTGTCCTATCTATCGTCTGTTGCCTCTCCACCTGTTCTTTTCGAATCTGGATGAGAGATGCGAGCAAATTCAACCCTCAAAATGACGCTGAGGCAGGAGAGAGAGAGAGAGCAAGATGTTGCCGCAGAGCTTTGCACGAGCTCAGTCTCCCCGCAGAGAGCTCCAACCCTCTTCTAACGAGCCCTGTTGAAAAGGTTTGCTTTTCGGGGAAATGAGCCAGGAGACAGAAAGACGAACAAAAAGGGGAGAGCTGGAGGGGGGGGGGGAGAGGACGTAAATAAACTTTTATTCACTTCACACGGGAATACGAATATCACGCAGAATTCCATTGCAGTGTCTTCAGCTGCTTCCTTCCCACAGCCCGAGTCGTCTCGATGCACTGGCGAGGGTGGATCGCGGAACATTTGTATTCAGTGCCATGCAGAGTCCAAACGCTATTCCACTCAACACCGCGCAGCCTTTGTACGGATATTCGCAGCTGCTATGAGAAGCATCCTGCCGACAGCCACTCCAGAGATGCAGTCTGAAGATGAGGAGAAAGAGCAAAAGGAAGAAGGATGGAAAGAGAGAAAAGAAAATCCTCACCCGCTGTAACTATGAACTATCTAATAACAGAAAACTGCATCACTAAACGGTCGGAAAACAGAATATTCAACTGCGTTTGTGTTTCTCCTTCTTTGCATCGATGCGCCGGACTACTTTCTCTTTCCTAAGAGTCGCCCTTTAAGAAGCAAAGCAATGAGATCAGTTACGTATCAAGTCTTTTCGTCATCCACTCGTGGATTTTTATTATCTCTTAGATTCTCTTCGCGTTCCCCTGAAAGAAGATATGGATGGCGACAACGAAAGGAATTGCAAGCGGAAGATGCTGCCGTGCACTTTACAAAGTGGGGAAAAGTCATTTCATTTGTGGCGTTTATGTTGTTCTATGTTTTAGATCAAGTTGTCTGCGAATAAGGAAAGGGATTGCTCAAATACTGACGAAATTCATATCTGGATTTTTCGCTGATTCATCTGCGGCTGCATTGATTTCGTTTTTAGAATTATCGAATCCCATATTTTAGTAATTGCAGAAATTTTTCTTTTTCTTTGCTAGTCCCGTGGCCGAGTGGTTAGCACGCTTGGCTATTGATCTAAGGGACCGGGTTCGAGCCCCGGGTAAGGCATAGATGTGTGTGTCGTTTTTCTGCTGAGGTCCTGCCATCCTCACAGATCTTCTACTATGGCATATAAACTGAAAGGCTCCTATCAGACCTCTGTGGCAAGCAGCTGCTTGAGGGAGTATTTATTTATTATTTTTATTTATTTAATGCTACACTTAGGAGGTATGAATGCAAGATAAATGTTCCTTATTTCAGTTAATTCGTTTGCAGAATATTCAGTTTCAAAGTGAGGCAGAGGATGCACAGAAGTTACAATGATAACAATACAACTAAGCTAGCAAATAACTCAATCAACTTACTGCCACAGAGGTCTGACAGGAGCCCGTCAGTTGAATACGCCATAGAGGAGATATGTGAGGAAGGAGAGACCTCAGAAGAAGCAAAACACTCATTCATGCCCTATACTGGGTTCGAGGGGGCGGGGGTGGCTCAGTCGGTAGCGCGTCAGGCTCGTAATCTGTAGTTCCCAGGTTCGAGTCCCAGCTGGGTCAGCGTTGAGATTTATCTCCGCAAAATTCCCCGACCTGCCCACGGTCAGTAGGGGACACCGATGGGCTTGGAAAGGCCGCCGTCCTTCGGATGGGACGTTAAGCCGTGGCCCCGTGTGCGGGAGAGCCATACCCTGTGCACGTTAAAGAACACGCTGGATGGCCTTGACGGGAGGCTACCATCTGTCTCCCAACAGCTGCTCCAGTAGGTCTCCTCCCCCAACCTTCTCTGAGCCTTCGGGGTCCTTGTGACCTAGCCATTTAGCCCATTGTGTGCAAAAAAGTGCCGCTCAGAGGTAAAACAACCCAACCCAACTGGGTTCGAAACCGGGTCCATCGATCCACAGATACAGCACTCTTACCATTTGATCGCCAGGAAGATCAAGCTAATGAATTCTACTTATTACTTTAAACCAACTACGAAAGGTTACCTTTGAGTACTGGCAGAAGAGACAATGTTACAATTTATAGTGCCAAGAATCATTAAAAGTTTTTTGGGCAGTAGACATGCAATGTTTGTCTTGGGTTCACCATATTCTAACTGTGCTTTATCTGCTTACAAAGTTGTAGCCAAGGTGGCATATATTTTTTCCATTCATTTTGATAAGGAAGATAAAGGAATCAAGGGAATCGGGCACCCGAATATTTTCCATGGCTAGCGATGCTTCTGACACTATGTGAATAGCTTAAAGTTTGTTTTAGCGCTCTTCTGACTACTATGATCCTATTTGGATTATGCATTATATACGCACACTAAACTTACACTAAAATAACTTACAACCTCAATATGCACTGTATCGAGATTGTATAAATACATGTCATCTTCCCATATTGTTCGGGGCGGGGGTGGCTCAGTCGGTAGCGCGCCAGGCTCGTAATCTGTAGTTCCCAGGTTCGAGTCCCAGCTGGGTCAATGTTGAGATTTATCTCCGCAAAATTCCCCGCCCTGCCCACGGTTAGTAGGGGACACCGATGGGCTCGGAAAGGACGCCGTCCGTCGGATGGGACGTTAAGCCTCGGTCCCTTATGAGGGACAGCCATACCCTGTGCACGTTAAAGAACACGCTGGATGGCCATGACGGGAGGTTACCATCTGTCTCCCAACAGCTGTTCCAGTGGGAACCCTCCCCCAACCTTCTCTGAGCCTTCGGGGTCCATGTGACCTGGCCATTTAGCCCATGGTGTACAAAAAAGTGCCGCTCAGAGGTAAAACAACCCAACTCTTTCTCCATGTTTCGATCAACAATACTGTTCTCGGCTCATTGCGTCATATCCTCTCTTAACCGCAGAATTCGGAAACAGTAACGGATGATGACGCATGTCGTTGACGCTGAACTATCTTCTCGTGTCTTGGCAGTGACAATTACAATCGCAGATAATTTTTTTAAAAAATCCCCTCAAGCAGCTGTTTGCCACATAAGTCTGGTAGGTTAATACATATTAACCTACCAGACTTATGTGGCAAGCAGCTGCTTGAGACATAAGCTAACCTCAAGCAGCTGCATGCCACGTAAGTCTGGCAGTCACATAAGTCTGGTTGCCACATAAGTCTGGTAGGTTATCCTGTCAGTTTAATACGAGAAGATCTGTGAGGAAGGCAAGACCTCAGCAGATAGACAACGCAAACATCCATGCCTTACCCGGGGCTCGAACCCAAGTCCCTTTGATCAGTAGCCAACGCGCTTACCACTCTATTTCTGGTTTATAAAAACGTGGTAATTATAATTAATTAATACCGTTTATAAAAGCTGTCGTGTTGAAAATCCTTTCCCTTGCCTACCATTGGTGGTCACCGCATTCGAATGCAAAATCAAGTGACCTGGATTCGAATCTTCGGAGAGAAAAAAATGATTCTGTTGTCTTCCAGTTTGCTCCTTGAAAAGAACTTTTCCAATTCCGACGCAGAATTTCCAGACTCTTTGCCACATGCCCGTCTCTGTGATTATTCGCAGGCGGAGGCAAAGAACCAATCCTCCCCTTCCGTGGAATGGCTCAGCCCACTCCCCTACTCACTTCACCCACCCACCAAAACAATCTTAACCCGAAGAACCGAAAGTGCTTAAAACTAATATTTTAATGCAAATAAATCCCTCTCTCGATATTTCGCTGCTCCAAGAAAGAATTATTTTTATGTTTTATCTCGTAACTTGATTTCAAGAGAATTTTACAGTATATTAAAAATAATAATAATAAATCCCCCCCTCAAGCAGCTGCTTGCCACAGAGGTCTGACAGGAGCCTGTCAGTTTATATGCCACAGTAGAAGGTCTGAGAGGATGGCAGGACCTCAGCAGAAAAACGACACACACATCCATGCCTTATCCGGGGCTCTAACCCATGTCCCTTAGATCAGTAGCCAAGCGCGCTAACCACACTCGGCCATGGGACGGGACACATACATCCATGCCTTATCCGGGGCTCGAACCCAGGTCCCTTAGATCAGTAGCCAAGCGCGCTAACCACATTTTGCCATGGGACGGGACACATACATCCACACCTTATCCGGGGTTCGAACCCAGGTCCCTTAGATCAGTAGCCAAGCGCGCTAACCACTCGGCCATGGGACGGGACACATACATCCATGCCTTATCCGGGGCTCGAACCCAGGTTCCTTAGATCAGTAGTCAAGCGTGCTAACCACTCGGCCATGGGACGGATTAAAATATATTAAAAAATTAATTATATAATAAATACAAAATTATTATTATTATATATTAAAAGTTTGTCCAAACGATCTATTCGAAGAAATTTTCTGTACTTTTCAAATGCAGATCTGTCATCTGGGAAACCAATAATGAAAGTTCTCCTCGCATTGGTTATCTACTTCTGCAGTCTTTCAATCTAGCCTTGAGTAATAATTTCCTTCACAAGGCACTTGTCGAGTTATTTATGGTCAAGAGGTGTACGAGATGTATCTTTATATGAAGACGTAATTTGAAAATGAAAAGTTGCTTCAATTATTTTGGTTAATTAGGAAAAGTTTAAAGGTTACGTGAGCCTGAGTGCCCCGAGAGCGATGAACTGAGAACGATTCAGCGACACATCCCTCGACGGCAGAGGAGGGAAAAGAGCTGTGTTGCCACATGTTAAGTATCTCCACTTAGTCCTCTTTAACCATCCTCTTTGCCCGGCAGTCGCTCCGAGCGACTCTTCCATATTCAAAGCAAGGGAACTCGCGCACTTTCGTTGCATGGCAAATCAGTGCCAACACGGACTCTGCAGGCTGAGGGACAAGAAGGTTGAAGCACCCCAATAAAAGAGGTTAAAAAGCCGCTGAGAAGTTCTTGAGCAACCTTTCAGCAAGATCCCCCCCTGCCACCCCCATCTGCAGGCCGGCCAGGTCCACCCATCCCAGCGAGGTGGTGCAACCCCAACGTACCTACTGAACAGGAAGTCGGGGCAAGGTTGCTCTGCGTCCCACCGTGACTCGACCTCGCCCCGTAATTGTCTCTTGCTCCGGCAGCTGGCTCAAGTCACGACGCCGCTATCTCCGTCCTCGCTCGCTCTCCCCGTACTCTCTCTCTCGCTCTCCTGCCCCGTGTCTCGCGACTGTTGACCCCCTTCCCCCTTTCATCTCGTCTCCTTCACTCGGTGGTCGTCATTTCCAAAACAATCCCTGAGCCTCGAGCCTCAGCCAGCACAGCTGCTGCTCGCTCGCTCGCTCCTGCACCTTTGCCCCCCGAGCCCAAGGAGTCGGAAAGAAGAAGACGTACGTATCAACGCCATCACCACTCTCCCTATTCAGCGCTTTAAATAAAAGCCACTAGGCACCAAAGATGCATTATTCAAGTACGCGCACTACTTAGCGAATTATGCATCCTATATAATCACAGAGTGTGAAGATGTCCAAGGTTGAGGAGGTGCCATCATCGCACGCGGTCAGAGGTTAACCATGCCCGTCCAGCAAACAAACACAAACATCCACGCCTCACTCTCGTTTCGAACCCGAATTTGACTAAAAGGGTTGGCTTGCATCATCTCTGAGGGGCCCATCACAGCGAAACAAGGAGTACCTATTAACCTTCTCAGTAAACGGTTGATTGGATTGTTTTTCCTCTAAACGTCAAATGGCCAGTGACAAGGATTCCTAGAGCTTAGAGCTGGGTAAGAAAAAGGGAATCCACTAGACTGTTAGGGAACAGAGGGAAGCTTTCCATCATCAAGGCCATCTAGCGTGTTCTTTAACGTGCACAAAGTACGGATCTCCTCAGAACCTGAGAGGTGAGGGGGGTCCGTGCTCAGACAAGTTTGGGGAGAGGAAACTCACTGGACAGCTGCTAGGAGACAAATGGAAGCCTCGCATCAAGGCCATCCTGAGTGTTCTTTAACGTAAACATGGATGCTCTCTCCTTCACACGGCACGCGGCTTAGCGTCTCATCTGACAGATGGCGGCCTTTCCTAGCCCATCGGTGTCTCTTTTCTCACCGAGGGAAGGATGGGGGGGAGAGAGGAGATAAATCTCAACGCTGGTGCAGTTGGGACTGGTACCTGGAACCTGTAGATTACCAGCCTGGCGCGCTATTATTGAAACAATCCCCGACCACCTTGAAGGGCGCTTCACTACGTTGCTCCCGACACCTCTTCAGTGGCATCTGCATGCGGAGGGGACGGGGGATTTTTCCTGTGCATCGATCAATCGAAATTTGTTTCCATTCATCTAGATCAGAGATCCCCAAACTAGGTCCCGCGGGCTATATGAGGTCCATAAAGATTAGTAATCCTCCCTTCAAAGCAAAGGAAGAACTAGAAAATTCAAATTAAGGTTCTGACAAATCTATTGTTGGATTTGCCGCGTAAAAAACAAACACATGATTCTCATTTCAATCTGAAATCTGTTTTCTCACTCAATTAATTTTTTTCTCTATTTTTTATTCGAGTAAATAAATTTTTTAATTATCCAATCATCAGTTGTATTCAAATTTTCTCACCAAATTTAACTCCACATGTAGCCTTTTCATGAAAATGTTACGCACTGTTGATATAAGTCATATTGTTCAAGCCTTTAAACGAAAAATGAAACTTCTAAAATGGCATTCAAGCCCGCCATCTTTTAAACAACCTCCAATATGGCCGCCGATAAAAAGTTTGAAGATCTATGATCTACATCAAATTACAAATATGTGCATGAAAAACATTTCATCACAGAGCAGAGGGGAAGAAAATATTTTATTTTGCTGGCCGCAGAAGATGAGTTCGTCTTTCGGATGGACAGATATTTAACAAATGGTGTAGGAATGATGAGGGGGGGGGGGGGGGGGTTCTCTTTCCTGTTTTCCGTTCTAATATCTTTTAGAAATCTGCGGGGAAAAACTGTCCTTTTTAAAATATGGTTAACATAATTTACAAATAGTAATTTAAATAAAACTTTATTCTCTAATTTCGAACAGTATTCTATATTGTAAAAATTTTGGACTTCTTTGTTCTGTCAGCCGCGATGTCAAAGTATTAGTGGTGAGATTATTATTGATCAATCGTTGTACAATTCTGCATGTACTGTACCGTTTTCATTTGCCCTAGCTGGTAACAACGAACCAAAAACTTATTCTTTACTCAAACTGATATTAAAAGCGAAAAGAACTACTTCTAAAAATCCTATTTTTTTTTTCCTATATTTTACACTTCGTTTCTTAGTTTTCAGATTTACAAAAGCTTTGGGGGTCGCATTTACCCCATCCATGTTATAGAGTATTGAATTGGTATCGTGTGACATTCTCTACGTAAAACATAAATGAGGATAACTATAATTTAGGTAAATGTATAGGATTTTAAAAACTCGTTCGTTTATAAAACACTCTTATGTATTTTTCGTTGATACTTTTAAGGCTCCCCCTCACCACGATAAGCGCACCTCTCTTCCAGTGTTCGAGTCCCAGCTGGGTCAGATTTGAGATTTATCTCCGCAAAATTTCCCGCCCTGCCCACGGTCAGTAGGGAACACCGATGGGCTTGGAAAGGCCGCCGTCCGTCGGATGGGACGTTAAGCCGTGGCCCCGTGTGCGGGAGAGCCATACCCTGTGCACGTTAAAGAATACGCTGGATGGCCTTAACGGGAGACTACCATCTGTCTCCCAACAGCTGTTCCAGTGGGTCCCCTCCCCCAACCTTCTCTGAGCCTTCGGGGTCCATGTGACCTGGCCATTTAGCCCATGGTGTGCAAAAAAGTACCGCTCAGAGGTAAAACAACCCAACCCAACCCTCTCTTCCAGCTAAAATAATGCATCCCCCCCCCCCTCAGTTCTCAATTGATGGATGTACAACTGGGATGTGCTCACTGTCCATGAAAATCGGCCTATAAGGGCAGAGCAACCCAAACAAAAGTCACTTCATCTTTAAAACATTTCTTGCCCAATTTGGTTTCAACCGATTCTGCTCCACTAAATACAAATGCTAACTTTTACAAGTAAGGATTTTGAATGACAGTTTTAAAATTTGAAACGTTCTTGGCGAAATTCTTTTATCTCCCAATTCGACCATAAGAACTACTATAATTGATGATAAAGTCACGTATCCCATACCAACAGAAATGTCTGTGGACGGAGAGAAAACCTCTTTCTCGGGATCTGCTACTAAAAGATAAAGTATTGATGAATTTTTCTCTCTTTCGCTTTTGTTGCGAGATATTTCTTGATGTGAATTGTACCGGATACCTCTCAGATGGATCTCACTTGAATCAAAATGCTCCATACCAGTTTCAGTTATCCTCAGAGCAGCATTTCCGGTTCTTACCCTGCGAGCAGCGTCGAACCTCTTCCGCCACGCCCACTCCGAACGTTTGGCGCTCTCTTTTGTTCAGATGACAATGCTCCCAGCAGCAGAGCTCGATTGCATCATCATTACTAACCGTGCGACGGAATCGCACCATTTTCGGTTCAACCCCCACCCACCCCTCTCCCCAGAAATGGGAAAAGAGGAAATTATTGTCTTCTTACTGCAAAGCTTGCTTCATTTTCTGATTGCAATTCTTGAATTCCAAAACAGTCATCAGTTTTACACAACAGCCAAAGAATCTAAAAAACAAACTCACAGATTTCTTCACTCAGGGATTTTCTTGCCAATTTTGCTGAGTTATTAACTTTTTTTCTTCCGCTTTTGCTTTTCTGAAAGGTCGAGATAAGAAAAAAATCAAGATCCGTTGCGATGTTGTTCTCTTGGTCTTTTTTTTTTCTCCTCAGAGTTCTGTCTCCCCTCTCTTCGCGATCTGTTGACACAGAAAGCGAGAAATGTTTCATTGTTCCTCTCCTTGTTTTAAAGATTTTCCCGCTTCAGAAAAAACGTGAAATTCTTGAATGGATTCAGGAATGGAAATTGTTTCCCAGAGAAAGAAATCGTTAACGCTAGAGAAGAAGTAAGAACTTCGCGCATGCTATTTCTGTAAACAGCAATCCTCGACAAAAAAGCAGATCCCTTCTCAAGAGATTGTCCCGATGACTTCATTCGAGGTTCACATTTCATTTCTGTGAGATGTATTGCGGCACACAATGTGTCAGCCTTCTAGCATCGCTCACGGTTGGAACTTTTTTGCCATATAGTATAATAGCCAAATATCAAAAACCCAAGTCTATGTGCGTTCGAAAACAAGTGGTCAGCAATTAGGGAGTGACGTCACCTCACAACCCAACGGAATTTAAAGTATCCTCCAATGCTTGCTGCTTTCTATCACGCCCATCCTTTCGAAAGCTAAAGTTCTGTTTTTCTCAAACAGAGCCAGAGGAGGGCAAAATTTGAAAGGTGACTCGATGCTGAAACCTTAGGCTAAGAGGCTACACCTCTAGGCATCTCTGAAACGAGGCTATACCTCTAGGGCCTCAGCCATCTCTGAAAAACAAGGTGCATTGGGAAAAGTTGAAAGAGATGCTAAAGTTATCGTGAGACAAAGTTATGATGCTTTGAATCCGGAGAAAAGCCTGATTTCTCTTTACGAAGGGAAAAAAATGTTTGCTTTTTTGACTTCCCGGGTTTCTGTTAAATTATCTTGCGATTGAAAACCTCTTCGCTTTCATTCCTTACCAATGCATTAGGAACAGGATACTTCCGACACGGAGTTTGAATTTCCCCCTCGTGAATAAATATCTTACCTACGTCAGGGAATCTCTCGCGATGATGAACTTCCAGATGTGACGGCAACGAGCGTTAGATAGGGGCAGCATGGCGTCATGAGGTAAGGAGGAACAGAGAAATGGATTCCCGAAGATCGATGGCACGAGATTAACAGTTGCTGGGCTCTTGATTGATGGTGACCAAAATGAAGTCAGAGTGTGGGAAGGCCGACAGCCGAGGATGTGGCCGGTTGCGCTCTAGACACAAACACAAAACGTTAATTAACCCTACGACTCTGTAGTGAGCAAAGTTGAACCGTTTGCATAACATGGGGAACAGAGAAATAAAGAAGACCAACCGAGATCTTGGCAGTGATAACGTCTTCGGCAATTATCGATTACCTGATGCTGAAGAAAAACTGTTATCAATGAAAGGAATCTGGTTTTCCTCTGCAGGAGGACCTTGCTGTTGCTCCGCGTGATGAATTAATTGCGACCTCTTGAATAGCAAAGCACAGCCAAACGATCTGTGAGCCACACACAACACAATGACGAAATTAGGAGAAAAAAAAAGGGGGCGAGCGATTCGCTCTCTCTGGAATGAAAGAAAGAGAAAAAAATAATCCCCAATCAACAGATTTTCCTTTTTATTCATCCAAATCGCTGTAGCAAAAGTAGTCATTTGATCAGCGAAATCAGTTGCTTAGAAAGAGTCCCTTTTCGCAAAGCACTAGATGTGTACATTCCGATTCGTTTCTCTCCAATCGAAGCAAGTCTCTCACTTCTCGAAAGAATCCTCCTGAAAAGGTCGCAATTAATAACGCTTCGAGTAACAACAACATGAAGCAGGGTAAATGAAGGATGCTACACACTAAAACTTTGAAAATAATCTTCGATTTTTACAGTAGCTAAGAGATAATAAAACTATACAAAGACTAAGATGTTAAAAGCATTTTAACAGTTATTAGAAACAGCTCAAGTAGGCAATATCAAAAGCGGCGCTGCACATCCTATCTACTCAAAAATTTTATTTTTCTCCCTGTGACTCTGTCACAGGGAGAAAAATTTATTTTGAGTAGATAGATCTTTATTTGACATTTGACATTTGAGTAGATAGATCTTTATTTGACAAGAGTCAAATAAAGGTATTGATTGAAACTGAAATTGTTTTGAATAGATGCCTTTTTCATGTATACCGCTTTAGGAAGTAAGGAGGACTTGATAGCTCTAAATAAATGTAATTGCATATCAATCAAATTGGTTGTAAACAGAAATGAATATTAAATGATGTTGATTTCAAATATCGCATGTAAAAAAATGTAATCGCGCCTAATGTGCCAAATGGCCATAAGTTGAACGAGCGCGTTTTGGTTGGGCGGTTCATTTGACGTGTGTTTGACGAGACTTTTCATGATGAGATCTCCAAAATCTGAGAAATATTACAATGACATTATTTCTTTGAAAGAGAGACCGGAAAGCCCAAAGAGAACGTAGTCAGGTGTCAAGTTGTTAGCCAGTCTGTCCCCCACATACTCCGGACACTCTTTCAGGAGACCGCTGCCATTGCCAGAAGTCCAGTTGTTGATAACATCCAAGAGTAAAGGTGGACAAGGATCTTCTTTTATCTGCCAGGAAACAGTTCCAACGCATACCGATCTCAGTTCAGCCACTGACTCTGATATTTCTTCCCGCCATCAACAGAAGTCTTCACGATGGTGACCTTATTATTAAATAACCAGTGAATGGTTATGAACAGTGTGTCTAAGGGGCTCAGAAAGAAGGGGAGACCTAGAATGCGGTGGGCAGACAATGTCAAACAGGACCTTGTTAGAATTGGTGTTGCAGTGGCCAGATGCAGCCGATGTGGCTCAGGACAGATATGCTTGGAGAACTAAACTGCACGGACTGATTGGACCTCCGTAGCCCATAGCTGCTTGATGATGATGATGATGGCGGTGGTCGTGATGATGATAATGATGAATGATATTTATGCCGCTTACCCCACACCAGGGGATGGTGCGTTTGAATGGTTATGGAGATTCTTTGATTTTGGACTCAGGAGGACTGGTGTTATTTTTGCAGTTCACAGGCGAGTCTTGATTTGCGCTTCAGAGTTATTCCTGGAGTTGTCTGATCTGGAGAGGACCAGACCATCATCCCACAAACCTCGTCAAGAAGATGGTAAAATGTGTCATGTTTTGGACTAGCATCTCTCTGAGTATACTCTACATTCCTTTCGGAGATATAAGGATGGAGCCACATGTACTTATATGAGTACAATAAGATCGAATTTCCTCGTATAAGAGGATAATGCCTCACCTCAACACACCAGGGTTAGGTTGTTTTACCTCTGAGCGGCACTTTTTTGCACACCATGGGCTAAATGGCCAGGTCACATGGACCCCGAAGGCTCAGAGAAGGTCGGGGGAGGGGACCCACTGGAACAGCTGTTGGGAGACAGATGGTAGCCTCCCGTCAAGGCCATCCAGCGTGTTCTTTAACGTGCACAGGGTATGGCTCTCCCGCACACGGGGCCACGGCTTAACGTCCCATCCAACGGACGGCGGCCTTTCCAAGCCCATCGGTGTCCCCTACTGACCGTGGGCAGGGCGGGAATTTTTGCGGAGATAAATCTCAACGCTGACCCAGCTGGGACTCGAACCTGGGAACTACAGATTACGAGCCTGGCTCGCTACGTCTGAGCCACCCCCGCCCCCAACACACCAGACAGATTCAGCAATATAAGGAAGAACACTCTGAGCTGTATGGGATGATTAACGCTTCCCCTTCACCTCAACCCCACAGAGCAGAGTTTTCAAACGGGGCTCCGAAAAAGGTGGTTGGAGTTCCAGGAGTCTGTGAGAGATGAGGAAGAAACTTAAAGATTTGTCTGATTTGAATACAAAGAGGATACCATCAGGTGATTTGCATATGAAAATGTGCATGACAATTTATGATTTCCACTAAGAGAAAAGAAGGTGCTTATTTCATATTTACACTAAAAACAACATCGAGTTTCGTTACGTAGAAATAAAAGACACGAATTTGATCCGCAGTTTAAAATCGCTAAGAAAGGTAATATTAATATCATTTTCATGTGTATAGCGGAATTTTAATATTTTACTACAAAATGTTAGTGGTTAGTATGCTATTGCTTTTTTCCTCGCACAGAAGTTCAATTTTTTTTTTTTTATTTAGCCAATAAACATTTTGTGATGAGATATGGAATTCTGCTATAAACATGGGATTAAAAGGATTTTAGCATTACTTCTTCATTTAAACTGTGAATCGATTTTGTGCATTTAAATAATCAATCGATTTTGAATCGATTGATTGCATTGAAAATAATCGATTTTATGCATTTAAAATTTTTGTTTGTGAATCGATTTTGTGCATTTAAAATAACTGCATTTCTTGAATACAGCAACTATGTAAATAAAACTTACAATGATGGAAAAATACAAGCATACGGTTTATTGTACAACGAGTACAAATTTCGTTTTGTTACCATTTGGTTTACCGCTTCTTAATTAGGATTCTATTATAGAAAATATAGTTAGACGCGTTTCGTACTCCTTTGAATGCTCTAAAGAAAAAAGAGTTTCGCCCTCTAACTCCTTTTTAAACACTCTTCAGAAGCTGAGGCATGCGCTGGTGAAGAACAAGGTCGTTAAAATTCCCCCCCCCCCCTTCGCTGGACTATTCAATAATCTCATTAAGAGCGCGAGGGGGCATGAATTGCCATGAGGGGTAATCACACTCCTTGTTAAAGGTCTTTTCTAACTCTATTCTGAAAATCATATTTGGTCCTACTGAGATCATCTTTGGATTTTAGACAGCATCTCACTTAGAATTCCATTAAAATAGCAAATGCGTTACTGATACTAACATTTTGATATGAATTTATCATCTCTATGTTGAAATATTGATGTATTTTAAACTGCTTCAAGGAGGTGTATTGAAGCTCCTATTGACTAAGATTAATCAATAGGTTCTAGATTGCGATTCATTACGAAACCTTGCGGTTGTTTGAGTCTAACATCTTTCTTTAAAAACTGGAATTTCCGTAAATCAAAAACCGGACCCAACCCATGTCAAAATGAACGACACGTGAGGCAGGAGAGAGGGTGCTGCCAGAACTGAGACCAGAGAGATAAAAGATTGGCTAACCAGAGCATCATCATCTGCCGAGGAGGAGGAGGAGTGTCTGCTGCGACCGGCAGAGTCCTCCACGCCAACTTGCACCCACTGATACGTGTGTCATTGCAATTGGCATGAGGTCACGAGTGCCAAGGTGGCTGGCTTGCTGTTGAGGTCTTGGGCAACGACGACGCCGTAGCAGCAGCAGCACAGATCAACATCAGCGAGATGAAGACGAGGAAAAGAGCGCCATCGGCCTGCTGGATACAAATCACGACGAGTGCTTAGAAGGAGAGTTGGTTAAGTTTCCCACGCTCCCCCAACAACCGGTTTCTTTTGGTGTCAGAGGGCAAAGGGTCGAGAATAATTGTCTTTCGCGGACTCTGTCGTGACCAGCAACGTGTGTCTCCATTGGCGGGATGAGATCACGTGCTTCAAAGGTTTTTGTGCAGTGATGACTGCCATAATCTTCGGGAGGGACCGCTCGCAGCTCCTCGGGTGACAGCACGGCTTGTAGGAGATGGGGGGGGGGGAGGGGAATGAGCACAGGGAAGGTGTTAACTCCGCAGTCACGAGAAACTTTCCGTGATCATCTCCTCCGTGTTAAATGTACGCCATGGTAATTCCGACAGTTGTAACTACCAGAAGATATCGCTGTCAGGAAACGATTAGCGAGTGCCGAGTCTTTCCCTTCCATATTTCCATCCGAGGTTCTTAAATTGGCACTTTTTTTTTCTTTTCCTCTGCGCTCCCTCCATCTGCCACTCCATAGAGAGCATTTGCAAGGTTTTTCCTAAATCTCCTTTCATCAGATAAATAGTTAGAGCTTTGACCAGCAGGAGGCAAATAGCGTCGACAGCGCTTCTCTTCATTTCGACCAAGTGGACGACTGACTCGCTCCTACGGCTGTTACTCGAGTGATGCTTTTATGCTACTCCATCAGTCGCGATTCCGGGAGTTAGGACGAAAATATCCTCCGAAGAAGAATCATTTTGAATAGTTAATGAAATATCTCTCTATTTGCTCAATGACATAAAGAATCTGATATTGTATTTAATCTGATGATGTATATTTAGCGGAAGCTAAATACCATGTATTATCCTAAATCTCTCTTTTTCACGACTTAGGTTGATAAAAGAGGAGGCCTGGAGGGGAAGAGTATGCTTAAACTCTGAAAACATCCCCTTGATACGGGGCAGGGTGGCTCAGTCGGTAGCGCGCCAGGCTCGTAATCTGTAGTTCCCAGGTTCGAGTCCCAGCTGGGTCAGCGTTGAGATTTATCTCCGCAAAATTCCCCGCCCTGCCCACGGTCAGTAGGGGACACGGATGGGCTTGGAAAGGCCGCCGTCCGTCGGATGGGACGTTAAGCCGTGGCCCCGTGTGAGGGAGAGCCATACCCTGTGCACGTTAAAGAACACACTGGATGGCCTTGACGGGAGGCTACCATCTGTCTCCCAACAGCTGTTCCAGTGGATCCCCTCCCCCGACCTTCTCTGAGCCTTCGGGGTCCATGTGACCTGGCCATTTAGCCCATGGTATGCAAAAAAGTGCCGCTCAGAGGTAAAACAACCCAACCCAATCCCCTTGATACGCCACTGGTTAATACCTGAATCAGCTTTGTTTGCTCCCAATGGCAGCACAATACACACATCATCGTGAATCTCTTGCAGAGTCCATTCCTTCGAAGACAGAGAGCAAGATGATCTTCTTCTTCTGCAAGACACAATGCGAAGGCATCATCGCTTATCCCAGCATCTACAGAGCGTGCCTATCTGAGGCTTTCATCTGAGTGATCATGTGACTGATTGGCACGTATCATTACAGAAGCAGAGGAGGGCCGAGTGTGATGCTCTCGGCCGTGACGATCCTCTCACCCCTCTCTCTACTCAATGAAGAGGATCAACTGTCAGAGGAATTATTTACAAAACACACGGCGAACTGCCGTGCACCTCGAGGTTCATTGCTGTCACGTGACTGCACGCACGTAGTCCACTACTAATTCAATCGCCACTCTTTGAAATAAAGAGTACATTTGTTAAACTTCTGCCTCATAGAATCACGATTTGATGAATCGGGATGAACAAAACATCAGGAAATCTGTTTCTCTGAGCATCGAAGCAGTTAGGAGAATCAAATATCAGCAGCAAGTCGGTGTTTCTGATGTGAGGAATGAACTTTTCACAAAGAGGCTTAATACAGATAAAGCTGAAAAAGCTCAGATGGCAAAGATGGGGTCGATTTGTCAAAAAGGCCATTCAAAAGATGACTGTTGATGAGAGTTGAATTTTTTACTCTTTAACGACCATTGGGAACTTTTTCTGCCCAGTGGGCTAAATGATCAGGTCACAAAAACCCCAAAGCTCAAACCGGAGTTTGGGAAGGGAATACATTAGACGGGGTTGAATTGTGGGTTGTTTTAACACAATGTTTTTAACACAACTTTTTTGTACACAATGGGCTAAATGGCCAGATCACAAAGACCCCGAAAGCTCAGAGAAAGTTGGGGGAGGGGACCTACTGGAACAGTTGTTGGGAGACAGATGGTAGCCTCTGTCTCCCAACAACTGTTCCAGTAGTTTGGACTATGCCGTCAAATTCATCCAGCGTGTTCTTTAACGTGCACAGGGTATGGCTCTCCCACACATGAGGAGATGGCTCAACGTCCCATCCGACGGATAGCGGCCTTTCCAAGCCCATCTGACCGAGGGCACGGCGGAGAGTTTTGCGGAGATAAATCTCAACGCTAGACCAGATGGGACTCGAACCTAGGAACTGCAGATTACTAGCTCGCACTATATCGACTGAGTCATCCCCACCTCCAGCAGAACTCCTCGCCCTGCCCACGGTCAGTAGGGGACACCGATGGGCTTGGAAAGGTCGCCGTCCGTTGGATGGGACTTTAAGCCGTGGCTCCATGTGCGGAAGAGCCATACCCTGTACACGTTAAAGAACACACTGGATGACCTTGACGGGAGGTTACCATCTGTCTCCCAACAGCCGTTCCAGTGGGTCCCCTCCACGACCTTCTCTCAGCTTTCGGGGTCCTTGTGACCTGGCCATTTAGCCCATGGTGTGCAAAAAAGTGCCGCTCAGAGGTAAAACAACCAACCAACCAACCCCACCTCCGTGGAACAGGTGTCAGCAGGTCAGGATAGAGAGTAGCCCAGTCGTCCGACTTCTTCTTCGACCTGCAGGTCATCAATGGCCGTGGTTCCGTGTGCCGAATGGCGGCTAGTCTTCAGAGTTCCAACGATGCAAGAATTACTGGGGAAGTGTTCCCAACTCTGGATCATCTGCATTCACAGAATTTCAAAATCTGGCAGCCACTTCCACCCATCTAAAAAAGATGCAAGAGAAGACGTTTATATTTCTCTCCTATCAAGTGGATAAGGGGGTTTCAACAAGTGAAGACTCTTTGAGCTAAACATGTTCAGAATTGGACCTCAAACCAAAGCTGCCAATGCTTAACTTCGTCCCATTCTTCAAACCAAACCTTGATTGTACGACAATCGTATTTATTGTATTATTGCAAAATAAGATTTCATTGTTAAGCTTCAGAGTTACTTTCGACTTAGTGGCGAACCCCTGTTCCAGTGATGTCTAATCTTCTTTCATCTCTGCGAGTAGTTTCCCCTTTGCTACTCACCCCCCCCCCCCCCCCCCCCCCCCCAGTATGTCTCCTCATGTCGCCCTCTCTTCCATCGAAGTCTGTAGACTCATATTCACAACGGAACCATAAGGGGTGGGGGAGGTTATGGGAGGAGGGGAAATAAATTCTTTCAGGTGTGGACTCGCCACTTGTGAATAGTCAAATGATGATGATGATCGTAGTTGCGCTGTGCAGCCGCGAAGACTCCAAGTGAGATGGCCAGAAGTCACTGGTGAAGGATGAATGCAGCCGAGGGAGGTCCTTCAGTGGTAATGGACGCTGGCCCCCCGCTTGATGAGAGTCCTCTTTCCCTGCTTCGTGACGTCATTAGGGTTTTACGGTCGGTACAAGGCGCTGTTTGCGTCCGTGTTGTTGACCTCCGAGGGCGGGCGTTGACGTGTCACTAGCGGAAAGATTTCTCACTTTGGCAAACTCTGAGCCTCGCGAAAAAAAACGAACTTGTTCGATGTTGCGAAGTGAAGGATGAAGCGTCTCGATCTGAGAGGAATCTGTCGAGGGAATATGAGACTAAGGTCTCGTCTCTGGCTATCAGTTCATCTCATTCTTTCGGAATATAACAGTTAGCTGCAAGATTCAACGTCGTTCAGTTCATCTGCTTACTTTCTCTTATTCCTCTAGCTGATGGAAATGAAAAGAAGTCATTGAAATCAATATTTAAAAAAGAATTCCACTATGAGGAATGATGTCGAAGATACATATAACAGAGAGACAGAATCAAGTTATCGAGAAAGCAGATGAACTTGCATTTACCTAAATAACACTATAAAATACTTCTCTTGCCATAGAACCTTTTTGCGGAAATAAGTGTTCTGCCTCTACCCCCACTTCGAATCACAGCTGCCAACGTCACATCCTTTGCATTTGTCAGTTAATTGGGGGTTTATCGAGTCGACAATCTCGATAACACCGACATGTTTTCGAAAAATCACGTGTTCTCTAAGTTCTTCGTTTTTTCCGATTCAAAAATTTGCGCTTGTTTAATTTTTAATTTTGTAATAATTTAGCTACTTTATCAAGAGATTTTAATCAAAGATTAGAAGACAGTTATAGAAAACTACAATGACGTATTTTTTTAAAAAAGGAATCTTCAAGTTTTTCTGTATTATCCCACTGAACTGGTTTCACGGGCGGATGTTCATATCACGTGTCGTATTACGTTTGTGTCTAATTTTAGCAATAAGCGAATTGTTATTCATTTATTTCCCGTTTATTAACCGTTACAAACAGAATGAAGAGCTTTAGCATGAAACAATCAACAAGTGGAATGAATGCCGATTCAGCAAACTGTTCTTGCGTGGCAAGGTTGCCATAGTGATTTCGCGTTTTCTGTTGCATCTGCAAAACGTTTCTTGTATTCGAACCACAGTTGACTGTAACTATATACATATAGCTCTTAATGCGCTCTATGACCCTTTGAAATGAATTTAAAATTATTATTAATAAATATTTCTCATTGAAATTATCGGAAATGGACGAAATCTCGAGCATTATCTACAACAGAGAATTCAAAATAGGAACTCCATCACTTGTTAGGGCGGGGGTGGCTCAGTCGGTAGCGCGCCAGGCTCGTAATCTGCAGTTCCCAGGTTCGAGTCCCAGCTGGGTCAGCGTTGAGATTTATCTCCGCAAAATTCCCCGCCCTGTCCACGGTCAGTAAGGGACACCGATGGGCTTGGAAAGGCCGCCGTCCGTCGGATGGGACGTTAAGCCGTGGCCCCGTGTGCGGGAGAGACATACCCCGTGCACGTTAAAGAACACGCTGGATGGCCTTGACGGGAGGCTACCATCTGTCTCCCAACAGCTGTTCCAGTGGGTCCTCTCCCCCAACCTTCTCTGAGCCTTCGGGGTCCATGTGACCTGGCCATTTAGCCCATGGTGTTCAAAAAAGTGCCACTCAGAGGTAAAACAACTCAATCCATCACTTGTTACACCGTTTTGTATTCGGCCGAGTCTTTAGTCTGTTGGAGTTAAAGCATTCAGAATCTCTGTTATGTTGCATCGTGCTTTCAATCAGAGAAGAGCCCTCGTTCGCTTTCCTCGTCTTCAGAAGAGCCCTCGTTCGCTTTCCTCGTCTTCAGAAGAGCCTTTCCACACCAGAGCATCCTTTGCGAGAAATTTTTGAAAATTAATTCTTGTTAATCATCTATCCTCGGGAGAACGGTGTCCTGCCTCCCCTTTCCCTTCTGTCCTGTTGCCACGAAACGAAAGTGCTTCTCACGCCATGTGTCGTGAGAAAGGGACGTTCTCTGCCGACTCAGCTCCACCTCGATCGTTGCAGCTTCGCCAAACTCCGCAGCAAAGAGTTTGTCCCTCGAAAGTAATTCCTCCCACCTAACGTCGCGAGATGAAGAGGACCGTCTCCCCCTTCCCCCCCCCCCACCTGTCTCTCTCAACGCCGTGTCGATGTAACGAGGGGGTGGGACCACAAAAGACACCGCTAACCCTTTCGGCACGAAATAAAGTCATCGGCAGCCTTAAATAAGGCGACTTTGTCGTCATTGAGTCATGCACGCACACACGTATACGTGTACGACTGACACGCACGAGACAGAACTAACCGAATCCCATTGGTGAAATTCGCTCACAACTACGTCGTCCACCGAGATATTCGAGAAAAGTTTGCAAAAGGGAACGAGTTACGGAGACTTGGTTGCACTTACCGAAGAGATTCGATGGCTTAGAGCAAGAGCCTGGCCATGCGCAGAATCTCGTGCGCTGTAGCACATGCATTCACACTTACCTTCCATTGTGTTGTGCAGAAGTTCAACTCTGAAATTTCATTAGCTCCTGGAAAATACTTCTGGCGTGTTTGACGAAATATGAAGACATCTGTGATTTGAAGAATTCCCGCGACTCTTTGGAAACGATTCCGAAAAACTGTCCCCAAGTCATAATAGTTGTTTGCATTCGAATTGATGACAAAAAGCGTTGTACACCATCGGATATGAATCGAGGGAAAGGGGGCGGGGGTGGCTCAGCCGGTAGCGCGCCAGGCTCGTAATCTGTAGTTCGCAGGTTCGAGTCACAGCTGGGTTAGCGTTGAGATTTATCTCCGCAAAATTCCCCGCCCTGCCCACGGTCAGTAGGGGACACCGATGGGCTTGGAAAGGCCGCCGTCCGTCGGATGCGACGTTAAGCCGCGGTCCCGTGTGCGGGAGAGCCATACCCTGTGCACGTTAAAGAACACGCTGGATGGCCTTGACGGGAGGCTACCATCTGTCTCCCAACAGCTGTTCCAGTGGGTCCCCTCCCCCAACCTTCTCTGAGCCTTCGGGGTCCTTGTGGCCTGGCCATTTAGCCCATGGTGTGCAAAAAAGTGCCGCTCAGAGGTAAAACAACCCAACCCAAATCGAGGGAAATGAAGAAATCCGTTCAGTATCGCAAACCCTAATCTTTTTGAGTTAATTCTGCCTCTGGAACTTGGTTGCTCTACTCCAGAATGGAAATGCTTTTCTCAACTGTCAAGGAAAGGGATCTTCTGGATAGCTGTGCAGTTCAGTCCCTTACAACGTGAAAAAAGCGTTACTTTTGAGCACTAGGCAAACGTTAAAAATCTTACCTTAACAGTCTCCATCTGCAGAAGATCTGGAAATGCTGAATGTTTTTCTCAAAGAAACAAATATTGAGCACTATCAAGGATCATCCAATGAGCATTCTTATCATTTCAGCATCTGCTAATTGTAAAGACCTGACAGGAGCCTGTCAGTGTAATATGACATAGAGAAGATCTATGAGAAAGGTGAGACCTCAGCAGAAAGAACCCCCCCCCCCAAAAAAAAAAAAGAGAAAGAAACGTTCAAACTTTATCCGGGCTACAATCCCGGATAAGGTACCAACGTTTCTTTTTTTTTTCGCGCGCTAATCATTTGATCACCGGATGTTGATCGATAAACATAAATTGCATTTGGAAACTAAACTGCGGATTTTTTTTTTTTTCTCTCATTTGATAATAAATCGAATAAGGGAAAATTGAAACAGAGTTCAAGGTTTGAGGAGTTTATTCATAGAATTAACAAAACATCTCGTTATGAAGAAATAACTGAAATAAGAAAAGTTAAAGGAAAAATAGCGGTTCTTCCGTAATAAAGAGAGGAGAATCTCTCATGTGATATGATCTTGATGCAAGTGATGGATGTGGAAGATTCGATTTGATGACGTTCTACAATGCAGGGAGACTTCAAAGGTCAAATAACGGTCATCTTGTCTCATTCGTTTCTCTGGCAATTTGGCTACTGAACTCACAAATCAGGAATTCTGCTTCTCTAATTTCGAAGCGAAAAAATCTTTTACAACAAGAAATGAGTCCCTATTCATACAGCGTTAGCAAATATGATATATATCACTTATGAGATGATCTTTTTGATCTTTTTTTTTTATTTTTTTTTTTCGCAAATGGCTCATTTTTTATTAACTCACCTCACTCCTTATTTACTAACATTCTCCTCTACTTCTGTGACTATATATTTTATGCAATTGTTTTCAACCTTTTCAACTCCTATTTACCAAATTATTATATATAAAAAAATAAATAAATACCTCCTCAGGCAGCTGCTTGCCACAGTAGAAGGTCTGAGAGGATGGCAGGACCTCAGCAGAAAAACGACACAAACATCCATGCCTTACCCGGGGCTCGAAACCAGGTCCCGTAGATCAGTAGCCAAGCGCGCTAACCACTCGGCCACAGGAACGATTCAAAAAACTTATATATTTCCACATCAAAGAGAAGGCTACTTCATTGTATAAATAATTTTGCCCTGCTTGTTAACCACTGACTAATGCTGAAAACTCTGGCCCACCCTTTAAAATAAGTTGTAAATATGATTATGCGAGTACCAATTTCTCTCTCATTCTTTAGGCAGGCTTCAGTGTAATGTCTGATCCCAGAATTCTGCTGATGCCTCCTTATACGTCAACGGCTCTTGAAAAGGGAAAATAAGAACCTGAAATGTGAAAACACTTCCCAATTTGCACCCATTCTTATTTTCGCTGTTTAGAGCAACTGCTGATCGGCGAACTTCAATAGGAATGAGTCGGGTAAGCTCGACACGCCGATTACTTCGTTCCCAGCAGACTTAATGAAGTCCCCAACATCCCCACCTCCTGCCTCAGGGAGTCTGAGGGGTGTCCCTCGACTCCCCCTCCCCCACTTGTTTTGCACACCCTCCCCCACGGCTCTCCGACAGAGAGACGCCGCAACGACACAGAGAAGCCGACGTCGTAGCTGGACCGTAAATCACGGCATTCACCTGAAAGAGCAAGCTCATTGAGTCTCCACCTCTCGTATAATTGACCAGAAGAAGGAGCTGCGGCCATTTTTGTATACAAAGTGGCCCATCATCATCTGGAGCTCATATTTTCATAGCGTGGCAGCTGACTCTAACGAAGGGGGATCTGAGAACGGTTAATGGAAATAAGACTCTCCCTCCCTCCCTCCTGCCCCACACCCTACGTTAACCACCCCAACACATGCGCATAATTGAATTATGTAATAATTGAAGAGGAAAATATTAAGGCATTTGTCCTGGAGTTGCTTAACGGAGAGTGTTGGAGGTTGCTGGTTCGATTCTGAACGAAGTTAGCTGCTTCTTTAGCATTTCTGATGCATGATTCAGTCGAGTAGTGAAGTCTTCCTTAGCACTTAGACGTGAATGATTCAGTCGAGGAATGAAGTCTTCCTTAGCACTTAGACGTGAATGATTCAGTCGAGGAATGAAGTCTTCCTTAGCACTTAGACGTGAATGATTCAGTCCAGTGATGAAGTCTTCCTTAGCACTTAGACGTGAATGATTCAGTCCAGTGATGAAGTCTTCCTTAGCACTTAGACGTGAATGATTCAGTCCAGTGATGAAGTCTTCCTTAGCACTTAGACGTGAATGATTCAGTCGAGGGATGAAGTCTTCCTTAGCACTTAGACGTGAGTGATTCAGTCCAGTAATGAAATCTTCCTTAGCACTTAGACGTGAGTGATTCAGTCGAGGGATGAAGTCTTCCTTAGCACTTAGACCTGAATGATTCAGTCGAGGGATGAAGTTTTCCTTAGCATTTAAACATGAATGATTCAGTCCAGTGATGAAGTCTTCCTTAGCACTTAGACGTGAATGATTCAGTCCAGTGATGAAGTCTTCCTTAGCACTTAGACGTGAATGATTCAGTCAAGTGATGAAGTCTTCTTTTCGATAAGAAGAGCAGAACCACATACAGAAGAAGGCAAGCTTATCTTCTCACTTGTCTTCAGAATGAAGGATGGAGCGATGCGGAACAACAGAGACCTTTCACCTGATCAGCATTAACCTTAATATAAAACAAATCATTCCTTGATCAATGAGTCCACCATAAGCACCCCGAGACTGGCAAGAATCAGTAATGCACCACAGAGAATACTATATCTGAAATCACGAATCCTCGTCGCAAAGACAATACATACAATACCTTTATTCAGATTTGAACCCAGGTCCCTCTGCTCCGCATCAACCACTTGGCTATTAGGATGAGGAAGATAAAGAGTGTCGTTTCTCTTCCCATCTGAGGCGGAGTTGGCTCGTATCTGCAGCTGCCAGATGAGTTTCAGTTGTTGTTGAGAGTTGCCATCGAGATTTATTTCCATTAACCCTTCACCCTGTCCTCGGTGGTAAAGAGAATACCTATGGATTGGGAGAAGACTGCCATCTGTCGGGGTGAAGTGTTAAGCATGGTTCCATGCGCAGGGGAACTCTACGCTCTGCACATTAAATAGCGCATGGGATGGTTTGACCATCCCATGCGCTACCATCTGTCACTTAATAGCTATCCAGTCCCTTTCCCGAACCTTCTCTGAGCCCTTGGGGTCCTCGTGATCTGGCTATTTAGCCCATTTTTTAGAAATTAGTGATCTGGAAACCTTGTTTTGACAATTAAAAACCAAATTCAACAATAGAACAACTCATCCCACTTCTTGTCACGTGACACGAAGGTTGCCAGATCACTAATTTGTAAAAAAAATCGTTGCCATATATTTTTCCTGAATTCTGCAATCAACCATAGTGTTCGGATACTTTTTTTCAGCGACTGTACATTAGAAAATTTCTTATTTTCATTTCACCTGTTTTCAGTGAATGAAAACTAGAAAGTTTTGGAATGGCATTTAAACCGGAATGAATTTATCATCACTTCTATGGAGATATTTTCTGTTGTTGACTAAGATTTCATTGATGTGTTGCCATTTCCGCAGCAGGCAGCGCCACGTGGCCAAAGAAGAATGCGGAAGAGGCTGACACTGCTTCATTGTCACTTCCTGTTATTTACATCCCCCAATGAGTAGAACTTTGTGGGGGGGGGGAATCTCCCACGAGGAGATTTTTGCTCTAATTGCGTCCGAAATAAAGCCCCTGTTGCCTCCAAATGCACCATTATAAAAATGCCTCTTAAACTTCTTCAGCTGATGCTTGTGAGCCAGAGGCAGATCTGAAGCAGCAGTTAATACTAAGAGTCATTAAGGTCATCCCAATGGAGATCTTCTTTCGTCTCGATGACTCTTCAAAATTTCTCATCCGCTTCAGATCCTGATTTTTACGATTATTTCCGCTTTTTATGTACCCCCCCCCCCCCCCCACCTCCATGTCACGCCTACTCGTGAATCCAGGGAAAATAATTTCTTTGTATCCCACATCACGTGGCTGTGGGTGTGCGAGTGTCACCGATTCGTGTGAATGTTGAGAAGCAGATCGTTTCCAGGTCACCCTGCAATGAGGACTGGTCTCTTTCGTCGGGTGTGGCCATGACCGCTTCTGCCGCCTCGCGGTGTGCGAAATCCACTCCAGCCTGTCCCCGACTGCACGGACTCCATTAGGTTATTCAAAAGAAAGTTTTATTACATCACGACAAATCCAATTGGAGACTGGAGAAAAGCGTTAAAAGTATTTCTTAACAATCCGATCTATTTCAGAAAAAAGAAACAGAAAAATTGAATAAATAAAAAAATGATTCGTACTATTATTTAAAAATTCCGCGAAATGATGAGAGTTGTCGAGCTTTTTATAAGACTTTGACTACACCGAATAAAAATATTTTGATGTTCTGAGTAAAGATATATTCCGAATTGTTCTCTTTTGGAATTAAAAACGCAGCATGTCGGAAAGCTTAGGAAATCTCCTGTCTCCCAAATCAGTTCTTACTTTTTTTGTTTTAATATGCCTTGACCTTTTCGCATCTAGTAAAGGATTTATTTCGCAGCAATGCATCCACTCTTCCTCCTTTAAAATTGAAACTGCAGAGACGCAAAACGCTCTCTCTCTCTCTCCAGCATCCAGATCTCTTCTCCTCTGCAATCTCTCTCCGTCCGTAGTGTCTAGCGCAAGCTGGAGGCTGCAGAGAAGCTAGACCTATAATTGTGTCTGCATCCCTGCTTCTAGTCTCCAAGGGAGCCATCGGAGCACCGGCCGCCAATTCCTCACCGCAGACGTGGGAATTAGTCCGCTAGCCTCGTTACCCCCTCCTCGCGCAGCCTCGTTACCACTGCTGCCTCATGCATTATTAAGGAGTTGGCACCCCTTTCATTCGGAGTTGGCCGCGGATTGTTTTTACTCCCCAACGTTTCTTGCTGCCCCCCGGTGAGGGTCGACGTGCAGCTGAGGCCTGGCTGGCTGGTCAGTCATGGTCATTACAGCCCCAGGCAGTGAAGGGATGCTGCAGAGTGAAGAGGAGGGGGAAGAGAAGGAAAAGACAGAGACGCGTACAGAGGTGCCCCCTCCCCTTCCTTTTTCTTTGCTCTGTGCCACCGCCACCCGTCTGAGAGTTCGCCCGGCAACGCAAGCGAGCCACCGCATTAGCGGCGGCGGCGTTAATTTTTGACGACCTGCACTTGCCATCAGCTGGGTGGGGTGCAGCGATGCAGGGCGAGAAATGGGACTACTGTGGTTTTGGGAAAATGCTCTCCTCCGACACTCTCTCATCCTCAGGCTCGTGTTTGTCTAGGCTAACAAATGTTTTCGGTTTCCTTCTTCCCGCCAATATTCTACTGAATATATGAACCAATTTTGAAACTAAATCGAATAAGTCTGCGGATGCAAATGCAAATATCATTCTGCTTAGGTCATGAAATCACTGTTATCATTTCTCGTGTGCAATGCACCTTATAAGGAAAACAGTCCGACTCCATCAAATCCGTAGAAAGAAAATGTGCCAATTTTTTTGGATTTGTGCTTAACGTGATCATCCGATGGCGATGTTATGCGCAAGTGGGAAGGTGGGGGGGGAGTGAAATTGCTTGCGATTTCCAACATCGAGGTTGAATTCTAGTGATGAAGTTTGTCTGATTTCATCGTCTCATTGAGGAGGCGGGGGTGGTTCAGTCGGTAGCGCGCCAGGCTCGTAATCTGTAGTTCCCAGGTTCGAGTCCCAACTGGGTCAGTGTTGAGATTTATCTCCGCAAAACTCCCCGCCCTGCCCACGGTCAGTAGGGGACACCGATGGGCTTGGAAAGGCCGCCGTCCGTCGGATGGGACGTTAAGCTGTGGCCCCGTGTGCGGGAGAGCCATACCCTGTGCACGTTAAAGAACACGCTGGATGGCCTTGACGGGAGGCTACCATCTGTCTCCCAACAGCTGTTCCAGTGGGTCCCCTCCCCCAACCTTCTCTGAACCTTCGGGGTCCTTGTGACCTGGCCATTTAGCCCATGGTGTGCAAAAAAGCGCCGCTCAGAGGTAAAACAACCCAACCCAACTCTTTTCTTTTTCCTTCAAACCGTCAACAAACACTTTTTTTACCCCGTTATTTTGTTAGATCGATTCCACTCTGAAAAGAACGACTTAAGTCTGTTTCTGAATCATACTCCCTTCATGCGAGAGAAGAAAAAAAACGATTTGCATTAAAAAGTTTTCCCTCCTTGATTACAAAAATCGATTGATCTCGTTCAAAGGAACACGTTTCTGTCGACTGCCCGCTTCGCCCTGAGCTTTGCAAACAAGCAATTGAAACACTTGTTACAAAGCCCACGAGGAGAGTTAGAGATTAAATACTATTTTTCATTAGGAGGAAATGATAGCCTGAACACCCATTGAGCTATGACGTCTGACGATGGATGTTCGTTCGCCTTAAGGTAAACGACTCGGCACTTGGGCACCAACCCTTCAGAAGAGGACGACCGGCCAAACGAACCCCCAATTAATAATTAGAGCAGACGCCATGGTTGGCATTCAGCAAGTGCTCCAGCATAAACGGGGTGAGGCGAACAACAAAGAAACGGGAGCGGAGTCTGACCCCTGACCCCGGACAATTAAACACGAGCAGGGTCAGCCTCTCCCACAGCGTAATTACGGGTTCGCTACGGAGTCGCAAGGCCCGGGGTGGGTCCTTGCCCATCGGCTATCGAAGTGAATGATTACAAAGCTGCAGTCAATCTCCCGATTTGGGGAATCTGTTGTTGCGGGCATTGTGTCTCAAGGAGAAGGATTGATCAATATCTGCGGGGAAAGGGAGGGCGGCCTCCTTCCGAGGCGATGCCATCGGATAACGAGAATTATAACGGTTTTAATTAGGACAACGTAACCGAATGACAGCAAACGACTTGGGAGCCGAAATTATGGAATTATCGCTTGGCATCTGGATGGTGTCGTGTACTTCGTCTGCTGCTACTTCATTATTTCATTAACTGAAATCTCAGCAACAGAAGCAAACGAGTTGTTGATCGAGTTCAGGTTGAGTCGCTGGGGAGCGAATTAATGGATGCTGAAGGATAAATAATGATTCCTCAACATCCCATAGAGAAAAATGAATTGTAAAGAGAGAGCCTTTACCCTGTTCTGTTAATTTCAACATTTCTACTCAAATGGAAATCCCATTTCCTGATCTCCATTTTGATTTCATTATTAATGCATTGATTAATAAAATGAGTGATTTGTATATTAAGCAAAAAGGCTAAAACGACAAAGCACGAAATGAACCAATATTTGATTCGGAGAGGTGTGGGTTGGATAAAAAAAGATCTATAATTTTAAATTCAGATTCATATGTAGACTCCCGAGATCAAATTCTAAATCGTTACAGAATTAAGACATGTAGCCAGAAAATAAATTCAGCTAAGCCAGGAACAAATTTTCGGAGAAACCAAAAGTTGGTAGTAGGAAAAAAAATCGATAGAGTTACATACTCCTTTTCGTTTTAAAGATAACATTTACATATAATGAAATAATAAATCTGTTAGTGCTATGTGGCTATGTGCCTGTTAGAATTGATACAACTCTGCTAATATAAAAGTCGAAAAAATATAATTCAATTTTCATAAACGCAATTTTAAACATGTAAAAAGTTTCGAAATTTTATCGCCTGGAAGACGCCATTTGAATTCCACTTCTGTTGAAAAGTCCCAATTCCATGTTATGCCAATGCAAACTCAGATTCGGAGCTAAGGAAAACTTTTTCTTAATTTATAAAAAATCATTAAGAATTAAGATTAAAGAAACTTTTTATGGGGGGGGGGAAATGTAACTGAAAATAAAGGGCTCAGTCAAATCTATCTAAATCTTAGTTTTCAATAATATTCATTCAGCAGTTAAAGGTTTACGGACGCTCTAATATTTAACTACTGCAATGCATCTTAAGCAACACACAAAATGATGAATATTGAAAATATATATATAAGAAACTTCTAAAGCATTAAACAAGTTTTAATCAACTTCTAAGATAAGTTCTTGTGACTGGTATTGCTGTTATTAAATATTCAGTTACGTTTCATGCAAATAAAACGTTAAACTAAAGAGATCTGACTTGAAATTCGAAAATGAACTTTTCTCCATTATTTGATTTTATCTTGGGAATACTTGAATACAAAAATCAAGAGACTCGATTAATATCCTAAAGATTTCGTTTTTATCTATTACAGTACTGTGCGAATTAGTTGGGACAAGCGAAGCCTGGAGAACCTCTTCAATCCGGCCACATCCAGCAATCCCCCAAACACCCACCCAAGGTCATGTTTTGGGGATGTTTCACAGCTTCTGGGCCACAGACGCTTCACCCCATTGAAGGAATGATAGACAGCAAAAAGTACACAGGCGTTCTGGAGGCGAAAATGGTCCCCAACACTGCAGAAGCTGTTTCCTAACGGCGATGGGGTATTTCAACAGGATCTGGCTCCATGCCACAATTCTAAGCTTGCTAAGAGCTTCTTTACCCAGCAACATTTGAAGGTATTGGAGTGGCCAGGAAATTCACCCGATATAAACACCATTGAAAATTTGTGGGCCATTATTAAAGCGCGCATATCTAAGATGGATTGCACGACAAAAACCAAAATGATAGAAAGTGTCCTGAAAGTGGGGTACCACGACCCTGAAGTGAAGGAGATGTGTGGAAAGCTAGTGGCATCAATGGTTGAGAGGGTGGAAGAAGTAATTAAAGCTAAGGGGGGGGGGGGTCACATTCACTATTAACTACACTATTAAACGAATAAATATTTTAGTTGTGTCTTTGTTATTGCATTTTCCTATTGTCCCAACTAATTTGCACAGTACTGTATCAGCTCTTTACACAACAAAATAAGCGCTCCTTTAAGCAATTTATATTAAAACTTTAAGGGCGGGGGTGGCTCAGTCGGTAGCGCGCCAGGCTCGTAATCTGTAGTTCCCAGGTTCGAGTCCCAGCTGGGTCAGCGTTGAGATTTATCTCCACAAAATTCCCCGCCCTGCCCACGGTCATAGGGGACACCGATGGGCTTGGAAAGGCCGCCGTCCGTCGGATGAAACGTTAAGCTGTGGCCCCATGTGTGGGAGAGCCATACCCTGTGCACGTTAAAGAACATGCTGGATGGCCTTGATGGAAGGCTACCATCTGTCTCCCAACAGCTGTTCCAGTGGGTCCCCTCCCCCAACCTTCTCTGAGCCTTCGGGGTCCTTGTGACCTGGCCATTTAGCCCATGGTGTGCAAAAAAGTGCCGCTCAGAGGTAAAACAACCCAACCCAAATTAAAACTTTAAAACGTTCCAATATGAAAGTCCCAACGGATCCTGTACCAAACAATTATTAATTAAAGATCTTCAGAAAGCATGTAAAACGGAATCTATTTACATTCATAAATAGAATAACCTATGAAAGAGAAAGGAAAATACTAAGTTAAGAAAAAGTTTTTTATTGAGACAAATATTTTTAAATATTCTTTTAGTTGATTAACTTTGAGCCTCTCTTTAAAGGGCAGAAGTTTCAAGAAATAATTTCGTCTTCCCAGAAGATGCTAATTTTGTTCTCCAATAGGAAACTTTCGTCCAAAGTGTCAACAACAAGGCATTCGCAGTCAAATGCCTCAATACGACAACACAATTCACTTCTTGAAATAATTAGTTGAAAATAAAAATGGTTTTCCCGAATGGGATCTATCTATTGAGTTCATTTTTGCGCACTTCTAAATGATGCAAAACAGCATCTTGGGAACTAACTGAAAGCAATACCAACTGGCATCTTGTTTAGTTTCGAGAAAGTTTTGGTTCGGAAGTGTGAAACGCAAATGTAGGTGGTTGAATCTATGCTGAAACAAAATTCCATGCACTTTGCATCAAATTTGACTGAAAGTTGTCTCGTTGCGTAAATCGTCACAGAAAAGCGTCAATGGGATTCGAACCCAGGCTTTCTTTTACATGCTGCAAAACGCCAACCACTGTGAGGCTACTTAACATTTTAATTATCGGTTTTGGCTTAAAATGAACTTCGATCGTTTTCATCCTCTGTTCCATTTTGCTGTCACAATACGAATGTTGAATTCTTCTGAAATTACTTTAGGGAAGAGAAAGTTTTTAAGTTGGGAAGAGAGGGACCCTCATCATTCGTATTGCAGCCGCTGCTTTGCAAACAAACATTAAAATCTTTAACTTAAGTGCTCTTGCAACAAAATAAGTGCCCCTTTAAGCAATTTGCAAATCGTATCAAATCCTGGGTCTCAGTTATGTATTTTATTTCGATAAACTTGGAGAAGCTACAAAGCATTTCAAGGTGTTACTCATCTTAGGTGATAACAAATAAAAGAAATTACGAATATCAGACGAGAAACTTCAATTTAATATTTTCCTCTTCCTTCTGCTTACTTTCCCAAATGTACAGGGCTTTCGACAAATAATGTTGGTGCTTCTGTAAGCAGTGTCCCCAAACGCCAAAAAGGCATCTCACTGAAAGTTGCACCTATTCATTCCCTCACTCAAAGATTTTCATGGGCGGCTGCCAAAGGACGCATTTCTCAAGAGATGTGAATTATGAATGCAACATTTCCTGACAGATGCATTGGTGATCTAATTCTATGGCCACCAAAGAACCCTGATTTAACAACTCTCGATTCTCTTTATTGTAAAGAATTATGTTTACGTGGACAAAATTCGAGACCTGAATCATTTGAAAGCCAGAATAAGAGAAAAAAGTAACAAGAGATAAGATGAAGCGTGTATGGCAAGAAGTGGATTTAAGTTGTTTTGGGTTGTTTTACCTCTGAGCGGCACTTTTTTTTGCATACAATGGGCTAAATGGCCAGGTCAAAAGGATCCCGAAGGCTCAGAGAAGGTTGGGGGACAGGACCCACTATAAGATGTTGGGACACAGATGGTATCCTCCCGTAAAGAGCAGCCAGAGTGTTCTTTAACGTGCACAGAGTATGGCTCTCCCGCACGCGGAGTCACGGCCTTACGTCCCTTCCAAGCGCATCGGTGTCCCCTGTTGACCGCTGTCGGGGCGGAAATAATTTTCAACACTGACCCAGGCAAAACTCTAACCTGGGAACTGAAGAGTACGAGCTTGGCGCGCTACTGACTGAGCCCCCCTTGCTTCAGCAAGAAGTGAAATACTGATTGGATATATGCAGCGGTCACGAGTGGTGTACATTGGGTTCAAAACTATTTGAAGTAAGCTTTCAATTAAAACATTACTTCCTTGAATATATATATTATTTTCCTACATACTCGCAACTCCTCCCACCATTATTTTTCGCTGTATTTTGCAGTAAACTATACACAGTAGCAATCAGAATAATATGACCACCTACCATACATATACTATGGTAGGTGGTCATATTATTCTGATATTACTGTGTATATCTAATTCACCAAAATGGGATCCAAACTATCATTCCTGAAATTTCATCTCTTTCCTCCAGATAAAAGGATAGAGAGAGTGCATCTTCAAAGTCTCCCCTCCCCCCCCCCACACACACACACTACCTTTCGTCCGCAATAATAAGTATAATGATAGTAATAATAGTAATAGATGGAATTCAGCCATTGAGATATTTCCCAAAACGTAAGGAAAAGAATCTGCCTCCAATTGAAAACGCAACTTTTTTCCACGCGTGAAAGAATCCTGCTCTTTGCAAAGAGGCCAGAGTTACGAAAACAAGAAAAGATGCAGTGAAGAGATTCTTTTGTGATTGGATATTAAGAAGGGAATATTTTCCGAAACCGATGATATCTCTTCACTTCTTGGAGCGCTCGCCAGTCGACGAAGATAAATGGTTTTTTGTGGCAGAATTAAACGCAAAAAAGTTATGAATTTCACGCTCCAGTTCACTCCTTTACTCTTTGTTAATTAGCTGTTTAATTAAGCTGCCCCACTCCCCCCCCCCCCTCTATCGCAACCGAGGGACGTTAAGAGACTGAAGGCGTCAGTTTTGACGGCAGCGCCTTGTTGGTGGCGCGGAATTTCAATGAACTCACCTTGAAAACGGTGGCATGTGGGGAAAAATTCCTTGAGCGAGATCATGACTTAATTTATGAAGTATTTATCTTGTTTCCTTGTTCTCTTCGATAGTTCACGTTCTTCGCCATTACTTAGTTCGTGCATATGATTTTACAATGGATCGTGACCTGTTGACTTTGTTGATCCTTAGGCGATCCGGTGTACAGCCCCCAACTGCACGTGCGACGGCTTCACCCCAAGCAAACCGTACATCCGTTCCTGCGACACCTGCCGCCACGGGTGGGTGGCTCACGGTAAGTCGTTTCTCACTTTGGCTTTGGCTCATTATTCTCTGATGTTTGATTCTTATGATGCAAAACAAGAATGAATTGTAACTCTGTAACAAAAGCGTTTCTTATTTTCTGTAATTGAACATTTTAAACTTTTTTTCCTGCTTAATAGAGACGTTCGCAATGTTTATCGCATTGTCTCACTGTAACAATGAAGCAGCTAGGTTCCAGGTCCAAATCCAAGACTCCCAGTCGCCTATTTACATCTGCAATCCTGCAGAAGCTACAAAGAGAGTTACTCCGTCTTATGTGTAAAAAAGAACTTAAAAAATTACGCCTCATCTGATGAGAAACTGCATTTTAAAGTTTTCCTACCTGACAAGGGAAAGGGTTGCCCAAATAGGAATAACAAAGCAAACAATTGAAGAAAGCAGTCAGGGAAACACAAAGCGGCTTTGCTTTGATGAAGCAGTGGGAGGAGGAGGAGGATACAGGCCGTGATATCAAATGAAAGAGGTTAGCATCTTTGAGGAGAAAGAAGATGAAGATTCTTGGAGGTTGGCTGCGAGAGGCAAGAGAGGAGAAAAGACATCCAGAGATAGATTGCGAAAGCGACCAAGCGCTCGCAGCATGACGCCATACCTGCCCCAGTTCCTCTGCAGACAGTTTAATTCTCTTCAGCCTCGTTAGAATACAATGCGAGCAACCCGTCAGCACCACACCTAGTTCGCTGCTCGCCCATTTGTCAGCCGCTCTGCGCTCTCCTCGTGTGCGCGCCTTCGGCTGGCTTCCGTGTTCACTGCTCATCCGCATGCAAGATGCAGATGTCGTCTGTGGCTATCTCCCTCCCTGCCTCATCCTGCACATCCCTCCCGCCTCCCCCTTTCACCGCTGTCGACATGTTGACCCGTGTCACGAGCACGGTACGGAGCGTTTAACTCCGCTGGCCACTGGGTGTGGGCAATGCCCTCTTGCCCACTTGTGCACGATTGCGATGCTTCGGCGTCGCTCCCGAATCGACGAGATAAGTCATGCAGACACGATACTCATGCCCGACGCCTCGCCTTTAACTCTGACCTCGATCATTTAGCATAAATCTGCGTTCGACCGAGCAACGAAGCGCGTCTTTTCGCGAGTGGCGTTGAATAGTCATGCAGCGCGAGCCACGTTTCCGAAACGGAAGGACCATTTGCAAAACTAAGTTTCCCCCTTCGTGCGAGCATACATTTGTGGCAGGAGCGCCACGGTTGTTGCTTCCAAGTTCCCTCTGTAGAACTGCGCTCAGACATTAAGGAGAAATCGTCACAAGACACGATTCATTAGCTTCAGGTTTGGCAACTTCTCGCTTTAAGAATCGAGATCATCAATTTTCGGTACTCTCTGCCACGCCGAAAAGGTATGTTCTGCGCAATCGCAGAACTTCTATGCCGTGTGCAACTTGAAATCTTCAGTTACATTCAATTCTTAATCCAAGTCATCCACAGCTTATTCTGAAGAACGCCAAACTTGCCACATTCCACTTCTCAAGGAACTCAAGATTGAAGACGAAAACATTTTCGAGGAGAAGAGAGGGATTCATTTTATTATATCCAGTGAGAGACAAAATATTATTTTATATCTTTTAATGAGGATAGGCGTATTTTAAAGCTATTACGATTTCTGAAGCGATGAGAGATGCATTTTAATCCTATTCCTGACGATGCCCATGACTCTAATATTGATAAACCAAGTTAATTTTAGCCAATTGCATCCTCCTCGTGAATTTTTTACCATCGTTCCATTGTACTAAGCTTACCACAAAAGGGCCTCCATTGCTCACATTTCGAGATTGCAACAGAAGCAAAAGCAACGAACCTCAGTAGCCATTCTTATCGCCTGCCATATTCACTACAATTTTGACTATAATCATGTCTTTCATTAACAAATTTCGACGTCGAAGTTTTTATCATAAGTCTGTCAATTACTAATAAAGTTATAAAAGAAATCTCTCAGAATAAATTTCACACAAAAAAAATTTCTTTTTTCATCTAAGGCCATGTCATTGTCAATATTCTTCCAGTTTAGATTTTCTTTTGATGATGAATCCATGTTTAAAATCCCATTCTGCATTCTTTCAATCCATAAAATTAGTCTGTTTAAGAAATTTGTAGCGTTTTTCATATCCATTTTCTTATCCATAAAATCTCCTGAATATCTGGATTCTTCTGACTTTAATATCACTTTATTCATTTCCTTTTGGTGAGAGAGCAGCGAAAATATCTTAAAAACTTACTCGGCGTAATCAAGAGCATTAATGAAATGTAGAATCTTCGATATATTTATTTTTTCCCCTTAAAACATAAGAAATGTTTTGAAGGTAATATTCAAACTGAAACTATCCTTTTCTTTTTTCAGGAAATCCTCAATATACAGCTATTTCATTAGTTGATGCAATTACTTTTTAACGTAGTTTTAATCACCTCTTCACTATGTCACTATTTATCATGTAGAGTGGGGCGGGGGTGGCTCAGTCGGTAGCGAGCCAGGCTCGTAATCTGTAGTTCCCAGGTTCGAGTCCCAGGCTGGGTCAGCGTTGAGACTTATCTCCGCAAAATTCCCCCGCCCTGCCCACGGTCAGTAGGGAACACCGATGGGCTTGGAAACGCCGCTGTCCGTCGAATGGGACGTTAAGCCGTGGCCCCGTGTGCGGGAGAGCCATACCCTGTGCACGTTAAAGAACACGCTGGATGGCCTTGACGGGAGACTACCATCTGTCTCCCAACAGCTGTTCCAGTGGGTCCCCCAACCTTCTCTGAGCCTTCGGGGTCCATGTGACCTGGCCATTTAGCCCATGGTGTGCAAAAAAGTGCCGCTCAGAGGTAAAACAACACAAAACACAACAACATGTAGAGTGTTAATGAACTCTTTTGCCATCTCAGCAATTCCTTGCACATCTCTGAGCACTATGTTCTCGCAACTAAGCCTTCCCTGTCCGATCTCAACAGTTAGTCTGTCAAACCATAAGGGTGACGTCACAGTTCCACCGCTGAATCTGCAACTGATTGGACGTCAAAGACTGGTTAATTTCTTCCGATTAGAGCAACGCTTGATTCTCTGAGGTTTAGTTTTCGCCCCCTCCTTAATTCTAATCAACCTCGAGAGATTTATGGACGGTCCGAATTTAATTGACCCCTAGCAGCTGCTGCATCGAGCGCGTGCCACTGCGTTCGTTTTTTTCTTCCCTCCCCTCCACCCCACATTGACCTGTCATCGAGATGCTTCGGAGCTGCCAGCCTCCTTGTAACTGCTCCCCGCTCCGTACCTTGTCTCAACTCCGTTCGACCGAAACCTGCGTCTTGTAGCCCAGAGAGACGCGATCCGGAGGTGGCTCGGGGGTTTCTCCGCACCTCTCGTCCCTCCCTCGCTTCCCTCCCAACTTCGGCGAACTGATCCCCCTGGCTCGCCATATGTTAGAGCCGAGATAACAAAATTTGCTGTCGAAAACTTGGCCTCTTCAAATCCTCCCGTGACAGATTAAGTCGGATTTTTGAGCGTAACCATTTACAAAAATTTTTATCAACCATCTCCACGGGCAGTGGCAGAGCGGAGCGTCGAGGGGGCTGGCGATGCGCGAGGCCAGGATTTACTGGCTTGATACCGCCACCGGAAGACGAGTGGCTCCCCCGAGTGGCATTTTCGGCGGCTATTTCAGCATTCAGATTTATTGATAGTCCCCTTGTAAATCGTGTGTCCGTGGCGATGGGAAAAGCAGGAAAACGAACCGTTGGCCGGTTCTCGGCTGCCCTTGTCGCCAACGGACGGCGGGGAGATTGCAGCAGTGACGTCAGAAGTACGATTTCGTGTCGCATGGACCCCGTAAAAACCGCTACTCTGCATGGTAATTAAGCCCGCCGGAGGATGACGTTTATTTCTTCTTCTCGTGTAAAGAGATTGGTTATCGGCAGAAGATCTCTGTCTCCTTGTGACAGGGAGTGTTTTACGTGACCCAATGATTAACGCGGCATCTTTGCTGATTTTTTCTTTCCTAAAATGTATTTTTTTTTCGTCTAGTCGTTGGACGTGAGATCGAATCTTCGTGAAACATAATACCGAGAGTTTAGAGGAAGTGTCTCGCTAAACACTGATCAAATGAAATGTATGGTTGTGCCCAAAGCTGATAGGAAAGCACGGTCTCGATTAGGACTCCTAATTCATAGGTATTAGGCCTCAGGCCTGAGGTTAAAGAAGCAGATAAATGCTTGCTTGCTTGGTGTATAAGATGCAGACTTATAAGCTAAGAGAATGCGCATAAAGAAGCATTTCGCAATGAGTGAAAGAGTGATACTTATAATTTGTCGTTTCGACTAGGGATGCCTTCAGGGCAGTTGAGTCAAGGCGATGACGAAGACGATGCTGTTTGGCAATCCCAATCATTCCATCTTGTTAGACCTCGCTTTTCATCCCATTCGATTTTTCCATCTCTGTTTATCCTTACGAACTCACCTTCTTTATTGACGAGGCGTTGCCCATAATAATGAAATAAATACCCCCTCAAGCAGCTGCTTGCCACAGAGGTCTGACAGGAGCCTGTCAGTTTACATGCCATAGTAGGAGATCTGAGAGGATGGCAGGACCTCAGCAGAAAAACAACACACACACATCCATGCCCTATCCGGAGCTTGAACCCAGGTCCCTTAGATCAGTAGCCAAGCGTGCTAACCACTCGGCCACCCATAAGATTTGTTTAGTAAGAGATGCCATAAGATAATCAACAAAATCTCTTAATTATATTTTCAGCCATATGAGAATTTTATTTTCATTTTTTAATTATATACATTTATTATACATAATTACTACATAAATATAGTGAAAAGCTCACAAGAGTACCCTGGTGCGCGAGTCTTCAGTATTGAAAATTAATATATTTTCAAATGCAGACAATATATTGGAAATTAAATACATGAAATAAAATTATATTTAGAAAAAATAAGAATAGCATGCACAGAAAGAATTTAGATCAATTGAAACTAATAAATTAAATTTACAATGTAAAAAAGTATCTACGTATGTCATTAAGGTGTAAAATATATAGTTTTTTTTTTTAATTTTTGGCAGAATAAATGATAATATCTAATCGTTTTGATCTCATTCGAGATAAAAAAAAGAGAATTTTCGGAGCTAAATATAAATAATAACGTCTAAATATTTCTTTATGCAATTTTGGCATCCTGTAATAAAAATTGTCATTTGACTAACTCATACTGATTTGTGGAAGCAAGTATTTTTTCATTTCTAAAATAAAAGTATTTGACAATTTCGAAAATGTAATCGTGTCTTAATGGTAAAATTTTCATATGTCGAAAAAATGGTAATGCATGTTGAATATATGAACGATTAGTCATCAAACGAATAATTCGTTTCTGAAGAATAAATAATTGTTTAAAGTTATTATTATATTTTCCTCCCCATGATTTTATTTCATAGGTTAATTGGGAACATATTAATGTGTAATATAATATATATTCGTAAATTTAGGTGATACTATGTTTTTTACTGAATATAACTGAGCTAAACAATAAAACATTTTCTTTTTAATTCATGCTACATATTCTTTTCAAGTTAAACAAGCATCACACCAAATACCTAAGCACCTGACAGATGGGGGCGGGGGTGGCTTAGTCGGTAGCGCGCCAGGCTCGTAATCTGTAGTTCCCAGGTTCGTGTCCCAGCTGGGTCAGCGTTGAGATTTATCTCCGCAAAATTCCCCGCCCTGCCCACCGTCAGTAGGGGACACCGATGGGCTTGGAAAGGCCGCCGTCCGTCTGATGGGACGTTAAGCCGTGGCCCCGTGTGCGGGAGAGCCATACCCTGTGCACGTTAAAGAACACGCTGGATGGCCTTGACGGGAGACTACCATCTGTCTCCCAACAGCTGTTCCAGTGGGTCCCCTCCCTCAACCTTCTCTGAGCCTTCGGGGTCCATGTGACCTGGCCATTTAGCCCATGGTGTGCAAAAAAGTGCCGCTCAGAGGTAAAACAACCCAACCCTGACAGATGATACTATGGGTATTTCAGGACAATTACATTCTTCATTATTTTGACAGTATAATTATAAATAAAAATAATTAATTTATTATTCTTTAACATACTTTTTTTGGCATCTTCAGGAAAGTTCTTGCTATTATATGTTAAACAGATGACACCTGCAAATAATGTTAATTTTCCTTTTAATCCAATAAAATTTATATCGTTTATATATATTATAAACAGTAAAGGGCCTAAAGCAATCCTTGGGGTACACCATATTCAGTTTGTCTCCAATTGCTATATGCATCTCCTATTTTAATGCACTGTACGTTATCTGTTAGGTAACCACTTTAATGGTAATCCTCTAACTCTAGCAGCCTGTAATTTTGTTATTAGGTTTTTGGGGTACGCCGTGAGGGCTCAAAAGTCGCTATATATAGTAACAAAGTCGTTAAGTTGGCATTATTGTACTATAACTATAGTTTTATCTATCTATACAAGGGGTACGCCAGTTAAATACACATTTTCAGGGGGTACGTGAAGCATAAAAGGTTGAGAACCACTGATCTACAATATCAAAAGCTTTCTTTGTATCTAGAAATATCGTCAATGCATGATGACTATTATTTATAGATATTTTATTTGTTACATTCAATAATGCATCATCAGTACCTAGTTTCTTTCTAAAACCAAATTAATTTTCACTAAAGATTTCTTTTCTAAATATTCATATAACTTTATTTTTACAATTTTTTAAAATATATTTAGATAATAATGAAAATAAAGCAATTGGCCAATAATTTCCTAAGTCAGTTTCATTTCCTTCCTTGTAAATAAGAATAATTATTGTTTGTTTTAATATATCTGAGAATATCCCTTGTTCAATAGATAAATTAAATAATCTTACTAGAAATTTCATGAGTTTTTCATCTAATAATTGCAATAAATCACTCGTAACCCCATTAAACCGGAGATTTGTTTTTAGATAATAGCCTTATTTGAGTTTTAATTTCAGATATCGTTATGGGTGATAGAAAAAAGGAATTTTTCGAACTGCAAATTTTATTCTTAATTCCGCAATCAAAATCTAATATTAAAGTTTCAATTACTTTTTTTAGGAATAGTTTCAAAGTGCTCATTAAATAAATCTACAAATTTATATGCTTCATCGTTATATCTGATCATTTCATTGTCATTTTTAATTATGGTTGGAAAATTTTCTTTGTTTTCATATTTACCACTTATCTCATTCATTACATCCAACTACTTTTCTAAGTTACGAAAATAAATTTTTAAAAAAGATGGTAACATTACATTTTGGTTTGTCTAATTTTATTGGTTACAAAATTTCTAAATTCAGAAAAATAATATCTTAAGGATACGTTTGTAGGATCTTTTTTTCATTTCTTTATATAATTTGTTTCTATAGTTAATTAATTGTACCAGTTCATTAGTAATCCATGTTTCTATTTTACGATTTTTTTTTATTTTTGATTATTGTAGTTTCATTTATTAACCATTGCAATGCATCATTCAAATTTTTAAAAGATGTGTTTACACATTCCTCAACAAATAATGAATTCCAATCTAACCGTGCACTCATTTCTTTAAATTTATAAAAATCCACAATTTTTATTACATTGCTTTCTATTTTTTGTTCTATTTTATTCTCTAGGTTAATCTTAATCAAGCAGTGATCTGCAATACCAATGTCTTCAACAAATACGTTACAGTTTTTAACTAGTTTACTTTTAATAAACACGTGATCAATACAAGTGTAAATAGTATCTGTAATCCTACTAGGGTGATCTAACATATTTATAAAACCATTTTTCATCACTGTTAGGATTATCGTTAGCAAATTAATATTTATATCACCTACATACATTTGTTTTTTTAAGTGAATTTAAAACAGTATTTAATTCATTATTACACAACATTGGATATTTCCTGATGGTGATCTATATATAGCTGATAGTGAATGGTCAATGTTATTGAACATAATATGCCTCCAACTCTATGGTCATCCCTACAGTATGAAAACATTTGAAACCATTTATATTGTATTGATATACTTCATATGAATACATCCAAATTTCTGTTAAAATAATAATTTTAGGTTTTAGGCACAAAGTTTCTAAATATATCAAAAATTCATTAAAATGTGCTCTAGCACTACATATGTTTAAATGTAATATAAAAAAAGAACATTATTTTGTATTATCATAGTTATGCAAAAAGTTCTAAATTCCATACAATTTTTATTCATTTTCCAATATTAAAGTTGAATATTAGTTAGATCCTGCATTGTCTTGACACGTATTACTGGACTGACATCATTATTTATTTTTTTATTTATTTTTACTTCCAACAGAAATCTTTAACTCGTCTCCATTTTTTTTTAAGTTTTTTTCGTCAGATTTTCATTTGGTGTTTCAATCAATCCTACAATCTCAATGTTCATATTTCTTGATACTTGTTGTAAATCCATTATGTCAGATTTTATTTTAGTCACAGTCACTTCTAATGAATTAACTTTATTTGCAAATATTTCACTTTTTTTATTACATTAGTAACAGATCCTGAAAGGCTTTCTATAATTATATTGAAGTCATCAATTCTGTTTGAAAAATATTCTGTCGACTTTTTAACCTCTGTCAGTTCGTTTTTAACAACAGACAATTCCTTTTTAACTGCTGCTCATTCATCTTTAACTGACAGGTTATCATTTCTTCGGCTGCAAATGATTTCTTCTTTAAGCTTACATAAGTCAGAAAAAGACATTAATTTATCTGTGGAACCATTTAACTTATTTGCATTGAGAAGCAGAGAATTATTTATTTCTATTTGTTTTGCACGAGGATCCACGTGATCTACTTGCTCAACGTCAATCTCTACGTTCTTTTCTTTTGACATTCCGTTGATTATTTCACTCGTGTTTTGATTTCGAATAATAGAATTATGGCGTTTCCATTTTTTCTTAGCAGTCTTTGGCATTTTCTTAATACCAGTCACATTAACACAATAGGAATGAAAAGGTCTTTTACGTGATCCATTACACTGAATACCATCATATTTATTCACAAATATTTTGGAGCAAAGTTAGCTCCAAAATATTTGTGAATAAATATGATCGCATTCACAAATATTTTGGATGTTCTATTCATTTGCCGTCCCGTGGCCTAGTGGTTAGCACGCTTGGCTACTGATCTAAGGGACCTGGGTTCGAGCCCCGGGTAAGGCATGGATGTATGTGTCGTTTTTCTGCTGAGGTCCTGCCATCCTCTCAGATCTCCTACTGTGGCATATAAACTGACAGGCTCCTGTCAGACCTCTGTGGCAAGCAGCTGCTTGAGGGGGTATTTATTATTTTTATTCATTCTTTCATCTTAGAGAGTGCTGACCTATGGGGAGGGGGTGGCTCAGTCGGTAGCGCGCCAGACTCGTAATCTGTAGTTCCCAGGTTCGAGTCCCAGCTGGGTCAGCGTTGAGATTTATCTCCGCAAAATTCCCCGCCCTGCTCACGGTCAGTAGGGGACACCGATGGGCTTGGAAAGGCCGCCGTCCGTCGGATGGGACGTTAAGCCGTGGCCCCGTGTGCGGGAGAGCCATACGCTGTGCACGTTAAAGAACACGCTGGATGGCCTTGACGGGAGGCTACCATCTGTCTCCCAACACCTGTTCCAGTGGGTCCCCTTCCCAACCTTCTCTGAGCCTTCGGGGTTCATGTGACCTGGCCATTTAGCCCATGGTGTGCAAAAAAGTGCCGCTCAGAGGTAAAACAACCCAACCCAACTCATCATTAGAGTTAAGATCACATTTTTTGCAACGCTCTTTAATCGGAAATATTCTCCTCCCACTGAATACTTTGGCCAACATTCTTCTTCCTATCCTTCAGATTCTTTTAAATTTTAGTTTTAAACCTAGCTGAGCAACTTCCCCTCCCTCAACCATCTTTAGGTTTACAGCAACCACTAGAGATTTCTCCTTCGCTTCTCACACTTAAATAACGTTTCTTTTCGCTCACTTGGAAACTTTAAAACTTCCAACTCCATAAAATACTCTATATATAACGTACGAAATTGTTACTAATAATTAAGATTGATTTTATAACTTTTGCTATTCGTTTCGCTGAAACAGACGGAATTATTAAAAAAAAAAATCTTCATATCATCATTTGTACATAAAATTTAGTTTTCTCTTCAACCAAAATTCATATTAAAAATGAAATACTTATTGGCATTTCCGTATTAAAGTTTTGATGTCTGAAATAATAGTCAAGTCACAGTTAGGAATCTCTTCTCAGAATGGTTAGGTTTTGGGTTTGAGTTTGTTTATTTATCTCTAGACGAATTTCATCCAGCAAACTTTACCTGTTCTTAGCAAAACTAAAGGGTTAACAAAGTTACAAAATTTTTAATTTAGTTCCTTTTCAAGTTGCTTTTATAGGTTTTAAACACACAACTTCTTAAACTGTTCAACCGTTCATTTAAACTATTTGCAAAATAATGCTTTCTAATAATCTGTATTCAAAGCATTGATCTCAAATTCATCAATTGCGACATTAAAATTGATTTTTTTCATTTTGGCAAACCTTAATAACGGTAAGCCTCAACACCTTCCCCGTTGAAAGAAATGAATGGTTAATATCAATGGCAAAGCGAATCCACTTTAGCAAAATTTTAGTGACATTTTCTCTTTTTAATCGAAACTTACATCAAAATCAATTTTTTTTTTTTCAAAATCAGTTTACCTAGAGTCAGTTCTTTCATTATAATGCTCTTCGCATGCCAAGAACGATTCCGTGGTGGCTTTCTTCAGTTCAAGCAATTAACTTAAAAAAAAGTTTGCAAAATTTAATGATTTTTACTTTTTTTTTGGCAGTAAATTGATGAAAACTTTTAATTCGTGGTTCCAAGAGATTATTTCTTTGGCTTGTTAATAATCATAATAATAATCACTAAATCCAGTGGCGAAGGAATAAAATCTACTCATCATGGATTGGGTTGTTTTACCTCTGAGCGGCACTTTTTTGCACACCATGGGTTAAATGGCCAGATCACAAGGACCCCGAAGGCTCAGAGAAGGTTGGGGGAGGGGACCCACTGGAAGAGCTGTTGGGCGACAGATGGTAGCCTCCCGTCAAGGCCATCCAGCGTGTTCTTTAACGTGCGCAAGGTATGGCTCTCCCACAGACGGGGCCACGGCTTAACGTCCCATCCGACGGACGGCGGCCTTTCCAAGCCCATCGGTGTCCCCTATTGACCGTGGGCAGGGCGGAGAGTTTTGCGGTCTACTCATCATGATGGGCCACATGTGCATGTTAAAGAACACACTGAATGTCGTTGACGGAAGGCGTCGTCCATTTCTCTCCTAACATCTGTCCAGTGGGTGTGTTTCCCCGAACCTTCTCTGAGCTTTCGGGCCCTTGTGACCTGGCCATTTAGTCCATTGTATGCAAAAAAAAAAAGTGTTACTCAGAGGTGAAAAAAAAAAGTTGGGTTGGGTTGTTTTATTGACAAATCTGAAAAGATGTCTTGAAGTAACTCTCAGCGTTTTAAGAATACAACACAGCTCTTTTTTTAACATCGAATTAACAAGCTCGTTTCATCTGTAACAGTCGAAATGATCATCAAAGTTTAGATTGAAATTTTCTGCTTCAAAGAACGTCAAACAAAGAAAACGAAACGGGTAAATAAATATTCCTTCAACTCTTCCAGAACTCTTTTTCTCTCTCTCGTAGCCATTCCTTTCCCCCGACGAAAAGGGAAAGAAGAAGAAAACAGAAGTGTCGTGTGCGCGCGCACCCTCCTAGTGACGGAACTTCTGCGTCCACTCTCTCTACCTATGCGCGCCGACAGGAAGTGGACATCCATCTGAAGCCCATTCCGGCGGCGCCAGAAGCCGTCTTCCTGCTCTTCCTCTGCGTCTGACGGATTTTCTGGGTCACGTGGCCCAACTGATGGAGTCTCTCATCCTCCGCCGTCTTTAATGGATCCTATGCTCCAAACTCCGACCTCCTCCTCTTCTTCTCAGCCAGCTGAAGAAACGATACAAAAGGATGTTGTTGCCAGCTGCAGCGGGCACAATGGGTTGCTGACGGTTAAGGAGCAGAGAGGGGGGAGAAGAGGGGGGGAAATGCAGCACTGATACGTCGATGCATTGACTACGCAAATTCAATTTGGCAGAAACAAATTCAGTCTACTGAATTGAAAAAGTAGGAAGATATTAAAATAAGGGAAAGCAGTTTCGGTGTTCTAAATGTCAACTTTTCAAACTTCAAATTGTTGTTGATGTTCTATTACATCGCATTTGGCATCATTGAAAAGCTTCGTAATCGTTTAACATTGTGAGTCTTGCCACAGGGAGAGATTTTCATCATGCGAGAGATGGGTAAGAATACGAGGAGAGTATCAAGGGAAGATTCACCAGGAAATAGAATCCTTCTCTCTCCGAAAGGAAGGTGAAGGATTTGAAAACCACAGAAACTAATCAATTTAAAAAGGTCAGAATTCCTCTTAATCTCTAGCCTTTGAGTAAATAAAAGCGAATCGACACAGAGATGTAAGATTTTCTCTTCTCAATTCCATCACATGCTTCATCTGCCTCATGAGTTTCGTTTTTCGTTTTATACATATAAAAAAACTCAGATGCTGAAAGTTTTTATAATAATGATCCGACATATTGCACTGCCATTTTTGCACTGAAAAAAAAAATGATAATTGAAAATATTTAGTTGGGTTGTTTACCTCTGAGCGGCACTTTTTTGCACACAAGGGACTAAATGGCCAGGTCACATGGACCCCGAAGGTTCAGAGAAGGTTGGGGGAGGGTACCCACTGGAATAGCTGTTGGGAGACAGATGGTAGCCTCCCGTCAAGGCCATCCAGCATGTTCTTTAACGTGCACAGAGTATGGCTTAACGTCCCATCCGACGGACGGCGGCCTTTCCAGGCCCATCGGTTCCCCTACTGACCGTGGGCAGGGCGGGGAATTTTGCAGAGATAAATCTCAACGCTGACCCAGCTGGGACTCGAACCTGGGAACTACAGATTGCGAACCTGGCGCGTTACCAACCGAGCCCCCCCCCCTCCCCCCAGTATTAAAGGAATGGATTACTAAACCCTTACGGTTTTCTGTCATAAGTACGACGAAGCTAAAATGTTACTACGACCCCTTTGCCTGCTCTAAAATCGCCCCATCTCGCACTCTCTCTATTTCCGCTCTTTCCCCCCCCCCCATCACCACACTTCTCGTAGCATTCTCACGAGGCCTTTTTCCCACCCATTTGCTTTCATGATAATTCTTAGACGAAAGCATTTCCGTCTCGTTTGCGAACAAGTCAAACCAAAGACTCAACAAACGCTTCATCGTCGACTGGCAGCCGATTCCTTCTCCCCAGGCTGTTGCATCGTGGGAAACAAAAAACCTTCCGATCCCGAAACTTGGGGACATGCGCGAATCACTTCAGATACAAAAAAAAATAGGAATAATTTCATTGTGTAACGATTGCATTAACGATATTTACAACCTATTCACTATCGAAACAATGCCAACTTAATGCGGCCTGACAATTAGGCCGACCTAATCATTGATTCCCCCCCCCCTGCCCCTTCTGCAACAGAACTCGAGAGCGTCTCTTATTTTTACTTTGAACTTCCTTCCGACACTCAGAGTCAATGACGTAGGCAAAGGGGTGATTTCGGGACTTAACCCCTTGCCTCCATCTTAGACCATCCCTGGTCATTCAAAGCAAAGGAACTTGAGGTCAAGTTACGACTCGAACAGCCCCAACCTTCAGCAATTCCCGCGTATCTAGCACATGGAAACGTTAATGTTATGAAATTCATGACGGCATTCGTGGCAAATAAAACGGTCACTTCGGGATCTCATGACGTCACTCGAGGCAATCGGAATTCAGAAGGGGAGTCGAGTTTTTTTTTCATTTTATGCTGAAGTTCAAGAAGCACCTTTGCATCATCATCATCCAGCGGCTCCTCGGAGGAGGATATTCAGCCCCACCCTTGCAGATGCTCGCGTGTGTTTGTTCCCTCGAAGGGAACAGCGTCCCCTTTCCTCTGCACACAACTCCCACCACTTCTGCTCCAGAGAGGGACAGGCTCTGTGTAAAGAGTTTGGCCAGTTCTCTGCACGCCAGACAAGCACCGAGCACTCCGCTTCCTTCCACATCTCTCTCTTCCCCCCTCCACTCCCCCATAACACCCACCTCGATACACAGCGCCGCCAGCCAAAGGCACAATTCTCGATTTCATCTGGGGTGAAGAGGTCCAGGGCCTCACTGGCGGGGGCCGATAGAAAGTCACGAAAGCAACCGAGTGGAGGCGCTGACTCGGGGGTGGGTGGCCCTCGCGTGGCGACTTCACGGGGTGTGACGTCACAGCACACGTGTTACCGTGTGGTGAAAATCCCCTCACGGTAAGTTAAGAAGATAATAGCCAGGAAATGGTCCGCGTGCCCCGCCTGTAGGCAGCGCAAACTTCTGTGTTAGGGAGGATTAACATAACTGAATAGGTTAGCTTTCCAAAATGATTTAATTCACAGGTTTTGTTTGTTTTTTTTCTACTCTAGATTTGTAAATATGGAATTTATGCTGACTTGTGCCTGGATCACCTGCTGGCACAAATAACAAAGTCTCAGATACGTCTTCTCGATTCCGCTGACAAACAAGTCATAAATTTAAGAGTAATTTTTTTCCTTCTTTTCTTAATCTCTTAGAGTCATTGGGGAAGTGATTTAATTTTGCATTTCCGGTTTTTCTCTGCTTCTTGTACATCCGGTATCTGCCAAATATAAAAAAAGAAATCGCTGTTTGCTCAAGCAGCCTATCTGCAGTGAAGGTCTGATAAATGAAATTCTTTCGATTTAGCAGATTATTTTTGTCAACATCTCTCACAGCCGAAAACTACGAATAGCAATAATATGAACAATGCGAAGCAACGGGACATCCTGATAAAAAAAAAGGAACCGAATAGAAATGTCTGTTTTTCTCGGCTGATGATTAATGGCAGTTCATTAAACTGGATAGACATAAATTTGAATGAAATGGTCAGAATTTTAAGTCGAATATTCATTAGCGTGAAAGTAATCAAAGCAAGCCAATGTGTAGCTGCTGTTCGTAAAGAGAAAAATTCTAATTCAATAGAACTCTAAACGCTCTCGGACAGAAGCGAAATTATTTCTTCTTGTCCTCATTCCGTTCAGCGAAACGGCAGAAAAAAAAAACACGAAGTCAAACGGCATGGAGAATTAGATGCCGACAGTTTAATAAAAGTTTCTCAACAAGTAAGAAAACAAAACTCTAATGCTATTACTTCTCGTCTGCCAGAAGTTTCTTCCCCTCTCCACGAGCTCCACCCACTCCGCGTGTCCCCGCCGGGGCGCTGGCAGGCATCCCGCCACGTAGCCCTTTGAACCCCAGCGACAGATGACAGATGCCAGTGCTCCATGGTCTCTGTCGGCGCCATTGTTTCCCTAGCCAACTCCCTGGACACGATTGACATTGTAATTACCGACCACAATGGCAGACCCCACCTTTCATTTCTGGCTACCCCTCCTGCCCCCCTTTCTGAAACCCCAACCTCACATCTCGCTCCTTCCCAATCTACTTTCCCTTTCTCGAGGGGCTGCTGTCACGTCACAATCGAGAGACTCGCCCAAGACAACGTCCCACCTGTTGCTAGCCTGTCACGTGACAAGAAAGCGCAACTCGGCTTGTTGTTTCCCTCTGTTCATTCCCTCCCCCATCTCCTTTCCCCCCACATCCATCTGGGAGGCTCCTCTAGGTATCGGCTGTCGTACCAGGATGTTATTTCTTCGTGTCACCTTCGCATACCTCGATATGCTCTTTCTGCCTCGAACATCACCTTGATGGATAGACTGACACACACCTAGCATAGAGATGCACGCATGCCACTGCCTATAGCCACAGGCACAGGCAGATATCATCATCGATGGACAAGTGGCCTACCCTTGCGCGGGACAGACAAATTTCTCTCTTGCGATGAAAGGTTCGGCACCACAACCTGTCACTTTTGACTTGCAAGGAAACCATTCCGTATGCACTTAAGAGAACACGCTGGATGACCCTCAGCTCTCCCTAACGTCTATCCAGTGGATTTCCTTCCCTCAGACTTTCAAGAGCCATTTTTTTTCCTATGAATGAGCCACGCAGCCATTTTCCTCCTGCATATATATGCAGAAAAGTCAACCTATTCAAATGATACAATGACACGTGATTACAAGCTATCGTCAGAAGTTGGTTGTTGTTGTTTCCAAATGTAGAATGCCGACAGTTTCAGAAAAGCCATTATCTTCTTGAATCCTCGCGCAGCCATAATTCTATTCAAACTTTGAAGTTTTAATTCTCCAAATAGATCTATCCTGAGCATTATATACAGCACATATATATCCAATAGCAGTTGCATTTGGCCATTGCAGGCCAGTTCTAATAAAGTGTTGTTCGGCATTCTCTAAAATAAAAAAATAAATATCCCCTCAAGCAGCTGCTTGCCACAGAGGTCTGACAGGAGCCTGTCAGTTTATATGCCATAGTAGAAGGTCTGAGAGGATGGCAGGACCTCAGCAGAAAAACGACACATACATCCATGCCTTACCATTCTCTACCAGCCGCATTCTAGGTCAGCCCTTTAGAAACAATTCTTATTCTGTACTGTTTTATAGAGGAGAGCATTAGCCAAATCAACACAATCTCTCCCTGTACCAGATGCATTTTAATATTGGATGGCTTTTCATGGGTTGTTTTACCGCTCAGGGCATTTATGGGCACATAACCGCCACGTCACAAGGACCCAGAGAAGCTTTGGGAAAAGGAACTGAAGAGCTGGAGACAACCATCTGTCTCCTATCATGTTCATTAGCATGTACAGGGGGCATGGCTCTCGACACATCCGACGGACTGACTGTGCCGTCCTTCTGCTGAGGTCTCGCCATCCTCACACACCTTCTACTCCACTATTCCTTATACTGCTGTCAAACTTCTGTGGCAAGCAGCTGCTTGAAGGGATATTTATTTCTATGTGTATATACAGGGTATCTCAAAAATATAGGTACAAACTTTTAGGGGAGGTATATAACATCTAAAGGAATGAGAATTGCCTAGGAACCCGTAACCGTCATGGGAAAGTGGTAGCAGAGGTACAAGATCTGAAAGGACACAAGACAGTGATTAATGGGAAAACATTTATTGGACATAATTATTACAAATGGCGTACGAGATGATACATTTCATAATGCTACAGCTCTTAATGACCCATAATCGCACAAATTTTGATAGGGGCGGGGGTGGCTCAGTCGGTAGCGCGCCAGGCTCCTAATCTGTAGTTCCCAGGTTCGAGTCCCAGCTGGGTCAGCGTTGAGATTTATCTCCGCAAAATTCCCCGCCCTGCCCACGGTCAGTAGGGGACACCGATGGGTTTGGAAAGGCCGCCGTCCGTCGGATGGGACGTTAAGCCGTGGCCCCGTGTGTGGGAGAGCCATACCCTGTGCACGTTAAAGAACACGCTGGATGGCCTTGACGGGAGCCTACCAGCTGTCTCCCAACAGCTGTTCCAGTGGGTCGCCTCCCCTAACTTCTCTGAGCCTTCGGGGTCCATGTGACCTGGCCATTTAGCCCATGGTGTGCAAAAAAGTGCCGCTCAGAGGTAAAACAACCCAACCCAACAAATTTTGATGCGCACGCGCAAACAAATGGTGGCTCGGCACATGTCTGTGTGGGAAGCGTTCTTGATACACTCGTTGAGCGGCTCGTCCGTTGCCCTCAGCTATTCCATACACTAAGTGCATGTCTGCCAGCTCCCTGTTCGAATACCTTTGCATGCTCTTCGTCAGCCGACTACCGCTCGAATGAGGAAATCCGAAATTTCCCCTCTAGCACCTTGATGAACAGCGCCGCCTATTGACTTACGGTGACGTTTCCGGTTATGGGTTCCTATGCAATTCTCATTCCTTTAGATGTTATCTACATCCCCTAAAAGTTTATAACTATATTTTTGAGACACCCTGTATTTAATGTAAAGTATAAATAAATAATAATAAAATATTATTTTGATATTAATTAAGTTAAACGCAGTTATTTTTTTTTTGTCGAAATTCATCGGAATATATACTTTTTTTATCTGCATATTTTTAAAAGGGATGTGAGGACAAAACGTGGTCATCAAAAAAATTAAAGACAGAATTCTTGCTTTGCAAAACATCCAAATATTTTTCATTCCTCTAGATTCCCGACAAATAATAATAAAATGCCTCCAAATTTACCTTGGACAACAAAGATTAATTCTGAAATATGATTTAGGTTGGGTTTGGGTTGTTTTACCTCTGAGCGGCATTTTTTTGCACACCATGGGCTAAATGGCCAGGTCATAGGGACCCCGAAGGCTCAGAGAAAGTTGGGGGAGGGGACCCACTGGAACAGCTGTTGGGAGACAGATGGTAGCCTCCCGTCAAGGCCATCCAGCGTGTTCTTTAACGTGCACAGGGTATGGCTCTCCCGCACACGGGGCCACGGCTTAACGTCCCATCCGACGGACGGCGGCCTTTCCAAGCCCATCGATGTCCCCTACTGACCGTGGGCAGGGACTCGAACCTGGGAACTACAAATTACGAGCCTGGCGCGCTACCGACTGAGTCACGCCCGCCCCCACAAAATATGATTTAAGTTGTCATCGGAATGAACCAGTGAACAAAAAAAAAACCTCAAGCAGCTGCTTGCCACAGAGGTCTGACAGAAGTCTCTCAGTTTATATGCCATAGTAGCAAGTCTGTAAGAATGGCAGGACCTCAGCAGAAAAACAACACAGAAGTCCTTATCCAGGGCCCGAACGTAGGTTCCTTAAATCAGTAACCAAGCACGCTAACCACTCGGGATGGCGTACTAAAATTAGTGCACTTTTTATCAAGATCAAAATTTGTGGGAGTGTTGTTTGTATTGCCAGAAAACAAAATCTAAAAGTTTTTTTAACAACGTTTCGTTAACGTTAGACTGAAATGTGATTTAAATGAAACATTATTGGTCTATAATGTTACATATACACTGCTTGGTCATATACACCATAACTTCAATGCAAAGCACAGATATGCCTATCTACATTGCGAATTCTTATGAAAATTACAGTGTTTCCTATACATTTCTTTAAGAAAAATGAATAATTTTCTAGGATTTTCACGCTATTTGATGCACGTACCCTTTTGTAGGTGCAATTCTTATTCTCCTTTTTATGAGAAGGATCAAACGGAATTCAGCAGCGAAAGTTCCTTAAGGATGGCAACAGCAGAATTGCGCGAGAGCAACAACCACCCCAAGTAGCGAACTGCCCCAGGCGTTGATAGACTCCCGTAATCCCAGCACTTGAAAAGCTATCTAGAATAATTGAAGAGGATTAAAACTGAATGGGAATTTGAATTACGTACTTTGACATATGGCTGAGCTCTTTTCAACTAGCATAGGATACATCTCAAGATTTATCTTTTGGAGGGGATCTTCACTGCAAAGGCCAAGCAAGGAGCGTTAATCCTGCCCGCAGTTAGCTGTATTCATATTTCACTTCGAACTCACATCCAGTGCTGAAAGTTAATCTTAGGGACGAACATTTGTCTTGAGGAAGTGAAAAGTAAGAAGAATTGGAACGAAGACAAACAGAAGCGATTAATACGTAAGCAAGATTAACAGGAATAAGGAAAGTTATTATGAACCAAGCGACATTTCATGTAAGTGATGCCTTGTCCACTTCTCAGCTTACATCTCTAGTGCCTTTTGCGAAAACCAAAAAAAAAAAGGAATTTTCTCTAATACTTCTGAAATGTAGGTTTGGTGATTATGAATCATTATAATATTGAAATGCGCTTATTATTCTGTTGAAATGACCACTTTCTTTAGCAATCGAAAAATCTCTGTAAGGATGGGAACGGGAGTAGTTTGTTGCCATTCTACGGATCCCCCTTTGCACAGTGCTTTCCCCCCCTATGACGTCATCGACCACGCCCCCTATGACGTAACAGGCCACGCCCCTATGACGTAACATTACGTAACATGACGTAATTATTACATAATCATTACGTAACAGGCCACGCCCCTTTATTAATAATTAATAATTCCTCCCCCTTTATTAAACCCCCCTTTCACCCCCCTTTTCCCCCTCAGTGGCGCCATCTGTTGACAGTGAGAAGTACTATTTTCCCAAAAACCCTTTATTTTCACTCTAATTTCTCGTTTTCGGACCCCCCGGTCGACCTACCTATATTTTAAGCCCTCCCCCTTATTAAAAACCCTCCTGGCGCCATCTGTTGACAGGGAGAAGTACTATTTTCCCAAAAACCCTTTATTTTCACTCTAATTTCTCGTTTTCGGACCCCCCGGTCGACCTACCTATATTTTAAGCCCTCCCCCTTATGAAAAACCCTCTGGTTGACCATTTTAAGGCCCCACTCGGCTGATGCAGGTCTCAGAATAATTGCATGGAACGATTGACTGGTCTTAGAATAATTGTACAGAAAGGAATGATACAAAATTCCCTTACCTCTATTAAAAATCATCCTACAGTTGAAACTCATTTTACTCTTACTGTTTCCATAGAAAATACCATAGGGTGAAATTAATAATGGTTTAAATTATTCGTAGGGCATGTTAAATCTGCTTTTAGAACACACGTCTGCAGCGGAAAAATTTTCAAACTCCGTTAATCAACTCCCTAGTAATTAAACACTCGTCAAAATATTCCTCACCTTTATTAAAATCACTCCACGGTCGAAATAATTTCACCGGAAAAAAAAAAAATCGTCCCTCGCTCTGTGGATTCCAGGACTATGCCGTGTACTTGCTGTGGCTTAGATGCGTGTCGAACGGGTCAGATATTAACCTAGCATTCTTTATAACTAGCTTTTTCTATGTATTTCTTACATCAAAATCAACACTACCACTGAACTCTTTTGAATGAGGATCTCAAATTGTAAATCAAACTCGCAAAGTTGTATTTATTCCACCAAGACGGTTAAACGATTTTCTTATAATTAAAATTCCCAGCTATTAAACTCCCTAGTAATTAACCACTGGTTAAAACTCCCACATTAAAAATCGTCCTATAGTCCGGGGTGAATGGTTTAAATTATTCGTAATAGCTGTCGAATAGTGCCGTGTTATGATCTGCTCTCAGAAAATTCAAACTCCTTATCGCAAGCGGTATTCCTTTCAAGTGCTTATCGGGGGTAGTAACAAGACTTTCAAAAACATCACGCGACGTGGTCCGATCGGTGAGGGTTCAAGAGGGCAGTGTCCAGCACCACACTTTGTTTACATATGATGCTGATAAGGTTTCAAAATAGAAATTGTTGTTGTTGTCTCGATCGCGTGATGTTAGTTTGACCTCTTGTAATACGTGTCAGTCGGCCTGGCTGTGTGTATAAAATGCGGAGGACAGCATCCTCCAATGTCATTCAACTGTCAACGCTGATACTCTGACACCTGATTGTCAAACTCCTCAAGATGTCTGGTGAACGAGCCTTCAACATTCCTTCGGCTGGATCATCATCTGCTAACAGGTAACTAAAATTTTATTTAATGCTGTCCTTAAGACGTTTTACTTTCTGTATTCTACTTATAAATTATTTAATGCTGTCCTTAAGACGTTTTACTTTCTGTATTCTACTTATAAATTATTTGATGCGGCCCTTAAGACGTTTTTACTTTCTGTATTCTACTTATAAATTATTTAATGCTGTCCTTAAGACGTTTTACTTTCTGTATTCTACTTATAAATTATTTAATGCTGTCCTTAAGACGTTTTACTTTCTGTATTCTACTTATAAATTATTTAATGCTGTGTTGCCCTTAAGACGTTTTTACTTTCTGTATTCTACTTATAAATTATTTAATGCTGTGTTGCACTTAAGAATTATTTAATACTGTGTTGACTTATAAATTATTTAATGCTGTGTTGCCCTTAAGGTACTCAACCATTTATCCAGTAAAGTCATTTTATTCTAAAACTTAATTTTCAAACCTTTAGTTACTTAGATATTTTTGATTGCGCTAGTAAATGTACTGCATATTCTGAGACCGTATTATCTATCTATCTAGGAACACCACGCAGTGCTTTGAGAAACTTCTCGCAGCAGTCCAGAACCTCTCCGATGTCTCCAAAAGAAGCACGGAGACAGATGACAGAAGTGTTAAGCGTGTCTGTCGTCAGATGGAGGCCGGGGAAATACTACGACCGAGGACAATGAAGCTTTCTCTAACACACCGCAAGCGCATCGCTGCAGCAAAAGCAGCAGCGGAGATGAGGACTTCACCCGTCCCGGGTGCTTCAACGGCTAGCAGGTGAATAAACCTTTATTTAATGCTATGTTGTCATTAAGACACATAATCATTTACTGACGTGCATAGAGTTTTATATTTGTTTCTATCCAGTAAAGTCATTTTTACTTACTTTATTCTACTTATAAATTAGCTAAATATTTTCTTGGATTTTTTTTTTTTGCTCAGGCTAGTAAACTGTGGTGTATGTTGTCTTTTATCACAACATAGAGTTTTATATTTGTTTCTATCTAGTAAAGTCTAAATGATAAATTTCAAACTTTAGTTACTTAGATTTTTTGCTCATGCTAGCAAACTGTGCTGTCTTTTATTCTAAAACCTAATTTTCAAACTTTAGTTACTTAGATTTTTGCTCAGACTAGTAAATGTACTGCATATTGCCTTTTCTGTTCTAAGTTGAAAAAACATGTAAATGTACAGCATATTCTGAGACTGAATTATCTATCAATGTAGGGCCCCCACGGAGAGTGTGCTAACCAAGCCTCAGCCACCCACGACCCGTTCGTCATTGACAGTGCCGGCTACGCCCCTCAACGACCCCGTCAGTGCTGACGGCACCACGGCAATCTTCACAGGCGCTGGGTCTTCAGCTGCAGTCAGGTAAATGAAATTTCATTTGATGTTGAGCAGGTCTTAAACGGCTCAATCATTTACTAAAGCATATATAGTTTTATAGCCTGTAAAGCCATTTTACTTTCTTTATTCTGCTTATAAATTAATTAAATTTTAATTAGGTCTTTTGCTTGAGCTAGCAACGGTTAAATTCTTCCACAATCGAGTGTTTACTCTCGTGGAACATTTTTTCTCAGACTTGTACTGTAGGCAAAATTATACTAGCAGTGTGTGTGTGTGTGTTGTCTTTTATTACAACTGTTAAATTTTTCCACAATCGAGTGTTTACTCACGTGGAACATTTTTTTTTTTTCTCAGACTTGTACTGTAGGTAAAATTTCTATATATATATATACATATGTGAATAAATATATGATTTTTATTGGACAAACTATGTATAAAGAAGAATATTAGTAATACTTTAAAAGTGTGTATCTGGGGAAAATGTGATACTTTAAAAATGTAATACTTTAAAAGTATGTATCAGGGGAAAATGTAATACTTTAAAAGTATGTATCTGAGCAATACAGCATTATAACTTCAGTTCTAAGATAAAAAACGCGTAAAGTACTGCATATTCTGAGAATAAATTATCTATCTAGGTCTGTCGAGTCCTTCAACGTTCCAGGACCATCCACAGTCAGACCTGCTGCAGCACCTTACTACACCATTGTGAACACACGCCACTACAACTCCGCCAAGTTTCGCACACAATTTGTTTCAATGAGTGTGCGGCTTGGCGGAATGGAGGATGTACAGCCCCATAATTTCATTCCGGTCCTGCACGACTTGCACGAGCGGATGCTAGCCGACATTGTCCCCACAGGCGAATATAGCCACGTACGGCTATGCTTGCGCTCCCGGGATTTGAAAAACCCCGTCAACCTGTCCCTAATTCGGCGTAATGCCCTGACGGGTGAGAGATTCATGACGGCATTAGACAAAGTAGTGCAGTCAAATGAATCTCTCGGTCCTGGGAGCGAACTAGAATTTGACTTCGTCTGTGCGGACTTGGACAGGGTCGGCAGCGGCAATGATGGGAGACGTGCAGGGCCGGAGAAACGCAGCCTTGTTGACGTGCAGTCATTCGTTGCCAAGAAGGGGAGTGTAACGAAAATTGTAAATAGAGACGGAATCTGTCTTGCAAGGGCTCTCGTCGTCGCACGAGAGCTTTGCTTAAAAAATAAAGGGCTGGTGAACACGTATGTCCGAATCCGGGACTACCGCTGTCCTTTGCAGCGGCAAGAAGCCCATCAACTACATCAGGATGCAGCCGTACCAGAGGGTCCCTGTGGACTCCCGGAAGTACGTCTCTTTCAAGCTCACCTGACACAATTCAGGATTGTTGTGTATTCTGCTGATGACGCCTTCCTCCCCATCTTCATTGGTCCCGAAGGAGGGGACAACCTTTATTTGTTGTTTAGTGCAGGGCATTATGATGTGATTACCAAACCATCAGGGTTTTTTGGGGTTAGACAATTCTGCCACATTTGCTTAAAGGGGTTAAATACAGAGGGCCACGTTTGCAAGGGAACCTGCAACAGGTGCCTGTCAGTCGATGTGCTTCATACAGGGGAGCTGTTGCTTTGCACGGTGTGCTGTGTGTATTTGCGCGGGGCTGAATGCTTTCAGGCGCACCTGCTGAAGGCATGTCAGACACGGCGTCGCTGTGTTAAGTGCATTAGCATTTACGATCCCCTGAAAAAGCACGTTTGTAAGGCTGACACCTTAAAATTCGTCGAGCCCTGCAAAATTGATCCTGTCGGTCAGACCTACCTCTACTTTGACGTAGAGACTGTGCAGTGTGCCGACGGGTTGCTAAAACCGATACTATGTGTGGTCACATATCAAGTGGACGACGAGTGGGTCTATGCTTCATTCTCGGAAACGGACGCCTTTATGGATTGGATTCTGGCTGAAGAACGTCCTGGGGTTCAACGATTCAAGGACGCCACAGTCCTCGCACATAATCTGAAAGGCTTTGACGGCATGTTCATCATTAGTTACCTGTACAGAAAATTTTTAAAACCGGATCTCGTGTTCGATGGATCCAAGATTTTAGGTATATTTTTACCTGGCCTTAAAATAAGGTTCATCGACACGTTGTCCTTTATTCAGGCTCCTCTTCGATCATTCACGAAGACCTTCAACTTGGAGACGGTGAAAGGCTTTTTCCCCTTTAAATTCGTGAAGGAGGAAAATCTACAGTATGCAGGACCCATCCCTGATCGGCTTTTTTTCCAGCCGGAAGACATGGAGCCTGAAACTCTGTCAGTATTCAACGAGTGGTATGTCGCAGCAAGCCTTGAACCCTGGGATTTTCAACAGCAGCTTCTGTATTACTGCAAGGCAGATACAGAGTTGTTGCGGCGAGGCGCCCAAGCTTTCCGCGAGGAATTTTTAAATCTCACAGGCGTAGACCCATTTGCGCGTGACCTGACTATTGCCGGCGCTTGTCTTCGAATTTTCCGTGGGAAGTTTCTGCAAAAGAATACCCTTGGGCGGGACACACACCGAGGGTATTCTTTTGCAGAAACTTCCCACGGAAAATTCGAAGACAAGCGCCGGCAATAGTCAGGTCACGCGCAAATGGGTCTACGCCTGTGAGATTTAAAAATTCCTCGCGGAAAGCTTGGGCGCCTCGCCGCAACAACTCTGTATCTGCCTTGCAGTAATACAGAAGCTGCTGTTGAAAATCCCAGGGTTCAAGGCTTGCTGCGACATACCACTCGTTGAATACTGACAGAGTTTCAGGCTCCATGTCTTCCGGCTGGAAAAAAAGCCGATCAGGGATGGGTCCTGCATACTGTAGATTTTCCTCCTTCACGAATTTAAAGGGGAAAAAGCCTTTCACCGTCTCCAAGTTGAAGGTCTTCGTGAATGATCGAAGAGGAGCCTGAATAAAGGACAACGTGTCGATGAACCTTATTTTAAGGCCAGGTAAAAATATACCTAAAATCTTGGATCCATCGAACACGAGATCCGGTTTTAAAAATTTTCTGTACAGGTAACTAATGATGAACATGCCGTCAAAGCCTTTCAGATTATGTGCGAGGACTGTGGCGTCCTTGAATCGTTGAACCCCAGGACGTTCTTCAGCCAGAATCCAATCCATAAAGGCGTCCGTTTCCGAGAATGAAGCATAGACCCACTCGTCGTCCACTTGATATGTGACCACACATAGTATCGGTTTTAGCAACCCGTCGGCACACTGCACAGTCTCTACGTCAAAGTAGAGGTAGGTCTGACCGACAGGATCAATTTTGCAGGGCTCGACGAATTTTAAGGTGTCAGCCTTACAAACGTGCTTTTTCAGGGGATCGTAAATGCTAATGCACTTAACACAGCGACGCCGTGTCTGACATGCCTTCAGCAGGTGCGCCTGAAAGCATTCAGCCCCGCGCAAATACACACAGCACACCGTGCAAAGCAACAGCTCCCCTGTATGAAGCACATCGACTGACAGGCACCTGTTGCAGGTTCCCTTGCAAACGTGGCCCTCTGTATTTAACCCCTTTAAGCAAATGTGGCAGAATTGTCTAACCCCAAAAAACCCTGATGGTTTGGTAATCACATCATAATGCCCTGCACTAAACAACAAATAAAGGTTGTCCCCTCCTTCGGGACCAATGAAGATGGGGAGGAAGGCGTCATCAGCAGAATACACAACAATCCTGAATTGTGTCAGGTGAGCTTGAAAGAGACGTACTTCCGGGAGTCCACAGGGACCCTCTGGTACGGCTGCATCCTGATGTAGTTGATGGGCTTCTTGCCGCTGCAAAGGACAGCGGTAGTCCCGGATTCGGACATACGTGTTCACCAGCCCTTTATTTTTTAAGCAAAGCTCTCGTGCGACGACGAGAGCCCTTGCAAGACAGATTCCGTCTCTATTTACAATTTTCGTTACACTCCCCTTCTTGGCAACGAATGACTGCACGTCAACAAGGCTGCGTTTCTCCGGCCCTGCACGTCTCCCATCATTGCCGCTGCCGACCCTGTCCAAGTCCGCACAGACGAAGTCAAATTCTAGTTCGCTCCCAGGACCGAGAGATTCATTTGACTGCACTACTTTGTCTAATGCCGTCATGAATCTCTCACCCGTCAGGGCATTACGCCGAATTAGGGACAGGTTGACGGGGTTTTTCAAATCCCGGGAGCGCAAGCATAGCCGTACGTGGCTATATTCGCCTGTGGGGACAATGTCGGCTAGCATCCGCTCGTGCAAGTCGTGCAGGACCGGAATGAAATTATGGGGCTGTACATCCTCCATTCCGCCAAGCCGCACACTCATTGAAACAAATTGTGTGCGAAACTTGGCGGAGTTGTAGTGGCGTGTGTTCACAATGGTGTAGTAAGGTGCTGCAGCAGGTCTGACTGTGGATGGTCCTGGAACGTTGAAGGACTCGACAGACCTAGATAGATAATTTATTCTCAGAATATGCAGTACTTTACGCGTTTTTTATCTTAGAACTGAAGTTATAATGCTGTATTGCTCAGATACATACTTTTAAAGTATTACATTTTCCCCTGATACATACTTTTAAAGTATTACATTTTTAAAGTATCACATTTTCCCCAGATACACACTTTTAAAGTATTACTAATATTCTTCTTTATACATAGTTTGTCCAATAAAAATCATATATTTATTCACATATGTATATATATATATAGAAATTTTACCTACAGTACAAGTCTGAGAAAAAAAAAAAAAATGTTCCACGTGAGTAAACACTCGATTGTGGAAAAATTTAACAGTTGTAATAAAAGACAACACACACACACACACTGCTAGTATAATTTTGCCTACAGTACAAGTCTGAGAAAAAATGTTCCACGAGAGTAAACACTCGATTGTGGAAGAATTTAACCGTTGCTAGCTCAAGCAAAAGACCTAATTAAAATTTAATTAATTTATAAGCAGAATAAAGAAAGTAAAATGGCTTTACAGGCTATAAAACTATATATGCTTTAGTAAATGATTGAGCCGTTTAAGACCTGCTCAACATCAAATGAAATTTCATTTACCTGACTGCAGCTGAAGACCCAGCGCCTGTGAAGATTGCCGTGGTGCCGTCAGCACTGACGGGGTCGTTGAGGGGCGTAGCCGGCACTGTCAATGACGAACGGGTCGTGGGTGGCTGAGGCTTGGTTAGCACACTCTCCGTGGGGGCCCTACATTGATAGATAATTCAGTCTCAGAATATGCTGTACATTTACATGTTTTTTCAACTTAGAACAGAAAAGGCAATATGCAGTACATTTACTAGTCTGAGCAAAAATCTAAGTAACTAAAGTTTGAAAATTAGGTTTTAGAATAAAAGACAGCACAGTTTGCTTGCATGAGCAAAAAATCTAAGTAACTAAAGTTTGAAATTTATCATTTAGACTTTACTAGATAGAAACAAATATAAAACTCTATGTTGTGATAAAAGACAACATACACCACAGTTTACTAGCCTGAGCAAAAAAAAAAAAAAATCCAAGAAAATATTTAGCTAATTTATAAGTAGAATAAAGTAAGTAAAAATGACTTTACTGGATAGAAACAAATATAAAACTCTATGCACGTCAGTAAATGATTATGTGTCTTAATGACAACATAGCATTAAATAAAGGTTTATTCACCTGCTAGCCGTTGAAGCACCCGGGACGGGTGAAGTCCTCATCTCCGCTGCTGCTTTTGCTGCAGCGATGCGCTTGCGGTGTGTTAGAGAAAGCTTCATTGTCCTCGGTCGTAGTATTTCCCCGGCCTCCATCTGACGACAGACACGCTTAACACTTCTGTCATCTGTCTCCGTGCTTCTTTTGGAGACATCGGAGAGGTTCTGGACTGCTGCGAGAAGTTTCTCAAAGCACTGCGTGGTGTTCCTAGATAGATAGATAATACGGTCTCAGAATATGCAGTACATTTACTAGCGCAATCAAAAATATCTAAGTAACTAAAGGTTTGAAAATTAAGTTTTAGAATAAAATGACTTTACTGGATAAATGGTTGAGTACCTTAAGGGCAACACAGCATTAAATAATTTATAAGTCAACACAGTATTAAATAATTCTTAAGTGCAACACAGCATTAAATAATTTATAAGTAGAATACAGAAAGTAAAAACGTCTTAAGGGCAACACAGCATTAAATAATTTATAAGTAGAATACAGAAAGTAAAACGTCTTAAGGACAGCATTAAATAATTTATAAGTAGAATACAGAAAGTAAAAACGTCTTAAGGGCCGCATCAAATAATTTATAAGTAGAATACAGAAAGTAAAACGTCTTAAGGACAGCATTAAATAATTTATAAGTAGAATACAGAAAGTAAAACGTCTTAAGGACAGCATTAAATAAAATTTTAGTTACCTGTTAGCAGATGATGATCCAGCCGAAGGAATGTTGAAGGCTCGTTCACCAGACATCTTGAGGAGTTTGACAATCAGGTGTCAGAGTATCAGCGTTGACAGTTGAATGACATTGGAGGATGCTGTCCTCCGCATTTTATACACACAGCCAGGCCGACTGACACGTATTACAAGAGGTCAAACTAACATCACGCGATCGAGACAACAACAACAATTTCTATTTTGAAACCTTATCAGCATCATATGTAAACAAAGTGTGGTGCTGGACACTGCCCTCTTGAACCCTCACCGATCGGACCACGTCGCGTGATGTTTTTGAAAGTCTTGTTACTACCCCCGATAAGCACTTGAAAGGAATACCGCTTGCGATAAGGAGTTTGAATTTTCTGAGAGCAGATCATAACACGGCACTATTCGACAGCTATTACGAATAATTTAAACCATTCACCCCGGACTATAGGACGATTTTTAATGTGGGAGTTTTAACCAGTGGTTAATTACTAGGGAGTTTAATAGCTGGGAATTTTAATTATAAGAAAATCGTTTAACCGTCTTGGTGGAATAAATACAACTTTGCGAGTTTGATTTACAATTTGAGATCCTCATTCAAAAGAGTTCAGTGGTAGTGTTGATTTTGATGTAAGAAATACATAGAAAAAGCTAGTTATAAAGAATGCTAGGTTAATATCTGACCCGTTCGACACGCATCTAAGCCACAGCAAGTACACGGCATAGTCCTGGAATCCACAGAGCGAGGGACGATTTTTTTTTTTTCCGGTGAAATTATTTCGACCGTGGAGTGATTTTAATAAAGGTGAGGAATATTTTGACGAGTGTTTAATTACTAGGGAGTTGATTAACGGAGTTTGAAAATTTTTCCGCTGCAGACGTGTGTTCTAAAAGCAGATTTAACATGCCCTACGAATAATTTAAACCATTATTAATTTCACCCTATGGTATTTTCTATGGAAACAGTAAGAGTAAAATGAGTTTCAACTGTAGGATGATTTTTAATAGAGGTAAGGGAATTTTGTATCATTCCTTTCTGTACAATTATTCTAAGACCAGTCAATCGTTCCATGCAATTATTCTGAGACCTGCATCAGCCGAGTGGGGCCTTAAAATGGTCAACCAGAGGGTTTTTCATAAGGGGGAGGGCTTAAAATATAGGTAGGTCGACCGGGGGGTCCGAAAACGAGAAATTAGACTTAAAATAAAGGGGTTTTTGGGAAAATAGTACTTCTCCCTGTCAACAGATGGCGCCAGGAGGGTTTTTAATAAGGGGGAGGGCTTAAAATATAGGTAGGTCGACCGGGGGGTCCGAAAACGAGAAATTAGAGTGAAAATAAAGGGTTTTTGGGAAAATAGTACTTCTCACTGTCAACAGATGGCGCCACTGAGGGGGAAAAGGGGGGGTGAAAGGGGGGTTTAATAAAGGGGGAGGAATTATTAATTATTAATAAAGGGGCGTGGCCTGTTACGTAATGATTATGTAATAATTACGTCATGTTACGTAATGTTACGTCATAGGGGCGTGGCCTGTTACGTCATAGGGGGCGTGGTCGATGACGTCATAGGGGGGGAAAGCACTGTGCAAAGGGGGATCCGTAGAATGGCAACAAACTACTAACGGGCGCCAAAATGAGAAAAAAATTTCCTAGAGACCCCCACCACCACCATCCTCCAGCAAAATTTCGAGGATAAGGGGAACAATGGGTGTTTGAAGGAAAATATTTTACATGGGTGCAATATTTTTCATCTACTCTTTGTAAAGCATATACACTGCTCACAAAAATTAGGGGATATTTCAAAATGAATATGAAGCGATAAAAAAAAAGAAGCATTTGATTTTTTTTTATTAAACAAGTACATCAGAAAAGCAAACGACAAGTCAAAGAAAGTTGTTCGATTATGCAAATGAGATGCAAACTCAATTGTCGTGATTGAGTAGCAAGTGACATATTGGTGGAGGTGAACAGAAGCATGTCAAACTGGACGAGAGTGCCACACATTGACTGTTCAGTAGGGTGTATGGTCACCCAAGACTGCCAAAACACACTGACAGCGATGGGGCATGGACAGGATCAGAATGTCCAGCAGTTCTTGTGGGATCCTCTGCTACTCTTGCTCCAGGGCAACTTCCAGCTCAAGAAGTGTTGTGGGAGGCGTTGGACGGTTTGCCAGACCTCTTCCCAGTGCATCCCAAGCATGTTCAATGGGATTCAGGTCTGGAGAACGTGAAGGCCAGTCCATGCGTTCGATTCCTGCCTCCTGAAGCATGTTGTTGACGAGATGCGCACGGTGGGGCCTCCTTGCATTATCGTCCATGAAAAGAAAGTTGTTTCCAACTGCTCCAGCATAGGGTACCACTATAGGGTGCAGGACCTCATCTCGATATCTGACAGCAGTCAGCGATCCGTTTCTGATGACGTGGAGGTCGGTACGACCACCAATGCTGATACCAGCCCACACCATGATTCCACCACCACCGAAGGAGTCCCTTTCTCGCATGAAACGTGGATTCTCCCGTGTTCCTCGTTCACGCCAGATCAGGACACGATGATTGTCAGGCTGCAGACTGAACCGTGACTCATCAGAGAAGAGGACAGTTGACCACTCATCACGGATCCAATGACGATGCTCATCAGCCCACCTTCTACGGGTTCTATGGTGTTCAGCAGATAACGGAATGCATACCATTGGTCGTCGGGCATGCAGTCCAACACGATGGAGCCGATTTCGTATGTTCTGGGTGCATATCCGTCGTCTAGTGCCAGCAAGAAACTGTCCCCGCAGCCCTGTTGCATTGCTGCGCCTGTTCCTTCTTGCCAATAAGGTCAAGTAGCGGTCATCTCTTGCTGTTATGGCAGATGGGCGACCCTGCCCTCGTCTTCTTCGTACTGTGCCAGTCTCTTGAAAGCGATTCCACAGTCTGCTAATCACGCTTTGGGATGTTCCAAGTGCTGTTGCCACTGTCGTCTGTGTTTGACCAGCTTCAAGACGTCCTATGGCTCTCCAGGCTTCGCATTCGGGCAAATCGTGTTGCAGGGGCATTGCAAGGGCTGGGAAATTGTAGGATGTGCACTTTCAAGATCAGCGAACGTGCAGATACTCCAGTACTTTCAGCCTTTTGCATAGTGCATTTTCACCAATGAAATAAAAGTTGGTTTTGCATCTCATTTGCATATCGAACAACTTTCTTTGACTTGTTTGCTTTTCTGCTGTTCTTGTTTAACCCTTTCAGGACCATAAGGTTTCTAAGAGTAAATATTAATATGTAACTGTTTATTTTAGTTTGTTTAGACGTAAAATAAATAAAAATCATAAGAAAAATACATAACAATGTGTAGTTTTTTTGGAATTTTATGGGAAATATTTTTCCCAATGGACTATAAAAGCAACACAAATTATAGTTAGGCTTATTATGCAATGTGTTTTATTTATTGGTTTATTAGAACAAAATGTTAACTAAAATAATACAAAATTATGAAATAAAATTACTATACAAAATGATGTGCTAATTATGATATTCTGCGAAGCAATTTCTTTTGGTAGTGAGGCAAAGATGGACATTGCACATAGTACATATATTATGCGTCCTGACAGTTCTGTTTTTGTTTTCTAAACGTTCCCGTTTACGTAATTGCGTTCGGCATACGTTCTATTTTGACATTCTGTATAAAAAATGCAGATAAGGTTATAATTAAATACGACAATCACCAATTTTAAAATGGGAAAAATGTTTCCCTTGGTCGTGAAAGGGTTAATAAAAAAAAAATCAAATGCTTCTTTTTTTTATTGCTTTATATTCATTTTGAAATATCCCCTAATTTTGTGAGCAGTGTAATTACAGTTAATACTATAACAAATGGGTTAAAACTAATTACATGCAAAATAATTTAAAATTATTTTACCGTCTTGAAATTTTAGACAGCGCCACTACTTGGCTGAGAGCATAGAATAATCAATCTATAATCCAAGGTTTTCAGACTTTTTAACGTCGGTTTCTTTGGAAAGATGTAGTTGCTGTCAGCTCATTTTCGGATTCTACAGAAATTCTGGGAAGAATTTAAATTTCCATTAATTTCCTCCTCAATTTAATCCAAGTTTTGTGATTAATATTAGGAGTAAAAAAGAGCAGCAGGTATGTAAACAAATTCGTCGTTCAGAATAAAGGATCTGAAAGAATGATGAGCATTTGCATCAAATGGGGAGAAGGACTACCAGAAGTCCCCATTCTTATCACTTGAAAGGATCGTCGAGGTGGGATTTGTAAAAATATCCTAATTTTGAATTTTTTTTAAACAAATGCCAACTTAAACCTAAATAAAACTCTTAAACACGTAAAAGTTTTATTTAACTTTGTATGTTTATAAGTTTTATTTTTTATTTCGAACATACTTTTTTTTCAATTAACTATGAATGAATGTTCTACATTTAAATATAACAAATTTGTAATATAACTAATTGTTTCATGAAAGCGTTTTCATTCAATTTTCATGGACATTTATTTATTAGTAGCTGGCATATTTATCCTATCGTTAATTGAATTAAGATTTATAAAATATGAATCCTTGACACTCCTAAGTCGAAAACTTCCATCTGACAATAATAAAGCTCATTAATATCGAGCACACGAAATTTCTCTCCCATTTTTTTGGGTGTGGGGGGGGAGAGAAGACTGAGATTATTTCGGTGAGTAAACAATGGTTGTGTCTTGGGGCCCTTAGACTTCTTTAAGATATGATAAGATGAAGCTATATATATATATATCGCATTTGGTTGGGTTGGGTTGTTTTGCCTCTGAGCGGCACTTTTTTGCACACCATGGGCTAAATGGCCAGGTCACAAGGACCACGAAGGCTCAGAGAAGGTTGGGGGAGGGGACCCACTGGAACAGCTGTTGGGAGACAGATGGTAGCCTCCCGTCAAGGCCATCCAGCGTGTTCTTTAACGTGCACAGGGTATGGCTCTCCCGCACACGGGGCCACGACTTAACGTCCCATCCGACGGACGGCGGCCCTTCCAAGCCCATCGGTGTCCCCTACTGACCGTGGGCAGGGCGGGGAATTTTGCGGAGATAAATCTCAACGCTGACCCAGCTGGGACTCGAACCTGGGAACTACAGATTACGAGCCTGGCGCGCAACCGACTGAGCCACCCCCGCCCCTCGCATTTGGCGGTCTTGCCTCTTGCTCTTTAGGAGACTTTCGAAGTTCTTTTAGGGGGGCTAGCTTTTGAAGGGGGGAGAAGCAAAACTGGGAGTTCAAATCCTTACGCTGCGTTAAATTACGGTGAAAGGACGTTTCATTCTGAATTTAGCGGTTCTAGCTCTTACCATTAAAAAAGATTCCTGACCAAACAGATGGCCAAGCTGAAAACGCCAGTTCTCATCCAATCAGACAGACAGACCAGCTACATGAAATATATAAAACAGATGAAGTTTAAATTATATTTGACAAAATTTATTCTTGAAAATTAATAATTTAGAATATTTTGTGGCTGAGTTTAATATTGTTCAAAATGAATAAATTAATGAATACTTTTATTACGATAATTAGCAGCTCTTGCAGTACTATAATGTAAAAGTATTATAATAATTAATTATAAAAGCTTTCAATGCACTCTAAATAAGGACTGTGATAGCTGTTGCTGTCAAAGTAAATTTCTTGACTAGGAACGTAACCGGAAAATGTTTTCTTATGTGGAGGAGGCAGCAAAATAAAAAGAAAAACCCCGATGAACCCAGTTTACAATTCATCATCATCATCCTCCTCAAGCAGCCATGGGCTACGGAGGTTCAACCAGACCGCGCAGTTTAATTCTCCAAGCATATCTGTCCTGAGCTACATCTGCTGCATCCGGCCACTGCACACCAATATTAACAAGGTCCTGTTTGACATTGTCTGCCCACCGCATCCTAGGTCTCCCCCTCCTTCTGAGGCCTCTAGGCACACTGTTCATAACCCTATTTGCCAATCTATAATAATCCATACGGGCAACATGACCAAACCAGCGGAGTCTCTCTCTGCACAATATGCTGCTTAAAGGAGCTTGCAGACTCCTTTGCCTAACCTCATCATTAGTTACAAAGTTGAACCACCTAATACTCAAGATACTGCGTAAGCATCTAGAATCAAAAGCATCTAGTTTCCTGTTATCTTGTTTACACAGCGTCCAAGTTTCACTACCATAACTAAACCTAGAAAGAACCAAACTATTATACAGTCTACGTTTAGGCTTTAGGTGCATACGACTATTTCTCCCCACTCTCCATAGATTCTTAAAAGTCCCGGCAGCAATCCCTATTCGTCTGTTAATCTCATGCCGCACATCACCATTATCTGTTACATAGCTCCCAAGATAATTAAACTGTGACACCTGCTCAAGACTGCAACCATTCAGATTAACTGAATCACAGCCTGCCTGACCAATTTTCATCACTTTAGTTTTCTCTCTGTTTATAACCAAACCTACTCTACTACCAGTCTCATCAACAGCTCGAATGAAAGAGTTCATCTCATCAACATCATTTGCCATGATGATGTTTACAATTGCTATTTATTAAATCTTTATTATTTTTGTTTTTACATTTCCAATCTCTAAAGGTGGAAGTTAAAACTATTGGGAGATTCGAAACAATCGTAATATTTGATTACTATTTCCATTTTCCGATTTTTAGTTACCTATTCGATTCCATACCTAATATTTAGCTGGTCATGGTTTGGAATCGTAATGTTAATTCAACAAAAAAAAAATCGACAATTCTTCTTTCCCGAATTCCCCTCCAATTATTGAGATGAAACCGAATATGCAACCGAAAAGAAATCATCTCTTAAAAATAATTTCTTTTTGTGATGGGAGCTTGCAAGAAATGAAGAAAATTCGAGATTAAATTGTTGTTTGCATGAATATAGCCATTCATGCGTTGAAAATTAAAGGCTTCGTGAAAGAAAATTTTCGAAAGAATATAGATTTCTTTTCATTTCCATTTTTTATGTCATCTGCATTTTTACAAAAGACCAACGATTGAAAAGGAAGTCAGACGATTCTGTGGTACATCCACTGGGTCATTGCCACGTCGTGCTTTACAAAGCTCGCGGGAGAATTTTGCAAATCATGGTCTCGATTCCTCCAGCTGGGTCACAGGTCACACGACCGCACTTAACTGAGGAGGAGGACGTGTTGGGTTGGGTTGTTTTACCTCTGAGCGGCACTTTTTTGCACACCATGGGCTAAATGGCCAGGTCACAAGGACCCCAAAGACTCAGAGAAGATTGGGGGAGGGGACCTACTGGAACAACTGTTGGGAGACAGATGGTAGCCTCCCGTCAAGGCCATCCAGCGTGTTCTTTAACGTGCACAGGGTATGGCTCTCCTGCACACGGGGCCACGGCTTAACATCCCATCCGACCGACGGCGGCATTTCTAAGCCCATCGGTGTCCCCTACTGACCGTGGGCAGGGCGGGGAATTTTGCGGAGATAAATCTCAACGCTGACCCAGCTGGGACTCGAACCTGGGAACTACAGATTACGAGCCTGGCGCGCTACCGACTGATCCCCCCCCCCCACCCCGTTGGAAGCGCCACTGTACAAGTGCATTAACAATTTTTTAAATTCTATTGGTGATATCGGTGGAGAAAGTGGCTATGGGTGTCATCTTAACGGCAAAATAAAACATATTTTAGGTAATAGTTCTGCCAAAACTTAACTCCTTAATTGCAGATAATTAATATATTTGTGATTGAGAATAAATATCCACCACACCGCACTGTCTGATGAAAACAAGAAGGCAAGGATTATCAGTTCAAATTGTGTTTGATAGTAGTAAAAATTTAGCAGAGAAAGTTTTCTATAAAGTATCTGATTAATTCAAATTCTTTAAATGTTAAAACATTTGAGGGGTGGTAACAATGATGATGTAGTAGTCGGCATTTCTTCCAAAGCCCTAATGCCTAAGAGGTATGGAGAGTTCAGTGCTACCCATGTACTAACCTTGGGTCTTCGTTGGGTTGGGTTGCTTTACCTCTGAGCGGCACTTTTTTGCACACCATAGGCTAAATGGCCAGGTCACATGGACCCCGAAGGCTCAGAGAAGGTTGGGGGAGGGGACCCACTGGAACAGCTGTTGGGAGACAGATGGTAGCCTCCCGTCAAGGCCATCCAGCGTGTTCTTTAACATGCACAGCGTATGGCTCTCCCGCACACGGGGCCACGGCTTAACGTCCCATCCGACGGACGGCGGCCTTTCCAAGCCCATCGGTGTCCCCTACTGACCGTGGGCAGGGCGGGGAATTTTGCCGAGATAAATCTCAATGCTGACCCAGCTGGGACTCGAACCTGGGAACTACAGATTACGAGCCTGGCGCGCTACCGACTGAGCCACCCCCGCCCCTTGGGTCTTCGTGACCTAGCCATTGAACAGCAAACGAAAGCGCCCTCACGAGTAAAACAAGTCAGCGCAACTTTTGATTGGATGTCAGATAACCAATTGCCCTCCGTTCATTCAGAAAGAGGAAACTGGGTTTGCAAAGGAAAAGATTTCTTTCAGAGGGAACCTTAATCCGTGTGTCAGTTTTCAAGAGAGACATTCCCTCTGCATGTTGGAGAACAAACTGGAATGCTTTGGAAGGAGACTCATTTGACTCTCTGACTGAGGAGGGGTCCTCGTGACCAGACCATTTGAACCCATTGGGCAACATAATACTGCTGTTAGAGTATGCATCTACAAGTATACCAATACATGCACTATAAGTAATATGCCCTATATGTACGATGTGTATATGTATAGGTGTACTATAAGTAACCAAATATGTCATTGGTCTTTATTTCAACATGCCAGAAGACAACCGCCCTGCCCACGGTCAGTAGGGGACACCGATGGGTTTGGAAAGGCCGCCGTCTGTTGGATGGGACGTTAAGCCGTGTCCCTGTGTGCGGGAGAGCCATACCCTGTGCACGTTAATGGACACGCTAGATGGCCTTGACGAGAGGCTACCATCTGTCTCCCAACAGCTGTTCCAGTGGGTCCTCTCCCCTAACCTTCTCTGAGCCTTCGGGGTCCTTGTGACCTGGCCATTTAGCCCATGGTGTGCAAAAAAGTGCCGCTCAGAGGTAAAACCACCCAACCCTGAAGACAACGTTTGCCTTTTTGAGAAGAATAAATAAATGACGAATCATAATTCCACGAATCGTGACTGTCTTTCCCATCTATTAGACTTCAGTTGTTTTTTTTTCTTTTTAACATAGAACGACACTTCCACGCACTTCTGCCAAATTTTTTTCTTCAACGAAATTGCAAGAGGCAACATTTCCCACCTCGGGGAACAAAGTATCTGTTTGTTGAGCTCCGTCAACCTGATCGACTTGACGGCCCGACTGTTTATGTCTCGCGCAGGCCCATCTTATCTGCTCAATCCCTCACCTCTGGTGTGTCTGCGAAGAAACGTTGCCGCCACGTCGCAGCACGAGTCCGGAGTGGCACCCAGGTGCGGCAGGAACCTGCGCTCCCAGTCGAGCAAAGGACGTGTCACTCATTTGGCGACGTGGTTCACTACCCTCCGCAGTCATGCGTACGCAGGCAGAGCTGCGAGTGCGCACTCCGCTCTACCTGCCACATATTTGGGGGACGAGGACATCTGGCGAGCACCCCCACCCACCGCAACGCGAGTCCGAGACCCCTCCTCACTGCCAATAGACGGTCACAAACTACCCCATTACTCTGTCTGTAATTAATTCCAGCAGACACGAAACGAGCTCGCCTGCGTTCGCTTCTCCTTCTGCCTTGCTCGCCCTGGCTCAAGGTCACGAGCGGCCGACGCACGTGACTGTCGCCGTTGGCTCCGCCTCCTGTCCGACAGCGGTCCTGAACCCGGATGTCAGAGAGCCAATTAAAGACGGCAGAGGAGGCTAATGAAGCCCGGGGTTGTTGAGTCGTGGAGCCGGCAGGTATGGTGGGGTGAGGAGGAGACCCCGGAGTGGCGGGGACACTCCGAGAGGTGGGATGGAGTGCATTGGTCGCTACGATGGCTGCGGCAGATCCGCAGTGCCTCTTATTCCTCCATCTGCAGTTTCTGATTTGTCGCCAGAGATAAAAAAAAAGGATTATTGACAGAAAAAAACACGGTTTTTGTTTTACTAATCGCAGTTGTGGTTCTTGTCAGGTGGTTACTTAACCAGTTGTCTGTTGTTGACTCATTTGCAATGCTGATCTTTTGTGTTCGCTTTACAAACGATCGACGTCAGACTGCACGGATGGGTTTGTTTATCCCAAGCAGCTGTCACGTAAGTGGTAGAATTGTAAATATAATAGGACGCTCCAACATGATCCACCTTCTTCGGAAAGAGTCCACAGATGGAAACGGAAGGAGAAAGGGAGGAGTACAGTAGCTCAAAAAAGTATCCGAACACTACGGTTGATTACAGAATTCAGAAAAAATATCTGGCAACGATTTTTTTTAGAAATTAGTGATCTGGCAACCTTCGTGCCACGTGATTACAGAATTCAGGAAAAATATCTGGAGCGTGTACAGCAACTGTACACGCTCCAGTTACCGTTCACAGCAAACTGGAGCGTGTGCAGTTACTGCACACGCTCCAGTTTGCTATGAACGGTAACTGCACACGCTCAATATTTCCGTGAGTGAGTCCACACGATCTAGTATCAAAATAATATGACCACCTACAGTACCACTTATCATTAAGTCCAATTGCCACATCATACCAGTATCTTCCCAATTAATCTTCAGCCCCTCTTTTAAATAATCTGCAACTTATCCTCCGGTTCAATGGAGCCTCGATCCTTTTAGCAATTGTCATCGAAACATTTACAACACACAGAGAAACTTTGCGATGGAGAGGAACCGAACTCTCCTACATCTTCAAAGGAGATAGTTGTTCAGAAGGAAAGGTTGGAAAGGCAGATCATTATGGATTAAATCAGCAAGTGATGAGAGCACTGAGAGATTTCCCCCATGTCGTCTTTATCTCAATTTATAAAATCTTTTTCACTGCTAGAGCTCTAAAAGATGAAATAAAATTAACAAAATGTCTCCTAAAATATTTAAACTCCATTCTTTTGTCTTTGGTCTTCTTCTAGTGTGACATCAAATATTAAGAGTCTAATATCAGATTTTTTTTCCTCTTTCTATGGCTTAGCAGTTATTTGGTTGACAGCAGAATCCCGAGTTCGAGTACCAGAAAAGTCATAAATGTCTCTCTTTAAGTCTCCCTTCTCTACCAATTGCCAGGTTTTCTCTCAGATCTCCAAGGACAATGGCTGACCAAGAGAAACCGATTTATTTTTCTTTTTGCATTCCCGATCGAATGATTTCTTCGATCTTGTCTCTTGACAGAAAGCGTACCTAAAAATGCAAAAGACTTTACAATGAAATAACCCAGATTAGCATACGAACAAGATGGGTTAGAGTCTTCATGAGGCGTCGGTGATTTTAACTGCCTTTTCAAAAAGGAACGAGCATTATCTTCCCAAATCACGTGATGCATTCATCCCGACAGCATCCCTTTAAGTCATCCACTGAAATGGATTGAAGATCATCTACATTCCTTCCTCATTCTCCAGTGCATTGGGTAGCTCTTCATCATCACCGAGTGAATTGGATTGAATAAATACAGCATCCCTTCTCGCAATCCAGTATATTGCATTGAAGATCGACAACATCCCTTCCTAGTCATCAAGTGCATTCTTTCCTCATCACCCATTTCACTGAACTGAAAATGGACATCCGTTCCACCATATACATCAGTTGTAGATCGATAACATCCTCTCTCCATCACCCCAGTGCATTAGATTCAAGATCGACAACATCCCTTCCTAGCCAACCAATGCATTGGGTTGAAGATCACCAACATCCTTTCCTCATCACCTGGAGCATTAGGTTGAATATCCCTTCCTCATCACGCAGCGCATTGGGTTCATGATCGACAGCATCCCTTCAGAGCCATCTAGTGCATTGGATTGAACATTGACAGCCTCCCTTCTTCATCAAACATTACACTGAGTTTCAAGATCAACACCCTCCCTCGCGGCATCTTGAAGATCAATAACATCCCTTCCTCACCACCCAATGCATTGGGATGAAAAAATTTCTGCGATTCCTAAAAGTGTTCGTTCCAAACGCATATAACCACAGATAAAAATGAACAACAGAAAAGGTTTCTAGTGCAATCATCTGCCCATAACGGAAAGAACGAGCAGGTCTTATTAATTCACCAGCTGCATTTTTTTCTTTTTTTTTTTCAATTTATGATTACACATACAGTAATACAGTATATACACATATACATGATGAAATGTAACATTTTCAACTAAGCACAAATTCTTGCCTTCATCAGTTTGAAGTCAAACCATAACAAGAACGTTATACATCTTAACTTTTCTTCAAATATTTCTACTACGATTCTTCCAATATCTACTCAAAGCATAGATTCTTTGCCGGAATGCCTATAAGATGTCAAAGTTTACCTTATAAAAAATAAATAGATACCCCCTCAAGCAGCTGCTTGCCACAGAGGTCTGACAGGAGTCTGTCAGTTTTATATGCTATAGTAGGAGATCTGAGAGGATGGCAGGACCTCAACAGAAAAACGACACACACATCCATGCCTAATCCGGGGCTCGAACCCAGGTCCCTTAGATCAGTAGCCAAGCGTGCTAACCACTCGGCCACGGGACTTGCCAAAAAAACTGCGCGCCTTTCCTGTTGGCTTCTTATCACCAATGGAATTTAGCTTTGCCTTAAACATTAAGAACATCACGCATCGGATGATTAACTCATACAGAGAAATTAAGGCCAGTTTTGCTTGCGCCACTAACATATTGCCTCTTGGTTTGATTGCCATGTCCTTTGAATAAAGAAAACAAGGCAACAGTTTTTGCCACTGAAAACTTCTCAATGTTCGCTTCTCCATTATTATTTAAAGTCTGTCCAATAAGTTAGTGACGTAATTCTCACGCTGAGGCATAACGCGACCGTCAAATGACACATCATGGTTTTCTTGTTGCACGTTCATCTGTCGTAACAATATTAATGCGTTATATCCACTCTTTGTTAATGGGTAAACATTAATTTTTTTCAAATGGAAAATTTTGCTCGCGTTGGATTACCATTTTTCACATCCGGTTGAATTCCTGTTTTCCATCTAGTTTTCACCACAGCTCAAACAGGTTTTCATTTTTTTTTCAGTAAGACAGGCCAAAAATATCTGAAATGATCATTAAGCGAAAGATTTGTTTGTTTGTTTGTTTGTTTCTTTGTTCTTTCTTTTCGTAGGTTTTAAAGTGGGATCAGAAGGTAATCAATTCAAATGGGGATTTATGGAAAAGCTTAAAGGATCCCTCAAGCAGATGCTTGCAACAGAAAAATAACAGAAGCCTTTTCAGTGTAATATGTCACAGAGAGGAGAGAAAGTCTGCGAGAAAGGAGACACCTCGGAAGAGAGACAATGCATAAAAAAAGAAACACCCAAGCCTTACCCGGAATTCGAATACGGGACCCTTTACTGCAGGTTGCGCAAGTGGTAGTTCCCCATTTGAGTAGTCTCGAGAAACTTAAAAACATAATTTTGTTAACGGAGGAAAAAGAATTGATGAAACTGATGAGAGATGAATTTGCACTGAGTGATAAGAAAGGGATTTTTTGAGATAAATGCAGCTCGTCAACTGATGAAACGCGTTCGTGTAAAGGCAGATGATTGCACGAGAAACATTTTCTGTTTGGACTTTTTCACGTGTAGCAGGTGTGTTTGGAACGAACACTTTCAGGAGTTGCAGAAATGTTTTCAACCCATTGCAGTGGGTGGTGAGGAAGGGATGTTATTGATCCTCAGGAGGTGGCGAGGACGGCTGTTGATCTTGAAACTCAGTGTAATCGGTGATGAGGAAAGGAGCTTGATGAAATGCACTGGATGGATAGACAGTGATGTTGATCTTGAACCCGATGCACTGCGTGATGAGGAAGGGATGTTTTCAGTCTTCAATGCCCTGAGTGGCTGACACGGGATGTTGTCAATCTGCAACTCCGTGCACTGATTGGCTGGGAAGGGATGTTGTCAATCTGCAACTCCGTGCACTGAGTGGCTGGGAAGGGATGTTGTCAATCTGCAACTCCGTGCACTGATTGGCTGGAAAGGGATGTTGTCAATCTGCAACTCCGTGCACTGAGTGGCTGGGAAGGGATGTTGTCAATCTGCAACTCCGTGCACTGAGTGGCTGGGAAGGGATGTTGTCAATCTGCAACTCCGTGCACTGATTGGCTGGAAAGGGATGTTGTCAATCTGCAACTCCGTGCACTGAGTGGCTGACAAGGGATGTTGTCAATCTGCAACTCCGTGCACTGATTGGCTGGGAAGGGGTTTTGTCAATCTGCAAACCTGTACACTGATTGGCTGAGAAGGGGTTTTGTCAATCTGCAAACCTGTACACTGATTGGCTGGAAAGGGGTTTTGTCAATCTGCAAACCTGTGCGCTGAGTGGCTGGAAGAAATGTTGAGGATCTTCAAACCCCACCCATCCCGAGAAAGAAGTTGTGGCGCTCGGATAGTCTTAAAAAGAAATACGCTTAAAACAGAAAAGGATCCAAAATGCCTTTGTTTTGCAAATAAGGAAAAATAAACGAAAGAATTTAAATTACGAATTTTTTCCCTCTTTTGGACTGTGTATTCTTTTCGTCTTTATATCTGCTTCACAAATAGATCTTAAATTCAAAAAATGAAAAAACTGGCCGCTTGCAAATATATTTGAGTAGTCCTTCTTTACTCATGCCGTCCCATGACCGAGTGGTTAGCGCGCTTGGCTACTGATCTAAGGGACCTGGGTTGGAGTCCCGGGCAAGGCATGGATGTATGTGTCGTTTTTCTGTTGAGGTCCTGCCATCCTCTCAGACCTACTATGGCATATAAACTGACAGGCTCCTGTCAGACTTCTGTGGCAAGCAGCTGCTTGAGGGGGTATTTATTTATTTTTTTTAATTTCTTTACTCCGTGATCAAGCAGGCTCACCAACCGGCCAGTGGGACGGATCACTACATAAATTCAAAGGATAAACTTCTCTCAATTGCAAGTAGTAAAATCATGACATCAATTCTAATGAGTAAATAGGGCAAGGGTTCTCAACGTGGGGTACGCGGTAAAATTTTTCGGGGTACGCCGTGAGAGCGCAAAAGTCGCTAGATCTAGTAGCAAAGTCGCTAAGTTGGCATTATTATACTATAACTATAGTTTTATCTATCTATACAAGAGGTACGCCAGTTACATACACATTTCCAGGGGGTACGTGAAGCATAAAAGGTTGAGAACCACTGAAATAGGATATAAACTACTGCGAGAAAATAACGAATTGAAAAGTTAAAAAAAAGAAGTATAACGAGAAATGAAGCTCTCCTCCCTTACCTGCAATCCTTCTGATTGGGATGAAAAGTAACTTTTATATTTCAGATGTTGGGTTTTTAATTTTCTTCCCTTGTCCGAAGAATCGCCTCTTCCCCGATCTCCGAAAGAGTCTCAGCCTCCACGCGTCCGTTTTATTTTCCCCTTCGCTTCACGGTTATTACTCTCAGGGAACAAAGTATCGTTCGTGTCACATTTTTTAACCACTTGTTTTCCGGTAAGAATACATTTATCTGCCGAGGAGAGAGCGGCAAGGGAACATTTTTGCACCTCATTAGATCCTCCGCAAAAATTGTCGTCGTGTGTGGGCGAGAGGCCACTTTTTCTCCACTTGCAGCTGGATGTGCTGTTCGAGGCCATCCCCAGGGTATGCAGGTGTTCCACACCCTCTCTTGCCTGCTGTCCCGCGCCGCAGGATGTCATGCCCCCCCGCGCCACCATGTTTATTCATACGGCACACGACGTAACGTGTCCGGTATGGACCAAGTGACTGCGCCTTACCTGATATATACTGCGCTTGTGGCTTGTACTTCCCCTCCAGACAGCTGATAAGGAACGGGACTATCTACTTGTTACCGAATTGTCGTGCCCAAACTCTTCTCAGCACTAACAACAGGAATGGACGGTGAATACACTTTTTGATAGAGCTTAACACTTCGCTGTTAATTATGCACGGAGTTTGGACTCTAAAACTCTAATGATGATAATTCTGTTGTTGGGTTGCTTTACCTCTGAGCGGCACTATTTTGCACACCATGGGCTAAATGGCCAGGTCACATGGACCCCGAAGGCTCAGAGAAGGTTGGGGGAGGGGACCCACTGGAACAGCTGTTGGGAGACAGATGGTAGCCTCCCGTCAAGGCCATCCAGCGTGTTCTTTAACGTGCACAGGGTATGACTCTCCCACACACGGGGCCACGGCTTAACGTCCCATCCGACGGACGGCGGCCTTTCCAAGCCCATCGGTGTCCCCTACTGACCGTGGGCAGGGCGGGGAATTTTTACGGAGATAAATCTCAACGCTGACCCAGCTGGGACTCGAACCTGGGAACTACAGATTACGAGCCTGGCGCGCTACCGACTGAGCCACCCCCGCCGCAAATAATTCTGTTGTCGCTGCAACAATAAGATGAGAGAGATTCTAAAAAAACAACCTGCACACACAAAAATTAAATGTTATGTTACTAGTCCCTTTAAGACCCAGTTAAATATTTAGATGCACATAAAGATCCGACCTAAAGTTCATTTTTTCCAGACAGAAAATGCATGAACTATCTGGTGCTAGTTAGGTAATTAAAAAAAAATGTATCTTGTATCTGATGTGAAATAGGCTGAATTGTAGAAAACGGTCTCTTTTTGTCCCTTTGATGGGGGCATATTTATGCAAATAATAAAAGTTGCGCAGGGTGCCACCTCAGTACGTGCGCATTATTCACTTCAAGGTAAATATTTTGTTCCAGAGATTTGAAATATATCTGATGAACGAAATATTTTTTAATTTTTTCGGACATGAATCTGTATTCGTAATGGCATCATTCTCGGTGCTAAACGGATAGTCCATAAATTCCTTTTACGCTGTTTTAGCCAAATTTTACCTCCCCACTACTTCTTTAACGCTGGACCTGCCCCCCTCCCCCTTTCCTTTTTGTGTTATGAAATATTTTTTTTGTAGGGTTGGGTTGGGTTGTTTTACCTCTGAGCGGCACTTTTTTGCACACCATGGGCTAAATGGCCAGGTCACATGGACCCCGAAGGCTCAGAGAAGGTTGGGGGAGGGGACCCACTGGAACAGCTGTTGGGAGACAGATGGTAGCCTCCCGTCAAGGCCATCCAGCGTGTTCTTTAACGTGCACAGGGTATGTCTCTCCCGCACACGGGGCCACGGCTTAACGTCCCATCCGACGGACGGCGGCCTTTCCAAGTCCATCGGTGTCCCCTACTGACCGTGGGCAGGGCGGGGAATTTTGCGGAGATAAATTTCAACGCTGACTCAGCTGGGACTCGAACCTGGGAACTACAGATTACGAGCCTGGCGCGCTACCGACTGAGCCACCCCCGCCCCCTTTTTTTTGTAGAACTATTCACTAGTTTGCAGAGTAATCAGGAAAACAAGGGAGTGTCACGGTACTATTCGCAAATTAATGAACCAAATTTTGGCATTAGAAAACGAAAAAAAATATATTAATTCCAGAAATAAGAAACACAAACTTAGAAAAAGGCCCAAAAGCTTCTAAAAGCCACCGTCCGTCGGATGGGACCTTAAGCCGGGGCCCATATGTGGAAGAGCCATACCCTGTGCACGTTAAAGAACATGCTGGATGGCCTTCACGGAAGGCTACCATCTGTCTCCCAACAGCTGTTCCAGTGGGTCCCCTCCCCCAACCTTCTCTGAGCCTTCGGGGTCCTTGTGACCTGGCCATTTAGCCCATGGTGTGCAAAAAAGTGCCACTCAGAGGTGAAGCAGCCCAACCAAAGTGCGATCTTATGAAAATTATCCAATGAATTATAATATTGTCAATCCATTTCATATTCATAGAAGTGATGAAGTTTACGCTTGATGAAGAAAATCACAGAGTCTTGAAACCTGCACACACAAAAATTAAATGTCATGTTACTAGTCCCTTTAAGACCCAGTTAAATATTTAGATGCACATAAAGATCCGACCTAAAAAAGGTGATTTATTGAACCGATAAATGTGTATGGCTTCAGTTGGTAGCGCGCCAAATTCGTAATCTGTTGTTCCCAGGTTCGAGTCTCAACCTCTGTGTCTGCAAATTAAAAATGTTCTCCAATAATCCTCACCCTATCAACTTTTTTTCTCAGATTTTTTTTGGGGGGAAAGAGCATATACTATTATATGCTGTTTTTAATCTTTCGAATCTATAAAATCAATAGTAGAACTTGCTCTCTCACAAATGGGGGCATGATTTAATGTCCCATCCAACGACACCGCTCTTCCAAATCTGCTGGTGCCCCTTTCTGACCGAGGGCAGAATAGGGGAAAATCTTAAAGCAGGCCCAGTGGGGGCTTCCACCTGAGAATGTCAGATTATGAGACTGGCCACTGACCCCCCCCCCCCCTCCCTCTCCTTGAAGTATAAAGAGAATTATGAAAGGCGACTTCGGAGGTGGGGTGGGGATTGGCCCAGGTTCGAGTCCCAAGAATACCTGCGTTGAGAATTTCCCCTTATCTTTAATATGTTTGAAGGAATATATTTTCCAGCTGTTGTTTTCCAGTTTTGAAGCAGTTCAGATGCTGTATGGGAATTTATAAGTAGTTTAACCAGGGTGGGGACTGTTGATAAAACTTAAGAGGGATGTGTAATACAGAAACAAGTTGAACATTAAACTCAAAACATAGTATTCAAAACCTCATTAGATAGGCATTAAGTTTTCTTTCTTTTTTCGCCTCTTACGTAAGACTGGACGAAGAATTTGATCCTCCCTCAGGTCAACCTCATCACCCTTCCAAACAGAATAAATCCAATCCTTAAAAACAAAAGACTCATTTCTTGAATTAGGTCGTGTCGATTCATTCTTCTCAATGAAAGCTTTGTTTTTTTTCAAAGAGCACAACTACCTGTTCGAGGTGACGTCATTCGGCGTGGTGGCGCTTCGTCAGCTCAATTTGTGCGCAGTCCCCAAGGGTGGGGCCCTAGCAACACAGCAACAGGGGTAACCTGACTCTGGTGATAAACGACATGTTAGCATTTCTTATTTCATCCGTAGCTGCATACTGAGGTGTGGCGCTGTCGATGGGATGGGAGAAAACGTGTTAGCTGCCTTTTGTTTCTTGTCCCTCGTGAGCAGCGACTCCGCTGCTCGCCGCGCTCTCCACTCGCCTGCAGCCTCTGGCTATCGTAGTCGCGCGACCTGTTTCAAGCGGTCAAGTGGGTGCGCTCCCGGGAACGAGGAAAAAAATGTCACCGACGCGAAGTGAATTATTGTTCGCTGGGTCTCCACGCAATTCATAACGGCAACCCTGGTTGGCTTTGCGTTGCTAAATGGATGGGGGCCCATTAAATGGATGGGGGCCCGCCGTGAAGCTGCTTCAGAAACAGCGAAGAAAGAATTAGGTTATCTGAAACTGTCAATATCATCCTTCATTTTTTGCACTTTTTCTTCTTAGTGCAGCACTGTTTTTGCAGAATGTTCGACTGCTTCTAGATACAAGGGTTAGGATTGTAATAAAAAAAATAAATACCCCCTCAAGCAGCTGCTTGCCACAGAGGTCTGACAGGAGCCTGTCAGTTTATATGCCATAGTAGAAGGTCTGAGAGGATGGCAAGCCCTCAGCAGAAAAACGACACAAACAGCCATGCCTTACCCGGGGCTCGAACCCAGGTCCCTTAGATCAGTAGCCAAGCGCGCTAACCACTCGGCCACGGGACGGCACTTAGGATTGTAGCTAATACAAAAAAGAGATCGCGATTTAGGGATTTAAAGACTGAACTTTCTAGTGTTGAGATTTTTTCCCTAGGACTAGACGAGAGTTACTCTCTCTAGACATTAAAGAACTTCACTCTTGATTGTTTTAATGAGATCTGTCCTTAACAGTTGCCCAGTGGGTTCAATCTGGTTGAAACTTTGCAGACGAAATCTTTGTGACATGACAGTGCAAAAAAATTATACTTAGCAGGCACGTGCCACAAAATAACTTCGGAGAGAAGTAGGAGGGGGGGATAAGATAAATAATGGTGGAAGTAAAAAAACATTGATATAAGTGTAATATTATATCGATTTATTCGGATTTTTGTATTGAACTGTACTGGTGTTGAGAGTAGTGAATAAAAAATCTATCTGTTCTTTACTTGATGCTGCTAAAGTTTATTATTTCATATAAAAGCTCGTTAATATCATGCGCAGAGCGTAACGAGCAACTGGGGAGACTGCGCAGTTGACGCTTGGAGAGTTCTCACAGGTCAAAAGTCGATGAGGTCAACACCCTGTCCATCAATCTAACATGTTGCAGCATTAACTGCGAAATCTCAGAGTCACCCCAATTGCCCGTAAGCAAAAAATGCATAAAAAAATTCATTAAATCTTAAACTTCATATTTGTTTACCGTCTCAACAGAATTTCGAGATGTGAGGGTCACCACCCTAACTGCACATACCTGCTCCTCGGAGGCGACAAAAAATCCATTTCCAATTCCTCTCGATTCCCCAAAAAATCAAATATTGTGTTTTACATTGTACCGTGGCCGAGTGGTTAGCGCTCTTGGCTACTGATCAAAGGGACCTGGGTTCGATCCCCGGGTAAGGCATGGATGTTCGTGCTGTTTTTCTGCTGAGGTCCCGCCAACCTCACAGACTACTACTATGGCGTATAAACTAACAGGCTCCTGTCAGACCTCTGTGGCAAGCAGCTGCTTGAGGGGGTATTTATTTTTATTTTATTTACATTTCACGAAATCAAATTGAAAATTCCACATTCGTTTTGTTTCTTCAGTCTTGGAGCATTGACATGTGTCCAATCCTGTCCCTGGTTAAGCCTTCATCCTCATCTCGTGAGAAATGCTTCCAGTTCATTATTCCTCTTCTGCCAATCATTTGCTCCTCAAGAGCGATGACGATGTGACAGTGCTCGGTGCGAGCCTTTCCAGATGAAACGCGAAGACGCCATTAAGGACACAAATTGATTATTGATCTCGGTCTCATCAGATACAAATGTCGCTTGATGCTCCTGCTGTCAGCATCCTTGACCGTTTTCAATCCTCTTTCCGCATCCCTTCTTGCTCCACATCCTCCTCCGGAGTCTCGGAAGCAGAGCGAATCTCTTTACATATCGACCCACCACGTGTTGCTAAAGCTCGCTTGGGGTGGGGTGAAAAATAAAAGGATAGGGAGGGGGGGGTCATAGGAAAAGGAAGGGGAAGCTCTAGCAAGAGAAGCAGAGTTGGAGAAGGTTGGGGGGGGGACGGAACCTTGGCTGTGGGGATAGAGACCGACGCACTCGTGCTTATGCAAATAGCTGCCTCTGCCAGGGACTTAACGTGCCCCTTCCGAAATGCATACTAATGGATCAATTGGGCAGTCATCAGAGGCCTGGGTCGGTACAATCATTGCCGTCTGGGGGCTGCGGGACACAGCCGTACACCAAGCCAGATGGCGGCTCTCGGGCCACACATTTGCATTTTAATTCAACAGATTTTTTTAACTCGCCTTGTTGTTTCCTTTCGTTTAAACTCGAGTCGAAGCAACGATGTAATCGCATGACTTTGCGGTTAAAACGTTTTGCTCACGCGGGTTTCTCCCTGTTCAACACGAAGGCGAGGGTCGCGTCCGACGCCACTGCGCACGATTCATCAGTCTGCGAATATTCATTTTCCCTCTCGTAATGGCAGGTCGTGGAGCTCGCTGCATATGTGCAATGGGATGCGTGTGTGCCGGGGCAGATACCGATTAGGAAGACCAGCGTCCTCGCCGCTCTGCCTCTCACTGCACACCGAGCATTCCCACCGAAAGGGGAGAGGTGACTAAATTCTAATTCGCGAATACCAAAATTAAATGGAAAATTTGAAAGGTCGAAATTGTCTTTTGTGAACTGAATACGGCAATTACGCGATTCGAGTAAACAATGCATTCGTAAACACACGATATGCAAACTGATTAATAATTATAAAATTCTGAAAATCCATTTAAGATTTTTTTTTAAGTTCAACTCCTTTATAGTGTCGTATCAAAATAACCTTGCAGAATTTCTTTGTTAATGTGTCGGTTACATCAGCGATTTCAAGTCATCTTCTCATTAAAAAAGTATTCATTTTCATCGATAATTTTACTTTCAGTAAACTTTTATTCTGAATTTATTACCGTTTTCTAAATGAAGTTATTGCTTTACCTATTACTGGAAAGTTCGCTGTTAATGGAATCAATTTTGAAGTCATTCTTGAGACTTTTCAGTAGAGAAGGAATTTAATTGTACATCGCATCCACAATATTTGGTTCAATTTCTCTCTTGAACTCTGTTACCTCATCATTTCTTTCGCATGCTTCCAAACAAAACTGAATACTTTTGTTTGGCTTTTGTAGCGTTGGGTTGCTTTAGAGTTGCTACAGGTGTAAAACGATAGCTTTACCTCTGAGTCGCACTTCTTTGAACAAAATGGGCTAAATGACCAGGCCCTACGACCCCCAAGAGCTCAGAGAAGGTTTGGGGGAGAGGCCCCCCTGGAGCAGCTGTTAGTAGACAGATGAAAGCCTCCCGTCAAGGCCATCCTGCGTTTTCTTTAACGTACACAAGATATGCCTCCCCTGCATATGGGCCCACGTCTTTACGTCCCATCCGACGGACGGCTTCCTTTCCAAACCCATCGCCGTTCCCTTTATGACTGAGGGCAGGATGGGAGCTAGGCGGAGATAAATCTCGACATAGTTGGTACTCGAACCTGGTAGCTGCAGATTATAGCCTGATTCGCTGCCGACTGAGCCCAAATCCCAACCCTGTAAAAGGATAAAATATATTCTAAAAATTAATGATGATGTACAAATCTTTATTATTTGCTATTAAGAAATAAACTGCTGGACTCCAAATTTATTCCAAGTTATTTACCTCCACGATTGGTAAACGAAGAATCAAAAACTTTGAGCTGGGGCAGGGAATTACCCAGGAGTTCCCGACATCCACTAGCACCACCACCTGCCTCGAACCCCGAAAAACTCAAATGTTTTTACTTTCTTTGAAATCCAAAATAGTTTTTTTTTTGTATATTTTATGCATTAGTAATATTTTTTTTGCCTCCATTACCCTCACAAAAATTATGAAAAGGGGGAGTCAAGCCCCTCTCCCCTCTCCCCTCTAGATCTGGATCTACTCAGAGGTATCCCAAAGTCCAAAAACTGTTGCAGAATTTGTTTCTGATAGTTAGGAATTTTACAGCTCAGGTAGTAGCTAAGGAACCAGAATGAGGTTTGGCCATCCAGCGCGCATTTTGCAAAGTACCAAGACAACTGACACTCTGTCTTTTCACCACGTGCTTCACTCTGTAAAGAGAGCTCGAGGCCGTAAATGTGGGATAAGAGGCAGATATCTTTTCCGTTGCCTTGATAGGATGAAGTTGAGATAGATTTAGTTAGAATCCTGTTGAGGAATTAAGGCTTGAGGATGACCACTCCCAGAATTTTGCAGGGAGTGAACACTTGGCAATTCTCTGAAATCTCCGCCACAAATGGATTCTCCAATGATTCTTTTGTCTAGGTGCAGTTTTAGAAAAATACACCTCGATCTCGTTGCTACTACTATTATGAAGGTTTGTTGTGCTCTTGGTAGAAGATTTCTTAAATCGACTTTAATGTCTTCCCCAAATAAATTTTTCCGCCAGCGCTTCGGAGCAGACTCTTTCTTTACATCTGCGTCTCGAAAGCGAAACGAAATGCAGCCGACATCAGTGTTTATCGCTTGTTGTTCAGTGAAGCCCCCCGATTAATTGATTCTTCCTCTTTCATCTCAGACGAATGTATCGACTTCCAATGGCAAGTCGGCGGTCGATCGTCAACTCCGACACTGATTGCATTTCAACGGCTGTAAAGCGTGCGAGGACGGTTATCCCACAGGGGGTGGAGAAGTCCTCCTACTTGTATAAATCCATCACGGGTACGCAGCACAACCGTCATCGTAGGTTTTTCCCTTCACAAAGACAAATAATTCCAGCTATAAAAGATCGTCATTAGTCTAGGGAGAGCCCAAACTAAACTACAGAGAAGTCGGCGGGTCGGAGCATAGTGTCATGGCCATCACGTGACGAGACGTACCCTTGTTTTTGCCTCTTAAAATCCTGGCCATTCGCGCATCGATTCTCTAATGGGCGAACGGGGGCGATGAAATGACCAGGAGAAAGTGGCCAAGTTGAACGTTCTCGCTCAAATTCTAAGTGGTCCTTTACTTCCGATCTCTCTTCCCCTTGGCGAGTGCCTGTCTCTAATGACCCCCGTTGATGCGGTGCCCACACACGGGAAGAGACACACTGTCCGAGCGAGCAGCTCCGCTGAGAGCTACCCCGTCATTAAACGAGAAGAAATCATACGAGGAAAGCCCCTTGTGCAAGCGGCCAGCAGGCCTACCATTAAAGCGATTTACCAACTTTTTCACTTCGCTGTTACGTCTCCATTACCGAGTCTTGTCAACGCTTACTTGAAAACGAAAGAAGTGGGGAGAAGGGGGAAGGGAAGCTGAATGGGAGGGGGGGGGGGGTTCTCGACATCAAAATCTAAAGGCAAGTGTTAGTGGTAATAGCTAATTCGTTCCTTGTGGCCTTTTTAAATGTTTTCCTTTTTCTTGATCGTCTCTCCCGTTGTTTTTTTTTTTTCCCTTCCCTTCCCGAACATCCCCCCCCCTGCTCCTCCGCATCTCTTCCGAAATAACGCGTTTGTGCGCCTCCTTCCCTCCCCTTCTCCCCCCTCCCAAACGCACGTGGTACATCGCGTGGCGCTCTTACTTCCTGTGTGCGCCAACGCGCAGAACTCGTTTCTCGCTCCGCTGTAATAAAGCGGCTGCCGCTCTTTTTCGTATTATTATTTTTCCTCCTTCTGTCATTTGCTCTTTCTTTTACATCTCGGAGCGATTTTTTTCTCTTCTTCGGTAATAAAAGAATGAAAGTTATAAAAAAAAAGACAGAGGAGAGAGAGAAAAAGGAGAAAGAAAACTGCTTCAATTAATTTCTTGTGGCCACTAATTCCTATCTTCACGTAGTCTCTGTTTGTTAAGCAACAAATGTGGCGGCAGCATCCAATCGATCTGGTATGCCTAACTTCGAACTGCTTCCGTCCCTTGTTTTCGGAGCATCGAGTAGCCAAATAGTTTTTAAGGGATAAGAAAAAAAAATTTTTTTGTTATTTTTTCCCTTTCGAGGACCAAAAGCACGCTTCCTATTCCCTTCCATCGCCATTAACCTGTTCAGCTCAAAGTCATACGAACTGAACAAAGAATTATTTTTCTTCATACGTTATTTTTCTTTCTTTGCTCGGTTTATGCTGTGAGTTGTTCCATTCACTTGCGAATACAATCGCTGAAATGCTGACTCTGGTACGAGTTCTACTCGCGATCGCTCTTTAAAGTATTAAATTTTGCTGTGAAGTTATAAAATGGCGGAAGAATGAGATTTGAAAATCTATGCAATGTAGTTTTGATAACTCTGTCCTTTCCTCCTGTTCGTAGGGTGATTTTCAGATAGATTTAGATTCAGATGGCTGAGTTCGAATCTCTGTTGAAACTGCCATGTTTGTGTTGGGTTGTTTTACCTCTGAGCGGCACTTTTTTGCATACGATAGGCTAAATGTCTAAGCCACAAGGACCCCACTGAACATCTGTTAGGAGACATATGGCAGCCTCCCATCAAGGCCATCCAACATGCTCTTTAACACTCACGGAGTACGGCTCTACCGCACACGGAGCCATGGCTTAACGTCCAATCCGACGGACGGCGGCCTTTTAGAAGCCTTTCGGTGTCCGCTGTTGGCCGAGGGCAGAGCGATGAGTTTTGCGGAGATAAATTTCAAAGCTGGTCCAGGCGGGACTTGAACAAGTGAACTACAGATTACGAGCGTGGCCCGCTACCGACATGTCTCCCAAGAAACATCTCCCAATTGTGGTTCACTCCCTAATAGGGTTTTCTAAAGAATTTCTTCAGACCGAGTTGTTGAAACCTCAGTCAACACAATTTAGTTCAAACTCTGTTATTAAAAGAAGCTGCCTAAATATTTCCTGGTCGGAAATATTTGCCTTGCTTATTTCAAGAGTATGTTATTTAAAAACACGGATCATTTCTGATGTTTGTTTAGTGGTGTGCAGAGAACCTACATACCTTCTTTTTCCGTTTAGTGATATGCTGAGAATCTACATACTACCTGGGCGTGGGTGGCTCAGTCGGTAGCGCGCCAGGCTCGTAATCTGTAGTTCCCAGGTTCGAGTCCCAGCTGGGTCAGCGTTGAGATTTATCTCCGCAAAATTCCCCGCCCTGCCCACGGTCAGTAGGGGACACCGATGGGCTTGGAAAGGCCGCCGTCCGTCGGATGGGACGTTAAGCCATGGCCCCGTGTGCGGGTGAGCCATACCCTGTGCACGTTAAAGAACACGCTGGATGGCCTTGACGGGAGGCTACCATCTGTCTCCCAACAGCTGTTCCAGTGGGTCCCCACCCCCAACCTTCTCTGAGCCTTCGGGGTCCATGTGACCTGGCCATATAGCCCATGGTGTGCAAAAAAGTGCCGCTCAGAGGTAACACAACACATACTACCTTTCTTCTATTAAGTGGCAGGCAGAGAATCTCTACACTTCCTTTCTCTATTTAGTGGTTTGAAGAAAACCTCCATACCTCCTTTTTCAGTTTAGTGATGTGCAGAGAATCTCTATACTTCCTTTTTCTGTTTAGTGGTGTATAGAGAATCTCCCAACCTACTTTTCTGTTTAATTATGTACGAGAACCACCTTTACTCTTTAATGGTGTACGATAGTCCCCATATACCCTACACAACAGCAAAACAGAAAAAAAAAAATATCGAAGTGATTGCTACATTAGAATTAGAAGAAGAAAATATTGTCGATATTGTTAATAAATGGAGGATTTTTCTTTTCGTTCAGTCGATGCTCACAATCCCTACTCGAACTAATAAGGAGACATTAAATTGCAACTGAACTGGGATCAAAAATACGACAGAAATTTAAATTGAAAAAGTGGAAATTAAACAGTAGTCGAAGAGCAGATGTGGATGATAAATTCTCTCCTGAGGAACTAGAAGTCAATTATCTCCTGATTCTGGAAATTAATATAAGTAAAAATGAAACAAATGGAAACAAAAGATTTAAATTTCCACATTTCGGAGATTCTTATTTGTAAAGAAAAAATTTAATTTCAAAAATGATTAGAAACATAGAGATAAATAAATTTTACATTTGTTAATGCAATATTAATTTGTTTTACATTTAGAAGATATTACAATTAAGAAGAATAATTACCACTAGCTTTTTTTTATCCACGCATTTATTAAAATTAATGTATCCTCATCATGTCATTGATTTTGGAATTAAGAAACTGAGCGAAAAATAAAAACATTCGAAAAATTCCTGCTCAGGTCATGTGATTGGGACTGAATAGTTAAATACACTTGGAATAACTTTTTAAATAATGTCAAAATTATACAAGGAGATATGTACAGCATGAAGCACATTTTTAGCAATTCTTTAATGCGATTAAACTTAAAGGTATTAATACGGGATGTATCAGTTTTAACCATGTACACACATCTCCTTGTATACATGGATTATATGCCTTCATATTTATTAATCAATTAGCTGTTAATTCAAGGCTATTTGAATTAGGGAAAATAAAATTGCAAATTATTATATTGAAGAGTGTGAATGTATTGAAAAATTGATTATTTAAATCTGGATAATTAATTGCCAAATAAGAGTATATTAAAAGGATGTTATATAGTTTCAGATTATTTTGTACAAACATATAATATTAATTCTAAAATAGATATAACATCTTACTATTGATTAATAAAACAGACAATGGATATGTCATTTTGCTAAGAGACTTAAGTTCCTATTTATATAAGTTCACTTGGATGAACGTACTTACGAATTAATTCATTATAATGATTATTTCCTACCACAATGAAATAAATTGACATTAGGCCTGTCGATCATATTCTTAAAAGAAATTTTAAAATATTTACTGTCATACATATATTATGAAACTTTTTTTTCAACATATTATTATTCTATCGATATTACAGAGAATTAAGCTTTCAAACCAAAACGTAACACAGGAAACGGAAACTGCGCAGATTTACCAGTTGAATGCAGGAGTCTTAGAAAGTAAATTTAAACAAAATATTTAGGATTCAGTCAGAAATTTGAACGGGGACCAAGGTTTAACTTTCATTATAAAAAATAATCGGTCTGAGAATCTAAAAATAATATTTATTATTATTTAGAATAATTAAACTAATTAGCTCTTTGTATATCTCAATCCTTAAAGCTTCTGGTGATATCTGTAAGATAGGATTTGCCTGCAAGATAGCATTCATTCTCTGTGTGATCTGAAGGAGGAGGTTTTATAGCGAGATTTTTAATATTCATAAAAATGGAGATCTTATCCGTCGCTTTCCTTACTTGGCTTCTCTATTGAAATAATATCTCCATTATTAAACATAAATCGGATTTTTCAAATGAAGTTTTAAAAATGATTACTGAAAGCTATTGCAAAGCCACATATCCTAATCATCTATTAATTTTTCGAGGAGGCGTCATTGCATCCCGATTCTGCGTTCCCTTCGGCAGCATTTTTTTGTAAAAGATTTAAATCTTTTTCGATAATTTAAATATAATAAAAAAAAAATTGGAATTATACATGATGAATATTAACAACACTTATTCCAAGTGTATCGTAGAATCTCTACATTGTTGGGAAAAAGAAATTTTCAACAAAAATATATGTTCTCATTGATTGTAAAGCAGCACTTTTTTGTACTCTTACAAAAAACGTAATCAGTTCATAATGCTATACTACTAGTTTTTTTATAATTAATAATTCCTATTTTTAATGAAAATAAAAATCGAATGCAAATGGATACCTAGCCATTGCGGGTTAAGCGATAATGAGTATGAAATCTAACTGAAATTATTAAAACTTTAAAAATTAAAATAAAAAGCGAAGGAGAATATTAATAAACACCCATTTTAACATTAATGGCCCTTCTAGGGGTCATTAATGAGTCCAGCGTGTTCTTTAACGTGTACAGGGTATGGCTCTCCCGCACACGGGGCCACGGCTTAGCGTCCCATCCGAGGGACGGCGGCTTTTCCAAGCCCATCGGTGTCCCCTACTGACCATGGGCAGGGAGGGGAATTTTGGGGAATTTTGCTGACCCATCTGGGACTCGAACCTGGGAAGTACAGATTACGAGCCTGGCGCGCTACCGACTGAGCCACCCCCGTCCCTAGGATTGAGGACTTTAACCTTGTACAAACACTTAAATCACTAAATAAAATATCTAGGAGTAAATGTTTAAATCTCGTATGTATTCCTTTTTTTCTGCTCTTTTGGCGTGTAGATTAATATGTTAATTAGTGTCTTTATAATTGCTTCTAATTTGTTGAGTTTACCTCTGAGCGGCATTTTTGCGCACAATGGGCTATAAATGTTTTGATCAAAAGGACCCCGAGGGCTCACAGAAGGCTAAGGGGAAGAGTACCCACTGGAACAGCTGCTGGAAGACAGATGGTAATTCCCATCAAAGCCATCCAGCATATTTTTTAACGTGCACAGGGCATGGCTCTCCCGCATACGGGCACCACGGCTTTGCTTCCCATCCGACGGACGGCGGCCTCATCTAGGCCCATCGGTGTCTCCTACTCACCGAGGGCACGGAGTTTTGAGTAATAAATCTGAACGCTGGGCCAGGTGGGACTCGAACCTTGGAACTACAGATTACTGTCATGCTGCCGACTGAGCCATCCTCTTTATAATAATAATAATAATAATCTTTATTTTATTCCGCCAGTCAATACAATATACATTTACATAGCATAATTATCTAATAACAATTAATATATACATGAAAAAATTGAGAAGTGAAATAGCTGAGAAATATCAATTGCATCAGAAAAAGTAAATAACAATCATATTAAATATTGGTGTTTAATAGGAAAGGCGAAACAAAAAAGGAGAGCATAGTAAGCTGACGCTTATTTTTAGTTAATGCTCCCTATTTCCTTTAAAGTTCAATTATGACAACAGTAAAGTATACAATAATTCAAATAGCACAATAATTCAATAGTATAAAAGGTCAAATGGTTATGAGACATATTACACTGATACATAGAAGGTTTCATTGCTTTGTAAGTAGAAACGTTCTACATTTGATTTTAAATAATTTTAAAGATTTTGCATTTTTAACATCATCAGGAAATTCAGACCAAATTTTTACTGCATTGTATTTGATAGATCTCTGCCCAATTGACAATCGACACATAGGTATACTCAGATCCTCTCTATGACGTGTTTCATAATTATGAAAATTCGAAAGACTCTGAAAATAGTCTTTAAATCTATCCAATTTAATCAATCTCATTGTAATCGAATACACAAAGTTTCCTGATATCAGTTTGTAATTATTATAGACATTAAGAATTTTAACCTCAGAAAATAAATGTGCCACGGGATCATAATATCTTTTACCAACAATATATCTAACAATTCTTTTCTGAAGACGATATATAGCATTCAGATTATAGTTAAAAGTATTACCCCAGACTAAGATTCCATGTTATATAAGAATAAATTTTTCTCTTTCCGCCTTTAATTAGAATTTTTTATTATACGATACTGTTATTCTCATTTTTTGGTCTCTGAGCGAGTGTTGCTTCACCGAATGTCTCAGTAAAAGCAATGCATAATAAATAAATAAATAAATAAATAAACAATACGCTTTGCAAACATTCCTCGTGGCATAATGATTCTTCGATAACTGACCATGTCGTGTTGATCTTCCATCCTATTTGAAAGAAGACAGATATTTTAAACGGAATTGCAAACGATCTCCATGCGATAATTTTAGTGGTAGGGTTTTGGTTGGGTTGTTTTACCTCTGAGCGGCACTTTTTTGCACACAATGGGCTAAATAGCCAGGTCGCATGGACCCCGAAGGCTCAGAGAAGGTTGCGGGAGGGAACCTATTGGAACAGCTGTTGGGAGACAGATGGTAGCCTCCCGTCAAGGCCATCCAGTGTGTTCTTTAACGTGCACAGGGTATGGCTCTCCCGCACACGGGGCCACGGCTTAACGTCCCATCCGACGGACGGCGGCCTTTCCAAGCCCATCGGTGTCCCCTACTGACCGTGGGCAGTGTCGTCTGCTGTTAAATGGTCCCGCTTCAATGACTCTTTAAATATTGATCGAAGATGGTTGAAAATTGACACTCTCACATTGCCTCGAAATTGATGAAATCTTAAAAAATCGTCATACAAACTTCAGATATTTAATTTATGTTAGTGAACAAATTGTTACAAGAGTTGTGTTTTATCTATTGAAGTATTTTTTTCACAAGTGTCAAAAGTTGAAGATAAATGCTTCGGCTTCCATTCATTCTTTAAATATTAAACGAATATTACGAGAAATATATTTAGAGAGATTTGAGTGACATCTACAATTTATCGCCAATAACAGTTTTTGCGTAAAAGGTTTATTTTCGATGTTACGGAGCTTTGAAAGTGGCTTTCCATTCACATAACATGGAAGTGTCATACACTATGTTGAAAAAAGTGTCCTATGTTATACCGTGTCATCTAATGGGTAATAAAATTAAATTTTCACTAATAATTTAATTTTGCCGCAGATCTGCCAGACAGCCCAGACAGCCAGTGTTGAATCTTCATCTTTATTAAAGAAAAAAAAAAGACTAAAGTTTTCATTCCGTCTCGAGTTGATAGCTGCCACTTATTAAAAAAAGGATCCGCATCGAACCTGAGATCTGTCGATACTTGAAAAGGGCTGGATGCACGCACTTCAATGCACTGGGGCATCAAGTCACTTGAACATTTAAATTAATATCCAAAATTACCTGTACCTTGGCTTTACTGTAACCCCTGCATGAAATAAATTATTTTTATTATATTATTAACTTACTTCTGATCACTAATAGAAGGATTAACAGATTCTGCCAACCCTACTTTCTGGCTGCTAGAAGAAATACTGACACTCGACCAACCTTACAGAATGGGGACATGGAAGATCGCCGTCTCTCTGATAGGGCATTCAGACGAACGTGCAGGAGAGACATATCCGAAACGCACATTAAAGAACATGCCAGTTGCCCTTTACGGGATACTTCGGCATGTCTCCTAGAAGATGTCTAGTGAATCCCTACCTGGTTCTAAGCACTTGGGGTCCTTGTGAACCTGGCCATTTATCTCATTTACTTTTGCGAAAAAGTTCCGCTCAGTGGCAAAACAACCCAACTCCAGATGAAAGACGTCAACAGAGGATTTACCCTCGAGTGTTTGAATTCCTGTGTTTGCTAAAGCCAACTGATAGAGAGGCTATTAAATCTCGCTTAACGTGTCATTTAGCAGCAGAATAAAGCATCTGAAGAAAATGTTTTCTTTAGCTGGCCTCCCCCCCCCCTCCATCAGGCTCTCCCCTCACCCCCACGGCAGTGAATCCAACTCTCCCCCGCTTCTACTGAACAGGTGAATGATGAGATGTATGCCTGATCCCCCTCCCCTCGTTTCTGCTCATTCCGGATCCCCCCCTCCCCTCCCCTTGGCCCGAAGCGGGAGGTTGGATGCAAAGTGAAAGTTCGAGTGGTGATTGATTCGGAGAGGTTGGCCCTCGAGGATGCACGATGATACAATAATTCCCATGTATGCTTCGACATTAGGGCAGTAAGGAAGATGCATTGCGAAGGCTTTGGACGTGGCAGTGCTGCTTGCGATGCGATTACAGGTGAAAACTCTTCGCACGTGCAATAAATCAAATAACACGTGAAATTAGCCTCTCTTTAATACTGCTAATGTGAAAACACACTTCATTTTTCCGAATGTGAAACTAAAAATTTTAATAGAGCTAATAAAAAAAAATAAATACCCCCCTCAAGCAGCTGCTTACCACAGAGATCTTACAGGAGCCTGTCAGTTTATACGCCATACTAGAAGGTCTGTGAGGATGGCAGGACCTCAACAGAAAAACAACACACACACACATCCATGCCTTACCCGGGGCTCGAACTCAAGTCCCTTAGATCAGTAGTGTCTTTATTGGGGAGCGAGGGCTTTTATGGTAATTTTTTTTACAGGGGAAGGATCTCTATCTATCCTCTTCCTCTCCTGGTTATTGTAATTAAATTTAATATCTCTTCAACTGTTGCTAGGAACGGGGGTGGCTCAGTCGGTTGCGCTCCTGGGTCGTAATCTGCCCACGGTCAGTAGGGGACACCAATGGGCTTGGAAAGGCCGCCGTACGTCGGATGGGACGTTAAGGCGTGGCCCCGTGTGCGGGAGAGCCATACCCTGTGCACATTAAAAAGCACACTGGATGGCCTTGTCGGGAGGCTACCATCTGTCTCCCAACAGCTGTTCCAGTGGGTTCCCTCCCCCAACCTTCTATGAGCCTTCGGGGTCCTTGTGACCTGGCCATTTAGCCCATGGTGTGCAAAAAAGTGCCGCTCAGAGCTAAAACAACCCAACCCAACTGTCGCTAACTTCCCAATGAAGCGATCTTCACGTTTCACTGAATACGAAATCTTTTCCTCCATTTCTCTGAGCCTCGGTTACAAATGATCAGAGAACGTCTTTTTTATCCCTCCATTTTCTCAAGTGAGAGGCTCTGTTCGTCCGCAGAGCAAGAGCCCAATGAACTGCCTTCGCTCCGTGACCTGCAGAGGAGGGAGAGAGACTCGCCTCCTTCCCCCCCTGTAATGGCCTGGTAATGGCAAGGGTGAAGTGCGCGGTCGAGTCGGCCTACAAGTGACACTTCCTGCTGCCCACTGCTTTGTGACCAAGACTCCCCGCCGGATTGATGACCGTCGGCTCTCTCCTGCCAAATGGAATCTCATCAGGTCTCTTTGTCGCTGTAATGTACTCCGCGAAGTCACTCATTTCTCACCCGACTTCGAACCATCCGGTTCCTTTCGGGAGGGCACGTGGCCGCAGAGGAAGAGACGCCCGCGGTGACGTCGTCCGCGGACAATTTGTCCTAGGGACAGTTGGGCACTTACGACGGCGCTGAGCTGAAACGCACTGTCCTCCTCCGCTTCCAGATCATGGAGAGATTAATCTTGCTCCTCCATCCTTCTGTTTCGTTGCATCTTCAGAGCATCGCTGCTTCTCGCATCCTCTCCGCCGCATCCCTTTTGGAAATAACGAATGGCAGACATTTCGGAAACTGAAGAAAGATATTTTAATTCAGAATCGTTTTATGAAGTCGTTGCTCAGAATTCTTTTCATTTGCGTTTAAAAGGAAAAGCATCGTATGACAAACAGAGTGAGATGAATCAAACTGAAACAACAAAAATGGAAGATGTTTCATATGCATGCAGCAGACGAGTAAGACGAGGTCAAATCCAGGAAACTTTTCCCTCAGAATTCCCGTAGAAGTACGATTCCAATTGTTCAATGAAAATTGTCCTCAAGGAGCACTTCTACTCAGAATCAGGTGTTTGGATTAAATGCTTTGCGTAGACGAATTCAGTCGGAACGAGGCCATCTATAGAGCTCTCCATTGCACTGTGTATAATAATACATATATACTGAAAGGGCAATTTATTACCCACAAACCCACCTAATAAAGTATGGGCCCACCTTTCGCCTTTCCATCTCTCACCAAAACAGCAGCAACGTGTCGTGTCATGGACTCTGCAAGGAGTTGGAAACGTTCTGATAACATTGAGGCCTATGACTCCAGGACAGCCGTCCGTAAAGTGCCGAGAGTTGCTGGTGGTGGGTTTCGCGCTCGAATGCATCGCTCCACTTCGTCCCACAGATGTTCAATAAGGTTCAAACCTGGAGAGTGAAAATTCGAGAGTTGTGAACTCACTGGAATACTTCAACCAGTCCTTCGCCAAAAGGGGGTGGTCTTGTCGAAAGATGACATCCTGCTGCGGAAAATGAATAGACATGAACAAGTGTATGTGGTCGGAGAGTATGGCAACATAACCTTCTGTAGTGATGGTGATCCCCCTAGGTAAAAGGGCCCCCAAAGTTACCCACCTAAACAATCCCCAGAACATTACGCTGCCTCCACCAAGGTTGTAACACCCCGACTTTAAAATTGAAGTCCATGGCCTCATTGGTCTGTGCCACACAAGCAACCTCCTGTCGGCATGTTGTAGTTGGAACCTCGATTCGTTGGAGCACCTACCTCGATTCGTTGGAGCACCTACCCATTTCCAGTCTTCCACGGTTCATGGATGACGTTCCTACACCCACTGCAGCCTCATAGTTCAGTGACATGCTGTTAACAAGGATGCTCGATGTGGGCCTTGGCTGCCTGCCATATCCACTCATACCATCGTAAGACGAATGGTCTTTGCACAAATTTTCGTAGCTGCTCCGCCGATGTTAGGGGCGGGGGTGGCTCAGTCGGTAGCGCGCCAGGTTCGTAATCTGTAGTTCCCAGGTTCGAGTCCCAGCTGGGTCAGCGTTGAGTTTATCTCCGCAAAATTTCCCCGCCCTGCCCACGGTCAGTAGGGGACACCGATGGGCTTGGAAAGGCCGCCGTCCGTCGGATGGGACGTTAAGCCGTGGCCCCGTGTGCGGGAGAGCCATACCCTGTGCACGTTAAAGAACACGCTGGATGGCCTTGACGGGAGGCTACCATCTGTCTCCCAACAGCTGTTCCAGTGGGTCCCTTCCCCCAACCTTCTCTGAGCCTTCGGGGTCCTTGTGGCCTGGCCATTTAGCCCATGGTGTGCAAAAAAGTGCCGCTCAGAGGTAAAACAATCCAAACAATCCAATCCGCTGTTGTTAAATGCTGGTGGCATTATCATCTGCACCGTGGTCCTCCGTTCTGACGTTCTGATTCGTGATAGGCAGCTGTCATCTCGAACATCAACGGCCTAGTTACGGCCACATTTTTTCTGGCAACTGCAGGTTTATCCTGGTAGACACGTGCGATAGTCGCATGTGGAAAACCCAGAAGTTCTGCATTCGTGGATATGAAGTAATCCATTTTCGTTATACCGACTATCTGTTCAAAATCAAACTCGTTTAGATCGCCATATTTACCCATCATAACATTCACAGGTACACTATACAGCAGGTAGGCCTCTAAACCAATTTATAGCCCACAGGGGGTTCGCCGCATTATTGTGACGGAGTAGGGTAGGTTTGGATCAGTGTGCAAAATAAACTTATCGTCCCATGGCAGAGTGGTTAGCGCGCTTGGCTACTGATCTAATGGGACCTGGGTTCGAGCCCCGGGTAAGGCATGGATGTGTGTGTCGTTTTTCTGCTGAGGTTCTGCCATCCTCTCTGACCTTCTACTATGTCATATAAACTGACAGGCTCCTGTCAGACCTCTGTGGCAAGCAGCTGCTTGAGGAAGTATTTATTTATTTTTTTTATTTTCAGAGAATCTATCTTTATTTAGAAAGAGAAAAAAAAAACGAATATCAATAAGAATTATGTGCGTTCTAATTGTAATTTAGGTGTTCCATAATTAAATGTATTCTATATCAAATTAAGCGCAGAAACAATTTTCGTTTCACAAAAGTTGATCTTAACGTAACAGATCTATAAACAAAAACAAAAAATTACATTTTAGCTAGATAAAAAAAATTCCAGAACTTAATGCTTCATGGAAAATGATTTTTTGCTTAAATTTCTATATTTAATTTTTCATTTGACAAAGTCAAAAACCATTGGAGCAATGACATTAGGGGGGAAAAATGTTGTTGCGGATGCATTAATAGCTTTCAGAATGTACCCCTCCCCCCCACCCCCCTCCAAGGAGAGCATCGGTCGGTTGACAGAAACAAAGCATCTCATTGGAGCAGAGCGTTTCGAGCAGGCGCTGTCAACTTTGTTTTTCCGATCAGCCTCGCATCCCGTCCATCGCGCGGAGGTCAGTCTGCAAACACAGACAACACAAAGAGAGGAATTGTCAGTTGACGCGCAAATGGCCTCCTCCCTGTCAACACAAACGTCCACTTGATGGGCCGTGCCGCAGCAATTTATGAATCAAGCCAACACTGCCATGGGCCAGATGGGATGTGGCTGCCCACCTGGGTGTCATCTGGCCTGGCAGCCGCTTCCTCCGGGCCACTTCGTGCTCTCTTCGGTTTTTTCTTTCCGTTTCTGCACGACCACGTCATATTTAACTATAATGAACAGAACCTCAGAAGAGGATCCTCAGTCAGAAGGAGAGGAGGCTGCTTTCATCCTGAAGAATTCAGTCATCGGATCAAGAAGAAATCAATGCCAGTACCTCTCAACTCAAGGTATTAATTATCTTACACGAAACATCTGATGAAGATTTTATCGAAAAAAACGAAATGGTATTTACTGGTTGTGATCTTCTTGGTATCTATATAATACTTTCTGCGCAAATATTTGTGTCGTAAACTTTGATACAGAGCGGTGCACGTTTTCAATGGATTAAACTAAACGATTCATAACTCTGGCAATTTGGCCAAATCAGACTCAAACTGTCGAATTCAAATAAGGAACAAAACAGATTTATTACTTTGTCAAGATGCATCAATACGCCCAAGTCTACCGCTGTCGAAATTTAAGTCGCTCAAAAAAGTATCCGAACACTATGGTTGATTGCAGAATTCAGAAAAAATATCTGGCAACGATTTTTTTAGAAATTAGTGATCTGGCAACCTTCGTGTCACGTGATTACAGAATTCAGGAAAAATATCTGGAGCGTGTACAGCAACTGTACACGCTCCAGTTACCGTTCACAGCAAACTGGAGCGTGTGCAGTTACTGATAGCAACAACCATAGTGTTCGGATACTTTTTTGAGCGACTGTACACGTGCACGACGATAATCGGTGTCTCTACCCAGGGACACCAGCGCTCACCTCACAAACAAAAAATCGAAATAAATCACTCTTTCATTGTTCTAAACACTTTTTATAGACCTCGTTTTCCTGGTCAGACTGGGGCGGGGGTGGCTCAGTCGGTAACGCGCCAGGCTCGTAATCTGTAGTTCCCAGGTTCGAGTCCCAGCTGGGTCAGCGTTGAGATTTATCTCCGCAAAACTCCCCGCCCTGCCCACGGTCAGTAGGGGGACACCGATGGGCTTGGAAAGGCCGCCATCCGTCGGATGGGACGTTAAGCCGTGGCCCCGTGTGCGGGAGAGCCATACCCTGTGCACGTTAAAGAACACGCTGGATGGCCTTGACGGGAGGCTACCATCTGTCTCCCAACAGCAGTTCCAGTGGGTCCCCTCCCCCAACCTTCTCTGAGCCTTCGGGGTCCTTGTGACCTGGCCATTTAGCCCATGGTGTGCAAAAAAGTGCCGCTCAGAGGTAAAACAACCCAACCCAACCCTGCTCAGACTTATTTCCCTGCTCCTTCGGGAACAGAAAGGAGGATGGGGGAGAATATTGCATCAGCTGGCCTCGTCGATCAGGACAGTTTATGAAAAAAATTAAGGACACTTTTTCTCCAATGCAACACGCGATTATTTCTTTAAAGGTACAAAACTAATGATTACAAACATAAATTTGAACTGAGTTGTTGGGTTGTTTTACCTCTGAGCGGCACTTTTTTGCACACCATGGGCTAAAGAGCCAGGTCACATGGACCCCGAAGGCTCAGGGAAGGTTGGGGGAGGGGACCCACTGGAACAGCTGTTGGGAAACTGATGGTAGCCTCCCGTCAAGGCCATCCAGCGTGTTCTTTAACGTGCACAGGGTATGGCTTTCCCGCACACGGGGCCACGGCTTAACGTCCCATCCGACGGACGGCGGCCCTTCCAAGTCCATCGGTATCCCTTACTGACCGTGGGCAAAGCGGGGAATTTTGCGGAGAAAAATCTCAACGCTGACCCAGCTGGGACTCGAACCTGGGAACTACAGATTACGAGCCTGGCGCGCTACCGACTGAGCTAACCCCGCCCCAATTTGAACTGATGATGCTGAATTTTAATGGGAGTTCTAACAGAGTTCACTTAATTCTTATAGTAAGTTTTATCAAAAGTATTTCGATAACTGCCGTCGATTATTGCCAACAATGAAAATATTTCGTATTTTCTGATTACTAATGATTCTATTTTTGTATTAGTTTTCTAAAAAATTTCCGAACACCAATTGCGAAATACTCTTTTTCGTCCTCTCTTCATATAATATCCTTGTAAGATCAAAACCTTTGGGGGCGGGGGTGGCTCAGTCGGTAGCGTGCCAGGCTCGTAATCTGTAGTTCCCAGGTTAGAGTCCCAGCTGGGTGAGCGTTGAGATTTATCTCCGCAAAATTCCCCGCCCTGCCCACGGTCAGTAGGGGACACCGACGGGCTTGGAAAGGCCGCCGTCCGTCTGATGGGACGTTAAGCCGTGGCCCCGTGTGCGGAAGAGAGCCATACCCTGTGCACGTTAAAGAACACGCTGGATGGCCTTGACGGGAGGCTACCATCTGTCTCCCAACAGCTGTTCCAGTGGGTCCCCTCCCCCAGTCTTCACTGAGCCTTCGGGGTCCATGTGACCTGGCTATTTAGCCCACGGTGTGCAAAAAAATGCCGCTCAGAGGTAAAACAACCCAACTCAAAACCTTTGCTCAAAGGAGCAGAGAGGAAGTTCCTTTAGTAACTGTGGCCGAGATCAAAAATTATCTTTCATTTGAACGCAAAATTCGGTTTCTGATCTTCCATTTGAAACGATGTTACATTGAAGGTAATTAGAAATTCTCTATTTTTGTGGTTCATGGCGCAAATACTTAGAAACGCACCCCGTGAATCTTGTCACAAGCTGAAATAAAAAAAGGGCCTTTTCATCAAGGAGGAGAGACTTTTTAATAGAAGTGCATTGGGTGGTCACTTTAATGTGAACAACTTTATGTTTATAGGCAGTCATATTCGTAACTTGTAACTCTTCAGCATTTTTTTCCCCTAAAAATCGTACTTATGGTTATAAAGTTCTCAATGAAATGTAAATCGTGATTTTCAACAATATTTGTTCAGTATTTATAGATTTGTGGGAGCTGGAATATCTAATAACAGTTTGTTCGTTCGTTCAACGTGCAAACAAAAGTGGTGAAAATCGAAACACCGCGACACAAGCCGCTAAATATACACATGCATTTAGTCACATTTGCTGTTATGGTTCTTTGGAGTTAACTGTTTCAGTTACTTTTTTAAAATAAATTATTTTAACGTATTAGCTATTCCAACGTTCATAACTCAATACTGAAAGAATATTGTTAAAAATCGAAATTTAGATCGACTAAAGAAATCTCTCTTCAAGCACAACTTTTCATGAAAAGATTTCTTAAGGAGCAACTGAGCTCTGAATGGGACTTCCTACTGAATTTCATTCAAGTGATAATTCATTGCTTGCATTTTCACTATTCCTTAGAAGATCCATTAAGATTGGGGAGGGGGTGGCTCAGTCGGTAGCGCGCCAGACTCGTAATCTGTAGTTCCCAGGTTCGAGTCCCAGCTGGGTCAGCGTTGAGATTTATCTCCGAAAAATTTCCCCGCCCTGCCCACGGTCAGTAGGGGACACCGATGGGCTTGATAAAGGCCGCCGTCCGTCGGATGGGACGTTAAGCCGTGGCCCCGTGTGCGGGAGAGCCATACCCTGTGCACATTAAAGAACACGCTGGATGGCCTTGACGGGAGGCTACCATCTGTCTCCCAACAGCTGTTCCAGTGGGTCCCCTCCCCCAACCTTCTCTGAGCCTTCGGGGTCTTTGTGACCTGGTCATTTAGTCCATGATGTGCAAAAAGTGCCGCTCAGAGGTAAAAGAATCCAATCCAAATCCATTAAGATTCCCAACTGGAATATATAACATTGCTGTCTGCCTCCGAGATGAACGCGTTGAACACTGCGTTGTTTGCAAGCTATAAACAATTTTGGAAGAGATATTTTCCGAGATACTTAATAGCAAGGATTTCTACTTTCTCACCATCTATAGTTTCGAATTGGATTTCAATGATTAGATATTTTCCACACAAAGCACTATCACAAATTAGCGGTTTTACCTGCAAATGAAATAAGTAGTCAATATGCAAATCGAGCGAATTCGAAGTAGCAGTATGTCATTACTAATACATTGTGTTCTTCCGACAGTATGATTCCTTTCTTCACAAAAAAAAAAGAATTAATGCATTTCCGATTACAATCATCTGATTGAGTCAATACAATTCATCATCATCTTAATGAACAAAAAAAAAAATCTAATTAAGATAATTCTGGTTAAATTTTCTTTCCGGTATCTTCCTAATATTCAAAGCATTAAGCATTATCTCGAAGTCTGCGACAATTTTTCGGTGGTTCCCTTCCAGTCGGATGATGCATCAAGAACCCAGAGATGACGTGAAAAATCTCCACGACTGAAAATGATTTCAGCATCTTTCTTATTTCCCGTTGTCATCATCTGGATCTAGCAGCAAAATACGATTCCTTTCATTACAAAACTTTTTCCTTTCATCGCGATGTGGCCCTCCCCCGCAAAAATTTTGCTCTACCTATTCAGATACTCGCTAAACAAAAAAAAAAAACAACAACAGAAAACAACCGATGATGGTTTTTGTGAATAGCTGTTCGCTCTCCTCTGAGTTCTGAAGCAAGGCAGGCCACTGGCATCACTTCGCTCTTCTTTAAGATATAATAACACGAGGAGAGAAACTCTCGTCGACGGTCTCTTCTGTCTTCAATGACTGTCACGAGTCTCTTGATTGCCATGGTGATGGATGAAGTGGGCGAGGGGGGGGGGTGAAAGAATGGGGGAAGAGATCTGCCTTCCCGAGTCCATTCACACGCACATTGAACGTCACCAAATGACAATAATTTCAGAAGCTAGCGGAAAGGAGGAATGGAGAGGGGGGGGGGGCGAGAACCACAGCATCCCCTTACAGATCGAGAGCAGTTACTAGAAGGAGAAAATTAATCCTCCCTTTGGAAGATTTTTTTTTTCTCTTACCGAAAGAAGTGTGTTTGTTTTTTGCTCTTTCTTCCGTTTTTCTCTTTCTGCGTAAGAGCTCCAAAGGAAAAAATCCCACAGCGAATCTGTGCAATGTGAAGGTGAGCACGTTTCCTTTTAGCTCTTGGCAGATGCTTCACGAGATTTGGAATCTTTTGGCTTCAACGGGCAAGCGAGCTTCTCTGTTCAATTCTTTCTTGATTCGGCTGCTCAGTGATTTCGTATGGCTCGGAAGAGAGGCGCGAAAACCAAAAGTTTAAAGTTCCACTTGATGGCAACTTTAAAAGGAAGACTTAAAATCTGAAGATATTTAAAAAAAGTTGGTCGACATCATCAGATGTACAATAAATATCCGAACACTAAGGTTGATTACAGAATTCAGAAAAAAATCTGCCAACGATTTTTCTTTTAGAAATTAGTGATCTGATATTTTTCTAAAAAAATCATTGCCAGATATTTTTTCTGAATTCTCTAATAAACCTTAGTGTTCGGATATTTATTTGAGCGACTGTAGCTCCATCAGGGGCTAGTGATTAATTTGATTTTTATGTTTCATGGCAAAGTTTTCAAAACATTAAATTTTAAAAATTACGAATTCAAAAATTATTCATTTAAGTTTTTTTTCACATTTGTTTAACATTTTTTTTTAATTACACTTTGGTTTCAGAACAGTAGAATAACTTTCGGTTTTGTCTAACGCTACTTTTTAGGAAAGTGTTAACTTCCGCTTCAAAAGTGGGTTGGGTTGGGTTGTTTTACCTCTAAGCGGCACTTTTTTGCACACCATGGGCTAAATGGCCAGGTCACATGGACCCCGAAGGCTCAGAGAAGGTTGGGGGAGGGGACCCACTGGAAAAGCTGTTGGGAGACAGATGGTAGCCTCCCGTCAAGGCCATCCAGCGTGTTCTTTAACGTGCACAGGGTATGGCTCTCCCGCACACGGGTCACGGCTTAAGTCCCATCCGACGGACGGCGGCCTTTCCAAGCCCATCGGTGTCCCCTATTGACCGTGGGCAGGGCGGGGAGTTTTGCGGAGATAAATCTCAACGCTGACCCAGCTGGGACTCGTACCTGGGAACTACAGATTACGAGCCTGGTTCGCTACCGACTGAGCCACCCCGCCCCTTTCTATATTTTGTGTTGATTGTACTCATGGATACTTAAATCTAAATCTGGCTACAGCTGTAAATTTGATTTCTTCACTGACGTTTCAGTTTTTAATGTGTCCAGGATGTTTAAAAAAAAATCTCAACTTTAGAATTTTATTTTCATAGGGTATAATAGGTCACGTTACATATAAAAAAAAGATTTAACTCTTAACAATAAACTATAAAAAAAATCGAAAGGAAGAAAAACAAAGCATTTTTTCGTCTGCACACGATTTCGATTTTTTGCTTTGATTTCGGAGTCAACATCTAGTGTCTGTTCTGTTGGATAAACGTAAAAGATCGAATTCAAAATAAAATTAAAAATGGCGTTTTCTACCAGACGAACTCTTTCTATTTGGCGGTAAAGAATTTCTCTCTTAGTTTTGTTTCATAAGAAGGTTTCGTCAGATATTATTTCAACTGTTAGTTGTCAACCGTCTAAAGTTCCCGCATGATTTAACTACAATTATTGGACTTTATTTCAAAGCACAAATGGAAATCGAAGTGTGGTATTCTGAGAACGCGCAGTGGCACTTCTGAACGTTGGGTTGGCTTGTTTTACCTCTGAGCAGCACTTTTTTTGCCCACCATGGGCTAAATGGCCAGGTCACGTGGGTTGGGTTGTTTTACCTCTGAGCGGCACTTTTTGCACACCATGGGCTAAATGGCCAGGTCACATGGACCCCGAAGGCTCAGAGAAGGTTGGGGAGGGGACCCACTGAGAAAGCTGTTGGGGGACAGATGGTAGCCTCCTGTCAAGGCCATCCAGCGTGTTCTTTAACGTGCACAGGGTATGGCTCTCCCGCACACGGGGCCATGGCTTTACGTCCCATCCGACGGACGGTGGCCTTTCCAACCCCATCGGTGTCCCCTACTGACCGTGGGCAGGGCGGGGAATTTTGCGGAGATAAATCTCAACGCTGACCCAGCTGGGACTCGAACCTGGGAACTACAGATTACGAGTCTGGCACGCTACCGACTGAGCCAGCCCCGCCCCCAGTTTACGTGGACCCCGAAGGCTCAGAGAAGGTTGGGGGAGGGGACCCACTGGAACAGCTGTTGGGAGACAGATGGTACCACCCTTCAAGACCATCCAGAGTGTTCTTTAACGTACACAGGATATGGCTCTCCCGCACACGAGTCCACGGCTTTACGTCCCATCCGACGGACGGTGGCCTTTCCAAGCCCATCGGTGTCCCCTACTGACCGTGGGCAGGGCGGGGAATTTTGCGGAGATAAATCTCAACGCTGACCCAGCTGGGACTCGAACTGGGAACTACAGATTACGAGCCTGGCGCGCTACCAACTGAGCCACCCCCGCCTCTACTTCTGAACGAATTCCGAAATTCGGCCGCATAGAAATGAAGGAAAAATATTTAAATTATTCTGGTCACCTGCTCCATGGTCTTTAAAATATCCCGGAAGCAATTATAACTTCTCCGCATCGAGGAATACAAATATCTGTTTTGACCCGAGTGCCCCTCGAAACATCAAAACTCGTGCATCAACTGCGAGTCCAACTTAGCCAAAAAGATTCCACGACGCGAATGGATCGACTGAGCGCTCGCTTCATGTTTCGAGAGTCTAACATCGATCTCTCCTGAAATATTTCTCATTCCTGTGCCTCTGACGTCACACGATGTCGTCCGGTATCCCTTCTGCCAACTGACTTCCTCTCCCGCGCAGCCGTGCATCTCGTCTCTTTACGTGCAGGCAGAGGCGGCTGATCCTCGAACCGGTATCGTATTATATAACCGTCAAGAGGTAAAGTAATAGCCCCCAAAACATTAACAGCTTCCGTATAATTTCCTGTTTCCATGACAACGCATACCCTGATTTGCATAAGAAAAGCCTCTTCGACAAGTTGGTTTCATAAATCACCTCTCAATGGGCAAGGTAGGTGCTGGGAGGGATTCGCATCCACCTGGCGCATGTCGCACACGAGAAGAAGGAGGCTTGCCTCTGCTGCGTCGCCTCCAAAACTCGATGCTCACGTGACTCAGCTGATCACGTGACTAAAAAAATAAAATCAAGGAAACATCCTGCCAAAGAGTTAAAACGACTCGTCAAGTTTTAATGCGACTGTGGTAATCCATTTTATGGATGCAGAAAATGAGATCTAGAGTTTGAACAGATTTGTAGGACGAGATCTGTCGGTGAACTGTTAAAGAGAGCTGGATGGATCTCTAGGATGTGGGGTGGGGGTGGCTCAGTCGATAGCGCGCCAGGCTCGTAATCTGCAGTTCCCAGGTTCGAGTCCCAGCTGGGTCAGCATTGAGATTTATCTCCGCAAAACTCCCTGCCCATGGTCAGAAGGGGACACCGATGGGCTTCGAAAGGCCGTCGTCCGTCGGATAGGACGTTAAGCCATGGTCCGTGTGCGGGAGAATCACACCCTGTGCTCGTTAAAGAACACTCTGGATGGCCTTGAAAGGGGGTACCATCTGTCTCCCAACAGCTGTTCCAGTGGGTCCCCTCCCCCAAACCTTCTCTGAGATCTCGGGGTCCATGTGACCTGGCCATTTATCCCATTGTCTGCAAATAAGTACCGCTCAGAGGTAAAACAGCCCAACCCAAATCTCTTCGATGTGGATAACGGCTTCTACTTTCCAAGCCCAAGTTGTTCCCTTTCTGAGGATATGGGCTTTTGTGTTGTTTTACCTCTCAGCAGTATTTTATTTATTTATTTATTTTTACACAGTAGGCTAAATGGCCAGGTCACAAGGACATAAAGGGCTCAGAGAAGGTTGGGGGAAAGGGACCGACTGAACAGATGGTATTCTGCCGTCACGGCCATCCTGCATGTTCTTTAAGTGCACAGGAGTCCTCGACACGGTGCCACGGTCCCTATCCGACTGACGGCGTCCTTTCCAAGCCCATCATCTGTGTTCCCTTTCTCACTGAGGGCAGGGTGGGGTTGTTGGTACTTGAACTGGGAACTGCTGATTAAGAGACTGAGACAACCCTCTCACCTAGGATGTGGGCAATGGGAGCAACATCTCTCTTGAGGCATATCAGGTTTAACAAATGATTGGCTTCTTTAGTGAGGCAACATGTCAGCTGGAGTAATTGGAGAGACTGAAAAGACGCGTCCACAATTCTCACAAATCATAAATCAATGAGCTATTAACCTCTTCTCAATCAATCAATGATCGATGAGATCAATCGAAGCCACAACTGCGCAGTCTCCCCGCAATATCTCCAACTACCACGCGAGGTACGTTAGTGATAGACAATATAACATTAAAAAACTCGTCTCAGACAGCCCAACCGTCATAAAGATCTGACATGAGCGTGTCAATACCCACAAACAGTTCCCTGTCAACGATGCGAGACCTCGGTAGGAAAACAAGCTCAATCCTGCAGCTTTGAATCTGGGTCCTTTTGCTCCAGAGCCAAGCGCAAAAACCTTTACGCCTGTGGTTTTCAACCTTTTAGGCCGTCCCATGGCCGAGTGGTTAGCGCGCTTGGCTACTGACCTAAGGGACCTGGGTTCGAGCCCAGGGTAAGGCATGATGTATGTGTCGTTTTTCTGCTGAGGTCCTGCCATCCTCTCAGACCTTCTACTCTGGCATATAAACTGACAGGCTCCTGTCAGACTTCTGTGGCAAGCAGCTGCTTGAAGGGGTATTTATTATTATATTATTATGTTTCACGTCCCCCCTGGAAATGTGTATGTAACTGGCGTACCCCTTGTATAAATAGATAAAACTATAGTTATAGCATAACAATAGTCATTTTTACTTTGTTATTAGATCTAGGACTTTTGAGCTCTCACAACGTACCCCAAAAAATTTTACCACGTTGGGAACCCCTACTCTACGCAACTGGATCAAATATTCATGCGAAAAAAAAAATGAGCGGAGAACAATTCTAATGGAAAACGTTATAGGAACTTCCCGGAAGCACCTTTTACCCTTTGAGACGAAGAAAGAAACTTAAAAACCCTTAAGATTAGCGAAGGAAGTGAGCACGTCTCAAAAATGAGTTGGCTCTCGAAAACAATCTTTCTTTGTCTCTATTACAATTGATGTGAGGATTAAAGATATCCTCTTCGTTCCCTGAGTCGATAATACCCCAATGAGAGATGATTACTCGAAACGATCCAAGTCTAGTGACCTCTATCACGTTTCATCCCACCTGACCCACGCCTTCCTCCGCTCTAGAATCCCCCTCCCCCCTCCCCCCTGTCATCAACACCTGGGACGCCCTAATTCGATCCAAGAGTGCTTACAGCAACAATCCTCCGCTTCGGGTCAGAGGTGACGACAATGATGGTCGTGCATCTGAGCCAGATTACAGGGCTGCCCGCTCTTCAGATGCATTGCTGGCCAGGTAATTCCTTACGAACAGGGACGCCGCTCAGGGGACATGTCGTGGAGACCCGAGTGCGCATAGGGTCGCGGGAAACCCCCCAGGCAGCGGAAGGTTCGGACATACTTGTGGTGGGAGACTACCAGAGGTTGTGGCGAAGACGAGGGCTAGGGAGGAGGGGGGTTGGGGGGTGGAAGGTCAACCGTCTTCTTTTGGTGAGAGCCCGATCAATTCGCTTGAAAGTCAGAGAAGCAAATTATGTTTGTGGAGGATCCCGGAAAGCAGCCCGCCGCCTCCGGAGAAGCGTTGGGCTGTGGGAGGTGGAAGTGGCCGAACGGTGGAGGCTTCGTGGCAGCACGATCACTTCTGAAAACTGCAAATTATCGCGCATGTTTATGGTGATGTACTACCGTAACAAGCTCCGTCCCGAGAAAGCAATAATCGCTTGTTTTCCACCATTTGTTCTATGCAAAAGGGAACTGGCAGTTGGCCTTATGTCACATAATGGCTCCCATTTCGAATGGGCCGAGGCTGCTTAGCATCGCTTGCTGCGGGACAGTGACGAAGCCGAAATTATCATCTCGGAGTGTGGGAAAACGAAACGATGGATGATGGGTTCGCGGACCTTTCGCTGTCAGAAAGTTTCAAAATGCTGAAGATTTAGATCTTTGTTTCTTTTGGACCTGGTGAGGAGCGAAGATCACATCGCAACACATGGAATGTTTTTTTTTTAAGTGTACAAGACATGGGTTTAAGCTTTCGACTTCTGTATGTTTCTCCCTCTGCATTCTTAGTAGGATTAAGATTTAGATACATGTTCATATTTTTTGTCCATCTATAAAATAAATAAATAAATACCCCCTCAAGCAGCTACTTGCCACAGAGGTCTGACAGGAGACTGTCTTTTATTTGTACACGAAGAATATGCATCGCAATTTTTTGAATATTTCCGACACCAACATAAATACGATTCATGGTCTATACTCTTCTAAGGGAATCTGTGAAGATCAAATTTCATTTTTTTTTCCTTTCTGGGGAAAAAAAAGGTGTTCTATGTGGTTCTCTTGAGTTTCCAAGTTATTGTGGTTCTCTTGAGTTTCCAAGTTATTGTGGTTCTCTTGAGTTTCCAAGTTATTGTGGTTCTCTTGAGTTTCCAAGTTATTGTGGTTCTCTTGAGTTTCCAAGTTATTGTGATTCTCTTGAGTTCTATGTGGTTCTCTTGAGTTCACTGCAACGATGCACAATTCGGGTGGTGAAGTCTCTGTCTCTACGTCCCTGACAAAAGAGTTCTTGACTTTCGGGGATTGTTCGCGTCGCACAGTGGCACGTGCCGTCTAGTAACACATCGGTGCTCATTCGTTTTTTCCTTTTGGAAACACCGTTATTCAGATTTTCACCGCCAAAAGTAAAAAAAGCGTTTTTATAACAACCCAGAAATCAGAATCTGAAATGGAGAGAAAAAATTGTCGTGAGCTAAGTGAGAGATACGAACCGATGACCTCCAGTTGACATGTTAGAATAATACAATATAACGTCACCAAAAGCAATGGGATATTCCATGCTACGTGAAGGGAAAAATCACATTCAAATTCCCATAACAAGGAAGTGTGTTAATATTTTTTGTAATGGGTGTAATTAAAATGATCTCGTAAACGAAGCCAACTCCATTGAAATTTCATAAGTCACTGATTTTCCATTAGACATTTTGTTTATTTTCTGTTCTTGAGCCTAGCTCCGCATTTCCAACATCCTCATCCGTCCATAATTAAGTCATGTCAAAGTGGCTTTTCCTATAAATGATGTCATTTTTATGGTTTCCTGCTGCTATGAAATATGCACGATCTCATTTACAGATCAGTTGGTCGTCATAGCCCGTGGGAGACTATTTTCCTGTTTCTTTTATCGTCCAGCAAAAAGAACGCGCAATAGTCACCAAATACGGTTTGAAGAGAATAGGAGCATGCCGTAGCTCGAGCCATCGTATTTTTTTTTGCGTCCAGCATTCAAATGAGATGAATTTAAATTCGTTTGAAATTTGAAGAGACGTCGAAACTTGTTCTTCAAGATCCATTTGTCAAGAGAGAAAAAGTTCGCTACTTCGAGGTGATTGCTGCCACTCTTGTATGAATACGCGTAGCCAAAAAAAAGAAGTTCCGTCGACCAAGTTTGGTGTACTCTCGGCAGCAAGACCACGTCACGTTGCAAATCGCCGAAAAGTAATGACGGGTAATATTCCTTAAATGAGGCAATCAGGCAGTTATTTGCATAATAAGCATAATTAATTGTTCAACACGAGAACATCTACTGTGCACGTGCTAGAGGAGTAAGAGAGAGAGAGAATCATTCTTGGTCACGTTTCTCCAAACTCTTTGGGAATCGAGAGAGGAAAAAGGGATGCTGGGAAGGGGGGAAAGAAAAGGCTCCCATCTGATGATGCAACTCTTAACTACTCTTGAAATTGAGATGTTTGAGAAGTGGATCTGTGATCCCTCGAGATGCAGGGATGAGGTGATAGGTGACAAATAATAGCTACTCGGCTGCTGCTCGTGGGGTCATAAAAGAATAAAAGCAACAGATATTGAGATTAGCCGAAGGTCAAAAGGTTAAAGAGTGGCAACAACCATAATGAGTAGTTGGCTCACAAGCATTGAAGAGGATCTGAAAAGTCAATTGTGTTCCTATTGAAAAATATTAAATGGCAACGTCATAAGTTAATGATGAAGCTCCTTTCAGAAAATAGAACATGTCTAGTTATAAAAAATTTATTATTAATTTTTACTTATATATATATATATCTATATAAGATAGTTTTGGTTTGATTCAGTACAGTTGGGTTGGGTTGTTTGACCTCTGAGCGGCACTTTTTTGCACACCATGGGCTAAATGGCCAGGTCACACTTCTCTGAGCCCGAAGGCTCAGAGAAAGTTGGGGGAGGGGACCCACTGGAACAGCTGTTGGGAGACAGATGGTAGCCTCCCATCAAGGCCATCCAGCGTGTTCTTTAACGTGCACAGGGTATGGCTCTCCCACACACGGGGATACGGCTTAACGTCCCATCCGACGGACGGCGGCCTTTCCAAGCCCATCGGTGTCCCCTACTGACCGTGGGCAAGGCGGGGAATTTTGCGGAGATAAATCTCAACGCTGACCCATCTGGAACTCGAACCTGGGAACTACAGATTACGAGCCTGGCGCGCTACCAACTGAGCCACCCCCGCCCCCTGATTCAGTAGAATAAGATATAATGTATTTCAAGTGTCGTGCATTTTGAGTAAGATGCTCTTGGTAAGAAGTACGATTCCCATTCTGTTGTCTCAATTTTGTCGCGTTATTAAATATAAGGCATATATTAATGGAAAGGTGGCATAAAACTTCTACCAAATAAACTGAATTTTTTAGTTAAAACCTTTAAAACTGAATTAAAAAAACCCTCAAGCAGCTGCTTGTCACAGAGGTCTGACAGGAGCCTGTCATTTATACACCATAGTAGAAGGTCTGTGAGGATGGCGGGACCTCAGCAGAAAAACAACACGAACATCCATGCTTTATCCGGAGACTCGAACCCAGGTTCCTTTGATCAGTAGCTAGACAAAAGTTTATTTTTCATAAAGTGTTAAATATAATTAGCAATGCAGTATATGCATTAACATGTAAGGTAAGCAATGCATAAATATCTCTTGTTTATTGAAAAGATATTGAAAAAGAGTGAGGATTTGAATGCTTAATCTCGTACCAAAAGATAAAGGAAAATGTTGCCCTTAATTTTAGAAACAGCTCGAAAATGAATAAAAAATTTTAACGTAGAAAAACATCTTTATACTCGCATCAAATGCTGAAAAGGGAAAATATTTTGTAACAAGTCCTCAATTTGTAAGAAGAATTCTATATCATTTCCGGTATAGTCTCTTCTTGTTTTTATTGCTGATGAAAAAACAAAACAAATAAACCTCGAATAATTCCCCCCCAACTGAAAGATCTGCAGAGACAATTTACATTCAGAATATTTTTCTCGTTTCATGGAACATGTCATTTTCGTTCCAAATCAACAGGATCGTTCCTTCTTCAGATATTCAGCCATGGCGCCCCCCCCCCATCCCCTCTCGGCACGCGCCTGCCATAGATGGATATCTAAGAGAAGGGGGGCAGGGAGTTGCCCCTCCTGGGAAAAATGTTGATTGAAAAATTAAATCATGTTTCATAATATTAGGTGCATCAAAAAATACTGTTTTTTCTTAACGAAAATATATTTTTTTTATTTTACATTTTCTCTTGTCTTTTGACACATATCATTCATTTTTATTTATTAATTTGAAAAAAAAATTACATGCATTACATTTTAAAAAATAAGTTTTTTTTTCTCGTTTTGCTTTCAGGTATCTTTAATTGCATTATTAATTAAATGTGTATTTAAATAGCACGATCTATGCATGATTGCTCTATTTGCAACTGCGATCACCAAATTACTTCTATTTTAAAACTTTTTTTGCTGACCCTCCCCGGTAAAAAAAATCTAGCCAACGTATCCTTCCTTGTAAACAATTAGCAGATGAACAAATGACACTTGTTGATTAGTTTTTTAGATTCAACCGAAGAGAAAATTCACATGTTAGTTTTGGGTGAAATTTTTTAGAATTCGAAGCGTTTTTTCGAAAGCAATGTTAAGAGAATATGCCATGATGATCGCTTGCTACCATAATTGATTTTTTTTTTCAAGTGTGGATATAGCACGATATTCTCTTCAAGCTTTTCAGATCAGTTTTGAAGGATATAAATTAATCTGTGCAATGATTAAAGAATAATACATAAAACAGAAATTTGAAATCGCATGGCAAAATTTCATCCCTACTTATGGTAGATAGATAATGATAGATAATTTTTATTTCAGATGTTTTACAGCATACAAAAACTTTTGAGGTCTCGAAAGAGTAGACTTGTTCGTGAGATCTCCATACAGAAACAATTTCAATTGAAAACATCAGTCGACACAATGAATAATACACAAAAAACGAAAACAACTCAAACAAAAAATTTCTAGAAATCCGGAAGTGAGAAAGTCAGAAAGGGTTGTTGGGTTGTTTTATCTGAGCGGCACTTTTTTGCACACCATGGGCTAAATGGCCAGGTCACATGGACCCCGAAGGCTCAGAGAAGGTTGGGGGAGGGGACCCACTGGAACAGCTGTTGGGAGACAGATGGTAGCCCCCCGTCAAGGCCATCCAGCATGTTCTTTAACGTGCACAGGGTATGGTTCTCCCACACACGGGGCCACGGCTTAACGTCCCATCCGACGGACGGCGGCCTTTCCAAGCCCATCGGTGTCCCCTACTAACCGTGGGCAGGGCAGGGAGTTTTGCGGAGATAAATCTCAACGCTGACCCAGCTGGGACTCGAACCTGGGAAAAGTCAGAAAGGAAGAAACATTCAATATCCATGTTACATATAAACAGTTCTAGTAGTTTAATGCAAAAAAGTTTCCACATCATCCAGTTTAAAAACGTAGTTCTTGAGAACTTTAAAATTTCCATTGCTTTTGCTTGCTTGTGCATAGAGCTACCTAATCTGCTGCGTGCAACTATCCCATGAGGCTTTCCTTCAACGCCTTTTCCTGACACTTAAACAATTCTGGAGTTCCTCGTGCGAACAGATGTTTGCCAACTTGAGAAACAAAAAAGTAAATTTCAGAACGCCTTCCTGAAATTACTTTGAGCTTAGGAACGTATATTCTGTGATTTTGCTATTGTTTCCATTCTTATAACATCTAAATTCTATGAAAAAGATCGCTATTTAGATGTTTTAATTGCATTGTTGAAGAAGAAGAAGAAAAAGTTTCCTTCAGTGGGTCGTCCATAAATTATGTAACACTGCTAGCGGAGATGGGGGGAGGGGGAGGGGTTAAAATTCCACTAAAACAGCGTTAAATATTTTACAGATGACCCCTGAGAATGAGGCAGCATTGTGTGAGACTAAACGTCAGTCATCTGAATTGTTATTATTCAAAATTTCACCTTTTCATTTCTCCAAAGGTGGGATTCAGAAAGATTCCAAAAGTATCGTTTGAGGGAAAATTGCAACAGGAAAATGATTGTTGCGTTTTACCTCTGAGCGGCATTTTTTTTTGCACACAATGGGCTAAATGGCCGTGTTACAAGGACCCAAGTCTCAGAAAAGAAGGTTGGGGGATGGGGACAGACCGGACATCTGTTTAGGAGACACGTGGTAGCCTCTCTTCAAGGCTATCCAGCGTATTTTTCAATGTGCACAGAGTAAGGTGCTCATGCACACGGAATAACGGTTTAATGTACCATTCGACGGATGGCTGCCTTTTCAAGACCAGGTGGGTGCCTTTTCAAGACCATCGGTGTCTCCTTTCTGACTCAGGGCATGGCGGGAAGCATGACTCGAACCTAGGTTGGGTTGTTTTTCCTCTGAGCACTATTTTTTTGCATACAATGGCCTAAATGGCCAGGTCACAAGGACCCCAAGGGTCAGAGAAGGTTGGGGGAACCCACTCGACAATTGTTAGGAGACAGATGGTAGCCTCCCGACAAGGCCATCCAGCGTGTTCTTTTATCCACCTCTGGATTAAAAACTTTTCGTTTTTAATCCAGCGCTGGATGACAAGGCCATCCAGCGTGTTCTTTTATCACAGGGTATGGCTCTCCCGCACATGGGGACCACAGCTTAACATCCCATCCGACGGACGGCGGCCTTCCCAAGCCCATCGGTGTCCTCTACTGACCGTGGGCAGGGCGGGGATTTTGCGAAGTTAAATCTCAATGCTGGCCCAACTGGGACTCGAACCTGCCTCGAACCTAGGAACTACAGATTAGGAGCCAAGCGCGCTACAAAGGAAAAACGAATCCAATTAATTTGAAATTCAGTTTCGAATACTATGCAAGAGATCGTGATTAAATCTCTGTTAAGGTAGATGTTCAGTTAACAGGTTAAATGTTTCAAGGTCTAGAATCAAACGCGACAATAGGAAACCCACTTTCGTCTTAATGATTTGATAATTGTCTCTGACACTCGTGAGGAATGTTTCATTCCACGCGCAAACGTATACGTCATAAGAATCTCGCATCCGAGTACAATACCTGTTTCGAACTTCAATGGCCGTCCGAACTGACAATTTCATCTCGTTTGTCTTGAAAGATGAACGTCGTGGCTTTCTATTCATCTCGCCATTGATACATGTTGAGCAGAGACAGCAACAAACAAACAAGCGCGTCTCCTTCTCTCTCGCGCGCTGTCCAAAGAGAGGCTACGAGGGCGGCCCTCTTCCTTCGCTCGCTCCAGCTGTCATGTTCAGTACAGGTGAGGAGGTGGTTGGGGGATGTGTAGGGGGGGGGGTGTCAACTGGCTTCGAATGGCCACTCGAGTCGTGATACTCCATTAGTACAGCTGTTCACGGAAACCGCTCCAAATTACAGGGCCAGCCACTGGGAAGGGTCAAAGGTCACCGACGGCATGTACGGTCGGAGAGATGGGGGGTGCGAGAAGAACAGGCTCTTCGCTCGGTTCCGGTACGCCAGCTAAATTGGAAGGGGTGGCACGTGATCATTACCGGTCTCGACCCGGGTCCAAACTGGTCGCGATACATCACCGACTGTCCCGGGGCGAGAAGCGGTTGGCTGTGCGCAGACGCACAGAAACCAGAGGTGTGCGGATGACAGGCAGAGCCGGCCCTCATTTGTCAGCCTAGGGCCTCGAATTCTCTCTTTGCCCTCTCCCCCGCTCTTGGCTATTCACGTGCGTTACCATGACAACGATTAGCACGAGCATCGGACAAACAACTCGCGGCATGAAATGAACGATTTCAACTTATCAGCCTTCGGTTGAAACGTCAGCTGATCAGGGAAAGGAGATCCCAGAAGATGCATGCCCTTCAGAAGAGAGTTCCTTCTCCCCTCTTCTTAGCTTCCGGTTGATTAAACAGAAAAAGGAAAAACTTATTTCCTTCAATTTCTCCTCTTTCAATTTACTGTAAGACTAACAAATTGCTCAGTTCTATAAAAAGGTATCTCGCAACTTTTTGCTGTGTCCGAATTTTTTTAAATTAAAAACACAAATAATGACCTAAACTGCTGTAAACCGGGGGAAAATGTATTATTTTTTTCATTAATGATTAACTCACTCTAAATCACTCCAATCACCTGGCTATTCTAAAGTATAATGTGATGCATTGATTTCTCAGATGGCTTATTTTCTTTTCCCCTGTTTAACAATGCGCCTTATGAGGTTTGCGTCCAGAAAAGAATTCTCGCTCTTCCTGATCACTGCTCTTCGTCATCCTCTCATGCAGGGAAGATCTCGCAGAGGAGAAATATATCTGAGAGCATTTTCTTTTTGTTATCATGCCCACCTGGAAAAATGATCAGATAAATGCAAGGAAAGCTGCTGATTAGTTCGTTTTCCTAATTCTACGGGACCCGGGTTCGAGCCCCGGGTAAGGCATGGCTGTTTGTGTCGTTTTTCTGCTGAGATCCTACCATCCTCTCAGACCTACTGTGGCATATAAACTGACAGGCTCCTGTCAGACCTCTGTGGCAAGCAGCTGCTTGAGGGGGTATTTTTTTTTTTAATAAGCTATCGTCCCATGGCCGAGTGGTTAGCGCGCTTGGCTACTGATCTAAGCTACTGATCTACTGACTGATCTTGGCTACTGATCTACTGACCTGGGTTCGAGTCCTGGGTAAGGCATGGATGTATGTGTCGTTTTTCTGCTGTGGTCCTGTCATCCTCTCAGAACTTCTACTTTGGCATATAAACTGACAGGCTCCTGTCAGACCTCTGTGGCAAGCAGCTGCTTGAGGGGGTATTTATTTTTTATTTATTATATTCTCTACACTTTCATTCTCGTAGATGTTGGAAAACCAAAAGAAACGACAAAAGATTTACGATTTCTTTCGAAAGAAAGAAAAAAGGAGTTCCTAATTTCAGCATAACCCTTTTCTTCACAAAAAAAAATCCCCCTGTTTTGTGCATAATGATCTTTCCTCCTTCCCTTCCAAGATGTCAAAATCGCAATCTCTTCTTCAGATGAAGGCTTCACCTTTCTTTCTCTCAAGTGGCAGATACATATTCTATTTTCCTTTTTCTGCTTTCTCTTGAAACTATTTGATCAAGAACGAACGAATATTAATTTAAAGCCAACCGAATGCTAAATGAAGAATTGATCCTCTACAGAGTGAGCGAGTCCTGAAACAAAATATTTCAAGATTGGATTGGATTGTTTTACCTCTGAGCGGCACTTTTTTTTGCACACCATGTGCTAAATGGCCAGGCCACAAGGACCCCGAAGGCTCAGAGAAGGTTGGGGGAGGGGACCCACTGAAACAGCTGTTGGGAGACAGATGGTAGACTCCCGTCAAGGCCATCCAGCGTGTTCTTTAACGTGCACAGGGTATGGCTCTCCCACACACGGGGTCATTGCTTAACATCCCATCCGACGGACGGCGGCCTTTCCAAGCCCATCGGTGTCCCCTACTGACCGTGGGCAGGGCGGGGAATTTTGCGGAGATAACTCTCAACGCTGACCCAGCTGGGACTCGAACCTGGGAACTACAGATTACGAGCCTGGCGCGCTACCGATTGAGCCACCCCCGCCCCAAGAATCCTGGATGAGTCATGAATGTTTTCTCTCTCATAAATACATAGCATTGAAATTGCAATGCCACAAAGGAAGATAATGTATGACACTGCGCGTGACTCGCAATAGCCGGACCTGTTTTCCATCGAGCATTTCTCAAATCATATTAGACTACTGTTCGCACCTGACACACACACGTCGAATATCCCATAAGCCAAGCTGATCAAGAACATGTCTCAATGCTTGTTATCACTGAAAAAGGTGGACTGACTGCTTAATGAATAGAAGCTCTTGTGTAATAAATTATCACAAGTCTGTAGACAAGGAACACTAGAAATAATGAGTTGAAAACAAAATTGGTTGTCCTGACTGGGATTCGAACCCAGGTCTCTCAGAAGATGTTGTTTTTTGCGCATTTCTGTGCCCAACCCGTGAATTGTCTTCCTGTTGAAATTTATTTTCTCTTTTTATTGATTGATGCACAAAGATCCATCCAGACGTCTGTGGTTTTGTGAATTTTTTTTTTTTGTGAGTAGTGTTGCTGGCCGTCCCGTGGCCGAGTGGTAGCGCATTTGGCTACTGATCTAAGGGACCTGGGTTCGAATCCGGGGTAAGGCATGGGCGCTTGTGGTGTTTTTCTGCTGAGGTCCCGCCATCCTCCCAGATCTTCTGCTGTGGTGCATGTATAAACTGACAGGCTCCTCTCAGACTTCTGTGGCAAGCAGCTGCTTGAGGGGGTATTTATTTTTTTATTTACTTATTAGTGTGGCTGAGGGGGAGGCAGTGAATTTAACCTCGTTTTCTAATCATGAAACAGGAAATGGAAAGCATCGTCCAGTTACGCCTGTTGCTGTTTTCTCTGTTTCGCAGTATTCGTTGATAGAAAACGTCCTTGTTAGTTATTATAAACACAGAAGTAATTTTCATTTGCTCTCATTTCTTCTTTCATGAAGAGGTTTTTGCCTCCTAAAGGTGAAAACCTCTTTCATAATGAGATTTTGAAAGTCTACAGTTGCGAAAACTGTCGTAGCAGAAGTTCATCGCATTAGAATCACTACTTTAGAGGGAGAAGCATCCACCTTTGCTCTGCAACCAACATTACATCGCATCATTACTCATAAATTAAACGGGACACCTCGTGCAGCACGGTCTTATCCTCTGTGTACTGTAGGTGGTCATATTATTTTGATACTAGATCGTGTGGGCTCACTCACGGAAATATTGAGCGTGTGCAGTTACCGTTCACAGCAAACTGGAGCGTGTGTAGTAACTGCACACGCTCCAGTTTGCTGTGAACGGTAACTGGAGCGTGTACAGTTGCTGTACACGCGCCAGATATTTTTCCTGAATTCTGTAATCACGTGACTCGAAGGTTGCCAGATCACTAATTTCTAAAAAAATCGTTGCCAGATATTTTTTCTGAATTCTGTAATCAACCATAGTGTTCGGATACTTTTTTAAGCGACTGTAGGTGGTCATATTATTTTGATAGTAGATCGTGTGGGCTCACTCACGGAAATATTGAGCGTGTGCAGTTACCGTTCACAACAAACTGGAGCGTGTGCAGTAACTGCACACGCTCCAGTTTGCTGTGAACGGTAATTGCACACGCTCAATATTTTTGAGTTTGCTGTGAACGGTAACTTTGTGTTTTTAGTTTGCTGTGAACGGTAACTGGAGCGTGTACAGTTGCTGTACGCGCTCCAGATATTTTTCCTGAATTCTGTAATCAACCATAGTGTTCGGATATTTATTTGAGCGCCTGTACATTAAAGAGTTTTCTGGCTGACCTTTCAAGGAATGATCCTTCTTTCTCCCTATAACTGTTCAGTGCGTCCCCTTCTCCCGACCCTCGAGCACCTTGTGACCTGGCCATTTATTTCGTGAAACAACAAAGAACTGCCCTCAGAGGTGAGAAGATCCAATTGTCAAAAGAAAGCATTCTGTTTCGATCTCTTACACTTTAACCACAAAATCTCTGCAGCATTTTCGTCACCCAAATGTACGATTTGCGGATCCCAAGCACAGCGAAGAGGTGAATAATTACGACTTCCTCTGGCTAACAATGAGCACGCGTTGCTGGGCGTGGCTTCGGTGACGCGTTCTCGGACCCGTTTGCTGCGGGCGTGGGTGGTGACGCAAGAAGCGAAGAACAAGCTCATTGTCAGAAACCTGTCGAACAACCCCTGTCCGATGAAGGACGTTTATCTTAATCGAAAAATGTCACGGATTATTTACAGTTATTTATCAATTAATTATCCAATATTACCCGCGAAGAAACAAAAAAGATATTAAAGCTATAATTTAGCAGAAAACACGTGTGGCCCGAGACTTGAGGTTATCTTGTTGATTCAAATTCAGCGTTTAGTAAGCGATATCATTAGCATAACAAAAGGCCGAGAATTTCATTATTCAAAGCATGGATTGAAGTCTGCTAATAAAGCGAATTGGGATCTGGCTTGCAAATGTTTCCAAGTCGCTATTGTCCTCCTTTTTTGAAGGTCGTTTTCTCTCTGCATTCACTCTTCGCAAAACAATGGACAAACTTTTTTTTCTTTTTCAAGAAAAACGAAAACGATAAACTTCAGATCAAAATCCAATCTGTCGATATCATATTAAGTTAACCCTTTCCAAAAGACCCACATTTTAAGCGAAAAAAAATTTATTTTGCATAAACTAGGGGCTGAGTAGTTAGCGAGCTTGTCTGAGGAGTGAGAGTCCTAGGTTCGAATCCCAGAGAAGACAGGAAGCTTTTCTTTCTCGTGTACGTTGTCATCTCTCTTTCCTCACAGAACTTCTCTCGGTCTTCCTGACTGACTCTGTGGTAAGCGCCTGCTTAAGGAGTTTTTTTTTTTCAATTATCAAATAACTCAAAGGCTAGTCTTTGTCATTCATTTTTGAGTTCTCGAATTTTTATGACTTTATAGAAAACCAATTGCACCTTTTCTGCTACGGTGCTTTTGCTTTGATTTATTTTTAATGGCTCATGGGATAGCTGCGAAAGGATCACATTGGACACATTGCTAGAAAAAGAGCTCGAAATTTAAATCATAATTGTAACAGAATATTCCTCCTCCAGCATCTATTGACCGCAGAGGTCGGGCAGGAGCCTGTTCAGTTTAACACGCCGCAGATTGGGTTGGGTTGTTTTACCTCTGAGCGGCACTTTTTTGCACACCATGGGCTAAATGGCCAGGTCACAAGGACCCCGAAGGCTCAGAGAAGGTTGGGGGAGGGGACCCACTGGAACAGCTGTTGGGAGACAGATGGTAGCCTCCCGTCAAGGCCATCCAGCGTGTTCTTTAACGTGCACAGGGTATGGCTCTCTCCCGCACACGGGGCCACGGATTAACGTCCCATCCGACGGACGGCGGCCTTTCCAAGCCCATCGGTGTCCCCTACTGACCGTGGGCAGGGTGCGGAGTTTTGAGGAGATAAATCTCAACGCTGACCCAGCTGGGACTCGAACCTGGGAACTGCAGATTACGAGCCTGGCACGCTACCGACTGAGCCACCCCCGCCCCAGGATAAAGAAGAAGTAAAAATAGTAAATCTCATTGGAGATAGAGTGCGACTAGATAAAGCTAAGATAAAGAGAAATAAAATTGGTTGAAGATAGGAGAGAGAGAAAGGGAAACTGAATAAAGATTAAGAAAAGTTCACAATAGGATCGATACAAGACTGGATGCACAAAAGATGGAGAGATGTATAAACATTAGATGAAGAGGAAAATGACAGACTTGCTTGGAGAACTAAATTGCACAGTCTGGTTTGACCTCCGTAGCCCATGGCTGCTTGAGGATGATGATGATGATGAGATGGAGACAATATGAGAAGATGGAAGTTTTGATCATATTGCGTGGACGATATCCTACTTTTACTAAATTAACTCTTTCGCGTTTCATTTCCGAAAGGAAATGCGTCATTACTGATTTTTCATGGAAGAAAAAAAAAGGAGCGCAGAAGAGGATGCAAGGAAATGAAACTGATGCAGATTCATCTTGAGCCTCCACTCTACTTCGCAATAAAAGAATGTGTGCTCTCAATTGACTCATATTTTCAATGTTTCTTCAAAAAGGATTCGAGCCTTGTTGGATCGGCCATCCCTCAACTAGATTCGTTTCCCAATCCAAACTTTTCTCTCTTGAGCAGACACGTTAACCGCTAGGCCACCGCTGGGATCCGAAATGCTGGTTCGGATCTGTCGATTCAGTCAGTTTCACGTGGCTGCTTAAAATGCATCATTCCGACCTTCGAAGTGACGATGCTGTCACCTCCCCTTCCACTCTAGGGTAGACAGCACCCCATATTTCCTTCCTCCCCTCTTCACTCCCCTCCACTGGGTTGCACACCCACGAATGGCGGTCCCCCCCCCCCTCTTCCTTTCCACCCTCAAGCTCCGTGTGACGCTGCTAATGAAGTTGCTGTCCCATATGCGGCCTGTCCTTGTTTGGCTTGTCCTACATCAGAGCACAGACCCCGGCTCTGGAGCTGTTTGTCATTGTGCTGATGAAGAACAGCCGAAAGAAAGGGTAGTGATTACGGTGGGGACGGAGATTGCCCTAGTTGGTGGGTGCCAAGGCGATCTGCTGCACGGGGAGGGAAGGTGGCTCGAGGCGATGAATTATACTTGAATGGCTGTAAATCGCGTCATACAAGCACAGGCATGCGCATTAGAGAGAGCTATGTTGCCCCGCAGTGGGACTGGATGCGAAACTCGAGGCCACGCGTTATGTAGATTAGTGAGGAAAGGCCGTTACGAGCGCTACGTGCAGCCCCCTGACATGATGCGCAGAAAAAAAAAAGGGAAATGTCATTGTTGTTCGCGCTAAAAATGAAATACAATTTCCTCGCGGTTCTCGTTTCTAGCATTTCGAATCGCCTCGTCACGAGACGCTTAAATGAATAAGACGGAAACAAGAAAATCGGGAAAGATAACGCGGGAGGAAAGGAAACAGGGAGCCACGTGGAGAAGGAGGGAGAGGTTGTATCCCGGATGATAATACGTCTTCTTTTCGCTAACCGAAAATGCCCTTCAAACAACTTAAAGATTTTTGGTAAATTCGAATGCAGTTAGATCAGTTGAAGTATTAAAAGGGTGTTATCATAATAATAGTTAGAGTAAATATGAGGCGAATAATGATATAAGTATAATTCATAATATATCTGTTAGAGTGGCGGATTGGGTTGTTTTACCTCTGAACGGCACTTTTTTTGCACACAATGGGCTAAATGGCCAGGTCACAAGGACCACGGGGGCTCAAAGAAGTTAGGGGAATGGCACCCATTGGAACAGCTGTTGGAAGGCAAATGGTAGCCTTCCGTCAAGGCTGTACAGCGTGTTCTTTATGTGGCTCTCCCGCCCACGGTGCCACTTCTTAACGTCCCATGCGACGGACGACGCCCTTTCCCAGCCCATCGGTGTCGCCTATTGACAGAGGGAATAGCGGAGAGTTTTGCGAATATAAATATCATCGCTGACCCAACTGAGACTCGAACCTGGGAACTGCAGATCACGAGCGTGACGCGATACCGACTGTGCCACCCTCTTCTCATTCGAAACCAAGTTCCGCTTCTACAAAAATCGAACACGGTAACTGTTTCATTTAAAGTCACGTGTGTGATAAGGGAGGGAATCGCCGTTTCATTCTTAAGCAGGAGGTAATAGGTTTCAGAGCATATTTCCTTCTGCACCCTGGGAATTGAGGGCGGGGGTGGCTCAGTCGGTAGCGCGCCAAGCTCGTAATCTGTAGTTCCCAGGTTCGAGTCCCAGCTTAGTCAGAGATTGTGCTTTATCTCCGCAAAATTACCCACCCTGCACACGGTCAGTAGGGGACACCGAAGGGCTTGGAAAAGCCGCCGTCCGTCGGATGGGACGTTAAGCCGTGGCCCCGTGTGCGGGAGAGGCATACCCTGTGCACCTTAAAGAACACGCTGGATGGCCTTGACGGGAGGCTACCATCTGTCTCCCAACAGCTATTCCAGTGGGTCCCCTCCCCCAACCTTCTCTGAGCCTTCGGGGTCCATGTGACCTGGCCATTTAGTCCATGGTGTGCAAAAAAAGTGCCGCTCAGAGGTAAAACAACCCAACCCAACCCTGGGAATTACAACCACGTGACTGACATCGCCTAATTTAAGGCAGAGCATATTTCTCTTCCGGAAGTTCAACTACATCTCTTGGATCGAGTTCTGAGAAGTGATCGACTATTCTGTGAACCACGCCCGAAGCCTTAAAATCTGACAGGTGGCTTTCGAGATGAAATTTTCCTTGCCTTTTCGAAGATCGTTGTTTGCTTTAGGAGAAAACCGCGGGAAATTGATTGATGAGATGCTTCTGGAATGCGTCGACGACAGGCGACGAGAAGGGAGAGATCGAAGAATTTCTGTTCATCGGTTATGAAGATGGAAAAGAATTAACACAGAATAACTCATTAAATACGGAACTTAAGCCGCATGTACTACATGGAAGCGAAAGCATACTATCACTTCCTTCATAACCTTACTTAAGCAAGTGGGAAGCTTAACTGATGCAGCAATAATTGGCGCTTAGCCAAGAATGCGGTTTGTCTAACTCTGATTAAAATTTGTATTCTTATTTCTGACAATCTCTTTTCAGTAAAAATAACCACAGATAAAATTATCAGCAGGCAAAAGACGAATGAAAATATATATATAAAAAAAGACACGATTTCTAAGAGAATCGAAAAAAATTTCGTGTTTTCCCATTCATCAGAAATGAGAAAAGTTAAAAATTAAAAAGAAACATTTAAAGATAAAAATAGCTATTCATCACGTCCAAATGTAGGAGAGTTGCCACGATCTTTCCTCTAAAGAATTTTATTAAATAGAACGGAGGTAAACATTTATTACAGATATATTTTGAAAGAATAATTTCTTTAAAAAAGTGGTGTACAAAAAAGTGCCGCTCAGAGGTAAAACAACCCAACCCTTTAAAAAAGTAAAGGAACAGTGTTCTAGTTCTCTCCTCTCCCCCCCCCCCACCTTTTCCCTATTTTTTCCTTGATCCGTATGTGACTCTGTATGTGGCTATGCCAATGCATTATCCCCCCCCCCACCAAAAATGAAAATCTTTAATATATACACACATCGAAATTTCGAGACACCTTGTCCACGACCCCTCCTCCCCGTCAACTTCTCCCTCTCCTATTCAGCGACGAATTGAAGAGTAGAAAGATGACACACAGGCTCAGGTCAAAGGTCATACGAATATTCCTCTTTATCTAAATCTCTTTATCGTGCTTCTAGCAAGAGAGTTCGTTTATTTCAAATATGGTTCAATAACTTCAATTTTCATATCAAACCAGATTTTCGATATTTATTTTGCATCCTATAGCCTTAGCTAGAGAGGCGGAAGGAGAAAGCTAGGAACCGGCCGAGGCTCATTCATTCCATCATTCCTTCCTGCCTCTGCTCTCTCTATTCCTTCGTCAGGGAGGAGATTGGCGAAGAAATCTGCGTCGCATCATCGTCAAGAGAGACGCCACTGGATGGCAGCACTAGTTAACGCAAATGAGCGTGCAGGGCGTGGTCTCGTCAAGCTGCGTTGCTCGGGTGGTGACCCAACACTCGCTGTCGCTAGGCGACAAGCACACATGATAACATAAACAGTTCTCTGTTTAGTCACAACAAGGCATAACCGACAGTCAGAAGACAAAATCTTGACAGAGAGAAAAATTAGTCACGGATGATTCATTTCTGATTTGAAAAATATTCTCCGATGTCTTTGCTGTGGAGAGAAATATTTCGACTTCAGATGTTCAAAGTTTACGAGAAAACCGATTAAACTGACTGATAAGAATTAAAATTTAATTTCGTGAAACTCGTTAAAAATCTGTTTCGATTCCCGTTGAATTTTTCATGTTCTCGATGTGAACTAAGAAAGGAATGGGCATAGTTTGCTTAGTTTACAGATCAATACCACGCTTGAAAAGAAAAATAGAGGTTATCCTAATTCCGCGGCATTTCTCCTCGTAAAGGGAGGTACAGTAGCTCAAATAAATATCCGAACAACTATGGTGGATTACAGAATTCAGAAAAAATATCTGACAACGATTTTTTTAGAATTTAGCGATCTGGCAACCTTTGCGTCACGTGACACGAAGGTTGCCAGATCACTAATTTCTAAAAAAAATTCGTTGCCAGATATTTTTCCTGAATTCTGTAATCAACCATAGTGTTTGGATATTTTTTAATATATATAATGCGTATGAATATATAATGCAATGAATATGGAGCGTGTGCAGTTACCGTTCACAGCAAACTGGAGCGTGTACAGTCGCTGTACACGCTCCAGATATTTTTTCTCAATTCTGTAATCACGTGACACAAAGTTGCCAGATCACTGATTTCTAAAAAAAACGTTGCCAGATATTTTTCCTGAATTCTGTAATCAACCATAGTGTTCGGATATTTTTTTGAGCGACTGTACAATAATATCATTGGTCACAAAATACCTTTAGGCTAATTTTACTCCTAAGAGATAGTCAAGTGTTGTATTCCACCGGTTCAGGGACGATTCCACATAAATAATACAAAGGAGTCAAAATCTCCCAGAGATTCTAAAAATCCACAACTTTTTTTTTATATGGACACTCTTTTTGGGGGGGGGGGGGAGGTACAAACTGAATCTCCGATATTTGGAAATAAAGTTTGGCAGTAATAGGGAAGAATTTTGAAAATGTTTCTTCGAGAGCATCTTCGTTTCTTAATGAGGGCAAGAATATTAAACAGAATTTGTCTCTTTAAATTTTTTAAAGTTAAAAAGTAGTTTTAAATATGCAAAAAATGCAATGTTATTATAGCTTTCACGTGGTTTTCTGAAAAAGTATAAAAAAATTGCGCAGCTAAAAAACAAGGACGGGAGCGAAGAGTTCTTCCGTTCTTGCAGATGACATGGACCGTGTTCCCCATTTCATCACCCTCTTCTTCCTCATCCCTGCCTCCCCTCCCCTTCACAGCTAATTCCCTCTCCTGACATCCATTTCATCTTAAGTCTAATTTTCGTGTCTCAAATGATAATGTCTGCGCAACTCCTTTGTGCTTATGCTGGGATTTTCTCCGCTTACATCCGCAGTGCCCTCGGGTGAGAAAGAAAACGCCGATGAGTCATGAAAATCCGTCGGATGAGATGTAAGAGACTGCTTCCTCCGCAGGAGAGAGCCGTACTTTGTGCATGCGATGCCTTCAGGATGGGTGATTGCATCTGTCACCTAACAGCTTCCCAGGTTCGTATCTGGATTCCCCTACCGAGTTCTGAACTCTTTGGAGTCCTTATGTCCCGGCCATTTAGCTCATTGTGCGTACACACACACAAAGGTGGGGCTAAAATATAAAGTAACAAAATCAATTTTTAGAAATGAATGCAATACCAAGGTTGGGAGATTCCGATTCTGGAATTTTAAGTAATCGGATGTGCTAATTTTGGCCTTGTATGTTTTATGTTCAAGCTGAATAATTTGATAGAGTAGAGTTTATAATTCCATTGATCTCTTGTCTTGGGATGTGCTCCGTCTCAAATGGCTAAAGGCAAAAAAGCTAATGTTAAATTCAAGAAAACGGATGAGGTGCCCATCAAATCAAGCGATAAAAGCCAAACTCGGAAAACACATAAAAAAGATGGAACTTTCTAGTTTGCATAGAAGTATGTCTTCTAATGACATAAATAACATTGCAGTAAATAATGAAATCTTTCAGGACTTAATCAAGCTCAAAGGGAAAAAAAAGAAAGTAAAACAAAATAAGGATAAAGATTCTAATACTAAAGAAAAGAAACAACTCCTGAAAACTCCGATCTCTCTTCAGAAGAAGAAGACAATTCTATTACATCTGATCATAACAGCAACACTCAAGAAGAGGAAAAGAAAACCCCGATTATTTTCTACAATAATCATACCAAGCTGAGCGACTTGGATGATTCTAAAGTGACCGACTTCTTCTTTAACCGTTTAATAAAGAAATTAAAGGTCATTTTTCTAAAAAAAAGGTGACTTAATAGTACTTCCGGACTCTGAAAATGAACTACAAAAATTAATGGAGATCACTGAAATTTTAACTACAAAAGTGGACTTCAGATTCCCACAGAATGATTTTCTCTTGGGCATTTTGGAAGGAGTGAATATTAAATATTCTGATGATTTCCTCCTTAAAAGGGGCGGGGGTGGCTCAGTCGGTAGCGCGCCAGGCTCGTAATCTGTAGTTCCCAGGTTCGAGTCCCAGCTGGGTCAGCGTTGAGATTTATCTCCGCAAAATTCCCCGCCCTGCCCAAGGTCAGTAGGGGATACCGCTGGGCTTGAAAAGGCAGTCGTCCGTCGGATAAGCCGTGGCCCCGTGTGCGGCAGAGCCATACCCTGTGCACGTTAAAGAACACGCTGGATGGCCTTGACGGGAGGCTACCATCTGCACTCCCAACAGCTGTTCCAGTGGGTCCCCTTTCCCAACCTTCTCTGAGCCTTCGGGGTCCTTGTGGCCTGGCCATTTAGCCCATGGTGTGCAAAAAAGTGCCGCTCAGAGGTAAAACAATCCAATCCAACCCCATTGACTGATCAAGGAAAGCAATAACACCGCTGCAGAAAAAAGAAAAATTATTGACATTCATTCCTGCAATGATAATGTCCAGACCACCATTCTGAAGGAGAATGAAAAAAAAAAAGAATCTCGATACTGTCTTAACTACCCCAGTACCTATAAAAGAAAAAATAAGAATGAAGAAAGCCAAAGGTATTCCTTCAAATACAACTATTTCTGCTCCTACTAAAGAAAAAAATCTAATGGACGCTCAATCATCTACTAGTTTTGATCTTCATGACTCACACGCTCAAGTTTCTCAAAGTTATTTATGCAAATATTCTTTCGCAAGTCTCCCCTCTACTATTTTTTGTGGGAGACTTCAATTCTCACCACTTTGCCTGGAACTGCTACCATATGAATCGTGCAGGCACACATCTTAAAAATTTTATCTTAAAAACCGAATTTATTATCCTAAATGATAAAAATTGCACACATAAAAACATTAATAGTGAAAGATCCATTATAGATTTATCTTTTTGTTCCCCTGTTATTTTTTTCTATATAATAAATTTTCATAGCCACTCCTACCAGATACAAGAGGAAGTGACCATCATCCGATTTTAATATCTTCAAAATTCTGATAAAAAAAATTCATCAAGCTCAATAATTGGTATCAGTTCCACAACATACTTATTCAAAATTCTTCTAACCCTGATACCATAAATTACAATATTTTTCTTAATCATCTCGAAAACTTAACAAAATCATGCTTTACTGAAATGATTAATAAAAATCCTAAACTACACAAAAATATCTGGTATATGAATAAAATCACCACTATCCGAAAAAAAGCAGAAAATAAATCTAAAAGAACAAGGGATGTCAAAGATATTAATCATTTAAAAAAAATAAAATCATTGGTCAGGAAAAAATTAAAAGAGTTGTATCGGGAAAACTGGAGAATTTTTGCAAGTTCATTAAATCGAAACACCTCACTATCCAACATGTGGAAAGTCTTCAAAAAAATGACTCCTATGCCTCAGCAAACCACTCCCCTTGCTGAAATAGCATTGGAAAAAAACTTAACTATAGCTCAAACAGCAGACTTCATGGGTTCTAAATTAAAAATTGCAAAAAATATAATTCTTACTCCTAAAGAAAAAAAAATTGAAAAATTGGTAGACAAAACAGTCCGTAATTTTACCTCAGATATGCCGATTACTGATGCAAAATTCTCAATAAATGATCTAAATAATGCGATCAACAAATTAAATCCAAAAGCAACTCCAGGACCAGAAAATATATTGAATAAATTTTGTATTAACCTTCCACACATTTGGAAGATCAAACTTTTAGACATTATAATTTTATCTGGAGAAACCACAATTTTCCACTCTCTTGGCCAAAATTTTCTATAATTTTTCTTTTAAAACCAGGCAAATCACCTTCAGATCCTAAAGCTTACCGACCTATATCATTACTTTCTAACTTTTTAAAACTTTTTGAAAAATTGGTGTTTAGACGATTAACTTGGTTTATTGAAAGCAATAATATTCTACCTTTTAATTTTTTTGGATTCAGGAGAGGTAAATCTTCTAAGGAATGTGTAACCGCATTAATTTCCGATATTCACATTGCAAAAAGTAAAAACCAAACCTTAGTATCTATTTTTTTTTTATCTGTCATTAGCATTTGACTTTGTATGGCAAAAAGGTCTCTAAATTAATAAATTTAAACCTTGATGGAAATACCCTACAATTTTTACATTTTACATTAACAAAAAAATTATTTCAGGTAAAAATAAATAGTACCTACTCTGCTCAATTTAATATGACACAAGGAATCGCTCAAGGCTCAATTTTGAGCCCGATTCTCTTCAATATTTATCTGTCAGATCTCTTTCATAATCATGATCCAAAAATTAAATTTGCTACATTTGCTGACGACATTGTAATTTGGAGCAATGATAAAAATATATCAAATCTAGAATACAGACTACAAAATCAAATAAACAAAATATCAAACTTTTGCAAAAAATTGGCATCTATCAATTAATTTAGATAAAACCTTTTAACAGATGGTAACCTCCCGTCAAGACCATCCAACCTGTTCCTTAACGTGCACAGGGTATGCCTCTCCCGCACGCGGAGCCACGCTTAACATCCGACGGCTTTCCAAGCCCAGCGGTGTCCTCTAATGACCGTGGGCAGGCGGGCAGTTTTGCGGAGTAAATCACAACGCTGACCCAGCTGGGACTCTAACCTGGGAACTACAGATTACAAGCCTGGCACGCTACCGACTGAGCCCCCCCCCCCCCCCCCCCCGCCCCCAGTGATTAAGTGAGAGTATGCGAGTATGCCTCTGATGTCTCGTGACCAACCGGTTATCTTGTTTACTTGCAGCGGAGACAATCCCCTGCTGAGTGGAGATGTTGGAGCTGCATTTGCTTCTCTCGCAGATGCGCCGCGGATTGACACTGAGAGCATCCTTCTCACAACTACGCCGATATCCAAAAATGGTATATCGATATGCACACTATATTGCAAAAAGTGTCCGGACACTTTCATGTTAAGTGAACGAATAAATAAATAAAATAAATACCCCCTCAAGCAGCTGCTTGCCACAGAGGTCTGACAGGAGCCTGTCAGTTTATATGCCACAGTAGGAGATCTGAGAGGATGGCAGGACCTCAGCAGAAAACGACACACACATCCATGCCTAATCCGGGGCTCGAACCCAGGTCCCTTAGATCAGTAGCCAAGCGTGCTAACCATTCGTAGCCACATTCAAATCTACCTAACTTTGAAAATAAGCTTTTTACGGAAAAAAAGTCACTAGACATAAATTGAAGATCTCGGTCAGAGCTCTCTAAATCTCTATTTTCTATTATATTAATCTAATATTTCAAGAGTCATGGAAGCTATAATATTTAACAAAAGATGCTTTCACACACTACACTTCCAAAACATCCCCACCCCCCGCAAATTGATGGAAACTTTAAAAAACTTTACACGAAATTTAAATATCGCATTTATATTGCGAACAGCTGTGATTAAACTTTTTGAAGTAAATTTTGAAAACTAGCAAAAGTTTCATTTAAATGTTTCAGCTTCCATAACTCTTTAAATATTAGATTAATATTATAGAAAATAGAGATTTAGAGAGCTCTGACAGAGATCTTCAATTTATGTCTAGTGACTTTTTTTCCATAAAAAGCTTATTTTCAAAGTTAGGTAGATTTGAATGTGGCTATTCGTTCACTTAACATGAAAGTGTCCTGACACTTTTTTTGCAATATATTTGGAAATTCAAGAGGAAGGAGGAGAGGGGATATTTATTTTCAGTTTTTTAACTGCTTCTAAACTCCTTGTTTTAACCCCCCCCCCCCCCCCCCCCCTCTCCTTGCCTCTTCTAAACTCTCGTCCCATTTTTCCCATTTTCTATGTTAGTAAATGGGAGTTATTTGCCACAGAAGCAATCCGAGGACAAAAAGTTCTACGGTCGGAATTTCGTGAAATGAGAATTAAAATAAAGTGATATTAAAAAATGAATTTAGCTTCTCTGTCGGATATATCCAAAGCTGTGTATCTTGTGTTTCCTGCAGCATCTGAAACTGACGACAGAAATAGCAGGAAATCCTTCAGCTATCCATAAATCACGCTGTCGTTTGCCCCTCAATCATTTATATTCGAATTTATTTGCCACTATTACGAAGAAAGCGTCTCTTCCGTTGCTGCAAATAACTCCAACGAACTGATCCCATTTCTCTGCCCGTTTCGCAAAATATACCACAGCTCCTAAATCGAGCTCTTGGTAATGTATTCTTTGAGGTAAAAAAGGCTTTGCAAAATGTTTTCGTGCAGCCAAAGAAATATAAATGTTTATAAATGTTCTAATCTGCTCGGCACCGCAGTGCTCTGAATATTTTGTGTTGATGGTCTTAAAATATTCACTTCTTTACGTTTCTGGCTGGCAGAGAGGAGGAAGGCTTGCTTCTTCACCTTGTTGTTCCTCCTCTTCTTCTTCTTCATCTTCTTCTTCTTTTTCTTGCGACTCGTTCGCACGCCAAGAACAAACCAAAAACGTGCATTTCCTTCTTTGCATGTAATTCTACGACGAGTTTATGATTCCGATGAAGACAACGCTTCGTTTCCCAAGATTCGTGTGCGGGTAATTTTTGCAACTTTAATTGCATGCAAACATGTAAATTACCCTCATTACTTCTGCTGAAAAATATCAAAAGAGAAAGCGCTGTTTTTCTGACTCGTAACAGAATTTCGTCTTCTTTAATTACCCTAACTACACCACAGAGTCAAAGCGACCTAACTCTTTGCTCAAATTTTAAACGTTTTAGTGTCGAAAAGAAAAACTTCATTCGTGACCTTTTTGGCATCTGCCGGGCTACAAAGGAAATTAAGCATATCAATTATCTTGCCGTGTATGTTAATGCCAAATCCGTAGCAGCAGTAACAGTGGCGTGAGGCGGGTGGGGGTGGGGGAGGGAGATCTAAGAAAACTAACTTGTTTGTTGGATGTGCCAAAAGTAACAGTTACGAAAGACCTCGTACTAGGCTCAATAGATTTTTCTTTCTAACTTTTCTTAATTTTGCACTTAATATACCACGAACAAATGAAGAATGAATTCATTTTTAATTTCAATAAAGACTACAACTTTTAGGCTTATTTGCAAACAGCAACAAACTTCAGAAATCTCAGTGTGTGGCTTTTCAGATTTTTCATCCTTTACTTCACCATACAGAACTTGTGATGACATTATGTTGCCTGATCCAGTTACCTTTTGTTCTCCTTGCCAACAGAAACCTGGGGCGGGGGTGGCTCAGTCGGTAGCGCGCCAGGCTCGTGATCTGTAGTTCCCAGGTTCGAGTCCCAGCTGGGTCAGCGTTGAGATTTATCTCCGCAAAATTCCCCGCCCTGCCCACGGTCAGTAGGGGACACCGATGGGCTTGGAAAGGACGCCGTCCGTCGGATGGGACGGTAAGCCGTGGTCCGTGTAGCTAGTCCGTAGGCTACCATCTGCCTCCCAACAGCTGTTCCAGTGGGTCCCCTCCCCCAACCTTCTCTGAGCCTTCGGGGTCCTTGTGACCTGGCCATTTAGCCCATGGTGTGCCAAAAAGTGCCGCTCAGAGGTAAAACAACCCAACGTTAAAGAACACGCTGAATGGCCCTGACGGGAGGCTACCATCTGTCTCCCAACAGCTGTTCCAGTGGGTCCCCTCCCTCAACCTTCTCTGAGCCTTCGGGGTCCATGTGACCTGGTCATTTAGCCCATGGTGTGCAAAAAAGTGCCGCTCAGAGGTAAAACAACCCAACCCAACAGTTGTGACCACATAAGAAAACTCGGTGGAGTGTAAATATCCTCCTGGTTTGACAAGAAGACTCGCAAACCACATAAAAAAATGTATCTAACTATAGATTAATCTTTTTGTGAAAAGCAAAGAAGAAAATTCAGTTGTCATTCAGTCTAATATTTCCAAAAATGTCGAAACGAATGGAAGGTCAAATCGGATTTTGTTTGTCGCAAAGTTCGTTTCCTCTCGTGCAGAGTTAGTGAAGTCTGATGTTTGCTCTTTTGGCAAACTAATCCATCAAAAAGATAAAAAAGAATCTTTTCCGCATAATCGTCGATTGTTATTTCAACAGTCTTGTGAAATTCTACATTAGAAAAAACGTTTAGAGAATGCTTCACTGAAACGGACGGAGAAAAAATCCAATGACTTTGCTTAGCAGCTGTACAGTCGCTCAAAAAAATATCCGAACACTGTGGTTGATTACAGAGTTCAGAAAAAATATCTGGTAACGATTTTTTTTTAGAAATTAGGCAACCTTCGTGTGTGTGACACGAAGGTTGCTAGATCACTAATTTCTAAAAAAAAAAATCGTTGCCAGATATGTTTTCTGAATTCTGCAATCAACCACAGTGTTCGGATATTTTTTGAGCGACTGTACTACATCTACTGAAGTGATACAGTCTCTTACTCGTAATATTCTTGTATCTCAGGAAATGCTGTGTTATGAGATGCACACAAAAATGTTTGTAGATACAGTTCTCGCCACATAACTTCTGCAATGGCGATCCAATTTCATCAAAGAAGTGGATTCATCTATTGTAAGATTTCTGTTGCCACTAGGATCCAAAAAGTGCTTTTTTTTACACTTTTCATAAAACATTTACGTTAAAAAACTTTTGCAATTATTATATCCGACAAGATGAGAAGTCTTTAATTGGAATCTACTCCGGAATTTCAATCTCTGTACTAGGAACACATTGTTAAAGTTTTTATTATGGACTTTGGATTTGGATAACTAATTACGAAATGACAGTATGCCAGTCTTTAAACATTTCAAGAGACATCAGTTCACGTTAAGAATTTCTTTCTTCCTCCTTTTAATGTCGTATTCTTTGCTTTGCAGCTTTGGACAAGCTGGGCTTCCGCCATCTCTTCAACTGTCATCAGGTAGAGCTAGTGCAACCGACGGTGGCATTCGACGTGGCCTCTTTGATGCTGTACGGCACCCAGGCTTTACCTATCCGACTCAAGATCCTCCTCGACAGGCTCTTCAGCGTCCTGCAGCACGAGGAAGTGGTACACGTTCTGCATGGCTTTGGCTGGACCTACGAAGACTATGCCCGAGGCTACATACTCCAGGTGGGTGTTTACTCGGTGCAAATTCGTCAGCTTTTTTAACGATAGCGGACTCCTTTAATTTGAACTAAGATGTTCATTTACCGGAGAGACTTCTGCTGGTTGGGTTGTTTTACCTCTGAGCAGCACTTTTTTGCACACCATGGGCTAAATGGCCAAGTCACATGGACCCCGAAGGCTCAGAGAAGGTTGGGGCAGGGGACCCACTGGAACAGCTGTTGGGAGACAGATGGTAGCCTCCCGTCAAGGCCATCCAGCGTGTTCTTTAACGTGCACAGGGTATGACTCTCCCGCACACGGGGCCACGGCTTAACGTCCCATCCGACGGACGGCGGCCTTTCCAAGCCCATCGGTGTCCCCTACTGACCGTGGGCAGGGCGGGGAATTTTGCGGAGATAAATCTCAACGCTGACCCAGCTGGGACTCGAACCTGGAAACTACAGATTACGAGCCTGGCGCGCTACCGACTGAGCCACCCCCGCCCCTCTTCTGCTGGTTGTTTGGGTTGTTTTACCTCTGAGCGGCACTTTTTTGCACACCATGGGCTAAATGGCCAGGTCACAAGGACCCCGAAGGCTCAGAGAAGGTTGGGGGAGGGGACCCACTGGAACAGCTGTTGGGAGACAGATGGTAGACTCCCGTCAAGGCCATCCAGCGTGTTCTTTAACGTGCACAGGGTATGCCTCTCCCGCACACTGGGCCACGGCTTAACGTCCCATCCGACGGACGGCGGCCTTTCCAAGCCCATCGGTGTCCCCTACTGACCGTGGGCAGGGCGGGGAATTTTGCGGAGATAAATCTCAACGCTGACCCAGCTGGGACTCGAACCTGGAAACTACAGATTACGAGCCTGGCGCGCTACCGACTGAGCCACCCCCGCCCCTCTTCTGCTGGTAATCACAGTCATCTTCATTGACAGTTCAGTACAAGATCTCTGATATCACAAAACCTTTTAGAATTTCGTATCATGTGGATGTCTGTTTTCGACTCTCGAACCGATCCCTCCATCTCTAGGTAAGGGGGAGACCGGACAGTTGCGCAAAAAGCTCATAATCAGCAGTTTTCAGCTTAGAGTCCCAACTGTGCTGCGTTGGAAGATTTTTCCGCTAGCCCTCCCTTGGGGAGAAAGGACTAGGTAAGGCCAATGCCAATCGGATGGGACGTTAAGCCGTGACCCCCGTACAGCAGAGTTATAGTACAGCCTGTGTACGTTAAAGAACACGCTGGATGGCCAACCATCTGTCTCTTAATCAGATGTATTTTTGGTCCCCCTCCCCCAACCTTCTCTGAGCCCTTATGGTCCTTGTGAAGTGGCCATTTAATCCTTTGTGTATTAAAAAGCGCCACCCAGAGGGAAAATAATCAACTAAGGCTTTATTGGTTCGAGAGTTGTGATGATTGTTTTCAATAAATGTTTTACATAAAATTAACTTCCTATTGGAATAAAGAAAATAAGGCAACAACCGATCGCAAGACACTCAATAACCACTCAATAATTATAGTAATGCATAAAATATTTTGGTTGATATTATTATATTATCAAAACGTATTAATGAAATCAATATATTTTAATTCGTAATAGATAGAACTCCGAAGGCATTGTAGTTTTATATAGATAAATAGAAACTATTGTTCCTTGACTATTAATGAATAAATTGATGGCATAAAACTCCCAAGATTTCAACAGAAACAAATTCCGTTAAATGGAAGTTCACGAGACATAATTTCAGAGCTCATGTTAACTTTTCTTCGTTAACTAAGACATCTCAATTTCCTACTTTAATTTCGATTTATCACTTTTTTTTTTCACTTTAAGACAGTTCTGCATCTCATTCTAACTCTGTTCAATACATTCCATCTCCCTTCTCTTCAAATCACGATCGTTTTCGTCATTCGGAGATCAATTTCTCGAACTGTACAGTCGCTCAAAAAAGTATCCGAACACTATGGTTGATCACAGAATTCAGAAAAAAGTATCTGGCAACGTTTTTTAGAAATTAGTGATGTGGCAACCTTCGTGTCACGTGATTACAGAATTCAGGAAAAATATCTGGAGCGTGTACAGCAACTGTACACGCTCCAGTTACCGTTCACAGCAAACCGGAGCGTGTGCAGTAACTGCACACGCTCCAGTTTGCTGTGTGTCCCAGTGGGTCCCCTCCCCCAGTGATCTGGCAACTTCGTGTCACGTGACACGAAGGTTGCCAGATCACTAATTTCTAAAAAAAAAATGTTGCCAGATATTTTTTCTGAATTCTGTGATCAATCATAGTGTTCGGATACTTTTTTGAGCGACTGTACCTTATTCGTTCTACCGCCGTCTTCAAATATATATTATATTAAGCATTTCGAATGCTGTCCGATTTCATTACGAGTTATTTTGTGTTTTTAAGATATTTCCAAAGGCAGTTTACACCACTCGATAGTCATTAGTGCTCTATCCAATCAATATTTAGCTTTAAGGAAGTTTTTAAGCGATTCAAAAATGCCATTAGGAGATTAACATGGCGCTTGTTATAGCTTTCTTGTCTACTGATCAAAGGGCTCGGAGATTTGAGCCACGGATAAGTATATGGGTGTTTCTTATGAGTTTGGGGCGGGGGTGGCTCAGTCGGTAGCGTGCCAGGCTCGTAATCTGTAGTTCCCAGGTTCGAGTCCCAGCTGGGTCAGCGTTGAGATTTATCTCCGCAAAATTCCCCGCCCTGCCCACGGTCAGTAGGGGGACACCGATGTGATTGGAAAGGCCGCCGTCCATCGGATGGGACGTTAAACCGTGGCCCCGTGTGCGGGAGAGCCCTACCCTGTGCACGTTAAAGAACACGCGGGATGGCCTTGACGGGAGGCTACCATCTGTCTCTCAACAGCTGTTCCAGTGGGTCCCCTCCCCCAACTTTCTCTGAGCCTTCGGGGTCCATGTGACCTGGCCATTTAGCCCATGGTGTGCAAAAAAGTGCCGCTCAGAGGTAAAACAACCCAAACTCTTACGAGTTTTTTTTTTTTGTTGTTGTTTTCTTTCTGCTGAAATCACGCCATTCTCACCGATCTTCTCTATGGGCTATTTATACTAACAGGCTCTCCTGTGCGGATCTCTGTGTAAAAAAAGTGGCTTGATAATTTTTGTCTATATTTTTACTAAGTTTGTGGTCCTAACAAATATTTTAGATTTCCTTTATTTCCCAACTACGAAAAATTTTATGATTGCCCAAAAAAATCTTTCTGGAGTATCAGAAAGATAATTTGTTTCATCAACGTTGTTATTAGTTTCCCATTTGAATTAACTCTATTTTGAGATATGAGGAGCGAAAAGCAGGAATAAGTGGTCCTCTTCATCTCTACCTTGTAGCACTCTTCATCACCCACGTGACATTTTTTTCTTTATCATTTTTGCACATAATAGCTTTTTTAAAAGATAAGTCTACATTCTTGGCATGTTTCAAATACACAATGTCCCCTCCGAATTTGTGCTGAAATCTAAAACTTTCAATTCTGCAGCAGCTGAAAGTGAAAAACCAAATCATTTTCAATTCACAATATATTACTTTTATTATTAAAACCACTGACCAAAAATCCCGCTAATCAAACTATAAAGCGCGCTTCCTGGACTTCCCAAAAGCAATGTCCGTGTGATGAGAGATTCGAGAAGAGTTTTCCGAAGAGGGCATCAGAGGTCGAAGGAGCTGGCACCCGCTAACTGAGCCTGACGGTTACCGAGATGCAGAGTGCTCGAGTCTTGGGGGAGATGGTCCATTTCGTCCCGAGGTCATTATTTCGGCAGCAAAGGGGGGAAATGGCGCTGTGGCCCATTTCCTGTTTCACCTTGTGAGGGAAGTGGCGGGGACGTAATGGATGTCGCCGCCAATGTGGAAGCCGCAGTAACGAGGTGCCGAATGCTGAAGGGACAAAGAACTCTTCCCCGAGGATGAATCCTCTCTGCATCCTCTGTCCTCTGCGAGATGTCGGATCCCGTTAGACGCAGATCAGGAGAAGGAGAAATGCGTTAAGCCTAAATGTATGCAGACAATGTCTGAGCTTCGTAGAACGGGATTACTTCCCGGTGATGAATCTTTAAGCCCAATGTACAGGCAGCCCACATTGTCCATTTAATCCGTTTAAATGGTCAAGGCACTTCTTTCAATACTTAAAAATAAATAAATAAATACCCCCTCAAGCAGCTGCTTGCCACAGAGGTCTGAGAGGAGCCTGTCAGTTTATATGCCACAGTAGAAAATCTGAGAGGATGGCAGGACCTCAGCAGAAAACAACACGAACATCCATGCCTTACCCGGGGCTTGAACCCAAGTCCCTTAGATCAGTAGCCAAGCGCGCTAACCACTCGGCCATGGTTAATAATGAAAAATTTGTCGAAACATTGAGGTTGACATATTTTGCTATAATGTAAAAGAAATATTGTAAATATTTCAGTATTGCAAAAGTTGTAAGTTATTTTAAATAGATTTTATTATTTTCTAAACCATTCAATAAGTTACACCTCTTTGAATTGAAAATGAATATTTTGCAAACACAGATCACAAAAAGCATTAATGAAGACTTGAGGGTGAAAGGGAAAACGTTCGGGATTTCGGATTGGGTTGTTTTACCTATGAGCGGCACATTTTTGTACACCATGGCTAAATGGCCAGGTCACATAGACCCCGAAGGCTCAGAGAAGGTTGGGGAGGGGACCCACTGGAACAGCTGTTGGGAGACAGATGGTAGCCCCCCGTCAAGGCCATCCAGTGTGTTCTTTAACGTACACAGGGTATTGCTCTCCGGCACACGGAGCCACAGCTTAACGTCCCATTCAACGGACGGTGGCCTTTTCAAGCCCATCGGTGTCCCCTACTGACCGTGGGCAGGGCGGGGGGGTGGTGTTTTTCCTGGATTTCGGTCATACTCCAATAATTTTTGGGAAAAGTGGAGGCATCAATTTCTGATCCGTGATTCGATGGCATCGCTTCATTGAGCACGATATCTTTATACGTCATCGTTCGGTGTTTCACATCCTTTCAGTAAGATTGGCGAAACAGAAACACAAAGGTCGAGTAGAAACAAAGATCTCACTTGCATGGTCAATTAAATTTTTATGAAAATTCTTAGGAAAATATATTATTTCCATCTTAGGTGTAATCCCATTTTCATTATCTTCATAGGTTTCATCATATCAATGCTAGCAGAATTGCCCCAGCGTGGTTCGGGCTTCTCTATATTCGATATGATGACCAGAGCAGCAGGCCTATTCGTAACGAGTGTGCGGGACACTCGTTCACGTCCACTCTGGTAGAAGTTTTCCGATTCTCGTAATTCCGCTGGTACTCGACCGATCGGTTCCGTATCTGGAGTGGCGATCCTCAATGGTTCTGGCTACATTGAGTTTAAAGATCGGGTTCCTAGCTGCGGTGAGTCCGGTTTGAACCCGTAGTAAGTATCCGAAATCTCCGGGGGAGCTGCCGTCGCATACCTTAGGAATGTGGGTTGGGTTGTTTTACCTCTGAGCGGCACTTTTTTGCACACCACGGGCTAAATGGCCAGGTCACATGGGCCCCGAAGGCTCAGAGAAGGTTGGGGGAGGGGACCAACTGGAACAGCTGTTGGGAGACAGATGGTAGCCTCCCGTCAAGGCCATCCAGCGTGTTCTTTAACGTGCACAGGGTATGGCTCTCCCGCACACGGGACCACGGCTTAACGTCCCATCCGACGGACGGCGGTCTTTCCAAGCCCATCGGTGTCCCCTACTGACCGTGGACAGGGTGGGGAATTTTTGCGGAGATAAATCTCAACGCTGACCCAGCTGGGACTCGAACCTGGGAACTACATATTACGAGCCTGGCGCGCTACCGACTGAGCCACTCCTGCCCCCCTTAAGAATGTGGAGTAGAAAGTTATGGAATAGCACGTTAACTGATGCGTCAAGTTATGAATGGATAGAAGTTTCGCTGTCAACTTTTGGAGGAGGGCTTATATCTTTGGAGACGAAACCCTAACAGTTACGGCGAGATGAAGGTGTAGACGAAGTTTGGTGGTCGTAGCTCTGATCATCTAGGAGGACATATCGAACAGACAGATTGATAGACAAACTCTCTGTCTTATAGATATTTTCAGGTGTCAGTCAGCCAATGCGACGACAGAAACATCTGGAGCTCCCAGCATTTGATAATTAATATCATCCACCTCCGTGGCCCTAATTTTGAGATGGCGAAAGTAACATCAAATCCTGATGTAGGGCCAACATTAAAGACATCAATAAATCCATCTTCGTTAAAGACAATGGGAATAAAACTACCAATAGGGCCACTGCCACACCTGGAGTCAAAAGAATCAGTCTGGCCCCTTCCTATAACTATATATAATCATTTAGCTTAAAAAAATTGCGTAAAAAACACGTAGACAATTTTTTCAGTGCATTTTGCGCAAATCAAATATAAATTCAAATTATATCCTTTTCATTTCAGTTGTTTCTTCAAAGACTATTTGATATTATGTTACAATTCATCTGCCTGTTGTTTTGCATAACATTACTCTTGCTAAGAACTTTAATCTCCAGCATAGAAAATATTAACCCCTGTTGAGTTCATTTAACGCTAACAAGAATTTACCTACGAATGAGCGCCGGATATTAACGAGACTTTAAGAGAAGAAAATTCTAATTCATTTGTATATTAAAAAAAAATCGGTAACAGATATTTAAGATTCGCAACATGGAACTTCTACGTTTATAAAAATTCAAGACTTCAACCAAGACACTTCCATTTTCATCAGTTCCCATTTCATCAGTTTCACTAACCAATTTTGTGCCGGGGCAAGTTATTTTGCAACCTATCGATTAGTTAGTTTCTCGATATACCAAGAAAAAAATTGATCATATGCTATTTAAAATTGCACCCCGGGTTTGATTTGCGCCCTGGGCAGACTCACGTCTGCCTTGGCAGAAACTTTCCCCTCTTGTTCCTTTAAAACACTGTCGCTGGGACGGACCTTCTTCGACAATTCGGAAACCACTGACTCCTAAAAGTTTCTGGGGGAGACCCTCATCATCCAGAACATCTCTAAAATGCAGGGGCTAACTCCACGGTAGTGCGCCAAGCTCGTAATCTGTACTTACCTGGTTCGAGTTATACCAGCGTTGAGATCTGTCTCCGCTAACCACCATCTCGTTAAGAAAGGTAAGCTTAGAAAAAGCACCGTCCATCGGATGGGATATTAAGCCATGAGTTCATGTCCAGGATAGCCAAAGAAGAAACTCGAACTTTGAAAAGAGCTTACCACCTATCTCCTAACAGATGTCCAGTGGGTCCCCTTCCCCAACCTTCTCTGAGCCCTTGGGGTCCTTGTGAACTGGCCATTTAGTCCATTGTGTGCAAAAAAGTGCCGCTCAGAGGAAAAACACTCCCCCCCCCCCCAATGCAGCCCCCTAAAATGCTTTTCTCACTTTGCCATATCAGGATCCTTATTGCCATCTTGGTCTTCAGCACACTGCATTCGGTGTTTTAACACCAAAATACGGATTTCTCTTTTTTCCTGCCAAGCTATTAAACCAAGAATTTCTATCAATATTCAGTTACTCTATTTAAACCTTTATTAAAAGCTGTTTGCCGTCCCATGACCGAGTGGTTAGCGTACTTGGCTACTGATCTAAGGGACCTGGGTTCAAGCCCCGGGTAAGGCATGGCTGTTTGTGTCGTTTTTCTGTTGAGGGCCTGCCATCCTCTCAGATCTTCTACTATGGCATATAAACTGACAGGCTCCTGTCAGACCTCTGTGGCAAGCAGCTGCTTGAGGGGGTATTTATTATTTAAAAGCTGTTTTGCTGTCTGTTAGCTTATCTTGCGGATGCAACTGTTCTCCCTGCAATTCCTTCCATCAGAATTAAGTTCTGTTGCCACATCATTCAAGCAATTCTGTCTCGGAAGGGAAAGGGATTCCTTTAAGGAATTCCCCCTTTTATTACTAAATATTTTTGAAAATTCAATATTTAAATATGGTTGAGATCTTTATCTTTAATTCGTTTAGAAAAGGTAAGGCTTTGCTAGTATGGTTCAGATCTCAACGAATTTGAGTTTTAAGCTGCTTGCCTCTGAACGACACTTTCTTGTGCATGATGGGCTGAATGGCCGAGGTCACAAGAACTCTAAGGAAAGGTCATCCACTGGATAGCTGTTAAAGATAGATGGAAATTCCCGCTAAGGACATCCAGCTGGTTTTTAATGTGCACAGGATATGGCTCTCCAGCACACTTAAGGCGTCCAATCCCACCTGCATCTAACCGAGGACAGAGTGATTACCAGAGAAATCTCGATGCAGGCGCAGTGGAGACTCGAACCTAAGGGACTGAGCCGATTACCGCCCCGAAATGGTCTCCAATACCCGCTGCTATCCTCAATCGGACCATTCGGTGTGAACTCCAGAAGGGTTCGGAGGGAAAGCCTCCACGCGCCACAAGTATATTTCTTGGTCTGCAAAGCGGAAAGAGAAAGCTGCCAGAAGGAGCGTCGACAGATGAACCATCCTCGCGCCCATATCAAACCGCCCGGCAATTCTGCCCCTTGCTGCCCAGAAACAGATAGTCTGTCTTCCCTCCCCCTCTCTCTCTCTCCATCCGGTCTTTCCGCCTCCCCAAACTCCACCCCGACCCGACAAAGGGTTGTTTAGCGGCCGCCCTAGTGCCCAGGTGATTAGAGAGCAAATTTTCCTGTCACTGTTGGATTGTCTGTGATAGATGGAAGCCCCAGCGTCGACCTTGTCGCAGTCCTCCGCCCGCTCATCTGTCATCGCCGGTGTCACCTCGCCAGCACGTGATCCTCGTTGCTCGTGACGTCACTCTTCCCACTTACGATGGCGTCTCGGAGCACCTCGTGGCATGCTCTGCGTCGTCTGCGAACAGCCGAAAGACAAAGAGGACCGTTTGCTCTTCTCAGCGTCGATCGCTTTAATTCGAAGAGGAAACCTGATGCTGAGGAAGGGATGCGGATCCTTTTCAAAGAGAAAACGAAAACTCATTAAAAAAGGAAATTGCTGTTCTGTTTTTTTTGTGCCATTCCTGAATAGTGGGCAAAAGAACGCGAATCGATCATATGAAATTTAATTATCGTGAAATTACTAGATCAGGATTTTGAAGGCCCAATCAAGTTATGAACAGAAAATAAAGAACCATCATTTTCTAACTTATTATCATTAGAAATTCTACAATAAATTCAATCAACATGTAAACAACCCAAAAGTAAAAGCTTCATTAGGTTGTAGTAGTAGTTGGGTTGTTTTACCTCTGAGCGGCACTTTTTTGCACACCATGGGCTAAATGGCCAGGTCACATGGACCCCGAAGGCTCATAGAATGTTGGGGGAGGGGCCCCACTGGAACAGCTGTTGGGAGACAGATGGTAGCCTCCCGTGAAGGCCATCCAGCGTGTTCTTTAACGTGCACAGGGTATGGCTCTCCCGCACACGGGGCCACGGCTTAACGTACCATACGACGGACTGCGGCCTTTCCAAGCCCATCGGTGTCCCCTACTGATCGTGGGCAGTGCGGGGAATTTTGCGGAGATAAATCTCAACGCTGACCCAGCTGCGACTCGAACCTGGGAACTACAGACTACGAGCCTGGCGCGCTACCGACTGAGCCACCCCCGCCCCAATGTAGTAGTAGTAGTACATATCCCATTAACAATACAAAAAGTGAATTTTAAGAATGAAAAAATAATAATGATAATTAACTGGCAATAGTGATACTTAATTCCTCGACCAATTAATCAGTTAATGGCGACAATGATTTTTCGGCTAAGGTTATTCTCCACTTCGCCTCATACAACTTCCCTTTAATATCCGAGCCTCTCTTCATACCTCGGACTATGTCCCTTATCTAGATATGAGCTTTACACTCACACAGCATTGTATTAATTCGTCGCATCCAATAGACTAAATACCTCTTCAATATCAACCATTCCCCAGATTGAAAAATACCACCGTTAAGTCACCAGCTTCAATAATCAATGAGAAGATTGGTTGCAAATGCCTACAGCATTTCCGTTTAGGCATTTCCGCTACAGCATTTCCGCTGAAGAGGGAAATCTCCTGAGAACAAAGGAGGATGTTATCTCATTTCGAAAAACAGGTGACATCTTTCATCGCCTGCCTGAGAGAATTATCTCTTCCCTATTAAACAAGGGCGGTTAAAAGGGTCCTCTTACAATGGCAGCTATTGATGCCATTTGAAAGCGAAAGATGAAATAAAAAATAAATTAATACTCCCTCAAGCAGTTGGGTTGGGTTGTTTTACCTCTGAGCGGCACTTTTTTGCACACCATGGGCTAAATGGCCAGGTCACATGGACCCCGAAGGCTCAGAGAAGGTTGGGGGAGGGGACCCACTGGAACAGCTGTTGGGAGACAGATGGTAGCCTCCCGTCAAGGCCATCCAGCGTGTTCTTTAACGTGCACAGGGTATGGCTCTCCCGCACAAGGGGCCACGGCTTAACGTCCCATCCGACGGACGGCGGCCTTTCCAAGCCCATCGGTGTCCCCTACTGACCGTGGGCGGGGCGGGGAATTTTGCGGAGATAAATCTCAACGCTGACCCAGATGGGACTCGAACCTGGGAACTACAGATTACGAGCCTGGCGCGCTACCGACTGAGCCACCCCCGCCCCTCCCTCAAGCAGCAGCTTGCCAGAGAGCTCTGATAGGAGACTGCCAGGTGAAACCTCAACAGAAAAAACATCAGGATTACTGATAAAATGAGGCAAGTCCCTTTGATCAGTAGCCAAACATGCTAACCCCTCTGCCAGGGAATGGCTCGAAATAGGAGCCATTTCAAACCCTCTTTCAGAAAATGAGCTGTTCCTTTTCCATTTATCCTCCTGCTACATGCGGTTCAAATTATTCTGCTCAGTGTGAAAGTCTCTGTTTATCCCATTGGATGATTCGTAGAGCATGCACTCGTTTCTAACAAATGAAAATTTCTCCGAATATCGTTCTGCTGCAAGCAATCCTTAATCCTCGTCCCTTAGCGATTTGATGTATGTGAACGCCATGCCCCCAGCTCACCCTTTCTGAAGTAGAAAAGGCAAAGAAAACGCTGAGCCTGCGTGTCATCTCTTTCTGATGGGGCCACGCCGGTCACGCGACAAAAAGGTCATCCTCCACGTGCAGATGAATTTGTGGTTGTTTGCTTAAGATGAAAAGCCCCCTTAGGTGACAGACTTCCTCCTGGGCTGCCCCTTTCTGTGGCGAGGAACCAGTTTCAGAACATGTCGCCTCTTTTCGTGTTGATAGAACTTTTTTTTATCCTGGTTCATCCCTGTTTGTCCCTCGTGATGTCTTACGTACATGTCAGGCCGGACGACAGTTCATTAAGGCGAGGTCTAAGAACAAGTGTTAGGTTAGGGGAAGAGGATGGAGGGGGGGAGCACAGAGTTTGGAGTTCGTTCATAAATGGTCTCAGTTCTTCACCACGGATGAGCTGAGGTTGGGTCGAGTGATCAAGTTACGCATAGGGGCTGGATTTCGCGCCCTACCGATTCGCATCACCGGTTGCCATAGGAATGGCTCAGAAGCAGCATTTTCTTCTCCTCTCGGGAGCTCCGTTGAGTTGGCATTGTGCTGTCAAGAGGAATAGGAAAGTGCAAATACACCTGACAAGTTACCCATAGCAACACGAAGCTCAAGAGATGCAAACAAGTCAGCTGGGCGAAGTGGACTCTGGTTCTACGAGGAAGACAAACAGCCTCAAGCTAAGAGGTACAGTCGCTCAAAAAAGTATCCGAACACTATGGTTAATTGCAGAATTCAGAAAAAATATCTGGCAATGATTTTTTTTAGAAATTAGTGATCTGGCAACTTTCGTGTCACGTGATTACAGAATTCAGGAAAAAATATCTGGAGCGTGTACAGCAACTGTACACGCTCCAGTTACCGTTCACAGCAAACTGGAGCGTGTGCAGTTACTGCACACACTCCAGTTTGCTGTGAACGGTAACTGCACACGCTCAATATTTCCCTGAGTGAGCCCACACGATCCAGGTCTTTGTGAGCTCACACGATCCAATGTGCTGTGAACATTAACTGCAACCGCTCCAGTTTGCTGTGAACGGTAACTGGAGGGTGTACAGTTGCTGTACACGCTCCAGATATTTTTTCTGAATTCTGTAACCAATCATAGTTTTCGGATACTTTTTTGAGCGACTGTACACCCATGCGCTGGGAAAGGCTGCTATCCGTCGGATGGGAAGTAAAGCCATGACCCCGTGTGCGGGAGAACCATACTCTGTGCACTTTAAAAAACGCGCTAGATGGTCTTGACTGAAGGCTACCATATGTCTATTAGAAGCTGTCCAGTGAATCCTCTCCCCCAACCTTCTCTGAGCCTTCGGGGTCTTTGTGACTTGGCTATTTAGTCCATTGTGTGAAAAAAGTGCCCAACCCATCATCTGCCAAAATCTGGAGGAAATGGAAAGAAATTTCTCCACCGGCAGTCATGAACTCAAAGTCGGGTTCTGCTGTTTCCAAATTAGAGATTGAAATTTTTAAAGTTAACATGGAGAAAACCTCGTAGGCAAATTTGGGATCGGGGCATCAAGTATTGGTTATCTGTGGGAGAGGTCCCAGTCTTTAAAAGACAATTCCTGAAAATTCTCGTGGGACTCAATTTCCTTCGGAAAAATTCGTATTCTAGTTCTAAATAATAATTGAAGATAACCCAAAGATAACGATGTGATTTCATGTTTATATATAGTAAGGGTATTTAAAATATTATTCCCGTAATGTATCCTTTTACATTATTTTTTACAACTATATTCATGCATATTACATCCTGTAGGTATTTCTTTAAATCTAAATAAACCAACCATTTCTTACGAAAATCTTTTTAATCTAAATAAACCAACCATTTTTTTTAGGCGACTGTACCGCTCAAAAAATATCCGAACACTTTGGTTGATTACAGAATTCAGAAAAAATATCTGGCAACGATTTTTTTTTAGAAATTAGTGATCTGGCAACCTTCGTGTCACGTGATTACAGAAATCAGGAAAAATATCTGGAGCGTGTACAGCAACTGTACACGCTCCAGTTACCGTTCACAGAAAACTGGAGCGTGTGCAGTTACTGCACACGATCCAGTTTGCTGTGAATGGTAACTGCACACGCTCAATATTTCTGTGAGTGGGCCCACACGATCCAGGTTTTTGTGAGCTCACACGATCCAGTTTGCTGTGAATCGTAACTGCACACGCTCAATATTTATGTGAGTGGGCCCACACGATCTAGGTTTTTGTGAGCTCACACGATCCAGTTTGCTGTGAACGGTAACTGCACACGCCCCATATTCATTGCATTATATATTCATACGTATTATATATATTAAAAAATATCCGAACACTATGGTTGATTACAGAATTCAGAAAAAATATCTGGCAACGATTTTTTTTAGAAATTAGTGATCTGGCAACTTTCGTGTTACGTAACTGGTTGCGTCGGAACGCCAAAAAAATTTTTTCAGTCCTCCAATGTTAAGGGATTCTAAAGCTTTGAGTTTAAAAAAAATGAGCCCCACTATATTCAAGATGCAACCTACTTTCCATTTATTTACTACATAAATTCTGCTGGAAGCGACAATAGCAATTGATCAATAACAAAGCATTCCTGCTAATTTTCTAAAAAAAAAAATTTCCTAATCCTGAATCTAGATTCGATCCTTAGATTCGCTTCTTTCATTCAACGATCCCGAATTTTATGAAATGTTTTCGATGCTGTCTCCTCGTGTCAAAGCAGGTGCTAAGTGAAAGCTCGGATGATGCAATCCTCCACGAGATGCTGAAGAGCGAACGAGGCACGCGAGGAATGCATGAATATTGTGTGGCACGATGTCACTGCTGATGCGAGAGAGCCCCACGCACCACACTACTATACGAATCCGTTTCGCACCACCTGCAAATATCAACGAGCTCTCATGCAACGAGTTTGCAGGTGATTCGCTCAAGGCTTCTCATTAATTCCTCTGATTAAATGTAATCTTCTTCGGGAGTTTTTTTTTTCTCTTCTTAATTCTTAGACATTAAATAAGTTTTTTTTTATTTATTTTTCTGCTGATCTGATAGAATACGAACCATTCCATCGAAATGAGAAAACCTGGAACTAACTTTTTAGGAGGAACTAAAAACTGAAATCCTATGCTCTAGAGCGAGCAATTCTTGTATATTTGTTTGTATGTATGTATGTAACTTTTATCTTGAAAACGAGACTAAGGAATTGATGAAATGGAGTGATAAGGAATTGATGAAATGGAGTGATAAGGAATTGATGAAATGGAGTGATAAGGAATTGATGAAATGGAGTGATAAGGAATTGATGAAATGGAGTGAATCTACCGTTTTCGGGTGCGAGAAAGCGATTTAGCTAGGTCTCGACTTTGGGAAAACTCATTTAGGGGGTTATCCGGGGGTACCTACTTTTTCCAGGCCTGGTGGATCTTTTTTGCATTCGAAGAATAAAATAATAATAATAAAAGGTGTGATGATGTTCCATTTGAGCCAATATGGACCATCCTTTCTAATTGCAATCTCATCGATGAAGTCTTTGGGAATTGCCTCGCCAATGAAAACTGTGAAGGGATGAAAAACCGAGCTATACTCGCGCCATTGAACAAACTCATCAGTAAGATCAACGCCGAGATCATCGAGCAGCTGCCTGTCTCTGATTCGTCTTACATTATTAGTCTTGAGTTGGGTTGGGTTGTTTTACCTCTGAGCGGCACTTTTTTGCACACCGTGGGCTAAATGACCAGGTCACATGGACCCCGAAGGCTCAGAGAAGGTTGGGGGAGGGGACCCACTGGAACAGCTGTTGGGAGACAGATGGTAGCCTCCCGTCAAGGCCATCCAGCGTGTTCTTTAACGTGCACAGTATATGGCTCTCCCGCACACGGGGCCACGGCTTAACGTCCCATCCGACGGACGGCGACCTTTCCAAGCCCATCGGTGTCCCCTACTGACCGTGGGCAGGGCGGAGAATTTTGCGGAGATAAATCTCAACGTTGACCCAGCTGGGACTCGAACCTGGGAATTACAGATTACGAGCCTGGAGCGCTACCGACTGAGCCACCCCCGCCCCTATTAGCCTTGATGTTTTTCCCTTAGTATTACAATCTTTGGAAATAACATAGCAAAACATAAAATTTTGTATGCACAGCAAGTTTATCACTCAGTCCACCTTTACCGAACAAAGCTCGGTCTTCCAGGTACTATTGCTTTCCACTTACTATTGCTTTATGTGCCGAGGGAATTTTTCTTTTTCTGTTGAATTGTAATTTTTTTTTTTCTTTTTGAGTAGTAGATTTACTTTTGGTCTTTGTTTTAGGGTTTGAAAAGTAAACAACAGAATGATGTTCGGGTTCTGCCTGAACCGCTTTCTCCACAGATGAACTTCACCCAAAAATATAGAGCTTTTGAAATCATTTTCGATCCTTATTTGGAGTGAATAAATATAGAAAGCAGATGCTAATAAGTTCGCTTCATTCGCTGCAAAGGGATCTGTGAGAGCAATCTGGACTTTTTCACTTCTGGCCTCATTATGGATAACGGTTAGCGGGGGGGGGGGGGGGGCGAGGTTAGAGTTTTGTTTATTGAGTGGAAGACTGATTAAGAGAAACATTTATTGCAAAATCCGATCCATATTTTAGTGGCTTCTAATTTCGGTGCTAGATGCCATAAACGCAAGTTCCAGAAAATATTTTCAGAGGTGGTTGGGTTGTTATACCTCTGAGCGGCACTATTTTGCACACCATGGGCTACATGGCCAGGTCACATGGACCCCGAAGGCTCAGAGAAGGTTGGGGGAGAGGACCCACTGGAACAGCTGTTGGGAGACAGATGGTAGCCTCCCGTCAAGGCCATCCAGCGTGTTCTTTAACGTGCACAGGGTATGGCTCTCCCGCACACGGGGCCACGGCTTAACGTTCCATCTGACGGACGGCGGCCTTTCCAAGCCCATCGGTGTCTCCTACTGACCGTGGGCAGGGCGGGGAATTTTGCGGAGATAAATCTCAACGCTGACACAACCTGGGAACTACAGATTACGAGCCTGGCGCGCTACCGACTGAGCCACCCCGCCCCCTTCAGAGGTGGTAGTGGGGGAGGGGGTGAAAGGTGATGAATAAAGAAGATTTTAGATAAGTGCCATATCACTTTTCATATCAGTGACGTTTATGATTCCATGTAATAAATAATGAATGGCTAATAAATATAGGTCTGTAAATGGTAGCTAGGTAGTCACTGGAAGGAGAGCTATGCACCAATCCCCTGTGATGATGCATAGAACCGGCCAGGCCTAGCACCTAATGTCCAACCCCGCCTTCTCGTGGTGCGGACCGTTAGTAACTTTCAAAAGAGATACTCTCTTGTGGAAGTGAACGGAAGGGGAGGGCTGCCAGATTAGTGTGGCCTACTGATCTGGACAACTACGGCTACTTTTCTTTTTTTTCTACCCTGCTGAGGAGTGGTCAACCACACAGGGTCCTGGTGCTGACCATGTAAACCTACTGGACTGGACAGATATATGGCTCTGAGCTTGATTATGGATCCTGATTTTGCTGCACTGGTGGGCTTCTGTGGAGGGAAAATCTTCCGCTGTGTTTTCTTTTTGTTTGTGGGTTGACAGCCCCAAGTGAATAGATCCACAGGATATGTTTATCAGCTGGTGGATAATCCTGAGCAGAAGTCATCGCAGGCACCTGAACTCTTTGCTTCTATTGGCATCGTCAAATTCTACATTGGAGGAAGTCTTCCAGTGTAGATGGCTTCAGCCTTTAGTAGTGGGGGAACGGGTCTTTGCCCCATGTCTGCGATTAGGGGGCTGTTTGATATTGTCGGCATTCCCTCTCTCAATAAACATAGTTTCTTTAAACATCCCACTAACCATTTTCTCTCCATAGGTAGTTGGAATGTGAGGACTCTGCACAGAGCTTTTTCTCTTGATGTCCTCACACAAGAATTCCACCGTTATAATTTAGATATTCTCGGCTTGCAAGAGACCAGATGCACAGATAAAGGTCAGATTCTTAAAAATAATCTTAAATTTCTCTTTTCAGGGAGGGACGACAATAAGCATCATCAAGGTGTGGGTCTGCTTCTCAGCAGACACGCTAGTGATGCTCTTCTAGGATATGAGTGCATTAATGAAAGGTTTCTTACAGCAAAATTTCAGACAAGCGTTAAAGACTTGAATGTTATCTGCTGTTATGCCCCCACTGAGGATGCCGATGAGGATGAGAAGGATAGGTTTTATGAACAACTTCAGGATATTTTGAATTCTGTCAAGAAAGGAGATATTACCCTTGTTCTTGGTGACTTCAATGCCAAAGTTGGTACTGACTCTGACCTTTGGGGAGGAGTAATAGGCCCTTTTGGTATTGGTAGCTGCAATAGCAATGGGCAACGTCTCCTACAGGTAAGTAAACTCAATGGATTCAGAATAACTAACACTTATTACAAACACCGCGACATACATAAGTACACATGGGTTTCACCTGATGGGCTGCATAAGAATATGATTGATTACATATTAATTAACAGCAAATGGACTAGTTCTGTTAGGAATACCAGGGCATATAGGGGAGCTGAAATTGGATCTGACCATTACCTTGTTAAAAGTATGTTGCAACTTAAACTTAAAAAGTGTTGTGCTAGGGTTAAAAAATTTACTTTTAATACTGAAGCTCTGAAAGATCCAGTTATAGCCAAAGCTTACCATGATAGGTTACTTAGTCATTATGACAGTCATGGTTTGCTTACTACTGAAGTTGAGGAAGAATGGGATCATTTTAAACAGGCTTTTTTGGACACCAACAGTACTCTTTTAGGAAAAAAGGAGCAGAAGAGGCAAAATTATCTGAGTGATAAGGCACTTGAGCTTATTTCGGAAAGAAAGAACTGCAGGAATGCCCTTAATCAATACCCTACTAGTCCTAATAGAAAGCATTACAGAGACCTTAATAAACTTGTAAAGGATCAGTTAGCTGCTGATAAAAATTTTTGGCTTGATGGTTTGGCTGACAAAGCCGAGGAAGCAGTTAGACAGCACAATAGCAGAGAGCTGTACCAGATAGTTAATGTTTTGTGTGGTAGAAAACGGACAGGCATACAAGGATTGAAGGATAAACAAGGTAAGGTTATAGAAGGGGAGGATTCTGTCATGGCTAGGTGGGCTGAACATTTCAGTGATGTTCTAAACAATGTAGTTAGTTCTACTCCCATTGTTTGCAATGATGATAGATGCATTGGTGGCTTTAATGTTGGCCCTATAACACAATCTGCAGTTAGTTTGGCTGTTTCTAAACTTAAACTTCATAAATCCCCAGGGGTAGATGAAATTACTACGGAAATGCTTAGAGCTGGGAATGTTTCGGTTACCACTTGGATGACTGAAATTCTGAATCTCTTTTATGATAAAGGCATGGTTCCTAAGGATTTTACCAGAGCTATTGTTATCCCTATTTTCAAAAAAGGTGATCGCAGTTCTTGTGATAACTATAGGGGTATCAGCCTACTCTCTGTTCCAGGTAAAGTTCTTTCCATGATTGTGCTTAATAGAATTAAGAATCTGGTTGACAGGCAATTGCGGGATGAGCAATGTGGATTCAGAAGTGGTAGGGGATGTGTAGATCAGATATTTTCACTTAGGCAGATTCTTGAGAAATGTTTAGAGTTTCAGAAACCTTTGGTTGCTAGCTTTGTTGATTTCAAAAAGGCTTTCGACTCTGTTGATCGTCATAATTTGTGGTTGATTGTGAGATCATATGGTATACCAGACAAGTTAGTTAACATTATGAAAGCTCTCTATAATAACACTGAGTCGTGTGTGAGAGTTGGTAAGGCTTGTAGCAATTGGTTTAGCATTACTTCTGGTGTTCGACAAGGGTGCATTTTGTCTCCTTTTCTCTTTAGCTTGGTTATTGATTATGTTATGCGAAATTCACTTCAAGGGAAAGATTTTGGCCTTAAATGGGCTGGAGATAGGAAAATTTCTGATTTAGATTATGCTGATGATTTAGCCCTTCTGGCAAATGATGTTGATGAGATGAACTCTTTCATTCGAGCCGTTGATGAGACTGGTAGTAGAGTAGGTTTGGTTATAAACAGAGAGAAAACTAAAGTGATGAAAATTGGTCAGGCAGGCTGTGATTCAGTTAATCTGAATGGTTGCAGTCTTGAGCAGGTGTCACAGTTTAATTATCTTGGGAGCTATGTAACAGATAATGGTGATGTGCGGCATGAGATTAACAGACGAATAGGGATTGCTGCTGGGACTTTTAAGAATCTATGGAGAGTGTGGAGAAATAGGCGTATACACCTAAAGACTAAAATTAGACTGTATAATAGTTTGGTTCTTTCTAGGGTTAGTTATGGTAGTGAAACTTGGACACTTTGTAAACAAGATAACAGGAAACTAGATGCTTTTGATTCCAGATGCTTACGCAGTATCTTGGGCATTAGGTGGTTCAACTTTGTAACTAATGATGAGATTAGGAAAAGGAGTTTGCAACCTCCTTTAAGCAGCATATTGTGCAGAGAGAGACTCCGTTGGTTTGGCCATGTTGCCCGTATGAATAATTATAGATTGGCAAATAGGGTTATGAACAGTGTGCCTAAAGACCTCAGAAAGAAGGGGAGACCTAGGATGCGGTTGGCAGACAATGTCAAACAGGACCTTGTTAGAATTGGTGTGCAGTGGCCAGATGCAGTAGATGTAGCTCAGGATAGACTTGCTTGGAGAACTAAATTGCACGGTCTGGTTGGACCTCCGTAGCCCATGGCTGCTTGAGGATGATGATGATGATGATGATGAATAAATATACACACAAAAAAAGATACTTAATTTCCCAAATTTTTAGCCATCTAAGAATTTATCTGGAGGATTTCATTTACTCAACTGGTTCGTTTACTCAATTCATTATCGTAAATCGAAAGTCAGAAATGATTTTAATGACTTCCTAAATGGGAGGAAAACAGAAAATGGAAATTTTAACCGACTGAGATCCGAAGAAAATTAGGCAATAAACTGTTGTCTTTGTTATAATTTGGGTCTATTATTACAACTGTCTAATGCTAAAGAAGAACAGTCATCAAAGAAAAAAGTCTGACAATTTTTTTTCTCTCCTAATTCTCGTAGGACACCCGAGGTCAGGTGCTGGAGCGCTGGACGATGCCGACCCGAGAGGAGGAGCCCCTCATCCTTCAACAGTTTCTGCGGTTTGGCGAAACGAAACCGATCGCCCAACAGCTGCTACTGCAGGAGAGCAGCGAGAGACCAGATCACGTAATCCAGGGATCGAGGGAATACTCCGACTCCGACATCAAGCGCTTCATCCAGAGGACGAATCGCGTGGCGACCGCCGCCCTGCCCCGCCCTAGTCACGTGGGCACCCCAGCTCCTCCACTGACTCCGTCAGCAGTAGCGCCTCTTCCTCTTTCGCGGCCGAGTCGCCAGCCGTCGAGTGTCAGCTCCACGACATCTCTGTCTCCCACCACGGGATCGCCCGTCAACAGTCCTCTCTCTTCGTCGCCACTGAACAAGCTGCAGAACATGCAACCGTATGACTTCCGCCGGGAGCGCAGCAGTCCCGACAGTCGACCTCCGGAAGGGCAACTGCTCTCCTTCTCTCAAACAACGCCACTTCCGTCACCCACGGCTACTTCCACTTTCGCGCACGTCACTGCCATCAGTGCCACCTACACGACCTCCAATTCTCGCCTCGTTCTGACCTCTGACCTCAGTGCAACGGACGAAGGCTCAGAAAATGACACCAACGGAGCGATCAATTTGTCTCAGCACGTGACAGTGGGAAGTCATTTGGACTCCATCTTTGCTGCCAAAAAGGTTCGCCATTTGCGTAAATCAGCGAATCCCATGAAGCGACGCTGGAATCCTCTGATGCTCAGTGGACTCACCACTAATCCATCTACAGGCAAAAAACGCGTGCAATGCCACGTGTGCCTCAAGACGTTCTGCGACAAGGGAGCTCTAAAGATTCACTTCAGTGCTGTCCACCTTCGCGAGATGCACAAGTGCACCGTGGAGGGTTGCAATATGATGTTCAGCTCACGGCGCAGTCGAAACAGGCACAGTGCCAATCCTAACCCCAAGCTACACACTCCAAATCTCCGCAGAAAACTATCTCATCACGACGGGCGCAGCTCACACCCTTTCCCACTCATCCCTTCTTCAACGATGATGACTTTCAACAGCAACAGCAGTGTTCTTGCCGCTCCTCCGACACTCCATCCCGCTATCACTGAGGGAGACAGAGATGAGAGGACTGGTCTCATGGACAGCAGGATGGAGAATCTTCCATCCAGCACAGTGGATGATTCTCCTGAAGGTGGTCACTTCAGTCTCCAGAGGCACATCAGCAACACGCTGAAAAACGATCAAGTCTTGTCTCTTACCAAAAAGCCTCGCATGGACCAAAATGGACAGGATGGTGACATCAGCAACGATGGTGATGAAGGAATCGATCTGTCCATCAAGGAAGAACATCACACGGTAGTACTAAACAAAGGCGTGAGGAAAAGGAAAAGTTTCAACCCGACCAAATGCGCCGTTGCTAGTGACGACGACCTACAGTTTGTCTCCACGGATGACAGCAGCAGTGACACATTTGTGGACGACAACGGCCTTCTCGACAAGTCGGATGATTTCAGTTCCGATCTTCTGGAAGACGACTCCAAAGACGACGATTTAGACAAAGATTCGGACTCCGCCCCCACTCTGCCCCTACCTCCGACGTCGTCGTCTCTGCTTCTCCCAACTCTGCCACCCCCTTATTCACATCATCACAACACCAAATCAGAGGAAAGGTCAGAGGTCAGGCCATCTAGCATCACTTCGCTTGCTGTAAATAGCATAAGAGCAGAAAAGCAAAGTGCAAAAGATGCAGAGATGACTCTCGATTTATCGAAACAAAGAGATCCAGTCATCAAACCTAACCCCGAAATGGAGGAAGTGCTCGAAAGCCCATTACGACACCTTGAAACCCTGTCTTTAGGGGCATTCACTGGTCTTCTGAATCACACAAAATCTCCCTTCAGTCATCACATGGCCACATCGACAGGAATCTCTTTCCACGCTCCAGGACTCGGTTTAGCTTCAGCCGCGGCTCCAAATACGGCAGACCCTCCCCGGGAGAAAAACAGTTGTGTCTCTGTGGCAGATGGGCCGTCTATTCCCCTTCCCGTTTCCAGTGGAGTGTCAATCAACGCCAGTGATTCCGATCCTGACGGACAAATGACTATGCTGCCCGTTTATCGTGATGCTTCGCTCATAGGGGCTGTCGACGTGCCCGTGGATAAAGAGAATCCAAGGAGGTGCATTGCATGTGGAAAGATCTTTCAAAACCATTTTGGTGTAAAGACTCACTACCAAAATGTGCACCTGAAGTTGATGCATAAATGCACAGTGGAAGGATGCAATGCGGCTTTTCCTTCAAAGCGAAGTCGTGATCGCCACAGCGCCAACCTTAATCTGCACAGGAAATTGCTTTCTACCACAGCAGATAAAGGCCACTACTTTGACAAGAGCTCTATCTTTCCCTATCCTCATCCTGGTGCTTCATTAAGGGACGATTACTTCTCCAGGCTCTACGATCCTCAGAGCCTGCCTCTGAATTTTGCAGACTTTTACCACGGACGCATCCCCGAGGGATTTATTCCCTCGGCGCCTTTTGCCAACCATCTTGGCCCCGCAGGAGCACTAGGAGTAATGCCTGGCTTCCACCCAGCCTTCATGGTACCCACAACATCCACGTCTGGTTCTTCCTTACACGATGGTGGCGCGGGTGTCTCGGACGGCCGAGATGACACTCCGATCAGTTCTATCAGCTCCACCCCAAGCCCTCGACCAAAAGCCTCCTCACCCACTCAGGACAAAGAGGAAGCTCACGATCAAATACCACTGACTTTGAACGCTGACTTGACTCCCGACGCCGACGGGAGGTTCACTTGTACCTTTTGCCAGAGGTTGTTCGTGGATGCTGCTCATCTTAGGGATCATTACGAAGGTACTCACGTGCAGAATCTCGTTTCCTGCCCTTCGGAGGACTGCAATAAGGTGTTCCTCACCACAGCCGACAGGGACCTGCACTGCGAATCATCGGAAGATAAAGATCATCCTCGCCGCCCGAAAGGAGACTCTCCTTCAGGGTCATGAGTATCATTCCTTTTTAACTTATGTTCAGTGCCAAGTTACCGTGTCTCTTTGTATTATACAACTCTTCATGGGGCCCCCGTGCTTCAGAAAAACCCTTTGGTGCTTCACTGTGGCCGAGCGATGAGCAGCGGCGCGGCAAAGGCGAGCGTCGGCCTCGCTGCAGCAGCTGCCATCGTGTACCCAAAGAGACGAAACGAATCCGATCGGATTTAGAAGTTTGTACAATGTCATACCGATACTCGTAACATCTTCTGTACATGTTTATATTTGAAAGTTTTAATGAGGGCCACTGGTCGCGGACGGAGGAACGGATCCCCCTCGAGCAGGGTCGTAACACTGAAAAGGTGATTAGAAATTCAATAAATGTAATAATTTTATGAATGGTTGATGAAATACGAGTTGAAGTATCACAAAGTTGCGTTTGTTCTGTGATTTACTTCATTATTCATTTCCTTCGTTCACCGAATTTTAATTTTATCTTTTTCTATCGATGCGAAAACTTTATGTGAGATAGGCTGTGAATGATCCATTAAAGAAGTACAGTTCTTTTTTTAGAAATTGCAACAGTGAAGTATTATTCTTTTCCCACCAACCCACTCCGTCTCTGAAAAGTATGCATCGTGGAAAAATCATTAACTGGCGAGTTTCGGAGCAGGAAGTCACGATAGCAGACGGACACTGACTTCCTGTGAGCTGGAATACGAAATTGTAACGTAGCAACAGATTGCTCTTCTGTCCTGAACGGTCTGCTTTTAATTCTCGCAAAGCTCTGACAAGAGCTCTTTCTAAGATCACATTCTCAGAACTTGCAGAGCTTTCTGAGCACATGAGAAGTGTAAGCCACCGGTTAAATTTTAAGAAATAAAAGAGCTAAGAGCAGTTGTAAGAGATAAGAGTCAAAGAACGTATAAGGAAAAGAAGTTCAGCTTTAACAAAGCGTAAGTGGCGACCTCAAGTGGTGTTTCGATTCGTATCGTGCATTTTTTTAAGCTGGGAAGCAAACAATAAGGGGCAAGGAATTATGCATCAAAAATTTATATTTTAAAAAAGGAAAAAAAAGTAACTGCATTTTGTATTTGAAAAAAAATAATATCATGATTTTAATAAAGGTTTATTTTCTCCATTGGAATTATTTTTCGTTGAACCAACAATTATAAATTGTGAACGGATAGAGAAGATTTGAAATTTGCCTGAAGTTAATTTATAGAATAAATTATTACAATTAGAAGCTTTCTTGGTTGCATAGAAACAGGAAACAGAATTGATATGAATATACTCTGCAAGGATATCAATGGGAAATTATTACATAGGAAAAGCGAAGAGAATGGAAGTTGACAGTAACATGTAATTACAAAAGCGTTCGTCCCCTGTAATGTTCGTTTCACCTCTACGCCAAATGCACGATACTCGATTTTACATTAATCTCTATGGAAGCTGAACTTCTTCTCCCTCTACATTCTTTGATAGAGTGTCAACTAATCTAGAGCTGCCTTAACGGTGAAACTCCAGAGTAAACAAAGGATTGCTGGTTTAACTCCATTTTTTTTTTGTCTTACCGTGAATGAATCTGATGCGTTTCACCGCAATGCGAATCACCCATTTTCGAACATTAGGGAAAAAATTAGAAATGTTTCATTGAAACAGCTAATTGAAAATAAAAATTTTATTTGCTGGACGAAAAACGATCACTGTTTTCGTCTGCTATTTAAATTTCACGTGGACACATTCTCCGCAATAAATAATACGAGAACACCATTCTAAATCGGAAAAAGGTAGAAATTTTGAGAGAATTTTGAATACTATAAATAATAGATTTAAACATCTATTTCTACGTCAGCCAATGTAAGCATTTTAATGTCTACGAATGCAGTAACTCAATAAATTGATGCTTCCTATTAGCGATTCTGTTAATAGAAGATTAAGCATCGCCTGGACCCAGATTCAATTGATATTTTGATTACATTTGATTGGCTAACTGTGCTTTGGAAGTTATCAATCAGCTGCCATTTCTTTCTCGTGTCAGAGTTCAACACGAAAAGCGCGAAAGCACTCAACTGGTCTTCAAAACAGTTCTCAAGGCACTAGATAAATTTTCGGGAAATCCGTTTCCATGTCTCTTCTTGATTCCCGTCATAGAAGTCCTAATCCTCACCGGAATTGCGTCAAAAGGCGTGGATTTCCGTCACGCACACACTCTTCGATTCACAGTAGAGATGCTGAGGGGGGGGGGGGGGGGGGGGGAGTCCTGAAAAGCGATTGTGTAAACACTTTGCATATCATAAATTGGTCGTGATTAAAAATCGTTTAGAAAGTTTGTTCTAAAACTTCGTTTGAAATTCCCGCAAATCAGCTGATGCAATTTAGTATTTTAAAAAAAATTTTCGCTTTTTTTTTAAATCGAAAAGTCATATTAGCAAAATATGAATTTATTGATGAATACATAAAATGTTTTTGCAAGAGACAAACGTCTCGTAAAAATTAAGGAGATCGCTGAAAACTTTAATATATGATCTATACCAGTCATCACGTAAAACAAGTTTTCTCAAAGTTAAAGATAGACAATTTTCACAAATCAACAGAACACCTCATTCGAGTCGTTTAAGAAGAATCGATGAATTCTCTCTAGAGAATCTGTGACGTAGACTAACACGAGACTTCATTTTATTAAACACGCACACGAAAAAACTCGAAGTTCGCCCCCCTCCCCCCCTCAAAAATAAAGCAACATAATTTACAACTTCACTCCTATTTCAGTTCAAATTTTCTTCAACTTCTTAAACGCTTTTTAAGTTGGTTGAAGACTTTTCAGTTCCAATTCAAGAATCTAGTCCACCCACGAACTTCGGTTATTTTAGTTTCCAAATTCGTTTCAATAATCCTAAATGAAATTTCCTCTGCCGTAAAGTCTCTCTCGCCGCGACCAGTAGCCGATCTCCTGTGTGTCTGTATTTGCTGAATCTGTACACACGTTATTTATCTTCGGGCACATATTACCTCCTGTACAGGGTTGTATTTGGTCTGCTATGTAATGTATTGATTGCAGGGAGAATCAAGACTCCACGTCATCACGACTATTGTGTAAGTATTCTGTTTTACATTAGAAACGGTTGGAAAAATAAAAGTTTTATGAAGATGGCATACTGAGTCTGTTCTTTATTTCACCGGAATTTGCAAACAAACCACTAAAAAATTTTAATAATTCAACGACTTAAAACAATAGTAATTCGAAATAGTTCCTGTTAAAATTTCCACATCGTGTTTGATGATAATAAGGCACTAAGCGCGAGCGCTCTGCTCATACGGCCTATGGTATAAAAAACGATAAATAATAAATAAATAACCCCTCAAGCAGCTGCTTGCCACAGAGGTCTGACAGGAGCCTGTCAGTTTATAATGCCATAGTAGAAGGTCTGAGAGGATGGCAGGCACTCAGCAGAAAAACGACACAAACAGCCATGCCTTACCCGAGGCTCGAACCCAGGTCCCTTAGATCAGTAGCCAAGCCTGCTAACCACTCGGCCATGGGATGGTTATAAAAAATGATAGGCTGCTAAATCTAAGTACGGTCGCTCAAAAAAGTATCCGAATACTATGGTTGATTACAGAATTCAGAAAAAATATCTGGCAATGATTTTTTTTAGAAATTAGTGATCTGGCAACCTTCGTGTCACGTGATTACAGAATTCAGGAAAAATATCTGGAGCGTGTACAGCAACTGTACACGCTCCAGTTGCCGTTCACAGCAAACTGGAGCGTGTGCAGTTACTGCACACGCTCCAGTTTGCTGTGAACGGTAACTGCACATGCTCAATATTTCCGTGAGTGAGCTCACACGATCTAGTATCAAAATATTATGACCACCTACAGTCGCTCAAAAAAGTATCCGAACACTAAGGTTGATTACAGAATTCAGAAAAAATATCTGGCAACGATTTTTTTAGAAATTAGTGATCTGGCAACCTTCTTGTCACGCACGTTGCCAGTTTTTTGTTTTTTCAGCGACTGTACAAACTAGAAGAGCACGTGACTCCTCCGGCAAATATGGGATGATCGTTTTCAAAAAGAATGAAGTTTACCATTTTCCAACTTTTGCACATTTTAAAAGGGATCAGTCGAATTAATGGATGGATTGCGAAAATGCAAATAGCAATTCTTTATTAAAATTTAGAGCACGTGAAAAGAATTTTTATCATTTCCTTCAAAATTAAAAAGTTTTCTCCTCCCCGTGAGAAAAGGAGGGCAGAATGTTATTGTCAATGCAATGCCGTCCCACTCAGCCATAGATATTTCTAGCATATATCGTTTGGAACATTACTTTAAAATTATTCATTTCCCATCTTTAGCGCCATCTACCGACGGAAATGAAAACCCGAGGGTTCAAAGAAGTTTGCGGGAAGGGGATCTACTGGAACAGCTGTTAGCAGGCAGATGGTAGCCTCCCGTCAAGGCCATCCAGCGTGTTCTTTAACGTGCACATGGTATGACACTAGAGCGCACGGAGCCATGACTTTACGTCCCATACGACGAACGGTTTCCAAGCCCATCGGTGTCCTCTTTCTGACCTAGGGCAGGGTGAGGATTTAGCAGAGATAAATCTAAACGCAGCCACAAACGGGACTCGAACCTGAAACTGCAGATTTGCTAGCCTGACGCGCTACCGACTGAGCCAACCCCCCAAAGTGCTACAGTAATGTGCACTTTAGAATTCACTAAAACTGAGAAATATCTTAGCGAGGCTTAAATTAAAAACGGAACAAAGAAAGCAATTGTTTCCTTCAACGCAATGAAAACAATGTATATTAATCAGAATGTCCGTAGGAATAGTATCAATCGTGATTTATCTACTGTGGACACAATCAAGCCAGAAAATATATAAAGAAGGGGGCGGGGCAAGAACTGGATTTCCACTGGAGTGTAACATTTTCCTCTCCGTTTAAGAGGCCTTTAAAAATTTTCTTAAAAAATGCATGAAATATGCGCAAGGTTAATAACTGTTTGTTTCCATTAATCTTACTAGCATTCTCAAAGGGGGATTACCCCTTTATCCATCCCTAAATCTGACCCTGATATCATGATCATAGAAACAATGCGATGTTTCCTCCATGAACCGTCAGGTGAGGATAGCATGATCAATGACGGCGATGCACTAAACGTCAGAGTTAATGTCGAGTAGCTCCCCCAAGAGGGCAGAGGTTTCCTTGCGGAACTTCCATTCGAGAAAGTGAAGTAACAAAATGAGAAAATTCTCTGCGAAAAAAAAATTCATAACCTTTGAGTCTGTAAATCCGGATTAAGTGTTGGTTACCCATGCTTAAGCTTTCCCAAAATGGAGACCTACTAAATGATTATACCTCTGGTTCAAATTCAGATCAATCATTAACTATTAACTAATCTATGCTTATGGACACCATTAACCAATGTTAACCCAAGATTGAGGCAACATTGTCGAATGAGGCCCCTTAATGCTGGGCCAATATTATTGGGCCAATGATAGCTCAAAGTAGATCTAGTACCCGAGAAAACGGCACACGGGTGAAGAAATTACGAAATAGCTTTCAAGAAAATGAATCGTAGGCAATTTCAAATGATTTTGATGCCAAAAGATCACGAAACGAAGAGGGGTGACAACTTGTTAGGCGAAAGGGAAGTGCAAGTGAAGTTCCGCATTCTCGCTCTTACTTACTGCTAAGCAAAGTCTGCTGATCAGCAACTATTGAGTGTTTCACAAAATATTCCCTAAAGCACAAATCGTCTGCCTCCTTTACAGCGAAATTTAGTTATATCGCTCAGGTAACTGAAGGTCAAATACGCAATGACCAGGGGTAGGGGGAAGGGGGGGGGGCTCAGTTTGTAGTGTGCCAGCTCGTAATCTGTAGTTCCCAGGTTCGAGTCCCAGCTGGGTCAGCGTTGAGATTTATCTCCGCAAAATTCTCCGCCCTGCCCACTGTCAGTATGGGACACCGATGGGCTTGGAAAGACCACCGTCCATCGGATGGGACGTTAAGCCGTGGCCCGTGTGCGGGAGACCATACCCTGTGCACTTTAAAGAACACACTGAATGGCCTTGATGGGAGGCTACCATCTGTCTCACAACAGCTGTTCCAGTGGGTCCCCTCCCCCAACGTTCTATGAGCCTTCGGGGTCCACGTAACCTGGTCATTTAGCCCATGGTGTGCAAAAAAGTGCCGCTCAGAAGTAAAACAACCCAACGCAATGACCATTGATTTCACACATTTACGGTCACGAGTCAGACGGGAACACTTCCAGTCGAAACTGAAATGCTTCAGGAGTTGTCCTCCACAGCGTCACAGAAGTCGGTTCAAGAGGTTTGAAATGCTACCTCAGAAGTTCCCATTCAATGAAACATCATTGACTGTTCCATCTTCCCTCATACATCATGGCCAAGACTCCTTTTTGGTTACGCTACCAAACTCTGAAATGCACAGTTGTCATTCAAATGTAAGCAACAACATTTCATTTTGTAGTGCATCGTTTTTCTATGGTAGATGGGGTAGAAGTGGTAAGCCATCTTGGCGAATACGCTTCTGTCATTAGTGTGGGCAACTGTCCTTTCTTCTGAAATAGTATTCTTCCTATTTCCTTGGGGTCAAATTATCGTCTCTTTCATTAAAAATCACAGACGAAAGAAAATTTTTCTAGTTCTAAGTTCTGGTAGGCACATGAGACAGTGTTGTGCAACAAGACACGAAACACGTCTCGTGTTTGCAAGGTGACTCAGATTCTGCTCTCTGAGCAGAATCCGTTTCACGCAACTCTTAGATACAATTGCTTCATGTATGAACGAGCTTTAAGATTTGGGATAAAAGTATTAGTTGGTTAGACACATATGAAGGGAATTGCAAATAGGTAACTCCCATGGTTATAATGAATATAATGAAACGATCGTAGCGCCACCTTCCGTCATGCCCAGAAGTTCCAAGCGCTTCGTTGGTTGGTTGAAGTTTTATGGAGCAGCAACAGCAATGGCTATAATTCGCCAAACGAGATGGAAAAGGGGATAAGAGACGTGCAACACACAGCCGAATTTAAAAACCAATACAGGAAACATGGAAAAGACCAAAAAATGTAAATAATGCAAATAACAATAAAAGTGTAAAACAATAAATAAATAAATATGCAAAAGGTAAAACGAAACCTGATTTAAAAGATCCAAGTCAGACAGAATATAAATAACAGATCTATAAAACTATAGTAAAATAACCAGTATAACGTGAAAAGGCAAATATAAAACCGACTGATTCGATAAAAGATGTTTGAGTGTAAAGGACTCGGACTTAAATCGTGGAAGTTAAAATAAAAATAGCGTTCAATGTTAAAAGCAGGACATTCAATTACAATATGTTTAATAGTTAAAATGGTGTTGCCAAACTCACACTTAGGTTCGTCGTCTGCCCATAGAAGAAATGATTGCATAATAAACGGATGAGGTCAGCAGAGCTGAGCAAATACAACTTCCTCCTTGCGATTCATGTGAAAACATGACTGCCACGACTTTGACAACAAGACTATTCTCCAAAAGTTTTTTACCAGTCTGTTACGACCAAGATCTCTGCCACTGTACCAACAGCTCGGTGGAAAAACACTGCCAGAAGTCCAAGTACGGAACTTAATTATAGCAATTTGGCATCAGTTCCATACTTGGCATCAGTTCCATACTCAACCAGGCAGACCTGGCAGCAGCATCTGCCAACTCATTGCCTCTGATCCTTAAATGACCAGGCAGCTAACAGAAGATAATGGTGATAGTGTCTGCCAGACAATGGAGCTGCTGGCGGATCTTGGAAAGAACAAGGCCGATGCCTCACTGAGACGAAAGCCTGTAGTGGGCTAAGCAAGTTGATGTAGAAGACACACTTGGTGCCACTTAGTCGCTACGTGGTCCAAGGCGAGGCTGATAGCTTGCAACTCTAGAGTGAAGATGGAACACTACTGTGGGATTTGGTCTGCAACGATAGTATCACAGCAGACCATGGTCAATCCCACTGATATGTCGGACTTTGAGCCATCTGTGCAGAAGGCAAGAAGTCTGGGTGCTCAGCAAGTGGCTGACAAAGAGTTGGTACATGCAGTCGGGTGTAACGGCCTTCCCTGCCCTGCAAAAAGTCTCAGGAAGAGGAAACCGTGAGTCACAGTGGAAGTGGCTCAGCTGTCGACTGTGCAGCTCTATCAAGACTGATGTCTAGGTCTCCGAGATAGCCTCGGACAGGAAAATCGAAAAGACGATCGTCAGGCGATTCTGGTAAAGTATTTCCCACTGAGAATTGAAAATGCAGTGCCAAGTAGGATTGCCCAGCAGGGATCACAATTTTAACGCAAACTATAGGACGCAAACTGCTGACGGTAAATAGATAAAGACAGTTCGTCAGTCTAAACGTAAAGACTCTGGACTGGCGAAGTGCGGAAGTCCCCTGTACATATATGGATGTCCTGGTGGTCGAGAGGATCCAGCACCTTCACTGCTGAATCCCAGACGGAGTCATAATCCTGGGATAGTCCATTTTCAACTGGACAAGTGCATGGTAAAGGATAGCAAAGAACATTGGTCTGCTCTCCACGAGGAGGAGGAAAGGATCTTGATGATATTCAATGCCTGCGTGCACCTCAGATAACGGATGGGAGGTAAAAAGATAAATTTCTGGTCGAAGATGACACGACCCCCCCCCCCCCCCGAAACTAAATCCTGGGTGCGTCACAAGGAGGAAATTGTACTTGCTCAGCTCTGCTTAGGTCATCCGTTTATTATGCATTCATTTCTAAGGGCAGACGCCGAACCTAAGAGTGAGTACTATTGCAACACCATTTTAACTGTCTCCCATGATGAAGGGGGACCGTCAGCTGGAGGTCATCTCGATGGAAATCCCGCGATAAAGTGGATGGCTACCGCCTCTAATGTGGTGGTGAGAGGATCGACCTGCAATGGAGAATGATTGCTCACAAGGATGGCAACACCCCTGCGAGCTGATCTATCTCCATCCTGATTGCAGTGTACGAAGTGCGGGATCATGGGATTAGGAACTGTCTGCAAGTATGTCTCTTGCAGGCAGATGGGCTCATACATCCTCAGGAGGACCTTGACGTCAAGATTCCTCTCCACTCCCTCTAGCGGCCTTTGTTAATGAATGTGACATATTAGGAACTCATTTCCTCATGCGCTATACTCTGGCTCTCCCTTCTGTATGAAACATATCGCTAATCATCTGACTACTTTTTCCCCTCCCGCCTTTCCCGACACCACTGAAGTCTCGCTGCCCAATCTTTTGCCGACGTTTTGCCGTTTCCGAATAGGGTGCCTACTGCCGAACCTCAAATATTTGAATTCCCTGCTCATTGGGGTTAATCATAGGAGTTAATCTCGAAAACAATGGTCATTTCATGCGCTGTTGAACGTCGATTTCACCAGTATTGCTTAGCGTTTTAAAGCTAGATCCAGCTTTTTTTTAGAAGCTGTCTAGCTTGGAAATTTTTCAGTCCTCTTTCTCTTACACATCAGGGTTTGATTCCAGTGAAATACTGCCTCTGAAGGCTCAGAGAAGGTTGGGGGAGGGGACCCACTGGAACAGCTGTTGGGAGACAGATGGTAGCCTCCCGTCAAGGCCATCCAGCGTGTTCTTTAACGTGCACAGGGTATGGCTCTCCCGCACACGGGACCACGGCTTAACTTCCCATCCTACGGATGTGGCCTTTCCAAGCCCATCAGTGTCCCCTACTGACCGTGGGCAGGGCGGGGAATTTCGCGGAGATAAATCTCAACGCTGACCCAGCTGGGACTCGAACCTGGGAACTACAGATTACAAGCCTGGCGCGCTACCGACTGAGCCACCCCCGCCCCTTCTTTAGTGGTAATAGTAATTCTGAGCAGACCAGAAAATATTAAGCAGTACTTGGTATAAATGTAAGGGGAGCAAAATTCAACTTTCTACAGTCAGGAACAAACAAGAAACAGAAAGAGCGTTTAAATTAGGCTTAGGCAATATACTCTGCTCTGGAATAATTTCTCTTTTTATTACTATTCCATTTTTTTTTTTTCATATTTAACTTTTAAATCTGCTTCAATTTTTACAAAATAGAAATTTAAATGCACACCTCACTGCACAACGAAAGTTGAGACCTAAAGAATATATTGCTTCTCAAACATTAAAATATCTAACTTTTTTTTCATGCCAAAACACTTTCTTTAAAGCTTCGATTTAGCTTATTTTCTTACATGCGAATCGGCAACACTGGATTTCACCTCGCATGCTTCTATAAAGTTTTACAGTCCCATTCCGAAACTATAAGAAATTTGCCCCCCGATTACTCTTCGTAGACGTCGAGCCTTCATTTTCTCTCTTGTATACACTTGAGAGACAGTAGTTTCGAAGTTCTGTGATTTCCATAGTTTTGGTTGCGGTTGCACAAACCCGTCGAGAACCAACAATAACCCTTTTCTTGGGGGGGAGTCGACTATATCACGTGTCTTTCTCCATCTCGTGGTCGAGTGTTGGACACTGACTGTGCTGCATGTATTTTAAGGCAGCTCAGAGAACACAAGACTCTAACATGTGACCTTCTTTACATATCTGTTTCTAATTTTATGCCCGGCAGAGTACCAATGATGAACTTATAGTTTTGGATATAAAATACAAATAAGACCAGATTTTTTATTTCTTTTAATCACAGAGGTAATTTTACCTTACACTACCCCTAGGGGGAATTGGTTTTTATTTAGTTTTGTGAGCTTACTGCGTTTATAAGTGTTATATATTAAGTGCAAGGCTATAGGCCATATTTTAGTCGTTAGGAAAATATCAGAACCAATTCTAAGGAGAGAGGACGTTGTCGTCGTCTAGGGGCTCCCTCCTTGGAGGAGGGTCTAACACTCTCTCCGAGTAGCAAGATATAACTGCCTGGTGTGAACCCTAGGGTACCAGGCAGTGATGGCTGATGAAGTAAGTGATGTAAGTGCAACGGCCTCTCAACAGAAGAGTGCCAGCACAAACACAAGTGAACTGTTCAATGAACTGGACTCTATCTTGAACAGTAGTGCAAATAAAATAACTAAGCAGCAAGGAGCTGAACTTAGAAATTTGTTCACTAGACTACAAGATGTAGTACATGAACAGGAACTTAAAATCAGTAACCTCGAGGGAAGGTTAACTGAAAAAGAAGGTGTCAAAAGTAAGGCACCAGGTACAAGGAGCTATGCAGAAGCAGCCAAAAGGTCTGTAACGCCAAGACCTAAGAAAAGAGACCAACAGCATATAATGCTGATATATCCTCAAGACGAGGAACAGAGTTCAGATGAACTCAGAAAGGATCTATTGAAAAATTTAGATCCAACGAAGCTAAAGATTGGTATCAAAAACGTGAAAAGATTGGTAAAGGAGGTGTGCTAATACAATGCACAGACGAATTTGATAAGAAAATGCTGAAAAACGAAATACAAAGAAATACAGCATTAAAAGATAAATGCTCCGCAAGGGAGCCTAAGATGAAATTGCCACAAATTATAATATACGACGTGGATGGTGACATAGAGAAAGAGGCTCTAGTAGACAGAATAAAAGCACAAAATGTTGCTTTTAATGATGCCTCGATGGAGGCGAAATTTTTAATAAAAGGCAAGAATAGCAAAAAGCACTGGATAGTGCAAGTGGACTCAGAAAGTTTCAAGGTGTTTATGAAAGAGAAAAAAGTCAATGTAGGCTGGTCTCGACTAAATGTGAAAGAATACTTAAAGGTAGTAAGATGTTTTAAGTGCAATAAATTTGGTCATTTTCAGACCAAGTGCACGGAAGGGCAGAATTGTGTAAAATGTGGCCAAAAGGACCACAAACACTGGGAGTGTAAAGAAACAGTGTTAAAATGTGTTAACTGTAAAGCAGCTAATGATTAGTACAGACTGAAGTTAGATGTCCAGCATTCAAGACTGGACATGAACTGTTCTTGTTACAGAAGAGAGCTCGAGTTATTAGTCAAGCGCATTCGATACTGAGATGCACTTGGCTAAAATAGTTCAGATAAATTTACATCATGCTAAAGCTGCTACAAACTGTTTGGTTCTTTATACGGAAGAAGGAAATTATGATATTGCTTTGGTGCAAGAACCATATATTTTTAAGGACAAAATAAGAGGCTTTCCAGCAGGCTGGAGAACTTTTGTAGCTTCTCACTCACAGCCAAGGTGTGCAATTGTTATTAGGGAAAAGAATATAAGTGCGACAGAGATCTATACATCAAGAGATGTAGTAGTAGTCATATTAGAAAAAGGAAGTCAAAGGTGTGTACTGATTTCAATATACTGTCCTCCAAAAGACTTGTTAGAGGATAAATTCTAGATCATTAGTAATATGGTACAAATATATCCCAACTGGGACATAGTCCTGGGAGGGGACTTCAATGCAAGTAGTAACCTCTGGGATCCTCAAAGGGAGGATCAAATAGGAAAAGAAGTCCTGGAGGTCATAAATCAGAATGGTTTTTCAATAGTGAATGACCCGAATAGTGACCCAATCTTTTCCAGCAGTTTGGGTACCAGTTGGGTAGACATAACTCTACATAAAGTTTTGAACCAGGACCTAGTTTTGGACTGGACAGTAGAAGATGAGATCAGTTGCAATGATCATGCTTATATAAGTTTTTCCCTAAATTTTGGGAAAGTTAACACAAGTGTTAAAAAGAGATATTCTATCAAGAACTTAGACTGGATAGAATTTAGAAAGGAACTTTCAGAAAAGTTTTCATTAAAAACCTCTGAGGAGGTAGAACAACAAAACGATTTAAATGATTATATAATAAAAACTACAAATCTTCTGTAATAATTCTGTAATGATAACCTGAAGGTGAATAACCGAGAAGAGAATTCAGGTTATAGGAAAGTTCCATGGTGGAATAAGGAACTAATTAAACTTAGAAAAGAAGTTAAAAGTAAAAGAAGAAAATATCAAAGATGCTACACAGATGAAAACAAAGAAAGAATTTAAGATCAGAATTTAAATTATGGGAAGCTAGATATAAGAAGGAAATAAATACAGCTAAAAACAATAGCTGGAGAAAATTGTGTGACGAAGTATCACAAGAAAAGCCCTTTGGGGTACATTTTAAAGTTGCTAAAGAAGCAACAAGAGGAACATTCAAACTTTCAACAAATCGTGCAAGAAGATGGATCCCTGACAAAGAACCTCAGGGAATCTTTAAATTGTTTACTTGAATATCACTTCCCTTTGGATAATAGGGAAGAAGACAATGAATATCAGAGGAATATCAGAAACAGATCAAGAAGAAAAATCAACACAGAAGATGATATTCCATTCATAGTAATAGAGATTGAGGAAGTACTAAATTCAAAGAACAAGGGAAAAGCGCCAGGGTTAGACGGGCTTTCCCTGGAAATAATAGTGGAACTTTTTGAGGTTAACAGGGGATGGTTTGTCAGCATTCTCAATGAATGTCTTAAAAGAGGAATTTTTCCAGAATCTTGGAAAGTAGCTGAATTAATCTTATTCAATAAAGAAGGAAAAGACAGAAAAAATCCTTCTGCTTACAGACCAATATGCCTGTTAACATCATGGAGTAAAGTGTTTGATAAACTCCTAACTAATAGACTAAGTTACTTCCTGTATAATAACAGGAAAAATGAATCCAAATCAGTTTGGATTCATTCCAGGTAAAAGTACAACGATGGCCATCTCAAAGCTAATGGCTGTAATAGATGAAAATAAAATGCAAAAGAAGAATACGTGTGTGATATCGTTAGATGTGAAAGGAGCTTTTAATAACGTCTGGTGGCCTTTCCTACTAGACGAATTAAGAAGACATAAGTGTCCAAAGAACTTATTTAAAGTATTTAGTAACTATCTATCGAAAAGGAAGATAGTGGTCAAAGACGGAGAAGTAGAAATCATAAGACAATACTATAAAGGCTGTCCACAGGGGTCTAAATTCAGGACCCCTGTTGTGGAATATTGTAACAGATTCTGCACTAAATATTGAGACAAATGAAGGTACACATCTTCAAGCCTATGCAGATGATATAATTGTAATAGTCTCGGCTTCCGGGAGACATATCTTGGAACAAGAATGTCAAAAAGTATTAACAGATCTAGAACAATGGGCGGAAAGTATAAAGCTCGAATTCAGTCCTGAAAAGACAAACATCATAGTATTTCTCAAAGAAGGGAAAATGAAGAGGCTTCCAAGCCTGAAATTTAAGGATAAGCCAGTAAAAGTAGTGAAGGTCTTGAAATACTTGGGAGTGTGGTTGGATGATAAGAGAAATTGGCTATGCCACTTGAACAACGTAAAAGACAGATGTGCAAGAATATTAAATGCCCTGCATAGAATGTCAACTAGGACATGGGGGCTAAAAGGTATAGTAAAGAAAGAACTATATAAGAGAGGTATAGAAAGGATAGTAGCCTATGCCTGTGGGGCTTGGTGGCCCCAAGGAGGAACAGTAAGATTAACACATAAGTTACAGCAGATACAAAGATTAGCCCTTTTGGGTATAACAGGATGTTTTAAAACAACTTCGACGTCTGCACTTCAGGTTCTGGCTGGGACATTGCCATTAGAACTAATAATTGAACAAGAAGCAGCTGTATTTAGAAGTTTTACATTAAAACAAAATGTAGAACTTTGGGAAGAGAATATAGAAGGCAATAATACCGAAATTCAAATCTCTACAAGGGTAATACACCCAGCTAAACAAACACAGATAAGTGGGACAAGATCCCACCAGAGGATTCAAACAACGATACCAAAATATTCACAGATGGTTCCAGAATGGATGAGCACACTGGTGCATCCATGTGCATCTATAAAGGGACAAGATCAATAGTACAGAATGAATACAGACTTTCAAATTCAGCTACGGTATTTCAAGCTGAAGTCTATGCTATCTTGAAAGGAGTGGAATGGTTTGTTAATGATAGCTCAGATCAAGAAGCTGATCTATACTAAGATATTCTTTGTAGCGCATATAGCGCAGATTGACTAAGACATAAGAACTCAACAGTGGATAGAATTAAGAAAATGGTAGCAGGGCTTGAAAAAGGTAAAAGAATAAACTTCCACTGGGTAAAGAGTCATCAAGGCTGCCTAGGAAATGAATTGGCAGATAATCATGCAAAGAACGCATGTAGGAAATTGCAAATAGACATAGAAATGAAAATTTCAAAAGATAGTCTGAAGACAAGATTGAAACAGAGAAGTATGGAAATCTGGCAAACAAGATGGGATCAAGAAGACACAAATGGAAGACACACATACAGATTTCTAAAGAAAGTATCTGTAAGAAGAACATCAACAGATTTCTATTCAAACCAAATATGTACAGAACATGGTAACTTCCCGAAGTACTTCAACAGATTCAGTATAAAAAGATGTCAATGTGTATGTGGCTCCCGAGATGCGGGAGCAATACACTACTGTTCTCAGCATTTTTTTGACTGTTCTCAGCTTCAAAGCCAAAGAGGGATTAATTTGACTAGAATTGGGCGTGATAGATTAAATCTGCTTTGGGAATATAAAGAGCTTAGAGCCCAAATTAGTGACTTGATGCGATCGGTTTAAAATCAGAATCTTATAATAGACTATAGGGAGGGAACAAGTTCCTCTCCTACCGTGGGAAGAGACTAAGTTCTCTTCCTACTAAACTATGAACTTGTGTGGGATGGGGATAAGTCTCCCTGATTTCAAAGGTGAAGAGAAGATTAATATCAAGAAGAAGTTTCAAGACTGAAGACTTCAAACAGTCAATTGTAAATATATCTAATTGAAAGTGTTATATATAATTGTATTATTAATTTTTGTAAAGAGTATTAAATCATACTCTATGTATGTATTGTATATATGTTTTGGTTAATAAAAGAAAGATGTAAAAGAAAAGTGATGGTGTCCTTCCAGCGGACGAGGGTTCGCGGGGGGAAACAAAATTAGAGAGTAGCTCTAATTAGCCTGTAGTGCCGTATTTGGCGGGGCAGTCATCATTAAGTTTAGAGAGTCTTATCTTACACTAAAATCCAGAGAACTGAATACTCTAGTAGCAGGAAACCCAAAATGGCACTGCAGAACATTTCTCTTTGCTTCAGGCAGGGTTCTTTTATGTCAGAGAAGAAAGAAATGCTCCTATAAGATTGATATTAATAACGTAAGAGTGATTACTATTTGGTCTTTTAGCCTATAAGTACAAGGATAATGAAAGTTTTAACTCAGAGACGGGTCAAAGTTAATCCTATGGGACCCACCTCCCTGTGTTCTAAAGTGGAGGTGGGTCTTTCATGACACCCATACAGGTCATAAATGCATATTTCCCCCCCTCAATATTTTTCATAATTTCAAATAATTTTTTTTTAAATCAGATATTTTTTTTCTTTTCACCGTTTTCCTTTTGCTGGAAATTTTTTTTTTTACCCAATAGCCTTTTTTCATTTCATTTACTGTGGGACAGTCTTTTAAATTAGTTTCTGCAGGATAGTCCTTCTTCCAGTATAAATACGACATCCAACAGTCAGAATCCACATTCTGTTGTCAGACATTGACAGTGACAGTTCTTTGCTGCTGTGTCTCCATGATTTTTTCAACTGTTAGAAGCCAATAGTGATAGTTCTCCACATCCTCGTGTAGTATAAATCAGTTATTGTACAAGTCACTGTTTCATAATGTATCCATGTGATATATGTGAGAAGGCTTTCCTTTATCAGACCAATCTCATTCGTCATAAGAGAAATCATGATGGAAATAACCTGTTTAAGTGCTCTCAATGCGAATCAATCGGAAGTGACGTCATACCACGTGACCGGAAGTGGCCTGACCGGTGACATCACAGGAGGAAAGCACTGTGCAAAGGGGGGGCTGTAGTGGGGACAAACTACTCAAAAATCCCGCTAGGTGGTGCTCTGAGCAAAGGCTTCAAGTTTCTCCCATCTACACAAGGTCTCATAGTAATTCTAACTGTGGCACCATCTAGTGGTTGAAAATGTAATTAAAATAAACAATTCAGCTTTTTTTTATTTCTTAGGTAGAAAATACTTCAATATTATGTTAATTTCCAGTAACTAGGCTGTATTAATTCGTTTCTTATATAGAATGCGTTGATGACAATATATTAAGTGTATAGTGTTAAAAGAAATCCAATTAAAATTCATTATTTTCCCCTTAAATTATAAGAAAATAATGCTTTTGTGGATTTGTGTAGAGATGCATTTAAACAGGAAATATTGCTCACATTACTTCCAGGGGCGGGGGTGGCTCAGTCGGTAGTGCGCCAGGCTCGTAATCTGTAGTTCCCAGGTTCGAGTCCCAGCTGGGTCAGTGTTGAGATTTATCTCCGCAAAATTCCCTGCCCTGCCCACGGTCAGTAGGGGACACCGATGGGCTTGGAAAGGCCGCCGTCCGTCGGATGGGACGTTAAGCCGTGGCCCCGTGTGCGGGAGAGCCATACCCTGTGCACGTTAAAGAACACGCTGAATGGCCTTGACGGGAGGCTACCATCTGTCTCCCAACAGCTGTTCCAGTGGGTCCCCTCCCCCAACCTTCTCTGAGCCTTCGGGGTCCATGTGACCTGGCCATTTAGCCCATAGTGTGCAAAAAAGTGCCGCTCAGAGGTAAAACAACCCAAAACAACATTACTTCCAATTGGGTACTTAATGTTTAATTACTAATTAATATAATTTTCTCATTCAAGTGTAAAATACTAAAAAATGCGTAACGTTAAAACACATAACATGCGATATTTAAATCTCAGAGGTAAATATATGTTGATATGTTCGCTAGTTCTTTTTCTTTCTTACATGCAATGTTAACCCATTTCTACCCAGTGTTGCGTATACGCAGCACTGGGAAGAAATGGGTTAAAAAAAACAGGAATTTTTCTATATTTCTTGATATTAAGCAGCTGAAATTAGTGGTGAATTTCGTTATTTCCATTTCATTGTATTTAATGTAGGAAAGCATATTATTTTTTATCTCAGTCGTTAAAAAACAAATTTTTAGGGAATTAAATGTATTTTTTACTAAACAGTTAAAATAAGTGGTGAAATCGATTAATTTTCAATGCATTTGAGAAAAAATGATATTTTCACCTCTGTAATTGAAAAAATCTCTTTTGAGGGAATTTTCTCTTTTTTTTAAATCACTTAAATTTTATGATGAAATCTCCTTAATTTTCAATAAAATCAGGGGGGAAAAAACGTTATTTTTAATTAAATCATCATACTTTTTGTCACAGAAACATTCCAAAGTAAAACAATTATTAACTGAGTAATTCGAATAACAGTATGAAAATCCATTTTTTTTTACTTATTCATAGGAAAAGTATATAAAATTCGTCTATACTCCTCTGTATTATTTAATATACAGGAAATTATCCTTTTCCTTGTAGGTCATTATTGAAAAGTATTAATATTCAGTAAAATCTGCTCTAAAACACTTGATAAATTCCTTTATCGCCAAATGACTGATGTAATAATTTCGATTATTTCTCTGTAAAAATCTACGTAATGAAAGTTTCCGTCTCTGCAAAGTAAAAATTCGAATTTCGTTCCGTGCTGATAATTTTCTCATAAACACAGCACTCGGTGCATTTATTGAAGTCCTCCACTTCTGAGAAGTGATTGCTTTTAAAAAAAACGTTGATTTCGAGGTGACTCGATCTGGGTAGCGTAATGAGCTAGCATCCAGGCGACTTACAATAACTTCGAAAAGAAATCACGTTTTCATCACTTCTTAATATTTGAGAACGTCACTACATCGTGAAATTATAAGTAATATTTGATAAACCATGAAAATTAAGAGAATTACCGACCTTTTATAATAAGTGTAATCCCAGAAATGCATGCATTTAAGACTTTTCTCCGAGTGTGTGAGCCGGTTCACCCAACGCGATGTAACCTGTGGAAATGAGTCAGGAGCATGTGCTCTCCGAGAGCGTCATGGGAGGCTCACGTGAGAAGTCGCAATAACGTTACCTCCCTCACTTGCTAAAGATAAGACTCGACTCAAAAATTCAGACAACACATATATTTCATTTAAAATTTTTTATTGATATCAAAGTATTTGGAGATGCAATGACAATGTGTAGGTTTCACATAATACTGTACACAGGTAATGATTTCCATTTGTTTACAATTTTATTTATACATTTCACAATGATGCTTTTTTCACATTGATTATAGATATATTTTACAGCTTACTTACAAAAAAATGCAGGTTAACAGAGGAAATGGTTTTACATACAGCTGTCTACATATAATAATTACATGCAATATTTTTACATATACAGGGGTTATACAAAAAATTATGCATACATTCGGATAAAATCATCATATTTTTATACATATTAACATATAGCTCAAACGTATTAAAAAACACAGCGAACAAATTTTAACAAAATATTCCTTTTCGTTTACATTATTTTTTCATCGTTTTGTAGTGACCATACGAAAGGGATTGGATTGGATTGTTTTACCTCTGAGCGGCACTTTTTTGCACACCATGGGCTAAATGGCCAGGTCACAAGGACCCCGAAGGCTCAGAGAAGGTTGGGGGAGGGGACCCACTGGAACAGCTGTTGGGAGACAGATGGTAGCCTCCCGTCAAGGCTATCCAGCGTGTTCTTTAACGTGCACAGGGTATGGCTCTCCCGCACACGGGGCCACGGCTTAACGTCCCATCCGACGGACGGCGGCCTTTCCAAGCCCATCGGTGTCCCCTACTGACCGCGGGCAGGGCAGGGAATTTTGCGGAGATAAATCTCAACGCTGACCCAGCTGGGACTCGAACCTGGGAACTACAGATTACGAGCCTGGCGCACTACCGACTGAGCCACCCCCGCCCCCCATACGAAAGGGTGTCATAACCATTTTCTAAAATATATCTTTTGTCATCAAATGGGACAGACCAAGTTTTACACCTTTTACTGTATGAAGATGATGGTTGCTACTTTCAATCCTTGTCAAATCTACTCGACAACGTGATTTGTTTATCAAACAGTCTCTGTAATCCTTGTGACGAAGGGTTCTTTTTACGATGTATTTGGGGACTCCTTTCCCCGTCTTCTTCTCCTCTTGTAAACTTAGAATAGAATACATTTTAGAACGAAGGCCCGCAAATTCTTTGATAGGTATTCCTGAAAGTTCATCTTTCATTTTACCTAGCACCTTTTTATTATGCCTACTATGCAAAACATGATCTATGTTATAGTCGGACGTATCAAAATGATCTGTATCATCTTTCATATCAGCATACACGTCCTCGGTTTGAAGCTCGTGGCACAGTGAATCTGTATCAGTGAACAATAATTTAGCATTTTCTCCATATTTTGGTCTATTTGGGTTGTTTTACCTCTGAGTGGCACTTTTTGCACACAATGGGCTAAATGGCCAGGTCATATGGACCCCGAAGGCTCAGTGAAGGTTGGGGGAGGGGACCCACTGGAACAGCTGTTGGGAGACAGATGGTAGTCTCCCATCAGGGCCATCCAGTGTGTTCTTTAACGTGAACAGGGTCCATATTTTGGACTAATATAGTCATAATGAAAGCTATACATCAATATTTTACTAATATCTAGAATACTGAAACCAGCATAAATAGGCCTGTTGAGTTTCAATTTAGTTAGCTTTGATTGCACACATGCGAGGTCGTTGTCAAAAACACGAAAAGCATGAAAAGCAGGTGATGCTACGAGTTTACATACTCTCTTCGGGTTCTGAGTCAATTCAATTTTCACTCGATTTCTCAAATTTTCCATCGTTTTTCCGAACACAGCATTATTCATCAATTTGAAGAAGTCCTTCTCGAAGTCATTTCTAGCTTTCTTCCGCTGATCCGTATTAAATTCTATATATGGTTTTAGCCAGCAAGACTGATTAAATTCTAAAACGCGATGTATTTACTTCAGCTGCATACCGAAGGCTAAATATTGTTTACGGTAATGAAGGACATATTTTTCCTTAGAATTTAGATTTGGGACTAATTTCACGACTGATTGGCTTGTATTTATTCCAAGGTTTTGGGCAACCTCTTGACAATATGGTGATAGTATGTTGTTCGTAATCTGAAGTTCTCACGGGCTAGCGGATAATCATTATGCTTGTCGTGTAGAGAAACTGGATAATCTAAATCAACTTCCAATATATACCCTTTATTCGAATCATCAGCAACTGTCGTAATATCTAGATTTTCTATTTCTTCTTTATTAAGCCATCGAAAATCGCTTTGAGGGAGACATTGTGACATTGCCCATCCATAAAGATTGTTGGCATCATAGTACATAATGTATAGGTATCTAAATACTTGTTGTTTGCAGTGCTAAATTGATTGCATATCACTGAAATTCTTCCTCGTATGCCTTTCTCCAGGAAAAGGTACATTGTAGGATCAGTTATCAACTCTAGATTAACATTTGTCATCTTCAGGCATACTTGCCAGGCTAGTTCAGGAGCTGTGTAAACATGACAGGGATCAATTTCATAGTATCTGATACATAGTTTTCTGAAATTCTCAAACACATCAGCTAAGAGGAGTACGTCGGTCTTTAGGTACAAGTCGTGATATTGGCCTAGATTTTTTATGTCGAAAGAGTTCCATACTTTCATTGCATGCATATAGTCTTCTTCCCCTAGCGCCTCTTCTGTTAGCTGATTGTAAAAAGCTTCACGTGGAGGTAATAACGTTTCTTCAAACTTTTCGCTGCTGTCAATGTAATCGTAGGGGTAAACTCCTTTTCTCAAAACCAAATGTAGCCGTTCAGTTTCAACATGTTCCTTTAAAATACGGAATTATTCTGTCGATAGGTTATTGACTAGCTTCTCAAGAGATGCATTTAAAAATTGATAGGAATCTATGAAATTCAAAGTTCCAAGGGAGAATGCTATGTTTTTCCATATTATTGGGAATGCAATCAATCCTCCTATTTTTGATCATACCGATTCCTTGCATAATAAGATGGCTGTCATATCCCTTTAGGTTATGAAATATAACTGGAATCTTATTTGTGAGCTTAAAATTGAGATTACACGCATTATGAGCGGCTCCTCGGAATTTGCCGGTTAAATGATCGTGATCTCTCACGCGATCTAGTCCCAAAACATCTTTGCAAATATGACAATTAATAGCATTGGGAAATGATTCCTCTTCGTGATTTGAAAGTTGCATTGGTTTGATCTCCGAGAGTAAATTTTTTACATCGTTTTCTTCTTTAAGCAGACATTCCAAAAATATTTTTACCACATTAGGACTTCTATACACTACTGGAGGTTTATAGCTGTAGCCGTCAGGTCCGACAACAAGATATGCAAATCCACAAGGTTCATGATTTGCGCGATAGTGGTGCGAGATTTTTCAGGGTTAGGCATACAAGTGTCCACTTTCACTAGGAATGATTCAATGTCGGCTTAAATCACTTATGGAACGTGCTGTTGAAACTTGAAATTTGTGAATTTCAGCCATTTCTCCTCTTCAGTTGGAAATTCTACTCTCTGGGGTCCATGTTCTTGACAATAGGGAACATGATCCTTCAAGAGTGATTCATTTGTGAAACGGTGAAGGCAGTAATCGCAATAGAAACTCACACCGTTATGTTTGGTGAGAGGACTGAGAAGTCTACTCATATATTTAATGGAGCAATAATGTTGCTTTTCATCATCTGATAACAGTAGGAGATTTGCATGCGCTTCGAATCTGAATGGCGTGATGTAGAGTGGGAACACCTCTTTCTCGTATCCAAAAACATTGACAGAAATGTTGTTCATTTTTTCGAATTTAGATATTTGATTAATTGTTATAGGGAAAATTAGGCCAGGTGTGTTTAATTTTTCTTCTAAATGAATGTAGTTGTTAAGGCGCTCGGTGTTTCCTATAGCGGGATGCATAGAGGCTAAAACAGACGAGACAAAACATTTTTGGTCAGAATTACATACATTGACAATGGCAAGTTTTAATAGTAATTCTCTTGGAGTAGGAATATAACTAGACCCCTCAAGAGACTAGACCCCTCAATATTTTTCAATGTTCATTTCACTATGGAGTACAGCATCCAGTATCCATCCACTCTTCAAATTCTTGAAATGAGGTCTTAATCTTCTTAAACGCTGAATCCAATTCTCTGTTTAGGGATGATGTAGGAAGGCAGGAGTGCAGTGTTCAAAGGAAGGAGTGCAGTGTTCAAAGGTAGAAGTGAAAACTTTTCGCCTGAAGCGCACTTGTACAGCAAGGTACCATTTAATGCTACCTTTCGAGGTCAATTCTTCTTTCAGATGAGTTAGGAGTGACTCCCGCGAGGATTCAAGGAAAAAGGTGAGGTTCTTCCGTTGCCACCAGCTTATGTGTTGACAGGATCCTTTTCATTTCTTCTGTAAACTGGCAGGGGTCTTCAGGGTTTGGTTTTTGTTTCTTCTGGGGAATCCTTTCATCTTCAGAACGTTTTCGCTTATTATTGTGGGGCTTTCTTTGATGGCGTAAAAGATTGTCTTTTCTTCCAAACTCCATTGCACATTCTTCACATTTGGGTTTTCCTGGAGGTGTGGGCTAACTCATGTCGTCGGACGTCATCTCTCCTTGAGAATGTCGATTCGCATTGAGAGCACTTAAAGAGGTTATTTCCATCATGATTTCTCTTATGACGAATGAGATGGGTATGATGGATACATTATGAAACAGTGACTTGTACAATAACTGATTTATACTACACGATGACGTGGAGAACTATCACTATTGGCTTCTAACAGTTGAAAAAATCATGGAGACGCAGCAGCAGAGAACTGTCACTGTCAACGTCTGACAACAGAATGAGGATTCTGACTGATGGATGTCGTATTTATACTGGAAGAAGGACTATCCCGCAGAAACTGATTTAAAAGACTGTCTCACAGTAAATGAAAAGAAAAAATGCTATTGGGTAAAAAAAAATTTCCAGCAAAAGGAAAACGGTGAAAAGAAAAAAAAATATCTGATTTAAAAACAAATTATTTGAAATTATGAAAAATATTGAGGGGGAAATATGCATTGATGACCTGTATGGGTGACATGAAAGACCCACCTCCACTTTAGAACACAGGGAGGTGGATCCAATAGGATTAACTTTGACCCGCCTCTGAGTTAGAACTCTCATTATCCTCCTACTCCTATAGTCTCCTATAGATTCACTTTCATGAAGTCGTCGGGACACAGGTACTCTATATTGGGGTGGGGGTGGCTCAGTCGGTAGCGCGCCAGGCTCGTAATCTGTAGTTCCCAGGTTCGAGTCCCAGCTGGGTCAGCGTTGAGATTTATCTCCGCAAAATACCCCGCCCTGCCCACGGTCAGTAGGGGATACCGATGGGCTTGGAAAGGCCGCCGTCCGTCGGATAGGACGTTAAGCCGTGGCCCCGTGTGTTGGAGAGCCATACCCTGTGCACGTTAAAGAACACGCTAGATGGCCTTGACGGGAGGTTACCATCTGTCTCCCAACAGCTGTTCCAGTGGGTCCCCTCCCCCAACCTTCTCTGAGCCTTCGGGGTCCATGTGACCTGGCCATTTAGCCCATGGTGTGCAAAAAAGTGCCGCTCAGGGGTAAAAACCCAACCCAGGTACTCTATATACTGGCTTTCCTGTGGCAGCTGACAGCTTCGATGCAAGTTCGCTCGCCGACATCCTTCTATTACGCCTTGCAGTTAGGGACAGAAAATGATCGTTTGCGAACTGCTGTTGCTATTGGCTCGTTCTTCTAGAACATGCTCCGTGTCTTGAAAACATCTCCAAAGTTGGGAAATTACACTTTTGGACACATTCATGAATATGGTAACCTCTCTAGGCGACTGTTCTGCTTCCATCCGTCCGATGGCTCGCCACCTCTAACCGTCATTCAAATGGTTCCTCCTTTGCATTTCAACAAAACTGTAATCCGAAACGCTCGATAAAGCCGCTTTTAATCCGAAATGAATAGAGTCCGTTCCTAAAGCTCCTTTTATCGCTAACTTAATTTGCATATCGCGGAATCTTTCTCTTTGAAAAATGCAAATTTATTACGCGACAAGTGCGAGTTATTGTTATTACCTTATAAAAAAGTTATTACCTCTGAAACTGTCGTTATATTAGAAAAAGGATTTACTGAGATATTTTCAATTTTATTCAACTACCTTAAATTAAGAAAAGCAGCACAGTTACGTGGCGAAGGAAACAGAGGAAGATTATTTTCAAGAAATCTCACCTGAATCGTAAGCTGATTCCAAGACACTAATTCCATTTAGTGGGTTGGGTTGTTTTACTTCTGAGCGGCACTTTTTTGCACACCATGGGCTAAATGGCCAGGTCACATGGACCCCGAAGGCTCAGAGAAGGTTGGGGGAGGGGACCCACTGGAACAGCTGTTGGGAGACAGATAGTAGCCTCCCGTCAAGGCCATCCAGCGTGTTCTTTAACGTACACAGGGTATGGCTCTCCCGCACATGGGGCCACGGCTTAACGTCCCATCCGACGGACGGAGGAGGTCTTCCCAAGTCCATCGGTGTCCCCTACTGACCGTGGGCAAGGCAGGGAATTTTGCGGAGATAAATCTCAACGCTGACCCAGCTGGGACTCGAACCTGGGAACTACAGATTACGAGCCTGGCGCGCTACCGACTGAGCCACCCCCGCCCCTCCATTTAGTGTGAAAAACCTGAATCACAGGAAGCTTTTCATAACAAACCATCGCTTCTTTCTAAAATCTTCAGTTTCTCTCGACTTCCTTCCTTCCAAATATTCTAACGGAAACTAAGAAGTCAGCACCAACAGCTTGTACTGGTTCCTTTGGAACTTCATATGCAATGCGCAGTATTTGAAAACGAAAACACTCCTTACACACCAAGAACTGAAACTTAAAAGTTAATTTTTTAAGAAACGATTCAGTACGAGCAAACCGCATTGAATTGTGATATACTTAGAGTAGCGGCGGAATTCTCGAGAAAATTTCCCCTTGCTCACGTTCCACTTCTATTTGTAAATCTAAGGCAGTGGTTCTCAACCTTTTATGCATCACGTACCCCCTGGAAATGTGTATGTAACCGTCATCCCCCTTGTATATATAGATAAAACTATAGTTAAAGTATAACAATGGTTATTTTTATTTTGTTACTAGATCTAGCGACTTTTGAACTCTCACGGCGTACCCTAAAATTTTTTACCGCGTACCCCACGTTGAGAACACCTAAGGAATCGTTCATTACCACGTTTCCACTATTAATACTTTTCTTTCCTGTAAATGATCATGTGCCACATTTCCACTATTAATGCAATGTTTCACTGTACACTTTTCTTTCCTGTAAACGATGGGGAACGGGTTAATAACAAAAACATTGATAATTAATTCAATAACTAACTTTTACGTTGTTTCATGTATCGCAAACAGTCGAGAGTATCAGTACCGCAAGTGAGTCCCTTCCCCCAACCCCCACCCTCCGTCTTAATTGGGACCACTTTCTCCGCAGCCCCTTGTCACCGAGAGCCAACTCTCGGATCACTTGGCCTCTCTGAAACGGAAAATTTCCGGTAGTCTCTGTGGAGGGAGCCTTCGAGTCGGCAATGGTCGGCCAATGCTCTCTCTCCTCTTCTGGGCTATTGGAGTGCGCACCAGTCCATTAGCCGTTGCTCACCGAACACACACAGCTCCCCCCCCCCCACCTCTCCTGCTCCTTCCTCCCTCCCTAGATTCGATGCCCTTTTCTATCGACTTCAGCAGCGTGAAGGAGTCTTCGCAGCATGCAACTGACCCCCCCCCCCCCTCCCTCGGAATGTACCTTCTGCCAACTCAGTGCACTTTCGACCTCGGCTCAGATACTCACTTAAGATGGACCCACGACACAAATGCATTTTATTAACGCTCGTAAACATTCATCGAAATTCCTTCAACTGCTGAGAGTTATACAGTCTGCATTCTGTCGATTACAGCGAAAGAGAGAATTAAAACTCTTGGTACGAATCCAAATGGGAGCACTATATTTTACACTTCTCTGCGATTATGGAACCTTGACCATTGCTTGCTTCGCTATTGTACAAAGAGGGAATTAAATAGCGTCTGGGTAAACCTAGCCCTACAATGGCATGGCCGGGGGGGGGGGGAGTCTGACACTACTCACCAAATTCAAATCATTTAATTAAAATTTTCACTTTCCTCAAGAGTTTATATTTATATTTAACTTTTCAACTAAAAATTGCCCTCGCAGTACGAAGTCTCCACCTTTCTTATTCTCCCTCTCTAGACGAGGGTCTGCAAGGTTTCCAATGTCCTTGGCTCACGTTGGACAGCTTCATTCCGTCTTAATGAGTTGGGTTGGGTTGTTTTACCTCTGAGCGGCACTTTTTTGCACACCATGGGCTAAATGGCCAGGTCACATGGACCCCGAAGGCTCAGAGAAGGTTGGGGGAGGGGACCCACTGGAACAGCTGTTGGGAGACAGATGGTAGCCTCCCGTCAAGGCCATCCAGCGTGTTCTTTAACGTGCCCAGGGTATGGCTCTCCCGCACACGGAGTCACGGGTCCATGTGACCTGTGACTCCGTGTCACAGGTCACATGGACCCGTGACCAGGTCACATGGACTTCGGGGTCCATGTGACCTGGCCATTTAGCCCATGGTGTGCAAAAAAGTGCCGCTCAGAGGTAAAACAACCCAACCCAAAGCCATTCTGTTTAGATGTCTTAAAAAATTTCTTTAAAAGAAAGAATGCAAATCAGTTTTTTTCTCTCCAGCTTCTCAAAGGAGCTTGAGAACACTAGTAAGGGAAATGATGTGCCCTGATTATGTGCACTACAGTAATGCATGTCGAAGTAAACTTCGAGAAATCAAGCTAATGGGTAGTTAAGCAGCAGTATTTTCAAACCCCGATTCCGCCCAAAGCATACCGTTATCTCAGCAATATCTTCATAATCTGCCCATTCCAAATGTTTTCAGTTGTATAAAAAAACTAATTATAAAATCGTAATGAAAAGATTACATAACAGTATTTCAAATCTGTGATTGTCGTATGTTAAATTATAGCCCTTTGCTTTTGCACAAAAAATTGTATTCATTATTCGAACGGTTTTTCAAACGATTTCAATAAATTGAACTCTTGGCAGGGTTAAAATAAGCCCATGAATGAGAAAAAAGTAATTTTTTTTTTTTGCTTTCTCTTTTTTATTGCTGACCATAATTTTTTTTTTCTAATTTTCTGTGTCCTTTCCACTTTTCATTTCGGTGTCGGTTTTTTTACTGATCGATTGCGCCACCAGATGGCAGCACTAGCAGCGTCGGTCGATCCTTCCTCCATCCATCATGCCCTGCGCTCAGCCCCGAGCGACGGCACCGCTGTAATTTGGAGTGCGCCCCCAATTAAACCCCCCTCCAAATCGTCGTTTATCTGTTTTCGATATCCTTCTTTTTTTCTGGTGATATTTTATTAGCTCAAAAACTAAAATGGCCAATGAAATTACAGCTTGCAACAACTTCATATTAAGTTTAATTTACTCTCCGGCGGGGGTAGGAGAGCGCCAGGGGAAGAGGGGGGGGGAAGAAGAAACCGACAACGAAGTTGGGGGATTATTTTTTGGAGCGTTGGAGATGATCCGGGGCCTGCGCAGATAAAGTGTGTGTGTGTGTATGAGTGTGTGTGTGTGTATGAGTGTCTGCCAACTGACAGGCAAGGCCCAAGGGAAAATCGGAACTCGGAAAGTAATTGAAGGAAGTCTAATTCGTCGACGATAAATCTTCATCGCCATCTTTCAATGGATACTTAGACTCAGGTGTGAAGTCGACGATCGCCTCAGCTGGCGTCGAAGTTCGACTCGTAGAGTTCCGAGGGGGAGGGGAGGGGGAGGTGAAGGAGACGTCGATTCGGACCACCGAACCAAGTCCGCAAATAACAGACGGAAAGTACATCCGGGTTAAGGGCGTAGATAAAGAGAAAAAAAATTAAAGGTCAGTAGCATCTGGCAAGTACTTGAGCAAGATAAATAGGTGACGTCTTCAGACGGTTTGGCGGATTATTGTCTGCCGAAGAAATTATTTTAACCATAGGTTAAATTAATTTCAGCCTCTTATGCCGCTGCCTTTCGATTTTTGAACGAGTTGTGGCGTTTAAAAGGTTTTAAATTATCCGCGCGTTGATAATTAAATGACGGAGAGAAGAAGAAAAGGCGCCAAAGCAGAACGGACAATGCGCTCGGCGGAAGGCACGTGCTTGTTGCTTGTCAGTATCCAATTGTCTTCGGACGTCCATTGTCAGGTCTTCGATGATTAGGAAATGGATGAGCGAGTCGTTACCCAGGTCGCACTGCAAGAGGAGACGAAATAAAATGGGGGAAGTGAATTTCACGAAGCGTCTTAGCAATTAGCCTCTTGACTAGCTTTTCGCCTACGGAAGCTTCAACCATGGAACACAAATGCAGCTTGAAGGATTATACACTTCGAATAAATATAAACAACAATTGCATCAGTTTACTTTGCAAATTTCTCAGTGTTTCTTCAGCTGGAAGTTTATCGAGTCACTGTTAACATCTGGGTCAAATTTAGAGGAAATATTTTCTTAGATTGGATGGAGTGTCAGACGTTAAGTGCTCTGACCACTGAGTATCAGCTTCCGATCAAAAGCAGCTCTCTTCAATGTCACTGCCACCAATGGTCACATATGTTTCAGTTGGGTACGACAGATAGAAAAATTCGTATCATTACATAGATCTGATCGCCTGCCGGTAGCTGAATGTGAGGAGAGAGAATCCTTTAAATTTTGGCTTTCCATTGTGAGGAGAGAGAATCCTTTAAATTTTGGCTTTCCATTGTGAGGAGAGAGAATCCTTTAAATTTTGGCTTTCCATTGTGAGGAGAGAGAATCCTTTAAATTTTGGCTTTCCATTGTGAGGAGAGAGAATCCTTTAAATTTTGGCTTTCCATTGTGAGGAGAGAGAATCCTTTAAATTTTGGCTTTCCATTGTGAGGAGAGAGAATCCTTTAAATTTTGGCTTTCCATTGTGAGGAGAGAGAATCCTTTAAATTTTGGCTTTCCATTGTGAGGAGAGAGAATCCTTTAAATTTTGGCTTTCCATTGTGAGGAGAGAGAATCCTTTAAATTTTGGCTTTCCATTGTGAGGAGAGAGAATCCTTTAAATTTTGGCTTTCCGTTGTGAGGAGAGAGAATCCTTTAAATTTTGGCTTTCCATTGTGAGGAGAGAGAATCCTTTAAATTTTGGCTTTCCATTGTGAGGAGAGAGAATCCTTTAAATTTTGGCTTTCCATTGTGAGGAGAGAGAATCCTTTAAATTTTGGCTTTCCGTTGTGAGGAGAGAGAATCCTTTAAATTTTGGCTTTCCGTTGTGAGGAGAGAGAATCCTTTAAATTTTGGCTTTCCATTGTGAGGAGAGAGAATCCTTTAAATTTTGGCTTTCCATTGTGAGGAGAGAGAATCCTTTAAATTTTGGCTTTCCATTGTGAGGAGAGAGAATCCTTTAAATTTTGGCTTTCCATTGTGAGGAGAGAGAATCCTTTAAATTTTGGCTTTCCATTGTGAGGAGAGAGAATCCTTTAAATTTTGGCTTTCCGTTGTGAGGAGAGAGAATCCTTTAAATTTTGGCTTTCCATTGTGAGGAGAGAGAATCCTTTAAATTTTGGCTTTCCATTGTGAGGAGAGAGAATCCTTTAAATTTTGGCTTTCCATTGTGAGGAGAGAGAATCCTTTAAATTTTGGCTTTCCATTGTGAGGAGAGAGAATCCTTTAAATTTTGGCTTTCCGTTGTGAGGAGAGAGAATCCTTTAAATTTTGGCTTTCCATTGTGAGGAGAGAGAATCCTTTAAATTTTGGCTTTCCATTGTGAGGAGAGAGAATCCTTTAAATTTTGGCTTTCCATTGTGAGGAGAGAGAATCCTTTAAATTTTGGCTTTCCGTTGTGAGGAGAGAGAATCCTTTAAATTTTGGCTTTTCATTGTGAGGAGAGAGAATCCTTTAAATTTTGGCTTTCCATTGTGATGAGAAAGAATTCTTTTAACTGCTCTTACACCATAGATATTTAGAAATAGTTTCTCCATTCCTTCTAAGAACTGAAAACGATATAAATTTATTGAACTTTAAGTAAAAAAATGAGATACTTAAATCTGGCACCCCTATTACGTTGCGCCTCTAGACAAGTGCCTCACGTGCCCCTATGGGAAAGCCAGCCCTTAGCAAAAAAATCCTTTTAAGGACTAAGCAGAAACACAATGACCCAATTTACATGCTAACAATTCTTCAACACCATACAAAAAGTCCTTTTAAGTTCAAAACATCCACAAAGTATTTCACAACACAAACCCTTTCACTTCTTTCCCACATTTCCTGTCACTATCCTTCTGCTGCTGCTTTTGGGACTGATCTGCTTTAGCCTGCTTTATGCGACGCATCTGGGCGATAAAAAGAGTACAAGAGAGAGTTGGGTTGGGTTGTTTTACCTCTGAGCGGCACTTTTTTGCACACCATGGGCTAAATGGCCAGGTCACATGGACCCCGAAGGCTCAGAGAAGGTTGGGGGAGGGGACTCACTGGAACAGCTATTGGGAGACAGATGGTAGCCTCCCGTCAAGGCCATCCAGCGTGTTCTTTAACGTGAACAGGGTATGGCTCTCTCCCGCACACGGGGCCACGGCTTAACGTCCCATCCGACGGACAGCGGCCTTTCCAAGCCCATCGGTGTCCCCTATTGACCGTGAGCAGGGCGGGGAATTTTGCGGAGATAAATCTCAAGCTAACCCAGCTGGGACTCGAACCTGGGAACTGCAGATTACGAGCCTGGCGCGTTACCGACTGAGCCACCACCGCCCCGATTACAAGAGAAAAAAGGAATCCGAACTTCAAATTTCCAGCATCATTTGCCAAATCAACTGACAAAAAAATCTCACACCAATTGGAAAGAAACGAATACCTTCAAAACCAAGCGTCGATTTTCAGGAAGATGCCACCACAGGCCAACCATGCTTATTTCAAGATGATGATGATGATGATAAGACAGCTCTTACCCCCCCCCCCCCTAGAAAACTGGAGTTTCGGTATAACTTCGAAACGTTGTGATTACCTTCGAAAGGCTTCGATAAAAGCGACGATATAAAGCGACTAAAAATGTATTGACCGAAAATCTGCCTCTCGTAATGATTAATTATTTTATTTATTAATATCAATTAATGCTCACGGCGAGAATACTGTTCACAAAACATGTTAGCGAGAAAAGTTTTATCGCAGAATACACGAGAAAGCCTTAATGCAGGTTGTTTCGCGTTAAGGCTTTTTGGGACTGGAAAAAAAACTCCATAATGAATAATTAACTCACTTTGGAATATCAAGCCGTCCCATGGCCGAGTGGTTAGCGCGCTTGGCTACGGGCTTGATCTAAGGGACCTGGGTTCGAGCCCTGGGTAAGGCATGGCTGTTTGTGTCGTTTTTCTGCTGAGGTCTAGATCTAAGGGACCTGGGTTCGAGCCCCGGGTAAGGCATGGCTGTTTGTGTCGTTTTTCTGCTGAGGTCTAGATCTAAGGGACCTGGGTTCGAGCCCCGGGTAAGGCATGGCTTTTTGTGTCGTTTTTCTGCTGAGGTCTAGATCTAAGGGACCTGGGTTCGAGCCCCGGGTAAGGCATGGCTGTTTGTGTCGTTTTTCTGCTGAGGTCTAGATCTAAGGGACCTGGGTTCGAGCCCCGGGTAAGGCATGGCTGTTTGTGTCGTTTTTCTGCTGAGGTCTAGATCTAAGGGACCTGGGTTCGAGCCCCGGGTAAGGCATGGCTGTTTGTGTCGTTTTTCTGCTGAGGTCTAGATCTAAGGGACCTGGGTTCGAGCCCCGGGTAAGGCATGGCTGTTTGTGTCGTTTTTCTGCTGAGGTCCAGATCTAAGGGACCTGGGTTCGAGCCCCGGGTAAGGCATGGCTGTTTGTGTCGTTTTTCTGCTGAGGTCCAGATCTAAGGGACCTGGGTTCGAGCCCCGGGTAAGGCATGGCTGTTTGTGTCGTTTTTCTGCTGAGGTCCTGCCATCCTCTCAGACCTTCTACTCTGGCACATAAACTGACAGGCTGATGTCAGAACTCTGTAGCAAGCAGCTGCTTGAGGGGGTAATTTTTTTTTTGGAATATTTCCTTCGTGAATCCTTTACAGAAAAAAAAAAAGATCTTCCAAATCAATAGGAATTTCGTTTTTTCTCATCGATGTGTTGCCATGCTTCGATGGCTGCGTAGCAAATACAGAAGCAGAAGAAAAAAACTTGGAAGTGATCACTTCGATGTTGGCCTGCGATCTGGAAGCGCGAGAGCAACAACAAAAAGGAGCGCGAGCGCCACTCCACCCAGCCTATGAATGACAATGACCGGTGGACGGAGTCATCAGGCAAAATGGCGACGGACAGGAGGAGCTGAGCATTCGAATGCTGAACAATGGACCACATCACATGGACCTGCCGAGCTCCCTCCCTTTCCCCCCCTCCCTCGCAACGGCCATCGGCATTCACATTAGGCCTTCGTCCACCAATAACACATGGACACTTTCGCACGGCCATGCAAGCGAAAATTCGCTCGGCCACTCTTTTCTGCTCGCCTCGCTCTCGCGGGCACGCGCGATTTTTTTTTTCAGAAACTTCCCCAGAATCGGCGAGGAAATGGACGCTATAAGGAGAAGCGAGAGAAGGGGCAAAGAGGGAAAAAAATGTGGATTCGATCAGCGGCTGCTCCTCGGACCGATTCATCTCCTCTGGTTGTTCGCCGTCTGCCCCTGGTGCTGAAGTTGGGGCTCGGCTATGGTTAAATAACCTTTGAACGTCTGGCCGCCGGCACTTGCTCACGTGAAGCGAACACGTGCTACTCGGATCGCGTGACTGCTGCAAGTGACACAAATGTAAGGTGAACTCACAATGAGCCGCGAGCACAGAAATAACGCGCTGCGCCCCCCCCCCAAAAAAAACTCTCTCTCTCAGCAAGTACTCTTCACTCTACCCTCCCTCTTTTCTATATATGTGTGTACTTAACCACCGACCCCGTGCTCACACACTCGGTTACCAATGGATGTTTGAAACTTTGTGTGTCTGTTCCTCGGTAAGGCCTATTTTTTAAAGCTCGTGATTGGACTGAAGTGTGTACAGATGCCCCGACCACGAAATGGAAAAACTTTATTTAATACGCAAAAGGAGGAATACATTCTAGCTCTTACCTCGGCAGTATAGTGAGCAGTATGTACTATTACATCGAAATAGTAATACTAATTACATCGAAAAGCATTATATTTTAATTTACAGGGTTTTTAACATTTGAAGAACACAATTACGAAAGCGTAGAATTTGTAAATTGATCAGTAGATGACAACTCTGAGATATTATTTATCTCTTTAAAACTTGTCTATAATATTTCCAATTTATAATGTTGAGTAAAGAAGTTCAGTTTCAGCAAATCCACCGGCGATAAAGGAAAAATAGTTCGAAAAGAGAGTCCCACGCAAAAATATTCCAAGTTAACATATGGGAAATAGAGAGATCTGGAAATGTAAGTCCTACATCAGTTTCACATCTTTTTGAAAGCACAAAATCATGACCTTCAATTTGCTATTCTATGTTATAAGTACTCCCCAATACACACAATGGACTGTAGGACATTTATTTAAAAAGTCTACATTCTGTCCAACATAATGAAAAATTGGCAAGTCATGATTCCCTAAAGAGAGCAACATCTCGGACTTTAAATTTTTTACTATGAGCACGTGACCCTTTAGTTTAACATCTTTCGAAAGCGTTTCCTGAAAGAGCAAAATTTTTACGCCCACTGTGTTAATTAAATTCTGTAATAATGGAATCTTATTTTTGAATCGCTACAATTCTACTGCTAAAATAAAAGATTCCACTTCATTTAGGGTTGTTTGGGTTGTTTTACCTCTGAGCGGCACTTTTTTTGCACACAATGGGCCAAATAGCCAAGTCACAAGGACCACGAAGGCTCAGAGAGGGTTGGGGAGGGTACCCACTGGAACAGCTGTTAGGAGACAGAAGGCAGCCTTCCATCAAGACATGTTCTTTAACGTCCAGCATTTTCTTTAACGTGCACAGGGTATGGTTCTACCCATACACGGGGTCATGGCTTAACGTCCCATCCGACAGATGGCGGCCTTTCCAAGCCCATCGGTGTCCCCTACTGACCGAATTTTGCGGAGAAAAATCTCAACGCTGCCCACCTGGGGTTCAGAACCTGGGAACTGCAGATTACGAGCCTGGCGTGCTACTACTGACCCCAACAAGTTAAGAGTCTTGACAATATTTTTGAAAATGTTGCAGTGCATTATATGTCCTGATACATTTTAACATGATGCGAAAGTGGGGGGGGGGAGGAGTTGAAAATTTTGGGGTAGGATATATAGACTGTACCTTTCCTGAATTGTCTTCCTGGACAGGATTGCTTTGAACTATCAATGCAGCCTTCTTTAAGGAAATTCTCCGTTTAATTTGAAGAGCTCTTGCTCTATATGTACGGTGACCATACGTCCTTTATTTCACTGCTCTGTCCTTTAGATTTATTTTTCTAAAATGGCCATTTTGTCCTTTATTTTGTGAATTAAAATAGTAAATTGAATATTGGCGCCCAGCACATGGTCCATAGAAACATGAAACTGTCATTTCACCGGCACTCGCTAGCGGCTCGGCATCTACGGCTGCGACGTTGATGTGCGTGTGTGCATATTGTACTTGACTCTGTGTGTAGTGTAGAAGCTGTGGTAGGTTGGGTTGTTTCACCTCTGAGCGGCACTTTTTTGCACACCATGGGCTAAATGGCCAGGTCACATGGACCCCGAAGGCTTAGAGAAGGTTGGGGAAGGGGACCCATTGGAACAGCTGTTGGGAGACAAATGGTAGCCTCCCTTCAAGGCCATCCAATGTGTTCTTTAACGTGCACAAGGTATGGCTCTATCTCACACGGGGCCACGGATCAAAGTCCCATCCGAGGGACGGCGGCCTTTCCAAGTCCATCGGTATCCCCTACTGACCGTGGGCAGGGCGGGGAATTTTGCGGAGATAAATCTCAACGCTGACCCAGCTGGGACTCGAACCTGGGAACTACAGATTACGAGTCTGGCGCGCTACCGACTGAGCCACCCCCGCCCCACCGCCCACGTATAAATTTCAATTTCCACCTCTAGTCTTCCTTTCTTAAGTGTTACGCTTTAAGTAATTATTTAACTCTAGAATCAATTCAGCTACATTAAGAGAATTTAATTTCCGTTCTCTTCAAGAAAGTATGGCTGCAAACTGATGCTTGTTATTGGGAGAAGATTTTAATCTTTTATATTAAACTTGTCTATTTTTATGTATCACTGATACAAGATCACTTTTCCCTTACACATAAATTGGAGGAAAATCATTATCTGGGAACAGTAATTCTCCATTTTTGCCTAAATTAGAATTATTTATCAAGTTAGAAAATAAGTTGGCTAGGTCTTGAAAGTCAGCTTACAAAATTCCGCCATTTGCATTTGAACAACCAGACAAACTAGTAATTTTACAAATCTTAATAGAATCAGTTTTAGTTGTACCTTTCAATTTAGAAGATTTGTTTACAGTTTTTTTTTTCTTTTTCTTTTTAGGAGAGAAGTATCTTTAAAAGTTTAACATGATTAACTCTCTGACTAACCATTCCGAAAATTCAAACTCACCCAAACACTTCTTCAATTATGAAGCCGGTCCATCGGAAAGGATAGGTCAAAATTAGTTCACAAAAATTCAACGTGAAATCTAGATGATGCAAAACAAATAAAGTTCAATTCACGCAAATGATGTACTTAAAAGAACATACTGAAAAACTGAGCTTTATAGAAAAGTCAAAACGCTATCACAGGGGGGAGGGAAAGTCTTTATCCTTTCACATCCAATATCCCAAATGAAACTAGAGTAAAACTTGGCATAGCAGGGGTAGCCACGAAAGCGTCTGCATTCTCCAAACGCTCAAAGCGATCTCTTTCGTTTAATACGAAACAACAGACTTTTTAACGAAAATTTCAGTGGCATTTAAATAAGAGGAAACGGACTTTTTAAAACTCTGATTATATTATAAACTATGAGTTTACTCTGTCCTAGTAAGAATTTATTTTTAAAAGGGGCGGGGGTTAGCTCAGTCAGTAACATGCCACGCTTGTAATCTGTAGTTCCCAGGTTCGAATCCCTACTGTGGCTGCGTCGGGATAATCTCTGCTAATCTCCACTCTGCCTTCAGTGAGACCTTTAGCCATGGTCCTGTGTAAGGAAGATTTGGATGGATGGCTTTGATGGGGGCTCTGTCTCCTAACGGCAGTCCAGTGGCTAAAGGTGACACTCAAAGTTAAATAGAACCCAACTGCCCAGACCTGACAGTCCGAAATTTAGGGTGATCAGATTTAAAGAAAAAGATCCGGGGAATTCGAAAATTCAATCTGAGGGACACGAAAATTTGTTTTCATTTGCAGCAAAGTATTCCCGGTGTTCACTTTTAAAGGTGGTCTCATCCGTCCGTATGATTTTTATTTATACTGCTCACAAAAATTAGGGGATATATTATCGCTTCATATTCATTTTTAAATATCCCCTAATTTTTGTGAGCAGTATATTTGCAACATATAGGACAGAGAAGAATCCTAGAAACTACTCCTAGCTTTTACAGGCTTTCTCGTACACTGGTTTCTATAAAATAAGGAAAAATGAGAAAAATCGCCATAATTGGCCAAAAAATCCTCATCAAACTTGTTCATGTAACCAGTAAAGTAATGGCGAGCGAGCATATCGTATGGAAATTAGTCTAGCATCAATTTGCGTAATCGGATAGCGGCATAAAAACGGGTGTTTTGGAGTGGATCGTTATTTAGTGTTGTAAATGTGAGTAAAGAAATTCGAAATAGCCATTTTGTAGGAATGACCTCGAGACATCATTTGCCAAATGAACTGCGGTGGAGAGCTATTGGCCGTCTCGAAGCAGGCCAAAGTCAGTCAGACGTGGCACGATGGCTGAATGTGAGTCCTTCTGTGGTCCATATACTGTGGAATCAATTTCTTAGCACGGATTCCGCTTCTCGAAGGTTTAGCCGAGGAAGGGCTAGAGTTACGACCGCTGTACAAGACCGATATCTGTGATTAACCGATATCTGTGATTAAGCCGAGGAACCGCTGTACAAGACCGATATCTGTGATTAACAGCACGGAGGATATGGAGATCTACTCCCTCTCAGCTACGATCCTCGCTTGCAGCAGCCACTGGGTGGGTTGTATCAGCTTCTACCACATAGAAGGTTTTATGAGGGAAATCTGTATGCTAGGTCAGTAATTTGTATACCCCTCACGTTACGTCACAGGAGAGAGCGGTTGAATTGAGCACGCATGCATGTTAACTGGACAGAAGAGCAATAGAGGTCCATACTTTTCACAGATGAGTCCAGTATTGCTTGCAGAGTGATTCCGGACATTCTTTGATATTGAGAGAACGAGATACCCGCTATCATCCCAGTAACATCCGCCAAAGAGACAGTTACGGCAGAGGTAACGTGTATTTGGGGTGACATTTCCTTAGGTGGACGCACAGACCTCTATGTGTTGACGAGTGAGAACCTCAATGCTCAGAGGTATAGAGATGACATCTTGGACCCTTATGTACGTCTTTACGCTGGTGCAATAGGTGAAACATTCATCTTACATGGAGTGGCCAGATCGATCTCCCGACCTAAATCCAATTGAGCATGTGTGAGATGCTCTAATGAGGCGTGTTGCTGTTCTCAACCCGCCACCTGAAACAAAGGGGGAGCTTATTACTGCTTTAAAGGAACAATTGTCGTTACTCCCTACTGAGCTGATTCACAACATCAAAAACAGCATGGAACATCGCTGTCGTGCTTGCATTGCTGTAAGGGGTGACCACACCTCTTATTAAAGAACTTTGCCCATTGCATTCTGACACTTCATTTTTGGACAAGTTCCTATAAGTGTTATTTTTTCAACGAAAAATGTTTCTAGTATAAAATATTTTATGCTATTCTGAAACTAGCATTGTAATTCATGTTTCCATCAAATTTCATTAAAATCATTCATATAGATTTTTATTTATCATAATTTTTCTGAGTTTTCGTTAATTTATGGAAATCAGTGTACAAGGGCCATGCCCTAAAACCGGTCATTGCTGATCACTGCCTCAGTTAGAGCAAACACAGCACACAAAGCTTGCCTTGCTGGAACAGTGTCCTATTCACTATGCCTAATCACTATGAGTTAAACTCGTGTTTAAAGAAATTCTTTCAAATTTTACAAAGGGAAATTCTCTTCGGACAGTTTCTCAACTGATTTCTTCGTTCACAAGCTGAGAAAGTTGCGTCAGAGCAATGCCAGATGCCGCCCCATTGCCAGATCTCCCATATTAGCAGTCGTTTCGAGAAAGTAAACCCCATCCTATTACAGGTTGGGACTCAAATTTTTAACCCAACATAGGGTCACACGGGGAGGGGTTGTGTTCAAATTTGGAACCTGTTGGTCAAGTATCTCGAGACTACAGGACGCCAAAATCTGTTAAAACCGAGCTAAAACTTGTATAGTAATTAAGCCATCTGCAAGCATAAGGCACGCAATAAAAGACATGCATTTTCGATGATAATGATAGTGGTGTCCATACAGATACCACTATCATTATGATGATTATTCTAGCCTCAATTTTTCGTTACCTGCATTACGATCGAAAATTTTTATAACAGTGTTGCCACTACTATTCTATTAGTAAAGATCTGCCCAAGCTGTACAGTCAGTTTAATATGTAAAAGATATGTAAAACTGAATTTCAGAGAAACTTCCGGGGACATTTATTCGTTTGTCCCTTGATTAAGGACAGAGCCTTTAATCCATGAACTATCCCCGAGAAACGGAGACATATGTAAACATACTTAAATCTATTCAAATGTGCACTGATTAAAAAAAAAATCCTTTTCAGTGTATAGTTCTTCTCATTTATTCGCAGCTTCAACAAGTTCTGCATTTTAACTTGAACTTTAATCAGTGTTATTCAAACCAGTCAGTTGGTTCTTTGATGCAAAGGCATGCTACGACATAGAGGCAAACTGATCTAGAAGATAAATAAAAACAATAAGCTGTGGAAGCGATTAAATGGCTATTAAAATACGCAGATATAAGTCATATCAATAGAATAAAAGAAAGCTAAACAACCAAAAATTATAATTCCTTTTTAGATTTACGTTCAACATGAAAATAAAATCAGATAACGCATTCAATGCCCAAAACATTGCAATCCATGACAAGACGAGAAATATTTCCCAGTGACCTCACTCTCTTCGAACAGCCAAAAGGAAAACGTCGGTCTTGCAGCCAAGTGCTGGTGAATTTGGCCGAGTTGTTAATCGGAACAAAATCTCTCCACACTTTCTGTACGGACGCCGTTTAAATTGGTTTGGAATCCCGCCATTTCGGTAAAAAGAAGCATTAGCATCAGTGTTCACTGCATGGACAACATTTCATAAAACTTCCGTTATTTACTAAATTCTAGGGAGGAAATACTTTTCGCCGAGTCCAGAAGGGTTGGGTTGGGTTGTTTTACCTCTGAGCGGCACTTTTTTGCACACCATGGGCTAAATGGCCAGGTCACATGGACCCCGAAGGCTCAGAGAAGGTTGGGGGAGGGGACCCACTGGAACAGCTGTTGGGAGACAGATGGTAGCCTCCCGTCAAGGCCATCCAGCGTGTTCTTTAACGTGCACAGGGTATGGCTCTCCCGCACACGGGGCCACGGCTTAACGTCCCATCCGACGGACGGCGGCCTTTCCAAGCCCATCGGTGTCCCCTACTGACCGTGGGCAGGGCGAGGAATTTTGAGGATATAAATCTCAACGCTGACCCAGCTGGGACCCGAACCTGGGAACTACAGATTACGAGAGTCCAGAAGGAGAGAAAACATCTTCACAATATATTTTAATGTGAGCAACATCTTTCAGAAAAGTTTAGATAAATATATACCCAAATTCTTCGAGTCAGAGAACTAAAACCTATTCAGAAATACAGCTAAGATTATTCTCAAATACAGTTCTGAATGAACTTGGCCGCTAAAAACAAATAGTCGAACGAGCAATTTATTCGAAAGGAAAAAACCTAAATTAAAAGAGTGTGAAACGCCTCTAGCTGATCTGTTACTTTTTCTTCGAACTACAATTAAAATTATTAATTTATTCAAATGGAAACCGAAAAGAGCCACTCGGATGAAAACAACAAAAAGTCAAACTAATAACATGGGGATTCAGCAACAGTCACACACAACCACCTGCGAAAAAAGTTTCCTCCTCTTTCTTGCCCATTCTGCTAAGCATCATAAAAACGTTTACAAAACGAACTTTCCTCAGCTGTGCAGACAGCAGCCAGATCAGTTTCTTTGCTCGCTTTAACAAATGAGCTGGAGGCGCCATCTATCGAGTGTAAGGGCAGTCATTAATTAGCGGAGCCACAACCAATTCCGGTAGCAGAGTCTCGGCGACACAGCCCGACCGGAGGCCAGGCACGATCACAGGAGACCCGCGATCGTCATCAGATTACGGAAACGACCTGTAACTGCCTCTAATCACACGGGTAATAACGCCTCTCATTCATCACTGCTGCAGACTCACAACTCCACTCTCATTGGCCTGCGTCTCTCCACTTCGACTTCAGAACGTGGTACACCCATTATTTCTTCCTCCCATTGCTTAACGAGCACAGAAGTAATTTGCGGGATTTTCCTTCTTCCTTCGCTGAATTCCTTCGAATCACGATCCACCTTTTTCTCGAATTAGCGCCAGGTTCCTCCCATTTGGACTGCTTTCTTCTTTGCAATGATTCATCGAGACGGATTCTCGCGTTACTTCTTTTATCTTCGTCTGCTCTACGGTGAAAGGAGGACACCTCTTGAAAAATGGATAAATGATTCCATATACTTTCTGACAAATCTTATTAGAAAATAAATGATAGCGGAACCATACAAGTGAAGCTAAAACTTGGGTTTTTCAAAATCCGTATAAAAGTTATTCAACTAAAAAAGCAATACTGAGAACAACAGGCTCTAAAATTCTGATCAATTCGCAGGACGATTTTCCTACCATCTAAATATCAACATGAAATTTTGCCAAACTTCAATAGTTCTGTTATCTCTCCCCTTTGTGTAGCGGAATACCTTCTTCCCTTTTAATAAAAAAAAAATCACCATATTTATGAATGCAGTTTTTTTACTTTTAATGCATTGCTTCACAAACTGGCTCGCGACCACCCATAAATCAGACGATGTGATCGAAGAAGCCGCAAGGGTTGGAAACGTGGGTGGAGGCAGAATTTTTATCGGGTGGGGGAAGAGCAAATTAATGTTTTATAACAGATATATTTAGGTCGAGCCGTTAATTAAGGAGGGCAAATGAGAAAATAGCAATCATGCATCAATCAGGGCCGAATCTACGGAGTGGGGGAGCGCAAGGGGGACATGCCCACCCACCACCCTTTTCAAAATGTTAGTGCTGTTAGTATAGGCAAATAATTATGAAAGTATTTATACTTCAAGCATCTTTCAAGAATTTTTTTTTTGAAGACCTGTAAAACGGAGGAAGAAATGTTATACTTCATTGGAAATCCAGTCTCTTGCCTTTCCCCCCCCCCCCTTTTTTTTTTACCTTTTTTCCTGCTCGACTGTGTTTTTTCTACCCCTCCCGTCGATTTTTTTTTCCAGATCAGGGCCTGCATCATACCATAATGCAATTAAGGATGCCCGAAAACAAAACCAGAAAAAAGGGAAATTTAGTACTGCTAATTTATACAAAATATGTTTTCTCGTATTAATAAATAACAATAAATGATACACATTCGGAAACGTAAAAATCAAACAATATTACATTTAAAGAAAAAAAAGTTAACATTCGGTACACCTATATGTACACCATAAATTAAATTTTTGATCACTTTTTCCAGGGAGAGCAACTGCCCAGTGGCGTATGAACCTTTCAGTGAAATCAATGAGGCGGCACTGGGGCCCTGGAAGCTGATTCCAAGACACTAATTCCATTTAGTGGGTTGGGTTGTTTTACCTCTGAGCGGCACTTTTTTGCACACCATGGGCTAAATGGCCAGGTCACATGGACCCCGAAGGCTCAGAGAAGGTTGGGGGAGGGGATCCACTGGAACAGCTGTTGGGAGACAGATGGTAGCCTCCCTCAAGGCCATCCAGCATGTTCTTTAACGTGCACAGGGTATGGCTCTCCCGTACACGGGCCACGGCTTAACGTCCCATCCGACGGACGGCGGTCTTTCCAAGCCCATCGGTGTCCCCTACTGACCGTGGGCAGGGCGGGGAATAACCTAGGTGTAAAAGACCCAGGTCGGACAGAATATAAATAACAAAGCGGTTACATTTTAACTTGGTAAAATAACCAGTATACCTTAAAGATGCGAAAACTGGAGGAAAAACGAAAGATTCGATAAAAGGTCTTCGAGTGTAAGAGGCTCGGAAGTAAAACTGTGAAAGTTACAATACAGCCTTCGTTCACAGTTAAAAGCGATGAGAGTGTCACAAAACTCTCACTTAGGTTCGTCGTCCGCCCGTAGAAGAAACGAATGCGTAATAAACAAACGAGCTAAGCGCAGCTGAGCAAGTCCAACTTCCTCCTTGCGATTCCTGCAAAAACATGACTGCCATGGTTTGATAATTAGGTTTGATCTCAAGGAGTTTGCAATTTGTTCTGATCAGGACTTCTGCCACTGTGCCCGGAGCTCGATGGTAAAATGCTGCTGGAAATTCAGATATGGAACTGGCAACGGAGAGCTAGACAGGGGAGTGGCCGACTTGGCAGCAGCATCTGACAAGTCACTGCCCCTGATGCCGACATGACCGGGCACTCAACAAACGAGAATGGTGGTGATGGCTACGAGACGATGAACTTTCCGGTGAATCTCGGAAAGAAAAGGAACAGGCCAATGCCTTACTGAGATCAAAGCCTGTAGCGAGCTAAGCAAGTCGATGTAAAGTATACGTCGACACATCAACGATGATATTCAGCCGCAACGTAGTCCAAAGCGAGGCTCATAGCATTCAGCTCTGCAGTGAAGATGAAACACTGCAGTGGGATCTGGTCTGCAATGCATAATGCAAAAATAATAATAGAAATAGAAAAGCATAATGTAGGACGCAGACCTGTGGTACCCCTGTTCTTGGGGGGGGGGGGGGGTAAGGCCGTGACAGAGTGTTACCGACACAGACACGAAAAGAACGTGACGATAAGAAGTTGGAGATGAAGATCGGCATGTGACCTCTCAGTCCAAAGGTATGGAGGTCACGAAAAATGACGAGTTCTCAAGCCGTGATGTTTTTTCGATGTCGAAGAAAATTGACACCAGGTGCTCTCGTTTTAGAAATGAATTTCTGATAGCCGATTCGAGCCTATCAGATGGCCAAGAATTGACCGTTGCCTGTAAAAGCCACACTGAGTGTTGGAAAGAAGGTTGTGGTATTCTAAATAACAGATGAACGTGGCATTTACCATTCTTTCCAACACCTTGCAAACGCAGCTCGTCAACGCAATGGGACGGTAATTCGAAGGAATCTTGGGATCTTCTCCTGGCTTCGGGAAGGCTAAGACAACAATCTCCCTCTAGTAGTCCAGAAACTGGTCATCCAGAAAAATGCGGTTGAACAGATGGAGCAGCCGACCCTTACTCGATGGTGAGATGTTGGAGCATGACATAATAGACATTGGCCCGACAGCAGATAAACGAGGTGGAAATATGGTTGTGATACCATCCAATGCTCCACTATACAGGAAAGTACTACATCTGTTGTATGACACCACGTCACATTCGTGTGCTGATCGGCGCTAAAAAGGAACCTATCGAAAAGATCTGCATTACACAAAAGTTATCTAATTCGATCAGTTCAGAAATGGAATGTTGAAACTTTTCGAGTTTTAAGCCGTGCCAAGGAATTATTGCCAATAAGATTGGGTAGCGACAAGGTCTGAATTTATAATGCAACTCTGTAAATCAATTGTGCCGAGTCGACAGTTTTTGAAGAGGGAGTTTCGAGCCTTGTTTCATATAAAAAAAGGAATGATTATCGCTACCATAAAATCAACTAGTTGGGACTAATGTCCAAGCTGTCGTGGATGTTTGGGAGACGGAACCCACAGGACAGCTTTGAGAAAAGGGTGTCAGCCTCCCTCAAGAATATCCAGCATGTTCTTTAACGGGCGTGGGGGTGTAGCTCTCCCACACGTGGCCACGGCTTAACGTCCCATCCGACGGACGGCGGCCTTTTCAAGCCCACCAATGACCCCTATTCACTGTAGGCAGGACGGGGAGTTTGCAGAGAAAAATCTCTACACTTGTCCAGCTGGGAACCGAACCTGAGAATTGCTGTGGAGAGCACAACAAAGTAGAGTGGAAGATGTATGGGGAGCAACGGATCTCCACCGCTGTGAATTGCCTGTTGTAAGGCTCCAGGCCATTCGAATGGAAGGACAGCAAAGAGCATTCAGTCGTCATCTACCCAATCTACATAGTGTAGAGGTAAATCCACCACTGTTTCCATCAATGCCCAGACATCTTGGCAATTTATTCCAAAACAAGTGAAAGACACATTGCACATTAAGGTTCAGAAAATATGCGTGGGTGGAAAGACCTCCGTTAGAAAAATCTAAAAGGAAAAACAAGATACTGAATATATTATTAATAAAGTCATTACCAGTCTATCAGAAGGAGGGGACACACAGGAGCTTAAGCCCCTCCACTGGTCAGAAGTGCCTTTTTACAGTAACCCCCCTCCCCCCCCAAAAAAAATATATTCCCCTTTTTCGGTTAGGAGCCCCTGCTCCTTACAGGCTCTCTGCACAGTACTGGTCATTACGTAATACATAACCCTATCAATTAATTAGGGAATTTCAACGTCATATCAATGGAGACTATTATTTATTTCAATGTTCTATCAATGGAATAATTTGGAACTTCTAAAAAAATCGAAAATTGTAAAGATATTATCGAAAAAAATTGTAAAGATATTATCGAAAATTGTAAAGATTGTATCGAAAATTGTAAAGATAAATATCTCGATCAAATCTATATAAATCTCAATTTTCAAAATATTCGTTCAAAATTTAAAGAATTATGGCAGCTGGAATTCTCTGGTAATTCTGAGTGGCTCTACTGCAGTTAAATCCATAACTCTCGAAATTTTGAACGAATATTTTTGAAAATAGCGATTTAGGTAGATTTTAGATTTTTAATTCATCTTTAACAATATTTTTCCATACAGAGTGTATTTTAGAAGTTATAGAGCTTCGAAAATAATTTTACCTTTCACACAACCCGAAAATCCTCTAATAAATTCGTATCGATATGTATAGGCAGAAGCTGAAAAAGACGTTTCTTAGGTAAAAAGAAAATTTAAAAACTTTTTCTGTGTATAATATCAACTGAATATTGTAAAGTACTATTATATTGTGCTTTTACAAGAAAAGCTATGCATTTAGTTTTAACAATTTCTATTTATATCGATATTCTTAATCTAGTTTGCACCGGGTGCTGCATATTTTACCGCTTTGTTGGCAACCAAACTTTTTTTTACTAATCTTCCTATAGCTTTAACATTTGTCGGTTTGTAGATTCGACAAAACGTTGTTCCACCATATCTTTCGAACGCGATGGAGAAACGATTTATGTGCCAAATGAAAGTTTGTGACTCGTGATGTGTCATTGACTATAAAAAAAATTGCCCCCCATGCTTTCTTCTCCCCTAAATATGGAGAAATGTGAAAATTATTCTAAATCCATATCTTCAGAACGCGAAGGCCGAAAGTAACATGCTATAAGTTGAAAGCTTTTGATGCGGGGAATGTCGCAAGCTATGAAAAATTGACCCCCCCCCGTGCTTTCATCCCCCTAAAAAAAAGAGGGAAATTTGAAATTTATTGTTCCCCTATATTTCCTGAATGCGAGTGCGAAAGTAACGGTGTCGAATGAAAGCTTGTGACGCGGGAAATGTCGTAGGCTATGAAAATTTGACCCCCGTGCTTTCTTCCCCCTAAAAAACGGGAAATGTGAAAGGCGTTCTACTATATCTTCACAGCGCGGGAACCTTACAGTTGTATTAGGTGTCAAATGAAAGCTCATGACAGTCGTTAACTGTTTCGAATTTTGCCCCACTATTTCCCCCTGATAAAGTGCGAGTGTGGTGGTGGGCGGATTTTCGCGGGGGTCCAGTTTCACGAGTCGTATCTCAAATTAAAGCTTGTGACGTCTCTAATGTCGTGGTCTACCTTAAACGTGACTCCAAAAACGGATAAATGTGCTCGATGTTTATGAGTTGCATATCCAAATTTTGGAAGGTAGAAGATGTTTTTAATGGTAACAAAAAATATAAACTAAAAAAAAATACTTATCTTCCTAAAGGGCCCTAAAAAGTAAAAAATAAACCTCAAACATATCGATGGTGCAATCGGTCACCTGAGTTCGTATTCACTTCGAAGGAAGAGAGAGGGCGCCGGCAATCTTGTCGAGTAGGGAAATCGGCGCCCTCTCTTCCTTTCAAGTGAATACGAACTCAGTGACCGATTGCACCATCGATATGTTTGAGGTTTATTTTCCACTTTTTAGGGCCCTACAGGAAGAAATGTTATAAAATTTTTCAATTTATATTTTTTTTTCCTTTCTGCACACGTTTCATTTTTACTAACCATCATCCTAATAATTGCTTTAAGAGGAACTCTGCAAACATAATTATTAATAGAGTTTAAAGATTATTTGTGACATATAAATTAAAATTTTAAACAAAACTAGAAGTAATATGTGTATTTACTATTGCTTAACACCAATCACGAACTATAAATTAACCTGACTTAAAAAAGGAGATAAAATAATTTTATTTGAAGAAATTAAAGAGATTAATCCTTGTTGTAATATTTTATGCATACTACAACTGAATTTATTTGAACTATATTTTAAATCACCATACAAAATACCCTTTATGTTAAAATTACAATCGTCCTTTCTGCCCAACTTGTATAAAAGTAATCACCAACAGCGAATTGTCTGGCTGTCATCTCCCTATTAAAGCCAGATATCGGTCCTCGTGGGATGTTGGGACCCTTGGTCTTCGAGACACATTCCCGGATTCCTGATATTGTCATCATAGCCTGAAGATGATCATCCAAGACATTATGCACTCTGGCTACAAAAGCTTGGGTCTGTCCTACCAATGGCAATCCACTTCTCTGAATCCTCCAAGTGATTCCAAGTGTTCGTCTGCATGTTAACATCTCTTACAAGCTAACAGACTTTGGATCGTGCGAGGTTCGATATGACGAGCATAGTATCTGCAATCTTTTAAAGCATGCATAATGCGCGTGGCATTTTGCATGTGCAAGCACTGTTCCCTCGGCATTCTTTTCATCATATTTTCTATGTCATGGCCTGATGTACCTCTCTACCGTATTTCATTCTTGCCAGTCGTTATGTTGATATACCAACCTTTATGTTTATTTCCTGTTGTCCACCAGTGTATAACAGAACTTGATTTAAGTGCAAGAACGTAGAAAAAATTCGTTTCCATCCTGTCAAATTTTGGCAGGTTATGTGTGAGCATACACAAACATTTGTTAAATGACAGATGTTGCAATGAGAATGACTAGCATAATAATATATTTATTTTTGTAAACCTGTGCTGATTAGTACCACATAGCAACTGGCATAAATGCTCATATTAGTGTGAAACTACACCGGGATGCCAATTGTTAGATGCACCGTCCCTCGTCACATAAATAGCTCATTCTAACACGTAATGCGTCACATGACCACGGTGTGTGCTATAAATCAGACAGACCAGCTCTTCGAGCATCCGTTAGAATTCGATTGAGCATCAAAATAGGCAAAACAAGTGATTTTCAATGTGGCATGGTAGTTGGTGCTTGGCTTGCAGAAAAGCATCTCCCAGCTCTTGGCTTACAGGTTCTAGCATCTCCCAAACGCCCGTCCTCCTATGCTTTTCATGTAAAACAGTTTAAAGGGTTTACCAAGAATGATGCGAAAACTAAAAACTACCAGTGATCGGCGATCATGGGGGCAAAAACAGCTTGTGGATTAGAGGGGTCAAAAGAGACTGGCGAGCATCATGCAAGCTAACAGGCCACAATCAATTAAATCACAGCAGAATTATACATTGGTGTACAGGTTATCTCCGAATGCACCATGTATCGAACCTTGTCAAGAATGGGCTACAGCAGCCGCAGACCATGTATAGTGCCAATGTTGTCAGCAAAGAACATGAAAGAGCATCTCCAGTGGGCACAGGAGCATCGACACCAGTGGCGGACTGGGTCTAAAAATATTGGTTGTCAGGAGACAAAGGGGGCCCACCCACAAGGCTATCATTTTTAACATATTGTATATTGTTTAAGGGGCCTCAATTCATCAGAGGCCCACTTGCCATCGGGCAAGATGACACCTTGGCCAGTCCGCCACTGGGTTGGGTTGTTTTACCTCTGAGCGGCACTTTTTTGTACACCATGGGCTAAATGGCCAGGTCACATGGACCCCGAAGGCTCAGAGAAGGTTGGGGGAGGGGACCCACTGGAACAGCTGTTGGGAGACAGATGATAGCCCCCCCGTCAAGGCCATCTAGCGTGTTCTTTAACGTGCACAGGGTATCTCTCTCCCGCACAAGGGGCCACGGCTTAACGTCCCATCCGACGGACGGCGACCGTTCCAAGCCCATCGGTGTCCCCTACTGACCGTGGGCAGTCTCCAGATCTAAACTATCATCTTTGGGATGTGATGGTAAGAGCTGTTTGCAGCGAGACTGTGCTGTCATTCAATTTGCAGCAACTGCGCAACACAATCATTTCCACGTGATTCAACATTCTTGCACAACGCATCCAGCAAGTTTCATGTCCCAAAGAATTTGGGCTGTTCTGAAGGCCAAAGGAGACACAACATGTAGGTATACCTAATAAACTGGCATATTACTGCAATTAGAATGATTAGAATAGTAATAAATATATTTTACTTTGTAAACCTGTGCTTAGTACCACACACCAACAACTGCCATAAATGCTCCCATTAGTGTAAAACTATATTATACATGCGCAAAAGTTGTGCAGAAGCTATATTGGTATACATAAACCGTAGCTGTCAGCAATTTCTCTTTATAGCTGCCTTTAAATTTTATTGTTCCTATACGTCAGTTGGCGAACTGATCCATATGGGGCAGTGGCTCACTGGATGAAGCCAAGTGAACCTTATGGTCAGTCCACCTATGAACTCCTCTCATCTGTCCACTTCGAAAATACAGTACCCCATTCTCTTCAGAATATTTATGGTCTTTATGAACTTTTACACCTTTATTCGGAATGTTTGTCTCATGCATTAAGGTACTGATTCACTTGGCTTTTGATTGATTGTACTATTCAGTCACATTTTGATCATTGTTACTTGCATCTTTTAAATTCATAGTGTATTATTTACAATAAGGATATGAAACGGTGAAAGGTGATTAAGACGCATACATTTCAAATCACATACGATAGTTTCTTACTACTTAGTTGTAAGCAATTTTGATTTCTTTATTGACTTAAAATCGTGATTACAAAAATCAGTTTTATGGACTTCCAAAAAGGACATAGTCATATGACTTTTTACTTCTTTAAATTATTTCCTTAAAAGTTTTATAAAACTAAACATAATTCATTATTTTCTATTTATGCCATTAAAAGCTGGAAAATTGCATTCTGCACAGCTAACACTCATAAAATCCAAAAATGCAATCATGGTGCCTAACATGACGAACACCGCAATTTTACACGTCTTAAAATCGCAATATATTCACAAGACGTTTTTTAAAACATGTACATCTATATATATACAGCCCAAGAAACAAACACACAAGAACTACAATCACCATCAGATTTGGCTCTGGTGCAACCTTTCTTTATGGGCCCACAAAGTCACTTTTAAAAAGTAGGAAAACGTGCATTGGCGATTTATAATACTTTAGTACATAATAAAAATTAAATTTGTTTGGAGATGTTTACTGATTTATTAAACATTACCATGACTGAACATCTTGTCATTTGTCTGTCAATCTGTAGACATTCAACTTCTTTGCTTTTAGAATAAAAACTGTTTTTGGGTTGGATATTGATGAATTTATAATTCTCACTTTTGAAATATTCCAACAGATATTATTGTGCCCTCTAACAGTGGGAGAAATTGAAAATTTCAGTTGAATATTGCAATGTAATTATGTTAGAAATTTGAAACTTTAGTTCTGAAATGTGAATGTCCTAAAGTTTGATTTTAATAATGATTTTCGGCCTCTCTGGAAGGGGTGGGAAAACGCAATTTGTATGCTTTACTAGATAATTGTTAATTTTTAGAAATGAAATAAAACTTCTTTTTGGATTGTCTAGATATTAATAATTTATTATGATTCACACTTTTTAAATCTCCCAAATGCTTGAATTATGCACTTTGATGGTGGAACAATTTGAAAATTTTAAACATTGCAAATGATCTATTTAATCTAGAAATTATATATTTTAGTAGTGGAATGTGATAATAAAAGACAGCTTGGCAAAACAATTTACCAGCAGCACTTTGCCAATAATTTTGTCCCTTCACTCCCAGGGGGTGTGAAAGCACAACTTTTTGTTTTGAGCGTTTAATGGAAAATTCCTTTTGAGTTGAATAGGTATTAATGAAGCATATTGTAAACGATTTATTTATGCTAGAATTTCTGGTGAAAGGACGTGCTGATGAAGAATGGATATCCAAATAACTTGCAGAAGGATAATAGTCATGTGCAGGAGAGGACCGATACTTTTTTTTATTTCAATAATTATTTTGAGAGTTCATATTGTGAAGTTTAACATAGGTTTTCCTCAATTCTGTGGAATTTCTGTAAAATAATAATAATTATTCAAAAATACTTGCTCCTATGATGTCCCAGAGGCCGCAATACTAATGGGCCAGGTTGCTACAGCACTCCTTACCGCCCCTCACCCGTTCACGTGTCTTAAATTACAATTGGGTAAAATTCAACCAGTAGCTATTTATTTTTAAAACATTACACTTAATTTTAAAATTTTCAATATAGTAATAATAAATAATTTTTCATACACTGATTGATTTGCCCCTTAACCTAAGAGGATGAGAAAATGCAACATTTTCATTTTGAGTGATAAATGAGAAACTCTTTACATTTTCCAATCACTCATTACTACAAATTACTATTAAAGGGTGCAAAATTTGGAAAATGGAAACCATTTTCTTTGAAAGAAAGCAGCCCATATTCGCCAGAGGCAATATGTTACTCTTCTAGTTCCTAGATATGGATTAAATGCAATTACCGTATATTTCCGCAGATAAGACGAGGTTAAATTTTCGTCAAAGTTTTAGGATATATGTCCTATAAGACGACCCCAAACTATCAACGGCCTATGAATTTAGTTTAGATCGGCGATCATCATCTGGATAATAATACTGTATAGCGTATACGGAATTATGTCCTATTCGCAAACATTCGCACTGATTCGGGCATTCGGGTAATGACCTTGACTATTCTATTTTGTGGACATACCCTACTCTGTACTAGTAAATAATTACGGTTTGTCCGTTTTTTCCTCAGTAGCTCAATAAACATAACTTTTAATATTTATTTTGTTTTAGTATTGTTTTACTATTACAATGTAATGTATTATTTACTATTACAATGTAATGTATTATCATATAGCGTATTCAAATAATATGATAGATTTTTCGAATAGTTGTAGTAATAATGGTTTCAATTTATATAAATTTCAATCTAATTTTTTTTGTATCTGTCCTATAAGACGACCCGGATTTTGGGGGCCTTTTTTTATGATTCAACTATCGTCTTATCTGCAGAAATATACGGTAGGTATTTTGTCACTATATTTTATAACCATACCATATAAGTATGATCTATTAAAAAAATCATATGGTGATCTACAAAAAACACTTTTTTAAAGAAGATTACAATTTTTGCCCATGTATTTTCCATGAGTACCCACATGGCAACATGCAGTTAAAATTGTTGTCTGTTAAATAAAGAATAAAATTATAACAAAGTAGAATTTTTATATTAATAAAAATAAAGGTTGGGATTAGGCTTTCAGTCATAGAAAAACCTTTTAACTCTCCCTTGATCATGGAATGCAGTCATTATAAGAAAAACAATTTTTGGTCTTTATTACAAATGTTTTTTAAACTAGAATTTAATTACTAATGCACATTAAGCAAGCTCTGTTGGCAAAAGTTAATGCAATTACAATGTAAATTACAAATACAAATGCAATTAATGTGGAAACGAATTAAATAAGTTTCTTGAGAATCAAAAACGTTTTTTTTTTAAATTGCTCTTCAGGCAGCAGACTTCCCAGGGAAGTCTGACAGAAGCCTATGAGAATAACACACACATAGAAAAGATCTGTGAAGAGTCTTCAACAGAAAGACAACACAATTCGGAAACACACATGCTTCATCTTAAATTTCCAACTAGGTCCCTTTGCTTTATAGTAAAACACACTAACAGCTTGGCCACTGAGACTAATGGAAGCATAAAATACACCATTTTAAAAAACACACTTTAACATGCTACTATCTTCCAGCTCACAAAACCTTCAAAAATAAACAATGGCATAAAATACATAATTTGTTATATAAAAATATCTTTAACAACAAAAGTTCTGTTATATATGATTTAAAAATTAAACCCCAAAATTTGATCAAAATACTTTTTAATGATTTACCTCAACAATATAATCTTGATCTGTACAGTTAAAAGATTCACAAAACTTGTCATGTGTAGGGAATTTTATTAACTACCAGTTTTCTTCTTAGCTTCTTAGATCATTTGAAATAATTTGTTGAAAAAAATTGGTTGCCCTGAATGGGATTCAAACCTTCTTCTCAGAAGCATGCAGAGTGTCATATAACCACTAGATCGCCAGAAGATAATCATTTCTTCACCAATGTGACATATAAGCATTCCCACAATTTTGTTGATTTGCCAGCAGTACCATCAATTGGCTACCCGATTCCTAATAATTGTATTATCAGGAATGGGGTAGCCAAGTTTACACATATGATGGTATAATATTTGTCACTCATAGTGCAATATATAATTCGGTAATAAAGTATCATGGGGAAATGTCCTGTAGACAAGACTTGAAATAATTAGTTAAGAAAAATTTGGTTGTCCCAAGTGGGATTCGAATCCATGTCTCCCGGAAGCATGCCGAGCATCATAACAGCTAGACCACCAGAAGAGAAACAGTCATTTCTTCATGTGACATATAAGCATTCCCACAGTTTTATTGATTCGCCAGGGGTACCACCTATTATCAGGCCTAACAGTTATGAAGCTTGGCATACTTCTGGGATATGTGGGTTCCACTCAGGGCAACCAAATATTCTTCAACTAATTATTTCAAGTGTTTCTAGTCTACAGGACATTTTCCCATGATACTTTATTACTGAATTATTAGATCATTTTTGATTTTCAAACTATAGAAGCTCCATACCATCTAATATTTTTCTACATCTGAGCTTGCATGTCTATTGTTGTTGGAAAACTAGAATTTGTGATGGTGTGGAGCAAAATCTTTCACATACCAAGAGTTGTACAAAATTAATCAGAAAGAATCATATTATTACATGCAAAATAATAATACTTGGTTGGGTTGTTGTTTGGGTTGTTTTACCTCTAAGCGGCACTTTTTTGCACACCATGGGCTAAATGGCCAGGTCACATGGGCCCCAAAGGCTCAGAGAAGGTTGGGGAGGGAACCCACTGGAACAGCTGTTGGGAGACAGATGGTAGCCTCCCGTCAAGGCCATCCAGCATGTTCTTTAACGTGCATGGGGTATGGCTCTCCCGCACACGAGGCCACGGCTTAATGTCCCATCCGACGGACGGCGGCCTTTCCAAGCCCATCGGTGTCCCCTACTGACTGTGGGCAGGGCAGGGAATTTTTTTGCGGAGATAAATCTCAATGCTGACCCAGCTGGGACTCGAACCTGGGAATTACAGATTACGGGTCTGACACGCTACCAACTGAGCCACCCCCGCCCCCAAAAAATACTTGGTAGTTTCTCTATTAGTATATTTGTTTACTATTGATACATAAAGAAATAATGTAGCAGAATATAGATATATACAAAATCGGTTCTTAAACTTGCAGAGTATTTCATTACTACAAAAATTTATGTATTTTAAAGCTCTCTCCATAAATGCATTAGCATGGCAAAATAATAAAATTCTGTTTGTATCTTATAGAGAAATAATTACCTTTCAGTGTATACATTGATGATATGCCCTAATACACTTATGTGACATAGGCTAACTATACCAACTTCACAATAAAATGTTTTGGAACAAAGGTTGATTTGCTAGTTTTAGTCAATTTTTTTATATGAATACCAGTTTTATAACTAATCTGACCAATATTAAAACAACCTATTTTATACGTTCCAACAATAATTTCATGCAGTCGAGCCTCAAGTTCTACACATCCATGGACTTTATGGAGTGTTACATTGAGATCATAAAACTTAATACAGAGGTCAGCATATTCTTTAAGAATTGGAGCTCCAAAACAGACTGGTGGAGGATTTCTTGCTGCAAAATTAAAGGAATGAAATTTCTAACTAAAGTAGCAAGTTTTTTAAATCAATATTTTATCATTATAACTTATTTCATATTAATGGAAAACTTGTTAGAAGTTTACTCTAAAATTCTTAAAAAAATAAGGTATATGTTTTCTCTGTTCACTTTGTAAATTATTAATTTAATAGCCAAGGGGAAAAATAATATTGCTTTTTCATACTATAGGCTATTGATATTAACTTTATTACAGAAATTTTCATTAGAAAATGTTAGTGCTTTCAACATAAAACTATAGGCCTTAAATTTAAAAGTTTAGATTTCATTACACTTTTTTTTTACCAACATCATAAATTTTAGTTTAACAAATGAGGCCATTATATCAAATATGCTGATACAATATAACCAATAGATTAGAAAGCAATAAGACTATTTGTGGCTACTAATTTACATTAAAATTTAAATTCACTATCAAAAACTAAATTAGATTTAGTCAATAAGTTAATAGGATGTGCCAACCAGCATATTTCACATGGATCAAAAATTTCTTGCCTAGGAAAACAAATGGGGTTGGATTTATAGCAATAATATGGCCCTGGATGATAGTTCGGGGCCATATTAAGAGGGGGCCTCTTAAGACATTTACTTGTTCTTAAAATTAATACTTTGCATTTAATTGCTAAAATTTTAATGACCGATATTTGATAATAAATAAAAATTGTTACTATTAATACATATACTAATATTTCATCACACTTTTAGAACCAATAAGACTATTTGTGGCTACTTGCATGTAGTATTTTTGCAAGAAGCCACAAATATAATTTTTAATAAAAAAAACAATAAATACCCCCTCAAGCTGCTGCTTGTCACAGAGGTCTGAGTTTATATGCCATAGTAGAAGGTCTGAGAGGATGGCAAGACCTCAGCAGAAAAACGACACATACATCCATGCCTTACCCGGGGCTTGAACCCAGGTCCCTTAGATCAGTAGCCAAGCATGCTAACCACTCGGCCACGCGACATTACTGGCGCATGTAGTATTTTTGTTCTGTTTTGCTGCTGTGATGACCTGAATCAGCTTTCAAGCTTTGACCACTGTACTCCATCTCACTACTTTCCACCATTCACAGTGGTCAACACATTAGAGGGAATTAGGGTGGGTCTTAGGCACTTAAAGAATGAAACTGAAGTAAAACATGTCAGGGCTGCTAAAAGTACTCATTCCCAATAAATTCTACTGCAAACAACTCATGAAGTCACCCTTCTCATAATCAGTGCTCAGGGATAGGTAGACTAGAGATAGTCATATGATGGCATCAATGGGAAAGGGCTCTCAGTCGCAGGACATTTAACATTGAAAGATGCCCAAAGGTCTTTAACGTAAGTTCTCTCTAGTTGCTTAATGGCTCTCTTTATCCTTACGGGGGCATAGGAGTTTCTCGGGTTGAAAAAATCTAATATTTTTTTTTGCATTTTCTAATAGTTTTTACCCCTAAGAATGAGAATCCAAAACATTTTTTAAAAAATTGAAATATTACAGAAGATATAACACTTTATGTCGAGCGGCGCACATGGGCCTTGGAGAGCCTGTTTCACAGCAGCACATAGGTAGGAATGTTGGACCCATCGAATAATGGTTTCTTTTGTCCTTATTCGAAGAGCAAGTTATCCGTGGGTAAAGCATTCATATTTTTCTCAACAGATGGCTTTGTAATAGTTTTACTTTCATGAATGCAGTTTCTAAACTAAGTTCAAAGCAGCAATCTCTTATACACGCTACCCAATTTCTTCAAACTTTCAAATGCATTTTCCTCGAAACTATGTTTTCAAAGTCGGTACCAGTGATAACTCAATAACAAATCACTCAATTGACTTGTTTCTTTTTTCTACTTATAGCTTATAAAATTCCCTATCCTTATCAGATGCTATTTGGAAAATTTTAATTATTTATATTTTTTTTATAGTTTAAACTGGAAAAAAAGAGCTAAAAATTTACCTTTTTTTTGAAAGGTTGCCATTTTGTTAAAAAATCGAAATTTAAAAATCCCACCCGATACGGACTTCAAAAATTTAATGTACTTTAAGAATTTCTTTTGTTTGTTTGTTTCAGATGAACGTGCAGGGCGATTTTACCAGTACAGCAGACCTCTGTACGGTGTGCAGGCCAGTATTGGCGGAGCTGCGGTGGAGGTTTTTTCCAAAATCTGACTGAATAAAAAATTTTTTTTATAACTACATGAGATGTACTTTCATTTAAAAAAAAAAGTAATTATTTTACCTTTTTTATTTGTGCCGATATTTTTTTTTATGAAAATTGTATTTTTTTATGGCCAAGAAACTCCTATGCCCCCTTAAATAGCATGGTGATTTTACTAAGAATGGCTGCTATTCAAATTACTAGAAATGGATTTGATGAAAATTGATTGCTATATCCTCACTCATCAGCTACAAAAGCAAAGACTTTTTTTTATTAGGGATGACTTTGAGTGGGCATTACTCATGGTTGATTTGAGATGGGTTGAAATCATTAGGCAAAGAACTGTAGAGTCTTAGAGGAAGAAAGGATTGGTGGTTTGGGATTTACTGGCTGAAACTGAGGCTATAAAGCACCAAACAAGGGTAAAGACCAAAAGCAAAAATGCAAAGGTCAGCCAAACCTGCAACCAAAAATTAAAAGCCATAGACAAAAGCAGAAACAAAATGTATACACAATACTATAATAAGCAAATTTAAAAGACAAAAGGTGTAAACAGAATACACAAATGCAAATAGAAAAGCAACAACATGTATATAGGGCCCATAAAATACAATTGCAACAAGATACCAAAAGGTTGAGTTGTTTTACCTCTGAGCAGCAACTTTTTTGCATAATGGGCTAAATGACCAGGTTGGGTTGTTTTACCTCTGAGCGGCACTTTTTTGCACACCATGGGCTAAATGGCCAGGTCACATGGACCCCGAAGGCTCAGAGAAGGTTGGGGGAGGGACCCACTGGACAGCTGTTGGAAGACAGATGGTAGCCTCCCGTCAAGGCCATCCAGCGTGTTCTTTAACGTGCACAGGGTATGGCTCTCCCGCACACAGAGCCACGGCTTAACGTCCCATCCGACGGACGGCAGCCTTTCCAAGCCCATCGGTGTCCCCTACTGACCGTGGGCAGGACGGGGAATTTTTCTCAACGCTGACCCAGCTGGGACTCGAACCTGGGAACTACAGATTACGAGCCTGGTGCGCTACCGACTGAGCCACCCCCGCCCCTAAATGACCAGGTCACAAGGACCCTGAAAGCTCAGAGAAGGTTTAGGGAGGAGCCATTGGAACTATTGGGAGATAGATGGTAGCCTCCCATCAAGTGTCCTTAATATGCACAGGGTATGACTCACCTGCACACAGAGCCACAATTTAATGTCCCATCTGATGGACAGCAGCCTTTCCAACCCCATCGGTGTCCCCTACTGAATTTTTGCAGAGATAAATCTCAATGCTGACCCAGCTGACTTAAACCTGGGAACTGCAGATTATGAGCCTGGTGCACAGGATCAAAATAATCCACCTCCACTCCTATATTAAAAGATTGGTTGTTGGTTGGTTGTTTTACCTCTAAGTGGCACTTTTTTGCACACAATGAGCTAAATGGCCAGGTCAGAAGGACCTCGAAGGCTCAGAGATGGTTGGGGGAGGGGACCCACTGGAATGACTGTTGGGAGACAGATGGTAGTCTCCTGTCAAGGCCATCCAACGTGTTCTTTAACGTGCACAGGGTATGGCTCTCCCGCACATGGGGCCACAGCTTAACGTCCCACCGTTGGATGGCAGCCTTTCCAACCCCATCAGTGCCCCCTACTGACTTTTTGTAGAGATGAATCTCAATGCTGACTCAGCTGACTCGAACCTGGGAACTGCAGATTAAGAGCCTGGTGCACTGGATCAAAATGATCCAGCCACCCCCACTCTTATATTAAAAGGTAAAAAAATATTAAATATGATTAAAAATCCAGTAAAATGCAAATAGGTAAAACCAAGGGTTAAATATGAGTCATCAGATAAAATATATCCAACTGTAAGGGTCTCAGATATAAAATTGTGGAAGTTAAATTAGAAATGTCGCTCAGGTTAAAAACAGGATAATGGATTAAAATGAACTTAATGGTTAAAATGGAGTCACAAAACTTACACTTAGGTTTGTCGTCCACCCTTAGAAGAAATGAATGTGTAATAAACGAATGACCTTAGCAGAGCTGGGCAGGTACAACTTTCTCCTTGCGATTCCTGCAAAAACATGACTGCCATGGTTTGATAATGGTCTTGATCCCAAAGAGTTTGTTATCGACCTGTTTAGACCAAGATCTCTGCCACTGTGCCCAGAGCTCAATGAAAAACACTGCCAGAAGTCAATGTATGTAACCAGCAGTGGAGAATTGGACAGAGGCATTGCAGACTTGGCTGCAAAGTCTGAAAGTCATTGCAGTTATAAAACTGAGTTGGGTTGTTTTACCTCTGAGCGGCACTTTTTTGGACACCATGGGCTAAATGGCCAGGTCACAAGGACCCCCAAAGGCTCAGAGAAAGTTGGGGGAGGGGATGGTAGCCTCCCGTCAAGGCCATTCAGCGTGTTCTTTAACGTGTATAGGGTATGGCTCTCCCGCACACGGGGCCACGGCTTAACGTCCCATCTGACAGACGGCGGCCTTTCCAAGCCCCATCGGTGTCCCCTATTGATCGTGGGCAGGGTGGGGAATTTTGCGGAGATAAATCTCAACGCTGACCCAGCTGGGACTCGAACCTGGGAACTACAGATTACGAGCCTGGCGCGCTACTGACTGAGCCACCCCTGCCCCGGGTTGGTAAAGCATGTAGCAATTGGTTTAGCATTGCTTCTGGTGTTCGATAAGGATGCAATTTGTCTCCTTTCCTCTTTTGGGTATACGTTATGCAAAATTCTCTGCAAGGGAAGGATTTTTGACTTAAATGAGAATCTAAAGATCTGAAAATTTCCGATTTAGATTATGCCGATGATTTGTCCCCTTTGTCAAATGATGCTGATGAGATGAAATCTATCATTCGAGCTGTTGATGAGACTGGTAGTAGAATAGGTTTGGTTATAAACAGAGAGAAAACTAAAGTCATGAAATATGTCAGGCAGGCTCTGTTTCAGTTAATCTGATGGTTGCACTCTTGAGCAGGTGCCTGTTTCATTATCTTGGAAGCTATGTAACAGATACTGATGATGCGCAGCATGAGATAAACAGATGAATAGGGATGGAGAGTGTGAAGAAATAGGTATATACACCTAAAGACTAAAATTATACTATAATAGTTTGGTTCTTTCTAGTTACAATAGTGAAATGTGGACCTTTTATAAACAAGATAACAGGTAACTTGATGCTTATGCAGTATCTTGGGCATTAGATGGTTTGACTTTGTATGCAATGATGAAATTAGGGAAAGGAGTCTGCAATCTCCTTTGAGCAGCATACTCTGCAGAGAGAGACTGCATTGGTTTGGCCATGTTACCCATATGGATAACTATAGATTAGCGAATAAGGTTATAAACAGCATGTCTAATAGCCAAACAAAGGAGAGACCTAGGATGTGGTGAGCAGACAATGTCAGACACGACCATGTTAGAATTGGGCCACAGTGACGAAGTGCAGCAGATGTAGCTCAGGACAGACATGTTTGGAGAACTAAATTGTACAATCTGGTTGGACCTCCACAGCCCATGACTGCTTAAGGATGATGATGATTTGAAAAATGGGGGAAGAGGTTTTCTAAAATATTTTTGTCTTGTGTCACCCTGGTGCTCTCCTCTCAAAAATGCTGTGAACTCCTGCACTAAACTATGCTATTACTGACTTTCCATTTTGGAAATAATGCAATAATTCTTAGCTGTGCACTTCTACCATACATATCAAATGAGTCAGATTTGTGAGTGACATTGGTATTCTTCTAGAAGAAGGAACATCAAACTGACATTTCTCCAATTCATCTTGGAACTTGCCTTTTCTTAACTTAATAGAAAACTTTTGGTCAAATGTGCTGAAGCTAACCATGCATTCAAGTAAAAAACAATAAAACAGTTATAACCTTGATTGTCAATGACTTTGACAATCAAGGTTATATCTGTTTTATTGTTTTTTGGAAAAATGTTTTTTTTTCCTGTGCTCCAGTGATCTAAATTTAGTGGCTTTAACACAAAAGCTATTTTGTGTTTAAGCCAGAATAACCTCAATAACAGTCTGAAAAATTAAGAGAAAAATATTATAACAAGAAACTTAAAAAGTATCTTACCAGATATTGTCTCATTATATATTGTCAAGTTGTCAATTTTTATTGTAAAAGAAATTCCATATTCCTTTGGCAAGTAGGACAGATTTACACATGCTAAATAAAAAACATAAAATTCATTTATAATTATGTCCATAATACAAAGCAATCAGCAATTTTTTAATGTTCCAAGAAAAAAAAAAAAAAATCAAAAACAAATGCATTTTCTTTAATTCTCTATATTTTTAACATTTTAAAATGAAACCTGTCATAATATCAAATATACTAAAGTGGTGCTTACCAGAGTTATTTGCAAAAGTTGACTAGGTTATTATAGTGCATATACAGTTCATTAACAATACATATACAGTACATTAACAATACAAAAAGTAATTTTAGAATTAATTTTAAGAATGAAAAATAATTATTACAATTAATTAAGAGCCAATAATAATTAATTAATAGATATTAATCTTGATGGTATTGTTAAGTAACCAATACATGAGGATGATGATAAAGATTTCTGATAGAACTTTTGTTATCGACCCAGGGCTCACCCTATTATCACCAAATGTGAGATCCATCATCATCCTCATCCTCCTCCTCAAGCAGCCATGGGCTACGGAGGTCCAACCAGACTGTGCAATTTAGTTCTCCAAGCAAGTCTATCCTGAGCTACATCTACTGCATCTGGCCACGGCACACCAATTCTAACAAGGTCCTGTTTGACATTGTCTGCCCACCGCATCCTAGGTCTCCCCTTCTTTCTGAGGCCTTTAGGCACACTGTTCATAACCCTATTCGCCAATCTATAATTATTCATACGGGCAACATGGTCAAACCAACGGAGTCTCTCTCTGCACAATATGCTGCTTAAAGGAGGTTGCAGACTCCTTTGCCTAACCTCATCATTAGTTACAAAGTTGAACCACCTAATGCCCAAGATACTACATAAGCATCTAGAATCAAAAGCATCTAGTTTCCTGTTATCTTGTTTACACAGCATCCAAGTTTCACTACCATAACTAACCCTAGAAAAAGTAACTACTCCAAACTATTATACAGTCTAATTTTAGTCTTTAGGTGTATACGCCTATTTCTCCACAATCTCTATAGATTTTTAAGAGTCCCGGCAGCAATCCTTATTCGTCTGTTAAACTCATGCTGCACATCACCAGTATCTGTTACATAGCTCCCAAGATAATTAAACTGTGATACCTGCTCAAGACTGCAACCATTCAGATTAACTGAATCACAACCAGCCTGACCAATTTTTATCACTTTAGTTTTTTCTCTGTTTATAACCAAACCTACTCTACTCAGTCTCATCAACAACTTGAATGAAAGAGTTCATCTCATCAACATCATTTGCCAAAAGGGCTAAATCATCCAAGTCACATTATAGTGGCAAGTATAATAATGTGCCCCATTTTAAAATATACCATGTTAAAAAGAATTGTAAAAAGAAATAAAAATCAGTTTGAAATAAATATTATATAGTCAACTCTCATTTAACATCAATAATTAATTCTGGGAAAAGTGACATAAGCTAAAAGTGATTTTAAATGAATTACATGCTCAATGGGGTTTAGGTAATCTGTTTCAGAAACCAAGAAGTAAAAATTTATTGCCCCCAAAGCTACTAATTTAAGGCTTTGAAAATGTTCTTAAGTTCATAACCAATGCTTTTATGCATATTAATTAACATGTATTGCACATACAAATTGAATAATAAACAAATAATAACAATAAAGAAGTTTATTTATCTTGGTCTTGTACATGCTAAGCTTGAGGTGAAGGAGAGGTGATGTGAAGAGGAGAAGGATTAAGGTTGGTAAGAAGAGTCTCCTACAAAAGTGTCAGGGAGTTCTATTTTCTCAGAAGATTGAGATCTCTTAGGAGAATCGGGTTTAATTTTATGCATCTTTCTTAATAATAACATAAAATTAAATAAACTTACAGTACAGTACTGCAGTATGTGCAGTAGTGCAATAAACACAAGTCATGCAATACTACCCACACCACCCAAAAAACATAAAAATGAAGTCAGAGGCACTATACACAACCAATCAACAAAATGCCTGGAGAACAACCGACTTCATGCAGGCCACATGGGAGCATCACGTGAGAATCACATGAACCATGCATGATGGTAAATGGAGTAGGTGACGAAGAATAAACACATGTATGTCAATGGAAGCTTTGACACTAAACAAAAAGACATAAACCAAGCATGACGTTAAATGATGTTCGACTGTATTATTCAAGAAGAAATTTCCTCCTAATTATTATATAATTTAGCTGGTTTTATTGATCAAGTTTCACAAAATTAAGCCTTAATTGCATAGTCAAATTTACTTTTTCACTGTAAAAAAGTTATTTAAATAGGTTTGTAAATGTGTTTAAATTTTTCATTTTCATAAAATTCAGAGTTAAATTCTGTTTAATTTGGCATATAACATGATCTATTTCAGCTAAGTGGATATTTTTGTTTAATTCTAAAGTTGATTTGTTTATATGACTCAGCATGGTTAGTGAAAAGCTTGGACTTTTCTCAAAGTATGGCACCAAGAAAAAAATTACAAGAGTAATTTTCATGTTTCAAGTAAATACAATACTTTTCTGTGATTCAGAAATAAACAGCCTTTCTATTGAGATGTATTATGATTATTTCTTACAATTTTTAATATTTTTTTTTGCATTGCCAGATCCATTTTTGTACTACAACTCTAAAAGGGCTCTATTAAAATAAAACTATTTGTCTTTTCTGTTAAATATTTTATTTCAGAAAACACAGAATTAAATGTTGATTAATTTGGTATATAACATGCCATATTCCTTTCCACAGTTATCCGGCAAAAGAAAGTTCTAAACGTTTTTGGCTGAGCATAGGGAAAAAATAGCTTGGCCTCTGGATGTAAACCTGTTTTTCAGATGGACACTGGAAGGATTAACAGTTTTTCTTTTCTGGTGGTAAAAGAATAAGAACACCAGAAAATAACATTTTCCAATAAGTTAAAAAAGACTGCTCGAGTCATGAATAGGTCTTTCGCCATCTGAACTAAAATCTTTATCATGTTCACCAAAAAGGCAATCTATAGTATGCACAGTTATTTTTTAAACCATTTCAAAAATTGCTTCCTTATACACTGAAACACAACAGAGCACATGCAAATCATACAAGATATTTTCAGTCAGCTTGTACTTTGATAACTGTAGAATAGTAAATTATACCTATGAAAAGGTACTAAATTTTGCAAAGTGTATTATTCACTACCTTACATTCTTAGATAAGGTTTTTTTTTTTGCATTTGGAGAAACAACATAAATTAGTTTTTAATCATAAATATTTTAATATATTAAAATTTTAAATATGAAGTAAAAATATTATTTATATTATTATATACCCCTTGTCCAAATTTTTTCAACTAATTATTTTTAGTCCCTTGTCTACAGGACATTTTTCTGTGATACTTAATTACTATTAGTGAATCCTTTTTAAAAACACGATGTAAAAGTGTTCAATACAAAAATAAAAATGAATCTAATTAGCTGAAAACAGTTTAAAACCATAATGACCTTCATGCAATGAGGTTTTCATGCAAGCATCAGAAACATTGTTTTGAAAATAAAGCATGAGAGCATATTTTACCTGTATCATTAAGACCAATTTTAGGAATATCTAAATGAGCACAACACCCACAGGAGTAATTAATACATTGACAGCCATAGTCTGTCCAATCTTGAACACGGACATGAGCTACAGTCTGAATAGAAATATCCTTCTTTCTCACACCAGCACTTAAACCTGAAATATAGATATTGAAACATAAATTTTAAGAAACTACACAATTTTATTTCCTTTAATAAAGCAAAATTTAAGCTTCAAGCAAATGCTTTTCCACCATTAGCTATAGCCAGTCATATATCTTAGGATATTAAATTTTGATACATTTGTCTAAACTTACATCTAGTAGTAATTTTCTGATAAACATTTAAAACACCAATCCTATCTAATAACTTCAATTTATTTTTAAATATATAGTTTTGTCATTAAAAATATCATTTAACTTTATTACACCATAAATTTTGGAACATTTTGTTTACTTAATTCAGCACTAATTCAATATACGCCTTTATTTTTCAACTTTCATTTCTTTTCATGAGATAATGTCAAAAACCTTGTCTCAAGAACAAATTCTACTAATTCACTACATTCCCCTCCCAAACTTGATACATTTCTATTCCAACATTTAACACAATAAAAATGTCATTCACATATTGTTCATCTCAGTTGTATAAAATATGAGGTAATTAAGTCTTTTTTTTTTCATTAAAAAGTTTAAGTGTTACAAATGAAAAATATTTGTTTCTTTGTGGTAGTACATTTAATTTTCCATGCAGATGAAAATACCTGTCCAAATGTTCTAAACATTCTTTCAAACTTCATTAAAATCAATTTCATTGAACACCTCACAAATACTAAAAGCAAGCAACTCATACAAATATGTTTCACATTTTCTCATTCATAAACTACAAAATGAGCCTAGCCTCAGTGGCGGATCCAGTGGGAAGTGATCAGGACGAACACCCCCCCCCCCCAACATCCTGAAGATGAATGGGGGGGGGGGGGAAACCAATTCACATTTACGAATCTATTGAACGCATTATGTGTACATATGTGGGTGCAAAAATCTTCAATCAGACAGGTTAAAATACCTCAGGATCATTAAAAAACAATCAAGAGTCATGATTCATTTGGTATTTTGATTTTCCCCAAATGGGATTATCAGAACAATAATCTTTTAATCGAGGGAGTTTCGAAATTCTCATAATTAAGAATGTTAAGGAATTCCTTATTTCCTTAATATTATCAATAGGGTTCTAATTTAGATTACATTTATTTTTTTCCCTTTAGATCAGAACCATCCAACTTAAATTTATTGAAGAGGCACTAAAAAAACAAGCTATACTCTGAAAGAGCAGCAGGAGAAAATTCTCAACTTAAAATCAAAAACATACATTTCAAAGGAATTAGTGAGAGAAAAAAAACTATTTTAAAGCAATCAAGGAAATATCTTGATTAGAAATAAAAATATATATTTCTAATTAGTATTAATTGGTAAAATCATTTAGTTATGCACCTAAATATGTTTCATCAAATAACTGGAACAAATGAGCCAGATTCAATATATTTTTTATTGTGTCTCTTATAAGCCGCAAATCGAGTGGGCCTGCTTTAGATGGTCAACATATTGGTTCACATTGTTCATAATCAATTCACATATATTGTCACTTAGTAGTAATTTTAAAATTGCAAAGGGTTCCTTTCCCATTGAAAGATTATGAACTGGTCAATCTCTATTTTCATAAGCAATCCAGATCATTAATTCATTAAGGATTTGGTTGAACCATAAATGTCACTAAAATCATGTCCTCTATCATCACTTTGTAGGGTTGAAAAATCCTTCAGCTCGCCATTCAGTGCACCTGAAATTCTTGGTTGATTGTGATCTAAACATTGTTCTTTTCTTCAGATAACCTGAATTTCTTGTCTCCATTCTCTGAACTATCCCCCTCCTTCAAAATTTTCTGTTTACCAAAAGCCATCTCAAACAACAAAATATAACGAATATAAAAATTTAGCTCAACTCCAAAATTATATCTGGGAATTTTAACAGCTGCAGAAGTTCCAATCCCCAAAATACTCTAAAAAAAATAAACGCATGTGTTCTATTCTTGTCATAGGCCTGGGTTAACCTGTTCCTTTTTGTTTAGTGCAAACATCCAAGTCATACTGGAAGTTAGAACCAAAGGGCCCAGAACCAGTGCTACAGTACTGTGCAGCAAATTTGTCAATAAGATAACCACAGCTGCTGCAAAGCTTAACAAGCTAATGGTAGATCTGAAGTAAGGGGCATCAGATACCCAAGTTCACTCTAGGTGACAAAATAGCTATTGTGGAGCCTGGGTTGGTCAACAATAAGTATCAACTATTAGCACCACCAAACTTCCACCCGCAGGGCAGCATGAAACTCTATAATCTTTTCACCCCTCAAATGGTCAAACTCGCCCGAGTAGATAAAGGTGACTTGAAGTGAGTTGTTCCCTTGGGATCATGTGAGTCGTGCACACCGACTGCAATGGTAAATTCCTGTCTCAGCATCGAACCAAGAAATGTCACCTAGTTTGAAAAGGAAGATTTCCAGATGACATTTCCCTGCTTTGCTAATGACACCAAGCCCAAATCTCTTCAATGCCACAGCCTATACCACCCTTCCTTTGTTTAAGGCAGTGGTGATTGCTCTTCAACCACCATATTTGATATGAGTTCAGCTACAGAAATTCAAGAATCCAATGGATTTCCAACCAAGAATTTCAGGTGCACTGGAAATCCTTACATCCTTACAACAGAAAGAAAGGCATTTGCAAAACTGTAGATGATGTCTTAGCTGTGGTGAAACATCATAGTGAATTCAAACATTAAGTATATGAATCAATCGGTGCCAAAGGCACCTCTTGATTTCTAGTCCATCATTCTGAATCCTATTTCATCTTGAATCCAATGCCACATCTGAAAATTCCTCATTTCTGAGTTCTACTACCTGAAATAGCCATATTCGCCAATTTTTAGCTCTCCAGCACCAGTATATCGAAATTCGACCTGACTTCAAAGAACCCATCACACCAAAATTTAGCCCTCTAACACTGGTATATCAAATTTTCATCTAAGACCTTGAAGGATCCAACACATCCCAAATTTCCAATTTCTATATCTATGACTCAAAACACCCCCGGGAACCAATTTTTAGCTCTCCAGCACTGGTAGATCTAAATTTGACCTATGACCTCAAAGGATCCCCCGCAACCCAAAACACCCGCAGATACCAATTTTCATGTTTCCAGCACTCATAAAAGTTTGATCTTTAAATAACCTCCATTTGACCATAAAGGACACATTGGAGATCAAATTTCAGATTTTTCTCGAGATCTACAACCCAGAATTCCCCTAAGCGCAAATTTTCAGAGCTCTACCATTTCTGCATCATAGTTAAAATTAGTGTGATTCCCTGTCAGCCACAATCAGTCAATCACTCACAGTCATCTATATATATCAGATGTTCAACTTCAGTTGATAGTGCATCAGTTTATGATGACTATTTCAAGTTCTTGCATCTTTAATAATCTATCTGACAGGAATAATATAAGTAAATATAACTAAATTTCTTCTATTGATAAAAAAAAAAATCAGATGTCAGATTGATAGTCAGCAATAGATTTGAGATATATATGTATAAACTTTAAATGTACATTTTTTTCATAACAAGGATTTTTTTTCTCCAACCAATCCCCATTTTTTCCATAAGTTGTTAGTCTTGATTTGTACAGTTTCAATTTATACGGTGATATCCTGGAACCTATCTATCGTGTGTATTGAGAGATGGATGTCATCAATTACGATCCAAAATAAAGAGAATTTAGAAAAAGAATAGGCTGTTCAAGTTGCGAAATCAATTTTTTTTTGCTAGGGGATCTCTTAATTCAAAAACGAACCCTACTTTGTAAAAAAAAGACATTTTCTGGACCTGCCTCTGCCTAGCCTCCAACAACATCTATTGCAATGAGCAGTAAGGGGAGAGAAGATGGGATGCAAATTTGATGCTGTACACAAATTTTGTGAACATAAAATATTTCAAGCTGCTCTGCCATATGGTAGCCATTATTTCATTAGAAAATCACAAGGCTGATAAATTTCAGTGGTAATATATTTCTAACAAAAGACTACTCTAGTATAATTTGTTATGGCTCAAAAATTGTGAATTTTTGCTTTTTAAAAATCTGACAAAATAGGCCTGCAACATGTTTCACATGTCATGTTTTCAAAGCCCTAAACTATTTCAAGAGCTTATTTGAGAGGGGAACACCCCTAGGATTACCACAATTTTGAGCTTAGTCAGTATCCAGGATTTGAAAAGCTGAACTAGATTTGGATATTCTACATTTCTAGAAGTGGAGAGCCGTCCCGTGGCCGAGTGGTTAGCATGCTTGGCTACTGATTTAAGGGACCTGGGTTCGAGCCCCGGAATTAGGCATGGATGTGTGTGTCGTTTTTCTGCTGAGGTCCTGCCATCCTCTCAGATCTCTTACTGTGGCATATAAACTGACAGGCTCCTGTCAGACCTCTGTGGCAAGCAGCTGCTTGAGGGGGTATTTATTTTTATTATTAGAAGTGGAGTAACATGAGTTTATCTATTTTTTGTCATTTTTTAATTAACATAATGAATCCTCATTACCTTATGCTTATTTAATTTTTTTTCCTTTCCCATTTTTATATTTTACTGTTAAGAATTAAATGTTTATTCTTGTTATGTAACATTATCTCTCTCCATTACTTCAAGAGAAGGTTCTGATGTTATTTTTCTAAAAAAACTTGTGGGTTAAGAATTTATAGGAATTTACTATTATTCTGAAAAATAAAAGTTATCAATAAAATTCATCTAGTCCATTTTCCTTTGCAGAGGTTGTTTGATAGCTTCCCCCTACCCCCCGCCTCATGCTGTCACTGGAAAAAATATTTAAACTGTGCTTTCTGCAATGCAATTTTGTTTAGAGTCAGTTATGCCTAATTTTGAGTCAGCCATACTGTACCTGATGTGCCTGCACCATCTGCACTCCCTTAACTACAGCTCTATCTGTTTCAATGTTTAGGCCTTGAAACAGCAGAATAACACCTATTTGTCAGAAAGTGGTAAATATCAGCTTTCATTCTCGATCACTCACACTTTTTGACGAAAAAAAGTTAATTACCTCATATTTTAGATAATGAGATGTATCAACAGAACAACTGTCTCAACAGTGTTCTTGATGAACAAGTAGTAAGGGCAGTTGTCTTATCCTTTTGAAGCCATGTTTAGTTACCAAACCTTTTAATTTTAGAATAACAATACTGTTTAGCAATACTAGGACCATTATAAACTGCAATGAATACAAAAAAAAGGATAAATATTGTTAAGAATTTTTAATGGGATATCTTGAGCATGAGTTCAAAAGAATGTTTAGCAACAAAAATTATAAATGAATTTAATTATAAATCAATAATTTTGTTAATTATAAATGAATTTACAGCTCTATCTGTTTCAATGTTTAGGCCTTGAAACAGCAGAATAACACCTATTTGTCAGAAAGTGGTAAATATCAGCTTTCATTCTCGATCACTCACACTTTTTGACGAAAAAAAGTTAATTACCTCATATTTTAGATAATGAGATGTATCAACAGAACAACTGTCTCAACAGTGTTCTTGATGAACAAGTAGTAAGGGCAGTTGTCTTATCCTATTGAAGCCATGTTTAGTTACCAAACCTTTTAATTTTAGAATAACAATACTGTTTAGCAATACTAGGACCATTATAAACTGCAATGAATACAAAAAAAAGGATAAATATTGTTAAGAATTTTTAATGGGATATCTTGAGCATGAGTTCAAAAGAATGTTTAGCAACAAAAATTATAAATGAATTTAATTACATAGGCAAACAGATCACAAATGAACATAATCTAAACACAAATTTGTCTATCAGCACATAGTCACACTATAAGAGAAAGCTTAACAATTCTTTTTCAATTAAAATTAAAAAAGTTTTATTACAATTATTAGAAACTCTATCCAAAGCATAAAAAAAATATTTATACAATATTCAACAAGCAAAACAATTACCTTTGTGAATAAACAGTTTCATCTTCATAATTCTTTTTATTCATTAAGATCACCACACATTATATGATGAACCCAACCCTATGAAGAAATTAATGCCAACCAGCCACTTACTCTACTAACACAGTGCTGTCCAACTTCTCTAAGACTGGGGGCCATTTTTCCTTTTGCCAATATTTTGCAGGCCCAAAAAAAGAATAGGATAGGTAATTGAAAAGTCAGTTCATGTCACCTCAAAAAATTATTTTATTTATATGGAAAATAATAAGTAATAATAAACCTCAAACACCTCAAAAAATTATTTTATACAAAAAATAATAAGTAATAATAAACCAATATAAATTTTCTAAACTGTATCAAATATTTAATAAATTTAATGGGAGCATTGTGGTCGTAGTTGTTGGGTAATAATTTCTTTTACATCCATATCGATATTTGTTGTTGCAAGCCAAAGTATATGTTCAAGTGTAGTCTTTCAAGCAGTTTCTGTATCTTGATTTTACATATTTCATATCAAAAAATGTGCATTTGCAGATATATGTACTTCCAAACATAGAAATTATTTGGAGTCCAAAATTTTTCATTTTTGGATATTTTTCTTTAGGCAAAAGTTTGAACAATTCTATTCCAATTGCTCTATTAGATGCAATAATTGGGTTGGCCAGAAAATCCTCTAATTCCATTTGATATTCAAGATCTACAGTGCTAATATCAATATTTAATGGATTACTGAATAAATTTAAACTTTGCTTAAGGTTATCAAATCGAAAAAATCTTCTATTAAAATCTTCAATTAGGATATTTAGGAACAAATTTTTCAAAGTTAACTGTTTTACTAAGTTGCTTCATTTCTTCGTAGAACTCTTCAAGTTTCAAAATGAATTAAATTATTTTCCTGCAAATTTGACTTCAACAATTGTAGTTTGTTTCTAAACCCGGTAACATAATTATAAAGACAGCACATGTTTTGATATTTTCCTTGTAAGGATTTATTCAAGACATTTAAATAATCTGTAATGTCTGTTAGGAAAGCAAGTGAACATAGAAAATTTTCATCAACAAAACTTGCTATTAAATCTTCATCAGTGCCCACTTCTGTGAGAAAAAGATGAATTTCTTTTCGAAGTGTAAAAAATCTCGAGGCATTTTCCGGCACTTAACCAGCGAATATTACTATAAAAAAGCAGATCGCAATTCTCAGCATGCAGTTCGTCCAAAAAAGCTTTAAATTTTCTGCGTGTAAGAGAATGATTTCTGCCACGATTTAAATTGTTAATTCTGACTACCTTTTCCATTACGTCGTCTAGTCTCAGCAAAATCACACGTTTCCTGGTGCACAATACAGTGCAACATTCGACAATACATGCCATATGCATGCGCAGTGAGAGTGATTCGTGCTGTCGTATATGCTTCTTATTATTGCAGCTTCATAAAAACAATTGTTTGATGATGCCACACCACTCTTTAAAGGTTTCAGAAGTTTGCCGATTGGCTGTCGTATATGCTTCTTATTATGGCAGCTTCATAAAAACAATTGTTTGATGATGCCAACCACTCTTTAAAGGTTTCAGAAGTTTGCTGATTGGCTTAAGAACATTTTGTAAACTTTCTAGAATGAGTAAGTTAAAGATTGCATATCAAGTAAAGTAATACAAGTTGACAAAAAATTATAAGGTGGATTAGATATTTATTTAAAATTTCAAGTAAAAACTTGATTTTGTTCGCGGGCCACAAAAATCCTTGTGCGGGCCGCTAGTTGGACAGTGCTGTACTAACATATTACCTCTCGATTTAATCACAAAATTTCCTGAACAACCATCACTAAGATTAACACAAAACATGCACTTTTAGCTACAAACGATTTTTCAATTATGTCTTTTTTTTTTAACACCATTAAATATTCCAGTTTTTTCTGTTCCAGTCAGCTAGTGACATAATTCTCACTCTGAAGCACAAGCACACATCAATGACACATCAATCATGGTTTTATTGTAGCACATTCATCTGTCATAACAGTATGAATAGAGTCTGAATGGACATCAGCATTTAAACGATCTTGGCAGCTAAAGGATTAATCTTAACATGGATAGCAGATATAACTGCAGATAAAAAAATTAATGTTAACTGGGATGACAAATAAAGTCTTGCATTTGATAAGATATGAAAAAACACAAGCAAACAATTACTGCATTATTGATGGCTGACATGAATGAAAAAATTACTTCACAGTGCATTTTTTTTCAGTTATTAGTCATTAATGAACCATTCGACTGATTTCCTTTACTCGCATACATACATCGGCCTTCAGGCATTTGCAAAATCTTGACAGTTATTAAGTGGGCACTATATGCAGATGATGATAAAGTTTTGCAGATGTGGTTGTGGATGAGACCTTGTGGATAGGGATTTGCTATCTGTGCAGGGCTCTAAATATGAGCATGAGACTGTTTTCAAAGCCCTAAACTACCTCAAGAGCTAGGTTTGGTTATTCCACATTTCCAGAAGAGAGGGTTGCTCTATCTCTGAGCAGCACTTTTTTTTTGCACACAATCAGCTAAATGGCCAGGTCACAAAGACCCCAGAGGCTCAGAGAAGATTGGGAGGATGGGACCCATATGACAGCTGTTGGGAGACAGATGGTAGACTGCCACCAAGGTCATCCAACATGCACAGGGTATGGCTCTCCCACACGTGGCACCATGACTTAACATCCAATCCAACAGATAGCAGCCTTTCCAAGCCCATCAGTGTCCCCTACTGACTGAGGGCAGGGTGGGATGATTTGCAGAGATAAATTTCAATGCTGGCCCAGCTGGGACTCAAACCTGGGAACTGCAGATTACGAGTCTGGCATGCTACCGACTAAGCCACCCCACTAGAAGACAGGTGGGGTAACACAAGTTCATCTATTTTTATTATCTCTCAATTAACATAATGAATCCTCATTATGCTAATTTTAGGTATTTCACATAATATAAATGAAAAGCCAACCCAGAGGGAGAAAAACACTACATCTGTATTATCTTCAGCCACTGTCATACAATTTGCTCTTAATCTACACAATTATTACTAATATTTCAATATAATCAGTCTGTGGGAAAAACCTTGCAAGTTAATTCATAAAAAAAAAATTACATTTCGAAATTTTATTTTAGCTTTTCAGGACAACACTATCATCAATGAACAACACCAAACAAGGAAAACATTCAGAAACCACCATAAGGTACCTCTACCCCAGGGCTGGACTTTGACCTTCTGAGGCCCTAAACTATCACAAGTTTAAAAGGCCCCAAAATTTTGAAATTCAAAATAAGTTATATATTTATTATTCTGATTAGCGGGAACATTAAAAAATAAATATGAAATTGCTGTGGTGAAAACAATATACTTGCGCTGATATACAATGACTGTGTAAAGCTGAGATGAACAATGTTTACACAATAGATTAATCTGAATATAAAAAAAACAAAATCCATGACAGTCAAACTTCAAACTTAAATTTTTAAGAACCCCTCATATTAGTGAGGTCCTAAGCTGTAACTGAAGCTAAAACACAAGCCCAGCCCTGTTTCAACCACATATGGGAAAATAAGTCCATCATTCCAGCTGCAGATGAGGTAGACAATGTGGTTATTTCAACAGCCTCTCAAACAATCAACATATATTTCAACCATTGTTAGTACCAGACCACTCGATTGTTCAGTATGTAGGAAAAAATCATTCAGTCATTCCAAGAGAGATTCAACCCTTAAACTGCCAAAAGAAAGTTACCATTTTTTTTTTAAATCAAGTTTAAATAACTTTCATTTCATTTGAATTTCTGTTATTTTGTTATTCAGAATGAAATGTTCTTTTATTTGGTATGTAATACGACCTATACATATATATCTGTCAGTCACTAAAGGATAAAATTCTAAGTACACAATTAAAAGGACCTTCTTGCTCAGAAATTAATTAAAAATAACTTAAAATTCTCTGTCATTGAGCACTAAAATTTTAAAATTTATCCTTCAAACTATTTGCATATTAAAAGTTTTTAGGAGAAAACTCAGAAGCTTTATGGAACAAGGACAGCACTTCGTCTTCAGTGAGGTGATAGTCACCCCAATGAAGACAGTGGGCTAAGCATTTCAGTGATGTTCTAAACAATGTGCTTCGTTCTATTCCCATTGTTTGTAATGATGATAGATGCATTACTGGCTTTAATGTTGGCCATATAACACAGTCTGAAGTTATTTTGGCTATTTCTAAACTTAAACTACATAAATTCAGAGGTAGATGAAATTACTATGGAAATACTTAGAGCTGGGAATGTTTCAGTTACCACTTGGATGCCTGAAATTTCGAATATCTTTTATGATAAAGACATGGTTCCTAAAGATTTTATCAGAGCTATTATTATCCCTATTTTTAAAAAAAGGTGATCACAGTTCTTGTGATAACTATAGGGGTATCAGCCTACTTTCTGTTCCAGGTAAAGTTCTTTGCATGATTGTGCTTAATAGAATTAAAAATCTGGTTGAGAGGCAATTGCACAATGAACAATGTGGATTCAGAAGTGGTAGAGGATGTGTAGATCAGATATTTTCACTTAGGCAGATTCTTGAGAAATGTTTAGAGTTTCAGAAACCTTTGGTTGCTAGCTTTGTTGATTTCAAAAATGCTTTTGACTCTGTTGATCGTCATAATTTGTGGTTAATTGTGAGATCGTATGGTATACCAGACAAGTTAGTAACTTAATGAAAGTTCTCTATAATAACACTGAGTCGTGTGTGAGAGTTGGTAAGGCTTGTAGCAATTGGTTTAGCATTACTTCTGGTGTTCGACAAGGGTGCATTTTGTCTCCTTTTCTCTTTAGCTTGGTTACTGATTATGTTATGTGAAATTCACTTTAAGGGAAAGATTTTGGCCTTAAATGGACTGGAGATACGAAAATTTCTGATTTAGATTATGCTGATGATTTAGCCCTTTTGGCAAATGATGTTGATGAGATGAACTCTTTCATTCAAGCTGTTGATGAAACTGGTAGTAGAGTAGGTTTGGTTATAAACAGAGAGAAAACTAAAGTGATGAAAATTGGTCAGGCAGGCTGTGATTCAGTTAATCTGAATGGTTGCAGTCTTGAGCAGGTGTCACAGTTTAATTATCTTGGGAGATATGTAACAGATAATGGTAATGTGCGGCATGAGATTAACAGACGAATAGGGATTGCTGCCGGGACTTTTAAGAATCTATGGAGAGTGTGGAGAAATAGGCGTATACACCTAAAGACTAAAATTAGACTGTATAATAGTTTGGTTCTTTCTAGGGTTAGTTATGGTAGTGAAACTTGGACACTTTGTAAACAAGATAACAGGAAACTGGATGCTTACGCAGTATCTTGGGCATTAGGTGGTTCAACTTTGTAACTAATGATGAGGTTAGGCAAAGGAAAGGTTCCCCACCCTGAATGTTTTCCTTGTTTGGTGTTGTTCATTGATGATAGTGTTGTCCTGAAAAGCTAAAATAAAATTTCGAAATGTAATTTTTTTTTATGAATTAACTTGCAATGTTTTTCCCACAGACTGATTATATTGAAATATTAGTAATAATTATGTAGATTAAGAGCAAATTGTATGACAGTGGCTGAAGATAATACAGATGTAGTGTTTTTCTCCCTCTGGGTTGGCTTTTAAGCAGCATATTGTGCAGAGAGAGACTGCATTGGTTTGGCCATGTTGTCTGTATAGATAATTATAGATTGGCGAATAGGGTTATGAACAGTACCTAAAGGCCTCAGAAAGTGGGCAAGACCTAGGATGCAATGGACAGACAATGTCAAACAGTACCTTGTTAGAATTGGTGTGCAGTGGCCAGATATTCTTGAAGAACCAAATTGCACGGTTTGGTTGGATTTCCGTTGCCCATGGCTGCTTAAGGATGATGATGAAATCTCAATGTTGGCCTAAGTGGGCCTCGAAGCTAGAAACTGCAGATCATGAGCCTGGCTCCCTACCGGCTGCGACCTCCTTCCCGCCTTCCGAAGTCGGGAGGGGAGGTATTTCAAAGTTTACGTAAAATTTTTGGCTTTGCGCATTCTTATGCGTTATCCGTATATTATTACATTTCTAAATTAATTTCGTATCAATATACATTATAGAAAATGTTGAAATTACAACTTACAAATTCCGAAACATAACATATAAACAACAAGAGACAAAACCGTCACTGAGTATTTAGTTATCATCTTCGACAAAATTGCTCCAACAGTTTCGTTTTCCAGACAGATAACTACGTTTTACTTTAACATATGCATATCAGAAGTTAAACATGCTCTATGCATAATAACAGTTACGGTTAGGGTTTATTCTCCACACTTTTATCGCTTTCTATCGATTTATAGCTATAACCCAACACGAATATCGGACATTTCAAGCTCTCGGCGGATAAAAATATTTGTTTACGAGATTAGCCAATAAAATCTCGGATTTGATAGCATGTGCAGGAACCACTTGGAATCGTAAGCGTCGATTATTACCCTTTTACCACAGGGCTAGTTATATTCAGGGCCGGATCAAGTAGGGAAGGAGGTGGGTGCCCCTGAGAATGCTATTAAGCAAAAATTTATCACTTGAACGGAAGCAACATTTTAGTCATTTGTGCATATTTCACATATTTTTCAAGAGAATTTTTAAAAACCTTAAATAGGCGGGAGAATGTTACAATGCAATGGAAATCGTTTCCTACCCCTACTCCTCTTTTAAATTTTTCGGGATCGATTGCGTCATGCGGAGGATTGGAATATGTGACTTTTCATCAAAAATGACCGTTCGTTTTAATGAAGACCCTGACGAGGAAAAATGGAAAAAATATCTACTCTCAATGGCAATATTTGCTCCTTCCAAATGTTTTAAAATGCTCAGCTTTTTCCTGTTGTTTCAGAATTACATTTGTTTTTAGTTGCATTATAACATAAGCCAATTTATCTTGATAGTAATATATACGGCATTTTGGTGGCAAGAAACTCATTTTGGTAAGCAATTCTTATTCATTAAACTAGTTCAAATGTTATTAACTGGTAATTTTTTTCAGATGTTTTTAATAATTGTTGGTCTATTTCTACAGATAATCTTTGTATTTACTATGAATGGATTTTTAATAATAAACGTTTAAAAGTGATTGACCTCCTCATTAAGATCTAAATCATAGCAACAATTGGAAAAGTTGCCTCTACTGAAGTATAGGTGACTCAAGGTCCGCCAGATCTCAGTGAAAGATTTATTGGTCTTATTCTGAAAGATTTTAGCATCTGATGCGTGATTTAACTGGTAGAGCGCTCTGGCACCTGTCTAGAGTAGGGGTTCTTAACGTGTGGTAAGCGGTAAAATTTTTTGGGGTACGCTGTGAGATCTCAAAAGTCACTAGATCTAGTAACAAAGTAAAAATCACCATTGTTAAACTATAACTATAGTTTTATCTATCTATACAAGTGGTACGCCAGCTATATACACATTTCCAGGGGGTACGTGAAGCATAAAAAGCTGAGAACCACTGATCTAGAGAGTTGCGGGGTCGTTTCTCGCTCATCAGCGATACTTTTTTCTTCAGATGTTTTAATAATTATTGAACTGTATTTCTATAGGTAATCTGTGTATTTGTTATGGATAGTTTCAGGGCCGTGCGGTAGATTTTTTCATTATGATGCAAGTCTTCGAAATGCCGCCCCTTAAATGTTTTTTCTTTAAAATAACCTTCGATTGTGATTTAAAAAAAAAACTGCACGAAATGTACGAACTCTTTTTAATTTGAAAATATAAACTACTTTAAAAGAATGATATCAACTATAACAATCTACTACAGTTTTACCCTTCTAACTTTAACAAATTCGTTAATTAGAGATGTGCAGTCTAGAGTGGCAACCAATGTAGATTCAATAGAAATTAATGACAGATTTCTAAGTTTTGTTTGGCTTATTGAACTTCTTAAGTAGTGTTTTATTAATTTGGAAAAACTTCTTTCCCCCTAGCTACAGAGACAGGGAGTGTTAATAAAATTCTCAGAGCTACAACAGTATTCGGATACAAAGCAATTAAGTTATTTTGGCACAAATAATTTAAAACATCCAAAGGTTTCATAGAATATGGTAGCATTCGGGATACATCACGTAATTCTTCTTGAAGATCATTTGCATTTATATCTGATTCATTTTCGACCGGAAGTATTGACTGGAGACTGGTACAATAATTTTCTAACGTTTTGTCATCTATATTCTTGAGTTTTAAAATGTCATATAAAAACTGAAAATTTTTGCTATGGGTTTCCAGAAGCGTGAATCGTTCATTCAGAGAATTAAGGGTAATGTCCAGAATATAATTGAAAAAGTTTTTTTTTTTATTTATTCTCCTCTGCTAAGGGTTGATCGACAGCTTCTTCATGGTCAAATTGACGCTTTTTCCTTCTGGCTCTAACTTCAGTTTCGGCAGGAAATTCTGCACTGCATTCAAGATTCTCTGCAATCTCATTAGCAGCAATTTTCATCTGATCATATCCAGATTGTCTATAACTTTTCACTTTTTGTATGGTTTCTGATAACATCCTTACACAATCTGACAAATTTATAGTTACAGATTGCAATAGCTTCAAATAAAATATCATACCAAAGAATTACACCGCATATTGCCGAGTGGTTAGCGCGCTTGGCTACTGATCTAAGGGATCTGGGTTCGAGCCCCGGGTAAGGCATGGCTGTTCGTGTCGTTTTTCTGCTGAGGTCCTGCCATCCTCTCAGACCTTCTACTATGGCATATAAACTGACAGGGCTCCTGTCAGACCTCTGTGGCAAGCAGCTGCTTGAGGGGATATTAATTAATAAACTGTAATTTTTAATATTTTTTGCTAATCATCTTACTTTAACTTTAGTTTCTGCATCTCTGTTGATGTCTTCTATTATTTGGAATAATGCATCATAGATTTCGCAAAGTTGAAATCGTAAAGGTTTTAACGCATCTACTGTGCTTGACCACCTAGTAGCACTCAATGGTTTTAGAGTTAATTGTGAAACTTTTTTTAGCACTTCCCAACGCTTTGTAGAACCAGAAAAAAAAAAGTGTAAAGTTCTTGTACAATGGAAAAAAAAAAGTTGTTGTTTCTGTAGAAGAAGACGCTGCATCATTAACAACTACGTTTAAAGAATGACATGCGCAGGGCACATAAAACGCCCTTGGATATTTTTCAAGTATTCTATTTTGTACACCCTTTCTTACTCCTTTCATATTAGCTCCGTTGTCATAGCCTTGTCCTCTAAGCCACTTTAACTCAAAACCTATCTTTTCCAAATGTGTCAGAATAAGTTCTGCCAAACCCTCTCAGGTTGAATCACTAGCTTCAAAAAAATCAATAAAGAATTCTTCAATTTCATATTTATTTTGAATGGAGTTTAAAGCGACAACTCTTATTGTTAATGAGAGCTGTTCAATATGACTTACGTCTGGGGTACAATCGGCGATTATCGCAAAATATTTAGCGATTTTTGTTATTTCGACAATTTTGCTTAAAATTACATTTCCCATCAAATTCATCAATTCATCTTATATATTATTGCTTATTGTACATTATTACAGACCATTTATCAGACTCGCGTTGAACTCTTCCGATATGTTCTTCCATAACTGGATCAAACTCAGAAAGCAATTCTACCAACTTTAGGAAATTTCCGTTATTAGGCTGAAACAAATGTTCAGTTGTTCCACGAAAAGCTAAGCATTGTGAGGCCAATAGTCTAATTATTCACATAATTCTTTTTAGAACTCCTCTCCAATGCTGAATTTCCATATCCATAATTCGTTGATATTCAACGTCAATAGTTATTTTCTGCTTTAATCGAATGTCCAATTCTTTCCATGCTCTAAAAGCATTTCTGTGATTTACAGACTTTTCGTGCATTGTGAGGGCTCTTATAAGATTTCCCGTCAGAATAACCTTTTTTGGGCCAGTCATTAATAGCAGACGAATTATCAAATAATATACAACAAAAGCAAAAAACGGCATCATTTGTAACAGAGTAAATCAACCAACTTCTCTCAACGACTTCACTATTGCTCAACACTTTCAAATAATGCGAGGGCAAAAATCTACGCCTTTCTTTATTAATAGGAAACTCGAATTCTTTAATTTGATGTGGACCCCTCTCAACCAGTATTTGAGGAGTTTCAGATGACATGCAGAAAGTATTCCATAATGCAGGAGCAGAAGGAATTTCGTTTAATATCTGCTGGCTGCCACTGCTACCCGGCTCTTGATGAACTTCTGATGGTGTTATTTTTTGGCTCTCTTCAACAACTTCTTCTGGAAGTGATTGGGGCGGCACTGGGTTTTTATTTGCCAAATCCAAAGCAGTCGCTGTTGATGTGGATGTGGACGACTCATCTAAACAGGACTTTTGTACTAAGAATTCCTTCATAACGTAGCTTAGCTTTCTTCCTTGTTCCTCTTTCTTTAAGCGTTTCTTTATATATTGACTTACAGACAATTTTTTCCTTTTCTGTTCCATACTGTAATAAAAATATTAAATAAAAATTCACAGTCCTTCGCAAAAATGCAACCGGGGGGGGGGGGGGGGTCTTTGAAAATGATTAAATATGATGATGCTTATCAAGCTATTAAAATAGGGTAGATAAAATAACGATAGAAATGAGTTGCAAAGCTAGTAAGATTTGTAAGTAACAGAACATAATAAATAGATAACGAATATCTGTCAAATTGACGGCTAGCAGCCGTTTTGACAAATGCCTTTCTGTAACTTGTTATTGTATTGTCTCCACTTCAACGTATATGAATTTGGTAAAAATACAGCAATAAATAACGAACGCAAAAGTAGGCAAATGCAAATATTTCCTAAGCAACTCTCTCTCTCATCACACACAGAAGGCAAAAGTAGCCCAATATTACCTAAATAACTTTCTATCTATCACACAGAGGCCCACGTTTCGCACCTGAGATATACCCAGTCCACGCAAATGCTACTTTTTAATTCAAGTCCCTATTGTCATAACATAATCATTTTCAGTGATCTTATATTGCTGTAAAAAACAATAATTCTCTTACCCGATCTACTTTTTAAACACAAAAACTGAATTAGCATAAATGCACAAATATTATACTGATACAGATATATTATATATCTGATTTACTGATTTAAATACAGCACAGCCACTTGCCACTTCTCATGACAAACTAACATTAAAATCAAATATTGTCAATAATTGTAAGCTCAAAGCAGAACTATCAACACGTAACACGTGCAATTGTCTTTTGGGATAATTGCCGCCTCAGCTTTTAGGAGCGGCCGCGCGGTATATTACAAACAAAAATAATAACTTCGCGCTGTCAGATCAAAAGTCTTTCGGCGAGCGCTCACCAAGAACCACTTGCACCAGAAACCGAGATCAAAGGGTACCGAAAGCGCTGAGGCAGAGGCGTACGATAAATCATAAATCGTATACATCAATATCGGAATAACATAGACCAATATAGAAAAGCGTTGCGTAAAGATTTTTAATTATTAAATGGTTCAAAATGTATTTTGATTTCGCTGCTTATGCCGCCCCCTTACCGTGCCGCCTGATGCGGCCGCCTCTCTGCATCATAGCACGGCACGGCCCTGGATAGTTTAAATATTATTAAAATATAATTTAAATGCAATATATCTAATGGCAAATACTTTGGAAAAAATATTTTGTTTTATTTTTAAGGATTTGCTATTGCTTTTTATTGGAATTTTGACTTTATGATGGGATTTATCAAAAGAATTGATTCACAATATTTCTTGAAAGCTAATCTTTTCCTCTTATGAGATACGGAGGATCACAAAGAAAAGCTGCTTATAGTGTTAACTGGAAAAGAAGTTGAAGAACAGTTTGCATTACTGTCAAAATGCTCTCAAAAACCAAAGAACAGTGATTTAGATACCTTAAATAAGCTGGGATAATCTGTGTATTTGTTATGGATAGTTTAAATATTATTAAAATGTAATTTAAATGAAATATATCTCATGGCAAATATTTTGGAATAAATATTTTTTATTTTTAATGATTTGCTATTGCTTTTTATTTGAATTTTGGCCAAATGATGGGATTTATCAAAAGAATTGATTCACATTTCTTGAAAGCTAAACTTTTCCTCTTATGAGATACGAAGGATCACAAAGGAAAGCTGCTTATAGTGCTAACTGGAAAAAAATCAAATGAACAGTTTACATTACTTTCAAAATGCTCTCAAAAACAAAAGAATAGTGATTTAGATACCTTAAATAAGCTGTTTGAGGGAGGGGTTATTTATTTATAGAGATTGCAACTAGCCCATTTGTAGTTACACTATCTGTTCAAAAGTATCCAGACACACCTTCTGAGTAGTAGATTCACCCATATAAGCCTTAGTCATGGCCCAAACAGGTGTAGCCTGGCAAACATCATAGACACGCACAAACAGGAGAATGGGCCGAAGACAGAGCTCAGTGACTTTCAACATGGCACAGTCATAGGATGCCACTTTAGCAACGTCAGTTCGGGACATTTTGTCCTTGCTGCAAGGGTCCTGATCAACTTTAAGTGATGTTATTGTGAAGTGGAAATACCTAGGAGCAACAACAGCACAATCGCAACCTGGTAGGCCACGCAAAATGACAGAGCAGGACCGCCTAGAGCAGTAGCAGATGGTGTGACTTAATCGCCTATTCTCGGTTCCAACACTAAATTCAGAGTTCAAAAATGCATCTGGAAGCAACCCCAACACCATAACTGTTCATCGTAAGCTGCAGGAAATGGGTTTCCATGGCAGAGCAGCTGCACACAAACCGACTCTTGGCATTAATTCCAGTGTAAAGCATGGTACCAGTGGACTCTTAAGCAGTGGAATCGTATTCTCTGGAGTGATGAATCAAGCTTTACCATCTGGCAGTCCGACAGACAAGTTTGGGTGTGGAGGATGCCAAGTCAACGCAACCTGCCTGACTGTGTTGTGCCAACTGTGAAGTTTGGTGTACGAGGCATCATGCTCTGGGGCTGTTTTTCATGGTTTGTGCTGGGCCCCCTAGTTCCAGTGAATGGGACTCTGAAAGCCATGGTCTATAATAACATTCTCGACAATTCTGTGATCAACAGAATCCCAACTTTCCCTTTTGTGGCAAGATTTTGGTGAAGACCCTTTCCTGTACCAACATGACAATGCCCCGTCCACAAAGCGAGGACCATGCAGGAATGGTTTGATGAGAAGGGTGTGGAAGAACTTACTGTCCTGCACAGAGCCCTGATCTCAACCGCATGGAACACCTTTGGGATGAATTGGACCACTGACTACGAGCCAGGCCAAACTGCCCCGCCTCACTAATGCTCTTGTGGTAGGCAATTTCTGCAGCAATGTACCAAAATCTTGTGGAAAGCGTTCCCCGTAAAGTGGAGACTGTGATAGCGACAAAGGGTGGGCCAATGCAATATTAATTCCTCTCTTATTACTGGGAGATTGTGGATGAGCGAGAGTCTAGATACTTTTGATCATATAGTGCACTTCTTCTATACAGTACGTTTTATATTATTAATGTACATATCTACATAAAAAACCACTATCGGTAAGAAAAACTGTTTTTACAGGGCAAAATAAAATGAGCATTAACATTAAAAAAATATATTTTGCTTTCTTTCACAGCATTATTGAAGTAATTTATAGAAGTACAAAATTTTTCCATAGCTGTAATACTTTTGGGACATTTGATGCAAAAAGGCACTTTATCAACGATACTAAAATTTGGAAAAATCTATTCTGATCTGATTATCTATCTGTGCTGATCCATTATGTGCACTGTTTGCACACAGCGGGTTAAATGGCAAGGTCACAAGGAACTAAGGGCTTGGAGGTTTGGTAAAGGATCCACTGAGTAGCTGTTAGTGGACTGAAACATCCCATCAATCATTTGATGCGCACAGGGTATGGCTCTCCAGTACACGGGACACAGCTTAACATACCATCCAAAAGACAGCATCCTTTCAAAGCCTATCGATGTTTCCTTTCCAACCAAAAGTAGTGTGGGTGTTTAGCAGAGATAAATCTCAGCTCTGGTCCAGGTGGGTCTTAAACCTGAGAACTACCGATTACGAGCACGCACATTTAACTGATGAGCATTGGATAAGGCATAGATATTTCTTTTCTGGTATTGTCTTTCTACTGAAGTCTCGCATTACTCACAGACCTTCTCTGAGGCACTTTAAATTAACAAGCTACTATTGGACTTAGGAAACTGCTTACCTAAGGGGTAAATTTTATATAACTTTTTTGAAATCAGAATAAAAACCTTTGGTAAGTATTAATGTCAATCAGTTTTTTACATTGCTTAGGGGCCACAAAAATTGGAAGTGCTCTGTGCCTCTCTGTACCTGAAAGAGGATTTAACAGAAGTTAATGAAACTGGAAAGATTTGAAAGTAAACTATTAGCAGGAAACTGAAAGGGGAAATAAACAGGAAGATCTTGTGCATCTTAAAGCAGTTGTAGTCTTCTGTAACAGGAGGACTTTGCAGTGGTACATCTTTACAGGCATACAAGTATAAAAGGCTGAACTACATGTCTTCTCTCTAAAATTCATTTAGTGGATGATTTTATTGTACATATTTTTGCTCGTAGTCTTTAAAAAATTAACCACTGGCCTAGCATGATTGCTTGCAGATCAAAGGGACTTGGATTCAAGCCCCAGATAAGGAATGGATGTTTCTTTTTACATGTCTTTCTGCTGAGGTCTTGCTTTGTTGACGACTTTCTTTGTTATGCATTATACTGACAGAGTTACCACACTTACAGCTTTATCAGAATAGGTAGCTTAGTTACCAAACAAGTTGTTTACGATATTAATTCTTTTAATTTAAAGATAGGCAGAAAAAAAATTTCTATTCAAAATCCTCCAAATTGAAGATTTGGTTAAATTTAGAAAGATTTAGATTCCTTTTATGTCATGTTGTTAACGCGTTTTTATTTCTGGATGCCAATGTAATATAAAACAGGACTGGAGTTTTGCTTTTCCTGAAATCAGATGTATTGGTTCTTAATCTAGTACACAATAAAAATATTCTCTTTGCGTTGCGAGGTATTCTGAAATAATTAAGTATTTTTACATTCCTTCAAAACTTTTATAAATGTTTTGGATATCTACTATGCAGAGTCACTCCAGACTGTCTGGAACACGACAACTCCATAGTGCTAAAATTTTAAGGATATTTTTATAACCTTTTTCTCTAAAAGATGAAAAATTCTGTTTGCTAAAATATATTTTCAAGGAAAAATGGGTTTACTTTCAGTGATTTCTTGATGCATCAAAATGCCTTGCTGAAGGACAAATATTATCAGCAATGGATGAGAACTATTGTTGATAATATTTATTACCGAGTATGATGAAAATGTATATTCTTCCTAGGAAAACCTTTTGGAGGAACCGACGTTACACAATATGTCCAAGTTGTGAAAAATGTTAAAGCCGCTTTTGATATAGGAGATAGTCTAAGGCGTGATACAGGTGGGAATTTCTTATGCCTAAAGGATAAATATATTCTTCACTAAATGCCCATTTAACCTATTCCTGGACTAATGGTTAGAGTACCTCAATATGAAACCAGTGGGCATATCCCTGGGTATGTGTTTGTATGTTGTATGAGAAACCAGGACCCTTAATGGGCTTTTAAAATTTTTTTTGGGTACATCAGAGAAGGAGGAAGGCACCATTGCGCAAGTAAATACGTTTTATTAAATTTTACTGTAACAATTAATGCTAAAATTAGAAACTTTAGTGACCATAATCTACTGTTTTCCTTCTAAGAAGTTTTAACACTATATTGAAAGAGTGTGTATTGAAGGAGTGAGAGCTACGAAGTGTAGCTCTATTACCGAGTGGTACTCGTACAAAATTCGACGTTTAAAACATTAATCGGAAAATCGAAGGTCAGTCCCCCCCCCCCATAAGAAACTTTTCGGTTTGCGCCCATCTGGTATTAAGCTTCTGAAAGAAAGCAGCTCGTTCATGGAGCAGGATATGGGTGACAATCTGAAGCGTGATCAAGGAGTACAGAACAGGAGGCGCCCTTTGAACGAATCCCCGACGAGTCATTTCACCAGCGGTTTTTGAGTCATCCTTTTTCGTCGCGATTTCATCAGTTATATGGAAGATTTAAACGTATGTGTTTCAATTATTCTTTCTTTAGGCGGTTCTCTTAAGTTTTATTTTGTAACCTACTACTCTGGTGAAAATGATAACTTATGCCACGTGCAAAGATTGCATTACTTGGAAAAAAAACCCGATGGTAGTAATATTTCTTTATTAAATTGTGACTAAAAATGTTTGCGAAGGTTGTTATGATCAGGATGAGTAACGTCCTTTCGAACCTTATTGGGTCTATGCAGACATGTTCTGTGTGTGTGTGTGTGGGGGGGGGGGGGGGTATTTCTCAAATTTGAGTATTATTTGTGATGCAATTGACTATGTTAATTTAAAACGTAGCAAATGCTGCTTACTCTCTCTTGATCAAAACAAGGCTTTCGATAGAGTGTCACACACCTTTTTTATCAGTAGTAATTTTTTTCAAACTTTGGAAGTAATTTTATAAACACTTGGGCTGAAAATTCTGTGCTCTGACCAGAGATATTAGATTTAAACACTGATTATTAGCATTTCTAAAGAATTACAAATTGGTACAGTTTTCAAAATGTTTCATTAGTACTTAATTTTTTTTGCATTTGTTTTCAGTTCAAAGTTTTGTAAATGGTATTGCCTGCTTTACCATACACATCTGAGATTCTATAATTTCCAAAAGCGTAAGTTTGAATTCCTTTGATATGTCGTTTTGTGTATTCTTGGGATAAAGCAATTTTTTTAATTTGGTATACATGTATATCATGTTGTTCCGATCGAAATTCCATTTGTTGCGTATATACGATTTTTCCATCAAATAAACATTCACGATAATCTTCGTGACTAAATTCCTTTGTAACTCCATTGGCCGCTTTCTTAGGAATTGGGAGAATCTATAGAATGCAATTTTGGACATAATACAACAACCTCTTTGATTGGAAGACCTTTTAATTCGTCTTTAAATTTTCCTAGAATCATTTTATTTGATTCATTGTATAATGAATGGTTTGAGGGGTAATTTGAGGAATCAAAGTAGTCCCAGTTAAATTTCTCATATATATGTCATATGTCTGGATATCGACACAGAAGGAATCAGTATTGGTAAATAACAATTCAGCATTAAATTTTGGTTTCAGTAAATTGTAGAAGAAATTATACATGTGTAATTTACTCAACTCCAAAATCGTTACACCAATGTAATATGGTTTATCTAATATAATATTTTTCTTTTTCATGTGGAGAATTAGGAAATTTTCTGCAAGTTTCACACAAGAAACGTACCTAGGATTTGCAATTAATTTTTTAAGCTTTTCTTCAGTATTCACAATGTGGCATTTTATTCTCTTTCTCTTATTTTCTAAACATTTGCCATATATAGCATTGTTCATCAGTTTGAAAAAGTCTTTTTCAAGATTATTTATGGCATTAATTCGTTTTGTTGTATTAAAATCTATGTAAGGTTTCAGCCATGGTTTTTTTTATCAAATTCCAAGATTATATGCACCTGTTTCACCCTCAATCCCAGTTCCACATAGAGTTTAAGCAACCTATAGTTAAGGACATAATTTTGCTTGTCGAACAGATTTTTCAGGAGCCAAGGGGAAATCATTGTGTAAATCGTGTCAATGTGCCGGATATTCTAGATCAACTTCGAAGAAATAACCCTTTTTGCTGTCGTCTGAAATATTAAACAAGTCAATATCATTTACCCATTTGAAATTATAAGTTGGAAGATGTTGAGACATTGCCCAGCCATATAAACTGTTTGCATACATTGAGACATTGCCAGCCATATAAAACTGTTGCATAACTGTACATGATATAGTTTTGTAGTTTACATCTCATATGGATCTACTAAAGGATTGTTGGCCTGTGCAAACCTCTTAGACACTAAAGATATTCCTCCTCGCAGAGTTCTTTCTATGAAAAAATACATATCACCTTTTATAAGTTCCAGCTCAAAATAATGACAAGGATCGAGTTGGTAGTTATTCATACACGAATTTCTGTAGTTTTCAAATATATCTCCTAGCAGTAATACATCAGTGATCATGTACAGATCGTGATTTCCACAAAATTTGAGCTCTTTCATATTGTTCATAGTTTTGGAAATTCTCTTTGGATGGAAGTGACGTTTCCAAAAACTGAGCACTCTATTGCAAGTACTCATATGGAAAACTTCCTTTGCTTTTCAAAAATTCTTTGTGAGTCATTCAGATTATGTTGTCTATAGTATTGACTTAGGATGTAGAATTTCCACATTTTCCGACAGTGAATCCAGTGAAGAGCTGAGGAACATAAATGAATCAATAAATTTAATTTGACCTAATTTATTGCATATATATTTTTCTGTAGTTTGTGGAATACAAGAAATTTTCTTCTTATCTTTAAATTTCCACAAATCTTTTACTAAAAAGTGACCATCAAATCCTTTGAGATTATGAAACAACATTGGTATTTCAAGTGAGAATTTGTATTGAAGATTACATTTGTTGTGAACAGCACCTGTGTATTTTCCAGTTAAGTGATCGTGGTCCCTTACTCTATCAGTTCCTAGAATTTTCCCACAAATATTACAATATTTTGCTCCGGTAAAAATTTGCCAATCAAAATCAGTCATCTTAACATTTCTCGAAATCATTGATCAAAGTTTCGGCTTCGATCATTTCTTTCAAAAATTGTTCTGTTAAATTTTTTCCTCTGTACATTCTGGTTTTGATCAGTTTACCTTCCGGTCCAACTATAATATATGCAAATCCTGACGGTACTAAATACTTAGCTCGCACCCTACATGGATTATTCTCAATTCTTCTACATTTCGAAAAGCATTCAAAGTCTGCATAAATCACATATGGGTGGTTCAAACCGTTTTTAATTGTATGGAATTTCGTACTATTCGCTTCGGGAAACTTGATAGTTTGTAAAGTGTTTGATTTGCAAATATCTACGTGATTCTTTAATAAATCGTCGCGAGTGAAATTATGAAGACAGTATGGGCAGGGATAGGATTTACCAATATGTCTTGAAAGCTATGCTGTAACCCTAATATTTTTAATACAACAATAGTGAGAATTATTGCCGTCTTTTAAAAGTAAAAGTTATATGGGTTCTTTAACAGGATTCTGTGAAATATATAACGTATGCAAACCATCTTTCTTAGAATTGAAAACCTTTATAGAAATATTATTTAAAACCCCGAACTTCGGGATTTGATCGAGGGTTACTGGATAAGTCAATGAAGATGTGTCTAAGGCGTTTTCAAATATTTTATATTTTTCCACACGTTGTGGATGGTCTTTAGCAGGATGTAGAGCTGATAATATTGACCACAAGAAACATTTGTTGTCGTAGATTTTAACATTCACTATTCCTTTTGTAGATTTCAAATGTTCTGGTAAATTTACGAAAGCAGATGCTCCAACTGCATTATACTGAGATATTGAATTTCCATAGAAAGTATTTTGTGAAACACCCATCCACTTCCCTTTTGTATAAAATTTTCAAAGTCGTTGTCAATTTTCTCATAAGCATTTTTCAGTAATTCATTGAGATACGTAAGCAAACTGATTATTTCGTTACATTCGAAAAATGTACACATATTTCTTTCTGTCCTTCAGGATCCGTTTGCTTTTTAAATTTTATTTGTAATATGAATCTAACTTTTAGAGGTTGACTGAGTTTCTTGAGAATTATTCGTTTCCATTTATTGTTATTTTTCTCCAGAAAACTTTTTATGTCTTCTCTGACATTTATGTTATCAATTTTATATGTGCGAAACGTTTTCCGAAAAGCACTGCTTTTATTTATATGATAATGATTCAGATGATGATTGTAATTGTCTTTTCTGTTAAAGCTGGAATTGCAAAATTCGCATTTTTCAAATGTGCGAGAAGTGCATGTAGTTTTCAGAAGACGGTTCATATTGGATTTGCGAATAAATACCCCACATTTGGTACATTGAACAGTTGCGCTCATCTTTGAGTTAGCAGTTATACTCTCTTTATTATATACAGTAGCTAAAAATCATGGTCGAAAAATCATGGTCCGATAATGCAAAACATCGAATATTTTGCATAATCGGAAGTTGAAATAGACATGACTGTAGTGTGTGTGTCCAAGAATAAATTTCTAAACAATACCGATGTTATTGAACACAATCTTATGTTCCTTTTGTCAATAATAACATTTTTTAGCAAAATATCCAAAATTTCGACAATTTCATTTACTACTTCTGTACTGGTATTTCCAGCTTGTTTACTGGCAACCAAGATTGATAATTTTTCGCATATGTCGTCGAAACTCTTGTATAATCCAGAACCAAACTGTTGACTATCTTACAGTGAGTATCATTTTAATCGACTTTAAATTTTATCTAAGTGCCTCAATGTGATTATCGATAATTTGATATTTCTCAGTAGTTCTACCATAGCGTTTGGATTCTGTAGCCTTATTGCCCCCCAGTTTCTGAAGATGCCCGATTGTTTGGTAAATCATTTCTTTCAGCTCGGGAATGGGGTTTCTCGCCTGTAAGATATCACTCGGAAGTTTTAATTTATATTGGTTTAATACTTCATCTTGCAAGTTGGAATCTGGATTATAAACGAACGTTTTTTCTGGCATCTCAGTGGGCTCTTCTGGCTCTAAAGTTTTCACTACATCTTGTATCTTTTTCATGGTTTCTTCACGCACAGTTTTCAGACCTTTTAACCGTTCGACCACTGGCTTGAGAAATTCTTCGAGCGTTTCCTTAACTCGTTCCTCTCCCAAAATAATGTCTTCATTTTCGATTTTGTAGTAGCTCGCGATTTCAAGATTTCATCTATAATACTGTGTAATTGCTTAAGATCTTTCATCTTTATTCATATACAATAAAGACATATACCCAGTGATGAAAGTCTGAAACAAGACCTCCAGGTACTTTTCATCTTTCTTTTGGATCTGGATAGTGTCTAGCAAGTGAAACACTAACCTTGCTGCCCCTGTCAAATTTCTTGTTTACTGGAGTAACAGAAAAAAACTGCTGAAGTTGTGGTCTTACTACTTCAACGAATTTTTGATCGTCCAAGTTGATACTATAATTTATACTAAAAGAGGGATTTGTTGTGCAGCAGATTACCTTGCTTATATATCCATTAGAAATGCATAGATGGTAATTATCTTTGAAAATAGGTGACGTTAGTAGGTCGAATTTAGTTTATCTGTATAAATGGATGAGACTGCAATATGCCTTTTTTTTACTTCTTTATCACCATAGGTAAGGCAAATTGCAGTATTTTTATCAACGTATAGTTTTATAGCAGCATCATTGTTTACAATTGGGTTGCCAACATTCGTAATTCGTTTTCCCTTTGCATCGCCATTAAAACTGCTCCCACTTGATGCAAAAAGTCCATTTTCATTTCTCAATAGGGAATTGGATGGGTTAGGATCTAACTTTGTCAAGCCATCAACGTAACTTTTTTGTTGTCGCATTTCTGTTGTGCCTCGGTTCCCCGAGATTTCCTATTCTCTTATTGTTCGCATTAAAGACATCTTCGCCAGTTAATGCGACTTTTTCCAATTATCCCTTAGTTACAGCAGCAGAATCAGACTCGGGATTGGCAATATCAAGGATTTGTTTTTGTTTTTCTGCATTGAAACTATGCCCGTCGAATGCAATGCTTCGTGGAACGTAAAGCCCATCTTTATTTCTCACCAATGTATTCATTGGACTATTTGAACAGTGGTCAAGTTATCGACGTAGTATTTCATAGTGGCATTGGATGAATAGATCGGTTCTGCAAGATTTTTAATGCGTTTATTGCTTGCATCGTAATTATCATTGTCATTCCAAAGTGCTCTTTTTTCAAAATATCGTTTTGTAACACTCCAGAATTTGCATCCGGTTCAGTAACAATGATTATTTGTTTGTTTCGCGCATCGTAGCGATTGTTCCGAAAAATTAATGAACTATTATTAACGTATTGAATGGTAGCGGTATCTCCATTTTCTATAGGTCTGCCTACATTCGATATTCTTTTAGCATTTGCATCATAATTTCCCCTGTGATTCAGTGTTATAGACTCTTGTTCCAGATATTGTTTTGTCACAGAGTCCGAACCCTCTTCGGGATTGGCTACATTTCTCAATTTTTTATTACTCATGTCGTGGTCCCCATCGAGTGTCAATTTAAAATCGACACCTAGAATTCCCACTGGTCCTCTTTCGGAACCAGTCTCAGAGCTGATGACGCCAAACTTTGTCAAGTAATTCATCTTTATTTACCAAAGTTTTTTCTCTACTTCAGAGGCATGTGCTTGGTTTTTTATCGATTAATAAGAAATCGTGTGGTTTTGAAACTGCATAAAAATATCTTTCCTGATTCTGTTGCATGATCCATTTGTATCTGCAACATTTCTCTCTTGTTCTGCATATTAAAGAATATAAAATAATTACACTGCAGTCGAAAAATAACTCTGTGTCAGGTAAATCAATGATATGTTCTTTTTTCTTCCTCTGACGAATAATTCTTCGACGAGTTTTTGATCTTTTTCCGTTACGAAATCACCGAAAACAATTAAATTTTGCATGTCGGGATCCAGTTCGTTGACCTTGACGATATCTTCCTTACTGGCAGAGAAAGTTGCAATTGAGATTTTTCGCCAAGTGTTTTCTCCAAAATTTCGTGCAAATCGTCGAATATTTCTTGCATAAACTGATATTTCGGATCGGTTAAATCTTTGGCATACAAAAAGATTTTATTATAGTAGAGATGTTTAAATATTAAGTTAACAAAAGGTTCGTCTTCCCTGAGCCTGATGGACCACATATTAAAAGTTTAAAAGGCCAGAGAGGTGCTAATACGTTTCTGTTCAAGAATTTCTCATCTTCTTCAAAGTCAAAATTTTGAATCTCCATTTGCTTTATTTAAAAAGATCATCTTCTTTGACCCAGGAATTAAATGTATTATCATAACCAAACCATTTAACATAATACTCTTTTTTATTATTCACTCTAGTTTTCATGGGGCGGGGGTGGCTCAGTCGGTAGCACGCCAGGCTCGTAATCTGTAGTTCCCAGGTTCGAGTCCCAGCTGGGTCAGCGTTGAGATTTATCTCCGCAAAATTCCCCCGCCCTGCCCACGGTCAGTAGGGGACACCGATGGGCTTGGAAAGGCCGCTGTCCGTCGGATGGGACGTTAAGCCGTGGCCCGTGTGCGGGAGAGCCATACTCTGTGCACGTTAAATAACACGCTGGATGGCCTTGACGGGAGGCTACCATCTGTCTCCCAACAGCTGTTCCAGTGGGTCCCCTCCCCCAACCTTCTCTGAGCCTTCGGGGTCCTTGTGACCTGGCCATTTAGCCCATGGTGTGCAAAAAAGTGCCGCTCAGAGGTAAAACAACCCAACCCTCTAGTTTTCAGAATGGTTTCAACTTTATAAATATCATCTTGCTTTTCGTATTTCACCACTTCTTGGGTGTAAAAACTACCAATGAATGGTTGTCCTTTCAGATCCTTGATCTTACAGGTTATGGGATCTGTATTAAGAACTTGAGCAATTTCAAAAAATCTCTTCTGTAAAATTCGGCAGATAACCTTTTCTAAACGGTGTCTTGTACTTGGCGATTCTCACTCTGTCAGCAATTTTAAATTTTGGTGCTGCAATAGAATTAATTCTTTTACCAAACAGATTAAAATACACAATATCTTTGTTTTTCTGCAAGCTTGCCTCTTTTGGGGTCATTCTTATTGATCTGTGATAAGAAGTATTGTAATTCTTAACCAGTTTTGGTAGAACATCGATCCATTTTCTAGTGTTATTAGCAGTAAAATATTTCCACATTTTTGTCTTTAGAGTCCTATTAAATCGTTCCACAATTTGAGCTTTAGTCTCATTTTCAGTGGCAAACAAATGGACACCTCGTTGATTAAACAATGCTTGAGTTTTCTTTTTCTTTTTAATAGGTATTGCCCGGGCAAATTTGCTGAAAATGTCAATCACGGTTAAATGTAATTCGTGTGGTTATTGTGAAATTTAAATTTTTGCATATCGATTAAACCACTCTGCCACTGGTCGTCTACATTCGAGACATAAACCCATCTTGTTTGGAATTTTTTATAAATGGGTTTGTGTAACGTGTACACATGTTGTTGGAGAAATCTTTTTACTTCTTTTTCCGTCAATCCAGTTTTGCGCATTAGATCTTTTATACCGGAAAATCCCTTTAATGGGTCATAGTAAACGGAAGAAAGCATCTTATTTCTTGTAATTTCTTATAATTCCACGACAAAATATGAGTACTTAGAATATCGGGAAATCAATGTTAATGTTAAAAATCTCGAAAAATACGAAATGTTTACCAAAGATATGGACGTTTTCCTACATCCGCACAACAGTTATATACACATCAGAGGCAAAATACTGAAATTAGATGGATCTGATATCGGGCGGCAATGATGTAGTTGCGATGGTCAATAACGGGTACAACATTTTTAAGAGAGCTCAATATAGAAAACAGAGAATTGGAAGATATTGAATTGCCAGGAGTGACGATCACGATTCACAATTTAATTGATTTTACCAAGACTTTTCACACAGTGCTGCCACAAGTATGATGTGGTTCAAAGATACCGCAGACAGTTCGAAATTGAATAAGTATTTGTACGATGGAGGCGAAGATAAACTGGACATGAATAATAAGATAAAGGATTTTGCATAAGCGTTGAAGAAAAATTCTGAATTCAATCAAGGATTCTCGGACAGATATGAAATTACAAAAAATAGTCAAAATGCAAGTTTATTCTTACCACTGAATCGGCTGTTTGGATTCTGCCGAGACGTGGATAAATTGTTTCGCGGTGTAAAACATACCATAAAACTAGAAAATAGTGACGACAAAGACATTATTCAGAGAATTGGGGCTACGTTGTATAAATTTGAAATATCTCACGTATCTTGGTTTATTCAAAAGTGGAATCATCACTACAAGTACTTGCAAAACTAGAATCTCAGTTAGCAAGCCGCAATCCACATGAAATCTTTTGGGAATCGTGCAAACTGTACAAATCTGATACTCGAATTGACTCTCATGTCAGTTGGTGGGTTACTACAACTCAAAATAAACCCGTCCATCTTTATGTCATCTTACAAAAATCTAACCGATTAAATAATCAAACCAGAAACAATATGGTATTTGATCACGTTACTAGAACGGATTCAAATCAGAGTGAATAGTAAACAGTTTCCCGAACAAGAATTCGAGTTCAACTTTGAACCCAACAATTTAGATTATGCGCGAGTTTACAACAGCTTGCAAAAAATATGGATATCTATTTGGGTACACAAGTCAGTTACCAAGATTTTATTAAACTGTATCCGATATTCCACTTCGATGTCAGCAAATACGAATCACGTCTATATGAATTATCAGCAACTGCTGACATCGAAATACGATTTAAATAGACCGCCAAATGAATTATACCACGTATATTGCGTAATTGTCTCAGAACGAAAAGCAACTTTACAATCACTAGAGGGAAAACTTTTAGTTGTTGGATAAAAAAAAACTATTTTAAATACAATCATTTCGAAATCTACATCTATTTGCACGTTTAAAAAAAATATGTATGTTCCCGAACCAGTATTTTTTCAGCTTCACTTTAATTCTGAGGTTCAGTGAATAAGAGATTTAGTTCAATGAAATTAAATCTCAAGCCCGTTGTTCTTTTGAATTTTTTCCCTCTCTTCATACATTCACAGATATTCAAAGTCGATCTTTTCATCAGAACCCAAGAAAACGTCATTTTACCTGTTGCTTTTGTCATGTTTCAAACAAATTTCTCAAAACTGTCCGACTTTGTCAAATTCTCCGTTTACCTGGTTTTTTACAACCGAATAATCCAGTAAAGTGTACGATAACTCAACAAACCACATCTTTTTTTTATCTCTTTCACACACACCTCATTTTTTCTGAAAATTAAACGTTAAACAAATTAGCTTAAATCTCGCCTGCCCAAAAAACTTAAATTACTTTTTTTCACATGAAACACCCGTTTTTTTTTCCGATTTTCACACATATTTTCAGAAAAAAACACAAGAAACACCGATTTACATGGCTTTTACAACCGAATAATCCAGTAAGTGTATGCCACATCAACAAACCACAAACACACACACCTCATTTCAAACTAATCCATTTAAACTAATTCACAAATTAGTTTACATCTCATCTTTAAAAAAAAAACTTAGTTTTTCACATGCTAAAAAACACCCCCATTTTTTCTAATTTTCACACACATTTTCACAAAAAAACACAAGAAACATACTTTTTACCTCATCCCCCATAACTTTTCCCATGGATTTTCACAGAATTCTTTGGACCCATTTACTGGCCCAGAACTCTCATTTATGCTACTACTTTCTCTGCTGAACGTTATGCATTATTATATTGAAGGATTCTCTGGAAAGTAGATGGCGGTCAATGGCATTTCCCACAAGATGTAGTGTTGTCTATGTATAGCGGAGCATCGGGTCTTGCCATACAATACTACAATTGTCCATTAGGCCTTTGGCATCACGGGCGCCGAGTCAACTTGGATTCTAAATATCCTTGTTTGTGTCGACCCAGGACGAAGATTAAAGTAAGGTTTGCCAAAGGCTGGACTTTACTTCTATAGTACTGTTCAGCAGCGACGGTGGATAGTGGTAAAATGTGGCATTCTCCCGATAGATGTAGTGCAGTCTCTGAATTGCGGAGCATCTGGGGTTTGTCGCTAATCATATTACCTGTCCATTGGATGGAATGTTGTATTCCTAATGTAGGAAAGTCATACCCTGTGCACATTAAGAAACACACTGGGTGGCCTTAACAGTAAGCTACCATCTGCCCAATGGATTCCTTTCCTCAATCTTCTCTGAGCCCTTGTGATCTGGCCATATAGTCAGTTGTGTGCACAACAGTACTGCTCAGTGGTAAAACAACCTAACTTTAACAAAATGCAATCTTATTCTTTTTATGTTTTAAAAGCATATAATTTACTTCTATTTATTAATATACAAAAATTATGTTTTTTTTCCAATAATGCCTCCTTTTTTTATTTTTCAAACATCCTTCGTTGTATTATGGTATGTGTCATTGCTATATTTGTAACTGCAATCATTAACGAATAGCTCAAAATAAATATTTCTATCTTAAAGCATTGTAAGGTTTTTTTTGCTTCCCCCCCATAATTTCTGCTGACACCCATGTATGTCATCTGCTTAATGCCTGTCTTTATATGAGCTGTGGGTCCTAATCTTCAAACAGTGTTACTATTGAAAGTTATTATAAAACCTTCTGCACTCTGTTAAATAAATGATAATAATAATCACTCTTAACTCTGTTAAATATCTATATTATATTTTATTTCACTTCCAAGTATAATAAACTATGATATAAAACAGTAGTAGTAAGTTAATGAAAAAAAAACTACAATCCACTATGGATGGTTGTGCTATCTTTCAGGTGAGGCCTCACCTTCCTCACAGATCTTCTCTATGGCATATTAAACTGAGACTCTCCTGTCAGATCTCTCTGGCAAGCAGCTGCTTCAGGTTGGGTGGATATGTTCTGGTGTTGTATGCTTTATCTGAATAGTCATCGAATTATTGAGATTTTTCTGCACTTAATATTAAAGTAACTACAATTAACTCCACAGATTATTTCTGAAAAACTATACTATTCAAGATTATTCTAAACAATTTATTGTAAATGATTTGGACATGTTTTTAATTGCACCTTAAAATTTACATCAGAATCATTTATTTTGTCATTAAGAATACGATGCTCATGTTTCATATATTACATATATATTCTGACTTCCAATTATTTTTATTTCACATATTCATTGTTTTGTAAAATTGGTCCACAGTTTTTTTCCAGGAATGAATTACATCTACTTTTATATCATCCTGACTTCACTTTCTTGACCTCCAACTGATATGTTGAGGCCTCTGACTTCCAACTTCGTGAAGATCATTTCGAACCCATTTACCTTTTAATTAGTTGTAGCAGTACCTGCACAGGACTGGTCTCATGTAACAATCAGTATTTACATCACAAGTTTTAATGTCTGACAACAATCTTGTAGACCACATTTAAGAATGTACTTTATCAGATAAGTTCTTCAGGTAACTTCCCTATGTGCGATTTTTTAGGTATTTTTCTACTCATTTGCTTTTTAAATTTGGTTGAATTTTGTTCTCATTTGCTTTTAAATTAATATATCTCTTTGTGATATTTTGTTACAACTAAAAAATTTCTGGATTAGTCTTTATGTACTTTACAATATGCATATTTTCATCCTCTCCAAAAGTTTTGGAAACTCTGCTGACATGATAGGTCTAAATTTCACAAATATTCCTTGGAAAAATTTTATTAGAACCTCAGATGTGTAGATTTTCCAAACACAAATATTCACAAAGAACTAAAGCTAAGATTCAAAGAAATTTGCAATTCATGAAGAAAGATGTTACATAAACGTTAGAACGCTTCCCTGTGCCTTTTAACACTGAAAATGCAAAATACTTTTACTCCATCTATCAGTACCCAATTTGCTTAGAAATTTCAAAAAAAATTCTCAAAACTTCTTCTGAAATTCAAAAAGATTAATTTCATTTAAAAATTTAGTTTGATCCAAATTTCTGAAAATTGAATGTGTGATCGAAATTTAAAAAAATGTGTACCAATAAGTAAAAGATATTTTTGTGCAATTTTGTTTCACTTGAATTAAAAAAAACCTAGCTATAGTGAACATAGCAAAAAATTAAAATAGTCAGTATTACTAAACTTAAAATAACAGTAATTTCAGAGACCTTCCATGTTAAGTGAATAGAATGCCACATTCAAAGCTCCCTAACACTGAAAATACGTTTCTTATGAAAATGGTTACTGGAGATAAATTGAAGCTCTCGCTCATATCTCTATAAATATCTATTTTCCACAATAGTCATTTAATATTTAAAGGTATGGAAGCTAAAATATTTAAATGTAACTTATGCTACTCATAAAAATTTACTTAAAAGATAAAACACAACTGTTACAGATTTAACAAACTCATAGAACGTTTGATATAATATAAATTTCATTTCACAATTATGTTTTAATTAAAAGACATATAGCATCTGAATGCAACATTTTGTCCTAAAAGACATGCAGAGATCTGCTTAAGATAGGTTTCAGATCCCTAAGTTCTGATATTATCTAATTACTGTGCTCTTTATAATGAGAGACTTATTCACTAACTTCTAGCTTATAAAGGTGAAAAAGGCCTATTAATTGTAGAGATGTTAAATACCTGCTGGCACACTTGTCATTGCTGCAGCTGTTATATTTCTGACAAATACCAGCCCTGGTTAAATGCACATAAAGAATGTTATTCCTTGGTTGTCCTGATGATTCCTTTGAATCTGAACTCTTTGTTGGCTTAAAAATGTTTTCCATGTCCTTGCTGGCACGTTGCACTCTTGGCAAATCTGTTGCAGTAGCTGTTGTAAGTCCACTCCAACTATGCCAAGCTGACATCACATCTACTGAGTTGATATGGGGCTTCCAACCACTTCTCATTTAATGCACTGTGGGAATTTTTTTCATTCGTTTTCTGATGGCGCATTCAGGCCAATGTTTAACTAATAACTTAAGTTTAAAAATTTTAACAACATATAAACAAAAAGCTAAAAAGCATTCAGCAATGCATTTCGCCCCAACACTTGTGAGGCTTCTGCAGGCAAAGTCAATGTCTGATATGTAAAATTATATGTATCTCATCCTCTAGATATGCTGTCGTAAGTTGGATTGCTTATTCAATGTACTTCTATGTTGCTGGGAGGGAGGGGGACAGGTCAATGCTACATACCATATTTTCATTCACTTTAATTAATATATTTTCAGTGTAATTTAATTGAAATTTTGTTGGAGGGGCTGCCAGTATTTTAAAGAGTAAATGGTAGCTAGGTAGTCACTGGAAGGAGAGCTATGCACATAAATGATGCATAGAACAGTGAGGCCTAGGACCTAAAGTCTGACACCACCTTCTCGTGGTGCTGGCCATTAGTACCTTTCAAAAGAGATACTCTCTTGTGGAAGTGAACGGAAGTGGAGGGCTACCAGATTAGTGTGGCCTACTGATCTGGACAACTATGGCTACTTTTCTTTTTTTCTACCCTGCTGAGGAGTGGTCAACCACACAGGGTCCTGGTGCTGACCATATAAACTTACTGGATTGGATTAAGGCTCTGAGCTTGATTATGGATCCTGAATTTGCAGCACTGGTGGGCTTTAGTGGAGGGGAAAATCTGCAGCTGCGTTTTTTGTTTGTTTGTGGGTTGACAGCCCCAAGTGAATAGATTCACAGGATATGTTTTATCAGCTGGTGGATAATCCTGAGCAGAGGTCATCACAGGCACCTGAACTCTTGCTTCTACGGCCATTATCAAATTCTACATTGGAGGAAGTCTTCCAGTGTAGATGGCTTCAGTCTTTAGTAGTGGGGGAACGGGTCTTTGCCCTATGCCTGCGATAGGGGGCTGTTTGATATTGTCAACTTCCCTCTCTCAATAAACATAGTTTCTTTAAACATCCCACTAACCATTTTCTCTCCATAGGTGGTTGGAATGTGACGATTCTGCACAGCAGAGCTTATTCTCTTGATGTCCTAACACAAGAATTCCACCATTATACTTTAGATATTCTTGGCTTGCAAGAGACCAAATGGCAGATAAATGTCAGATTCTTAAAAATAATCTTTCTCTTTTCAGAGAGGGAAGACAAAAAGCATCAACAAGGTGTAGGTGTACTTCTCAGCAGACATGCCAGTGATGCTCTTCTAGGATACGAGTGCATTAATAAAAGGTTTCTTACAGCAAAATTTCAGACAAGCAATAAAGAGTTGAATGTTATCTGGCTGTTATGCCCCCACTGAGGATGCCGATGAGGATGAGAAGGATAGGTTTTAAGGACAACTTCAGGATATTTTGAATTCTAAAAAAGGAGATAGTACCCTTGTTCTAGATGACTTCAATGCTAAAGTTGGTATTGACTCTGACCTTTGGGGAGGAGTGATGGGCCCTTTTGGTATTAGTAGCTGCAATGGGCAATGTCTTCTACAGGTAAGTAAACTTAATGGTTTGAGAATAACTAACACTTATTACAAACATTGCAACATACATAAGGTACACATGGGTTTCATCAGATGGGCTGCATAAGAATATGATAGATTATATATTAACAGCAAATGTACTAGTTCTGTTAGGAATAACCAGGTCATATAGGGGAGCAGAAATTGGATCTGACCATTACTCTGTTAAAAGTGTCTTGCAACTTAAACTTAAGAAGTGTTGTGCTAAGTGTAGGGACTCAGTCAGCTTGAGTAGAAAGGGAGAGAGCCAGAATCGCTATTTTGGCAGCAGGGCCCTTTCTGCTAGCAACAAAGCACCAGCAGTGGATCCAATTTGTGGAGCTGAATGAAGAAAGGCGATGTGCACTTGGTTAAAGCCTGAGGCCTCCTTATGTGGGAGCAAGGTCGACATGGCATGAGAATCGTGTGCATGCCTCATTGGCCGACACACCCTAACATCCCCTGAAAAAGTATTGCATGACCTCACTTGGTAGTTCATTCGAACTGGGACTTGCGTGGAGACAACGATGCATTCTGCATGTCAGGCATATTGTCTGTGGCTCCATTAAGCCATTTGTTCTTCATCTAGTGGTGAGACTGCTGAGGCTTTTTGTAGCATGTGCTGCATTTAGTGAGTGACGGTACTGGGTGGCAGTCACTGTTGGCATATATTATAAAGTGTAAAATTCTGTAAATAAATGTGTATATATATATGAGAAAACACCTGAGTTAGGTTGGGTTGTTTTACCTTTGAGAAGCATTTTTTCCCACACCATGAGCTAAATGGTCAGATCACAAGGACCTTAAGGCTCAGAGAAGGTTGGAGGGAGAGGACCCACTGGAACAGCTGTTGGGAGACAGATGGTAACCTCTTGTCAAGGCCATCCAGCGTGTTCTTTAATGTGCACCGGGTATGGCTCTCCCACACATGGGACCACAGCTTAACGTCTCATATGATGGATGATGGCATTTTCAAGCCCATAGGTGTCTGCTATTGACTGTGGGCAGGGCGGGGAGTTTTGCAGAGATAAATCTCAATGCTGACCCAGCTGGGACAGACACCTGAATATGTGTATATTGGCCACCTAGGTATATCAACCTCCTGACAAGATAGTGATAGCTACCCTTCTGCACACACACACACATCAGTTGAAAACAACACAGCCCAGACAGGTAGAGAAGACACCTGTCTATCCTAAAGGTTAAAAATTTTACCTTTAATTCTGAAGCTCTGAAAGACCCAGTTATGGCTAAAGCTTACCATAGGTCACTTAGTCATTATGACAGTATTGGTTTGCTTACTACTGACATTGAGGAAGAATAGGACCATTTTAAACAGGCTTTTCTGGAAACTAACAGTACTCTTTTAGGAAAAAAGGAGCAGAGGAGGCAGAATTATTTGAGTGATAAAGCACTTGAGCTTATTTCAGAAAGAAAGAACTGCAGGAATGTCCTTAATCAATACCATACTAGTCCATAGAAAGCATTACAGAGAACTTAAAAAACGTGTAAAGGATCAGTTAGCTGCTAAGAATCTTTGGCTTGATGGCTTGGCTGACAAAGCCAAGGAAGCAGTTAGACAGCACAACAGCAGAGAGCTGTACCAGATAGTTAATGTTTTGTGTGGTAGAAAACGGACAGGTATACAGGGATTGAAGGATAAACAAGGTAAGGTTATAGAAGGTGAGGATTCTGTCATGGCTAGTTGGGCTGAGCATTTCAGTGATGTTCTAAACAATGTAGTTTGTTCTACTCCCATCGTTTGCAATGATGATAGATGCATTGGTGGCTTTAATGTTCGCCCTATAATACAGTCTGAAATATTTTTAGCTATTTCTAAACTTAAACACATAAATCCCCAGAGGTAGATGAAATTACTGCGGAAATGCTTAGAGCTGGGAATGTTTCGGCTACAACATGGAAGACTGAAATTTTGAATATCTTTTATGATAAAGGCCAATCCAAAGACATGGTTTCTAAGGATTTTATCAAAGCTATTATTATCCCTATTTTTAAAAAAGGTGATTGCAGTTCTTGTGATAACTATAGGAGTATCAGCCTACTTTCTGTTCCAGGTAAAGTTCTTTGCATGATTGTGCTTAATAGAATTATAAATCTGGATGACAGTCAATTGCCTGATGAGCAATGTGGATTCAGAAGTGGTAGAGGATGTGTAGATCAGATATTTTCACTCAGGTAGATTCTTGAGAAATGTTTAGAGTTTCAGAAACCTTTGGTTGCTAGCTCTGTTGATTTCAAAAATGCTTTTGACTCTGTTGATTGTCATAATTTGTGGTTGATTGTGAGATCATATAGAATACCAGACAAGTTAGTTAACATAATGAAAGATCTCTATAATAACACTGAATCGTATGTGAGAGTTGGTAAGGTTTGTAACAATTGAGAGAGAGTTGAGTGAGCTCTTCAATTTATCTCTAGTGGCATTTCCCCTTGTTATCCTGATGACAGAAACTTGATGTCATTGATTCTAGATGTTTACTGAATATCTCTGGAATTAAGTGGTTTGAGCGTGTAATATAAGGTTAGGCAAAGGAGTCTGCAATCTCCTTTGGGCAAAGAGAGACTGTATTATAGTTTAGTCATGTTGCTGTATACATAACTATAGATTTGTGAATAGCATTATGAACAGTGTGCCTAAAGACCTCAGAAAAAGGGGAAGACCTAGGATGCCATGGGCAATGTCAGTCAAATAGGATCTCATTGTAATTGGCCTAAAGTATCTGAATGCAGAAGCTGTAACTCATAACAGACATTTGGAGAAGTAAATTGCATGGTCTGGTTGGACCTCCATTTTTTAATATAGTGTATTTTCATTAAATATTGCAATATGTCTTTTTCCCTTCAATCTAGTAGTCTTTTTAAAAATACTCTTGCAAAATATGAAAAATATGTTTCACCTCTTCCAGTTGCTAAAACTATCTAGGGAGTGGAGATCAGGGCCATCTTACAATCCCTTACCTCTGAAAATTCCAGCTATTTTTATTAAATATTGAATAAACTCGACTTTCTTGGTATATACTAAATATTAACCACTTTGTAAGGCGTTAATTTTAGAGGAAAATTTGTCTTGAGCCGGGTGGGATATGAACCCACAACTTCCTGATAACATGTCAGGTGCTCTAAACCACTGAGTTAATAGTTGCCGATCAAGATCTCCTCTAATTGATGATATGAACATTCTCAACTTATAGTACATATTCCATTATGTCACATATAGGTGTTGTTCAGGCGATCTTAGCTACAATATGGCAAATAAATTCCTTATAGATGGAAAGTATATCTTACAAGTATAAAAAATAAAATAAATACCCCCTCAAGCAGCTGCTTGCCACAGAGGTCTGGCAGGAGACTGTCAGTTTATATGCCACAGTAGCAGATCTGAGAGGATGGCAGGACCTCAGCAGAAAAACTACACACACATCCATGCCTAATCCGGGGCTCGAACCCAGGTCCCTTAGATCAGTAGCCAAGCGTGCTAACCACTCAACCAGGGGACGGCACAAGTATACAATTGATTAAATATAGAATGTTCATATCATCAATTAGAGGAGATATCGATCGGCGGCCAGTAGCTCAGTGGTTTAGAGCACCTGACATGTTATCAGGAGGTCATGGGTTCATATCCCACCCGGCTCAAAACAACTTTTCCTCTAAAATTAAATCGACTTACAAAGTTGTTAATATTTAGCAGCTACTTTTAGACATTTATAACGAGTGAAACTGGTGAGCAGTAAAACTGGCTTCAGAGTGCACTTAAAGTACACTTTATTATACACACCACACACCCATCCACAAATCTGCCCTATTCCACCACAATAATACTGCCAGCTGAAACCCTTACAGGCTATAAATAGGTCAGATATCTACCTGCCATATAGCATACCTGCAACTGTTATGCTGAGTAAACACAGTGACCTGAGTGAGTTCAATTGTGGGAAAACAGCAATGTAAGGAAGTTGAGGTGCTTTATATTACTGACTGCAGAATGTCTGGGATTTCTGCATGCAATCACTACACATGTGTACTGGGACTACATCAAATTTGGAAAAACTGCAGCCACCAAGAAAAATGTGGCCATAACTTGGAAATTTATGTTCGAGGTGTGCCTTTCCCATATTTTAACATCAGAATCGAGTGCTACAGTACAGATGATAACATCATCATTTCATGATGGGGGCAGCTACAAAGGTTTATACAATGACCATTCAAAGTAGAATGTCATGACTGGGCTATGGCATTTGATGCCCACATTGGGTACTCTTGTTAGCAGTACATCACTGGGCAATGAGGGAGCAGTAGTTGAGGAAACATCACCAATGGACCATAGAAGACTGAAAATTGGTAGCCTGCTCCGACAAATCGAGGTTCCAACTACAACATGCCAATGGGAAGTTGCACATGTGGTGTAGATCACATGAGATCATGAACCCGAACTGCCGAGTGTTACAGACCAGTGGAGGCGATGTAATTTCTAGGGCATGTGTTTATGTGGGTCACCTTGAGGCTCCTTGTACCTATTGAGATGACCATCACCACACAAGGCTATAGTGACACGAGGTTATATATTCATGAACCACCTATACCCATTCATGGCTATCCATTTCCCACAGTAGGATGCCTTCTTTCAACATGACAATGTTCCATCTCATCACTTCCATTTGCTGAAAAACTGGTTGGAGGAGCATTACAGTAGAACCCTTGAATGGCTCTCTCACTTTCTGGATTTGAACCCTATTGAGCATCTGTGGGATGAAGTGGAGAGATGGATTCAAGGCCAAAACTTACCATGGGCAACTCTTGGCACTTTACAGATGGCTGTCCTGGACTCATGGGTTGCAATACCACCTATACATTTCCAATACCTGGTAGAGTCCATGACGTGATGTGTTGCTGCTATTGTGAGAGCAAAAGGTGGATCCAAGGCTGGATTAACCATTAAGCAAAATAAGCATGTGCTTAGAGCACCAAGAGAAGCGGGGGACACCACAGCTATCATGCCCTTAACTCACAATTACGTGATCTTGAGAACATACTTTTCAATTTTGAAAATCCTCTTTTTACAGAAATCAATGTTGGTGGATGATTTTTAAGAAAGATATTCTAATGGAGAAATATCATCTTTTATTCCATTGCTTTCTAACATTGAAGATACATAGCATTTCAGCATACATGGATCAAAAGATACAAAATAATGCTTATTGAATTGTTGCTTACTTATAACTTCAGCACTTATTGAGTCTTAATGTCTTGTCAGTTAAGCAATGTGTGGGGCACCATTGTTGGGTTGTGCTTAGGGCATCAGTTGGCCTTAATCCGACCCTGGGTGGACCCATAGGTTATTAGGTGGGTGTGTATAATAATTCGTAACTTTCAATGTATATTTGACTATAAAAGTTATTTAAGCCTGATTCTAGCCTGAAAAATTCAAGTATGTGATAAGACCTTGAAAACTTAGAAAGCCCTGACTATATATTTAATATAAAATACATGTTTCAAGCCTTTCTGAATTGGCATTTAAAAAGAAAATTTTAAGCCCTGAAAGATATAGTATATTAGTTTTACAGATTAAGGAAGTACCACTCTTACGTCCATCCAATTTTTTTTGAGGAAAAATTACCTTGAGCTGGATGGGATATGAACCGACGACTTACTGATAACATTATCAGGAGGATAATGGATGGAACATTATCAGGAGGATAATGGATGGAACATTATCAGGAGGATAACCCTCCTGATGTTATCAGGAGGTCGTGGGTTCGTATCCCACCCGACTCAAAACAATTTTTCCTCTAAAAAAATTGGATCGACATAAGAGTGGTACTTCCTTAAACTGTGAACCAGATAAGTCGAGTATATTTAAATTTAATCAATTGTATACTCGTGAATATACTTTCCATTTATATGAAAACAGTTTGTTGTCTGCATTTTTGTTGTCTGCCACATGTTTGCCGCAGTTTGTTGTCTGCCGCTTGATTGCCGGAACAGTGCCTACATGTGACATAATGGAATGTGTACTGTAGGTAGAAATGTTCGTGTCATCAATTAGAGGAGATCTTGATCAGCAGCAGGTAGTTCAGTGATCATTCCAACAATGTTATCAGGAGGTTGTAGGTTCATTTCCCACCCAGTTCAAGACAATTTTTCCTCTAAAAAAAATTGGATCAACATAAGAGTGGTACTTCCTTAATCTGTGAACCAGATGAGTTTATTTAATATTAGTTTTAATTGCACATGTAATTGGAGGTTGCACATTAAATAATAGTTTTAATACACAGGCAATTTTTACCAATGCATTATTGCCTAATAAAGCTCCCAATATTCAACATGGTTGGAAGTTGTTCTCCAGTTTTGAAAGTGAATCTTATTAAACAATTCAAGTTCAAAACTAAACAAATTGGTATATCAATATACCATATTAGCTTTGGTATAAATTGACTTGCACACATCATTTTTAGGATTAATTTTAAGCAAAATAATTTTGTATACTGAATTAGATTTTTGCAGACAACATTTGAAATGAATATCCACTAGTTGAAAGTAATATGAGTGGGACAAATATATTCCACTTATATCTAAATTGTTATTTAATTAAATTCAGCTAATCCAACAGTACCACTGTAGGGGTATAAAAAATATCATCAGTTAAGAGATTTCTTTTAAAAAATTAGGGAACAATTTACAGCAAATCTGATGACATACACAGTCGTATCAGAATAATATGACCACCCACGAAATCACAGTGGACAGGACAGATGAGTCATAGTGCATAATGTGAGCACAATGGGCAGAGGTATTGATTTGAGACGTTCAAAAAGGAATGATCATCAGCTACCACACCAAGGGTGGAAGCATCTCAGAAACTGCAGACTTCGTGGGCTGTTCACGAGGTGCTGTAGTAAGGGTGTACCAAAAATGAACCACTGGTACACTGAGTACCTCCAAATGTCATAACTGTGGGGCCCCAAAGGCCATCGACCCCAGGGGAGAATGTCGCCTCCATCAACTGGTAAAGGGCCAGTCGACGCCCTAACCAGTAGATTCAAATGGTCCCACAATGTGTTGAACACTTGTGGGACCAATGTGCAACAGTGCAGCAATTGACCACTCAAATGAACGCTGGGGCATCCAGGTACATGTCCCCGATAACAGTAGAGTGAACCCTGTTACACATGGGTCTCTGGAGTCGAAGCTGCATAAAGGCACCCATGTGAATCAAGGTCCATCAGCAACGATGCCTACAGTTTGCATGGAACTACCATCATTGGACAGTGGAAGAGTGGAAAAAGGTTGCCTTCTCTAATGAATCGAGGTTTCTACTCCACAGAAGTGATGGGTGGTGGTGGATACAATGTCAGACACATGAGAACCAACACCCGGACTCTCTTGTCAGTCAAGTATAGGCCGGTAGTGGCAGTGTGCATGTCTGGGGGGATGTTTTCCTGGTATGACCTGGGACTGCTGGTACCATTGAATATTCATCCAGAGTCCAGTCCCTGAACCCCAATGGATACCTGTCCATCCTCACTAACCACATGCATCCCTTCATGTTGAACGTTTACCCTGGTAGTGATGGTGTCTACCAACAGGACAATGCACCCTGCCATGTCACTAAGGTGGTGCGTGACTGGTTCCAGGAACACAACAGCAATGTCTCCATTCTCCCTTGGCCTCAATTCCATAGAACACTTGTGGGACCATTTGGATTGACAGGTTCACGTGCGGACCCACAACCATGTCATCTCCAGAACCTCCATGCTTTGCTGGAGTCTGAATGGGCATGTGTGCCTCTGGCAACCTTCCAGGGCCTCATTGCGTCCATGCCACCCCGTCTTGTCACTGTCATCTGGGCCAAGAGTGGTTATTCCCCTTATTAGGTAGGTGGTGATATTATTCTGATACGACTGTGTACATACCAACAACAAAGATATTACAACTTCTGCTAGGATTGGCTGCAGAGATGATCAGAAGTACTACATTCTATAAAAAGGTAAACCAAAGCTCCTTTCAATGATATGAAAGGCAAATAGTGTAATGATGGTAATGCATGAAAAGTTCATAATTATACAAATTTCTAACATCCGTTGAGGAGTGCACTGTCCGTTTGGATATTAATGTACATTTCGAATGGCATGAAGAGCAGAGCTGATGACATGTCATAGATATTTGTCCACACTGCACATATTGTTGAGAAGCAGAGATATTTGAAGACTATTGCTGATAAAGTCTAAATGTTATGTTCAATGCTGAATTCACAGTGGCATTTGTATGCAGCATTTTATTGTATGAAGGAACTATTATTAACAACTTGGAGGATGACTATAGCCATCCTCCAAATATGATGAACCTGTCTTTCATTAGTTGACAAGCACCATATGTAATGGGGCCCCATAACCTCCCTTTGGTATGCCTCTGTAATGATCCCAGTTTTGAAATGGATCATTGTAAGCCAAGTCCAGCCCCATATGTTAAAAGAATTTAAAATACAAGTTAAAAGACTAATAAAGTTAATAACTAAACTGACAACACAACTTGTCATAATCTGCAATGTGTTTCACCAGACATCATTATCGGTATTTGACAATGTTCTCAATTATAGGCAGAGTTAAATTTTTTCCTTTTTATAAAAACCAAGTATATTTATGTTTGGAAAATATGGTTTATCACATACAGTTATAAATTATGAAAACAAATTTAAAAAAAATTTGGATATAAATTATCATTTCCAAAAATATGACTTTTAATGCAAAATACTCTAGTTTTTACCAAACATAAGGTATTAAAACTGCAGTATTTTTTAAATAATTCTGATAATCAGGATCAAGGCCCCATTTTTGAAGACCATATTTTTCTAGTAGTGGTATTCCACTGATCCTTGTGATAAGAAGCATATCAAATATTGGACACAAAACACATAGCATTTCATTGCCTCGAAATACAGTGCTAGCTGACAAGTACAATCCAAACCACAGCAGAATTTCCCCAAAGTAGTTCGGATGACGTGATATTGACCACAAACCAGTTGATATAAATTTTCCCTAAAAAGTTCAGAAAGTTTTTTAAGTTTGGGTTTGCAATTTTACTAAAAGATTACATTAATCACAACTCTAATCTACTAAAGAAATATACTGTCTAGAAATTTGCACTTATAATAATAAGGTTAAACACAGCTAAAATTCTATAATAATTTAATAACACGATAATGACTGTGGTACAAAAGTTTAAAACATTCTTCCAGGGGAGTAGTTTTCAAGCCCAGGGAAGTGCTGTACATTACCATTAATTATAATGAAATATACTTAAAACAACACCTTAAAATTACCCCAATTTTTACATTCATACTCAAGGTTAACTCTTCAATATCAGAGACCAACTAGAGTTACATATAAAAATGAACACATTTACCAATTTTGCTGGTACAATTGCATTATCAGTGATGATGTCATGCTGCAGTTGGCGAATATAAATGCTACCAATTCTAAAATGGTCCTCCTGTAGTTTTACAATATGTGCATATATGTTGTGAACTGAAGTACTTCTTTACATTCCACATTCAGGTCAAAAACTTCTTTCAACACTGATGCTTGAAATGCAATTATATTGCCAGTTGTTCATGGTTTTATCAGTTCAATCTTTCATGCCAGATGTTATTTACTGCAGTGCATTTTGCCACATAATTGCATAATTTTTACACATTGAAAACACAAGGAAATGGTATCTTCCATTTCACATCCATTAAGTTTATTACCTTACATTAACGGATGTGAAACGGAAGATACCATTTCCTTGTATGTTTTCAATGTGTAAAAATTATGCAATTATGTGGCAAAATGCACTGCAGTAAATAACATCTGGCATGAAAGATTGAACTGATAAAACCATGAACAACTGGCAATATAATTGCATTTCAAGCATCAGTGTTGAAAGAAGTTTTTGACCTGAATGTGGAATGTAAAGAAGTACTTCAGTTCACAACATATATGCACATATTGTGAAACTACAGGAGGACCATTTTAGAACTGGTAGCATTTATATTTCACCAACTGTAGCATGACATCGTCACTGATAATGCAATTGTACCAGCAAAATTGGTAAATACGTTCATTTTTATATGTAACTCTAGTTGGTCTCTGATATTGAAGAGTTAACCTAGAGTATGAATGTAAAAATTGGGGTAATTTTAAGGTGTTGTTTTAAGTATATTCCATTATAATTAATGGTAATGTACAGCACTTCCCTGGGCTTGAAAACAACTCCCCTGGAAGAATGTTTTTAACTTTTGTACCACAGCATTATCGTATTATTAAATTATTATAAAATTTGCACTTGTTATAAGATATGAAGCACAAGCACGTGAAGGTGAGATAAGCATTGATTAACTGGTGCACAGAGGAAGTTTTAATGAGGAAGGGGTGTTGTGCTTGAATCTAATTAGTGTGTGTGTGTGGAGGAGGGGGGGGGAATTCACATGCTTGTCTTTGATTATTGGGGACTGCCTTAGAAAATATGTTATTCAAATCCTCAAGAAGGAGGGGAGTTATGGGCTAGGACCTTATATTATTAGAGGTTTACCTCTGAGCACCACTTTTGTGTACATGGTGGGTTACAGGATCAGGTCTATGGGCCATGACCCCACCCCTTTTGAAGATGCTAGTAACCAGAACAGAGGCAAAAAAATAAGATAAGATACATATATTACTTATTTTTCAAAAAAATTTGCTGATGACCACTAAAATGGAGAGAAATAATATATACCACATTCTGGTACATACTGATTCAATATTGTCCATCTCCCCCAGATCACATGGCCCCCTTTTTTTTGTTTTTCCTAGATCTGGGTATGATGGGCTAGATGATCAGGTCATAAAGATCCTAAGGACTCATAATTGAGCAGGAGAAGGGGAGTCACTGGACAGCTGTTAGGAAAGAATGAAACTTCCTGCCAAGGCCATCCAGCATGCTCTTAAACATGCACAAGGTACAGCTCTGATTTTCAAATTCATGATGGGATGTTATTCTATGCTATTAGGTCACAAACTAACATCCTGTCTGAAGGAGAACAGAAAGTTAAGGGATTATAAATGGCTTAATGAGAATTTAGGATGCAACTCCAATCTACACTGATGAAAATTGAAAAAAGAACACCCAGAAAGAATTCCTTTAAGAACATCATATTATAATATGATGTTAATAGTTAAGGTAAGCAGAAACTGTGACTCAAAATTGAAAGTCATTGGATGAAATAATGACATCACTGAGTATGACAACATGCAAATGTACGCAGTGCATATTTAAGGACTAGGGCGTGAAGAAAGAAGTTATTTGTCTGGTGTCACATTGTTCAGTGCTCTTTGAAGAAGCTACCATGCCTGGACGATGCAGGCATGCAACATTTGTTCAGTTAGCGGAGTTTGAGCGAGGTCGTATAGTGGGTCTTCGGGAAGCAGGTTGATCTTTTCATCAAATTGTACACTGCGTTGGATGAGAGGTATCAGCAGTGGTATGATGGTGGCGTTGATGGTCAGAAGAGCATTCGCACACTCACAGACGTGGTTCCAGGCAACACAGAGTTATGGACACATGAGAGGATCGGTGGTTCAGGAGGGTGGCGGTGGCAGAGCGGATGGCTACAGCATCACAAATTCAATCCTCTGTCGTACCAAAGGTGTCTACAAGAATGTTTCGCAATCATCTTTTGGAAGCAGGAATACGGACATGCATGATGCTGGCACAATTACCACTGTCACCTCGTCACTGTTGAGCACAATTGCAGTGTCAAGAATAAGTTCATTGGAGGGAAGAATGGTGGTCTTCAGAGTGATAAAAGCTGATTCTGCTTAGGAGCATCTGATAGTCATTTACGTGTTCGAAAGTGACAAGGTGAGCGACTTTTTCCATTGTGCATCTGCCAGTAACACACAGGGCCCACACCAGGCATCATGGTTTGGGGAGCGATTAGTTATCACTCTTGTATGTTCTGGTGTTTGTACAGGGTACACTGAATAGCAATATGTAAATCAGAGACATCGTACAGCCAGTCATCCTGCCATATTTGAGTGCAATCCCAAATGCTATATTCCAGCAGGATAACACCTGCCCACACTCTGCCTGGGTAACTCAACATGTTCTTCAGGCAGTGCACCAACTCACTTGCACTCACTTGCCAGCACGCTCTCCAGACTTGTCTCCAATCGAGCATGTCTGGGACTGAATCAGACAAAGACTCTTCCATGGACCATGACAGGCAATGACCATTGCTGAATTACACATCCAAGTTGAAAGCGCATGGAATGGTATCCTCCAGCGTGATATCCAGCATTTGTATGACCGATTGCATGCCAGATTGGAAGTTTACATTGCTGCTCGAGGCGGTTCAACACCTTATTAAAATGTGCCTTCTGTAAATGTGATACTCATTAAAAGGTAAAATAAACATTGAATCACTTCATACGTGTGAGCACTGTCTTTTTTCAACAAGTTGTTTCTACTAAATAAATCTCATAGATTATGCTTCAATTGTTCATGGCATTCTTTTCTTAATTTCCGCCAGTGTATAACGATATCATTTAATGGTGTCAGAACTAGTGTATCCTCACAGCTCTTCAGTATGACTAAAGTGGCAGTTTGGCTATACCCATCCTCCAAATATGATGAACCTGTCTTTCATTAGTTGACAAGCACCAGATGTAATGGGACCCTAAAACTTACCTTTGGTATGCCTCTATAATGATCCAGTTTTGAAACGGATCATTGTAAACCAAGCTATCAAGTTTGGCTGACAAAGTGGAGGTATTTATGGTGAATGTATTTGCATGCACCTAAATGTCTACAAAATTAACTGGATGCAACTGTGCAAATTGAGCTTACAAGAGTTTAAACTATGAGTAAAAGAGAACTTATATGCATAGAGATAAGACCAAGAGATGTTTAGTACTAGAAGAAATCTGAACAGCCTAAACATGCAGCTGGTAAAGTTTTCTGCATGTTTCTTGCACGTAGATTGTGAACATCGGTTTCAAGTTCCAAGAACAGAAATGTCATCTTCCTCTTGAAATAATAGTAATGTTAGTAATAATAATACGCTTACACATATTACAAGAAGTACAACCAAACCTTCTATGTATGATGGACAATCATCTTGGGCAGTGTTTCAAACCCAATTCAAAGTTATAATTAGAGCCAATGGGTGGAGTTAACTTGACAATGCCAGTTTCCTTGCAGCTTCTGTACAAAATGTTGCTACAGAAGTCTTACAGTCTATCCCAGAAGATAAACGACTTGATTATCATAATTTAAACATCAAATACAGAAGAGTGGTGGGGACTCTACAAGAGCTAGCTAGTGATATTGAATGCCTGGCTAGATTAGGTTATAGTAACTGTCCACCAGATATCCAGGATAGCTTAGCCCAGCAGCAGTATATTGATGCTATTGCCGACTCTGAAACTCAACAATCCCTGAGAATGTCAACTGTGAATCTTTGAAGTCAGCTGTGGTACATGCATTGAAATACGAGTGCTCCAGACTGTCCTCCCTAGCAATCAAATGCACAGTGAGATTTGTAAATGCTGAAGAAACTGCAGAGAAAAATTGTGAAATACAAGAATTAACCAAAGCCATACTATATCTGTTAAAGGAGGTAAAAGTTCCTCCCCAAGGTTATCTCTGTCTTTTGTGTAGAGAAGTACCTTCTCTTTATTAAAAACGAAAAAGTGGTCTCGAAAGTGCTACAGGTACCATTCAACCTGTAGCACTTTCAAGATTCATTCAGTGTTCAACACCATGCATATTTTGTGGATACAAAAGCATCTCCAAGATTAGTGGGAATTTCCATGCTACATACATGCATATTTATTTATTTAACTACCAAGTGGAAGGTTCAAGGTTCAAGGAATTGTAAGAACATGGTGAAATTAGCCTCCAATGAGGAGTCATCAATCATTGGTGAGCCAAAAGTAGTGAATGACTGTTGGGCTATCTTCAGAATGTTGATAAATCAACTTGCTAATTTTTGCCCACATGTTGAGAGATTATTTAATCAGAATTTTGTAAGGAAACATTTTTAAATCTTTTCAAGCAAAGTTTAAAGTAAACATTCATTTTAAAACCAGATATTAAGACAGCCATCTGACAGATTGGCATGGGCAATAAGTCAGCATTTTCTGCATATATGCAATGTTTTCATGTGATCTTCAGAGTTCTTTCTGTGAACTATGTCCTTATCATCTAACACAAACCTGTCTAATCAAACTTAACACTAACTTCTCAATTGTTGATCTGCTTGGACCATTTTTGAAATCAAATCTCATTTTAAACTCATGCTCACCAAAACAACATTGGTTTGATAGAAACCTTTTCAAACAAAGCACATGCTGCTCAGTAGTATATACCATCTTCAGTAGAACTGCTTAGTAGAAGTTCTTGTTAGGAGATAGCACTGATACTAAACCTCTGACTGTCATGTGCATTATTATCCCAAATTGTTACTTTCAGTGAAATCAATAAATATTGCTATTTAAACCTGCAATGGCTTTTTGTGATGACCCTGTATATTTAGTTTGCATGTCCACCCTCTGGTCAAAACCACGAGCATGCCAATGTTTTAGCTTAATGTTTAAAGAAAGGAAAGTCATCTATGATTTAGTCCCATATGAGTATTGGCTATATTATTTTCAGGATTGACTTGCAGAAGTTCCAAATTATTAATTCTTCATTTTAAAATTCAATAATGTATCTCTTTTGCTTTCTTTCATAAATTAAAATTTATCTGAACTACAGCCTAGTTTATCATTTTATAACAATATTTATATTTACAATAAGATATAGATACCTACTTTGAAACTTGGGTTATTTCTAAAAGCTGCCTTTTGATAATCTGCAATGACTTCAAGTAGAAATCCTACACTCCATAGACTCCATCCAATGTAGTCTCGGAAGGTCAATGGGTAATCTCTGCTATTTAAAATCAGCAACAAAGTAGGAAGCAATGTAACTAACACCCATATACCTAAAATCACGTATTAAAAAGCACATATTTTAGTAACTGCCAATAATAATGAAAACAGTTAAACTCATTTCAGTTGATAAATTTTTTCAACCCAGGAGAGATTGCATCTTGGTCTTTTAGCTGTACTCATGTGCATTTTAGATTGCCATAAATGAATTTTTCAGTATCCATGTGTCCTTTTGCCTTGCTGACATTGAATGAAATATCAATTAAATCACTTGAATATCAATCATTCACTATTGTAATTAATCATTAACTTAGAGGACAAATTGTCTTAAGATGGGTGGGATACAAACTCATAACCTGCTAACAAGTTATCGAAAGGTTGTATGGTTCCTGATTAGTAGGTCATTATCAGGAGATGGTGATGTTCAAGAGTGATTTGATCAAATCTTAAGTGAATCAACATCAGATTTCTTCAGGTGATCTTGAATGTCTTCCTGCATAGACATAATAAGATTTTATCATTTGGACAATACATTTCAATATGCTAGTATAGAAAAATCATGCTTTCCTTTTGATCATATCACACTCACTAAGGAAGTGATTCAAAGCTCTAAATAACGTTCTATTACACAAGCAAGGACTTGAAATTTTACTGCAAAATGGGATGGTACAGAGGAATTTTGTGTATGAAATTTAGAACCAAATGGTCAAATATTTTGGAAATTATGGGAGAGAGAAGGGGTCCAAATACATAAAACTGATAAAAAGAGAACAATTTTCTTAAAAATTAATCAAGCAGAATGTGGATGTGTTATGTGAAAACTACCAAGTGTAATGTTAACATGCAGTGCTGGAAAGAAATCCAATGGTATTCACACACACACACCTACCTGGGTATGAATTACTGATTATTTATATAGATTATATAAAAAATACAGCATAAAATTATGAAATTTGAAGGAAAGTTCATAAATGATTATTTAGAGGAAAGCATTTTTAAAAAGTGTTAAATTTCAGCCACAAACAGCCAAAAGACCAAATATATCCACTAACATGTCAAAAAGAAGTGATGCAACTCCCAATTTAATGATAAAGCAAAAAAATTAAACTAAATGTTTGAATCATTTAAAGACCTGGGAATAATATTTTACTTCTCATTTTTTAATTACATACAAATATAACTATGAAAATCATTATTATTTTAAAAAGGCAGAGAGAATTGAAAGTTTGAGGGAACTAGTGGACCAGGATAAAATTTCTAGACACTGTAGGTAAAAAACTATAAAAAATATAAATAAATAAATACCCCCTCAAGCAGCTGCTTGCCACAGAGGTCTAACATGAGCCTTTCAGTTTATATGCCATAGTAGAAGGTCTGAGAAGATGGCAGGCCCTCAGCAGAAAAATGACACAAACAGCCATGCCTAACCCGGGGCTCGAACCCAGGTCCCTTAGATCAGTAGCCAAGCATGCTAACCACTACTGACTGAAAATTCAAATGTCATTATTTCTCAATTCAGTTGTTTTATAATTAACAGTTAACCATTATGCTGGCTGCATGTCATTAAAAGTATCTGGCATACTGCTAAGGGGCATCACATTATTACAATCCTCACTAAGACATATGGCTGCCTTGAATTGTTCCACAAAACTCTTGCTTCATGTCATCTCATTGTGATGCATAATATTCACATTTCTACAGGCAAAGCTCACTCCTAATTCAAATACACTAATGTGGAAATTAATCATGGACTGATTTTTACCAGAATGATAATGCTACAAATATTTTCCCCCATATGGTCATAAATTGGGTCATTTTTTATTAGCAAAAAAAAAAATCGTCAACTTTAACATGACAGGTTTATAGAGCAGAATTCACTATGTTGAACAGGTTAATTTGAAGTGCTACTGAAATAACTATGAGGCAGAAATAGGTCATGCTATAAACAAAATGAAGAGGATTTAATTGTATTTTTAGAAAATAAAATATTTGAGAAAAACAGCAAGCATGTTAATTTGTGATAATTTAAAACAATATACTAAAAAAAGAGAAATTCATGGGATTTTTGTCTGTAAATGGTAGTTAGGTAGTCACAGGAAGAAGAGATGTGCACCAATTCCCTGTGATGATGCATAGAACCGACCAGACCTAGCAACTAAAGTCTGATCAAGTCTTCTCATGGGGCAGGCTGTTAGTATCTTTCAAAAGAGATATTCTCTTCTGGAAGTGAATGGAAGGGGAGAGCTGCCAGATCAATATAGCTTACTGATCTGGACAACTATGGCTACTTTTTTTCTATCCTGCTGAGGAGTGGTCAATCACACAGGGTCCTGATGATGACCATATACACTAACCAGACTGGAATATGGCTCTGAGCTTGATTATGGATCATGATTGAGCTGCACTAGTGGGCTTCTGTGGTGGGAAAATCTTCTGCTGTGTTTTCTGTTTGTTTGTGTGTTGACAGCCCCAAGTGAATAGATTCGCAGGATATGTTTTATCAGCTGATGGATAATCCTGAGCATAGGTCATCACAGGCACCTAAACTCTTACTTCTATGGGTCGTCAAATCCTACATTGGAGGAAGTCTTCCAGTGTAGATAGCTTCAGCCTTTAGTACAAAACTTTTAGGGAAATGGGTCTTTTCCCCATGTCTGTAATAAGAGGCTGTTTGATATTGTCGGCATTCCCTCTATAAATATAGTTTCTTTAACATTAACCATTTTCTCTCTATAGCCATTGCGTGGCCGAATGGTTAGCACGCTTGGCTACTGATCTAAGAGACCTGGGTTCGAGCCTTGGGTAAAGCATGGATGTTGGTGTTGTTTTTCTGCTGAGGTCTTACCATCCTCACAGACCTTCAACTATACCATATAAACAGACTGGCTCCTGTCAGACCTCTGTGGCAAGCAGCTGCTTGAGGGGTATTTATTTTATTTAGGTAGTTGGAATCTGAGGATTCTGCAGAGATTATTCTCTTGATGTCCTTATACAAGAATTCCACCATTATAATTTAAATATTCTCGACTTACAAGAGACCAGATGGGCAGATAAAGGTCAGATTCTTAAAAATAGTCTTAAATATCTCTTTTCAGAGAGGGAAGATAAAAAGCATCTTCAAAGCATGGGTTTGCTTCTCAGCAGACATGCTACTGATGCTCTTCTAGGAATGAGTGCATTAATGAAAGCTATCTTACAGCTAAATTTCAGACAAGCATTAAAGATTTTAATGTTATCTGCTGTTATGCCCCCACTGAGGATGCCAATGAGGATGAAAAGAATAGGTTTTAATGACAACTTCAGGATATTTTGAATTCTGTCAGGAAAGGAGATATTGCCCTTGTTCTAGGTGACTTCAATAATTTCAGATCTGAAAGTTGGTACTGACTGACCTTTGGGCAGGGGTGATAGGCCCTATTGGTAGCTGCAATGGGCAATTTCTCCTACAGGTAAGTAAACTTAATGGTTTGAGAATAACTAACACTTATTACAAACACTGCAACATACATAATAAGTAATAATCTATATACTAAAAGAAGGTGTCTATCTGCCTGTCTGTGGCAGCCATAACTCATCAGGAAATCAACATACATGCTCCAAATTTTCAGAGAATGTCTCTGATTGTAGTCTGGATTGCAGTGCCAAATTTCAGGTTGAAAGTCCAAAAGCAACAAGGAAAAATATTTCCCATGCTATTCCTACAGGGAAACAAGAATCGCTGTCAAATTTAACTGTTGTCATTTACTGCTCCCTAACTGTGAAAGTAAAAAGCTAAAGTAGCATTTAAATCTACTGCCGTTGTCAGATTCCCCACATTTCCAAAGGCATTATTGAGGCGTTCCATTGCTGCTAGGGTCCTGATTTCCAAACCAAACATGGGGGCCAGCAAGGGGAACCCACCTATGAAATTTGGGACCTTTCGGTGAAGTGTTGGGAATTACAGAATGCCAAAATCTGATGAAATAAATATCACGATTGTTTGTCACAGGTTCTGAGAATGTGCGCCGAGTCAGCAACGAACTTTGCAACACCAGAAAATTCTTCATGTTCAAACTGTGATGAAATGTTGGGGGGGAGGGGGGGGATACTCACAAAACTAACCTTTAGTGCAGGAAACAACAGAATATGCAGATTAAAAGTAAGACATGAGCTGTAATTATTTGCATAGAAACAAAGCCATGGGCCAAGTTAAAACCTGTTTTTTAAACCAATTATGGGGGATGCTGTGCAGGAAATTTGGACTGTCCTAACGAATATCATGGTAGCCATAAGGCAGAAAAATCTGTGGTAATGGAAATAAAATCTTGATGGCTTATGCAGAAACTAAGCCACGGGCTCTGAGGAGTGCTCACTGACATCAATAACAATCCGGGCAAATTTCTTCCTGTTGAAAATCTATGTGCTAAAGTGTTGGGGGGGGGGGGGGGGGGTCTTAAAAAATTTACTTTTAATGCAGAGATAATAAGAATATACAGGTTAAAAGTGGCACCCAGGCAGTGCCGGGTACGTTCAGCTAGTAAATAATAATAAAAAATAATAATAAAGTACACATAGTATCACCAGATGGGCTGCATAAAAAAATGATTGATTATACATTAATTGACAGCAACTGGGCTAGTTCTGTTAGGAACACCAGGTCATATAGGGGAGATGATATTGGATTTGACCATTACCTTGTTAAAAATGTCTTGCAACTTAAACTTAAGAAGTGTTGTGCTAAGGTTAAAAAATTTACCTTTAATTCTGAAGCTCTGAAAGACCCAGTTATAGTTAAAGCTTGCCATGATAGGTTACTTAGTCATTATGACAGTCATGGTTTGCTTACTACTGAAGTTGAGGAAGAATGGGACCATTTTAAACAGGCTTTTCTTGAAACTAACAGTACTCTTTTAGCAAAAAAGGGGCAGAGGAGGCAAAATTATTTGAGTTAGGTTGGGTTGTTTTACCTCTGAGCGGCACTTTTTTGCACACCATGGGCTAAATGGCCAGGTCACATGGACCCCGAAGGCTCAGAGAAGGTTGGGAGAGGGGACCCACTGAAACAGCTGTTGGGAGACAGATGGTAGCCTCCCGTCAAGGCCATCCAGTGTGTTCTTTAACGTGCACAGGGTATGGCTCTCCCGCACACGGGGCCACGGCTTAACGTCCCATCCAATGGACGGCGGCCTTTCCAAGCCCATCGGTGTCCCCTACTGACTGTGGGCAGGGTGGGGAATTTTGCGGAGATAAATCTCAACGCTGACCCAGCTGGGACTCGAACCTGGGAACTACAGATTACGAGCCTGGCGCACTACCGACTGAGCCACCCCCGCCCCAATTATTTGAGTGATAAGGCAGTTGAGCTTATTGCAGAAGGAAAGAATTGCAGGAATGTTCTTAATCAATACCCTACTAGTCCTAATAGAAATCATTATCGAGAGCTTAATAAACGTGTAAAGGATCAGTTAGCTCCTTAAGAATCTTTGGCTTGATGGCTTGGCTGACAAAGCCGAGGAAGCAGTTAGCACAACAGCAGAAAGCTGTACCAGATAGTCAATGTTTTGTGTGGTAAGAAAACAGACAGGTATATAGGGATTGAAGGGTAAACAAGGTAAGGTTATACAAAGTGAGGATTCTGTCATTGCTAAGTGGGCCTAGCATTTCAGTGATGTTCCAAACAATGTGGTTAGTTCTACTCCCATTGTTTGTAATGATGATAGATGCTTTACTGGCTTTAATGTTGGCCCTATAATACAGTCTGAAATATTTTTGGCTATTTCTAAACTTAAACTACATAAATCCTACTGAAATATTGAATATCTTTATCATAAAGGCATGGTTCTTAAGGTTTTTACCAGTTATTATTATCCAGATTTTTAAAAAAAGATTATTGTAGTTCTTGCGATAACTGTAGGGGTATCAGCCTACTTTTTGTTCCAAGTTCTTTGAATGATTGTGCTTAATAGGAATAAGAATCTGGTTAGTAAACAATTGCATGATGAGCAGTGTGGATTCATAAGTGGTAGAGGATGTATAGATCAGATATTTTCACTCAAACTCTTGAGAAATGTTTAGAGTTTCAGAAAGCTTTGGTTATTAGCTTTGTTGATTTCAAAAAGGCTTTTAACTCTGTTGATCATCATAATTTGTGGTTGATTGTGAGATCGAATGACATACAAGTTAGTTAACATAATAAAAGCTCTCTATAATAACACTGATCATGTGTGAGAGATGGTAAGGCTTGTAACAATTGATTTAACATTACTTCTGGTGTTTGACAAGGATGCATTTTGTCTCCTTTTCTCTGTAGTTTGGCTATTGATTATGTTATGCGAAATTCTCTGCAAAAGAAAGATTTTGGGCTCAAATGGTTTAGAGATCTGAAAATTTCTGATTTAGGTTATGCTGATGATTTAGCCTTTTTGGCTAATGATGGGATGGGATGAATTCATTCTCGGGGACCACCTGCACCCAATATTTGTGGGCATTGTTCCCCAATGACCGTTTCAAGCGGATAATGCACCCATGCATTGTGCAAAATGTGTCAAGTTGTGGTTTGTAGAGCATGAGAATGAGGTACAGCAGCTACCCTGGCCACCTCGATATTGTTGAACATTTGTGGGAAGATCTGGAGAGCAAGGTCAGATCAAACTTTCCACCTCCAGCATCATTGACACAATTGGGCCATATTTTACAGGAAGAATGGTCCCACATTCCATTACCATATGTGCATGGCTTCTACAAGTCTATTCCATATTGAATTATATCTGTTCTGAATGCCCAAGGTGGGCCTACAGCTTATGAATAAAATATTCTCCATAAACAGCATGTATTTCCATTATTTTGATAAACCCCTGTATATTTATTACAATTGCTATTTAAAATAAATTTAAATATTTACCTCATCCCTGAATTACATGAATTTTGTTTTATAGATATAATTATTAGAAATATTAAAGTTCAAGTTACCTATTTCAAAATAAATATAATTATATTTAAGTCACTAGCCAAAATTCATTAGAAGCTAACTTTAAAATTGAAAACTAATTATAATCATCAATAACTCTGAACAAAATTCCTTTTTATGCTGATGTGCATTTTGTTAGTATCATGCCAGCTTTCTCAAACAATATTTTAATGTTGCCAAACTACATAAGATGACAAAAATGCTGCCTTTATAATTTCAGTTGTGATGTTGAATTGATTACTGAAAACTTTGCCAATATCACACAAAATTTAGTTATTATAGAGAAATATTATTACTTTACTAACTTCAAGTATTACACAAGACCTCATGATCATCTACAAATTATGTCTATCAACAGAATTAGAAATCTTAAAATCTACAAAACTAGTACCACAGATTTCTGAAATTATATTACACATATTTTCTGAAAATTGTAGGGGAAAAAAACCATAAGAATTTTATTATTGATATCAAAGGTAATTTACCTTGAAGAGTCCAGAAAATAAACATCAGTGCAGGTCTGTGTCTGGCTTTATCAAACCTCCTGTCTTTCCCGGTTTTTAAAATTCTGATGAACAGAAACAATCCCAGTCTGAAAGTAACATATATAATAAATATCAGTTGTATGCCACCAAACCAAAGACTGGAGATATAGAGTGACATAGAGCTTTTTAGTTCAGAATGGCTGAAAGCCAGAAGCAACTACCATTGTATGTGCTGATGAACTATAATAGGTGTAGAAATGGGTATACATCTGTTAGTTTTATGCTATTGTTCATAGCATAAATATGGAATATTTCATTGAATCTATCAAGGAATTCAATGAATATTGAAATCTAATATATTTCCACAAGAAGCTACATTTTTTTTATTGTTATATATAGCTAAATACAAATAATATGGTTAGGTAAAAATATAAAGTTTACAAATAGGTGTTAGAAAATAATTTAAAATGATCATATTCTAACATTGTGCAATATTGTGAAAAACCACTGAACTAAATAATCCAGAAAAAACTAGCCCAAACAGTGCAAATTCCAGAACAAGGCGCTTCCATTCCAAATTAAAAAAACAAACCAAGGCTAAATAATCCAATCAATAAGCCTTACTGCACAATATATCTATTGTAGCATATATCTGCTGATATACTTTACAAGTAAATTATTTTGTTAGTTATTCAGCATTTCAGTTTAGGTGACAATGCAGAAGAACATGTTTCAGAGTGGAAATAAAACTCAAACTCATTTGAATGCAAAGATGCAATTTGAGCTAGCACTAATTATGGCAAATATTTATCCTGAAATATACAAACAAAAATAATTTAAAAAACTAAACATTAACGAAAACATTTCACTTCCTGACAAATGATGGTATTCTTTTAAGAATTTATATATTTTTTTCAATTTTGAACTACATTACTTTTCAACATGAATTCATTTCAAACTACACAATTATACACTGCTTGACATAGAAAATGTCACACCAGGAAGAATTTTTCAGAGTGCCATGCAAATAGGTGGGTATATGTTGACAGTTGGGTTATGTAAATGAGTGCAGTTGCAAACCTATCATGTGATAGGTGAGGGAGATAACAGGGCAAAACAGCTCAGCATAGCTAAGTTTGGTCATCCTCACCTGGGCATGTGAACCACTGCATTGGAGTGATCTCGGTGGCGAGAGCACATGTAAGGAGTGAGAATACTTGGGCCATATCGGGAATTCTACCATCGGGAATGCTACCATCACACAGACACCTTTACCAGAGGCTTCATCATAGGGTTACATATGGCTGAGCGATCCCTGCATTGAATTGCGGCAGAAACACGTCGGGATGCAACAACTGTCAACCAAATTTGGCAACAGTGCCTGAAGGAAGGTAATGTGTGCCACTGTAGTAGGACTGGTGCACATAGACAGATGTCCGAATGCCTTGCTCAAGTACATTCAAAGGCAAGTCATAGCAGCCCCACAATCTACAGCAGACGACATTCAACACGGTGTACAGGCAACTACAAACATCCTTGTGTAGACACGAACTGTGAATCACAGATTGGCTGAGGCAGGTTTGCATCCTTGCCAGCCATTGTGACAACTGCCACTCACCACAGCATATCATCACACATCTGATGTACCAGCGAACAAGTCTCGCTTCTGTCTCAGCGCCAATAATCACCAATTGAGAGTCTGGAGATGGTGTCATGACCGGGCTGATCTTGCTGCCATCCGTGTCATACAGCTCCTCAGCCTGGTGTCTTGGTGTGGGGCACTATCAGTTTCAACAGCCATTCACTGCTCGTATGCATAGTGGGTACAATGACAGCACGACAACATGTTGATGAGATACTGCAGCCTGTTTTATTGCCATATCACCAAGGTCTGAGCTGGCTGGCTGCATATGCTCACAGCAGCAAAGAGCTTTTACGACTAGCCTGAGGCGCAAGTGCAAGTGAGGGAGAGAAACGCATTAACAAGAGCAGACTGAGTGCTGATTGACAAACAGGAAGGACATTTGTTAAATGTATTGAGTAATGCGGCTCTTTCTCAAAAACAAAACCCTTGAGGAGAGGGTTCAGTTCTGTGTGAACCAAGGTATGGTTCTGTGTGAACCAGGTAATAGGAAAGGATTAAATATCCTCTCACAGAGTTTTGAGGTCAGTGAAGTGATTTCTGTAAAGCACAGATTTCCGCCTCATTGTATGAATGCTTGCAGTAGCAAAGCAGCATTCAGATTAAGTTTTGGCTGATTGGAAGAAGTCCATATAACATCTTGGGAGCCAAATCATTCTGATCTTCAGCGCAACAAAGGCCCTAGGAATTGAGTGAATCCCCACCACATAACTGTATGTGAATGCAAATAAACTGTGTCGTCCATCCACTATTCTCATGCTAGGATTGTTGGTCATCTTTCTACACGGCACTTAGTGCAGCAAGTCTGAAGCATATATTGGTATGGCGTAACAACCTGCAAACCTGTGATTTCACCTAGGTAATGGTGAATGTAATTAAGGGACTAATCAATCTCCCCTACAAGGGTGTATTCATTCATGCCTCCCTCCAACCTTCTCAAGTCTTCAGGGTCCTTGTGAATTGGCCATTTAGCCCACTATTTGCAAAAAAAAGTGTTGCTCTGAGATAAAGCAACCCAACCCAATTGCCCCCCTACATTTTTGTAGATTACAATATGCAGTGAATATTTTTGTAACCAGTTTATTGGGGAGAAGAGTCATTAAATTTTCATAAAGAGGTGTTAGGAAAATAATGCTTCACAAAAGGACTTAACCCTTACAATGTTGAATTTCTGAAACTGAACTCACTGTGGTGAGCAGATTTATTTTAAAGTGTTTTCAGAAAATAAAATAAACAGTTTTAGAACCTCATCCTGAAGTAACAAATGAATGAAAATATGTTATTTAGATACCAAAAGAAAGAGCATTTAATTGTGCATAATAGTAAAAATTAGAAGAAGAAAATTGGCAATTTAAATTTCTTTTTTAAATCATTGCAAAAGTTTACTGTTTTTTCCACTTTAGTAAATTTTTAAAAAGATATATATTTTTGCCTTTTTTTTCTATATTATTTTATTATTCTAATATAAATAGCTCATAATAGTTCTGTTAATGCATAAAGCTTTCATATATTTAGTTTCTCTAAATTATTTAGTCATTTATGCACATAATGTATAATGCATATTCTTAGACTTTTGATAATCGAAACTCTAAACCTCAGAGTAAGACAGTGTCATAAAAAATAATTTTATTTTAAAAACAGGATTATTTAAATAAAATTTGAAAAATATATAAAAAAAAGTGATAAATAACTATGAAAAAAAATTCAATAAAATTGTTTCAAAGCATTTAAAATTTAACTGAAGCACTGAATTTGAGAATGAGTCACTTTATTATGAAGCTGTGTAACTGCTACAGAAAAGTTCAATTCTGAAATTCTAGCAGAAATGTTGGTTAAAAATCGCAATTTCCTGGCCTTGTTTAGTTTATTTGGTTGAAATGTAATTAAAAGTAATGATAAATAAAGTTATACCGTTTAAAAATCACACTTTGAATAATCCTAATTCTCTTCAGACTGCCATCATTACAGATAACTTATGTGGTTTCGTTTTCGATCGTTTCAAATCAATTATTGTTTATAATTACAGTATCCATTTGAGAAGCAATAAAAAAATTATTTTAGAACCATTAGAGTACAAAAAAAGGCTTTAAAATCAAAAGTCTGCTAAAATATTGATTGAAAGCCAATGTACATAGTTTCCAGATGACACAATTTCCAATGGTAATAAAATCGATATCTCTATGTTAAAAGTTTAGAAAGCATTACTACTCTACTACAGCTATAAATAGGTCAAAATGCAGGGAATTGCAACTGATCAATAATCTAAGTGTAGTATAGCAGAATAAAGGCATAACTAAATCAGCAATACTTGATGCTATTTACAATGACTGAACATGCACATACATTCACTCACACTAAATAATAGATTTAGTTTTAAACTTTATCATAATTTTTTCATATGGAATCAACAGGTAAAAAATATGTATCACAGCTTTAAATGTCAGTTTTGATATTTGATTAGCAACAGTTGAAAAAAATTAAGATTTCTATTTGGAATTTTTATTTACAACCTTGTACTATGGGACTGAAACTTACTTCTCCAATCACAGGAATTCGAACGATGAAAGTGATTATTCAGGCTCCGATAAGGAAAGGGTTAATAATGATTCATTGAGTTCAAAATAGGGCAATCAACCCAAAAAGGTTGGGAACCACTGAATTAGACAAATACAGCACACAATACATATAATATTCCAGAGTAGCTTACTCAACTGCAGTACCACTCAACTGCCACAGTGCAAAGTATATGTGACAACGTTGAAAGCAACTGAGATAGAGACTGCACAGTTAGCATATTGAGTTTTCATTGTAATTTGTTAATTAAGCTATCAATTACTTACAAGTCAACAAATTATCTCATAATTCATATTACTGGCAGGTTCCGATAAGGAAAGGATTAATAATGATTCGTTGAGTTCAAAATAGGGCAATAAACCCAAAAAGGTTGGGAACCACTGAATTAGACAAATACAGCACACAATACATATAATATTCCAGAGTAGCTTACTCAACTGCAGTACCACTCAACTGCCACAGTGCAAAGTATATGTGACAACGTTGAAAGCAACTGAGATAGAGACTGCACAGTTAGCATATTGAGAGTTTTCATCGTAATTTGTTAATTAAGCTATCAATTACTTACAAGTCAACAAATTATCTCATAATTCATATTACTGGCAAATGTTTGATAACTCAATTAACCAATGATCTATGAGAGCCTTCAATGCAATGATTGTGCAGTTTATTTCAACTGTTTGCAAAACTGATACAAAAACTATACCACTGGACAACAGTTATGACTATTATAAGTATTTTTTTGGTTGCCCTATGTTTGCAAGAGGTGTTATATTTTGTTTAAGCAAATTTGTTTATATCCAAGATAAATTAGCTGGGATGAAATGAGGTTCTGTGTAAACTTTTGTAATACATTCTATTTTAAAATGTAGACAAATTTATATCTTTTGCAAGTAAGAATAATAACCAGCAATTAACATTTAAATATATTTACCTGACAGCCCATATAAAAACAAAGCTTGTCTGAATTTTCTGTCTCCAGGTATGTTCTGAACCCCATTGAAAGCTTAAGTATGCAAGTGCAATAAAACTAAAAGATCCTGCAACACATGAAAAATGTGAGCATACATAAAAATAATTTAAAAATACAATTAAAAAGACCTTGCTCAGAAAATAATTAAAATAACTGAAAGTTCTGCATTGTTGAAATAAAATTCACAAGTTTTATCCTTCACCATCCCATGGCCGAGTGGTTAGAATACTTGGCTACTGATCACAGGTATCTGGGTTCGAGCCTTGGGTAAGGCATGGTTGTTTGTGTTGCTTTTATTAAGGTCCCACCATCCTCACAGACATACTATTTGGCTATTGAATGGCATATTAATTGACAGGCTCCTGTCAGACCTCAGTAGCAAGCAGCTGCTTGAGGGAATATTTATTATTTATTTTATCCTTCAAATTATTTGCATATTAAAAAGTTTTTAGGAGCAAACTCAGAAGTTTTCAGAGCAAGGGCAGCACTCTGTCTTCAGTAAAGTAGCACTATGTGGTAACATTATAGCTGTTAAGAACTTCTTTCCACAAGTTGTGAAGGGTAATTCCAGTCTCTCGGTTGGAGGTGGGGATGGACGGTCATTTTTTTCAATAGCGTCATGGACAGTGGTTCTCTAGTAAGTGTATGCTTGTACTAGCAGTGTCTCGTGCTCCCAGTCTATGGTAACTGGAATCACCCTTCAGGACATGTGAAAAAAAGTTCTTAACAGCCCTAACATCACCACATAGTGTCACTTCACGGAAGATGGAGAGCTGTCCTTGCTCTGAAAAATTTTCCAATATGCAAATAGTTTGAAAGATAAAATTTCTAAATTTTATTGGTCAATGACAAAACTTTGTTATTTTAATAAAAATAATATAAAAGTTAATTCAAATAAAGGTAAGTTTATTCAAATAAATTATATTGGCAGTAATATCACATTATGGTAATGACTATAAATACATAATGAAATTTGACTGTGGTAAATCCAGTATATAGTAAACATTGTAAATTCAGTGTACATGAGCATTGGCAGGAGTGGGTAGGGCAAGAATAGTTCCCCCTCTCAGAAAAATTAATCACAATTTTATGTCAATAATATGCAACATCAGGTGTACCAGAAAGAAAATTTTTCCCTAACAAAATGTAATCCTAATTTTTTCAAGTACATATAATTTATTTTTATTTATTAATGAAAAAAAAATTCATTTACAATAATAAATTTCTCTTAATCATTTTGTTTTTGGGTATCCTTAGTTGTGTTATGATATGATGGATAGATAACATGGAGCTTAGTGGGTAGAAGTATTGATGGGTGTATCCGAGAAATATTGATGATATTACTTCTAAAAAGGGGAACGAATTTCCTTCACGGAAGAGTATAGGTATTTTGCATTCCTATAATCCGTTTTACCTTTTATGTTGTGAAAACTGAAACTAGTTAAATTTGGAATAGAATCTAAAAGATCCTGACTGAATAGGAACAAATAACATCCAGTTTATCATTCGGTTAATAAAACACTGTACTTCAAAAGCAATCAGTTTATTCTCAACGTCGTACCTGCTAAATCATAAAATTTTTCTGTTTTCCAAACAGCAGATACAATGAACAGAATCCACTGTATAGAAAAATCAACAAAAGTTAACACCGCAAGAGCTGAAGTCACGTCAATCATTTTCAAAATTTAATAAATTTACCACACTGGATCTTCCCACATGATAACGGATACGGATTTAGTATATTTTACGTATATTATTGCATGTCTCCCATTAGGTATACAGGGGCCACCAATCGAATGCGAAGCCTACTCAACAAGAGGACAAAAAGAGGTGTTTACAATAACGGAATATGCTTTGATGATGCGCTGCATTTGAATACTGCAAATAAAACGAACCATTCATAGGGCAATACTTTATCCCATGCTAAACGAGCTTAAATTTGAAACTTTTTTTTGATTAAATTGAAAAAGTGGGAATAAAAATTAATACATCTTTTTTTTTAATTGTTAGTGAAATGTGGTTCCACGACAGAACGCCGACGAAAAAACGCCGAATACGCAAACGAAGCCGACAAAACGCAGTATACACAAATGCAGCCGACAAAACGGCGAATGAAAAACGCCGTCAACAAAAACGCCCGTTTTACATAACACCGTCGATAAAATGCCTCATACAAAAATGCCGCTAGTAAAAACTACAGAGGTGGTAAAAACGCCCTACGTAAAACGCTGCCAATACAAAAGCCGTAAACAAAACTGCCGCATCCAAAAAGGCCGCCTGTACATAACGCCGGAAGAAAAAATGCCGCCCATTAATTTGCTTCGCGTAGCTTGCTACCGATCTTCCTATTTCTTTTCGCTGTTTTGTGCATGTAGTAATTTTTTTTTTCAATAGTTAAAATTTTTTGGATAAAATGGGTATTATGAAATATTATGATTTGCACCTTCCGAAAATTTAAACTGCGCCCTCTAAAGATGGAAATTTTTGGAAACGACAATATTTTGAAAGAATATTGCAAACAATGTTTTTACCAGATATTGAAAATGAATTCTTCTCGTATCCCGAGTCAGGTGAGAAAATGCATATTTTTTGTTTTAAGAGACAATTCCAAAAATCTTTTTATTTGGATTGTTACTAATGAAACATTATTATTGGGTTTTTTCAAATCCTTTAGGAGTTTGAATTTACATCGTTAGAAATCACTAAATGTGGAAAAAGTGAAATTTTTAACGAATAATGCAAGTGACCTATTCAGGATATAAATTTAAAATATCAATATCAAAAGATATTGCATTGACTGCGCAATCATCTTATCAGAGGAGTGTGAGAAAATCAACGTTTTAATTTCATAGAATAATAGGCAAGTTTTTTTGTTCTATAGGTACTAATAGAATAGAACCATTTTCATTTTCCTCATCATCAATTAATTCGAATTAAAACTTTTAAGAAGTGCAAAATTAGGTAAGCAAAAAAACTTCATTTCTTTGAAAATGTTTAAAGGTGCAGCACCTTTTTACCTTCGTTCCCATCAACAGCTGAGAGACAGGGAAGGATTAAAAATAACAAAGAGAGTCTCTCCTTTTGTGGGATGGTATCTATTGTGTTTCGAAGTAAAATTCTGCCACTGTGTACGTCAATTTGTCAATAAAATGAACGAGTTGCTCTGTTATTTTTCAGCACTCTAGGTTTCTAATATTTTGGCTATATTATTTTCTTTTTACTATTAGTTGTAAGTCATGTGTCATGTAATTCAGTGTAAAATATTATATCTCGAATTGAAAATACAGATTGAATATCCCTAATTCGTAATGCTTGGAACCGAGAATGTTTCGAATTTTGGAATGTGATATGGTGAAGTTGAAAAGAAGTGAGGAAAAAAGTTCAGATTTTCAGAAAAATTCCTCTTTATTTGCTATAAACAAATATTACTATAAATGCAACGAAAAAGAATATAAATGCATTTATTTACTGTCTTGGGAAGGAACATCAAAAGAGGTTGATAAACCAAGAACTAGATTCTCCAGGGATGAAGAAGAAACATCGTGTTAGTTGGCCATTTTTAATATTTCCTGTAGTGTCATTTGCCTCATTACCAAATATTTTGTTTTAAAACCGTTTATGGGATTACTCCGATTCCCGTAGCATTGACCGCCATGATCACAGACGGCTGTGTCTGCGACTGTTTAGTGAGGGAAGAAAACCCATGATGCTTTGCGAATTAGCTGCGAACAACGATGAAGGCTATTTAAAAACGCTTAACAAATGATTTGAATGAGGTAGAACTTTGCTGTTTTTTGTCTGTTATTTCAATGAGGTTATATCAGTGTAGTAATTAAAGCAAAATAGATTTAATTAATACACACTTATTGATTTATATCGGATGAAAAACGAAGACGCTTTCTGCTTTTCTGGAATGGAAACTGCTTTTCTTTCAAATCGAGGCTTTGTATGAAATTTTAAAAAAAATTCGATATGATCTTGTGACTCGATATGAATATGTGATTAAAGCTGAACTAAATTGACTGTAAACTTAGCAGACTTTAATTTGAGCCCGTTTCAAACAGGAACAATGGTAAACATATTTCAAAATCTAATACATGACCAAACCTTTCATCATCATCATCATCATCATCATCATCAAGCAGCCATGGATTACGGAGGTCCAACAAGACCATGCAATTTAGTTCTCCAAGAAAGTCTGTCCAGAGCTACATCTCCTGCATCTGGCCACTGCACACCAATTCTAATACGATCCTGTTTCATATTGTCTGCCCACCGCATCCTTGGTCTCCCCCTCTTTCTGAAGCCTTTAGGCACACTGTTCATAACCCTATTCGCCAATCTATAATTATTCATACGGGCAACATGGCCAAACCAACAGAGCTCTCTCTGCACAATATGCTGCTTAAAGGAGGTTGCAAACTCCTTTGCCTAATCTCATCATTAGTTACAAAGTTGAACCACGTAATGCCCAAGATCCTGCGTAAGCATCTGGAATCAAAAGCATCTAGTTTCCTGTTATCTTGTTTACAAACTGTCCAAGTTTCACTACCATAACTAACCCTAGAAAGAACCAAACTATTATACAGTCTAATTTTAGTCTTTAGGTGTATACGCCTATTTCTCCACATTCTCCATAGATTCTTAAAAGTCCCGGCAGCAATCCCTATTCGTCTGTTAATCTCATGCCGCACATCACCATTATCTGTTACATAGCTCCCAAGATAATTAAACTGTGACACCTGCTTAAGACTGCAACCACTCAGATTAACTGAATCACAGCCTGCCTGACCAATTTTCATCACTTTAGTTTACTCTCTGTTTATAACCAAACCTACTCCACTACCAGTCTCATCAACAGCTCGAATGAAAGAGTTCATCTCATCAACATCATTTGCCAAAAGGGCTAAATCATCAGCATAATCTAAATCAGAAATTTTCGTATCTCCAGACCATTTAAGGCCAAAATCTTTCCCTTGAAGTGAATTTCGCATAACATAATCAATAACCAAACTAAAGAGAAAAGGAGATAAAATGCACCCTTGTCGAACACCAGAAGTAATGCTAAACCAATTGCTACAAGCCTTACCAACTCTCACACAAGACTCAGTGTTATTATAGAGATCTTTCATTATGTTAACTAACTTGTCAGGTATACCATATGATCTCACAATCAACCACAAATTATGACGATCAACAGAGTCGAAAGCCTTTTTGAAATCAACAAAGCTAGCAACCAAAGGTTTCTGAAACTCTAAACATTTCTCAAGAATCTGCTTAAGTGAAAATATCTGATCCACACATCCCCTACCACTTCTGAATCCACATTGCTCATCACGCAATTGACTGTCAACCAGATTCTTAATTCTATTAAGCACAATCATGGAAAGAACTTTACCTGGAACAGAGAGTAGGCTGATACCCCTATAGTTATCACAAGAACTGCAATCACCTTTTTTGAAAATAGGGATAACAATAGCTCTGGTAAAATCCTTAGGAACGATGCCTTTATCATAAAAGATATTCAGAATTTCAGTCATCCAAGTGGTAACCGAAACATTCCCAGCTCTAAGCATTTCGGTAGTAATTTTATCTACCCCTGGGGATTTATGTAGTTTAAGTTTAGAAACAGCCAAAATAACTTCAGATTGTGTTATAGGGCCAACATTAAAGCCACCAATGCATCTATCATCATTGCAAACAATGGGAGTAGAACTAACCACATTGTTTAGAACATCATTGAAATGCTCAGCCCACCTAGCCATGACAGAATTCTCACCTTCTATAACCTTACCTTGTTTATCCTTTAATGCTTGTATGCCTGTCCGTTTTCTACCACACAAAACATTAACTATCTGGTACAGCTCTCTGTTGTTGTGCTGTCTAACTGCTTCCTCGGCTTTGTCAGCCAAACCATCAAGCCAAAGATTCTTATCAGCAGCTAACTGATCTTTTACACGTTTATTAAGTTCTCTGTAATGCTTTCTATTAGGACTAGTAGGGTATTGATTAAGGGCATTCTTGCAGTTCTTTCTTTCCGCAATAAGCTCAAGAGCCTTATCACTCAGATAATTCTGTCTCTTCTGCTCCTTTTTTCCTAAAAGAGTACTGTTAGTGTCCAAAAAAGCCTGTTTAAAATGATCCCATTCTTCCTCAACTTCCGTAGTAAGCAAACCATGACAATCATAATGACTAAGTAACCTATCATGGTAAGCTTTGGCTATAACTGGATCTTTCAGAGCTTCAGTATTAAAAGTAAATTTTTTAACCCTAGCACAACACTTTTTAAGTTTAAGTTGCAAGACACTTTTAACAAGGTAATGGTCAGATCCAATTTCAGCTCCCCTATATGCCCTGGTATTCCTAACAGAACTAGCCCATTTGCTGGTAATTAATATGTAATCAATCATATTCTTATGCAGCCCATCAGGTGAAACCCATGTGTACTTATGTATGTCACGGTGTTTGTAATAAGTGTTAGTTATTCTGAATCCATTGAGTTTACTTACCTATAGGAGACGTTGCCCATTGCCATTGCAGCTACCAATACCAAAAGGGCCAATCACCTCTCCCCAAAGGTCAGAGTCAGTACCAACTTTGGCATTGAAGTCACCAAGAACAATGGCAATATCTCCTTTCTTTACAGAATTCAAAATATCTTGAAGTTGTTCATAAAACCTATCCTTCTCATCCTCATCGGCATCCTCAGTGGGGGCATAACAGCAGATAACATTCAAGTCTTTAACGCTTGTTTGAAATTTTGCTGTTAGAAACCTTTCATTAATGCACTCATATCCTAGAAGAGCATCACTAGCGTGTCTGCTGAGAAGCAGACCCATGCCTTGGTGATGCTTATTGTCGTCCCTCCCTGAAAAGAGAAATTTAAGATAATTTTTAAGAATCTAACATTTATCTGTCCATCTGGTCTCTTGCAAGCCGAGAATATCTAAATTATAATGGTGGAATTCTTGTGTGAGGACATCAAGAGAAAAAGCTCTGTGCAGAGTCCTCACATTCCAACTACTTATGGAGAGAAAATGGTTAGCGGGATGTTTAAAGAAACTATGTTTATTGAAAGAGGGAATGCCGACAATATCAAACAGCCCCCTAATCGCAGACATGGGGCAAAGACCCGTTCCCCCACTACTAAAGGCTGAAGCCATCTACACTGGAAGACTTCCTCCAATGTAGAATTTGACGATGCCAATAGAACCAAAGAGTTCAGGTGCCTGCGATGACTTCTGCTCAGGATTATCCACCAGCTGATAAACATATCCTGCGAATCTCTTCACTTGGGGCTGTCAACCCACAAACAAACAGAAAACACAGCGGAAGATTTTCCCTCCACAGAAGCCCACCAGTGCAGCAAAATCAGGATCCATAATCAAGCTCAGAGTCATATATGTGTCCAGTCCAGTGGGTTTATATGGTCAGCACCAGGACCCTGTGTGGTTGACCACTCCTCAGCAGGGTAGAAAAAAAGAAAAGTAGCCATAGTTGTTCAGATCAGTAGGCCACACTAATCTGGCAGCCCTCCCCTTCCGTTCACTTCCACAAGAGAGTATTTCTTTTGAAAGGTACTAACGGTCTGCACCACGAGAAGGCGGGGTCGGACATTAGGTGCTAGGCCTGGCCGGTTCTATGCATCATCACAGGGGATTGGTGCATAGCTCTCCTTCCAGTGAACCTAGCTACCATTTACAGACCAGTACATGTACAAAGGCGCCATAATGAATATATTTTTTTTGCAAATGAAACCTAAAGTTGTCAAGGAAATTACTGTATAAGTACTTCTTAATACCGAAATTTATTTAACTGTTGAAAGCCTTTTTTTTTTACTTGAGCTTAATGCTTTCCTATGATGTTTGTAACATAATTTGTCAAAGCAGAGTATTAATCAGCTTCCTAACCTTAAAAAAAATGACATTATTTTCCATCTTCTCCCTCCTCTTTTTCCTCAGTCTATATAGCATAGTGGCAAATCCAAAACTGTTTCCATCAGTGCCCACATATCTTGAAATATATTCTAAAACAAATAAAAGACTCATTGTTCATTAAGGTTAAGAAACAATGCATGAGTGGAAATGACTCAATTTAATAAAAATAACAGGAAAAACAAGGTACTGAATATTAATGAAACAAGGTAAAGTCATTATCTACTACAAGGCTGCAAATCTATTAGGGAATTTCAACATCATGTCAATGGCAATGTTATTCATTATTTATTTCAATGTTATGTTATAGTGCCTATAAGTATAGTGTGGTATTCGCCTATTAAAATCTGGCAGAAAAAGTGCCCGATAGCAGTAGAGGGCGCTGGGAACGATATTCTTGCCTTGTTAACATTACCCTTTATGGACGTTTCGCTTTTCAATGACTTTTAAACATAGAAGCATTTATGCAATGATTTTACCATTCAAATGCACATTATTCCTAAGTATTTTAACTGAACTAGTAAAACTTAGAGAACTCTTGAGCAAGTATATTTTTTTAAACGAAGAAAATTGATGGCCGTTCGATCAAAACAAACCGCATTCCTCTTTATGCATCAGAGCACTGAAGTGATCGTTTTGATTGGCTCTTTGGTAAACTCTTCGAATGACACGTGATGTAACATATGTTCTAACATGTGACGTTTGGCCTCACCAATTGTAATAGAAGTGTTATGACTTAGATATCCTTGTAAATTGCAAAAGCAATTTAAAACGTTGTAATTGGCTAAACAAGAATGCAAGTTATTAGTATCACGTTTATTCTTTCTTGTTTAGCCAATTATAACGCTTTAAATTGCTTTTGAAATTTACAAGGATATATACGCCAGGACTTTTATTACAATTGGCGAGTCCAAACGTCACATATTAGTAGGTATGTTATTTGTCACATCTTCAAATTATAAAATATACTTCAAGTAATAAAAATTTGAATTAACCGATAGGTTAGATCATTTTAATACTGCAAATTATTAGTATCATGATTATTCTGTATTAAAATGCTCTAACCTATCAATTAATTCAAATTTTTATTACCCCTTGTCAACCCACAACCCCTACTTCACCACTCTAAATACATCAATTCGTCATAAACAGACCCCCCATAACCCTGACTATAAGGAAAAAAATTTTTTATGGTATCAAATATCCTTTAATTCACAAGGAAAAGAGGTTGCACTGGACCCCTTCGAGTCTACTTCATTGCATTCCACTTCATTATTATTGCTAATCTAACTGGCTAACAACCATCTCCTTACCCCCATAAACCTCAATTCACATCCCCATTAAATTAATGGCACATTTTAAAATTTTTAAAGGCAGTTCATTAAAGGCCCCTCTTCTCCTCACCCTTAAAAATTCCATTTCTACAGTTAACTCCCTCCAGTCCAAGAGGATTTAAAGAATATAAATGTTCTTTCTTAGCCCCCCCCCAGGGCACAAATTTCCACCCCCTATTCAAGACCCCCCGACCCCTTCTCCTCCACACCATTACATATTTATAACTATCTCAATCCCATACCTTTAACTACAGTCCATCCCATTTCCTAGGTAGTTACGCTACGTTGTGTAATGCAACGCAAGCGCTAAAATCTACCTTATTGACACCAACTCACAGCATGTCCCACGAAAAGCATTATACATTTCACCCTCCATCATGGAAGATATTTTAACTACTCCCTACCAGTCTCTAACACTTTTTACGACGTAGCAGCTTCCCTTTGCTTTTTTTTTTTTCATTTTTCAACGAATCTAGGCGGCCTGCGAGCCATTAAGCCTAATCGCCGAAATTGAGATAACAAGCCCTTTACGGTCCTGGTCCCGCCAGTCGTTGCTTACAACGCCAAAAATTGAATTTTGCGATTGGACTATATGATAAAGGGGTTGAGACCCCTTTTACACAGTGGTCCAAAAGGATGAAGGATTTTTAAACGCTGTTACCATCCCATGCTGAATGCTATAGCATTTTGTTACCGTTAAGTCCTGGAACATAAGTCATGGAGTTGACAGGAACCAATAACAGCTTTACCGTACCCACAATGCATATTAGACTTGAATGTTCTTAAACATAAAAACAAAACCTCAGTAATTTATTTATATTTGAGTAGAATCTAAAATTTTAAATATTACTCTTAAAAATTCTCGTCTTAACTGCACTGTGCAGAAGAAAGTTATACTGAGAAAAATACTTTTAATACTGTTCGTTGCAATCGTGAGGCTAGCGGTTCTTATCGTTTCAAGATGCCCATGTAAAGCACACCTTACTACGTTAAAGGTACAACGAACGCGATCATGCCTTGCCGCTTTATATTTTAACCACGGCGAGCTGAATTTCTTACGGCGACACAGTATTCAGCAAGTTGTACTTGAAATTGTATTAAATGTCACGTGAGGTTAAATACGAGCAAATACAAATTATATAATTCTCTCCTTTTCATAACGTTAAACATTGCAAAACAGTGAAATTTACAACTGCCCCGAAACTTCCATAAGCGATCAATTATGCTAGATAAATCAAACTTACCAAATTAAAATGGATGTACAAATGGGATTTGTGAGGATGCCACCCCAATTAAACAATTTTTTATTTTGTAAGCTAATTCTTAATATTTAAATTTCTGGAGGAAACTAACAAACATTTTAGCTGCTTATAGAGTATCATGTTTTTTCATGCCCATAATGTTTCGCGATATCATTTTTTATGTAGAACTACTTTTTTCCTATCTAGAACTACTTGTGGCGGAGTAATTTGGCGTAAAACGGTACTATACCAATATCTTTTCACTGCGCATGTACGAAGTTATGATGCGACTCTAGTCCCCCTGTCGGTAGGGGACCATTATTTGGACCACTTTTTAATGGTTAGGCTATTGACGATTGCCACACTATTACTTATAGGCATTATAATAGAAACTATGCTATAACGACCTGCATATATCGATGATTCAGTTAGCCATCCTATTTCCAGGAACACATCCTCTCCTCCCGCGCTAAACTGTAACTGCTATTATACAATTGCAATACTACCAGCCCAGAGAGTAAGAAATTTGAAACAGAGTTGCTGTTTGTTTTAATCTTGTTCTATAATAATAATTGGTTCGCTACCTTATTAGTAGACAGCTTACAGCAGCCCGAATCTGAGGGTGGCAAGAAACTCAATCCGAGAAAAAAAGTAAAAGACTACATTTGCATTATATAATTCATTTCTCTCTCCGTTTTACAGGTTTCTTTAAAAAATTTATTGAAAAATGTGTGAAATATACTTAAGTTTAATAATTATTACTGAAATGCTGAGATGGTAATGTTTACGTTACTACATATATGACTGAAATCTTGAATATCTTTTTATGATAAAGGCATTGTTCCTAAGGATTTTTATCTCCGCAAAATTCCCCGCCCTGCCCACGGTCAGTAGGGGACACCGATGGGCTTGGAAAGGCCGCCGTCCGTCGGATGGGACGTTAAGCCGTGGTCCCGTGTGTGGGAGAGCCATACCCTGTGCACATTAAAGAACACGCTGGATTGCCCTGACGGGAGGCTACCATCTGTCTCCCAACAGCTGTTCCAGTGGGTCCCCTCCCCCAACCTTCTCTGAGCCTTCGGGGTCCATGTGACCTGGCCATTTAGCCCATGGTGTGCAAAAAAGTGCCCTCAGAGGAAAAACAACCCAACCCTAAGGATTTTACCAGAGCTATTATTATCTACATTTTTTTTTTAAAAAAAGGTGATCAGTTTTTGTGATAACTTTAGTGCTATCAGCCTATTTTCTGTTACAGGTAAAGTTCTCTGCATTATTGTGTTTCGTGCTTCATAGAATTAAAAATCTGGTTGACGGCAACTTTGTGATAAGTAGTGTAGATTCAGAAGTGGTATGGGGATGTGTAGATCATTTTTTCCTTAGGCAGATTCTTGAGAAATGTTGTTTCAGAATATTTTTCTTTTTCTTTGTTGATTAAAAAAAGGCTTTCGACTCTGTCGATCGTATGGCATATCAGAGAAGTTAGTTAATATAATGAAAGCTCTTTATAACAACGAGTCATATGTGCGAATTGGTAAGGCTTGTAGCAATTGGTTTAGCATTACTTCTGCTGTTCGACAAGAAGACATTTTGACTCCTTTTCTCTTGAGTTTGGTTATTTATGTTATGCAAAATTCACTGCAAGGGAAAGATTTTGGCCTTAAATGGTCTAGAAATATCAAAATTTCTGATATATATTTTGCTGATGATTTAGCTCTTTTGGCAAGTGATGTTGATAAGATGAACTCTCTCATTAGAGCTGTTAATAAGACTAGGAGTAGAGTACGTTTAGTGATCAACAGAAAAAACTAGTGCTGAAAATTGGTTGGGCAGATTGTGGTTCAATTAATCTGAATGGTTGCACTCTTGAGCAAGTGTCTCAGTTTAATAATCTTGGGAGCTATGTAACAGATATTGAAATTTGACTCTTTCTATAGTTAAGGCTGTGAAACATGGACCCTTTGTAAACAGAAAACTTGATGCTTACTTAGCATTAGGTGGTTAGACTTTGTAATGATGAGATTAGGGTTAAGTAGTCAGCAACCTCCTTTGAGCAGCATATTGTGCAAACTCCGTTGGTTTGGCTATATTGCCAATATGGTTATGAATAGTGGCCTAAAGGGCTTAGAAAGAGGGTGAGACCTAGTATGCGGTGGGCAGACAATATCGAGCAGTACCTTGTTAAAAGTGGTGTGCAGTGGCCAGGTGTATCTCAGGACAGACGTGGTTGAACTAAATTGCACATTCTGGTTGGACCTCTATAGCCCATGGTTGCGCAAGGATGAACATGAAAGTTAAAAATGGTTGGTTTCCTTCTGTTTTTAAATTTTAGTCAAAGTTCTTTATTAGAAATATATAATAAATGATTAGTGACATGTGTTTCTATATCTTACATCAGATAAAGCTGCGGACTAGAAAATTCATCTTTAAAAGACAATTTCGTAATATGCGTAGAATAACTAACTTACGGATGATTTCAAGGCGATTTTGTACATTTTTAGTAAATGTATTTCAGACCTAACGTGGATTAAGCATTTACGAGTTATTTATGGAACCAAGAAAATTTTTATAACATTCTTTTTTGGAGTAGAATACCGTTATTTGACAACATAGTCCATTGTTATAGTTGCTTTAGTTATGTTCGTAATAGAATTTCCGATTTATGTTCGTTGTCTGTAGTGACAAATCTATTCATTCGTTAAACTGTTTATTCCAGAAAATCATTAGTAAAGTTTATGATTGGATTATTTCCCGCGAGTCTCCTTAAATTTGCATCATTTGTACTGGTTGTCTCCGATTGGATTATTTTATTCATTGTCAGAATGACAATGATGTTTTATTGAGAACATCAAAAACCCACAGAGTTGAGAATTCAATCCCTATGCCTTTTTTTAACGATTTTCTGGAATAAACCATAGCAACAAGTAAATGCTCTAGATCTATGGGAGGGGAATGACTCCCAACCCTAGATCCAGCCGTAGGTGTTTACGTTTGATTTCTTTAAATTTCAGCATATGTGAAACAGGTTTATTTGAAAATAAAAATGATTGGACAAAAAAATTGATTTGTCAGGACACCAAACACTTGTCCACATTTATTGACCCGTTCGTGGAGAAGCTGTCTAGTATTAATAGCAAATTTCCCATTAAAGTTCAATAGGTTCAGTAAATACAAACCGCATTAAAGGAAGCGTAAAAATAAAAGTGGTTTTAAACTCGAACCCAATTGTTACAGGTACACTTGAATTTGTAACGCAACATGATGTACACAGCGAAACCTGGGAGAAATTTATTAGTAATAGGATTTGAGGCGAGTGGGGAATCAATTAAACTTAGCTCAATTTTCATTAATAAATAATAATAAATACCCCCTCAAGCAGCTGCTTGCCACAGAGGTCTGATAGGACCTCAGGAAAAAACAATACGAACATCCATGCCTCATCCGGGGCTCGAACCCAGGTCCCTTAGATCAGTAGCCAAGCGCGCTATTTACTATGCGCAAAAAAAAAAGATCAGATAGGCTGCAAAATAACTTGTCCTGGGCGCTAAGTTGTCTGATCACGGCATTGAATATAATACGCACCAGAAATTCCATTGAGTAATCACTGAATTATGACCATCCTACCCCATGTTATGTCAATGGGAGGCTAATGTCGAAGCTTTATAACTTTTAAAAATGAGCGTTTCACGAGAAAATGTGACTAAAGATCACAATCAGTTTCTATCTAAATATTGATTTTTCATCAATATTCGTTCAGTATTTAAAGGGTACATCCTTTTTATAGCGGCCTTGACGGGCGGCAGTAGTAATTGTGCACCAATCTTCGTATCCAGTGAATCAATCGTCCGCATTATAAAAAACGCCCCGATTTAGCGTAGGCCAAATAACAACGAACCAGTAAAGTGTTTTTTATTCAAGGTTGTCCAATTCGAGTTAGAATACAAGTTTCACTTTACTAATTGTCAAATCCATTTCCGTGAATTTAACAGAGTTTTTGATGACTTTTTTGACCTTTACTCTCTTTGGTACTTTTCGGTTAACGAATAAAAAAACACTTTACTTATTCCTTCTCACTTGGCCTCCGCTCAATCGGGGTTCTTTATAATGCGGACGACAGATTCACTGGATACGAAGATTGGCGCACAATTACTACTGGCGCCCGTCAAGGCCGCTATAAAAAGGAAGTACCATTTAAAGAGCTATGCAAGTTTGAACATTTTTAACAGAAATGCGAAATAAAAGAATTTACCATTGAAACTGAAAATACAGTAGCATTAATTTCCAACCATTTCATAAATAACTACATATTTTAAAATGTGCATAAATAATGTCTTTATTATGCGTTAAATTCTTTTGATAAATTTCTTGGAACACAGTGTTGGAAATCGAGATTTATATGGATTTGATTGAGATCTTTACTTTTAGAGCTTCTTTACCCATAAAACACTTATTTTAAAAGCTAGTGTTCCACTGACATAACATGGGGAAGAGTGGCACATAATTCAAGGACCACTCGGTGTATATAAATTTTATTAAGTGAAAAAGTTGGTGTATGCAGCCCTTTCTGCTTCTGAACATAAAAAAATATTCATAATAATGAAACTCATTTAGTATAAGCCACAATATTTATATTAGATATACATATGTTAACCTTTCTAAGCCAATCGATGTTCCTTTTCGCACTGGAAGGATGGTAGTGGATAAAAGTACCAGTTCAGGCCCAATTGGAATCGAACCTAGAAAGAGATTGCAAGCCTGGATTGCTCACTTTCAGCTGAGCCATCCTCCCCCCTTGTAGTTCGTTTCACTGTATATTTACTGGTCCCAACTGTTTAGAAGCTCATGAGCCACCACTGCGTGGAACATCCAACAAAAGTTATATATGGTTGAATGTCTTGTTAGGGTGTTGGTTTAAACATCAGCATAAAAAAAATTCTTTCAGTAAATGATAAAAGCTATACATAGTTAATAATTCTTTGGCTAGAATCAGCATGAACAAGAGACACGTGAAAAAACAAAGCGCATTCAAGACTTTTTGCCACTACAGTATCTCGCCACTGTAAGAAAACAATTCACAACGAAAATAGGAATTCTAATATTTCTAAATTTGTAATGTGTAGTGGAAGTGATGTTTTGTTGTTTAACTAAAGACACCAGATTCCAACAATCATAAAAATATAGATCCTTCGCAACTCCCCATACTCATATTCTATATAACTTATACTGATTTAGGGGAATTCATTATTTACTTTTGATTTTTTAATATTCTGGTTTCAGATGTTGACAGTTTGTCTCTATTTTATGCGAAAAAGAAGACACCTCATTTGATCATGAACACCTCATTTTCCATCATGAAAACAACTCATCCACTAGATCTTCATCACAATCTTGCCACTAATGTACTCAAAAGGTAAATCTCGAGTTTCATAACTGATTCCAACAAAAGGCACAGTTTGGTCTTTCATTGCAAAAATATTTTCACTTTCACACATTGACTGCATTTTTATATACATATAACATTTAAATAAATTTATAATCACATATAATAAGCTGAGTGGCCAGGTCACAAGGACTACGTTCCAGGAGAAGGTTGGGTAAGTAGATAGTGGACAGCAGTTAGATCAGATGAATGCCTACCAAAAATGTTCTTATTAAAGAACAGAGTATGCCTCTCCTGCACACAGCAAGTTTTCTAAGCCGGTCGATATCGGCGTCACTTTTTTCACCAAGTTAGCAGAGATTCTCAACACAGGTACAGTTGGGACTTAAGCTGGAGAACTGCAGATGATATGCTTAACATATTATGACCAGGCAGACTTTTGTAACAAAGGTTGCTATCTGCATAAATAATCTGGTTATATTTGTAACATATGAGATGAAGACATTTTTGACCATGTTGTATATACTTCAATATATGCCATACAACTGTATTTCAAAGCCTTAACTGGCATAGTGGTAAAGGATTTAGCTACTGTTCCAGCAGGACAAACTTTGTGTGCTAGCTCTGACTGAGGCAGCAACATCAATTTCAGTAGGGCATGTCCTTCAATGAGGCCTATATAAGCTAGTAGTAGTTTCTAGGATTCTTCTCTGCCCTACGTGTAGCAAAAAAAACAATTTGAAAACTTCTTTTTTTTTTACCTTTCTTTAACTGTAGAGGACAATATTTCATAGGATTTTTTCTCTTCCCTGTTGTGCCTTCTGGATGATTACAGTTGAGGTTTAAGTTTCTATTATTTTGCCTAAAACAAATATTCAGGCTAACAAAAATTCCAAGGACTGAAATTATTAAAGAAGCACAAGTGGAATTCGTATGTTTAGTTCTGATCCCCTCAATATTGACACAGAAAGTGGACACTGATTTTATTCATTTTGTTATTGTGCTTGCTTAGCACCTTTCCAATCTACATGTATTAGTTACACTATGCTAAAGTGTAGTAAAAATAAAAACACTGACAAAAATTTTAAATGTGGTAAAGCAAAAATTCCTGGTAATTCAAGGGATCCAAACCTGAAATTCAAGATTTTCTGAAGAAAAATTTTTGCAACTAAAATTTTTTAATTTTATTACCAGTTCTGCAAATCGGTATAATATGATCCCAGGCTTGCAGTCTCTAGCTTAGCTCTACAAGTTCAAGAGAAGTAGGAAAATTCTAGTAGAGCAAATGGCACTTAACCAAAAGAATCTGGTTTGAATTCAGGAAGCAGATTGTTACTTTTTCACATTTGCCTAACCTTGAAGGAATAATTTTTTAATCAAATCAAATAAGAGGGTAGAATTATTTTTGAATTTGTCATTACTTTTGATACTCTGATAAATCAGCCAATGTTGACCAAAAGATTTGTGAATGGAAGTAATTCCTCCATTGGTTTAGATTCAGCTACTGGCAAAGATGTACTATTGATGATGATTATATGAAATTTACAGTGCCAAAGCTAATCTAATTATTGCATATTTGGAATTGCTACTTCACACTGAGGATTTTATTCCCTACAGATTATACAACCCCCAAACGGTGGTTTTCATTAGCTAGAGTTTATACAACCCTTTAATTAGGTGAACACTGGAAGGCTGCCTGCCTGGATTCCTTAACTCATGTGGAGCACATGTAAAAAAAAATTTTTTTTTACTTTTGGAAATGTCTTTTTTTTGTGTGTAGTTATATGCAACTGTCATTTGGATTTAGTACTATGCTCAGTAGTGAACAATTTATCACGCTATAGCGATTTATCACATTATAGATGTATAGATAGAATTTATTATCTGGATAAACTGATGGAGATGGAATTTGTAAAAGTAGAACAAGAAATTATATCAACTTCAGGTTGCATAGTGTATAACTTTGGGCAATATTTTCATAGTTAATAATCTCTGTTTGCAACTGGAATCTATTCACTTTTAATACAGCAATCTTTCATTAAATGGATATTTTCTAAATTGTGGGATTCTACTATGGACAAGTTTTATTGGATATATCTTTTCTACATTTTGAAATTTTTAGTACCATTTACATCATGTTACATATAAATTTAAAATTTACTGTTTTCAATTATAACGCGAGAACATTAATATCAATGACATAAGATGTTGACCAAAAAAAAATTATGTTTTGTATGTTTCTAGAAATTATAAAAGACATGAACAATGTTTCATGATATCAAGTTTACTTTTTTGCTGATTCCATCACAACTCTGCAATGTACTGAAATACAATCAAATCTAATACAAAGGCATTTACCCCATACATACAACAGGGGTTTGCAAATACCGTCTTTGGAATATATATACACAGCAACCACTGAAATCACAGTACAACATGAGAGAGAAGTGTGTAGAAAGAGTACTCAAAATGGCATCTCGTGCTTTCCAAACAAGACTCAGAATTGATGGAAGTAGAATCTCGTGGTGGGAAAACAAGAACATATTTAACATTAGGTACCTACAATAATAATTATTTTGAAAAGGATGCTATCCATGAGGAATGATAACTTCTGTACTGTACATGGCCCATGAAACACTAGTGCAACTTTACAACAGGTATTTTGTCTTGTTCCTTGCTGCCCTTATGATTGAGCAGATTTACCCCTAGTTCAAATATTTTAAGGTTTCACAAGGGGACAGTCTGCTTTTAACAAAGCTCAATGGTATGTGTTATCAAGTCCATATTTTAAATGGCATATCATTTACACAATTTCTATGAACATCAGGCACACAAAAATATCTAAGTTCAATTATATAATATAGATGAGGATATCTTACGTAAGAAACAAATGTTACAAAAATGACAAAACTTGTGCTTTGTTACATACATAGCAATAACCAGTGACCATTAACACACCAACCCTAACAGAGTGAAGCATCTGCCATGCCAGTCCTATCATATACTCTCGGGACACAAAATGTCTGAAGTTAATACAGTATAATTAGAACAGAATTCCCTTAATAAATAAGGTAAAACTATCAATCTACCATTTGCTGTTCAAAGCCCTTATACAATGAATTTTCTTCAGTGCAGTTTTGTGATTAAATAATACAGCAACATGAAATGACTTTTTTTTTTCTTTTTTGACAAAATGACTACATAATATAAGATAGCAGGCTTAAGAGAAAAATACAGAGCAACTAATTCTGCAACTTTACAGTTATGTTAAAAGAAAAATGAAAAAAGAAAAAAAATTGACGAGTTCCGCCAGGAGGGGGATCTAATACCACCACATTACCAAGTACACGTACTTCCAAAATGTGCCACCTACGACAAATCACTCTTACTACTGGATTAATGATCCATTGACTATGGAGAGCCACCTAGTTGCTGGTCCAGTAAGCATAATTCTGCTTGGTGGTGTTTTTTTGCTGTCCAAGTCCCTGCGGTCCCCTCTGACCAGCAGCAGGTGATCCACCAGTCTGGGCAGTGTCTTGCTGGAGGTGATGGTGAAGTAGTGTAGAGTGATGCTGCCCATGGGCTAGGACTGGGATGAACTGGGTAGCATAAGGAGCAGATGAGGCACCTAGAGGACCTGCAGCTTGGCTTCCAGCCAGGTTAAAGGGAGGTGGAGTTCCTGTATGGAAACCTGGCTTGTCATATGACTGCAAAACAATAAAAGATATTAATATGGACCCTAGAGACAGTTTCATTTATTATTTTAGAATATGGAAGCATTTGTAAATATATTTTATCACCAAAAAATTATGATTCATTTATGGATTTAAAAGAATCTTATAAAATAAATGAAAATATAATTTAGGAATATATATTAAATTCCTAATTACAAGTTTAATGCTTTGGTTTGTTAAGCTATCTGTTCTCATGATTAGTCTTCTGCTAGTATCCTAGTCAGGACAGAATTGCTAACCTGACTGACTGAAGCCAAATTTGACAACGAAACCTCACTGGAGTAAAATATGGTATCAGTAAATGTTGTTCAGAGCACTAGTACTGAAAATAGCATTGCACTAACATTTGGCTCCAATATTTACATTAATAAAAACATGGTAGTAAATAAACATTATATTTTACACTGAAATAATTATACAGTATTGACACAAGTCTTGCAATAAATCTGCCACTGAACAAGATTCATTGCTTTATGGCTCGTGTATTTAATGCAGTAGTTCTCAAACTATGTGCTGCAAGCAGCTTGGAAGTGGTCACAAAGCTTTAACAGTTTTATATTTGCCAATATTCTTAGTGAATATATATTTTTTAATATTATGTGAGACTATTGTGTTTATATAAAAAAAAAGTGTTTTATGCCAAATGTATTGTGTTGAATGAATTTTGTTTCATTTCATCCTATAAATATATAATGAAATCATTATATTTAACTACTTAGGTCCTATACTGCAGGGAATAAGGAAGGGGTGGCATAGTTTTATCCATGATTCTAAGAAGTTGTATAAATTTATTACAATTCTAGGAGGTATCTTAAAACCACTAATATAGTTGTTTCAACACTGAACATTATTTTGCTACATACACTGACAATAGCACCTTGTTGTCTAGTAACTGTCACGTCAATAAGTGTATAATGCAAAAATTCACCCAACACTCTTCTGTCTGAATACACAAATAGAACTAAAAAGGTACTTCTCTCCCCCCCCCCCCCCAGGTATAGTGAAGCCTTGAGCACTTCAATATACCATTTCTAAGACAGTCCTTGAAAAACAGACTCAAGTAAGTTAGATGTGCTTCAAACATACCAAAAACACTCAATTGGAAGTTTCTGGGTATGCCACTGTTCCCAATTACAGCATTTCAGCCAACATGCTCTTCTCACTTTTACTGGATATGACATTATTATTTCTCAAATTATAGTACACAAAGAGTTCAAAATATTCGTTATTGAAATATTAGATTCAATATAAGAAAAAGAATTCAGTTCCTTAATAAAAAATGGATTTTATATTTTTCACAGCTGTCATATAATACAGGAAGAATATTTCATTGTTTTTTGAGCTGCAAAACTCTTAATGAGTCAGTGTGTCCTGTTGCATGATGGAAAGCTATGTTCTATTAAAAGGTTTTTAAAACTGTGTCCCATAAGAGATTAAGAGGAACAAAAAAGAAAGTGACTTGTTGGGTTGATTTATTTCTGAGTGGCATTTTTTTGCATACAATGTGCAAAATGGCCAGTTGACAAGGACCCCAAGGGCTCAGAGAAGGTTGGGGAAAGGGACCCACTGGACAGCTGTTAGGAGACAGACTGTAGCTTCCCATCAAGGCCATCCAGCATGCAATTTAATGTGCACAGGGACCACAGCTTAATGTCCCATTTGATGGATGACAGCCTTTCTAGGCCCACTGATGTCCCACTACTGACAGAGGGCAGGGTGGGGAGTTTTGTGGAGATAAATCTCAATGCTGGCCCAGGTGGGACCAGAGGGAACTGTAGATTATGAGCTTGGTGCACTACCAAGTCATGTCAAGACTTTCATACAATAGTTGGTAAACATATCCTGCTACCCACAAAAATATTATATTAGCCTTGAAATTCTTTTGTTGCACTGGGTTGGGTTGTTTTACCTTTGAGAAGCACTTTTTTTTTGCACACGATGGGCTAAATGGAGAGGTCACACGAACCTCAAAAACTCGGTGAAGGTTGGGGGAGAATGGAGACCCACTGGATAGCTGTTATGGAGGTCATTCAAAAAGTTCTTGACATGTCTGTAATTTGAATTTGTTCCTCTGAATTTAATGAGCTACAACTTGTTTGAAAGCTCGTCTAAACTTGTCATATAAAGTTCAGTCTGGGAAATATGTGCTTTGTTGCTATGGAGTCTATTGAAGACACGGAAAGATTTTACATTTTCATAAGGATGCAGCTTGGGGACGACAAAAAAAGAATTCATACCGATTGATTGCAAGTATATGGGGATCATGCCTGTTCATATGGTACTATTATGGGATGGATGCACAAAAATTCAGAAGGCAGCAGAACTTCTCTGAAATTCTCTTTCCCCCCAGAAAATTATAGATTTCAAATTTTAAACCAAAATCTGGATAAAATCTGGAAAAAAAAATTGTAGCAGTTGGCAACTCTTGCACAGTCTAGAGATCTGAAAATAACTTAATTTTCTCAACCTTTCAAGATTTTACATTTTCATAAGGATTTGGTATATGTACAGATTTGGTATATTTACTTTCAAGCAATATTAGTCCTAGAGTTCGTCAATAAAATCACACTCCTTTAAATGGCAAATACGAAAAAAATAATAATCATGGTTTGATTGTTTTGGGTTTAATGGCAAATTAATTAATAAGGCTAAATATAGTGTGCCAAACAAAATAAAGTAATAAAACTCTTGCCCAAAGCTAAAAATGGAAAGAGGGTAAAAAAAATAAGAGTGGCAAAAGATAATACAGAAACCACCAGTGTAAAGGACCCCAGTAAAAGACAACAATGATAAAATTACATATGTCTAAAATAACTAATAAATCTTAAAAATGGATCACAAGAAAGAGCAGAAGTTTTCTGAAAGTCTTTAAGAACTAAATTTAAAGATGATGTTAAAGAAAGGGTTAGATATCTGAGGATTCCTCTTGAAAAATATTCACCAAATAGACTTTACAGAGACTTGAGAGTAAAAATGACATACAATGGAGAACAGGAACTGCTGCAGTGTAGAAATAGTCAAATATCAAAAATTCAGCCTTCACAACAATTTGGATCTATTTCATTGCTTTTAAGATTTTTCTATAACATCTTGTGTATTGGGTGGTTTGATTATGTGACAATAATGAGATAATACATTGGAGTCATCTACTAGCTTTAAGCAGCATCTTGTTCATGGAGAGACGGTTTGGCATATGTTCACAGCTTACAGAACAGATTCGTGAATATGGTTATGAACAGGTTCATAAAAGATTGACCAAAAGGAGTAGGCCTAAAATGAGGTGGGTGGACAATGTCAAATCAGAATCTTATTGGAATTGACTTGCAATGGTCAAATGTAGCAGTTTGCTTGAATATTATGCACATATATACTTTTGGCATAAAGACAATTAATGTTAGAAAGGGATTATCCCACATTGCTCATGCAGTAAAAATATCACTATTAAAAAAAAATAGTAACTATTTTTCATTTACAGCCCTGTAAAAGTTAATTCCTTCCTCTCAGTGGTGTAATGTCATTTGAAAAATTTGTTTGGTCATCACTATACACAACTGCAAAACTGATAAGACCAGTTTGTGATTTTATTTTCCTGCATCTGTCCTGCAGACTTTTGGTATGTTTTGGGCCAAGACTCAAAGCTAATGGTTTAAGTTCAAATGAAAGTGCTTTTGAGAAATATTTTATGCAGACTTGAAGAGAGAACTGGAGTATGCTCGGTCCATGTAAAGGAGCCAATAAAGACCTATATAAAAAAAAATACCCATCTGACTCCTCCTTGAACACCATCTTTAAATTTAGTTCTTAAAGGACTTCAATAAACTTCCTTTTCTAAGACAGCAACAAAATACTCTTTTCCTCTATGTGCCCTTTGTTTTGGAATTTGTATTTTCCAAAAATGTAACTCTCAATGGCAAAGGCCTAATGTACATACTTAGCTAACTAAACTTGTAAATAACTGTACCCTTTCAAAACCACTAACAGTACAAGGCAATGGAATAAACATGTAAAATACAGATATAAACAAAACTTTAGTTTGATCCATTTACATTTGTTTTTCAACACCAGAACACCAATGAATTAAGCAATTATTTCTAGGTTATGTAAATAGTTTTGAACTGCTAATAAATAATATTTATAAACATACAGAGCAAGGGGTTTGTGCAGCTGGAGCACAGTAGGCTCATAATCTGTAGCTCCCAGGTTCAAGTCCCACCCCAGTGCCTGAGTCGATTTTTATGTTCACTAACCCCCCCCCCCCCCTCCTCCTACCATCAATCAGGAAGGGGATACTGATGGACTTTAAAAGGTCACTGTCCATTGAATAGGATATAAAGCCATGGTATGCAGGAGAGCCATATTCTATGCATGTTACAGCACATACTGGATGGCCTGAATGGGAGGCTACCATCTGTCTCATAACAGCTGTCCAGTGGGTCCCCTTTCCCCAACCTTCTCCGAGCTCTTGTGGTCCTTGTGGCCTGGCCATTTAGCTCCACTGTGTGCAAAAAAGGAGCCACTCAGAGATAAAACAACCCAACCTAACTTATAAGCATACAAAATGGAGGGGATAAAATCATGTAAATTAAAGAAATAATTCTTTACAATTGAATAATTTCTTACTTAAACTATTTATTTATAGCATGAATTTATTCATTTGACTACAGATTAAGTACATAATTATTCTTAAAAACAATGACATACTTTGGCAAGCTGTGCATGTGTTTTACTGTAAACTGAAGCAGACAGATCTGCAACTGCACCAGATCCTCCTAAAAAGTAACAAAATAAGGGCATGAAACTGTTTCTATACATGGAAAAAATAAAATAGAATAAATACTATACACAAATTAAAATCATTTGCATTCCTTAAACTAAAATTATTAAATATGTAAGAATTTGTGTAAATAACCGATTACTGATATATATTTAATTTAGAATTTTTCACAACTACGTGACATATTAAAAAATAAATATCTCACGTAGAAGTTGCATTGATTTGGGCAACAGATTAGCAAGTAGAATTACCAACAATGTTCACAAAGAGATGAACGAAGGTCAATTAAGAATGAGGCTGGCACACAATGCAAAAAAAGACATTGTTAAAATTATCCTGAGTAACATCTTCAATTGTAAAGGTCACACATGTTTGGGGAACAAATTGTAGAGACTGGTTACACCTTCAAAACCTTTGCCTAAGGATTTTGCCCCATGCAAATTATTTGTAATATTAAAATTTTTTAAACATCTAAAAAACAATTTTTCTTTAAGTTGTTCAGAGAAGGATGAACTTGTTACATTGCGCAGTTCATAATTTTTAAGGTTATTCTGGTTGTACATTACCTTAACAACTTGACATATTTGATAATTCCTGATGGTTAGGTTAGAAAAAGGATACAATGAACATCAATCCAGAATGCAGGATGATTATTAATTCATTTTTGGCATATAGTACAATTTAAATGTTACTTAACAAGATTTCCTTAAATATATAATTTCCAGCTCAATATTAATCAAGAATCTTCTGCTGTCATTTTGAAAGGTCATTTAAAACTAAACAAATAAAAATCTGAAACATTTTCATATAGTAACATGAAGTCAAATGGCTCTCTATCTCAAAATGAAAGATAAGTTACTAATGAAGAATGACACTTGCAAGTGATTATGAATATTTTTTAAACAGCTTAAAAACAGATATTTTTTTTATCAGTGTAAATAGCTTGAGGGGGTATTTATGATTTTTTTTATTTATTAGCAATCTATTATATCATAACTGGAATGCTTTATTTCTTATCTTAACTTTTAATACTTTTCAAACACCCACACAAGATTTATAACTTTTGAAGGTCGAAGCAAATCAAGCAAGTTTAACCTTTTCTACTAACATGTCAAACCAAAAGAGCATTTCAATTTTTTTTTTGAGTCATTTCCCTCACAAAGAAAAACCATGGGGTTAAGACCAGATCTAGAAATGATAGTGGTGGCAGAGGCAAAACACTGGATCTCCATTTCAGTATAAAATTTCCTCTACCATTTTAGTGGCTCTTAAAAAATTAAAAAATGTTCAAATTATATCTTTGTTTAATAAATTTTGCCTCCGTTCAAGCCCTGAATGGAGTCCACAGTCAAGTTGTCAGAGAAGTAGCTGTGAAACTGACAAAATCCCAAATCAACAACAAATTATATTAAGGTAACAAGTAAAACAATATTACAGTTTTCATATGCAAAGTATTCTAATTCTTTAATTCACTTGTTCAATATGACCAATAAGTCACAAACTGAGAGCAGAAGGGATTAAAGCATTTTTTTTTTATTTACTAATGATTTAAAATGGTGCAAATGAAATAAAGCTATATCACAAACCTGAAACTCCCTTGACTTGATTTTGTGATGCAGCTCCATAAGTACCTTTGGTATAATCCTGGGCTTGTGTCAGACTTTCATAGCCTAAAATACATAGTGCACACATTATATATGTATGCATACACATATCACTTGAGAGCATTATGATCCAGTATTTTTCAGAGCACACAAACTTTAAAAGAAGACAGAAGTGAAAACATTAGCTAGTTTTTTCTGAAATTGAGCTACCAAATTCTGTACTTAATCAAGTGAGGTAAATTTTGAACAGCAAGGTCCAAGGAAAACAACTAACATCAGGATCAACAATAACATCACTGCTTATGAAAAACAATTTACCAATAACAATTTGGCCAGCTATATTTTAAAGCATGTTTCCCAATTGGAAAAATCATCTTTATTACTTCGAGCTTCACAAAGATCCAGAAAAACTACAATAAGTGTTCTCTGAGATTGTGACTGCTACAGAAGCATTTTTTTAAATCAAGTGTTGCTGATTTTAGAAAACCTGAAGATGCAATAAAATTTTTGAAATATTCTCCCCAAAATCTTGAAACTCTAAATGTTTAATTAAACTGTACTATGTAAAAATGAAATCAAATTAACTTTCAGGCTATTATTAAAAATATTTATTGGACTGAGGAAGAAAAATGAAAAAATATAATGCCAACACTTACATGAGTATACAAATATAAAAATTTCAAATGATATTAATAAATAAAACTTGAAACGGTCTGCCTGTGGTGTTTTCTATGTTGGAAAACTTGCAGTGGTAATTTCTAACTTTTCCATTTACTTACACGAGTGAAAATTTGTTTTCTGCTATGACCTATGTGAAGCTGGATTTAAAGTAAGATTTACAGATGAAAATTGTAATACTTGCATCATTCAGAACATATTAAATTAAATAATATGATAACATAACAAAATATTAAACAATTATCAAATATTTAACAGCAAATTTCCCATTAACTTATTGAGTACAAGCCCAATAAATAATTAAAATGACAGAACTAAAGCACAGAAAATTTTTTGGGAATGCTTAATCCTGAAAATGTTTGCTATGTGATGATATTTTATGATTTCACTGCCTTGTTAACATCTAATTTAAAATTATGAATTTAGTATATATTTTTTTAAATTTTACATTACAGTGATTATATCACATTTTTTTCCCGTAAAATCCATCCAGTTTGCTCTTTTTAATATATTCAGCTGTATCTGAAGATTGTGAGTTAGAGAAGATTACTTTTACTTCTTACAGCTATTTACATTATCTATAGATTCTATATTAATGCAGTGTTACAATAATCTTAAGTAGTGTCAGTTAAATAATTTTATGTTTAGTAAAACAATAGAATCTTTTAGTCAAAATTTTGTGCTTAGTCTGTAATAATGCTATACAGATACTGCCATTGGTTAAAGAAGGAATATTTACCAAATTCTCACCATAATTAGTTTTGTTTTATACTCCCTTGCTGTATAATGGCTGGTACACACACATTCCAGGTTGTTTTTAATAGCATATCATGTTGACTTGCCACCCACAAGCCGACTTGCATAGGTGACTTGGTAGCTTATTTCATGGTCAGTATCTGTGGAGAAGTCAGTCCATTTTGACATTTTCATATGGTGATAGCTGAATTTCTGCACGTGGTTTTTGCATTTTTGATGTTGTAATTACCAACAGCGAAGCATCATTTTAAATATCTTAATTCCCTTCATTGTTTTCTGAGAACCTACATCTTTTACTAAAAATTTTACTTATTTAAAAAAAACTTCATAAGTTAAAAACAAATTAAAAGATTCTTATGGCAAAAAGTTTTAATAACTAGTTACACCAGCAAATGCATACATACTGGAAAAATAAAAATGCTCTAGTTTGTTATATCACATTCATCTAGTTTTTTTTTAAGGTCTCTGAATTCTCATATAAATTTCCTATAGCCTCTTTAGATTCCATGTTTTTGGGTCTAGTCTGGCATGTTTAACAGCAGGGAAAAAACTACATTTCTAAGCAGCAAACAACATACTAAAGGAAGAACATTCAACCTTTTTCACAGGCGGTCCAATTTTCAATAATGGAAAAACTAAAATTTATTCAATATTATTCAAACAACAATTCCTCCTAGAATTTTAGAAATAACTGTGATGAATCATGCACAAATTCCCTTGTATCTAAAATACACTGGTTTCCATAAATTAAGGAAAATCCTTATGTTAAGTCAATGGGAAGCTAATGTTAAAGCTCTATAACTTCTAAAATAAGTTTTTTTTTTTTGTTTTGAAAAATGTGATTGCAGATAAAAATCTCAATTAAATAAATCAACATCTCGATTGTCAACAATATTTGTTCACTCATACAAAACTGAAGAATAGTGAAAGAATTATTTACACAAAGTTCTAAAATACAAACTTTTATAAACACTTTGATACAATACTTATTACCAAGTTTGAATTAACTATTGAAGTCAAATTTTTGTGGCTGGCATTGTTATCGCTAAATTTTTAAACTTCCATAACTCATTAAATACTGAATGAATATTGTTGAAAATCAAGATATTGATTTATTTGATTGATATCTTTATCCACAATCACATTTTTCAAAACAAAAAGCTTTGACGTTAGCTTCCCATTGACTTAACATAGGGATTTTTCTTAACTTATGGAAACCAGTGTATGATGAGTGCCTTTAAAAGTTTCCTTTTTTCAATATGAATAAACATGAACTTTTTCAAACTGAATGCAGTTCTCAAAAAGATGAAAATATTTATACCTGTCTACATTCACTTGGTAAACATTTGCTTCAAAGATTGCATGTACCTGTCCTAAAGTTACCAATTTGCTCCAGAGAGCTATATTATATTCCTTTGTTTAAGATAGCTATCTGTTGATAACCACATAAACTCTAGTTAAAAATCACACACTATAATAATAGTACCTGAAGAGAAAACTAATTGGATATTTAGACAAATTATCACATGTAATAAAGAAATATTTTGTAGACAACAAATTTCACCAAAATCTAACATGAACTGATCCATAGTTTGTATAATGATGACTAATTTTAGTGTTGGAAATGGAACTAGAAGAAATTTTAAGCAAAAATGTCAGTACTATTTTAAGGACAAATATATTGAAATAGTTTGAAACAAGAAATGCTTTTGTCATTTTAATAAGACTTACATTAAAAAACTCTAATTCAGTTTTTTCAATAAAAACACTTTCTATTAAAAATATTTCAATGAGAATAAGAGGGGCATTACAAAAGTTCTTGATATGCATCAGCAGAACAAAAGCCATTGCACTTACCAGAACAAAACTTTCACTTCCTTCCAAGTACTCCCCTGCAGCATCTATCCTATGCCAATTCTGGAACACTTGATGGTTCTCCTGTTGGAGAATCTCTGCAAGTCTGAATGAATGAATTTTGCAAAATCTTACACCCATGAAAAAGGCTTCCCAGCAAGTTTCTTTTTAATTTTTCGAAACAACCAAACATTACTGGTGCAAGATCAGGATTGGGTAGCTGTTCAATTTTTTTACTGCTCCAGATAGGCCATAACTTGCTAAGCTCTGTGAGCATTGTCATTGTCATGAAGAAGAACTTTTGACATGTCTGTTGTTGGATGCTGCTTCATCATATCCTTAACCATTTTGGTCAAAACAATGCTCATGTAGTATTGGCCATTTATAGTCATTTATTCCAGTAAGGTGTTCACAGCTACCACTCCCTGAAAGTTGCAAAAAAATTGTGAACATCCTCTTCCTTGAGCGAAGTCTTGCTAGAGGATTTGTGGATGCAGTTCATCTTCCACAACCCATAGTTGACAATCTTTCTGGGAGTTGTATAGTAATAAAACCATGTCTTATCACCTGTGATAATGTCGGTTAACCATTTAGAATCACTAGGTTAAAACACTGCCAGCATCTATTTGCACAGTTGACTCTAGCCCTTTTTTGGTGTTCTATCAGTTTGTGGAGTACCCCATTTGGCACAAATCTTTAAATGTTGATGAATAATTGCTTCCACACTGTCTATTGATAACTGACATCTAAACTTATTACCTGAATAATGATGTGGGGGTTTTCTCAATGAGTTCACAAACAGTAGCGATGGTTCTCTTGTTCACAGCCTCCTTCAGTCCTTATGCATAAGGGAGATCTTTGAAGTTCTGAAATCCTTCTCTGAATTTGCACATCTCTCCCATAACAGCACCAAATGAACAGGCACGATCCCCATATACTTGCGATAAATAGGGGCATTATTTTTTTTTGCATTGGTCCCAAGCTGCATCCTTGTGAAAATGTAAAATCTTTCCCCATCTATGGTAAGCTCTACAACAGCAATGCACAGATTTCACATATTGAACTTCATTTATGTGCTACCAGCGAAGAGAGAAACACTGACACAGTTTTTGTTTTTAATACATAATGACAAATTAGTCAAGCTTTCAAACAAACTAACTGGTTAACTTCGGAGAAGTGAGTGTAAATCTACAGACACATACCAAGAACATTTTGAATGCCCTCTGTATTACAAAATAGAATGAATGGCAAAATCTTAAATTTAAACTTTAACACTATAGTTTATGATTGTGAATTAATAAAAACTAATAAATTCCTGAAAATTATACCTATCATATTCATAATTATAGCACTACCTGAACCATATGAATGTGATCCATATGCTGTAGCTTTTTGAAATTGAGTGTTTGTAGTTGCACCATGTGTGTTAGTAGCTGGAGGCACCTGCAACAATGGAAGCATAAACTTCAACATAAATTTCATTACAAGCAAAATGTCATAACTATTAAAATCAAAGAGAATTTATTATAATATTTTTATACTTCTTAAGCAATATAGTCTGTCGGCATTTAAAGAACATCACACATTCTTTCACATTTAATATCAAATTATAGTAAGCCAGTGTAGAGTCATTAAGGATTAAATACAAAAGAATTAAATCCTATAGGTATAATAGTAGTATAACTATTACTTCATGGCTAGCCATAAAGTTGCCCTCACATAGCAGCAGCAAATCATGGCATGGACTATACCAGGTGTTTTAAACATTTGAGTGGTATTGCAACCCATGAGCCCAGGACAGCTGCCCACAAAGCACAGAGAATTGCTGGTGGTGAGTTTCAGACTCGAGTGCATCGCTCCACTTTGTCTTATAGATGCTCAAAAGGGTTTGTATCTGGAGAGTGAGAAGCCATTCAATGGGTTGTGAACTCGATGGAATGCTCCTCCAACCAGTCCTTTGCTATATGGGAGTGATGAAACAGGATGTTGTCTTATTGGAAGAAGGCATCTTGCTGTAGGAAATGGATAGCCATGAATGGGTGTAGGTTGTCAGCGAGTACTTCAACATAACCTTGTACAGTGATAGTGGTCTCAATAGGTACAAGAGGCCCTAAGGTGGCCCACATAAACATACCCCAGAACATTATATCATCTCCACTGGTCTGTAACACCCTGACTTGACAGTTGGGGTCCATGGAATTATGTGGTCTAAGCCACACACAACTTCCTGTCAGTGTGTTGTAGTTGGAACCTTGATTCGTCAGACCAAGCTACCAGTTTCCAGTCTTCCATGATCCATTGATGTTCCAATGCATCTCCACTGCAGCCTCATAGCCCAGTGACACACACTATTAATAAGGGTGCTTGATGTGCATTGGCTGCCATAATCCAGTCATGCCATCGTATTGGCCTGTACACAAACCTTTGTAGCTGCCCTGTTGTTGAATGCTGACATTATGATCTGCAGTGAACCTTAAGTTTTGTGTTCAAAAACAAAAACAATATTGTTTGCTTTTTTAAATGCAGAGATATAGTGCACAAGCAATTTGTTTCACAGGGTCAAATGCTGCTATGCTGACATTCAGATAGCTGTGACAGAACAGCTCCACAGTATTCTAAGAAGTACTTTCCAGGACTGCTTCAAAGATCTACAGAAATGCTGGAATTGGTGCATTGATTCAGGAAGAAACTATTTTGAAGGTGATCTTAAGAACCAGAGAGTAAGTACACAGTACTCATGTTTATACCAACAGTCTTGGAACTTTCTAGACATATGTTGTATGATCAATCATATTCTTACACAATCCATCTAGTGAAATCCACGTGTAGTTTGTAACAAGTGTTAGTTATTCTCAAACCATTAAGTTTACATACTTGTACAAGAATGCCATTACGCTACCAATACCAAAAGAACCTATCACCCCCCCCCCCCCCCCAAAAAAAAAAAAAAAAAAAACGGTCAATCAGCAGCAACTTTAGCATTGAAGTCAACTAGAACAAGGTAATATCTTTCTTGACAGAATTCAAAATATCATGAACTTGTCTGTAAAACCTTTCTAATCCTCATCAGCAGCCATGGTGGGGGCATAACAATAGATAACATTCAAGTCTTTAATGCTTGTTTGAAATTTAGCTGTAAGCAACCTTTTATTAATACAGTCATATTGTAGAACAGCACCACTAGTGTATCTGCTGAGAAGCAATCCTATGCCTTGAAGATGCTTTCCATCTTTTCTCCCCAACAAAAGAAATTAAGATTATTTTTATTTTTAAGTATCTGACCATTACCTATCCATTTGGTCTCTTGCAAGCCAAGAATATTTAGGTTATAACAGTGGAATTCTTCTGTGAGGACATCAATAGAAAAATTTCTGTGCATAGTGCTAGAGAGAAAATGGTTAGTGGGATGTTTAAACTGTTTATTGAGAATGGAAGTGCCAACAATATAAATCACCCTCCTAATCACAGGCATGGGGCAAAGTTCTGTTCCCCCCACTACTAAAGACTGAAGCCATCTACACTGGAAGACTCCTTCCAATGTAGGTTTGATAATGCCCATAGAAGCATGGGTTCAGATATCCGCAATGGTCTCTGATCAGGATTATTCACCAGCAATAAAATGTATCCTGTGAATCTATTCACTTGGGGCTGTTAACCCACAAACAGAAAACACAGCAGAAAATTTTCCCTCAACAGAAGCCCAGCAGTGCAGCATATTCAGGATCCATAATCAGGCTTAGAGCCATTATTCCATTCAGGTTGGTATGTATATGGTCAGCACCAGGACTAGGTGTAGTTGACTACTCCTCGGCAGGGCTAAATAAAACTACTTGAGCTAAATATAACTTAAAAAATGTAGTAATTTAATACAGAAGGAACAATATTTACTGGAAAAATAGGAGGGGCATAATGATGAATACCACCAGCCATCATGCCTCCTGCAAAGTAGTATCCATAACCAGGAGGCAATGCAGCAGCAGGGTTGAGAAAAGCTTGTCCATGTGTCTGGGTATTAGCTTGTCCTTGAGAAAGTGTTGTAGCTACAGATGAAGCATCTGTATCTGCCCTGCTGTACTTACCATCAGCTGCTGAAACACATAGAATCATAAGATCAGCTTTAATAAGTATACAACAGAATCCACAAACTTAAAATTTAACTAAATGATTCATCTAGCAACAAACTAAATTGGAAAATTAGAAAGGGTAAAAAAAATGAAACAGTTACTCTTGCTAGTTGAGCTAAGATGACCATTATAATTAACATTATTATTGAAGACACTGCATAATGACTTTGGTTGGTTGTTATTATAAGCAATTTTTTTGTGATTTAAAAACAGAAAAGTACCCTTTGAAATAAAATAAACCCAAAGTTGAGAAAAATATTGATACAGCACTAAAAATTGCTTATTTTTCTAAATACATCAAAAATAAAGACATCACAAGGTCTATCAATTTTATCAAATGATATGTGTGTCCACAAGGAGAGCAAAAGTAGAATTTGCTCCTTGCCACAGAGGCCTGACAGAAGTTTGTCGGTTTAATACGCCAATAGAAAAGTCTGTGATGTAGGCAAGACCTCAGCAGAAATACAACACAAAGAACCATGCCTTACCCAGGTCTCAATTTCAGATTCCTTTCATCAGTAACAAAGAGGCACTAGGCCACTGAAAAAAATAAAATCAGTTTCTTAGACATATTATACAACAAACAAGACCTATTTGTTTCCATTTTTCTATATTGAAGCAAACTCCTGATTTGAACAATTGAGAAAGAATTTTTTCTTAAAAATTTGAAATTCCTACAAAATTTAACCAAAAATTATTTTAAAAATATTACGATTTTAAAAGCAATTTATAAAAAAAAGGGTAAATGCAAAAACCTAATTTAATATTGATATAAGTGGGAAACATGGTGAATCAGTACAAATGTCTGCAGGTCACACATTGTGACCAAAAACCATAAGAGTGGAAAGCAGGTTGCAATCAGTGCTACTAAGATGAAATAGTACATCTATTTATTGTTTCTTACTCTTTATTCCTTTCTTCAAACTTATTTCAATATCCATAGAATTATTTTTATCATTTATCCTATCATTCAACATGATTTCCCACTACTGACACCAAAACCACTTCCAAGTGCAATTATACTACATAAACTAGGTCATGGCAAAGCAAGACACAGATGCCACAAATTGGTAATCAAGTGTATGGTATGTGCAGTGTGCCACAACATTGGATATCTTTCAGTTAGTATTTTACATATACCTTTATAATTAATTATATTAATTACCAGAAATCAATTGGTGCCTTATGCACCTCTTGATTTCTAGACCATCGCTCCAAACCCCTATTTGACCTCAATTACAACAATGGAGCAGAAAATCTCTCTTATTTCTGAGTTCTACTGCCTGAACTGCCCTATTCACCAACTTTTAGCTCTCCAGACCAGGTTTATTGAAATTGACTTTTGATCTCAAAGGACAACTGCATCCAATTGACAGAAGTACTGAGATCAACGATTCAAAATGCCTCTAGGCACCAATTTTTGGCCCTATAGAACTGATATATCGAAATTTGCTCAAAGCATTAATTATCCTCATATCTACATATCTCATCATCTACAGAAATGAAAATGAAGGTTATACTGACTTGATAGATGAATGGTCACATTATTCTATATCCAAGAAGAAATCTTTCTGTAAACATTCACTAGTCACTTTACTGCAAGTGTGAGCAATAATAAGGTTGAATTTAATATTACACGATCTCTAGCTGTATTATATTTTAAAATAAATGATTTTTGAGGTGGTCACTATTACCAACCTTTTTCATCATCTAAGATATATCGCCTCCTGTGCAACATCCTGATTAAAACTTATTCTATTTTCTAAAACCTTAAATCGCCCTTTACAAGCAAAGGTGATGAAGGAGCTTATTGCTTTAAGAAAAGACATTACCAGTTCTGAACATTGATGATGGCTGGCACAGATGCTAGTTGCCTACAGATGTTAATCTTCTTAGGTTACTGCTATTGCTTTCACCTTTTAGAAGATGACACTCTTTATAACATCACAGCAGTTACATTTACCAGTCTGGTTTGGATTATCCTGTGCACTTGACTTGGAGTGTTCTACAGCTGAGCTCCCATTGGATGCACAACTCTTATGCTTGAGAGCCTTGGTTGTTAACTCTTGCAAACACATGCTTCAAGTTCCAGCTCAGAACGGTTGTTATTATGTGGTTAAGGTGACCCTGATGCACTCTCAAGAACACTTAAAATTTTAAAGATCTAAAAAATCATTAACACTGATAAACTAAATTCAACATTAAGACTTTTTAAAAACTCCAAAAGGCTTCACTATACATTCATTTTCAGGAAATGATACAAGATCAAAGTTATTTTACTGGAAAAAGAAGAAATAAAGGAAAATTTAACATTATAACTTATTGCAATGTTAAATAAAATATCCACAGCAACAAGTTGTAAGCCAGACATTCAATGTAGTTGTTGTTGGATGGTTGTTTTACCCCTGAGCATCATTTTTTGCACACAATGGGCTAAATGGCCAGGTCACAAGGACCCTGAAGGCTTAGAGAAGGTTGGGGGAGGGGACCCATTGGAACAGCTGTTGGGAGACAGATGGTAATCTCCTGTCAAGGCCATCCAGCATGTTCTTTAATGTGCACAGGGTAGCTCTCCGGCACACAGAGCCATGGCTTAATGTCCCATCTGATAGACGGCGAACTTTCCAGGCCCATTGGTGTCCCCTACTGACTGTGGGCAAGGCGGGAGAGTTTTGTGGAGATAAATCTCAATGCTGACCCAGCTGGGACTCGAACCCAGGAACTGCAGATTACGAGCCTGGTGTACTACCGACTGAGCCCCCCATTAATTTACGGAAATAAAGTGAACCTACAGAAATGTGAAAACTAAGGTTAAATTATAAAAAAGGAAATAAACTCTAACTTTACAAAGGGAATGGATATGCAATTTCTTGGAAAGTATTTAGACTAAAATCATCCATGTAAACAAACAACTACATGAGCTGGCTCTCCCACTCTTGCATGAGTGAGTGAGCAATCAGAATAGATGCTACTTCCTCTTCCATGTCCCCTGACACTGTGTGCTGTAAGCCAGTCTTGAAGAAGGTCTGGCAATGACTTTTTTTTTTATAGTTTCAATTTGAAGAACATGAAAGATGCATAGAAGCTGATGCATGATGCTGAGAAAAATGATTAAAATAATTCTAGGAATAGTGAAATAGGTTTAAGGCACCGAAAACTGTAAAAAAAAAAAGGGGGGGGGGACAGAAGTATATATTTTGTATTTGCTTCCAAAATCTCCCATTTTTAAAAATAGCATTTTTTGGTTAATTTTCAGGAGATTTTTCGAAAGTTTAAGGAAAAATTTGTTGATGATAGTTCAAATAAAACTTGTGCCTAAATCAGGAGTGATAAATTCCAATTACCAGGAGACTGTGGATGAGCGAGTGTCCAGTTTGTTTTGCTTTGTACAATACCCTAGCAACCCAGGTCAAAATGGTTGCCCTTATGATCAGCTTCTAATATGACAAATTTATATATGCTGAAAGACTATAGTTAGAAAAGTGTAGGCAAATCACTTTCTTTGCCACTAGCATAGTTGGATTCTTGCAGAAGTTAATACTGAAGGCTCTTACAAAAAAAAAAAGGAAAATATGTTTAAAAAGCTACTAATACGAATAATTTGTAAGTTGGGAATTTTAAACCATTATATACAGTATCAAATTAAGTTAAACACAGTATAATTTGTGCGTTATAATAAATTATTACACTTAATGAATGAAAAATGAGAAGCAAACAGATTTTTTTTTGCAAGTAATAATATAAGGGGGGAAACAACAGTTAAATTTATAATTTTTATTTTAGCTATGGCCACTGAACATAAAATTGGATTTCTGCATTCACTCTTGTGAGAAATACCACATATTATGATTAATGCACAAACCAAGAACTAGTAGGGAATTTTCAGCAGCTCAGCTGACTGTATTCCCTCAAAATATAAAAAAAAACAGCTTTGCCTGATGAAAATCTAAAAAAATTAGCTGTTTGTCAACTAAATGAAAGCCTAATGATTTTTTTTTATCCCCTGATACAATATTTATAGAGCTGAATTTTCAGAATCAAAAGAACTTATAATAAATTTGCATCATCAACTACAAAAATATTAGCATTTCACATATTTCTTCCACATACACATATATAAATAAATTACACAATTTGAGATATGTGATTTTTTTATTTTAAACTCACCTGTATATGCAACACTGCCCATTCCTGGATCTCTGCCTGTCATGCTTGTAGTGGCTTGAAATTGCATGTCATAGTATCCCTAAAAAATAAATGCAAAAAAATGAATGATGTTAATAATTTGAAAGAATCTTAATGGTAAATTATATATATAGCCCAAGCTGGAATAGTAGTTAGATGGCATAGCTGCTGTTCCAGCAGTCATACTCTTGTATAACACTAGGAGTAGCATTTTGATTTCCCTGCCCTATGCAGATAACAAAATCACATAGCACAACATTTTTCTTACAAAATTTCACGCTAAAATGATCTTTTTTCAGGATTAGTTAGTTATTTCAAAATTAGGATATATGGCTAAAGTTTAGGTTATGCAACAATATAAACAAAAATTGTGGCCAAAAGTGAAATGCAAATTGTAGTAAAAGGTAACTCCAAGTTGGAGGAATCAAGGTACAGAGTAAAGGTTGACTCACTTTTAGCTTATTGAAATACCTTAAGAACTGTGAAAATCTTCAAGTTAATGGCACCATGATACTTTAAAAAATTAATGTAAGAATTAACACGTTGTGATGCTCCCTCATTCACTTTTACTTTACCTTAACCAGTTTTGCTTAATTTACGTTATATTTATCATTTTGGGGATTTTTATTTCATTTTTGGCATCACAGCGCTTGTTTCCAAAAGCATAGGAGTTGCGCAGGCGCAACTCTGAACTTTCGATTGTCACCCGCTAAGGCACATGCACAAGGACACGTAGCTTGTGCCGCTTGTCAATTTATGCAAATGTCTTTCCCGGCGTGTAACATGACACGTCCGGGCTTTGTACCTCTTGTTATAATCTGGTGACATGTTGTCAGAGTAGCACAGAAGATAGATTAGAGAGAGTAGTAGAGCACAGCACAGTTTAGAGATCAGTTTTAGTTTGGAGTTTGTTGAAGATTTTTGTAGTAAGAAATGATGTAGTATCTTCTTTATTGAAGTTTTGGTGAGTGCTTTTTGGAAACAAATTGTTTGTTATTTAAATCTTTACTAATGTTTTTCTCTTGAGCAACGTTAGTTTGTTTTGATTAGAATTAACATAAAATTTTGACAATCATTTAATATTTTTGAATTCTTACTCATTAACGCTCTCTGGTATTTCAAACCCTAATTAAACTTTATTTTTGGCAATTTGTCAATTATCCGGAGCATAAAAATAATTGGATCAAAGGGTCCAAACTTTAAAAGTATTTCATTCCTTTGGAGCGTTACAACATGACACTGACATAACATTAATAGTAATGCAAAATATAAAAATTAACTATATAGTTAATTTATAGTACAGTTAGAGACAATCAGAGCATTGAAATGGTGCAGACATCAATATTAATGCTCAACAGTAATTAGCTACATCTAGTATGATCATTCAGAAATGTTCCCAGTGTCTCAGCATCATGTGCAACAGTGCTTATGGGATATCCATTAATTGTCTACCATTTCATAGCATCCAATCTGCTATAAACTTTGCTTTTTGCATTGCACGATGCAGATCTGGATCTAGGAAAAAAGGGCCGAAGTTTAATAATCACATTTGCCACACAAATTCAAGATATGATCAGCAAACAGTATATAACAGATTGTCATGGACTAGCAGCCTGGCTGCTCTTAGAAGTGGTGTTATTGTGCATGCACTGCAAAAATTGAAGAATGGGCAACAAAACAACTATCAGCCACAGTCTTCCCATCAACTGTAAAAAGAAGGCTGAGACTTTTCTGAAATTTATGAAAGATGCCATCAAGAATTCTTAGCTTTACTGTCCTCCAAGTCATGATGCTTGTGGAAGTAGCCCTATTTTTATTAAAACATTAGGTCATTAAAAATCGAATTGTATTATAGTTTTTCCCCTTTAAATAGCTGGAGACAAATTGGAACTACTGATTATATTTAGAAGGAAAACTTTCCTAAAAGCATTTATCAACTTCATCATTCTCAAGCAGCCATGGGCTACGGAGGTCCAACCAGACAGCGCAATTTAGTTCTTCAAGCATATCTGTCCTGAACTATATCTGCTGCATCTGGCAACTGCACACCAATTCTAACAAGGTCCTGTTTGACATTGTCTCCCCACTGCATTCTAGCAGTGGCCTTTCTCTTTCTGAGGCCTTTAGGCACATTGTTCATAACCTTATTTGCTAATCTATAATTATCCATATGGGCAACATGGGTTGGGTTGTTTTGCCTCTGAGCGGCACTTTTTTGCACACCATGGGCTAAATGGCCAGGTCACATGGACCCCGAAGGCTCAGAGAAGGTTGGGGGAGGGGACCCACTGGAACAGCTGTTGGGAGACAGATGGTAGCCTCCCGTCAAGGCCATCCAGCATGTTCATTAACGTGCACAGGGTATGGCTCTCCCGCACACGGGGCCACGGCTTAATGTCACATCCGACGGACGGCGGCCTTTCCAAGCCCATTGGTGTCCCCTACTGACCGTGGGCAGGGCGGGGAATTTTGCGGAGATAAATCTCAACGCTGACCCAGCTGGGACTCGAACCTGGGAACTACAGATTACGAGCCTGGCGCGCTACCGACTGAGCCACCCCCGCCCCCGGGCAACATGGCCAAACCAACGGAGTCTCTCTCTGCACAATATGCTACTTAAAGGAGGTTGACAACTCCTTTGCCTAACCTCATCATTACTTACAAAGTTGAACCACCTAATGTCCAAGATACCGCGTGAGCATCAAGAATCAAAAGCATTTAGTTTCCTGTTATCTTGTTTACAAAGCGTCCAAGTTTCACTACCATAACTAACCCTAGAAAAAAGACCAAACTATTATAGTCTAATTTTAGTCTTTAGGTGTATACGCCTATTTTTCCACACTCTCCATAGATTCTTAAAAGTCCTGGCAGCAATCCCTATTCGTCTGTTAATCTCATGTCACACATCACCAGTATCTGTTACATAGCTCCCAAGATAATTAAACTGTGACACCTGCTAATGAACTACAGTTAATCCTGCTATAATGCAATATATGATTTCCTAAAGATTGCTACATTATAGGAAATAGTATTGTAGCAAATTGATTTTTTATAATGAAAGCTCTCTTTAATAACACTGAGCTGGGTCTAAGAGTTGGTAAGGTTTGTAGCAATTGGTTTAGCATTGCTTCTGGTGTTCAACAAGGGTGCATTTTGTCTCCTTTGCTCTTTAGTTTGGTTATTGATTATGTTATGCGAAATTCACTGCAGGGGAATGATTTTTGGCCTTAAATAGTTTAGAGATCTTAAAATTTCTAAAACAGATTATACTGATGATTTAGCCCTTTTGGCAAATGATGTTGATGAGATGAACTCTTTCATTACAGCTGTTGATAAGACTAGTAGTAGATTATATTTGGTGATAAACATGGAGAAAACTAAAGTGATGAAAATTGTTCATGCAGGTTGTGGTTCATTTAAGCTGAATGGGTGCACCCTAGAGCAGTTGTCTCAGTTGAATTACCTTTGGAGCTATGTAACAGATGAATAAGGATTACTGCTGTACTTTTAAGAATTTATGGAGAGTGCAGAGAAATAATCATATACACTTAAAGACTAAAATTAGACTGTATAATAAGTTTGGCTCTTTCTAGAGTTAGTTATGGTAGTGAAACCTTTATAAACAAGATAACAGGAAATTTCATGCTTTTGATTCTAGATGCTTACACAGTACCTTGGGAACTAGATGGTTCAACTTTTAAGTAATGATGAGGTTAGGCAAAGGACTCTGCAACCTTCTTTGAGCACATATTGTGCAGAGGTAGAGACTACATTGGTTTGGCCATGTTGCCCATATGCATAAATATAGATTAGTGAATAGATTATGAACAGTATGCCTAAAGGCCTCAGAAAGAGGGGGGAGACTAGGATGCAATGGCTAGATGCAGCTCAAGACAGATCTGCTTGGAGAACTAAATTGCACAATCTGGTTGGACCTCCATAGCCTATGGCTGCTTGAGATAATGATAATAATTACAGAATACAAGGTAGGGAGCAGATACATTCCAGATCACAACCAAATAGAGATATTTCTACTCCAATTCTGATGTGGATTCAGAAGTAGTATGGGATGTGTGGATCAGATATTTTCACTTAGGCAGATTCTTGAGAAATGTTTAGAGTTTCAGAAACCTTTGGTTGCTAGCTTTGTTGATTTCAAAAAGGCTTTCGACTCTGTTGATCGTCATAATTTGTGGTTGATTGTGAAATCATATGGTATACCAGACAAGTTAGTTAACATAATGAAAGCTCTCTATAATAACACTGAGTCGTGTGTGAGAGTAGGTAAGGCTTGTAGCAATTGGTTTAGCATTACTTCTGGTGTTCGACAAGGGTGTATTTTGTCTCCTTTTCTCTTTAGTTGGTTATTGATTATGTTATGCGAAATTCACTTCAAGGAAAGATTTTAGCCTTAAATGGGCTGGAGATACGAACATTTCTGATTTAGATTAGGCTGAGGATTTAGCCCTTTTGGCAAATGATGTTGATGAGATGAACTCTTTCATTTGATCTGTTGAAGAGACTGGTAGTAGAGTAGGTTTGGTTATAAACAGAGAGAAAACTAAAGTGATGAAAATTGGTCAGGCAGGCTGTGATTTAGTTAATCTGAATGGTTGCACCCTTGAGCAGGTATCACAGTTTAATTATCTTGGGAGCTACGTAACAGATACTGGTGATGTGCGGCATGAGATTAACAGACGAATAGGGATTGCTACCGGGACTTTTAAGAATCTATGGAGAGTGTGGAGAAATAGGCGTATACACCTAAAGACTAAAATTAGACTGTATAATAGTTTGGTTCTTTCTAGGGTTAGTTAATGTAGTGAAACTTGGACACTTTGTAAACAAGCTAATAGGAAACTAGATGCTTTTGATTCCAGATGCTTATGCAGTATCTTGGGCATTAGATGGTTCAACTTTGTAACTAATGATGAGATTAGGCAAAGGAGTTTGCAACCTCCTTTAAGCAGCATATTGTACAGAGAGAGACTCCGTTGGTTTGGCCATGCTGCCTGTATGAATAATTATAGATTGGCGAATAGGGTTATGAACAGTGTGCCTAAAGGCCTCAGAAAGAGGAAGAGACCTAGGATGTGGTGGGCAGACAATATCAAACAGGACCTTATTAGAATTGGTGTGCAGTGGTCAGATACAGTAGATGTAGCTCAGGACAGACTTGCTTGGAGAAAATTGCTCAGTCTGGTTGGACCTCTGTAGCCCATGGCTGCTTGAGGATGATGATGATGACACAGCTTTTTGTGACATTTGATTGAGCTTGAACTGAGTATACTGGAATATGAGAGGGAAGTAATACTTGTTAAACTGTCTAGGTGTATGTGCTCATCACTGGCATCCACAGCTTTGCTCAGAAATAACAGTTGTTCCTGACTTTTTTTTAGCAGTAATACAGAAATCACAAAAAATATTTGTTGCAACCATAAAAAGGGAAAATTATTAACCTAGTTTTCATAATCTTTCCCGGATCACCATCGAACATAGACATTGACAGAATCTAATGAGAGGTCAAGGATGTCAATAGATATTTTTTGTACAATATTTGGAACTTCAATTTAAAAAAAAAATTGACGTTTGAAAATTTTCTTAGCCATATCTTTTAAAAATATGCAATTCAAGTTTGAAAAATATTTTCTTTTTTAATTTGATGCATATTTTATTAAACTATAATATAAATAATTTGTTAAAGCCATCTGGTTGCCATTTCTTAGAAGTGCCATACGGTATTGTTGATTTGTTTGTTAACGTTACTCTTATGCTGAAGCAATCACCTGATTTAAGCTAAGTTTAATTTGAACTTTTATCAACAAATTTTTCTAAAGTTTTGAAAATATCCAATAAATTAACAAAAAAACTGCTATTTTTTTAAAAACTTAAGTTTTTTGGAAGTAATTGCAAAGTACTTACCACCATTTTTTCCCCCTGTTTTACACTGCTTTCTGCCATAAATCTATTTCAGTATTACTAGAATTATTTTTATCATTTATCCCAGCATTCTACGCATCTCCACCCTTCAGATTGAAACTGTAACTAACAAAAGCAATCTGAGTTGCAGTTCCAAAGTTTCCTGCAGTCTGAAGTAGGTCACATAGCAGGTGAAGTTGAGTGTGATGACCTTGTTATAACTGGTTATCCATTTCACAACCAGTTCAGAACTGTGTTTCAGGTTAAATATTATATTATTTGGGAGAAAACTTACTTTCGATTAATATATAATTAACTACTTTTTTATCAGGTTTTCCAAAATTAAGCATAAATTGTATAGTTCGAACTGTTTTTCATCATATCACATTGAAAAAGGCTTATTAAAATCAATGTGCTTGTAAATTTGTTTAAATTACTTATTTTTATTAAATTCATAATTAAATACTGTTTATTTGGTATATAACATGACCTATTTCTGTTGGTTATTTTTTTTTTAATTCTAAAGTTGACTTGTTTGACTCAGAACAATTAGCTAAAAGCCTGGAATTTTCTATATGTATGGTACCAAGAAAAAAATTACAAAAGGAGTAATTTTCTTGCTTCAAGTAAATATGATTTTTTTTTTTGCTATTCAGAAATAAATAAGCTTTCTATTCATGTGCATTATAATCATTTCTGTTAGTTTTTAATTTTTTTTTTATTTTGCCAGATGCATTTTTTACTACATGACTCTAAAAAAGCCCTATTAAAATAAAACTAGTTGTCTTTTTTTTTTTATGAAATATTATATTTTTACAAAATCCAGAATTAAATGCCGATTAATTTGGCATATAACAAGCCATAGTTACTTACATTAGTTATTTGGCAAAACAGTTCTGAAGTTAATTTTTTTGGCTGATCAGAGTGAAAAAAAAAACTGGACCTATGGATGTGAATCAGCTTTTCAACATGGACCTGGGAAGAGTTAAACCCAATAGATGGATTATGTGTTTCTGATGGGTGGAAAATGTTTGTATGAGAAACAAATTTACTATCATAGAACAAGTTAGTAAAAATTATGTTATTTCAATCTGTGTTGGGAAACCATTGCTTCAATTTTTTTTTAAATGGATATAACACAATCGCCAGAATTTTCACAAACGTACTAAACATTCAAATGATTTGGTTCCTCATGAGATATTAGAGCTATTTTATAGATTTGCAAGTTTCCTCTTGCTTGTAAAATTGTGACTGCTAATGTCAATCAATAAAAATATTCTGTGCCACTTTTTTCATATGAAAACTAGGAAGAACAGTTCACAAACATTACTTTATAAGCAATATGAACTACGCCAAAAAGTTGAAAAGCAATGCATTGTGCAAAGGAGCATGGAGTCACTCTTGATTATCTGCAAAGGTGGTCAGGGTTTCTTAAACTGACATCAGAAAGGGCTGGGTTGTTTTACCTCTAAGAAGCACTTTTGTACACACAATATGATAACTGGTCCAGTTACAAGAACCAAAAGGGCTATGACAGCCTCCAATCAAGGACTTTCCAGGCCAATCATTGTCTCCCTCACTATGAGCAAGGTGGGGATTAGTGGAGTTAAATCTCACCAATTGAATGGTTGGGACTGCAATCTGGGAATATCAGATTTTGAACCTGGTGTGTTACTGAATGAGTCAACCCCATTTAAAACATCAACATCAGAAAGGTTGACAATACTGTAACTTGAAGGAAAATGAGAATTTGGGAGGGTACAAATGTCATGGTGCTGCAAGATGACCTATGAGAAGAGGCTTCAATTTTAGGTTGAATGGATCTCTTCTGCTGTTAATACAATATGAGTTCCCCCAGAGGCATTTTTTTTTTAAGTATTAGTGACAAAATTTTCATAGAAAGCCTGCTAATATTCATTAAAAAAAAGACATCATCAATACTATCCCTGGTCTCAGTTTCCTTTTCTTCTTGTCCATAACTTTATTTACAGATGTAATAAAAACAATGCAAGCAATTCTTTCCTCTGCAGAGTTTTGCAAGCTAGTGTCCCCATTAAACTCTTAACTTCTCAAGCATTTTCTACCGAGATGAAAACTTCTGCAGCAAACATCATCACACTTTCAGTCTCCTAGCTAGAAACTTTGAAAAATCAAGAAGAAAAATTATCGTGAAGCGCACACTCCAGCAAATTATGTTTTTTTACAACCCTTCCACACACTTGCCAAATTCTAAATAGAAGATAGTATGAAAGTTATGCACCCTCTTCACTGCTCTCTAACACCATTATGACAGTTGCTTGCTTCTCCTCAAAGAGCAGGCTGTCAGTAGTCTAACTATATTATGACCATCACCTCTTCAACCACCGAAATCCAATCTCCAAGTGTCAGTTGTAGAATGATTACACCTACTAAAATAACAATGACTCCCTGATCTAGGGTCCTTTGCTGAGTATAAATAAAAGGAGTAGCTGAATTGTATAATGGCTAAGATCATGCACATTTCATTTTTCAAAATTGTGATGTAAAAATTATATATTTATGAGCTGTCTATGTGTGTAAAAAACCATCATAATTGTTTATAATGTACTTAGTTCTGCATGAAAGCACTGAAAAGGAAAATAACTGTGGTAGTGAAATTAAAATATTTTTAACACTTATTAAAATAGTGGTGACATTCGCATAAAACTTGCCTTATTCATACAGCTGTGAAATTTTAATTTTCTATTCAGATGAGAAGCATACTAAAAGTGTGGTATCTTGTGTGTATCTAAGTGTGGTAACTTATAGTATAGTACAGTAATATTTCTTAAACATTCATTTATTACATCATGTGCTAAACACTAATTTGAAAAACTATATTCCTACCAGAGTGGGAAATAAGAGTGATCCAGATAGAAATTAAAATATTTCCATAAAATATGATGCAAAACTTATCTTTGAAAATAATATTCACATTCTCTTTAATGGCTCAAGCAGCTAAAAACTGCACAAGATTAGCATTACTAAATAAATGCTTGATGTTTGTATCACCAGTGCAATCAATGATAACCTATAGGAAATTAATATATAAATGTTTTCATTGTTGTGTAGGTTGCAAATCTTCCTAAATTTCATGACACATAATGGCTCATGAGCTTTACATGTTAAGCAATGAGGGAAATGCTAAGCACTTCATCCTCTTATAGCTCTACAAAGCTTGTTAGCATTCCACTATCACCAACTCTCTGCAACCCCTTGCAGACATCCAGGTATCACTCTCATCCCTTGAACCTGAACATCAACCTGCCATTCCCTCCAATGTAACTACAAGCAGTTAGTGCCATCATCATTCACTGTAAACACTAATCTATATTTAAAAATGCTTTCCTTTTAGGCTTCCATTATTGTATATGCCAAAATGGTACTGAACACTCTCATACATTGTGCAGTATGCTCTTACCCTACTTTTCCCCTGATCTACACTTAGTCTACAGAGTTGCTGTTCATGGATAGCACTATAATTCCTGTTTCAGCAAGCCCCTACTGTATTGTTAATATGACTGCGAAACCTACTTTGTTTAAGACATAAGAACATTGTAGCTTTTCTGGCACATATACACTCTATAACATTGAAATTGCAACACCCAGAAGTGGTGGGAAAATCAACTGATATTTAGGTTTGGTAGTGTAGGAGACAAGGAAGGCACAATTAAGTTTTCAAAACAAAAGGACAATTTTATTACCAGAAAATCACATCAGTAGGAGTTACAACCACAAGCTATTGGCAATACATTGAGCAAAGCATCATAGCAGTGAGTCGTAGAGACTTCTGATAGCCTCCTGCAATACTATCCACCACGATTCTTGCACCTGATCTTGCAGGGCAGCCATTGTTTGTGCTGCTTACAGGTGGGTGCTGAGATATGCTCTATTGGGGACAGATCTGGGGATCTTGTTGTCCACTCAAGGACATTAACAATGCATAAACATTCCCTGACGATGTTGCAGTATGGACACTACCTTGATGAAATACACTGCCAGGCATCCTTCTTAGGAAAGGGTTAGCAACAGTATCCAGAATATGTTCTATGCACTGCCAAAGCTGTCAACTGCCTGCTCCTTAGACCATGACATCCGTGTTTGTGCTGCATGTCACATGACAATCACTCTTAAATAACACGTCTGCCTGACCATTCACTCAGAATTACGCCTATTATGTTTTATCAATTTTAACTTTACAGCAATATGAAAATTTAATGGAACATTAAAATTTAGTGTTTTAAAAACTTGATTAATAACTATGTAAAACATCCTGAATATTAATATCCAGACTTATCATTTAACCCTAGATAAAAATAATTATCACATTCATTAATATTAATTCAATGAATATCATCCTGATAATATAGGTCTAGTAATGCTATCTGTTGATTATAAGAACTAAGTACATTATATGATTTCATAAAGCACTCAAATAGCCAAATAGAGAGAGCAGATGGCATGCAATCATTGGTGCAATTCAAGTACTAAAATCAAGGCAATTATTTTTACTGCTTTAACCCTTCCCACGTCCAGCAGGAAAAATGAATATCATCCGTATGGACAACTGTTTTTTTAAAGTGTTTAGCATAAAAAGTGTATTTAGAATCTATTCTGAAGCAATTAAAAGAGATATGTCATTATAAGAAAAAACAATTCATTCCACAAAGTAAAATAATAGAAAATCTAAAGAAGCGAGTTTTTAATTTTTTTTTTCTACGGTAGAAAGTTTATTATTTTTTTTTTCTAAAGCTACATACATATATATATTTATTATTTTGGATATGTCATAATTTAGTTTACATTACAGTATGCCTAATTATTTATTGCTACAAAAAATTTCCTTCAAAAACAAGATAGTTTTTTAATATGACAGAATAGCTCTAAAAAAAGCTAAAAAGTATATTCATATATCGCAGTATGTTCAAACTTCTGAAAAGTCTAATGTTTGTTTAGGTAAAGTAGCAAAATTCAATGCCACTTCCAAGTTCAAAATATTGCTATAAAAAATAATTTATTTAAATAACTAAATAAGACTTAGAAATCACGATCAAAATGCAACGATGATCATACTGGTTCTTATGTTAATAGTTAGATTCAGATATTAAGATTTTAAGTCATCATTCTTTTAAACTGAATTATTAACAAACAAAAATAATTCTAGAAATAACAAAGCAGTTTAAAACCTAGAGCGGCAAACCCGAATGCTAAAATCATTATATATATTTGATGAATGCTGCAATTTCCACTTACAAATGGCAACAGTCAATGCTGATGCAACCAGTTGTAAATGAATAGAAATGATAGTAATATTGTATGTTGGGCTCATCTTCAAAGGGCAATAACAGCTGTGGCACATAGTATAAATACTATAACACATGCACACACTGAAATTTACACTAAATTGAAAAGGGAAACATTAACTTTAAAATTTCACTTCACTAGAGCAAACATAAAAAATTTAAACAGATATGCTTAAAAAAATAAGTTTCTCCCATTGCACTATGGACACTTGAAGTGAAATGGACTTGGGAAGGGTTAAAGACTTAAAAAAAAGTTTTTATAGGACTTGGAAGTATTAGTAATATGATACAAAATACAATTTAAAATGATGCTTAGTATATTTAAAATTCAATGCATTCATTTAACCAAAAATATTAAATCAGTATTGTGTTATTTGCATCTTACCAATACAAATTAAAAAAAATTAATACTGAAAAGGAAACTTTCACATTTTCTCCATATGACAAAATGACTTTTCTACAACAAACTGAAATGATTCATACCCAGTTACACTAACAGTAAACATATAAAAACAACAAAAAACTCAGATGCTGTTAAGACAAAGGATGACAGTGTCAACAGAAACAAAAGCTGCAACAAGTAACATTAGGAAGCCAGCTACCCGAGAACTAGATGATTAAAATTTGAGTTGACACAAGTCACAGTTAACTGTGACAAAACACATTACTGATGTACACATACCAAAGTTGATAGCTTCGACTGTAACATCTGCATATCTTCATAACTATATATAGGCTGCTGCAATCCCTTCAAAAAGAAACAACAGCGTGAATGAACAAAGAAAAAATAAATGAGTAAATGTATTGTGGTTTAGGATTAGATGCAGGATTAACTGCTTTTTGAGGGTGTTAATGGTTTTCAGTGAATCTTTGTAGTATGAAGCTTTCAGCATAGATGACAGAATAAAACTCCAATACTGAAGGAGCTTAAATGGTTCATGTTTATTAAATATGACATTCCTTTACTGATATTTAATTATCACGCATTTGCCCAATTTCCTTCCTAGTATTAATTCAAATTAACTTGTGTTATTGAATATAACTAAAAATGTCTATTATACTACTAGTAGGCAAAATAGTAAAGCCAGCAACAAATAATATAATTTAGACTACATTAGTGTCTTTATACAAATGAAATATATCTTATAGTATAAAATAATTTTCAAAATTTAGCAACTATATAACAAAACACAAATAACAGATCACTACATGAAGGAAAAAGTGCCGATATCAATAAAGGTTCAATAAATCAGCCACCCAAGACACATATGGTTATAATGCAAATTGAAAAGAGAAAATTAAATGTGACAAATTCATTACTGTGTTAAACATACCAATGTTGAAAGCTTTGACTGTAACATCTGCATATCTTCATAACTATATACAGGCTGCTGCAGTCCCTTGAAAATAAGATATAATATATAAACATACAATATTTTAAGAACTGGTGTCTTTACATATTCAAAATGATTTAAGAATTATGTATACATGAACACAAAAGAAACTGCCCAATTTAAAAAAACTAAAATTCAAACATGGTAATCAGTAATAATAAAAACACTCAATACAATTAAAATATTGAGATTGATTACAAAGAGAGTGGCAAACATATATTAATTCTGTGCAACTTTTCTTTGCAGCACCTGTACCTAATTATTGCATCACAAGATTCGTATTTATAGGGTCACAATTTCAGTGAAAGGGTAGCATACCCAGAAATTTCCAATGTTTTTTGACACATTTGAGTCTTATGTACACTTGATCTCTGATTTTTAAGGACTGTCTGATATAAATAAATTAAGAAATTTAAAAAATACCTATCTTCTCATATGTGCTCTAAAAAGCAGAAAATAAATCTAAAGCATATTGATGATGCAATCAGTCACTGAGTTTGTATTTACTTCAAGAAAGATAATAGAGTGCCAGAAATCTTGCTGTGGAGGTAATTGGCACCCTATCTTCCTTTGAAGTGAATACGAACTCAGTGACTGATTACACCATCATGCTTTAGGTTTATTTTCTACTTTTTAGGGCCCATATAGGAAAATAGGTATTTTTTTTTTATTTTTTTTTTCTTTGCCACTAAAAACACTTACCTTCAAGAACTTTCATTTGATATAGGACTCATAAACATTAACCATGTTTTACCTTCCTTTTCAAGTTGTGTTTGAGGTAGCCCATGACTTTGGAGATATTATTTAAAAATAATGATTTGCAAGATCGTAGAATTCGTAGTTTAAAATTTATAATTTGAAGACATTCTTTGAGACATGACTCATTGAAGTCTATCTACCCCCCCCCCCCTTCATCAGGGTAGGGTGATTGAATAGTGGGGGCAAAATTCAAAATAAATTATGAGTCTATATGAGGTTTCACTTGACACCTAATATGTAACTGTATGACCTCTCCTGTTTGGAAGATATAGTAGAATGACTTTCACATTTTTAGGGGGGAAGAAAGCATGGGGATGTCAATTTTTTATAGCTTATGACACTCTCCTAGTCAGAAGCTTTCATTTGATGCATAGCTTGTTCCTTTCCATACTCGCATTCAGGAGATATAGGGGAACAATCGTTTTCAAATTCCCCCCCCCCCATTTTAGGGGGAGGGGCAATTTTTTTGGCCTATGGCACTCTCCGCATCACAAGCTTTCAATTGATGGTATAGTTGATTACTGTCAGCATTCATGTTCTGGAGATATAGCAGAAAATTTTTCATATTTCCCCCTTTTTAGGGGGGAAGAAAGCATGTTCTTTTTAATAGTTATGATACTCTTCACGCCACAAGCTTTTATTTGATGCATATCTTGTTACTCTCCACACTTGCGTTCAGAAGATATAGGGGAGCAATCGTTTTCTTATATCCCCTTTTTTTTTGTGGGGGGGGGAAAGGAAGCATGAAGGTCAATTTTTTATAGCCTACAACACTCTCAGCATCAGAAGTTTTCATTTGATGAATAGCTTGTTAGGGGGAAGAAAGCATGGAGGGTAATTTTTTTTATAGCTCATGACACTCCCCGCATTACAAGCTTTCATTCAACATGTAAACCATTAAATTTCTTTAAAAATTAGATTTAACACAGCTTATGTAATCATATTAAATATATTTCACGATAATAGCTGTACATTATTCATGTCTAAAATTACTAAGTCTCAAAAATTAGGAATGCAATTGCTTTACAAATAAACGATTTAGATGTTGCTGTAATTGCTATAACACAATTTAGTTACTGTAAATTATCAATCAGTCTAATTATTACCTTATCATTTATCTAAAGTATATCAGGCTAATTAACAATAAATATATTTACCAAGACATATTAGGCTGGTACATCTACTTGCTTTGGCATGGATACAGAAGAGGAAATTTATATTCACACTTCACATGCAGTCAGCAGATAATTGGAACATTACTGTAATAATGAACACTTACTGTAATAATGTTCCGATTATCTGCTGACTGCATGTGAAGTGTGAATATAAATTTCCTCTTCTGTATCCATGCCAAAGCAAGTAGATGTACCAGCCTAATATGTCTTGGTAAATATATTTATTGTTAATTAGCCTGATATACTTTAGATAAATAATAAGGTAATAATTAGACTGATTGATAATTTACAGTAACTAAATTGTGTTATAGCAATTACAGCAACATCTAACTCGTTTGTTATTTGTAAAGCAATTGCACTCCCAATTTTTGAGACTTAGTAATTTTAGACATGAATAATGTACAGCTATTATCGTGAAATATATTTAACATTAAATTTCTCCAACGCATTAGAAAGCTATGGTGGAATAACTGTTTTGACAAATCCATAAACCAACAAATGTTAAGAGAAAAGCAATAAGATGATTGGTTAAAAATATATAAGGTAGGTCTCCCACTTACACAGATTCTAGATATATGGTTGCACAATTAAGTATATTTTTATTTATAGGTATTTTGACTATTATGATCATTAGTATCAGATGTAGAAGGAAATACATATATTACTAACATACCACATTATGTATGTACATAATGTGGTGTGGTAGTAATAAAAACTGAGTATTTTAGATGATAAGATAGATATTAAGAGCTAAAGAAGGGAAGAATGGAATATCATTAAAGCAGTTCTGGAAAGAGTATGATATTTACAAAGCTGTTACATACATTGATGTTGCCTCATGTGAAATTGCAACATCTACCACAAATGCTGTCTGGAAAAAGCTGACCTCTCCGATTGTTCAAGACTTCATGGGGTTTTAAAAGCATGAAATGTAATTAATAACCTCCCTTAAATCTGGAAGAAATTATTTTATTGCATTGTTACAATGTCAAGCCAAGGAATTAAAAAAATATTTAAATAGTACTCAAAGACCATAGAAAGAAAGATGGAGTTTCAGAGGAAGAACAGGAAGCTGAACCACCAAAGAAATATGAGACTAAGCAGATGGCCGAATGCTTTAAGATGATAGACAAAGGACTGGCCAGTTTGTAGGCTTAGGATCCAAACACTGAAAGGTTCATTTAGGTGTTTAGAGCAGCGCATGACAACACTATTGCATGCTATAAAGTAATTTATGAAAAGGAAAAACTAAGTTCAAACATCACTGCACAAGTACTTACATAAATCAGAGAGGAAAGGTTCAGTCATCAACACCTGTAGTCTGACCCCAAAATGATGGAATAATATGTATTCATAGTGAATATTACTTTAGTTTTTCTTATAAATATGTTTTAATATATGTACTATACACGCGTACTAAATAAATTTTCATTTTCTTAACATTTCATTTTCAAAAGTACTACTTTTTAGTTATAACTATCCATTGCAAAGAATGTAGGTCAAAAAAGGCATTTTAATTAAGTATTGTTAGACTTGCATGGTTTTCAACTTACACAGAAACCCTTGGAATGAATTAATCATGAAAGTTGAGGACTAACTTATACTATTCAAGTTCTCAAAAGGAGTGGGTAGAGCATGTGTGTGTTTATGGAAGAGTTACAACTATGGCTACTTTTTTTTCCTACCCTACTGAGGAGTGGTCACCCACAAAGGGTTCTGGTGCTGACCATATAAACTTATTGGACCAGGCTGGAATAAGGCTCTGCGCTTGATTATGGATCATGATTGTGATGCACTGGTGGGCTTCTGTGGAGGGAAAAACTTCCATTCTGTTTGTTTGTGTGCTGACAGCCCCAACTGAATAGATTCACAAGATATGTTTTATCAGCTGGTGGAAATCCTGAGCAGAGGTCATCACAGGCACCTGAACTTTTGTTTCTATGGACATCATCAAATCTACATTGGAGGAAGTCTTCCAGTGTAGATGGCTCCAGCCTTTAGTAGTGGAGGAATGGGTCTTTGCCCCATGCCTGTGATTAGGGAACTGGTTGACATTGTCAGCATTCCTTCTCTTAATAAACAGTTTCTTTAAACATCTCAATAACCATTTTCTCTCCATAGGTAGTTGGAAAGTGAGGACTCTGTACAGAGCTTATTCCCTGTCCTCACACAAGAATTCCACCTTTATAATTTAAATATTCTCAGCGTGCAAGAGACCAGATGGACAGATAAAGATCAGAATCTTCAAAATAATCTTAAATTTCTCTTTTCAGGGAGGAAAGATAAAAAGCATCACCAAAGTGTAGGTGTGCTTCTCAGCAGACATGCCAGTGATACTCTTCTAGGATATGAGTGCATTAATGAAAAGCTTCTTACAGCAAAATTTCAGACAAATGTTAAAGACTTGAATGTTATCCGCTGTTATGCCCTAACTGAGGATGCCAATGAGGATGAGAAGAATAGGTTTTACGGACAACTTCAGGATATTTTGAATTCTGTCAAAAAAGGAGATATTACCCTTGTTCTAGATGACTTCAATGCCGAAGTTGGTACTGACTCTGACCTTTGGGGAGGAGTGATAGGCCCTTTTGGTATTGGTAGCTGCAATGGCAATGGGCAACGTCTCCTACAGGTAAGTAAACTCAATGGTTTCAGAATAACTAACACTTATTACAAACACCGCAACATACATAAGTACATATGGGTTTCACCTCATGGGCTGCATAAGAATATAATTGATTATATATTAATTAACAGCAAATGGGCTAGTTCTGTTAGGAATACTAGGTCATATATAGTATCTTACAACTTAAACTTAAGAACTGTTGTTTAAGTCAATGTCACTTTTGCCAGAATGAATTAGTGATGTTAAATGAGGGTCGACTATATAATATTTACTTGAAACTGATTTCTATTTCTTTTTACAATTCTTTTTAACATGGTATATTTTAAAACGTGGCACAGTGTTATATTTGCCACTATAATGTGACTTGGACCTCACATTTACAGGATTTTCTGGGTACAAAATGGAGGAACTTTTTTTTTTTTACTAAATATCATGCATTTTTCCTTTGGTGTTGAATTTTGGGATTCTTGGCAGCAAAGTGATAAAAAAGTTAGTGCACCACGACAAAAACAGCATTGATATCATCAGCAGAGCTTTATCCATGTTTCATGGTGCCTATGGCAAAAATCAAAAATGAACCTTTTTGTATTAAAAAATCAACATTTGGAAATTAAAAAAAAAAACATTTTTTATAGAAGAAAATATTTTCTAATGCTTATTTATTTGTATTAAAAGTAATAGTATGATATTTCAAGGAAAAAAGTTACATTTAGGTTTAAAATGATTATTCTTACATCTATAAAACAATTGTACTAGAGTTTTTTTCAAGTTTTCTTTATGTTGTTGAAAGATTCAATGACATCAACAAAATTTGTTTCTTGAATTAAAACACTTTTAAGGAACTGCAATGATACGAGAAAGTCTTTTACCCCTGTTTTCTTACCTCATTTTTAAAAAAATGAGCTAATGTTTTTACTCTGCTGTCTGTCTGTAGACATTCAACTTTCTTGTTTTTAGAGATAAATAAAAAAATTCTTTTTGTAATGGGATAAATGAAAAAAATAATAAATACCTCCTCAAGCAGCTGCTTGCCACAGAGGTCTGATAGGAGCCTGTCAGTTTATATGCCATAGTGAAGGTCTGTGAGGATGGCTCAAACCCAGGTCCCTTAGATCAGTAGCCAAGCATGCTAACCACTCGGCCACGTGACGGCTAGGTATTGCAAAAATATTAGGAATAGCATTTTCCAAAGCTTCCAAAATCCATAATTTAATTTCCACTCTAATGGTGGCAAAAATTTAAATGAATATTGCAAGCCACACCTAAATCCAGGGGGAGAAAAAATGGAGGGAGAAGGGGGATGGCAAGAGACAGGATTTCCATTGCAGTATAATACTTCCCTCCATTTTAGAAGTCTTTAAAAATTTTCTTGAAAAATATATGAAATATACATAATACCTGGGAATAAACATAATATCTGAGAATAAGACTTCAGTAGGTATTTCCAAAATATCACATCAAACAGGACAGTTAAAATGATATTCTCTGTGGAATAAAATTTTACAGTTGCTTTTTAAATCAATTTTTACATCGGACATATACCATACAGCAAAAATAAAATTATACAAAGACAACTGTTTCAGATTTCAGAGCACTGCCAGATCAGTGTGCCTACTGATCTGGACAACTATGGCTACTTTTTTCCCTACCCTGCTGAGTAGTGATCAACCACACAGGGTCCTGGTACTCACCATATACCTAACCGGATTGGAATATGACTCCGAGCTTGATTATGGATCTTGATTTTGCTCCACTGGAGGGAAAAATTTTCCACTGTGTTTTCTGTTTGTGGGTTGACAGCCCCAAGTGAATAGATTCACAGGATACGTTTTATCAGCTGGTGGATAATCCTGATCTGATAGTCAGCCTTCCCTCTCTCAATAAACATAGTTTCTTTAAACATCCCACTAACCATTTTCTCTCCATATAGAGTAGGTAAAGGTAGTTGGAATGCGAGGACTCTGCAGAGTTTATTTATTCCCTGTCCTCACACTAGAATTCCCCCATTATAATTTAGATATTCTCAGTTTGCAAGAAACCAGATGAAAAGATAAAGGTTAGATAATAAGCATCTCCAAAGAATAAGTCTGCTTCTCAGAAGACACGCTAATGATGCTCTTCTAAGATATGAGTGCATTAATAAAAGGTTTCTTACAGTAAAATTTCAGACAAACATTAAAGACTTAATGTTATCTGCTCTTATGCCCCCACTGAGGATGAGAAGGATAGGTTTTATGGACAACTTCAGGATACTTTGAATTCTGTCAGTAAAGGAGATATTACCCTTGTTCTTGGTCCCATTGACTTAACATACGGATTTTCCTTAATTTATGGAAACCAGTGTATCTCTATATCCACATATTGTGCAGGTATGGATCAAGAGTCACTGTACTTCAAAATTTATATCACAATAGACAATAGACCTTCATGGAAACATAAAAAGTTGAAAAATATGGGTTTGGCTTTTAGTACCAGAAGGAACAATACCACCTGTTCACATGCATATGATGGTGTGTGGAGAGTACTGTATGAGTAAAACAGTAGTGAATAAATGACATCTGAAACTCCGTACAAGATGTCAATCAATTGAGGATGATACCAGGTTACTGGAATGACTGACATTGATAAATAATAGATGTGTTATAGCACCAAAAACAGCAGCATTAATATCAGCACTGAAACTATCTGCACAGTTTTGCATCAGTACTTCAACCTCCAAAATGTCAGCACCCAATAGTCCTAAAACATCTCCCTACTGAGCAAATAGCAATGAGGATGCATTTTAAGCCTTCAACAGCTCATCAGATATGAACAAGACAGCAATGATTTTCTCTGGTGCACTGCTGCATGTGACAAATCATGGTATCATCATTTCAGTCCAGAAACAAAGTAAACCAGCAGGAAATGAAAGAATCCATTCTCTCCACAACCCAGGAAGTCATGGTCAATGACCAGAAGAGAAACAGTTATTCTGACATTTTTCTTTTATTATCAAGGTTTTTTTGCTGTTGACTGAATTTCTGGACCATGGTGACACCATCAACTTGCAATGACATTTCAAAACTTTGGGCCATCTGAGGCAGGTAATAAAAATGAAGTGTCCAAGACTTTTGAGCAAGAAGATTCTTTTGTTGCATGACACTGCCATCCCATACTGCCAATTAACAACAGTAACCATAATGAACAGGTATCACTGAGAGTGCATGGAACATCCCCCCCTACCCTTCCCATGCAGTTTTCACATTTTTGGTCCTCTAAAAAAAAAAGCCACGAAATGCATGATCAGAGAAATCTTCAGACAATGAGCATTGAGTTGTTTTACCTCTAAGCAGAACTTTTTTGCACACAGTGAGCTAAATGGCCAGGTTACAAGGACTCTGAAGGCTCAGAGAAGGTTGGGGGAGGGGACCCACTGGAAGAGCCATAAGGAGACAGATGGTAGCCTCCCATCAAGGCCATCCAGTTTGTTCTTTAAAGTGCACAGGGCATGGTGCTCCCACACATGGGGCAACAGATTAATGTCCCATCCAACAAACAATGGTCTTTCCATCAGATAATGGGCCAAAGTCATTCTATGAACAGGGAATCGTGCTACTAACTTCACACTGGGACAAATGTGTTAACAAGCATGGACAACATAGATTAATTGTGTCTTATAAATAAGCAATACTTTATGCTTTATTTCTGACTTGTTCACTTTTCATTTGAATGAGCTTTACCATAGTGCCTCATTTAACAAATAATTATGCAAATTGAAAAAAACAAACAAGCTAGTTTGGGAATTATTATTTATAAATATAGCTTTTTTATGAATAACTTTGCATATTAATAAGTGAATTCTAGGAGGTGAATATATGCTTTTGAAACCTAAGTTTCAAAGTGAGTTTGAAGAAATATTAGAATTTTAGAGTACATTTCTGTTAACATAATTAATAGGTTAGCCTAGATATCAAATTATGTTGTATTATACTTAATTGGTTTCCAGTCATACTTATGTTTTTTGCATAGTATATTTATTTTTATTTATGTAAAAATCATTATTATTTTCAGAATAATTAACTACAAGGTATATATATACTGAGATCATATTACTTACATAGAATGGTAGACTAGCCTGTCCCATGATGTACTGGTGACTAAGCATTGCAGGCACACTTGGAGGAATATTTGGTACTGCTTTACCTGCTAAGAACAAGAGAGCTGTATACTTAATTTTTTCTCCTAATTTTATTACTATACATAATTTAAATTGAATCTTGGAATACTATATTCATATAAGAAACATTCTCCTTATTCAGCTAAATGCATTTATTTCACTTACAGAAGCTGATCTTTCATTTATCAAAACAGTACAGCTATTTGCTGTAAATGACAAACAGTTGAGTTGTTTCAATATGGAAAGAAAGAGGTGGTCAAGAAAATGAAACCTGCTGATATGAAAATTTTTCAGCAAAGGGTATTTGAATTGTTAACTGGTGGAAACTCTAGGACACAATGAGGAAGATAATTATCATAGTATTGTGTGTCTTATACATAAGTTTTATATGCAAAAGCAGATTTTTGCCCTAAGCATACAATGTGTATACCTTAACAAAAAACCAGTTTATTGACAGAAAATAGTTTGAGGTTTGCATTTTCAAGCCAACTGTTTTACAAAACTATGTTTTAAGCTTAAGAATAACAAAATGTTTCCGTCTATTAGATAAGAAGGACGAATAAAGCTTTATTACAGTCAATTCTAAGAATTGGTGATTATGGTTGTGAATGATCATTAGATTCATTGAAGAAATTATTACTCAGATGATTTTAGATAATGAGAGAACATAACTTAAATTGGCTATTTATAATGCAGATAAATAAGTATTAGATGTGAGAAAATGCACCTTATTTATTTCCAACTTCATGCAAATTATTTTTCAAATATATATTGTTTTAAACAAAGGCTCCCCCAACACAAAGGAATGAAATATCAAGAAGTATTTAGCACGTCCTGGTTTCAGCCACAACTTTAAAAACTAAATTCTCTGATAAAAGTGAGCAGAAAACACATATATTCAGATTAACGGGAAAAGTGGTTTGCACTTAATAAAAGTTGTCAAAAAATATTCTTTATACATGTCAAGTTTCCCTGAAGAAATGCTACTGTACTGCTGAGTAGTATCACTGGTGTTTAGAAGTAGCAATGAGGTCAGAGGTGAAATGCATTGAGTGCTGTGTGTTCATCGCCTGAACAAGTGATTGTTACTCTTTGGGCGTGCTTTCTGAAGATCAAAAACAAAAGGACGAAGTGGTTGTGGAAAACTCCCCATGCTAATTGGAAGTCTACTGAACATTTATAATTAAGTGGAGTTATTGAGCAATTCAGAAAATAATTATAATACATACAAATAAAATGGAAATTCCTTTCTGAATAATATGAAAATTAATTTTTCACAACAGCAGAAAAAACATTCATTTCTGTAATTTTTTCCCCCTCAGTGATATACTTTGAGAAAGGGTCAGGCTTTTTGTCAACCCATGCTCAGTCAAATAAAAAAGTGAACTTTGGTTATTTGGCAAAAAAAATTCTTTCAATAGAAATATGTCAAGTTATATATATCATATTAACCAGCACTTAATTCTGAATTTTACAAAAATTAAAGATTTAAATATAAAAACATATTAATTTTTATTAAGATTTTTTTCAGAGTAATGTAGTTAAAAAAAAGATTTGGGAAGTCAATGTACAGTTAACTCTGGAAGACCTAATGAGCAAAAAGGTTTGCTACATATAAATAAAACAAAAAAAAATTATCTCTGATAATGTTTACCTAAAACCAGAATTTTTTTTTTATACAACTTTTTTCACTAGAGTACTTTAAAACATGTTCCAGATTTGCACAAGGTGTTTTTTAACTATTCACACTGAGATTTTCTGTCCTGTTTATAACAGTACAGGAATTTTCTTCACTGGTGTGTGTGTGTGTATTTTTTTGCAGAGAACACATTTTCTTGGTCAAGTACCTACAAGTTAGTACACTAAAGTTAAAAAAAAAAATTCAATATCCTTAGAGTGGCAAAGCAAACACTTTTTTTCTTTGGATGGGGGTAGTTAAACATTTTTTAAACCACTCAATATAAACTCAATTTCTTTAAAATAAAAATTTGCCAAGGTGTACAGAGGGGTAAAACACCCTTGATGAAATTATATCATCTCCTCCCCAGCCAAGGAAATCCTTTTTAATTCCTTATCCAAGACCTCATTCATTCTCCAAAAATGATAAAAATCAGTTTTTTTATTGGGAAATCATGAAATAATTAAAAAATTAACAACTAACCTAAGGCAATGTTAAAAAAATTCACAAAACAATTGTAAAACTTCATCAGTAAAAGATGGCAAAGACATAACCAATTACAAAATATAGATAATGATATATAAATTTATGAAATAGAAATGACAGTTTAATAAAGATATAAAAAATAAAAGATCAACACAGTTCTCTTCTAGTGTTTATAACAAAGTCAGACTGGAAAATCACAAGACTTATATCCAAATTAGTCAATGCACACAGAGGTAAATTGCACTGCATCATCTTCATTTCAATTATGTGGTACTTTCCAGGAAGAATAGCAGTTTCACTTCTAGGAAACCACGTGTTTGATGATGAGATGAATTATAAAAATGATTTTAAAAATATTGAAATAGATTTAAATAAGGAGAAATTTTTAATAACAAGGAAGTCAATCTGGGGGAAAAAAATAGGAGCACACATGGGATATTGTGGCTTGACCCACAGGGATGCCAAGTATTGCTACTAAGGAATGGTGAGTCAATCAGTGGAAGAGAATATTCATGCTATAGCTTAATAAAATGTGCACAAAACTGAACAGGTAAGGAATATTTCTAATCTGAAATTATTTAATTAATTAAATTTTTGTAAGATATACGTAAAAAAGTTTTCAAGCAGAATTTCAATTTTTTTAAAAATTGCAGTTTCATTTGTTGTGTTAGTGACAGTGATGAAAAATGTTAATATAATGTAACGAAATAACAAAATGATTTTTGAATAACGCTATGAAAAATGTTAAAATTTAAAAATATTTATAACAATAAAATGTAACAAATAACAGAAAAAATAATTTCGCTATTTTCACTGTTTTTGTGCTTTGATATATTCCAGATTTTTCCTTTATAAGATATACTTAGAAATTTGTGTGAAACAGACAGATGTACAATTTACTTTTATGATCAACAAACAAAGACTTTCAGCAACTCTGCTCAATGACACATTCCAAAAAGAATTTGGGAAGAGGCTGTCTCCCACCTTCATCGTAAATGGTGCTCAGAGAAAGGAATTTATGACAGCCAGATAAGAACTATAGTGGAAAAGGGAGAACTCCATTCATGCAAAAGGTAAACAGGGCAAAAATGCCAGGCATATTACAATTCCTTGTGATTGGCTTAGACATTTAAAAAAGGAACTATCAAGGTGGGATAATTTGGGTATAGGATAGAGAATTGGAGGAAGGGTCCATTAATTTATTTACAAGTCGAAATTTTTGGTTTTGATCTTCTCACCAAACTTTCGAGTTTTCCCTTCCCCCCCTTCAAACATTTTCATTGTGTATGTTTGCAAATCCGTTAACAATAAATCTCACTTTATCACATGTTGAGAAAAATAAAGGAGGTAATTGTCATATTTCAATCGAGCAGTGATGACAGGTATTCTTGTACTTCTCTGAAGCTCCTTTATGAGACTGCACAGAGTTAAATAGGTAATGCTTCAAATTTCTTTACTTATTTTGATGAAACTGAAAAATTCGAGGCAAAAGAAAATAAAATTTCAATTTCATAAAATGAATTTGAGACAGCAAACAGAATTTCTACAAAGGATATTTTTTACCATGGAAAAATCAAGACAAAAACATTGCAAAGAATTATTCTTGTAGTACTCAGGTATCTAAAGGGAGTTTTTTTTTCGACGCTTAAATGGATTCTCTCTGACAAGAGAAATAATTTGGATTCAAAATTATTAGAAGACATTTTGCTTATAATGATGAATAAACAGTAGAATAACATTGATTGCATTATATTAATATTCTTGAATGATTTTTTTTCCAATTTTGTTGACTGCGTTATATTATTTCTGAAGAGAATTTCACTTTTTTTAAAAAAATTTGCCCGAATCATTTTAGCAATTCGTTTTAAAAAGTATTAATCTGTGCACAAAAATCATAGTACTAAGAATTACGATTGCATACTTAAAAAATAAATAATAAATACCCCCTCAAGCAGCTGCTTGCCACAGAGGTCTGACAGTTTAATATGCCATAGCAGGTCTATAAGGACTCGGCTACAGGACTGCTATTGCATACTTATGTTTGGAAAATTTTATTAATAATGCTCCATTTTATACCGAACAATTTCTTCATTCAGGGACTTATCTAAAGTGGAGGGATCCCCTCTCCCTCCTCTAAAAAAAAATCCTCTCTTATGTGAAATCTCAAACTTGTCTACCTGGTTTGAAATCCAAAAAAGGTGCCTTTGTATAATTTTTATTTTAGCCTCATATTTTTTTGCCTGACACTAAAAGTAGGTATAAAGAAAATAACCATAAATTTTTATATAATAGAATATCATGTTCACCTTTCCTGTCCAGTGGAATATTTTAGTAATTAGAACCCCCCTACTCAAGTCTTATTCTCAGACCCCCCACCCACCCCAAACTAAATTCTCAAACCCTCCTAAACGGATTCATGGATTCCTTCCTCTCCCCTGAAACTAAATCCTGGTACATGTCTGTCTTCAATAATTTCGATTGTATGACTTACATACATTATTAGAATACATACAGTGGCGTCATCCTATTTATTCATAACTAGGTCTCATAACTGAAAATTTTATTTCATTATTATTCTTAAACCACAATTTTTAAGAATCAATAGCAGAAAAAGTAACTGCAACAATTCTATTTAGACATATGTATTTATTCCATCATTAATAATTGTTATTAATTTTGATAAGTATCCTTTTTCAAATTTTTTGTTTTTTAACAAGTGGATTGATTGAATTGATGCAAACCACTGGACGATGCTATTGCATACATATATAATAAAAATAATAACATATTTCATTATTTTGCATTTGTAATTTGTACTAAAATATTTCAAAATAACGTTAACGTAACAAAAACAGATACTAAAGTTTTTGGCTGTAGCGAAAAATGTAACAAAACGGTTTTTCATTTCGTTTGTCAACACTGGTTAGTGATGTTTACCAATGGCTGTGATCTCCCACTTACACATAAATTTACATCTGCTTTCAAAATCATTTATTCTAATTATATACAAAATTATATCTTTTACAGTTAAATATATATATTTTGTTTGACAGGTTTCTGTCTTCAATGCTTATGTACTTAAACAATTACAGTCATAATACGCCAAACAGTCACTGTAAGAACCGAAATCTCATGACACCCATCTAGCCAGGTGGAATTATGGCACATCCAACATCACAAGTACTAAGCCCATTTTTAAGAGTATAAAGTTCAGAGGTATTTTCAAAGAGCCATTCCAAGAAGCCACTTTCCAAGAAGCCTGAAGATTGAGCTGAATTCCCAAATGCTTTTAACATCCTGCTAAATACAGTTTTGCATTATCTCAGAATCATTTTCATTTGCTTTTTTGTACGATTTGAATGATTTGAATGGCATCTTGCAAAAGAAAGTCTTTATTGCACAGCAAATATATTATTTTGTTAATGGTATTACAAGCCTTGGATTTCCTAAATGCCAATGCCGAATGCACTTAAAAAACTTAAAGCATAATTATGCATTTTTAACAAAACCAGACTTACTTGTTTCATTTATACAATTTCTGCATTTATGCAGTTTATTTTGTTCTGGTCTCCTGCTAATGTGTAACTGACATTGCACTGTATTAATTTGTTGTGGAATAAATTTATTTCTATCTTAAAAATTACCATTTTTCAAACATATAAAATAACATACAAATATTATTCAATCAGTCAATGAGTTAAAACTCAGAGTAATAAGTTTAAGCCTAGCAATATTGTAAATACATGAAATGTAACACTGCAAAAAACAAAAATATAAGTAGTTATCAAAGTGAAAAAAATACACCTGCCATTTTATAGATATCACATGATCATATCACACTTCATTCCCACCACCCTGATTAAAAATTACCAGTCTGTCATTTATATACTATTTGATGCCATTTCTTTCACACACATTAGTCTTTCAGGGATACTTATGTTGTCTTTACCAAGCAAATTTCTTCCAAACAGACCACACAATTAAACTGGCATATATTTCTTTTACAGATACTACTCAGAAGCAACTGATATTATGTGGCAACCAAACTAGCAAGGTTCTACTTACTTGCAGAAAGAGAGTTCTTGAGCACAGATGTTGTGGTAGTTGATGAAGATGTGGAAACAAGCCCTAGTACTGAAGTCATATTTGCCGAGCTTTGTGCACTGTGGTTTGTTGCTGAAGTTGATGGGAGACTGCTGGCAGTTAAGACACTTGAACCACTTGTAGTGCTAGTCACTTCATATGTATGCTATAAGAAACAAAATGGCATGCTCCACAACTTAAAATTTTAGTGCTCAGCTTTAATTTTACTTTTCATTTTTGATTTGCAACATAAAGGACAGAGAAGGATCTTAGAAACTACTCCTAGTTTGTACAAGCCTTCTCATACAAGGACCCTACTATGACCAAAGTCACTGCTGACCACTGCCTCAGTTAGAGCTATCATCCTCCTCCTCCTCCTCCTCAAGCAGCCATGGGCTACGGAGGTCCAACCAGACCATGCAATTTAGTTCTCCAAGCAAGTCTATCCTGAGCTACATCTACTGCATCTGGCCACTGCATACCAATTCTAACAAGGTCCTGTTTGACATTGTCTGCCCACCGCATCCTAGGTCTCCCCTTCTTTCTGAGGCCTTTAGGCACACTGTTCATAACCCTATTCGCCAATCTATAATTATTCATACAGGCAACATGGCCAAACCAACGAAGTGTCTCTCTGTGCACAATATGCTGCTTAAAGGAGGTTGCAGACTCCTTTGCCTAACCTCATCATTAGTTACAAAGTTGAACCACCTAATGCCCAAGATACTGCGTAAGCATCTGGAATCAAAAGCATCTAGCTTCCTGTTATCTTGTTTACAAAGTATCCAAGTTTCACTACCATAACTAACCCTAGAAAGAACCAAACTATTATACAGTCTAATTTTAGTCTTTAGGTGTATACGCCTATTTCTCCACACTCTCCATAGATTCTTAAAAGTCCCGGCAACAATCCCTATTCATCTGTTAATCTCATGCCGCACATCACCATTATCTGTTACATAGCTCCCAAGATAATTAAACTGTGACACCTGCTCAAGACTGCAACCATTCAGATTAACTGAATCACAGCCTGCTTGACCAATTTTCATCACTTTAGTTTTCTCTCTGTTTATAACCAAACCTACTCTACTACCAGTCTCATCAACAGCTCGAATGAAAGAGTTCATCTCATCAACATCATTTGCCAAAAGGGCTAAATCATCAGCATAATCTAAATCAGAAATTTTCGTATCTCCAGTCCATTTAAGGCCAAAATCTTTCCCTTGAAGTGAATTTCGTATAACATAATCAATAACCAAGCTAAAGAGAAAAGGAGATAAAATGCACCCTTGTTGAACACCAGAAGTAATGCTAAACAAGGTACAAGCCTTACCAACTCTCACACACGACTCAGTGTTATTATAGAGAGCTTTCATTATGCTAACTAACTTGTCAGGTATACCATATGATCTCACAATCAACCACAAATTATGACGATCAACAGAGTCGAAAGCCTTTTTGAAATCAACAAAGCTAGCAACCAAAGGATTCTGAAACTCTAAACATTTCTCAAGAATCTGCCTAAGTGAAAATATCTGATCCACACATCCCCTATCACTTCTGAATCCACATTGCTCATCACACAATTGACTGTCAACCAGATTCTTAATTCTATTAAGTACAACCATGGAAAGAACTTTACCTGGAACAGAGAGTAGGCTGATACCCCTATAGTTATCACAAGAACTGCGATCACCTTTTTTAAAAATAGGGATAACAATAGCTCTGGTAAAATCCTTAGGAACCATGCCTTTATCATAAAAGATATTCAGAATTTCAGTCATCCAAGTGGTAACCGAAACATTCCCAGCTCTAAGCATTTCAGTAGTAATTTCATCTACCCCTGGGGATTTATGAAGTTTAAGTTTAGAAACAGCCAAAATAACTTCAGATTGTGTTATAGAGCCAACATTAAAGCCACCAATGCATCTATCATCATTGCAAACAATGGGAGTAGAACTAACTACATTGTTTAGAACATCACTGAAATGCTCAGCCCACATAGCCATGACAGAATCCTCCCCTTCTATAACCTTACCTTGTTTATCCTTCAATCCCTGTATACCTGTCTGTTTTCTACAACACAAAACATTAACTATCTGGTACAGCTCTCTGCTGTTGTGCTGTCTAACTGCTTCCTCGGCTTTGTCAGCCAAAGATTCTTATCAGCAGATAACTAATCTTTTACACGTTTATTAAGTTCTAACACAATACACAAACTTTGTGGTCTGGAACAATAGCTAACTCCGTAACCACTATTCCAGTTGAGGCCCGGTTAAACTGGCAACAGAAGTTTATCACATGGAAAACTTTTTTTCTTTTTAGTTACTTAGAATATAAAGAATTAATAATTAAACATTTGCTTCTTGAGCCCCAGATATGAGTTTAAATTATTATGGCTAACAGCTAAAATATTTTAAAATAGGCTTTGAAACAAACTGAAATCAGTACTTTGATTTAGTTCAATATCAAAGGCTTAGCTGAACACCTAAATTAATTGTTTTATGTGCATTACATAACACTTAAAAGAGGTAAGAATTTGTTATTTTAATGGAACCTCCCAAAGATGAAGAAAGAAAATTTCTTTCTGAATAATAAGAAAATAACAGGAAAATTACTTTTTTTTTTCCACTGATATACTTTGAAAAGGGTCAATCTTTTTTGTCAGCTGTGTTTAATCAACTGTTATTTTTAAACTTTATAATTTTACAAACAGCAACTTCTTTTACCAAATAGAGCAACAACACATAATGCTTTTTAATAACACATATATAACACATAATACCAGTATGTACAGCACAGCTTCCAGACATATAAAATGCACATTTGTGAAAAGCCAATCTTCAGTTTTAATCTAGATGTTTTCTACTAATGGTTATCATTATAACTTGGAAATTTATTACAAAGGGCCGATTCTGTAGCAATCCTTTGGGTGACAGTGTTTAAATTGAAACTGACTTCATTTTTTCCCCCAAAGATTTAAAACAATGATTAAAATATAAGCAAATTTAATTGTTTCACTGCCATTTAGAGTAAAATTAAATGATCATAAAAGCAAAATCTATCAGTACGAGGTTTCTAATAATTAAATATGGTGCTCATTCTAAAGCATTGGATTAGGCTATGTAGAGAGCAATCATGCTTTTATAAAAAGTCATTTGCAAAAATACTAACATATTCAAAGTGCTACTTGTTGAACTGACAGCTATCAAGTTTTAGCAACAGTATGTCAGCTGAAGAGACTGGTTGGTATACTCTTGAAATCAGGTTTAGATGTTAATATTCAGCATTTAATGTCAGTGCAGAGCATTGGTGGAATTGTAATGTAGAAATTCAATGTCAAGTACTGATGAAAAAATTGAAGAACTAGTCCATATTAGATGCTTGCAGCTGCTGGAGTATGATGTTACAGTCAGTACTGTGCAAATTAGTTGGGACAATAGGAAAATGCAGTAACAAGGACACAACTAAAATATTTATTTGTTTAATAGTGTAGTTAATAGTGAATGTGACCCCCCTTAGCTTTAATTACTTCTTCCACCCTCTCAACCATTGATGCCATTAGCTTTCCACACATCTCCTTCACTTCAGGGTCGTGGTACCACACTTTCGTGACACTTTCTATCATTTTGGTTTTCGTTGTGCAATCCATCTTAGATATGACCGCTTTAATAATGGCCCACAAATTTTCAATGGGGTTTAGATCGAGTGAATTTCCTAGCCACTCCAATACCTTCAAATGTTGCTGGGTAAAGAAGCTCTTAGCAAACTTAGAATTGTGGCATGGAACCAGATCCTGTTGAAATACCCCCTCGCTGTTAGGAAACAGCTTCTTCAGTGTTGGGACCATTTTTGCCTCCAGAACGCCTATGTATTTTTTGCTGTCCATCATTCCTTCAATGGGGTGAAGCATCTGTGGCCCGGAAGCTGTAAAACATCCCCAAAACATGACCTTGGGTGGGTGTTTGGGGGATTGCTGGATGTGGCCGGATCGAAGAGGTTCTCCAGGTGAGCAGCGGACGAAATTTGACCTGTAGCCATGCACCTCAAAGTGGGTTTCGTCGGAATATATCACTTTTTCACAATTCTCCACAGTCCAGTCTCGATGTTTCCTTGCCCAGGATAGCCTTTTTCGCTTCATAGCGGGTGTCAAAAGCTGTTTTTTGGAGGGGCATCAAGCCCGGCAGCCACACTCCAGAAGGTGGCGATGTACGGTGGAAGCATCTATATTAACCCCATGAGACACAATCTCCCTTTTGATGTCTCCACTGGTCTTCTTCGGATCTATGATACTAATTCTTCAAATTAGACTATCATCTCTAGGAGTGGTTTTTCTTTTTCTTCCACAATGTCCTTTACGGGACATGTCCACGGACCCTGTCTCCTTATGCAGCTTCATGATGCTTGTCCCAACTAATTCGCACAGTACTGTAGATGACACACTGAAGAATAATGTAAACCTGACGAATTAACTGTACTATTTTAGCCATATATGAAATGGTTAAGTACCATTAGAATAAACTTGGTATTAAATTAATCACTTAAAAGAACATTCACAAATAACAAAGTTAAAAAATCTAATTAAAGTGGGAGGCCTCATAATGTGTTTCCCCATCATTATGAAGGTGTTTAAAGGGAAAGACCTCTAGCAGTGTTCCCAACAAAACAACAAAACTCAAGCTCAATGTAAGAATATAAAGATCAGTGTACATATCATAAATTTAATGAAAACTATATAATACTGTATGTGAATAAAACATATTACAAAATTAAGTATGATCTAACAATCAAAATACCTTTAAAACATCGGAACGTAGGTTGAGCAAGCATTACAGATATAATATTCATTGTCAGACAAAGAGAGTAATGACATTTAAGGTAAACGAACTTTCTATTACAGATGATAAATATGGTAGGTACAGAATACCTTTTTTTATATGAATATACAAAGGTATTAGGTATTTACAACAAGGCAGATCATAAAGTTGAGGATGTAGAAGATAAGGTAATCATATGAATGGTGACTAGACAAATCTGACATTTTATAGTACAATGGTATTTTTAGAGTGCACACAAGACATACTGCTAAGTATTTTGCTAACCTAAACAATCAGTAACATTGATGTTATAAAGTCACATTATCTTATCCAAGTCTGCTTTCCTGACCTTATTACATTACCCCAACCCAATTCTGAACTTGTGCTACTAACACAGGATGAGTAGATCAATGACTAGTTAATTGGAGCCTGAGCAGAAGTTTAATTACAGAATGATGGAATATACCAATGATTCAATTTTAGAATGATTTGGATTATTTTCAAGTTGTTTTAAGTTTCTGGAGGTAAAAAAAGGTTTATACATTACAGGTTTGATGTTAGATCCATCTGCCCATAGCAGAGCAAATGATTATTTGGATGCCTTAAAGCTACTTTGATTGTTAGATCATACTGCATCATGTTTTTTTTTGCTGTTTCATTCATATACAGTGTTATAGGTTTTATTAAATTCATGCTCAATGTGACATAGGTTGATTCCACACTGTAGGGAGGGGAGTAATAGCTGCATTGCATAATATATGTTTTATGTTAATTATCATAGTTTCAAGGAAGTTTATTTGATATCAGGTGGGGGAATACTGATAATTTATACTAATAAATTGGCTGCAAGCAGGATATTCAAAGGAAGTTTGACTATAAATGACTACTCTTAATAAACTACTTAACTCTACTTTATGGATATAATATTCATTGTCAGATGTATATTAATTGTAATTAAAGTATATATATCTTAGGATATAATGGGCAATTATTTTTTCCTATGAGTGATAATTTTCATATATACGACAATAAGTTGGCCCAACATAGCAATTTTTGTCATCTAATTTTTTCTTATTAAGTTCGTATATTTTAATTGCAAATAGAATAAGAGACATCCCATGACCAAGTGGTTAGCATGCTTGGCTACTGATCAAAGGGATCTGGTTCGAGTCCCAGGTAAGGCATGGTTGTTTGTGTTCTTTTTCTGCTGAGGTCTCACTTTCCTTACAGACCTTCTACTATGACATATAAACTGTCAGACCTCTGTGGCAAGCAGTTGTTTTAGGGATTATTTATTTATAGGTCTCCAGTAGGTATGCCTCCCTGTCATAGTCAAGGTTATATATATATATTATTATTCATTGCTACAGGGACACTCAACTAAAATTCTTTAAGATAGTGTTAAATGAGAGATCCTGAGGTATATATGGGAAACGTAGGTATAATGTAAATTATCAGCTTGAGCTCTTTGAGCAAGGATGGATTGAAAAGCTTTACACCTGAATTTTGTTTTATTTTGAAATGCTTTGAATATCCTGTTTGCAACCAAATTTGAAAGATATAATGTAATTCTTTTTGTGTAGTAGGGAGGTGAGGTGAACAAACCTTAAAAACCTCTACATGACCTTAAAAAGTTTGCATTGAAAGCAATATTTTACAAAATTTTGGGTGGGTGGAATTAACCAGCTTGGAATGGTATGTAGGTTTGTGATATACCATGTTTTCACATTTATTGCCATTTCATGCAATAAGCATATCAAGGAAATGCACCATTTTTTGCCAGCTCATGGATGAATGTTATTGATGCTTAGATATTATTGACAGCTGTCAATATGACATTTTGACAGCATTTTGACAGCCTTTTTTGTTAGGGCCATATTTACAAGAGACCAATGTAACACAGACAGCACTTATTCATATGTACTCTTTGCAAGAGATGTTGTTCTTACATGATGGAGAATGTTTTTTGCTACTCTGACAGCATGAATCAACATCATGACGTCTGTATTACTTTTAGAGAAACCAACACTCTATAACAAGTGTATTTCACCATTAACATATTTCACCTTTTTTTGGAGCTTAATGATGTAATATTTTTGTGCGATTTCATAAATTCCTTTCAATCATATTACCTTTACTAGTTGTTAAACAGTCACTCCAAGGTTTAAACATGCATATCCTCCAGTGACTTACATGAAACAATATTTATGTCAGTGCTTTAATTCTGATGAACATTGTACACTGAATGGACAAATTATATACACCTACTTAATAATCTGTTGCTCCCCCTTTTGCCCTCACAACAGCAGCCAGACTTCTTGGTAAGGACTCAATGAGGAGTTGATCTGCTTATCGTATAATAAGTAGATATACAAAATTTATTCAAATACACTACATAAGGCATGCTATGCACTTGCCCAGGGGTGCCAGGATTCAAATGTTATATTTTAAGTAGCAACAAAATCATGTTCATTTTAATTCTTTGAAGTAACAAAATATAGTTCAAATATTTATGGTTCAAAGAAGTCTCTCCTGGAAATTGAAAGTCAACTTTTTAAGGATATGGAGTTTGAAGATACCTTATACACTGAATAGACAAATTATTATTTACACCTACCTAATAACCTGTTGCTCCACCTTTTGCACTCACAATAACAGCCAGACATCTTGATAAGGGCTCAATGAAGTTTTGAAAACACAGAGGTGGTATTGCTGCCCATGAAGCGAGGATTGCTTATCATAGAGCATCCATAGTTGTAGGTGAGGGTTGGTGGGCTTGAACAGATTTTTCCAATTCGTCCCACAAATTCTCAATGGGGTTGAGGTCCAGCAATCGAGGTCGTCATTCAAGTATGGTAAACTCACTTGAATGCTCCTGGAGCCAATTGGTCAACACTCAGGAAGTATGTGGTGTGGCATTGTCCTGTTGAAAGATGGCGTCATGGTACAGAATGATAATTGTTACGAATGGGTGTAGATGGTCAGCGAGAATGTCTACATACCTATATATGTAGATGAGCCAGTGCAAGAGGTCTCGACAGGTAGGAAGGTCCCCGAGGAAGCCCATATAAATGCACCTCAAACTGTTACACCACCTCCACCTACCTATATGACCCAAACTTGACAAACTGGGTCAATCACTTTGTGTGGTTTACACCACACAAGCACCCTCCCATCGGCATGTTAGAGTTGAAACCATGTTTGTCAGACCAGATAATGTGTTTCCAGTCCTCCGCACTACAATTGTGACAGGCCTTTGCAAACTGCAACCTAATCTTTCAGTGCCTTGCAGTCAACAAGGGGACATGGATGTCGAATGCCATAGCCTATTTCTCCCAAGATATGACAGACAGTCTTTGTGCATAAGTTTGTGGACTCATCCTCATTCAATTCTCATGTTATCTGCTCCACAGTAGCCATACGATTCCTTGACGATGCAGGACAGTCTGCGCTCACCTCGAGAGTCAATTGCACATTTACACCCACATTTATCCTGCTGGTTGGAGGTTTTGCAGTATTTCTCGTAGTCTTTGTATATATGTGTAATGGTCTGACATGGAAATCCCAACAGTTCAGCAGTTGCAGTGGTTCAACAACCGGCCTTACTCACATCTACTATCTGGCCACAATCAAACTCACATAACTGCCTTCACCCATGATTACTTTTCTGTGACTGGTTTCCAATGTGTAGAGACCTGCTCTATTTATAGGTATTGCCAGTATGAGCATCTCACCTGACTGGACGTGATACTTCTGTTTTGCAAATTGTTATTGGGGTGTATATAATAATTTGTCTTCAGTGTATTATGATTTTTCCAACTGTTTTCAAGAGCACTTGTAAAATATTTTAAAGCAGGTTTTACTACAGCTATCATACTTTGCATTTTTCATAATCTTTTAAACAATTCCCTAAAGTTTTTCACAACTTAAAATATTAGTTTAGGTTATTATAATTATTTTTGGCTGACAGAAAAGCTATAAACAAAATTAAAAAAAAATTTCTCTGTTGCATTTAAGAATGTAAAAACGAAAAAATCTAACTAAACAATAAGGTAATAATTTAAACTAATATCCTTTATTACACTAAAATGTGAAAGTTTCAATAAATTAATTTTTTCTATTATTCACAACATACTTGAGCAGAGCTGTGTTGCGACTCTAATAAGGATGAATCTTTAACTCCATGTGATAAAGAGTTTGTGAGCTTTGAATTGGCTACAGATGTCGATAACATAGTTCCAGATTGAGTAGTTGATGCAGCAGATCCACTGTACCCTTGCTGATTGCTGTAGCTACTATTATTTGATCCATAAGTAGCTGGGGTATGAGAGTTATATCCTACCAAAAAAAGTAACTGTTAACTATGAAAAATTCATGGTGTCAGTTATAGAAAAATTTACTGTGTTAACATTTTGCAAAACCCACAAATCACTACTGTAAATACACTTCTAAACATCAATTACTAGGATTTTACTGTTGTCTACTATCTTATAAAATTACTATACAAACTATACAAACATACTATACAAACAAGAGTACCATTAAATTAGAGCAAATTCTTTTTGCTAAAATTATGAAGTTAGGAGTTGTAATTAAATGTCCTTATTTTCTTATAAATATTTCTAACATGAGTTCCAAAGGGAAAACAAAAAATTATTTATCAAAATGTAACCAAAATCAAACAAAAGAATGTTATTCAGGAATTAAATAAGAAGAAATTCTAGAGCAGTGTTCTCAATTGGTGACAGGTTTTTCAAACAAAAACAAAAACATAAAAATGATTATTTGCAATTTTGGTATTCATAAAGTGGAAAATTTCTCTCGAATTAGTAACTCTGGCAACACATTCATGATCCAGCTTGTGTATACTATAAGATTCTACACTAGTTAATTATAACACAATCAGATTTGTGTGTAGTTTGAAAACCATCCCCCAGTGACAATGCATATAACTGGTCAGACAAAGCACCTAAAATCCAATCTACCTGCTTGTAGTGTAGACCATTAGTACCTTTCAAGAGATACACTTTTGTGGAAGGGAACAGAAGATTAGGGCTGCCAGAACAATGTAGTCTATTGATCTGGACTGCTACAGCTACTTTTCTTTTTTTTCTACCCTGTTGAGGAATGCTCAATCACACCAGGGTCTGGTGCTGACCATATATACCAGGTCTAGTACTATTTGTCTAATGCCAACTGGTCCAATTAATTTAACGGGGACAATTCGTCCCATGAGACCATCCGTCCATCTGCCTCTACATTTAATATCTCTAGAACCAATCAATTAATTTCGATGGTTGTTCTTGCTTTGGAGGAAAAGGTTCAATTTGCATGCAGATATTTTTATATCCTTTTGTCTAGGCATGCAATATTTCTGCAACTAATCAACCGATTTCGATACATTTACATTCAATAGAAGGATCTAGTTTGCACACACATTTTTAGTTCCCGATAATGAGTGCTGGGGGGGGCTAAAAAAGCTGCTGCATCATTAGTTTGGACCATTAGAAGTCAACAAATATATCAAAGAACCAAGCCCTTTGACCTGCCCTGGGTGAATGAAAATTTCCCTTTTTTGTGTAAAGCATTTTTTATTTCCTCATAAAATTTCAACTATTTTTTATGTTTATTTAAATATTCATTGCAATGATAAATGAATGAATTAAAAAAACAAACAATGTGGAGTGAAAAAAACTACAGTTTTTGTTAATGTGCTTCACGATATTATTATTTGTTATCTTGATAAGGAAACCAGAGATGATTACCATTAATATAGTTGTCGAATAAATTTATAGTTCCTTGAGTGTGCGATTCCTCAATTTTTTTTGATTTTGTTAAAAAAGGTTATATAGTTCACTATTAAAAAGTATGTGTTATGTCATCATACTTATATTATGAGCATTCCCATTCTTCTAGGTTGTTTAAATACATAATAAAACTGGGTCTTCCATAAAGTGGTCACATTTACCATTTCTTCAAATAGAGAATAGGGAGATAGGGTGCTGGCAATCTTGTTGAGTTAAACTAGCATCCTGTCTTCCTTCGAAGTGAATACAACCCTGCAACTAACTGAACCAGTGATATGCTTATATTTACATACAGAATTTTAGGGAATGTACGTTATTTCCAGGTATAAGCTACTTGTAATAATATCAAAAATATTAAACCTGTTAATTTTTCAAAAAGGATAAGGTTTCTAATATTGTACTACAAATGGGTGTATGCAATGGTATTTAGACTTATGCAATTCAATAGTGTAAGTTTTGCAGGTGGCACAGGAAATATTCATATGGCTCTAAGTGCAAGTTTTGTGACACCATTTTATCCATAAAACATATTTTAACAAATTGTCCTGCTTTTGCTTTTGAATGTAGTGTTCATTTTATCTTCAACAATTTTATGTACAAACCTCTTACAATGGGGCATCTTTTATCTGATGTTTCACTTTTACCACCCGTTTTTACTTTCTTATGTTATATGGGCTATTTTACTCGACTTTAACCCTTCCAGGGTTCAGCCTCAAAAACTATTTTACATCCAGAGATTCGGCTATTTTTTTTCACTATGATTAGCCAAAAAAATAGCTTTAGGAACTTTTATGCCAAATAACTAATAAAAGGAATTATTGGCATGTTATATGTCAAATTAATCAGCATTTAATTCTGGATTTTCTGAAAATATAATATTTAACAAAAAAAGACAAGTTTGTTTTTACTAGGGCTTTTATAGAGGCATGCAGTAAAAAAAATGCATCTGGCAATGCATATAAAAATTTATTAAAAAAAAAATAGACAGAAATGATTATAATGCACATGAATAGAAAGGCTATTTCTGAATAGCAAAAAAAATATTTACTTGAAGCAAGAAAATTACTCCTGTTTTGTAATTTTTTCCCCCTCAGTACCACACGTTGAAGAAAAGTTTAGCTTTTCGCCAACTGTGTTGTCATATCAACAAGTCAAATTTGAAATTAAAAAAAAATAACTTATCAACTGAAATATAGCAAGTAATATACCAAATTACACAGAATTTAATTACGAATTTTATGAAAATGAAAAATTGAAACAAATTTCAAACATAGTAATTTTAATGACTTTTTTTACAGTATTAAGGTAAAAAAATTATGCAATTAAGACTTAATTTTAGAAAACCTAATGAATAAAAATATTTAAATTATATATTCATCGAAAAGAAATTTCTTCTCGAATAATATAATATTACATGAAACACGATTTTTATTTCTTTTAAATATTTTCTCCAGTGTGATATATTTTGAAATATCAGCCAGCATTACACAAGATTACTTGGATTGCTCATATTAATGGGATTTTCTGTCTGGTTTAGGAAATGGAGGGACAGTTTCTTGACTTTTTTTTTTTACCAAACACTATGAATTTTTTTCTTTGGTTGTTAAATTTTGATCTATGCTAAGTACCAAAAAGTCACTCCACCAACGCAAAAAAAAAAAGTCTCTATTGTCAGAGTGGCAAGATACTAGGAGTAGGGGCTTTGAAAATCATTCAATATGAACATAAATACTCGCAATTTAAAGAAAAAAAAAAAGGAAATTTTGCTAAAAAGAGGGGGGCCCATCTGATGTAACATAATTCCAAAAGATCAATAGATCAGCCAATGGAAAAAATTTGTAATTTACAGAAATAAATCTACAGAAATGGAAATGAAGGTTAATACTGACTTGATGCATGGTCACATTATCGTAATATCTGAGAACTCTTTCTGCAAACATTCACTATAGATTCACATGATTGCACATATGAGCAATAACTAAGTCACTGAACTCAACTGCACCTGCTGCTGTGATGTACTTTGGAGCAACTCTCCAACTTGGCTTCGCTTCTAAAATGCTCATGTTACTTTCAGTTTCGATTTTAAGAGCAGAAAAGATGCATAGAATGCTGGAATAAATGATATAGATGATAAAAATTCTGGGAATACTGAAATAGGCTTATGGCAGAAGAAGTGTGTAAAGCCAGGGGGGGGGGGGGGGCAGTACATACTTCATAATTACTTCCAAAATCTACTGTTTTAAAAAATAGCAGTTTTTTTTGTTAATTTTTAGATTTCCAAAAAATTTAAGGAAAAATTTGTTGATAATAGTTCAAATCAAACTTGTAAGCTTAAATCAGGTTGCCTCAGCAAAGAGGAAAGTTAACAAGCAAATTGGCAATATTGTTTGGCACTTCTAAGAAATGGCAATCATATGGCTTTAAAAATGATTTATATTATAGTTTAATAAAATAAGCATCAAATGCAAAAAGAAAATAATATTTTTCAAACTTGAATTGCGCATTTTTAAAAGATATATTTAAGAAAATTTTCAAACGGCAACTAAAAAAAATATCAAAGTTTCATGTGTTGTACAAAAGACGCCTATTGACCCCTAGTTTCGGATTCTGTCAAAGTCTATGTTTAATGGTGCCCCAGGAAGGGTTAATGTTATTTTATGTTATATATATATTTCACCTAGGTTTTATACAACTGAGTTGATTTTATTTTCCTATACTTCTGTTATTTATACTCTTGTTAATGTTTATGTATATATTTTACTGATAGTTGATTTACCCTTGTGATTTTTGTGTGCCTTTCTTTGTCGTTTTTAACTTCTGGCTGAAAGTCTACATCTTTTAGCCTTTTTAATCTTTAGTTTGGACCATTAATGGCCTTTAGATACTAATGTGCCGTAAAACTCTAAACAACCAATCAACTCATATGGATTGCCAAATGTGAATTCAGGGATGCAATTTTTTAAATATGGTGTTAAACAGCATAGTATTTAATACCACAATATAAAATCACTGTGTACACATCATAAACTTAATAAAATTCAATAACATCGCTTATGTTATATAAATAAAACATAGCAACACACCTACAATCATTTCAAAACATTCAATGACACCAATTTAATGACTTGCAAATTCAGTTATTAGATAACCCAACTCACTGGCTATTGCACACATTGAGATGAAACATCCCATATAATTTGATTACAACAAAAAAATGGCCCATTAATTATTTACTTGTCCCTTTTATATTAAATGCAAGCCATTTTTGCTATGTTATCAAGAAAATTATTTTGCATTTCTTAGTTATCCAATTCAGCTAATTACCTGTCTGAGAAGGATATGTACTTCCAGTTGTTGTTGTAGAGCCTGCAAAGGCTGTTTGTTGCATCCCATAAGATGTGGACCCTGAGACGTATGATGAAGAGTTCTGGCTTTGTGTGACTTGACCTTGATATTTTGTCTGCTGCTGCTGATTGTTTCCTAAGTCACTAGCCCCCGTTGTAAGAGACGAAGAAGAATGTGTGTAACTAACTGTTGACGGCACAAGGTTGGACGTGTTCAGCACAGCTGATTTCTGGCTCCCATATGGACCACTTGTATATGACGAATTGTTGTCATGAGAGGAACTATTGTAATTATTCAATCCACTTTGTTCAGCTTTGCTGTTTGTTATTGAACCTGAAATGCAAAAAAGATATTACTAAGCAAGCAAGCCAGAAAGTTTTTCAAATGACCATCTATATTTAACAATTAGCTGAAAAAAAAATTGGTTTTGCACTGAGTGAACATTTCCTGTGATACTTTATTCAAATCTATAAATCTTGGGCTCACAAGGAAAACCATTAAGTCCACAAAATAGGTTTTTCAGATAAATGGGCAAAATCGAGGATGTAAGAAAAATAATTTTCTTTCTTTCCATATGATTTCTGTAGTAAATCAGGAAAATTTTATAGTGACTTGGAAGTTGTCTTCTAAGAGATTCTAATTAATTAGTTACATTTACCTATTTCAAGAAATATTTCAGTATTATCTTACATTTTATTACTATGTTTGGTGTTTAAAATTATTTTGTTTTTTTTTTATATTAATATAACATATACATAAGCAATTACCTAACTTAAAATTTTTTTTGCAATTTTAATGTGAGAAGCAAAAAGTAAATTTTACTTTTGGTGTTAAAGGGTACAATTTCCCTTTACTTCTATGGATACATAAAAAAAGGCACTTTTTTTTCCTCCCTGGATATATTTTGTTGATTCTGACAGTGAATCAGGTGAATTTTTAGGCTTCCCTCCCGATTCAGAAGTGGGATTTCAATTCCTAGTAAAGCATAATATTAGTGACTTTTTTTTTTCATTTTGTAACTTTTAGAATTATTTATATTGCTCCTCCAATATATACTAGAATTGGAAAGCATAATTAATTCAAAGCTTGACTAAAAACGAAATAATTAAGTATACTTGACCTCAAATGGCAGCTACCTTAGGAGACATCTGATTATGACATTATAATGAAAACATTAAATTTTAAAAAGATAGAACTTATTTTAGTGGTATATTTTTAATAAAACTGGAATAATTTCATAACAAGTATTAAAAACAGAACTTTTTAACTGAAATTCATTCTATTGTTCTGAAGTTAAACTTTTCCATGGCAGTATGAAATGCAAATTGATCTAGAATGGAGGAGGGTCAATGGTTGAAATAAACATTATTCGCTTGAAATATTTTGATTAAATTTGTTTTACAGCTCTTTACCTATTTTAGTTTCTATATAAATTATGTTTTTTTTTCAAGACAAAATAAATTTTTATGAAACCACTACAGTAGTCCGAGTTTACTGGCCATAAACACAACAAAAAATATCCAAGCATATACATTACATTTTTTTTTGCACAAATAACTAAAAAAATATAAAATACAGTGGACCTTCGTTATAGCGCTGCTCGCTATACTGCGCACTCGGTTATAGCGCTTGTGATGTTCGCGATAAGTTCAAACATGTTTATACAGGTCCGTGCGGCGTTAGTGAGTATCGCATTTTATTGTTACTGCGTATTGAGTAATTGTATATGTATTGAGTTCCTGCATATATTTTGAATAGTGTTTAATTATTGTATGCATGATGAGTAAAAGAAAAGCTTACAGTGTGAAATTTATTGTGTCGCCACCACGCCGCTCGGTATAACGCGGTTCACCTTATAACGTGGGTGTTGTTTCCCGCCCGACATGCGCGTTATATCAGGGGTCCACTGTATTTAATAAATTAAAGGTTCAAATAGCAAATATTATGAATTATTTATATTCAAATAATGAAATGCTTTAGAAAAGATAGTAAAATTATTATTTTTATAAATCTTACTAAAGTGAAAACAGAAAAAAATACAGTAAAACCTTGCATTTTAAAAAAAATAAAAATATAAACTATCCATTTTTTTATTGAACTTTGCCACTTTATTACCCACAATTAAATGTTATTTTTTACATACACTCCCAATAAAAAAATGCCCCACCCAAATATGTTTTATATTTATGCAAATTAGTATGAAGTGCAGGACATGCAAATGAAGAAAAATCATGGGTCTGGCTACATTTAAAATGCAGCAGATGACAGATATTACATTAGCTGTAGAGAAGATTGTCATTGGGGAAAAGTGGACATTGTAGATTAAAGAAACCTGACCTGTAAAATCTGGTTACCATCAAAGAGTAATGCCATTTTTATATTGTAGACAGATGTTTAAATAAACTCAGCAAGTTTGAGTGAGGTTTCATCATAAGTCTATGTGATGAATTACAGTGCATTTGGGATGTGATGCATGAACAGTGGCTAATGCTAGCAGTAATAATGAGAAGATATTTCACATCATCACTAAGGATCAGGTAATCTTTAAGTGACTACAGATTGGGATAATCGGTAATTTGCTGGATGACTTAGTGCCAGAAACTTGGACTCCCTGAAAGATATCGATTGACAGAATGATCCATGGGGCATCACTGGTGTCTGTCAGTACAATTCACTGATGCCTGTACAAAGCTGATATGCAAAGGAGGGTGCCCTCTCCTCTGCATAACACTCTCTTAAACCCACAGGCATGCCAGATTGCAGTGATGCAACAGACAAGCTGAGTGGGGTGGCAAATGGTGATATGAAGACGATCGGACAGGCCATCGCTGAAGACGATATATATCATCTTCAGCGACGACCATACATTTGTCTAGGACAGAATGATGATGGTTTCACTCACATGTGAATACATACCGGCTAAAAAGCTTCCATGTATTGCTGAACACCACATAAAACCCAATGCTGGAATCCTGATGTGGGGCACCATCTCTAATGGCAGTTGGTCATTCTCATAACTATCGAGGATAATTTAACTCCCCAGTGGTATGTGGATACCATTCCCCCCCCCCCCACTCCTAATACTCCTGCCAAATGCCACATTCCAGTAAAATGCCAGATTATACACCCTACACAATGCTCAACAGTGTCTGCAAACTGCTACTATGGCCAGCCTAGTTGCTGATCTATTACCAATTGAGCACATCTGGGTCATCATGAAACATCTGAGAACAGAACTGACTACAATGCATAATGTGATGGATCTTTAGGTGCAAGTGCAGCAAATATGGAGAACTAAGGACCAGGACATTATTAAGAACCTTTTTGACTCGCTTCCTAATTGTAATTAGGGTTTGTACTGCACACAATATGTAGTGTGGCTGTGAAAGGCAGTCATGCCTCATATTGATGTTACCCTAATACTATCCACCTCACTAAACATATATATATAAACTATAATATCTGTTTTACTAAACATGCTGTAAAGTGATCATTTGTTACTTACACTGCTATCTTTTAGCATGTTACTTTGCAATGTACACATGGCATTCCTTCTGGGTGGGCAATTTTTTTGATGAAAAGTGTATATAGCACAGTTGACAAAAGTCTGGACATTTCTCAATATATCCCTATGAAAAAATTATGGAAAAAGTTTTTTTTTCCAGCATAAAGCAAAAAAGTTATATCAGTCTGGTTCACCTCTAATAAAAAGTTGCATTCTACTATTTTAGGGTAAAATAGTCAGAATGACATATTTTCTGTTTACTTATTTGCTAATGCCGTCCCATGGCCGAGTGGTTAGCACGCTTGGCTACTGATCTAAGGGACCTGGGTTCGAGCCCCGGCTAAGGCATGGCTGTTTGTGTCGTTTTTCTACTGAGGTCCTGCCATCCTCTCAGACCTTCTACTATGGCATATAAACTGACAGGCTCCTGTCAGACCTCTGTGGCAAGCAGCTGCTTGAGGGGGTATTTATTTTTTTTTATTATATTTGCTAATCATATAAATAATAACAATATACACATGACTTTTTCAATAGTGTAAAAATAAAAATTACCAAAATACATACCATCTAATGTAGCTGACTGGCCTGTCCGATGATTAACATATGCTGACACACTGTCAACATTTTTATGCTCTCCTTGAGATAACAACATAGTCTCTTGCCCAGATACCTAAGTAAATAAAAATTTAAAATTCTTATGCTGCATTATACCTTTGCTTTGAAATATTTGTAGGAACAAATATCAACTAAGTATATGAAATTTCTAATGGGATGTGATAAACCCTTCAAATCCCTATTTCTGATATTCATAAGAAAAAAAAAAAGAATAACCATAGAAATTTTTTTCATTGCTCTGAACTAATTAATAATAAAATGCATTTGAAGAATTAATAATAAAAGATTATTAATTCTTCAAACAAATGTTGCCTTTTGAACTGCTAATTTAAATAAGTTATTTTTATTATTTCTTCGAAATTATGAATATTGGACCCTGATGTGGAAAAAAAAAAAAACACGAAAAACTACAGCAAGCAAATATCGTTTTATTTGTATTAGTGTTTTATTACTAAAAACAATTTTCTAATAGGCAGATATACAAAATTTATTCAAATACACTACCATAAGGCATGTTATACACTTGCCCAGGGGTGCCAGGATTCAAATGTTATATTTTGTTTAAGTAGCAACAAAATCATGTTCATTTTAATTCTTTGAAGTAACAAAATATAGTTCAAATATTTATGGTTCAAAGAAGTCTCTCCTGGAAATTAAGTCAACTTTTTAAGGATATGGAGTTTGAGGATACCTTATACACTGAATAGACAAATTATTATTTACACCTACCTAATAACCTGTTGCTCCACCCTTTGCCCTCACAATAACAGCCAGACATCTTGATAAGAGCTCAATGAAGTTTTGAAAACACAGAGGTGGTATTGCTGCCCATGAAGCGAGGATTGCTTATCCTAGAGCATCCATAGTTGTAGGTGAGGGTTGGTGGGCTTGAACAGATCTTTCCAATTCGTCCCACAAATTCTCAATGGGGTTGAGGTCCAGCAATTGAGGTCGTCATTCAAGTATGGTAAACTCACTTGAATGCTCCTGGAGCCAATTGGTCAACACTCAGGGAGTATGTGGTGTGGCATTGTCCTGTTGAAAGATGTCGTCATGGTGCAGAAATATAATTGTTACAAATGGGTGTAGATGGTCAGTGAGAATGTTTACATACCTATATATGTAGATGTGCCAGTGCAAGAGGTCTCGACAGGTAGGAAGGGCCCCGAGGAAGCCCATGTAAACATGCTCCAACCCCACACCATACAGGCAGAGATTACATCACCTCCACCTGCCTGTATGACCCTAACTTGGCAAGCTGGGTCCATTGCTTCATGTGGTTTATGCCACACATGCACCCTCCCATTGGCATGATAAGAGTTGAAAACACAATTCGTCAGACCAGATTTTTTTCCCCAGTCCTCCGCATTCCAGTTGCGATAAGAATTTGCGAACTACAGCCTAATCTTTTGGTGCATTGCACTCAGGAAAGGGACATGATATGAACTTTGACTGCCATAGCCTATTTTTTCCATGGTACAATGGATAGTCTTTGTGCATAAGCTTGTGGAACTGCCGTCATTCAATTCCGACATTATCTGCTCCACACTAGCCATGTGATTCCTTGTAACAATGAGGGACAGTCTGCATTCACTTTGAGAGTCAATTGCACTTTTATATCCACATTTATCGCACTGGCTGGAAGTTTTGCTGTATTTCACGGTCTTGGTATACACGTGCGACAGTTTGATGTGGAAATCCTAACAGTTCAGCAGTTGTGATGATTGAACAATTGGCCTTCCTTGCACCTATTATCTGGCCATGGCCATACTCATTTATGTCACTGTCTTTACCCATGATTACTTTTCCATTACTGGTTTCCAATGAATAGTGACCTGTCCTAGTTATAGGCATTGCCAGTTTCATTGTCCCATGTGATTGGATGAGATACTTCTGCTTTGCATATTGTTATCAGAGTATATACAATAATTTGTTCATTCTATAAAAAAAACACCCCACTAAATATGCAATTTAAACTAATCACAAAAACATTCCAATATCACATTAGAAAGAACATTCGGCAAAAGTGCCAATCTGGCAATGCCGCCATCTTTATTTTTTGAAACTGACAAGTCCTTGGATTAGCATTTTGCCAAATATTCAACTTCTTGGAAAGTTCTACAAATAATAACCTAAACTACTATTACTAGCAGTAAGAGAGCCTTACAATGAGAATACGCTGAGAAAAGAATAAAATGGTAAATGTTTATTCCTAAGCATAAAATTTTGTTTCCCCTAGAAGTAATAGTATCTAGACATATTTTCCTAACTGTGCATATTGTTATACAGCAAGTGCTATTTGTTTCAACAGCCTATTATCACTAACACACAAATGCTCCTTCTGTAATTAAAAAAAAATGCAAAAATCAATAATTTCAGCGGAGACTGCTATTCAAACAAGCACACACCGCTAAACAATGAATATAAAAAAAGAGATAGCTATTTTAACCTAAACATACTGCTAAACAACAAACAACCATTCCACCCACTTTATTGACCAAAGGTTAAAAAACAAAATTGTAAACAATTCACCGCCAATCCACAGTAATAAAAAAATACTTTGGAACTAAATAATCCCATCAGAGAAAACAAACCTAAAAACACAATCATAAACAATGCACAGCCATTCACATTATTAACAAATAGCTAGAACAAAATAATCTCATTGGAGACAACCGTTTTAAAAGGAATTTTTTTAACACACTATTTTAAACAGAGTTTTTAAATGGAGAATTTAAAACACTGTTAAAGATTAATTAAATATCATATATCGTCTGCAACTTTCAGTACTTACCTGAGGCAAAATTGAAACCTTTATGCTATGGGAATTAAATCCAAATTGCATTTAAAAAATACAGTTATATGTTAGTTAAATCTGAATTATTAAGGAAGTTTAGATTCTGAAAATAAACTCCTTTTATTCACTTTAGAAGGTAAGACCTGCAAAAAGAAATTACAAACCACATGTTGCACAAAACATACTAATAGAGAATTGAATAAATCATTCGATACGATGAAATGCTATCATATTATATAAATTCACTTAATTTAACCTTTATACACCTTAAGAAGGTTAGCTAAGCTACTCATGGAGTATTCTAGTGAGCTGAGTGAAGTAAACTGCAGAGTTACTGCCAAACCAGATAACAGACATACACAAGACCCATTCAAGTTGCAATGTCAATCTTGGACCACAGAAAGGGAACTCTCTAATCTGTATTATTTCCTTCACTCTGAAGTTCCTGATTATAAGTAATCCAATTAGCATTTAGTTGGCCAGAGCCAGGAAAATTTGGTATAGGTTCAATAAACACGCATTTAGAAACACTTCACGACTTTCAACTCTGTAAATGAATTTAGGTGTGGACTACGCCATACATTCTGTCTGAAAATGATCATCTGCAGTCCTATAGATTTTCTCTGGTTGGTATGCAGGTGTGGTCACAAACAAGCACAGATTATGAAGTGGGGACACAGCTGCATCTTTAGTAGAGCAAAAGAGCTAAATCAGAAACAATTCTTCCCTTTCATTAACATTCACTGATTAGGAAAAGGGCAAAAATACTGTACAATTTGGAAGTAGATTTTCCTAAGTGTAAAACTGACCCCCCCCCCCCTAAAAATCGGATTTTCAAAGACAAAATCGAATTTATGTATTTTAAATCAAAAATCGGAGTAGTTGGCAACTTTGACAGAGTATGACGGTACCTTTACTGTTTTTTACATAGTAGAAAGGACATTTCTACCATCTCTTGAAGAACTATCCAACTTAGTATTCAGTGGTTTTTAACAGCCTTAATGCACAGTTGTATATGGTACAAAATGAAAAAAACCTCACTCATCAAAGGGTTAAAGCAAATTAACATGATACAGGAAGTATTGCAAAATAAATTTATCTGTAACTACCATTACTTTTTGAGTTTGGCCAAGTTCCTTTGCTACATTACTCTGCCCACTTGCATTTCCATGTGTACCTATGCTATAGCTGGAGTCTTTGGTAATAGAAGCTGAAGAAGGCAATGTGCTGGAAAGAGAATGTGAAGAAACACTTGGTGACATTGACTGGTTGGTCATATGGCTGGATGTATTGGAGCTGAAAATGAATCAGATTGTTAACATTCATCATGTCATCATTTATGTAGCAATATAAGTTTATTTTATGTAGTAATACACACACACAAAATCAATGCAATACAATTAATTCAAATTACATAGAACAGGGAAATTCATTCCTTGGTTGATTTCATAAGTATTTTAACCACTATTAAACTGTCTTTAATCCACAGGGCAAAGATGGGTGCAGAGGAAAAACTGTCTTGTGACAGATGGTATCTGAACTCACATCCTCCTGATGACATGTCAGATGCTCTGACCGCAGAGTTACCGGCCACCGATCAATCCTTCCTCTATTGCCGATATTATGCTACAACTCCATCTAACAACCCCTGTCACTTTAAGTGCATTTGGGAATTCATCTACACAAAGCCTTCCTTAGCCATAGACACATAATGCCACACCACAAGAGCCTCCTCCCACAAAAAAAACTGATGTTTTTTTTGTGAGCAATCAGGATCTGCATCACTTTCTGGTCCAGTTAACAGTACCAGTAAATATAGAACAAAGAAATTCACAGCCCTCGGTTGATTTAATCAAGTATTTTAACCACTATTAAGCTGTCCTTAATCCATAGGTCAAAGTCTGTGTACTGGTACTATTGACTAGACCAGAAAGTAATGCAGATCCTGACTGCTCACGAAAGAAACATCAGCCAGGAGGCTCTTGTGGCATGGCGTCATGTACCTATGGCTAAGGAAGGATATGTGGAGATGGGAGTCCCCAAATGCACTTAAAATAACAGGGGTTGCTAGATGGAGTTTTAGCATAACATCGGCAATAGAGGAAAGATTGATCAGTGGCCAGAGCACCTGACATGTCATTAAGAAGACGTGGGCTCAGATCCCACCTGGCCCAAGACAATTTTTACTCTGCACCCATCTTTGCCCTGTGGATTAAGGACAGCTTAATAGTGGTTAAAATACTTTATAATTGCAATTATTTATGGCAAATTGCTCTTATGAAGGAAGAAAGTGAGAAATTAATTTTTTAGCATAGAAGAAAAATTGTCTTGAACCAGGTGGGATGAGAACATGTGACCTCCTGATAATATTAGGTGTTCTGATTAAGGCACTAGCCACTGATCAATCTTTTAACTTTGATATGTACCACATTTGGCTGACAATTTTCTTTGCTGAAAAAAAAAAACAAACTAACCAAGATATATATATGAAACAGCTGGAAAAAAAAAACCAAGATGAGAGTTACTTCCAACAGATTGTAAATTACTAGCTAAAGCTAGTAATTTACATATTTTAAAATCCTCTATGTCCGATATATAATATGTCCCAAAAAATTTCCAATTTGCATAAATTTACACCAAATAACAATGCAGGGAAGATATAGAATGATGTGTAGAAAAGAATCACATTTTAAAGTGTCCATTTCAGAATAGTTTTCTGGAAAGAGGCAGGGAAATAGACCTTCACTCAGTAGAAAATATGTCAAACTGCAGGTAATATTTTAACACAATATTTCCCATGAAGATGCCTTCATTATAAAGGGAAATGGATATTCTATAGTCATTCTGCACTGTGTCTTACATAAACATCTTCATTCATGATGTGCTTCAACTAAATGACAGACAGCTAAGAAGTCATTTGCTGCAGACATGTACTGAATAAATAATGAAAATGCATTTCATTAACAAGTAACATTTCTAATGAAGCTGCTTTTCACATTTCACAAAAAAAAAAATGTGCTTGCATTTGAAGATCAGAATAGACTCATATCATCTGTAACATATCTGTGATAGTCCAAAAGCAGCAACCTTTTGGTGTTGTGTTGTATCATCGCCCCACCTCCACCCATCTCATTTTTCTCATAAAACAGTGTGAATGCAAATCTATATCTAAACATGCTTCAAAGTTTCACTTTTTCACAGCTGTAAGGAATTCAGCTAAAGACATTTTCTTGGCAAGATGCAACACTATCTTACTGGAACTTAATGGTGAGAAATTTTCTGAACCAATCTTTTATGAACATTGTCAGCTATTGTAATATAAATGGTAGCTAGGCATAAACTGGAATTTTGTACCAATCCCCAGTGATGATGCACAGAACCAGTCAGGTCTAGCACATAATGTCTGACCCCACCTTCACATGGTGCAAACCATTAGTACCTTTCAAAAGAGATATTCTCTTTTGGAAGGAAACAGAAGAAGGCTGCCAGATCAGTGTGGCCTACTGATCTGGTTATCTATGACCACTTTTTTCCTTTTTTTCTGCCCTGCTGAGGAGTGGTCAACTTCACAGGGTCCTAGTGCTGACCATTTATACCTACTAGACTGACTGGTTTATGGCTTTGCACTTGATTATGGATCCTGAACTTGCTGCACAAGTGCACCCTGTTGAAGGAGAATCTGCTACTGTGTTTTCTGTTTGCTTGTGGATTGCAAGCCCTAAGTGAACAGAAGAATGGTATACCTTATATCAGCTGGTGGATAACCTTGATAAGAGGCCATTGCAGGTACCTGAACCCTCACTTAGCTAGTTGGGCATCGCCAATCCTAAACTGGAGTAATGTCTATCTCAGGCAGGTCTTATGGCCCTTGAAAAGGTAGTGTTTGAAGTTCCTACCAGCATGGGCAACTTCAGACTGTAGTGGTGGGGGAGCAGGTCATGCCTGCAATAAGGGGGTTGTTTGATATTGTTGGCCCAACCTCTCTCAATAAACCTAGTCTCTTTAAAAATCCTACTAATCATTTTCTATCTGCAGGAATGTGGAACATGAGGATGTTCATCATCATCATCATCCTCAAGCAGCCATGGGCTACGGAGGTCCAACCAGACCACGCAGTTTAATTCTCCAAGCATATCTGTCCTGAGCTACATCTGCTGCATCCGGTCACTGCACACCAATTCTAACGAGGTCCTGTTTGACATTGTCTGCCCACTGCATCCTAGGTCTCCCCCTCCTTCTGAGGCCTCTAGGCACAATGTTCATAACCCTATTCGCCAATCTATAATTATCCATATGGGCAACATGGCCAAACCAGCGGAGTCTCTCTCTGCACAATATGTTGCTTAAAGGAGGATGCAGACTCTTTTGCCTAACCTCATCATTACTTACGAAGTTAAACCACCTAATACCCAAGATACTATGTAAGCATCTAGAATCAAAAGCATCTAGTTTCCTGTTATCTTGTTTACACAGTGTCCAAGTTTCACTACCATAACTAACCCTAGAAAGAACCAAACTATTATACAGTCTAATTTTAGTCTTTAGATGTATACGCCTGTTTCTCCACATTCTCCATAGAGTCTTAAAAGTCCCGGCAGCAATCCCTATTCGTCTGTTAATCTCATGCCGCACATCACCATTATCTGTTACATAAAGATAATTAAACTGTGACACCTGCTCAAGACTGCAACCTTTCAGATTAACTGAATCACAGCCTGCCTGACCAATTTTCATCACTTTAGTTTTCTCTCTGTTTATAACCAAACCTACTCTACTACCAGTCTCATCAACAGCTCGAATGAAAGAGTTCATCTGATCAACATCATTTGTCAAAAAGGCTAAATCATCAACATAATCTAAATCAGAAATTTTCGTATCTCCAGCCCATTTAAGGTCAAAATCTTTCCCTAATGTGAAACCCCTAACTTGAAGTGAATTTTGCATAACATAATCAATAACCTAACTAAAGGGAAAAGGAGACAAAATGCACCCTTGTCGAACACCAGAAGTAATGCTAAACCAATTGCTACAAGACTTACCAACTCTCACACACGACTCAGTGTTATTATAGAGAGCTTTCATTATGTTAACTAACTTGTCTGGTATACCATATGATTTCACAATCAACCACAAATTATGATGATCAACAGAGTCAAAAGCCTTTTTGAAATCAACAAAGCTAGCAACCAAAGGTTTCTGAAACTCTAAACATTTCTCAAGAATCTGCCTAAGTGAAAATATCTGATCTACACATCCCCTACCACTTCTGAATCCATATTGCTCATCACGCAATTGCCTGTCAACCAGATTCTTAATTCTATTAAGCACAATCATGGAAAGAACTTTAACTGGAACAGAGAGTAGGCTGATACCCCTATAGCAGTGTCTCGCAAACTTTTTTACTCTGCGGCACACTGAATCTAATTTTTTTTTCCACGTCACACCTAAAAAAGAATAAAAGCAAACTCTATATAATTGTCATTATATTTGCGCTTTGTTGAAGTCATCAGCCTGGTTTTACTTGAAGATTTGCTCTTGTTCTTTAATTCATAACTCAGTGTTTGTTTTAAATATTTGTCCATTCTAAAGCTGGAAATAATCAAAAATTAATAACAAAATTTGAAAAAAGCTTGATAAATACTTACAAGATCCCAGTTGATAAAATCTGAAAGATTTTTATTATAGCACGTCGATAACACAAGTCAAGTCAAAATGAAATCTTTGGAATATCTAGTGTCAATATGAAAATCTCTCGCGGCACACAGTTTGCGAGACACTGCCCTATAGTTATCACAAGAACTGTGATCACCTTTTTTGAAAATAGGAATAATAATAGTTCTTGTAAAATCTTTAGGAACCATGCCTTTATCATAAAAGGTATTCAAAATTTCAGTCATCCAAGTGGTAACTGAAACATTCCCAGCTCTGAACATTTCTGTAGTAATTTCATCTACCCCTGGGGATTTATGTAGTTTAAGTTTAGAAACAGCCAAAATAACTTCAGATTGTGTTATAGAGCCAACATTAAAGCCCCCAATACATCTATCATCATTAAAAAACAATGGGAGCAGAACTAACCACATTGTTTAGAACATCACTGAAATGCTCAGCCCACCTAGTCATGACAGAATACTCCCCTTCTATAACCTTACCTTTTTTATCCTTCAATCCCTGTATACCTGTCCTTTTTCTACCACACAAAACATTAACTATCTGGTACAGCTCTCTGCTGTTGTGCTGTCTAACTGCTTCCTCGGCTTTGTCAGCCAAACCATCAAGCCAAAGATTCTTATCAGTAGCTAACTGATCCTTTACACGTTTATTAAGCTCTCTGTAATCGTTTCTATTAGGACTAGTAGGGTACTGATTAAGGACATTCCTGCAGTTCTTTCTTTCTGAAATAAGCTTAAGTGCCTTATCACTCAAATAATTCTGCCTCCTCTGCTCCTTTTTTCCTAAAAGAGTACTGTTAGTTTCCAAAAAAGCCTGTTTGAAATGGTCCCATTCTTCCTCAACTTCAGTAGTAGGCAAACCATGACTGTCATAATGGCTAAGTAACCTATCATGGTAAGCTTTAGCTATAACTGGGTCTTTCAGAGCTTCAGTATTAAAGATAAAATTTTTAACCCTAGCACAACACTTTTTAAGTTTAAGTTGCAAGACACTTTTAACAAGGTAATGGTCAGATCCAATTTCAGCTTCTCTACATGCCCTGGTATTTCTAACAGAACTAGCCCATTTGCTGTTAATTAATATATAATCAATCATATTCCTATGCAGCCCATCAGGTGAAACCCATGTGTATTTATGTATGTCGCGGTGTTTGTAACATGTGTTAGTTATTCTGAAACCATTGAGTTTACTTACCTGTAGGAGACGCCCATTGCCATTACAGCTACCAATACCAAAAGGGCCTATTACTCCTCCCCAAAGGTCAGTCAGTACCAACTTTGGCATTGAAGTCACCTAGAACAAGGGTAATATCTCCTCCTTTCTTGACAGAATTCAAAATATCCTGATGTTGTCCGTAAAACCAATCCTTCTCATCCTCATGGGGGCATAACAGCAGATAACTATGTTATAGAGATTATTCTCCTGATGTCCTCACACAAGAATTCCAGCATTATAACCTGGATATTCCAGGCTTGCAAGAGACCAGATGGACAGATAAATGTGAGATACTTAAAAATAACTTTAAATTTCTCTTTTTACGGAGGGAGGTAGGAAAGCATCTTCAATGTGTAGGTTTGCTTCTCAGCAGACATGCCAGTGATCCTCTTCTACGACATGACTCCATTAATGAAATATTTTTATAGCAAAATTTAAGATTTGAATGTCATCAGTTGTTATACCCCCACAGAGGACTGTGATGAGTACGAACGAGATGATAGGTTTTACAACTTCAGGATATTTTGAATTCTGTCAAGGATATATTACCCTTGTTCTAGGTGACTCCAATGCTAAAGGTGGTACTGACTCTGACGAAAAGGCAGTTCCATTATCATTGGAACTGCCTTTTGGCAGTTCTAATGATAATGAGGAATGTCTTCTACAGGTATAGAAGGTGAGGACTCTGTGATGGCTAGGTGGGCTGAGCATTTCAGTGATGTTCTAAACAATGTAGTTAGTTCTACTCCCATTGTTTGCAATGATGATAGATGCATTGGTGGCTTTAATGTTGGCCCTATAACACAATCTGTAGTTATTTTGGCTGTTTCTAAACTTAAACTACATAAATCCCCAGGGGTAGATGAAATTACTACCGAAATGCTTAGAGCTGGGAATGTTTCGGTTACCACTTGGATGACTGAAATTCTGAATATCTTTTATGATAAAGGCATGGTTCCTAAGGATTTTACCAGAGCTATTGTTATCCCTATTTTCAAAAAAAAAGGATCGCAGTTCTTGTGATAACTATAGGGGTATCAGCCTACTCTCTGTTCCAGGTAAAGTTCTTTGTATGATTGTGCTTAATAGAATTAAGAATCTGGTTGACAGTCAATTGCGTGATGAGCAATGTGGATTCAGAAGTGGTATGGGATGTGTGGATCAGATATTTTCACTTATGCAGATTCTTGAGAAATGTTTAGAGTTTCAGAAACCTTTGGTTGCTAGCTTTGTTGATTTCAAAGTCTTTCGACTCTGTTGATCATCATAATTTGTGGTTGATTGTGAGATCATATGTTATACCAGGCAAGTTAGTTAACATAATGAAAGCTCTCTATAATAACCCTGAGTCATGTGTGAGAGTTGGTAAGGCTTGTAGCAACTGTTTTAGCATTACTTCTGGTCTTTGACAAGGGTGCATTTTATATCCTTTCTCTTTAGTTTGGTTATTGATTATGTTATGCGAAAATCACCTCAAGGAAAGGATTTTGGCATTAAATGGGCTGGAGATACGAAAATTTTTGATTCAGATTATGCTGATGATTTAGCCCTTTTGGCAAGTGATGTTGATGAGATGAACTCTTTCATTCGAGTTGTTGATGAGACTGGGAGTAGAGTAGGTTTGGTTATAAATAGAGAGAAAACTAAAGTGATGAAAATTGATCAGGCATGCTTGATTCAGTTAATGTGAAAGGCTGCAGTCTTGAGCAGGTGTCACAGTTTAATTATCTTGGGAGCTATGTAACAGATACTAGTGATGTGCGGCATCAGATTAACAGATGGATAGGGATTGCTGCCGGGACTTTTAAGAATCTATGGAGAGTGTGGAGAAATAGGTGTACACACCTAGAGACTAAAATTAGACTGTATGATAGTTCGGTTCTTTCTAGGGTTAGTTATGGTAGTGAAACTTGGACACTTTGTAAACAAGGTAACATAAAACTAGATGCTTTTGATTCTAGATGCTTATGCAGTATCTTGAGCATTAGGTGGTTCAACTTTGTAACTAATAATGAGGTTAGGCAAAGGAGTTGGCAACCTCCTTTAAGCAGCATATTGTGCAGAGAGAGACCGCTGATTTGGCCATGTTGCCTGTATGGATAATTATAGATTGGCAAATAGGGTTATGAACAGTGTGTCTAAAGGCCTCAGAAAGAGGGTGAGACCTAGGATGTGTTGAACAATGTCAAACAGGACCTTATTAGAATTGGTGTGCAGTGGCCAGATGCAGTAGATGTAGCTCAGGACAGATTGACTTGGAGAACTAAATTGCACAGTCTGGATGGACCTCCGTAGCCCATGGCTGCTTGATGATGATGAACACATACTACAACACTGCGACATTTAAAAATACACATGGGTTTCACCTGATGGGTTGCATTAGGAATATGATGGATTATATTTTAATTAACAGCAAATGAGTTAAGTTCAGTAAGGAATACCAGATCATACAGAGAAGCCAAAACTGGGTCTGACCATTACCTGGTCAAAAGTGTCTTGCAACTGAAGCTTAAAAAATTTTGTGCTAAGGTTAAGAAAATTACCTTTAACACTGAAGGTTTGAAATATCCAGCTGTAGCCAAAGCGTACCATGATAGGCTACTTACTGGTGTAAGTAGCCTATCATGGTATGCTTTGGCTACAACTGGATAATTATGATAATCGTTGTTTGCCTACTGCTGAAGCTGAGAAAAAATAGGATCAATTTAAGCTGCTTTTCTTGAAACCAACAGCACTTTCTTGGGTATATGGGAACAAAGGAAATAAAATTATTTGAGTGATAAGGCTATGGAACTATATGAATCAACACCCTACTAGTCCTAACAGAAGGGATTACAATGAGCTTATTAAACATGTAAAGGATCAGTTAACAGCTGATAAGAATCTTTGGCTTGATAGCTTGGCTGACAAAGCAGAGGAAGCAGTTAGAGAGCACAACAGCAGGGGGTTGTACCAGATTGTTTTGTGTGGGAAGAAACAGACAGGTACACAGGGAATGAGGGATAAATATGGCAAGGTGGTTGAAGGTGAGGATTCTGTGATAGTTAGGTGGGCTGAGCATTTCAAAGATGTTTTAAACAATGTGATTATTTCTACTCCCATTGCTTGTAATGAAGATAGATGCATTACTAGCTTTAATGATGGCCTTATGTCACATTCCAAAGTCCTTTTTGGCTATCTCTACATTAAAACTGCATAAATCTCCAGGGGTGGATGAAATCGCCACTGAAATGCTTGGAGCTGGGAACACTTCAGTTGTCACATGGCTGACTGAAATTTTGATTTTCTTTATGATTAAGGTGTTCCTAAGGATTTTGCTAGAGCTATTATTATCCCAAATTTTAAAATAGGTGATCACAGTTCTTGTGATAATTATAGGGGAATTAGTTTACTTTCTGTTTTAGGTCAAGTTCTTTGCATGATTATACTTAATAGAATTAAGAATTTTGTTGATGGACAATTGTGTGATGAACAGTGAATTTAGAAATGGTGGGGGATGTATTTATCAAATATTTTCACTTAGACAGATTCTTGAGAAATGTTTAGAGTTTCAGAAACCTGTGGTTAGTAGCTTTATAGATTTTAAAAAGGCTTCCGACTCTGCTAATCGACATAATTTGTGATCATTAGATCATATGGAATACCTGACAAGTTAGTGTAATGAAAGCTCTCTATAATAGCACTAAGTCATGTGTGAGAGTTGGTAAGGCTAAAGCCTTACCAACTCTTACACATGATCACCAACTCACACGTGCGAGAGTTGGTTTAGCATTGCTAGTGGAGTTAGACAAGGATGCATTTTGTCCCCTTTTCTCTTTAATTTGGTTATTGATTATATTATGTGAAATTCTTTGCAAGGGAAAGATTTTGGCCTTAAATAGTTCTAGAGATTTCAAAATTTCTGATTTAGATTATGCAGATGATATGACCTTGTTGACTAATAATGTTGATGAAGTCTTTCATTAGGGTTGTTTATGAGACTAGTAATAGAATAGATTTGGTGAGGCAGATGTTGCTTCAGTTGCTTTGAATGACAGCACTCTTGAGTAAAATGTCTCGATTTAATTATCATAGGAGCTATGTAACAGAAGAATAGGGATTGTCGCTGGGACTTTTACTAATCTATGGAGAGTGTGGAAAAATAGGCATATACATCCAAAGACTAAAATTAGGATCTATAAAGTTTGGTTCTTTCTAAGGCTAGTTATGGTAGCAAAACATGGACATTTTATAAGCAGATTGGTTGTTTTTACCTCTGAGCAAAAATGTTTTGCACACAATGGGCTAAATGGCCAGGTGACAAGGACCATGAAGGCTCAGAGAAGGTTAGGGGAGGTGACCCACTGGAACAGCTGTTGGGAGACAGATGGTAGCCTCCCGTCAAGGCCATCCAGCATGTTCTTTAACATGCACAGGATGTGGCTCTCCCACACACGAGGCTACAGCTTAACGTCCTATACAACGAACGACAGCCTTTCCAAGCCCGTCGGTGTCTCCTACTGACAGTGGGCAGGGCAGGGAGTTTGGCGGAGATAAATCTCAACACTGGCTTTGTAAGCAGGATAACAAGAGACTTGACACCCCTGATTCTAGATCTTTGCGCAGTATCTTGGGTATTAGGTGGTTTGACTTTGTAAGTAATGATGAAGTCAGGAATCAACCTTCTTTGAGCAGCATTTTGTGCAGAGAGATTGTGTTGATTTGGACAGCTCCCATATGCACAGCTGCAATGGCAAAGAACATGTACTGTGTGCCTAAAGGCTTCATCAAATGGAGATATAGGATGTGACAGGCAGACAATGTCAAACAGGGCCATGTCCATCCTCCGTCCGTATGTATATATGTAGTACCAAGAATTTGGTTACATACGTACGTACGTATGTATGTAACCAAATTCTTGTCCTCCTAGCTCACTATATATCACTCATTTGACTACTATTTGTAGGGACATGTCAAAGATATAGCTTACCAAACACCATTCTATAAAAATTACTAAACACTAATATAACAAATGTGAATGAAAGTATGATTTGGTTTGAAGTGTGCTGTAATGTACATAGCAAAATAATAAATTATTATCTAACTATTCCAGAATACTCCAATGATGTACCTTGGCTGTGTGACAGACTGATAAATTTTATTGTTTAACTGACCTTAGTTGACCACAGTTTATTTTTTTTCCCCTTCAAGTGTTGCCCCATCTAGGATATGAGACAAAAAAATGTTCTTTTGTATTAAGGGCAAATAGAATTCTTTACAAATAAAATGACTTTGAATAGTGCACTGCTGCAAAAGGATTTTTTTTTGAGGGGAGGGGGGGGGGGTTATTTTGACCACTCTGTATGCCCTGACTAATAGAAAAAATTTGTTATATCAGAAAAAAACTGAACTATCAACTATTCATATAAAAAGTACATATAACAGTTTTGAAATTCAAACTGAAGGGAAATGGGCTTTGCTTTATTATAACTGTAATTTTCTATTATCAACGTATTATAAACAGGTTTGACTGTATACAGCTTGTCTATTAATTTACCAAAAACATTTACGATAATGTGTAACTCAAGCTTTCAAGGAGAATACCATTTGTTTTGATTAGAACAAATGAAATGCACTCTACATGGCTTTTTGATACCAAACTTATTTTGGTCAATGATGTTAAGATATTCCTTTCACTCTATTATTAATTATCCTTGCTATAAACAGCAATGTCAGTGTGAAAAAACAAGAATAATTAGCATATTCATTCTTGCTGTGAAACAAAATGCTTTATGTAATTTTTTCTTTTTTAATTACTTTATGTATATTTATTTACTATAACTGTTCACAAGCCAAGCATGACATAATACAATATCATGTTGAGCACTTTCTGATTATACAGTGCTTGATGTAGTTAATTAAAATAATAGCATCTTAAAACAAACATTTATATTTAGTATAATTTATATCTCACAATACTGCTGAGGTCATTTTAATACATCAGAAATAAGGACAATATCCAGTTTTATTTTTAATTAAAAAAAATCTGGAGAAATAAATAACTGGTAACTGTAAGCAGTAAGAAACAAATTAAGTTTATTTTGGCTTCAATGCAAATAATACACTTTTCAACATGCTAAAATTGTATTCTGGGGCTATGTTATGTAATGAAAGTGCAACCACATTTCAATGCCATATTTAAGATTCAAATTTAGAAATAAAGGGTCAGTTGAAGTTGATAATTTTTATATTGCTTACCTAGATCCAATATCTTGATAAGAAGTATTATTATCAGTAGCAGTGAAATCAAAAGGAGAAGAATCAGTGCCAAATTGAAGAGCCCCAAACTGGACATCAAGGGAAGTTACAGCATCATCAGGCATAACCACAGCAGACTCAGGAATCTATTATGAAATTTATTATTTTGTTGTATTCAGACAGATATTATTCACATAAATATAGTAATCAAGAAAACAGCAATAAATTTGCCCATGCTGTTTTCAGCTAAATTCAAGTCAAAATGAAATATATAGTGCATTAATGAAATGCTTCAATGCCTTTTGAATTCATGGCAAATTCTGAGAATTCAAAATAGGTGCAGCCCACCATAAAAATACCTATTGCTATTTTTGAAAAATAATTTTATTCACTTGATAAGACTAACCAGTTAAAGCATGTATGCATAATTCAATGATATAGAATTGGGTAATGATAATTTTATATAAACAAATATTTTATGGCACATCTGAAGCTCTTTCATGATAGACTGATTGGGAAGTATCTCATTAGTGAATAGGAAACAAAGTGTGCCTAAGGTATATTTTCAATATTAAGCAGCTTTTACAGACTATCTTTTGATCAGCTTCTCTTAGCTCATCTACCTTTGATACCATTCCATTACCATCTGCAGTGATGCAAGAAATAGAGCTGCTTGGGGTCAAGACTGATGTGTCATCTTCAGGATGAATTGTTTCTGTTTCATATCCAGTAATGGCTGTACACGTCTGGAGACATGCTGGGGATGGAAGTAATCCAGTCTTCATCACAGAGCATCATACCTGGCCAACACTCAGAATCATAACATAGATGACATCAACTACAATAACCATTATTATCTGGTCATTATTGATGGCATGTTGGCAAGACATTATGTTGAAACCATACTGGGACCAGTACTTTTGCCTTTTCAATTTCCCATCCCAAATGCTATTTTTCATCAGAACAATGTTGACCACCAACATATGGGTCTCATACCCTGGCAGTATCTATGTGATAGCTTCTTTTGCCTACATGTTCTCCATATCTGTTACCCATTGAACACATTTAGGATATGATTGGACGTTCACTGACTACCACTTCTCAGCCTCTTACTACTTTACTTTTTACCCCTTACCACATTCCCACAGCACAGGTGCATGAAGCACGACTCTATCTTCACCACGATGATATTTGTCATGTTTTCAACTTGCTACTGCAATGTTTGGTCACTTATATTGCTGTTCATGGAAACCTTACTTCTTATTGATGTATACAATATTTTCAATACTATTATTGACTTGATAAACAAAGCTAATAATTTTTTTGTCTACATTGCTGCTACTCTAGGTGGAACAATTTCAATGGCAATCTGTGTGATCTGTTTCAAAACTGTCCAACAGTTGGTGTAGGAATTAAATTTTTGCTGAATGTGAAAGTAGTGGCATTTTGAAGAATTAATACGAGTTATGACAGTATATAATGAAAACAGATGACCAGGTGTCCACCTGCCATATGCACGTCATGTCGGCTGCATGTGGACTTGGCTATTATTAATATGTTATTCAAGATTTCAAAAAGGCTTTTCTTGAAACTAACAGTACACTTTCAGAAAAATAGGATCAGAGGAGGCAAAATTATTTGAGTGATAAGGCATTTGCGCTTATTTTAGAAAGAAAGAACTGCAGGAATGTTCTTAATACCCTACTACTCCTAATAGAAAGGATTACAGAGAGCTTAATAAATGTGTAAAGGACCAATTAGCTGCTGATAAGAATTTTTGGCTTCATGGCTTGGCTGACAAAGCCAAAGAAGCATTTAGCACAACAGCACAGAGCTGTACCAGATAGTTAATGTTTTGTGTGGTAGAAAACAGACAGGTGTACAGGGATTGAAGGATGAACAAGGTAAGGTTGTAGAAGGTGAGGTTTCTGTCATGTGGCTAGGTGGGCTGAGCATTTCAGTGGTGTTCTACACTGTGATTAGTTCTACTCCCATTGTTTGCAATGGTGGCTTTAATGTTGGCACTATAACACAATCTGAAGTTATTTTGGCTATTTCTAAACTTAACCTTCATAAATCCCCAGGGGTAGATGAAATTACTAAGAAAATGCTTAGAGCTGGGAATGTTCAGTTACCACATGGATGACTGAAATTTTGAAAATCATTTATCATAAAGGCATAGTTCTTAAAGATTTTTCCAGAATTATTATCCTTATTTTTAAAATAACTATAGGGGTATCAGACTACTTTCTGTTCCAGGTTAAGTTCTTTGCATGATTGTGCTTGATAAAATTAAGAACCTGGTTGATAGGCAATTGTGTAATGAGCAAGGTGGATTCAGAAGTGGTAAGGGAACTGTAGATATTTTCACTCTGGCAGATTCTTGAGAAATATTTAGAATTTCAGAAACCTTTCATTACTAGTTTTGTTGATTTCAAAAAGCTTCTGACTCTGTTGATTATCATAATATGTAGTTAACAGTGAGATCATATGGCATACCAGACAAGCTAGTTAACACAATGAAAGCTATTTATAATAACACTGAGTTGTGTGTGAGAGTTGGTAAGGCTTCTAGCAATTGGTTTAGCATTCGACAAGGTTGAATTTTTTGTTTCTTTACTCTTTGGTTATTATGTTATGTGAAATTCACTACAAGGGAAAGATTTTAGCCTTAAATGGTCTGCAGATATGAATATTTCTGATTTAGATTATGCTGATGATTTAGTCCTTTTGGCAAATGATGTTGATGAGATGAACTCTTTCATTCAAGCTGTTGATGAAACTGGTACTAGAGTGGGTTTGGTTATAAACAGAGAGAAAACTAAAGTGATGAAAATTGATCACGCAGGCTGTGATTCAGTTAATCTGAATGGCTGCAGTCTTGAGCAGGTGTCACAGTTTAATTATCTTGGGAGCTATGTAACAGATACTAGTGATGTGCGGCATGAGATAAACAGACAGATAGGGATTGCTGCCGGGACTTTTAAAAATCTATGGAGAGTGGAGAAATAGGCGTACACACCTAAAGACTAAAATTAGACTGTATAATATTTTTATTCTTTTTAGAGTTAATTACACTAGTGAAACATGGACCCTTTGTAAAAACAGGAAACTTGATGCTTACTCAGTATCTTGGGCATAGGTGGTTCAGCTTTGTAAGTAATGATTAGGTTAGGCAAAGGATTCGGCAACCTCGTTTAAGCAGTATATTGTGCAGAGAGAGTCCGTTGGTTTGGCAATGTTCCCCATATGGATTATTATAGATTAGTACATAGGGTTATGAACAGTGTGCCTAAAGGCCTCAGAAAGAGGGGGAGACCTAGGATGCAGTGGACAGAAAATGTCAAACAGGAGCTTGTTAGAATTGGTGTGCAGTGGCCAGATGCAGCAGATATAGCTCAGGACAGATATGCTTGGAGAACTAAATTGCGCGGTCTGGTTGGACCTCTGTAGCACATGGCTGCTTGAGGATGACGATGATTAGCTATTCTTTACATAAACCAAAGATGGAAAAAAAATGAATCTTATGATGCAATAACAAAAAACTTACTTTTGAAGGAGGTGGTAGCCTTGCTTTATGTGATTTTGTCCTTGCAGGGAGAGCCTGATGTTGAGCTGTAGAAGCAGGTTTGGCAGAAGAGGCACTAACAGGCTGTTGTGGAACAGGTGGATGCAAATCATGGGACATCTGAACACCAGGTTGTTGTCCACCTGAAGATCCAGTGGTGAAACCAGCCTGTGAAACCATAACCTGCTGAAGCTCATGAGGAATCTGCACATGATGCTGTCCACTGCTACTATTTACCCCATAGCTTGACTGGTATGTTCCACTGCTTGACTGGAATGAGTTGGCATTCATGGAAGGAGTAGTCTGAGAACTCTGAACACTGACAACCTAAACATTCAAAGATATGATGCCTTAGCTGAAAGCAATTTAATCCTTAAAAGAAGTATTTGAGCTATACTTTTCTAATTTCAATGACTTTTTTTTTTACTTCACTAGGAATATACATATATGAATAAGAATAACAATTAGCTTACAAAGAGAATGAACTTTATGAAAAGGTGTGCAAAGACAAAACTTTTAAAATATACTCCAATCTCAGCTATACAGTGGCAGCAAAAACCCTGAATCCTGGACATACCTTTGCTGTTTATACTTTTTTTGTGTTTCAGCCAATTTCTATCCACTAAAATTATCAACTTTATATAAATTTAATTATTTATTTTGAAGTATTTTTGCACATTGATTTCAAATCTTTTTCTTGTTTCCAAAGACTTTAAAATAGATCTTTAGATATTTTGAAAAAAAATCCATATAGGTTCAAACAAAATTTGATACTGGAATTGAACAGGCTCTCATTTGAATCATCAAATGCCCTGTTTGCCAACCAATCACAGATGAGTAACCATAAAATTGAGACTGTTAAGCTTTGGTACATGTTTCATTGTACTTTAAAACTGAATTTGCAATGTAAAGAAGTTGCATATTGCACAATTAACCTTGCTCAGAAATTAATTAAGATCTTAAAGCTCTCTGTCATTGAGCAATAAAATTTTTTAACATTATCCTTTAGACTATTTGCATATTAAAGGTTTTTAACAGCAAAGACGAAATACTGAAAATAAAATTGTTGTCAACAGCCCACAATATTTTTGGGGATGAATCTTGGATTTTTTCACAACAACAATGCACTTTGTCACTGTAAAAAAGGTTATTCAGAAACAGTTAGCAAATAGCACCATGAAAATGATTCTTTCAACCATAATTTACAGAAAAACTGCTTCTGAAATTAGTGCATTCCATGCAAAAAAATATGTTAAGTGGTCATTAAAGCAAATAGCTGGGTCATAAAATATTAATTTTAAAATGCTTAATATTCTCATTAACAAGTATAACAGAAGCTGTATAATGATTAAAGAATAAAATTAATTCCACACAAGTTTATGTTAATTGATATTGTGCCACACAATATTATTATATTCTGATAATTGCACTTAAAAATTTGTTTCAATAGTAAAAACTAGAAACAATTTTGAAATCAGGATAAAATATTAGGGAGTAATAAAAGTTATATATATTTAATAATTCCTTGGCTAAAAATCAATATGAACAAGAGAAACATGCAAATACAAAGTTGTGTTCAGGACTTTTCAACTGCACTTAACAATGTTCAATGTTAAGAATAAACACTGACTGGCAAACAATAATAATTTCAATGAAAATAAATGATATTTTTACAACTTTTTACACTAAACTTTATTATTCATTAAAAAATGACCATGTATTTTAAGCAAAAAGTTTTACTCTGAGTAAAGGCTAAGTCATTGACATGGTTGTTTTTAAAAGTGGAATTCTCAGTTGCTCTTTGTTTCTTATAGTATGATTATGTATTTCTCCATTTTACCTAAATACTCAACACATTAACAGTAAATAAAATACACAGTTGTATTAGAATAATATGACCACCCACGGAATCACAGTGTATCCGCCCAGGTGCGTCACAGAGTGCACATGACAAGTCGACCACATGGAGATATAAGTGGCTGGCAAGGACAGATGAGTCATAGTGCGTAATGTGAGCACAATGGGCAGAGGTATTGATTTAACAGACATTCAAAACAGAATGGTCATCGGCTACCGCACCAAGGGTGGAAGCATCTTGGAAACAGCAGACTTCATGGGTTGTTCACAAGGTGCTGTAGTGAGGGTGTACCAAGAATGTACCGCTGGCACACCGAGAAACTCCAAACATCATAACCGTGGAGCCCCAAAGGCCATCAACCCCAGAGAAGAACGTTATCTACATCAACTGGTAAAGGGCAATTGACGAGCAACAACTGACCACTCAAATGAATGCTGGGGCACCCAGGTATGTGTCCTCAATAACAGTAGAGTGAATCCTGTTATGCATGGGTCTCCCGAGTCAACGCTGCGTAAAGGCACCCATGTCAACCGAGGTCCATTGACAATAATGCCTGCAATTCACATGGGACTACTGTCATTGGACAGTGGAAGAGTGGAAAAAGGTGGCATCCGACGAATCAAGGTTTCTACTCCACAGAAGTGAGGGGCAGTGGTGGATATGGCGTCAGACACACGAGAACCAATACCAGGACATGCTTGTCAGTCAAGTACAGGCCGGCAGTGGCAGTGTGCATGTCTGGGGAATGTTTTCCTGGTATGACCTGGGATCACTGATAGGTCCCTGAATGCCAATGGCTACCTGTCCATCCTCACTGACCACACGTATCCCTTCATGTTGAACGTATACCTTGGTGGTGATGGTGTCTACCAGCAGGACAATGTGCCTGCTATGTCACTAAGATGGTGAGTGATTGGTTCAAGGAATGTGACAGCGAAGTCTCCGTTCTCCCTTGGCCGGCGAAATCGCCCGACCTCAATTCCATAAAGCACTTGTGGGACCATTTGGATCAACAGGTTCGGTATGCAGACCCACAACCACGTCATCTCCAGAACCTCCATGCTCTGCTGGAGTCTGAATGGGCCTGTGTGGCTCTGTCAACCTTCCAGGGCCTCATTGCGTCCATGCCACTCAGTCACGCCGCTGTCATCCGGGCCAAGGGTGGTTATTCCCAATATTAGGTAGGTAGTCATATTATTCTGATACAACTGTGTATGTTTTTCATCTTAATTGCAGATTTCTCTTACATTAATTGAAGAATTCCACTTTAAAAATCCTAAGTCACAAACAAATGCTTAACCAGTTGTCTCAACATCTCTTAAACATATGAAAAGTTTCCTATTTAAAAAAAATAAAATTCTGTTCAAGTTATGCTTGCTCATTTTCCCCTTAGCTACAATAAATTTTTCATAACTAATTATACATTTAACTGTTCCCAGCATTCCAGTTTTTTTTTCTGTGACCACTTAGATCTGTCACTTTGCATGTAAGCCCAGTCAAGCTAAGGCTAAAAGAATTACTTTAAATACTGAAGCTAAACTAAAACCCTCAGACAGCCAAAGCTTACAATAATAGGTTACTCAGTCATTATGACAATCATGGAGGCAAGGATGGCTCAACTTCCAGGTTCAAGTACTGGCTAGGACAATATTAAAATTAATCTCCACGTAACTCCTTGCCCTGTCCTCGGTCAGTAGGGCACTGATGGGCTTGGAAAGCCCACTGACTGTTGGATGGAATGTAAAACCGTGGCTTTATATGATGGAGCCATACCCTGTACCCATTAAATGTGCTGGATGGCTTTAACAGAAGGCAACCATCTCTCAACAGCTGTCCAGTGGGTTCTCCCCCCAACCTTCTCCAAGATTTTGGGGTCCTTGTAAACCTAGCCATTTAGCCCATCATGTGCAAAAAAGTGAAGCTCAGGGGTAAAACAACCCAATCCAATACGACAATCATGATTTGCTTACTACTGAGGATTTAGTCATTTTAAATAGACTATTTTTAAACTAGTAGCACTGTTTTGGGTAAAATGGAGCATAGGAGGCAGTTAGTTGAGTGATAATGCTCTGCAGCTTATTTCTGAAAGAGAATGAAGATCTAAGTTGAACTGACATCCTACTAATAAAAATATACAGCATTATAGAGAGCTTAATAATTGTGTAAATGATTAGTTTACGGCTCATAAGAATCTTGGGCTTGACAGCCTGACTGATAGAGGAGAGAAAGCTGCCACAGAATGGCAACAGAGGTTGTATCAGATAGTTAATATTTTATACAGAAGAAAACAATGCTTTACATGGATAAGGATGAAAGTTTATTGAATATGAGGTTCTGTCACTAAGAGATTTCGGAGATGTTCTGAATAATATAGTTAGTTCTACTACCATTGTTTGCAATGATGATGGCTTTATTACTGGCTTTAAAATGGCCCTATTTCATGATCTGAAGTTACTTTGGCAATCTCTAAATTCTCCAAGGGTATATGATATATCAGATGTATATATCCAAGGATATATACATCTGATAATGATTCTGTTGTCAGATGGCTAACAGTAGTGTTGAATATTTTCTGCGATAAGGTGGTTGTTCATACAGGATTTTTCCAGAGGTATTTAATTCTTATTTTAAAGAAAGGGGATAGCAGTTATTGTGATAATTATAGAAGTATCAGTCTACTTACTCTCTGTTCCAGGTAAAGTTCTGTCCATTATTGTTCTTAACAGAATTATAAATTTGGTTGATAAACAACTTTAAGATGAACAGTCTGGGTCTTTCATAAAAGAAACAATTTTTATAATAGATAAAATAAATCTTAATTCTATTATATATTACAGAGAGAAAAAAAAAATCTTTATAATTTGACAAATTCTCGAGAATGCTTAGAAGTTTCAAAAACCTAGTTACTTGAATTGTGAATTTCAAAAAGGCTTTTGATGACTGTCATACTTTCTGGCCAATTGTGATCATATGGCATTCCTGAGAAGTTAATTACCATAATGATGGCTCTCTAAAATAACACTGAGCAATGTGAGAGTGGGTTAGTCTAGTATATTTGGTACATCATTTAAATTCATTAATCACATAATCAATGTGCTTTACAAAAATAAAAACCTTAGCTTAGTGAATGATTTCTACTTCTTATCTATCTACAACCTTATAACATAAGGAAAATGAGAAAGTGTAGTTAAACTTAGTTAATACAACTTTCACTAGTAAAGTTATGAGAGAATATTTCACCAGTGCAAGTCCATTCTTTACAGATTACACCAGGTTGCTGATGCACTCAATCACTTTTTTCCATTATACCTATCTTAAAGTTCTTTGGTGCTGTCTTGATGCTATAATTTGCATTTTATGTTAACAGCAGTTGAGATTCGCACCTTAGTTGATATTGTAATAGAGCATTGAAGATACTCTTTGCAGTTATGACGTGATATCTCCGACTGTTAATGTTGTTTCATACTTTATTGGGCTCATTGTTATACTGGTTATCAGATGGTAGTTTCATCTAACTTCTCTTCTTGATAAATATTAACCATTTTTAATGTGCTAGTTGCTCACTAAGTCTGTGATTTATTATTTATATATCCAATTTAATAAAATGTTAAAATCTCATATTAAAAAAAATAAACATTTCCAAACAGGACAGACCCACAACAGCACGTGTTTCATCACTCTAACATCTTAAGGCAGTGTACTAAATGTGTGTTAACACCAAGTCTTTATAGGATTGTTCCTTTAGGGGGTTTTCAGTGACTTACAGGTCACATGATTTTAAAATAATTCAGTTGTTTTTGTTGAAGGCAAAACAATTATTCTAGATTGTAATGCATAATTAGTTATATTAGATTGTATTATAATTTCTGTTAAAGCTGTTTTTCCTAAATTATTCTGTAAATCGTATTCATGCTCCTTTAACTGTGCTGCCATTTTTAGGTAAGTTTTTCCTATATATTTATTTTTTAATTTATTATCTTGGTCTTCTATTTCACTTAAATAAACTCCTGTTGAGGAACTGTTATTTCTATCATAAATTATTAATGACTTTATGTTATTTTTTATTTTCAATGGTGGCACTCTTATGTTATATTTATATATTTTCTTAACCTATCTGAAAATTCTGTTATGCATGAAAAAAGATTTTGTATAATTGATTTCATTTTAATATTTTTGTGCTTATGATTATGTGATTAGTGAATTTCAGAATTTTTCACTGTGTCAATGCAATTTAATTAATGGTACTGCATTACTACTGGAATTACACATGACTGCATTTTATCACCTTTTCTATTCAGTTTTGGTATTATGCTATGAGGAAATCTTTGGACAGACATGGTACCTTAGTTGGTTTAGAGCTATGAAAATATATTATGCTAATGATTTGGCCATTTTGGCAAATAATGCAGATCTGTAAATGACAATGGCAATAGGATATGTTTACTGATAAACAGAGAGAAAACTAAAGTGATTAAAACTGGTAAGGTAGATGATGTTTCAATACTTTTGAATGGATGTGCTATTGAAGCAGGTTTCTCATTTTAATTATCTTGGGGGTGCGGTTACAGATACTGGTAACATACATGAGATTAATGTGAAAACAACCATTCTGCCAAAACCTTTAAGAATCTGTGGAGATTAGGAAAAAATAGATATATACATCTGAAGACTAAAATTAGGCTGTGTAATACTTTAGTCCTCCTAAAGTTTGCTACGATAGTGAAACTTGCTCTTTGTAAGCAAGATAACAGGAAATCTAGTTTTTTATTCTAGTTGCTTTTACAGTATCTTGGGCATTAGGTGGTTTCATTGTGTAAATTGGTTGTTTTACCTCCGAGTAGTATTTTTTGCACACGGAGCTAAATGAACAGATAACTCTAACCCCAAGGGCTGAGAGAAAGTTAGGGAAAAGGAAACTGAATAGCTGCTAAGAGACAGATGGTCAAGGCCATACAGCATGTTCTTTAATGTGCACAGGGTATTGGTCTTCTGCCCACAGGATCATGGCTTAAAGTCATCCAAGGGGCAGTGGCGTCCCCTTTCTGACTAAGGGCAGGGTGGAGCAGAAATAAATACCATTGCTGGCAGAGGTGGAACAAACCTGGGGAATAAAGATTATGAGCCTAACATGCTACTGACTAAGCCAACCCCCACTACACAAGTAATGACAAAGTCAGACAAAGTAATCAATTACCTTTGGGTAACATCCTATATAGAGAGTGATGTGTTGGTTTAGCTATGCTGCTCACATGCAGAACTACATTAGTGAATAGAGTTATGAACAGTGTACCTAAAAGCCCCAGAAAAAGAGGGGAGACCTAGAATGTGACGAGTGGACATCAAAAAAGACCTTGTTAGAATTAACATGTAGTGGCCAAGTGCAATAGCTGTAGCTCACAATAGCCATGTATAGAGAATTAAATTGCACAATGTGGTTGGATCTCCATAGCTCACCTTGAGAATTATGTATGTATATCACTGGAAAATACAAAACAGTTAAAGAATACAAGCTAAGGGTAAAATATCCACAAAAAAATTAAAATGAAAAGGAATTCAAATATATTAAGAAATAAAATATTATTTTACCCTGGAGGTGCATAAGCTAAAAAAAAAAAACTACATATTAACCCAGAAATGGAGTGAAATCATTTTTCTTCCCTGAGAATTGGTCTTAAGCACCGAGATATAAAATAATAATAAATGCATTTTAAGAACAATTTTAGAATATTTTAAAAATACTTTACAAATGTAGACTATATATACATTACCCCAACTGCTGCTTTAATCGTTTCAGCGGCCTGCTTTGCAAACTGGTTGAAGTCAAAGTGTGCTTGACTTTGTGCTGCTACAGGCTGTGGCATCTGCGATACCATTTGCTGAGACATCATAGCTGCATGCTGAGCTTGCTGTTGTGAAATACCATTAGATGGCAAGGAATTCGAAACTGATTCAGAACTAGAACTGGCTTTCTGAAGAAGGCTTGCCAGATCAAGACTGAAAAATTAAAGTTTTATCACAGATAATTCATTAATGTTATAGCAGCTTACAAATTAAATGTGTTTTTTTTTTACACAAAAATAAAAGAAATCCATTTCGAATTAAATTTATTAAAAAGGAAGCAGAACAGATATATTACTCCAAAAACTACTTTAATCATTCAGTGGCTTTTTTTCTTTAAATCTGATATTTACCTTCAAGTTGCAGTTGTACTTACAATATTATATTACTTCCTGATGACAGAAAGACAGATCCAATATGTCGTCTAAATGTTTGGTACAGGCCTTTCACCATTAGTTTTAATTTTGTATTCACAGTTTTTTAAGTCATAAATTTAGATTCTTTTTTACAAATGTTAATAAAGAATTGCCAAATCTTGGTGATTTTATCTAAAAAAATTTAATGGTAGACCGAGTAGTTTTTTTTATAAAAACTTGAGCTTCACATTTTAGTACTTGCCATACTAAACATTTGTCAGGCAATTAGAGTTATGTCTTTATCCAGTTAGTATCAATGGCAAACTGATAAATATGGTTGCAAATGGATTGAAAAGGTACACACATTTTTGAATACATTTAATTACACAACAAATGTCAACTAGTTGTTCATTTTACTAAGCAATATGCTGGGTAGGGCTATAAATGTTTAGAAGCAGGGATTAAAGAGGTGGGGGGGGGGGGGGGGAAACAATTGGAATACCAAGAAATTTCTAACAGTAGAATCATTTTCACTAGAAAATATTAAAATATTTTATTTGAATCAAAACAATGGAATCTCAGTAGGGGGAAAAACAGAAATGTGCAAAAGTGCCTAATATATTTCTTGTGACTGCATTAATACAGTGCAACACTATTTATACTATACATATTTCAGACTTTTAGTAAATTATCAAGAGCAGAATCACCTTTCAAATTACACAAATATAGTAATATTCCATTTAACACTAGAAATGCATTCCTGGAAACAGGAATGTTAACTGAATCAGCATTATGCAGGACCATTTTAGAATAGTACTTTCTGTAGATATATTCCTAAAATTATGTCACCTGTTTTCAATATAATAGGGTTCACTGGGTTACTGAAATAATATTAGATAATGCATGATTTTATAAAATAGTCAAATATACTGTTTTTTTTTTGTTTTTGTAATTATGATATATGCCTACCAGATAAGATTCACATATGAGGAGATATCAAGAGTATAAATTTTTCCTTCATTCCAGTCAATGGACAACCCCTATTCCACCTTAATTTGCCATAAATTTGAGAATTTCTTGGTACAGACATGGGCATTCCAATTTGCATTTTACTATTCTTACTGCAGGTATGCATTATGATAGTCAAAGCAAGACACATTAGCAATTAAGAATCTCCTACTCTCCTCCCTTCAAAGGCATAGAAGTCAGAAAGACAATGCAAAAATTCAAACCAATCTTGTCAATTCAAACAGAACTGGAATTTCAATATGGCATGCTATTTGCAGAAGTCATTAGACAGGATTAGAAGGTAGTAGTCCATGAATGGTCTCTGCTCTTAAGAAGTGAGGAGGAATAGTACACCTGTGTTGGGACAGTATTAATGCACTTTGCTCAACTGACATAGTTCTCAATGACTGCAAGAATAAACATCATGTAATGGCATTACATTATGCTGTGGCTATTTAATAGAAAAATTGGGTCTAGGAACATAGAGCATTATAAAAATCAATGTTGTACATGGTAGAGTTAAACCGGATGTAAATGCACATAAAGAGTAGGTTTCTCAAAATGGAGTTGAAGCAAATAATATCATATAAAAGACAAATGAAAATTACCTGATTGACTTCAATGTAAATTTTCTCATGACTATGCTACAATATATCTCAGAGCGTGGAACTCGTAACAGGTTCAAAAGTGGGTACTAACAGTGAATCTTATTCATATAAATCCTAATAAATACAAAATCAACAGTAACACTGTATATTTTAAGTCTATAGTGACCCTACAAGGGTGAGAAGAAACCAAGGTCTTAAGCAATAGGTTAAGTAATAAGACTAGATATAGTTGGTAGCTACAAGATATAGTTGGTACTATATAACAGAGCAGTAATAATCAATATAACATAATAATTTCCAATAAATTATGAGTCTTTTGTGTGGTTTCATAGAAGTAGATATGTTGTTGTTAAAGAGTATATCCAAAACAATGAGTGAAGTTAAAATTGGTCATTACTGCTCTACTGTATCTTGTAGCTCCAAGGTATCCTGCATCAACACATTTTCAACCCATTACTTCAGTTGACTCTCTTGTCTTTCCTGACTTAAGGTACTACTGATGATAATCCATGAGTGGTCTCTGCTCTTAAGACTGATATACAATGCTAATGTTGCTTTTGTATTAAACTTTACACTATGAATTCAATTTATTTATTACCCTCATTAAATAGTTAAATTACTAACTTACCCAAAAGTTTCAACTGTACCCTCTAACGGAAAAAAAAATTGTGAACTTTAAATGAATACTGCAAACTATCTATTTTGGCTATAAATTTGATATTTTAGTGTTTGAGTGTAATGATCAAGGGGTTTACATTGACAGCAAGGTTTGATTGCACACCAAACCAATTCAAAGATGAAATAAAACATATGCCAAATTGAGCATCAAGTAGGTTAAACGACAGCTAATCAATAAAATTTTAGAGCAAGTTAAACACCAACATTTAACATCATCTCAGCCTAGAGTGACTAAATCTTCGTAATTGATCATAACAAATATACCAGTAATCTAACATAAGCCTTCACATATATTTAATGCAAATTTAAACTTACTATTCTCATTTCTATGTACATTGGGTTGGGTGTTTTACCTCTGAACAGCACTTTTTTTTTTTACACACAATGGGCTATATGGCGAGGTCACAGAGAAGGTTGGGGGAAGGGGATACACTGGACAGCTGTTAAGGGGCAGATGGAAGCCTCCCATCAAGGCCATCCAGCATGTTCTTTAACATGCATAGGGTATAATCTCACACACGAGACCACAGCTTTACTACAATTAGCTTTACCACATAATCACTGTATTACTATGTTTTTTTGACATGATAGTGAACCACTTTTAGGCTGTTATCTACCTCTATCTTATTCAACAAGACAGGTGATACTCAAACTATTGTAGCTGGAGAGCACTTTAACTTATTTTTAAGGTGATAAGAAAGTAAGGTTACTTTTACTGCAATGTTCCCATGTAGATATAGGTCTGTGGTTTTTTTTCTGGCTGATGCACTCACACTTGAGACTGTTGTTCATGTCTTCTTGTGGCTTCACTGTTGAGATGCATCAGTATTTTTTAAAAGTTATTTAGGATCCACACTGTTGCTAGACATATGGTTGAGTTTTTTTGCAGTCTTTACTACTCTCCTATTCCAGAACTACTTAGCTCACTATTATCACACTATGACATGTCAACTTAAAAACATATAAAAATCAGTTTCTTTCTAATAAAAATGATAACAACACTGCTTCATGTTCTATCTGATGGGATGATGGCCTTTCCAAGTCTTCAGTCAACGTCCTCTCTTGACAGCAGGGTGGGGGTTTAGCAAAGATATATCTCAACACTAGCATAGGTGGGACTCAAACCTGGGAACTGCAGATTACAAGTGTGGCAATCTACTAACTGAGCCAACCCCTGCCCCTTTCTAATTCAACATACAAGTTAACAATAAATGATTGCGACTGGAACAATAATTTATAGTTAAGGACCATTTACACTAATATAACAAAAATAAACATTAAGAACATACTGTATATTAAATCATTACAAAGCTTGAAAATCACAAGCAGAGCAATTTTGCAGGCATTAAAATAATGTGTTGATTGTCCAACTATTTATCATTAACCATTTAAATGGCATGAGTTTAAACTTTACACAATACCATATGGCAGTTAAGAATATATTTACAGTTAGAGGTTAAACAAAACACAATGCAGTAACAATGGTATTCATGACTCTTAAATTACTAATTGACTTCAAACTTGAAATTTTAATAATCACAAGTGAAATGTGTGTCCTTTAAGTCTTTACATTTCAATCAAATATAATAAATATTGTCTTGTTAGAATTTAAATCAGAAAGATTTCAATTCCAGCATATCTGACAATGGTAACAGCCTGGGACTGAAATGGAAGGCCTAGAATAATCGTAAGTGAAATACACTGCATTACCAAAATTTAGATATTTTAATTATACAGACTTTCCATGTTTGCATCAGTAGAAATCTAAATTTGAAGCCCTGTGACTTCTAAAATATGCCTTAATAGAAAAATGTAACTGAAGATAAAGATCATAATCAAATCTAAAATAAAATCTCAATTTTCAACAATATTCATTCAGTATTTAGAGTTATAGTAACTGGCATATTTCACAATAATAAGGCATCATAAGAATTTACCTCAGAAATTAAAATTCAATAAGTACACTATAATTGCAAAAAAAAAAAAGTGTCTGGACACTTTCATGTTAAGTGAATGAATAGCCACATTCAAATCTGCCTAACTTTGAAAATAAGCTTTTTAAAGAAAAAAGTCACTAGACATAAATTGAAGATCTCGGTCAGAGCTCTCTAAATCTCTATTTTCTATAATATAATCTAATATTTAAAGAGTTATGGAAGTCATAATATTTAACAAAAGATGTTATCACACACACTTCCACACTTCCAAAACATCCCCCCCCCCCCCCAATTAATGAAAACTTCAAAAATCCTTACACAAAATTCAAATATCACATTTATATTGCAAACAAATTGTTACAACAGTTGTGATTTAACTCCCATTGTTAGCTATGATAGATGCATTGGTGGCTTTAATGTTGGCCCTATAACACAACCTGATATTATTTTGGCTATTTCTAAACCTTCATAAATCCCCAGGGGTAGATGAAATTAGTATGGAAATGCTTAGAGCATTTCCATACTAATTTCCATACTAATTTCCATACTAATTTCCTACTAGAGGGAATGTTTCAGTTACCACTTGGATGACTGATATTTTGAATATCTTTTATGATAAAGGCATGGTTCTTAAGGATTTTACGAGAGCAACTATTATCCCTATTTTCAAAAAAGGTGATCACAGTTCTTGTGATAACTATAGGGGTATCAGCCTACTCTGTTTTATTTCAGTTAATCTAAATGGCTGCAGTCTTGAGCAGGTGTCACAGTTTAATTATCTTGGGAGCTATGTAACAGATACTAGTGATGTGCGGCATCAGATTAACAGATGGATAGGGATTGCTGCCGGGACTTTTAAGAATCTATGGAGAGTGTGGAGAAATAGGTGTACACACCTAGAGACTAAAATTAGACTGTATGATAGTTCGGTTCTTTCTAGGGTTAGTTATGGTAGTGAAACTTGGACACTTTGTAAACAAGGTAACATAAAACTAGATGCTTTTGATTCTAGATGCTTATGCAGTATCTTGAGCATTAGGTGGTTCAACTTTGTAACTAATGATGAGGTTTTTGAGTCTGCCTCTCCTTTGAGTTATTTATAATTCTATTAGAGTTGCAATGCTTTCTAAGCTTTTAATGTAAAGATATTGATTTTATTACTACCAGAAATTGCATCACTGGGAACTAAGCACATTGGTTTTCTATCAATATTTTAGGAGACTTTCGATTTTAAAGACTTTTTTTACTCTAACGGTTCTAATTTTTTTATTGGTTCTCAAATGGATACTGTGATTATAAGCAATAATTAATTTGAACCGATCAAAAAAACCGCTAATTATCAGTAATGACAGAAGTCTGAAGAGAGTTAGGATTACTCAAAGCGTGATTTTTAAACAGTAGATTTTATTTATCAATACTTTAAATTACATTTCAACCAAATAAACTAATTAAGGTCAGAAAATTGCAATTTTAAACCAAAATTTCTGCCAGAATTTTGGAATTAAACTTTTCCATTGCACTTATCAGGCTTCAAAATAAAGTGAGCCATTCTCAAATTCAGTGCTTCTGTTAAACTTGTTAACTTCTGTTAACTTTGAAACATTATTGAATATTTTTATGGTTCTTTATTACTTTTCAATATATTTTTAAATTTTTATTTAAATTACCTTGTTTTTAAAGCAAATTTGTTTTTTATGACACTGCTTTACTTAGGCTTAGAGCTTGCTGATCGTCAAAAGTCTAAGAATATTCATTATGCGTTACATGCATAAATGACTAAATAATTTAGAAAAAACTAAATAAATTAGATTTAAGTATTAACAAAATATTCTGAACTGTTTATATTAGAATAAAAATAACACAGGAAACATGGAGAAAAAATATATTTTTAAAATTTTACTGAAGTGGAAAAAACAATAAAATTTTGCAATGTTTTAAAAAAAATGCTTAAACTTGGGGTTCTCAACGTGGGGTATGCATACCCCTTGGGGGTAAGTGGTCAAATTTTTTGGGGTACACTGTGAGAGTTCAAAAGTTACTAGATCTAGTAACAAGTCCATTTCACTGATGACACAATAAAATATTTATAATTTTTATAAGATTTGTTAAATTGTTTATGTCATTTTTTGTTTATAAATATATGCAATTTATGAACAAAATTTAATGTATATATATATATGCTTTATTTTATTCCCATTGTTATAACTAGTTTTATCTATCTATACAAGGGGTATACTAGTTACATACACATTTCTAGGGGATATGTGAAGCATAAAAGGTTGAGAACCACTGGCTTAAACAATTTAACTTGCCATTTTTAATTTGATTTTTTTGCCATTTTATTAAGCACAATTAAATGCTCTTTTTTGGTATATAACATGACATATTTCTGTTCATTAGATACATGAGAATGAGGTTCTAAAGCTGTTTATTTTATTTTCTGAAAACACTTTAAAACAAATCTGGCCACCACAGTGAGTTTTTCAGAAACCCGACACTGTTAAGCATAACTTGGAAGCATAACTTGTTAATGCATAACTTAGAAGTTACAGAGTTTCATTTCCAATTGGGATAGCATGGAAATTCTCTGATATCTTGGTAGGGTAGTCTATAATGTCTTTAAATTTGAAGCTGAACACAAAATGTTATTCAAATTTTAAACTACTACATCATTCTTATAGATGAAAAAAGGTACCATGAGGGGAGAAGGGATATGCAACTCAGTAGCCGATTACTGAAAAATACCTACTTTTGTCCTATTGAGGCTGCAGTAGGGAGATCCATACCTCCAACAGTTGATGACTGAGTACTTGCACTTGGAGTAAATACTTTTGTTTCTGTTAACTAAAATGGAAAAAGGATTACAGATTAATACTATAGTGAAATAAAAATTAAAAATACAATGTTCTCACTAAATTTGAGTTTTTTTTTTTGGTAACCACTGATTAACTTTTAATTCATGAAATTTATATATACACAATACTTCAGGTTTTAACCTATTATGTTCAGAATGAATAATTATCTCAGTTCAGGTGAAATTTAAATAAAGCAGTTGTCTCCCACTCTTAATTTAGAACATTCATTAGAATCTTGATCTAGATGTAAAACTAATTGCATAACAAAAGTTTAGCAAAATATTCAAGTATATTATTCTGAAATACACACAGTCCTAGACTAACATGATAGATCTTTTCTTTGAAAATTTTGAGCACAGTGAAATCGTGTTAGTCTGTGATGGTCCACCCATTCGCTTTTATTTTTCCTTAACCAGTTTTGCTTTATTTACGTTATATTTATCATTTTGGGGATTATTTCATTTTTTGGGCATTGTAATTCTCGTTTCTGAGCTGTAGGAATTGCGCATGCGCAACTCAAGACCTTTTGATTGTCAACTGCTAGAGCGCGTGTAGGACACGACCCCTCTTGTGTTATAGCTGGGGAGATCGTCATATTATGCAAATGTCTTTCCCGGTGTGAAATAGACACGTACCGGACTTGCATACATGTTATAACTAAGTGATGTTAGGTCACAGCATGGTATGAGAGTCAATGAGAATGAGAATGATAGTAGAGGAGTGGCTACATTAGATCACAGAGTTGGAGTGAGTTGTTGTGAGAAATTAGTAGAGGTGCAGGAGTCAGAAGTATTGTGAGAAGTATGTGGTGTAGATAGGAGTTGTTAATACTCCAACTTTTGTATTAAATTTGGTGAGTCTTTTGAATATTTTGAAAATAAGCTTTGTTTTAGAAACTTTTGAATTTTTGCTATTTTTTTCTTGAGCAACATAAATTGGTTTTTTTAATTAGATTTAAACTTTAAACTTGACAATCCTTTTCGAATTCTTACTCGATAAGTAACGCTAAACAAATACATAATGAACCCTATTTCAACTATATTTGGCATGTTATTATTGCCTGGTGCCTGGTACAGTTATCTGGAATTTGAATAAATTTGGATCAGACCAAAGGTCCAACTTTAAAAGTTTTCTTTTAATAAAATCTTTGGAGCATTAAACTCACATATGAATTTCTCATAAGAAATACTGCAAATGGGAGGGGGAGGTTCCAGAATCCTAACCTAAGTGGCATATTTTTCATTTTGTTCCTTTATTATGACTATATTTTGGTTAATGCTTTGTGTTTCTTATTTGGATGTATATATCATATATGTAACACATTTTAATAGAAAAGAAACAATGATAAATATAGAAACAAAAAATGGCTAAATACTGTTTTAATTTAATATAATACGTGATACATATATATATAATTGTCAAGTAATGGTTGAAAATGAGAAACTGATTGTTGTAAAAAATACTGTCAAGTAAAGAAGATGACTAATTGGATGTTTATAAGCATTTCTACTCCTACATGGACAAGTTATAATCTTTAACCAATAAGGCTAAAATTCATATATGCATACATTGTCCTCAATCAGCATCAATTAAAAACTGTTCTCTTATTTATAAACATATTACATGTTATAGCTGTTTAAACTCACTAATTTGCATAGGAAAATGCGAGATCATAATGGAGACATTCTTGGTAATGGATCGAGACTTGAGAAAGGCAGTGAGGGACTTTAATAATGCTGATTCTAGACAGGCACATGATCAAGTTCATGGCATGTATACTTTTTGATATTAAGAAAATTTAACTCAATAGCTAATTAGTATATAACAATCAATCAGTAGATATCATTCATGATTACTAATAAGTTAATCTAAATATTGCATTAATTAACAGTGACATACAGAAGGAAAGCAAGAAATGCTGATTGCCAGTGTTTTTTCCTGAGGAAGTGTCTTGGCAAGCAGTACTAAAAATGATGGGGTTTTTTTACATTACTGAAATTTAACTTAATCAAATTTGTAACCAATAATAACCGTTATGAACAAATAAAAAATAAATAATTTTTTTTTAAATCGATATACAGTAAGGGTCTGAAAATCTGGACTGCTCAGGGATTGGGATGGTCTGGATTTTACAGATGTTGGAACTCAACCAGTTACTTGATTTTACTATGCTGTATTTATTTTTTTACATAGATGGGTACAAAAAGCTTCACATTTCACAAAAGTTTAAGTTGCAAGTTAAAAAAATATTTTTATAATAAAGCTTTAAACTTACTGTTTCTGTCCAATCTTCTTCACTCCATTCTTCAGGAACAGCTATATCAGACCAGTTTCCTAAGAATGTAAAACTGAGTTATAGTATTAAGTTCTATGCTAGTAGCTACAAGTAGTACATATTAATCCTTGTTATGCACATAAATACTACCTGTTTTGAATATAGCCAAGTGATACACTACTACTATAGGAAAATGTAAATACATATGCTATAGGTAATGCTGACCATTTGTGTACATTGTCTAAATTATGGCAGCAAAGTTTAAAACCTGTATTTTCCAGTAGGTCATCCTTGAAAGCTTAGAAGTACAAAACTAGAAGGATGCATATCGCCTCTGGAAAATATGAATATCTCGTTTTCAAAGCGAAAGAAGTTTTTCCTTTACGTACTGTTTCATTCCTTAAAAATTTTAATTTGAACAAGTGGATGTTGGGGAAAATGCAAATAGTATTTCATTAGTAACTATACAACATAAAACTATTAGCCTTTTAATTGTTAAATCTAAAAACATGCATTTCCCACACCTCTCTCAGCAAAGTGGGTACATCATTGCTGTCAGTGGAATATCTCTTAAAAACTACCACGAATTTTTCAAATTTCTATTCTATACATATTATATGTAAAATTTGATAACAGCTCTGCCACTTCATCAATTCAGTGATCTATAAAGATATATACAGGGTGTTTCAAACTCTCTGTACAAATTTCAAGGGTGATAGGAAACACCAAGACAAACCTTTTTCGTCTATGAATGTATGTCCGCTGTCATAAGCCCTTTGATATTAGAGGGTGCTGACAGAAATATCAGTGGAGCTGGTATATAAATGAATGGAAACAAGTGTGAACAATATGTTTACTTAAAGAAGGTGCTCAAAGTTGCAACTGGCAACAGAACTGCATGCATGATAGCATTGAAGCATTGATTGCCATACATGTTGAAAGATTCTCGGAATTTCGTGAACAGTTGCAGCAGCAATAGCGATTCCTGCGGTGAGGTCTTAATATGGCAGCAAAGTTTAAAATCTGAGTTAATGGGAGTCTTATACATGAGGTTCTTCATGTGTCCCCAGAGGAAGAAATCGATACATGTTAAATCGGGCAATCTTGGCAGCCAGGCAACAGGCCCACCCCAGCCTATTCAGCGGCCCCAAAAAGTGGTGTTTAGATAATTCCGCACATCATTACTGAAGTGTGCTGATGCCCCGTTGTGTTGAAACCACATTTGTCTGTGAATAACCACAGAAACATCTTCCAGCAGTCTCAGCAACGTTTCTTCAAGAAATACCTGATAAATCTATCCATTGAGTCAGGGAGGTATGGCACAATCTAAATGTCATGGACAATACCAGCCCAAACATTGACAGCAAACCATTGTTGATGACCATGTGCCATTGTAGCATGTGGATTTTTGTGCACTCAAACGTGAGAATTGTGCACATTAAACAAACCCTCCCATGTGAAAGAGGCCACATCTGAGAAGATCACATGAGCTGGAAATTTGTGCGCTAGTTTCTAGAAACTAGCATACAAATTCCACACAAAGAGGGTAATCTTGGGGTTGCAATGTCTGGATTCTCTGATGATGAAACGGGTGTAACTGCTGCTCATGCAACACTCTCCACATGAGGGCGTGATTCACACTGAGGCTAAGTGCAACAGCTCGCATGTTTGAGCCTGGATTGTCCTCAACCTGCCATAGGATCTCTTCTTCCATGTCATGCAAGTTTGCATGAAATGTTCCAGTTTCTCACAGTTACGGTGCAAACACACACGTCTGTTTGGGAAGCACTGTTGGTACAACCTTATTACAGCAGTTCTTCCGTTTCCATTGGCAGCCCCATATGCCAGATGCATATCAAACCATCTCAGCAAGTCGTGCAACACTACATGTTACACGTAATGTGTCTGATTTACGAATGCTGGGGCAAACACAAGTTGTTCTTTGTTCCCACTTTGCCCCTCTAACCAATTGAAGCACCGCCAAACAGCGCCCTCTAGCACCAAAGGGTTATGTCAGCAGACATACATTCAAAGATGAAAAAGGTTTGTCTTGGCGTTTCATATCTCCCACTGAAATCGGTATAGAACGTTTTGAAACACCCTGTATATTAAAACTACTAAGTATTTGAAAAATGCAAATTATATTTCATTAGTACCAATCAAATTGAAAAAGAGTTTTCTAATTATGATTTTCATTGTTTCCAATGGAAACTTATGACGTTCACATTCCACTACCAAAATTTCATATTTCCATCATTAATACATTGTTGCAATATTTGTTTGAAATTTTGGAATTTTCTATCTTTTTCTCCATTAGAAGGCACAATTATAGTGCTCGAAAGATTCTGAAAGTGCGAATCAAAATATTTTATCAATTCCTATCTAGCCCTAAAAAGATTTTTTCGTTTATCCTTAAATATAAATAATTATCTGCTAAAGCAGAAAATTGTCTTTTTCCACCCACCCTGGGTCTAAGAGGCCAGTTCATTGTTGCCAATGGAAACATTATGGCATTCACATGTCACCACCAAAATTTAAAATTTCTAGCTTAAATATGTCATTTGCAATATTTGTTTAAAATTTTGGAATTTGCAAATTTTTCCACCATTAGAGGACATAATTATAGTTTTTAGAAGATTTAAAAAGTGTGAATCATAATATTTCATCAATTCCTATCTAATCCAAAAATAATTTTTCATTTAGCTCTAAAAACAAACAAATATCTACTAAAACTAAAAAGGTGTTTTCCCACCCCCTCTGAGTCTAAGGGGTCAACTCATTGGCAATGTAAACTTCATGACCTTCACATTCCATCACCAAAATTTCAAATCTCTAGCTTAGATACATCATTCGCAATATTTGTATCAAATTTTAGAATTTTCAACTTTTTTCCAGTGCTAAAGATCATAATTATGGCTTTAGAGAGCTTCAGAAAGTGCATATCATAATATTTCATCAATACCTATCCAACACAAAAAGAATTTTTAATCTATTTCTGTAAACTAAAATGTTCGATGTCTACAGATGAACAGATGACAAAGCAAAACCATTATCTCATTTTCTTTGAAAACGAGATAAAAAAATTATAAAATTATTCAGAGGTAGGATTTAAGGGCTTAGCAGAAAAGACCTCACTAACTGAAATTACATAAAAAGACAATGAGAAAGACTGTCCCTAAAATATACACAGTCGTATCAGAATAATATGACCACCTACCTAATAATGGGAATAACCTGTGCTTCAAGCACAGGCACCTTCTACTGCCCACTTCCCTGGCCCCTGTTGTTACTCTTCCTGAGGTGATGCCTTCTGCCCCTGTCCCTGAGGCCCCTTGTGCTGCAGATAACTTCATGGTGCAGGATTCCACTGCAACCTGCAGCAGACTCCTGTCCCATTCAGGCCAAGCAGTTGGCCATGAAGGTAAAGAGGACAAGGAAGAGCAGGGCTGTTCATCGGCCTGATCTGAAGAAGCCCTCCTCCTTGACACATCAGGACTTCAGGAAGGACCACAGGGACATGGTCCTCCTGCCCACCATTATCTCTCTACTTGTGGATGTCATCAAGGTTATAACTTTCGCTCATCCTGAAGAATCTCGATCTTTGACGATCCTCAAAGTTGGCCTCCCTCAAATCGCACTTTGTGGACTGCCAGATACTCTGTGTTGGCTAACTTTTCTCCAAGGTTCCTTCTTCCCACCCCTGACTATGTGCATGGCAAATGCAGTGCCTAACCATCCAGTGGAACTGCAGGGGCTTCAGGAGTAAGGCTGCTGACATCTGGAACTACATCAACATCATGCCAGTTCCCATCCTTGCTGTCTGTGAGGCCAACCTCCCTGATCACTATGTCTTCAAGTCCTATATTGTGCACAAGAGTCATCCGCTCTCCCGCAATGTGGCAATTCTTGTGCACAAGAATGTCACGCATCATGCTATTGATCTCATTTTCACCAATGCGAACAGTGATTTCGTAGCATGCTACATCGGCTGAACAGCCATGATATTACCTTTATATCCTGTTACATCAGGCCTTCCACTGCCTTTCCTGTATCCACCTTACAGGATATTCTATCGCAGTGCCCTCAGCCCTGGATTCTCTGTGGGGACCTTAATGCTCACAGTCCATCCTGGGGCAGAGATATCAGTGATCAGCAAGGGTAGGATATCGAGAGTGTCATCTTGCAGCACAATCTCTTTATCGCCAATGAAGGCTCGCCCACGTTCTACAGATCTCCGAATATCTACAGCTCCATTGACCTGACCCTCTGTTCTTCCAGCATTGGTCAAAGCCTCAGCTGGTCAGTTGACCCTGACATCTGGGGTAGTGACCACTTCCCGCTGCACATCTTGCTTCCCAAGGGATGTGTAGCTCCAAGATGAACATCAAAGCTTACCAACTGGCAGCTCTTTCAGCAGATCTTGTCTGAAGAACTCACTGCCATCGATGCTACAGATCTCAGTGCAGTGTCAGAGGCCCTCACTGCTGCTTTGAGTGTTACGATCTCGACACTGGGGCATCTTCCCCCTCCAGATATCCACTATAAGCAGCTTTGCACCATTTGCTGCCAAGTCAAAAGCACACCCGCCGCTCTCGTAGATTTTCAGACATTCTTCATGCTAGAAGGCTACATGCTGAGATCAGAAGGTACATGAATCACCGTGAAAGGGTGGTGATCCTTCTGCTCCAGGATCAGTCTTCACCCCTTCTGGGAAAGTCTGGAAGTACATCAGGAACCTGACAGGGAAGCTGCAGCCTTCCCTCCCTTTCCACATAACCTTGCCCTGTCCCGTGGGAAGGATTTAGCTGCCACTGCTAATGCCTTCTTGTGGCACCTCACCTCTTCCCTTCCTGCCCCACTAGTGACTGATCAGGATACGGCTCAGCAGCCCTGCTCTGGGACTGAGTCTTGCTATAATGATCCTTTCGCCTTGCAGGAACTCACCTCTGCAACGAAGTCCCAAGACTTCGAAGCGCTTGTCAGCCCCAGGTCCTGAAGGCGTCAGCTATACTCAGTTAGCTAACCTGTCATCTGAGGCTCTGCTCGTGTTTCTTAAAATCTTCAATCATTCCTGGACCACCTGCACAGTACCTGATTCATGGAAGGCAACACATATCGTGCCTATCTTGAAGCAGGGAAAACCTGCCACTGAACTGTTATCTTACAGGCCCATTGCTCTATCATCTTGCCTCTGCAAGATCTTCGAGAGACTGGTCCTTGGATGCCTAGAATGGGCCTCCTCCCTGACAGCCTCTCGGGTTTCTGCAAAGGGAGGCACATGCCTGATAATCTTATCAATCACCTTTGCTGCTGATCAGGTGCTGTCTAAGGGACAGACTACAGTCGCTGCATTTTTCGACATTCAGAAAGCATTCGACTCCCTGTACCACTTGGATATTCTCTGCAGGTTCAATGATCTCGGCCTCAAAGGCAATATCATCCACTGGATCTCAGCTCTGACAGGACGGTTCGTGTGAATCTGGGTAACATGCTCAGTGCCTCCCACACTATCAATCATGGAGTATTTCAAAGGGGTATCCTCAGCTCGATGTTACTGAACATCTTGCTGTCAGGCCTACCCTCTCGACTCAAGAATAGAGTGGGTATTTCCATCTATGCAGGTAACATCTGCACCTGGTTCCCTAGCCAGGATCCCTCCTATACTCAGCTCAAGATGAAATGAGCTGTGTCCATGGTCGTCAAGTTCTTCGACAACCTAAGCCTCACTCTTTCCTCCGATAAGACTGTGGCCATAGTTCTCACAAAGAGAGACCTTCCTCCCATCTTCCCTGGCCTCATACTTGGACCAGACCACATCAAAAGTTCCTTGGTGTGGTCCTGGACAACAGGCTTACCTGGGAACGTCACATCCAGCATCTTAAGATAGTTGCCACAGTGCAGAGAAATATACTATCTTTCCTTGCTGACACCCACTGGGGTAGTTCCTGCAAGACCCTCCTATTCTTGTACCAGCACTTGATCCTCTCCCACATCAACTACAGTGGTCACCTTCTGAACAATGCCCCTGCTTCACTGCTGAGCAAGTTGGACACACACTATCTCTGTGCCTCTGTCTTGGACTCTGCCCTAACACACCAAATGCATTTGTCATTGCAGAGGCTGATGACATGCCTTTCCGCCTGCACCGGAAAAGAGATATACCGTGTCATCTCTCAAGGCTCCATTCCCTCCACTTTAACCATGAGCTTCTCAGAAAGTTGCAAGATAGGACAGACTATGCCATCACTGTGTCTTCCACTGACTTCTACAACAGAGTCATCCCTGCCAGCTCCTCTGCTGGCAATACGCTCTTCCCTGACCTTCCACCCTAGAGAAACAATGATCTTATGATCAATGTCATTGTCCCTTCTCTAAGTTGAAAGAGTGACTCAGATTCAGTGGCCATCAGACTTTTCTCCACCTCCTCCTATGTCACACTCCATGATATGAGAGATGTTCTGAGGTTTACACTGATGGATCTGTGGACAAGGAGGTTATCCTCGATACTGGTATTGTCAGAGATTTTCGTCTCCCGCATCTCGTTTCCTCCACCTGTGTAGAACTTCATGCTATCCTTGAAGCTTTACTCTTCATTCTCAGCCTCGAGAGTGGCAACTTTATCATCCTTTGTGACTTGAAGTCAGCCTTCAAAGCTCTTCAGTGAGACAGCAAAAGCTGTAACCCCTTCCTCATCCAGATCATGGAGACTTGCTCCAAGGTAACTTTTGCCAGAATCACGGTTCATTTCCAGTGGATCCCTTCCCATGTAGGGATACCTAGCAATGAGCTAGCTGATCACACCGTGAAGGAGGCACTGGAGAGTCAGAGGTGTGTAACTAATTACCCTCTTTCTTTCAGTGACTGCAAGAGTTCTGTCTCACAACTGATGAGCCAGTATTGTCTTGCCCAGTTGCAGAAGGACAGCAGCTGTACCTCATTCGGGGTACCTGGTTGACCTTCTCTCACTGCTCCTAACCTCGGTAATCTCCTCAGATCATAGGAGACCCTCCTTCATCGTTTCTGAGTTGGCGTCATCTACAGCAACTATACACTTCACACTCTCAGCAGAGCTTATCCAAACTGTGCCACTTGCAGCACACTTGAGACTGTATCCCACATTCAGGTCAAATGCTACCGCTACAATGCCGAAAGAGAAGCTTTGGCATTGTAGCGGTAGCATTTGACCTGAAGCCGACTACTCCATCACCTCCCTTCTTGGTAATCACCACAATGTGAAGCTGAAACGAACGTGCTTCCGAATGGTCACTGTTTTCTTTTGGAACATTGTCCTCTTCTGCAAGGTCTAATGTTTTCTTTCTTTCTTTCTCCTGATTAATACTCTTATTAGCTTCGTGAGATAGCTGAGAGACAGTTTCTTCTGCATCCGCTATCTAACCCTTCTGTTGTGACTGATATAGGGAGACCCTTATTGGAGGCTAATTTCACCAAAACTTACACCTTGAACATTATGTATAGGTAGTAGATTCGAACTAACCTTCATAGTTGGTAAAAGGTATTAAGATTTGCTAAGCCTATAAGATGCTTAGAGAATAGATAGTAGCTTTTTGCTCTCTGCTTTTTATGATATAGACCAGGATGTAAACTGTGCTTTAAAATATTTATTAAATGTATTAATTTTTTTTTTTAATATATACATACATTGTGAATAAGAATTTTTCTTTAAATACTCCTTTGCCTACCTCATCATTACTTACAAATTGACAACCCCCAATGACAAGATACTGCATAAGCATCTAGAATCAAAGGCATCAAGTTTTCTGTTATCCTGGTTACAACAGATCCCTATTTCATTACCATAATTAACCTTAAAAAGAACCACACCATTATACAGTTTAATTTTAGTCTTTACGTGTATACGCCTATTTCTCCACACTCTCCATAGATTCCTAAAAGTCCCGGCAGCAATCCCTATTCGTCTCTTAATCTCATGCCGTACATCACCAGTATCTCCCAAGATAGGACGGGGGTGGCTCAGTTGGTAGCGCACCAGGCTCGTAATCTGTAGTTCCCAGGTTCGAGTCCCAGCTTGATCAGCATTGAGATTTATCTCCGCCCTGCCCACGGTCAATAGGGGACACTGAAGGGCTTGGAAAGGCTGCCGTCCGTCGGATGGGACATTAAGCAGTGGCCCCGTGTGTGGGAGATCCATACCATGTGCAAGTTAAAGAACACACCGGATGGCCTTGACGGGAGGCTACCATCTGTCTCCCAACAGCTGTTCCAGTGGGTCCCCTCCCCCAACCTTCTCTGAGCCTTCGGGGTCCATGTGACCTGACCATTTAGCCCATGGTGTGCAAAAGAAGTGCCGCTCAGAGGTAAAACAACCCAAGTCTCCCAAGATAAAATTAAACTGAAACATTTGCTCAAGGGTACAACCATTCAGATTGACTGACCAATTTTCATCACTAAGTTTTCTCTCTGTTTATCACCAAAACCTACTCTACTACCAGTCTCATCAACACATCTAATGGGAGAGTTCATCTCATCACCAACATCAGCATAATCTAAATCAGACATTTTCAGATCTCTAGACCATTTAAGCCCAAAATCTTCCCCTTGCAGTGAATTCTGTATAACATAATCAATAATCAAACTAAAGAGAAAAGACAAAATGCACCTTGTCAAACATGGATTGGGTTGTTTTACCTTTAAGCGGCACTTTTTTACACACCATGGGCTAAATGGCCAGGTCACATGGACCCCGAAGGCTCAGAGAAGGTTGGGGGAGAGGACCCACTGGAACAGCTGTTGGGAGACAGATGGTAGCCTCCCATCAAGGCCATCCAGTGTGTTCTTTAACGTGCACAGGGTATAGCTCTCCCATACATGGGGCCACGGTTAACATCCCATCTGACAGACGGTGTGTCAAACATGAGAAGCAGTGTTAAACCAATTGCTACAAGCCTTACCATCACATACAACTCGATGTTATTGTAAAGTGTCATTATTATGTTAACTAATCTGGTATGCTATATGATCACAAGACGAAGCACAAATTATGATGATGCCAAAAGCCTTTTTGAAACCTACAAAGCTAGTAACCACAGATTTCTGAAAATTAATTTCATTTCAAGAATCTGCCTAAGTGGAAACATTTGATCTATACATCCCCTACCACTTCTGAATTCATCACACAGTTGTTCATCAGCCAAATCCTTTATTCTATTAAACACAATGCAAAGAACGTTACCTGGAACAGAAAATAGTCTGATACCCCTATAATTATCACAAGAACTGTGATCAACTTTTTAAAGATTTGAGATAATAATAGCTCTAGGAAAATTCTTAGGAACGATGCCTTTATCATAAAAGATATTCAAAATTTCAGTCATCCATGTGGTAACCAAAACATTCCTAGCTCTAAGCATTTCTGTAGCAATTTCATCTACCCCTGAGGATTTATATAGTTTAAATTTTGAAACAGCTAAAATAACTTCAGACTGTGTCATAGGGCCAACATTAAAGCTAATAATGCATCTATCATCATTACAAACAATGGGAGTAAAACTAACCACATTGTTTAGAACATCACTGAAATGCTCAGCCCACTTAACCATGACAGAATCCTCCCCTTCTATAACCTTACCTTTTTTTATCCTTCAATCCCTGTATATCTGTCCATTTTCTACCATACAAAACATTAACTATCTAGTACAGGTCTCTGCTGTTGCACTGTCTGTTGTGTTATCTCTATGTTAACATATTTTAAAAGAGTTGTCATGATAAATATTACATGCTAAAGTAAGCTTCTTTTTTAAATACAGTCAGAAAAGCAAAGTTACATCACATTCCCAGCTCTAAGCAATACAGTAGTAATTTCATCTAAAACTGGAGATTTTTGCAGTTATAATTTAAAGATAGCCAAAGTAACTCCAGAATATGATATAAGCCCAATATTAAAGCCAGTAATGCATCTATCCTCATTACAAACAATGGGAGTAAAACTAACTACATTCTTTAGAACATCACTGAAATTGTTGAGAGAAATTTGGCCCACCTAGCCATGACAGAATCCTCACCTTCAATTACCTTACTATATTTATCCTTCAATCCATAGGGATGAGGGTGGCTCAGTCGGTAGTGTGCCAGGCTTGTAATCTGTATTTCTCAGGTTCGAGTCCCAGCTGGGCCAGCATTGAGATTTATCTCTGTAAAACTCTGCCTGCGATCAGTAGGGGACACTGATAGGCTTGAAAAGGCCACCATCTGTCGACTGGGATATTAAGCCATGTTCTCCGTGTGCGGGAGAGCCATACCCTGTGTATGTTAAAGAACACGCTGGATGACTTTGATGGGCAACTACCATCTGTCGGATGGGATGTTAGCCTAGCCCCATGTGTGGGAGAGCCATAACCAGTGTACGTTAAAGAACACATTGGATGGCCTTAATGGGAGGCTACTATCTATCTCCCAACAGCTGTTCCAGTGGGTACCTTCCCTCAACTTTTGGGGTCCTTGTGACCTGGCCATTTAGCCCATTGTGTGCAAAATAAGTGCTGCTCAGAGGTAAATCCACCCTTCAATCCTTGTGAACCTACTGTTTCTGGTACAACTACCTGCTGTTTAGGGCGTCATGGGTGCTGCATCAACTTGGATTCTCAATAACTTTGTTTGTGGCGACCCAGGAAGAAGATTATAGTTATGTTTTGATGAGTGCTGGACTTTACTTCTATAGTACTGTTCAGCTCCGACGGTGGATAGTGGTAAACATGGCATTATCCTGATAGATGTAGCGCAGTCTCTGAATTGCGGAGCATCTGGGTTTTGTCAATTATATTACCTGCTGTTTAGATGCTTCCTCTGCTTTGCCAGCCAAGCTATTAAGCCAAAGATTCTTATTAGTTAACTGATTTATTACATCCTTATTAAGCTCTTTGTAATGATGTATATTGGGACTAGTACAGTGTTGATTCAATTATTCCCACAATTCCTTCTTTCAAAAATAAGCTCCATTGCCTTATTGTTCAAATAACTAATTCTCCTCTGTTCCTTTTTACCCAAAACAAAACTATTAGTTTTAAAAAATGTCTGCTTAAACTGATCCCATACTTTTTCAACATCAGTAGTAAGCAAACTATGACTGTCATAATGGCTTTAAATAGCCAATCATGGTATACTTTAACTATACTGGATTTTCCAGAGCTTCAGTGTTAAAGATAATTCTCTTAACCTTAACACAACATTTCTTAAGCTTCAGCTGCAAGACACTTTTGACCAGGTAATGGCCAGTCCCAATATCAGCCTCCCTATATGATCTTGGTATTCCTAACTGAATAAGCTCATTTCCTGTTAATTAGTACATAATCAATCATATTCCTATGCAATCATCAGGTGAAATCCATGTGTATTTATAAATGTCCCGGTGTTTGTAGTATGTGTTAGATATCGCAAACCATTAAGTTTACTTACCTGTAGAAGACATTCCCCATTATCATTGGAACTGCTAATGCCAAAGGGACCTAAACTCCTGCCCAAAGGTCAGAGTCAGTACCATCTTTAGCATTGGAGTCACCTAGAACAAGGGTAATATATCCTTGACAGAATTCAAAATATCCTGAAGTTGTAAAACCTATCATCTCGTTCGTACTCATCACAGTCCTCTGTGGGGGTATAACAACTGATGACATTCAAATCTTAAATTTTGCTATAAGAAATATTTCATTAATGGAGTCATGTCCTAGAAGAGGATCACTGGCATGTCTGCTGAGAAGCAAACCTACACATTAAAGATGCTTTCCTTCCTCCCTCCGTAAAAAGAGAAATTTAAAGTTATTTTTAAGTATCTCACATTTATCTGTCCATCTGGTCTCTTGCAAGCCTGGAAAATCCAGGTTATAATGCTGGAATTCCTGTGTGAGGACATCAGGAGAATAATCTCTATGTAACATCCTCATGTTCCACATTCCTGCAGATAGAAAATGATTAGTAGGATTTTTAAAGAAACTAGGTTTATTGAGAGAGGTAGGGCCAACAATATCAAACAGCCCCCTGATTGCAGCATGGGGCAAAGACCTGCTCCCCCACCACTACAGTCTGAAGTTGCCCATGCTGGTAGGAACTTCAGGCACTACCTTTTCAAGGGCCATAAGAACTGCCTGAGACACATTACTCCAGTTTAGGATTGGCGATGCCCAACTAGCTAAGTGAGAGTTCAGGCACCTGCGATGGCCTCTGATCAGGATTATCCACAAGCTGATATAAGGTATCCCATGCCTCAGCTCACATTGGGCTGGCAACCCAGAAAACACAGTGGCAGATTTTCCCTCAAAAGAGGCCCATCAGTGCAGCAAGTCCACAATCCATAATCAAACTCAAGGCCAAAAACCATTCCAATGGGGTATGGTTTTTGTGTAAGGCTGTAAGGTTTTCTTGTAAGGTTGACCACTCCTCATCAGGGAATAAAAAAGTGGTCATAGGTGACCAAAGCAGTAGTTTACACTGATCTGGCAACCTTCCCATTCCATTCCATCCAAGAAGAGAATATTTCTTTTAAAAGGTAGTAACAGCCTGCACAAGAAGGCAGAGTCAGACATTAAGTGCTAGGCTTGGCTAGTTCTTTGTATCATCACTGGGCATTGGTACATAGCTCTCCTTCTAGTGTATGTCTAACTACCATTTACATATTTAACTTTTAAATCGTGCTTTATTTTTTTTTACAAAACTGGAATATAGGCTGGATTGGCTCATTGCACAATTAAAGTTCCAATCTAAAGAAAACGTTGTTTCTCAAACATGAAAAAAAAAATCTAAACTTTTTTCTTTATGCCAAAGCCTTTTTTTTGGGGGGGGGGGGGTTCTAATTTATTTTCTTTCATGTAAATTGGCTGTACTTTCCATAGCTGTTTACCCTACAGAGCAATTTTTTTTATAAAACAAAAATAAATGATCACTTCTGTTTCAAATCATCTGTAATAATAAAGAGATGTGCATGTTTTTGCAGTCACCATAACTCTTTTGAAAAAAGGCTAATAACCTGGAATTTGGGCAGGTGCTTCAGAGTGGCATGAGGATATCCAGTGCAAAATATTAACTCAATAGGTTCAGTAGGTGGTTAGAAAATGGTATTTTAGATAAATATTAATATATTTAGGCTGTTTGATTCAGCCCAACAATGAATGATGATGTAATACTTATGCTGATTTCACATGCAACAGACCCACCATTACTGATTCATCATTTGATTTTACTGTTTAAAAACTAAAAACTATTGTCATTTTAGAATTGGTTAGCTGTTAGTATATACAGTTTGCAATAAGTCAAAATGAGTGTGGTAGTATGATGTTGTATGATGTTGTGCTGCATTACTTTAATATATATATATACAGATAAAATATAAGGTTTACATTTGTCCATAAGAGAGTTAATGTTTAACAGCATCAAAATGAATGTGAATCATGAGCAAATGTATTATTTTATACATTTTCACAGCTTGATTTTATGCAGAAATGCTCAAGGAATGATTGTTAAAAATATTGTCTTGCAGAGGAATTTTTTTACACCTTTGATTAAAAAATGCACATTTTTTAATATATTGCCCATAGATCTGATCTCTGATGGCACCAAATTAAATGTGGCTTGTGAGCAATATAACACCATTTAAATACATTTTCAGTTCACAATTAGATTTTATGCAGCTGGTCAATTTTTAAATGCGACATATTGTTCTAGCACATGAAATTCTATACACCATGGTTTTTTACAAAAGCTATGAATATTTTATTATAAATCAATAAAAAATATATCATTTCTAAACAAGGTTTGACATGCATGAATATTTCTGTAGGAGTAGTAATCTTGTTTGCACTACCTCTTTCAATAAATGTAATTTCTTCATTTGTTTCATTTCTCTGTATTAATAAACCTGTTTGTAAGTTTTTAAAGACTACTAATCCAAAAGAACTATTTACAGAGTTACCAATTTTTAAATTAAATATATTTTAAGGAAAACAGTAGTTAATATAGAAACCACATAAAAATACACCACTATTTTAAACTAACTCAGAAGTCGATAACTCAGTAGTCAGTAGCGACTTTCAAAATTAGAATATCAGAATTTCTTCAATCATTTCTCAGCACTTGATACTTTATGCAATTCAATTTCATCAAAGACCACTGCATTTAGATAACTTAATAAAAATGCAAAGTGTATGGTATGCATAGAACAAATTATTATAATACCTACCAACAGTTAATGTAGCATCACCTCCTCCACCAATATCAGCTTTTTCTGCAGTGCTATTTGTCCATGTATCTATAGACTCAGGAAAGCCATCATTTTGCAGACCTCTATTTTGAAATGTTCTACTCCTTCCACCTCTTCCTCTTCCCCTTCCTATGAAATAAAATAATCTTAACAAAAAATTTATACCTTAGCATTAATGCATATATTATTTTAAAAATGAAAAATTTTATCCACTGGACAGAAAAATCTAGAAACTACTGATAGTTTTTTCATAAAAAGGTCACTGAAGCAGCAGTTAGGTTACTAACCACTATATTAATTTGTTAATCGACACTTCAACTCCAGCAGTTCTACCAGTACTATTAGTCTCATTTTGCCAAGATACCAAACACTGTATGAGTACGATCTGATTATTCAACAGATAAAAAGTTTCTACTTATTAGCACTGGAGGTTTAACTATTTCTATGCCTAGCCTGAAAAACTGAAATGAATTCACAAGTCCAACTATTTTCTCACAGTGCTCAACCAAAAAATAACAAAAATAGCATTTTTTTTTGTGCCAAATACTTAATGAAGAGAGAAATCGGTAATGTTACATACCAAATTAAACTGAATTTAATTTTAAATTTCACAAGAATAAAATTCCAAACTAAAATGGAAAACATTAACCTAAATAATACTTTTACAGAACAATAATAGTAAAAAAAAAGGATGCAATTTAGGCGTAATTCTGAAAAACCTGATGAACAAAAATTAGTTATATAGCAAAGGAAATATTTATCTGAATGATATAGAAAAAGAAATTCATCTCAAACAGGGCAAATTTTTCCAAGAACCCCTAGGACTCACAGAAGGTTGGTTGGGGAAGGGGAGCCACTGGAAAGGAGATAGATGGTAGCTTCCCATCATGGCTATCCAATGTGCATAGTATGACTCTCCCACACATGGGGCCATGGCTCAACCTCCCATCAGATGAACAGTGGCTTTTCCAAGCCCATCGATGTCCCCCATTGACTGAGAGCAGAGTTTTGCAGAGATAAATCTCAATCCTAGCCCAGGTGGGACTTGAACCTGGGAACTGCTGATTACAAGCCTAGTGCACTAGTGACTGAGCCACACCTGCCCCAGCCAGGATTACCTAAGGTGACTTAGTATATATTCTCTTAAATTTAACACACTGATGGGGGCTTTATATCCTCTTCGTAGCAGTGGAGCAACGTTTTCTTCTTGATTGGTGCTTTTCTTTTTTGCAATGCATAAACATTTTCTGTTTGAGTGTAGCACTTTGGACATCTTGGCAAAGTCCCAACAAATTGGGTGCACCAAAGCCAAAAACAGTAATGTCATTGGAGTCAAACACAGCTAAGATTTGAGGGAGAAAGGTAAAAAAAAATTAATCATTCAATGTAAACTCATGAATTAACAATTTCTTAAAACTTTCCCAAAGGGAATGGAGAAATTAAATCTCCCTCAGCATAGCAGAGAGGGAAGTTTAAATCCCCTTGGTGAAACTGTGCAAAGAAAATTATTTGAGTAACTTATCTGTGCGTTTGAGTAACTTATGAACCATTTGAATAACTTATCTGTGTGTGCAATTGCAGCCAAATTGGAGCATCCTAGATCAACTGTGCAGGATGTGATTACTAAATGGAAATGTGAAGATGTCACAACAGTCAAGAAATGGTCGGGCAGACCACGAAAACTGACGGAAAGGGATTGAAGAGCTCTGAAACACGTGGCACATTCTTCGTCATTCATCTGCTGCTACCATTACCAAAACATTTCAAGAGTCCACAGATGTTAGTGTTTGCAGTAGGATGGTTCAAAGGAGCTGCCGCAGAGTATCGTCCTATCTGTGAAGTTCGGTGGTGGTAGCATGATGGTTTGGAGTTGCATATCATGGCATGGACTTGGACCAATGGTTCCCATAGCTGGTAGCATGAATGTCAAGATGTGCATGTCTATCAAGACAATAATGCACCATGTCATACTGCAAGGTCCGTTCAGCAATGGTTTCATGACTCAAGTGTGGAGAACATGCCCTGACCTGCTCAGAGCCCCAACCTAATTCCAATCAAAGCTCTTTGGGATGAACTCGAACATCAGTTGTGAGCCTTATCAACAATGTCCCACTTCCCCAACAATACTAACTACCACATTGAAGGGCAAATGGCGCAAAATACCAGCTGCACATTATCAAAAACTGATTCAAGGTATGCCTAAAAGAGTGAAGTGTAATTGTAGCCAAAGATGGACCGACACCCTACTGAAATTTCAATAAATGCAACATTTTGTCAAACACTCTGGTATCCAGAGACTTCTTTCAACATAGTGTAGTTTAGTCTTGTCCATAGTTATGGTAGTGACACATAGATCCCCTTTGTAAGCAAGATAACAGAATACTTGATGTCTCTTATTTTAGATGCTTACATTGTATTTTGGGCATTAGGTGGTTTGACTTTGCAAATAATGATGAGGTTAGGCAAAGTCAGCAACCAGTCCTGAGCAGCATACTGTGCAGAGATTGCATTGGTTTTGCCATGTTGCCATTATGTACAGTTGTAGATTGGCAAATAGGGTTATGAACAGTGTGCCTAAATGCCTCAGAAAAAGGGAAAGAATATGCATGTATACGTATTCTTTAAAACTGAAAAACACTAATATACTTCTATGTAGAAGATTTATAATAGACGATATATATAATAGTTATATATATATATAATATTTGAAACAGTATCTTTGATTGCAATCCTCTTTCATATTACATACTGTTACAAAATAATGAATAATGAGCTTATATTTATATTTCATGTAAGCAACACTTTGTTTTTGATAGCTTAGCATTGTCATCTTCATTCACCCCTGACTACACTAGTATAGGGTGTTTTAATAATGACATTATACAGCACTTGGTTCAACAAGCACGGACATCAACAATGCAAAAGTACATTGCAGGTGATGGATATTATGTGATGCTGCATATTTGATAGATATGTAAGCACATTGTGTAAATACACCAAAGAGCCAAAACATTATGACCGCCTGCCTAATATGATGTTGGTCCTCCAAGTGCCACCAAAACAGCTCTTACCCAGCGAGGCAGGGACGCTACAAAATTTCTAAAGGTGTTTTGTGGTATCTGGTACCAACACGCTATCAGCATATCCCCTAACTCTTGTAAGTTACAAGGTTGAGCCGCTGCAGATCCGATATAAAGTTCCAATACAAACCACAGATGCTCGATTAGATTGATGTCTGGGGAATTTGGAGGCCAGGACAATACCCGGAAGTTTTCCTCATGTTCCGCAAACAATTCTCGAACAATCTGGGCAGTGTGGCATGGCACATTGTCCTGCTGAAAGGCACTAATAGAGGATATACCATTGCCATGATAGAATCTATCTGGTCTGCAATAATGTTTAGGTAGGTGGTAGACGTCATAGTTTCCTGCACATGAATGACTGGACCCAGGGTTTCCCAACAGAACATTGCCCAAAGCATCACACTTCCTCCACTGGCTTGTTTTCGTCCCATGTGCATTCTAGTGTCAACACTTCCCCAGGTAAATGATGCACACATACCCAGCCATTCCCATCCATATGGTGCAACAGGAAACGAAATTCATCGGACCAGACAACCTTCCCCCAATCATTCAAGGTACAGTTTTGATGCTCGCATGCCCATTGTAGGCGCTTTTGATGGTGAATTGAGGTTAGCATGGGCACTCAGAGCAGCCTGTGACTACACAGCCCCATTTTCAGCAGGGTTCGATGTACTGCGTGTTGTAACACATTACTCCTGTCACCAGCATTCAAATTATGGGCAAGTTGTGCCACAGAATTCCTTCTGTTGGCTCATACCATAAGGGATAACCTTCGCTTACTTCTAGCATTTACGAGTCATGGTCAGCCCACACCTTGCTGGCAGTTCATGGTTTTTCCCTCCTCGGACCACTTTTTGAAGGTACTAACCATGGCTGACCATGAACACCCCACAAGCCTTACTCTCTTGAAAATGCTCTGACCCAGTTGTCTGGCCATTACAATTTAGTCATTGTCAAACTCACTAAGTCCATTCCCATCTGAAGGACAAGAATAACCTGATACTGAACAGAGCTCAGTATCAGGTGTTATCTATACTGTTTCACAACCTTCACAAATGCCGTCGTTTACCTGCAGTTGCTTCAATTTGCATAAAGACACACTGTCATAATGTTTTGGCTCTTCGGTGTATATTTCCTGCTTTCATCAGTTACATTTAGTTTTTAAAAAAATGTATTTTTATACCAACCATTGTATTTTACAGTTAGTTTCAAATGTTAAATACATTTGAAAAGCTTTCCAAGTGCACAGAGAAATGTGTTGGAAATACATCCCTTTAATAGTATTTAATTTTTCTAAATGGGTTTCTGTAGTAAGCACCACAGTTTTAGATAATCAAAAATCTGCTGTATATTTGAAATTTCAGATGATTAATGGACAGATGTTCAAAACACCAAGTTTGTGCTGTACATATAAATGACAGCTTCTTTTTAATCAATTCATAAAGTGTGGTTATTAAAAATAACAGAATGTATAAAAATAATGAAAAAAACTTCAATACAAAGTATACAAGGGTATACAAAAGTACACAAAATACATAAGGGTTATTAAAAAAGAAAATAAGGGTTATTAAAAAAAAGGTTTACAAGGTATAATATGATAAAAAATCATTTCATGTTACAAAGCAACTAAATCATCACATGCATTTATAAGCAACAACTTACTACTACTTTTCTACATAATCTCCTAATAGATTAAAACAGAGCATGATAATTAACCATATAAGCTTTTTAAACAACCCTCATATATAATTAATGTTTACTGCATTACAAAGTATATACACTAAATGGACAAATTATTACATACACCTACTTAATAACCTGTAGCTCCACTTTTTTCCCCTCACAACAGCCAGAAGTCTTGGTAAGGACTCAATGAGGTGTTGAAAACATGGAAGTGGTATTGCTGCCCATAAAGTGAGGATCACCTATTGTAGAGCATCCACATATGCAGGTGGGGGTTGGCAAACTTGAACAGATCTTTCCAATTCGTCTCACAAATTCTCAATGGGGTTGAGATCCAGCAATCAAGGGGGCCATTTGTGTGATAAACTCACTTGAATGCTCCTGGAGCCAACTGGTCACCACTTGGAAGTTTGGGGTGTAGCATTGTCCTGTTGAAAGATGGCGTCATGGTGCAGAAAGAGAATTGTTACAAATGGGTGTAGATGGCCGGCGAAGATGTTCACATACCTTGTGCTGGTGATACAGGTCTCAATGGGTATAAGGGGCCCCAAGGAAACCCATGTAAATGCACCATAAATTGTTACACCACCTCCATCTGCCTGTATGACCCCAACTTGGCAAGCTGTGTCTATTGCTTCATATGATTTATGTCACAAATGCACTCTCCCATCAGTGTGATAGAGTTGAAACTGATTTGTCAGACCAGACGACATAATTCCAGTCCTCCGCACTTCAGTTGCGATAGGTCTTTGCAAACTGTAGCCTAATTTTTCAGTACCTTGCAGTGAACAAGGGGTCATGCAATTCCTTGTAATGATTCGGGACAGTCTGTGCTCACCTTGGGAGTCAATTGCACGTCTAGATCCACGTTTCTCCCATTGGCTGGAAGTTTTGCCATATTTCACATAGTTCTTGGTATGCACATGCGGCTGTCTGACATGGAAATCCCAACAGTTCAGGAGTTGCGGTGATTGAACAACAGGCCTTCTCACACCTATCTGGCCACAGTCAAATTCACTTACGTCACTGCCTTTACCCACGATTACTTTTCTGTGACTGGTTCCTAATGCGTAGAGACCTGCTCTATTTATAGGCATTGCCAATTTTACATCCCATGTGACTGGATGCAATACCTTTGCTTTGCATATTGTTATCGAGGTGTATATATTAATTTGTCCATTCAGTTTATATCTCATAGTTATGGTACACGACTTATATCTCTAAAATTAGATTTCAAGTCATCAGTGATGTCGTGATACCTATAAAAACATTCATAACATCTAGGTAGATAAAATATTCCAGTTTGGATTTGTTCTAATTTAGAATGTCAATGAAAGGTGTAATACTTTTTGTACTGAGTCAGATACAGTAAAAATTTCCAGGTGTACAAAACAGCCACAAAAAGATGTGTGTGTGTACAGGGTGATTGTAAACTCTTTCAACAAAAAAAGAGGGGTGATAGTACACATCAAGACAAACAATTTTTGCAATGGAACCTAGGGTCGCATTCAACTGATTCAGCCAGAAAAGAGTACTTTTGAAAAACGCCACGCATGCACAAGTATTTACAACTGGTGCATGAAAAGCACAAGATGCAAATCAGGTGTGCTGAGCAAATGCGTAGACGATTAAGAACAAACATTTAAAACCGCAGCTGAACCCATTCATTGACATTACCGTGATAATGTCACATGATAAGTGACGTATTCGTGAAGGACATGGAAGACTACACATACAAGGAATTGGTGGATATGCATCTGATGTATGGCCAAGCAGGTGGTAATGGACTTGAAACACAAAGATTGTACCATAAGAGATTTCTGAATCGTCGTATACCTTACCATTTGACCTTCGCCAGCGTTGATCGAAGACTACGTGAAACTGGCTCGATGACTAGCTCAATGAGTGATACTGGACATTCGCGAAGTGTGCGGACACTGGAAATGGAAGAACGTGTCTTGCAGCGATTTGCAGAAGTTCCTTCCACAAGTACGCAAGTGGTGTCATCCGAAATTGGAGTTTGTCAAACCTCGGTGTGGAATGTCCTACATGAGGCATGGATGCATCCCTTCCACGTGCATAAGGTCCAAGCTTTGAACGAAGATGACTATCCCCATTGGGTAGAGTTTGTTAGGTGGATGCTCTAGATGAACAATGTTAATCCGCAATTTCCCACATTAGTGTTATTTAGTGATGAAGCCACGTTTACCCGGGAACGCATTTTCAACTATCACAACCAGCATGCTTGGGCTCAAGAAAATCCACTTTCTGTAAACACCAGCAGAAATTTGCCGTCAACATCTGGGCAGGTATCCTGGGTGATTGTCTGGTGGGACCTTACCTCTTGCCAGAATGACTGACAGGCACAGCGTACCATGTGTTTCTGGAGCAAGTGCTTCCCAGTCTATTGCACGGTGTTCCACTCACCACACAGCGGGACATGTGGTTTATGCATGATGGGGTCCCAACATACATTTCTAGAGGTCCAATACTTCCTAAATGCAACATATCCTGGGTGGTGTATTGGACTGGTGGACCTGTGGCTTGGCCTCCACACTCCTCTCTCAATCCTCTAAACTTCTGGGGGCACATGAAAACACTTGTGTACGAGACACCTGTGGACTCCCTGGAAGATCTCATCGTGAGAATCGGTGTTGCAGCGGACAAGACCAACACCACACCAGGAGTCTACAAGAGGGTGCGACAGTCCTTCATTCGACGGTGTGAGCTGTGCAACAATGCCCTCGGACACCACTTTGAGCAGCTACTTTGAGTCTTTCTCCGACGCCAATGTAATTAAGCAACTCATAAATTGGTTAAGTACCTTTGTTTTCACTGTTGAAGGATCAACATGGATATGTAACTTTACACTTCTCTGGCAGAAAGAGTGGAATGCAACCGTAGGTTCCATTGCAACAACTGTTTGTCTTGATGTGTACTATTACCCCACTTTTTTTGTTGAGTTTACAATCACCCTGTATATATATATACAGAGAGCAGTCTCTTTTGGATTGGCCAACAACTTCCCAGTCTTCTAGATATAAAATCTCTTCACCCAGTAGGAGGCCTACTTAATGTATACTTTGTTACTGTAATGAATATGTACAAAATAAAAAGCAAAAAAACTTACGTGGTCCACGAGATCTTCCTTCTGAATTCCTGTCTCTTCTGCCATCTTGCAAATTTCTTTCATTTTTTTCATTTTCTTTATTTCTCCCTTTGAAAGAAAAGTAAATTTATACTTTTTAAAAGAAATTTAAGTCTTCCTACAAAACAGAGAGATGAAAAATTAAATTATTTCTATGAAACAAAATATAAATACTGCAAAACTAATTAACTAAAGTTGAGGCCATATTAATACAATATTAATAAGGCTTCAAAGCTAAAAAAAAATGATGCAGGTAATAAACAGTGACCACACATTATTACCCAAAGGCAATTTCCAAATAGAACTCACAAGCAACAGCTGCTACACAAGGTCATACAGGCCATTTCTAATAAGTTCTACTTTCCATTGTCCATATATCTCATTCTTTCTGAGCACCATTTTCAGGACTATAATCACTGGTGTTTAATCCAATGGTGAAGGTGAGTTGGGTTGTTTTACCTCTGAGCGGCACTTTTTTGCACACCATGGGCTAAATGGCCAGGTCACATGGACCCCGAAGGCTCAGAGAAGGTTGGGGGAGGGGACCCACTGGAACAGCTGTTGGGAGACAGATGGTAGCCTCCCGTCTAGGCCATCCAGTGTGTTCTTTAACGTGCACAGGGTATGGCTCTCCCACACACGGGCCACGGCTTAAAATCCCATCCGATGGACGGCGGCCTTTCCAAGCCCATTGGTGTCCCCTGCTGACCGTGGGCAGGGCGGGGAATTTTGCGGAGATAAATCTCAATGCTGACCCAGCTGAGACTCAAACCTGGGAACTACAGATTACGAGCCTGGCACGCTACCGACTGAGCCACCCCTGCCCCTGGTGAAGGTGATGCAACTGCACCAGGGTCTTAAGCTTGTGGGGGAGGTGGGCAAAACAAAAAAATAAAAAAAAATTTTGTAATTTTATAAGCTCCGATGGAAAATATCTGTTTACATTTTTACATGTCAGTTTTCAGAGCAGGGGAAACATTCACAAAAGGAAAAGAGAGTAATTTTTACATTTCTACTATACAAAAGAAATACCAACAATCAAGTAAAGCAATGCAGGTGGGGTCCATAAAAAGAGGGTTTACACAAAAGATAAATATATTTCCTCAGAGTTTGCAAGTAGAAAACAATCATTTTATGTCCATGTCCGTAAGCTACTGCTTACTACTGATGCTACAGTAAATCCCACTCTTTTAACATGTGGATAAGGTTTGCTGTAAATTCTGATGACTGTCAAGCCAATCCCTTTTATGGCCAGTGGAGAGCTTTATGAGTAAACTATTTTCCCTCTTTCTTTACCGATTCTTTTTTTCCTCATTTTCACTACTGTTTCTAGCTGCTGTGTAGATGTTGAATGAATTGTCCCTTGTACAGGGAAAATAGTCCTTGACTCGCATTTTAACTTCTTTACTTTCACCCTTTCCTGCATCAAGCAAACCAGCCATCTAGGGTTCTGGACCCTACTTAGGGAAAAAGAAAATCTTTCAAGTAGTGAACTTCGGGGAGAGTCAGAATTTTGAACACATGAACACCATTCTGTAAGTTAGTTACTCTCTGAGGTGTGCCAAACAGAAAAGGTTAAAGAAGGGATGCAGAACTAAGTGGTTCACATGTGGATAAACATCAATCTGGATATATGATGACAGTTGGATACAAAATACAAAGGCCTGTCTTCCCTATCAGATTTTAGTTTCATAGGTAATTGTTGCCTGGCAGTTTTTCCCCTCTGATTAGAAGTTATTGTTTCATTTACATTCTGTTATTATTGATAGCGAAGATCCCAATTTGAGAAAGTATTGTTCTCTTTTTTCAAATTTACTTGATTTGTACCCCATCATGTCAGAAGAAAACATTGAGCCAAAGTATCTTAGTGTATGTGCAAAACAAAATGGTAAAAAAGGTAGATATATTTTGCACAAATCTTTAGTCTTATAAAGAAGTCTCAAGAAAAAAAAAAATTATAGAAAGAGTGGCCAAAATATGAATGCTGACATAAAAAAAATGAAACAGAGCAGATAGTAGAAAATGATAATACTGAAAATTTTTACTGCCATCTAATTTAAATGTTTGTGACCAGGAGAAAAAATTGATATGGTACAAATTAATTTCTTTCTCCTTTCACCTACTAAAGCACATTTCAGACATTATGAAAACAGAGGATAAAATTAATTTCAAAGACACACTCACTAGTAATGTGAAATGAATGATTATCAGTAACGGGCTATGCCAACCTATTTGCCAATTCCGTAAAGATTCAAAGCAGAATAACAGGCACTTTTCAGAAGTCTACTTTTCAATAAAGTATTATTGCATCAGGGCCCAAGCTGATGATGTGCTCCTGATGATAATGTTGCAAAAGTTAAACATTTACCATTGGTTTATGCTGTTGCAATTAAGCTGTTTTGTGTAATAGTATGTAACACCTGGTCCAACAATTGCATTAAAACTATTTGTTAACTAGTAGTTTGGCAAGCAACATGGCAAAATCAGTGCAATCTCACTCTTACACAAGATGCTGCTGCAGGGTGGATGGTGAATCCATCTAATTTCATTGTCATTCTCGTAAGAAAAACCCTTAACTGGGATGGTGGTTCAGATTTGCTTATGGTTAAGAAACTAACTATTCTAGCAAGAACACCCACATGTGTTGTTTACAAGCTCTAACTAGGGTTGACAGCCATCCCAATATGAGCTGGATAATCTCAATTTATAAATGCAAATCCCATGCTCATTTTTTTTTATGTTAAGTGGAACAGCAAAATTCTTACTTTCAATTTCTTTTATTTTCTTATATGTATTTTTCACATTTCAAAAATTTATGTAACAGAATATAGCTTTTGCAATAAACACACGTGGTTTTATGGTTCACTGCACTGCATATGCATGCCAAATTAAACCAAAAATATTAAAAATTCACAGCTTTCCCCATTGAAATTCAACAGATTCTTGCAGTACAAAAATAAGTGGCTTTAAATGCCACTTATTTTTGCACTACAAGAACTTAACTCGAGTTCTTGTAGTCTGCAATGTTTGTGGCTCACGTGAGTTGCAGTTTCAGTAGTGCTCACATGCCACAGTTGTCATGTCTTACTGAAAGATAGCAAGTTAGTGCAGGTAAGAGGTAGATGATACTTATAAGAATGAACCACCCACAAATTAATGAATATCATGCAGTTGTCTTGCTTAAATATATAACCTATGTCTGGAGACTGATGGTACAAACATGAGTATGGTACACTTACACCCTGGTGCAAATAACCACCTTTGAAACAGTTTCCTCCTGCATTTTTTCACGCCGATTCCAGCATTTCTGGAGGTCTTTGATGCAGTCCTGGAAAGCACTGTCTGAAATGTTGCAGAGCTATTCTGTCATGGCTGTCTGAATAGCCTGAATGCCAATATAGCAGCATTTGACATTGTGGAACAAATTCCTTGTGAACTATACCTCTACAGTTGAAAAAAGCAAACAATATAGTTTTGGTTTTCGAACACCAAACTTAATATTCAGTCTTTGCTCATCCATTGGCATGGCTAAACTGCCCATGGAAATATCTCGTATAGCATGATCGAGAACCGTTGCAGCAAGTAGAGGTGTAGATCTAAACATGTCGAAACTTGAACAGCAGTAGGGGAATAATCCTACTTTACTGCAACAGAAACAGAACTGGCCAGTTATTCCAGGTTTGTCTGCAATAAATTCAGTCTCAGAACTTTCCAACATAGGTTAAATAAAAATTGCTTAAATAGTTTAGTAATCAGCTATTTTTGTTAACATGCATATGCCAAAATTAAATATTTAAAATATTTATAAAATATAGAAAAGCTATTGATATTACCTGAAATAATTAATTGAAAAAAATTTGGTTTTGCCCTGAGTGGGATTCAAACCCACATCTCCCAGAAACATGACAGGTATGATAACCACTACACCATGATAGACTAACCATTTTCTTCAGCAATGCGACATATAAGAATCCATGCATATATTTGTTGCTTAGCCACAGGTGCCAACTTGTGTCAGGAATTGGACAATCAATCTGATTAATATGATGGAAGTAATATTTGTCACACACGCTCACAGTGTTATATAAATAATTTAGTAATAAAGCATCACGGGAAAATGTCCTGTAGACAAGAAACACTTGAAATAATTAGCCGAAAAAAAAATTGGTTTGCCCTGAATGGAATTTTCAGCCATTTATTTCAAGTGTTTCTTGCTACAGGACATTTTTGTGATACTTTATTACTGAATTAATGGGCTAGTTCTGTTAGGAATACCAGGTCATATAGGGGAGCTGAAATTGGATCTGACCATTACCTTGTTAAAAGTGTCTTGCAACTTAAACTTAAAAAGTGTTGTGCTAGGGTTAAAAATTTTATCTTTAATACTGAAGCTCTGAAAGACCCAGTTATAGCTAAAGCTTACCATGATAGGTTACTTAGCCATTATGACAGTCATGGTTTGCCTACTACTGAAGTTGAGGAAGAATGGGACCATTTCAAACAGGCTTTTTTGGAAACTAACAGTACTCTTTTAGGAAAAAAGGAGCAGAGGAGGCAGAATTATTTGAGTGATAAGGCACTTAAGCTTATTTCAGAAAGAAAGAACTGCAGGAATGTCCTTAATCAATACCCTACTAGTCCATAGAAAGCATTACAGAGAGCTTAATAAATGAGTAAAGGATCAGTTAGCTGCTGATACGAATCTTTGGCTTGATGGCTTGGCTGACAAAGCCAAGAAAGCAGTTAGACAGCAGAGAGCTGTACCAAATAGTTAACGTTTTGTGTGGTAGAAAATGGACAGGTATACAGGGATTGAAGGATAAACAAGGTAAGGTTAGAGAAGGTGAGGATTCTGTCATGGCTAGGTGGACTGAGCATTTCAGTGATGTTCTAAACAATGTGGGTAGTTCTACTCCCATTGTTTGCAATGATGATAGATGCATTGGTGGCTTTAATGTTGACCCTATAATACAATCTGAAGTTATTTTGGCTTTTTCTAAACTTGAACTTCATAACTCCCCAGGTGTAGATGAAATTACTACGAAATGCTTAGAGCTGAGAATGTTTCTGTTACCACTTGGATGACTGAAATTCTGAATATCTTTTATGATAAAAGCATGGTTCCTAAGGATTTTACCAGAGCTATTGTTATCCCTATTTTTAAAAAAGGTGATCGCAGTTCTTGTGATAACTATAGGGGTATTAGCCTACTCTCTGTTCCAGCTAAAGTTCTTTCCATGATTGTGCTTAATAGAATTAAGAATCTGGTTGACAATCAATTGCGTGATGAGCAATGTGGATTCAGAAGTGGTAAGGGATGTGTAGATCAGAAATTTTCCCTTAGGTAGATTCTTGAGAAACGTTTAGAGTTTCAGAAAACTTTGGTTGCTAGCTTTGTTGATTTCAAAAAGGCTTTCGATTCTGTTGATCGTCATAATTTGTGGTTGATTATGAGATCATATGGTAAACCAGACAAGTTAGTTAACATAATGAAAGCTCTCTATGATAACACTGAGTCGTGTGCGAGAGTTGGTAAATCTTGTAGCAATTGGTTTAGCATTACTTCTGGTGTTCAACAAGGGTGCATTTTGTCTCGTTTTCTCTTTAGCTTGGTTACTGATTATGTTATGCGAAATTCACTTCAAGGGAAAGATTTTGTCCTTAAATGATCTGGAGATACGAATATGTCTGATTTAGATTTTGCTGATGATTTAGCCTTTTTGGCAAATGATGTTGATGAGATGAACTCTTTCATTCGATCTGTTGATGAGACTGGTAGTTGGGTTGTTTTACCCCTGAGCGGCACTTTTTTGCACACCATGGGCTAAATGGCCAGGTCACATGGACCCCGAAGGCTCAGAGAAGGTTGGGGGAGGAGACCAACTGGAACAGCTGTTGGGAGACAGATGGTAGCCTTCCGTCAAGGCCATCCAGCGTGTTCTTTAACGTGCACAGGGTATGGCTCTCCCGCACACGGGGCCACAGCTTAACGTCCCATCCGACAGACGGCGGCCTTTCCAAGCCCATCGGTGTCCCCTACTGACCGTGGGCAGGGCGGGGAATTTTTGCGGAAATAAAGAGACTGGTAGTAAAGTAGGTTTGGTTATAAACAGAGAGAAAACTAAAGTGATGAAAATTGGTCAGGTAGGCTGTGATTCAGTTAATTTGAATGGTTGCAATCTTGAACAGGTGTCACAGTTTAATTATCTTGGGAGCTGTGTAAGATACTGGTGATGTGCGGCATGAGATTAACAGACGGATAGGGATTGCTGCTGGGAATTTAAAGAATCTATGGAGAGTGTGGAGAAATAGGCAAATACACTTAAAGACTAAAATTAGACTGTATAGTAGTTTGGTTCTTTCTAGGGTTAGTTATGGCAGTGAAACTTGGACACTTTGTAAATAAGATAACAGGAAACTAGATGCTTTTGATTCTAGATGCTTACGCAGTATCTTGGGCATTAGGTGGTGCAACTTTGTAACTAATGATGAGGTTAGGCAAAGGAGTCTGCAACCTCCTTTAAGCAACATATTGTGCAGAGAGAGACTACGTTGGTTTGGCCATGTTGCCCGTATGGATAATTATAGATTGGCGAATAGCGTTATGAACAGTGTGCCTAAAGGCTTCAGAAAGAGGGGCAGACCAAGGATGCAGTGGGCAGACAATGTCAAACAGGACCTTATTACAATTGGTGTGCAGTGGCCAGATGCAGCAGATGTAGCTCAGGACAGACTTGCTTGGAGAACTAAATTGCACTATCTGGTTGGACCTACGTAGCCCATGGCTGCTTGATGATGATAATTTATATAATGCTGTGAGCATGAGTGGCAAAAATATTACTTCCATCATATGAGGTAGCTTGGTTGCCCAATTCTCAACATAGATAGTGCCAGTGTCGAATAAACATAATATGTGGGAATGCTTATATGTCATATTGCTGAAGAAAATGGTTAGTCTCTAAGGGTGTAGTGGTTATCATATCTGGTGTGTTTTTGGAGTTCGAATCCCACTCTGGCAGAACCCCAAATTTTCTTCAGCTAATTATTCCGAGTGTTTCTTATCTACATGGCATTTTCCTGTGCTGATATTGTTTTTCCTTTTTTGGAGGTGTGTGTATGGGGGGGGGGGGTCAGAAACATACTTTAAGGAAGCCTTAGTAGCTTATTAAGGCTATCTGAAACTAAGTTACCACCAAATTTTCTATATTCAGAATTTTTGGTTAAATTCTTGGTCAGAATTCTTGTTTTAATTGACCTTTCCAGAGTCCAGCCTGAAAATCTGGTTTACATCTAGAGGCTTAACTATTTTCTCCCTATGCTCAGTCAAAAAAAATTACTTTAGAACCTTTTTGATAATTAATTTAAGGAATTATGGCATGCTGTATACTAAATTAATCAGCAGTTAATTCTGGATTTTTTGAAAATAAAATATTTCATAAATAAAAAATACTATCTTCCTATATATATATCCCTAAAAAGTAGAAAATAGACCTCAAGCATATCGATGGTGCAATCAGTCATGAGTTCGTATTCACTTCAAAGGAAGATAGGGTATTGGCAATCTTGTTGTGGAGGTAAATCGGTGCCCTATCTTCCTTTGAAGTGAATACAAACTCAGTGACTGATTGCACCATTGATATGCTTTAGGCTTACTTTCTACTTTTAGGGCCTTATAGGAAGATTAGGTATTTTTTAAAGTTTTTTAATTTATTTATAATTTTTTTGTCACTAAAAACACTTATCTTTAAAAACTTTCATTTGATATGACTCAAACATCGACCACATTTTTCCTCCCTTCTGGAGTCATGTTTGAGGTAGCCCATGACACTGGAGATGTCACAAGCTTTAATTTGAGATATGACTCATTAAAGTCAAACCCTGCTAAAATTTGCCTCTTCTCCCCTTTTATCAGGGGGAATAGTGGGGACAAAAATTCAGAATAGATGGTCATTATACAATGGCGGAAACTGAAAAAAAGGACACCATTAACAATTGAAGCATAATCTATGAAATTATTTAGTAGAAACAACTTGTTGAGAAAGGGCAGTGATTATATGTACAAAGTGAATCTATGATTATTTTACCTTTTAATGAGTATTACATTTTAATAAGATGTTGAACCTCCTCAAGCAGCAATACAAGCTTCCAATCTGGCATGCAATCGGTTATACAAATGCTGAATATCACACTGGGGGATATCCATTCCATGCACTTTCAACTTGGATGCATAATTCAGTGATGGTCATGCCTGCCACAGTCTGCAGAAGAGTTTTTGTCTGATCCAGTCCCAGACATGCTCGATTGGAGACAAGTTTGGAGAGTGTGCTTGCCAAGGGAGCTAGTGCACTGCCTGAAGAACATGTTGAGTTGCCCCAGGCAGTGTGGATGAGCATTATTATGCTGGAATATCACATTTAGAATTACACACAAAATGGCAGGACAACCGGCTGTACGATGTCACAGACATATTACTATTCAGTGTACCCTGTACAAACACCAGAGATGTATGAGAGTGATAGCTAATCACTCCCCACACCACGATGCCCAGTGTGGGTCCTGTGTGTTGCTGGCAGATGCACGGTGGAAGAAGCCTGTCACCTTCAGATGCATAAATGACCATCAGATGCTCCTAAGCAGAATCAGCTTTCATCACTGAAGACCACAGACTGCCATTCTTCTCTCCAATGAATTCATTCTTGACACCACTGCAAACGTGCTCGACAGTGACAAGGTGACAGTGATAACCATGCCAGCAACATGCATGCCTGTAGTCCTGCTTCCAAAAGATGATTGCATATCATTCTTGTAGACACCCTTGGTATGACAGAGGATCGAATTGGTATGCTATCTGCTCTGACACCACCGCCCTCCTGATAATCCAATCCTCTCATACATCCATAACTCTGTACTGCCCAGAACCACGTCTGCAAGTGTGAGAATGCTCTTCTGACCATCGACGCCACCATCATACCACTACCAATACCTCTCGTCCAATGTGGTGTACAATTTTATGAAAAAAAACCTGCTTACCGCAGACCCACTATATGATCTCGCTCAAACTCCGCTAACTGAACAAATGTTGCATGCCTGCGTCATCCAGGCATGGTAGCTTCTTCATAGAGCATTGAACAACAATACACAATATGAATAACTTCTTTCTTCAAGCCCTAATGCTTAAATACGCGCTGCTACATTTGCATATTGTCGTCCTCAGTAATGTCATTATTTCATCCAATGACTTTCAATCTGGTTTCTGCTGCCCTTAACTATTAACATATTATAATGGCATTCCTAAAGGAATTCCTTCTGGGTTTTCCTTTTTTCAATTTCAGCCAGTGTATGAACTTTCTTTTGATACCTAATTCGTAACTGTAGGCCCTCATGTTCAGAAGACACTCCCAGCATCGCAAGTTTTCATTTGAAACACAGCTTGTTAGTTTTTGCACTTGCGTTCAGGATATATAGAGGAACAATTGTTTTCATATTCCCCCTCCTTTCTTAGGGGGAAGATTACAGTCATTATTAGTCAATTTTTCACAGCCTATGACATTCCCTCATCAGAAGCATTCATTTGACATAGAGCTTGTTACTTTCAGCTTTTGCATTCTGGATACATAGTGGAAAAAAAGATGGGGGGGGGGGGTGTCAGGATCTGGCAGCAAAACCCTACTTCAAGTACTGTAATTTGGTAATCAAGGACAGGAAACATGTCAACATGACAACTCACAGAACAGCTGATCAGTAAAAAGGGTTGAGTGGAGCCAGTGAACAAGAGTGAGTTCACCTTGTATAGGTGACAGTGCTGATCATCACCTGACCCAAAGGTCAAACAATTACCTGGGGGCAATGGGAACCAGGGCTGGAGAGGAGAACGAGACTTGACTTAGGTGAAGGCAGAGACAGTTCTGAGAGGAGGAGGAAGAAAAACAACCCATTCGGGTGAAGGCATATGCAGTTCTGAGTGGAGGAGAAGATGGTTTTCTGTGGGTTGGAGATGCCCTGTGATAGAGCTGGGGGTGTTACACCTTGTGCATCTAAATAATCGCTACTTCTACCTCCTTCATTGGTACTTCATAAGGTAGTGTCCAGTGGTGATGACTAATTTCAATAAGCGTGCAACTGCCCACTGGCTACCACAATGTAACATTATTTTAGCAAATAAATGTTATTGTTTTATTTGGCTGTTGGTTATTAATTGACAATAGCAGGAACAGGTTATGTTTTGCTGCTAAACACACGAACCAAAATTACATCGGAGATGAACCAAGAATAGAATATAAATAAAGTGGGGGCAACATAAGAAACCTCACAGGGGGGTCATTTTTTTTATAGCCTATGACACTCCCCAAGTCATGAGCTTTCATTTGACACATAGCTTATTACTTTCCACACTCACATTCAGGAGATAGGGGAACAATCATTTTCATATCCCCCCCCTTTTTTTAGGGGGGAAGAAAGCATGGGGACAATTTATCTGTCTATGATATTCCCCGTGTCAGAAGCTTTCATTTGACATATGGCTTGTTATTTTCAGCATTTGTATTCTGGAGATATAGTGTAAGAATAATTTTCATATTTCCACTTTCTTAGGGGGGAAGAAAGCATGGGGTTCAATTTTATATAGCCCAAGACACTCACTGCATCACAAACTTTCATTTGGTACATAAATCATTAAGTTTCTCCATTGCATTCAATGTTCAATATATTTCATTATATCTGCAAGTCATTATAGGTTATTGGTATATTTTATCCAAAATATAGTAAGGTTATTGGACAATTTTGTCCAATTACCCTTACTAGAAAAGGATTATTTGAATGCAACCTGTTGGTTCTCCATCCAAGTGAAGGAGTTTTCTTGTTTCCAAAACTTCATTCAATTCAAAGAGTAAAAGCATTGCTTAGAAGAAGGGAAAAAAAATTCTATCATCCAATTCTTTAAAATGAATTAAAACAAATCCAATCTTCAGAAACATGTTATAAGACTTCCTCCATAGAAATATTTGGCTATGATGTGACCATAATTCTGGAATAAAAAATTAAAATTCTGAAAACGACATATGATTAACAAAAACTACAGTCATACTAACTGTGCAAAAGCACATATAGCTAACATTTAAGAACCCTGAAGTTTCTGCATAAAAGCTACTGCAAGTGATGCTATTTACTCATAGGCAGTGGCTTACTGCACACCTTTTTCTAATTAAACCTGCTGTTGCTGCCTCTTATAAACTGACTTTCTCAGAACCAAAAGTTTCAGTTTTGTAGAGTAATCTTGGAATTTATTCTTACTGAATTGAGAGAACCTGAAAACAGTTAATAGATGCTTATTATTCACAGCTGAGAGGTTGGTGTGACTGGAAAAAATGCATTACCACTCATTATTGCAGAGATTATTTCTTGCTACAGTGTGCCCAAAGGCACCTGCCAGAGTGATAGTTCAGTTTACAATTTATTAAATTGTAACACATTTTTTTCATACCTTTATCTACATGAATAAAAATCAGAGACTTACCCTATACAAAGAAATGTTTGTTAGAGCACTTTTCTCATAATCTGTCTAATATCTTATAAATTGCAAAAAACTTACTATGTATATGGTGATTCAATAGTTTTGAAACACTCAATAATAAATTATACTACTCTATTTTCTAAATACTTACAGTTGCGGCCTGAAGAGCCCCCTCGGTTCATACGAGGGGGACCCCTATACCGATAACCACCATCTCTTTGCTTAGGCTCCCTTCTATGACTGGTACTTTCTACTTGCTCTTTCTCCTCTTTTTCACTAGGAGCAGCATCATGACCATTGACTTCAGCAGGTTTTTGTGTTACTTGGCGATTTTTCTTCTTTTTCCCTGATGTTTCCCACTTACCCTAAAAATGCAAAGAGGATAAGTAAAAATTTCTCCAGGTTACAAATTTTACATTTTCAAATCATTTTAACACACATAATAAAAAAACGAATAATTTTAACTAGCATTTTTTCCTATAAACAGAAAAAGAATTGCCTAGTTATTATTAACTGTATAAACTATCAGCATAAAATGTTTGATTAAAAATATCAGGCTATATACATAATAAAACTCAAAACAATTTTTAGCACAATATGTTGTTAACATTATCCAATAGTTTGATATTATCCAGGTCTCTTATACCTAGTATATCATGTGAAGTAACCTATCTCACATGCATACAGTTTACTACACTCAGTCACTTCCATCATTGATTACTGCTATGCACACAACACATATATATGTATATACGTGTGTGTGTGTGTGTGAATAAAGTTAAATAATGTACATTTGTACACATAAGCAATCCTCAGGCAGCTATGGAGGTCCAATAAGATTTACAATTTAGTTATCCACACGACTATCCTAAGTTAGTGTTCTGGCATTTGGTCACCGACATATTTTTTCCTTTAAGTTAACCCTCAACTGTGCTGGAGGGGTCTGCGAAACCCCAAGCACTTTTCTTCTTGGCATAAAATTTGCATTAAACATCAGATGGTGCTCAGATCACACGTTATCTTTTAGTAAGTTGTCAGTAAACAGTGGTAAAGCATTAAGTGTGGTTTCTTTCATTTTCAACAAATGTATGCTAGTTTTTAGTTAGCTAAATCCCACAAGCACGTCGTAAATGTATATATTTTTTCAAAATCAAATTCTGAACTTATTTTTTCAAAAATATTTGAGTAGAGGTTATATTTTAAGTATTTATTATAGCATGACACCAAGAACAGCCCTCAGAGATGCTGAACTCCAACCAATCATTGACAACCCACAATTCTTTGAATCAGATAATGAGAGTGATGCCAAATTGGATGATTCATTGATAGCGAACATAACTCTGAGTCTGAGGTGTTTATTAAGCATTATTATTGTTTATAAAACATTTTAAGTCTACAGTTAAAAATGCATTCTTGATATTCAGTTAATTAAAAAAATAGTTACTGTCATATTGTACTTATTTACCAACAATCATGCATGGGTTTCTGAAACCCCCACCAGCATGTAAGTGTTAGTTGAAAACACCAGCACAGTTAAAGGTTAATATACTAAACATATATTATCATAACAGAAACCCTTGCTGATTATGAAGGTTATGCATTATATTCTTTGTAAAGGCCATAATCCACAAATGCAATGCCTTATGGGGAAAAAATTCAAATAGGATACATGCCAAAGGGAACATAAATTCTGGAACATGCATAGTTTTTTTTTTGCTATAGACTGAAAGCCTGGAAAGAACAAATCTTAGCATGAAAATATCAAAATTCATGCACTATACAATAAATTTTGCACTAAAACATTAAAAATAGAATTTAACCATGTTTAATTATACACTTTACTCACATTTTTTTTTACCGTATTATTATGTATTACTACTTGAAAAGACTTTATGTTTGGAAGCCATAGTTCAATTATATGTACGTGTCTCTCCCAGTGGATGAGTATTTAGTGTGCTGGACTGCAAAAAAAAAGAGAACTGTGAGTCCAAATAAGACTTGGATACTTTCTCATCTTTCTGTTGAGGTCTTACATTCCTTACATGCCTTCTCTATGAGATATACTGATAGGCTTCTATCAGACTTCTGTGACAAGCAGCTGCTTGAGGCGATTGTTTTATTATTTATTGTCAAAAACAAAAGGTATTGAAACAGAAATTTTACAGGGATAACAACCTCAGTGAAATAAGACAATAATTAAACTGATAAAAAGAAACACTTGAGCATTGCATCCAGCAAGAAACTCATGCTTGCTTGTGAGTTGGTTTACCTCTGAGTGACACATTTCTGTACACCATGGGCTAAATGACCAGGTCATAAGGGCTCAGAGACGGTTGGGATAAGAGGATCAACGGGATGAACAGATGTTTAGAGGCAAGATAGCTTCCTCTCAGGGATATCCATCATTAAAGTGCGTAGGACCCTGTACACATGCTCTCCTGCGCACAGGGGCAAGGCTGTAGGATACCAAGTTTAGAAGGATATCAACAAGATCATTAATTTCACTCTGTACATTGAAATGTGCTGAAAGAACACATGTTAATCACCAGCGATTATCTTATTGGCAAGTTATAAATCCTGTTATTTGATCAAAGTGTAATTGATTTGCTAGTTATGTGATGGACTTTTAATGGTGTCATCGCAAAATAAATATACTCTTGTAGCCGTCCCATGGCCGAGTGGTTAGCACGCTTGGCTATTGATCTAAGGGACCTGGGTTCGAGCCCCGGGTAAGGCATGGATGTTTGTGTTGTTTTTCTGCTGAGATCCTGCCATCCTCACAGACCTTCTACTATGACATATAAACTGACAGGCTCCTGTCAGATCTCTGTGGCAAGCAGCTGCTTGAGGGGGTATTTATTTTTATTTTTATATAGTGCTGTAGTTGATACAAGAATAAAAACAGTGTAATATCTGTGGAATGCTTTTGACTGCAGAAATCATTTGTTTAATATTCTAGTTTCTTCTAAATGTGTTCCCTTTCTCCCCAAGGGCAGGGTGGGGGTTAGCAGAGATAAATCTGAATACTGACACAGTAGAAGACTCAAACCTGGAAACTAGATTGCAAGCTTGGTACACTATTGAATGAGTCAACCCTTGCCCCATTGCTTGCTTCTGATGTCCTATTCCTTAATACAGCTTTTCTTATTAGATGCATACATACATCAACCATGTGAAACTGTGGCAGTTATTTTGCAATTTGCCTTGTTTGGAGGATCTGTGAGGAAACGAGACCTCTCAACTAAAAGATAATGCAGAAACGAAACATTCATACCTTATCTGGGTTCCAAACCTAGATCGGTTTCATCAGTTACTAATCAATCAGTCATCTGTAAGGATACTAAGTTTAGAGGGATATCAAGATGATTATTAATTTCACTCTCTGCATTCAATTGTCTGTTGACAGAACACATATTAATCACCAGTGATTCTCATACTGGCAAGTTATAAATCTTGTTATTTGATCAAAGTATAATTGATTTGCTAGTTATGTAATGGGCTGTTTAATTTAATGGTGTCATCGCAAAATAAATTTACTCTTGTATATAATGATGTAGTTGATACAAGAATAAAAAGAGTGTAACACATGTGGAATGGAAAAAGCTTTTGACTGTGGAATTCATTTGTTTAATTACTATTCTAGTTACTTTTAAATGTCCTTCATTTGTGCAATAAAGAAAACTAAATGGGGAAATACTCTCTTTTGCAGTCAAATAATTTGAGTTATAATTTGATCAGACTATGGCCTTTGAGTCAGCTGAAACAGCATGTCTTTCAGCAGTCCCCCCTCCCTCCAACCCATCATAAATACTTTTTCCATGAGAGATGGCAAAAAATTTAATTGTTTCTAAATTCAAATTTTTGTTTGCATGTATGTGTGTGGTGGTAGAGATTAAATTTTTTTTTTTTTCATACTGGGAAGCTGAATCTGAAAAATATATATTTTTGGGGGAATTTGGAATTATCTCCTATAAAAGAAACAAGATTTTCTTCAAAACAAGTGTCATAAATTTGTCAGGATTTTTAAATGTTTCAAAAGTGCAACAAAATCAATTGACATCCATTGCTTGTCATATTTTCAATAATTTCTTCATTTTGTCATGAAAGAATTTTTTTTCAAACTGAGTGGCATTTTTTTTGCACACAATGGCTAAATGGCCAAGTCACAAGGACCCTGAGAGCTTGGGGGAGGGGACCCATTGGACAGCTGTTGGGAGACAGATGGTAACCTCACATCATGGCCACCCAGTGTGTTCTTTAATGTGCACAAGGCTCTCTCCACACAGGGCCATGGCTTAACATCCCATCCAATGAATGATGGCCTTTACAAGCCCATTAGTGTCCCCTATTGAGGGTAGAGCGGGGAATTTTGTGGAGATAAATCTCAACACTAGCCCAGCAGGGAATCAAACCTGGGAACTGCAGATTATGAGGCTGGCATGTCACCAACTGAGCCATCCCTGCCCTGTTCTTGACATGCATCTGCAGAACAAAAACCACTACACTTACATCAACAAAATGTTTACTGTCCTTCAAAGTGCTCCCCTCCAGCATCTATGCAAAATTTCAGACATCTACATCAATTCTGGTACTCCTGTTGGGGAATACTTTGCAACACTGAATAAATGCATTTTTCAAAGTCTTGCAACCATGAAAAGGGCTTCCCAGCAAGAACCAAATAACCCAATTACACAATAATACTATTCTTCCATTAAATATGAAAATATTTTGTGGCTCTGGTTTAGTAAATTAGAAATTTTTTGTGCAAATTTTTGAAGTTGATGAAAACATTTCTAAAAGGCATTTGTCGCCAAGCATTTATTTGATCACTTGTGCTCACTTTCACTACGAAACTCCTAAAAAAAATTGCCCAACCCAGAAGAAATGTTGTGCATATGATACAGTGACATGCTAATAAAAGGTAGTAGTGTAACAAATCATCACATTTGCAGCATGTTCAGTGAGGTAGATACATGGATATTAGGGCAATATCAGTAAGAGATACGACTGCTTTTTGCAGTAATACAGGCACTAATACGGTTAGGAAGTCAGTCAAAAAGGTTCTTAATAATGTCCTGGTCTATATATCTCCATATTTGCTGCACTTGCAGCAGAAAATCCATCACATTATAAACTATAGAGTTCTGTTCTCAGACATTGTTTCATGACAACCCAGATGTCTTCAGCCAGCAATAGATCCAGCGACAAGGTTGGCCATGGTAGCAGTTTGCAGACAGTATTGAGAAACGTGTGTGTGTGTGGGGGGGGGAGGTGTAATCTGTCATTATCATGCTGGAATGTGGCATTTGGCATGCTCTGCAGGATAGAGAATGGTGTCCACATGCCATTGGGTGGTTAAAAATGCCCTTGATGGCAGTGAGAGATGATCACTGTCATAACAGATGGTGCCCCACACAAAGATCCCAGAAGTGGGAACTACATGGCACTCACCAAACATGACAAAGCTCTTTTGCAGGTATGTCACCATATGCAAGTCTCATGCTCCCTATGCTGTCTCAGGCAGATGTGGGCCTCATCACTGATGATGATATATTGCCATTTGTCACACTCCTCAACTTGTTTGTTGCACCACTGCAATCTGGCTTCAAGTGATTGGTTAGGTTGTTTTACCTCTGAGCAGCACCTTTTTGCACACAGTAGACTAAATGGCCAGTCACAAGTATCCCGAGGGCTCAGAGAAGATTTTGGGAAAGGAGAATCACCAGACAGCTGTTAGGAGATATATAGTAGCCTCTCATTAAGGTCATTCAGCATGTTCTTTAATATGCACAAGTATGACTCTCCTGCACACAAGTCCACAACTTAATATCTCATCCGACAGACAGCAGCCTTTCTAAGTCCAGTGTCCTCTACTGACTGAGGGCAGGATGAGGAGTTTTGTAGAGATAAATCTCAACACTGGCCCTTGTGGGACTCAAATCTACTCATTCCGTAGTTCTGTCACTGGATATCTGTTGGGCAGCCATGTTTCTGGTACTGACGCTATGTGGCAAATCTGCCAGTCATCCTGATCCGTAGTTACTCGAAGACAACTGATCCTTAATTATGACATCAAACACCTTCCCACAACCACTGCCGCTAGCAGTGGCCAACTGTTTGCACATCACATCTCAAATGCACTGCTATTCATCGCATAGACCATCCTGCTTTCCAGATATATGATGCGACCTCAACTCAAACTTGCTAAGTTAACTAAACATCCATCTCTTATATACAAATAGCATTACCCTTTGATGGCAACCAGATTTACAGGTCAGGATTGGTTTCTTTAATCTTCATTTGCATATATCACTGTCCCCCACTTCCACACTAATTTGCATAAAGGCATAGCTGTACTCCTTGTGGTGGGGCAATTTTTTTTTTTATGAGAAGTGTATTTTTAAAACTGAAGCAAGTAAAAAAAACTGGAATACAAAAATTAGGTCTTCCTCTTTGTAGGAGATTTATAAACTGTTGTTATTGTCCAAAGGTAACATTTTGCAGCAGTATTATAAAAAATGCTAATGACAGTGGAATAAACTATATTCCTGCTTATTTGACTTAGTTTTGCAGCATCTTTCGTTTCATTAATAGCTTGTATTTAACATCTTATTATAAGAAAGGTTACTGAAAATGGAAAACAAAGTTAATTGGATAGTGAAATTTAACTTTGAAATTTAAATTTTTTTTTTACTTTTATTATTATAAAAACATTTAATCATAAAACAGAACAATGACACATAAATGACTGAGTAAATTTGCTTGTTAACTTTTAAATTTTCTGTTTGATATTTAAAAAAATTACACTTGAATATTAATTCCAAATTATGTATATTGCAAACTTATCATACCTCATCCTGATTACCATCTAGTAGCATTATTGCTGCTCTGTTAGAATCATTATCACAATCATGAAGGGCAACAACAACTGCATCACTGGTACTTCCAGTTAGTGCTATAATCTGTTGAAGTAAAAAAAATAGAAGTTCAGCTTAAAGAATATTAATTTTGATACATTTGCTATAATAAAAAATAAATTCATAAATTACAGTGAAAAGTTGATGGATTTTTTTTTTTACTTTCTGTTGATTTACATACACTGAGATGGCTTTGCGTTACCAACACCTACCACATACTTTGTGAGGCCACTTTTTGCTCGTAACACAGCCCATACATGTCAAGACAATCTACACAAGGTGTCACAGAGTGTCCTGTGGTAGTGTTATCCATGAATTCTGCAATGCTTTTGCATTGCCAGGGAAAGAGTCAGAATATTAAATCACCTTTTCCTGTAGATCACAAATATGTTCAATTGGGTTGAGATCCAGTGAGCTGGGTGGCCATGGAAGGACTTAGAAATCATTGTGACATTCCTGAAACCAGTTTGCAACCTGCAAGGCTATGAAACACAATGCATTATCTTGTTGATAGATTCCCGAGTTGTCAGGATATATTGTCATCATGAATGGATGTACTTGGTCAGTTATGATAGAAAGGTAGCCAGTACCATTGAGCCATTTATTTACTGTGATCAGTGAACACAGGCATGCCATGAAAACAGTCCCCAAATAATACCATTGCATCCAACCTGACAACACTGAATGTGCATGCTGAAGCCATGGCCTCCTGTTGCTTTCTCCAAATACAAACATGCTCATCAGCATGATGGTGTTGAAAACAGGATTCATCTGGCCAAGTCACAGATTTTCAATTCAGTGATCCAGTGTTGGTGCTGATGTACCCATGCAAAGTAGTTTTTTGTCTTACAGTGAGCATGGGTACAGTGAAGACTATTCATTATCATAGCCCATTACGAGTTATGCCCAGTGCATTGTCCATGTGGATATTGGTCTTGCCATTCCAACACTGTACCTGGCATTGCATTGCTGCTGTGTTACACAAGACACACATCCCTCATTATAAATGCCGACTACCCAGGAGAGCTTTGGCTGGTTGTTCAACAGCTGTTGAGTCAGTCACAATACTCATGACACTATAGAATGGGAGAGGTTCATCATGGCAGCTGTTATCAACTGGAAGCTGAATGTTGAACCCCACACAATCATATCACATTTGAAATTGAGAAGTTTACGACGCAGACCCATCGTTCCTTGAAATAATGCGAAAACTAATTGTCATGTGTATGCTCTACAATTGTATTTTGGTTATTCCCAAACATAAGCCATCACAAGTGCCACAGACAGGTCCATTCCTACACAAGATGGTGTTGCTAATGCGAAGCCAACTCGTATATTCTGTTTAAATACCTGCTGCAGAGTGGTGAACCTTACAGAGGCCTGGTGCTGACCACTTAAATCCAATGGGTGGCCTAATGACCTATAAGCATGATTACAGATAGATACTAAATTTTCTGCTACTGAGCCTCTGTTGAGGGAAAATTTATTGCTGAGTTTCTTATTTCTTCTGGGTTACCAGTCCTAAGTGAATAGATGCATAGTATACCTTATGAAATAATCATAGAAAAATCCTGACCACAGGCACTTGAACTTTTGTTTCTGTGACATTAGTGGTCTGTCCTAAACTGAAGTAATGTTTCGTGTAGGTCAGCTTCTTTTTTTATTCTGTTTCTTGAAAAGGTCCATTTGTAAATGTGGTCTCTGAAAATTTTAATAGCATATGGGGTTTAAGGTTTTAGAAATGGGGAAATGAGTCTGATTAGAGAATGTTATATATTGATGGTCCTAACTCTCTCCATAAACCAGTCTCCTTAAATAATCATTTTCTCTCCACACCTACCTGAAAAGCAGGAAAAAAACATGGAGATGGGCTCGTGTGCCATCAGGAATACCTTTGATGTGGTCAATATTCCTCTGGAATCCACAACAATTCCATTGTAAAAGTGTGATTATCTTAGATCTTAGGGGATTGGGTGGATGATGCCAGTGCCGGTTGGGGAAAAATGGGGCTGTCCATGCCCTTGGAATCATCTGAAGGACATGGGTCAGAGTCTGCTGAATGAGGTGGGGTGAGTGATTTTTCTTTGGCCCAGTGGAGGCCCCTTAGGTTTGGAAAGTCAATCCATCTGAGGACAGGTAGGAGACCTTCCTGTAGAGGTATCAGAAGACACAGAAGCAGGAATAGAAACTGAGGTCAATGTTGAGACTGGCAGTAGTTTCGCCTACTCTAAGAGGTGCCAAGCAGCTGGCAAGATAGACTCAGACATGGAACACTGATATCAGTTTGCACTGTCATAAATGCTATGGGAACAATAGTCTTCCCAGTAACCACATTGGCATAAAAGAATTTGCCAGGTGAAAGCTGCAACTTTCTCGATTCAAGGTACGAGATGTTCTGTATCATTTTCACATGATGGACCTCTTTCTCCTCCTCCCATTTCAGACAGCCATGGGAATGTGCAGGATGAGCTCCACTATAGTTGATACAGCTTGTCATCTCAGCTGTGCAGTCCTGATCAAGATGACTGCCACAGCGAGTACAAGTAAGCTTACCCCAGCAACGGTGAGGGTATGACTATATCTCTGGCACCAGACCGTATATCTCCAAACCTCTGGGGATTGGGATATACGGTTCAGTGCCAGTTGTGTTGGGGACAGTTTTGAGCACAGGGTTGAGGTATACAGCCATACCTCACAATGTAAATACTCTGCCTTGATGGAGATAGGAAGGCATGGCAAGTTGAATGTTAAGATGAGTACCCTGGTAGGCACTTATTTCCCATCATGGAGAATCAAAACATGGTGGACAGTGATCACTCCCTGGGCAGATAACTCCAAGAGGATCTTCTCTTCAGACTTTGAGGAGGCCCCACTTGGAGACCACACCATGAGAGGAATTTGGCAATTTAAGGGGTGTCACAGTGATGGCCACCCCTTAAATTTATTGCTGTTACCTTCAGGAGGAGCTCTGAGGTTTAGAGCACATAGTTTCAACCAACAAGTCACTGATCTTAGGTGTTGACTGATTTCAGTGATCCCGCAAGACCTTAATCATAGGTCATAAAAAATGAGGACATGACCCCAAATATCTGATCACCTGTGGAATGGATATTCAGGAATCTTGGAGACAAAGAAACACACAAAAACAACAAAAAAGTTGGTGGCTCATGCCGAGTCCTCTTGGCAGCATTGGCTGATGAATTTCCATTACTGGAACTAATGATTTTTTTATGTGGTTCAGTGACCTGGTCCCCACCCACCACAGAGCAAAAGGGGACACCCTATCGGGTGCCATACCATACTATACCCATACAGCCAGTGAGACAAGCCCTCACAACTAAAAGGAAAGAGAAATGTAAGAAACTAGCCAGAGTCCTCACAAAATGAAAAGTGAAAAAATAGAAGTATGGGAAAACCAACCATCCTCACAAAATAAAGATAACTATAAAAGAAAAATAAGGTGTGGGAAACTCGTTAACATGTCAAATTAATGCATGATCAAGGCACTCACCATAGGATCTCCTGTTTACCTGAAGAGGCCAAAGCATGTGCACCAGCAGCCCTCGAAATTGCTGCCCAGCCCCATGACATACAGGCCAAAGGGGAAACCCACTAGTCATGAGCTGAGGAGAGCAGATGAGGACCCACTGTGAAAGTACCCAAACCAGCAGAACTCTCACAGGGTGGTCCCCTCACTGCATATAGGAGCTTGCAATGAAGGGCAATTGTTCATCAACTAGACTCTTAATTCTATTAACCCTTTCACGACTAAGGGAAACATTTTTCCCATTTTAAAATTGGTGATTGCCGTATTTAATTATAACCTTATCTGCATTTTTTATACAGAATGTCAAAATAGAACGTATGCCGAACGCAATTACGTAAACGGGAATGTTTAGAAAACAAAAACAGAACTGTCAGGACGCATAATATATGTACTATGTGCAATGTCCATCTTTACCTCACTACCAAAAGAAATTGCTTCGCAGAATATCATAATTAGCACATCATTTTGTATAGTAATTTTATTTCATAATTTTGTATTATTTTAGTTAACATTTTGTTCTAATAAACCAATAAATAAAAGACATTGCATAATAAGCCTAACTATAATTTGTGTTACCTTTATAGTCCGTTGGGAAAAATATTTCCCATAAAATTCCAAAAAAAAAACACACATTGTTATGTATTTTTCTTATGATTTTTATTTATTTTACGTCTAAAACTAAAATAAACAGTTACATACTAATATTTACTCTTAGAAACCTTATGGTCCTGAAAGGGTTAAGCACAATCATGCAAAGAACTTTAATTGGAACTGAAAATAGACTGATACCCCTATAATTATCACAAAAACTGCAATCAACTTTTAAAAAAATAGGGATAATAATAGCTCTGGTAAAATCCTTAGAGACAGTGTCTTTATTGTAAAGATTTTCAAAATTTTAGTCAGTCATGTGATAACAGAAACATTCTCAGCTTTAAGCATTTCAATAGCAACTTCAGCTACTACTGAGGATTTGTATACTTTAAGTTTAGAAATAGACAAAATAACTTCAGACTGTCAGAAGCCAGGATCTCCTCTTCAGACTTTGAGGAGTTCTGGTCAAGAGACTTTAAGGAGTCCTGTCTCTTCAGTCTGAGAGATGACTGGTATTGGTATAGGGCAAACATCAATGCCAGTAATGCATGTATCATTATTACAAACAATGGAAGTTGAACTAACCACATTTCTTAGAACATTACTAAAATGCTCAGCCCATCTAGCCTGACAGAACCCTCACCTTCAATAACCTTACCATGCTTAACCTTCAATTCCAATATACCTGTCCATTTTTTCCCACACAAAATATTAATTATCTGGTACAGCTCTCTGTTGTTACACTGTCTAGTTACTTCCTCTGCTTTCTCAGCCAAGCTAACAAGTCATCTGCTAATTAATCCTTTACATGTTTATTAAGCTCTAGGTAGTGCTTTATGTTAGGATTAGTAGGGTGTTCATTAAGGATATTCCTGCAGTTCTTCTTTCAAAAATAAGCTCTAGTGCCTTATCACTCAAACAATTTTGCCTCCTTTGGTTCTTTTTAGGACAGCACTGTTAGTTTCAAGAAAAGCCTGCTTATCGGCCCTATTCACAACTGGCATTATTACTGACATCGTGCAAATGTCAGTAGTAAGCAAACCATGACTGTCATAATGACAAAGTAAACTATCATGGTAAGCTTTAGCTATAACTGGGACTTTCAGAGCTTTAGTGTTAAAGTTTAAAGGTAGCTTTTTAAAACTTAGCCCAACACTTCTTTAGTTTAAGTTGTAACCCTATATGACCTGGTATTCCTAACAGAACTAGCCCATTTGCTGTTAAATAATATATAATCAATAATATTCTTATGCAGCTCATCTGGTGAAAACCAATGTGTACTTATGTATGTCGCAGTTTGTAATAAGTGTTAGTTATTCTGAATCCATTGAGTTTACTTACCTGTAGGAGACGTTGCCCATTGCCATTGCAGCTACCAATACCAAAAGGGCCAATCACCCCTCCCCAAAGGTCAGAGTCAGTACCAACTTTGGCATTGAAGTCACCAAGAACAAGTCAGTAATGTATAGGGCAAACATCAATGCCAGTAATATCTCCTTTCTTGACAGAATTGAAAATATCCTGAAGTTGTTCAAAAAACCTATCCTTCTCATCCTCATCGGCATCCTCAGTGGAGGCATAACAGCAAACCTTTCATTAAATGCACTCATATCCTAGAAGAGAATCACTAGCATGTCTGCTGAGAAGCAACCTAGGCTTTGGAGATGCTTTCCATCATCCCTCCCAGAAAACAAATATTTAAACTATTTTTGAGTATCTGACCTTTACCTATCCATCTGTCCTGCTGCAAGCCTAGAATATCTAGCGTATAATGGTGAAATTCTTGTGTCAGGGCATCAAGAGAATAATCTCTGTGCAGAGTCATCACCACAGGTTCAAGAACTTGTGGAGAGAAAATAGTTAGTGGGATGTTTAAAGAAACTATGTTTATTAAGAGTGGAAGTGCTGACAATATCAATCACCCCTCTAATCACAGGCATGGGGGCAAAGAACCTGTTCCCCCCATTACTAAAGGCTGAAGCCATCTACACTGGAAGACTTCCTCCAATGTAGGTTTGACGATGCTTATAGAAGCAAAGGTTCAGTCAGCTGTGATAGCCTCTGATGCAGATTATCCATCAGCTGATAAAATATATCCTGTTCACTTGGGGCTGTCAACCTACAAACTGAAAACATAGCAGAAGAATTTTCCTCAACAGAAGTCCACCAGTGCAGCAAATTCAGGATCTATATCAAGCTTAGTCATTATTCCATTCAAAGGAAAAGAGTAAAGTAGCCACAGTAGTCCAGATCAGCAGGCTACAATGATCTGACAGCTTTCCCCTTCCAGAAGAGAGTATCTCTTTTGAAAGGTACTAACAGTCTTGCTGAATAGACTTGCAGAATTACCTTACTGACAGCATCAAAATTACAATGCAATTTGTAAAAGCAGCACTGATCACATACAAATACATCACTGCCACCAGTGAAATCAGATTAATGGTGGCTGAGAAGCACAACAAAAAGCTATCTGGGACTAACCATTGCTGACACTTCAACAGCCTGATGTGTGACAATTGGTATCTCATATTTGCCACAGTTAGGCTGCTTTACTCTGAGCATCACGTACTTGCATAAAAAATAAATACTCCCTCAAGCAGCTGCTTGCCACAGAAGTCTGACAGGAGCCTGTCAGTTTATATGCCACAATAGAAGGTCTGAGAGGATGGCAGGATCTCAGCAGAAAAATAACACACACATCCATTCCTTATCCGGAGCTTGAACCCAGGTCCCTTAGATCAGTAGCCAATTGTGCTAACCACTTGACCACAGGACAGCTAAATATAATGGACTAAATGGTCAGGCCACAAGGACCTCAAAGACTCAGAGAATGTTGGATGAAGGGGATCCACTGGTTAGGAGACAGATGGAAGCTTCTGTCAAGGCCATCCAGCATATTCTTTAGTGTGCACAAAGTATAGCTATTTTGCACATGGGATATGGCTTAACATCCCATCTGACAGACAGTGGCCTTCCCAAACCCATTGGTGTCCCCTTTCTGACTGATGGCAGGGAGATTTAGCAGAGATAAATCTCAAACCTGGCACAAGTAGCACTCGAATCTGGGTATTTCAAATTATTAGTGGTGTGCACTACCAACTGTGCCAACCACACCCATATCTGCCAGAAAATATTACTTTGTGCTTTAATGATATTGTGCATGTACCTTAAAAGTATGTGCAATGATAGGATGTTGCCTCACTCAGTACAATGGCATGCAAATGACCATTTATTCAGATGATACAAATGCAAGGATCTCACAGCTGGGTGCATTGTGCAGTTGACTATAAAACCCTTCACCATCATTCCAACCTAAACACTGGTCATTGTACAAACCAGGAGTGAGCATCATGCATGCATACTCACATGTCACAACAGCAGAATATTACTGTTATAATTGAGGAGCAGATCAAACATTGCCCTCAACAGCAAAAGCCAAGGTGACAACACAAGAGTGAGCCAGACATAAATCAAACTTCAGAACATTTAGCATGCATCATTCTCTCTGCACAACTGCCATGTCTTCAACTATAGTGACTTTGATAACTTTAAAAAACTCAACATAAGAACTGAATTATGAGTAACAATTCTCCCATTGCCATGACAATTGATATTCCAGCTATTCTTAGTTAAATATAAGACAAACTCATACTTTGATTGGTATTGCTTTAAATTACCTTGGTTTTAACCTAACAGGGACACTGTTCTAATTAAATACTCTTTCAAACTCATTACACTTGATTGCACTTTATAACATGTGAACATTTTCACAATCCTTATTATATTTTGACTTTGAATTCCAAAACACTGAAATGATTTTTATTTCTAAAAAAATTACATTCTTTGTACATTTAGTAACTTTAATAACAATTTTCAAGGTGGAATCATAACCAGATCATACTGGCAAAAAAACAAATCTTATGTTTTATTGGCTGACTATGCAGCAAATTGCTAAATACAATTTATCCCAGCATGAAAAAAAAATTCTTCCTTTGCATTATATTTTACTAAAATAAGTCTAATTTAGGCAGTCTTATACTATATATATTTTTTTTTGAGATCTGCAAAGTTTGGAGTTAAATCCTCCTTAAGATTCAATATCATAAAAGCTGTTCTTGTTCTTCAATTACACAGAAATCATTCATTTTTCAATTCATCTTGTCATGACCAAAACTTTAAAACAAATTAATATACATATATACAGTATATATTTAAATATACATAGAGGATGGTTATAAAATTAGCTTTACTATTCCAGAGTCTCTGGAGCAGTGATGAATGGAGATAATGCTGCAAAAATTGGTAGGTAGCTTAACCCTTCCAGGGTCCAGCCTGAAAAACTGATTTACATCCAGAGATCTAGCTATTTTTTCACTATGATCAGCCAAAAAAAATTTTACTTTAGAACTTTTTTGCCAAATAACTAATGAAAGGAATTATGGCATGTTATATGTCAAATTAATCAGCATTTAATTCTGGATTTTCTGAAAAATATTTACAAAAAAGATGACTATTTACAAGACATTCTACAAGACAAGGTGTAACACCAATAGATGAAACAATCATAGTGAAACAAAGGGACTATTATATATGTTTAATTTCTTTCTTTGCTAAATTGCTTCCCCATGTTCTCATTAAGCTACCTACCAATTTTTGCAGCTATCTCTAGACTCTGGATTAGGGAAGTTTATTTTATAACCACCCTGTATATATCCTTCTTTGCCTAAGATAATAATATAATGAAAGTAGATAAACAGAAGTGTTCAAATTAACCTTAGTGTATTTATTGCACAATGTCTTAAACATGACACCATTGCTGTACACATTTCAAAAAAGCTTACTTCATTTATCAAAGACAATTTGAAACTTCTAAAAACATTTTGTTGGGGATGGTTTAGCTACCATGTATAAAAATAAAATACTTTAATAATAAGAGCCACCACACACATACACAACAAAAAAAAAGATCTTGTATTGCGTTTTCTATGAACAGGGGCATTTCTTGCCCCTGTTCATAGAAAACGCATCTGTAATGGATTTAGGGAAACTGTTTTTTCATGACTTTGCTGTTTGGGTCAGCTAGCAAAGTCCCTACCATATTAAAACATCACCAATTTTTGATTTGACAAAAGAATATTTCTCTTTTGTAGTTTTACTACACAAATGATAATTATTCAGAAGAAGCCAAAACATTAGAGGAAAGATTTCTTCAGTCAAAAGCATTTACAATTTACATTATTTTATTCCTATACTACTACAGACTTGTATACAAGAGTATACTCATTTCGTATTGACATATTTAACCCTTACAGTTCTGTTCACTATTTTCAAGTAGTGTATATACTACGATTAAAAAGAATTATAATTTGAAATTTGAAAAGAGAAATATTACAATGTAGTAGTTTGGCTTCAAACAGAGGCTGTCTCAGAAAACAATCAGGTTACAGAATTACATTGGAAATCTCTACTTTTAAAAGTTAGGACTTATTCAGTCATATTTTAAATTATATTGGAAATAATTTCATAATTAGCATTAAGAAATTGCAATTTCTATACAAAATTTTTTCCACTGCTATATAATTAATAAACTACTATTCTAGACTTGAATAATGATGCAATTAGATTTTAAAGAAATAATGTAAATCACAAATGAATCTGGAATTAGCTATATTCTCAATTATGCAACAGTCATCATCATCATCATCCTCAAGCAGCCATGGGCTACGGAGGTCCAACCAGACCATGCAATTTAGTTCTCCAAGCAAGTCTATCCTGAGCTACATCTACTGAATCTGGCCACTGCACACCAATTCTAACAAGGTCCTGTTTGACATTGTCTGCCCACCGCATCCTATGTATCTCCTTCTTTCTGAGGCCTTTAGGCACACTGTTCATAACCCTATTCGCCAATCTATAATTATTCATACGGGCAACATGGCCAAACCAACGGAGTCTCTCTCTGCACAATATGCTGCTTAAAGGAGGTTGCAAACTCCTTTGCCTAACCTCATCATTAGTTACAAAGTTGAACCACCTAATGCCCAAGATACTGCGTAAGCATCTGGAATCAAAAGCATCTAGTTTCCTGTTATCTTGTTTACAAAGTGTCCAAATTTGTCTACCATAACAAACCCTAGAAAGAACCAAACTATTATACAGTCTAATTTTAGTCTTTAGGTGTAAACGACTATTTCTCCACACTCTCCATAGATTCTTAAAAGTCCCGGCAGCAATCCCTATTCGTCTGTTAATCTCATGCCGCACATCACCATTATCTGTTACATAGCTCCCAAGATAATTAAACTGTGACACCTGCTCAAGACTGCAACCATTCAGATTAACTGAATCACAGCCTGCCTGACCAATTTTCATCACTTTAGTTTTCTCTCTGTTTATAACCAAACCTACCCTACTACCAGTCTCATCAACAGCTCGAATGAAAGAGTTCATCTCATCAACATCATTTGCCAAAAGGGCTAAATCATCAGCATAATCTAAATCAGAAATTTTCGTATCTCCAGTCCATTTAAGGCCAAAAACTTTCCCTTGCAGTGAATTTCGCATAACATAATCAATAACCAAGCTAAAGAGAAAAGGAGACAAAATGCACCCTTGTCGAACACCAGAAGTAATGCTAAACCAATTACTATAAGCCTTACCAACTCTCACACACGACTCAGTGTTATTATAGAGAGCTTTCATTATGTTAACTAACTTGTCTGGTATACCATATGATTTCACAATCAACCACAAATTATGACGATCAACAGTCGAAAGCCTTTTTGAAATCAACAAAGCTAGCAAACAAAGGTTTCTGAAACTAAACATTTCTCAAGAATCTGCCTAAGTGAAAATATCTGATCCACACATCCCCTACCACTTCTGAATCCACATTGCCATCACACAATTGACTGTCAACCAGATTCTTAATTCTATTAAGCACAATCATGGAAAGAACTTTACCTGGAACAGAGAGTAGGCTAATACCCCTATAGTTATCACAAGAACTGCGATCACCTTTTTTAAAAATAGGGATAACAATAGCTCTTGTAAAATCCTTAGGAACCATGCTTTTATCATAAAAGATATTCAGAATTTCAGTCATCCAAGTGGTAACCGAAACATTTCCAGCTCTAAGCATTTCAGTAGTAATTTCATCTACCCCTGGGGATTTATGAAGTTTAAGTTGAGAAACAGCCAAAATAACTTCAGATTGTGTTATAGGACCAACATTAAAGCCACCAATGCATCTATCATCATTGCAAACAATGGGAATAGAACTAACCGCATTGTTTAGAATATCACTGAAATGCTCAGCCCACCTAGCCATGAGAGAATCCTCACCTTCTATAACCTTACCTTGTTTATAATTCAATCCCTGTATACCTGTCCGTTTTCTACCACACAAAACATTAACTATCTGGTACAGCTCTCTGCTGTTGTGCTGTCTAACTGCTTCCTCGGCTTTGTCAGCAAAACCATCAAGCCAAAGATTCTTATCAGCAGCTAACTGATCTTTTACACGTTTATTAAGTTCTCTGTAATGCTTTCTATTAGGACTAGTAGGGTATTGATTAAGGACATTCCTGCAGTTCTTTCTTTCCGAAATAAGCTCAAGCGCCTTATCACTCAAATAATTCTGTCTCTTCTGCTCCTTTTTTCCTAAAAGAGTACTGTTAGTGTCCAAAAAAGCCTGTTTAAAATGATCCCATTCTTCCTCAACTTCAGTAGTAAGCATACCATGACTGTCACAATGACTAAGTAACCTATCATGGTAAGCTTTGGCTATAGCTGGGTCTTTCAGAACTTCAGTATTAAAAGCAAATTTTTTAACCCTAGCACAACACTTTTTAAGTTTAAGTTGCAAGACACTTTTAACAAGGTAATGGTCAGATCCAATTTCAGCTCCCCTATATGCCCTGGTATTTCTAACAGAACTAGCCCATTTGCTGTTAATTAAAATATAATCAATCATATTCCTATGCAGCCCATCAGGTGAAACCCATGTGTACTTATGGATGTCGCAGTGTTTGTAATATGTGTTAGTTATTCTGAAACCATTGAGTTTACTTACCTGTAGGAGACGTTGCCCATTGCCATTGCAGCTACCAATACCAAAAGGGCCAATCACCCCTCCCCAAAGGTCAGAGTCAGTACCAACTTTGGCATTGAAGTCACCAAGAACAAGGCCTACCTATATAATATCTCCTTTCTTGACAGAATTGAAAATACCCTGAAGTTGTTCATAAAACCTATCCTTCTCATCCACATTGGCGTCCTCAGTGGGGGCATAACAGCAGATAATATTCAGGTCTTTAATGCTTGTCTGAAATTTTGCTGTAAGAAACCTTTCATTAATGCACTCATATCCTAGAAGAGCATCACTAGCGTGTCTGCTGAGAAGCAGACCCACACCTTGGTGATGCTTATTGTTGTCCCTCCCTGAAAAGAGAAATTTAAGATTATTTTTAAGAATCTGACCTTTATCTGTCCATCTGGTCTCTTGCAAGCCGAGAATATCTAAATTATAATGGTGGAATTCTTGTGCGAGGACATCAAGAGAAAAAGCTCTGTGCAGAGTCCTCACATTCCAACTACCTATGGAGAGAAAATGGTTAGTGGGACGTTTAAAGAAACTTTATTGAGAGAGGGAATGCTGACAATATCAAACAGCCCCCTAATCGCAGACATGGGGCAAAGACCTGTTCCCCCACCACTAAAGGCTGAAGCCATCTACACTGGAAGACTTCCTCCAATGTAGAATTTGACAATGCCAATAGAAGCAAAGAGTTCAGGTGCCTACAATGACCTCTGCTCAGGATTATCCACCAGCTGATAAACATATCCTGTGAATCTATTCACTTGGGGCTGTCAACCCACAAACAAACAGAAAACACAGCGGAAGATTTTCCCTCCACAGAAGCCCACTAGTGCAGCAAAATCAGGATCCATAATCAAGCTCAGAGCCATATATCTGTCCAGGGTTTATATGGTCAGCACCAGGCCGGTTCTATGCATCATCAGAGGGGATATAATAAGAAAAATGTTTAAATTGTGTTTTAAGATTCCAATCACTAAGAATTATATAATTATTCATGCAAAAATTACCATTTTTTAGCTTCTAAGGCAATTTTTTTTTATCAAATTTGTCACAAACTGCACCATTGTTTTCTGTTAATTTGTAAGAAAAGTCAAAACTAGCCCAAAATTAACACATATATTCCACTTTAATAATACCATTCTGATATCAAAATACAAATAAGTAACTTACAGTTTCCACCTTAGATTTTAAGTCAGGATCATCAGATGTGTTAGCATCATTGATTATCTGAGCTATTCGCAACTGTTCAGCTGTTGGCTGCAATATGGAAAATATTAAAGTTTATTGTTTTCATACAATAATTTTGAATTCTTATTGAATTTATAACAATGAAAGAACAAATATAACCTGAATCTATATGTATGATAAAATTTATAACTTTTATAAAGTCAAATCCCTTTTTTGGATAATATTACACATATATCAAAGCATGATTTCATTGCATTTGAAAGCTTCAGGCAAGTTCATACCAACTACATATACTATACAGTAAATTGCTGATTATCCAGTGGTCCCTTGTGCAGGAATGCCATACTTTGTGCATTTTAAAAAAATTCAATGGATGGTCTTGTGGGAGATTTCCATTTGTCCCCTAACACTGTCCAGTGTATCTCTTTTCTCAACTTTCTCTGAAGTCCTCATGATCCTTAAAACCTATCTATTCATTTAGCACACTGTGTGCAAAAAAAAAAAAGTGTTGCTATGGGTAAAACAACTCTAACTCTGATTATCTGTGGGTGAATTATACAGGATGTGGATTACTCATGCCCATGTGACACAAGCATGCCTTGAAAAGCCTACAAACAAAAATCAATTATATTATTTAAAAAAAAAACACCATTTCCCCCCCCCCCCCATTTCACACTCTTTTCTGTCTTAAACCTATTAAAATATCCCAAGTTATTTTTATCATTTTTCCCAGCATTCTATGCATCTTTCCTGCCTTCAAATCGAAACTGAAAGTAAACACATACTTCTTAGAAATTCTGGTTGCACCTGCATTTAATTAGTTATGCTTCACTGAGTCAAAGACACAGGTGGCTGACACATGCTATCTCCATTACGTGTGCTATAAGTGTTTTTTTACAGTTTTGGTCCAGCATATTGGATACTCTTTGTAAAGTTAGTATTTTTTTTAATATTTAAACCTTAGTTTTCATTTCAGTAGATTTATTTTTGTAAATTAGCGATCATTTGGCCAACTGATAAGTATTGATTTTTTTCATAGTTATATTGTATGGCTGGCCTACAACTTGTTGCTGTGGATATTTCAACATCGCATTAGATTATATGTTAATCTTTATTTTATTATTTATTACTTTTCCAGTAAAACTTTGATATAGTATCATTTTCTGAAAATAAATGAGGTCTTGGATATGAAAGCAAATTCATTTCTGCATATTTATTTCCGTTAGTTAGCAATCTTCAATCAGCTGATTTATGAATCTTTCCAAGTTATGCTAGATCGGAGGCCGGCTTAAAAGTTGTTGTGGATATTTTATTTAACACCCCATTAGGTTATATGCAATTTTTCTTTTTATTATTTCTTGCTTTTTCAATACTTTCAAAACTTTCAGTTTGTACAGTTTTCTGAAATTGAATGTCTTCGATATGGAAGCAAAATAGACTTCCTTGCTACGGAAAACGGCCATCATTTGGGAGGGAAATTTCGGGAAGGGCTGGTCCTTGGTGCACAAACCTTTCTGCACTTAACCAAGATCACCAAACTTCAACACCCAAAGAAAAAATTCATAAAGTTTAGTAAAAAAAAAGCAGTCAAGAAGTTTTTTTTTCTATTTCATAACCAGTTCAGAAAATCCCATGAATGTGAGAAGGCCAAGTCATGCTGTATAACACTGGCAGTGTTTAAAATATACAATACTGAAATTAGAATCATTAAAGGAAAATCATATTTCAGGTTGAATATTATATTATTCGGGAGGAAATTTACTTTTGATAAATATATAATTTAACTATTTTTATTCAGCAGGTTTTCCAAAATGAAGCCTTAATTATATAGTGCAATCTTTTTTTTCACCATATCATATTGAAAAAGGCTTATTAAAATCAATATGCTTGCAAATTTGTTTATATTATTTACTTTCATAAAATTCGTAATTAAATTTTGTTTAATTTGGTATATAACGACCTATTTCCGTTGATTGGTTATTCTTTTAAAAAATTCTAAATTTGACTTGTTTATCTGACTCAGCACAGTTGAGTGAAAGCCTTGAATTTTCTCAAAGTATGGTATTGAGAAAAAAATTACAAAACGAGAAAAATATTTACTTAAAACCAAAAAAGTAATTTTTTGTTATTCAGAAATATATAGTCATTCTATTCATGTGCATTGTAATCATTTCTGTCTATTAGTTTTCTTTAAATAAATTTTTATTTGTGTTTCCAGATGCATTTTTTTACTACATGACTCTAAAAAAAAGTCCTATTAAAATAAAAGTCTTTTTTGTTAAATACTTTATTTTCAGAAAATCCAGAATTAAATGCTGATTAATTTGGCATCAACATGCCATAATTCCTTTCATTAGTTATTTGGGAAAAAAAAAGTTCTAAAGTGAAAGTTTTTTTTGGGGCTGAGCATAGGCAGAAAATAGCTTGGCCCCTGGATGGAAACCTGTTTTTCAGACTGGACACTGGAAGGGTTAAAGATGAAGGAATAGCACTATTTGGACGAATCGATTTCAAAATTTTGGCAGTTTTGGGCCGTTATGGGCATTAACGAACATACCTGATGGGAGGCTTCCATCCATCAACTAACAACTGTCCAGTGGGTCCCCTTCCCCCAACCTTCTGAGTACTTGGGTTCTTGTGATCTGGACATTTAGCCCATTGTGCACAAAAAAAGTACTGCTCAGAGATAAAACAATCCAACCCAGAGGTATGACCTTAAAATTTAAAGTCTTAGATATGGTTGCAAACATGATAATTAAGATTAAAAAAAACACAGACTGGCTTTGGTATCTTATTACCGTATTTCTTCGATTCTAAGATGCACTTTTTTTCCCATATAAACGTCTCTAAAAACGGGGTGCGTCTTAGAATCACAGTTTCTTTTTAATTTTCTCACGCATTGCACATGGCACCACACGTTTTGTTCTTAAGCGGAAACCCTGCTTCCAAGTTTCACCGTTATCGCATTCTCCAATTCGATCGCAGAATAAAGTGGTGTGGGTGTTTTCCCGCACTTCCCAAATGTGAAGCCACCGTTATTTCATTATAGTGGAGCTCTGCGAGTGAATTATAGTGAGCTTGGAACCTGGTTGTTGACTGATAACCTTCCGCTGACACCTTCCACAAAATTTAAGAAAGTGCTGGCATAAAAATTGGTGGAATGGGTATCAACAGCTTGGAAGCTAATCCCAGAAAGAATAGTGCAGCACTCATTTAAAAAATGTTGCATGACCAATGCTCTGCATGGCTCAGAAGACGATATATTATGGAATAATGGAAATAAAGACGACTCAGAAGAATGACTCTGAATGTGAAGTAGACTCTGATATTGATTCAGAAGAAAAAGATTAATAACATACCTACTGATAAATAGGTACTATTGTTGTTACTAAATTGAATTCTATTATAATAAAAATATTTGTTAGATACATTTTAGCGTTTCATTTATTTTCTTCTTCTTCTTAGAATTAAAGCTTTTTCTCTGTTGGTGGTACTGAAATTAAGGTGTGTCTTACAATCGGCATCTTAGAATCGAAGAAATACAGTACTACAGGTACAACAGGAAAATTATCAATTGGTCAAGCTGCATCATTGGATGTTCCATGCATGGAATTTGATTTACATATAGAATATTATTCATAGCTTCAAGAAATGTTTCGTTTGCAATGATACAGATGGTCCTGGAAATGATTTTTGTGGCAGCATCTATTTCAGGAAAACATTAATATTTAAAAATAACTTAAAATTCTCAAGTTTATCCTTCAAACTATTTGGATGTTAAAAGTTTTTAGGATTTTTAATTAATTTCTGAGCAAGAAGATCCTTTTATTAACTGTGTATTTTAATATTACAAAATATAACTACTTTTGACAACTTTGAAACTCTCTTCATAAAAAACTCTTCAGTGAATTTGGACAAGTACATTGTTAGTCCATTTCATACATAATTAGTTTTGTCATCAAACATCAACTACCCTAACCATATAATGAATACAATAGAAGTACAAGATGAACATTGTACTTCTGTCATATATTTATTTTACTCTATATCATTTACTCTTCTTCATCAGGTATAGATCTCATGCAGAAATACTGCTCTTGCTTATGCTAAAGTTTGAATTTAAATCATTTATAATAATTCATTTCTATTTGCAAAATATTTCCATCTACAGTAACTTCTATTACAGTTTTAGCACAGCAAATAACATTTACCTGTATTTTTGAAACAATTCCATCTGGAGCTTTTGTTCCTTCTGCTGGAGTTTTCGTTGGTGCTTGTGATGGCTGTGATTTGTTGCTTCTGTCTTTTGGAGCCCTCCCCATTCTCTGTGTGCTGGCGGAACTCATCATTTACAGTATATACAAAATGGATATTTACAAAAAACTAAAATAGAAAAATATAAATGTACAAATTAAAATTGATAGTACATGATTTGGGCAAATGTAAAAAAAAACATTACTCTGCATAAAACAAGGCTATTATGACCAAAATAGTGCTAATTTTACATACATACATACATACAAAAACATCATGTAGCCATGGGCTATGGAGATATTAGATTCTAAATTTATTTCTTAAAACATGTCTGTTCTGATTAAAATCAATCCAAAGTGAATGCACAGCATTCCCTGTTAAGAAACATTAATTAATAAATTCTGAAAAAAATTCATTGCCACCACGACGGGATTCGAACCCACATCTCTCCAGACTCATGCCAGAGCGCGCTAACCATTGCACCACGCGTCGGACAACGAATATTTTCAGAATATGACCTTTTAAATCTTCTTCTTGAGACGTGACCGAGACAGCACCATCTATACTCGAGGAGATGCAACGTTTTCAGTTGTTGCATTTGATTATCAGATGTTAATGAGAAGGTCGCTAACGCTACCGCGTTAAATATATAATTAAAATCAATCCAAAGTGAATGCAAAGTATTCCCTGTTAAGAAACATTAATTAATAGATTCTGAAAAACATTCATCGCCGCCACAACGGGAATCAAACCCGCATCTCTCCAGACTCATACCAGAGCGCGCTAACCATTGCACTGTCTCAGTCACGCTCAAGAAGATTTAAAAGGTCATATTCTGAAAATATTCGTTGTCCGACGTGTGGTGCAATGGTTAGCGCGCTCTGGCACGAGTCTGGAGAGATGCGGGTTCGAATCCCGTCGTAGCGGCAATGAATTTTTTTCAGAATTTATTAATTAATGTTTCTTAACAGGGAATACTGTGCATTCACTTTAGATTGATTTTAATTATATATTTAATGAATATATCTAATAATATATTTAATAATATATTTAATCATGCAATCTCTCTCTACACAAAATGTTGCTCAAAGGAGGTTGACTCCTTCTAACCTCATCATTACTTACAAAGTCAAGCCACCTACTGCCCAAGATACTGTGTAAGCATCTACAATCAAAGGCATCAAGTTTCTTGTTATCCTGTTTGCAAAGGGTCCATGTTTCACTACCATAACTAACCTTAGAAAGAACCAAACTATTATACAACCTAATTTTAGTCTTTAGGTGTGCCTACTTTTCCACACTTTCCATAGATTCTTAATAGTCCCAGAGACAATCCCTATTCTTCTCTTTATCTCATGCTGCATATCACCAGTATCTATTACATTGCTCCCAAGAAAATTAAACTAAAACACTTGCCAAAATGTGCAGCCATTCAAAGCAACTGAAGCACCATCTACCTGACCAATTTTCATCACTTTAGTTTTTTTCTCTGTTTATCACCAAACCTACTCTATTACTAGTCTCATCAACAACCCTAATGAAAGAATTCATCTCATCTACATCATTAGCCAACAAGGTCAAATCATCTGCATAATCTAAATAAGAAATATTGAAATCTCTAGACCATTTAAGACCAAAAATTTTCCCTTGTAAAGAATTTCCCATAATATAATCAATAACCAAATTAAAGAGAAAAGGGGACAAAATGCACCCTTGTCGAACTCCACTAGCAATGCTAAACCAATCGCTAAAGCCTTACCAACTCTCACACGACTCGTTGTTATTATAGAGAGCTTTCATTACACGGCATTTATATTTGCCGTTTGTGGCTAAAAATTGCCTGAATAGCGCCAATATGAAACATGAAAGGAATGTTCATAGCGCTAATTAGAGATCTTGATCGGCGGCCAGTAGCTCAGTGGTTTAGAGCACCTGACATGTTATCAGGAGGTTGTAGGTTCATATCCCACCCAGCTCAAGACAATTTTTCCTCTAATATTTAAATCGATGCTAGAGTGCTGATTTAATAGTTGACGACGTGATTATTTCTACTCCCATTGCTTCTAATGAGAACAGATGCATTACTAGCTTTAATGATGGCCTTGTATCACATTCCAAAGTCGCTTTGGATATCTTTGCTTTAAAACTGCATAAATCCCCAGGGGTGGACAAAACACCACTGAAAAGCTTAGAACTGGAAACACTTCTGTCAGACCCAGATTCAGCTCCCCTGTGTGATCTGATATTCCTAACTGAACTAATTAAAATATAATCTATCATATTACTGTGCAACACATCAGGTGAAACCCATGTGTATTTATAAATGTCCCAGTGTTTGTATGTGTTAGTTATTTACAAACATCAGAAGAAAAAAAACTGACCATACCAACTTGAAAATGCCAACTATTTAACCATTAAGCTACCATGACTAGTAATATTGTTTGCTTAATATTTAGAATACAGTTCTGTTCTTTAATTAATTTGAAAATCTGTGATACTTTATATTTATCACTGATTGGGTCTGTGCATTGCAATTTAATTGCCAATAACATTTTTTAAATCATTCAATGTCATGGCAATTTATTGCCAATGACATTTTTAATACTAGTGGATAGTTAGTGTTACTCAGGTTGTTACTGCAATTAACTCTCTCTCTATATATATATACACTGGTTTCCATAAATTAAGGAAAATCCCTGTTAAGCCAATGGAAAGCTAACATCAAAGCTCTATAACTTCTAAAATAAGTTTTTTCTGTTTTGAAAAATGTGATTGCAGATAAAGATCTCAATCATATAAATCAATATCTCTATTTTCAACAATATTTGTTCAATATTTAATGAGTTGAATATTTAACAGGAAAGTTTGAATATTTAACAGCAATGACAGTCTTAAGAAACTTATACAAAACTGAAGAATAGTGAAAGAATTCTTTACACAAAGTTCTAAAATACCTTATTTTATTAAACACTCTGATAAAATACTTATTAATAAAAAAAAAATAAATACCCCCTCAAGCAGCTGCTTGCCACAGAGGTCTGGACAGGAGCCTGTCAGTTTATATGCCACAGTAGGAGATCTGAGAGGATGGCAAGACCTCAGCAGAAAAACGACACACACATCCATGCCTAATCCGGGGCTCGAACCCAGGTCCCTTAGATCAGTAGCCAAGTGTGCTAACCACTCGGCCACGCAATTAACTTCTGAAGTTAATTTTTGTGGCTGGCACTGTTATTGCTAAATATTTGAACTTCCATCCCTCATTAAATACTGAACGAATATTGTTGAAAAACTGAGATATTGATGATTGAAATCTTTATTTGAAATCATATTTTTCAAAACAAAAAAAAAAATATTTTAGAAGTATAAAAAAAATATTACAGAGCTTTGATGTTAGCTTCCCATTGACTTAATATAGGGATTTTCCTTAATTTATGGAAACCAGTACAGTACATGACACTCTCCAATTGCATGCTTCATTTGACATACAGTTTGTTACAACTGATTCCTGTGAAATTTCCCAGTTTTTTTGGAGGAGCATAATAAATGTGACATAATTTGTAGTAATCCATGATACTTCACATGCCAAAAGCTTTCTTGAGTATAATAAGTTATATCTGAAATGAAAGCATGTCAGAAGCTTTTGTTTGAGATATAACTCATTATATTAGCAACCATTTGCACATTTATCCCTTTCTGAGGGAAAATCTGGATGATGAACCCTTACATTGTTTTATGTTATAAGAAGCTATATATTAAATTCCCCCATCTTTTTGGAGGGGGGACAAATTCTTATATTTCTTTAACATTCAAGTAATCTAAGAAAAGGATAGAGGGTAGTAAAGACAAAGAAAGAGCACTAATTGGACTAGTTCATTTCATATTTTGGCCACTTTTGAGCATTATGGTGTTAAAGAGTTATGACAATATAAAAACATATATAATGAATATGGCACTATTTAGAAGAATCTCTTCCTTTTTTTACTGTCCCAATGTCCAAATGATTAGGAAGTTATATGTTGAATTGGACAGTCTTAAGCTTTTCCTCTATTTGTGGGGGGGGGGGGGGGCAAATCTTTATGTTGCATTAAGTTACAATAACAGGAAGTTGTATAACAAATTTGGTGGTTCTAACCTCTTACCATTTACAAGTTGTTGATCAAAAAAAATTCAAATCATACATGTTATTTAAAACCAAATATGATTTCTGGATTACAATGGAGTCGCATCATATGGGCATTTAACTTAAGTGAATTCAACTGTATGCACTTGGCGAAAAAAGAAAAGAGAAAAATATCAATTTTGGTGCAAATGATTCCACTCAATGAGCAGCCTCAGATGAGGGAGATGAAACATGAATCTGCTGTTCCCTCAGTAAGTCTCAGTTCCCACATGCCTGATATTGTGAGCTTCTCACGATGCACAGTGTTTAAAAATATGTATTTTTCGACAACATGGCCCCTTATCACAAGACAAATGCTTCATCTGGTGCTCAACTGAGGAAGAGAGATCTGTTCTAATGCTGGATGAAAAACTACCTGTGATGGACTTATTGAGAGATGATATGTTGGTCATCAATGTAGTGCATAAAAATGGTTGTGACAAATCTAGCATCCATGTCATCAAAATTTGAGAAGGAGAAATCCACAAGCCATGGCATCAAATGCTCCAGTAATTGCTAAGGTGATGAGCCAAGTGTGTGATAAGACTTCAAACATATGGATGGAAGGCATGAACTGCAAATGTGTGCTTACAGATGGCAACACTTTGCAAAAAAAAAAGTTCTTAGCCTCTATGCATTGTTCAAACCTTCTGATGAAGAGGGACAGCTTTCTGAACAGAAAGAATTCAGAGTCAACCTGTTGGCTTAAGTTTTAGAAACTAATTCAACCTAAAAAACTTCCTTATTTATTTTTCCATCCTTTCATCTCCTCTCATGCAATTAAAAATACTCTTAAATTATATTTTGCAGATGTACTCTGTTATACATTATATATTCTGTATAAAAAAATCCCCTCAAGCACCTGCTTGTCACAGAGGTTCGATAGGAGCCTGTCAGTTTATATGCCATAGTAAAAGGTCTGCGAGAATGGCGGGACCTCAGCAGAAAAACAACACAAACATCCATGCCTTATCCAGGGCTCGAACTCAGGTTCCTTAGATCAGTAGCCAAGCACACTATCACTCAGCCACAGGATCGCACTTACAGTATATATATTAATGTACAGGGTTGCATACACAAACCTGTGTACTGTGGTTTATGGGTGATTTAATAAGGGATTTTTTCAAGAGTAATTTTGACTATACACAATTTTTGCCTTATGTGCTGACTTTAGAACCTAACCCTGCATAAGATGCATCTCTCCACTGTATATATATAAAAAAATTATAAATACCCCCTCAAGCAGCTGCTTGCCACAGAGGTCTGACAGGAGCCTGTCAGTTTATATGCCATAGTAGAAGGCCTGAGAAGATGGCAGGACCTCAGCAGAAAAACGACACATACATCCATGCCTTATCCAGGGCTCAAACCCAGGTCCCTTAGATCAGTAGCCAAGCGTGCTAATCACTCGGCCATGGGACGGCTCTCCACTGTATACAGATGTAATATTAAATATTAATATTTCACAAATTACCAAGAAGTTAGGACAAACAACAGAAATAAAACTTCAGTCTAAAGCTAAACAAATTAACATGTTCACAGAAGTTTAGCAAACTACGCTACTCATTAAAAGGTAGCATGGATCATCAAAATGTGAAAAGGAAAATATTTATCAGAGAAAAATAAAAATATTATTGAATTTTTCCTATATCACTATAATTAGTGGAAAAGTTGAGACAATTGGATGGAATTATCATCTAGATATTTACCTCGGTTTCTTCCTTGCGATGATTTCCAGTGGGTAGATGAGTCTATTGTCCTGTGGTGGGTAGTATAATCTAGATATGCATTCATTTACATTCTATATTTTTTGTTCTCCGAGAGAATGCTGGTGCCAGTTTGACGTCAATTTGGTGCACAAGTCAACCAATATATTTTTAGATTCACAGCTTATGTCTCAACTTTTTTGGGAGGGTGAATATTATATGCTACTGCATACTCACTACGCATTGCTGCGTTGTTTTAGTTGTTTTACCTCTGAGCGGCACTTTTTTGCACACCATGGGCTAAATGGCCAGGTCACATGGACCCCGAAGGCTCAGAGAAGGTTGGGGGAGGGGACCCACTGGAACAGCTGTTGGGAGACATATGGTAGTCCGTCAAGGCCATCCAGCGTGTTCTTTAACGTGCACAGGGTATGGCTCTCCCGCACACGGGGCCACGGCTTAACGTCCCATCCGACGGACGGCGGCCTTTCCAAGCCCATCGGTGTCCCCTACTGACCGTGGGCAGGGCAGGGAATTTTGCGGAGATAATCTCAACGCTGACCCAGCTGGGACTCGAACCTGGGAACTACAGATTACGAGCCTGGCGCGCTACCGACTGAGCCACCCCCGCCCCCACGCATTGCTGCTCCAATGCATCATTAGGCCAAATAGTTATTTTGCGGCAGGCACAGATGTTAAAGTGCTGCAGTCAGTGTTTGTTTGCATTAGGTTTATCATGTTAACAGCTGTGCCTGCTGTAAAATAACTACTTCACCCAACGATGCATTGGAGCAACAATGCATAGTAAGTATGCAGTAGCACATAATATTTGCACTCCCGGAAAAGTTGAGACATAAGCTGTGAATCTAAAAATAAATTGGTTGACATGTGCACCAAATTGACGTCAAACTGGCACCAGCATTCTCTCAAAGAACAAAAAATAAAGAATATAAGTGAATGCATATCTGGATTATACTATCCACCACAGGACAATAGACTCATCTACCCATCGAAAATCGTTGCAAGGAAGAAACCAAGGTAAATATCTAGATGATAATTCCATCCAATTGTCTAAACTTTTCCACTAATTACAGTAATATAGAGAAAAATTCAATAATTTTTCATGAACTTTGTGACTTAAACATCTATTTTTTAAATAAAAATATGTTAACCACCTGGTAATTTAATGTGTAGTTTGGAAAAATCAACAGAGAATCAAGTACAGCATGGAATACGTAAACCAGATATCCCGTAAAAGAATTACTTTTGCAGATGCTCAATCATTTCAAGTTAAAACTACATTGTTAGTCTGTAACAGCTGATTACTTCATCATGCCTCAAAGAGACTAAAAGCAGTTGGAGGCTTCTCAAATAGGAGAAAGACATATCTGTCCCAATTGTGACCAGAAGGCTTCGTAAGGTTCGACTTTATACCTATTGACACGTTGTATATATCCTTTTAACCTCCAGAAACAGATAGGCCCAATGGAAATGTTGACACAATCATGTAGATGGGACCCAAGAACAATGAAGTCATGGCCTATTCACCGACAACTAAAAATATTCTCTACAATTGGACAGCACGATTATACTGGTCTGTACAAAGAGGTGGGAACTTGCAATCAGCCCCATAACATTGTTGAGGAAAGTGTTGAAGAAGTTGAGGAAGTATTCAAGGTCTGATTGCATGGGCCTGGTTTTCACTGGATGACAATCCTGACCTCCATGTGTTTGAAGAAAAGTTTGTGAATGTTTTGAGATACTGGGACCATCCCATATTATCAATAGGTGGCCTATGCTCATGTGAACTCTATACAGGATTGCTGTAATTCTTGGATAGGGCTGAAGCTCTCTGATCAAGTGCACTGCCAATCATATGATTGTGCTAGGTCAAATTTACTTAGAGATTATTATACTGGCAATGCAACCTGCTCATTGCAATATATCACTGCTAAATGATAGGCCTCCCTCAAATTCAAATGTAAACTTGTACAACCAATTTGTTTCAGGAAGGGGCAAAAAAAAAATCAATGCTTCTAGAAAAGTATTTATGTTGAGCTGTTCATTAAATGAGTACAGTTGCAAATAAGAAATCATGCATACTTCATACTATGATATAACTAAGGATGCTGGAAAATAAAAGGGAAAGAAAAGGAACTTATTATTGAAAATAATAAAGACCCATTGTGTAAAAAAAAAATATTTTTTTCATAATAAATAAAAATGAAATACTTCTGACAACAAAAGAAAAGGTAAAAAAAATCACATTTCTTTAAAGAAAAAAAAAATGGTGCACCAAAAATTAAACATTAATTTTTATATCTTTTTTCCAGGGGAAGAGGGGGAAGGGGGGCAGAGGCGACCTGATCTCACAACTGATGGCTCCCCAAATAAGAATACCACATGGGCAAGCAGTATGGTATTCACACAATGGTTGCTTCTGTCACATATATACAGACACGGATGTAATGATCATAACACCAAGCAAAACAGGTATTTTTTGCTGCAAACAAAGAGTTATCATTCCTGGTAGCTCAAACCTAACATTAGGCCAGCCAAGCCTGACAATGGCATGAACAACAGCAATCTATACAATGGACACCAGGCCAACTGTGATCTTGGCAATGATACTAGCCATGATAAGAACTTTCATAACAGCAGTTACAGTTTGCCAAAAGAAATTGGGTCTGCTACCAGCTACTAAGAAATCTGGCAATCCATCTTGCTGTTGTGTGTGACAGCACCAGACTCTGTGTGAGGTCTGAGTACTTCTTGAGACCACTGGCACTAATAATATCTAACAGTACTTCCATCATAGTCCATGTGTGCAGACCATCTGCTTTAGACAACCCCAAAATCTGACCATACTCAAAAATATGTCCAGCTGCTGATACTGTTGCCAAAAGGGTTGTCATGGCATCTTATACCTTTCATCTTCAATATCTGTTATCAACTCTACTGTAGCTTATTGCAGACAACTACAGCACATGAAGCATTTAGCTTAGCCACTCAGCATTCATTCTGTGATCTCTTGCAGACACCATGTACTTGTCATAGAAGTGTAATCATTTAAACTACATATCTTCCCTATATTCGCATGCCAATTTGCATGCAAATCCAACTAATACATATGTAGAAATATATTTGTAAAAGTATTAAATAATCTTTTCTGATATGTGAAAGTGCATAACTAATGATATTTGATATGAAAAATTTACTATGAATATACTAGGGTCAGTCAATTCCACTTATATATATATATACAGGCATGGCACTTAAAAGGTCAAAAGTTATTTTCCCAGATGTATATAGCTCAGGGCAGATATGCTTGAAGAACTAAACTGCACGGTCTGGTTGGACCTCCTCCATAGTCCATGGCTGCTTGAGGGTTGGGTTGTTTTACCTCTGAGCGGCACTTTTTTGCACATCATGGGCTAAAATGGCCAGGTCACAAGAACCCCGAAGGCTCAGAGAAGGTTGGGGGAGGGGACCTACTGGAAGAGCTGTTGGGAGACAGATGGTAGCCTCCCGTTAAAGCCATCCAGTGTGTTCTTTAATGTGCACAGGGTATGGCTCTCCCTTACACAGGGCCATGGCTTAACATCCCATCTGACAGACGACGGGTTTTCCAAGCCCATTGGTGTCCCCTACTGACAGTAGGCAGGGCGGGGAGTTTTGCAAAGATAAGGCTCAACACTGACACAGCTGGGACTCGAACCTGGGAACTGCAGATTACGAGCCTGGCGTTCTACCGACTGAGCCACCTCCACGCCAGGCTGCTTGAGGAGGATGATGAGCCAACATCTTAAATGAAAATATGTGCTCTAAAACAATGCTTCTTAAAAAATCCATTTTAATGACATGCTAATACTGGTATGGGAAACCATTACTTAGTCAAGCTCATTGATGCAATCTGAGAATCACATTATTATTTTCAGTTAGCAGGATATTTCTTTTCATTCAAGCTACAATTGCTGTTTAGTTTCTTTTTCCATAACCACATTTTGACTGTCTGGTGCACATTTGGTACATTATAGCATATGAAAATACTGCACTTAATAAGTATATTTTATGCTCAATTTAATTGAAAACATATGTATTATGATGTTAAACGCCACTATCTGCACTGTTGTTTCACCCAGTGTACTACCCCATGATAATAATTTCTGCCATAAAGAAGATAGTTACCAATAGTAGACTATCAGCTGGCAATAGCAGGAATGCACATCTGGGCTCCTTGTTGCCTTAAATGGTTTGTAGTCCTGTTATTGGTGCTGGCTGCTGGGATCATTACTTGGCAGTCCTGATTTTCTAGTCGATATGAAAATCAACTACACACACATTCCATAGATGATAATAACTCTTGAGAATGTGGCAAATTATAACATAAATGGATATTTGGTATGTCCTTCCTTAGGCCCTTTTCATTGATGGAAAGGTTCACCATATCTAGTGCTTCTTATTGGTAAGGGTCCTGTTGCAATAGTAGTTTCCAGGGTAAAGGTGGTTCAGTGATGTCATTTATGCATAGACTTTTTTTTGTAGATGTGATACACTGGTCCACACTGAATGATCATGGAATTATGACAACCCAACCTCATGTTATGCCAATGAGATATTAATGTCTAAAGTGTTTATGGGAAAATGGTAAAGGTAAATTAAAGATCTCAATCAATTCTATCTTAATATCAATTTTCAACAATATTCCTTCAGCATTTAAAGGGTTATGGAAGTTTGAACATCTAACAACAGCAAAGCTAGACTAAAAAAATTATCTTTGAAGTTAATTGAGACTGAAATAAGATTACTATTTAAAACTATTTCATAAATCACATTTTTAAAATGTGCAAATTTTTTCAATGTTTGTCTAAAATTTGAAATGTTTAATCTCCATACCTGTTTAAATACAGAAAGGATATTGTAAATTAAAAGATTTGGATTTGATTGAGATCTTTAAATTATCCTCGCCACATTTTCTCGCAAAACAATTACTTTAGAAGTTATAAATCTTCAAAATTAACTACCATTGGCAAAACATGGGGTGGAACAGTCATAATTCAATGACCACTGAGTGTATAGTTGCATAAAAAAAGTATAAGCATTAATTGATTCCTAAGATACTATAAATGGATATTAAATTGGTACAAATGCTTAAATAGTACATCCAAATAATGTAAGTCATCCACGGTCTCTGTCAATTAGAAATGTCTCCAGACTCATTTTGCATTCTGTCAACATCTATGTCTGTTTTTAATACAACAAATTAAACTTGGTTTTCTTTTAACAACCGAAATTGCCATTTGAAATGACCATTATACAGTACCTAGTGTTTATAGAGTTACTTTAATTTTATGAAATTTTCTTTTACATCTTATAAAAATATTTAGTTCAAGCTTTAGTAATTATCATTTTTTTATTTGATACATATTTTATTAAGCTATGATACAAATAATAAGCTACAGCCATCTCATCACCATTTTTTTTATACAGCAAGCAAAGCAAATTTGCATGTTTTCATTTTTCTACATTCAAGCAACCTCCTGATTTAAGCGAATGGGCTTGATATGAACTTCTGCAAACTCATTTTTTCACTTTTGAAATTCTCCTGAAAATTAACCAAAAACTGCTATTTTTAAAATCAAGATTTTTGGAAGTAATAATGGCATAGCTTTTTTCCTTTCATTTTACTCCCTTTTCTGCCTTAAAAAAGATTCTAGGAATATTGAAATAAGTATCATTTATCGCAGGATTCTATGCATAGCTCCCACTACTGAAGTCATGACCATAATTCATTTGTTCAAATCTGCAGCACAATCCACAAAGATGCAAATCATGGCCTAGCAAAACTTATGTCATTAATTACACAAGAGAGTCATGTTTGGTGGCTTGTTAACAGAATCAGAATGGTACATTGGATATCGTCTCATCTTTCAGTTAGTACTTTATATTTTCATAATTAAACTCTGTAGTGAATCTCAGGATGACACGGTTGTTTGTTTGTGTAGGTGTTTATATGAGAACCAAGAGAAGCCTCAGTCCCTTAAAAAATATTTCACTAGAGACATATATATCCACATTTTTTTTTTAAAAAGTGATAACAGTTCTTGTGATAATTATAGGGGAATTAAGCAACTTTCTGCTCTAGGTACATATTTTTTTATATTGTGCCTAACAGAGTTAAGAATTTAGCTGATGTACAACTGCATATGAATAGTGTGGTTTTAGAAGTGGTAGGTGAAACAGATTAATTTTTTCACTTTCAAGTTTCAGAAACCTGTGGTTACTAGCTTTGTAGATTTCAAACAGTAAGCCTTTCTCTGACAAGATGTCTAAAATAAACTCTGTTCAAATGTGTTAAGTCCAAAATTCCCAATTAAGAAATAAGTTTAAGCTTCAAGAGTAAAATTATTTTGTTTTCAGAAATAAATGCATGATATACTTGAATAAAATTATATTTAACCCTAATCCTACTAAGCTTTTACTGACTTCAACCAGTGATGTGACTTAGTCACACATAAGAAATTTGCTTAGTGTCATTTATTTGAATATTTTAATACATACATATATAGAATTCATATATTTATTTAATGCACAGATATTGCCAGAAATAATAATAAATATCTAATGCATTATTTGCTGATGCATATTATACAAAGTTTTGATGAACCAGCATGAATGGTGTCAAATCTTTGACAATATGGATGTTGTTGCAGTTTTTCCTATGTTGCTGATTTCACCATTTATTGCAGTAATATAAATTTTCAAGAGCTGTTCTGTATTGAATGTAGTGAATTATATTATAAATTGCTTTGCACAGCATGATAGAGGTGGATGCATCCACTTAATACCAAAGAGATGTTATTTTGCTTTTTTTCACCTTGAAAGTTTTATCAAATAAAAATTTCAAGTGAGGGGTTTACAGATTTCATCATTAATATGTTTCAAATTCTGATAAATGATTATCTGTTCTATTGCACCCAATTCACGCTGATTATGAAGGAGAATAATTTTAGCCTTTTCCTTGCTAAAGCTATGTTTTTACCAGCATTTTAAGTACTTATATAACAAATTCTTAAAATATGTATATCGTGTTTTTAATTTGATTGAAATGGGTGCTGTGATTAACTATTTGATTTAAAATTATCGTTTCGAAAATATTTACACATTAGACCTAATATTAGAATACATTTACTAAATACTAAATAGATAAACCAGTTAGATCATACAATGGCAACTGTTCTGATAGTGGTATCCAATATTATCTTGCTTTTACCGATTCTATAGTTTTTTTTTATATACCATAAATCAGAGATGGACAACTGGCAGCCTGATAGGCCTTTTGGTCAGGCCTGCCACCTCTTTGCCAAGATCAAAAAGTAATCCAAAAAATCTCTAATAACTATATAACAAGAATATAACAGTCATGGCAAAACCAATTTTTTTTCAGCTCATCATTTCATGAGTTCCATGTCTACAGGACTTATCCTGTGATTATTTACTACTGATTTATTGATTTAATGCCCTGAGCATGAGTGACAAATATTAATTCCATCTCTAATGAGGCAACAGTTGTCCACTTCCTGGATAGATGGTGCCACTAGTGCGAGTCAAATAAAATCTGGAAGGTTTATAAGTCACATAAGCTGAGAAAAGGTTAGCCATTGATGGTGTAGTGGTTAGCATAACAGGCATGTTTCCTGGAGACGTGGGTTTGGATCCCACTCATGGCAAAACCAAATTTTTTTTCAGCTCATTTCATGAGTTCCATGTCTATTGGACTTATCCTGTGATTATTTACTACTGATATAACAGGTATTTTCTAGTATGCCATTAGGCTATAAAATAATAAGAAATTATTTTGTGTCTATGTATTTTTATTTGTATGAGATATATTTATAAAACCTGGCCTGCCAGACTGTAAATTGCAGAAAGCAGCTCTTAGGCAACTTTGAGTTGGACATCCCTGCCATAAATGTTCAAATAGTAGCCTAGATTACAATTTCTTGCTTGTATCCAGCTACAATTTAGGCCAGGGGTTTAATATGTCATATAAGGTGTATGGAGTTATACCGATATATTTGAATAGCAGATATAAGATTTGTATAGCACAGACAGACGACATTCAGCTATTATATAAGAGAAAATGCAGACTCAACAGGAATGAATTTCACAGCACATTTGAAGGTAGGTGGGGGGCATGAGGCAAATTGATATTGTACAAAACAATCCTGTAGAGGTCTGGCATCACTGTCTGAGACCTGGCCACTATTTACAAATTCTGCCTTATTACCAAGCTACAATTCAAGCATGTTACTATTTAGGCACCAGTATTTAATATGTCAAATATATCAGGGCAGTGCTCCTACACTGGATGACATTTTTTTAGGGGTGGAAAATTTGCAAACCAACAACCATACCTGCAGTAAAGTTGGCTCAAGTAAGTATGACCTATTTTCAAACATATAATTTTCAATTGCTTTTAAAAATGACATTAAATTTAGTTAAAATCAATCATTAACTATTCCCAGGTCCAGTTATTTTTTCCTCCAGCAAAACAAGGTCAACTTTAGAATATTTTTAATAAATAATTCATCAACAGAAATAGGTCATGTTTATATACCAAATTAAAGAGAATTTAATTCAGAATTTTACTGACGTAAAAAATATTAACATTGTAGTAACATTAATTTTAATAACATTTTTAGAGTGGTATACCAAAACAATAAGTACATATTTCATACTCACTCCAAAATCTTCAGTTTTTAAAAATAGCAGTTTTTTGTTAATTTTTAGGTTTTCGAAAATTTAAGGAAAAATATGTTGATAATAGTTCAAATCAAACTTGTGAGCTTAAATCAAGTGATTGCTTCAATACAGAGTAACTTTAACATACAAATTGGCAATAGCGTTTCTAAAATATGGCAATCAGATGACTTTATTGAATTATTTATATTGTAGTTTAATAAAATATGAATGAAATAAGAAAAGAAAATATAATTTTTCAAGTTTGAATTATGTATTTTTAAAAGATATATGTAAGAAATTTTCAAATGGCAATTAAAAAATCTAATTTTCCTGTGTTGTACAATAAACATCTGTAAACGTACTTGACCTGGGGAGGGTTAATATCTAAAATCAGACTTGGGAGAAAGGGGCAGCAGAGTTCCAAATTTGCTCTGGGCAGCAAAATAGTTAGCACATGCCCTGTATGGTATATAACAAAAAATAAGATTCATCATTCAATGTCTCAAGTTGGAAATTTCATTGTTATAAAAAAATAAATAAATAAATACCCCCTCAAGCAGCTGCTTGCCACAGAGGTCTGACAGGAGCCTGTCAGTTTATATGCCATAGTAGAAGGTCTGAGAGGATGGCAGGACCTCAGAAGAAAAACAACACACACACAACCATGCCTTACCCGGGGCTCGAACCCAGGCCCCTTAGATCAGTAGCCAAGCGTGCTAACCACTCGGCCATAAAATAACATTTATTAATAACTCAGAAACTGCATCTACCATTCAAGTGGGATGAAATACTCTTACATCCAATATATGGTAAAATAATTTTGAGTCATACATGTGGTAATGCTGGTTTCTGGACCTGTGGTGTATTGTTAAATTTATCATGGCTGACATTTGGTTAAAAAAAATCCAGAAGTATAAGTTCTCTGCAGTGAGAATTGCTAGTTGTGAACTCTTGAATGAAAAGTTCATTCTGTTGACAACTGTTTGGAACTTTGCTGAAGTGAGATGCCACTTGGAGAAGAGAGTGGGGGTAACTGATTTCCCATTGGAGAATATTTCAGTGTGATATCCATAGCAGGGAAATGGTAATTTAAAAAACTTTACTCAGTTCAAAAACTTGCTAAAAGCATTTAATAAGCTTAAAAGCAAGAACATCAACACTTTTCACACTACCCCTCACTTCCTAGATTTAGTAATGAACATCATCATCATCCTCAAGCAGTCATGGGCTACAGAGGTACAACCAGACCGTGCAATTTAGTTCTCCAAGCAAGTCTATCCTGAGCTACATCTGCTGCATCTGGCCACTGCACACCAATTCTAAAAAGGTCCTGTTTGACATTTTCTGTCCACTGCATCCTAGGTCTCCCCCTCTTTCTGAGGCCTTTAGGCACACTGTTCATAATCCTATGTACTAATCTATAATTATCCAAATGGGGAAGATTGCCAATTCAAAGGACTCTCTCCACACAATATACTGCTTAAACGAGGTTGCCGAATCCTTTGCCTAACCTGATCATTACTTACAAAGCTGAACCATCTATGCCCAAGATACTGAGTAAGCATCAAGTTTCATGTTTTTACAAAGGGTCCATGTTTCACTAGTGTAATTAACTCTAGAAAGAACCAAAATATTATACAGTCTAATTTTAGTCTTTAAGTGTATACGCCTATTTCTCCACACACTCCATAGATTCTTAAAAGTCCCAGTAGCAATCCCTATTTTCACCTGTTAATCTCATGCCGCACATCACCAGCATCTGTTACATAGCTCCCAAGATAATTAAACCAAACCTACTCTAGTACCCATTTCATCAACAGCTCGAATGAAAGAGTTCATCTCATCAACATCGTTTGACAAAAGAGCTAAATCATCAGCATAATCTAAATCAAAAATTTTTGTATCTCCAGCCCATTTAAGGCCAAAATCTTTCCCTTGAAGTGAATTTCGCATAACATAATCAATAACCAAACTAAAGAGTAAATAAAATAAATAAATACCCCCTCAAGCAGCTGCTTGCCACAGAGGTCTGACAGGAGCCTGTCAGTTTATATGCCAGAGTAGAAGGTCTGAGAGGATGGCAGGACCTCAGCAGAAAAAAGACACATACATCCATGCCTTACCCGGGGCTCGAACCCAGGTCCCTTAGATCAGTAGCCAAAAGGAGACAAAATGCACCCTTGTCGAACACCAGAAGTAATGCTAAACCAATTGCTACAAGCCTTACCAACTCTCACACACGACTCAGTGTTATTATAGAGAGCATTGCTGATATATATTTATTTATTCATTTATAATTCTTCCCAGGTCCAGCTGTTTTTTTCACTCTGATCAGGCAAAAAAAATTATTTTGGAACTTTTTTGTCAAATAGTTAATGAAAGGAATTATGGCATATGCCAAGTTAACCAGCATTTAATTCTAGATTTTCTAAAAATAAAATATTTAACAAAAAAGATTAGTTTTATTTCAATAGGACTTTTTTTTTAGTCATGTAGTAAAAAAATGCATTCAGCAACACTAAATAAATAATATAAATGAAATTAATAATACTAAATAAATAATATAAAAAAAATAAAAATTTATTTAAAAAACACTAATAGAAAGAAATTATTATAATACAATTGAATAGAAAGGTTATTAATTTCTGAATAACAAAAAAAAAAATATTTTCTTGTTTAAAGTAAACATTTCTTCCGTTTCGTATTTTTTTTTCTCCATACCATACTTTGAGAAGTCCAGGTTTGTTGCTGAGTCCAATAAACAAATCAACTTTAAAATATTTTTAATAAATAACTAATCAACAGAAATAGGTCATGTTATATACCAAAATTAAAGAGAATTCTCAATTTTTCTGTAGTAAAAAATATGAACATTGTAGTAATATATTAATTTCAATAACACTTTTTGCAGTGGTATAGTATAGCAAAACTTCCAAAATCTTCAATTTTTAAAAATAGCAATTTTTTGTTAATTATCAAGAGATTTCAGAAACTTTAAGAAAAAATATGTTGATAATAGTTCAAACTAAACTTGTAAACTTAAATCAGGTGATTGCTTCAATACAGAATAACATTAACAAGCAAATCAGCAACACCACATAGCACTTCTAAAATATAACAATCAGATGGCTTTATCAAATTTAATATTGCAGTTTAATAAAATATGCATCAAATGAAAAAAGAAAATATTATTTTTCAAGCTTGAATTGCATGTTTTTTAAAATCTAAATTTCATGTGTTGTACAAAAAACGTCTATAGACATCCTTGAACTGGGAAGGGCTAATGGTGGTATTAATTCTGGGATGAAAAATCCCCTATTTACATTTCTTGTGAGAAATGTGTGTCTGACTAACACATTTTCACTTTGCACGAATTATCTAAAGCACTCATCTATTGTGTTTGTCAGGTACTGGGTGTGTATGAGCTAACCAGAACTATATGGTATAATCTTGCTTTTCACACATTATACTTGCCTTTTTAATGGGTAAAACCACTTAAGGTTATATAGTTCTAGACTCAGATATCCCTACTAATTTATCAACCAACAAAAAAAGAAAATGCATTTCACTCAGTTACACCTGGGGCTTCCTTTTCATGAACCAATCCTACTGAGTGACCATTGACCATGACTGTAATGACAGATATTGTATCCCATGGATATTTGAAAAAATAAAGGAGAAATCAAAAAAGAATGCAACTAAATACACCCATCCCTCAATTTAAACAGTTTCATTTTCAAATGATCAAGAAAACACAACCAGTTTCATTTTACAGTTACAAACTGATAATTTTTTATACATGTAGATATAGCATATATTATGAAGTAGCAGTGGCATAGAATCAACTAAATAGTTTTACTTGAATAATCATTTATTTTCAAGAATAAATAGATAATAGTAAATTCCTATATTAAAAAAATTGCCATCTGTAACAAGTTATATTTAGACTCACTAAAATTGTACTTTTGCCACTATAATGAAATCTGTCTGACATTTTAATGATATGAAACCTGTTATGGATTGACAAGAGATCTCATTTTTCTAGATCGAATTCTTTCAGGCTAGTAAAAACCATGTTTTACCTCATGTTTAGCAGCACATTTAACTTTGTAGACTATTATACTGGTTAAATAAGTTGATTCATAAGCATATTGTTTCATAAAATATCATATAAATATTAATTTACCAAATAAAGCATAAGTATTAATACAACTGCTTATGCATAATTATAAATATCCTTTTTTCAAATTTCATCTTCATTTTAAGTGTATGTCTACATTAATAATGAGTATATTTCATGACCAACAAGAAATGCTTGAAAAATTGATCCAAACTTATCTGAATTAGTGCTAATAAAATACAAAATGTTACATCAATGTTTATTATTACTGCTGAACATAAATTTGTGATAAATATGTATAAATATAATTTTTTATGTACATTTCAATAATAAAGATTTATCCCCCTTTTTCCCCCATAAATTGTTGGTCACAATTAAATAGTGATTTCACACACTCTCTACTTTTTAAATGAGAGTTCACAGATTTGTAAATGTAGTTTCCTCTCTAACAGCTAAATATGCAATTCAAGGAGAAGTATAAAAGTTTAAGACCCATGAAATAAACATAGATGACAATCACAGGCTACCTGGGTGACATTTTAACATCAAATATTTATTAAGACCATTGAAACACATAAAATATATAGTATTAACTTATAAAGTATAAATTGTAATATTTGGTGCACAGAACCGGCCAGGTCTAGCACCTAATGTCCGACCCCGCCTTCTCGTGGTGCAGGCCGTTAGTACTTTTCAAAAGAGAGATTCTCTTTTGGAAGGGAACGGAAGGGGAGGGCTGCCAGTTCAGTATGGCCTGCTGATCTGGTCATCTACAGCCACTTTTTTCTTTTTTTTCAACCCTGCTGAGGAGTGGTCAACTTCACAGGGTCCTGGTGCTGACCATTTATACCTACTAGACTGGACTTGTTTATGGATTTGAGCTCGATTATTGATCCTGGACTTGCTGCACTGGTGGGCCTCTATTGAGGGAGAGTCTGCCGCTGTGTTTTCTGTTTGCTTCTGGGTTGCCAGCTCTAAGTGAACAGAGGCATGGGATACCTTATATCAGCTGGTGGATAATCCTAATCAGAGGCCATCGCAGGTACCTGAACCTTACTTAGCTAGCTGGGCATCGTCAAGCCTAAACTGGAGTAATGCGTCTCAGGCAGGCCATGTGGCTCTTGAAAAAGTCCACTTGAAAAGGTGGTGCCTGAAGTTCCTACCAGCATCGGTGACTTCAGCCTTTAGCGGAGGAGGAACGGGTCTTTGCCCCATGCCTGCGATCAGGGGGCTGTTTGATATTGTTGGCCCTACCAATCTCAATAAACCTAATTTCTTTAAAAATCCAACTAATCATTTTCTCTCTGCAGGAACATGGAACGTGAGGACATTACATAGAGATTATTCTCTTGATGTCCTCATGCAGGAATTCCAGCGCTATAACCTAGATAGTCTAGGCTTGCAAGAGACCAGATGGACAGGTAAAGGTGAGATACTTAAAAATAACTTTAAATTTCTCTTTACAGGGAGGGAGGATGGAAAGCATCACCAAGGTGTGGGTCTGCTGCTCTTCTAGGATATGAGTGCATTAATGAAAGGTTTCTTACAGCAAAATTTCAGACAAGCATTAAAAACTTGAATCTTATCTGTGGTTATGCCCCCACTGAGGATGCTGATGAGGATGAGAAGGATAGGTTTTACGGACAACTTCAGGATATTTTGAATTCTGTCAAGAAAGGAGATATTACCCTTGTTCTTGGTGACTTCAATGCCAAAGTTGGTACTGACTCTGATCTTTGGGGAGGGGTGATAGGCCCTTTTGGTATTGGTAGCTGCAATGGCAATGGGCAACATCTCCTACAGGTAAGTAAACTCAATGGTTTCAGAATAACTAACACATATTACAAACACTGCGACATACATTAATACACATGGGTTTCACCTGATGGGCTGCATAGGAATATGATTGATTATATATTAATTAACAGCAAATGGGCTAGTTCTGTTAGAAATACCAGGGCATATAGGGGAGCTGAAATTGGATCTGACCATTACCTTGTTAAAAGTGTCTTGCAACTTAAACTTAAAAAGTGTTGTGCTAGAGTTAAAAAATTTACCTTTAATACTGAAGTTCTGAATGACCCAGTTATAGCTAAAGCTTACCATGATAGGTTACTTAATCATTATGACGGTCATGATTTGCTTAATACTGAAGTTGAGGAAGAATGGGGCCATTTTAAACAGGCTTTTTTGGAAACTAACAGTACTCTTTTAGGAAAAAAGGAGCAGAGGAGGCAGAATTATTTAAGTGATAAGGCAATTGAGCTTATTTCAGAAAGAAGGAACTGCAGGAATGTCCTTAATCAGTACCCTACTAGTCCTAATAGAAAAGATTACAGAGAGCTTAATAAACGTGTAAAGGATCAGTTAGCTACTGATAAAAATCTTTGGCTTGATAGCTTGGCTGACAAAGCTGAGGAAGCAGTTAGGCAGCACAACAGCAGAGAGCTGTACCAGATAGTTAATGTTTTATGTGATAGAAAACGGACAGGCATACAGGGATTGAAGGATAAACAAGGTAAGGTTATAGAAGGTGAGGATTCTGTCATGGCTAGGTGGGCTGAGCATTTTAGTGATGTTCTAAACAATGTGGTTAGTTCTACTCCCATTGTTTGTAATGATGATAGATGCATTGGCAGCTTTAATGTTGGCCCTATAACACAATGTGAAGTTAGTTTGGCTATCTCTAAACTGAAACTTCATAAATCCCCAGGGGTAGATGAAATTACTACAGAAATGCTCAGAGCTGGGAATGTTTTGGTTACCACTTGGATGACTGAAATTTTGAATAACTTTTATGATAAAGGCATGGTTCCTAAAGATTTTACCAGAGCTATTATTATCCCTATTTTCAAAAAAGGTGATCGCAGTTCTTGTGATAACTATAGGGGTATCAGCCTACTCTCTGTTCCAGGAAAGTTCTTTCCATGATTGTGCTTAACAGAATTAAGAATCTGGTTGACAGGCAATTGCGTGATGAGCAATGTGGATTCAGAAGTGGTAGGGGATGTGTAGATCAGATATTTTCACTTAGGCAGATTCTTGAGAAATGTTTAGAGTTTCAGAAACCTTTGGTTGCTAGCTTTGTTGATTTCAAAAAGGGTTTCGACTCTGTTGATCGTCAAAATTTGTGGTTGATTGTGAGATCATATGGTATACCAGACAAGTTAGTTAACATAATGAAAGCTCTCTATAATAACACTGAGTCGTGTGTGAGAGTTGGTAAGGCTTATAGTAATTGGTTTAGCATTACTTCTGGTGTTCGACAAGGGTGCATTTTGTCTCCTTTTCTCTTTAGCTTGGTTGTTGATTATGTTATGCGAAATTCACTTCGAGGGAAAGATTTTGGCCTTAAATGGGCTGGAGGTACGAAAATTTCTGATTTAGATTATGCTGATGATTCAGCCCTTTTGGCAAATGATGTTGATGAGATGAACTCTTTCATTCGAGCTGGTGATGAGACTGGTAGTAGAGTAGGTTTGGTTATAAACAGAGAGAAAACTAAAGTGATGAAAATTGGTCAGGCAGGTTGTGATTCAGTTAATCTGAATGGTTGCAGTCTTGAGCAGGTGTCACAGTTTAATTATCTTGGGAGCTATGTAACTGATACTGGTGATGTGCGGCATGAGATTAACAGACGAATAGGTATTGCTGCCGGGACTTTTAAGAATCTATGGAGATTGTGGAGAAATAGGCGTATACAGCTAAAGACTAAAATTAGACTGTATAATAGTTTGGTTCTTTCTAGGGTTAGTTATGGTAGTGAAACTTGGACGCTGTGTAAACAAGATAACAGGAAACTAGATGCTTTTGATTCTAGATGCTTACGCAGTATCTTGGGTATTAGGTGGTGCAACTTTGTAACTAATGATGAGGTTAGGCAAAGGAGTCTGCAACCTCCTTTAAGCAGCACATTGTGAAGAGAGACTCCGCTGGTTTGGCCATGTTGCCCGTATGGATAATTATAGATTGGCGAATAGGGTTATGAACAGTGTGCCTGGAGGCCTCAGAAGGAGGGGGAGACCTAGGATGCGGTGGGCAGACAATGTCAAACAGGACCTTGTTAGAATTGGTGTACAGTGGCCGGATGCAGCAGATGTAGCTCAGAACAGATATGCTTGGAGAATTAAACTGCGCGGTCTGGTTGGACCTCCGTAGCCCATGGCTGCTTGAGGAAGAGGAGGAGGAGGAGGAGGAGGTGCTTTAACAAGGATCAGTTTTTTTAAGAGAAAAATCTTCACTTGTATGTCAAAGCAAGAGACCCCAAACCTGAAAAGACTGACATTTCTTGAGGAGAAAATACCTTCAACAAATTGTCAGAATAATCATGCATAAAGGTTGAAACTTCAAAAAACAAATTCTGAAGATCAACCGTGAGAAAAGATTTAAACAAAATTTAAGTCTCAAATAACATAAGCAAGGAAAATTCCTACATGAGAGAAAATTTTCACAGTGACTCTCTCAAGGGCAGTTTTTTAAGGCCAGGACTCAATTACTGGAAACAAGATGCTGTCTTCAAACAGTTAGACCAAGAATAGTTTGTCTTCTTTGTTCTCCAGAATGTCTGGAAATATTCAGATCCAAGAGTTATTTGGACAAACTAAGGTTTTCATGTCTACAGCCACACAAATTTTCAAAGATATGAGACTTTTCAGAACTGATTTCTTAAAATCAAAAGAGACTCAAGTGGGGATTTTTTAAACAAAGCAAGGAAAACTGTCAATATGACAACAGTGACACTAAATTTCTTTGTATGAATAGCAATGGAGAGAAGCCAGACATTTAGACTTGTGTCTGGGGAATGGGTTAATTTTAACTTTTGTTTCAACTTAGCAATTTTTTAAAATGTTTTTTTCCAAGCTATCCTGTAAAATTACTTGGCAAGTATGCCACATCAAATGTTTAAATATTTATGCACTTCAGGTAATGAAAAGAAGCAAGATTAGCGAAGTTCTCTTAAAAAGTTGCTTGAACATCCTTAGTTTCAAACAGACCACTTATTCACAAGTTTACAGAGCTGAAGTTAAATATTAATATTTTATTATAGAACAGCTGAAAAGCTTTAAAAAGTAATTAATAACATTGCTGTTTCCTGCTATTTCAACACTTCATGGCAACTCAACACAGTAGTAAATTTCCTGTCTCCAGAGGAAACAAAAATTTTGGTTTAGTCATGATTTTAAATTGATTACACTCCATACATTTTTATATTCATTTAGCAAAATTTATTGAATTGGCTACTGTTGCTGTGAAGAAGTTAGAATCTTGTGTCCTTCTGTCAAGTCTTTGTTTTACATCCCTTGTTGATTGATATTCTCTGTTATACTTCATGTCTACATGAAACAGAAATACTTGTTTCATACAGGGTAATGGGGAGGGGAATGAATGCCATAATAACAAAAACTTTTCTTATTTTGGCATTCATTATACTGACATTTTACACCAACAAGGTGAAATAAATCTGGTTGTCTGATATGAAATCTCAAACTTAACTACCTGCTTTGAAATTCAAAAGTTATCTTCGTATAATTTTATTTTAGCCCCATATTTTATGTCTGACACTAAAAATTGATTAAAACCATAAAATTTTATTCCATATAGAATATCATTTTAACCTTTCCTGTCCAGTGGAATATTAAAAAAAAAATACCCCCTCAAGCAGCTGCTTGCCACAGATAAACCTAAGAGGCATGTCAATTTATATGCCAAAGTAGGTATGTGAGAATGGTGGGACCTCAGCAGAAAAACAACACACACACATCCATGCCTTATCCAGGGCTCAAACCCAGGTCCCTCTGATCAGTAGCCAAGCATGCCGACTTAGCATTGGTAAACCCTGCTCAAGTCTTAATCTCAGACCCCCCATCCTCCAAAACTAAATTCTTGGACCCCCAAAAAACTACATCCTGTATACTTGCCTGGTTTCATATATCCAATTTCTTGTAGGGATAACAAATGTACTTAATGATAAAAGCTTTATAATTTTATGTTTGCTTTAGGGGGTATTTTTTTTTTATGAAGTCATTCAATGGAAAACATGAACAACTCAAAGAACTCTGAGAGCACATGTGGTGCACCTTTGAGGTTAGTTTTCCTGTAGTATACCATTACACAACAGTCTTTGGTGGCATTAGTTGTGTCTCTGCCAACCTTACCTTTTTACCTTAATATTCTTTGGAGAGACATGCCATACTCGGCATAACAAATGCTAAATCTATATCCTCAGTCAATGAATATTCTTTTGACAAGAAATCTTTATATAGACAACAAAAAAAAAATACTTGTGGAATTTTTCATTTTCTAGCTGGGAAAATATCTTTTTCTGTTGGATAAAAACAGATAGAAATGATTAAAAACCAGAATGTAAATTTATTCATGGTATTTTGTGGGCTTTCAGGGTGCTTTGACAGTATTGTAATCCACTGAATGATGCACTCTTCATGAAAAGCAAAGCATAAACTTTTTCCTGCTTCCAGGGCCAGACTTTGACCTTCTGAAGCCCTAAGCTAAGACATATTTAAAAGGTCCCATAAATTCAAAATATGGTTATTCCAATTTAAGGAACATCAAAAAATAAACACAAAATTGATGTTTGTGAAAACATTACTCTAGCATTGGCAAGCAAAGATGAACAGTGTTTGCATAATTGAATAAACATTAAAAAAAATTTCATAATGCAGCAAAACTTGAAATACATTTCTTTGAGGCCCCTCATATCACAAGGCCCTAAGCTGTAGCTTAGTTAGCTTATGCATAAGTTCAGCCCTTGGTGTATATATTTTATGAATGCACATTGCCAATTACTTTGTGGCTTGCGATGTCTTCCAAAATATAATTAACTTAATATAAATGTATCTTGTCACTGAAGGGTTATATGAAACATTAATCTATTGTAAAAGTCACCACTGCTATAACATATTTTAAATACATAACAATCAACTTTGTGATGATGCACAGTAGCAAACCTGTTTAATTTCATCCATTCTTAAGAATGGCATAGAAATGAAAAAATGGCATTGATGAAGAGAGCTGGGGGGAGGGGGGAGAAATGGGCTCTAATGATTATCAAGCATTTATGAACTTCTTATTCATTCATTTGCATTAGGTATATTGTATAGGAGGTTAACAAATTCATTTAATAAAATTTTCTGTAGAGATGGTAAAAGTAAAGTTCTGTAGAGATGGTAACTGTAAACTAACCGAAGAGCAGAAAAACCAATGAAATACAAAAGTTCAGGAAATTGCCATTTTAAGCTTACCTTAGTCAACTGTCTGATATTATAAAAAAAAATCCTAGCAGTTTGGGTATAAGAAATGGTTTAAATTTTGTTTTCCCATGTTTCCCTCTATTTAAGGTGTATTTTAAGCAAATCATCCAGAGCTCTGAAAGCTTTTTACCCTACACGCAGGGTGGTAGTTGGCTCAATCAATAGTGCACCAGGTTTGAGTACCACCTGTGCCAGCACTGAGATTTACCACTGCTAAAACACACATGGGTTTCACCCGATGGGCTGCATAAGAATATGATTTATTATATATTAATTAACAGCAAATGGGCTAGTTCTGTTAGGAATACCAGGTCATATAGGGGAGCTGAAATTGGATCTGACCATTATCTTGTTAAAAGTGTCTTGCAACTTAAATTTAAAAAGTGTTGTGATAGGGTTAAAATTTTTACATTTAATACAGAAGCTCTGAAACACCCAGTTATAACCAAAGCTTACCATGATAGGTTACTTAGTCATTATGACAGTCATGGTATGCTTACTACTGAAGTTGAGGAAGAATGGGATCATTTTAAACAGGCTTTTTTGGACACTAACAGTACTCTTTTAGGAAAAAAGGAGCAGAAGAAACAGAATTATCTGAGTGATAAGGCACTTGAGCTTATTTCGGAAAGTCCTTAATCAACACCCTACTAATAGAAAGCATTACAGAGAACTTAATAAACGTGAAAAAGATCAGTTAGCTTCTGGCTTGATGGTTTGGCTGACAAAGCCGAGGAAGCAGTTACACAGCACAACAGCAGAGAGCTGTACCAGATAGTTATGTTTTATGTGGTAGAAAACGGACAGGTATACAGGGATTGAAGGATAAACAAGGTAAGGTTATAGAAGGTGAGGATTCTCTCATGGCTAGGTGGGCTGAGCATTTCAGTGATATTCTAAACAATGTGGTTAGTTCTATTCCCATTGTTTGCAATGATGATAGATGCATTGGTGGCTTTAATGTTGGCCCTATAATGCAATCTGAAGTTATTTTGGCTGTTTCTAAACTTAAACATCATAAATCCCCAGGGGTAGATGAAACTACTACGGAAATGCTTAGAGCTGGGAATGTTTCGGTTACCACTTGGATGACTGAAATTCTGAATATCTTTTATGATAAAGGTATGGCTCTTAAGAATTTTAAAAGAGCTATTGTTATCCCTATTTTCAAAAAAGGTGATCGCAGTTCTTGTGATAACTATAGGGGTATCAGCCTACTCTCTGTTCCAGGGAAAGTTCTTTCCATGATTGTGCTTAATAGAATTAAGAATCTGGTTGACAGGCAATTGCGTGATGAGCAATGTGGATTCAGAAGTGGTAGGGGATGTGTAGATCAGATATTTTCACTTAGGCAGATTCTTGAGAAATGTTTAGAGTTTCAGAAACCTTTGGTTGCTAGCTTTGCTGATTTCAAAAAGGCTTTCGACTCTGTTGATCGTCATAATTTGTGGTTGATTGTGAAATCATATGGTATACCTGACAAGTTAGTTAACACAATGAAAGCTCTCTATAATAACACTGAGTCGTGTGTGAGAGTTGGTAAGGCTTGTAGCAATTGGTTTAGCATTACTTCTGGTGTTCGACAAGGGTGCATTTTGTCTCCTTTTCTCTTTAGCTTGGTTATTGATTATATTATACAAAATTCACTTCAAGGGAAAGATTTTGGCTTTAAATGGACTGGAGATACGAAAATTTCTGATTTAGATTATGCTGATGATTTAGCCCTTTTGGCAAATGATGTTGATGAGATGAACTCTTTCATTCGAGCTGTTGATGAGACTGGTAGTAGAGTAGGTTTGGTTATAAACAGAGAGAAAACTAAAGTGATGAAAATTAGTCAGGCAGGCTGTGATTCAGTTAATCTGAATGGTTGCAGTCTTGAGCAGGTGTCACAGTTTAATTATCTTGGGAGCTATGTAACAGATAATGGTGATGTGCGGCATGAGATTAACAGACGAATAGGGATTGCTGCCGGGACTTTTAAGAATCTATGGAGAGTGTGGAGAAATAGGCATATACACCTAAAGACTAAAATTAGACTGTATTATAGTTTGGTTCTTTCTAGGGTTAGTTATGGTAGTGAAACTTGGATGCTGTGTAAACAAGATAACAGGAAACTAGATGCTTTTGATTCCAGATGCTCACGCAGTATCTTGGGCATTAGGTGGTTCAACTTTGTAACTAATGATGAGGTTAGGCAAAGGAGTTTGCAACCTCCTTTAAGCAGCATATTGTGCAGAGAGAGATTCCGTTGGTTTGGCCATGTTGCCCATATGGATAATTATAGATTGGCGAATAGGGTTATGAACAGTGTGCCTAAAGGCCTCAGAAAGAAGGGGAGACCTAGGATGCGGTGGGCAGACAATGTCAAACAGGACCTTGCTAGAATTGGTGTGCAGTGGCCAGATGCAGTAGATGTAGCTCAGAATAGACTTGCTTGGAGAATTAAATTGCACAGTCTGGTTGGACCTCCGTAGCCCATGGCTACTTGATGATGATGATGATGAAAACACCATCCTGCCCTCAGTCAGAAAGCGAAAATTATAGGCTTGGAAAGCCACTGTATCATCAGATGGGATATACATAGCCCTGTGTGCAAGAACAAGCTGAAGTCTTGATGAGAAGGCTATCATCAGTCTCCTAACAGATATCTAGTGGATTGGCTTCCTCCAACCTTTTCTGAGCTCTTGTGGTCTGGCAATTTAGCCCATTGTGTGCAAAAAAAGTGCATATCAGAGGCAAAACAACCCAATCCTGCAAGCAAAAGATGTTTAGCATCAAGCATCATATACTGGCCCAAAACAGTAGAGATTTTAAATGGACTTATCTAATCAATATTATTCCTTCCTCTTTATTACCTCCTACCTGCAGTTTGGATTGTTATGATAGAGAAAAAAGTTAAGAGGTAAACCATATTTGGCATTTACAGTAGTTAAGTGGATTAAATACTAATGTTTGCTGTTTGTGTGACCAATGTTATCATTGCAATGTAACAAATAAAGTGAGAGCAGTACTGCAGTTCCAGTTACAATGTCACCATCTTGTTTTTTATGCAAGGTATGTTGCATTTTGCCATACCACCCACTCCCTAGTGGTCACTAGCAGAAACAAAGGAAATTTTTTCCCTCAATAAACAATAAAACTTTTTCCTACATTTCTGCCTTAAAGAAATTAATTCTAAATATGAAACAGAATGTAACATAAGTTAGTAATAGCACATTACAAACAATATTCAATAAAGTTATACCTAAAATGGCCTAAAACTCACATTATAAGCCAGTAAAGGCACTGTAAAGTGAGAGTACACCAAAAAGAATATGATAAATGCTTATTTTCAAATGTAAAATTTTGCATATAAAATATCATGAAAACCCCTAATACATTTTTTACTTGACTGAACATATCACTAAACAGCGAACTTTACATTATGCAGTTTAACAATGCGAAATGAAGCCACTTCCTTCAGCAATGTATAGTCTTGATTTTTCAACAATAATTTCTTAGTATTTAAACAGGTATTGCAGGTTAAAGGTAAATTCTTTTATTTCACATTGCTATTGTTAAATGTTCAAACTTCAACATTTTAAATACTGAACAAATATTGTTCGAAATCAATATTTAGATAGAACTAATTGAGATCTTTAATTTACCTTTAGTTATATTTTCCATATAAAATGCTTACTTTCAAAATTACTGAGCACCTACATTAGCGCCTCATTGACATATCATGGGGTGGAGGGGTCGTAATTCAATAATCACTCAGTGTATATATTATCACCAGACAACTATTTTGAACAGATTTATTTCACAATTATCACTGATGGGAGATTTATGGCTCCTGTGTTGCAGTTAGAGATACTAAAATGATTTGATGGTAATAGTTCGTTTTTGGTGTTGTGCAGTTAAAGGTTTGGTTCCACACACAAAAAAAAAGCCCCAAGAGATATCTCATCTGACACAACTATTTTCAATACAACATATCGCTACACAACAAACTTTCGTTTCGTACTCAAAGCCCTGAAAGATATCTAATTTCACTGGACACAACAACTTTGATTAGAGAATGTAGCAAAACAATTTTCTGCTCCACACATCAAAATAATTTCATCAAATGCAACTATTTTAACTAGAGCTTACTGCTAAACAAATTTGGCTTCTCACTTGAAACCCCCCCAAAAAATCAAAGAACAAATACATAAAAGCACTTATCTAATAATGCCTAAATATCCCAGAATTATGGTTGGTAGGGGTCAGGGGTACACTGTCTACATTACTAGACATTTTTAATTCAGTGTATGTGCAAAATTTGCATGATTCAAGTTGAAATCTAAAAATTTCAAAATGCAGGATTTAGAGGCCTCCATAAATCTCAGTAGCAGATGTTTTCCATTCAATTCTATAAAACCTCCAACATTGTAGTAAACATTACTTCTTTACATTGCATTTATCTTTTTACTAAAACACCATCCTGCCCTTGGTCTTCATTTTATTCACATATTCTCATATATGTTTTTTCACAAGCCACCATGTTGTCACCATGAACTGCAGGCTACTAAAGTGAGAATTAATGGAAGGTAACTTTCCCATGCCCAGAAAAAAATTGGGACATAAGGCGTAACTTTTTTTTTGAGTTTGACAAAAAACCAAACTTGACAATCTTACCTTTAGGTTACTAACAAAAAGAGAATGTGTTGTTAGACATCAAAATAAAGAACACTTCATCCTGCACAATAAAGTGATAGGAAACCTAAAGTAGAGGTGCGTGAAAACACTCATAGGCATTGCTAGTGTGAGAAAGATAATAAAAATCTCTAATTTGAAGGTGTCTGTAATAAAAAAAAAAATAAAATTGCAGAATACATTGTGCCTCTTTTCCATTATAATTCAACTTCCAGTAAATGGCATATCGCAAAAACAAATGCAATGCCTTAGCAATATTCTCCTTTAACTTCTGTGGGACATAGTAACTTTTCTTAACACATTCACCTACTTTTCACTTTATTGAATTAGTATATTATGACGTATACACAATTATCAATCAGCCATGGACTATAGAAGTCCAACCTGTCCATATAACTCAGTCAGGGCTGGCTCAAGCCAGTAAGCACAGCAATGGGGCACGTTCTTCAAAATACCTGTAAAATGTTTGAAAATGGGAGCCCTCAACAATCACAAGCTGTTTGAAAAGGGGCACCTTTTGCATCGGGCACAACTTTGCTTGAGCTGGACCTGAATTTAGTCCTCCCAACATGTCTATTTTAGGCCACAGCATTTGGTCATTGCAGGCCACTCCTGAAAAGGATTCTGTTTAGCATTGTCTACCAATCTCATTCCGAGTTTCCCCCTTTTTTTCTAGCACCTTTAAGCACACTGTTCAAAACCTTATTTGCTAATCTGTAGTTATGCACATAAACAAAATCAACCTCTCCCTACTACACTAACAAATATTAACCCTACATACTAACAAAGCCTCTCCTTATATACAGTGCTGCTAAAAAGCAGTTGCTAACTCCTTCATCCAATTATAATGGCATTAGTACAAAGAGCAAGTAGCCATTAACATTCCTCTAGCTTTTAAACGCATCCTGAATGTGTCTTTATTAACATATAATCACTATAAAATTAAAATTAGCAAACATTACGCCACATCAGCACACTAAGAAATACACCTATCCCTCGATTTACACGGTACTCAGTTCACACAATTTTGGCTTTGCACGGTCAAAAAATGCAACCAATTTCGATTTAACGGTACTGACCGAGATTTCCTTTCTATGTACGTGTCAGTCAGTACCGTGTAAATCGAAACTGGTTTCATTTTTTGACCGTGCAATGCCAAAATTGTGTGAACTGAGTACTGTGTAAATCGAGGGATAGGTGTACTTTCTATAAATGAATTTCAAGCTAACATGGAAAGGTTCGAAATATAATTAAATTCCATATTTCAAATGTTTGTACACTTAGGCATTCCATAGAGAAGTGGTATACAGAACTAATATATTCCAGTCAATTTGACAATTGTTAAAAAAGTTATAGAAAAAAAGAGTAACAATTAAAAGAGCTTTACAATATTTATAATGTGCTATAGGTTATGGCCTTATATATACGAGTTATTACACCGCATTTACAAAAATTTCCTAATTAAAAATCAATGAGTTCATAAATACAATCATGCACGAGGATGTTTTTTTAGTCATCATCGTTACATCTGACTTAGAAACTAGTTTTTTACTGTGACAATACTAGTTAACAAATGAAAAAAGTCCGAAAAAATGTTTAAAATTACAATTACCTTTAAAAGGGCACAGAAATCCGAATGTTTCTTTTCATTCAGTCATGCTATTAACAAAATAATCAAAGGAAGTGCAATTCTCAACAATTTTGAAATCTGAAATTGGTTTCAAGCACTAATTTCTGCAACAAACTCTTATATGTCTAAAAACTCCTTTATTAATTTATTACTATTTGCTTTAAACTTGATTTCGTTTTCAACTAATTCCGATATTTAAATATCAGTATCTTGAAATACACCTATAATCATATTAACCCTTACATTAAGACTTAGGCCTAGATGTTCGCAGCGGAAGATCAGTAACAAAGCCTTAGTTATCTCGTCGTATTCCCCAGGTTGAGTACATCGAAAAACTTAATTTTGCCATTGTTTACTCTTAAAAACAATCATGTATTACTTTCACCAGAGAATTAAAAAAACTTAAATAAATATAGTACTGTAAAACGAAATTATCGGAAGGAAGTAAATCTACACCTTCTTATTATTTTACCTGGAAAATGCTCTCACAAAAAAGGTTTCAGATCACGTGACCACAGATGATCGCGCCGCCATTAAATCATTGCAAAAACGTCACAAAAGCTTTCCTGGTATTAAAAGAATAGTTGCCCATGCAGATGTAATAAATAAAAATAATATATTATGTAGATTTTATTTCAGACTTTGAAATTTTTAATAAAGCTGAAATATTTTAACTTTTCTTATAAATTTCAATTTTATGCTTTAGAAATTTGTACCTTGAATCTAGCGAAGTCAGTGAGTCCAGCTGCAAGGCTGATTAATAACAATGATATTCAGAAATCCCGAAAAGCGAACATAAACAGAAATTGATCTCCATGTGTAACAAATAAATTTGTTATGGATCTTCAGGATTATATTAATGTTTGTTATGGAATAAAAATTCCAAATTCTGAATTCTATGAATATTTTTGGAACAAGAAAAAATTTCTCATCGCTATTCCTTCGTTAAATTGTGTTAAGTAAATATATGGATTATCTTCGATCATAAATACTAGAGATGAGTTCGGACTAAATTTTTCGAGCCAACCCCCCCCCTCCTCATGCCAGCCCGATTTGGTGAAAACATTTCTCTGACGCATTATAAAAGTTATGTATAGAAATGCATTCGCTAATATTTGTTTTCGCTTTTATATTATTAATTATAATCATTTTATCCCAACTGCCGCAAAGATCGGGTTTTGAAGCAAACAGTTTGAGGATAAAATCAGCTATGGAGTAGCAGAGCACCACTCTTTACAGAAGCAAACTGTTGGCGAAAGGTATTCACTTTCTCTAGGATTGCCTCACAATCCCCAGCAATTCTTTTTTTCATTATGATATCAACCAAGAATTTCTAAGGTTAGAGCCATACCCTGTGAACGTTAAAAGAATGTGCTACATGAACTTAAGGAAAGCTTTAACCTTCCTTTGACAGCAGTTCAGTGGATTCCCTTTCTCTACTTGTGAGCCGAAGTGTATACCTGGAGGTGAAATAACCATAGATATAATAATAGGGAATTAGAGGATGCATTGGCAACAAAACCGTAATCCCAGCCATGGAGGTAGGAAGATAAGAGGAGGAGCCCTAAGCACTTGAAAATGATGCTACGGCAGCCATGTTGTTCTATTCAAAACATTAATCAGTAGTTAGTCAATTATACTAATTTTTGTCGACATTTGTATTTTGGCAGCCTGTTCAGCTTACGGCTGCACGAATCGCACAGTAAAACTGAGTGTAAGTAGGCTTGATTGCAGCGGCAGACGGTTTGTTTTGAATACAACAACATGGCTATCGCAATGCTGCGTAGGCATCATTTTCCTTCCACAGGGAAAGCGCGTTAGGGCGTCTCCTTATCTTCCTACCTCCATGAACCCAGCCTCCTCTGCTAGAAACCCCCATTTTGGTGGTAAAAAGCTTTTTACTGCAGGTACAGTGCCTATAAGTAATACTGCGGCATTCGTCAACAGCCTGGCCATTAAAAAGTGGTCCAAATAATGGTCCCCTACCGAGAGGGGGACTAGAGTCGCATCATAACTTGGTACATGCGCAGTAAAAAGATATTGGTATAGTACCGTTTTACGCCAAATTTCTCCGCCACAAGTAGTTCTAGATAGGAAAAAACGTAGTTCTACATAAAAAAATGGTATCGCGAAATATTATGGGCATGAAAAAACATGATACTCTATAAGCAGCTAAAATGTTTCATTAGTTTCCTCCAGAAATTTAAATATTAAGAATTAGCTTTACATAATAAAAAATTGATTAATTGGGGTGGCATCCTCACAAATCCCATTTGTACATCCATTTTAATTTGGTAAGTATAAAGTGAATAAACCTTTAATTTGTTTGATTTATCTAGCATAATTGATTGTTTATAGAAGTTTCAGGGCAGTGGTAAATTTCAGTGTTGCTATGTTTAACGTTATGAAAAGGAGGGAATTATGTAATTTAATATTTGCTCGTATTTAACCTCACGTGACATTTAATACAATTTCAAGTACAACTTGCTGAATACTGTGTCGCCGTAAGAAATTCAGCTCGCTGTAGCTAAAATATAAAGCTGCAAGGCATGGTCGCGTCCGTTGTACTTTTAACGTAGTGAGGTGTGCTTTGCATGCGACATCTTGAAACGATAAGAACCGCTAGCCTCACGATTGCAACGAACAGTTTTAAAAGTATTTTTCTCAGTATAACTTTCTTTTGCACAGTGCAGTTAAAACGAGATTTTTTAAGAGTAATATTTAAAATTTTAGATTCTACTCAAATATAAATAAATTACTGAGGTTTTGTTTTTACGTTTATGAACATTCAAGTCTAATGTGCATTGTGGGTACGGTAAAGCTGTTATTGGTTCCTGTCAACTCCATGACTTATGTTCCAGTACTTAACGGTAATAAAATGCTATAGTATTCAGCATGGGATGGTAAGAAAGAATAATCATGATACTAAAACCTTCGGGGTTACTTCAAATTGACTTAACGGTAATAAAATGCTATAGTATTCAGCATGGGATGGTTAACAATCCTTCATCCTTTCGGATCACTTTGTAAAATGGATCTCAGCCCCTTTATCATCTGGTCCAATCGCAAAATTCAATTTTGGGCGCTGTAAGCAACGACTGGCGGGACCAAGACCGTAAAGTGCTGGTTATCCCACATTTCGGCGATTAGGCTTAATGGCTCGCAGGCAGCCTAGATTCGTTGAAAAATGAAAAAAAAAGAATTGAGATAGTTATAAATTTTTAATGGTATGGGGGAGGAGGGGGTCTGTGGTCTTGAATAGGGGTGGAAATTTGTGCCCTGGAGGGCTAAGATAGAACTTTCATATTCTTTAAATCCTCTTGCATTGGTAAATTCCCCGCCCTGCCCACGGTCAGTAGGGGACACCGATGGGCTTGGAAAGGCCGCTGTCCGTCAGATGGGACGTTAAGCCGTGGCCCCGTGTGCGGGAGAGCCATACCCTGTGCACATTAAAGAACACACTGGATGGCCTTGATGGGAGGCTACCATCTGTCTCCCTTCAGCTGTTCCAGTGGGTCCCCTCCCCCAACCTTCTCTGATCCTTCGGGGTCCATGTGACCTGGCCATTTAGCCCATGGTGTGCAAAAAAGTGCCGCTCAGAGGTAAAACAACCCAACAACCTCTTGCATTGGAGGGAGTTAACTGTGGAAATGGAATTTTTAAGGGTGAGGGGATAGGGGCCTTTCATTAACTGCCCTTAAAATTTTTAAAATGTGCCATTAATTTAATGGGGATGTGAATTGAGGTATATGGGGGTAAGGAGATGGTTGTTAGCTAGTTAGATTAGCAATAATAATGAAGTGGAATGCAATGAAGTAAACTCGAAGGGGTCCAGTGCAACCTGTATTCCTTGTGAATTAAAGGATATTTGATACCATAAAAAAAAATTTTATAGTCAGGGGTAAGGGGGTTATGGGGGTCTGTTTATGACCAATTGGTGAATTCAGAGTGGTGAAGTGGGGGTTGTGGGTTGACAGGGGGTAATAAAAATTTGAAGTAATCGATAGGTTAGAGCATTTTAATACAGAATAATCATGATACTAATAATTTGCAGTATTAAAATGATCTAACCTATAGGTTAATTCAAATTTTTATTACCTGAAGTATATTTTATAATTTGAAGATGTGACAAAAAACATACGTACTAATATGTGACGTTGGACTCGCCAATTGTAATGGAAGTCCTGGCGTAAATATCCTTGTAAATTTCAAAAGCAATATAAAACATTATAATTGGCTAAACAAGAAAGAATAATCATGATACTAATAACTTGCATTCTTGTTTAGCCAATTACAACGTTTTAAATTGCTTTTGCAATTTACAAGGATATCTATGCCATAACACTTGACGTTTGCACTCGCCAACTATTACAGTTGGCGAGTGCAAACGTCACATGTTAGAACATATGTTACATCACGTGTCATTCGAAGAGTTTACCAAAGAGCCAATCAAAACGTTCACTTCAGTGCTCTGATGCATAAAGAGGAATGCGGTTTGTTTTGATCGAACGGCAATCAATTTTCTTCGTTAAAAAATATACTTGCTCAAGCGTTCTCTAAGTTTTACTAGTTCAGTTAAAATACTTAGGAATAATGTGCATTTGAATGGTAAAATCATTGCATAATGCTTCTATGTTTAAAAGTTATTGAAAAGCGAAACGTCCATAGAGGATAACTAGGACGAAAGCGAAACGTCCATAGAGGATAACTTAACAAGGCAAGAATATCGTTCCCAGCACCCTCTACTGGTATGGGACACTTTTTCTGCCAGATTTTAATAGGCTAATGCGACACTATACTTATAGGCACTATACTGCAGGTAATTCTCCTTGTATTGAACTTGTTTTAAAAATATTAAATTGCGTTTTCATTCTATTGAACTTGTTTAAAAATTGTGAAATTGCACTGAAGATATCATATGCTGCACTGATTTGGATAAATCTAAAACAAATATATTTTTCACTCTATTAACTGCGTTATACCGTATAAGGTCACTGTACAAAAAATTAGTCATCTCCTGCCGTAAGAAGGTTACGTCCATTCGACAGCAACAGAGGGCGCACCAGTAATAAACGCATCCTACAAATAGCTGTGTCGTGCTACAGGATTCATACAGTGACAAGAAGTGGTTTGTTCCATGTGTGTGTTAGTCGCTCTGTGAAACACGGGTCGCACCAAAGATGTGAATGAGTGGCAAAAAGGTGTTATTGCGTTTGCCTAAGTCTAAGGGAAGAAGTTGCTGCCTTTGCAGGTGTATCAAAACATACTGTCGAAAGGGTCTTCCAGCAGTAGCGTACATCGCAGTCCACCGGTAATTGTCGCCAGAACTGTGGCAGAAAGACTGTGCTCACCAATAGGAACCATCCACAGTGTGTCACACACTGTTAGAGCAAACCGCTTTGCAATGAGACAGGAATTGCTCCAGTCAGTCAATGCAGGCCTACAACAAGTTGTTTCCTAATGAACACTCTGAAGGGAACTGCATGCCATGGATATCTGGAGCAGAATACCGTGGAAGAGACCCATGTTAACAGTTCTGAACAAAGCTACATGGCTATAGTGTGCGGGGTACCACAAAGAATGGACTGTCAACTCTTGAAAGCATGTGATCTGGTTGGATGAGTCACGTTTTTGCTTGTACTCGAATGGTGCTAGGAGACGGGTACATTGTAAGCTGCATGAAGCTTGCGTGAGGACCGTGTGCAAGGTTTTGTTCAAGCTGGAGGAGGCTCTGTAATGTTCTGAGGGTATTTCAGGTACGAGGAAAGGGGTCCTGTGGTTGCAGTGACATCACAATTAAACCAGAAGGGCTATATGGAACTACTGGACAACCACATGTTACCTTTTGTGCAGCATCTCCACAGTGAACACCAGGAGAATAACCCAGTCTTCCAAGATAATAGTCGCTTGCACAGGGCTTGAAGTGTGTTGCATTGGCACGACAAGCATTCTGAACCTTTGAACATCTCAACTGGCCCACCAAATCCCCGGATTTGAATGCCATAGAAAACTTGTGGTGCTATTTGGGACAATGAGTGAAGTGCTGTCCCAGCCTTTCAGCAATATTGCCGAACTGCTGCATTTGCTGCTGGAAGAATGGATGGATATTGATGTCCACTATATCTGCACACTAGTAGCATCCAAGCCAGACAGAATTTGAGCTGTTCTTCGCTCGCAAGGAGGCGTTATGCACTATTAGGCGACATTCAGTTAGGGGTGATTAATTTTTTGTCCAGTGAGCTTAAATTTAGAAGTGATAGGATGTAATAACAGCTGTTTCATATTTCTGTCAAAAGCCACTTTTCTTGAAAAAAGATTAAACCTTTGATTTATTAATAACAGATCGTCAAAGCTAACAGCTTATATTGTTAGCAAATTGCTCATCAGATGAAAGCTAGACAGAGAATGTCAGTCATAATAACCATAATGGCAAACCTGCAGCTTTGATTGCTCAAGCTACCACATTGTTTTGATGCAACGTAATGAATTAACATTCCACTCTATAAACTGTAAAAATGGGTTCAAAGTTAAAAATCAGGTTTTATTATGAGTAGGGACTGGAGTTTTTCAACGGAATATGATGTGGTACAGGGAAAAAAGGTGTATAAAACTTAACGCATGTAAAATATAGCAGGTCCCAATCTGTTGAATAGAAAGCAACTTCTCAGGAGTCAATGAGTTTGCGTGCATGATGATATTGGAAATCCTCCAAGTGCTACGCCAACATGCCATCGAGAATCTAACAAGAAGAAATACTGCTGAAGGCTCAATTTTTCTGGATAAAAAATGATCCTGCACTTCAATGTCCAAATATCTTTGCAAGTCTAAAATCTATTATCCGCTCTAGGGATATCTATAAACTGATTGGTCCAAAATTATTTTCCTAGTATTGTACTCTGATTTGCATCTAAGTGCAATACAGTACATCATTTCTCCCTTGCCTTGGATCGCCTTTAGGTTTTTGCTCCCCAACTTGTTAGTCAGAGCAAGTTGAGTGACCAACAACAACGAAAACAATAACACATCATATGAGATGAGGAAAAACAAAGTAAGCTAACATCATCCGATTGTTGGTAGACAGGTGGTCAGTTTATAATCCTAGTAACAGTACACACAAAGGAAGAGAGAGGGCTAAAGACAGCGAGTTTAGTCATCTACAGCCACCAAAATTATACCTCAAAACTTGAATAGAGCATATATTCTAAAAAACAAAACATCAGGAGCCCATCCAGCAAGACTTTAGATGGCTAAATTGAGCCTCTTCACGAGAAAAGCCAAATGAAAAAAATAGTTCATTGTTTAAACACAGGTTTTATCAGATTACGTACAAAATATAGTTACACTCTTAACCTGTACAGACTGTCGATCAAATAATGCTAGAGTTCATAAAGGATTTACCGACTGCGGGCGTTTGCCGCTCTCGCTCTATTGACATCCGGCCCAGTTTGGGTCCGTCGACGGTCCTCCTACTGTTAGTGATTCTTCATTGTGGGGTTGGGCTATATGCAGGCCAACCCCACAATGAAACCCACAGGTTTTAACAACAGGTTTTAACCAACCCACAGGTTTTAACAAAATGTCATCGTCCTTCACCGTGCAGTTCACTAAATCCTTTATTGTTGTGCAGAGATGCACTTATGTGTTCACATATTATTTGCAATTAGTTTTCGTCCCTAAATGGTTTTAACAAAATGTCATCGAAACCAGTTAAGGACGAAAACTAACTGAAATAATGTGAGAGCTCATAAATGCATCTCTACACCACAATATAGGATTTAGTGAGCTGCACGTTGAAGGACGAGTGCGTGCAGAAAGCCCCCCCCCCCCCCCAACAAATCATCGCTAACAGCCAGTGGGAGGACCGTCGACGAAACTTGACCCCACCGGATGCCAACGAAGCGAGGGAAGCGGAAGCCCGAAGTCGATAAATCTTTTACGAACTCTAGCATTATTTGATCGGTACTCTGTACAGGTTAGGAGTGAAACTATATTTTATACGTAATCTGAAAAGATGTCTTTTTGGCAGTTGGAATGGTGATCACAAATTTATGATTCCTTCAGGCCCAGGCACCATGCAGCAATTTCATTTCACCTCAGCCGAGAGGGAAGCAGCAACATCACATCCTTGAACTGGATGAAATAGCGTCAACAAGTAAGTTGAACACAAGAGGTCTAAAAGACATGAATAGGCCATGGCACCCTTTGTTCACTCTCCTAGCATTTGCCATTTACCTAGTTCGAGATAGTCGAGTGAGCATTGTTCACACTGTAGTGCATGCTGTGCGTTGAAAACGAAGATGTCCTGGTATTAGTTCAAATATCATGATGGAAGTCTAACCTTTGAAGTTAGCAGAAACAATATTCAGCATTCGTCAGCAGCAACTGAATCAGCATAGAAAATATATGGAATCATAGCAGCACAAAGTAGTCTTCCATTTAGTTCACCATTTTGCTTCAGCTCTGACATCAGTTTATCTTCAGATATAGTCTCACCGTGCAGCTTGGTGCAGTAGAGAAATCCCTGCCTTGGTTCATAAATCAAAATCCGAAACTGGCCATCAGCCACAGTCGGTACAATAAGATCTTCCTACAGAGATTATTGTTTACACTGACAGGAAATATTAGTCCCTAACAGCAAGCCATTCACCCCTCAGTTTAGCGAAGAGTTAACCATGAGTGCAGAAGGAGGAGACAGAGTGTCCAACCCCAGGGTGTGTAATCTGCATACGGAGAATTTTGCTTCAGTTTCTGATTTGCGAAAGAACTTGAAAGCTGCTTTTGAACAATTAGAGAACGTTTTGGTGTTACGAGACAAAACCCGATGATACTTAAGGATACCTGGTAACCTGACAGGCTCCTCTCTCTGAGTAAGGTAGGTCTCTTACTCTAAGTATCTCACTTGCATAGTTAGGAGTGCATTTCTGATTATCTTCTATTAGTATATTTTTGAAATTATTTTTCATATTCTCTTTCATTCAAGCTATTTGTTTGCTGTTGTGTTGCACACTGAGTATGCATGACTGGAATCAAACCTTCGAGCCTCTTCTGTAAATTTGGGTAAATTTAAAGTGTAAAATAAATACACGTTGGTATTTTAATTTGGATTAGGGAGTCATAATTTTGTTCTACTGAATTTAATTCACACATGAGTTGTTTTGTGATTAGAATAAAATTATCAAAAAAAGCTAAAACTGCTTAATATTAGCCCTGATTTCACTCGCCATTTTAAAGCACTACACCTCCATTTTATGAAAGAGAGAAAGGGTATTTAAATTATTTCCCAAGGAAAGGAGGATACACCGTTTTATGCGCTTTTAATCACGTAAAGTGCAGAGTTTGAGCATAATAAGAGTTAACTGGCAGAAGATCAGAAATACATGCATCATTCCTTTTGCTTTGGGTTTTGAAGTTCATATTTTTAATTAGGAGGAATTGTTTAATCAATAGTTAAGGATTTGAAGAGTACTAGTGTCAAGTGTATTGCATCCTGTGGGAAGGGAGTACGCATGCTCTTCATTTGCAACTCCAGTAAAGCATGCACAAACGTGGCTCCATGGCACTAGGAAAACACAGAACCACTTCTTCTGTGTGGTGCAATTTCAATGTCACAGAGTATATATCACATGCTGAATAATTCCGGATAATGTTAAAATAAATATGTATAAGACATCATCATTTAGGTCAGTGCTTCTCAAATTGGGACCCATGGCTGACCCACTCTCCAGGGAGCCGTGAAGCTTAGGTCTTCCAAGCCTTACGAAGCTTCTCCTGACTCCCAAGGGAGCTACAAGAATCGAGTGATGTGTTACTAGAATCTGATTCAACTTCACCAGCCAGCTACGTCGACATTATCATTTGAAGGTTGAATGTAAAAGTCATATTAAAAGAAAATATGCAGTATGGAAAATTTTTAAAATGTTGTCCGAATTATTTAAATAAGAATCTCATGAGGTGTGGGCGTGACTCTCTTGGGAGCCATAAGAAGCGTGAAAGGGGATCGCTATGCTCTGAAGAACTGTGCTGAAAGTAAATAATGTCGCGAATGAAATAACCATCCACCTGACAGTTGGACCTTGCCTGTCCTGGACCCCTCCCCCACTACCATTGCCAGCTTTCTTTCCCTTTCCTTAGTTTACCAGAACTTTCTGGTGCTGCACCTTATACTCTTTTCTCGAGCATTCAATTGTGATAATATTCTCTGCGCAATACAAGTTACTTTCATCGGTGGCAAAGGGATGTGTGAAACAAATTCCTTCAATAGTAAAAAGTAACTCGCGAAAATTTCTATCAACAGCAAGGCGAGCTGTTGGAAGACTTAAACCTGGACAGTCAGAGGCAGCAAGGTGTCTCAATGTGTCAGGAAAGGTAGTGTCGACACTTTGGCAACAGCCCCAGGAGATATGAACCAGGATCGCTGCGAGACTTACTGCCGCCGGTGTGCAAGCTATAAAGTGCAGGCCTTTTATAGTGATCGTAAGTATATTGCAAAGAGCACGTGGAAATTTTTAAGAGAGTATGAATTACTGTTTCCAAAAGGGACCATATACCTATTACGTCAGTAACTCTCCAAGAATTAGAGTTTCAGATTGTAAATGCTGATTGTATAGAATCTAATGATCCATCGTCAGCAGCAAATCATCGATATATACTTGATCAAAATACTCGTTGGCCAGAGGCTGAGTGCTTAACTTCATTAACTGCTATTTCTACATTTCAGGCACTAATTATGCATGTGCTTACTTAGATGACGTTGCTAATTATTCCAATACTTGGGAAGAGCATTTGCAATATGTGGATAAAGTTATCTCTGCTTTGGAAACTGGTGGTTTTACCGCCAATGCAAAAGCTTGCAATTTTGCACGTGCCCAGGTAATCTATGTCGTCCCAAACAGCATCCAATTGAGCATGCAACTGTACCAGAGGGAGCTGCCAAAGGCAGCGACTCATAAGGTCACACACATGTCCGATGGGCAACAAGTCCAGCGAGTATGGCAGCCATGGAGGAATGTCCACACCTTGGAGACTTTCCATAATAGCATGTGCAATGTATGGGGTGGCGTTTTCCTGCTGCAGAATCAGTCCAGTCACAATGCTAAGGGAGGGTTAGGCACAGGATTAACGACGTCATCGATGTAACGTCTCTCCGCCGTCTCTGCCAGAAAAATGGAGCAGAAGTGCTCCATGTTTCTGGCAGAGACTCGGAGGAAACGTTCATCTGATTCTATGAAACGATTAGAAATTTAGAGAGGCCGAAAGCAAAAAAGGGTATTAGACGTATCTTAGATTTATGTGGATATTATAGTGAATACATTTCGGATTTTGCTATTATTGCTATCCATTAAAGGATATGAGAAGAAAAAATGCTCCTGAGACTGTGGAGTGAAGAAGCTGAAGTGGTACTTCAGCAATTGAAACAAAAACTTTGGATGGCACCTGTATTATGCACTCCTAAATTGGGAGAACAGTGCAAATTATTGCACTGAAGGGTTACCTCAGCGCATATGCATTCATAGACGAAAATGGTTTTTCTTAGTGTTCCCTATCTCCCATTGAAATTAGTACAGAGAAATTTGAAACACCCTCTTTATGACAAAATCAAAGATCCAAAATTCCAAATTAGAAAGGTGGTCTTTAGCCTTGCAGCGCTTTGACGTTCAGTTTACCTATGTGAAGGGTGAAGAGAATATTCTTGCTGACTTCCTATCAAGATTAGAGCTGTCAGGGAAGAAAAGATAGAAAACATTGTGTAGAATTATTTTATCTAGGGAATGGCAAACACGAACTGATTACTTGAAAGTATTTTCCAGTGTACAGTGTGTATGTTTAAATATTTTAATATTTTTCTTGTTGTTGATTTGCTAACAATGGTAATGTTATTTTCATGAAGAGTAAACATCGAAATATCGAGGAAAACACCCTCTGGCTGTAGCTATGCTATCGCACTACAATCGAGTTATCAGGCTAAGTTCAGCCTGGATAACTCTTTATGAGGTGCGGGGGTGGCTCAGTCGATAGCGTGCCAGGCTCATAATCTGTAGTTCCCAGGTTCGAGTCCCAGCTGGGTCAGCGTTGAGATTTATCTCCGCAAAATTTCCTGCCCTGCCCATGGTCAGTAGGAGACACTGATGGGCTTGGATGGGACGTTAAGCCATGGCCCTGTGTGCAGGAGAGCCATACCCTGTGCACGTTAAAGAACACGCTGAATGGCCTTGACGGGAGCCTACCATCTGTCTCCCAACAGCTGTTCCAGTGGGTCCCCTCTCCCAACCTTCTCTGAGCCTACGGGGTCCATGTGACTTGGCCATTTAGCCCATGGTGTGCAAAAAAGTGCTGCTTAGAGGTAAAACAACCCAACCCAACTCTTGATGAAGGAGAGGCTTGTCAGGTTTTGATGCTATCCTGATTATATATTTTAGCCATTTTATGTATATATTTGTATTTGACCTTGTTCTGTAACTCTTTATGTCAAACTGTCTCCTTTTTCCCACCTCTGGCGAAGGCTGTTTATGGCTGATGTGTCTTGCTGCAATTAGCAAGACAGGTTTATTTCACCTGATCGTTGGTGAATGATCTCTTTCCAGCCTGGCTCCTTCATGTTGGAGCGCAGATCAAATGACTGTTCCATGGGACTGGGAGGACGATGCTTGCACGAAGGCGCCGGACATCCCGTCGTCAAGATCAGGCAGTTCTGAAGCACTGGCTGTAGTGAGCAGACGTAATACTGCGGTTGCTCGGTGAATAGCTAATTCATAAGTCGAGTCGAGAGATTTTCGTCTGTAGGTGCGTAGAAGACGTAACCTATTAAATAACCTTCATACGGTTGTTTGTAGCCAAAGTCAGTTCTCACGGAGACATCTGTAAATATCTTCATAATTAAACCTTTGTTATTGTTGTAAGATTGGAGTTTGTCGGTTGGAAGTTGTAAGATTGGGTTTGTCGGTTGTAAGATTGGAGTTTGTTTAAGAATTAAAGATTGACACTCTTTAATTCTTAAACACCGAAAGCCTAATATCAGAAACGAACGAAAGGCATATTTCCGTACTTGTGGGATGCTGTGGATAAATGAAATTCGACAACTCCCAGGAACCGACATAGTGGCAATATCGTTATAAAAAATTTCGGTCTCATTGCAGATGACTGCAAAATTCAGGCTGGAATCATCATCCTAATGATACTTGTATCCGTGCTGACATCAGTAGAAATGCATTTCTTTCTTTTACTTAATGATATCATCATCATCATCATCCTTAAGCGGCCATGGGCTAAGGAGGTCCAACCAGACGCGCAATTTAGTTCTCCAAGTGTATCTGTTGCATCTGGCCACTGCCCACCAATTCTAACAAGGTCCTGTTTGACATTGTCTGCCCATCGCATCCTAGGTCTCGCGTGCCTTATAGTTGTAGATGGCTATATTACCTACTATGCAAGTTAAGCTTCATCGTCTCCTTGCAGTTCCCCAGATACTTAACCGACAGCTCCCAAATTTGGGACACATGTTCTCTTATATAATGCTATGCTGGGTTAAAAAAATTTGTCCCAACCTATAATGGCACGGGGTTTAGAATCTCGAAATGCTTTACGAATGTGCGAGATTTGACAATGGTCCGGCATCTGGCATTGCTCTGACGCGACACTCTCAGCTTCTGAACGAAGAAATCAGTTGAGAAAACTGCCCGAGGAGAATTTCCCTTTGCATGCTATCGAAAGAAGCTGTTTTCAAACCCGAATTTAATATGGACGGATGAGACATCACGCATGAGAATGGACACCGAGACACTTTGCTCCATGTGAAAACAAATTTCCGTGTCTCTTGTGAAATTGTTAGCGCAAAACTTGCCGAAAATGAAAATATTTTATAGAAAAACACAAAATAATAGCGATTGTTGTTAATCAACCTAGGTTATTTATGTTTTATTTTTATGCTACTAGATATTACGGTTATTATTATTATGTGTAATTATGCATAAGATATGTCCTAAATGAAACGTCACAAAAATAAGAAAATATTGTTCAGGGCAGAAGTTAGCTTCCGATGCTTCAAAATATGCATATATCACGTCAGTACTTAGGTAATCTTCCATCTAAATACTTCCAGGGTTAAAAATGCAATATTATCCAGGAGGGTGAAGAGGGAGAAGAGGAGGGAGGACTCTAACCCCGCACCCATACTCCTAAAGAGACCGAGACCCCAGCCTTTATTATGCGTACAGGAAATTACGATTATCATAAAATAAAATTATATTATAAAATTATGTTATATTTTGTAACTTATTACTGTTTATTGATTCCATAAGTATATATATATGAAATAAATATCTACTGCGATTCTGTCCTAAAAATTTGCTAAAATATTTTAAAATGGGCCTAGCTATGTGGTTTGTTCTGGATACCTGATCAACCACATATCAACATCAGCTATAACATATGCGGGCGGGGGTGGCTCAGTCGGTAGCGCGCCAGGCTCGTAATCTGTAGTTCCCAGGTTCGAGTCCCAGCTGGGTCAGCGTTGTGATTTATCTCCGCAAAAATTCCCCGTCCTGCCCACGGTCAGTAGGGGACACCGATGGGCTTGGAAAGGCCGCCGTCCGTCGGATGGGACGTTAAGCCGTGACCCCGTGTGCTGGAGAGTCATACCCTGTGCACGTTAAAGAACACGCTGGATGGCCTTGACGGGAGGCTACCATCTGTTCTTCCAATAGCTGTTCCAGTGGGTTCCCTCCCCCAACCTTCTCTGAACCTTCGGGGTCCTTGTGACCTGGCCATTTAGCCCGTGGTGTGCAAAAAAAGTGCCGCTCAGAGGTAAAGCAACCCAACCCTATAACATATGCTTTATATCAGTAATTCTAAAACTTTCTTTCCTTGCTGCAGACTATTTTTCTCAGTGAATAGTCGTGGCACACTAAAAATGTAAGTTAGCAACACTACGGGAGACTCGCGCATGTGCAGTTTGTTTTCAATAATAGCCATTTCTGTGGAGTCGTTTGCAAACGCAGAACTATTCTGTTCAAGTTCTGACGTGTATTATTAGTACGTAAGCCGTACACGTTATGGACATGCTTTGTATTAATTTTGGTTTTAACATTCAGATTTAATATGGATAAGTTTTCGTTTAAACGGAAAAAGTTAAATGAAGAATCAGTGTTAGAAAGTAGCAACAAAATGGTTTATAAATTTCTTTTCATCTGCAATATCATCCGAAATTTCGCTGCATACCTGGCGAACCTCTCTGCACACCCTTTGAGAACCACTGCTCTGTAATATATTTAATAATTATGCCAATATTTCATTTTAAAATTCGCTGACAGGCCTTACTGTATTTTTCCTTTTTAATATATTACGGAAAATAGCACTAAATATTTATAATACAAATAAATCATTTTACATTTCTATTTTTTTTAATATGTATTACTTTATCTTTTTATTCAATAATGCTGAAGTATTAATATTTGTGAGCCTATATCATGTTAAGGGTAGCATTGGCCACTTAATTGGATGTAGAAAGAGAATTCAAAGAGATTTCAATAGAGAAAATGGGGAACGGCAATGTGCAGTTTACTTTCATGCTAGCTTGTACCGGCGGCAATGGACGAATTGGCCGAAAGGCACAGAAGGTTGCTCGTGACGGTTAATGTTTCTTTTGCTGCTCTATGGGTAGTACTGTGTTTATTGGAATTAATGTGTTTATTAAGATCTTAGCAGTCACGTCTTACAGAAATGGAACTGATGATCCTCTACATACTCGGAGGTCAAACTTCGGATTTTCCCCCGAGATCTAGGATCCGGATTACCCCTAGGTGCAAATTTTCAAAGCTCTGCAATTTCTGCATCAGAGTTAATGTGATCCCCTGTCAGTCAGTCAATCAGTGAGCCGTCAATCACGTCTGTATATAAGATATAAAATGCAATAAAAGAAGATACAAAATGCTCAACATAATTTGTTAGTGAAATTAGTTTATACCTTGCAGATAAGCTTTAAGCTTTGAGGACCAACAGCAGCAACAATTTAAAGATTGTTTGTAAGTAACAGAAAGACTAATAAAATTTATGTTCAAAAAGAAATCACCGTCATAGTTTAACCACATTTCACTCTAAAGTTCTCATTGATACATAGTAATCTAATAGTACATTAGGTTCACGGGTTGGATTGTTTTACCTCTGAGCAGCACTTTTCTACACACAATGGGCTAATAATAATTACCCAAGGGCTCAGAGCGGGGAGTCCCCCCCCCCCCCCCCCCGAAAATCCTGTCGTCTTCTACTAAACCTCGAAATCATCTACCTGCATTGAAATCCAAAACAGATGTTTTCATATTATTTTATTTTAGCCCCATATATTATGTCCGACACTAAAATAGACAAAGAAGAAAACAACTATAAAATCTCATTCCATATAGAATATCATTTTATCTTTTCCTGTTTGGTGGAATAATTTAGTAAATGGAAAATCCTTCTCAAGTCTTATTCTCAGACAGTCAAAATTCTCGACCCCCCCCCCCCCGAAACTGAATCCTGGGTACGTACCTGAGCTGAGAGAAGGTCGTGGAAGGGGATTCATTGAACAGCTGCCAGGAGACAGATCGTGAAAAAACATGGATAAGAGTATGGTTCTCCTGCACATAGGCTTACTACTGCTGAATGTTCCATCCGAGGGACGGTAGCCTTTCCAAGTCCAACGGTTCTGCCTTTCTTAGCGAGGGGCAGAATTTGGGTCAGCAGAGAAAATTCTCAACGCTGAATTATTTGAACTAGAATTTGGAAACATCAGATTACGAGCCTGGCGCGCCACCAACCCTCGCCCGAATTGCATTTCCAGATAACTTCTTATAACCGTCTTTAACTTGTCGCTCTTGCACACAAAAGTTATTTCGAAACAGACAAAACGAAAATAACCGTCTTATTACTGAACAACTGTCTCTGTGAAATTTTCCAATATTTGAAACACTTACCTAGAGTTACGACTCAATGTAACTACGAAACATGATTAAAATGGAGATACTCCTTTATCAAATAAATAAAATAAATAAATACCTCCTCAAGCAGCTGCTTGCCACAGAGGTCTGAGAGGAGCCTGTCAGTTTATATGCCACAGTAGAAGATCTGAGAGGATGGCAGGACCTCAGCAGAAAACAACACGAACATCCATGCCTACCCGGGGCTCGAACCCAGGTCCCGTAGATCAGTAGCCAAGCGCGTTAACCACTCAGCAAGGGACGGCAAAAAATAAATACCTCCTCAAGCAGCTGCTTGCCACAGAGGTCTGACAGGAGCCTGTCAGTTTATATGCCATAGTAGAAGGTCTGAGAGTATGGCAGGCCCTCAGCAGAAAAACGACACAAACATCCATGCCTTACCCGGGGCTCGAAGAATAAGTTAAATATTTTTAAATACCAAAGAGAAAAAAATGTCTAATTTTAGACGTGCTCAATAATCGTTTATTCGTTAAACTCACCGTAGATCAGTGATTCCTATCCTGGATATTTTAAGATTTCAAACAGCTCTAATGGAAGTCGTGCATTTACCGAAATTACATAAACGCGAGGTAAACTATCTAAATATCTCGAGGTAAAAAAAAGAGATATGGAAGCAAAATAATATTAGAAAGTTTGTTTTCCAATGCGAGTCCTGAAGACAGAAGAGCAAGTGAAGCTTTCAGGACCGGAAGTGTGGATGGCCACTTCTGGCATGGACCAGATAAGCCGGAAACATGGCCGCCAATATCTGTTTCAGGAGGCAGCGACCTGGACGACCTGTGGCTGCACTTAGGGCAAGAAAGTGTCTTGAACTCGCTGCAAGCAACAAACGCGTTTGAATCGAAGGAGCGAAAGGCACGCCAAAGCAGCACTGCTTGCAAATCTTGTATTCGGCTGGGTTGCGACGATTGAAGAAAATTAATTCATCTGACGTTAAAGAAATCATCCGTATAATTTACAACTGGATGAATCGAAACAATCTTAAACTAAATTCTGAGTCTTTATTTGTTTTGGCTAACTAAATAAGAATAACGAAGAAAAATACAATTGTTTAAAAGTAGCGTAAATTGGGTTGTTTTACCTCTGAGCGGCACTTTTTTGCACACCATGGGCTAAATGGCCAGGTCACATGGACCCCGAAGGCTCAGAGAAGGTTGGGGGAGGGGACCCACTGGAATAGCTGTTGGGAGACAGATGGTAGCCTCCCGTCAAGGCCATCCAGCGTGTTCTTTAACGTGCACAGGGTATGGCTCTCCCGCACACGGGGCCACGGCTTAACTTCCCATCCGACGGACGGCGGCCTTTCCAAGCCCATCGGTGTCCCCTACTGACCGTGGGCAGGGCGGGGAATTTTGCGGAGATAAATCTCAACGCTGACCCAGCTGGGACTCGAAAGTAGCGTAAAGCTAATATATATTTTGCTATAAAAAGCAAAAAGTAGCATCACAAATATGTGAGTGATGAAGTAGAATGCTTAATCGCGTAATAGTCTCACTTTTCAGTCTAAAAAAACTGGTACTACCATGATGCAAGGGTTTTTATCTGATCGGAATCAGATGGAAATATTGCTGATCTTTCGCGTACTTCGAAGTTGTAAATTAGGTCATAGAACGTACATGTGATGGTAATCTCCCCAGTGCGCTGAGGAATTTGCCGAGACACAAGTAGAGCCAGCTAAAGAACTTATAGAGTCCAGGCCCGGATCTGGCAAAAAATCCAGGTGGGGGCCAAGAAATGCAATCAAGCCGAAAAAGTTTTAAAGGGAAGGGGGAAGAAACTGGATTTTCAAAGCAGTATAACATTTCCCCTTCCGTTTTACAGGTCTTTAAAAAAAATTCCTTAAGAAATGCATGAAATATAAATAAGTTTAATAAGTAGCTCAAGAAGGCTCTGTCCTGTGTATAGCATACGTGCAAAATGTTACAATCGTCCTAAACACTTTGGGGGGCGGGTGCTCAGTGGGTAGCGCGCCAGGCTCGTAATCTGCAGTTCCCAGGTTCGATTCCCAGCTGGGTCAGCGTTGAGACTTATCTCCGCAAAACTCCCTGCCCACGGTCAGTAGGAGAACACCGATAGTCTTGGAAAGGCCACCGTCCGTCGTATAGGACGTTAAGACGTGGCCCCGTGTGCGGGAGAGCCGTACCCTGTGTACGTTAAAGAACACGCTGGGTGGCTTTGACGGGAGGCTACCATATGTCTCCTAACAGCTGTTCCAGTGGGTCCCCTCCCCCAACCTTCTCTGAGCCTTCGGGGTCCTTGTGACCTGGCTATTTAGCCCATGGTGTGCGAAATATATACTTAATGACAAGACCCAGAAGTTCCGCCTAAAGCACTACCTCTATTGGGATAACCCGCTGCAAAACCTGGAGTTTAATCTACGTCCCGGGTGGGCACAAACAAGGATATAAAGGTCCAATTTGTCTCGGCACCCGTGACGGGAGGTGTGCAGAAAAAGTGCCGCTCATAGGTAAAACAACCCAACCCTAAACACTTTACTGCAAATTTAATGCAAACGAAAGAATCAGTACATTGACTCCCCGCCGTGCCAACGGTCAGTAGGGAAAAAGTTTGGAAAGACAGCTATCCTTCGGGTGGGACGTTTAGCCGTGTACGGGAAAGCCATACCCTGTGAACGTTAAAGAACACGCTGGATGGCTTTGACGGGAGGCTACCCTTTGCCCAACAGCTCTTCCAGTGGATCAGCTTCTCCAACCTTCTCTAAGTCCTCGGGCCCTTCCTTAGCCCATTGTGCGCAAAAAAAAGTGCCGCTCAGAGGTAAAAACCCCATTCCATTACACAAACTTCTAATATTACATTTATTTTAGTAAGTGATTCCCTTTAACAGCTATTATTTGTATTTAAATAACTTTTCATGCTAATTGTTATGACTAGGAATCTTGCTGCTAAATGATTCAGCTTTCATAACTCTTTAAAAATCAAAAGAATGTTGTTGGAAATCGAGAATGGCTGAAATTTGAGTGAAGTCTATAATTAATCTCCAGTGCTATTTTCGGGGCGGGGGTGGCTCAGTCGGTAGCGCGCCAGGCTCGTATATTATTAAGCTTATATATTATTATATAATGTTATAGTTACTATTAGTTAAGTTGGTATTATATGTAAGGATGTCCCATAACTCCTGGGGCGGGGGTGGCTCAGTCGGTAGCGCGCCAGACTCGTAATCTGTATTTCCCAGGTTCGAGTTCCAGCTGGGTCAGCGTTGAGATTTATCTCCGCAAAATTCACCGCCTTGCCCACGGTCAGTAGGGGACACCGATGGGCTTGGAAAGGCCGCCGTCCGTCGTATGGGACGTTAAGCCGTGGCCCCGTGTGCGGGAGAGCCATACTCTGTGCACGTTAAAGAACACGCTGGATGGCTTTGACGGGAGGCTACCATCTGTCTCCCAACAGCTGTTCCAGTGGGTCCCCTCCACCAACCTTCTCTGAGCCTTCGGGGTTTAGGCTGGCCATTTAGTCCATGGTGTGCAAAAAAGTGCCGCTCGAGGTAAAACAATCCAATCCAGTGCTATTTTCCCGTCGAAAGATTAGTTTCAAAGTTAGGGAGCTTTGAATGCTGTTTCCCATTCAAATATCGGGAGAGTACGAAAACTTTTAGCGTTATACATGTAAAAGACAAATTATACTTGTTTCTGAATTCAAAAGTAAGTTTATATGATTTATCGTAATTGTTATGAGCATAATTAGCGAACGATTATGCCAGTGGTCGCAAATATTTGCATCACGTTTCTGAAGGTAAGTCAGATTTTATTTTTTTTAAATTGTGATTGATCAGAAATTTTTTCATTAATGTGTTATATAATCAAGTTGGAAAAGTGTAAGATTTGGAACAAAAATTTTTTGTTTCTATGCTCATGAAAGTAATGATTTGTTTTATTTTTATGCCTTGAGAAAAATAAGAGCTATGATAAAAGATAATTTTGTAAACTAATTGTTTCATTTTTTCATATTATGTAACCAACAGAATGCTATTATATGATATATTAATGAGAAATCATAGTTTGAAGTAAATTAAATATATATCATCATCATCCTCAAGCAGCCATGTGCTACGGAGGTCCAACCAGACGTGCAATTTAGTTCTCCAAGCATGTCTGTCCTGAGCTACATTTACTGCATCTGGCCACTGCACACCAATTCTAACAAGGTCCTGTTTGACATTGTCTGCCCACCGCATCCTAGGTCTCCCCTTCTTTCTGAGGCGGCACACTGTTCATAACCCTTTTCATCATTATCATCATCATCATCCTCAAGCAGCCATGTGCTACGGAGATCCAACCAGACCGTGCAATTTAGTTCTCCAAGTAAGTCTATCCTGAGCAACATCTACTGCATCTGGCCACTGCACACCAATTCTAACAAGGTCCTGTTTGACATTGTCTGCCCACCGCATCCTAGGTCTCCCCTTCTTTCTGAGGCCTTCAGGCACACTGTTCATAACCCTATTCGCCAATCTATAATTATTCATACGGGCAACATAGCCAAACCAACGGAGTCTCTCTCTGCACAATACGCTGCCTAAAGGAGATTGCAAATTCCTTTGCCCAACCTCATCATCAGTTACAAAGTTAAACCACCTAATGCCCAAGATACTGCGTAAGCATCTAGAATCAAAAGCATCTAGTTTCCTGTTATCTTGTTTACACACAGTATATATATGAGGAGAACTTAGAATAGAGCTCTATTAGTTTTGCAACAATTTGTTCAATTTACAACGTAGCTCGTATATTTAAGCTGTGCAGCACTTTCTCCACACAGATAGGTTGAGTCTTTGCTATGTATTATGGCTATGCAGGTTGTAAGATCTAAATACACAGAGCTGTGGCACATTTCAGGAGAGAAAAATGCAGTCCAGAATTACACATATTAATTTAAATTTAACGCAATTATGCATACGTTATATGAACTTTTGAACCTTAAATGAAAATTGCATTTGTTTTAAATTTTCAGAATGCAGTTCAAGAGTTTCGACAGGAATTTTTCCTGGGGGTTGGGACAGGAGGACAATTTTTATTAGTTGATAGTTATAAAGTTGAAACAAATAAAATTGTCATGTTCGACATGTCTAATATTTTTGCTTACTGTTAACAAGCCTAAAGAATTTGTCAGGCTCTAACTTTAAATTTTTTACCCCTAATCGCTTGGGGCTAATTTGATGGCTGAATGGAAAATTTTGAGGATTTGCGAAAAAATCAACGACTTCAGGAATATCAGGCTTCTCTTTACGATGCCACTGTTACATATTTCGAAGTAACGCTTAACGTCATTTACTAAATACTACCATTATTCATTCCAATGTCGTCTTAGATTTGCGTTAATGTTGTGCTCGGCGCCTAAATTAGAAAGATTGGATTGGATTGTTTTACCTCTGAGCGGCACTTTTTTGCACACCCAGGTCACATGGACCCCGAAGGCTCAGAGAAGGTTGGGGGAGGGGACCCACTGGAACAGCTGTTGGGAGACAGATGGTAGCCTCCCGTCAAGGCCATCCAGCGTGCTCTTTAACGTGCACAGGGTATGGCTCTCCCGCACACAGGGGGGGGGGGCGGAGGTGGCTCAGTTGGTAGCGCGCCAGGCTCGTAATCTGTAGTTCCCAGGCTCGAGTCCCAGCTGGGTCAGCGTTGAGATTTATCTCCGCAAAATTCCCCCGCCCTGCCCACGGTCAGTAGGGGACACCGATGGGCTTGGAAAGGCCACCGTCCGTCGGATGGGACGTTAAGCCGTGGTCCCGTGTGCGGGAGAGCCATACCCTGTGCACGTTAAAGAACACGCTGGATGGCCTTGACGGGAGGCTACCATCTGTCTCCCAACAGCCGTTCCAGTGGGTCCCCTCCCCCAACCTTCTCTGAGCCTTCGGGGTCCATGTGACCTGGCCATTTAGCCCATGGTGTGCAAAAAAGTGCCGCTCAGAGGTAAAACAACCCAACCCAACTCATTCCAATGTCGTCTTAGATTCGCGTTAATGTTGTGCTTGGCGTCTAAATTAGAAAGAACTCGTAGGATTCTCCGTGGTGGTTTACGCCCAGTTAGCGTTGTTTCACCACTTAGGTACGGAGAAGTGTTCGGGACTCATTCCTTGCGCTTTGTTTTGCACAAACCGTAGGCTCTGTTCCCCGCCAAGGATGGAGAGACCACCAAATTCTCAAGAACCGAGTAGCGTAAACGATGTGTAAATTAATAATAGGGGGTTTAAATGAGCTTTACCTCTTTTGAAATTCAAGAACGCAATATTTTGCACCCAAATTCCACCGCCCTGCCAAAAAAGCGTAACAGACGAGCCGTGTACAGGGGTGGTCCAAAGAATCACATTTGGGGAAGGGGAGCAGATATCAAGAGGGGGAGGAATCCACTCCTACCAGCACCCCTCGAAACTGCCTCCGATTGTGTATGAACCAAATGAATGGAAACGAGTTACATCAGATGTTGAAAATACATGCAGAGAATATTGTATTAATTACGGTATTTTAAGTCCTTAAAATAAGGAAAACCAATATTTTGCCTATTTGTTCAGTTTTCATATATTCTTCTTGCTTTGATTAACTTTTTATATAATAGTCAAACTATGGAGGCAGGAGACCCCTAACTCGAGGGTCCCTAGATACATGCATAATGTGCCTATTGGGTATTTCGGCAATGACTTCAATCTCTTGATTTTCGGGGCTGCCGTAGAAAATGTATGATATTCAAGCCTTCAAGAGTGGAGAAATGCTAAAACTCCATATCCTCTACACTCCCTTGGATAACCACATGAAAGTTTGCGAGCTAGTGGTCCAAAACCGCCCTGCAATCCCTTGATAAAAGTTTTCAGGGGACCATCGAAACACTTTCTTCTGCAAAGCATTCCTTTCCACGACCATCAATAAAACACCACGTGACTTTGTGAGTGATGAGCCTTTCTGTATAATTCGCCATAAAGGAGATCTGTGAGGAAGGCGAGGCCTCAGAAGAAAAACAGCACAAAAAAGAATACATCCATACCTATCTGGAGTTCTAACCCAGGTCCCTTTGAGCAGTAGCCGAGTACGCTAATCATTTAGCCACCGTATGTTATGTATATGTTGCGCTTTAATTGATAATTTTCGCTCGGATATGAGATGAATTTTAATCATTAGTAGTTAAAAGAACTGTTTGGAGATTTCGGTTATAACTTGAAATATATTTCTATCGGAAATTACACTTCACTTAAGTTGTGTCGCCTAACGTTGATTTTTTTTCCAAAAAGAATTAATGGCATTGATCTGGGCCCACTATTATACAAGTTAGCTGAGGTAACATCTCTAATCAGAATAATTGGGCCTTCGAAAGCAGCCGAAGATCTGTTGATGGGATTAGTAACTGGCTAAGAAGCTCGGAACTCAAGGGCAGAAAGGCCAATACTCTCAACTCACCAAGACTCTGTGAAGTGGCCCACTCCTCAACAGAGAAGAAAAAATGAAATTAAAAATGGCCATAAATATCCATATAAATAGACTGCACTGATCTGACAGCCTTCGCCTTCCATTCCTTTCCAGAAGGGAATATCTCTTTTGAAAAGTACTAATGATCTGACCACGAGAAGATGGGGTCAGACTTTAGGTGCATCATCACTTTTCTGCGCATCATCACAGGGGACTGGTACATCCTTCCAGTGTATGTCTAACTGTCATTAACGAAACCTGAATGTATTAACAGCAGAGAAAATTAAATCATGAGACAAGAGCATTATTACAGGTCTGTGCCAAAAAACATGGAAGGAGCGTAACCACCTGGTGTAAGGGGACAACTTGCTCAATTCCCCAACCCATAAGAAAATCCTGTTTCAACATTATGATCAGTGGTTTTACAACCTTGGGGGTTGCAATTGCTTAAAAAGAATATTTAAATATTATACTTGATGAAGCTCTAATTTGCATAAAATTCTACACTGTAGAATAATGAAAGTCTATATACGTTTATGAATAAAACCCAATTGCATGCCACTTGGACAGTACTGCTGTTTGGGTTGCGTTTTAAATGATGTACACTGTATATCCCTATATTCACTAAATTATATGAAATTTTAAATCTGTTCGTAATGCTTTAAGAGTAGATTCACTTCCTGGGCATGTATTTTTCGTATTCTCTTGGTAAAGAAAATGAAGTAGGAAGTTATAAAATGTGAATCGATGGCATTGTTGTCGATGCATTCCTTCCTGAGTGACTAGATAAAATATCCTTTTTGCATTTGTTCTGTTAAGAGGCGGACTGGTTCCGACAGACAAGTTGATAGGAAATAATTCTGAAACTGTAATGTCCATACAGTAATACTCAACTAGTTGGTATAGTATTATCAGTTTAAAAACTTCCCCATACTATTTTTTCCCTTCTAAAAATTTCCTTCCCTTCTGAGAAACCCCCCCCCCCCCCCGCCTCCGTGACTTCAATTCGTGAGGCAAACACTGTCCCAAAAGAAAAAGTGAGGAATGGGAAAGATTAGCTAATAAAAAAATAAATAAATACCCCCTCAAGCAGCTGCTTGCCACAGAGGTCTGACAGGAGCCTGTCAGTTTATATGCCACAGTAGAAGGTCTGAGAGGATGGCAGGACCTCAGCAGAAAAACGACACACACATCCATGCCTAATCCGGGATGGTAAAATATGAACTTAACAAATGTAAATTTAGCCCCCCCCCCCCCCAAGGTTATCTTCCAATTCAGTAGGTTTCGGCCTTTCCTGATGGAAATTCCATCAGGAAAGGCCGGAACCCTCTCCCTCGAAATTTCAGGAGAGTAAAAACAATAGAAGATTTTACAAACGAATTTTGTGTGTGAAAGAATTTGATTATCATCGTATTTATTACAAATTCATCTAATTACGAACTTTACAAGTTGTAAACAAAGAGTATTGCACCTATATAAAAAAAATGTTTCTTTACGCCGCCATTTTTTCTCCTCCCTCTGAAATCTAGCTTATTCTATCTCCCCCCCCCCCTTCAAAAAAGTTATTTCAAAAATTATTGTGAATATTTATATCATTAGTTTAGCCGCGGGGTAGAGGGACTTGGCTTCGAATCCCAGATAAGAATTGGATGTTGTTTTGCTGATATTGGTTTCTGCTGAGGCCTCGTCTTTTTCACAGATTTCGTGAGGTATTGTACCATCAGACTGATATGAAACCTTCGTAGCAAGCAGCTGCTTGAAAAGTATACTTTTATGTTTTGGAATTGCCATCAAATTCCGCGTTGCCTTTCTAAATCAATCACAGATACAAAATTAGTTTCTGTATCTCCACCCTCGCACCCCACATATATTGCATCCCCTGTACTCCTCTTAGCCGTCCCGTGGCCGAGTGGTTAGCGCGCTTGGCTACTGATCTAAGGGACCTGGGTTCGAGCCCCGGGTTAAGGCATGGATGTTTGTGTCGTTTTTCTGCTGAGGTCCTGCCATCCTCACAGACCTTCTACTATGGCATATAAACTGACAGGCTCCTGTCAGACCTGTGGCAACCTCTGTGGCAAGCAGCTGCTTGAGGGGGTATTTATTTATTTGTACTCCTCTTATTAAGCCCATAATACAAATCGCTGCGTGGCTACATTTCTTCCATCCAGTGACATTTCAAGGAGGACTTGAGTCCTACAGATTTAAACATCCCAGTGAAGAACGTTAACAATATTTTTTTCTTAAAATTAAACCTTCCTGTTCCATAGTCGGCGAATTTAAGTGCTCAGAATTCCTGCGCAGTTAAAAAGTTTGATTCCTCATTCGTAAGCAATCTCCGGTCTTCCAAAATTGGAGCACGAAGGTTTGGCTCAGTCGGTAATACGTCACTCTCGTAATCTGATGCTCGAGTTTCGAGTCCTGTCTTGAGCTTTCAGAATTTTCTCTCTTAATCTTGGATTCCTACTCTGTGTGGGGCGGGGGTGGCTCAGTCGGTAGCGCGCCAGGCTCGTAATCTGTAATTCCCAGGTTCGAGTCCCAGCTGGGTCAGCGTTGAGATTTATCTCCGCAAAATTCCCCGCCCTGCCCACGGTCAGTAGGGGACACCGATGGGCTTGGACAGGCCGCCGCCCGTTGGATGGGACGTTAAGCCGTGGCCCCGTGTGCGGGAGAGCCATACCCTGTGCACGTTAAAGAACACGCTGGATGGCCTTGACGGGAGACTACCATATGTCTTCCAACAGCTGTTCCAGTGGGTCCCCTCCCCCAACCTTCTCTGAGCCTTCGGGGTCCAGTGAACTGGCCATTTAGCCCATGGTGTGCAAAAAAGTGCCGTTCAGAGGTAAAACAACCCAACCCAACCCTTACCCCTAGCCATTGGGATCCTTGTGACTTGTTCATTTATCCCTTTGTGTCCATAGGCGAAACACCACCAACAACTGCCAAAATTTCCTTTCCCCCAAAAGCCTTTTTTCTTGTCGAATGCGAAAGTTCCAATCAACTCAATTAGTTCAGGTGCAAAGAATAAAAAGGTCTTCTTCGATAACATTTTTTAGAGAATCCAAAATACTTGATAAATGGGACGCAGAGAATATAGCCCTACCTGGTCTAGTACAGAGGTTATGTCCTTGGTAAGTGCTTGTATGTTGTATGAGAAACCAGGACAAGGATAATATAGCTTCTAGGTTATCTCCTTCCTTTCCCTTGGCCGTTATCTCATCTTTCCCATTACAAATATCATCCCTTTATGCAAAATAAGTTACTGCCATAGTACACATCTGAATGAAGGAAGAGCCAAAGAGACGGATTGGTGTAGTTACATAGATTTTATTTAACAACGTAAAGCTTGGAACGCGTACATTGGACACACAGCGCTGCGACCGGAGCAGCGAGCGGAGCGGACATCACAAAGCGGAAACAGATGCCAACACCGTCACATGAAGCTGGTCTGCAAAGGTGCTTGCTCTCGGAAGTACAGGAGTTAATAATCAACCAATCAACAGTCGATATAATCTGAAGGAACTCTATCTTAAGGCGGAATGGGCTAACAAAACACAAATCATACAGAGCGGTAAGCAGCTCAGGTGACGATCAGAGGGTAACTTGGTTATTTTTTGCGGCACACATTGGAGAGGCAACGATACAAAATTGTTCCATTTGTTCTATGTGAACTACAATATATGTAGATTTGCTGGTTACAATATAATCATAAACAGGTAAAAAGCAATAAAAACAGGTTCTTTTATACATAGCAGCATTACATTGAATACCCTATTTACTAATAAAAAGAAACCAGCACTGTTCTAAAAGCTCGTGGTAAAAATTCAAAACAGTAATATATATGTTCATTCATAACCAAGTGGAATCACTGCCCAGAAGTACGTGCGAAACAGCTTTTTTTTTTACAACTTATTTCTCTTCGCTAAAACTTTTCCTTTTAAAAACGTCTAGTGGTGTTTACAAAGTTTCAAATCTTCAAGTCATTTCTCTACTTCGAGCTAAGCAAACAGGAACATTCTAACTAACAAAACACGCGAAGTGGTGTATAGGTAAAAATTGTAAATATAAATCTAAAATATGACGACCTCGAAAATAATTTAAAACGTTTTGCAAATATGAAAACTTCAAAATAGTGTAAAAATTAAACAGAATCTAAAAAAAAAAATCACATAGAGCTTCTCTACACCGTAATTACATAGCCAACAGCAATACAAGCGAGACTGAGATGGAAAATAAAAGCTTCGACCGAACACTTCTTTTGACGCATCTTACCTAAATGTATATGTAACATGACGCAATTAATTAACATTATGAGACGGAATTGTTTCGTAAGAAACGAAACCTGCTTCCAGAGAAAACAATCGGGACTAGAGACTCACAAATACATGCCAAAGTAGCCTCCCTTTTGTCTGGAAACGAAACGCAAATTTCATGCAAGCAATGTTTATAAAAATGTTCACTATACTTCTGCCGTAATTTGTATCTTTTATCTGATTACGTGGCACTACGTGTTTCACTTTCCTTCCCTATTTGGTTTCATAAGTCTTTAAGAAAATTTTTTTATTCGTTTGAATAATTCATTAAAATAGCACTTAAAGTTTCCAGCTCTTATTTTGAGAATGGCCGAGTCATTATCTCTTAAACGAAAGCTAAGAAAAACTTATTTCAAACCATTTTTTTCCTGTTCGATCCGAGACAACGCAGAAGTGTTGATGGATTCGAAGAGCAATTTCTTGAGAGGTGATTTTCGACTGTCGATGGCGTGTCACATCTCACGTAGAGAGACTTAACGGTCGGGCAACACCAACGCAGCAAACAAAAGTTGAATTTTCATATTGTGGTTTTTTCTTCTATGAAAATTGCGGGGAAAAATATGTGGAATATCCAAAAATATCCCTTTCCACCTAAGTTTGACTTTAGTTACATCAAGGACTTAAGAATCTCGAGGAACAGCAGCCAGATAAATTATATTTTCGTTTTTAAAATGAGTCAACTGTCCAATTTCTGAATTTACAGAAATTATGTCTAGTAATCTTTTTCATTGGGACCCTAAATGTCAAACATTAAAAAGTGCCCAATTGGTAATGGGCGTGCGTAACATTTGGCAAAAAAAGATTACTTTAAAAATCTAAAAAAAGCTTATTAATAACGATTTTTTATGAATTCTTAATTGAAAAAATTTTAAACTTTAAGACCATAATTTTTAAATGCGCAGCGGTAATAATAAATTATCAAACAAGAAGCGAATTTCGCAATGAAGTTTCAGTTCAGGATAAGTTTATCCTGTTTCGCAAATTTTATCGTTTTGTTTATCGGAATTATCTTCTTGAAACTTCACGGATATCGGCTGCTGGTAGACAAATTTGTTTCGCCTTTTCATACGTTGCAAATGATGTCGGTTTACACTCTTGCGCAACCAATTTTAAGAAAGATTTCTTTGAAGTAAGGGAGCCATAATAGCGAATATAGCCCACTCTTATAACCATTTTATGGCCTTTATAGTTTATCAAGCTGTCTAAATATTCTCGATGCATCGTATTAGAAGTCAAAATGCAGCTGTAATTTCTAATTAAACCGATGATTTTGTTAAAAGACGAAAAACTCACTGCCGAAAATAATGTTTGAAAAAGGGGAAAATATTCAATTATATTTTTATTGGCTTCCAAGAGCCTTATATTAATTACTCTGATTCAATCTAGTTATCTTACATCGTTAGCAGAACATTTCTATATTTTGCCGTAGCCGACAGATGGCGCTAGTGCCACACGACGTTCATTGCTTGCGCGCAAAGTTGCTAGTCGGTATAATGGTAAAACTATAAATGTTCCAATTTGCATTGCTGATTTACAATAAATTATATACGTTGAATAGATCTAGTAACGTCGTAGACTTCAGGAGTACAAAAAGCATTTTTTTAGTTTAGAAATGTAAAATTAAATTTCTCTGACCTTTTCTTTCATAGACAAGGCATAAACCAGACAGGATTCTGTCAGACCTTTGTGACAAGCAGCTGCTTGAGGGGTAATTTTTTTTAATAGTTACTCTAGTTATTAAGAATAATTCTTCAGTGTTTTCAAAAAGCATGAAGCACAACTATAAATTTTCATTTGGCAAAAACCGTTACTTTGCATTACAACATCTACATTCCTTAACTTTCATCCTAAACAGGAGCAATTGCACTGCCTTGAACACTTCGAGGCCATTCTGACACATTTGTGATTCACTTTACAGAGCAAGCTTTGCAAACTGTGTGGGCGAATTTCTTCACTTTTATTTCCCCAATTAAGGCGAATGAACTGCAACGAATAGCTGCTTCTGCTATATGTTGAACGATAATGTTAATTTCTTAAAGTTAAAATTGAGAAATATTATACTGAATTTTTAAAAGCGCGATGATCTCTAAAAATAAGAATTTTTTGTTGTTGTTTCTTACAAAAAAAGGAAAGCTTGATCCATTTAAAGGATTTACCAGAGTTGAGTGGAATCTATTAGGTTAGATATCGTTGAGGGACAGGCCAAATACAAAGTCGTTAAAAAAACTGGATCCTCTGCATCTAGGAAAAAATCGAGGATTGGGCCACGAAACGCAATCCAGCCAGAAAATGTAAAATAAAAGGGTTTGAATAGAGTAAGAGACTGGATTTCCAATGAATTATACCATTTCTTTCTCCATTTTACAAGTTTTTAAAAAAATTCTTTAAAAAAAAATGCATGAAATATACATAAGTTTAATATTTTTTTCTCTATTACCATTATTATCATACTGAAAAGGGAGGGCATGCCCCCCTCATCCGGTCTGCATACACTTGAATACTTTGCTTTGTTGCTGTCCAGTGACCAGGTGACAAGAATCGAAAATAAACAAGTTTAAGAAACCGCCTTTTGGTTTAGTAATGTTTAGAGATCAGTGTTGAGGTTCATTTAATAACACGAGAAACGAATTCGAAACTGCTTTTACACCGATCCCATAGAATTAGCTTTTCAGATCAGAAATTCGCCCTCATCATAATAGTTCTGGAGCCGCGCCAATTCTTCTCTGCAGGCTGAAAAATACCTGCTCGAACAAATAACAAAAATATCAAAAGCAACTGACATTTATATAAAAAAAATTCAACAACTTCCTGATCTATAAATTAGCTATTAAAGCTTTAATCAAGAGCAATCACAGCGAGGCTTGAAAGAAGTTTTTAGAAATTATCCAACTCTCGTCGATACGTTTCGACGCAGAAGACTCATTCCATCAAATCAACTTTGATCCTTAAGTGTGGACTTGGTCACAGCGCAAAATGCACTTCGCGAGATTCATCATCTTTCGTCGTTCACTATATTTGGCATTAGCTTTAAAATTCTGTCCCACCTAGCATCATTAAGACATACTCGTATTGCAATGCTTTATCGTATCAGCTTAAATGCGATAGTAAATCCAAAATCTGCTTCACTTGCTTCTTCACAATTGTATTTCTGGATTCTGACCTTATGACATCTAAAATACTTTTGCACTTTAAAACTTTTTCCTTATTTCTTGTAACGTAAGGATGCTCTGTCATTAAAATAGTTCATCACATCATCATCCTGATGATTGTTAAAATGCTTCCTCATAAATTAGAAATCATCCAAAATGCAAGAAACCTCCTAAGATTGTTCTCTCTTAATGTTCTCCAAGATACAAAATTTAATTTTAATAAAAATTTAATATTTTTTTTTCTCAAAATAGTTTAATGTAACGATTTCCAATATTGGGTTCATTGCTTGATTATGGTGGAGCTAGATGGAATTGCTAAATGCACCAATATTTAAAACTACGTTCAATGATGTTTTCTGATGAAGTTCCTATTTGCCCCATTTTACAATCTAGAACCCAGGACGTCCATTAATTCTTATGAATAAAACCTGATTGCACAGCAATTATACAAGTTCCCAAACGCGGTATGAACAAGGTAGTAAAAGGTCATTTCATTTAGATCGACTTCATTAGAGAGAGTCACTCGGTGCCTAAAACTAAAGGTGATCGATGATCGAAGATGTTGGAAAAGTAAAATGGCTTTATTAGCCACGATCTCTTAATAGTCGAAGCTATACAAAGAGATGGAGGCTATCGATATGAAGCAAAACGGTCGAACTTTAGAAAAATGACCGGAGAGTCGGTCAGACTCAGAGGCAGATACTGTTCTCTGAAATGTTGGAAACCACTGGTTTTATGTATTAAATATTTCAACAACATTTTTAAAGCTTTATTTCATGTTTAATTAAAGCAGGGAAATGAAAAATAGTAAACGCTTTTAAGCGGACGAGGGAGTTTTTTAAACACTCAATGGCAGTTATTTCGAAAACTTAGAAATATGAAAATTATAAGCATATATGTGGACATTTTTATTTCCTCAAAAATGAAGTTATATTTGATATTGTTTTTTTTTCATTAATGTTAATATTTCGAAAAAGCTACAAATATTTAGGTTTGTAAACATGCTTCCTTTTCCAAATATTGATTTTGGTAAAGCGCATATAATTTTCTGAGACGTCATATAAATTTTGCGTAGCTTTTAGATACCCGTATGCTTTAACAAAAATTCCTATCAGCAGATTTAAAATGTAACTCTCCGTATTTACTAGAAGTTTTCCATTGTGTTGAGGAGCATTAATTCTAGGACAGGAGCATCCCTTGGTTCAGAAATAAAGTCCCATGCACTTACAACGTCCAGGCATCTTCGTCAGAAGCCGAACTAAATGGTTATAAAAACGTAGAAAGGCATTTAAAATTCTATAAAATTCTGTAAACATGTACAACACAACAGGCTGCTCCAAAGCTGCTGAAGCACATATATATATGCAGATGAAATCACGCACACTTCACATTCACATTTTTCGCTGGACAAAGAACCAGATATATATCATTTCTAAGACAGCATAAGTCGGGTTAATGAAGGTATTTCAACCAATTGTCAGGTTGGGATCATACTGAAAAAGGGAGGATATCTTGCACGCGAAAATTCATCGAATATAAAATCACAAAGGAAAATTTTGCTTTGTAGAGTTAGGATCGTGCACTGAAAAATTATGACTTGATGATAGACGTTGTGCCATCATCAGTGAGGTCCAGTACCTCGATTCCATACGAGTTAAATAAAATACAATACACCGAAACTATAGAGGATATAAAAAATTCTATTAAAATCAATTCTATGCTAAATTTAGAATTTTTCCAGTGTGACTGAAAGATTTTGTTTTTAATATTAGGAGAAATTAAAGCATAGTTGTTTTTTTTTATATTGAATCCATTTACATGGAATAGGTAAAACTGGTTCACCAACTTTTTTTACCAGGTATTTGCTTATAGACACGATAATTTGGGAGAAGCAAAATATTTTGTGAAACTTTTGGAATCGTTATGATCCTTTCGCATCGAAAGTTTTCTCCAATCCCATTTTGTTACTGAATAAATACAGAAGTTTCCTGCTCTTCATGGAAACATTTACTAATGTATTATGCAATGATTTTCTCCCTAATATCTGCAAGAAACTAGCAAAGTTTTCCAGTGTGATTTTTAACTAGAGATGAAATCTGAAAATGGTTTCAATAGATTTAACCTATTCATATTTCTCCACAGATAAAAGATCTGTCGTTGTAAATTCGTAGTGGTTTTGTGAAAGTATGCACATGACTTCGAGATGCGTCTGTTATCAAGTTTGCTATGTTTGCGGATGTTCATGTTGTCTTCAAAGGCTATAGTTTAAAAATATTTTCCACAGACGTTAATTCTTTGTGTTTGCTAACTCAGAAGTGCGGAGCTGTTGCCAAAAGGTCATACCTCACTCGTAGAACTTTAATTTCGTTCATCCCACTGTGATCATTTATAGACAGGATAATCGTGATTTATTTTGGCTTTGAACCAGTGAGAAACAATGGTTTTTATGTTACTTTCGGTAAATAAGTTAATCTGTCATTAACTCACTGGGAGGATGTACTTTAGAATTTCACTAAATGATCCAAGTGGATTGAATGATCAAGGGAGGGTGATAAACGGCTGAATACCTTTCTGCATTTCACAATTAATAACAACTACTAACCACAATCCTCCATCTTGTTCAGTGATGCATCTCATAATATCTTTCAGTCCAACAACGTGACACTTCTGATACGATTAACAACACTCTACCATTGGGAGATAATTCGTGGCTATTTGGTATGTGAAAAAGTTGTGTTAAAATAGAAACAAGAAAAAATTGCGGTGGAAGAGATTTCCTCCAGTAATTTTAAAAGTACATTTTTTGGATATTTTGTAAAAAAAAATGAAGAGAAACCTCTGCTGGAGGAAGTTCTTAGATTCAGTAAATTTTATTGCGTATTAATGTAATACGAAACCTGATCAGCTTTACGATAAAAATTTGCTGAAGCAAGATGCTTTGTATGTGATGAGCAGTTTGAGAGACGAGAGAAATCCAATTCATCAAAATTCCGTAACGGGGAGATCGGACCGCTGGCTTCGTCGTTCTAAAAATATTTTAAAAACTGCGTCTGTAGTGGGTGCCGTATGAGAGCGGCAAGTGATCTTCACAAGCACTGGGTATTGTTAAAAATACTGATTAAAAGATCATTCCATAAGAGAGAAAACACTCCGCAGGAATCACGTGACTGTACAATATGACTGTTGAATATGACGACCCACCATTCAGTTTAGCAAATAATTCTTTTTTTTTTATATTCTTAGGAAAATAAGAGCAGAGTGAGCTCTAACTCCTGTGCAAGTGAAATATTCACGAGATAATAGCATCAGGACATTTTTTCCTAAGGAAATTGAAATATGCCTCAGTGGAAGATGGTGGTGCCTTCCGACGATGGAGTGGCGGCAGCTCTGGGTCTGATGATGAAGTTCTTTTAAAAACTGTTTCAGAAAATTATTTCAGTGCATATAAAGAGAAGGAAAATCAACGCAACTGCTCTAAGAGAAAAATTTTGTCATCTACATGGTTCAGACTAAAATTTTTTCTTTTAATTTTACTGCGACGAACTCGCAAATTTAGATTAAAATTGTCTTGTCATTTCGTTTTCAGTACAAGTGAGAATATCTACTACGTCTGCGCTCTAAAACCATGTAATTGATCTAACACTACGAGATGTACTTCCTACTCCCTTGTCTCAATGACTAACAAAGCTCAGAAGACACTTTAATACTCTGAAAATATAGGATTTTTTTTTTGACTTAGGTAAAAAGAGACTGGTGCTCGAATATGTTAAATTGATATAAGTGTGTAATATATATATACATGTACATCACGGAAAAAATTGCGTGTCTTAGATTTGTTTCCCTATAATTCGACTTTTCAGTCATTTCGCATCATGCACTGACACACACCGACACAGCATCAGCTGCCGGCCTTACACCTCAATTAATAACTCATTACAGTAAAAAACAACTTCAATAGCGTTCGAAGAGAACTCGAACTAACGTATTTAGGAAATGAATTTCTCCAATTAACACTATTTAGTTTCTAGTTCTCACTTTCGATTTAGGCACTAAAGATTATTTCTTCAAGGAAGAGTACAAAGAAATCAGCATCACATTATAATGGAAACTATGTAGCGTTTTCTGAAGTGGTTCCAGCTCATAAACTGACTCGCCACAGGCTATCGCAAATAAAATCTAAGTTGCCGATGGCAATTCACCGCTGTACTCTTCTTTAAAGAAAACAAACGACAAAACAAGTTCATTTTTCTCTTGCCTAACACAAAATGAAGCCATCGCTTGGATAGAGTGTGTAGAATCAGATGCAGCCCATGTCCGATAAGCTAATCCAAGACGAAAGCTGCGGTCAGACAGAAACACTCATCCAAAAGTTCTTCCTGAGTCCTTAGCTTTCAGAATTCAAGCCGGTAGGCAGCACAGCTAGTCTCATGGTCCTGCAAGTTGACGGTGCACCGGCTTGCCGATGCGGCCACGTCGATTGAATACTCAGCCAAAGTGTCCTGGTTTTGGGCCATCCAGTAGCCCAGAGTATCAGTCTCATAGGTTGGAATGATGGTCACTTCCATTTCTTCTTTCCAGCCTTTCTTCGCTTCCAGAAGAGCGTTGAAGACTTCTTTGCTTGGATTGGTTCCACTGAAGACGTAGTACCTTGCCCTAATCTTTTTGAAGAATTCTACGTCACAATAGTGTGGGTCACCGTGGTGAGGAACGTAAGCCAGGTCGACGTACACAGGAGAGCTGATGGGGGCTGCAGTGCCTTTTGATTTTGCAGCCGACTTCGCAGGAGAGGAGACGGATTTAGTCGTGGCACCTGGTGAATTCACCTTCCCGTTATCTAATGAAGATCTCTTCTCTGCTGTTTTGGAAAGCCATTTCGTTCCTGTCGTAGACTTTGGAGCTTTCTTTGCAGTCTTTTGAGTTGTCTCTGGAGGAGTCGGGAGACCCATTGGTTTTCCCCAATCTTCCAGTCGAAACTCGTAGTTTGGATCCGCAGTATGCATATCTGGAAAACCTGGAGAATATGTCATCCTTGTGCTTGTGTGGCTGTCCAAGGAAATGTTCTCTGGCAAAACTTGAGGATTGTTTCCATCAAAAGGTGCAGGTTTATCTTCAGCAGGATGCTCAATTTTCATTGATTGCTTGTAAAGATGATTGCCATCTGCATCTTCTTCTTCTTGGGCATATGCTTTATTGGTATAAGCATAAGGAGACACTGTTCCAGGAATAGACGAACTATCTTCATCTTCTGAAGATTCGCCATAAGGATCCTCCCGATCACCGTGATATTTGCTATTAGGTGCTACTCCCGATGGATAGTTTATGTTATCACCAGAATAGCCATCTCCAGATGGTCGAGCGTGATGAAAGTTGTCGCGCATCTCGTCAAAAGCAGCAGCGGGATCTTCAGGTAGGGAGATTTTATGATCTGGTATGATGGAATATTTAGTGTCTGCTTCAACTGGATACGGGGCGTCGGGAGACAAATCATTTTCCATTACTTTGTCTTCTGGTGATTCAGATTCCGAACGAGAGTCAATCACATAGTTAGAGCTTTGTTTCTCATTGTTGACGCTATTTGCAGTCAATTCAGAATATGATGAATTAGAATTGAAAGGATTAAATTTTGTTTCTTCGCAATTATAATCATCGGAATAGTCCTTCCATGTATTTGTCTCCTGTCCATTAATTCCACTAGGGATTGCTTGAGATGCTGTTTCGGATGGATTCACAGATGGGCAATCAATATCTACTTGTTCAATATTTGAATCACAAGCACTTTGTGCATTGAATCCATTAGGATGAAAGCCTTCATCAGCTATCATGCTGTCGAGAACCTTCGTTCCTTGATCCTGCGCATCATTATAAGCTGGCATAAGAGAATGCAGTACGTCGTTTATATCAGATGTAGAATTTGCATCTTCTTTACTTTTGAGAGAATGGTCTTGCTCTTCTGTAAGCTGATCATCGACAGCAGAATCAAGAGGATGGCTTTCTAAATGTCTTTCATCCTGGTTCCCATGGACTTCTTTATCAAAGTCTGCATTATCAGTTTCAGGTTTCGAAGAGGTATCATCTGAATCACCAATCTTATTGCAATTCAGACTTTGTAAAGCATCTGTCGCATATGATAAACCTGTAAAAGATTCCTGGCATTTTTCTACAGTATAATCCTCATCGTCATCATATTCAATACCAGCGTACTCCGTTTCCGGAAGCATACTATATTCTTCTTTTTCATAAACTGAACTGTGGAAATCAGTGCTCATCACATTAGAACTGTGCAATTCATCTGATGTTGCAGTGTTACCGTGCGATTCACTTGTGATAATGCTAGAACTATACATGTCACTAGCCATTACACTCGAGTCCATGTTACTGTGTACTAATACGTTTTCATCAATTTGGAATTGTTCATCCGTGTTCTCCTCATATGTCTCATTCATTTCCAGCTGTTTTTCTTCTGTTCCAAAATAAGACTCCTCATGCTGAATTTCAGCACTCTCCTCATTTACACTCTCTGAGATCTTGACTGAAGAAGGAACTTCACTATCCATCGGCTCAAACACGTTCGTCTCATCACGAGCTAGTGGGCTGTGTGTGGAGCTTTCGGAGCAGTCTAAGTCATGTTCACTAAGAGCCTCTAAAACCTCTAATGCCCCTACATTTCCTTTCTGTTTGCCATCCAGAGGCAATTTAGGTGACTGAGGTTCTGAAGGTGTTGTGCCACCAGACACGTTTACCAACTCGGGAAAATCAGCAGCAACAACGCTGCCAAAAACCGGTTGTTCAACTACTGGACTAGCTGACCTTTCAGATCCAGAATCTTCAGGTTCCTCGTACAGTGGTTCATCAATAACTTCTTGTCCCTGTCTCAATAATGGTGAAGAAATGTAATGTTGAGTAATAGGATCTCTCATTTCATCTGCTCCAATACCTCCATCGACTGGTCCCACGTTTTCGTAGAAGTGTTGTTCACCAGGAGGTGTAGGATGGCGAACCATTTCGTCATCTTCTTCAGCTGAATCACGATCTTTCTCATTGAAATCTTGCTTGTCTTCAGATGGATATTTCTCTATATCATCACTTTCAAAACTGAAATCATTTTGGCCACTTTTTTGTTGACATTCAACATCAGATTTTGACAAATCGCTTTCCTTATCTCCTTTAATGACGTCAACCATGGGACCCTCATAATCTACGATGGCGTGAGGTGTTGGGCTCTTTACCACATCGTCTTCATCGGAGTCAGAGTCTCGAGATGGGATTGTAACCAATAATTTATGGGGTTCGGCAACTTCTTTTTCGTCTTTTATCATATACCGATTAATATCAACATCATCTTCAGATTCAGTACCACTTTCTCGCCGCTTAATTTCACCACTCATTTTCTGATAATCTGCTTCGTCATCATATGTTATAGATACCGAAGATTCTTTTCTTACCACTTCTGTAGGTTCCTCGTCTACCACTGAACTGTCAATGTTTTCCTTCGTATCAGAACTGAATCCACTTTCTCCGGTGTTTTGCATTTCAAATTCATTTTGCTTAATAGAATTCATGTAAGACTCTCCGTATTGTAGTTGACCAAATTCAGGTTCTTCTACATTCTGATCGGATGACTTTACATCTGCATCGATATCCAATTCATTCAATCCAACCGATTCTGCTTTTTCTATTTGTTCACTGTATTTGGATTCCTGCACGGATTGATAATCTTCTTTTTCCAAGTGTACAACGGGAGATTCCCGAAAATGTTGCTCGAATCCGGTTTCTTTGTCAAGGCGATCGAATTCTGCTTCCTCAATTTGTTTCATTTTGTTTTCTGTCTCTTGATAATTTTCTTCATACTTTCTTACGCATTCAACATTTTCATCTTCAACAGTTTTCCCGAATTCAGCTTCCTGCATGTACTTATCGGGAATTCCCACCTGTTGATCGTCTACTGAAGTATCTCGTAGATCAGATTCCGAATCTTGTTGCTCCTTCTCGACCTCATCTTCCAATAATTTATGCTCGGCTTCATATTTCTGCTGATGATCGAATTCCAATTCTTTATTATTCTGAGGTTCTGCAGCGAGATCATCTTCTTTGTGCAGAACATGTTGTTCATCATCACGTAAATCGAACTCAACTTCCTGATCTTTGGAGTGTTCTACGACGATTTCGTCTTCCGTTCCTCCCTGATGTGCGATATCGTCTGACGATTTTTGGAACTCTCTGCCATCGGATAGAAGATTAGAATCTTCTGCCACCTTGTGTTCTGGTTGTAAGAGAAAGTCTTTCATCTCTTCGTTATCTTCTGCAGTGCATTCCGCAATTTCCTCCAGATCATTTTCTGCAGTTTGTTTACCGCAATTTTCGATTTCCGACATGTGCTTGTTAGCGTTAAAATCGCTCTGTTGTTTCTCGTTGAACTCATTCGTCGTCATTCCTTCACAGAAACTTCCTTCCATCGAAGCACCTGCAAGCAAAGCATCGACATCTTTATACTTGCTGCCAGCTTCAGTTTCGTAGTGTTTTTCCTCTCTTATAATGGGTTCTTCTTCTTCGTACGATTCTTTTGCTTCAACAACATCTTCTATTTCATCTTTAAGGATTATATCGTCATCAACTGAGGTTTCTTCTCCGTAATTCATTTCTAAATCATTCTGAAAATTAGCAGCTTCTTCTATACTTGCTTTAGCTTTCACAACAACTTCCTCTTCGACAGGAAATTCGGCAGGCTTTTCTTCTATAAAAGAGGTTGTCATCAAATCGTCACCAATGTCAGCTTTCAATTGCGAATCTTTAGTTGAATGCTCTACTTCAGTGAATTCGGTTGAAGCTTCGACAATACACGACTGAGTACTTAAAATATTACCTCCCGAAAAATTATCAATATTATCTGGTAGTTCACTTTCCAAACCAATTTCCTCTCGTGCATCAGTTTTGTCCGAAACAATTTCTACGGCATCCAGGTTCGAAGGTTCTGCCTCCAATGCATCTGATTGCTCAAGAACATCTTTAATTTCATTTACCTCTTTCTCATCTTCAGCAGAAATAATTTCTGGTGGTGTAGGCGACACAGTGTCAGGTGGAGTAGGCGATATCGTTTCCGGTGATGTGGATTCAGTAATTTCAGGTGGTGTCGGGGATGTAATTTTTTCTGGTTCAGATACAATTTCTAATGCCGAAGGTGATACAGAGTCTTGCACTGGTGATGACACAGTTTCAGGTGCTGTTGACGAGATGCTTTCTGGTACTGGTGATGCAACAATCCCTGGTAAAGGTGATGGAACAGTTTCTGGTACCGGCGATGAAACAATCTCTGGCACTGGCGATGGAACAGTCTCTGGTGTTGGTGATGGAACAGTTTCAGGTGTTGGTGATGGAACAGTTTCTGGTGCAGGTGAAGTGACGGTCTCTGGCACTGGGGATATAATAGGTTCGATTTTTCTATCTTGTTTTTCTTCTACCACTTCCAGTTGTTCCAAAGCTTCTTTGTTCTCCACAACTGGTTCCTCTATTTTCTTTTCATCCTCTTTCTTTGACTCCATGACCTTCGCTGCTACGACACCAGCAGTAGCAGCAACAGCACCCCCTGCGGCAGCCTTTGCCAACTTGCTGACTGGTTTCGGCACAGGTGTCGGTTTAGTTTTCTCTTGCTTTGGTGAAGATTTTCCAGTTGTCGATGCAGCTTTGGTCTTTGGTTTGCTTCCTGCTTTTGCCTCTGCAGCTTTTTTGTTGCTTACTTCCTTTGCAGTCTTTGTGTCAGCTGTTTTCGCAACAGCTGATTTCTTCCCTTCAGTTTTCTCTGCAGGCTTCGGTGACGCGGTAGGTTTTGTTACCTCCCGTTTTGATGGTGTGGCACTCTTTTTTACAGGTGCAGGTTTTTTTACTTCGGTGGGTTTAATGGCAACTGGTGACGATTCTAATTTCTTTGATGTAGCTTTCACCAATGGCTTTCTATCGATCACAGGTTTCGTTTCTTTATTGTCTTTCTTTGGTCCAGATATGTCTCCATTCCTAGATGCAACACTTGAAACGGATAATGAAGGAGAGGAAGTGTTTTTTCTATTAGGAATAGGAGCTTTCACAGTTGGTCGTTCTATCTTACTCTTTGGTTTTGATACTAGAACACTGCTCAGCGATGCTTTGGTCACATGGGGCTGTTTCAGTATATCTAGATTTTTCAATTTCTCCAAACCTTCCAATATCTTGCTCTGTGGGGCACTCCCTGGGAACAAGATTCTTGTAATTGTATCCTTTGGATCAGAAGGCCGCCAAACTAGAATTGCACAAATGGAAGTGGCATGAGACAGTGGAATAGTAGCTTCCTGATTCTTATGCTTAAGCCCAGATTTAATGCATGAAAACTTTTCTTTATAAGTGCTCCATTCTTGAAGGAAATCTTTCATTTCTTTACTATCTTTTGGAGGACTAAGAATGTGCATCTCTAGTGTTCCGTGGCCTACTTTGTGATACAAAACGATCGGTTCCGTGGCACTGTCCCTCCAACACTGGTGGGGTTTCAGATTCAACTCATTTAAGGTATGAATGAAATTGTGTCCCTCGCCAACAACGCTAACTAATAAATTACTTTTGTCTTTTTGTATTTCGTCCGCAGGAGAAGGGCTTCTACCTTCAGCTATATTGCAAAAGACATAACCAATTTGTGGATAGGTGTTGTTAAGGACTTTCCTTTTCATTAGTGTAGACATACCACAAAGATTGCTTTCGCTTAGCCTTGTCACAAGGACTGCATCCAAACGGTCTAGATGTCGAATGAACTCCCAAGAGCATGGTTTCCTGTTGAAGCCTCCATCTACGAGCAAGTTGAAACCATTGATACCGAACAGGGCACAGTCTCCTTGCCCTCCTGGGAAAACGTACAAGGTGGGTCTCTTGAACCTTATGTTACCCACTAGGGGTGAAGCCTCCATGATTTCTCCTAGTGAGTGGGGGCTTAAAACTGAACTAAGACATTCAGTGAGATATTGTGATCCTGGAAGGACATCAGCTTTGTCTGCAGGATTCAGAAACACCGTGGCAACTTTGGTAAAGGATTCTTTTTCGAAACTAGCATTTGTCCATTCTCCTTCTTCTGCACAATGCACGTGGATGCTGCATCCTTTCTGATTCTGTACTTCTGCATCCTGAAAAGCATTCAGGAATTCTCTAAAAGAGAAGGTTCCGTTTTGCAAGATCCACGAGCCCGACCCTGAAAACGTATAACCAGCATGGATCAGATGTTTGTGTCTGATAGAGGAAGCCAAAAGGTTCTTAATGCACTGTTTCAAAGTGCTCACAGTGGGATTTACTAAAACTTCGACTCCTAATGCTTCGGTTGAGTACTGGATGAGAAGGTCTGAAAGAGAAGAAAAAGTAAAAACAGTTAAATAGTATTCAGATTCTTTGCATTGAAAGAATGACATTGCAAGGCAAAATTATGCTTTATGCTTAAGAGATACTTTTTTTTTTCAAAATACAAATGAGGAGAGTGAAGCGTCATGATTGGCTCTGTTGTGTGACAACGAATTAAAAAGAAATTAAGATCTCATATCTGTTTCGTTGAAGTCGCAATTATAAAAAAGGTTGATTTCGGCTCCTAAGATTTCACCTTAGTTGGCAAGCATGCAGACAGGAGGGCAGATCCAGAATCACGAGATGCCGAAAGATTTTGGGACAGTAAAATAACTAGAAGATTGAGATTTAAGGAACCATTAAGAATTTATTTGTAACCTATTCATTATTCTATCACATGTAATTGCATACTTTATGAGCAGTGATTCTATAAAAAATTATCTTATAAGATATAATCATATATTGTATAGGAAAAATATAGTCACCACAATTAGGCGACATTTAATTTTTGGTATTAAGTTTTACTATAAAATAAAATAGAAATATTATAAACAATTTCTTGAAAAAAAAATGCATGAAATATAAATAAGTTGAATAATTTTACCCCAATTTCCCTAACTAGAGTTCTGAAAGTAGGGGGTGGGGGGCGAGGTTGTTTTTTGGACATTGAATTTTTACCCATTAATTTTCTATTATTGGTTCCTGGGTGCGTCGTAGCATTGAATTTTTTTTTTTCTATTCTTTTGCTGCACGAACTGAAGTTAAAACATTGAACAAACCTTAAATTTAAATCAGACGATGTTTAAAAACATATATTTCACACAATTGAGTTCCAAAAAATTTCATTTCTATTTGCTATTTGTTGCTGTTGATCACTGTGTTTTACCGAAAACTGTAAATCGTAGTTCTGCTTTACGAAAGACACCAATCAGGAGTCGAAGGAGAAAAAGAAACATCTATTTCCAACAATCTTGGCGAAAGCATGGTTCTAGAAACATTTTTTCACTCGTCCACAGAAAGGCAAACAACTACTTTTTCGTTTGAATAGGTGGGAATGGGGAGAAGCATCAGAACAAATTTCATTCCTCCACGTGCAGCGGTCTGTCAAATGAATCGTTCAGTAAACATTGCGGCCGCAGCACAAACGTCAGGCTGAAGAAGTAGGGGGGGGGGAACATTAAAATCGATAGCTCTAATTCACCTCGAGTCTCCGAGAGCTTTGCCCAGTGGCAAGATTGATCTGCTGCTGTTTGCTGCAGCATTACCTGTCACGTGGCACCCACAATGCAACTCGTATCACTGGCTCTCCGCCAGAGGCAAAAGGAAACTGCCGTACGGACGAAAGGTGGCGGAACGATCGAGTAATAAGAAGATCATGTCAATTGATCTCTTAGGTTCATTACTCGACTATTTATAGCCGTTGCTGGGTTTAAAATAATACATCGTCGTGAGTCAGTGAAGGGCAGAGATGTGGGCGTTGGCAGGAATTATTCCGGGAGTAGAACAGTTTTTTTGCAAAATGAAAGTTCGTATTGAAATGGCTAAAAACATTGCAGTTTGCAAGTTTGAAGAACACTCTAACTTAGAATTTTAACATCTTAAATGCGTAGAGATTTTAATGGCTAAATATAAAATTTGATGTCAATTAAAGGGGGATTTTCCTTCTCCATCCTTTCCTGACGACGCACATGGATGGAATATCAGAAATCCCTCACAAGGAACAGACCAATCGCAAAATATCGAGATAAGGCTAATTCGCAGTTACAGTTGAACAATTAATATTTCTTTTCAGTGGTTCGTTTTCTACTATTCGGTAAAAACATTTTTCAAAACTTTCCCATTTTAAGAATATATTTTTTTTTTCTTTTGATCACTCATAAAAGACTATCAGTTGTCTCTGAATGAAATTCAAAGGAGCTACAAAATGAACAGACCAAATTTTTTCAATGAATCTTCCTTTTTGTAACATCTCTTTCCTTTAGGTTGTTGCTGGAAATGAATCTGTCGAGTTTTGCTCGGAAACCAATTCCATGTTAAAGAGGGGGTGGGGATATAACACTCTCCGCCTTCCTCGGGGTCTTCAATGGCATATAATTTCTAAGGCAGTTCTCGGAATCAACGCCTCAAATACGTTATATGAGACTCCAATATCTCACCACCCCTATATTGGAAGTTTCTGGGTACACTACTGGTACAAACTGATTGCTAAACCCTTTCACGACCAAGGGAAACATTTTTCCCATTTTAAAATTGGTGATTGTCGTATTTAATTATAACCTTATCTGCATTTTTTACACAGAATGATAAATAGAACGTATGCCGAACGCAATTACGTAAACGGGAACGTTTAGAAAACAAAAACAGAACTGTCAGGACGCATAATATATGTACTATGTGCAATGTCCATCTTTGCCTCACTACCAAAAGAAATTGCTTCGCAGAATATCATAATTAGCACATCATTTTGTATAGTAATTTTATTTCATAATTTTGTATTATTTTAGTTAACATTTTGTTCTAATAAACCAATAAATAAACTACATTGCATAATAAGCCTAACTATAATTTGTGTTACCTTTATAGTCCATTGGGAAAAATATTTCCCATAAAATTCCTAAAAAACTACACATTATTATGTATTTTTCTTATGATTTTTATTTATTTTACGTCTAAACAAACTAAAATAAACAGTTACGTACTAATATTTACTCTTAGAAACCTTATGGTCCTGAAAGGGTTAAAGGTAACAAAAAACAGAATATAAACTAGCAAGAGCTCAAATTCAACAGGACTGAGAAAAAAACGAAAACTTTGTCTTAGAAAAACACAAACCAAAGCGAAGAAAAGTTTAACCTTGCAGTCTGTTACAGTTGCTAAAACTGTCTGGCTAGTAAATTAATTAGCTGTTTTACATAAATGAATTTTATGAAGGTATGAAAAGAGTAAAATACGTTTGTGCGTGGCATTTATGAGCGTGGCATTTTATGTGCGTGGCAGATTAGAGTTTTTTGCATGAAGTTAAATTTTCGAGTTTTTTTTTAAATTTCAGTTTCTTACGAAAGGTTAAGTGTGTATTTCCGCAATAAATAGATTTATTTTTTTTATCTGCAAGAAGTCACCTATCTTTTCTTTTTTGTGTGAAAAGAATACTAATGATATTTAACTTCAAAGTAACTATGACGGTCGAAATCAATTATGGAAACGCATTCATGAGCTATATGAATAACATGCAATCAAAACTCAATAGTAAAATTAATGCTTCTCTAATAATTTTATTAAATTTCTTTATTGCTTTGTCTCCTAGTTATTAGTAAGAATATAGAGATATTTATATTCCACCAATTCCAACCCACGAAAAAATATGAAATGAAGGCAGAAGTTATTGATACTAATTAATAGCCAATAAGTTATTGAATAATATACAAAATATTAATCGTGCTACGGTACTTATTTCAGTTATGTGATTTCCAATATAATTTTATGTCAACCATGCATCCAATCTCAGCAACGTTTTTTTTTTTAACATGTGCCCAACTATCAACAGATTCATTGTGAAGTCGTCTATGGTGAGCGTGAGACAGCCTTCTGCATTTGGGTTGCTCTTATTTTAGCCAAATCTTGAATTGCTACTGAGAGGATCTCTTTGAAGCGCGAGGAAAGGCGCCCTCTTTATTCTTACCCTTATGCACTGTCTTTGGTTTGGAACAAAATTCCTAATGTAGGTAAATTGTGAAATTTAATATTAAGATTTTGTCTTGAGTTTCTAGGAGAATTTTGAAGAATAGAAAGTATTGTATACACTTGCTTATCTGTGACATTTTATTTTTCGCTTAAAATTTTTTCCAATGATCATTAAATGTTTGAGATTTCTAATAGGCCTATTGTTTAATGTTATTGCAATGCAAAAAGCATTTCTTCTAACTCGCATATCTAAAGAACATAAATCATTGTCAAAAGGCAGGTATCCGGGATTTTTTTACCACGTTGCTAAATCTAAGATTGTATTTTTTTGATAACCTTGAAGCAAATCTCGGCGCGTCACATACAGCAGCGTGCTCAAGATATTGATTCTGTTTAGGGGAGGGGGGGGGGTCGTATATATGAAGTTGAAGCAATTTATCTAGAAGAAAGTTGTCCTCTTCTTTTAACAACAAAAGGATTGGGTTGTTGGGTTGTTTTACCTCTGAGCGGCACTTTTTTGCACACCAAGGGCTAAATGGCCAGGTCACACGGACCCCGAAGGCTCAGAGAAGGTTGGGGGAGGGAACCCACTGGAACAGCTGTTGGGAGACAGATGGTAGCCTCCCGTCAAGGCCATCCAGCGTGTTCTTTAACGTGCACAGGGTATGGCTCTCCCGCACACGGGGCCACGGCTTAACGTCCCATCCGACGGACGGCGGCCTTTCCAAGCCCATCGGTGTCCCCTACTGACCGTGGGCAGGGCGGGGAATTTTGCGGAGATAAATCTCAACGCTGACCCAGCTGGGACTCGAACCTGGGAACTACAGATTACGAGCCTGGCGCGCTACCGACTGAGCCACCCCCGCCCCAACAAAAGGATAAATGCCTTATTGGAAACAACGTTATCTATTTTGATGTTCCAGAAATTGACTGATAATTTCATCGCTTACTGATTAGTGTCTCACTTCCTGTTTATTCTTTTTTTAATTGTAGATTAAAAATAAGAGGTAACCAGATCCTAATTTGTATACTCTTTAAAACTACAAACGCTTTAATATATTTTAACTCATTTTCAGTCAACACGGCATTTTCTTTCAAACCCTTGAACAGCGCCTGTAAATAATTTTATCATTTTCTGATTTAGAGCTTTCAAGGATTTAGGGGGAGGGGGGGGGGGGGCGAGAATCAAAGCAGATATTTTATTCATTCCTTGAAGAACACCTTACTTACTCTACCTATATTGTGAATCTACAGCAATTCTCGTGTTTAATTTTTTGATTTTTGTTCATCAAATGCAATTTAAAGTATGTCAAAATTCTTAATTCGAATTTTTAAGAATTACATATGCCTTTCGTACCTAATACCTAAATGTTTAATTAGCAAGGAACTAAAGACACTTTTGATATATTCCCATGTCCCTACGAAGAGGGGCGGGGGTGGCTCAGTCGGTAGCGCGCCAGGCTCGTAATCTGTAGTTCCCAGGTTCGAGTCCCAGCTGGATCAGCGTTGAGATTTATCTCCGCAAAAATTCCCCGCCCTGCCCACGGTCAATAGGGGACACCGATGGGCTTGGAAAGGCCGCCGTCCGTCGGATGGGACGTTAAGCCGTGGCCCCGTGTGCGGGAGAGCCATACCCTGTGCACGTTAAAGAACACGCTGGATGGCCTTGACGGGAGGCTACCATCTGTCTCCCAACAGCTGTTCCAGTGGGTCCCCAACCTTCTCTGAGCCTTCGGGGTCCATGTGACCTGGCCATTTAGCCCATGGTGTGCAAAAAACTGCCGCTCAGAGGTAAAACAACCCAACCCTACGAAGAAATATCACTAGACATAAGGATGACGGTATCTCAAAGTCGCGCACAAGACTCATAACCTAATGGTCCCAAGTCGAAATCTCCCCACTGTGCTTCAGTTGAAATTCCTCGCTCTGTGCTTAGGGAGAAAAGGTAACCGATGGGCTTCGGAAAGTGGCCGTCCATTGGTTGAGACATTAATCCATGACCCTGTACACAGAAGAGATATACCCTGTGTACATTAACTTCTAAAAGAGGCAGCTGTCGAATTTTCGACAGTTGCACGGAGGCATTATATTTTCCTCCAAGAAGACGTTTCTGTCAGTAACAACAGATAGCACCACTGACTAGGTGAAGTTAGAAAGAGATCCAAACATTCTTCTAATGGGAGTATGAAGTAAATACTCACTCGATGTTATGTTCTATTGAAATGTAGTCATCTTCCTACTATTTGGAAGATCTTTGGGTCTTTTTTTAGCCTGGCTATTTAAAATTGTAAATTGGCTTAATTCTCAAGATAATCTCTTCAAATTATTAATTCTTAGTTTTGTATTTGATGATCTTTCAAGTGAAGAGTTCAAGCTTATATATTATTATATAATGTTATAGTTACTATTAGTTAAGTTGGTATTATACGTAAGGATGTCCCATAACTCCTGGGGCGGGGGTGGCTTAGTCGGTAGCGCGCCACGCTCGTAATCTGTAGTTCCCAGGTTCGAGTCCCAGCTGGTCAGCGTTGAGATTTATCTCCGCAAAATTCCCCGACCTGCCCACGGTCAGTAGGGGACACCGATGGGCTTGGAAAGGCCACCGTCCGTCGGATGGGACGTTAAGCCGTGGGTGGGAGAGCCATACCCTGTGCACGTTAAAGAACACGCTGGATGGCCTTGACGGGAGGCTACCATCTGTCTCCCAACAGCTGTTCCAGTGGGTCCCCTCCTCCAACCTTCTCTGAGCCTTCGGGGTCCATGTGACCTGGCCATTTAGCCCATGGTGTGCAAAAAAGTGCCGCTCAGAGGTAAAACAACCCAACCCATAACTCCTTATACATCAGCAAAATAATAATATTCAACTATACATGTATTCCACTTTTTTATTCAACTGTACCGAATCCATACTAAGACACAAATGCTCAAACTGAGCACCTTTGTGTTTTCTTGTATGGTAGTCCGACCTCTGAGCGACCGACGCCATTATGGAGAACGGATGGCGTTATCTTTCAACATTCACTGCAGATGGTCTCCTTTAATTCATCCAGTGTTCGAGGGCGATTTTAGTACATAACGAGATTTTAGGTGGCCCCATAGATGAAAATCCGAGGGAATCAAATTCGGACTTCGATGTGGCCATTCCACATCTGCCAATCCATTTTTGGGAGTAGTTTCATCCAGCCCAGTTCTGACAGTTATGTCATAGTGGGGGAGGGTGGCATCCTGCTGAAAGAAAAACACTGTGGTAACGTGTCCTCTAAGTAGGGTACTAAAATGGCATCTAACATTTGCAAATAAGAATCGCCGGTGAACTGCCTTAGTATAAAAGTAAGGTCCTATTTTGTTGTCACCATGAATTGCACACCAGATACCCTGGGATCGTTCTGTAGGTGTGCGTCTTCAACACAGTGTACTTGAATTGCAGCCCAGGAACGACAATTGTGGCGGTTCACTGCCTCATTCAAGAAAAAGTTTCCTTCATCACTGAAGATTTTGTCAGCCAGGAGAGACGGTTGTTTCTGAAGGTTGTCTAGTAACCAATCACATAACTGTTCTTTGCGGTCCCCGCCGTCCCCATGTGACTACCTGTATCAGTTGCATTTTGTATGGGTGGAACCTGCTTCTTCTCAAGATTCTTGATACAGAGGAGTTTTCAATTCACACCTCCTGCGCAGTTTTTCTTACAGACTGGAGAGGGCTAACTTAGACTTTAGCCAGAATATCGACAGTGTGGTCTTCATCTGTGGTACCCCTCGGACAACCTGGTTTACCTGGACACTTAGATTTAGGTTTAGGTTGTTTAGGGTTTTATGGCACAAGAGCGACAAGGGCTACATTGCACCAAACATACTGTTTTATCCCCTAACCAGTCTCCTTTCAGTCTCTTCAGAATATTAGTGATGAAAATGTGACATGGCTTTGGCCTGTGTGGATGTAGCCTCTGAAATCCCTCACATGCTTCTTGCTAACCTTTTCCAGCAACACGAAGAAGTCCTAATTCTACTTTCTCCTGGGGTGTGAGATGATACGTCATTATTGTGTCATTCATCAACGTGTTGACTCATTTGAAACAACAAAGAAAGCCACACAATTTTTACTTGTGACCATATATACGAACGTATGGGACATCTATGCCTATGTATAAAGACTTATGGGGCACCCTGTATATTTAGAAAGTTTTTTTACATAACCATGGCAGAGCGAAAATTTTTTATGGAAACTGAAATTGAAACTGAAGTAGATAAGGTACTTGCAGCAGATAATGAAGGCAGTGATATTTCAGACGTTGAAAGTGATGATGATTATGAGGAGGAAGAGAAGGATAAGAGGAGTGATGATGATTATGAGGAGGAAGAGAAGGATAAGAGGAGTGATGATGATTATGAGGAGGAAGAGAAGGATAAGAGGAGTGATGATGATTGTGAGGAGGAAGAGAAGGATAAGAGGAGTGATGATGATTATGAGGAGGAAGAGGAGGATAAGAGGTGATTTCTACTAAATGTTTGCCATTTTAAAGTATTAAAGTACCACTTCTAGGGTTAAAGAAGTAGGGTAGTGGTCTTGACGAGAGATCTCCTAACAGCTTTCCAATGTATGCATTCCCAGCTCTGAGTGTTTGGGTTCCTTGTAACGTAAATATAAAATAAAAATAAATACTCCCTCAAGCAGCTGCTTGCCACAGAGGTCTGACAGGAGCCTAGCTATTTAAAATTTTAAATTAACTTAATTATCAGGAGTTACATACATGTGATATATAAATACATAATTAACAAGGAACTCAAGACATTTTCGATATATTCCTAATGAAAGTCAGAGACAATCTAACTCAATACTGCAGATAAATTGAAGATTCTCGATAAAATTTATCCAGTTCTCGATTTCCATAAATATTCGCTTTAATTTCGAGTTCTGGAAGCTATAACATTTAACAGAAGCACTTGAAAAGCTAATTAATACGTAAATATAAATGTTTTAAAATATCATTTAGTAAAATAAATACAATTTAAGAAGTGCAGTGGTTAGCGCGCTGGCCAGTGATCTAAGGGACCTGGGTTCGAGCACCGGGTAAGGCATGGATGTATGTGTCATTTTTCTGCTGTGGGCCTGCCATCCTCTCAGACCTTCTACTATGGCATATAAACTGACAGGCTCCTGTCAGATCTCTGTGGCAAGCAGCTGCTTGAGGGGGTATTTATTTTTTTTAGTTTTGCGAATTATGGTAAAGAAAAATGTTTAGGATCAAATATTAATAGCAACGACTTCCATTAAAAGTTCCAGCTTGAACAATTCTTTAAATATAAAATATATATCATTGAAAAATCGAGATTTCGGGAGAACTGCGCGAGATCTTCAACTGATCCCCATTGACATTTTTCCGTCCGTTGTTTTCATCCGGGGCTTTTCGTTCAGACAACGTGGAAGTCTCCCAATGCATTCGGAAGGATAGTGCATTTAGTATGAACGAATACATCGAAATTCCTCAAGTTTCTTGATAATTACGTGTTTATGTATCAAGTTATTTATTTGCTATTAATTTATTAAAGATATTGTTATTCTACAAAGTTTGAAGAATAGGTACAAGTTGCTTTTTTTTCAGTTAATTTTATAAATATTTTGAAAGATTTTTATGAATTAATGTGATTAAATATTCATATGCTTTTAATAAAAAAAAGACAGCGAATTGCATTATGCACTATTTATCGGTGATTAAATGTTTTAATTTTTTACAGTATGGAACTGAACTTCAAGTTTAAGTAAATTTCCATTTGCTGCTTAAGTTTCTATTCTTATAAAGCTTTCAATTTCAGGTGTAAATCCCTTACAATTTATCTTATTTTGTATTTCGCAATCCAATGGAACAATACTCACCGCTGTCCTGAGGGGTTTTGTCCTTCACAGTGGCGCAGACATTCTCCAGACCGGTCAGGTCACATCCAGTTGCAATCACATCCCAAGAGAGGAGACCTTAAGGGAGCGAAAAAAACACGAAATTATTCACTTGCCACGCTTTGACCAATGCTTAAGTTAAAAAAACTCTTAGAATTTTTTATACCATTCATTTCTTAATTTTTAAATGGAAATTCAATTACAAGAAAAGGAAATTTATAATAAAGGATTCTGTTTGAGAAATCTGTTTCATGCGAAAGAACGCATACGGAATGAAAAAGAAATCCTTCTTGCCAACATAACTTCTGTTTCTGATTTTCTCCGAAATGTTTTATATGAAATGAAAAAAAATAGCCTTGCAGGCGCTTTTTTTTATTGTAAGTGCCAATGCTTTTGTCCCGCACGAGTCGTCGTCATGGCTGATCGCAAATCCTTTTACGACTGCAAAGGATTTTTTTGCAACTTTTGGATTTCGATATTTCAGATACTGCATCAAATGGATTGAAAACGGAAAATCTTCCATAGATTCTTGAGTAGCATAAAATGTAAGCAAATTAACATTTCACAATTTGCATCTCATAGAAGTTCGGGAAGTTATATTGAAAAGAATTCTAAAAATAAATTAATAAAGTCCAGTGTAATTAGCATACACCTATAACGTTCAGTTTTAGTAAACATCAAATCTATATATACCTAAGCAGTAGAGGTGTAATAATCAAGGATGCTTTAAGGTAGAGTTTTCAACGTGGGCTACGCGGGAAAATTTTTTGGGGTACGCCGTGAGAGCTCAAAAGTCGATAGATGTAAGTACAAAATTTATTGTGTATATTTATATGTTTTATTCCCATTGTTATACTATAACTATAGTTTTATCTATCTATACAAGGGGTAGGTCAGTTACATACACATTTCCAGGGGGTACGTGAAGAATAAAAGGTTGAGAACCACTGATATATATGTTTTATTTTATTCCCATTGTTATACTATAACTGTAGTTTTATCTATCTATACAAGGGGTACGCCAGTTACATACACATTTCCAGGGGGTACGTGAAGCATAAAAGGTTGAGAACCACTGATATATATGTTTTATTTTATTCCCATTGTTATACTATAACTATAGTTTTATCTATCTCTACAAGGGGTACGCCAGTTACATACACATTTCCAGGGGATACGTGAAGCATAAAAGGTTGAGAACCACTGATATATATGTTTTATTTTATTCCCATTGTTATACTATAACTGTAGTTTTATCTATCTATACAAGGGGTACGCCAGTTACATACACATTTCCAGGGGATACGTGAAGCATAAAAGGTTGAGAACCACTGATATATATGTTTTATTTTATTCCCATTGTTATACTATAACTGTAGTTTTATCTATCTATACAAGGGGTACGCCAGTTACATACACATTTCCAGGGGGTACGTGAAGCATAAAAGGTTGAGAACCACTGATATATATGTTTTATTTTATTCCCATTGCTATACTATAACTATAGTTTTATCTATCCATACAAGGGGTACGCCAGTTACATACACATTTCCAGGGGGTACGTGAAGCATAAAAGGTTTTGAACCACTGATATATATGTTTTATTTTATTCCCATTGTTATACTATAACTATAGTTTTGTCTATCTATACAAGGGGTACGCCAGTTACATACACATTTCCAGGGGGTACGTGAAGCATAAAAGGTTGAGAACCACTGATATATATGTTTTATTTTATTCCCATTGTTATACTATAACTATAGTTATATCTATCTATACAAGGGGTACGCCAATTACATACACATTTCCAGGGGGTACGTAAAATATAAAAGGTTGAGAATCACTGATGTATATGTTTTATTTCATTCCCATTTGTTATACTATAACTATAGTTTCATCTATCTATACAAGGGGTACGCCAGTTACATACACATTTCCAGGAGGTACGTGAAGCATAAAAGGTTGAGAACCACTGATATATATGTTTTATTTTATTCCCATTGTTATACTATAACTATAGTTTTATCTATCTATACAAGGGGTACGCCAATTACATACACATTTCCAGGGGGTACGTAAAATATAAAAGGTTGAGAATCACTGATGTATATGTTTTATTTCATTCCCATTTGTTATACTATAACTATAGTTTCATCTATCTATACAAGGGGTACGCCAGTTACATACACATTTCCAGGGGGTACGTAAAATATAAAAGGTTGAGAACCACTGATATATATGTTTTATTTTATTCCCATTGTTATACTATAACTATAGTTTTATCTATCTATACAAGGGGTACGCCAGTTACATACACATTTCCAGGGGGTACGTGAAGCATAAAAGTTCCAGAACCACTGATATATATGTTTTATTTTATTCCCATTGTTATACTATAACTATAGTTTTATCTATCTATACAAGGGGTACGCCAGTTACATACACATTTCCAGGGGGTATGTAAAATATAAAAGGTTGAGAACCACTGATATATATGTTTTATTTTATTCCCATTGTTATACTATAACTATAGTTTTATCTATCTATACAAGGGGTACGCCAGTTACATACACATTTCCAGGGGGTACGTGAAGCATAAAAGTTCCAGAACCACTGATATATATGTTTTATTTTATTCCCATTGTTATACTATAACTATAGTTTCATCTATCTATACAAGGGGTACGCCAGTTACATACACATTTCCAGGGGGTACGTAAAATATAAAAGGTTGAGAACCACTGATATATATGTTTTATTTTATTCCCATTGTTATACTATAACTATAGTTTTATCTATCTATACAAGGGGTACGCCAGTTACATACACATTTCCAGGGGGTACGTGAAGCATAAAAGGTTGAGAACCACTAATATATATGTTTTATTTTATTCCCATTGTTATACTATAACTATAGTTTTATCTATCTATACAAGGGGTACGCCAGTTACATACACATTTCCAGGGGGTACGTGAAGCATAAAAGTTCCAGAACCACTGATATATATGTTTTATTTTATTCCCATTGTTATACTATAACTATAGTTTTATCTATCTATACAAGGGGTACGCCAGTTACATACACATTTCCAGGGGGTACGTAAAATATAAAAGGTTGAGAACCACTGATATATATGTTTTATTTTATTCCCATTGTTATACTATAACTATAGTTTTATCTATCTATACAAGGGGTACGCCAGTTACATACACATTTCCAGGGGGTACGTAAAATATAAAAGGTTGAGAACCACTGATATATATGTTTTATTTTATTCCCATTGTTATACTATAACTATAGTTTTATCTATCTATACAAGGGGTACGCCAGTTACATACACATTTCCAGGGGGTACGTGAAGCATAAAAGGTTGAGAACCACTAATATATATGTTTTATTTTATTCCCATTGTTATACTATAACTATAGTTTTATCTATCTATACAAGGGGTACGCCAGTTACATACACATTTCCAGGGGGTACGTGAAGCATAAAAGTTCCAGAACCACTGATATATATGTTTTATTTTATTCCCATTGTTATACTATAACTATAGTTTTATCTATCTATACAAGGGGTACGCCAGTTACATACACATTTCCAGGGGGTACGTAAAATATAAAAGGTTGAGAACCACTGATATATATGTTTTATTTTATTCCCATTGTTATACTATAACTATAGTTTTATCTATCTATACAAGGGGTACGCCAGTTACATACACATTTCCAGGGGGTACGTGAAGCATAAAAGGTTGAGAACCACTAATATATATGTTTTATTTTATTCCCATTGTTATACTATAACTATAGTTTTATCTATCTATACAAGGGGTACGCCAGTTACATACACATTTCCAGGGGGTACGTGAAGCATAAAAGTTCCAGAACCACTGATATATATGTTTTATTTTATTCCCATTGTTATACTATAACTATAGTTTTATCTATCTATACAAGGGGTACGCCAGTTACATACACATTTCCAGGGGGTACGTAAAATATAAAAGGTTGAGAACCACTGATATATATGTTTTATTTTATTCCCATTGTTATACTATAACTATAGTTTTATCTATCTATACAAGGGGTACGCCAGTTACATACACATTTCCAGGGGGTACGTGAAGCATAAAAGTTCCAGAACCACTGATATATATGTTTTATTTTATTCCCATTGTTATACTATAACTATAGTTTTATCTATCTATACAAGGGGTACGCCAGTTACATACACATTTCCAGGGGGTACGTGAAGCATAAAAGGTTGAGAACCACTAATATATATGTTTTATTTTATTCCCATTGTTATACTATAACTATAGTTTTATCTATCTATACAAGGGGTACGCCAGTTACATACACATTTCCAGGGGGTACGTGAAGCATAAAAGTTCCAGAACCACTGATATATATGTTTTATTTTATTCCCATTGTTATACTATAACTATAGTTTTATCTATCTATACAAGGGGTACGCCAGTTACATACACATTTCCAGGGGGTACGTAAAATATAAAAGGTTGAGAACCACTGATATATATGTTTTATTTTATTCCCATTGTTATACTATAACTATAGTTTTATCTATCTATACAAGGGGTACGCCAGTTACATACACATTTCCAGGGGGTACGTAAAATATAAAAGGTTGAGAACCACTGATATATATGTTTTATTTTATTCCCATTGTTATACTATAACTATAGTTTTATCTATCTATACAAGGGGTACGCCAGTTACATACACATTTCCAGGGGGTACGTGAAGCATAAAAGGTTGAGAACCACTAATATATATGTTTTATTTTATTCCCATTGTTATACTATAACTATAGTTTTATCTATCTATACAAGGGGTACGCCAGTTACATACACATTTCCAGGGGGTACGTGAAGCATAAAAGTTCCAGAACCACTGATATATATGTTTTATTTTATTCCCATTGTTATACTATAACTATAGTTTTATCTATCTATACAAGGGGTACGCCAGTTACATACACATTTCCAGGGGGTACGTAAAATATAAAAGGTTGAGAACCACTGATATATATGTTTTATTTTATTCCCATTGTTATACTATAACTATAGTTTTATCTATCTATACAAGGGGTACGCCAGTTACATACACATTTCCAGGGGGTACGTAAAATATAAAAGGTTGAGAACCACTGATATATATGTTTTATTTTATTCCCATTGTTATACTATAACTATAGTTTTATCTATCTATACAAGGGGTACGCCAGTTACATACACATTTCCAGGGGGTACGTGAAGCATAAAAGGTTGAGAACCACTAATATATATGTTTTATTTTATTCCCATTGTTATACTATAACTATAGTTTTATCTATCTATACAAGGGGTACGCCAGTTACATACACATTTCCAGGGGGTACGTGAAGCATAAAAGGTTGAGAACCACTGATATATATGTTTTATTTTATTCCCATTGCTATACTATAACTATAGTTTTATCTATCCATACAAGGGGTACGCCAGTTACATACACATTTCCAGGGGGTACGTGAAGCATAAAAGGTTGAGAACCACTGATATATATGTTTTATTTTATTCCCATTGTTATACTATAACTATAGTTTTATCTATCTATACAAGGGGTAGGTCAGTTACATACACATTTCCAGGGGGTACGTGAAGAATAAAAGGTTGAGAACCACTGATATATATGTTTTATTTTATTCCCATTGTTATACTATAACTATAGTTTTATCTATCTATACAAGGGGTACGCCAGTTACATACACATTTCCAGGGGGTACGTAAAATATAAAAGGTTGAGAACCACTGATATATATGCTTTATTTTATTCCCATTGTTATACTATAACTATAGTTTTCTCTATCTATACAAGGGGTACGCCAGTTACATACACATTTCCAGGGGGTACGTGAAGCATAAAAGGTTGAGAACCACTGATGTATATGTTTTATTTTATTCCCATTGTTATACTATAACTATAGTTTTATCTATCTATACAAGGGGTACGCCAGTTACATACACATTTCCAGGGGGTACGTGAAGCATAAAAGGTTGAGAACCACTGATATATATGTTTTATTTTATTCCCATTGCTATACTATAACTATAGTTTTATCTATCCATACAAGGGGTACGCCAGTTACATACACATTTCCAGGGGGTACGTGAAGCATAAAAGGTTGAGAACCACTGATATATATGTTTTATTTTATTCCCATTGTTATACTATAACTATAGTTTTATCTATCTATACAAGGGGTAGGTCAGTTACATACACATTTCCAGGGGGTACGTGAAGAATAAAAGGTTGAGAACCACTGATATATATGTTTTATTTTATTCCCATTGTTATACTATAACTATAGTTTTATCTATCTATACAAGGGGTACGCCAGTTACATACACATTTCCAGGGGGTACGTAAAATATAAAAGGTTGAGAACCACTGATATATATGCTTTATTTTATTCCCATTGTTATACTATAACTATAGTTTTCTCTATCTATACAAGGGGTACGCCAGTTACATACACATTTCCAGGGGGTACGTGAAGCATAAAAGGTTGAGAACCACTGATGTATATGTTTTATTTTATTCCCATTGTTATACTATAACTATAGTTTTATCTATCTATACAAGGGGTAGGTCAGTTACATACACATTTCCAGGGGGTACGTGAAGCATAAAAGGTTGAGAACCACTGATGTATATGTTTTATTTTATTCCCATTGTTATACTATAACTATAGTTTTATCTATCCATACAAGGGGTACGCCAGTTACATACACATTTCCAGGGGGTACGTGAAGCATAAAAGGTTGAGAACCACTGATATATATGTTTTATTTTATTCCCATTGCTATACTATAACTATAGTTTTATCTATCCATACAAGGGGTACGCCAGTTACATACACATTTCCAGGGGGTACGTGAAGCATAAAAGGTTGAGAACCACTGATATATATGTTTTATTTTATTCCCATTGTTATACTATAACTATAGTTTTATCTATCTATACAAGGGGTACGCCAGTTACATACACATTTCCAGGGGGTACGTGAAGCATAAAAGTTCCAGAACCACTGATATATATGTTTTATTTTATTCCCATTGTTATACTATAACTATAGTTTTATCTATCTATACAAGGGGTACGCCAGTTACATACACATTTCCAGGGGGTACGTAAAATATAAAAGGTTGAGAACCACTGATATATATGTTTTATTTTATTCCCATTGTTATACTATAACTATAGTTTTATCTATCTATACAAGGGGTACGCCAGTTACATACACATTTCCAGGGGGTACGTGAAGCATAAAAGTTCCAGAACCACTGATATATATGTTTTATTTTATTCCCATTGTTATACTATAACTATAGTTTCATCTATCTATACAAGGGGTACGCCAGTTACATACACATTTCCAGGGGGTACGTAAAATATAAAAGGTTGAGAACCACTGATATATATGTTTTATTTTATTCCCATTGTTATACTATAACTATAGTTTTATCTATCTATACAAGGGGTACGCCAGTTACATACACATTTCCAGGGGGTACGTGAAGCATAAAAGGTTGAGAACCACTAATATATATGTTTTATTTTATTCCCATTGTTATACTATAACTATAGTTTTATCTATCTATACAAGGGGTACGCCAGTTACATACACATTTCCAGGGGGTACGTGAAGCATAAAAGTTCCAGAACCACTGATATATATGTTTTATTTTATTCCCATTGTTATACTATAACTATAGTTTTATCTATCTATACAAGGGGTACGCCAGTTACATACACATTTCCAGGGGGTACGTAAAATATAAAAGGTTGAGAACCACTGATATATATGTTTTATTTTATTCCCATTGTTATACTATAACTATAGTTTTATCTATCTATACAAGGGGTACGCCAGTTACATACACATTTCCAGGGGGTACGTAAAATATAAAAGGTTGAGAACCACTGATATATATGCTTTATTTTATTCCCATTGTTATACTATAACTATAGTTTTCTCTATCTATACAAGGGGTACGCCAGTTACATACACATTTCCAGGGGGTACGTGAAGCATAAAAGGTTGAGAACCACTGATGTATATGTTTTATTTTATTCCCATTGTTATACTATAACTATAGTTTTATCTATCTATACAAGGGGTAGGTCAGTTACATACACATTTCCAGGGGGTACGTGAAGCATAAAAGGTTGAGAACCACTGATGTATATGTTTTATTTTATTCCCATTGTTATACTATAACTATAGTTTTATCTATCCATACAAGGGGTACGCCAGTTACATACACATTTCCAGGGGGTACGTGAAGCATAAAAGGTTGAGAACCACTGATATATATGTTTTATTTTATTCCCATTGCTATACTATAACTATAGTTTTATCTATCCATACAAGGGGTACGCCAGTTACATACACATTTCCAGGGGGTACGTGAAGCATAAAAGGTTGAGAACCACTGATATATATGTTTTATTTTATTCCCATTGTTATACTATAACTATAGTTTTATCTATCTATACAAGGGGTACGCCAGTTACATACACATTTCCAGGGGGTACGTGAAGCATAAAAGGTTGAGAACCACTGATATATATGTTTTATTTTATTCCCATTGCTATACTATAACTATAGTTTTATCTATCTATACAAGGGGTAGGTCAGTTACATACACATTTCCAGGGGGTACGTGAAGCATAAAAGGTTGAGAACCACTAATCTAAGGTGTTTGCAATGCCGGATTTATATGCTCTGAGGCCCTGCCTCACATATTTTTAGTGGGGTTCTATTCTATGTTTTATATTAAGGTACTGCTTTCGGGTTATTTGTACGGTCCGATTAACGTGTACCACTATCCTTGAACTGCTGTCAACAAATTAATTCCTTAATTGCTTTGCTATTTCTTGGTATAAAATGTGTTTCGAACACTAAATGGATTCAGTCTAATACGTATTTTGATGTGCATTTTTTCCCCGAATGACTTTAAAAATCACTTGAGAATGGATGAATCAATTTTCAAGTATTTATTGAGTTTAGCAAATGACAAGCTGAAGATAGAACGCGAAAATGGGCCAAGCAATTTCACCAAAAGAGCGTCTAATTGCCACCCTGAAGTTTTTTGCTAATTACAGATACTGAAACAGAATCTACACGTGCAACAGCGAAAACGAGACTGTGGTATTACGTCATTAAGGTGTTCGAACCCAAATGGAGTCGAAAAAAAGAGAATGCGGTTAGGAGTTTGGAAAATTAGTGTGAAGGAGGAGGAGGAAGAGGTGTTTGTTGTTCTGCACGCGGAAGTGCTAAAAGAATTGGTGATTTAGGAATAATTACAAAAGAAGTAGAGAGTTATGTCGTGTGTAAAAAAGAGAGAATTTCAGTTTGTGTTGTGACAGGTGGTTCTCGATATTCTCGATATTTAAGTGGTAAAGGAAGTCTCATTTTGAAGTAAAACAACAAGTATCTGTAATCGCAGAGGTTATTATTTTTTTAACAAGTGTTATTTAAACAGTGAAATAAGATTAGTAAGATTTCTTCTTAAACATTGATTTGTGAATCAGTTTTCAAATGTGACTGATTTATCAGTAATTATTATCTAGTAATTATAATCATTAGCATCATTTGACACTGATGTTATATGATAGCACATTGGTGTTTAGTGTGACTAGTATAGAAATTGGTTTTGTAATTTGTGTAATTTTATTGCCTTAGTTATTTAACTAGTTCATTTACAGTCTTTATTTATTCGGAATTCACGCTTGGTTGTCAAATATTCAAATAAAACTGAAGATCTGTAAGAATATTTCGATATCGTTTACGTTTTCTGTGAGGATTGCTGAGCGAACTGCAGGATATCTTATGCCAGAAACGTGCAGGAAGATGTTTTTGCCGAGCAACAAGGAACGCAAACAACAGCAGAAGCCGACACGAGATGATCGTTCTCATCGAGTGAGTATTTCAGTCCTTGTATTAAAATAAAATATAAATACCCCCTCAAGCAGCTGCTTGCACAGAGGTCTGACAGGAGCCTGTCAGTTTATATGCCATAGTAGAAAGTCTGAGAGGATGGCAGGTCCTCAGCAGAAAAACGACACAAACAGCCATGCCTTACACGGGGCTCGAACCCAGGTCCCTTAGATCAGTAGCCAAGCGCGCTAACCACTCGACCATGGGGCAGCAATAGAGAAGAGAAAGCGAGTCCTGTTGCAACTGCTTCGCCACATCGCTCCTTTCGTGGTATTTTTTTCCTCACTGCGATGACTATTCTGTTGCCGTGGTAACGAGCAATTCGTTTCCCCAATCATGATGCACTTAGTCACCTCTTTGTTTACTCAACGAATGAAATGTTGCATTCGCTCCTCTTTTGCGATCGTGTGCTTCGCGCCAATCCCCTCATCTCTTGCACACTGCGGATAATTGACTTTTTGTTTTTCCTTCACAATAGTCAAGGGTAAAGAAAAGAGCTGACTTTTGAAATCTCGAGAAAGTGTCGTTTTCTGCAGACGGAACATTGTCGTGGTTCCTCTCTAGAACATCATCAGGAAAGAAACGAAACCATCACTTTCATTGAACAGATTGGACAGGAATCATTAACAAATATCGAATCTGTTTTTGTTCTTAAAACGTGATTCAACTTTTGAAATTATTCAATTGAAAATATCCTAAACACGGCTTTACTTCCCATACGACGGACGGCGGCCTTTCCAAGCCCATTGTTGTCTCCTATTGACCAAGGGCAGGGCGGGGAGTTTTGAGAAGAATAAATCTCTACGCTGGCCCAAACTAGACTCGAACCCGGGAACTGCAGATTACGAGCCTGGCGTCCCTCTCCATAGCGGGGAGTTTTTATAATAGGTATGCGTAATTGCATTTTCACTGCCAGTAGTAAGTAATTCTGAGAGCACCACTGATGCATTTATCTGAAGCAAAATCTCTCGTTTCATAGTGTCTTGCAATAAAGAGTGCTAAATTATGAAATCCTTTGGGACAATGTTTGCTTGGCCTTCTTCTGCTGCAAGACGTGAAGAAAATAATTTCTCAATTGTTTCTCACTCGACCATTCATTAGGATGTGCTGCCATCTGGTGTGAAAGATTAAAACTCCCCACTTCCAAATGGTAAAAATTGCATTTTCCACGGTAAAAATGCAAAGCTGCCCCACTTAAGGAACTTTCGATTAATTTACCTTAACCACAATATCTTTAGGGGGAGTGTTACTGAAAGACGTTGGGCAAGTTTAAAAAACTGATACAAATACTTATGACCGAAAATCAACACCAAATATGAAACGAATGAAACGTCTATATACGATAAAAAAAAAATTCCCAATGTTAAAGAGTCGATCAATTAAGATTGATTAGTTGGCTGTTTCCCACTTGAATGACACTTTTTTTTTGCTTCATAATTGGCTAAAATGGACAAGGCAGAAGGATCTCAAGTCAAAATGAGTGCTAAGGAAAGAGACAAGCAGAAAAAAAATAAGAAAACTGATCGAAAAATTTGTTTTGAATAAAATAAGGTGTACCAGAAATTCGTGTCGTTCATTTGTTAACGAAATTCTTATTTTTTTAACGTTTTCTTTTCTTTTTGAAGGCATATCATTTATTTTTAGTTATTAAAACCCTGCCATCCTCTCAGACCTTCTACTCTGGCATATAAACTGTCAGGCTCCTGTCAGACCTCTGTGGCAAGCAGTTGCTTGAGGGGGTATGGTAACCTTCGTGTCACGTGATTACAGAATTCAGGAAAAATATCTGGAGCGTGTGCAGCAACTGTACACGCTCCAGTTACCGTTCACAGCAAACTGGAGCGTGTGCAGTTACTGCACACGCTCCAGTTTGCTGTGAACGGTAACTGCACACGCTCAATATTTCTGTGAGTTGGCCCACACGATCCAGGTTTAGAAATTAGCGATCTGGCAACCTTCGTGTCGAAAAAAAGTATCCGATCACTATGGCCGAGTGGTTAGCTCGCTTGGCTACTGATCTAAGGGACCTGGATTCGAACCCCGGTTAAGGCATGGATGTATGTAGCGTTTTTCTGCTGAGGTCCTGCCATCCTCTCAGACCTTCTACTCTGCATATAAACTGACAGGCTCCTTCAGACCTCTGTGGCAAGCAGCTGCTTGAGGGGGTATATATAATATGAAAAACCATTTTTTACGTCTATTTTCAGTAATAAGTTTCCTTTTTCGTATTTTCTTACTGTAACACGTGCCGATGATGCTTCAAAGGAGACTTAGGAAGCCAAAACAGTTAAGGAATGTTCCACTTAGTTCCCGTTATGATTAGCATTAATATTCCAAAGTTGTAAAGGTACGCAATATGATGACGATATTAATTTATTCAACATGGTGACTTTTTGACTTCCCACTGAAAACATTTCTGACGATTTTCGCGGTTTTCGAGGTTTTTCGCACACAGAATCACCTTTTCACGTTCTCTTTGAAAGGTGGCATTTTGTTCCGAATCAACGGTGTCTCCTTTGTTAGAGGCGGGGGTGGCTCAGTCGGCAGCGCGCCAGGCTCCTAATCTGTAGTTCCCAGGTTCGAGTCCCAGCTGGGTCAGCGTTGAGATTTATCTCCGCAAAATTCTCCGCCCTGCCCACGGTCAGTAGGGGACACCGATGGGCTTGGAAAGGCCGCCGTCCGTCGGATGGGACGTTAAGCCGTGGCCCCGTGTGTGGGAGAGCCATACCTGTGCACGTTAAAGAACACGCTGGATGGCCTTGACGGGAGGCTACCATCTGTCACCCAACAGCTGTTCCAGTGGGTCCCCTCCCCCAACTTTCTCTGAGCCTTCGGGGTCCATGTGACCTGGCCATTTAGTCCATGGTGTGCAAAAATGTGCCGCTCAGAGGTAAAACAACCCAACCCAACTCCTTTGTTAGTAACGGGTTGCGGAGTTAGGTTTTCTAAGAATGGCAACTATCGTGGCGCCAAGAGGGTTCCCTTCCTCCTTTCGTTTGGACGGGAACATTTTCCATTCTGCAAACGAATAATACTTCTCAACTTTCTTTTCCGCTGCCTCGCATAGCTTGAGAATAACAGATGAAGTGGAATTGAACGACAAGAGAACGTACCAGCAGAAATGAATGCCTAACACGGGCATTAAATGCAGCTAATTAAACCTGAGCTAGGAGTGCTCCTTGGAAAAGCTGTTAAGCGCGGCATCATAGAGATTAATTTTGCTGACAGCGAGAGTGAGGAAAAATCGCTGGAGATTGTAGAGACTGAAATGGAAATGCCACGAGATACTAATTTTAACCTTTTAATTGAAGTGGCATGGTTAAAACATTCTCTTTGGCAGAATGGCAACGATTAGAGGAAATGGGAAATGAAGCGAATTGGGAGCAGCAGAAGGAGAGATCTTAGTACTTCTAATGGCACAGAAGACGAACGTTTACAGGTTCTTTTAAAATTCGCCGAATATTAATAAATGCTCTCTTCACTTGTGTTCCAGTGGCCGAGTGGTTAATGCGTTTGACTGCGAAGTAGGGTTCGAATATGAACCCTACTTCGATTCTTAATTCAAGGATACGATATGAACGTTTTCCTTCTCATGTACATCATCCTTCTGCTTCAATCTTCTCTGTGTCGTATTATATTGACACTTTCCTGTCAGAACTCCATGTCAAATGGCTGAAGAATCGTTTTTTGAAAAGTAAAAAGGACTTGAGTTCGAATCCCTCATTTGGATGAGGTCTCACCTTTCTAACAGATAGTCTCTATGTCGCATTATATTGCCACTCTCATCTCAGCCTTCAAATTCAAATTCAATTTCCAAAGTATCATCTATACAAAGTATCATCTATACTTTAACGTGCACAGGGTATGGCTCTCCCGCACACGGGGCCACGGATTAAAGTCCCATCCGACGGACGGCGGCCTTCCCAAGCCCATCGGTGTCCCCTACTGATCGTGGGCAGGGCGGAGAATTTTGCGGAGATAAATCTCAACGCTGACCCAGCTGGGACTCGAACCTGGGAACTACAGATTACGAGCCTGGCGCGCTGCCGACTGAGCCTATACTAGGGGTTCTCAACGTGGGGTACGCGGTAAAATTTTTTTGGGGTATGCCATCAGAGCTCAAAAGTCGCTAGATATGTTTTATTTTATTCCCACTGTTATATTATAACTATAGTATTATCTATCTATACAAGGGGTACGCTAGTTACATACATATTTCCAGGGGTTACATGAAGCATAAAAGGTTGAGAACAACAGATCTGTACAATTATTTTAAATAAAAAATCATACTAAGCCGAAGCTTATCAGCGGGAATGTAGATGGTCTTAACAGATAAGACCTGGATTACATCCTAATCATGACGTAAAATGAAAGAGAAAATAAAAGAATAAATAAAAAGAAAACCAATGAAAAAGAAAAACATTTCCGATAAAATAAATCATTATTTCATTAACCACTCAAAGGATTTTAACATCAGAAATTTTACTTAAATTTACAATTTCTCTAGGAAGCAAAAGTTAAATAGGTAGGGTACGTGGAATAGTGGGCTACTTGAAGAAATTCATTTTCTTTTACATACGTAGAAAAGGGGTTTTATCGCGATCGCTCTTTATTTTGATATTTCTGATAAATATTGTGAAATAAATCTTTCTAATTAAAAAACGCTCAATTAGTTTTCTCCGCCTCAATCAAAAGGGAAAAAAAAAAGATCTTTCCAATTATGCTATAAAGGAATGTTTTTTTTTACCCTAAGAACATCGGTATGACTTCAGCTTTAAGACCAAAACGAATAACAAACCACTGCAAGACGAGTGCGACATCTGAAAACGAAAGTTGTCTGATCTAAGCTTGCAGTTTCTTTCAGTGTGTCTGAACGAGATAGTGGGATTTCTTTTTTTTGGTCTGATGCTCCGTAGAAATGACATCGGCGTAAACAATGATGTTTTCATCGACCCAAAATAAGGAAATGACATTCTCCGGCTTCAACAGAAACATGTTCGAATCTGTGACTATAATGAGAATGGAATTTGTCGAAAAAAAAACCTGGTGCCCTTGGCGGGAGGAGACGATCCTCTGCTCCTAACAACTGTTCAATAGGTCTCATACTCTATCTCTATTCCAAGCCTTGGGGTCCTTGTAACTTTACTAATTATCCCAGTGGGCAGCAGAAAGGTGCCCGGAGGTGAGAAACGCCAACTCTCCATATAGGACTTTTAACTCGTCTGGAATCAATCAATGGTATCAATTTCTCGTTTTCTTTCTTTTCTTAAAATATTTGTAGCGGTGATCGACAATGCAGCCGAACTTCACACTCCACAAGACAAAGGTCTCAGTCTAATGACCATGGCACAGATACCCATGACTTCGAGCGAAGACCATTCACCATCTTTTATTTAATCCCACTCACAGTGCATGAAATGTACTTTAGAGGCAGCACAAAATGAAGCTATTGTTTCGATATGCTACAAGTGTTCAGTTAATCTTGCTCAATAATTCCTTAAGAAAAGCAAGCATAAACATCTCTAAAAAACAAAACAATCCCTCTTCGAACCTCAGTGTCAGTGTGCAATGTTTTCAGAGATTTGATTTAGATTATTTACAATCTGAAAAGGGCTCCCTCCTGGTCTACGATTAACTACTCATTTTATCCACAGCCTAGAATTCCATTCCATGATAAAGTGCTTCACAGCCAATAGTATCTCGATTGTTAAACCCTAACAGACCAATGGGGCATCATCCGCTTCATATATAAGCTAGTCTGGCCATGGGTGTACACCACATAAACTACAGCTACAGACTACTATGGGCAAGATTATTACGTCCTCCAGGAAACAAGCCTTTTTTGATACATATTTTCTCTTAGTTTTCTTTTCGTAGACTTATGTATTGTATTTTTTATATTCAAAAACATTATTAGCTGATTCAAATAATCCAAATTACATTTTTAACATAGCGCGAACCTGTAACCTTGCTTCTTTTCTGTAAAGGGAGTCCACATCATGTAATTGACTCTCTTCTAAAAATTCCTCCGACCATCCCTACGAACAAAGCGTGCATCCCTTGAGTTTTACCTGTACTTGAGAACTTCACATATATGAATAGCACCACATTAGGTTATTAGTAGATATATATATTTTTAACACGAAGTATCTGTAAGATGCAAACTACGATTGATTGAAATGCAAAAGCTGGAGATCTTGGAGTGAGAAAAAATCTCCACGCGCTTTGTTTTGCTTGAAAAGTTCCCAGAATTCTGAAACTTCTAACTTTTGTTCCCACCGATATACTTCACAACACTTTCACACAAAACTAAAACAACAACAAAAAACAAAAACACTGTTGCATCATCATGTTCTTTTTGTAGCGGATACGGTCCACGTGTGCAGGAGGAGTCTTTCCCAAAGGATTCCCCCTTCCCCTCTGGAGTCGATCGCAAAGTCACACTTTGCTACTCACTGGTTACAAACGAACCCGATGATTTCATCTTAATCGTGTAATTTTTGCTCCTTTCCTTCTTCGGAATTCCTCGGATGCCGTCGCACGAGAGGAGGAAATGAGCCGAAGCGCCAGTGGCAGTCACGTGCACGAACAGAAAAAAAGACAATTAGCACACCGGCGCACGTGGGAATTCCACCGCGAGGGAGGAAAAAATATAATAGGGTGAGGAGGGGGGGGGGGGGGGCGAACTCTAAAGAACGAGTTTAAAAAACACTTTACATTCGATGACATGTCTCTAACAAAACTTCCAGCAGCAACTTTCTCTGATCCGCGTCACCAGCAATCTGCAACATCCGAACCCACTTGACATCGATAATTCCACATCCAATGATTCATTTTATCCAGCTTTCCCTGCTACGGCTGTACTTGGCACGAAATTCTGTCTCTGCTTCCTTGAGCCATTTCAAAACAACAGATTATATTCACTCGTAACTTCCATTTACTATTATTTATTATGTCAAATTCGTAGATCTGCATCAGTACTAAAGAAGTCTTCTTGTAGGTCTGATACTAAACCATTTCCCAAGTTTCAGATTTTTCCGTTTTACTTGAGCTCTGTCCCTGACGAGAAAGCGACCATCGATAGGTTTGGAAATCACCGTCCCTCGGATGTTGGGGGCGTAAACTGATTCCATCTTGTTTGCATCTGCAGCTATGCATACGGGCAACACTGCCAAACCAACGCAGTCTCACTTTGCACAAAATATTGCTCAAAGGAGGTTGATGACCTGTCGTGCCGCATTTGCGCATCCTAATCTCTGATTGCTTCTCTTTCTCCTTCGCCTCTCTCCTTAACCGATTCCGACTCAGGTGCCAATTCTTTCTGAATGAGAGCAAACCATCTTCCTAAGGCAGATAACGTGGATCAGGAGGAGAATTCTGCTGTTGAAGTCGAAGCCTAAAGCTACCACTCATCTAGGGCGGGGATGGTTCAGTCGGTAGTGTGCCGGGTTCGTATTCTGCAGTTCTCAGGCTGGATTCCCACCTGGGTTAGCATTGAGATTTATCTCTACAAAACTCCTTATCCTGCCCTATTAGGGGACGCCGATTGACTTGGAAAGGCCGCCGTCCGTCGGATGATATGTTAAGCTGTGACCCGTGTGCGGGAGAGTCACACCCAGCGTTAAGGAACAGGTTGAATGGCCATGATGGGGAGGTAACCAACTCTCCCCTAACAGCAGTTCCAGTGGGTCTCCCCCCCCCCCCGAGTCATCTTTGATGAGCCCTCTGGGTCCTTGTGACCTGGCCATTTAGCCCATTGTGTGCAAAAGAGTGTTGCTCAGAGGTAAAACAACCCAACCTAACCCAGTCATCTAAGAAGCAGAGACTTTTGAGAGGTTTAAATGACCAAAGAAAAAGAACATCGCGAACTTACGACTGGTCCTGATCCATGAGAGTCTCCCTGTCGAGAATTCGCATCTCATGTTTTTGTCCTCATTAATAATATGATGGCAAAAATTTGTTTATCTTTCGAAAGGGAATGTAAATGATTGGGAATATATGGATTACTCCTGATCCAAGTGTACATGTCCCCTCCTCTCTAAACGTGTCACTTCGTCTGCTCCCCATTTCTTCCTCTGATCCTTCAGTGCATGAATAGATGATCATGTTTAGCACTTCGGGAACTAATTTGAAAGAATCCTATATCTAAGATTTCTGATAATAGCAGAAGTTTTCTGGCTGCAGACGAATGATGCGTTTCATGAAACAGAAGAGTCTACTTCTCGATGAAGGAGGGATGATCGCTTTGCAGCCAAATCCTCGACTCTCCGATTCAGAACGTTTCTTTTAAAGGCCCAGATAAAGTTGTTCCGTGCATTGATTGCAGCGAAAGATGTTAAACGATTTGGAAAAGGCAAGGCATCGAGAAAGAGCCACGGAAAGAGAGATGTGCTCTACTATTTAGAAATCTCATCAAAGATCCCATGTTCACTCCTGATAAGAGTAAAATTAGATGGCAAAGACGGAGTCACGGAACCACGATAAGACCTCCGCACTTGGTCACTTGGATTAGTATTTATGTACATTCGGGTTCCGTGCAATCTTGATTGCGAGGATGAGGTCACCTTTGCCACAACAACTCGAGAACGCACAAAAAACGACCTTCTGGGGTAAGAGGGCTGTTCTGCGTCAACAGCACGATAGCCATTTTGTTTCGGTGAGAGCAGAGTAATAAACACTAGTGACGTCATTAGTCACCTCGCGCCCCTGGCAACGCGGACAAAGAAAATACGATTGGGATACGTTTCGAAAGGAGCAACCCATTTTCTCTCCTCCTCCCGCTGGCGAAGTCAGCAATTAAGGCGGCCAGACAGGTCTCAGCCCCGCACTTGCTCTTCTCTAGCTCCTCGTAGCCATGACAACGGACACTACGGCTCCGACCTCATCTCTCGAGGGACCGTGTATGCGATGGATTCTGCGTGCGAGCGCAAAAGTCTGCAAGCGATGGGAAGAGGATCGGGATTAGTCCATCGGAGATGCCTGCTGGGTAATCGGAACCGAGGATCAGTTGGAGTTAACATCTGCGAGGATTACAAGCTGACATCCATTCATCTGACGACGGGTGCTGGAGGAGGAGAAATGAGGTCAAAGCTGCGAAGGAGATGAAAAGATGCGGAGATTTCGCACGAAGGATTCATTTGCGCCGATGTTGCGAACAAACATGCGTGCTGCTTTTAGAGATAATACTGGAATGATTCAGATTTTGAATTGAAGGTTTTCACGATTTAGGTTCACGTCTTGAGAAGAGATAGAAACAAAATTAGTTAAAGAAATATCGTGACTAAATCAAAAAAAGAAATCTATATTATAACAGACGAAAAGTTTAAAGTTTATCATCTCGATAATTTGTTCTTGAAAGTCTAAACGGATCTCTTGGAACCAAACCGAACGAGGGTGGATTATAGTCAGGGATGGTTCTTTTCGGGTTGGAGGTCACTTCAGGGAATTAAAAAAAATCGGGCTTTTTTTTTCTTTAAATCGAGTTGAAATCGGATAAAATAACAATAAAACTTTTAGCAATTTATATGAAATGAAAATCAAGCTCTATTTGATGGTATTGTTTACAAGTCTAATATCATCTGCAATCAGTGAATAAATCTAACTTCCAGATTCCTAAACATTTAAAAAATAGCTAAATATTAGCAAAAGAGAGTGATTAACGAATTGCTAAAATAAAATTTAAGTAACTGTCGCTTTAAATGATGCTAAATTCAGCTATAAAATAACTAAGTCAGCAACGTTAATTGCTGCTTTACATTTTGCAGCCAGAATTGGTTACACATTGGACGCGAACATTAAGCGTCATTTCAAAGTGACGTCATCTAGAACCATCCCTTTCTGTGGTGTGGTTGTATGACGAATTTCGTGTGAAACGAGGAAGTGTCGTTTGCAAGAATTGTTCTCTTCTTAGAAGAAAGGAATGGCAACAGGACAAAAACTGCCTTTCCCGAAACCGGAGGACATTCTGTTTTCCATGTACCAAATAAAAACAAAATATCGATGGAGCGATATCACGACACTAAAAATATTACGACTTATCAAAATCTTTTAATTGGAAAAAAATATGTGGGAAAAATTTAAACTTTAGAGAAAAAATATAATTAATATCAAAAAGTACATTATGTATTTTTAATGTATAAAAATTTTAATGAGTTCAAAATTACCAAATTGAAATTTATGTTAGGTTGTTTTACCTCTGAGCGGCACTTTTTTTGCACACCATGGGCTAAATGGCCAGGTCACATGGACCCCGAAGGCTCGGAGAAGGTTGGGGGAGGGGATCCACTGGGACAGCTGTTGGGAGACAGATGGTAGCCTCCCGTCAAGGCCATCCAGCGTGTTCTTTAACGTGCACAGGGTATGGCTCTCCCACACACGGAGCCACGGCTTAACGTCCCATCCGACGGACGGCGGCCTTTCCAAGCTATCGGTGTCCCCTACTGACCGTGGGTAGGGCGGGGAATTTTTGCGGAGATAAATCTCAACGCTGACCCAGTTGGAACTCGAACCTGGAAACTACAGATTACGAGTCTGGCGCACTACGACTGAGCCCATTGAAATTTGGCTACACCTATTCTGAAAAGCACTGGCGTAGGAAAATACACTATATTGCAAAAAGTGTCTGGACACTTTCATGCTAAATGAACCAACAGCCACATTCAAATCTACCTAACTTTGAAAATAAGCTTTTTACGGAAAAAAAGTCACTAGACATAAATTGAAGATCTCGGTCAGAGCTCTCTAAATCTCTATTTTTCTATAATATTAATCTAATATTTCAAGAGTTATGAAAGCTTTAACAACAGATGTTATCACACACTACACTTCCAAAACATTTCCCCCCCCCCCAAATAGATGAAAACTTCAAAAATCTTTACACGAAATTCAAATATCGCATTTATATTGCGAACAGTTGTGATTAAACTTTTTGAAGTAAATTTTCAAAACTAACAAAAGTTTCACTTAAATGTTTCAGCTTCCATAACTCTTTAAATATTCGATTAATATTATAGAAAATAGAGATTTAGAGAGCTCTGACAGAGATCTTCAATTTATGTCTAGTGACTTTTTTCATTTCAAAGTTAGGTAGATTTGAATGTGGCTATTGGTTCATTTATCACGAAAGTGTCGGGACACTTTTTTTGCAATATAGTGTATTATATTGCATTAACATATCTTTTTCTTCGCTACATATAGACAGAGAAGGTGCCTACAAGATGCTCCTAGCTTATACAGGCGTTTCCATCCATCATGCTTGTACAGTCGCTCAAAAAAGTATCCGAACGCTATGGTTGATTACAGAATTCAGAAAAAATATCTGGCAATGATTTTTTTTTTAGAAATCGTGTCGTGACACGAAGGTTGCCAGATCACTATTTCTAAAAAAAATCATTGCCAGATATTTTTTCTGAATTCTGTAATCAACCACAGTGTTCGGATACTTTTTTGAGCGACTGTAGGTGGTCATATTATTTTGATACTAGATCGTGTGGGCTCACTCACGGAAATATTGAGCGTGTGCAGTTACCGTTCACAGCAAACTGGAGCGTGTGCAGTAACTGCACACGCTCCAGTTTGCTGTGAACGGTAACTGGAGCGTGTACAGTTGCTGTACACGCTCCAGATATTTTTCCTGAATTCTGTAATCACGTGACACGAAGGTTGCCAGATCACTCATTTCTAAAAAAATCGTTGCCAGATATTTTTTTCTGAATTCTGTAATCAACCATAGCGTTCGGATACTTTTTTGAGCGACTGTACAGGCCTTTTCGTAAAAGGTCGTGCCTCATTAATGCCGACGTCAGATTAGTTTAGCCACTACCTCGAACTAACAAAACCCAAAATATGATCGTTTGAAGAGCAACTATAGCTCCCTAATCACTGGCCCAGTTAAGACATTCTCCAATTAAAAACATTAAACAAGGGGTCAACATTCATACTTAACTCATTAATTACGAATTCATTAAAACGTAATTTAGTTATTACTACTTAATTTGATTTATGCCGAAAACGTTTTGCGCCTACTACTATTTATTTATTATTAATATTCATCGAAATTTTCCCTCCATTATTTCTTCAAATGTTTAGACAAAAAAAATTGATATGTTCGATAATTCGATGCTGATCACATTGATTAGTTTTTCATGACCCAAAAGGTCAGATCCCTAAACAACGCTTCCTAATAAATGAACACAACTTCCCATAATTTCCAATCTCGAGTCACTTGCTAAATGAATAAAACAACGTTAAATAGAGCTCTTCACGACTGAATGGGTGTCATGGGATATCAAGTCATTCAATACCAGATGGTAAAGGGGTGATTGCATGCAAAATGATAATACATTAATACCAACATTTAAAAAAATAGAAATGCTTATAATTAATGTTTGAAGGAGCAGTGGGGATATTTTAATGATGAACAGCTTTCAGAATGGCTGTGGGTTGGGTTGTTTTACCTCTGAGCGGCACTTTTTTGCACACCATGGGCTAAATGGCCAGGTCACAAGGATCCCGAAGGTTCCTTGTGACCAACCAGAGAAGGTTGGGGGAGGGGACCCACTGGAACAGCTGTTGAGAGACAGATGGTAGCCTCCCGTCAAGGCCATCCAGCGTGTTCTTTAACGTGCACAGAGTATGGCTCTCCCGCACACGGGGCCACGGCTTAACGTCCCATCCGACGGACGGCGGCCTTTCCAAGCCCATCGGTGTCCCCTACTGACCGTGGGCAGGGCGGGGAATTTTGCGGAGATAAATCTCAACGCTGACCAAGCTGGGACTCGAACCTGGGAACTACAGATTACGAGCCTGGCGCGCTACCGACTGAGCCACCCCCGCCCCAATGTCTGTGGGAATCTCTTGACGAAAGCATTCTAGTGGAGCATCTCTTGTCGAGTTGAAGATGTAGGAATATGGAGGATTAGTGCCACAGAAAAGAACTCTTTGGAAGAAGGAGTTCTTTTGTGTTAAAATACTTTTACTGCAAATAGAATCTGGATGGAGAATAAATAACGCCAAACACTCCACAGTGAGTCAATGAGAGAAATTTTACGGATGGTAGATGTGCTTTAGGAACAGCAAAAGCTAAAAACTTTTTGTGTAACTTGTCTCGAGTTTGTCTTATTGATGAAATAGTTTCCAGCGATTCATTTCAATGCCCTGCACGCTCCAACCGACCCTTTTATTTTGGGTCTCTGGATGCAGTCCTGCCGCTCTAGCGCTTTCTCTGTTCCTGCAAAGTAGAGGTTCGTGCTGTCTGACGATCCAAGCAGGAGAATAAAAATCTCTTTTCCGGTCAGCACCAATCGGTTCGTCATTTTATTTGCCTTCGTATAAGACTTCTTTTTTTCGTAGCAGCAGGCGAATGAAGAAAGCAAAGCCCATGCGCAAAGCGAAGAGGAGCTTCGACGGCAGACGAATGTATTTGCTTTTGCGTGAAGCCATCTTCCGGCGCCTGGCTGTGACCTCATCACCTCCGGAACATCGAAGCGGCGATTCCATTTCGCGGCACCGGATCTCAGCATCTACGAGGTGGGAGGGGAGAGGGAGAATTGCACCCGCAGAGGAAATGTTACCAAAGGGAGGAGCAACTCTCGCACTGCTGCAGTTATTTCGGCGAGCGGAAGGAAGATGCTGAGAATACAAGATGAGGGAGAGAAGACGACGTCTGATGCTTCCTCGCCGAATTGCTTCTCGCAGTCACCTGAATTCCTCTCCTTTCTCAAAAAACTAAGAAACTGCGAAAGAGTCTTTTTCCCTTCACTGGAAGGTTGAGGTATTTGTGACCTGTAAAGTCAGCCTCTTTTGGAGCTAAAAAAGGAGAAAATGAGGGAGACTGGTTTGTTCGACCACTGGGCGGTACTTGTTTTGCAAACAATGAGCTAAGTGGCCAGGTCACAAGGATCCCAAGGGCTCAGAGCAAATAGGACAGCAAGATAGAGGAAAGGGATCCACTGGATAGTTGTTAAAAAGGAAGGTGGATTTCTAACGTCATAGCCATCCAACGTGCACAGGGGATGGTGGCTCTATTCTCACACGAACCGCGGCTTAATGTCGCATCCGATGGACGACGCCTCTCCAGTATATTTGTGTCCCCTTTCTCAACGAGAGCATAGTGGGGGTTACAGAAGAAAATCTCAATGCAAATGCAGTGGAGACTCAAACCTGGGAATATCAAATTACTGAGACCGCCCCCCCCCCTCCACTTCCGTTCTAAACAACGGGAAATATTACCCTAAACAAGTATGAACCAAGTTGATTTGATTCTATTTCTCCACTGTACTATATTTTCTTTCGAACAATAAGCGAAATGGGCAGATCACATGGACCCAAGACTCAGATCAGGGTTTGGAAAGGTGACCCCTGTGGACAGGTCACATGGACCCAAGACTCAGATCAGGGTTTGAAAAGGTGACCCCTGTGGACAGGTCACATGGACCCAAGACTCAGATCAGGGTTTGAAAAGGTGACCCCTGTGGACAGGTCACATGGACCCAAGACTCAGATCAGGGTTTGGAAAGGTGACCCCTGTGAACAGGTCACATGGACCCAAGACTCAGGTCAGGGTTTGTGAAGGAGACCCCTGTGGACAGGTCACATGGACCCAAGACACAGGTCAGGGTTTGGAAAGGTGGGTTGGGTTGGGTTGTTTTACCTCTGAGCGGCACTTTTTTGCATACCATGGGCTAAATGGCCAGGTCATATGGACCCCAAAGGTTCAGAGAAGGTTGGGGGAGGTGACCCACTGGAACAGCTGTTGGGAGACAGATGGTAGCCTCCCGTCAAGGCCATCCAGCGTGTTCTTTAACGTGCACAGGGTATGGCTCTCCCGCACACGAGGCCACGGCTTAAAGTCCCATCCGACGGACGGCGGCCTTTCCAAGCCCATCGGTGTCCCCTACTGACCGTGGGCAGGGCGGGGAATTTTGCGGAGATAAATCTCAACGCTGACCCAGCTGGGATTCGAACCTGGGAACTACAGATTACGAGCCTGGCGCGCTACCGACTGAACCACCCCCGCCCCGTTGGAAAGGTGACCCCTGTGGACAGGTCACATGGACCCAAGACTCAGGGTTTGGGAAGGAGACCCCTGTGAGAAGGTCATATGGACCCAAGACTCAGGTCAGGGTTTGGAAAGGTGACCCCTGTGAACAGGTCACATGGACCCAAGACTCAGGGTTTGGAAAGGTGACCCCTGTGGACAGATCACATGGACCGAAGACTCAGGGTTTGGGAAGGAGACCCCTGTGAACAGGTCACATGGACCCAAGACTCAGGTCAGGATTTGGAAAGGTGACCCCTGTGAACAGGTCACATGGACCCAAGACTCAGGGTTTGGAAAGGTGACCCCTGTGGGCAGATCACATGGGCCCAAGACTCAGGGTTTGGGAAGGAGACCCCTGTGAACAGGTCACATGGACCCAAGACTCAGGGTTTGGAAAGGTGACCCCTGTGGACAGATCACATGGATCCGAGACTCAGGCCAGGGTTTGGAAAGATGACCCCTGTGGACAGGTCACATGGACCCAAGACTCAGGTCAGGGTTTGGAAAGGTGACCCCTGTGAACATGTCACATGGACCCAAGACTCAGGGTTTGGAAAGGTGACCCCTGTGGAGAGATCACATGGACCCAAGACTCAGGGTTTGGGAAGGAGACCCCTGTGAACAGGTCACATGGACCCAAGACTCAGGACAGGGTTTGGAAAGGTGACCCCTGTGAACAGGTCACATGGACCCAAGACTCAGGATTTGGAAAGGTGACCCCTGTGGACAGATCACATGGACCCAAGACTCAGGGTTTGGGAAGGAGACCCCTGTGAAAAGGTCACATGGACCCAAGACTCAGGTCAGGGTTTGGAAAGGTGACCCCTGTGAACAGGTCACATGGACCCAAGACTCAGGGTTTGGAAAGGTGACCCCTGTGGACAGATCACATGAACCCGAGACTCAGGCCAGGGTTTGGGAAGGTGACCCTTGTGGACAGGTCACATGGACCCGAGACTCAGGTCAGGGTTTGGGAAGGTGACCCTTGTGGACAGATCACATGAACCCGAGACTCAGGCCAGGGTTTGGAAAGGTGACCCCTGTGGACAGGTCACATGGACCCGAGACTCAGGTCAGGGTTTCTGAAGGAGACCCCTGTGGACAGGTCACATGAACCCGAGACTCAGGCCAGGGTTTGGAAAGGTGACCCCTGTGGACAGGTCACATGGACCCGAGACTCAGGTCAGGGTTTGGGAAGGAGACCCCTGTGGACAGATCACGTGAACCCGAGACTCAGGCCAGGGTTTGAAAAGTCGACTCCTGTGGACAGGTCACATGGACCCGAGACTCAGGTCAGGGTTTGGAAAGGTGACCCCTGTGGACAGGTCACATGGGCCCGAGACTCAGGTCAGGGTTTGGAAAGGTGACCCTTGTGGACAGGTCACATGGACCCGAGACTCAGGTCAGGGTTTGGGAAGGAGACCCCTGTGGACAGGTCACATGAACCCGAGACTCAGGCCAGGGTTTGGAAAGGGGACTCCTGTGGACAGGTCACATGGACCCGAGACTCAGGCCAGGGTTTGGAAAGGTGACCCCTGTGGACAGGTCACATGGACCCGAGACTCAGGTCAGGGTTTCTGAAGGAGACCCCTGTGGACAGGTCACATGAACCCGAGACTCAGGCCAGGTTTGGAAAGGTGACCCCTGTGGACAGGTCACATGGACCCGAGACTCAGGTCAGGGTTTGGGAAGGAGACCCCTGTGGACAGATCACGTGAACCCGAGACTCAGGCCAGGGTTTGGAAAGTCGACTCCTGTGGACAGGTCACATGGACCCGAGACTCAGGTCAGGGTTTGGAAAGGTGACCCCTGTGGACAGGTCACATGGGCCCGAGACTCAGGTCAGGGTTTGGAAAGGTGACCCTTGTGGACAGGTCACATGGACCCGAGACTCAGGTCAGGGTTTGGGAAGGAGACCCCTGTGGACAGGTCACATGAACCCGAGACTCAGGCCAGGGTTTGGAAAGGGGACTCCTGTGGACAGGCACATGGACTCGAGACTCAGGTCAGGGTTTGGAAAGGTGACCCCTGTGGACAGGTCATATGGACCCGAGACTCAGGTCAGGGTTTGGAAAGGTGACCCTTGTGGACAGATCACATGGACCCGAGACTCAGGTCAGGGTTTGGAAAGGTGATCCCTATGGACAGGTCACATGGATCCGAGACTCAGGTCAGGGTTGGGAAGGTGACTCTGTGGACAGGTGATACAGAAGACTTGCATTAAAGTATTCCAGAAACAGCAAACTGTGACTTCATGTTAAGTTAACGAACGCCAGTGTTTCGAATTTCAAGAGTTGGTGTCTCCTTTTCTCAAAGGTGAGGAAATTTCGGTTTCAATCAAGAAAATTGATCTTGTACATTTCAAATGGAAACTTGTTACATCGAGCTGATGATATCCTTGAAATTCATTCTTTACATAACATTCAAATCAGTTTCATTTTGTGTGATGCAAAATGTGTCAACGTTTATAACTAAATTTTTTCTGACTTTACTAAAAAACTTTTGCCTCTATCAACAGGTCAAAAACATTTTCCTACTTAACAATGGTTTTGAATGATTAATATTTGAATTAGATGGCAATTTATCAGTTATTTGAAAAAATTATTTTTTAATCAATTTATTTTTAACTATCGTTGGAGAATATTTTTATTCTTTTTACCTATTTAACATTCTCTAACTATTTATTCTTTGTTACTGCTAAATGGTTATTCATGAAACTTAGACTGAACATTTTCAGATGCATCGTATAGTGTCAAGAAAGGGAAGAGAATACTTTGAATCCCAAAATTTCTTTTCTACCCTTTGCTTTCTATTTTTATAGGGGCGGGGGTGGCTCAGTCGGTAGCGCGCCAGGCTCGTAATCTGTAGTTCCCAGGTTCGAGTCCCAGTGGGTCAGCGTTGAGATTTATCTCCGCAAAATTCCCCGCCTTGCCCACGGTCAGTAGGGGACACCGATGGGCTTGGAAAGGCCGCCGTCCGTCGGATGGGACTTTAAGCCGTGGCCCCGTGTGCGGGAGAGCCATACCCTGTGCACGTTAAAGAACACGCTGGATGGCCTTGACGGGAGGCTACCATCTGTCTCCCAACAACTGTTCCAGTGGGTCACCTCCCCCAACCTTCTCTGAGCCTTTGGGGTACATATGACCTGGCCATTTAGCCCATGGTGTGCAAAAAAGTGCCGCTCAGAGGTAAAACAACCCAACCCTTTCAATTTTTACATCTAAAATTACTTTAAAATGCATTTCTTAACTATATTATATTCAGGCTTCAAAATTTTAGGATATTTTCAATTGAATAATTTCAAAAGTTGAATCACGTTTTAAGAACAAAAACAGATTCGATATTTGTTAATGATTCCTGTCCAATCTGTTCAATGAAAGTGATGGTTTCGTTTCTTTCCTGATGATGTTCTAGAGAGGAACCACGACAATGTTCCGTCTGCAGAAAACGACACTTTCTCGAGATTTCAAAAGTCAGCTATTTTCTTTACCCTTGACTATTGTGAAGGAAAAACAAAAAGTCAATTATCCGCAGTGTGCAAGAGATGAGGGGATTGGCGCGAAGCACACGATCGCAAAAGAGGAGCGAATGCAACATTTCATTCGTTGAGTAAACAAAGAGGTGACTAAGTGCATCATGATTGGGGAAACGAATTGCTCGTTACCACGGCAACAGAATAGTCATCGCAGTGGGGAAAAAATACCACGAAAGGAGCGATGTGGCGAAGCAGTTGCAACAGGACTCGCTTTCTCTTCTCTATTGCCGTCCCATGGTCGAGTGGTTAGCGCGCTTGGCTACTGATCTAAGGGACCTGGGTTCGAGCCCCGTGTAAGGCATGGCTGTTTGTGTCGTTTTTCTGCTGAGGACCTGCCATCCTCTCAGACTTTCTACTATGGCATATAAACTGACAGGCTCCTGTCAGACTTCTGTGGCAAGCAGCTGCTTGAGGGGGTATTTATTTTTATTATGTTTTTTATTCACACGAAACCGTACAGCTGATGTCAGAAGATATCTCTGCTATGAGACAGAAGAATGGGACAGAAAAAAAAATGTTATTACAATTAACTGAAAGTGTGAAATTTATTGAAAATATATCTTTTTAAATATTTCGATTCTTATAAAAGCAATCTTTATCACATTTTTTGCTTGAAAACTAAATTAGCAAAAGAAATCATTTCATCTTGAAACAGTTTCTTTGCAATTCTGTCTCCTCTTGAAACAGTTTCTTTGCAATTCTGTCCCTTTTTGTTTCCCTCGAATGATTGCTTTTCTCAACCAATAACGATCCATCATCATAATATCATCGTTAAGGAATAATCTTTGAGCATTGAAGTTCACATTTCAATGACAGGGTCGTGAAGTAAAAATATGCAGATTTCAATATACTGTTGAGAAATATAAGAATAATTTTTCTCTTGATGAACTGATTGACACTTTTTCAATAAAAAATGCTTATCAAAGGGTTGGGTTGTTTTACCTCTGAGCGGCACTTTTTTGCACACCATGGGCTAAATGGCCAGGTCACATGGACCCCGAAGGCTCAGAGAAGGTTGGGGGAGGGGACCCACTGGAACAGCTGTTGGGAGACAGATGGTAGCCTCCCGTCAAGGCCATCCAGCGTGTTCTTTAACGTGCACAGAGTATGGCTCTCCCGCACACGGGGCCACGGCTTAATGTCCCATCCGACGGACGGCGGCCTTTCCAAGCCCATCGGTGTCCCCTACTGACCGTGGGCAGGGCGGGGAGTTTTGCGGAGATAAATCTCAACGTTGACCAGCTGGGACTCGAACCTGGGAACTACAGATTACGAGCCTGGCGTGCTACCGACTGAGCCGCCACCCCCGCCCCTGCTTATCAAAGTCCACAAGAATCAAACACTTCAACGTTATCAGAGACGTTTATTTTTCCTCCCACGGAAAAGATAACAGTGCTTTCCACTTTTCGATGACTTGTTATAAATTTATGTACAATTTTCCCCCCTAGAACTTTGAACCCTCCTCTGCGATCATTTCTGTCTTAGTAAGACTACTGAACTTTATCTCAAATAACTGGACCATGTCAGAGAGGCAAGAAAGACAAACTTTTCGCTATCTTATCACTATTTAACTATTTATTCTTTGTTACTGTTAAATAGTTGTTCATGAAATTTACGACTGCACATTTCCAGATACATCGCATAGTGGTAAAAAAAAGGAAAGAACACTTTGAATCCCAAAAGCGTCAATTATATATATATTAATATATATATAAATATGTAAAGTCGCCATCCTGTGATATTTTGAAATGATCTCTACAGCTAAGAGACATTTTGAAGACAAATGTCTCTATCAACAGAAATCATGTCTCTGTTTTTCCCATATTGCTTAATTTAGTTAAGGACCTGGATTTGCTCTGGTCTTTAACGCAATTAGGTGATATTTTGCACAATGAATTACGAATTTATTAGTCAGACAATAAATTTATAATTTACAAATTCTCTAAAATATATTCATTTAATATTTTAGCAATTTGTTTATAAATTTTTAATGGGAATTCCATCAAGCGTATTTGTTGATTCATCCCCATCCTCATAAACTCTTATCATTCAGTAATGGAGTTTTTTTTCACTTAATTATTTGAACTCTTATCATTGTTTTGTTCCAACAAAAAAATTTGGGTTGCAATATCATTTCTCTCTCGTTTTAAATCCTTAAGCATTAATTGAGCTCAAATTTCTCCATTTATTTTTCTTTTCCGTAAGGTTCCTTGAGAAGTAATCCTATTTCAGGCTCATCCTATTTTTCTGGCTAATCTTGGTTCTCTTTCAACATTTGCTCAGTTATATGAGATGTGAGAAATGTATTTGGTTTGGTGATTCCGTCTCTTTTCCGTTTGGTTTTATGAGAAGAAATCCCATTTTTCTGACACAAAAGAATCCTTTCCTTGCTCAGAGTTATTAAGAGGAGGTTGTATGTCGAATTTGGTGGTCCTACACCTCTAAGCGTGTAAAAGCAGCTCATGATCAAACAAACTCTCTAAACTATGTGGTAGATTAAAAAATGTGAACTGAATAAAATCGAATTCTCAATTTTGTTATTCACCCTTTTTAATCCAATCCCATCATCCAACGAAGAAACAATTTTCACACGAGTCTTTCACTACTGAGAGCTGATGTTAGAGGCAGAGTTTTGTTATGGTTATTGGCAACTGCTAATCTAAGGATAGCCGTCCCGTGGCCGAGTGGTTAGCGCGCTTGGCTACTGATCTAAGGGACCTGGGTTCGAGCCCCGGATAAGGCATGGATGGTATGTGCCGTTTTTCTGCTGAGGTCCTGCCATCCTCTCAGATCTTCTACTGTGGAATATAAACTGACAGGCTCCTGTCAGACCTCTGTGGCAAGCAGCTGCTTGAGGGGGTATTTATTTATTTTTTATTTAATCTAAGGAAACATCCGTCGATTTATTTTCTTTGACTTTAGCGTAAACTCCGTTAATATTGCAAAGTTTATCATTTGAAGAGCCATTGTAATGAGTCAGAAATAGTTGCGGAATAATCAGGGCGATCGTCCCTCAGGTTTCTACGTTAAACTTCCTCATAATTTCACGTCGAAAGGTTTTCTGCCACTTCCCTATCCCCTTTCAACTGCCACAGTAGACCTGTCTCCTCCTCATACCAACGGTCTTTTCGTCCAGAATAAGCCTAACATATATTCCTATATCTCTTTGCGATTCTACTCTTATGACCTCTACGTCAATAGCCTCAAGTGTTTCGGAATTTTTTGCACGTCAACTGCATCTCTTCTGAAGGCAGGGATCAAGTGCCAATGCACTTCCACAGAATCCATTTCTGTGCTTCAGTTATCGCGGCGGGCACTTTCTAATGGACGTGATAATCCCGATCGAAAGCTGGCCACCATCACTCAGTCTGCTGACACTCAGCGAGGCGACGTCACTTCCTGTGACCTTCAGCGATGCGAAGTAACCCAGTTCCCAGCATTGCGGGGCTGCCCTCTTCATGACAGAAAGGGGCTCCCACTGAAATACTATGTGGCAATGATTCAAGCTCTTCGCAGACCACTCGGCGATGATGATGTTGCACGAGGTGACTCATCACAATGACACGTAAAACAGGCAACAAATGCTCCACGTGGCACTTCTGTTGCAGGCGAATGGAAACGGCTAATGATGATTCGTTGTTTACGATGATCCGTACTTCTGTATTTTTATGCTATCTGATATTTTCGCCTTCGATACGGTTCTATTAAAAAGTTGTCATTTAGAGGTTCCTGAGAGAACACATAACATCAGATGATGATATTATTCCAAAAAATCGACAGTCATGTCTCGCAGTCAGGATATAAATTCTCAGTGCTCATACAAGGCATTTTGTTAAGTGAGTGTTCAAATTTTAGGTTCAGGGATGGCAGAATGAATAAATGGGCGCGAGGATAGGGTTGGGTTGTTTTACCTCTGAGCGGCACTTTTTTGCACACCATGGGCTAAATGGCCAGGTCACATGGACCCGAAGGCTCAGAGAAGGTTGGGAGAGGGGACCCACTGGAACAGCTGTTGGGAGACAGATGGTAGCCCCCCCGTCAAGGCCACCCAGCGTGTTCTTTAACGTGAACAGGGTATGGCTCTCCCGCACACGGTGCCACGGCTTAACGTCCCATCCGACGGACGGCGGCCTTTCCAAGCCCATCGGTGTCCCCTACTGACCGTGGGCAAGGCGGGGAATTTTGCGGAGATAAATCTCAACGCTGACCCAGCTGGGACTCGAATCTGTGAACTACAGATTACGAGCCTGGCGCTACCGACTGAACCACCCCCGCCCCGCGAGGATAGGGAATATGACCTTAACTGCAAGGGATTTCAGAAAAGATGACAGATGACGTCATCTTCCCAAGTAGCGCAATGACCGATTCTTGATCATCTTAATGAAGAATAACGAATTAAACGTTTTGGAAAGAGGTATAATTTTCTAAACCAGAGAAGAAGAATGAGTATCAGAACTCTTTCTTCTTCTCTAGTTTAGACTTTTAATTCCGAAATGAAAAAAAAAATCCGCTCTGTGCAATCAATCATGTTTACCTAGTCATTAACAAAAAAAAAAATCGTTAATTTCCGTTAAGAGTGTAATATTTTCCCTTTCTCTACATCCATTAAACCTAAAAATTTGAGCCCCCCCCCCCTTGTTTTTAATAGAATGACGAGAAACGTGAGAATAAAAAAAATCTGTAAAATTTGATTTCTGTTAGAACAAAGGATTTTTTTCATATTTTAGGGGAAGTGTTAAATGAAGAACAGAGAAATACATTTTAATGAAGACCACAAAGCTTAAGAGATTTTTTCCTTAGCAATGATGCAATACAACATCAGTTTAAAACACATCTTTCCACAAAGAAGCCAAATGAGCAGAGGGTAGTCGTGGAGAGAAGTTTGGAGCGAGGGGGTGGAAGAATGGGGGCCGCATTTCGCTCGCGCAGCATCAGCCGTTGTTAAAGAGCAAAAATTGCCCGCGCTGTGTCGACAGCATCGAGGGACAAAAGGAAATGACCTTTTTATTTTACTTCTTGCCTGCGCACACGAGGAGCGAAGAAAAAAAAATCCCTCTCCCCAACACGCGATCCAATTTGTTCTGCGTCTGAAGAGAGACGCTCGCCGTCGCTTTGCCATCAGCGACGAGCATCGAGAGATGGTAATCATGGCGACGGAGGAGAGAGGAAGCTGTCACCTCGTGCAATTCTAAAAGAGAAAGGATTGCGGGGAAACAACAGCTGATGCAAACGACTCTTAATCCCTTAATCCTCTTTACAGCACGAAGACTTTTGCCAAGTGAGTTGGAAATGCGGCGAGACGACATCGGCCAATGATCGATTCCAATCACTCATAACGACAAGGGGATGAAGGCACAGGAAAGGAAGGGACGATTCACTTAACAAAGGGACTGAACGAGATCCCTGTCTCGACAACCTTTTATGGCAAAGAGAAATTTCTATTTATGCCTTCGCTGCCATATTGACACCGAGGCTAATAGGCTGCAGTCAAAAGAGGCAAAATTTTAGGGGGCCCAATTTTGATTTTAGGGACAAAATGCCACGAGTAAAGTTTGTGTGTAATTGCTATGAAATGTAATGGTTTAATAGTATTCCGTTCTTCGAAATTCTGTCAAATTTAAAATATTGATTTTATTAAAATATTATAAAACTTGTTCATGACTTGGGGCGGGGGTGGCTCAATCGGTAGAGCGCCAGGCTCGTAATCTGTAGTTCCCAGGTTCGAGTCCCAGCTGGGTCAGCGTTGAGATTTATCTCCGCAAAATTCCCCCCCCCCCAGCCCACGGTCAGTAGGGGACACCGATGGGCTTGGAAAGGCCACCGTCCGTCGGATGGGACGTTAAGCCGTGGCCCCGTGTGCGGGAGAGCCATACCCTGTGCACGTGAAAGAACACGCTGGATGGCCTTGACGGGAGGCTACCATCTGTCTCCCAACAGCCGTTCCAGTGGGTCCCCTCCCCCAACCTTCTCTGAGCCTTCGGGGTCCATGTGACCTGGCCATTTAGCTCATGGTGTGCAAAAAAGTGCCGCTCAGAGGTAAAACAACCCAACCCTGTTCATAACTTTCGAAATATTCTAAATTATCTCAATAAAATTCAATACTTATTTTGGCCATTCATAGGTTTATATCCGATTCTTAAATTTCCTATAATTAATGTACCTTTTGTTAAGGATCATGAAGTTGGGAGTTTTGTATTATTTCAGCTTAAGCCGCCGAGAACCTTTAATCAAGCAATATATCTTTTTGCCGTGCAATATGACAGAAAGACTTTGAAGAGTTGGGCCATTTCACTGAGGGGCGGGGGTGGCTCAGTCGGTAGCGCGCCAGGCTCGTAATCTGTAATTCCCAGGTTCGAGTCCCAGCTGGGTCAGTGTTGAGATTTATCTCCGCAAAACTCCCCGCCCTGCCCACGGTCAGTAGGGGACACCGATAGACTCGGAAAGGCCGCCGTCAGTCGGATAGGGGAGAGCCATACCATGTGCACGTTAAAGAACACGCTGGATGGCCTTGACGGGAGGTTGCCATCTGTCTCCCAACAGCTGTTCTAGTGGGTCCCCTCCCCCAACCTTCTCTGAGCCTTCGGGGTCCTTGTGACCTGGCCATTTAGCCCATGGTGTGCAAAAAAAGTGCCGCTCAGAGGTAAAACAACCACCCTATTTGCCTATTAATTTATTTCAGAAAATCTTTTGAACCAAAAAAAAATCTGCAGTTGAAACTTCTTTAAAACTTGCAATCGAGTCTTCTGATGAGGAGCTTTGCACCAGGAGCCTCTTTCCAACTAATATTTAAAAATGATCGTATTTAAAAAACAAAAAGTTTATTTTTTTTTCTCTCCCTCGATTGCGCGAATAGGAATTAAATTACGGTTGTCAATCTAAATATCAGATTTCTGGCATAAATATACGGCACACAACGTCAGTTTTTAGTTTCGCCCTTCCCCGTACGTTTTGCCTTCTGGCGGTCGAAATTCAAAGTAGTGAAAGATTCGTAAAAATGCGCGAGTAGTCATTTTTTATTAGAACCAATCCAATCAAAAGAGAATTTTTTTATCTCTCGAAACAAAAGAAGTAAATATCTACGGATACACAGAGTGAAAACAATTTTAAAGTGGCTAAAAAAAGGGGCTTTTCTTTCCTCATCTATCTCTGCCTTTACGTGACATTTGTGATGCAGAACTCTTATTATAGGGAAGAAACTTTTTATCTAACAATGCATGGCCTCCAAGTATAAAAATAAACAGTATCAGGTTCTTCCAAGCACATTCCAGCACATAAAACAGTATCAGGTTCTTCCAAGTTCCAGGTAATGTAATGAATAGGACTCAATGTTCAGAACCAAACCATTTGTCCTCCACAAAAGACGGTGCCACCATCAAAGCCACCCTTCAATTAAATCGGCGCTGCCTCCCACTCAGAGAACTGAATTGGCCCCCCTGTTTCGAGATCTAAGCCACTGTTTCACCGCGCTCATTAACCTGTTGCGCTATGCATATTGACGGCCACTAAGTTCACTCCCATTGACGACTCATAACTCGGGACCATCCACTAAGTTATTTTGTACCAGTTTCGATTCCTCGACACGAGATTCTAGAAGAGATTTAAATCAAGCGACCACTCTTTGCTTAGATATGCAACAGTTGCGTTATGTTTTTCAACATTAAAATTATTCTTTCTCCTCCATATCCACTCACCCAATTACAAAGGGGAAAATTTATTTCTGGTCAGAATATTCCATTTCACATTTAATAGAGATTATTCTCTTAATGTTCCCCCACATAAATTCCACAATTATAAAAATAAAATAAATACCCCCTCAAGCAGCTGCTTGCCACAGAGGTCTGGCAGGAGCCTGTCAATTTATACGCCATAGTATAGAAGGTCTTTGAAGAAGGAGAGACCTCAGCAGAAAAACAAACACAAACGTCCATGCCTTATCCGGGGCTCGAACCCAGGTCCCTTTAATCAGTAGCCAAGCGCGCTAACCACTCAGACATTTTGAAGCTCTTCTAGGATATGACTGCTTAAAAAAAAGACTTCAGCTAAATTTAAAACAGGATTAAAGACTTGATTGTTGTCTATTGCTATGCCCCTACAGAGGACCCTGATGAAAACGAGAAAGATTTTAAGGGCAAATACAGGATATTTTGAATTCTATGAAGAATGGAGATATTACTCTTGTGCTAGGTGATTTTAATGCTAAAGCTGGCACCGACTCTGACTTTTGATAGGTAGGGATGATGGTCCTTTTGGCATTGGTAATTGCAATGGCAATGGGGAATGTCTCTTTTAGTAAACTTAATGGTTTGAGGATAACTAATAGTTGAACAGGAATGCGATTGATTATGTGCGAACAACGAATGGACTAATTCTGTTAAGTCGTATAAGAAAGTTGAAATTGGTTGTGATCATTATCGTTAAACATGTTCTTGCAAATGATTGGGTTGGGTTGTTTTACCTCTGAGCGGCACTTTTTTGCACACCATGGGCTAAATGGCCAGGTCACATGGACCCCGAAGGCTCATTGAAGGTTGGGGGAGGGGACCCACTGGAACAGCTGTTGGGAGACAGATGGTAGTCTCCCGTCAAGGCCATCCAGCGTGTTCTTTAACGTGCACAGGGTATGGCTCTCCCGCACACGGGGCCACGGCTTAACGTCCCATCCGACGGACGGCTGCCTTTCCAAGCCCATCGGTGTCCCCTACTGACCGTGGGCAGGGCGGGAATTTTGCAGAGATAAATCTCAACGCTGACAGAGCTGGGACTCGAACCTGTGAACTACAGATTACGAGCCTGGCGCGCTACCGACTGAGCCACCCCCGCCCCGTCTTGCAAATGAAACTTAAGAAATGTTGTACTAGGGCGAAAGACTTAACCTTTAACACTAAAGCTCTGAAAGACCAGAAACAGCCAAAGCTAACCAAGTTATAATGATTGCGAAAATCGCGGTTTTCTTATGAGGTTCAGGGAGAATGAGTCAGCTCTTCTTCAAACCCATGGTACTCTTCTGGGTAAAAAAAGAGCGGAAGAGGCGAAGTGATAATCTGAATCAACACCCTACTAGTCTTAACACGCAGCATTACAGAGAGCTTAATAAACGGATAAGGAAATTTAAAAGATAAAGATCTTTTGTTGATAGCCTGACTAACATATCAGGAGAAGAACAGAGAGCTGTACCAGATAGTAAATGTTTTGTATGCAAAATAAAGACTGGCGTAAAGCAATTAAGGTATCAAGATGGTAAAGTTGTTGAAGGTGAGGATTCTGTCGTGGCTAGGTGGGCTGAGCATTTCAGTGATATTCTAAACAATGCGGTTAGTTCTATTCCCATTGTTTGTAATGGTAATAATTACTGGTTTTAATGTTGGTCCCAGTCACATTCTGAAGTAAATTAAAACTACGCAAATCTCCAGGATAGATGAAATTACTACTTGAAATGCTTAGTGGGATGATTGTTTTGTCAGATGGCTGACTGAAATTTTGAATATCTCATATGAGGAAGGTATTTTACCTAATGATTTTATTAGAGCTATTATTATCCTCCTTTTCAAAAGAGGTGATAGCTTGTGATAATAAATAATAAAGTCGATGACATCTTTTATTTCTCTCCAGTGATATTTTCGAACATAATTAATATTTTCGAGTATTGAATGTGCTTTATTCATAAAACTTAATACACCTATCCCTCGATTTACACTGAAGATAGGTTCCGCACAAAACCATGTAAATCGAAATCTTGGATTTTGCTATGTAAAACTGTGTAAAACGAAAAAAATACTAAAATGTTCATAATTCAGTTTCGATTTACACGGTTTTGATTTCGATTTTCACGGTTTTGTGCGGAACCTATCTTCAGTGTAAATCGAGGGATAGGTGTAATTTTCCATCTACATAATAAAGTCCTTCAATAAAAATGTTAGAAGCTAGTGTAAGTGATGACAGGTGGCAGCAGCAATTTGCGTTGTTGGGTTGTTTTACCTCTGAGCGGCACTTTTTTGCACATCATGGGCTAAATGGCCAGGTCACGTGGACCCCGAAGGCTCAGAGAAGGTTGGGGGAGGGGACCCACTGGAACAGCTGTTGGGAGACAGATGGTAGCCTCCCGTCAAGGCCATCCAGCATGTTCTTTAACGTGCACAGGGTATGGCTCTCTCGCACACGGGGCCACGGCTTAACATCCCATCCGACGGACGGCGGCCTTTCCAAGCCCATCGGTGTCCCCTACTGACCGTGGGCAGGGGGGGGGGGAATTTTGCGGAAATAAATCTCAACGCTGACCCAGCTGGGACTCGAACCTGGGAACTACAGATTACGAGTCTTGCGCGCTACCGGCTGAGCCACCCCCAGCCCCAGGCAGCAGCAATAAACGAATCCTTCTCATTGCGATAAGTGAATGATTCCGCGCTGAAGTAAATTTCCAAACGATGGGAACTTACGAACGAAGTTGTTTTGCTTCTTGTAAAGAACATATTTTTCATACTATTAATACGTCAAAACGTTAAGTTACATTTAGAGAAGTCCGACACTATGCAACGCATGCACTCGATATCCTTTCTGTGGCGAAATGACGGAAGATCAATTAATGTAGTCAGCGAAACTTTACTTAGCGCAATCGGTTGTTGGGTTGTTTTACCTCTGAGCGGCACTTTTTTGCACACCATGGGCTAAATGGTCAGGTCACATGGACCCCGAAGGCTCAGAGAAGGTTGGGGGAGGGGACCCACTGGAACAGCTGTTGGGAGACAGATGGTAGCCTCCCGTCAAGGCCATCCAGCGTGTTCTTTAACGTGCACAGGGTATGGCTCTCCCGCACACGGGGCCACGGCTTAACGTCCCATCCGACGGACGGCGGCCTTTCCAAGCCCATCGGTGTCCCCTACTAACCGTGGCCAGGGCGGGGAATTTTGCGGAGATAAATCTCAACGCTGACCCAGCTGGGACTCGAACCTGGGAACTACAGATTACGAGCCTGGCGCGCTACCGACTAAGCCACCCCCACCCCTAGCGCAATCGGTATAAGGTATCCAACCCAAAACAAAATCGGAATTCTTTTCATTAATTCTCTTTCGAAATATTTGGGTTGCAAAATTTTAACTTGCTAGATCTAAAAGAAATAACTCTAAAAGGAATTCCTGCGGCGCTGCTGTTGACTTCAAAATGGCTGCCATAAACGAATGCGGATTCCGTCGAGAAAGCTGCGACGTAGAGTCTTAAGTAGCACAGCCATGACACTGTTTTAAAGGATCATTTCGACATTCAAATAGGCAGCACGAACTAATCCTCGGACTTTTCAACCTCACGTCTTCGTTAATATTTCGTTCTCTTTATAGTCTCGAACCCCGTCATCCTCAAGAACTACATCATTGTTCCAAATTTAGCCGCTAAAACTATAGGCACTTCATCATCATTACTTAGGCTAAGCCTTAAATTAATATCAGACATAATGAAGTGCACTATTTGTTCGTGTCTTGTTTTTCTGCCAGCAAGTAAGCCCAGCGCTCCCAATATATTGCAGTCAGGTGTTGTCCCATTAACTGCAAGTGGCCATTGTTCATCATTCACTATGCAACTGAAGAAGAAACCTTGTCGTCCACAAAAGACAAAAAAAGGCAGAGCTGCTCACAAACACCGGAAGTCTGCTGTCATCCTTCCAATGACCTTCGGCTCTCTTCCGCTATCATAGAGCACGAGCAATGGCACCTCGTGGATCATTGACTCGCGATCTGCATATTTTGGACCGCTTCCATTCTTCAATGCTTTGCATGTGTTAATTGTGGGATGCCAGGTAGAGCAAAACCTTCGCATTCAAATTTAATTAGTGCTATGCTTCGATGTGCAAGGAGGAATGAACTGGAAAGTGAACTCTGCAATTGGATCACCGGGTGAATCTCGTGCTTCGTAATGATGATGGATTTGAAAGGGCCAAGAACAAAAGAACTGATGATGACGCAGATGCCACTTCAGCTGTAGGTCAGTTCTCGTCTGGGTTGGGTTGTTTTACCTGTGAGCGGCACTTTTTTGCACACCATGGGCTAAATGGCCAGGTCACATGGACCCCGAAGGCTCAGAGAAGGTTGGGGGAGGGGACTTACTGGAACAGCTGTTGGGAGACAGATGGTAGCCTCCCGTCAAGGCCATCCAGCGTGTTCTTTAACGTGCACAGGGTATGGCTCTCCCGCACACGGGGCCACGGCTTAACGTCCCATCCGACGGACGGCGGCCTTTCCAAGCCCTTCGGTGTCCCCTACTAACTGTGGGTAGGGCGGGGAATTTTGCGGAGATAAATCTCAACTCTGACCCAGCTGGGAGTTCTCGTCTGCCTCGCTTTATAAAGGACAGAGGTTCACGTGGCGGTGGTGCTTCTAAAATAGAAAATAAATACCCCTCAAGCAGCTGCTTGCCACAGAAGTCTGACAGCAACCTGTCAGTTTATATGCCACAGTAGAAGATCTGAGTGGATGGCAGGACCTCAGCAGAAAACAACACAAACGTCCATGCCTTACCCGGGGCTCGAACCCAGGTCCCTTAGATAGTGCGATTAATATTCCAGTTCCGATGAGGGAACAGAAGCAGAAGAGAGTGAAACAAAGCAACTGAAATCCAAGTTAGAAAATGACATTTTAGAGATCAGATTCTGAAACATCATAGAAAATGAAAAGACATTTATGTAAAATTAAAGTTTTCAATTTAGTTTCTTATTCAAACTATTCATATTGAGTAAGAAGGGTTCATTAGCATTATTTCGTATGGGATATTGAACGAATTCGACTCATTCCAATGATAATACTTTTCCAAAACGCATTTAACTTTAATCGGTTGTCAAAAGTCAAGTTCTCTCTTCATGAAATGAATCTTTGGCAATCTCTGCATGTCCAGTTTTTTAATAGTTTCTGATATGGGAATCCTTTTTGCAATGTTCGCATCCTTTTGAATGAAAATGATGCTTCAGACACAAAGGAACGATTCCCTTTGGGTCTGAAGCTTCCTCTGATCCTCTCTGTCTGTCTGGTAGAAGCATTATCTTCGATCCATCTGACCACAAATACGAAACGTCACAGATCTCAGAGGACAAGCTTTACTTCAGGGACTGCAGCATCCTTTCCGTCATCTATTTACTTCATCTCCTGCGGGACTTCGAACTCGACCAAACTGACTGATCAACCCAAGTAGCCGACCCCACTGGGATAAGAAGGGTAAGGTCGCTTTGTGAGACCGCACCTTCTGGACCTTGGTGCCGATGCTCTGCCAGCTGCCACTTGGCTAGCTGGGATGGGGGTGCATCGAGAGTATTGGCGCCTGGGAAGAGCCGCAGCTGGAGAGAGAAGGATGCTCTCAGCCGAACCTGAATATGGCGCTTGCCCATCCCACTTTGGTTGAGGCGCTGCAGGTATGACCTTGAGGAGACTTCAATAGGATTTGCGATCCATCACTTCTTCCGGCGGTGGCAGCAGCAGCATCAAGACAGATGAACTCTCTGTTCGCTGACGAGTTAATCGTGTGATTGACAGAGAGGGAAAACGGGGAAGGCGCTGCAAAAGGTAAACTAATGAATCAGAAGGTGAACAGCAAACAAAAGATCAACTCTTTCATCCCTAGCTGCAGAAATGCTTCTTTTTTTGCCTCTATAAAATGGGGAAGTTTCCTTTTGTGAGTTTTTTTTTTAAATTCCGTACAAAGAATCCCTCCATGCCTCTCTCCCGTCAGGCGAATGGAGGAGGGAAGGGGAGGATTCCTTTTATGGCGCACAAAATGGAAGAGAATGCGATTATTCAATGGTGTCTGCAGCTACATCTCCAGGGGGAGATGCCAGATTTAGGCATTTCCGGGAGGAGCCTGTGATGTCAACGGATGCAATTTCATTCTTATTGCAGTTACCAAGTAAGGGACGGGATAGGATGCAGCTAGTACTCTTTCCTCTGCCCTCCGACCACGTGGGGTGGGATGCAGCCAGTACTCTTTCCTCTGCCCTCCGACCACGTGGGGTGGGATGCAGCCAGTACTCTTTCCTCTGCCCTCCGACCACTTGGGATGGGATGCAGCTAGTACTCTTTCCTCTGCCCTCCGACCACGTGGGGTGGGATGCAGCCAGTACTCTTTCCTCTGCCCTCCGACCACGTGGGGTGGGATGCAGCCAGTACTCTTTCCTCTGCCCTCCGACCACGTGGGGTGGGATGCAGCTAGTACTCTTTCTTCTGCCTTCCTACCACGTGGGGTGGGATGCAGCTAGTACTCTTTCCTCTGCCTTCTGACCACGTGGGGTGGGATGCAGCTAGTACTCTTTTATCCTGCCTTCCGACCATGCGGTGCGGAATGCAACTAGTACACTTTCCTCTGATTGGATTGATTGTTTTACCTCTGAGCGGCACTTTTTTGCACACCATGGGCTAAATGGCCAGGCCACATGGACCCCGAAGGCTCAGAGAAGGTTTGGGGAGGGGACCCACTGGAACAGCTGTTGGAAGACAGATGGTAGCCTCCCGTCAAGGCCATCCAGCGTGTTCTTTAACGTGCACAGGGTATGGCTCTCCCGCACACGGGGCCACGGCTTAACGTCCCATCCGACGGACGGCGGCCTTTCCAAGCCCATCGGTGTCCCCTACTGACCGTGAGCGGGGCGGAGAATTTTGCGGAGATAAATCTCAACGCTGACCCAGCTGGGACTCGAACCTGGGAACTACAGATTATGAGCCTGGCGCGCTACCGACTGAGCCACCCCCGCCCCCTCTTTCCTCTGAAATATGATATATGGTTAAGAAAAATTGTCTTGAACCATATATTCACACGTGGTCGATTTCCTGGGATTTATTAATGTTAACAGCGCAATTTATTTCGCCAAAAAGTATCCACATGACAATAAATTATTAATAAAAAGCAAAGAATGATGCAGAGGATATCCGCCAAAAGGAATGTCGTCAGCGGAAGATTCTCAAATTAGCCGTGATTCGAACTCGTACCGCTTTCCAATGCAACTGAACATGACGGACTCGCTCTCATTGGGCAAACTCTTAAAAGCTGCTCCGAATTCTACTTGGTTCCACGATTAAGGGTTTCACTCTCTCAACCCCCTCACTTGATCAGAAAACTTTTGAAAACTAATTAAAATTTATTTTAAAATATTCAGTTTCTTTATCAAAGAAAAAAAAGTATTTAGTGCAAAAAGAAACCTTTCACTTGTTTCCTCGCATCAATATGTACGAAATTATTTGAGACGAAAACTTCATCAGAAATGAAAAAAGGAAAATTTCGGGAAGGCGAATTTTTTTTTTATCGCAGAACGAAATGAATGCGTTCCTTTGAAAGAAATAATAATAATAATAATAATCTTTATTCATATTCATGTTAGTTATACAAAATTTTAAACAAATGACCCGCAAAGCATTTGCTTATCTGCAGGAGAGAAGAATAATAACGTTACATGAAAATACATAAGATATAGTTTAAAACAATGTCATCAAATTATATGAATTTCAGTGGAAGCTCCATTGTAGTGGTTGAAATTTTTATTTAAAATTTAGTGCCTAGAAGAAAATTTTTTGTCTTATTTTTGATTTCTTTAAAATTGTTTAATAAAATAATTTCCCTTGGCAGTTGATTGAACACGTAAGGTATTGTGTATGCCCTTGTACATTTCCCGTAATTGTTTAATATTTTTGGAAGTTGGAAATAATTTTTGGATTGTAACCTTGTGTTTTTCCCATGAGAGATTTTAGATTTAAATTGATTATCAAAAAAATATTTTAAAGTGATGCTGTATTTGTAAAGGTTGTGAAAAGAGAGTATGCCTAGATAATTTAGTCTTTCTTCGCTATGATAAAATGAATTTCTTAAGTTGTATGGGATTATATTTTTAGCAATGGATGATTGAATAGTTTCTATTTTCTTTATATTTGTGAGGTTAGTTGAGCCGTATATTGTCAAACCATAGGTCAATATAGATTCACAGATAGCTTTGTAAACCAAAATACATGTATGTGTGCTTGCAACAAATTGTAGTTTATAAAGTTTAGATGCACATAGACGCAATTTCCCTGCTAACTTTTGAATATGTGTATTCCATCGGAAGGTTGTGTCCATGTAGAGTCCAAGATATTTATGGCTCTCAACACGCTCAATAACATCACAGTCGCAGCAGTCAGGGTCATGAGTTATCATGTTGTGGGGACACAAGGGTTCGTGGTTTTTAATTGCATAAGATGAGAGATCATAGTATCCTGGTGAATGAAAGCTCATCCATTTGGTTTTTTCTGAATTTATGTAAATACGATTAATGTTAGACCAGTAAATAATTTTGTTAAAATCATCCTGTGTATCTCGGACTGCGTCTCCTATATTGTGATTCACGTTAACCAAGGCGGTGTCATCAGCATATATATAAAGAGAGCCCTTCAGTTTAAGGTTAGCTAGATCATTAATATAAATAATGAATAAAAGCGGACCTAAAATTGAACCTTGTGGAACACCAGTGTACACTGTTCTCTTCTCACTAAAAACGCCATTAATTTTGGTAACATGCACTCTATTTTTTAAATAATTTTCAAACCATTTAAGGGTAATACCTCGGACACCATAAATATACAATTTTTGAAGCAAAATATCGTGATCCAACGTATCAAATGCCTTACGAAAGTCCAGAAAGATAGCTGCTGCTTTTTTTCCGTTGTTTAAAGTTCCATTAATGACGTCAGAAAACTCCGTTAAAAGTGTAATTGTATTTTTACCTTTTTGGAAACCATATTGCTTTTCACTAATAATGTTATGTTTTTTCAAGAAATTGGCTAGAACGTTAGCTACATATCTTTCAAGTATCGCCGACTTTTAAGAATTAGAGAAGCAAACGATTTCCTTCTCAGGTTACGAAACAAATGAGGCAACAACAATCGCTATTTTTCTCCCGCCACAAATTGATCAACAATCTACTTCTTCTTTCTCGTCTTCGCAACCGAAAATACAACTGATCTGTAAAACAAAGAATCGAATCAACTTTGAAACACGATCTCCGGGAAAGTTCTCTTCAGAACGGCGAGTAAACGAAAGAAAACTCCCTGAGCAAGTGAAGAGATGCTCCGAGGAGTCTCGTGGAGTGGGTCTGGGGATCGCTCTCCTTCCTATCACTCGACTGTTGCCCATCCCCGAGTTGGCAGCGCTAACGAGATTTCGTTGAGGAGCCAAAATGGGACATGGTCCAGATGCTTTTACCGTGATTAGAAAAGAAGAACGGCAATTGGCTGAACATCTCTTGTCGGTTCTTCAGAAGCAATCAGGTGCAATGCCTTAATGCGCACTTCCTTCGAGAATAAGATTTCAAACCTGAAATGCACAAACCCGGATGTCCTTGCTACAAAAGCTACTCAATGATCACTTAGGCAAGTCAGGTTGGCTTTTCCCTCTACGCTTCATTTTCAGAAGAAAAAAAAAATTCCTCTCTTTCATTCGTTCAGCTGTAGTTTTCCTTTTAAATCTATACGACACTCCGTAAGTGAATTTTTCAGGGCGATAAGATGGTGGTAACAAAGGCCTTTTACATACTTCTAAAGGAAAAGTGTTTCAAAGGAAGATAAACACAGATTTTTAATTTTATTCAGAGTTATCTGGGAGAGACACAAGTGATACGAGGGGAGGAGGGGCGAGAGAAATTCCACGAGGGTGCAGATGACCTCTTTAGCGATGCTGCAGACAGCTTTGTCTGTAGGATATATCGCAATGTCGGAAGCAATCCACAGTTGGGTTGGGTTGTTTTACCTCTGAGCGGCACTTTTTTGCACACCATGGGCTAAATGGCCAGGTCACATGGACCCCGAAGGCTCAGAGAAGGTTGGGGGAGGGGACCCACTGGAACAGCTGTTGGGAGACAGATGGTAGCCTCCCGTCAAGGCCATCCAGCGTGTTCTTTAACGTGCACAGGGTATGGCTCTCCCGAACACGGGGCCACGGCTTAACGTCCCATCCGACGGACGGCGGTCTTTCCAAGCCCATCGGTGTCCCCTACTGACCGTGGGCAGGGCGGGGAATTTTGCGGAGATAAATCTCAACGCTGACCCAGCTGGGACTCGAACCTGGGAACTACAGATTACGAGCCTGGCGCGCTACCGACTGAGCCACCCCCGCCCCAGCAATCCACAGAAGGACGTAAACAAAAAACAAACATTTAAAAAAATCGTTTCTTGAAATGCTGCATAAGATACGAATGGCGTTTGCGATTAAGTGATTTGGTAAATGTTGTTGATCGAATGTTCCAATCAGAATAACATTGCTGATCATCATCATCATCATCATCCTCAAGCAGTCATGGGCTACGGAGGTCCAACCAGACCGTGCAATTTAGTTCTCCAAGCAAGTCTTTTAAATATTCCCAGAAGGAATCAGTGAAATCAATGTGAATAATTTAAAGTAGGAGAGAGAGAAAAATAAAATGATGATAAAAATAAATAATTATTCCTCAAGCATCTGCTTGGCCAAGAGATCTAACAGGAGCCTGTCTGTGAAATAGGCATAGACAGAAGATCTATCAGGAAGATGATACTTCAGCCGAAAAAAAACCCCGAACATTTATTCGTTATCCTCATCCTTAACCTAGATCTCTTTGATTGCAGCCAAGCACACGAACCACTCGGTACACAATGAAACATTTCAATATAGATGCAATATTATTTATGTATTACTGGTAAAGTTTATAATTGCATGGAATACGATGATAAACGGGCGAAAAGCGCCGTAAATACACTCTAAAATTCGTTTATTAAACCATAATCTTTTTTACCTAGTAGAAATAGGGGGCAATATAGAATAGCGTAATGATACGGAAGCATTCAAAGATCTGATTGATTCCTAATCCAAAGAATCGAAGCCATTGGTCTGAAGCCATTCATTGGCCGAGGGTAAAAAATATTCTCTGATAGTATCTGGAAACAGTTCATTTACCTTCAATGGTAAGATCGAGGAAGATGAAGTCATGAGACCATAAATATTCGTGTGCAAGCAGAGATGGAGAGGAAAAGAGAAAATTGAAGGTGAAAAAAGACGAAAGAGTGTGTGGAGAGAGAAATTCAATTCCAGGTCCTTCACATTTCTCTGCCAACCGATAGAAATTCAATGAGCTTGAAATCCGGATTTTTAGAGGTTTTCTCGAAAAGTCGCTGAGACCTTTGCTTTTTCGTCCTCATTGTTAATGAAGCAAAACGAAGGAATGTCCATTGTGAAGCGTCTGCCCAGAGATGCCGGAAAGCTCGGCGCTTGCACTTTGCGTTTCCCAGCAGACGCCGCAGCACAGTGATCTCTAATGCAAGCGATAATTCCAGAAGCCATGAATGGAAAAGCCAATTCGACGGTTAATCCCACACAATCAGATCCACATGCGCAGAAGAGCAGAACCGTGAAGGAGAGGAACTTCCTCGCTGGCATGCCGATGCACGATCCTTTATCGGCGCTTGAATCTGATGAATGAGGAGACGGGGGTCGAAGACTGAGGGGGGGGGAGGAGATGCATTCAGCTAAGTTAAAAGAGGAAGTGGCCACTAAGAAGCGGCCTGCGTTCCCGATCATTCGGATGACCGCTAAAGTGCCCAGAGGTGTGAGGATCAAGAACTGGTTTGAGTGATCTCGCGGCACCGCTCTGACATTCGAGAACGGCAAAAAGGGTCGAAAAACACGCCGAAGGAGGAAGCGACGAAGCGAAGGCGCTCTCTTCTCGTCAACATTTTCCATTTTTCGGCGATGCTTTCCCACGATAACGAGGCCATCTGACATTGAAGAGCATCAATTGCAGCCAAATAGGAATGAATGCACAGTTCACTGAGTGACGAGAACAATGTAAACTATCCAACGTCGATCCGAATCTGCAGTGGACAGATAGCAAACTATTTCAAGTGGATAAGATAAAATTATGCGCGGCAAATAAACGGATCAGATGCTGATGTGGAACTCGATTTTGCTGCGAATCCGAGCAATTCCTCTGAAGGAATTCCGGTATCTGATTCGGAAGGGGATTCCAAAGTTTTCTTCTTTCTCACGAATCGCAAAATGAAAAGATTGACACTTTAAATATTTGAGGTTTTCAAATTCAAATCTGACATCATGTCAAGCACAATTTTTTTTTTTATATAAAATTCTGGTGACCGAATGGTTAACGTGCTAGGTACGGATCAAAGGGTTGGGTTGTTTTACCTCTGAGCGGCACTTTTTTGCACACCATGGGCTAAATGGCCAGGTCACATGGACCCCGAAGGCTCAGAGAAGGTTGGGGGAGGGGACCCACTGGAACAGCTGTTGGGAGACAGATGGTAGCCTCCCGTCAAGGCCATCCAGCGTGTTCTTTAACGTGCACAGGGTATGGCTCTCCCACACACGGAGCCACGGCTTAACGTCCCATCCGACGGACGGCGGCCTTTCCAAGCCCATCGGTGTCCCCTACTGACCGTGGGCAGGGCGGGAAATTTTGCGGAGATAAATCTCAACGCTGACCCAGCTGGGACTCGAACCTGGGAACTACAGATTACGAGCCTGGCGCGCTCCGACTGAGCCACCCCGCCCCACGGATCAAAGGGACTTGAATTCAAACCGCCGGATAAAAAGGCATGGATTCTTTTTTCCTTCTCTTTCTGCTGAGGTTTTGCTTTCCTCACATCTCCTAAGCATAACAAAGACAGACTCCTGTCAGACCTCTGTGACAAGCAGTTGTTTGAGATAAATTTTATTTTTAAATCTTTATGCAGAATGAATTGGAAAACGTTTCAAAAAGCTACAAAGACTAAGAGCAGCAGAAACAACACTTAAGTTTCCAGACGAATATCAGTCGACGCTAGGATATCTTCATGTCGCTATGCAGATTGTAATTCGGTCTCCGTTTAACTTATATCAGCATTCATCATTATTATTTCGAATTTTTTGTTTAGAACAAAGACTCTCCAAGAATTACGTCTCTTTTTCAGAGGATACTAAAGTGAGGATTTGGGCATTCAAACAGAAAGGTCCGAATTCATCGTGTCTACTTCCTTTCCCATTGCAAGTCGTGAAAGAAAATGTTGTACGAGATGAGATGAGATGAAAGAGTTCATTTTCTTTCCGCCTCGGAGGGTGGGAGGCAGAAGGAGGATGAAGAGTCGACGAGAGTGCGGCGGGTAATGGTTTGTCCCAACCTCTGGAGAAACATCACAATGACAGTCATTGCAGGCTGAGTGCAGTTATTTCTGGCAAGGCACGCTGACTGGGATCATCGGCGATACGAAGAGGGTTGCAGATGACATCCCTGTTGACTCAGTGGCGCGGCGATCGTTAAATGTCCTGCAGCGAGGGTTAGGGGGGCTGCTGGCACGTGCGCCTGGTATTCATTTCTCCGATTGGGTTCGCCCACGCGGCCAGATCGTCTGCATTTATCGCCCAGAGGAGCTTTTGTCCAATGACCACATATTTCGGAGCAGAGAGAGATAAACTGATGCTCGGATGCTGCGGAAGAGGAGGAAATGGTTTCCTTCCGATTACTTCATACAGGGAGAGCAGAAGAATTTTCTGACCAATGGCTTAACTCCATTTACACAGATGCAAAGATTGCAACATTTCGTTTTGTAGTTCTAAACTAATTAAAAATATAATTTAAACTGACGGATTCGTTCTTCTGAAGACATCAGTAAGCGTAAAATTGAACAAAAATCACTGCTATTATCAGGTGTGGTTTCCTTTTCCAAAACATGAAATAGACAAGTCGTCGTGAAGGCTTCAATTCTCAGAAAATGGAATTAGGAAAGGGAACCCTAGTGGACAGCTCTTAAGACAGTTGGAGAAGTTGAAGAGTGAAACTTGCCGATTCCTCTTCAATGAATGCTGGAGTTTTTCTTGTCAAGAAACCAAGACTTCGATCGTTAATAAATAGTTTTTCACCTCAAACCATATCAACTAACAAGTATTCAGATGAACTCAGCACCTTGATTTGGTTTAAACTAAGCATTCCTCCGAAATTCATCATCATCATCCTCAAGCAGCCATGGGCTACGGAGGTCCAACCAGACCGTGCAATTTAGTTCTCCAAGCAAGTCTATCCTGAGCTACATCTGCTGCATCTGGCCACTGCACATCAATTCTAACAAGGTCCTGTTTGACATTGTCTGCCCACCGCATCCTAGGTCTCCCCCTCTTTCTCAGGCCTTTAGGCACACTGTTCATAACCCTATTCGCCAATCTATAATTATTCATATGGGCAACATGGCCAAACCAACGGAGTCTCTCTCTGCACAATATGCTGCTTAAAGGAGGTTGCAAACTCCTTTGCCTAACCTCATCATTAGTTACAAAGTTGAACCACCTAATGCCCAAGATACTGCGTAAGCATCTAGAATCAAAAGCATTTAGTTTCCTGTTATCTTGTTTACAAAGTGTCCAAGTTTCACCTAGTTAACTTGGACACTAATGGTGTCCCACTTGCACAAAATGGTGCATGTAAAAATTGAAAGGTTAGCCAACATTATAAGCTTGGAAGCTCCTACCAAATTTTTTATCAAATAGCATACGCCCAAAGAAGTATAAAATTTCCCTTCTCGCTGTTATTGTCTGGTTAACACTACTTTCTGATATTCTATAGCAAAGATCGCATATTTTTAACTTTCGAAACATCTGCTCGAAGTACCAATTACTTATAGTTTAGCTGTAGGGTCAGCTCCTGAAGTTTGAGAAAGAAAAGAAAGCCCCCGATATAACTATTTTTTGGATCGAAAGGCCGAAACCGATGTCAGTGTCTTGAGATGAAGTACACGTGACTTTCTGCTCGTTAAAGAGGCAGACAAGCCAAGATTTTCCATTGTCAGGAGTCAGCTACATCTGGCAACCTTCGTGTCACGTGACACGAAGGTTGCCAGATCACTGATTTCTAAAAAAATCGTTGCCAGATATTTTTTCTGAATTCTGTAATCAACCATGGTGTTCGGATACTTTTTTGAGCGACTGTAGGTGGTCATATTATTTTGATACTAGATCGTGTGGGCTCACTCACGGAAATATTGAGCGTGTGCAGTTACCGTTCACAGCAAACTGGAGCGTGTGCAGTAACTGCACACGCTCCAGTTTGCTGTGAACGGTAACTGGAGCGTGTACAGTTGCTGTACACGCTCCAGATATTTTTCCTGAATTCTGTAATCACGTGACACGAGGGTTGTCAGATCACTAATTTCTAAAAAAAATCGTTGCCAGATATTTTTTTCTGAATTCTGTAATCAACCATAGTGTTCGGATACTTTTTTGAGCGACTGTACATAATCCTAAAACATAATACCAAAGCCTTAACCTGCATTGGCTAAGATCACTGCCCTAATTCAATCTAAGAATGATTAAGCTTAAAATTCGGTATTGCTAAAGCCACATTAGCTTACAGGACTAGAACTGACTTTCCGAATTCATTTGTGTTTTCGGTGAACATCTCGGTTATTAGCACAGACATTGAATGTTCTGAAACAGAGATATCATTGAGCTGAGGGAGCAGCAGACTCTTCCCCGCAGCAGCATCGCCATTGATTCCAGTTTCTCGTAATCAGAGGTAATCACGATCCGCCATTTCCACTTCACAAGAATCTCCCTCATTGAAAGCGCCACATTTGCAGTTGCATTAGAGCGAGTGTGCGAATGGAGCCGCTCCTGCAGCGAAAGGCCTCGCAACTGACCATTGCACATCGGGTGCCAGGAAACCGAACAGACAGAGAACCTTCCCCCCCCCCTCTCGTCCCCCGCCTCCCTCTCCGCCAGGTGAATGGCCGAGGTATCGATTGCTGGCTGAAACGACGGAGACACCAGCGCCACGAGGCCTGCTGGTGATCGATGCCGAGTTGACCTGAAACGTGCTCGTGCCCTTCTTTCCGTAGCCATCGTGTCAGGTGCGGTCACTTTTCCACCACGAGACCGAAAGTGGGGGAGAGGGAGAAACATCTCGAAAGATTACTTTCGCTTCAGAAGATTCGAAATTCATTCCACGAACATTGATTGCTCTTTATACCGCAATGCATAGTCAGCGATTTTATATCTATTAAACAAAACAAGAAAAACATCTTGCGAGAGATTATTTACTTAAGTTTCTCATTATTTTTATTTTATAATCTCATATTTTTTTTTTACTTAAGTATTTCATTATATTGCACAGGTATGTTTAAAAAATTGAGACCTATTATTACTCCATAATAAATTGTTATAGATTTGAATATTTTTTTTTTACATTTCGCCAAACCTCTTCAAAGCAATGTCCAGCAATCAAAGTGATAAACCGCTTTAGAGATAAGTTTTTAAGTTATCTATTTTAAGAAAAAAGATTTTTAATGTTTTGATCACAGAGTGGCCATTTTGTAAAAATTTCCCGTGAAGATTCCAACACGAAGAATTCACAGCAAATTGGTAATATCCAAAGAGGTAAATAAATGTGAAAGAGAGTTGCAGAATTAATCCTCTCTGATCTTATTAACTACTTAATTCCGGTGAAGCACGGATTATCCATATATTCAATTATGCGGATCAATTTCAGGAAGCCTTCTGTGCTATGTGCAACGCAGATATTTCGTAACAAAGGCAGGCATGACGTATTGGGGTCTGTCACGAAAGTTGCAGAGACAAGAAGAGGATGAATCTGGTCAGCTGTTTCCATCAAAGAGATTGCGAGATAAAGATGGTTTCTTTCATGCAGAGATAATTTATCAGTTCTTGTTTTAGAGCAGGGTTCCAAAACGGGTTTTCCAAAACATCTTACTCATTTTCGTGATTAAAAATATGATTAGGCAATATTTCCTGCATTTATCTTTAAAAAATTGTTAACTGTTAATATTGACGTTTACCATTGACATCATGGCCTTTCATCCTTTTTACAAAGAATAAAATTTGTGAACCCTTAACACATTACGTGCCAAGCCTGATTTCATTAAGATTTTCGCTGGGGGGCCATGTGACTATTTTTCTTCAATTATCATCATTTCTACCTCTAAGTGTCGTTTCATGTTGATTCTTTGATCCCTTGTGATGTTAATGCCAAGTCACTCATATATGAATGATGCGGAGCCCCTCATGAAAATGGCCGAACTAAAACCTGTCGAATTATTATGTTCACCTCTGAGACTTATCTCATGTTTTGTGTTCCAATTTTATGCCATTTTAGTATTTTATACATTAATTACTAATTAATATAAATATTTTTCCATTCAACAGTTTAGTATCCATTTGGAAGTAACGCTCCTTATATTTCCTGTTTAAACACATCGCTACAAAATTTAGTCAGCTCTGACACATTATTTTGTTTCACCTGAGATTTTAAGAAAATAAATAAAGTTAATCGATTTTTAGTCCTCTTCACATAATATTCTGCCAGGCGCACATTCTTCGTATAAAACGCATTAATTCAGCTGGGGAGAGGAATTCATATAATTTTGAAGTACATTCTACCTATAAAAAAACTAAATCCACCCTCAAGCAGCTGCTTGCCACAGAGGTCTGACAGGAGCCTGTCAGTTTATATGCCACAGTAGAAGATCTGAGAGGATGGCAGGACCTCAGCAGAAAAACAATACGAACATCCAAGTAAATTAAAAACTAAATTTATTTAAATATTTATTTACATTTTCAACCACCAGATGGCAGTTGAACTTATAGTGCCGGGAGCTTCATGCTATCCCCTATCGGAACCACCGACTACTTCATCACATCTCTTCTTGGCAACAACCATAATGCGAAGCTGCAGTGAGTGCGCTTCCGTATGGTCACTGATTTCTTTCAGAACATTAGCCTCTTCTGCAAAGTCTAATGTTCTCTATTTTTCTTTCTCCTGATTAGTACTCTTTTTTGCTTTGAGAGATAGCTGAGGGACAGTTTTTTCTGCATCCGCTATCTCATCCTTCTGTTGTGACTGGTGTAGGGAGCCCCTTATTTGGAGGCTAATTTCACCATATATACAACACCTTGAACCTGTGGAAAATGAACGATAAATGCAGGTGTTTTGCTCAGAGCGCCAGCTAGCGGAATTTCTAGTAGTAATGCCCCATTATACTGATTCCCAACGAGGTCCTGAGTTTAGCAAATTTCGTGGGAATTCTTTGGTGACGTCATCGGCCACACCGACTGGAAATGGGGAACTTTTAAATTAACAAAAATTTTGAATATTAATAAAGGACGAGGTCGGTTATGAATATTAATAAGTGGGCGAAATTAATATAATTTGTAACTCACACGGATCACGTTTTAACACAAAAGATGGGAATGTGAATAACAGTCAATACGAAAATAAATGTTTAGAAAAATTTAACCTAAACATATCTAAATGATGAGTCTTTATAATATCCTCCCAATGCCTCCACTTTTTGTAAGTGGCGAGGGCTACAGCGGCATTTAAGGCTTAGGTCAAAGGACACTATAACGGATTTATATTTTCATTAATTTACCTTTTTCATGAATGCAAACATGTTCTTTAAGTGCGTGTTTAGAATTACTTAATGATGGTCACATGCGTTTATTTCTCTAAACAATAGCTACAGTATTAATAACGTTTCAAGTGTCTTTACAAATATATATTTTGTTCTAAATAGAGATTTTTGTTTATGTCCAATTATACAGACTTATCATCCTTGATCACACTTTGTAATTAGTCCGGATATATAAATAACTCCATTTCTAAATATCCTTAGACTCAAAAAACGTAACGAAAATAGGGATTATGAAATGAGGATTCTCACCATAGACAAAATAAAAAAAAAACCACTTGTAAAAGCGGTCTGACAGGAATCTGTCAATAAATATAATAGAGAGAAATTTTGTAAGGAAATCAACACCTCAGTCGAAGGCAATATGTTTCAGGAAGGAAAAATTCCATGCCTTATCCGAGACTCGAACCCAGATCCCTTTACAGTGCAGCCAAGGAATAGTTCAGCCGCTTGTTAAAAGTTAAATTATCTTTAATTATTCATTTTAATTTTCATAAAGGAAAAGTGTATATAAGGACGAATCTGAGAAGAAGAAAAACTCCAGACAAATTTCTTTTTCTAATTTAAATTGATGGGAGAATCAAGTGAAATGATATTCAGAGCAATGATTGCCTCATTCAGTGTGCTCGTTGGCATCCATCACACAATGACTGGTCGTATCCAATTAACTCATCAATCATCAATGGCCAGAGTTAGAGAAGACCATGTCGAATTCATTGAACAAGAGGACCATTAATTTTCCCTTTCACTATAACCCTCTGACTTGCAGAGGTTGATACCGAGGGGATCCTCTATTATTCATCTGTCACCAAAAATGCAGTTCAACTCCTCAAAACGTATTAGGATGACTAGTCAGTGTGGGAAACATTTTCAGGATAATAAGTGACTGACTGGATACGATTCTTCAATTATGCGAAAAGAATTTAAAAAAAATATGAATTTCCTAGATATTTTTTTTTTCAGTTTTCATTCAGTCATTTAGGTAAATTCCACACTCTGTTTTTTCACCACAGAAATTTTAAGTGACGAAATAATCTAATCCTCCCTCCGCTTCGATATTCCCTCTATTTCGAGAATGAATTCTGCTAATTGCATCATAACCTCCGACATGACTGGAAGCCTTCTTTTTTATGGCTCTGAGCCAATTCCTCGGTTGGAACATTCCACCGAGGCACATAACGCCCCCCCCCCCCGGCCCTTCCCCCTCACAGAACGCCATGAAAAGAAATGTGGTGCATTTTCTGCCCCCACCAGTTTTCTTTTTTTGTTGACTTTCTCTTACGCTTTGCAGGTGCGATTATCGTTTGTTTGCAGCGCATGCAGAGAGAAAGAGAAACTGCGAAGAGCAGACGAATGTGTCTACGCAGACGCATTTAAGAATTTCCGTTTCGATTGCCTCTCCCACGTGATTACCTTCCGCTCTTCGGAGCAAGAAAAAGGAATGCCGGGAATGCTTATTTACGTGGCGATGGCAGGAAATCATAAAAATGTTCGTTTGCATACCACAAGCATAATACGATCGTACGGAAGGGCAGACGAGCAAATACGGTCTCGTGCCCCTAGGTGGCGCAACTGGTTGTTTCTTCCATATTTGAGAAAATTTAATTCTTTTGTCGTCAGTGGTATAATATTGATACGAGACATTATTATTATTACGAGCCATCATATTAGCATACTGATGCATTCATATATCCAACGTAAGCATGTCGCCGTCTTTAAAGGAGGGGGCAGGAACTCGGATCTCACGTGCTCTCTCTCTCTAGGTGGCGTTCGCTTTAGGGGTGAGCCGCTGTTGGAAAAAAATCCATTTCTGAATGTCGCAAAATGCTCCTTTTGAACATTGCCGTGACTTTTCAAGAATCTCGATATTGTGACTGGATGGAGATGATGGACATCATTAATGAAACGAATGAGTCGTTATTTCCAGTCTATAAGTGGTAGGTGACGTGTTTCTTAGTTTTAAGCAATGATCTGGGTTGCACACCATGGGCTAAATGGCCAGGTCACAAGGATCCCGAAGGCTCAGAGAAGGTTGGGAGAGGGGACCCACTGGAACAGCTGTTGAGAGACAAATGGTAGCCTCCCATCAAGGCCATCCAGCGTGTTCTTTAACGTGCACAGGGTATGGCTTAACGTCCCATCCGACGGTGCTGACCGTGGGCAGGGCGGGGAATTTTGCGCAGATAAATCTCAACGCTGACCCAGCTGGGACTCGAACCTGGGAACTGCAGATTACGAGCCTGTCGCGCTACCGATTGAGCCACCCCAGCAAAGATCTGACTAGACTGCTTACCTGAAATGAATGTGGAAAATGAACACCTAAACTATTAACTAGTGGAAGAAAGCGAATTTAGTTTATGAATGATTTTGCTTCAGATTCAAATTCGTAGAAGATTAATTATTATATATAGATAGCCTTTATATGATGAAAAGTAAGTAATTCTTTAATTACTTACTTTTCATCATATAAACACTTTCTAGGCTACTTTCTTTAACCCAAACGTCGCCAAATTAGCTGAAATAATTTAAAATATTGTGACTGATGAAATGGTAAGCTGAAAAATTGGCTTTGTCGGGAGTGGGATTCGAACCTGCATCTCCTAGTAACATGCCAGGTTTGCTAACCACTATACCACCAACGGCTAACGTTTTTTACCTCAGCTAATGTGACATATAAACTTTCCCGCATTTTTAATTTGATTTGCTCGTGGTGCCCTCTGTGCTGGGAAACGGGCAATTAAGTTGCCTCCAATGGTGGAATTGAATATTTGTCACTCTCGCTGATTACTCTTAAATCTATAATTCATTAGGAAAGTATCACAGGAGATTGGACATGGCAACGCTTCAATTGAATTCGAATTTGGCTTACTTGAAACAATCGCTTTAGACATGTCATCATTAAAGCATTGAGATAACAAATAATCATCGGTTATCAGATGAATCCAGTCGACTTATTATTGATTCGAGTTCATGTTTCGCATCCACATCAATTCGCACACAAGACTTCGCCAGTAATTTCCTGTGAACGTGGTTAGTGAGAAGGCCGCGCGTAAGTCTGAGATTCCTCAGAAGTCTCGAAGATTTGTGTCGGCCGTCTGTCATTCGCATTCTTTGTCGCCTCGCGGCTGTCCGAAGTGCTTTCTCGTGCTCTCTCTCCACCTCTATCGCGTCCGCATGGCACTCTCGAGCACTACCCACAAAGAAGGGGAGGGGGACGCACTCGCTCACCTCTCGCACAGTGGGCCCTATTCCCAGCCATTCACTGATAAGGACACAGATGCTATTATCTTTGCTATTGTCTGTGTATATAAGGAATGAAACAAATTTCGCTTAAGGCGGTCTCTCGTAACAGAAGTCCGACCAAGGTTTTGGACACGTGAATCATCCCAAATGTTGTAACGATGACGAGGAATCATCAATACAACCAAGGTTCGACTTCGGATGTGAACCCACTTCTCTTCCTCCAAAGATGAAGGAGTCACTTCGTCCAACAATTCATCGGCACCAAAACTGAGCGAAGAAAAACTGAAAATAAACTATAAAAGTCTATTTTCAAAGTTTTTGCTCGTACTCTACAAAATGCATCTAAATAAAACTGGAACGATGTTCATGCGAATTTTTAAACATGGCATTAAAGTGACATGAAACGCACTCTGAGGGTTCATTCAATGTAATAGTAATTCGTAATATGTTCACAGTAATCGTCAATTCATCGTTTGCAAGAAATAGACAGAGATTAAGGCCTTAACTGGCATAGTGGTTAAGGAGATAGCGACTTTTTTCCAGCAAGGCAAACTTTGTATATTTTGTTAGCTCTAACTGAGGCATTGGTCAGCAGTGACTTTGGTCGTAGTAGGGTCCTTGTATGAGAAGGCCTGCAAAAGCTAGGAGTAACTTCTAGGATTCTTCTCTATCTTATATGTTGCAAATAAAAAAAAATTAAGCGCACGGTGGCCAGCTTTAAATATTAAATATAGGGTTGGGTTGTTTTACCTCTGAGCGGCACTTTTTTGCACACCATGGGCTAAATGGTCAGGTCACATGGACCCCGAAGGCTCAGAGAAGGTTGGGGGAGGGGACCCACTGGAACAGCTGTTGGGAGACAGATGGTAGCCTCCCGTCAAGGCCATCCAGCGTGTTCTTTAACGTGCACAGGGTATGGCTCTCCCGCACACGGCGCCACGGCTTAACGTCCCATCCGACGGACGGCGGCCTTTCCAAGCCCATCGGTGTCTCCTACCGTGTCCGTGGGCAGGGCGGGGAATTTTGCGGAGATAAATCTCAACGCTGACCCAGCTGGGACTCGAACCTGGGAACTACAGATTACGAGCCTGGCGCGGTACCGACTGAGCCACCCCCACCCCGGAACAGCGGACTAACAAGATTCAGAGAAACATGCATACATAAGTGCAAAGGATTATCTAAACGTTGCAATCTTTGGTCAATGGTTCATTGGCTGAGATTAGCAATTTCTAATCTAGTTTAAGAGGTCTAAAGGAGAACGTGACATGTAGAACTAACATTATTGGGCACACAATACAAAATTCAAGCAGTGCACTATAAAACTGCATAAGTATGACTATATCACAGGTTTGTGCATTAAGGGAAATTCCGAATAATATTAATCTCCCTTAGTCAGGAAAAAAAAAAATGGGCCAAGAGGTCAGAAGTATTTCCTAAGAGCAATGATAATCAAATACGCCCTGCAGCAGAATTTCTCTTTTCAGCTCACTAAAGTGTAACATGGCTCACTGCTCTCCCCCCCCCCCACTCCCTCCTTTCCCTCCCCCCTGCAGGTCTCTCTGAGCTTCAACGTGGGGGCATACAAAGTGAGTATTATGACCTCGCGCATGACTGTACATTGTTGTGGTGCGCATTGTTCCTGTTGGCGTAGTCTTGGCCGGCCATGGGAAGTGGATTGGAACCGAAACGAGGAGGCTGAGGTCAAGAGCGAGTACTTTGCTAGTGAGGAACAGAGCCGACTTCCTTCGAGACACCACGACTCCAGAAGAGATGTCTGACTTCATGAGAAAGAACCTGAAGAACAGAGAAAACAAACTGGAGTTGGAACTAAAATCATTGACCCTCGAAATGAATCCTTTGGAGTGGAAATATTCGCAGAGTTTGTTTTGGCTGCTCTGGATCAGCTCTTTCAAATGAACAAAGAGAATTGCTAATTCTGGTCGAAATGACAACAAGAGATCTTTTTCTCTCGTTACCGTAGATAAATTGCACAAGAAATGGAACTCCCCCCCCCCCCCCCAAAAAAAAAAATCTTTAAACTTCGCTTCTTCAAAAAATGGAAAAACAATATTTTGGTGCAATAAACGAGTACCACTTTTTAATTGCAAATTGTACTCTAAAAAGAAATCCTAAATTTGTCTTCAGTCACCTATTTATGAATGAAGATATTCCAAGTGCTCGACATATATTGTTCAGTGAACCCTTGCATGCATTGACTCTGATGTCCAAAATGCAGCCAATGACTCCATGATGGTCAACCTCTTCCTATCCGTTGCCAACCAACAAAGCCAATTCGACCAACTGAACCTGATCTAACTGTGGTCCCCTTCCTTCTCTACTGAAAACATTGTATGGCCATTGTGTCTCCTAGGTAATGCCACCCCTCCTAGCCCCCCCCCCCCTCCCTGCCCGCCATTCCCACCTGCCAGTTAGCCGCGGCACACTGGTCCCGGCATCCCCCGCCCACAGGAAAGGCGACGGCCAGGTGGCAGACGACGTTATGACTGGTTATGACTCACCGCTTGGCTAGCTAGATATCCAAAGGTATTGCGTCGATAGCTCGTGGAGAAGGAACCAGCTGATACGGTGGAGGGAAAGATTAAAGGAAGGGACTTTCCCCTCTTGCAACAGACATATGCTATCGCAGAAAATGAAACTGAAGATTTTAATCACTTGAGTTTATTTCTTAAGTTAGTAACTCAAAAATTTCACATGATACCTCATCAAAAGTTTAATTATCATTATTGTAATAAATAAAATAAATAAATACCCCCTCAAGCAGCTGCTTGCCACAGAGGTCTGACAGGAGCCTGTCAGTTTATATGCCATAGTAGAAGGTCTGAGGGGATGGCAGGACCTCAGCAGAAAAACGACACACACATCCATGCCTTACCCGGGGCTCGAACCCATGTCCCTTAGATCAGTAGCCAAGGGCGCTAACCACTCGGCCATGGGACGGGGAACAATAAAAAAAACTCCTCAAGCATCTGCTCGCCATAGATGTCTGATAGAAGCAGCCGGTCAGTATAATACGCCGCAGAGAAGATCAGTTGAGAAGAGAGCGAATTCTCAGCAGAAGGACATGAAAGGAAACATCCGGGACTTATCTCAGGATAGAACGCCAAGTAAACTAATCATTCGGCAGGAGTCATGAATTTATATTTAGAGATAATCTCATAAATTTCAAAGTAGCTTTGCGATGGAAAATGTGGTTAAAATTACTTTGTAGAACTCTCTGAAAGTTTTGTGCCACGGAATTGTTCAATTCAGGAACAGATCCGTAATTTGACATTCTCTCCGAATCCGTGCGAACTATAAGAAGGAAAGAAAGAGAAACCTGAAATGGATTTCTTTCTCATTGGATCCCAAATATCTCGTCTTGTGTTCAGTTTCATCTCTTCAAGTATATTTCATTCCCAAACTGGCATAGTGGTTAGGCAGCTAGCGACTGTTCCAGCAAGGCAAACTTTGTGTGTTGTGTTAGCTCTAACTAAGGCAGTGGTCAGCAGTGACTTCGGTCTTAGTAGGGCATGTCCTTGTATGAGAAGGCCTGTATTAAGCTAGGAGTAGCTTCCAGGATTCTTCTCTGTCCTATATGTCGCAAATCAAAAAAAAAGTATGGACTTTTCCTCGTGATAACTGCGCTATTATCGCTTAGCAATTCTCTCTTTCACTCCAGGGTTCCACATTCGCAGAATCTTAAATTTTTCGGCCACAAAGCATCATCTAATATTTCTCATTTTATTCTTTTGCATTCTAAAACAGAAACCTAGCAGTTCCCTATTCTTATTATCAAGCATCAATAAAAGCTTAAATGTCTCAGGGACCCTGTGCACGTTTAAGAATACGCTCTCTTATATCTCTTCTTCAGAGGGACCCTGTGCACGTTTAAGAATGCGCTCGGTGGCCTTGAAGGGAGAATATCATCTGTCCGTCAACTAGTTGGTCCCCTTCCCTCAACCTTCTCCGAGCCTTCAGGGTCTTTGTGACCTGGCCATTTAGCCCATTGTGTGCAAAAAAGATCAGCTCAGAAGCAAAACAACCCAGCCCCCATCTTCAGAGGTTTGGAAGAGAGAGACGATTCTTTTGACCACCGCAAACGTTACAAAGTTTGATGTTGCCATTTCTCTTCCCACCATTGGCGTCCCTTTCAAAGCATATATAACCCCTGTGAACATCCACACTTCTTATTTTGCAGAATCGGCTCAAGGCAAACCTGCCACATGAAAATATTAATGAAGGACTTAAAATAGTATCGATGCCCTCAGAGAAGCAGCCATTGCATGCCCGAATTGCGACCCTGATGACGACCCCATGTTTCGTTAGTACCAATTTTTTTTTCTCCTACCAGAAGAAACGACCCTGACGATGACCCCATGCGACCCTGACGACGACCCCATGTTTCGTTAGTACCAATCTTTTTTTTTTTTCTCCTACCAGAAACAGAACCGTTCCCAGAAGAGTATTTAAGCGATGCCAAGCACGCGCCTTCCACCTTTTACTGTCTCCATCAACATCTCTATTTCCATTCTTAACCCATTCGAAAGAAATCCCTTCCACGCGCGGCAACAACCGACACTGAGCTTTCAGGCAAGAGAGCACCACGGGCCAGTCAGCGAGGGAGCGTCTCTTCTCACTCCCATCTGCTCAGATGGATAAATAATTGCAACTTTCATTCGCCGAGAGAGCGGGGAACGCAATAAAACTTCCGGTGAGCGCCATTATGGGCTCGTGAGAAGGGATGGCAACACCTGGGGATGACATATGGTAGAGGGGGAGGGGGAGGGGAAGGAATCGTTGACATGTTGTGCACGCGTAATTGTTGTTCGTCTGCCGCTGACGTGAAACGATTACACAATACAAAAGGGGAAGAATCAATGTGCCCCACACAATACAAAAGGGGAAGAATCAATGTGCCCCACACAATAAGGAATTATCCAAACTAGCTCAGCTATTGTTTGCTTCTAACATCCTCCTTCACTTTTGCTCCCTGGTTATCAGTGATATCTTCCCTTCGCTGATATTCACAACCATTAAATACGACATTAGACCCCCTTTTATCGTGATCGGTCGACTGGCCAAAAGATTACGAGGATCCGGTCGGACCGAAAAAGTGCTTTTGTTTACACACTTAACCCTCCTGGAATATTACAAACTGAATTTCCTGCAATTCTCTTTCATTTCACTTCATACGGATCATTTATCATTACCAAATTGGATTTTCTTTTCGTTTTGAGCGTTCGACGTGCTCATTAATCCCATCCCACTGATCGAAGGAGAGCATTTCCCGCCACCTCATCCCGTTTACTCTTTCCCTCGTCAACTCAGTTTCATCCCTCATCAATTGTCTTCCATTGGCATCGGTGACAACCGCACAAAGCAACTCATTTGCTTGAATTTGGACAACCACCTCCCCCTCTCCTTCGAGGCGTCGGCACGGCCTTGCCCTCGCTTCCTCCATCCGTCACTTCGTTTTTCCATCGGAGTCCTCGATCTGCGACAATCAGCACGGAACGTCCCAGTTTCGAGTATCTCGAAATCTAAACAGCCATCGTGACGTCACCCGGAAATGACGAAAACTCTCGCAGCGGCTCTTCTCCCTTCGGAGAAATGAGTCGCAGTCCATATCCTTTTTTTTAACATTATATGCAAAAGGAGCTCAAAGTGACTCAATTGTTTTGCATTTCGACGATGCTCGTCTCCGGCAGTCCTCGTTTCGCACTTCGCTTCAGCGCCACTTCGCCTTGCACCGAAGTGCGTACGATAGTATGCTCGCGACTAACGAGACAAGAACGGCCAATATGCTCCTAGATCTCAATGTCTCGATTTATACGCTCCGAAAAAAAGGAATATCTAATTACGTAATGCCATTTGGCAATCTCCCTCCTGTTCAGTGTGATCTTTTGACAGCGTTGCCATCCTATACAATGAAAGGCTTATGGCTTGTAAGGCATCAGGAGTCATCCTCCACAGTCATGAAGATCTCACAAACTAATAAAAGGCATCATTAATTTACCAGCGATGTTATTTTTCTCTCATTTATTTACTGCACGAATTCAAAGTATTTCTTTACTGCAATTCATCAATCCACAAATTGGAGCGGTGAATTAGATCAGTCTGGGTTTCACAACATAATAAGCAAACGCACATTAACTTTTTATTCGCTCTCCCCTCCTTCCTTAACTCGATCCCCTCTGATTTAAAAGTGAGATCGACGGTCTCTTTACTAAATTTGAACTTCTTAATCATCATTTTCCTCATCTCCTCTTTTGTGTCCCTGGACTTCTTACTACAAATGGTCTTTTCTTTGTTCTGCCTTTAGATTTAACAAACATCAGATTATTAGGCTTAACAATCATCTCGTATCATTTCGACGATTTCTCACTCTCCAATTCCCCGCCCTGTCCACGGTCAGTAGGGGCCACCGATGGGCTTGGAAAGGCCGCTGTCCGTCGAATGGGACGTTAAGCCGTGGCCCGTGTGCGCGAGAGCCATACCCTGTGCACGTTAAAGAACACGCTGGATGGCCTTGACGGGAGGCTACCATCTGTCTCCCAACAGCTGTTCCAGTGGGTCCCCTCCCCCAACCTTCTCTGAGCCTTCGGGGTCTATGTGACCTGGCCATTTAGTCCATGGTGTGCAAAAAAGTGCCGCTCAGAGGTAAAACAACCCAACACAACAACTCTCTCTCCAAACTAACAAAGACATCCCCTGGGAGGATTTCTGGGTTTTCTATACGAGAGTATGTGCCTTCGAGTCTCTGAAAAAGTACATTTTCCCCTTAATGTTGCTTTAGGTCATTTAAGGCTATTTGTGACCAAAAAACTATCAAAATAAAAGTCATTAGCCGATGGTCGATAGATTAGATTTTTCGATTCAAAAAGCAATTCACTTCATTAAAATCCAAATAGTTCGAATATTTGGACATAACATTCTCACAAGGCTAAAATGAACATTTTTTTTTCTCGAAAATCTTACCTTTCCATCAGAGTTACTTAGGAACCCATTCTGTAAAAATTTCAGTGTCGTTTAAGTGATGAGTTTTCTTGAGAAAAATCAACATTTCATCCGAAGCACCTCTTAAAGGGCGTTTGTCGGCATTAAAAGAGCGGCATTGCAAGTCTCATAATAGCCACGACAGCATCTTCTCCATCACTCGATTCAGGTCCGCATCCGCAGAATCTCATTTGGCTGCTGAGCACAGTCCGCATTCATTCCCCGATGCACATCAAACCGCAATGACAGCTGATTTTCTTCTGTAAACAGACTTTTATCGAGGAACGCTGATGGAGAGGAGCTTCGAGCATTCACTCATCATGAAAACGAGGCCATCTTCTTTATCTGATGAGAGGCAAACAAATGCTATTAAAGTCCGCAAGAAAACGACATTCGATTCGTTTTCTCCTGTCATTAGCAGTTTCTCGTTTCGTGCTTTTCTCTTCAACTGTCGATGCATTCGCAATGTGAACTTAAAATTAATGACTGAGGAGGAAAGTCTTTCGACTAGATTATAAACAGGAATGAAAAGCAAATAGCATAAGCTTCTGATTTTCGATAAAACAGAAGAGGCATTTCCTGGTGGCTTTGGGTTGTTTGGGTTGTTTTACCTCTGAGCGGCGCTTTTTTGCACACCATGGGCTAAATGGCCAGGTCACATGGACCCCGAAGGCTCAGAGAAGGTTGGGGGAGGGGACCCACTGGAACAACTGTTGGGAGACAGATGGTAGCCTCCCGTCAAGGCCATCCAGCGTGTTCTTTAACGTGCACAGGGTATGGCTCTCCCGCACACGGGGCCACGGCTTAACGTCCCATCCGACGGACGGCGGTCTTTCCAAGCCCTTCGGTGTCCCCTACTGACCGTGGGCAGGGCGGGGAATTTTGCGGAGATAAATCTCAACGCTGACCCAGCTGGGACTCGAACCTGGGAACTACAGATTACGAGCCTGGCGCGCTACCGACTGAGCCACCCCCGCCCCTTCCTGGTGGCAATAGTGAATTTACCACAGAGCATCACTCGACATAAAAGTTTGCAAATGAGCACAACTTTCGAATAGTATAGCATTGAGAATGAATCAAGCAAAGGATCAATTGGTGAAGTTCTAAAACTTTTTAGAAGATGTCAATTATCTGAATCGCCAAATCCAGATTTTACTGAGTGAGAATATAAGGCAGAAAATGATACACAATAAAAGGGCAACCGCAAACTGTCTGAACGCATGGCAATTTCATTTTATCTTTCGTATTGATTCCCGTGGCCCAGAGGTTAACGTGCTTGGCTACTGATCAAAGGGACCTGGGTTCAAACCCCGGATAAGGAATGGACGTTGCGTTGTTTTTCTGTTGAGGTTTCGCTTCTTTCACAGACCTTTGAAAATGGCTTATAAACTGAAAGACCTCTGTGGCAAGCAGCTGCTTGAAGCGAATTTTTTTCAATTAATGCTTCCTTATCTTCGTAAAATTTCGCATTCCTCAAAGAAACGGATTTCGGAAGAAGCACACAAAACAACACATTCATCAGACATCAGAAAAAAGACTAACTAAACAGCACACTTGCACGAGCGTATAAAGTGTAGTTTTTTTTTAAGCTAGAAGAGGTTAGTGTGAGGCAAATATGCTTTCTGAATAGTTTCCAGGATGCCAAAATAATTTCTGTAGAATTCAAAGCTTTACATGTGTTTATTAAGCGTTGGAATTTTATTTACGAGCGGAGTTAAAGCTTCAATGGTGGAAAAATCTCAGAACCAACGGAAAATGTGGACTATGCCAAGGGGTGCAGTGACCTTTCCATAGTTCCTCTGCCGCTTCCGTTCACTTGGAACTTTCCACCATCTAACTGCTGTTGTTCCCGTTTTTTAAGATAAAGATTTCACAAACGTTGGCAGCTTTACTTCCTAAATGATTGCTTTTTAAAAAGCTACGGGTTTTCGAAATGGTGTTGCTCTGGCAACTATGCAGTTGTTATCCCCAAGACCGTAGACCAGTGTCATAATTTCGAAAACTTTGAACCCACCCCTTCTCCCTCCCCCAGAGGAAAATGGAAAGGGTCCAGTTCTGATTTTGGAAGACTTAAGTTTGCAACAGAATTGTTAATTGGGACACGGGGAAGAAAACAGACGGATGTGATCTGAATCGATTAAGGAAACGGAAACGATTCCCATGAACAGAGCATATGACGTCGATATCTTCTGAATTCATCAGGATTACGCTTCCTAATCAAATTGAAATGACTTTTGTTTCTAGAGAAAGCACATTAATTCGTATCGGAATATATTACTGTTTGGAGTACAGTTGGTGAACTGTATGTACACAACCACGAAAACAATCTCTCGGATTTAAAAGAAAGCATTGGTTGCGCATAGGCGGTTCACCCCCCCCCCCCCCTTTATAAAAATAATAATCTTTCTTATTCTTAAGAGTATCCGTCCCGTGGCCGAGTAGTTAGCGCGCTTGGCTACTGATCTAAGGGACCTGGGTTCGAGCCCCGGATAAGGCATGGACGTTTGTGTTGTTTTTCTGCTGAGGTCCTGCCATCCTCTCAGATCTTCTACTGTGGCATATAAACTGACAGGCTCCTGTCAGAACTCTGTGGCAAGCAGCTGCTTGAGGAGATATTTATTATTTTTATTTATTCTTAAGAGTTACACCAGGAATAATTTTAAACAGGTGAGCAGCTAAGCGTCTGTTTATCTACAGGAGAGGCAAACAATCCGATTTTGCATGAATCTAAATGAGAAAAATGCTTCGATTCATTGTCCATGTTGGAAAGTTGCTCCGAGGTTGTTTTTTTAAGAATATAAACGCAAGTTTGACCTTTGGTTATTTCCGAAACAATATGTTACAGCGTGACCCTGACATAAATATACTTTACGTTTTGTAACAACTTTTAACATTTGAAAACACCATTTGATCGCTGATGGAAGAATTCAGTCTCGCCGATCGCCATTTCAGATAGTGATGCTGCAAATTACGTTTGTGGCCTCAGGCGTCGCTGTTTAATTAACGCTCTTCAGACATGTCCAACCGGCGAACTGTTTGAAACAGTGTTTTAATTAAAGCTCTGTCTTCAGAGAGTAAAACAAGCCACTGCTTTGCATTGTAGCGCGTCAGCTGTAGCTGACTAATCCAGGAAGTCTGCAGCCGACAGTTATCAATCCGAAGCATGCGCCCTCGCCCAGTGATAACGAGAGACAGACGAACCCATTCCCCGCCTTCGCGCTCGCCAAACGACGATGCTGCGGCGACTGCGTGTCTCCGGTATTTGATGGCGGTTACTCACCGTCCAATATGGCCGACCAGGCGACACAAGAACACCAAATGGCACCCAGCGCCACGCTGTCGCGTCACAGAGCCCGACTCCCAAGGCTAACCTGGCCTCTGGCACGCCAGGTCACGGCGACGGGGGTTTCTTTTCCCTCTTGCAGCAGACGGCACCATCGCCGTCACAACATGATGCATGTCAGCGGGGCATCTCGCTCGCGCGTTCTCTTTCTCCCTGGGTGATGGGGGGAAACAGTAGGTCACGTGACGCTGGCTGTTTACCGATGCCACACGTGCGCTCCTGCTGACTCATAGAGTGTTCTCTCTGCAGTTGTAGGTCACCCGAGTGCGCAAATGCTTCGGATGCAAGAGTGGGATGCCGTCTTCCCTGCAATGCTGGGTGACGATCTCTCCGTTGTGGATTATTCTTCCATGGCTTCAAAACGCTTCACTGTGGGGCGAAAAGCATCCACCGAGATCACGCCACACAGGACAGGTGATATTCAGAGCAGGAGCATCCAACACCGCGTGAATCGCAGCCATGCAGTTGCCAATATGGCTGCTGCCAGTAACATCATGCATGTCTTCTCGGCATGAAACAACAGTTAACCTACAATACATGTGGACGTAAAACGAAGTTGAAATATCTGTGCACAGATTTAGTACCTTGATCGAACCTCAAACTAAATCGTGGTTGAGCATTTGCAAACTAGGGAATCTTTCGATTTCTTGTGGAAAATCTTATTGTTATTGCCGGCACAAGTTTACAGGATGGCATGAAATCGTTGAAACACTAAACACGTCGATGACCTGATGTCTTCCACAAGAGAACATTAACGTAAAGTATTGTGCTGCACGTGGCCGTCATCAATGTAAAAGTGAACATTTTAAAAAAGTTCTCTTGGGGTTGCTCGCACACATCAAAAAACCGATTTTTATTTCAAATTAAATAATCGCAAATTTGAATATCGAGATATACGTGAAGAATAGTACAACTCATTACAACTTAAGCTCATGCAATCCTTCTAATTCTGCAGGTGCCCAGATGAAAGGCGTCTTAACTGATTTCATATAGAATCCTTGCAACTCGTTCAGCTTAAGGTGAACGAACGATCGCCTCCAATCGGAAGTCCCCGTCCTCTCCTCCCTCAATCCTCTGGTCGCGTTCTACCTGAAGTCTCGAGCTGAGTGTGAGCGCATCTCTGCATGCAGAGGTGGGTTGGGTTGTTTTACCTCTGAGCGGCACTTTTTTGCACACCATGGGCTAAATGGCCAGGTCACATGGACCCCGAAGGCTCAGAGAAGGTTGGGGGAGGGGACCCACTGGAACAGCTGTTGGGAGACAGATGGTAGCCTCCCGTCAAGGCCATCCAGCGTGTTCTTTAACGTAACACACGGGACGACGGCTTAACGTCCCATCCGACGGACGGCGGCCTTTCCAAGCCCATCGGTGTCCCCTACTGACCGTGGGCAGGGCGGGGAATTTTGCGGAGATAAATCTCAACGCTGACCCAGCTGGGACTCGAACCTGGGAACTACAGATTACGAGCCTGGCGCGCTACCGACTGAGCCACCCCCACCCCACCATGCAGAGATGAGTTTCGAGAGCCAGATGATGCCATGGCAACTGAGTTTCAACAGCTGACCGCCGCAAAAGGAACTCACCGTCATGCAACAAAGATCTCCTCCACCTCCTCTTCACCTTCTCCCCTCTCTTCCCCCTCCTTTTGAGGAGGACTTCTTTTCTTCTCCCCTTCCTTGTCTCGCTGTGGGAAATCTCTTCTCACGAGTCATCATTTATTCATTCGCTCACTGACTCGGGAGTTGAGTCCGCATCATTTACCTAATGGCAGACAGATGAGGCAAGAGATGGAACGAAAACAATACAAAGGAAACAAATAGCAATGTGCTCTAAATAGAAAACATAAAAAAATTTCCTTCAAAATCTAAACAATTGTACTGTATCTCGATATGTTTCGTAGGGGTGGGGTGGGGTGGGGGGGCTCATATTTAGCCTTGTATATTGAATTGATTTTATCATTAATAGAAAAATGTCAGATATTAAAATATGATTGCACGTTCTTTTTTTCTTCACAAACATAAAATAAAAGGCAACTTTTAAATACTCGGTGAATGAAACGAAAAAAAGAAAAAATCCCCGGTCTTATACGCGGTCAACTATATCAGTGTCAAATGAAAGTTAATTTTTAAAAATTTTCTCGCTTTAACCTGAAATAATCCTGTTTCAAAATAAACACAGAGAAATAGAAATATCGAAACGAAATTTCTTTGAACGTCGCTGCGTGAATATAAAGGTATAGAATATTTTTTATTTCTTTTGACATCATTGATGTTTTTAATATATTTAAGGTTCTCAATTCAAAAAAAGTTATGGAAACGAGGAAATGAAAAGAAAATCAAAATATTTACTATTGGAACCATTGGGGACAAATTATGGGGAGGGAGGGGGGCTGAAAAATTTCTGTTAATATATCTAACAGACAAAATATATATGTCTGGTATCCTGTTATTGTATCATCCCCCCCTCCCCCCCTGAGAATTTAAAAACCCGGCTCCAGTGATTGGAACCATAAAATGAAACAAACAGATAGATTTAACTTTTTCGAGAACTTTTGAGTTGGGTTGTTGTTTTACCTCTGAGCGGCACTTTTTTTTCACACCATGGGCTAAATGGCCAGGTCGCATGGACCCCGAAGTCTCAGAGAAGGTTGGGGGAGGGGACCCACTGGAACAGCTGTTGGGAGACAGATGGTAGTCTCCCGTCAAGGCCATCCAGCGTGTTCTTTAACGTGCACAGGGTATGGCTCTCCCGCACACGGGGCCACGGCTTAACGTCCCATCCGACGGACGGCGGCCTTTCCAAGCCCATCGGTGTCCCCTACTGACCGTGGGCAGGGCGGGGAAATTTTGCGGAGATAAATCTCAACGCTGACCCAGCTGGGACTCGAACCTGGGAACTACAGATTACGAGCCTGGCGCGCTACCGACTGAGCCACCCCCGCCCCCGAGAACTTTTGGACAGCACAATAACTATCAAACAAAAATTAATAATTATCTAAAGTAAGGAAAAGTAATCGTTTAGCAAAATCGTTATCATTTAAGTATACCTCTGGTATGGATTTTTTTTTTGGCACCTTTTTATATGGTGCAGAAAACTGAATTTCAAAGGAACTTTATCTTCGTCGCATCGATCAATAAAAATCAAACTTAGAAGTTGGCGAGTTCTTAATCCGATTCTCTGTTGACATTCACCTGAGGCGGATCTTAAATAGATGATGAATGCAGAAGAGCGTTCATATCGATATAAGCAGCCTCTATGCCGACCGCGTTGTGATAGACAATTAATCGTCCTTTCATTTTGCCCGGGAATTGATGTGATTGAGTGATTTCATCCTGCCTCGATAATGATTGAGACGAGACAAGGGATTCCACCTCAAGCAAATGTTGCCCGCTCTAATTAAATCCACTCGAAGCATCGTCATCAAACTTCATTGCGATTTCGCTGCTAGAAACATCTCAGTCCTTTTTAAATGAATAGTTATTAAAATCTGAAATCGCTCTTCGCATCTAATGAGAGAAACTGATGCTTATAATTACGCAGTTAACATTTGGTTAAAGATAATAAGGATGCTTATTCCGTCCGTTGCCTTGACTACAGAGGCCAATTCTATTTGATTCCGTAACTGAACCTCCGGTGTTAGCTATTGCATTTGTAGGTAGGTCATTCATTTCCCACGTCTACTTAACGACCAGCCAGATCATTACGATGCACTAAGCTTATATCCAACTCCCCTGATGAATCTTAATTCCCTCTTCTTGCTGCAGAGCACGCGCCTCATTAACATGCTGCACTTTGTCTGCGAAGCGATCTGGCTCGTGCCACTGCACGCCTTTCCGCTAAAACAGAACCTGCACGATGCTGTCAGTCACCTGACCTCAAGGAAATCTCTTTTCTTACCGCCGCTGCGATTTTTGGGGAGCGGAATTGGACACGAATCGGCACTCATTGGATGCGAGACAGATAAACAGATTCTAAATAATATGGCTCATAATTCAGTTACCCATTTGAGAGTAATGACCTTGAATTCCCCCTTCCCTCTAAGGGCTACTTCCTGTTCCGATATGTTCGTAAATAAATTGTGGTTGTATATTCAGATCCGAGCAAACAACCAGAAGACTTGGCACACTACTCGAGTCGAATCGATTCTGCAATGAAGCATACCACGCAGAGAAGATATTTGTTTCATTTTAACACTCGGAAGTATTCACTTTCAATCTGCATAGACCGCAGAAAACAAATTCATTACAAATATTCAAACGCTTTAAAGCTTGGGTTGGGTTGTTTTACCTCTGAGCGGCACTTTTTTGCATACCATGGGTTAAATGGCCAGGTCACACGGACCCCGAAGGCTCAGAGAAGGTTGGGGGAGGGGACCCACTGGAACAGCTGTTAGGAGACAGATGGTAGCCTCCCGTCAAGGCCATCCAGCGTGTTCTTTAACGTGCACAGGGTATGGCTCTCCCGCACACGGGGCCACGGCTTAACGTCCCATCCGACGGACGGCGGCCTTTCCAAGCCCATCGAATGGGTTGGAAAACGAACAATGTGGTGAGGGATCGTTTTGATTTCTTCAAGGTTTGAGAGTGTCCATGGTGGGGATTGTTTCATTTTAACACTTCAAATATGCAAATTTATGTTTTGATGAATAAAGTTTTACAGGTACTGTTCAAAAACAATTTTATCAGCATAATTATAATTCTCAGCATTATTTCTTTTGGGCGAAAGATGAACAGCGTAAAACTTCGAATAAGAAAATGTCCTTATTATCCTTATGATCTTTTGCATCGTGTTAGGCAAGGATATCTTCTCCTAATGGATTTAAAATGGCTGTTCAGAAAATAGAGGAATGAAGACGTCGTTCAGTTCATTTGGCTATAAATATCTTCCACCCCGGGGCCCGAGACTTAGCGACAGGCATTGAAGCTCTTCGCTCTCTCATTCTGCAACATCGGAATTCTTTCTCCTCCTGGCCAAAGCCTGCCTCAGAAACAAGGAGCAGCAAAAGCAGAAACTTCAGTTGGCTTGTGGAAAGAGAGAAACTTCCGAGGAACGGTTTCCACGGCTGCGGTTTCTCCCTTGTTCATCCATTCAGACCTCAGAGTGGGATGTCTGCGAATAACTAACAGATGTGTTCTCGGGGGAGGGCGTTGCTCGTGGTGCAGCAGCCGTCTGCTCTGTCCGGAAACTGTCAGCTGAAATAATAAAAAAATGACAAATTCTTCTCTACCAAGAGCAAGTTCCGTTGATCTCACGAGGATGCAGTCTCGATCAGTTAGCGTGTCAGGTTAAAAGTTCCGAAGCTGTGCCGGCGGTGAGATTTTCTCCGTCTGCCCTCTGGGAGAAAGGAGACACCAGTGAGTGTGGAAAAGACGCACGCCATCCGATCTCGGATATTGAGATTTTTTTATCTTCGGTCATATTTGTCGTTAAAAAGTTTATTTTAGAAGTACAGAGACCCCGAATTAGTTTCCCATTTATAATATGAAATAGGGTGATGATAATAATTCAATGGCCCCTGAATGGAGATTTCGGGAAGGGGAGGCAAACGATTGCGGAGAGGATCTGTTTCATTGAAGAAAGTCTTCCTTCTTTGCATACTTGTGTACAATTCGTACAAATAAAATTTAAATAAATATCCAAACTATGGAAAAACGTCTAAAATAACAACATTAAACTATATTAAAAGTGCTAATGAGTTAAAGAATAAAGCGAATGCGGCGGCGAGTTTTACCGACTTCATTTCTATGAATGAGTTGTGGGTTGGGTTGTTTTACCTATGAGCGGCTCTTTTTTGCGCACAATGGATTAAATGGCCAGGTCACAAGGACCCTGAAGGCTCAGAGAAGGTTGGGAGAGGGGACCCACTGGAACGGCTGTTAGGAGACAGATGGTAGCCTCCCGTCAAGGCCATCCAGCGTGTTCTTTAACGTGCACAGGGTATGGCTCTCCCGCACACGGGGCCACGGCTTAACGTCCCATCCGACGGACGGCGGTCTTTCCAAGCCCATCTGTGTCCCCTACTGACCGTGGGCAGGGCAGTCCATGAATGGGATCTTGGAATAGTTGATATTTAGTTTTCATTCATTTTGTGGAATTTCTCTCCTGCAATGGAATCCGGTCCAGACCTTCGGCAGGAATCATTTCGAAAGAGGAAGAAATTGAAAATTTATTTTCGATATCAAAATGAAAACAAAGGTTGAAATTGAAACAAAATTCTATCTATGCGATAAAAGGGAGAGAAGACAAATTTTTATGACAAAGATTAAAACGATTTTATTCATTCGCAAATACAGCAAATTGTATAATTCTTTAAATTTGTATAGACTTTAAACGTCGAATATAAAAGGTGAGGATTCATAGAAATTCAAGAAAAGGGCAGATGTCGTAATTGTTCACTGCTGAAGCCTTTGAGCCTAATCAACACCATAATAATTGTGGAGGGATGATGAAGCAGGAAATGACGTCTCTCTTATCTGAACCCGGAACTCTTGTAAAGATGTCAACCAGATGGCGAAGGAATCGTTAATCACGCGCACACGCTTCGCTAGAGCAGAAAGTCAAAAAGTGAAAGTGAAGAAAAAGGCGTTTGGACTGGTATCCTTTTAGCACATTTTCAAAATTTAATAATTTTTTTTCCGGCTACCTGGGAAACCTTTAATTGAAGTCAGATGCCTAACTTTCAATCTTTTCCATTTCTCAGTGTTTTCTCATTAATTTGTTGGTCCACTTCAGAAAGAATTCATCAGCACAATGATGCTCTTCAAATATTACCATTATTAGTTTTAGTAGCTTTTTGCCTGTAATAAATCCTGAGAGTATCCTATTGGTGACTTTTTTTTAAAAATGTACCACTGCAGGGTCTTAACATTTCCCCAAGAAACACATATTGCAAATTAACTTTAAAACAATGCTCACTCAGCAACTGAATCGACTACAACTGAAGAAGCACTTCATTTGTCTAGTTCGTACCTATGGTATGCAATGATCGAAGAATGTTCATTAGTGAAATCTATTTTCCAGTTGGTCCTCTTTCCCCAAAATGATCACTTGACACATTTCTTGAGGGGAAAAATGTTTTATTGATAGTTTCCAGAACAATGCAACGTCCCCCTCTGTTCAAACGTGGAGCGGGGATGACTCTGTAGGTCCCAGGTTCGAGTCCCAGCTAGGCCAGCGTTGAGATTTATCTCCGCAAAACTCCCCGCCCTGCCCACGGTCAGTAGGGAAGACCTCCTCCGTCCGTCGGATGGGACGTTAAGCCGTGACCCCGTGTGCGGGAGAGCCATACCCTGTGTACGTTAAAGAACACACTGGATAGCCTTGACGGGAGGCTACCATCTGTCTCCCAACAGCTGTTCCAGTGGGTCCCCTTCCTCACAATCTTCTCTGATCCCTCAGGGTCCTTGTAACTTAGTCATTTAGTCTATTGTGCGCAAAAAAAGTGACGCTCAGTGGTAAACAACCCAACCCATGAGTTTACGCATATTTCAGACTTAATTTTTTCGGAAAAAATTTTCCCGAAGCTTCTTCTTGCCACAGAATTCTGACAGAGTATAGTATTCTACAGAAAAGCTGAATGAGGAAAGAAAGACAACACGGAAAAGAAGCATCCATGCATCATCCGGGGCTCGAACCCTGCTCTCTTAGATCAGCAGACAAGAGCATTAACCCCAGGGCCGCCCTTCTCGAAACAGAAACACTTTACACGAATTGAATTTTTTGACAATTTGAGTGCGGGTATTTCCTGCTTTCAAAAAAAAAGGGCATTTTATCACGGATTTTTATTTAAAGAACGAAAGAGAAACCAAAGATAACTACAACAAAAATATTCGGAATTTCGGAGAATGAGAACATCAACCGTAGATTTTAAGTAATTTTTATCACTAAAGAAAGATTCCAAAAATCGCCAACAAATTTCTTCCGCGAATCAATGAACAGAGCGATGCAGTGATGTTCGGAAGGGAGGCGATGCTACATATGGCGGAGGTGATCGGAGGGAGGCGATGCTGCATATGGCGGAGGTGATCGGAGGGAGGCGATGCTGCATATGGCGGAGGTGATCGGAGGGAGGCGATGCTACATATGGCGGAGGTGATCGGAGGGAGGCGATGCTACATATGGCGGAGGTGATCGGAGGGAGGCGATGCTGCATATGGCAGAGGTGATCGGAGGGAGGCGATGCTGCATATGGCGGAGGTGATCGGAGGGAGGCGATGCTGCATAGGCGGAGGTGATCGGAGGGAGGCGATGCTACATATGGCGGAGGTGATCGGAGGGAGGCGATGCTATATATGGCGGAGGTGATCGGAGGGAGGCGATGCTGCATATGGCAGAGGTGATCGGAGGGAGGCGATGCTGCATATGGCAGAGGTGATCGGAGGGAGGCGATGCTGCATAGGCGGAGGTGATCGGAGGGAGGCGATGCTGCATATGGCAGAGGTGATCGGAGGGAGGCGATGCTGCATATGGCGGAGGTGATCGGAGGGAGGCGATGCTACATATGGCGGAGGTGATCGGAGGGAGGCGATGCTGCATATGGCGGAGGTGATCGGAGGGAGGCAATGCTACATATGGCGGAGGTGATCGGAGGGAGGCAATGCTGCATATGGCGGAGGTGATCGGAGGGATGCGATGCTGCATATGGCGGAGGTGATCGGAGGGATGCGATGTTGCATAGGCGGAGGTGATCGGAGGGAGGCGATGCTACATATGGCGGAGGTGATCGGCACCTTCTTCCGTCACTCCCATAATCCTAGTGGCCATTGTTTCTTGAGCTGGTCGAGGGGAAGGTTTCATTAAGCAACAAGCAAGCAGCATGCGCCTCGGGCATCTATCACACCTCGGGGCTCGAGAGGAATGAGGCTCGTGAAGAAACAGGAGGAGGAGGTCCTGAGTAATGAAGGTTGAGTGCAGGTGACCCACCAACCAACTCGATGCTCGGCCAGGCCATAAAGAGAGCCGGGAAAGCATTACACTCTGCAAACGCACATCACATTTGCGGTGTCGCTCTGCAGGAAGCAGAAGCAGCCAGTTTCTTCTTCCTCCTCCTCTTCCCTTGGATGTATATCGATCGCAGACCGTAATGGCCCTCTCTCTCTCCGCTACAGCTCTCTTTACGGAGCTCAGTATCCTCTCCGCCTCCCCTTCCTTCCTCCGCATCATTTTGCAGCTCCCCACTTTATCACCATAATTCTCTTGAATTTCTTTACTCGTAAATCCTTAATGACAAGCTACATAGATTGCGCTTAACTTCAAATGGTCACTGAAAGTAATAGTTAGGTTTTTTTCCCCCCTCTCTCTCACATTTGTTTCATCTGCTATTAAACGTGATGCAGAAATTGGGGCAACTCATCTTGTTTAGCACATAAAGTACATGAGGGGGAAAAACATACGAGACATTTCTCATCCTTATCCCAAGTTCCTGTAACATGTTCTTCATTCCTAAAGCCATCCGCGAGGAAGCGTGCTAGCCTCTGTCTGCGATGGAGTGGGTTCGATTCCTGTGCAAGCGAGCGATATTTACATTTGCCACGGCTTGAAAATGTAACAATTCGTCTGTTAAAACTGCAGTAACGAATGCTCAGCTCACATTCACATAACAAAATTACGAACCTCAGTATATCTTCGGAATTATTAAATGGAATCTTTGGCTACTGATCTAAGGGACCTGGGTTCGAGCCCCGGGTTAAGGCATGGATGTTCGTGTTGTTTTTCTGCTGAGGTCCTGCCATCCTCTCAGACCTTCTACTCTGGCATATAAACTGACAGGCTCCTGTCAGACCTCTGTGGCAAGCAGCTGCTTGAGGGGGTATTTATTTTTTTATTATTTTAACATCCCAATGTTACGGAACGATTCCCAGTTGTCCCAGAAAGCCATATAGCTTCTCTGCAAGAAATATTTTTCGACCATTTAAGTATTCCAGGGGACGCCGACAAATATTGAGTTGGGTTGTTTTACCTCTGAGCGGCACTTTTTTTGCACACCATGGGCTAAATGGCCAGGTCACAAGGACCCCGAAGGCTCAGAGAAAGTTGGGGGAGGGGACCCACTGGAACAGCTGTTGGGAGACAGATGGTAGCCTCCCGTCAAGGCCATCCAATGTGTTCTTTAACGTGCACAGGGTATTGCTCTCCCGCAAACGGGGCCACGGCTTAACGTCCCATCCGACGGAAGGCGGCCTTTCCAAGTCGCCTTCCGTCGGATTTTTCCAATTTATCACTCTCCTCCGCATTTATCACACGTGTTCTGGTTGATTGCTTCTCATCAATGAATAAAAAAAAAATCACCGAAATTGAGTATACTTAAGTACGCATCAAAAGGGCCTGGATTCGGGCCCTGGATAAAGCTTGGATATTTCTTTTATCGTCTTTTTTTGTGTCTGAATCTCAGAGACCTTTTCTATTGCACATTATACTGTCAGGCTCTTATTAGGAAATTAATTTATTATTTCATTATTGATTTTTAATCGCGTATTATACATCCTTTTATTTAATATTAAGTTTAAAATACAGTATTCCATTTCGAGATGTTGAAATTCACAGATTATATATTTTGTTTCTTAAGACATATTTCGTATCTTTTTTTCTATTTAGAGTAGATAAAAATGTCTCCCCCCCCCCCCCGATGCTCACGATAAGAAATATTCCAGATGTCATTTTGATTCGAGCAATATCGAGCGAGGCAATGCCAAATCCTTACAAATCCAAAAATCTGCACACAACAGATACGCAACTTTTGGCGATTATCATTTTTTCGCTTGTTTGAAAGTGTCCGTTTGCATTTTTCTCCGAAATATTTAAGATCGGAGAAAAATCAGAGACAAATGCTGTGACAGTCCAACACCCTTATTTAATATTCGTTTAATGAAGCATTTTCGTCAAAGGAGTAACCCCAAAAATTTTAAAATATTAAACTAATTGATATTTTCTGTCCTTGCACATCATTTGAAAAACCACTGCTCAGAAGAAATGATTCGTCGTCCCCTCCTCCGTCCACAAAACGAACTTCATCCATTGCAACAAGGATGGTAAAGGAAGGAAACAAAGACCAGACGAATGATCACAAAATGAATCCCAATGGCTAAATACTAACTTTCGAACTACACGAAGCAACAGCAGTAACGAGTTAGAAAGCATTCCTGGATTTAGGTTGCAGAGTTTGACTCTTTTCAGCAGAGGAGGAGGAAGAGGAGGCAAGAGAAGCGTCAAAGGAACTTTTCGTGTCTTCCTGGTGGAGGAAGGAGGGGCTGTTCGCAAGACCCCCATCCTAAGGGGTGCGTTGCTTAATGGGCAATAAACCCTTTCGGAGAGAGGGGCGAGGATCCCGTTCCTATGCCAACAGGTAACAAACCGACGAATGCAGCAGGTGAAGCGGGAGAAGCGAGACCGTCTCCTCGTCACGTGTGCCATTGTTCCAGCATCCATGGTGGGTGGCGTCTTCCTCTTAATGAAACTCTTTCTTCATCCGAGAGACACATTAATTAAGGCGTATCGTGAGGAGGAGGAGGAGCCAAAAAGAAGCAAACGGCGCCATTTCTGCGAGCAGATGAGGAGACGATCCCTCCTGCTCCTTGGCCACTGATGCGTTGCAGCAGGCAGCTTCAAAAGTAAGAGGCGAATGCGTCAACTCCGAACCAAACGCTTCGACGGTCAGGATGGGGGTTGAACGCCCTCGTTACGCAAAAAAAAGAAATACATGAAAAAAACATTTGAATCCTAGTCTCCCCCGCCAGTTCTCCCCCTCCCGAATCTAATTGAGCAGCACTGCGGCGAGCAACTGCTAATTTTAATTTGCATCGCATTGGTGCGCAAGTTATGTTGATTAAAAACAAGGTGACCGGTCATGTCAAGCAAGAGGCAATGTGGCAGTCACGTCGTGGCTCTGTGAACATCGAGCGCGCAGATGGGGGGGGGGGAAGGCGGATTAACACGACAGAGAATCAAGCTCTTATATAAACTCTAATCATTTTGGATCAATTAACTTATTATTTTATATTTCAAGAAACTTTCTCCTGTTAAAGCAAAATCATCCGACTTCTTACAATAAACAATAGTTTAATAGTATAATGTAAATTGCCATATAAGCATAAAAAAATTAGTTAACCTCCTAATTCATTTAATATTGTCGTAATAGCCTTAAAAAATCGTAATTACTAAATAAGGCTATTACTCCCTCTTTTTCAGAAGAATAACTTAATTTGCTTTCAAGTAAATGTTTGCTGCGTAAGTCTTTTTCTTCCCGAAAATAAATCTTCCTTGATATTAGCCCCCATCAAGCGAAGCACTTCCATCTCATTAAGATCGGAGCAAAAGGTGATTTTTGCTACGCACACAATGATTCGACATTGCTTACGATGCAGAAATGGAGCATAGTGCAAAAAAGAGCACGAATACCAGACATTAGAAAAGAAATCCTTCTGAATTATAAAACAGCAAATGATGCACACAGCTTGATTTAGCATTGGATGCTAATTAAAAAAGCCTTTAAGTATTGTATTGTTTTATTAAAACATATAGATTTATAATGCTCTTAAAATAAGATGGTTTAATGACATTTCAGAGTATTTACACCTGCTGTTATAAGCAGCATCATTTTCAAGACATCGATGATGAATTTATCACAATCGTTCAATAACAAACTGAATCGAACAAATGTTATGAAGTATCAAGGTGGCATAAAATAAAGCTATAAATAAATAATAAATACCCCCTCAAGCAGCTGCTTGCCACAGAGGTCTGACAAGAGCCTGTCAGTTTATGTGCCACAGTAGAAGGTCTGAGAGGATGGCAGGACCTCAGCAGAAAAACGACACAAAATCCATGCCTTACCCGGGACTCGAAGCAAAGAAAAACTCAGAGACGACTGATTGCTTATAAAAAATTGTTTCGTAATAATTTCTTTACACAGTATCATTTGTAAAAATAAAAGTGAAAATATTAGGAGAAACATTCTGATTCTTAATCAACAGGCTTTTAAATTTTTCCCGATATTGTAAAGTTTTCCATGCTGTTGGCATGCATTAAAATTGGAAGGAAAATGAAAAAAGAGTTCAGGATAACATCTTAGTATCCAATCTGTAATAATAGGATGTATTAGAAGATTAGGTTGGGTTGTTTTACCTCTGAGCGGCACTTTTTTGCACACCATGCCAGGCCACATGGACCCCGAAGGCCACATGAAATGGCCAGGTCACATGGACCCCGAAGACTCAGAGAAGGTTGGGGGAGGGGACCCACTGGAACAGCTGTTGGGAGACAGATGGTAGTCTCCCGTCAAGACCATCCAGCGTGTTCTTTAACGTGCACAGGGTATGGCTCTCCCGCACACGGGGCCACGGCTTAACGTCCAATCCGACGGACGGCGGCCTTTCCAAGCCCATCGGTGTCCCCTACTGACCGTGGGCAGGGCGGGGAATTTTGCGGAGATAAATCTCAACGCTGACCCAGCTGGGACTCGAACCTGGGAGCTACAGATTACGAGCCTGGCGCGCTACCGACTGAGCCACCCCCGCCCCATTAGAAGATTAAATTGCGTGAAGGTTTGCATCACTGCTTACCATCACTGTTGCTGGTGTTTGCCATAATAATCAAATGCATTGAATCACAATAACTGAACGTACATACAATGCTTCGAGTAAGGCAAAAAAAAATGCGCTTTCAAAAAGTTCCCTTCTCTCGTGTAGCTCTGAGATGATGGATCAGCAGGAAATGTTGAACCCATCCCCATGGCAACGAGTGGCAGCTCAGCTACCGAGTCGCCACTTCAAAAGATGTCTGCTGCACACCCCACGACGAAGCAGGGTCACAAACACGTTCAAGGCTGTAGTGACCTCTGACTTTTGTGGTTTTTGTTCCGTCACTCAGCCGTGGCGTGTATACATCAAAGGTCACGGGTGCACAGGAGACAGATGCCATATTTATGTTCCGGGGGAGGAAGAGGGGTCGCGGTCACTCATCCGCAAAGCATCGGCTTTTAGGGGCCCTCCTCTCGTTGCATGGCATGAAACGGAATCATTTCAATTTCCCAATACTGATTGAGCGTTATCTTTAGCAAAATTGGAGCAAACATTATTCTTAATAATCACCAACAAATGGATATGAATTAGAAAAATGCGAAAACATTCTCCAACAGCGGCATTATTGACTTCGACTGCCTTTCTAAAATATTCCCATTCTGATTTAAATGTACTCAGAAATTCTTATTTTTTGCGAAAGAAAGAACCTCATCTTCCCGACATTCGAGACATAATTTTTTTTATCTCCGCAAAATTCCCCGCTCTGCCCACGGTCAGTAGGGGACACCGATGGGCTTCAGAAGGCCGCCGTGTGTGGGAGATCCATACCCTTTGCACGTTAAAGAAAACGCTGGATGGCCCTGACGGGAGGCTACCATCTGTCTCCCAACAGTTGTTCCAGTGGATCCCTTCCCCCAACCTTCTCTGAGCCCTCGGGGTCCTTGTGACCTGGACATTTAGCCCACTGTGTGCAAAAAAAGTGCCGCTCAGAGATAAAACAACCCAACCCATAATTTTTTTGTGTATAGGTAAATTATACTTCATCCCTTCCCTAACTTTTAGTTTTTGGCAAATATGGGAAGTTTAAATTGTTGAAAATTTGTCCTGAGCGAAGAGTTCGCAATTACATCTGAATTGGCTGAGGTCGTGACCATTTCTCGCACTGCAAAAACAGGGAAGAGGGGGTGAGGGGGTGGAAGTGGGTGGAACAGCCTCACGAATCGTGCAGCCCGAACGCTTCGCTAACCCAAACGATGTTCCTTTTCTCGACAAGGTCGCTACGAGGACAAAACCTCGTACGGTCGGTAACTGAACACGAGAGAAAGAAAAACATTTCGTCGTAAAAATACTATGTCGGGAGTTAAAAAAATAACTCTCCATTCTGATTTGATGAACGCGGATATTAACCGAAAGCATTAAGAGGGTTTTCTGGCCAACAGAAAAATAACTCCTGCGAAGGGGAATGAATCCTTCGGATATTTATAACCTTGGATCCTTTTTCGGAATGGAGGGAAGGCAGCCTGACAGGTTGATGCGGAAGCAATGCATCGCGAAATGAAAGTTCCTCGGTGATCAAAGCTTTGATTAAGGGAGAAGATGAAAAAAAAATGATTCCATTCTGGCACCTGCTCAGCTCAGTGGAAAAGAAATGAGAACTCTGCGCATCTTTCAATTAAAAAACGCCATTAGGAAGAATCGGGTGCTTCAAGGAAATTTTTTGAAATTAAATTTTAGTAGCAACTATTTCACTGAGGTTATATGGTTTGCATTTTTTTATCTTCCAAATGAATAGAAAAATTCATTAGTCCATTAATTTGGGAGATATTGGCGTATCTATTGAGATTAAAGAGCAAAGGTCGTTTTTGTGCTACATTGGAGGATCAGAAGGTTGTTGGGTTGGTTTGTTTTACCTCTGAGCGGCACTTTTTTGCACACCATGGGCTAAATGGCCAGGTCACATGAACCCTGAAGGCTCAGAAAAGGTTGGGGGAGGGGACCCACTGGAACAGCTGTTGGGAGACAGATGGTAGCCTCCAGTCAAGGCCATCCAGCCTGTTCTTTAACGTTCACAGGATATGGCTCTCGCGCACACGGACCACGACTTAACGTCCCATCCAACGGACGGCGGCCTTTCCAAGTCCACCGGTATCCCCTACTGACCGTGGGCAGGGCGGGGAATTTTGCGGAGAAAAATCTCAACACTGACCCAGCTGGGACTCGAACCTGGGAACTACAGATTACGAGTCTGGCGCGCTACCGACTGAGCCACCCTCGCCCCTGGATGAGAAGGTTCAAACTGTGAAGTGATCAGAGCTGGAGGTCGTTCTTAAGAAGTACTATGGGATGTAAAATTCAGCGTTTTTATTATTAAATCAGTTATTTTACTTCGTTTTTGTATTACAGTTGTATTTCATAAATAAAGCTTTGACTGAAACATTCACACGACTATAAAATAAAAATTTCAGTTTCGAAGAAACTGAAATATTTATTCAAATAATACAATTTTTAACTTTAGGTACCTCTATATTGGTTCCTGGGAATTAGCAATACTAATTCGTAGCAATTCCTAAACGAATATAACGAAAACTTAATTTTTTCGCTCATCGTCGGTATTTTGCCCCCCCCCCCCCCCCCCCGACACCACAAGAAAAATAATCTCGCTTTGTATCACGAAATAATATTGGTTTGTTCTCAAACAATTTGAAAATTTTCCGCAAATTTTACTTCCCTTACTTTTTTTATATTATTGATTACCATCAACTTAATTAATAATTGTCTTCATGAGGCTAAACTTAACTTATCAGCAAAGTCAGGTCACAAAATCATTGGCTGTAAAATCTTAATTCCACTCGAAAAGGAAATCATTCAACTGAGAGAATAAAAATTATAAACATCCAAATCAACAACCGAAAAAGCCAAAGAATTAATTTTGATTGAAATTTTCGCCTGCACTAGATTTTCTCTACGAATAAAATAATAAGGTCAAAATCATTTAAAATCAGATAAATAGAAATTGGGCCGTTAGTTTCCTGCATTCATTACAACAGTCCTTTAACTTTGCAATCAATTAACCTCTTTTGTAATTGGTTCAATAACTGTTTCGGGTGAAAGGTTTTCCAATTATACTTTGGTGTACCAACAGCAAAATCAACAGTCATATAGCTCATGCAATGAAAAACGGGTGTTTCATGTTCATTCAATTTAAAACAAAATCTTAATTCTAAGTTCTTTTTTTTTTTCATCTAGTACCCTCTCTTCATACATTCACAGATATTCAAAGTCTATCTTTTCATCAGACCCCCCACCCCCCGAAAACGTCATTTTACCGGTTGATTTTGTCCTATGTTTCAAACAAATTTCTCAAAACTGTCTGGCTTTGTCGAATTCTCCGATTTACCTGGCTTTTTACAACTGAATAATCCAGTGAAGTGTATGATAACTCAGTAAACCACATTATTTTTTATCTCTTTCACACACACCTCATTTTTCTGAAAATTAGTTAAAATCTCGTCTGCCCGAAAAACTTAAATTACTTTTTTTCACATGAAACACCCTGTTTTTTTCTGATTTTCACACATATTTTCACAAAAAACAACACCGATTTACATGGTTTTTTACAACCGAATAATCCACTGAAGTGTATGATAACTCAACAAACCACATCATTTTTATCTCATATACACACACATACCTCGTTTCAAACTAATCCATTTAAACTAATTCACAAATTAGTTTCCATTTCATCTTTAAAAAAAAACTTAGATTTTCACATGCTAAAAAACACCCCCGTTTTTTCTAATTTTCACACATATTTTCACAAAAAACCATAAGAAACATACATTTTTCCTCACCCCCCATAACTTTTCCCATGGATTTTTACAGAATTCTTTGAACCCATTTACTGGCCCAGAACTCTCATTTATGTTACTACTGTCAAAAACGTTGTGACTTAGTTATCTAGTTTGATAAAACAAAAAAGTCATTTAGATGCAAAAATTTTGCTCATTTTTCATGATTTCAGTCCCCCCGTCATCGGCAAATGTAGAAGAGATATTTTCCAACTCCTAATCGCACCCCAGAGGCATTCATCATCGATTCTGTCACATTAATATCACATTAAAATAAAATATGATCGTTATCGATTAGATGTCAGTATTGCTGATAAGCTCAGTGATAATTTAATCATTAAAATTTCAAAGATAATCACTTGCTAAGATGGAGGACGCATGAATTCGTACGTAATAAACTGATGTTTGGTTTAAAATTTCACTACGTTTAAAGAACTGAGTTTATTTTGAAAATAGATTTGAAAAACGACATTTCATTTTCCCATCAAAGGCAGACACTCATCATCAATTACATTTCTTTGGTGTTTGAATGGATCGACTCTCTTTCTTCATTCCTCCTCAAAGAGGCGGAGAGTCGTTGTTGTTGTTGTTGTTGTTTTACCTCTGAGGGGCACTTTTTTCCACACCATGGGCTAAATGGCCAGGTCACATGGACCCCGTTGGGTTGGGTTGTTTTACCTCTGAGCGGCACTTTTTTGCACACCATGGGCTAAATGGCCAGGTCACATGGACCCCGAAGGCTCAGAGAAGGTTGGGAGAGGGGACCCACTGGAACAGCTGTTGGGAGACAGATGGTAGCCTCCCGTCAAGGCCATCCAGCGTGTTCTTTAACGTGCACAGGATATGACTCTCCCGCACACGGGGCCACGGCTTAACGTCCCATCCGACGGACGGCGGCCTTTCCAAGCCCATCGGTGTCCCCTACTGACTGTGGGCAGGGCGGGGAATTTTGCGGAGATAAATCTCAACGCTGATCCAGCTGGGACTCGAACCTGGGAACTACAGATTACGAGCCTGGCGCGCTACCGACTGAGCACCCCCGCCCCTAGGCGGAGAGTCAATCTTTAAGCAAGAGGAAGTGGTGATCCTCATCCTCTGCTCTCGGTGCAAGAGGAGGACAAGAGGAAGTGATTGCAGAGAAGGATTTCCGGTGGGAAGAGTAGATTCTTTTGTAGGGGGTGGAGGGGTGGATGGGATCGTTCGAGTCATTGACCCGGCAAGGTCCTTAGGGCCTGACATTTCGGTTCCCTGTGAAAAAAATAAATAAAATTATCATTACTCTGTTTCACTGGCTGTAATAAAGGGATAAAGGGAACGAATATTTCAATTAGCCTCTTTCATAAGTACCAACAGGAACAAGAGGTTGTCATGATATCCAAAAGGGAAGTTCCTTTACTTAGACTACGTCTGCAAAACAAAAAGGGATTCTATGTTCGCGCTCTTAAAGCAATCGTTGTCATCTGAAATAATTCTTGGCACTTTTGCTCGGATTCATCTTCTCGATCCGCCCACATCCACTTCCAACACTATTTCTGCCTCCGACATCAAAGGGAGGGCGGAACAGAAGGCTTTAGACCTCCAATTCGCTTCCGAGTCTCAGCTAGAGGAGGGAAGCGGCAGAAGAGGAATTGCGCCGCTCTGCATATCGCGAACAAATGGCTAGTCGCCGAGTAAAAGGAGCGGGTGACAAGGCACGAGCCTGAGGCAGAAAAAATGAGCCGCTCCCTTCTCCCCTCGACACGTGCTTGCGACGTCACTCATCGCACACGTCAGAGTTGCGAAAACTTTAATAACCGCACGTGACGGAATGTGGGCCGCTGCCAATTTCGGTTGGCACGCTCGGAATTCTGAGGCGACGATGCTCTGCTCCAGAGATTAGGGCTGGTAGTTGTTGTCGGTTCAAGGGAGAGGGGGGGGGGATCTTTGCTCGCGCTGCAAATTTAGATCTAGAAAAACTCGTCAAATCAAGGAAAAGATAAATCCAGAGTAATGTACTTTCTGAAAAAAAAACACACTATTAAAAATGTTATAAGCTGGCTTTCTCGTTAGCAAGATTAATGTGTGAATTAAAACGCTTCTTCTTAACCACGACACAATAATATCAGAATGAACTGTAACTTTTTAATTTATTACAAAGTGAAACAACTATTCTCAAAGATCTTTTTTAGAGTTTCAGAACTTTAACTCGATAAGAAATATTTATTTCAGTTTGTTGTACCCGTCTTCCTTTTCATTCTTATGAGTAATAAGGAATCAACATTTGCATATTTCGTTTTTTCGTCCTATTTTTTTACGTCTAGAGGATGACCCCGTTTCCACGGTTGCAGTGACACTGAAGCAATGGCTCGTGCCCTCGCGACAAAGGAAGGAAATCGACCACCGAAAGAGTAAAAGAATTATTTCACGTTCATTTACGTAAGAAATGATTGATCATAATTCAAGTTCAGTCTTGGAGGAAAAATTCCCTTTAAAAGGAAATAGAAACTTAGTTACGAAATCGATCATTTCGTGGCGATGTCTGCTGGCGCCGGTCGGTTGTTTACTGAGAGAATAGAAAGACTAGGCAGGGAAACCAACACTAATGAAAAGGAGCAATTAAAACAAAGACTTGAGGGTAGAGAATGTAACACTCCGAAGTGGAAGTTTCTTAATTTTATTTTGCAGCAGCCAAGCCCTAATGATCACAAGGTCTACAGAGCTGTAATAAAATCCACAAATTTCTAGTTTGAATAGAATTTTTTCAGATTGAGGGAGGTTGGGTTGAGACCCTGAGAGGGACTATTTTTTTTTTGCACACAATGGTCTAAATGGCCAGGTCACGAGGACCCCAAGGGTTCAGAGAAGGTTGGGAGAAGGGACCCACTAGACATCTATTAGGAAGCAGATGGTAGCCTCCAGTCAAGGCCAGTGCCGTCTTAACAGTATTGTAGGCCCCTGGGCAAAGCAATGCACTGGGGCCCCTACCGGCCCACCTAGGGAAATAAAAATGTAAACGGTCAATGAAATTAAGACTACAGATTTTTTGGTACTTTTAACAAAATCAACGTTTAAACATAAAAAACATGCTGTAAAGCGAGGATTAATCAACACAAACTTTTGCGAAATTTAGAATCGTGGTGCCCCTGGGCAACTGCCCAATGTGCCCATGCCTTAAGACGGCCCTGGTCAAGGCCATCCAGCGTGTTCTTTAATATGCACAGGATAATGTTCTCCTGCACAGGGGCCACGGATTAACATCGCATCCGACGGACAGCGGCCGTTCGAACACTACTGGTGCCTTCTGTCTGACAGAGAGCAGGATGGGAGTTTAATCTCAACGCAGGTAACTCTCGAGACTCGATCCTGGAAGATGCAGATTACGAGCCTGGCGCGTTACCGAATGAGCCAATGCTCGCCTCTTTTAGTGTAGTTACGTCATACAATGCAACTGATAATTTTTTTTTGCGATTTGGATCCGACTTCGTTTTTCTCTACCAGATATCTTGGTGGAAATTCAGACTTCCAAAACCTTTCCCTTAAATGAAGTTTTTCTTCAAAAAACAAAATGTTTACAGAAACCCTTTTTTTTAAGCTTTTACGTTTTAGAAAACCTTAGAACGATTTTTTTTTTGCAAATTGGTCAGTCGAATTTTTTAAACTGTCATTGTTGCAAATGTTTTTATTTAGATTTGGCGCCACCAAAGCTCGCATTAAAAATCTTTCTCTGAATCGCAGTAAGTTGCTCACATTGCAAAAAATGTTCCTAAGGAAAAATGTTCCTAAGGAGGCAGTGCATTCAGAAAAAGATATTTTTCGCTTGGAGCATTATTTCTGCTAAAGTCATCAATCATCTATTAATTTCGAAGAATGAAATGTCCAATGAGGATCTCAGTGATACTTTGCTTTAATAATTATTTTTCCTTATTTAATATTCTTACTCATTTTAATAACGATGCACATTTTTTTAAAGAACTTTTTTTATATAAAAGCGATATGGTTTGGTTGTGGATGATTAAAATACAATGAGAAGTTTAAAATTTGTGAAACTTTTAAAACGTATTGTTACTGAAAGTGGGAATGGAAGATATTTCGGTGTGGGTTTCACCTCACTATGAATTTGTATTAGACTAAAAAAATTAGCATTTGTTTGTTAAGGTTTATATTTTATTTTATACCTAATTAAGATTGGTTAGTTGGTTGCATTTAATGGCTGACGAGCATCCTTGCTAGAAAATGGCATTGTCTATTTCCATTGCAGACGAAAGAAGGAAACTGAAAGAAAAATATAAAAAAGCTGATCATTGAATGGCAAGAGATAAAAACGAATATTTGTTCCGTCTCGTTGAGTCGGCTGTTGCTTTAAGCGTTGTCTGTTACCTTGATTAGTAAATATTTAGCAACAATTGGTCACATTTCATTGAAACTGAGAAAACTCCTTCGCTGTCTTTTCATTCTTAAAGGATCACCAATTCTCTGATCAATTGGAACCTAGATTCAACAATAAGAGAGAAAAAAGCCAGACTAATAAACAAACGACACGCTTAAATTTCCCGTGAAATTCGTTGATTTTTGTGCTGTAACGGAGCTTTGGGTTGGGTTGTTTTACCTCTGAGCAGCACTTTTTTGCACACCATGGGCTAAATGACCAGGTTACATGGACCCCGAAGGCTCAGAGAAGGTTGGGGGAGGGGACCCACTGGAACAGCTGTTGGGAGACAGATGGTAGCCTCCCGTCAAGGCCATCCAGCGTGTTCTTTAACGTACACAGAATATGGCTCTCTCCCGCACACGGGGCCACGGCTTAACGTCCCATCCGACGGACGGCGGCCTTTCCAAGCCCATCGGTGTCCCCTACTGACCGTGGGGAGGGCGGGGAATTTTGCGGAGATAAATCTCAACGCTGACCCAGCTGGGACTCGAACCTGGGAACTACAGATTACGAGCCTGGCTCGCTACCGACTGAGCCACCCCCGCTCTCCTGTAACGCAGCACTTTCTCCACAGGTAGAGGTGGATTTCGTTCTCCGGTGAGCTCATAAATTTCCACCACAGCTTCTTTTTTGTGGGGAGGAGGAGAGAGAAGTCATTATCTTGAGAGATACTCACTTTGTTCCAATTTGTGTAAAACCCTGAGATCATTAACTTTTCAAATGCATGCGATATTTTTTATTCTCATTTCAGCAGAAATAACACAAACTTGAGATAGTATGAAGAAAAAACGTTAACATATACAAAACAGGAAATTCAGAATTTATCTATGCAAAGGAAAGGAATGAAATAATTTGAAATGTTTATAATTCCGAGATTCTTAGATTTCATTTTAGTATTACTTCTGCAAAAACCCATTACCCGGGTCCACATTCAGTCCCAACCTCTCTCAAGCACCTCCGAAAAGCGCAACTTAAATCGTCTCTTCTGCCGCACCCATTATGAGGCGAAATGAGATTTTTTCCCTCCAAAGCATCCGATTCGTTCTCAATGACAAGCGCCAAGAGCTCGTTCCATGGTCGCTCGCGCCATCATCCGGGCATCTCTTTCTTCTCGGTGTCTTCCTTTGTTGTCGCGAATCGTATCATTAGAAGGGGACAAAGCCCCGCGAATTTTCCACGTTCATCCCACAAACGGGCAAAGAAAACTCCCCCCCTCCTCCTCCAACTAAAAGAAAACAAGGTGAGACCTGTCTGAGTAGTTCTGACGGTGTCAGAGGTCAGTTGGTGAGAAACAGATAAGCTTTAACTGCAGACAAAAATCAGTTCGTCCAGATGAAATTTAAGAAAAACTTTAAAGCTAAAAACATTTCTCCAAACTTTAGTGACAGGCTATTCTAATGCAGCTTATTTTGTTCTCTTAAATTCAATAACTGTTCGTAACTATGCAAACGAAAGTTTCAGATAGTATTGTAACAGCAACATCTCAACATCACTCGTGATAATGATAATAATTTCTACATATATTCTCGTTATTATTGATAGCATATGCACCTTATAATAATATGTAATCATTCCTCGAAAACCGAAGGTTAAAAGAGACCAATTGAGCTCGTGCCAGGTGCGTTGCATAAGTTCTGGATCCATATCTCCCGATGGAATTTTCTCATCTCAGCGTTGATGACAAAGGATGACTCCCCATGGATTCACAAAGGTCATAAAATGGCTCCCCCCACCTCCAGTCACTATCTAAAAGATGAATATCGTTTTCAAGACTACGATTTCAGATCCAAATTCCTCCATCCCGAGAGATGAAATCGGCTAAAGGAAAGGCATCGAAGGGTTAATAATAGCGCCTCGCGATAATACCTGAGATGATGTTGCAAGAGTTCGTCTGTATTCCTGGTTCTTAGAGCTGAATGAAGGATACATTGAAAACAGAATTTGTATCACATGACTAGGATCCTAAAGAGCTTACACTGAGGATTGAGCAAACGATTGTACTTCTTCTTTAGTAGAGAGCTGAGCTAATCAGATTTCTTAAAACAAAAGTCAGCTTGTTGTCATTGCAGGGCCATATCTTAATGCAAGGGAAACTTTAGCTTCAATTATTTTTAAAAACATTAACACGGCAAAGGAGTCGGCAACCTCCTCTGAGCAGCATATTGTGCAGAGAGAGACTCCGTTGGTTTGGCCATGTTGCCCGTATGGATAATTATAGATTAGCGAATAGGGTTATGAACAGTGTTGCGTAAAGGCCTTAGAAAGAGGGGGACAGATCTAGGATGCGCTGGGCAGACAGTGTCAAACAGGACCTTGTTAGAATTGATGTGCAGTATGCAGGCAGATGTAGCTCAGGACAAATATGCTTGAAGAACTAAATTACTCGGTCTGGTTGGGCCTCCGTAGCCCATGTCTGCTTGAGCATGATGAAGAAGAGCTTGGCATTAATAGTCAGTGCAACATTAAGTTCTGTTTTAAGGAGTCTACATTTAAAAAAAAATCCCTCAGGCAGCTGCTTGCCAGAGAGGTTTGACAAGAGCCTTCCAGTGTAATACGCCATAAAAAGATCTGTAAGGAAGACAATACCTCAGTAGAAAGATAACACAAGGAAACATCCAGATTCTATCCAAAACTCGAATATTAAACAAATTACAGGTAAAGAGAAAAAAGTTGCCTTTTATATGAAAAGTATGGTTTCTTTATTGAATACTGAAATGACACAATGCTTAGTCGATTTCATCCGCTCTTAAATAGAATCATAAAGTATGACAAATTATCCAAGATGTCTGATTCATTATTTGGATCAATTGAATTTGAATCATTCCCTGGCAACAATTGCATTCCACGATATGATTCGATGATTTGTCTCATTGGCTCCCCCATAAAGATCATCGCCATGTCGGGTATCCCTGATCCAAATTCCAAGAGCACAAAGCATCCTGCGATTCTTTTTCGCTTCCCGGTTGTGGTCGACGGTCGAGGTCGGTGATCATTAGCATCCAAGTTTCGAGGCTGATAGCGAACTTATTTTTGGAGTGATGGCTGTCATCAGAGAAAGATGACTTCTCAGAGCGATATCTTGTCGTTCTTCATCCCACTGCTAAGCCGAAAGTATGCCCAAAATAGATTTCTTGAGATCCCATCGTCGCGTGCTCCGACTCTTTTAGCTCGCGAGAGCGTTTCTCCAAATCCAGAGGCTTGTTTGTCGTATGAGTTGTTGCTTAAAAAGAAGCTAACAGCCAGACTTAAAAAAAACTGTTTGGATAATGAAGTCGACGACGATGAATGCATATTTTTTTCACTTTTAGCTAAATTAGAGGATATCTGATTATACAGAAAAAATATTAAATATTATTTGCTGTCGGGATAAATTATTGTGTAAGTAATAAAGTATGCTTTAGTTTTAAAAAACTCAATTTTATACTGCTTGAAAAAATATATCTAACACTCGCAAAGTATCAGGCTTTCACGTGTCTCTAGTTGCAACAGAACTTCAGAAATATTGCTGCTTAAAGGACAAAAAGCGAACTTTGGCAATTTTCAGCTTAGAGCAGTTAAACATAATTTAAAAATTCAGGGAAAAAGAGAGGCTCTAAAATCTAGTGCCTCACCCTCAAAAACGGTGTGCAATTTTAACTTGGAATTCTTTCAGGTAGACTGCAGTTAACTGATTTGAGCATTTTTTTCTTGACACGTTTCGATTCAAGATTATAAAAATGTATTATGACAAGGAGATCTTAAGATGAATTATATTGTAGATGAAATCAGAGCTAGATTATGGGCAGAGCCATAAAGCTCCAGGGTCCCGGCCTATTGGGGATTGATATTTTTTTTTTTTTGTTACTTATTAAAGGTACTCATTTTTTTATTCTTAAATCTCCTCAATCGACAATTTTACATAAAGTAGTGCCTTCCCTTCAGCCTTCCCATGGCCGAGTGGTTAGCACGCTTGGCTACTGATCTAAGGGACCTGGGTTCGAGCCCCTGGTAAGGCATGGTTGTGTGTGTTGTTTTTCTGCTGAGGTCCTGCCATCCTTTCAGATATTCTACTGTGGCATATAAACTGACAGGCTCCTGTCAGACCTCTGTGGCAAGCAGCTGCTTGAGGGGGTATTTATTTTATTTATTAGTGCAATCTCCATTATGTTTTAATTTAATAGAACAGAGGTGGGCATTTAGAACCTAATTGCTTAATCCGGCCTTGAATAGAATGAGATTAATTTTTACAGCCTAAAGAAGAATTAAGCTTCGTAATCGACATTTACCAAAAGAAAAAAGATTTTTCCTGCACGTATGTGAAAAATCGAATAAACAGAAACCGAATGAAATCGTCTAACTTCGCCCCTCGCCGCGTTTAATTTCATAAATGAATGAAAGTAACTTCGTCCTTTCAAGACGAAAAGATCTCAGACCGATTAAGCCACCAGATCAGCTTGAAAGAAAAGCCTTTCTTTAAAAAGGTATGTTAAAAAGGTATCTCGAGCCCCAGGCACTTACAAAGAGAACATGCGTGTCAGGTTTCTGCTCCTTTCGTTTCTGCCCTTTTTTCTCCCTTTCTCTGCAAAATGCTGTCAACAAAAACGTTGAACCCTGCAGTTCCAGATTCTCAGGGGAGAACCGTTGCCACGGCTCCATAACCATAACCTGTTCGCTATCGCTCTTTGTAATTTTGGACTCCCACCCCTGCCACCTTCCAACTCGCGAATCGCTACTTCCTGTTTCTTTGTTAATGATCCCCTTCAAGAAGAGAAAGAGAAAAACTCTTATCTTATATAATCACAGTGTTTGATAGCTTATCTCGACATATCTACATTCTTCTGAGGTCTAAAAGAAACACACTCGCAGAAAATGTCAGCAAGGTTCACTCTTTTTTTAAGGAATCTTTTACTTGTCTATATTTTTTTAGGATTATTTCGCCAGTTTTTTTTTCTGCGTGGGAGGAAAAAAAATAAAATAATAGTATAAAAAACGCTCTACGTGATAGCATTTTTTATATTATTCTTACTTTGTTTGTCATGCCTCAAAATTATAAGTTCAGACAGAAAGAAACGAAATAGCTGTTTGAATCGAAAAATAATAACTTGATGCAATGAAGTTGGGTTGTGAGCGGCACTTTTTTGCACACCATGGGCTAAATGGCCAGGTCACATGGACCCCGAAGGCTCAGAGAAGATTGGGGGAGGGGACTTACTGGAACAGCTGTTGGGAGACAGATGGTAGCCTCCCGTCAAGGCCATCCAGCGTGTCCTTTAACGTGCACAGGGTATGGCTCTTCCACACACGGGGCCACGGCTTAACGTCCCATCCGACGGACGGCGGCCTTTCCAAGCCCATCGGTGTCCCCTACTGACCGTGGGCAGGGCGGGGAAATTTTGCGGGGATAAATCTCAACGCTGACCCAGCTGGGACTCGAACCTGGGAACTACAGATTACGAGCCTGGCGCAATGCATTGAAGTATTTAGCTTTAAGCTTGCTTTTGGTGAAAACATTTGAAACGAAATTATTACTTGTTGGAAAAACGTAAAACCTTGCCATCCTCAAGAAATATTTAAGATTTGGGTTGGGTTGTATCAGCTCTGAGCCGCACTTCTTTTCCACACAATGATCTAAATGGCCAGGTTGAAATTATTCCTTGCATCATCCTAACACACATTACACTTCATTTATGAATTGTAAGGGCACGTGCTTCTCATATTTTTATGACTTTACTAAATCAGCCATACGAACACCAATTATTGAGATAAAACATAAGCACCGCCTAAAATTTTACAAGAATAAAAATCCACTGTGGAGCTTTATTTTGTAGTTACAAATTTAATGTTAAGATCCACATTATCTTTTCCCATTTATGCTGTTTATATCAATTTGAGAGCTACTTACTGCTTTACGTCAGAATTTGACTTTTGCGGATTTTCAAGTTGCGCTTATATTGCAATTACGAAATACGAAATAGAGTCGAAGACGAATTTTTACTATTTCATACAGATTATTTTCGGAAAGTAACTGAATTTATGATTTCTATTATCGTTCCTATTCATATTATTAATTTCCATTATCACCAGAAATAACATTCTAACCACGAGGGGGCGGGGGTTGGCCCAGTCGGTAGCGCGCCAGTCTCGTAATTTGTAGTTCCCAGGTTCGAGTCCCAGCTGGGTCAGCGTTGAGATTTATCTCCGCAAAATTCCCCGCCCTGCCCACGGTCAGTAGGGGACACCGATGGGCTTGGAAAGGCCGCCGTCCGTCGGATGGGACGTTAAGCCGTGGCCCGTGTGCGGGAGAGCCATACCCTGTGCACGTTAAAGAACACGCTGGATGGCCTTGACGGGAGGCTACCATCTGTCTCCCAACAGCTGTTCCAGTGGGTCCCCTCCTCCAACCTTCTCTGAGCTTTCGGGGTCCATGTGACCTGGCCATTTAGCCCATGGTGTGCAAAAAAGTGCCGCTCAGAGGTAAAACAACCCAACCCAACAACTAACCACGAGGAAGAGTTTGTACATGGAGGGGGAGGGGGAGGAAATTGTCATTGTATCCGCCATTGTGAGGTTGAGAAAGTGTTGCTGAGCATGAGGTGGCTGACATCTGTTGACGATAAACCTATCTGAAAACGAGGCTCCAGATTTCGTGCTCACAAGAGCAATTGTCGTCCCCAGTTTGTTCTCTGGGTGGAAACGTCGTCCTCCGAGGGCACGAGAGCATTCGCAAAAAGGAAGATAATTAAAGGGCAAAAAATTTCTCTTTTTATTCCTCCTCAGCTCCCGTCATCTCTTAAGCAAGAACAAAACTTCCGCAGTTTTAAGCAAGAAGACGGAGAAGATTTATTAACCGAGCAAAACGATGGAAGGATCCAACATCCGGAATCTCAAGATGGCGTGAAGATGCTGTTCATTTCATGGAAAAGGCAAGAAAGTGGTTTCCAAAATCAGTCATCTGCACCGAAAAGTAAATACAAACGTAAAAAAAAAACCTGACAATTACCCCAGCGCTAAAATTCTGCAAATTGTTTTTTGTTTGAGTCGTCTTGTAGGTTTCATTATATTTCTTTCGCTTTTTTGGAGCATATGAATTCGAAACGACGGCGCATTTGTGAGAAAAGTTTAATGAAGGCGATTCTCGAGCAGGCGAAGAAAGTAAATCAATCAACGAAGTTGTTGTTGATGAGAGGCGATCTCTCCTGTAATCGCCTGATTAAGAATGTTCTGCCCCGATGAACAGAAGAGGAGGGCTGGGCGCTGAATGGGAAGTCTTGCATCACTGGCGAAAATTAAGGGATTAGAAGAAGAAGAGGAGGAAACTGGAAACTGCTCCCGACAAATAAAAGAAGGGTGAAAAAAGGTTTATCTCGGAAAGAAAGCTTATAAGGAAAACAAAAGAGGAACTTGAAATGGTGAAGAAAAGGTTTCAATAACTACGTCAGCGAAACGAGAAACAAACACCGCTTTCACCCCTTACTCCTCCCCCCCCCTACCACTCTTTCATCTTGGTGTGTTATTCTTAAATTAAGAATTCGAAAAGAAGTTTTGATTAATATCTTATACGGCCTAAACACAAAGGGTGGCAACAAGCAAATCACCTATTACTGAATGATAATTAAAATCTGGAACAGCCCATCCACTGTGTCATTGGAAATGATTTATTTTTTTTAAATCTGTCATTTCTGTCGCTCTTTCAATTAATCTGTTCCATGGTCCCGATTCTGTTCGAGCGAATAACTGAAAGAAAATGAAAGCGAATGCTTCTTCGCGCTATTGCACAACTGAAAATATTCAAAGGCAAACAGCTCTGTAGAAATACATCAACAGACACTTAGCATAAAACAAATCTGAACAGCCCTTACTTGCACAAGAATCTCTTTTCTCCTTTCCAGTTTAGCTCTAAATGAGATGCAATTAACATTGTTAAGTGATTTAGTAATCTGAGAGTACGATTTTCCTCAATGTCCAATATCCGCTATTCAATATTTAGAAATCGGCAGTTTTTTGTCCATGTTGAAGTTCTAATGAAATTCAACACTGTTATGTTTCTACGTAAGAGACACAGGGGCGGGGGTGGCTCAATCGGTAGCGCGCCAGGCTCGTAATCTGTAGTTCCCAGGTTCGAGTCCGCGAGTCAGCGTTGAGATTTATCTCCGCAAAATTCCCCGCCCTGCCCACGGTCAGTAGGGGACACTGATGGGATTGGAAAGGCAGCCGTCCGTCGGATGGGACGTTAAGCCGTGGCCCCGTGTGCGGGAGAGCCATACCCTGTGCACGTTAAAGAACACGCTGGATGGTCTTGACGGGAGGCTACCATCTGTCTCCCAACAGCTGTTCCAGTGGGTCCCCTCCCCCAACCTTCTCTGAGCCTTCGGGGTCCTTGTGACCTGGCCATTTAGCCCATGGTGTGCGAAAAAGTGCCGCTCAGAGGTAAAACAACCCAACCCAACCTTAGAGAGAATGTTATTCTTCCATTCTACAATGTACCTATGTTAATCGATAATGATTAAATCCAACTCATTACAATATCCAAGCTAAATGAATTTCTCCTTTACAAGAAAGGCCAGACATTATCTCATTATGTGTCTTTCTTAAAGATCTTTTTGTTCCTCTCATCTCTTCATTGTGGATGCCGGTCACATGTGAAGTCATCCTAATCTCTTCGTGCATGAGAGGATGATGATGCCTTCCCTCCTCCTAATCATTAGTTGCTTCCATCACAAACTCTCGTAGCACCGACAAATTCCCACCATGTCAAGCCCCTTTATGAAGAGCATGCATCTGTTTGCGGTTCCCTCATCACGCTTCAGATCCCCTTGGCAACGATCCAAAGAATTTTTCCAGTTTCTTCTCATCCCTATTCCGTAAAGGAGGAACAGTGCAATGGACAGGATGCGATCAATGCGTGAGCACTGGAATACGTAAAAAGTTTTGAATTATCTCGTAAATGGTAAGTACGTCAAAAGCGAAAATCCTCCCAACTCTGGAAGTTTTGAGGATTTTCTTCCATGACTAAAGACTAAGAGATTTTAGCTTTTTTAACAGATCTCTATGGCCAAGATCTCGACAATGCTGGAAAAAGAGGATTTGGGTTGGGTTGTTTTACCTCTGAGCGGCACTTTTTTGCACACCATGGGCTAAATGGCCATGTCACAAGGACCCCGAAGGCTCAGAGATTGGTCGGGGGAGGAGACCCACTTGAACAGCTGTTGGGAGACAGATGGTAGCCTCCCGTCAAGGCCATCAGCGTGTTCTTTAACGTGCACAGGGTATGGCTCTCCCGCACACGGGGCCACGGCTTAACGTCCCATCCGACGGACGGCGGCCTTTCCAAGCCCATTGGTGTCCCCTACTGACCGTGGGCAGGGCGAGGAATTTTGCGGAGATAAATCTCAATGCTGACCCAGCTGGGACTCGAACCTGGGAAGTACAGATTACGAGCCTGGCGCGCTACCGACTGAGCTTTAGTGGAAATAGCTAATAGCTCATTCAATGTTTCATTACAATTCGATAAAGTAAAACTGAAAGTTTGGAGCACTAATATATTCCAAGGAAAAAGAAAGATTAAAAGGAAGTTGCGACATCTTTACACTAAGATGATGACTTAATTCAAAATAGAGTGACGTTTTCGTGTTCGTTTCTTCCTAAGCATAAACTGATGAATGGAATCCTTTTTTTCTTTTGATTTATGATGCGATGACGAATGCGTCGAAGGTTGGCGCAGACTTTGCACCAGAAAACAACATCGCGGTGGGTGACGAGAAGTAATGGATGACATAATGGGAGCAACAGACTCTGCGCTCGTGCTGGCCCAACTTCCGAGAAGGCAACTAATGAATCGGCTGGTGACGCGAAGCGAGTGTGCGTTACGTGCTGCGTTCGACCCCCCCCCCCCACTTTCCCAACCCCCTTCTGCGCCACTGAAAATGTAGCGCCCGTGCGAAAGAAAAAAAAACAGCGCCGAACTTCACTTCGGAAGATTGGGAGCCGATCGATACATTGTTGGAGTGACACGCAACAATGACCCGAACGGCGCGTGCCAATTTCCTGTCTCCTCCATGACTGGGAAATCGAGGCTGACCTTTCAGTCGGGGATGCCAGATTCCGGTTCATGCTAACGGACGAAAGTGTAGAGTTTTCATTTTTTTTCTGTTTGCGAAGACCTGGATCGTGTGGGCTCACTCACGGAAATATTGAGCGTCTGCAGTTACCGTTCACAGCAAACTGGAGCGTGTACAGTTGTTGTACATATCTGGAGCGTGTACAGTTGTTGTACACGCTCCAGATATTTTTCCTCAATTCTGTAATCACGTGACACGAAGGTTGCCAGATCACTCATTTCTAAAAAAAAATCGTTGCCGGATATTTTTTCTGAATTCTGTAAATCAACCATAGTGTTCGGATATTTTTTTGAGCGACTGTAGGTGGTCATATTATTTTGATACTAGATCGTGTGGGCTCACTCACGGAAATATTGAGCGTGTGCAGTTACCGTTCACAGCAAACTGGAGCGGTTGCGGTTAATGTCCACAGCACATTGGATCGTGTGAGCTCACAAAGACCTGGATCGTGTGGGCTCACTCACGGAAATATTGAGTGTGTGCAGTTACCGTTTACAGCAAACTGGAGCGGTTGGGGTTAATGTTCACAGCACATTATTATTGAGAGCAGTTACCGTTCACAGCAAACTGGAGCGATTGCGGTTAATGTTCACAGCACATTGGATCGTGTGAGCTCACAAAGAACTGGATCGTATGGGCTCACTCACGGAAATATTGAGCGTGTGCAGTTACCGTTCACAGCAAACTGGAGCGGTTGCGGTTAATGTTCACAGCACATTGGATCGTGTGAGCTCACAAAGAACTGGATCGTGTGGGCTCACTCACGGAAATATTGAGCGTGTGCAGTTACCGTTCACAGCAAACTGGAGCGGTTGCGGTTAATGTTCACAGCACATTGGATCGTGTGAGCTCACAAAGACCTGGATCGTGTGGGCTCACTCACAGAAATATTGAGCGTGTGCAGTAACTGCACACGCTCCAGTTTTCTGTGAACGGTAACTGGAGCGTGTACAGTTGCTGTACACGCTCCAGATATTTTTCCTGAATATTGTAATCACGTGACACGAAGGTTGCCAGATCACTCATTTCTAAAAAAAATAGTTGCCAGATATTTTTTCTGAATTCTGTAATCAACCATAGCGTTCGGATACTTTTTTGAGCTACTGTACCTCTCTCTCGCGCGCTGATCCCGACTGCATTCGTTTCCGATGACACAATTTTCCGATTGTACGAAGTATGATATTTTAACGCTTCTGCTGCTGAAGAGTGATGAGTTCTTCTTTGAAGAGTCAAGATTTCTGTTTGCGCAAAAACAGCTCGGAGCAGATGACGTGGGAAGGAATGACTTCGATTCCACGAGAATGCGATGGTTATTTGAAAGGTCGATTGAAGGGCAATGGGATGAGTGGGGGGGAGGGGGAGGGAGATATCTTTTAATGATGTTAGTCTTTCGAAAAGGAAAAAGGATCCCTTCTCGCTTTCAATTGAGAGAGAAGTAAATATTTTCAGTTTCGCAAATAACGGGCAATTGATTCATGTCGTAGAACCATTTCGAGTGATCGTCTGGAGGCATTGGGAAACAGATTTCTCATTCGCCGTGTTTCATTAATAACATTAAAGATAAATTCTTTCTTTTCTTCCGAGAAATAATAATTATCTTCGTATCATTCCTCTCGCATTCTGTTGCAGTAAAAATATAAATGGCAAATAACAAAGTTAGGATTGATACCAGGAAGAAAACCCTGATTTTTGTTTTTCTTTTTGAACCCGTGCGTTACGTTTGCAAATGCATTTTTGAACAATGGGCGCATGCAGTAGGCTGAACGATATTCTCTGATGGTCTGTGGCGGGAGGGGGGGGGGAAGCATTCATAATAGGATTATTGTGCAAATTTCGCCTTTTTAAATTTTGGGACAGGAACACCGTCCCGTGATCGAGTGGTTAACGCGCTTGGCTACTGATCAAAGGGGCCTGGGTTCGAGCCCCTGGGGAGGCATTGGTGCAAGGTGCTCACAGACCTTATACTATGGCGTATAAACTGAAAGGATCCTGTCAGACCTCTTGTGGCAAGCAGTTTCTTGAGGTTTTTTTATATTTTTTAGACTGAATTTTAAGGAGAATTTTATAAAAAATTAGTAAGAGGCGTTAATTTTTCACCTCTGAACAATAATTCCTCTTTCACCCTGGGAAGCCAGCTGCCTAGAATCGGCTTCTTCCGTCGGAAGTTACCTAACAATACGTTCGAATGAGTCTCGGTATGTACTGTCGCTCAAAAAAGTATCCGAACGCTACGGTTGATTACAAAATTGAGAAAAAATATCTGGCAACGATTTTTTTAGAAATTAGTGATCTGGCAATCTTCGTGTCACGTGACACGAAGGTTGCCAGATCACTAAGTTCTAAAAAAAACGTTGCCAGATTTTTTCTGAATTCTGTAATCAACCGTAGTGTTCGGATACTTTTTTGAGCGACTGTAGGTGGTCATATTATTTTGATACTAGATCGTGTGGGCTCACTCACGGAAATATTGAGCGTGTGCAGTTACCGTTCACAGCAAACTGGAGCGTGTGCAGTAACTGCACACGCTACAGTTTGCTGTGAACGGTAACTGGAGCGTGTATAGTTGCTGTACACGCTCCAGATATTTTTCCTGAATTCTGTAATCACGTGACACGAAGGTTGCCAGATCACTAATTTCTAAAAAAATCATTGCCAGATATTTTTTCTGAATTCTGTACTCAACCATAGTGTTCTGATACTTTTTTGAGCTACTGTACCTCTCTCTCGCGCGCTGATCCCGACTGCATTCGTTTCCGATGGCACAAGTCACGAAGTTTCTCGAGGGAAGAGTTCCGGTCACTCAGAGAGAGACGGATGAACGGAGCAGCGACCAGTCTTCTTGGCAGGGAGAGTTGCCAACGTGATGCTCTCTCTCTTCTGGCTCCCCTGTGGAGTGATGGACAGTTCCAATCAACAACACGTGGACATGGCCTCCACACTCTCGGCGCGGGGGTGGACTGTCCCTTGGCGGGGTGTGTGGGTTGTGGCAGCTCAAGTGACGATGCCCTCGAAAGAAGAAAAACTGTGATAGCTGCTGACGGGCATCACGTGCAATGCAAATGAAGAGATTTCGTTTAAATCTCGACAAATGGGAACACGGGTCACGACGATCGAATTATCTGGCACTAACAGATCACGAAACGGATTCATTCGCAGAAAAGGAAGATTTTTCATTTGTGAAAAATGCTTTGCTTATTTATTGCTTGCAAAAATCTCTTCAGTGAAATGATAAAAGCTAAAATATTTTCTGCATTATGTGTAGTGTTTTCTCCATTTCTTTGCTAGTTTTGATATTTCAAAACTCGACCTTCTCATGATTCAAATTTTTATAGAGTATTTTTCTACTTTCCGAGAATTTGCGTTTAATGTACAAAATGAGGCAGAGACTTTTTCATTACATAAAACCTATTTAGAGGCAAGAAAAGCATCCCCCCCCCACAAAAGAAAAGCAATGGATAATCAAGATTTCCGTTGCACGAATCATTCATCTGTTAAAGATGATTACTTCTTAGAATGCAAATCATTTGCCATCTTAAGAAATTAAACCTCAGAAATTATTTCTTCTATACGTCACTATGCAAACGATTTGTCTCTCCCAAAGCTTGCTGCAATTTCCTTTGCTAAAGCTTCGTCTGCATTTGCCTTTGGTCCTGTTCAGTCCATTATTGATGATTTGCAGTATTTATGCTAATCTTGATTCCAGGATGTCATCAAATCTTTTTAAATTTCAACTAGCTTTACGATGATTTTAAAGAACAAGGCTCTGTAAAACACTCTGCGAAGACAAGCAAGACAAGACAGATTCTGACCATTGCAGTCAGGTGGTTGCCAAAACCGATTCAAGGATTTTATTTCAATTGTTCAAGATTCTGGAAGAGAAGAGGTTTAAAGAGGCCTATTTTCCTTGCCTCGATCTCCGTCCATGTCTAAAGTTAGAAGAGATTTTAAACGGACAACGAACGTACAGTCGCTTAAAAAAATATCCGAACACTATGGTTGATTACAGAATTCAGGAAAAATATCTGGAGCGTGTACAGCAACTGTACACGCTCCAGTTACCGTTCACAGCAAACTAGAGCGTGTGCAGTTACTGCACACGCTCCAGTTTGCGTGGGCAGTTACCGTGTCACGTGACACGAAGGTTGCCAGATCACTGATTTCTAAAAAAAAAGTTGCCAGATATTTTTTCTGAATTCTGCAATCAACCATAGTGTTCGGATATTTTTTTGAGCGACTGTACAGACAATAACCTTGATTATCGGTGAAAATCAGGAAACACCCACTTCAGATAAGAGCAGACGACTGCAGATCTTTTTTTAAAAAATCTTCAGCTCCATCAGAGAAAAATCGTGCACTTTGAGCTGTGGCCACACGCATTCATGACCACCTACCTATCAAGTCAACACTTGGATCAGGAGGAGTGAAATTATCAGCCAATCGGAAGATTAGTGGTGGTCACAAAACGAAAGCGAACATTCTCCCTCACCCCCCCGCGAGAGATCTTCTTTTTCGATGAGAAAGAGCGAACGCTCCTCTCACGAAAGTCGCTCTTCATCGCAGAGGCTTAGCAAAAGGTGGACCCCGGATGGAACGAAGAGCGCGCGATCTTTCCATCTCCCTCACTTGTTCTCGATCTCGGATCATAATTTCATCCCACTTCCCTTTCTGTCAGATGAAGAGGAGATGGCCCCTACGTCCATCTGCCTTTTCTTTCTCCTGGTTGTCAGGGATGAGTTTCCAGCAGCCGCCGCCATCGCCCACGAGGGAGAATTGTGACCACGCAAGTTGGTCTGCCAACCACCGGCGTGACCGATGACACGGAGCAGAAACGTGATCTCTTCCAGCCTCCCTCCTCCCGCCTCCTCTTCCTCCCCATCCGCTATGTATGCTCGAATGGGCTCCATTCAGCGCGAATCAAAACCCGACAGCCCACTGCAACCGCACCCTCAGGACACATTAATAATCGACCTCTCACTCCCTTCCTCCTCCGCCACGGCAAAGAGTGCCGTCCACAATTGAAGCGTTCAGTACGGACCCAGTTTCGCCCCCTATCGTTAAGCAATTTGTTGACGTCACTCACCTTCTTTGAGGAGGGAAAACAAAACGATTGGAAATGAGGGATCGTTGTCACTCAACGCGACGCACGAGCTTCGAATGGCGTTTGCTGCGTTTCCTCGTCTTCGTTCGTCTGCAAAATAATTAATGAACTTGTCCAGCGACATCCTGAATTTCTGAAGCTCGCGCTATGGACGATTTCGTTCATTGAGTAAAGATCCCACCAAATGGAAGAGTTCGGTTTTTTTTTTATCTTTAGCGGACATTTTTTCACACAAAACGGATTAATGGTTAGGTCATGAGGACCCTCGAGGGATCAGTGTGGCATCAGGGAAATGCTCCTTTGCACTCTGAAGTGGCATGGACGTGACAGTGTGGCATCAGGGAAATGCTCCTTTGCACTCTGAAGTGGCATGGACGTGACAGTGTGGCATCAGGGAAATGCTCCTTTGCACTCTGAAGTGGCATGGACGTGACAGTGTGGCATCAGGGAAATGCTCCTTTGCACTCTGAAGTGGCATGGACGTGACAGTGTGGCATCAGGGAAATGCTCCTTTGCACTCTGAAGTGGCATGGACGCGAAAGGCATGAAAATTTCGAAACCCACAAAATTCAACTACAAAGTGTAATGCATAAAGTGTTACAAAATTAAGTACAGTCGCTCAAAAAAATATCCGAACGCTATGGTTGATTTCAGAATTCAGAAAAAAATCTGGCAACGATTTTTTTTTAGAAATTAGTGATCTGGCAACCTTCGTGTCACGTGACACGAAGATATTTTTTTTGAGCGACTACTAAAGTGAAGTACTGAGAAATGTAGCCAACTAAAATTACAAAGGCGATGGTGTTTTTATCCTGAGCTGCAGTGGTTTGTTCTGCATCAAGTTCCATCACAAGTGATCTGCAGATCCCCTCGTTTCGATGATCCGTCCCCTCCACTGCATTCCGGAATTGACCGGGTCCGGTAGGCAACGCGTCCCTCCCATTTTGCGTGGGTCTGGATTGCAGGAACAACAGAAGAACTCGCGCTACGAGAGGCTGTTTGCCTCTGCTGGGCAGCACGATTTCGTGCAGGGCAAAGGGAATGGCAGAAGAAATCAGCCTGGCACTTCAAATACATCTTCGGGCATTCCAGGAGATCGTTGGAAACGTAATCTGATTCGTGCCAAACGAGATCGTTTTATTTTTCGAAGCCAAAAAAAAGTTGAAATTTTGAGACATCTCTTCAGCTTAGCTAATCTATTATACGTTTTAGAGAGTTTGTCTCTTTGTTCAACTCTCCGCAAAATTCCCCGCCCTGCCCACGGTCAGTAGGAGACACCGAAGGGCTTGGAAAGGCCACCGTCCGTCGGATGGGACGTTAAGCCGTGGCCCCGTGGAAAAATGGAAGTATTCCTCTGAGCTGCGGAGAGCCATACCCTGTGCACGTTAAAGAACACTCTGGATGGCACAAGTGCGGGAGAGCCATACCCTGTGCACGTTAAAGAACACTCTGGATGGTCTTGACGGGAGGCTACCATCTGTCTCCCAACAGCTGTTCCAGTGGGTCCCCTCCCCCAACCTTCTCTGAGCCTTCGGGATCCATGTGACCTGGCCATTTAGCCCATGGTGAGCAAAAAAGTGCCGCTCAGAGGTAAAACAACCCAACTCTTTGTTTAACAACTCTTTTTAGACTATCAGAACTAAGAGCATCAAGCTTCGTCTGCAGCTTCATCTCACCGTAGCTATGACCCCGATCCTTCTAAATCCTACGCAGCAAGACGCAAGTGGGGCCTGCACACCAAATTCGGGACTCATCGGTCAAGTACCTGCGAAATTACTGGGAGCCGTAAACTTCTGTCATCAGTGACGTCAACCCCCACCCCCCCCCTCCCCGGAACGTAAATGACTGTTCACGCATGCGCCAGGAATACGCTTGGAACTAAACTTACGTGTTAAAGGATTTTTACAATAATTCGTTGTCGCACTTCCTATTGCGAACGGAGTCCGTATCTTTTCAAGTAGCAATCTCCTTATCCACAATAGAATTGACCTGATAACCCCAGCCAGTGAGAGTATCGTAACGACACCCACTCATGATCCATCCATTCGCGTCCGAGAGGGTGAGGGGGGGGGGGGGGGACAGAATAAGAGAAAAAATCTGGACTTGGGAAAAACGATAATTTTCCTGCCAAATCCATTCTCAAGCTACGAGGGAATCGGTGGGAGGAAAGAATTCAGCTCAGAGGAATACTTCTCCTAACCTTTGCTTTGATGATCATTCGCAATCCGAGGATTAACTTCTTTTGCCTCTAAGCGGCATATTTTTGGCACCCAATGGGCTAAATGGCCAGGTCAAAGGGACCGGAGGCTCAAAGAGGGTTGAGAGAAAGATACTCGCTGGACAGAAGAGAGATAGAAGTCTCCCGTCAAGGCCATCCAGTGCTTTATACGTGCCATCCGACGATGGTGGCCTTTGTCCTTTCTCCCCAAGGGCAGGCTGGGGGTTCAGTTAAAATAGATCTCAACATTGGCACAGGTGGTTGTTTGGTTGGGGTTTAATGGAGCAACGGCAGCTGAGGCCATATTGCGCCAAACGCATCATGTACGATAAAATGTAAACAGATAAAAGTCACGTAACCCTCAACCAAAGTGAAAAAGAACACACAAAAAGGAATAAGGAACGAAACAATACAGGACGCAAAAAGAACGAAAAATCTAAGACCAAAAACAATGTGTATGAATAAAGGGTGTAAAATGTAAATAACAAGTGCAAAACAGAATATTAAACAACGGGTGTATAGGACCCATAAAAGCAACAAGTCAAAAGATTAAAAAAAGGGTAAAAATATGAAAGACGAGCAGAATAGCAGGTGAAACGTAAAAATTGAAGAACAGTGGCACAGGCAGAACTTAGACCTGGGAAGTGTAAATGAAAAGTGGCATGTTGCCAATTGAGGCAATCGCAGCTCGTCTGCCTTTAATAAAGTGGGGCGGGGGTGGCTCAGTCGGTAGCGCGCCAGGCTCGTAATCTGTAGTTCCCAGGTTCGAGTCCCAGCTGGGTCAGCGTTGAGATTTATCTCCGCAAAAATTCCCCGCCCTGCCCACGGTCAGTAGGGGACACCGATGGGCTTGGAAAGGCCGCCGTCCGTCGGATGGGACGTTAAGCCGTGGCCCGTGTGCGGGAGAGACATACCCTGTGCACGTTAAAGAACACGCTGGATGGCCTTGACGGGAGACTATTATCTGTCTCCCAACAGCTGTTCCAGTGGGTCCCCTCCCCCAACCTTCTCTGAGCCTTCGGGGTCCTTGTGACCTGGCCATTTAGCCCATGGTGTGCAAAAAAGTGCCGCTCAGAGGTAAAACAAACCAACCTTTAATAAAGTGAAATCTGGAATTGCTATTTGGCTGCAAATGTAATGAGGGAGAATAGAGAGCAGAATGGGGGCCTAAAGGAACTTAAAACTCGACTGAATTCTGAAGAAGGGAACATAGAGGGCAGAAAGTGAATTGGCAGCATTCAAATCACTGAGATCAGATGCTGTTAACTCTTGATCTTTGAATCTTCCAGTTGCGAGGCTCTTAAAGCTTCAAAAATGAATCAAAATATTATTTTAAAAAAACTTACTATTGTTCATAGTAAAAATCAATATTTTTCAATAATAATCTTCAGTTTGTTTTCTTTTGTTAATGCCAGATATTGTTGAGAATGATGAGGTAGATAAGGAATTGTAGTGTGATGACTTAACTGATGTGAATGTTTGGTTTCAAGGGTCGGGTGATAAAATGTTAAAATAGATGTATTTAAATATTAAATCACTGAAAAAATACTGGGATAATTTACTAGTTCATATTGAACTTCTTGAATTCCAGTTGGATTCGATTATTTTGGTTGAAACTATGGTAACTGAACAAGAAGCAGCTGCATTTAATATTGAAGGGTATAACAAGCTTATTTTAACGACAAAAGAAAATAAACAACGTGGGATCATTATTTTTTATCTAAACAAAATTAATTTAGTACAACTGGATGAAACTATTGGAGAATCAGCAGAAGCAATAATCACTAAATTATTAATTAATAATATTGAAATTAATATCATCGCAGTATATAGATCTCCTAGTAAAAATATTAACTGGTTCCTAAAAGAAATTTCTGAGTATTTATTAAAAAGGGCTGGAATTAAAAATTTAATTATTGTTGGTGATATTAATATTGATGGGGCAAATACTAATAAATATGGTTGTGATATGTATTTAAATACTTTGATTGAATTTGGTTTAGAACAAATCGTTAAGGGTTTTACTAGAGAGGACGAAACATTAACTAAAATTACAAGGACGTTCGTTAATTGATCATGTTTTGGTTAAAACAAGTAATTTTGATGTTAAAAGTAAAACATATAGAAATAAATTTGCAGATCATTATGGTATCTTAATTAATATTTTCAAAAATAATATTAGCTTTAATGATGTTACATTTTTGAAAGAGGATTCAAACCTAGGTTTTAAAAAATTTTATAATGATACTCTTATTATTCAAAAATTGCAAATGACACAATGGAATGATATAGTTGATGAAGACATGAGTACAGAATTAGTATATCAGAAAATATTAAGTAAAATTGATGAAATTCGGGAAAATTCTTGTTGTAGTAAACAAATTAATAATTGAAAAACTAAGAGAATAAGGAAAGAATGAATTACAGATGACATTATTTTAGCAATTAAAAATAGAGATAAATTATGGAAAAGATATAAAGATGATGTAAATAATAAACAAAATTATGACTTATATAAAATGGAAAGAAATAGGGTAAACATCATTATAAGGAAACAAAAACGCATATTTTATTCAAATAAATTAGCAATTAATAAAGGTAATAATACTAGAATGTGGGAATTAATTAATGATATTATTGATGATAAAAAAAGATGTCAATCGACGAAAATGTTGAAAGACACTTGATTAGAGATAACACTCCAAAAGAAATTCTAAATAGTTTGGTTAAGTTTTTTGTAACAATTATTAGTGAGATGCAAACAGAATTTGCGACGATGAATACCAGGTCAGATAAGGTTTACGAATTATGTTACATAAATAAGAATTCTATGCATTTTCCACTAACTAGTAACTTCGATGTTGCCAATATTATAGATCACTTAAAATATAACACATCTCCTGGATTTGACAATATTAAACCAAAATACATAAAGGAAAGTAAATGCAATTTTTTCATGTAATAACAATTCTTATAAATAAAATTTTTGAAAATTCGCAAATCCCAATAGCTATGAAAATTGGAATTATATCGTCCGGTATATAAAAGTGGATCAAAAAAGAATTTTAATAATTATAGACCAATCACTCTATTAACAATTTTTGATAAGATAATGGAAAAATACGTTGGAGATCGCTTGCAAAATGTTTTGAATAAAATTAATTTTCTGTCAAGTCAGCAATTTGGGTTTCGTAAAGGTATGGGAACACAAAGTCTTTTGGAAGATCTTATTAATAATATTAATATTAATTTAAATATAGGAAAGAAATGCGTTGCGATATTTATGGACTTAAATAAAGCATTTGATTCAGTTGACATTGATATCTTGCTACAGAAATTATATTTACTTGGTATAAGAGGGAATATTTTTGAATGGTTTAAAAGCTACTTATTACATAGAGAAATAGTTATGAAAATAAATGATAATTTTAGCGATAAATTTCAGATCAATTATGGAGTTCCACAAGGATCTATTCTCGGCCCTATGCTATTTCAAATATACATAAATGATTTGGCTAATATTAATTTCGATAGTAAATTATATATGAATGCTGATGATACAGTGCTAATCAACTTCCACTCTGATTTAGAATACGCCATTTGCAATCTACAAAGTGATTTCAATAAAGCAGTTAAATGGCTTTCTCTTAACAAACTGAGTGTAAACGAGAAAAAAACTAAATTTATGTGTATTGGTTCTCAACAACCTACACTTAAGAGAAGAATTACTATGATCTGGCAACCTTCGTGTCACGTGACACGAAGGTTGCCAGATCACTAATTTCTAAAAAAAAATCGTTGCCAGATATTTTTTTTGAATTCTGTAATCAACCATAGTGTCCGGATACTTTTTAATATATATAATGCGTATGAATATATAATGCAATGAATATGGAGCGTGTGCAGTTACCGTTCACAGCAAACTGGAGCGGTTGCGGTTAATGTTCACAGCACATTGGATCGTGTGAGCTCACTCACGGAAATATTGAGCGTGTATCATAGCAAACTGGAGCGTGTACAGTTGCTGTACACGCTCCAGATATTTTTCTTGAATTCTGTAATCACGTGACACGAAGGTTGCCAGATCACTAATTTCTAAAAAAAATCGTTGCCATATACTTTTTCTGAATTCTGTACTCAACCATAGTGTTCGGATATTTTTTTGACCGACTGTACCAGAGGAAATAGAGGGAGAGACGAAGTGATGTGACCTCTGATCTTTCAGCACTAATGGTCTCTTTGACCTTTCCCTCTGCGAACCTTCATCCGATAAGCAACATCGTCGACTCTGTTCCGTACAAGATGAAAGAAAAGCGAAGGGCATTCCGTCTTAAGTGGCGCATGCAGAACGAGCAAGCGTTCTTTCGTGGAGTTATGCAGATACGTGGTATGTGAACGAATGACGGAGAAAATATTTCGCAGCAGAGGTTCGAAGAGTCAGACTTTATGAGCGACAGATAAGAAGACTCTGGTTAGCAAAGAAAGAAATTCATCGAAGCAGACAGAAGATCAGGAGACGTGGGAGAAATACTGAAATGATCCAATGCTCCAATAACGTCCTCCTCATCCACCTCAAGTGCCCAATATTGGAAGGTTTTCGCAGACGATCCTCTGCACAAAAGGCAATTGCGTTCTTCGACCTTCTGATGACGACCCCCCCCCTCCCACTCCTCCTCCATATCTGCTCCCTCGTTCCCCCCCCCCCCCCTCCGGAGCTCAGCGGAGCAGCAAAGACGAGGGCCAAAAGGAGTCAAGCGTCAGTTGACAGCAGGCCGTGTTACGTCACTCAAGCGCGGAAACACAAAAGCCAAAAGAGGAAGGGGGGGGGGGGGTGCGAGGAGAAACAAAACTCGAAATTCCAGACATCTACGTCACAAAGGAGCTGTCACCGCACCTCCTCACCCCCAGCGCAACTTCTAATCGTGGAGACAGAAACTGGCTCAACTGGATGAGGTGAGTTTTGCGAAATTCTTTCGGATACTTAAGACATCAGTTTTAGACACGTTGAGGTGGTTTAAACCCTCGGAGAGAGGCTGGCTGCCTTTTTTTTTTGGTGCACAGTTGACAAATGACAAAAATCCTGAGTATCAAAAAGAGGTAGGAGAAAGAATATGCACTGGACACCTATTAGGGAAAGCAAATCCATTGAAGCAGTCTCTCTGGACAGCTATTAAAGGAAGGAAATCCACTGAAAAACACTCTCTGGACAGCTATTAAAGGAAGGAAATCCACTGAAAAACACTCTCTGGACACCAATTAAAAGGTTTTCTGGATAGCTACGCACTCTGGTTGGACCTTCGTAGTCCATGGCTGCATGAGGATAATACAATGAAGAGGACTCTCTGGAAGCTGTTAAATTTTTCTGGATTAGGGGAAGGAAATCCATGGTCAGCTTTAGGGAAAGAAATCCAGCGACAGCTTTATGGAAAGTAAATTGAGCGGGTATCTTTAGGGGAAGGAAATCCAACAGACAGTTTTAGAGGAAAGAAATCCAGCAGACAGTTTTAGGGGAAAGAAATCTAGCAGACAGCTTTAGGGGAAAGAAATCCAGTGACAGTTTTAGGGAAAGTAAATTGAGCGGACATCTTTAGGGGAAGGAAATATAACAGATAGTTTTAGAGGAAAGAAATCCAGTCGAGAGATTTAGGGGAAGGAAATCTAGCAGACAGCTTTAGGGGAAAGAAATCTAGCAGACAGCTTTAGGGGAAAGAAATCCAGTCGAGAGTTTTAGGGGAAGGAAATCTAGCAGACAGCTTTAGGGGAAAGAAATCCAGCGACAGCTTAATGGAAAGTAAATTGAGCGGACATCTTTAGGGGAAGGAAATACAACAGACAGTTTTAGAGGAAAGAAATCCAGCCGAGAGTTTTAGGGGAAGGAAATCTAGCAGACAGCTTTAGGGGAAAGAAATCTAGCAGACAGCTTTAGGGGAAAGAAATCCAGTGACAATTTTAGGGAAAGTAAATTGAATGGACATCTTTAGGGGAAGGAAATACAACAGACAGTTTTACAGGAAAGAAATCCAGCCGAGAGTTTTAGGGGAAGGAAATCTAGCAGACAGTTTTAGGGAGAGAAATCCAGCGACAGCTTTATGGAAAGTAAATTGAGCGGACATCGTTAGAGGAAGGAAATCCAGCAGACAGTTTTAGAGGAAAGAAATCCAGCAGACAGTTTTAGGGGAAAGAAATCTAGCAGACAGCTTTAGGGGAAAGAAATCCAGTGACAGTTTTAGGGAAAGTAAATTGAGCGGACATCTTTAGGGGAAGGAAATACAACAGACAGTTTTAGGGAAAGTAAATTGAGCGGACATCTTTAGGGGAAGGAAATACAACAGACAGTTTTAGAGGAAAGAAATCCAGTCGAGAGTTTTAGGGGAAGGAAATCTAGCAGACAGCTTTAGGGGAAAGAAATCTAGCAGACAGCTTTAGGGGAAAGAAATCCAGTCGAGAGTTTTAGGGGAAGGAAATCTAGCAGACAGCTTTAGGGGAAAGAAATCCAGCGACAGCTTAATGGAAAGTAAATTGAGCGGACATCTTTACGGGAAGGAAATACAACAGACAGTTTTAGAGGAAAGAAATCCAGCCGAGAGTTTTAGGGGAAGGAAATCTAGCAGACAGCTTTAGGGGAAAGAAATCTAGCAGACAGCTTTAGGGGAAAGAAATCCAGTGACAGTTTTAGGGAAAGTAAATTGAATGGACATCTTTAGGGGAAGGAAATACAACAGACAGTTTTACAGGAAAGAAATCCAGCCGAGAGTTTTAGGGGAAGGAAATCTAGCAGACAGTTTTAGGGAGAGAAATCCAGCGACAGCTTTATGGAAAGTAAATTGAGCGGACATCGTTAGGGGAAGGAAATCCAGCAGACAGTTTTAGAGGAAAGAAATCCAGCAGACAGTTTTAGAGGAAAGAAATCCAGCAGACAGTTTTAGGGGAGAGAAATCTAGCAGACAGCTTTAGGGGAGAGAAATCTAGCGACAGCTTTAGGGAAAGTAAATTGAGCGGATATCTTTAGGGGAAGGAAATCCAACAGACAGGTGTAGAGGAAAGAAATCCAGCAGACAGGTTTAGGGGAAAGAAATCCAGCAGACAGGTTTAGGGGAAAGAAATCCAGCAGACAGTTTAGGGGAAAGAAATCTAGCAGAAGCTTTAGGGGAAAGAAATCCAGCGACAGCTTTAGGGAAAGTAAATTGAGCGGGCATCTTTAGGGGAAGGAAATCCAATAGACAGCTTTAGGGGAAAGAAATCCAGCAGACAACTTTAGGGGAAAGAAATCCAACAGACAGTTTTAGGGGAAGGAAATCTAGCAGACAGCTTTGGGGGAAAGAAATCCAGCGAAGCTTTATGGAAAGTAAATTGAGCTGGCATCTTCAGAGGAAGGAAATCCAACAGACAGCTTTAGGGGAAAGAAATCCAGCAGACAGTTTTAGGGGAAGGAAATCTAGCAGACAGTTTTAGGGGAAGGAAATCTAGCAGACAGCTTTATGGGAAAGAAATCCAACGACAGCTTTATGGAAAGTAAATTGAGCGGATATCTTTAGGGGAAGGAAATCCAACAGACAGCTTTAGGGGAAAGAAATCCAGCAGACAGTTTTAGGGGAAGGTAATCTAGCAGACAGCTTTAGGGGAAAGAAATCCAACGACAGCTTTATGGAAAGTGATTGCGCGGATATCTTTAGGGGAAGGAAATCAGACAGCTTTAAAAAAATAAATAAATAAAAATAAATACCCCCTCAAGCAGCTGCTTGCCACAGAGGTCTGACAGGAGCCTGTCAGTTTATATGCGGGGAAGAAAATTCGCTGGACATCTATTAAAGGAAAAAAAATTCATTGAATAAATTTTAGGGGAATCCAGCGAAGGGGAAGGAAATGGATGGATCGTATCGATGCTGATTTTGGCATTGTTTCGATTTCGAACCTGCAAACTAACAGCTATGAATTTGACACAATATCAACCGAGTTGTGCTATGGAATCATTTTCGAGATTGGTTTGAATTTTCTTTCACGCAAAACAAGGAAGTTCGGATTATCGTCAAAAGCAAAGATAACGTATGCAATGGGAACGAAAATAATAAAGCGATAAACAATCCTGGAGGCTGACCATTCTTCAGTGTAGGGCCAAACTCCAATTTTGCTCTCCACGAGATTCCTCTTCTTCACAAGCTTCCTTTATCACAGAGAAATTAATTAGCCTCTAGACAATTAAATCGCAAGAGAAGCGAAACTGGAGAGAGGTAATTAATTACCTTCTACGTCATTCTCAAGGATACCCCGGATTAGATATCTGTCCACCTTGTCACTTGCAGAGGGAATAAGTCCTCCTCACTTTCTGATGCAGTTGAGCATCATCGCAGTAACGATAACACCCTCCTCCTCCTTCGGTGGGAAGATTAGTCTTGCTTGTCTCACGTCTTGGCAGCTCAAACTTTTGGGATGCTCTCTTCGATCTTTGCTCTCTTTTTAAGCAACTTGAGTGGCAACAAAAACAACAAAAATCTTGCAATCAATTAACTTTCTTTTCGCTACATAAATGAGGCTTCTTCGGGTTTTGAGGGCGGGGGTGGCTCAGTCGGTAGCGCGCCAGGCTCGTAATCTGTAGTTCCCAGGTTCGAGTCCCAGCGGGGTCAGCGTTGAGATTTATCTCCGCCAAATTCCCTGCCCTGCCCACGGTCAGTAGGGGACACTGATGGGCTTGGAAAGACCGCCGTCCATCGGATGGGACTTTAAGCCATGGTCCCGTGTGCGGGAGAGCCATACCCTGTGCACGTTAAAGAACACGCTGAATGGCCTTGACGGGAGGCTACCATCTGTCTCCCAACAGCTGTTCCAGTGGGTCCCCTCCCCCACCAACCTTCTCTGAGCTTTCGGGGTCCATGTGACCTGGCCATTTAGCCCATGGTGTGCAAAAAAGTGCCGCTCAGAGGTAAAACAAACAACCCAACTCTTCGGGTTTTGCAAAAGAACAGAAAGTTATCTTCGCTTCAGGCCTCGTAGCCTGATGTTCTCAAGTTCGAGTCACCATTGTGCTTACTTTGAAATTTCCTCTGCTAACGCATTCTATAATTTCGGTAAAAATGAGGATACCAATGGGTGTGGACAGAAGGCGGTGCAAAAGAGCCATATCCTGTGCATGTTAAAAAATGCACAGCGCGACCCTTGGCGGGAGGCTTCCATCTGTCGCCTGACATCTCCTTCCCAGGTCTGTGTCCTCGAGATCTTCATCAGCTGGGCATTGTAGAAGGAAGAATGCCACTCAGATGTAACGCAATCCAAACAAAGTTTTCGACGCTTCTTGATCAGAGCAATTTGCAAAATCTTTCGAGAATTTTCCTATTGGTCTCGTAAGCAATCAAACGCGGTGGAATCGCGGAGAGTAGGGACTTTCTGATTTTTACCTCGGGTGCGGAAAATGACATGCCTTGCATCGTTCGTTCGCTTCTCTCGTGCACACGAGACGAAGCTCTGGCTCGAAAGGTCGGGGCGATGCAGGCTCTCGTTCGGAAGAAAGCGAGGCAGAAACTCAATGGCCTAAGGTTCGGTTCTTTGAACTCTAATGCTCGTGCACGGACCAAAGATGGTAGAGATCTGCACGTTCCGTTGTTTGAATCGAAGACTTCTTCGCTACTCAACTTTCGGAACTTTATGAAAACTCATCTGGCAGATGTGAGGGCAAAGCACTCCACTCTATATTACGACGAGTAAAAATAATAAAAAAGATGCCTTTACGTCTGCTGTTTTCCGAGTTGGAACATAAAAGGCAGACAAAAAGTCAGCCAGAAAAAGAATGCTTTTTAAATATTCATCTGCACTTTCCATCGGTTGGGAGATTTTTTTCAACTTTCGCACCTCCCCCGTCGAGCGAATTTCCTCCGCATCATACCGTCTACGCGATGGCGGAGGATGCGATCCGAAGTGTAACCTATTTAGCAAAGTCTCTCCGCAGCGTCTGCCACCATGGCAACGCGGAACCAACAGATCACGGATCGTGCAGACTCCGATCCGAGTCGCCAGAAAGAAGAAAATCTCCCAGAGCAACCAAACGACTGACGAGATGATGACCTTTCGGAGTGTAGTCGTCGATATTCCTTCTTTGGCACTCGGCTCACGAGCCTGCCTCGGTTCGGCTTCACGTGCTCTCGCAGTGATGCGAAAGGACGCTCATTTCGGATGGGAACGAACAGCTATAAATAGATGCCGGTTCCTGTGATGTGTGTGTGTCGGGGTAAGTGCTGGCCGGACTCTGCGGCCAGCCACCTGTTCAATCGACCCCGATACGGGAACACCGCGGAATGAACGACACCCGAAAAACAAGGAGGAGGTTCAATGCTTGGATTGTTCGAGACGATGATTCCGGAGACAGAAGAAATCCATTCTTCGCGGATACAAAGAAACAACGCGGAGGCGGAAACGACGACGACCATCCAGATTAGGGAGAAGCTGATGGCATCGTCTGCAAAGAGACCGGAAGCGCTCCTTGCGAGGGAAGGATTAAGTAATTATGGGCAGACGATGCGCAGAGAACTAAGTCGTGTTAAAAAAATGTCACGACAACGTAAAAATCCTAAAATTGCGGTTCATTTGAAACGGTCATGCAAAATGAAACGGGCTGCTAAACAGTGATGGCAGTCGTAATGGCACTCCAGAGCTCGAATTAAAGTGACTTTCTGGAGCTGCACAAAAGAAAAAGGAAATTGAAAGATCTCGCAAAATAAGACGAGAACATTTCCGCAAAGTTTGAAGACGTTGGCGGAAGGCAGCGATGTGTAACAATAGACCCATGGAGATGATGTTCGCCGAAAAAACTCATTACAAAGGATACTTTAAACGAATCTGGATTGACTGGAAATAAAGAAATTATCCACATCCAACTTATTATTATTTCTCGCCGGCAAAAGCATTAACAGGGAAAGGTTTTTTTTTTTTGAAATCTTTCAGAACTAGAAATAGAATTGTAAGTGTTGACATTGGAGTCTGCGAATCTTTTATTATTCTGATTTCATTATTTGCAGAAAAAGGTATTGGAACTGGAAGCAGGATTTAGGAGTAGTTACCTGGAATCCATCTGTTTTGGCCTCCGTATGATAACGAAATAGCAAACTCTAACTTTTTTTAAAGCAGCTCATAATGGTTGATGTGGAAGTTTAGTATCCTCCATTGCTGCTTCTGTTCATTGCCATTCAGTGTTTCAGTTGCATTCGAAACCTCTGCGCGTAATCTTTTCTGGACGTAGTTATTTTTGAAGCATTTGGGTTGGGTTGTTTTACCTCTGTGCGGCACTTTTTTGCACACCATGGGCTAAATGGCCAGGTCACATGGACCCCAAAGGCTCAGAGAAGGTTGGGGGAGGGGACCCACTGGAACAGCTGTTGGGAGACAGATGGTAGCCTCCCGTCAAGGCCATCCAGCGTGTTCTTTAACGTGCACAGGGTATGGCTCTCCCGCACACGGACCACGGCTTAACGTCCCATCCGACGGACGGCGGCCTTTCCAAGCCCATCGGTGTCCCCTACTGACCGTGGGCAGGGCGGGGAATTTTGCGGAGATAAATCTCAACGCTGACCTAGGACGCGAACCTGGGAACTACAGATTACGAGCCTGGCGCGCTACCGACTGAGCCACCCCCGCCCCATTTTGAAGCATTGTTTTTGAAAATGATGTCTGATCTTAGTTCTGATGACGTTTATGAGAAGAACGTCTGTAACATATGAAAAATGATCGGTTCAAAATAAGGCTGGATTTAGGGGGAGATCGAAGGAGGCATGCCTCCCCCCCCCCCGAGAATAATGCTAGTAAAGGTTATAGAGGCAAAAAATTGATAAACGTCTGTATATTTCATGCATTTTTGGAGAATTTCGTTTTAAAGACCTCTAAAAAGGAAGGAAATATGTTATACTTCAATGGAAATACATTCCCTTGCCCTCCCACTTTACTTTTTTCCGGTTCAATTGAGTTTCTGTTCCCCCATTTTTTCTAGATCCGGGCGTGGTTCAAATTATGGCTCGAAATAAGTGATAGCGAGCTGACCTAAATGGATGAGAGGAAAGATGAAGCCTCTGATAGCGAAGTATGAGAAGAATGGATGGAAATAGCTTTCAATATATGCTCAAGATAGAAGGAGAGCAGAATCGCCAATGACATCATCAAATGTCGTGTGGAAATGTGGTTGTGGCGTCATTTCTTCTCATTACGCTAGTTCATGTTACTAACTAATTTTGCAATTTTTCGTTCTCAGGAAAACCCTACCCTCTGCACATTAAAGAACACGCTGGATGGCCTTGACTGGAGGCTATCATCTGTCTCCTAACATCTGCTCAGTGGTTCCTCTCTCCCTAACCCTTCTCTCAGTTGTTGGGAGTCTTGTGACTTAGTCATTAAGCCCATTGTGTACATAAAAATGCCGCTCAGAGGTGAAAGAAACTCCAATCTTGAAATTTTTAAAACTCTTAATGATAAACATCTCAGGTAAGGAATACTATAAATGACCATTTTACATCAGTAGTTCTCAACTTTACTCACCACATGGCCAGAAAAACCACACGAATATGATCCCACGGTCGATAGTAACTCTAGTATTCTTTAAACCTTACCCCCATCCTTCTCTTCCCATACTGTCAATCAATGCATTGAAAGCTTCAATAAGATAAAACAAAGGGTATGCTTTTTCAATCAAATGATATCATTAAAAAACATTAGGTTTATAATACCTAGGATATTAAGGCCGAAGATACCTAGGATATTAAGGCCTGTATAGCAGGCCCGATAATCTAGCCCTGCTATACGTAGTTACTTAGAAAGTATACGATAACCAGACACTTGTTTGATACACATTTAAAGATGCACATTTAATACTTATTGAACTTAAAATTTTAAAACTTTCATTAATCGTTATACTTCTGAAGAAGAATATTTAAGATGAGCTTAATGTTAAGTGTTTTCTATCTTCGATAACGCCTTAAATATTCAATCGATTTTGTTGAAAATCGAGAGTTAGATTTCAGCGAGATAGACATTTTATCTCCATGGATATTTTTTCCATAAAATGCTTATTTTCAAAGTTAATGAGCGTTCAGTGTCGTTTTCTACTCAAATAATATGGAAGTATCCTTTTTGCAATATCGAATAGTACTTTCTTATTGTACATTTAAACACTTATATGTAGACTTTTTAACATTTAACAAGCATAAGAAACTGTTCTTAAATATTCTTTACACACATTTTGAAAGTTCTAGTTATTCATAAAGCTGCCATTTAATACGTACATTAATATTCATCTGAGGTTTTTGGATGGATTGGATTGTTTTACCTCTGAGCGGCACTTTTTTGCACACCATGGGCTAAATGGCCAGGTCACAAGGACCCCGAAGGCTCAGAGAAGGTTGGGGGAGGGGACCCACTGGAACAGCTGTTGGGAGACAGATGGTAGCCTCCCATCAAGGCCATCCAGCGTGTTCTTTAACGTGCACAGGGTATGGCTCTCCCGCACACGGCGATACGGCTTAACGTCCCATCCGACGGACGGTGGCCTTTCCAAGCCCATCGGTGTCCCCTTCTGACCGTGGGCAGGGCGGGGAATTTTGCGGAGATAAATCTCAACGCTGACCCAGCTGGGACTCGAACCTGGGAACTACAGATTACGAGCCTGGCGCGCTACCGACTGAGACTCTGAGGTTTTCGTGCTAATGACTTGCTTATATCTAATGGACTGAATATATCATCAATTATCATTTCTCGTTCTCATTGAACATTCTCTGGCTCTTATGAAATGGATCGGCTCTTATGCAACTCCCTTTGAGTATGTTAGTAAAAGGAAAGGGGGAGAAATATTAAACATATATATACTAAGCCGTACCATGGCCGAGTGGTTAGCACGCTTGGCTACTGATCTAAGGGGCCTGGGTTCGAGCCCCGGGTAAGGCATGGATGTGTGTGTTGTTTTTCTGCTGAGGTTCTGCCATCCTCACGAGACCTTCTACTATGGCATATAAACTGACAGGCTCCTTGTCAGACCTCTGTGGCAAGCAGCTGCTTGAGGGGGTATTATTTTTATATATACTACTATACTACACATATTTTTCGAGAAATGTTTTAAACGGGGGGGAGGGGTAAAATGTCATCCAGTCCCTTGATCCGTCTTTCTGTTTCTAAAAGATCTTGCTCTGAGATCAGCTTCCCTTACACTTCGGGATAAAACTCAAATGAATTTCTGGGCTTGTAGAAAAAAGAAGAAGAATATTCAGTATTTCTAAGCAGAGGAAAGATGCTAAATGAAAATAAATTTGCGAAGAATATGTAACGCGAAAGTTAATACGACAGCAAAGAAAAAAGATGATATCAGAAAGAAAATAATTACAGAAATAGTGCTAGATAAAAATTGAGAGATTCGACAGATTTTTCTTTCATTTTTACTAAAATTACGATATTTTCCTCTTGTTTGTTATCCTATGAAAATCGGCATTTGTTCTTAAATTTACCTTAACATATTTTTGTACTGAGTAACCTAACACCTTTCCTGTATTTACGAACAATTCTTACACCTGTTCCTTTATTTGCATACGAAATTCTGTTAATTTTAGCCCGACTCTCGTGAAAGACAGATCCCCTAGGATTAACATTAACCCGGTTCTGGGTGGAAACCCCCCATTTGCCCTCTAGGTGCAAATGAAACGATTCTGAATATAATAAAGCATTTCAGTAACAAACAATCACGGGAATTGAGAGAGAAAAAAACGACAGAAGGGATCATGTCAATGCAATGCCCCTTTTTCTGAAGGAATTTGAATGATTCAGGAGTATAAAGTCTAGTTTTAAATTCAACATTCTCTAGCTAACCATAAATAAAGATCACAATTCAGCCCCTCCAATCTTGTAGACAGCAAGTGACTGATCTTACAAAACTCTAAATGTTTCGGCACTTTGAGAGAATAACCGGGTTATCTCAATGAGCACTTCATATAACTAGTAAAGTAGGTTTATATGTTACCATACCATCCATGAGTCGTTTCTTCTCGTTGCAATGTATGCTTACAATAAACCACAACCAAAAGATGCCCTGGGTTCAGTTCTTCCGTCGCCGGTTTGTGTTACGTACGTTTCTTGACCACATCAAACAGTTTTCTTTGCAAACCTTTGACTTACCTGTAAAGATTGAAACAAAAAACATAGTCAGTCATAAAAGCAAAGAAACAAAGCACACAGCTTTAACATCTTTTCTAAGATTTTTTTAAAAATTGAACAATCGTGATGCAGTTTTATTGTATCTAAAAATAAGCGTCTGGAATAGACGTAAAAAACATTTTTTCCAAAACAATGAGCTAGTTTTCCTTTATATAAATCCATATTTAATAATGTCATCTGTAAGTTTCTAGGTACATAATTCTTTAGAATCTCTATGTAAAACCAATCTTTTTCTAACAGATTCACTTGGATTGGTGAGAATACAAACGGATTGAAACAGTCATTTCACCTCTTCCACCTCTTCCACGTGACGATCGTCATTTCTGATCAACGTGTCAAAAGAAAAAGAAATTAACAACTAATCTCTTAAAATCTAATCGACAATTAACCGACGTCGGGTGCCTCTCAAAGGAATGGTCCCTTCCCCTTTGAGACTCGCAGAGACGAGCGAAATCTTCTGATCCCCTAATCCGTTTCCTCTCCCGCTCTTTTGCTGCCATCTTAACTACTAGAAAAGTTTGATTAATATTCTCATCGCATTGTCATCCTTAATGGCCCTTCTTCCTCTCCTCTCACAAAACCGATGCCCGCGCCTTGTCTTCATCTTAAAAGCAATGGCTCGTTCGCTTTCTTCATCACATGACCTCGGGTGACACAACAAAGCAACGGACAACGATCCCCCTTTGCTAGAAATCCCGTACAACGGAGATGAAGAACTGAGGCGGATAACGAAGAAACAAAATCAGTTTCATTTACGTCCAGCAGAGAAAAAAAATTACCAAAACAGCCGTGCTTTCAACGGAAAAATGCAACCTTTTTTTACATGGATAATAAAATGGTATCCATGTGGGAGAAATATTGAAAGGAAGAGAGATATTGAAATGGTATTCCATATGGTAGAAAAAAGAAACTGGAAACAAGAATCATATTTTTGCTCCGTGAAATAAATGCAAAAAAAAAAAGAACGAAATAGAGAAAAACATAGTGTATTGTGGGTAAGTATGATTTTGACTTCTCCTGAGGCCACAGAAAATGACTCTCTTCTTCAGCTCTGACCTAAAAAGTCTCCAAAGGAAAAAAAAAGAAACAAAAGTCGTATTTGAAAAGTTAACTTAATACTCATAATCTTTAGCTTTGCTCTATGAAAATCAAAACGTTTTTTTGTTTATAAATATCTTTTTGTCCAGTTAATAAGATTAATGTGTTAGCCATAGTGTGAAATTACCATTCAGCTTCTCGTGTTTTTGCAGTAAATGGATGAATAAGGAAGCTTTGCCAATTGATCACGAAGAAATCCAAATCCGTTCACTATTCAATGACTGATTCCAAATCCTGTTTCCCGCACAAAAGAGTCATCTACGTCACGTTTTCTCTTTTTCTTGGAGGAACTCTAAACGTTTCAAGGAGGGGGAAAAAAAAGGCCGAGCTTTTTAAATTGCTCTCGAAAAAATTCGCAAAACTTAAATTCGAATTTTCAACTTATGCAAATAACTTTTGCTTTGCATAAGGAGTTCACGATCTTTGTTCCCGTGGTGGAAATCGATCATCCGAGTTTCATCATCTCTCAACTCGGGAGTTTAGACGGATAGAAAGCTCGGCTCGATTTTCAAACCAGTTTCAACTTTCCTGTTACTGCCAACGATGATTTATGTAAGAGCGAAGACTTTTATCTCGGGAAGTTTTTTAAATATTTCACATCTTATGAAAGTCGTGAGAACAGATAACCAGTTTACGATAATAAGAAATAATTGCATTCAAAGTTCCCTCCATGTTCCTACAATAACTTCAAATGAATCACATTTTTTTTTGTTTCCGATTCCTTTTTCCCTTCAAAATGGAACAAATGAAGTCCTACTTATGTCTTGCCACAACATCTGAAGTTTTCGTTCAAAAAAAATCCCTCGACCATTTTATTTGGTCACTTACCCCCCCCCCCTTTTTTTTTTTAATTACCGCTTCAACAGGTGTTTAACTCATTAAAACGCTGACGGATCCAGTTTCCAAGTGACTCATAAATCTTACTTCTAAGTAGTCGATAAGCTCTATTCATTCTGCCAAGTTTCTTCAGCCTCAAAGGGGAAAGCAAAAAATTCGCCATTACACGGCTCGTGATTATGGTTTAAAAGACTTTGTCCCTTATCATTTCATTTATTCAATTTAAAAAAAAAAAGCTTTCTTCATGCCGAGAAAAAAAAAGATCATAAATTACAGTTAAGAAATGAAATTAAGCAGCTTTTACATAAACCACCGATTTCATAACGGGCAATTTTCCAAGTCTACGGATCTTAAAACGAGCTATATGCGCTCAATTCAGCTTAAAAAACAATATAAAAATAATTCCGTTTTTTTTTTTCAGTTTATTCAATTTTGCGGGGGAATTAAAAAAAACCTGGAGAAATGTCGACAAAAGAAACAATGAAATGAAACCTTTATCCCTCGGTCAGCGGATTTTCTTTGCCAATTTCCTTTATCATTGGCAAGCGATAAAATTTCGTTATAATTAAACACGATTACGTCTGCAAGGAAGAGAAAATCAGTGCCAAACGACAAATGAAAAGGAAAATGGCATTCGTGAAAATCGTTTGCACTTTGAAGTGGAAATTCGCTTGCCTCGAAACTTGTTGCTCAACATGAGCATGCGACGAACGACTCGAATGTCGAGATCATCATCATCGGACTAAGGGTTGGGTTGTTTTACCTCTGAGCGGCACTTTTTTGCACACCATGGGCTAAATGGCCAGGTCGCAATGGACCCCGAAGGCTCAGAGAAGGTTGGGGGAGGGGACCCACTGGAACAGCTGTTGGGAGACAGATGGTAGTCTCCCGTCAAGGCCATCCAGCGTGTTCTTTCACGTGCACAGGGTATGGCACTCCCGCACACGGGGTCACGGCTTAACGTCCCATCCGACGGACGGTAGCCTTTCCAAGCCCTTCGGTGTCCCGTACTGACCGTGGGCAGGGCGGGGAATTTTGCGGAGATAAATCTCAACGCTGACCCAGCTGGGACTCGAACCTGGGAACTACAGATTACGAGCCTGGCGCGCTACCGACTGAGCCACCCCAGCCCCCATCGGACTAAACATCCACGTGCAATCCAAAATGGCGAAGTGACGGGAGCGATCAGCCCTGGCTTCATCTCTCATCCGTTGGCTCAGCAGAGACAATGGTTGCAAAGGGAATCGCAGCAGCCTCAATTGTGTCATAAATCACACCACTCGGAGAAAAATCCACTGCGACCTCATTTTAAAATTGGTTCGACCTGATTTCAACTGAGCATGAAAATGGAGATTATACAGACTTTGCTATCCATTGCTTTCAATAGAGTTACGTTTGCTCTCTTTTTTAAAGAGTAACTTTTTAATGCGACAGGCAATGAATTATTTCCGAGTGGTTTGTGATTAGAGGCAAAAAAAAAAGTTACTGTTTTTAAAGGGTTTTAATCGACAATAGAAAGTATCAGGTTCAGCGAATAAAAGACTCTGATTTAGTTCCGAAGAAATAGTTCTCGATGATTTGTTTTTTTGTTTGTTTTCTCTAATTTTCTCTAGCATGTCGATTGAAATTAATCCTATGCTTGAGGCTGCTTCAAGTTGTGAATTTTGTCTGGAATTTTGAAACCTTAATTTTTGAAGTTCTCTACCAAAAAGATGACAGCTTCAGAAAGTTCAGAATTTTCGCTCTAAAACCACAGCAATGAAATTGTTCGGGAGTCTGTGAATCTCCCTTGTGCTGGGTCGAAAATCACTTTCATTTTCATCACTTCCTTTGCTTCGATGCGACGACTGCATGAACCGGGTGCCAAAGAGATGTCTCGATATTGGCCACTTATTTTGTTTCTTCTGCCAACAGATAAAGAATCATCATCACAAGAATCATTTTCACTTTTTTTAAATTTCTTTGAGGTCCTTGCCTCGAAAGAAACAATTCACTGGGTTGGGTTGGGTTGTTTTACCTCTGAGCGGGCACTTTTTTGCACACCATGGGCTAAATGGCCAGGTCACATGGACCCCAAAGACTCAGAGAAGGTTGGGGGAGGGGACCCACTGGAACAGCTGTTGGGAAACAGATGGTAGCCTCCCGTCAAGGCCATCCAGCGTGTTCTTTAACGTGCACAGGGTATGGCTCTCCCGCACACGGGGCCACGCCTTAACGTCACATCCGACGGACGGTGGCCTTTCCAAGCCCATCGGTGTCCCCTACTGACCGTGGGCAGGGCGGTGAATTTTGCGGAGATAAATCTCAACGCTGACCCAGCTGGGACTCGAACCTGGGAACTACATATTACGAGCCTGGCGCGCTACCGACTGAATCACCCCCACCCCAAATTACATGATTGCTGCAACAGACAATTCAATCAGTGAGCAATTCACTGGGAGCTGAAAGCAAACACGAAACGACCAATGGGGATTTATCAGATGTTCTGATGGAGGCGGAATCAAACACTTCTTTTTTGCTTTTTGGCACCGATGTAAAATACGCATAAGCAAATCGGAGTCATTGGCTGCGAGGGAAACTGTCGAAGATCGAGCACGCGACACTTTCGCTCCAGCATCATTCCGTTCTCGCTCCCTTTCAACGGCGGAGAATAATAGAGCGACCTCATCAGGGCGACGAAGAAGCCTTCGTGTCAGACGACGACGGCCGAAAGGTGCAGCCGAGATAGATAAGGAAGAGACAGGCGCGTGCTACGCCCAAACCCATTTGTCATCACCGGCCCGTAGTCTGCAGCGGCGAGACGGGCTACGTGACTGCATCGAGCCACTCGCACGGACAGACCACCCGTCGGCCGCGCAGACCACCAAAGTGACGCAAGCATAGCATCAATATCAATAGATGCTTGTTCGTCAAGATCGCGAATACATCTTTTGCAGGTCATCAGGATGACGGCCAAGGGAGAGAAGAATTCTTCAGCAGAGGTCTCGGTGGCAGAGGGGTTAACGTGGTTCGCTGCCTATTAGAGAAACCTGGGTTCGAGTCACAATAATAAGGAATAGGTGTTTTTTGGCTGTCTTGCTTTCTTCACAGACTTTCTCTATGACGTGGGGCGGGGGTGGCTCAGTCGGTAGCGCGCCAGGCTCGTAATCTGTAGTTCCCAGGTTCGAGTCCCAGCTGGGTCAGCGTTGAGATTTATCTCCGCAAAATTCCCCGCCCTGCCCACGGTCAGTAGGGGACACCGATGGGCTTGGAAAGGCCGCTGTCCATCGGATGGGACGTTAAGCCGTGGCCCCGTGTGCGGGAGAGCCATACCATGTGCACGTGAAAGAACACGCTGGATGGCCTTGACGGGAGGCTACCATCTGTCTCCTAACAGCTGTTCCAATGGGTCCCCTCCCCCAACCTTCTCTGAGCCTTCGGGGTCCATGTGACCTGGCCATTTAGCCCATGGTGTGCAAAAAAGTGCCGCTCAGAGGTAAAACAACCCAACCCAATCTATATGACGTATTATACCGACGATAAGCAACTTCTGCAAGTGAAACGAAGTGTCTTTTTTGCGTGTCCACCTACAGCAACGAGGCCTTTTAAAACAGACAACAATAGATCGGGATTACCTTCGAAGTGTTTGTCTCGATTGTTGTCTGCCATTGCCTCGTGACCTATCGAAGGATATAACGGTGCCCACGTGTCTCTGTTGCACACTCGCTCTTTAAACAAGAAAGACGAAGAGAGAGAAGAAAAGAATTTGCATTTGTTTGTTTTGTCGGAGGGCGAAGATGAGTTTTACTCCTTCAGCTCCCATCCTCGCTTCGCCCATTTCCATTCGCTCATTTCTCCTCTGATTTCCTTAAGTTGCATTTCTTGTTTTTAGAAAATGTAAAAGTAAAATAACAATTGGACGTTTTGTCTTCAAAGAGTTGAAGGAGTTCGATCGTTTTTAAAGCTCATTATTACTCCTCACCGTCTTTCGAGGTCCTCGTCTGCGTCTAAATGGATTCGTTGTTAAGAGAGGCAACACTATGTCGAACCGCTTCAGTAAAATGCTTACTTTGCCTCGGCTCTTTGTAAGCACGACTTAGTAATAAAGGGAACCTTGCCACGGATCCTTACAGCTCCTTCGTCTCTCTCTCCTAGTGTTTTCTCTCTCTCCCTTCACAAGCCGCAAAGTCCAGCTAAATGGAGCAGCAGAGTGGTTGGTGGTGAGAAGATTCTCTCTCCTTGAAAACGGGGGGCGGGGGTGGCTCAGTCGGTAGCGCGCCAGGTTCGTAATCTGTAATTCTTTTAGCGTTGAGATTTTTCTCCGCAAAATTCCCCGCCCTGCCCACGGTCAGTAGGGGACACCGATGGGCTTGGAAAGGCCGCCATCCGTCGGATGGGATGTTAAGCCGTGGCCCCGTGTGCGGGAGAGCCATACCCTGTGCACGTTAAAGAACACGCTGGATGGCCTTGACGGGAGGTTACCATCTGTCTCTTAAAAGTTATCCATTGGGTCCCTTCCTCCCAACCTTCTCTGAGCCTTCGGGGTCCATGTGACCTGGCCATTTAGCCCATGGTGTGCAAAAAAAGTGCCGCTCAGAGGTAAAACAACCCAACCCAACCTTGAAAACGGCTCGTTGCCTTCTTCGCAGCAGCAGGGTGGTGAGAAGATTCTCTCTCCTTGAAAACGGCTCGTTGCCTTCTTCGCAGCAGCGTCTGCGTGTCTCGGTGCTTGTGACGGTCCGTGGGGAAGAATGATTCTTCGAGACGTGTCCTTTTCGTGAGGAGACTTCACAGCACATCCTCTGTTGCCATGGCGACCGCATGCGCCGTTACAATGGCATTTGCAGGGAGCAGGTCGAAACTTGGCCGCAGACGCCTTCGTTTCCTTCGCTTTATTGTTTCGCGAAGAAGAACGCTTCTTCTGAAATAGTCAGCACGCAGACGAGCCTCACCTCGTGCGCTATGCAAATGGGGATTTGCACGAGGAAAAGATGCGGAGGCCCGTCGCTCCTCGAGAAGCTGCGGAAAGGAACAAGATTTCAAAATGCGAAAACATTCAAAAAAAATTAGGTGGCTGCACGAAAATTTTTTTTTTTTTTTTTCTTGAAAATAGAAAAAAGTGTTTACTGCTAAAATGGAAAGCATTTTCAAAATACCGCGGTAAACACAACGACTATAAGCAAAAATTATTTCTCTTTGATTTCTGAAAATGTAAAATCCCAATTAATTAAAAGATTCTGAAAAAAAATCATCGCCGACACGGCGGGAATCGAACCCGCAACTCTCTAGATTCATGCCAGAGCGCTAAGCGCATGAATCTGGAGTGTTGCGGGTTCGGTTCCCGCCGTGTCGACGATGAATTTTTTTCAGAATCTTTTAACTAATGTTTGAAGTCTATCTCTACAGTTAATCTGTGTATTTACTATGGATCGAGTAAAATCCCAAGATTCTTTTTTATGTAGAAGTGACATCTGGATTGAAATCAGAATGCAAGTTTCGATTCGTGCATTTCTTCTTTACACTTCAGTTTAATACGTGGCAATTCGAAATGAGGGCGCTTAAAAATTCGCCTTCATTTCGTCAGTTGAGTGCCCAAATGCCAACTCATATTAGTGTCATTCTTCCAGCCTATGGCTATGCCATTGGAACGCGAAATTAATGATAACAAGCCTACTTCTGATGATGGGCAATAGCTTCAACGAAAATCTGTGCAAACTGCAGGGTCTGATTAAATCATTCTGGGGCCCCGGGGCACTTAAAGATTTCGGGTGCCATAAAATTCATTTAATTATAAGAAATGAAGCATAAATAAATAAATAAGTAAAAGCCTTCCCATCTTATCCCATCTTTCCTTGAGTGTAGCATTGTTGTTAGCAATTTAAAATTTTGCACAAGTTCAGAAATATGTTAATTTTATTTTAAAAAATGCTAGGCCTTAGTATAAAAAAGGGGCCCTTTTGCCCACTCCTTAATTTGGCCCTCAAACTTCACAAAGCCCCGGGGCTTCAGCTTTATGTAATAAAAATATACCATAGCAAACATACTTCAAATGCGCTTTACAAAGTGCAGTGTTAAAACATGTGGCGTAAAGAGCGAAGTTTGCCTATTTGATTTATTAAATAAATAAATAAAATAAATAAATACCCCCTCAAGCAGCTGCTTGCCACAGAGGTCTGACAGGAGCCTGTCAGTTTATATGCCAGAGTTGAAGGTCTGAGAGGATGGCAGGACCGCAGCAGAAAAACGACACATACATCCATGCTTTAACCCGGGCTCGAACCCAGGTCCCTTAGATCAGTAGCCAAGCGCGCTAACCACTCGGCCATAAATAAGCTATGGTTAAAAATGACAATGTGGGGAGACGAAAGTTAGGAATGGAGTTGTACGTTTTAGATCAGCCAAGTTATCAATGGAGAGAGGGTTTCCATGCCAACTTTTGGAGGAGAGCCTCATCTTGTGGATGGAAATCCTGACAGATGAAGCTGTAGACGAAATTTGGTGTTCCCAGTTTTTTTTGAATCATTTATTTATTTAGACAAATTCAAATAAATCATTCCTTATTTACAGATGTCCCGCAAAGCTAACAGCTTATCTGCAGGAGAGAATAATACATTGACATAATACATTATACCTTCTTTCTGCCTTAATCTGCTAATCTTAATATATTTATATCATGTTGCATTTACTATGTACTATCTTACTATTTCAGTTGAAAATTTTCGACATTAAATAATATGCTCTCTTTACTAAAAATTTTTGCCCTTTTTCATTTAGAATATTTCAAAATAACATTGGGATTTTTATGTTTGCATTCAGCACCACATAATTTGTTAGTAGGTGTTAATATTAATTATCTAATTTTTTTAATAAAAAACTGTTTAATTAGTGTGTTAATTATCTGAAAGAATTTACGTCTAGTAGCTCCCTTGGTAAGAGATTGAAAATGTATGGAATTTTTGTAGCCACTTGTGCGCATAGTTATTTGTAAAATTCGGTAGTTGAAAATAATTTTTTTCTTTAAGTCTTGAGTTTTTATCATGCTGGACTTTACTTTTATGTGTTTTGTCAAAAAAATTACGTATAACTATGTTATATTTATATAGGCTCTGGTAAGGTAAAATATCCAAGTGAATAAATCTATCTTGGGCTGTAATTAAATGTGTTCAGCCTTTAATTGGAATAATATTTTTAGCAATTGAGGATTGAACACGTTCTATTTTTCTAATATTTGTTAAGTTGCTTGTATCATGTATCGTTTTGGCATAATTTAAGAGGGACTCACAGATTGCTTTATAAAACATAATGCATGTGTTGGTATTCAAAATATATCGTAATTTAATTTCAAAGCACAAACAAAGCCTTAATGTGCCGCAGATTTTCTCAGTATGAACGTTTCATCAGAGGGCACTGTCCAGATGTCATCCTAGATATTTTATTGTATGTACTCTGTCATTTTTTATGCAGCCACAGTTATCTAGCTCAGAAATGGTTCCCCTTTTCCTGTAATTTAATTTGTGTGTTTTAATAATTAAGTTATTTTTAATTTTGAAACTAGGTGAATGAAAATTCATCCATTTGGTTTTATTGCTATTTAGATACAGTTTATTTGTGTTTAATCATCGTTTAATAATATTAAAGTCTTTTTGTATATGTTTAACCGCATCTTCTTCCAATTTGTTTATATTAACTAAAACTATATCATCGGTATATAAAAACATGGTACTATTTAGTTTCAATTTTAAGTCGTTTATGTAAATCAGAAATAAAAGCGGGCCTAAAATAGATCCTTGAGGAACACGGAATTTACCTTGACACTTTTCTCTGTAGGTGCTGTTAATTTTAGTTACCGTAAAACTATTTGCTAAGTAGCTTTGAAACCAGTGTAACGTAGTTCCTCTAATTCCATACTTTAGTTATTTCTATAGAAGAATGCCATGATCCAAAGTGTCAAAGCCTTTCTGTAAGTCTAAAAACATTGCAACCGCCCTGTCACCTTTATTTAGTGTAATTTCGTTAGTCAGTTCACGGTACTTTTTCGCTTTTGAAATCCATATTGATTTTCACTGACAATGTTTTTTTTACGAAGAAATTTATATAAAGTATTGCAAACATATTTTTTCAATATTTTATGTACAGAAGATAAAATAGCAATGGGCCTGTAAATAGTTATAATTGACTTTGTCCCTCCTTTAAATATTGGTCGCAGAATTGCCGTTTTAAGCTCAGTTGGTATTACACCAGTTGAAATACTTTCGTTAACTATTTCTTTTACATCAGCAAATACCACGACAGAGTTTTTAATGTGTTTGATTTGTATATTGTCATATTCAGGGCATTTGTTATCGTTTAAAGTTTTGATTATATTCAAAATATCTGTCCTGTTTGCAGGAGGTATATCAATTGAGTTTTTGTTTGTAGTGTTATTAATTGTTTGAAATTCAACATCAGGTTCTTGGTTGATTTCTTTTATGTGCCAAATTAACGAGCAATATTCACTGTTAAATTTATTTGCAATTTGTAAGGGTCTTAAATTTTTAGGGATGTTCTTAATCATAGTTTCGTCAATAGACCTTATTTTTTTATCCGCCTAGTTTTTGATGGATTAAATTCCATGTTTGCCTCGTATCATTTTTTTAACGTTAATTGTTCTTTACAAAAATTTTGTTTTTGATTTCTTATTTTCGCTGTAACTAAATTACGCAAATTTTTATACTCATTTTCATACCTATCACTTTTTGTGTCATTTTTTATAATTAATCCAAGCCTTATCTCTACGCTCTATTTAATTGATAATATCCACTGTGATTCATTGTTTGGTAACATTACGGTTATTTAGCTGTTCGAAATTTTTATGTGGTTTTTAATTTTTTTTTTAAATTTCATTGTATTTATTTTTAAAGAAATTGTAACAATTGGTATTTTTGTTTGTGTTCGATGAGTTTTTGATATATTTAGACCAGTCCGTTAAGACTATTTCCCTTTCGATATTTGTATGCTCATAATACCAGTTAATATTCGTTGTTTTGATATCGGTTGAGACTTTTCCATATAGTGTCTCATCTTTTGATGCAAATATAGCTGCAATGAGATAATGATCAGCGATCTTACTCAGTGAAATCATAGTTTTTGACATAATTTTTCTATCCAATTTTATATTTATATGGTCGATACTTGTGCGGCATAAATTGTTACTTTATAACTTCTTCTCTAGTTACGTCACTAATTAAGAGATCATATTCCATCTCAGTTAAAATATTTACATACATTTCGACACCATGTTTTTTAACATTCAGTACATCAAGATTAAAATCTCCTACTAATATTTGATTATGTGCATTAGTATGTTCTAAAAAGTCATGGAAATTAATTAAGAAGTGGTTTATATCTGTGCTTGGTGACCTGTATATATATATATTGTAAATTGTTTCGCCTTTTATAACTCTGAGATATAGCGTTTCTGCAGGCAGAATATTAACACTCATTTTCTCAACTGATATTGTGTTTCTGTGGTAAACAATTATTCCCCGTTTCCCTTTCTTAAGAGTATCATCAGAAATTTGTTCAAAACTGTTTAATTTATAGAAATTTTTTTCAGCATTAGTAATGTTAGTTTGGTTAAAATTATCATGTCCAGGTGTTGTATGAATTCTGCAATATTAACGTTGAAGACATCCCAGTGTTTTCTTAAGCTCCCTATGTTAACATGTATTAAACCCAGGTGGTTGCTGTTTTTAAATTTTTTTGTTTGTGATGAGGAGGATATCTAGACCGTCGTCTATATCTGATCGTCTAGGAGGGAATGTCTAACAAATAATCTCTCTATTTTATATATATAGATTAATAAATAAAAATTTTTATCGTTATATATTTAATTATTCTCTACTTTGATAGAACTTGAACCAGAAGTGAATGAAAACTAAGTTTTAATATCTAAATATTTTTTGCTTTAATATTTAGGGAGATTCTAAAAATAGAGTATTATTGATCCGTGGGTAAATTCGATTTAATTTAATAAGCATTAACTGTACTTTTAAATGAACTGTAATTTTTTATAGATTTTAAACTTTGGAAGTTTTTCATTATTGTTCTGAAAATAAATTTGCTACATAAGAAACAGTTAAATAAAAGAACAGTAATCCACAAATGAGAACAGATCTTGTGTATAGTACAATTTCCGTTATTAAAAAATATTTGTGTAAAAAGTTAATATTTCTATGCTTAATAATGTAAAGAAATAAAGATTGGTTTTAGAATAATTCCTCCATCTAAAGAATGTTGTGTTCTGTTTGCTAAATAATTTTCAACTTTTTAGCAAGCAAAATTTCATTTTTAATATCTGTATTGAGCCAGAGGGATTTCAGATTCAGTTTTGTAGCGTGAAGGATGACGTCATAAAAAGAAAACGAAATTTCCAGCCTCTATTTTTAATTTTCTTCAACAAAAAACGAATTTAATCCTCCAAAAAGAGAGATAAACATTGCGAGTTGCGGAAGTGACTTATTAAGTCACGTGCTATGACCTCTTCTTACAGTCCTGTTCGGTGAGAGGCATCGTCGACCCACAATCCTCTCTGACATCCGACCCGAGGAGAATTGTCGCCGGCCCACGCCACCGACTACCGGCATTCCCTTTGTGAGGGCGATTGCAAGCGCGACACTAGCCTCCTCCGAACGGACGGACGGACGGCTCTGCTATCTGGCCACATCGCAGAACCAATGTCAAGGCTGCGAGACGAAGGTCAGGCTGCCATTGTTACCAGGTCGACGACATGGTTCAGCAGTTCAAAGAAAGATTCTTTACAGGAGAAAGGGATGGCGAAAAATTGAACACATGATTTTTTTTTTCGTCTGTGAGTTTGCATAAAGATCTGAATATCTGTCAAATTTGAATTAATTTTTTTTAAATAGCTTTAAGAATTAATTAAATATTGTTATAATGAAGAGAGAAGAATTATTTATAGGATGAGAAAAAAAGTCTATAGGGGATTAAAATACCCTAAAAGGTGCAAGCCAATGTTGATGTTTTAGTGAATACAGATTTCTTCTAATTAGAGCTAACCTGGCCATTGACGAATATAATTCGAAGGAATGAAAATGAAAGTTAAAATTATTTGAAATCGATGGGGCTTTTGGAAGTAAACACAGGAAACAATGCAAATTTTTAACAATGCAAATTTTAAGGTATTTTTGCAAATAAATTGTCGCTGTTGGATAGAAATCAAATATACGACTCCAAATGTATTATTAATTAATTATTATTTTACTTATTAATTAATTTTTTGTTGATAATAACAAGGGGACGAAAATACTGCACATAAAAATTTGCATTTCTAACGGTAAATTTTTCTAATCAAATTTTTCTCTAATAAAAATTTTCATTTCTAACGGTAAAAATTCGAATTAATGAGTGATTCGGAAAAATACAAATAATAATCTTTCATTTCTTACGTATCTGGCACAAAATAAAATTATTCTTTTATCTCTTAAAAAGAAAAGGCCACATTTACACATTCGTGGGAAGGGGGGGGGGGGGGGGCTCTCCCGGGGCCTGGGTTCAAGTCCCAGGATGGCAGTGGTGTGTGTTCATGTATATTTCTTATATATTCGATGAAAAATCAGGACCCTATCAGGCTTCTAGGCTATCTTCGTGTAGGGATTTTCATTTTTTGAAATTCAAAAATATCTCGTATTAATGTTGATAATGTAGCCTCGTAAATATTGATTTTTTTCCCTGCTTGAGTTGAATTGTATAAGCTATGCCATACCCTGCGGCCCAAATTTTATTTTTTTACTATAAATAGATCACTTATAACAGTCTTTTGAAGTTTTGTCATTTTTCGAAGTTTAGCGCTCCCTAACGATGGAAAAAGTACTGAAAGATTCGGAAAAAATGAATCGTAATTAATAAACTATGCAACAGAGAAATAATTTTCCTCTTTTTTAAAAAAAAAATGCTGAATGTCTACAGACGGGCAGACAACAAAAATGGAAACAAGCTGAAATTGAAACAAAATTATCTGTTGAATTTTGTCCGGTTTTTTGTAAAGACGTTTCAAAAATAATAAAAAATAGAGAATATCTGCAGTTTCAGTTCATTCGAATAATGAATATGGAATTGCTAAATATTGCACAAGATTATTTCTCTCTTTAGCAAGGGCTTGCGTAACAGAACCGATGTAAAGTTTCATGAAACACGAGAAATGATAATAGCATGCACATACTATTCTCCATTTCTATTATTTTGTAAGAAATGAATGTCGTAAGAAAGAATTGTTACTCAACAGGTCCATCTGCTCATCACACAGAGCCCTCGTCTTTCCAACAATGTCAAAGCTGTCATAGAAACATTATTGTGTAGCACAGAGACACGAACAATAGAATGCGTTCGAGACAGATATTGAAAGATTCCTCGAAACGAAACGTGATATCAAAAGGATTTCGGGAAATGAAGGAGACAGACATTTTAAAAGCGAAAAACCCATTGCCATATTCCAATGTGCCAAATTTTCGTGATGTTTCTGTAAAGTAATGGACCCGTGGGCGAGTGGTTAGCACGCTTGGCTACTGATCTAAGGGACCTGGGTTCGAGCCCCGGATCAAGGCATGGATGTTCGTGTCGTTTTTCTGCTGAGGGCCTGCCATCCTCACAGACCTTCTACTATGGCATATAAACTGACAGGCTCCTGTCAGACCTTTGTGGCAAGCAGCTGCTTGAGGGGGTATTAATTTTTACTGTTTAATGACAATTCATGAAAAAATAAAATATAATATTGTCCGTAGAATTAAAAAGACTGACATTTGATCTTGACAGAAACTAAAGTGATTAATTTCACAGAATAAAATAAAAAAAAAATATTCCTTCAAGCAATTGCTTGCCACAGAGGTCTTGGCAGGAGCTTTTCAGTTTAATACGCCAGAGTAGGAGAACTGTGAGGATGGCTGGTCCTCAGCAGAAAGGCAACATAAATTTCACAAAACATTTCTTAAAAAGAATACTTTATAAATAAATTTTGAATAAATTTGCCATCGAAAAATATCCTTCATTCAACATTTGAATTACGCAGTACAATCTTTCAGAAAAATCTGCAGTGAAATTCTGAAAATATACCAAGTTCTGAAACAATCTCAAAAGTAATTATCTAATTAATAATAATCTAATCTTAACCGAAATGTGCAAAATTTTAATCGATTTAGCTTCTGAGAATGAAAGAAAGAAATTTTATTTACCTGGAAAATACTTCTAGCCCACACCTGGCCTAGTGGTTAGCACACCTGACTGCTAAACTGGCGGGTTTGCATGTTGTAAGAGAAACCAGGACAAGCCACATAAGGCTTCTACGTTATCTCCTTCCTTTGTATAGGGAGCGATCCTTTGTATAGGGAGCGATTATCAATGCGATAACATTAAAGGGACGTTTTTCGCACTACCTCTTATTGATATCATGGCTTCCCAACTGTCAGTTTCTTCTTGCTGTTTTCCGAATTTTTAAATAAAAGGTTTCTTTGTATTTAGGTGAGAGGCCAAGCTTGCTCAGTAGATTTATTTTTTCGATCCTAAATCTTTCTTTCGAGAAGTTATCTTTTGTGCAGCCTCTGCTTACTGGCATCTTTTGTGTAGCCTCTGCTAACTGGCATCTTTTGTATAGTCTCTTCTTACTGTTACCTTTTGTGCAGCCTGTACTTACTGGTATGTTTCTGTGGTATGTTCCAATGCTACATCTTCCTTTCCCAACTCCATCCTGTTCCGTCTGCATGCGTGAGCAGACCTGGACCGACAGATTTGCTCTCTTACTGATCGAAGTCTCCGTTTACTGGTGTGTTTTGTGTAACTTCTGCTTACTCGTATGTTTTGGGCAGCCTGTGATTACTGGAGCATTCTGTGTAGCCTCTGTTTATTGCTATCTTTCGTGTAGCCTCTGCTTATTGGTACGTTTTATGTAGCCTCTGTTTACTGCTATCTTTCGTGTAGCCCTTGCTTACTGGTACATTTTTGTGCAACCCTTGCTTACTGGTACATTTTTGTGCAGCCTCTGTTTACTGGTACATTTTGTGCAGCCTCTGTTTACTGGTACATTTTGTGCAGCCTCTGTTTACTGGTACATTTTATGCAGCCTGTTTACTGGTACATTTTTGTGCAGCCTCTGTTTACTGGTAAATTTTGTGCAGACTCTGTTTACTGGTACATTTTATGCAGCCTGTTAACTGGTACATTTTTGTGCAGCCTCTGTTTACTGGTAAATTTTGTGCAGCCTCTGTTTACTAGTACAGTCGCTCAAAAAAGTATCCGAACACTATGGTTGACTACAGAATTTATAAAAAATATCTGGCAACGATTTTTTAGAAATTAGTGATCTGGCAACCTTCGTGTCACGTGACACGAAGGTTGCCAGATCACTAATTTCTAAAAAAAATCCTTGCCAGATATTTTTTATGAATTCTGTAGTCAACCATAGTCATCAATATCTCTCCATTTTAAAATTAGAATAGAAATCAATATCTCTTCATTTTAACCATAGAAATCAATATCTCTCCATTTTAAAAGTTATCAAAAGCTCATTTCTAAAATAAAAGGGAAAACGTTTTAATACAGAAAACTGATACTTTTTAACACTGAAAGAATGGGTAAAAATCTGAATAAATGCATGTTCAATGGAATAAAAATAAATGCATGAACAAAGAGATACAAGTACCAGAACAAAGAGAGTAATATTAACTACACTGCTCACAAAAATTAGGGGATATTTCAAAATGAATATGAAGCGATAAAAAAAGGAGCATTTGAATTTTTTTTTATTAAACAAGAACATCAGAAAAGAAAACGACAAGTCAAAGAAAGTTGTTCGATTATGCAAATGAGATGCAAACTCAATTGTCGTGATTGAGTAGCAAGTGACATATTGGGGGGGGGGGGGGTGAACAGAAGCATGTCAAGCTGGACGAGAGTGCCACACATTGACTGTTCAGTAGGGTGTATGGTCACCCAAGACTGCCAAAACACACTGACAGCGATGGGGCATGGACAGGATCAGAATGTCCAGCAGTTCTTGTGGGATCCTCTGCCACTCTTACTCCAGGGCAACTTCCAGCTCAAGAAGTGTTGTGGGAGGCGTTGGACGGTTTGCCAGACCTCTTCCCAGTGCATCCCAAGCATGTTCAATGGGATTCAGGTCTGGAGAACGTGAAGGCCAGTCCATGCGTTCGATTCCTGCCTCCTGAAGCATGTTGTTGACGAGATGCGCACGGTGGGGCCTCCTTGCATTATCGTCCATGAAAAGAAAGTTGTTTCCAACTGCTCCAGCATAGGGTACCACTATAGGGTGCAGGACCTCATCTCGATATCTGACAGCAGTCAGCAATCCGTTTCTGATGACGTGGAGGTCGGTACGACCACCAATGCTGATACCAGCCCACACCATGATTCCACCACCACCGAAGGAGTCCCTTTCTCGCATGAAACGTGGATTCTCCCGTGTTCCTCGTTCACGCCAGATCAGGACACGATGATTGTCAGGCTGCAGACTGAACCGTGACTCATCAGAGAAGAGGACAGTTGAGCACTCATCACGGATCCAATGACGATGCTCATCAGCCCACCTTCTACGGGTTCTATGGTGTTCAGCAGATAACGGGATGCATACCATTGGTCGTCGGGCATGCACTCCAACACGATGGAGCCGATTTCGTATGTTCTGGGTGCATATCCGTCGTCTAGTGGCAGCAAGAAACTGTCCCCGCAGCTCTGTTGCATTGTTGCGCCTGTTCCTTCTTGCCAATAAGGTCAAGTAGCGGTCATCTCTTGCTGTTGTGGCAGATGGGCGACCCTGCCCTCGTCTTCTTCGTACTGTGCCAGTCTCTTGAAAGCGATTCCACAGTCTGCTAATCACGCTTTGGGATGTTCCAAGTGCTGTTGCCACTGTCGTCTGTGTTTGACCAGCTTCAAGACGTCCTATGGCTCTCCAGGCTCCGCATTCGGGCAAATCGTGTTGCAGGGGCATTGCAAGGGCTGAGAAATTGCAGGATGTGCACTTTCAAGATCAGGGAACGCGCAGATACTCCAGTACTTTTAGCCTTTTGCATAGGGCATTTTCACCAATGAAATAAAAAGTTGGCATCTTATTTGGTTGGCATCTTATTGGTTTTGCATCTTATTTGCATAATCGAAAAACTTTCTTTGACTTGTCGTTTGCTTTTCTGATGTTCTTGTTTAATTAAAAAAAATCAAATGCTTCTTTTTTTTATCGCTTCATATTCATTTTGAAATATCCCCTAATTTTTGTGAGCAGTGTAGTTTTGTAAAGAAGAATGAGAGACAATGAGAGTTCGTTTCAACAGGGATGGAAAAGAAAAACTTCGATCAGTAAGAGAGCAAATCTGACGGTCAAGGTCTGCTCGCGCATGCAGACGAAACTGGATGGAGTTGGCAACAGAAAGCGAAAGGAAGATGTAGCGTTGGAAAAGGTCCAAATGGAAAAGAGGAACGGAAAAAAGAAACAAATATCAGTGATGTGGTTTCCTCGTCTGCGGAAAGACCGAAACTGTGTCACGTGTTCGACTTGAAGTTCTGAGGTGACAAGATGAGAATCCTGGCGGGAATCCAACGCACGGAGCGAAAAGTTAGGCACGTGCATTTATTCGGAGAAGAAGTGCAAACGAGAAAAGGGAAAACATCGCGTCTAATGTTGTCAATCGAAAGAATGGGGGGAGGGGAAATGATGATGAATCACGTGGCAAACACTGGAAGGAATTCAAAATCTCAGTGGAGGACTCAATCATTCGGACAGTTCTGTCGATTCAAAGGATTTGGGTTGTTTTACCTCTGAGCGGCACTTTTTTGCACACCATGGGCTAAATGGCCAGGTCACATGGACCCCGAAGGCTCAGAGAAGGTTGGGGATTGGGTTGTTTTACCTCTGAGCGGCACTTTTTTTGCACACCATGGGCTAAATGGCCAGGTCACATGGACCCCGAAGGCTCAGAGAAGGTTGGGGGAGGGGACCCACTGGAACAGCTGTTGGGAGACAGATGGTAGCCTGGAGCGTCAAGGCCATCCAGCGTGTTCTTTAACGTGCACAGGGTATGGCTCTCCCGCACACGGAACCACGGCTTAACGTCCCATCCGAGGGACGACGGCCTTTCCAGGCCCATCGGTGTCCCCTACTGACCGTGGGCAGGGCGGGGAATTTTGCGGAGATAAATCTCAACGCTGACCCAGCTGGGATTCGAACCTGGGAACTACAGATTACGAGCCTGGCGCGCTACCGACTGAGCCACCCCCGCCCCAAAAAAAACGGTAGTCGAAGACATTAATCAGTTTCGTGAAACGCACTGGTACCTTCCACTACGATTCAAAGTCATGTGATCGGAATTACAAAGCCTTCCACTACGATTCAAAGGACGAAAGGAAAAAAGACTAAAAGTCATGTGATCGGAATTACAAAGGCGAAAGGAATATTGCATTGTAGAGGTAAAGTTTATCAACTCTAAAGAAGAGAACAACCTAAGACAATGGAACAAAACAATGAAGTATAATTAGCAACACTCACAGGGCTTGTGGCATTGTTTCCTTTCTCGTGCAGCGCTTCTGTTGGAGCCCAGTGGCACTCGAAACTGAAGAACTCTTAAGAAGCAGACGAGAGTTGCGGTGGATTTCTTAACGTGTACATTTCTCTTGAACACGGGGCCAAGGCTTAAAGTATCATTCAAAGGACGGCAACCTTCTAAGCACATCTTAGTCACCGACGTGAGTGGTGATGAGGTACAGTCGCTCAAAAAAGTATCCGAACACTACAGTCACAGCAAACTGGAACGGTTGCGGTTAATGTTCACAGCACATTGGATCGTGCGAGCTCACAAAGACCTGGATCGTGTGGGCTCACTCTCGGAAATATTGAGCGTGTGCAGTTACCGTTCACAGCAAACTGGAGCGGTTGCTGTTAATGTTCACAGCACATTGGATCGTGTGAGCTCACAAAGACCTGGATCGTGTGGGCTCACTCTCGGAAATATTGAGCGTGTGCAGTTACCGTTCACAGCAAACTGGAGCGGTTGCGGTTAATGTTCACAGAACATTGGATCGTGTGAGCTCACAAAGACCTGGATCGTGTGGGTTCACTCACGGAAATATTGAGCGTGTGCAGTTACCGTTCACAGCAAACTGGAGCGGTTGCGGTTAATGTTCACAGCACATTGGATCGTGTGAGCTCACAAAGACCTGGATCGTGTGGGCTCACTCACGGAAATATTGAGCGTGTGCAGTTACCGTTCACAGCAAACTGGAGCGGTTGCGGTTAATGTTCACAGCACATTGGATCGTGTGAGCTCACAAAGACCTGGATCGTGTGGGCTCACTCTCGGAAATATTGAGCATGTGCAGTTACCGTTCACAGCAAACTGGAGCGTGTGCAGTAACTGCACACGCTCCAGTTTGCTGTGAACGGTAACTGGAGCGTGTACAGTTGCTGTACACGCTCCAGATATTTTTCCTGAATTCTGTAATCACGTGACACGAAGGTTGCCAGATCACTAATTTCTAAAAAAAAATCGTTGCCAGATATTTTTTCTGAATTCTGTAATCAACCATAGTGTTCGGATACTTTTTTGAGCGACTGTACAACCTTGACACCTCGTTACGTGCATTGTTTTCATATTAATAAGAAACTTTCTTATTTGTGGAAATTGGTGTCCTCTTTCGACAGAGCGAGGATTGGATCAATTGGTAGCGTGTTTGACTCGTAACCTACTGTTCTTAGATTCGAGTCTCTGCCGAGCTAGCTTCGAGATTTTCTCCGTCAAACTTCGCTTTGCCCTCTGTGGGAAAAAGGTCACCTATGGGCTTCGAATGGCCGCTGTCCTTCAGACGAGACTTTGAAACACATCAGTGTGTGGAAAAGAGTCCTCTCTTGTGCTGAATGAAGAAATGAAAGAGATCTAATGTCTTCCGCCCAGAGGATTTCCTATCGGGCCTTAAGCCCTTGGAGTTCTTGTGACCTCACTATTTATCCCACTATGTGCAAAAATAAAAGTGCCACTCAAATGTAAAATAATCTGCATTCCGTAATTGAAAATGACTTTAAAGGATCAAAAGGGAAAAAAGAAATGTTCTTTATCTGTTCTCTTACTCGATGCAAAAAACAAATGACTTTTTTGTTTCTTTGTATATCTAGAAGTGTTGATTTGATAAAAGCTTTCAAAAGAGCAAATCAGGAATGAAATTTTTGTTAATTTAATCACCAACCATCGAAGTAACATAAACAGACATTATATTGTTATTGTCTAAAATTGTTATATCACTTCTTTTTTAGTTTCGCCTTCCTGAAAGGTGTAATTTTCTTTAAACGAGAAGAAAAAAAAATGGTTATTTTTTTTTAAGGATAAGGTTAATAAAGGTTGGAATTGACTCTCCAATTGCTTTCCAGCATGTGAGCATTTTCAACATTGAACACAATTTTTTCGCGATCTCATCATACCACAGAGTTTCAACTGAAGGGCATGGCTATAAGTAATCTGCTCGCCCTGAGTGAAATATTAATAATGACTTTTGAGTGCTGCTGCAGCAAAGAAATATATATCCATCCGCCGATATCTAGCGACAGTTATGTAGGTGTCGCTTCCGTAATGCCTTCATCGGGATGAAGAAGCTTACATTCGGAATCTCCCTCATCAGAATTAGTTGACCCAAGAAGGACAAAAAGATGTAAAGAAAATAAAATTAAAAGAAGCTCTCTTCCTAACGAATTAAGCAGCATGTCGTAAACAATGGGGAAAAAAACAGACGTTATCAGAGAGACGTACGACAAACCGGAAAAAAAAAACGAACACGAAGCAGATGTTTTTCCACAGGTGTGCACTTTTGCAACCGAACTTCAATTTCAAAAGTATTTAAATTTGTTTTCGTACTCGACAATCCGTTGCTTGTTCCGTCATTTGCTTTCGTATTTCGATCTAATGAAAAAGGTGATTAAAGGGTTGTTGACATGGCGCCGTGGCCACTCGCCTGAATCCTGCACGGGAGACAAACGCAAATGCGTGAAGAACACCGCCGACGCGCCAATCTTCGTAAGAGCACGGACAGCCTGCCTCGCCCTGCCTGCTTACCTCGCCCAACCCACATCGCACTTCTGTCGCTACTACAATGGCCCATTATACATATTACACCGGCATTACAACTTCTAATGGAAGATATAGAGTCCGGCGCTGTTCCGGCTTCGTGTCAAGGTGAGAGTCGGATTTACCCCTTTGCTGGCCAAGCATCGCTTTCAGTCGCCAGGGTCTCACTCCTCCTTCTATCCCCGAAGGCAGCTCGAAAAACTAACGACAAGGTTAATGCCGTCGTCAATCCTTTCACTTTCGTTCCCCTTGCAGGAAGTATTTTGTTACTCTTTCGGCACTTACCTTTGTTGCTCTCGATTCCCCTTCTCCTCCCAAAATTGAAATCGAAACGGATGCGTAACTAGAAAAATGATACGAGGCTTTTATTACGCGTTAGCTTTGTTGAACAACAATGAACAACGTGATTATAACGATAAATTTCTTAAATACTGCAGAAGCGCCATTCATTCTTTCACATGCGACTGCATATTATTAAGCATTGGGGGATTTTAATTACTTAACAACGTGTATTTGTGACGATGCCGAAAGGAAAAAATGCTTTCTTTTCTGTCCCATTTTGAGTCCGTGCACAGATTTCTTCTGGGGAATGACTTCGTGCATTACTATACTGCTCACAAAAAATAGGGGATATTTCATCGCTTCATATTCATTTTGAAATATCCCCTAATTTTTGTGAGCAGTGTAGATGAAGATCACGCATGAAATGAATCAGTTTCGCATTTTCTGCCCAAAGTCGATTTTCATTTTTCTTAATTCAATCGAGTTATTAAGGGATGTCACGTGGTTAAGAAAGTTCCTTGGAAAGTTTTGAAAATTCAATTCGTAAATATTCATTTTGAATTTTCGATGAAGTGCCTGCAATGCTTTCGTGCTCTTTACATTTTTGTCTTTTTAAGTGTATTTTATTTCTAATTTTTTACGCATCTGTTCTTCATTGGAAAATCTCCGATAACAGCATCGGGATATTATCACAATGAATTTCCTTATTAACCCTTTCAGGACCATAAGGTTTCTAAGAGTAAATATTAGTATGTAACTGTTTATTTTAGTTTGTTAAGACGTAAAATAAATAAAAATCATAAGAAAAAATACATAACAATGTGTAGTTTTTTTTGGAATTTTATGGGAAATATTTTTCCCAATGGACTATAAAGGTAATACAAATTATAGTTAGGCTTATTATGCAATGTCTTTTATTTATTGGTTTATTATAACAAAATGTTAACTAAAATAATGCAAAATTATGAAATAAAATTACTATACAAAATGATGTGCTAATTATGATATTCTGCGAAGCAATTTCTTTTGGTAGTGAGGCAAAGATGGACATTGCACATAGTACATATATTATGCGTCCTGACAGTTCTGTTTTTGTTTTCTAAACGCTCCCGTTTACGTAATTGCGTTCGGCATACGTTCTATTTTGACATTCGGTATAAAAAATGCAGATAAGGTTATAATTAAATACGACAATCACCAATTTTAAAATGGGAAAAATGTTTCCCTTAGTCGTGAAAGGGTTAAGAAGAGACCTTGGAATGTTGAAAAGGCCTGCTAGTATAAAATTCTTATTCCCTAACCAACGATTGGCAATATAAAAATTCAGCATCTACTCGATACAATCAACTGCGAGCGTTAGACCCACGCGAGTCACCTTTTGACTGTTGACGAACGCTCCATGCGTTCGCATTGAGAAAGAAACCAGAGCGCGATTAAATGGAAAACATTAAACACGTGATTTGCAACCCGTGCGTCAACATAAGCTCGTATTTTTGAAATTGAATATTTTCGTTATAAGAAACATCTAGCTGCTGCTCAAGAGTTTCAGCAAAAATGGCTTGAGTCACCCAGTGAGGTAATACAATGGGAAACGGGAAAAAAATAAAGAAATCAGTTTATCTATTAAAGGTAAAAGAAAAAGAGATTGGCAGATTGCCACGCAAACGTCATGGCTGTCATCGGCTGCTATTAGTTTTAATAGAAGAAATGGAGGGAGACTTATCACGTGATATATTGGAGAAATGAATTCGAAAAGATTGATGAATATGTGGAACATGTGGCGAAATCTGAATCAACAGTTTTTGATACTGCACCCTCCCTGCCCTCGGTCAGAAAGGGAACACTGACGGTCTTGGAAAGGCCGCCATCCATCAGATAGAATATAAAGCCGTGGTGTGGTGTACAGGAGACCCCATACCCTGTGCACGTTAAAGAACAAACTGGATGGCTTTCGACGGGGGGGAGGGGAATATCACTTGTCTCTTAAGGGGTATCCAGTGGTCCCCTTCTCTAAGCCTTTGGAGTCTTTTCAATTATTTGGCCCATTGTGTGAGAAAACGTTCACAGTCAGAGGAGAAACAATCAGTCAGTCTATCTTCAGGGGGGGCGGGGGGCGGGGGGGGGGCTCAGTCGGTAGCGCGCCAGGCTCGTAATCTGTAGTTCCCAGGTTCGAGTCCCAGCTGGGTTAGCGTTGAAATTTATCTCCGCAAAATTCCCCGCCCTGTCCACGGTCAGTAGGGGACACCGATGGGTTTGGAAAGGCCGCCGCCCGTCGGATGGGACGGTAAGCCGTGGCCCCGTGTACGGGAGAGCCATACTCTGTGCACGTTAAAGAACACGCTGGATGGCCTTGACAGGAGGCTACCATCTGTCTCCCAACAGCTGTTCCAGTGGGTCCCCTCCCCCAACCTTCTCTGAGCCTTCGGGGTCCATGTGACCTGGCCATTTAGCCCATGGTGTGCAAAAAAGTGCCGCTCAGAGGTAAAACAACCCAACCCAATACCCTCCTTATTTACTCCTTCTGATCCGCTCCTGAAGCGCCAACTCTCTTCGCTTCGGTATCCACATTCTCCATTCGTGAGAATCATCCAACTAGATTCCGAATTTCTGTGGATACCTTGGATCAAACGAAACCTTTTCCAAGACCCTTGCTCATGTACATCTTTCGCAGATTGGCTGGCATGTTCAAGTGTGCACTTGAAAATAAAGAGAAAAATTAAAGCATACTTTACAAAGCAATTCATTCTGGCTAGCTGAGTTCTCTGAGAGGCACTGTTTGAGCGCACAATGGCTAAATGTCAAGGTCACAAGGACCCCAAAGGGATCAGAACAGTGTGGGGGAAAAGAGGGATCCACTTGTCGTCTCTTAGGAAATAGGTGGAAGTCTCCAGGTGGAGATAATCTAGAGCAGTGATTCTCAAACTTTTTTCGCTCGCGGCACACTAAAAATTAAAAAAAAATACCCCCTCAAGCAGCTGCTTGCCACAGAGTTCTGACAGGAGCCTGTCAGTTTATATGCCAGAGTAGAAGGTCTGAGAGGATGGCAGGACCTCAGCAGAAAAACAACACGAACATCCATGCCTTGACCCGGGGCTCGAACCCAGGTCCCGTAGATCAGTAGCCAAGCGCGCTAACCACTCGGCCACGGGACGGCAACTAAAAATTTAAGTTGGCAATATTACAGGAGACTCGCACATGCGCAGTTTGCCTTTAATAATCATTTCTGTGGAGTCATTTTTAAACGCAGTTATTCTGTTCAAGTTCTGACGCATATTGAGGTTAGTGCGTACGTGTTATGGTCATGTTTTATCTTAATTTTAGTTGTAACATTAAAATTTAATATGGATAAGTTTCGGATTCTTTAAATAAGTTTCGTAAATTTAAATAAGTTTAATAAATAAGTTTCGGAAAACTTTAAATGAAGAATCAGTGTCAGAAAGTAGCAACAAAATCAATCTAGAGTGTTCTTTAACACCTAGGATATGATATGTTGTACACGGAGACACGGGTGAACATTCCATCGGACGGATGGCGACCTTTACGAGCACTCTTTCCTTTCTCACCGAAGGCAAGGGAGGGGCGGAGTTGTCGGAGAAAATCTCAACACGGGCGCAGAGAAAACTCGAGCCTGCGAGCATCAGGTTACGAAGTCAGGGCGCTGCCGACTGAGGAAACTCTTCGGCACTGGCAACATCATCTTCAAGTGATCGCCTCCAGAGAAAGACATCGCCGAGCTTCCTCTTCAGAAGATGTCGATGCTCCGGAAAGGCGGGAAAGGACGACATCTGATTGGCTGTTTTAACACGAGAGAGCGTTACAGATTGCTCGAATGGTCGACTCCTTTTAATTAAACCCTCCAGATTAATCGTTGCTCATTTGCGCCTTTTGCGAAAAGATTAAATGATTAAGGAATGCAGCCTCTTCTGTCGAGAGTACCTCCAAGAATGTCTCGCTCATTCCTCGTTTGCTCAGTAATTCAAGTCACCCACAAATCAGCCTCTAAGAATTTTTTTTATCCTTTCACTGAAATTATCTTGTTTACATGTCTGAAACGAAATCTCAGAATTAAAACAAAATAGCACCTTCTAGAAAGGAAAAGGATCGCATCCCAAACAACACTCTTCATCTTTTCAGATTGATATTGATTAGTTTTCATTGCCAATTGCCTTCGAAAGCAGCAGATTTGGAAATGAAATGTCCTCGAAGATCATACTTCATTTGCGTTGGGGCACAAAACATGATGATAATTTTCTTTAACTCATTCGTAAAAAATTCCAAATTGCAATTTTCGAATGGTAAGGGATTTTTTGAACGGTAAGAAATCGAGGTCTGTAAATGGTAGTTAGGCATAAACTGGAAGGAGAGCTGTGTACCAATCCCCAGTAATGATGCACAGAACCGGCCAGGTCTAGCGCCAAATGTCCGACCCCGCCTTCTCGTGGTGCAGGCCGTTAGTACCTTTCAAAAGAGATATTCTCTTTTGAAAGGGAACGGAAGGGGAGGGCTGCCAGTTCAGTATGGCCTACTGATCTGGTCATCTATGGCCACTTTTTCCTTTTTTTTTTTCAACCCTGCTGAGGAGTTGTCAACTTTACAGGGTTCTGGTGCTGACCATTTATACTCACTGCAGTGGTTTATGGATATGAGCTTGATTATGGATCCTGGACTTGCTGCACTGTTTGGGGTCTGTTGAGGGAGAATCTGCCGCTGTGTTTTCTGTTTGCTTCTGGGTTGCCAGCCCTAAGTGAACAGAGGCATGGGATACCTTACATCAGCTGGTAGATAATCCTGATAGGAGGCCATCACAGGTACCTGAACTTCACTTAGCTAGTTGGACATCGTCAAGCCTAAACTGGAGTAATGTATCTCAGGCAGGCCATATGGCTCTTGAAAAAGTCCACTTGAAAAGGTGATGCCTGAAGTTCCTACCAGCATCGGTGACTTCAGTCTTTAGCAGAAATGGAACAGGTCTTTGCGCCATGCCTGCGATCAGGGGGCTATTTGATATTGTTGGCTCTGCCTATTTGAATAAACCTAGTTTCTTTAAAAATCCTATTAATCATTTTCTCTCTGCAGGAACGTGGAACGTGAGGACATTACATAGAGATTATTCTCTTGATATCCTCATGCAGGAATTCCAGCGCTATAACCTAGATGTTCTAGGCTTGCAAGAGACCTGATGGACAGGTAAAGGTGAGATACTTAAAAATAACTTTAAATTTATCTTTTCTGGCAGAGAGGATGGAAAGCATCTCCAAGGTGTAGGTTTGCTTCTCAGCAGACACGCCAGTGATGCTCTTCTAGGATATGAGTGCACTAATGAAAGATTTCTTAGAGCAAAATTTAAAACAAAAATTTAAGACTTGTTATGCCCCCACAGAGAACGAGAAGGATACGTTTTACAGCCAGCTTCAGGATATTTTGAATTCTGTGAAGAAAGGAGATATTTATCTTGTGCTACGTGACTTCAATGCTAAAGTTGGTACTGACTCAGACCTTTGGGCAGGAGTTTTAGGTCCCTTTGGCATTGGTAGTTCCAATGGCAATGGGGAATGTCTCCTACAGGTAAGTAAACTTAATGGTTTACGAAAACTAACACATACTACAAACACCGCGACATTTATAAATATACATGGGTTTCACCTGATGGGTTGCACAGGAATATGACAGATTATATTCTAATTAACAACAAATGGGCTAGTTCAGTGTTATGCACTGATTTTGCATCAGCATAACGATTTATTTTTTTAAAATTAATTTCTCACTTGATTGAGTTTTTTTTAAACACAGAGGGAATACACGAACAGATTAACAGGGTGGACACGCTAGGAGGGGGAGGGATTCGCAGATGCCCTGACGAGCCACACACAGAGAACGCCCAGTGCCCAGATGACATGACACACGCCTGTGGGTGGATGACACGCGGAATCACCATTTATTCTCTTGCAGTGTGAAGTCCGGCCGGAATGGTCTAGGGGTGTGAATAATAATTAGGGGTGTCTAGGGGTCTAGGGGTGTGAATAATAATAAATTCTTCCCAGGAGGTCTGTCGCTGCGCTTGAGGTGAGGTTGACATCGCTGCCTGGGAAATAGAATACCTCGTTCATTACTGTAAACAACTGGACGATGTCGTCCAGTCCTACATCTGTATTTGATGTGGGGGATGATTTCCCCACATCAAATTCAATTTGATGTGGACAACTTTGATTTGATAAGACTTTTTGGATTTGATAAGACTGCTGACAGCTATAGTGCAATCTCACATGGGAAGCCGTATTCAGGAAATCATCCCCCACATCAAATACAGATGTAGGACTGGACGACATCGTCCAGTTGTTTACAGTAATGAACGAGGTATTCTATTTCCCAGGCAGCGATGTCAACCTCACCTCAAGCGCAGCGACAGACCTCCTGGGAAGAATTTATTACTCGTAAGTCCCTCTGCAGATGCTACATATGGTGAACATACCATTTTCGGGAAAAACAAGGGGGAAGGAACGTGGGATAGAGTAGCGAGGCAGGGAGGGCTTCAGTTGGACCGAGAATTTGAACAGAGTAGACAGCACTGAGATTTTAGAGAGAGCAGTTGGACGGGATGGCCATAGGTCTGGGTGGGCCACATTCAGTATCGGCATATCAAAATCATTGGAAATGAGTGCAGGACTTTGAATCAAAAGCAGTGTGATTTGATGCGTTAATGCAAGGACATTCCTATGAATGAGTGGTTCCCTAAAATTAGAAGCAGAGAGATTGGAATTTGCTCCCGAAGTGCCTAACCAGTGAAGGGCATCCTCCCCCTTTCAACATAACCACGATGATGCAGCCGACCGCCTCCCTTTGCCGCAGCCAAATTACCCAACAGCGTATGTGATGGTCAACTGAGAGTCTCCACATCAGCCACAGTGTGACGGAGATGTTTTCCCAGTCATCAGCTAAAGGACGAATTAAGGAGATGGTTCCCACCCAAAGCTAGAGTGACGACGACCTGGCCGTAATCCGATGCTTATTCCCCTAATTAGACAAATCTACTGACTGTAGACGTACCGTTCTAAGTGCTAGTTGACAAACTGAGCACTTAGAACGATACGTTTACCCTTACTTTAACTTATAAGTTGCTATCCTTAATTTTAGATTTAATTGTAAAGGGATTCCATAGTGCATTTAACTCTTTAAGTTCTTTTTTTTAGTCCATGATAGACGATTGATTTTTAGAAAGATTAATTGTTTTGCCTATACTGTTAGATATTTTGTCTCAATAAATATTGTTATTGTTTTATGTTTTCCATAAACCTGAGTTGTGCTCATCATTGGATTGCCTATTAATAAAAAACTTCTTCCCCTAAGGAGACGGCCTGGGATTTTTGCGGCCCGCATTGTCTAATTAGGGGAATAATCCGTAATTGGGTAATGTGGGAAACACAATGCCACAGATTTAAATTTGCATATTTCTACATAAAAATTGAATAGTGCTTGCAACCGCGAGGTGTGCACAACATCAGTTAGGAATACCAGGTCATACAGGGGAGCTGAAATTGGATCTGACCATTACCTTGTCGAATGTGTGTTGCAGCTGAAGCTTAAGAAATGTTGCGCTAAGGTTAAGAAAACTACCTTAAACACTGAAGATCTGAAAGATCCAGATATAGCCAAAGCATACCATGACAGGCTACTTAGCCATTATGAGAATCGTGACTTGCTTACTGCTGAAGTTGAGAAGGAATGGGATCAGTTTAAACAGGCTTTTCTTGAAACCAACAGTACTCTTTTGGGTAAAAGGGAACAGAGGAAACATAACTGTTTGAGTGACAAGGCTATGGAACTTATTTCTGAAAGAAGGAAGTGCAGGATTAATATGAATCAACACCCTACTTGTCCTAACGGAAGGCATTACAGCGAGCTTAATAAACTTGTAAAGGATCAGTTAACAGCTGATAAGAATCTTTGGCTTGATAACCTGGCTGACAAAGCAGAGGAAGCAGTTAGACAGCACAACAGCAAGGGGTTGTACCAGATTGTTAATGTTTTATGTGGGAAGAAACAGACAGGTACACAGGGATTGAGGGATAAATATGGCAAGGTTGTTGAAGGTGAGGATTCTGTGATGGCTAGGTGGGCTGAGCATTTCAGAGATGTTCTAAATAATGTGATTATTTCTACTCCCATTGTTTGTAATAAGGATAGATGCATTACTGTATTTAATGATGGCCCTATATCACATTTCGAAGTCATTTTGGCTATCTCTAAATTAAAACTGCATAAATTCCCAGCGGTGGATGAAATCACCATTGAAATGCTTAGAGTTGGGAACATTTGTGTTGTCACTTGGCTGACTGAAATTTTGAATATCTTTTATGATAAAAGGGTTGATCCTACGGATTTTACTAGAGCTATTATTGTCCTATTTTTAAAAACGGTGATCGCAGTTCTTGTGATAACTATAGGGGTATCAGCCTACTTTCTGTTCCAGGTAAAGTTCTTTGCATGATTATACTTAATAGAATTAAGAATTTGGTTGATGGACAACTGAGTGATGAACGTGTGGATTCAGAAGTGGTAGGGGATGTATTGATCAAATATTTTCACTTTTCATTCTTGAGAAATGTTTAGAGTTTCAGAAACCAATGGTTGTAAGCTTTATAGATTTCGAAAAGTCTTTTGACTCTGTTGATCGACATTATTTGTGGTTGATTGTTAGATCATACGGAATACCTGATAAGTTAGTTAGTGTAATGAGAGCTCTCTATAATAACACTGAGTCATGTGTGAGAGTTGGTACGTCTTTCAGCGATTGGTTTAACATTGCTAGTGGAGTTAGACAAGGGGGCATTTTATCTCCTCTTCTATTTAGTTTGGTTATTGATTATGTTATGCGAAATTCACTGCAAGAAAAAGATTTTGGACTTAAATGATCTAGAGATTTCAAAATTTCTAATTTAGATTATGCAGATGATTTGGCCTTGTTGGTTAATGATGATGAGATAAATTCTTTCATTAAGGCTGTTCACGAGAATGGTAGAGTTGGTTTGGTATAAACAGAGAAAAAACTAAAGTGATGATAATTGGTCAGACAGATGGTGCTTCAGTTGCTTTGAATGGCTGTACTATTGAGCAAGTGTCAATGTAATAAATACTGGTGATGTGCGTCATGAGATAAATAGAAGAATAGGGATTGCCGCTGGGACTTTTAAGAATTTATGGAGTGTGGAAAAATAGACGTGTACACCTAAATACTAAAATTAGGCTGTATAAAAGTTTGGTTCTTTCTAAGGTTAGTTATGGTAGCGAAACATGGACCCTTTGTAAGTGGGATAAGAAGAAACTTGATGCCTTTGATTCTAGATGCTTACGCAGTATCTGTAGCATTAGATGGTTTGACTTTGTAAGTAATGATGAGGTTAGAAAGATTCATCAACCTCTTTTAAGCAGCATATTGTGCAGAGAGAGATTGTGTTGGTTTGGCCATGTTGCCCATATTCATATGCAGATTGGCAAAGAAGATTTTGAGCACTGTGCCAAAGGGTATCTGAAAAAGGAGGAGACCTAGGATGCGATGGGCAGACAATGTCAAACAGGACCTTGCTAGAATTACCTAGAGTGGCGAAATGCAGCAGCTGTAGCTCAAAAGAGACATATCTGGAGAGCAAAATTACACAGTTTGGTTGGATTTCCGCGCAGTACACGGCTGCATGAGGATTTTCCATGGATGTATGTAAGAAATCGAATTATTCCTTGATTTAATAATACAAAAGCGATGCAACACATCTTTTACGCAAAAGGGATCTTTAATGGAAACTGATATTCGCATTTCAGGTCATTTGCGAAGAGATATTCGCTCCGCTGGGTGGGGGGGGGGACTTGAAAAGTGTTGCTCCGTGTTTCAGAAAGAGGAAACTCAAAGACAATTGAAAATTCATTTCCATGGTTTCCATCAGTGAATTTTAATTTCGTCATGAGTTCGTTGGAAGCTTAATCAGTCGGTTTCCTCAGAAGCCATCACCCGACTGATTAATGGAACAATTTCAAATATATATATTGTGACTTTAAATTTTTGAAAAGAAATGAAGGAACATATTTCACAAAATATGGCTACTTCATAAAAAAGACTATGTCGAAAGAAGTTCATTTGCGTTACATCACGAGAGATGATGAGCAGATGATGAGTCGGCGTAAAAACGTCACAATGACTGAGGCAGATGTTGGATTTTGTTGCCATCCGAAAGCTTCCTCATTCTCCAATGAATGGAATATTCCTAATGAAACAATTTCCAAGGAGACGAAACTCACAACTTTCGGTTCCAAAGTTCTTCCAAAACACATCAAAAATTTCCTATATCCCCACCACCCCCATCTACAGAGTATTTGAAAGTTCCTCAGGTTGAAGTTGTTCAGTCCTCCACCGTGTCAACAAAGCCCCTTACGCTAAACCTCGCGCTGTAAAGACGGGCGGAGAATACAAAATTGCTTTCTTATTGAAATGGCGCGACAAGATTGCAAAAGCAGGTGACAACCACGTCAGCAGCTATTCATGCGCGTACAATGGTTGATAGGTCACTCTCTTCTGTGTGACGTGTCAGATCAAAGAGTTCGGTTACGCAGTGATGACCTCTGCACCGACGAGAGGAGAAATCCCTTCGCGAAACCAAAAAAGAGTGCAAAATCCTATCTAACTGAGGCAATGAGCATTTCTCTCAGAAGAGGAAGTTTCGTTTCCCTGGAAGCAGTCAGTCGAACCCATTTCACTGATGGTGTTGCCGAGGGGTTGACAAACCCATTTAACCTTCTCTAAGGTTCGTCCATTTTGTTTTACTCTGCCACCAGCATTAAGCGAAGTGGTTCATCGGAACAAAAAATGTCGTCAGCCATGATCCTCGTCAAATTACTCCGACTAACCCACGAGGCGGACCGAATGGTTCCGAATTCTTCTTCTTCTCGTGGCTCCACGCCAGCGTACATGACGTCACGAGGTCGCTGTCTATCGGACTGAGACGACGTCCTGAGTGACTCACGCGGGCCGTCACGTCTGGCCGACTGGCTGCTCATGCTGCTCGCCACGTGCGTCCCTGCTAAGCCTAATGACTGCCAGCTGCTGGCCTCGTCCCCCGCACACAGATATCTCGGCTCCAACCTCCAAACTGGGGGGACTCGTCAGAGTTGCAGCTCGACCTAAACCGAAATTATACATTGCACGCTCCTGTGGCACATCCTCGACATTTGGAGCTACATTGGGATTGGCTCCTTAGCAGCAGGATCGGTAGACATGAGAGAGAGAATTTGATACCGAGGCCAGGCAGCACCATCCCTCTATATACGGAACTTCTTGGGAGAAATAAGGCGTTTTATGAGTTGCCTCTCTAATCTAACTTTGAATTCTAAATATTTCTATTATTTCATCCTTAGCTTTGTATGGCGCACCAAATCATTTCTCATGCCCCGAAGATAGATAAGACTGACTTGTTCCTCCTCTGACTGTGAACGTTTTCTCACACAATGGGCCAAATAATTAAAAAGACTCCAAGGGCTTAGAGAAGGGGACCCACTGGATACCTCTTAAGAGACAAATGGTATTTCCCCCCCCCCCGTCGAAAGCCATCCAGTTTGTTCTTTAACGTGCACAGGGTATGGGGTCTCCTGTACACCACACCACGGCTTTATATTCTATCTGCTGGATGGCGGCCTTTCCAAGACCGTCATTGTTCCCTTTCTGACCGAGGGCAGGGGGGAGGGGGAGAGATAAATAAATCTCAACTCTTGCACAGGCGAGACTCGAACTTGGGAACTGCAGATTACGCGTCTGGCGTGCTATCGATTGAACCAACTCATGCCCCAAGGAAGAGAGAAAATGTTACAGCCAAGCACTATGTGGGGAAAAAAAACATCTACAAGCAAAATAAATATTCTTTGAATTTTTTTTTTTTTGCTTTTTGGAAACGAATCTTATTTAATTGCTATATCCGGGATATTCATACAAAAAAAGCCTTCACAAATATCTTAAACTGAAACAAAATGCTTTCTAGTGTAGAAGAGACACAAAGCAGAAGTGTGGGAGAGCGGTGTTAAGATATTTTCGAAACAGCCTCCACAGCAGTAGCAATCATAACACTACCATCATTTCGCTAATTCTATTTATAATAAGTTTAATACTTAAAAACTACTTTTATCTTTAAATTCAAAATATTTGCATCTGCCTTTGTTTTACTGGCCGTCCCGTGGCCGAGTGGTTAGCGTGCTTGGCTATTGATCTAAGGGACCTGGGTTCGAGCCCCGGATAAGGCATGGATGTTCGTGTTGTTTTCTGCTGAGGTCCTACCATCCTCTCAGATCTTCTACTGTGGCATATAAACTGACAGGTTCTTGTCAGACCTCTGTGACAAGCAGCTGCTTGAGGGGGTATTTATTTTTGTTTTACTGATTGTTTCGTTATTAAATTTTTAATGTCATTAAAACTGTTTTATTTTTAATTATCTGTCAAATTATGCAGAAAATTTCTTGAAGGCGTTAAAATTATCGTTGTGCCCGTTTTAACGATTCGAAATTAGTCCATGTATAAATGGTGGTTCCTGAACGGAATTTCTCTCGGTGATTTTTTCTGAATTGTTTGATGATAAGCTTTCCTTCGTGATGATAAGCGATACATTCAGCAGAAGAGGCTTGCCACGTGATTCGTTTTATGTCTATCAGTCACATAAATAATCCCACCTAATCGTTTTTTTGCCTTCGTATGTAGTTCAGTAATCAGTCGCTTCGATTTTCTTGCAACGTCTTTAATAAGATGATATTATTAGGTATTATTAAAACAAACAGAGAACGGAATGACGATATAAAATTAAATGCAAAAACAAATAAACGTTTGGAGTTTTATGACATCAGGGCAACTAAGGCGATGTCAACAAACAGCAAACAAAGGTGATGGACTGATTCGTCTCCTCTTTCGTTTGTTTCTCTTTTTCTTATTCAAATAAATCCCCCTTCAACCACTGCTTACCACATAAGGATTCGACAGCATCCTGTCAATTCAATATGCCATTGAGAAGATCTCTTTCGGAGGCATCAGCAGAAAGACAACACAAAACAAAAACATCCATGTCTTACCCAAGGACCGAACCCAGGTCTCTTTAATTCGCAACCAAGCACCCTAACCACTCGGCTACCGGTTTATACAAAAACGGAAAAGAAAACGAAATGGCCGAGTGGTTAGCGCGCTTGGCTAGTGATCTAAGGGACCTGGGTTCGAACCCCGGGTAAGGCGTGGATGTATGTGTTGTTTTTCTGCTGAGTTCCTGCCATCCTCTCAGATCTTCTACTGTGGCATATAAACTGACAGGCTCCTGTCAGACCTCTGTGGCAAGCAGCTGCTTGAGGAGGTATTTATTTTTTTATTTATTAATCACCTAGAACAGGGGTTCTCAACGTGGGGTGCGCGGTAAAATATTTTGGGTTACGCCGTGAGAGCTCAAAAGTCCTAGATCTAATAACAAAGTAAAAATAACTATTATTATACTATAACTATAGTTTTATCTATCTATACAAGGGGTACGCCAGTTACATACACATTTCCAGGGGGGACGTGAAGCATAAAAGATTGAGAACAACTAATCTAGAAGAATGCAAGCACCCCTTCAAAACATATGGAAAGTCTTAAATATATGCAGATTTTATGCTGAAAAAATGCAATAATTTTTTTGGGTGAGTATTATTCATCTCACATGGATGCGTCTTCCTCTTAAAATAAACACCAAATGACGACTAATTATATTTCCATTAGCGTATGTATTTATTATGTAGATTTTAATAAGGCTGCCAGATGCACGCTCTGCAGCTTTTCTATAAATAAATTATTTGAATATTTCATTCGTTTTATACAGAAGAGGTTTGGTATGAAAAACGTCCTAAAGTAATGCATTACTTCTGGTGTTCGACAAGGGTGCATTTTGTCTCCTTTTCTGTTTAATTTGGTTGTTGACTATGTTATGCGAAATTCACTTCAGGGGAAAGATTTTGGCCTTAAATGGTCTGGAGATACGAAAATTTCTGATTTAGATTATGCTGATGATTTAGCCCTTTTGGCAAATGATGTTGATGAGATGAACTCTTTCATTCGAGCTGTTGATGAGACTGGTAGTAGAGTAGGTTTGGTTATAAACAGAGAGAAAACTACAGTGATGAAAGTTGGTCAGGCAGGCTGTGATTCAGTTAATCTGAATGGTTGCAGTCTTGAGCAGGTGTCACAGTTTAATTATCTACTGGTGATGTGTGGCATGAGATTAACAGATGAATAGGGATTGCTGCCAGGACTTTTAAGTATCTATGGAGAGTGTGGAGAAATAGGCGTATACACCTAAAGACTAAAATTAGATTGTATAATAGTTTCGTTCTTTCTAGGGTTAGTTATGGTAGTGAAATGTGGACGCTGTGTAAACGATATAACAGGAAACTAGATGCTTTCAATTCTAGATACTTACGCAGTATCTTGGGTATTAGGTGGTTTAACTTTGTAACTAATGATGAGGTTAGGCAAAGGAGTTTGCAACCTCCTTTAAGCAGCATATTGTGCAGAGAGAGACTCCGCTGGTTTGGCCATGTTGCCCGTATGAATAATTATAGATTGGTGAATAGGGTTATGAACAGTGTGCCTAAAGGCCTCAGAAAGAGGGGGAGACCAAGGATGCGGTGGGCAGACAATGTCAAACAGGACCTTGTTAGAATTGGTGTGCATTGGCCAGATGTGTTGTGTTGTTTTACCTCTGAGCGGCACTTTTTTTGCACACCATGGGCTAAATGGCCAGGTCACATGGAACCCGAAGGCTCAGAGAAGGTTGGGGGAGGGGACCCACTGGAACAGCTGTTGGGAGATAGATGGTAGCCTCCCGTCAAGGCCATCCAGCGTGTTCTTTAACGTGCACAGGGTATGGCTCTCCCGCACATGGGACCACGGCTTAACGTCCCATCCGACGGGCGGCGGCCTTCCAAGCCCATCGGTGTCCCCTACTAACCGTGGGCAGGGCGGGGAATTTTGCGGAGATAAATCTCAACGCTGACCCAGCTGGGACTCGAACCTGGGAACTACAGATTACGAGCCTGGCGCGCTACCGACTAAGCCCCCACCCCACCCCGAATTGGCCAGATGTAGCAGATATAGCTCAGGAGAGATCTACTTGGAAAACTAAATTGCGCGGTCTGATTGGATCTCCGTAGCCCATTGCTGCTTGAGGATGATGATGATGAATTTAAAGCAAATAATTTTCCTGATAATATTTGATATATTAGTATAAAGCAGTCATTAATGGTAATTTAAAATATTCAAGGAACAGCAGTAAGACCGGATCTAGGGGTGGTAGCCAAAAAGACCATCGCCCCCCCCCCCAAAAAAAAAAAAACTGAAACCCACCCCAATGTTTACGGACTTCAGTATATGATTGTGCCCCAATGAACCGGAACGCCGTTTCGGTTCCTTGGGACACAATCACAGAGCATTGGGGCACATTCACAGAGCGCAAAACGAAATTTCATTTCGTTTTGCACTCTGTGAATGAACAGATGAAATTCTCTCAATTCATACAGTTCACTTTATTTTGTCAAAAGAATATTAATTAGAGAGCGCTATAAACAAAATTAGAGAGGTTATAAACTTTATAACCGCTCTTAAACTATGGATGTTTGCAAATAGTTTTCTTACTCTTTTAAAACTTGAATGGATATAATTCACGTGACTGAATAGGATGTGACACTCGAATACTGTTGCTCCTATGAAGTTGGCACCTCTAGGCAAGTGTCTTAGGAAAATTCAACTTCGTTTAAATGCCATAAATTTCTATGCATTTTAAAGACTTTAGAGAAATGAACAAATGTTTTGGTATCGTGGATGCCTCGAGAGCTATTCGAAGATCAAAGAAAACCGAAATTAAATTCACAAGGCGCTCTGACAACATCACAGATGAAGTATGCTGGGCACAATAAATACGTAACTACTGGATTCCTTATCGACCAAAATGATTTATACAGAAACTGAATCTGAGTGATGTCTCTGTGAGGCTAAATCTATATAATAAAATAAGCTAAATATATATAATAATCTATACAAATACCCATTGTGAAATAAATCTTCATAATGAGAGCAAAATGAGAAAAAAAATGCAGAGATCGTATTCACACTATAACAGCGGCGTCATTAAAATAGAAAATAAAAAAAAAATGACTTTTTGGTTAATAGGGATGTCGTACAAGGTAAACAACTTCATCTTCAAATCTCGGAATTTGCAAAATAATTAATCTCTGAAACTGGAGACTTCATAATATAAAACTTTACACAATATAAAAATTATATAACATAAAACACATAATATAAAAATGAAAGAAATAATATTGAGTGAAAGCGGCACGGCTAAAAATATCTTCAATTTATGATTTTCGTAATTAGTCTACATTTGATTAAAATGTTTTTCAACTCGTTACAACTTCAGCCGTCCCATAGCCGAGTGGTTAGCGCGCTTGGCTAAGGTTCTAAATTTTTTTGATAATCCATCCTCTCAGATCTTTTACTTTGGCATATAAACTGACAGGCTCCTGTCAGATCTCTGTGACAAGCAGCTGCTTGAGGGGGTATTTTTTTTATTTACAACTACATTTTCCATCTGCAACGAATCTTGGAGATTTACACATCCCAAAACTCGATCATATCAAAGGATCTTTAAATTTTTGTTAAAATTTCGAAGTAGCAATGGCGAGTATCTGGTAAAGAAGTTTAAATTTAGAATCATCCGCTGATTGCACACATGATTCGTATATAGTCATCATTATCATATGTGTCGTCTTCTGATGCGTATGTAGTCATCATTATCATACGTCGTATTGTGATGCGTATATAGTCATCATTATCATATGTGTCGTCTTCTGATGCGTATATAGTCATCGTTATCATACGTCGTCTTGTGATGCGTATATGGTCATCATTATCATATGTGTCGTCTTGTGATGCGTATGTAGTCATCATTATCATACGTCGTATTGTGATGCGTATATAGTCATCATTATCATATGTGTCGTCTTCTGATGCGTATGTAGTCATCATTATCATACGTCGTATTGTGATGCGTATGTAGTCATCATTATCATATGTGTCGTCTTCTGATGCGTATATAGTCATCGTTATCATACGTCGTCTTGTGATGCGTATATGGTCATCATTATCATATGTGTCGTCTTGTGATGCGTATGTAGTCATCATTATCATATGTGTCATCTTCTGATGCGTATATAGTCATCATTTTTGTTGCAAAGAGAATTTACAACACATAGGACCCTCAAAGGTGTTAACAGAATTCCCTCAAGTGTTGACTTTCGAATAACTGCTCCTCACGCGAATAACAATCTTAACCTTAAATTTTCTATCAAGTTCGGGTGAATTTTAATAGCTATACTACATGTATGTTTGCCATTATGATTTAAAACTAAATTTTTCATTGACATATAATTTATAGTAAACACTGAAATATTTCTCATTTCGTATTCCAAGATGGAGAGAACATGGAAGCATACATGGCTTTGCCATTTCACTGGCTTTGCCATTGAAATCATTTCTCTTTCATTTCAAACATGAAGGGAAATTATGTTGACCAAGGACGAACTGAGTTTCGGTTTATCTAGAAAATCCGAGCGAAAGAGGAACTAGTGTGCTCGGATTATCGAGAAATCGGTTAATACGGAATGCGATGTATTCCCGTACCTTAATTCACGCAATGCAGAAATGCAGAACATTCACTCTGAGCTTATGTGAAATGGTTCTTATATGAAATGGTTCTTATGATCAGTGGCCAACGCAGACACAACCACTGATTTTCTTTTCGCCGAGTTCTTAATGAGAAATATCGTAAAAAAATAAACAATAATTTACGAACGGAAAAAAATATGCTACTGGCTTAAACGACAGGGTGCGGGGACTTTGAGGATGCAATCCACAAATTGCATTCGTGGAATTAAAAGTTGCTCCTGATGTGTTTAAGACCAACTTGGAAGGAATTCCAAATAGGAATTCTACATCTTCGTAAAATAAATCCAGAAATGACTTTCTCTCTTTGTATTGATCAAAAGATGCAGATTGAACTATAAATGTTTCAACCCAGTAGCCCCAAACGGTTAACAGAAGTTATCACAGGTGATGGGAAGTGGTTTATATTACTATACAACTCCAAGAAAGATCGACAACTATGTTTGGGTTGCAGAAGATCAACCGCGTCCCCAAATTCTCCAACAAGACTTTTGTTCAAAGGAAGAGGATTTTCACAATTTTTTTCAGTTCCCAAGGAGTGATAGCCGTGGACACCTTACCTGAAAAAATGGCTATGAATGGCTAATACTACACTAAATTTGTTTTGCCCGAAATGGTTAAGGAGATGAAGGAGCATCGTCCCACAACAGGCGTGTGAAGGTCTGGAGCAGGAAAAAACCCAACTATCACCCTGCATATTAGCCCGATCTTGCACCATGCGATTTTTGGTTGTTTCCAAAAATAAAAAAAGAACTTGCTGGAAAGCCTTTTCAAGAGTGCAAGACCTTGCAAAATGCGTTCATTCAGAGTTGCAGAGTATTCCCCAACAGTATCACCATCAAGGGTCCTAGAATAGGTGTAGACGTCTGTTGTTGAGGTTGGGTTGTTTTACCTCTGAGCACTTTTTTGCACACCATGGGCTAAATGGCCAGATCACATGGACCCCGAAGGCTCAGAGAAGGTTGGGGGAGGGGACCCACTGGAACAGCTGTTGGGAGACAGATGGTAGCCTCCCGTCAAGGCCATCCAGTGTGTTCTTTAAGGTGCACAGGGTATGTCTCTCCCGCACACGGGGCCACGGCTTAACGTCCCATTCGACGGACGGCGGCCTTTCCAAGCCCATCGGTGTCCCCTACTGACCGTGGGCAGGGCGGAGATAAATAGAGACGTCTGTAACTTTGCCTAGATGCTATAGGGGAGTACTTTGAAGGACAGTGGCAGTTTCGTTGAGATAAGTGCAATGTTTTTTTTTTCTGTAGATGCACGTCAAGAACATTTTGAACGCCCCTCATACAACGAAGAGATTGGCTGAGACAATAAACATTGGAGTGACGTGAATTGACAAAATTTTTTCAGTCTCTTGAAGCAGAAGGAAGAAAGAAATGTTTCGCAACTCACTCACGTCAAGAGATTGTGGCAACATTCTTTGGAATCGAGGACGTTGGATGCAAATTGTTGGCTCTTAATTACGATGACTGGCCAATAAGATTCGTTTCAAAGTTCTCCGTTTACGTTTTACGGGAAAAAGTTTCCTTCTTTTCGGCCTTGACTCAACGGAGATGGCGATAACTTAAAAGAAAATTGAAAGTAGGAAGATCCTTGTAGACAAAGTTAAAGGAAATTAGTGGTGCATGGCAAAAGCCAATTCGCAGTGAAAAGTTATAACATGTTATAAAGGTTTGACATTGTTTACCTCAGTTTAAAATGCTTAAACTTACTTTGCTAAATAAGTTTTAGTGTGAAAGGTCATGCCATGTATAATTCAGCGGGATTAACTTTGTTGCTATATTGATAATTTCTGCAAAAAAATAATTCCATTGGTAAACACACAAAAACAGCATTTTGAAAACATACACTAGAACTGTATATGCTTTTATCAGATTAATCCATTCAATGTAACGTGAAAAATGGGGCGGGGGTGACTCAGTCGGTAGCGCGCCAGGCTCGTAATCTGTAGTTCCCAGGTTCGAGTCCCAGCTGGGTCAGCGTTGAGATTTATCTCCGCAAAATTCCCCGCCCTGCCCACGGTCAGTAGGGGACACCGATGGGCTTGGAAAGGCCACCGTCCGTCGGATGGGACGTTAAGCCGTGGCCCCGTGTGCGGGAGAGCCATACTCTGTGCACGTTAAAGAACACGCTGGATGGCCTTGACGGGAGACTACCATCTGTCTCCCAACAGCTGTTCCAGTGGGTCCCCTCCCCCAACTTTCTCTGAGCCTTCGGGGTCCATGTGACCTGCCCATTTAGCCCATGGTGTGCAAAAAAGTGCCGCTAAGAGGTAAAACAACCCAACCCTATCTGTGACGTTATCTGTGATGAAGGCGAGCGCCACCCCCAGCAGAAAGACAATATGCAACAGAGAGAAAACACCGACGCTTTTCCTGGAGCCCGATCCCAGTTCCCTTTGCTCCAATTTCAAGTAACTAACCATTCGTCAGCCTTCTCCTAATGCATTCAAGTGTCCATGTGGTTTTTTCAGACCATTTTGTAAGTCTGTAAACGAAGCTTTTAGGGCTTTTTGTGTGTGATCGAGCATGAATGTGACACTTACTGATACTCGTAATTTAAATATGCCTCTGGGCTTTCCTTTGAGGCCTTTTCGGACCGGATGCAGGCAGCGAAAGCATTCGAACGCAAGCCAGCTGTTGCCCTGAAGCAACGGAAAGCGCGTGCAGGATGTTACTTTCTCTTCATCATCCATCCTAGTCGTGTGTGAGAGGCGAAATGTGTTCATCAAGAGCTCTGGTGGGGAATGGCGGGCCTCCGAGATTATTCCTTTTCTAAAAGAGTCTCTTTTCCAACTACATATTCACAATTCCTTTCCGTTTCCATGTGCTTCATATTTGGTGAAATCTGACGAAGTCTTTCGGTGTCTTTACCATTTCATTGCAATCTCCCGATATCTTTAATATTATTCATTTGACTTCTGCATCACTTCTAATACAGAGGGATTTCCCCCACATACTGGGATACAAGGAAGCAATTGCAGAAGAATCACTTCTTTTGCATAAAATGCTTCCCCTTTTTCGTCTATACTGATTTGCACCTACACTTAATATATTCCAGTGTCTTCTTTGACATTGTCTGCATCTATGTAGAAAGTTCGATATTTTAGAAGAGATTTTAATTCTTTGAAAAAGGCAAAATTTATTTCTAAAATATTAGAGATTAATTATCATAGAATGATAGTTTTTCTTCTAAAACTAACAAAAATAGTTTAGAAAAGCGTAAGGCGAAATATAAAAATTTCCCTTTAGATACTTTTCAAAAGTTTGATATTAAAATCCTTCTTTGCAATTTATACACAAAATGCACCCTTCAATTCGTCGCAGCGAAAATACAAAAATTTTTGAAAGAATACCGCTCAAGCAGCTGCTTGCCACAGAGGTCTGACAGGAGACTGTCAGTTTAATACATCATAGTAGAAGGTCTGTGAGGAAGGCGAGACCTCAGCAAAAGGACAACACACACATCAGTGCCTTACTCGCGGGTTGGGTTGGGTTGTTTTACCTCTGAGCGGCACTTTTTTGCACACCATGGGCTAAATGGCCAGGCCACAAGGACCCCGAAGGCTCAGAGAAGGTTGGGGGAGGGGACCCACTGGAACAGCTGTAGGGAGACAGATGGTAGCCTCCCGTCAAGGCCATCCAGCGTGTTCTTTAACGTGCACAGGGTATGTCTCTCCCGCACACGGGGCCACGGCTTAACGTCCATCCGAAGGACGGCGGCCTTTCCAAGCCCATCGGTGTCCCCTACTGACCGTGGGCAGGGCGGGGAATTTTGCAGAGATAAATCTCAACGCTGACCCAGCTGGGACTCGAACCTGGGAACTACAGATTACGAGCCTGGCGCGCTACCGACTGAGCCACCCCCGCCCCCTTGCTCGCGGGGCTCGAACCCACGTCCCTTTGATCAATGCCAAGCTTTAATGTGAAATGTAAAATTTTAAAACTTTGAGATTTACATATAATTTTAAATTACACATTGATTCATATATGATTACCAAAGTACTTTAATTTCCAAACGAACTTTTTAAAATCTCCACCTCTGGAGTCAAAAGAAAAAATCGAGAAAGAAAACAAAAGTTCAGATTTTGTTCTCTGCGTTTGGCGATTGCTGAAATGGTAATTACGAAAAGTTATCCGAATTGAGAAACCAGAGATGCAGAAAATAAAACGCTCTCTTTGAGAGGGGAAAGAGCAGATCTCTTCCTCCTCCTTTCTCTTGGCAAGTGGAGAGAGTCGAACCTTCGTCTCTCGCGCCGAAACTTCATTCTTCTTAGCCCAGGAAATGGAGCCGACCATTTTTTTTCTTCTGCACTCCAATCGAAGATGTGCAGATTGCAAAAGCAAGACTCGTAACAAATGATCTGTCTTAGACGGACGGAGATGGGACTCGCGGATCGGAATGCATAATCGAAGATTGTGGGGGGGGGGGGAAGATTTGGAGAAGAGGAGAAAAAAAAACCCAGCGATCGTGTGACTCCTGAAATCCGTCGCCATCGAGACTCAGCTGCATGCTTCGCGGAACCCATCCGATCGATAAATGGTCGATGCGCGGAGCAGCTGCTACGTGCCGATCGAGGAATGACGTCACACGTGACGTCACTCTCGGATGCGTGCTCATAGGACGTCCCAGTCGGTAAAGGTCAAATCCTCATCCGCTAAACTAAACGAGGGAAAGAAATGTCTTGACGATTTCTGAAAGTGAAAGTTTTTTGGACAAAACATCCAATTATTTCTAAATATAACAATCGCTTACTTTACGTTACAGAGAATTAGGAGGTCCTTATACAGACTTTCCTCATAAATATTTAAGGTACAAAGAATGAGAGCTTACAAAAATTACATATTAGATGAAAAATAAGATGATAAGTAAGTTGTAAAAATTTAATTTTAATATTTATTTATTTATTGAAATTTGATGATTCATTATTATTTAAAGTTCTTTTTTTTAAATTCTATTCCAAAGTTCTGTTGCCTATAAAAAAAAATAAATAAATACCCCCTCAAGCAGCTGCTTGCCACAGAGGTCTGACAGGAGCCTGTCAGTTTATATGCCACAGTAGGAGATCTGAGAGGATGGCAGGACCTCAGCAGAAAAACGACACACACATTCATAGCCTAAATCCGGGGCTCGAACCCAGGTCCCTTAGATCAGTAGCCAAGCGTGCTAACCACTCGGCCACGGGACGGCTAAATATTCTAAAATAAAAATATATATTTTGAGTTTCGTTTTTTCAAATGGGTGATTTAATAGTGATTCAGTATAAAATTCTTCGATCCCACAGCCCTGCAGTTGGCTGAATAATTTTTTCCTTTGAGAATTGTTTTTAGTACAGTTTAATAATATGTGATGTATTGATTCAGGTGTTTTACATACGTTGCAATTTGGAGATGTAGCAATCGCTTACTTTTTTAACCCAACGTAATGAAATGCAAACACATGTCAGAACTCTTCTGATAATCTTCTAGAAATGTGTCCCACTTGACAGACTTACGAGGTTCTCTGCTGATGTTTAATGAGAGTGAAGAAAACGATGAACTCTGATGAGAAGATCTCCGCAAAATTCCCCGCCTTGCCCACGGTCAGTACGGGACACCGATGGGCTTGGAAAGGCCGCCGTCAGTCGGATGGGACGTTAAGCCGTGGTCCCGTGTGAGGGAGAGCCATACCCTGTGCACGTTAAAGAACACGCTGGATGGCCTTGGCTACCATCTGTCTCCCAACAGCTGTTCCAGTGGGTCCCCTCCCCCAACCTTCTCTGAGACTTCGGGGTCCATGTGACCTGGCCATTTAGCCCATGGTGTGCAAAAAAGTGCCGCTCAGAGGTAAAACAACCCAACCCAACTGATGAGAAGCTTTCATCTTCCGTTAAGAGCTATCCAGCAGATCACCCCCATCGCAATCTCTCCTCGACTTTGAGGCTCTTGTGACCCCTTGACGCGGGTGATCAAACTCAATACAACACGCAATTCAATCTCTTACAAAGTCATCAAGACAAAATCCATGCCAACTAGCTAGTTTATGAACATAGAAATCGGCATTTCGTTCTTCTTGGTACTATGTCGTAAATCAAACGAAAGGAATTTCTCTTTAGCGATTTATTTATTCAAAATTCTTTGAAGATCATTTATTCAACAAGAGGTTAATAGAATCTGAAGAAAAGGATTCGTGCAACAGATGTAGTTGACAAATTATAACTTATGCAAAAAAAATTATAGCGAAAAATGTTACGCTTATCTCTTGCTTGGAAGCACCAAGGACATCCCTTGAAAAGTGATTTATCGAATGGCACCACGCAATAAAATGGTGATGACATCATCGAGCATCCCCGATACGAAAGCATCCGTCCCTCCTGAGCATCCCTATCTCGATCTGAAAGACATATTGTCGCTGAGCGCTATCTTCCGTCCTCGTCGATGACTAAGCTGAGAGCCACTTGAGAAGGAGAAATGCTTCTGTCCGGTCCTCCCTTTCCATCACTGCCAGCCAACTGATTTATCGACATTTGCTTCGCTTCTTGTGTGGGAGGAGTGAGAAGGGAATGGGCCGGGAGGGGGGGGGGGGGGGAGAGAGGAGGAGGAGAGACAGACAGCTAAAGGCGGAACTCAAGAAATCTGTTTCTTAGTAATCTGATATCGGTTTGGATGCTTCTTCTTCCGGAGAGCGATGTCGAAGAAATCAGCACTCTGATCTCTTCCCACTTTTGTTGCATCTTCGATACAAGATCAATAAGATCCCCATTCATAATGACTCGAACGAAAACGACGTCACTTCTAGACAAGGATGTAGTCATAAGTTCAATTACATTGTCATCAATGGGGGCAGATCGGATTCAGAAAAAAAAAAACTTTTCTTATTCGTTACGTCAAGGAATGTCTCCAGTGGTGGCAAAGACGGAATTCACCATCAAATTATTGCTCTGAAAGAAAGTTCTGAAATGAATCAGTTTTTTCTCCTAGAAGAAAATCCTGCGGACACCTCTGATTGAATTGGAGACAGGAGGCAGGAAAATAATTCTGCCTACAGAGAACTTTTTTTTTCACTGCTATCGATCTCATTAAAGAGAGGAAAGATTTCTTCTTCCTCCAGGTCAACTGCTTTCGTTTCAAAAGAAAAAATCATGAATTCAAAACTGACGTCATTCTTTTTAATTCACCTATCTCGTCTCAATACATTTGAAAATTCCTCTTTCTAGTAAGCTTCGAGACCTTAATATATCATATTCCTTTATTTTCCTTAATGGACCCGATTCCTTTCCTCTCTTCCAATGCATCCGATTCCTTTCCTCTTTCCCAACGTAAAAAATTCCTTTTCCTAAATGAACAGATTCCTTTCCCTGACGAAGCCGATTCTTTTCCTTTTACTAACGCATCGAATTTCTTTCCTCTCCCTAAATGTGTACGATTCCTTCCCTTTTCTATCACCATGATTCTTTTCTTCGTTTCCAAGAGCGATTTGAGAAAGAAAACCAAACTCTTCCCGCACTTGTTTCGCAAAAGGGGTTGGACTAGGCGGAGATTGCGAAGGGGGGGAGGGGGTATTGCGAGCAGACGATCCTGCAGACAAGATCCTCTGACCGCTCCGAGGGCAATTCCGACGGGCCATTGTAGTGTCCAGTCCCGGCTGGAAGAACCGGTCCCGAAGCCATTGAAGGAGGTGAGAATGTTGCGGCGGCCATTGTGTCCCCTCCACTCAGGAGTCGCTACATCGAAGAAAAGAAGCATTTAAGGTGTAATTGACACCCACGCATCAAATGACGATATCAGAGAGGAATCTTGTTTGCACGACTAGCTCCCAGTTATTCACGAGCGTTTGTTATGGATTCATTCAACAATGACGTCATCGGCAAGGGAAGTCTAATTATCCCGAACGGATCAACTGGAATTATGCCTTTGACACCCGGGCTAAAAAATTAGAAAAGCTTAAATTTTATAAAAAAAAAAAAGAACAAATCCCCCTCTAAAGCAGCTGCTTGCCACAGAAGTCTGAGAGGAGCCTATCAGTTCATGCGTCGTAGTAGAAGGGATGTCTGTGAGGATGGCGGGACCTCAGCAGAAAGACAACGCAAGCATCCATGCCTTACCTGATTTTTATTATTCTTTTAATGAGAAACGAAAGCGAACGACTCCAAAGGTTCAAAAACCTTGATAGGGTCAGGGGATCCCCCTGAAAAATCTTAGGAGACCCAAACTTCCCATCATTGCCAGCCAGTGTGTTAATTATTGTGCACAGGGCATGACTTCCCTGCACATAAGACCGTAGTCTATCGTCCCATCCGACGAACGGCGGATCCCAAGCCCATCGGTATTATCTTTCTCACCAAGATGAGAAACTAGATTGGCGGAAATAAATCTCTGCATAGCCACTGTGGTAACTAAAATCTTGAAAGAGGGATCCGCTCTCTAATTTTAATTAAAACTTGACTTGCATCTCTCTGGCTTTAATGGGAAGAAAATTAGCCCTGTATGTTTTGCACAAACCATATGCATTAAGGAAAGGAAAAGAATCGGATGCATTAAGGAGAGGAAAAGATTCGGATGCATTTAGGAGAGAAAAAGAATCGGATGTATTAAGGGGAGAAAAAGAATCGGATGCATTAAGGAGAGGAAAGGAACCGAATGCATTTAGAATAGGAAAGGAATCGGATGCACTGGAAGGGAAGAAAAGGAATCGGATGCATTGGGAGGAGAGGAAACGAATCGGATGCATTGGGAGGAGAGGAAACGAATCGAATGCATTGGGAGGAGAGGAAAGGAATCGGATGCATTGGGAGGAGAGAAAAGGAATCGGATGCATTGGGAGGAGAGAAAAGGAATCGGATGCATTGGGAGGAGAGGAAAGAAATCGGATGCATTGGGTGGAGAGGAAAGGAATCGGATGCATTGGGAGGAGAGGAAAGAAATCGGGTGCATTGGGAGGAGAGGAAAGGAATCGGATGCATTTGGAGGAGAGGAAACGAATCGGATGCATTGGGAAAAGAGGAAAGGAATCGGATGCATTGGGAGGAGAGGAAAAGAATCGGATGCATTGGGAAGAGAGGAAAGAAATCGGATGCATTGGGAGGAGAGGAAAGAAATCGGATGCATTGGGAGGAGAGGAAAGAAATCGGATGCATTGGGAGGAGAGGAAAGAAATCGGGTGCATTGCGAGGAGAGCAAACGAATCGAATGCTTTGGGAAGAGGGGAAAGAAATTGGATGCATTGGGAGGAGAGGAAACGAATCGAATGCATTGGGAGGAGAGGAAAGGAATCGGATGCATTGGGAGGAGAGGAAAGGAATCGGATGCATTGGGAGGAGAGGAAAAGAATCGGATGCATTGGGAAGAGAGGAAACGAATCGGATGCATTGGGAGGAGATGAAGGAATCGGATGCATTGGGAGGAGTGGAAAGGAATCGGATGCATTGGGAGGAGAGGAAAGAAATCGGATGCATTGGGAGGAGAGGAAAGGAATCGGATGCATTGGGAGGAGAGGAAACGAATCGAATGCATTTGGAGGAGAGGAAACGAATCGGATGCATTGGGAAAAGAGGAAAGGAATCGGATGCATTGGGAGGAGAGGAAAGGAATCGAATGCATTGGGAAGAGAGGAAAGAAATCGGATGCATTGGGAGGAGAGGAAAGAAATCGGATAGTCCCAATGCACATGCTTTTTCCTCTTTACAAATTATTCTTGAACAGTTTTTGCAGATATACTGTCACACGAGAATGATTTTACGCACACAGGAAATATTTCCTCCATTTCTTATCGACATTCCTGTTCAGTTGAGTTGATCGAAAGTCGAAAACGTCACTAACTAGCAATGTAAAATGAAAGCAGGTGATCCAAGTAAGAATAAAACTAATTTCGCGAGGTAATTTTTTCCTTATGTGCAAAAGAAAGTATTACTTTATGCAAATGATATTTCTCGAAAGAAAATAATCCATTTATTTCCAATGTTCCTATTAACGCTTTCATTTGCAAACATCCAAGCGATATCCCTTCCCCTTCGCGCGAGCTAATCAATCCTCAGTTGGCCTCGCTCTTCTGGGAGGAAAGGGGAACGCTAATTGTTACGTCACCCAGCCACTAACCAGGATGTTGGAGGACATCTCGTCCCAACTCTTCTTCGCGCTCACCCAATATCTACATGTACGCCACGGCTAATGTGCGTTAAGAATGGGAGCTGCATTGGTGATCGTCTCTTCAGAGGAGGGATAATTGGGCCGCATATCAATGACTCACATGCCGCAAATAAAGTTTCGAACAGCAGACCACACACACACATTCATCACCTTTCGTTTTAGGATTTTGCCCGAAAGTCAACAGCAGATAGCATAAAAATTAGCATAACATATGGGAAGACAGACTGAATATTATATTCAAATTAAAAAGTAGGAAAAACGTCTTCGAGTAATAACAGAATTGTTCATTATCTGAAAACCGAACATCAACCTACGGTGAGGTGGTGTCGAAATTAACCGAAGAAAAAGTAATTAACTTAATTCACTCTTAACATAGTTTCGAAAAGTAACCCACTTTAAGAAATTTCATTCATTCTTAGTTTAAATCACAATTCTTTTACAATTCTTTGTACTCGAGATCGATCTGATTTGCCACAATCCGATTTTTGAAATCTCTATTCTGATGCGTATTTTTTAATGAATTAATCCCAAAGGGGTTCACGTCTTTTGTTCTTCAAATTCTTTCAATTCCGTTTTCTACAGATCTCGTTGATAATATTTATTTCCACAGGTGAAAACTTCATTTATTTAGATCATACAAAATGTATTTGTGCATCTTCGGCAGCATTAAGTTTTTTACCTAACCTTGCCAAAAGTTGTCAACAATTGCATTGTGCCATACCCTCACAAGAATTACTATTTCAACAATGATGAAAATCTGATTGTTCCGCTGCTCAGAGATTTAATACGTCAGATTGAAGTTTCAAATGCTGGATTCAACTGTGAAAGGAAATTGCCTATTTCTGTGTCTCAGAAGTTCGAAAAACATCCCAAACTTTGATCTTCAATGATTCCCATCTGGCTAATATGCGGCCGATAAATCTAGATAGCTGATAAATCTAGATAACTGCAAAACTCATTTGGTCAATGTTTCAGCATCTAGGGTCACTCTATATAACAGTTATGGCTTTACGATTTCGATTTTATAAGAATTTCAGCTGAATACTGTCAATGTGAAACCATTTTTTCATTATTTCCAAAGAGGTTTTTCGTTCCAAAGGTTACAAAGCGAATGGAAGAAGGGGTTAATATTATCAATTTCTTATAATTAAATTATAATTATTATTTATATTAAATTATAATTTATATTAAATTATAATTTATATTAAATTCTTGTGACCTGGCCAAATTCAGCTCAGAAGTTAAATAATGAAGCTGCCCGAGTACGAAATATTTTAAAGTAATTTCCATGTTTAAAATTTATAGAATCCTCTACTATATAATCATATTTTCAAAAATTTATTTAATAGTAAAGAATATTTTTTGAAAATTCACACGGCATCAAGAAGCGGGAAAATATTTCTTTAATAAACAAACAAAACAGACTAATCAACAGATACGAGGTCAATTTCATTTATGCATCTCTTAGGCTATGCTACACAAAACTCAAAAACGAGTCATTCGAGACCTGACTGAGCAAAGTCTCTTCTGAGCAATATGGATCAATGATCAGATTCTCCATTCCTTTGACCAAAGGATTTTAAACTGGGGACCGTCCCATGGCCGAGTGGTTAGCACGCTTGGCTACTGATCTAAGGGACCTGGGTTCGAACCCCGGGTAAGGCATGGCTGTTTGTGTCGTTTTTCTGCTGAGGTCCTGCCATCCTCTCAGACCTTCTACTATGGTATATAAACTGACAGGCTCCTGTCACACCTCTGTGGCAAGCAGCTGCTTGAGGTTTTTTTTATTTATTTATATCCTCTTACGAAGACATTTGCATCTTTAGCTTAATTACAACTAAACTAACCTTTATTAACTCATGCCGATTATTTTAATCATTCTTTCCGAATGACGTCTAATTTCTCTCTAGTTCTCAGTAAAGCCCTTATTTTTTATACCCCACATTTTCCAAATAAAAAACTCCATCACCAGCATAGTTAAACCTTTGTGAGGAGAGTGCAAAACAATGCGCACCTCTTCATTGATCCTCCTGAGATGCAGCTCATTTTGCAGCTCATTTTGCAGCTCTCCCCACCGCCACCAATATTGAAATTAAATTGCAGCTTATTGGCGAACTTATTAGCTTTTCATAATAATATTAATCTAACGAAATTCGAGTAGCAGAGAAACAAAAGACAACGGTTTCCAATGCTTTTCCAGAATGAGTTTCTTGAAAGGGAGACGAGAGGGCAAATGCAGAGCATCGACTTTTCCGATCCTTTGCTCCATATTTGAGTGGCGCTATTTCGTTCCCCCGCGAGCTGCCATCAGCTGTCCAAACACCGGCTGCAGACAACGCCAAGGTCGTTTTCAAAGGAGTCTTCGGTGCATCGAACCGGTTCTTAAAATACCTCCTCCCCCTCGTAAGAGACGTATGCGCCTCGCGAGCACGCACGCATGTGCTGGCTGCAGATGCCCGCCATTGTGTTTCCGGTACGAGCTCGCAGAAATTCACGGTCAGAAGGATTTGGACTCCAGCTCTATCTTCGAATATTTCTCGATTGCAATGATTAAAACGGGCTTCGGATGAAAGATCGACGCAAAATACCACAGATGGCATCACACCTTCATGTTATCAATCGATCCGTGGCTTTAATGCAGAAAAAAGAAAATATCGATTAATCACTGCTGGGGTTTCAATAAATAATAACGCAGACTGAATTTTCCAGCTCTGTAATGTGCTAATTGTCCAGGAGATCAGAAGAACTCCGAAACTCAAACACCGTTAGGAATAGAACACATGGGGCAATGTGCTGTAGGATCTGGCAGGGCTTCTCGACAAGCACGGTTTTAAGGTTTGGCTTTCCTGCACAGAATGTCGCTCATCGGGGGCTCCTACTTCACCAAAAAACAGGGAGGCGAAAAAATTTCAAATCTGGACACAGATGACACTCGAACCCGGCAGCCTAGGGAGACGAGCTGACTTGAGAAGCGTCCATCACAGAAAGAAACGAGGAGACAGGAGCGCGAGAGTCAAAATCTGGGATGCACTGATCGGTGATGCCTTCATTAGCATCCCAATGTTCCACGGAAAAGTGGAAAGCTTCGTTCATTAATTTATTCCTTACTCGGTCATCAATAGTTCCGATTTGACCAAAAAAACTTCCTCTTCCTCTATAAAATCCTAATAGGTGATTGCTGATGCTGTTGATCCTCATCTCTCCTTTCCCACTCATACCTCCAAATACCCAAGATGTTGCATCTGGAATCAAAACATCGATTTCATGCTATCTTGAATGAATAGAGTCCATGTTTCGCCATCATAGCAAACCTTAGAAAAAAGCAAAAATTACGTAGTCTAATTTTAGTCTTCAGATGTACAGTCGCTCAAAAAAGTAACTTTTTTGAGCGACTGTACATATATTCATTTTTCCACAATCAACACAGATTTTTAAGGGCCCTAGCAGAAGTGTTTATTCTTTTATTTATCTGATGCCACACATTAACAGTATCCATCACGCAATTCCCAAGACAATTAACTCAAAAAATATTATTGGAAATCTCATCCAACCCAAAGAACTGAAGAGTTCTGCACCTGATCAGCTTTCACTATTTCAGTTCCATTTCAATAACAATTGCAAAGGAAGATTTTATCTCAAAAGCGTCATTTGTCAAATCATCAGCATAATCAAAGTCAGATGTTTTAAGATCTCTAAAAGTGGCCAAGTGGTTAGTGCGCTTGGCTATTGATTAAAGGGGCCTAGATTCGAGTCCTGGGGCGGGGGTGGCTCAGTCGGTAGCGCGCCAGGCTCGTAATCTGTAGTTCCCAGGTTCGAGTCCCAGCTGGGTCAGCGTTGAGATTTATCTCCGCAAAATTCCCCGCCCTGCCCACGGTCAGTAGGGGACACCGATGGGCTTGGAAAGGCCGCCGTCCGTCGGATGGGATGTTAAGCCGCGGCCCCGTATGCGGGAGAGCTATACCCTGTGCACGTTAAAGAACACGCTGGGTGGCCTTGACGGGAGGCTACCATCTGTCTCCCAACAGCTGTTCCAGTGGGTCCCCTCCCCCAACCTTCTCTGAGCCTTCGGGGTCCTTATGACCTGTCCATTTAGCCCATGGTGTGCAAAAAAGTGCCTCTCAGAGGTAAAACAACCCAAGAACCCAAGATTCGAGCCCAGGGTATGAAATAGATGTTAGTGTTGTTTTTCTGCTGAGGTCAAGCCATCTTCTACTCCGGCGTGTGGCAAGCAGCTGTGCCTTTGAGGGTATATTTTTTTACAAACCATCCAAGGCAATATCTTGAAAAACTTTCCTCATGGCTTAATCGATAACTAAACTGAAATGAAATGAAAAGACGACAAAAAACCTCCCTTAATTTCCATTTGCAACACTAATCGCTGGAGACTTATACCATTTCTCACCCTCAGCTTATGGATACTTAATATATTGTCGTATTTTTATTTCATTTCATTTTTCTTTTTGCTTTTTAACAACCGGTCCGGAGCTGGAAAATAATTTTAACAACCTGTTCGACCCAATCGGTTGAATGACACCATTGGCAGACGTCTGGTTTCAGCGCTCAAACGAAATTATTCCCTCCACATGCGAAACCATTCATTTGGCTTTTTGCAACAGAACTTTCTGACGTCACCTAAAATGGAGGAAACATTTCGAAATTCGGCATTAATTGCGATCTCTAATTCTTTTTCTCTAAACAGTCGCAAATTACGTGCATCAGTTGCAACGGGATCATTTTCCATCCAGATAAGATTTCTCCTAAAATAAGTAAAAAAAGAGTTTCAACCAGATTGAATTTCGAACAGTTACCGTCTGCTAACGAATCTTGCTTTGCCACGTGCAACTGCAGCCGATCTAATTATGTTTCTCATCGAAAGGAACTGCTCCAACCAGAAACAAAATAATAAAAAAAAAAGCATTTAATGAGGGAAATTGATTTATTTTTAATTCCTGCCTCAAAGAGTTCCGAAGCAAACATTTTTTTTTTCTTTCAGACTGACCTAATTTGAACTGAGGCTTTTCTTCGAAAGGAAATAGACCACAGAAACATTTGCTCTTTAATCCCTAATTTTAAATTAAATAAAAAAAAAATTAGACAATAATAACAAATAGTTCTTTTAAAATACCTCCAACTGAAAATATAAATTAACTTTCTTTTCTGTTCACTGTTACCAATGATTTTTTTCCCAAGTACTTTGAGTTAAAAACCGAAACGAAATTGATCTTATTTTCTGCAAAGTTATATCAACTGGTTGTTTCCAATGCCTGTTGTCAACAAAGATGGCAAATACTGGCCTCATTTTCCGTACGAGACGGAGGGGGGGGGGGGGGATCATGATTATAATTACCAGGGCTGCTTTCAAGACTATGGATTGGATTGTTTTACCTCTGAGCAGCACTTTTTTGCACACCATGGGCTAAATGGCCAGGCCACAAGGACCCCGTAGGCTCAGAGAAGGTTGGGGGAGGGGACCCACTGGAACAGCTGTTGGGAGACAGATGGTAGCTTCCCGTCAAGGCCATCCAGCGTGTTCTTTAACGTGCACGGGGTATGGCTCTCCCGCACACGGGGCCACGGCTTAACGTCCCATCCGACGGACGGCGGCCTTTTCAAGCCCATCGGTGTCCCCTACTGACCGTGGGCAGGGCGGGGAAATTTTGCGGAGATAAATCTCAATGCTGACCCAGCTGGGACTCGAACCTGGGAACTACAGGTTACGAGCCTGGCGCGCTACCTGCTGAGCCACCCCCACCCCCGCCCCTCAAGACTATGGACAACACTGATAGTTAATGACGATTTTTTATAAACGTTGCCGTTTTTACTTTTTAAATAGTTAATTGTATCTTATCCAAACTATCATGCTTAGCTAAGGATTAAAGTGACACGAATTTGATCCGTTCTAATGCAGGAATGTTTGTCTCCTAATGTTTGTCCAGCTGAAGCGTCGCGTTCTTCAGAGATCTTCTTCAAGACGCATTATCCTGACATGCTCGTATCAGACCTCTGTGGAAGCAGCTGCTTAAGGGGAATTTTTATTCAAGATTTTATTCCGAGTATACTTCAAGCAACTCTTGGAGCATGTTATATGAGATCTGATCTTTTAAGACAGTTGTCCTCATATTTTATATATGATGCATAATTCTCATCTATAGTTCTTCCAAATAAGTTATTAGCTCTGATGCTCAAATGTAAAAATTTATTTAATCTGTGTTTTGTAGGTTGATGAAGATGAAAAATGAAAATCTCTCTACATCTATCAATTATAAGCTCATAAACTTGTAATTCATCGTTGAATAATAAAACTTTCGATGAAAAAAGATTAACTACTTTCTACTGAAGGTAAATTAATATTAAAATTATCCTTGAAATTTGATACACAAAATACTTAGTTTTTGTTCGTTGATGTTGAACGAAGATTTCTTGAAAAATTGGTTTAAATGCCTACATAAGATAACAGACCGAATTAAATGAATGGATTGTTCTTTTATCTTCTCTTAAATCATTTTAATGTCTAGTTTCTCACAATACCTCGTGTCTCAGGAAAAGGACAGTTTTCTAGAAGACGCCCCCCCCCCCCTCAAGAGGGGCGGGGGTGGCTCAGTCGGTAGCGCGCCAGGCTCGTAATCTGTAGTTCCCAGGTTCGAGTCCCAGATGGGTCAGCGTTGAGATTTATCTCCGCAAAATTCCCCGCCCTGCCCACGGTCAGTAGGGGACACCGATGGGCTTGGAAAGACCGCCGTCCGTCGGATGGGACGTTAAGCCGTGGCCCCGTGTCCGGGAGAGACATACCCTGTGCACGTTAAAGAACACACTGAATGGCCTTGACGGGGGGCTACCATCTGTCTCCCAACAGCTGTTCCAGTGGGTCCCCTCCCCCAACCTTCTCTGAGTCTTCGGGGTCCATGTGACCTGGCCATTTAGCTCATGGTGTGCAAAAAAGTGCCGCTCAGAGGTAAAACAACCCAACCCCCCTCAAGAATTACTGAAAAAATACTCGTTGACAAAAAAAAATGCACAAAATGGAGCAAATGTTTCTAATGATGATTTATATTTAGATCCTTTACTTTAAAAATAGGAATTAATATACCTCATTTAAAATTCTAAGTGCACATCAGAGATCTGCTTTTATATTCAATCGCCCTACAAGTCGCCGCTGAAATCTCCTTCTGTAATTTCTACACCAACTTAAGCAACTTCCTCCGGTCAAAAAGAAAAGGCCTTTTCCTTTTCGTTTCCTCCGTATCTATCTCAGACAGCTCACGAAAATCGAAGTTATTCTTACAACGTTCACTTTAACAGAAATTATTTTCCAAAAAAAAAAACGCAAATTGTAGACATTTTCCCATCAGAACACAGAAAGAGATTTTCTAAATGGGACAGCAAATTCTTTTGCTGTTAAAAGTCTTTATATACATAAGGTGGTAATAATTTAGAGTGTAATGTTAATTGCAATAGCATAATTACATTGTCTGTGGTTTTCCCATTACTGGTAGGAAAAAAAAATCAGATGCCCAAATCAGAAGTATTTCGTTTGGGGGTTACAGTCTGAAATTTTCAAATTTCACTTTTTAGTCGTTATTTATATTTACCGTTTCTGTTGATCAAAACAGCATAGGACTGAGTCTCAATCAGACGTAAATGAATAAAGTCGATGCAGTTGAATCTTTTACTTATATTGAAATGGCCTTTAGCGAACTTAGAAAATCCATTCCCACGACGATCCCGCTCCTCAGCGACCCTTCAAGTCTCCAAAGAGAAGGATTTTCCTTTTTACAATCGAATCCAAAATTCCCAACTTCAAGCTCCATTCACCACCAGAAGTGTTATCAGATATTTTTGCCCTGACGTCAAGTTCCACCAATTGCGGCCGAGAAATGGCAGATCTCTCATCATCATCATCATCATCACCACCTAAGTTCTGCTTCTCTGCTAAATAAAATAAAATAAATACCCCCTCAAGCAGCTGCTTGCCACAGAGGTCTGACAGGAGCCTGCCAGTTTATATGCCACAGTAGAAGGTTTGAGAGGATGACAGGACCTCAGCAGAAAAACGACACATACATCCATGCCTTACCCGGGGCTCGAACCCAGGTCCCGTAGATCAGGGGGTAAGGGTTAGTAATATTTTTACGTCGTGGTTACTTTGGGAAGGATAATTTTGAATGAGAGTTAAGTAGCCTTAAAATGCTAAACCTATTTCAGCAATTAAGTTTTCTTTTTTTGTTTTACTACTATTATTCTAACACTCGTTACTGTATAATAAGAAACAAAATCCTTAGAGAAAGTAAAGCATTATGTAATACGGAGAGGGGGTTATCCCACTGAGAGTTATACGTCTGATACACTGTCTTATGCAGTGGGGGAGGGGGGTTAACATTCTATTAAAACAATGTTACTTAATTTATGTGCGACTACTCTTCACCAGTTTATCCATAACAGCCTTCCCCTCTTCATGCAGGCCACTTTTACGAATTGTTGACATGTTCACTGCATCGGCAAGGCACCTGGGCTCGGATGAGAATGTTGCAATACAGTCATATTATTATACAGAGTGAGATTTAAGATCAGGATTATGAAATGCATTCTTTATTAGCTAAGCTTAAGTGTCGTGTCTCCACGGTGTGGAAATTCCGGATCTAAAGAGCGTTCATCTTCATTTGTTGCCATCACTCCTCCTCCTCCATCCCATTCCCTCCCGCTGTAATTTTTTGTCCCTCCCTACGATGAAATGGCGGGAATGAAAAGCGCGAGACGTTTCGCATTGTCACGATGCCTGTGGTGCCTCGGTGCGTCACGTGCCACGTCACGAGGGAGACTTAAACACGCGAAGTGGTTTAAGGAGTGACTAATGCCCAGAGCATTAAAACTGGCGCCAGAACATTGCCTGACTTTCGAAAGAGCTGCGCTGCACAAATTACAATTTGGCGCTCAGGAATCATAAATGACTTTTACAAAGCAATCTCCAAATCGCCGCTGTCAGGACTCATCTCTGTTAGCAGTCCCCATTACGAGAGAATGAACCCCCTATTAGATACATTAAGGTCTTCTTGGTGATGATGCTATTCGGTTTTCAGTGTCAACCTCAAATGAACCGAATCTTTCACAATGATGCGATTTCATCTCACGAAACATATTTATCCCTTGGGACGTTCTACATTCCCATTACACATACACGTCAACACAATCAATGTCTTATAAGCAAGTTAACGCATAAACTCGGATGATTATTCTCTCTTCGATTCTTAACTCAATGCAATCATGAAGATTGGTTGTTTCAATTTGGTCCTCGTCGTAAGGGATTTTTGCTCTTTTTTCCTTTCCTTTAAGCTGAGAGATTTTTATTGGTTCCTTGCTTACGTAAATATAAATATAAATACCCCCTCAAACAGCTGCTTGCCACAGAGGTCTGACAGGAGCCTGTCAGTTTATATGCCACAGTAGAAGATCTGAGAGGATGGCAAGACCTTACGTAACTAAATCAAAACAAACAATTGTCTCAATCATTTAATCAAGAATCGATTCTTGATCTTTTACTTTAAGGTTCAACTGCTAATCTGATGAATTAATTAAATGCATGAAAATATTAATAAATTCAGTAAATGGATATATAACCGGTTGATTTCGATGAAATGGATAAATACAAATTTTATGTTTAAAAATTAATTCTTTAATATCAATCGATCGTCTTCAAATATCGACCGTTTCGGCAATGTATATCATCGATGTCCTTCAATATGCAAATTATTAGATATTTGCTAGACTCCAACAACTTGTACTCTGTGTAGAAGATGGCATCGCGAATTGTTCTGGATGATCGACTAATCTGCGAACACTTCTGGAGAAGGGATTGCCTTATTCGTTAGCATCCCGTGGTGAGATCGCAATTTTATTGTTAGTTTAGTTAAATATTAAGGAAGACATCTGTTTAAGAAAGTTAAAAAAAAATGCAAATGAACATAGCAAAAAAGCCCGAATAGTGAGCCAATTTCGAAGTAAAGAACGAAGTTGGATGATAGCCAATAAGTAGATGATTGAAACAAAAGATGCAGAGTTTCAATAGATGATTTTTCACATATATTCCCAAATTCTAATTTTTGTGTCTCTAAAATCACCATTTGTTTTCTATTAGCAAAGGAAACGGAAAGATTTGTGAATCCTTTCTGATGTAATCTGAGAGGACAATGTCTAATTCAGAGATTTCTGATCATCCTGATGGGTTCGCATCATCTTCCAACCCTAATTTTCATCGGAGTCCAGCTCGACGTCACAACCACTTCATTCGATATGCAACAAACAGTAAGATATACTTCCGCTCTCAGTAGTGCAGTAGTGCAAGGAGTTCTTATAAAAACTCTAAGAAAAGTAAAACTGAAAGGTGCCATGTAGCTGCCAAAGACTGCGGACGGGGGTTAAAATTCTGGGCAGTGGCACGTGCATTGTGATGTGTCTCTCTCATGTGCATTGTGATGTGTGTCTCTCATGTGCATTGTGATGTGTGTCTCTCATGTGCATTGTGAGGTGTCTCTCTCATGTGCATTGTGATGTGTCTCTCTCATGTGCATTGTGATGTGTGTCTCTCATGTGCATTGTGATGTGTGTCTCTCATGTGCATTGTGATGTGTGTCTCTCATGTGCATTGTGATGTGTCTCTCTCATGTGCATTGTGATGTGTCTCTCTCATGTGCATTGTGATGTGTCTCTCTCATGTGCATTGTGATGTGTGTCTCTCATGTGCATTGTGATGTGTGTCTCTCATGTGCATTGTGATGTGTCTCTCTCATGTGCATTGTGATGTGTCTCTCTCATGTGCATTGTGATGTGTGTCTCTCATGTGCATTGTGATGTGTCTCTCTCATGTGCATTGTGATGTGTCTCTCTCATGTGCATTGTGATGTGTCTCTCTCATGTGCATTGTGATGTGTGTCTCTCATGTGCATTGTGATGTGTCTCTCTCATGTGCATTGTGATGTGTCTCTCTCATGTGCATTGTGATGTGTCTCTCTCATGTGCATTGTGATGTGTGTCTCTCTCATGTGCCTTGTGATGTGTCTCTCTCATGTGCATTGTGATGTGTCTCTCTCATGTGCATTGTGATGTGTCTCTCTCATGTGCATTGTGATGTGTCTCTCTCATGTGCATTGTGATGTGTCTCTCTCATGTGCATTGTGATGTGTGTCTCTCATGTGCATTGTGATGTGTCTCTCTCATGTGCATTGTGATGTGTCTCTCTCATGTGCATTGTGATGTGTGTCTCTGATGTGCATTGTGATGTGTGTCTCTCATGTGCATTGTGATGTGTCTCTCTCATGTGCATTGTGATGTGTCTCTCTCATGTGCATTGTGATGTGTCTCTCTCATGTGCATTGTGATGTGTGTCTCTCATGTGCATTGTGATGTGTGTCTCTCATGTGCATTGTGATGTGTCTCTCTCATGTGCATTGTGATGTGTCTCTCTCATGTGCATTGTGATGTGTCTCTCTCATGTGCAGTGTGATGTGTCTCTCTCATGTGCATTGTGATGTGTCTCTCTCTCTCTACACGTGTTCAATGCTATATGTCAAAAATTACATTGGGACATAGGGCTGACAGCTAATTTTTTCTCTATCAACTCAATTACCCCCCTCCCCCCCAAAAAAACTAAAGCTTAATTCTTTAATTGTTAACAGAATTCACTTCGATTGATGAAGTATTTTGTACGATATCGTTTCATTCGGGATTTCTGCGTACAATATACTGTTATTACTCGTATTTTCGGCTTTTTTTCCCTTTGCTATTGACCTAAAAAATGAATTCGTCTTTTATGAAAGTGAATAGTTTGAGTTTCATTATAGCTACTGTTAAAAGGTATTTATTATCGGTAGTATGATTTCAGAAGCACTCTCAGATCTCCCCATAATTTACCGAAAGCCTCAAAATTCCGATATAAACAGAAATAAATGAACACAGGTATCACAATAGAAAATATCAGCATATCTCTGCATATTTCGAAAACCAACTTTTCAAGTTAATAATAAAACAATTTATTCTCTTTTTCGGAATACTCTGAAAATCGGTAAGAAAATCTTGTACCAAAACCATTCCTTTCACTGGAGTTTTTTCTAACGCAGAAGCGTCAATATGAAAGAAGGAGCAACTGAAGCAGCATTCCTTTCGCTGATAAGCTTGCGCACAAAAGCGCCGCCTCAGACACTCTCGAATAGAAGGAAAAAAGCTGCAGTGAAAGTGCGAGCAAAGAAAGAGCGAGAATGCGTTATTTATGCGCAGTTTTCTCTGTCCTGTCGTATTGCTTTACGAATGCAGTTAAAGCTATCATACGAAACAACGGATTTCCAAAACAGCGGGCTAAATGATAGATTCTTGACGTCGTCCAGTTGAGTGGGAGGGGGGGGGGGGGCTGCAGGAATTCTGCAATCTTCTGCAATTGGCCGCCACCTTACTAAGCTCCCGAGGGCAAGTCTTGTTATCGAAAGCGAATGTTCTTTTCTTTAGCCCCGTCCCCGAATTCCTTTGTACGACGAACTGCAACGCTCGCCGCCGCTACAAAAGAGAGTCGCACGTACCTGCGACTCACCATTCTGTCCCCCATTGCACGAGCTGTATTGATTGCCTCCCCGGTGCAGCCCAACTTCATACCAACAGACGTTACAAGGCACCGAGGGGCAGCAGCGGATGTCTCTGCTTGCTGTATCTCGCCAAGAGCAAAGCTTTCAGAGCATCTTACATTTTCTAATATCGTTTCATCTAACCTCTGCTGTTAATAGTGATAACATTCTAATTAATACTTTTATGCATAGTTAATTGTTCGGCTGGTGTTAACACGAAATAACGCGAAATCATGAATCGGCATTGCACTGTTGTAATGTTACAAAGGTATATTGAAGAAATGGAAAACCGATTAAATTGGATGGAATCTGAATTTAAGAAAACACCAAATTATAGATTTTAATGCCGAAATGCATCGCTGCTTCAGGTTATTGGGTTGGGTTGTTTTACCTCTGAGAGGCACTTTTTTGCACACAATGGGCTAAATGGCCAGGTCAGATGGACCCCGAAGGCTCAGAGAAGGTTGAGGGAGGGGACCCACTGGAATAGCTGTTGGGAGACAGATGGTAGCCTCCTGTCAAGGCCATCCAGCGTGTTCTTTAACGTGCACAGGGTATGGCTCTCCCGCACACGGGGCCACGGCTTAACGTCCCATCCGACGGACAGCGGCCTTTCCAAGCCCATCGGTGTCCCCTACTGACCGTGGGCAGGGCGGGGAGTTTTGCGGAGATAAATCTCAACGCTGACCCAGCTGGGACTCGAACTGGGAATTACAGATTTCGAGCCTGGCGCGCTACCGACTGAGCCACCCCCGCCCCAGAAATAGTTAAAAACTTTCTCCACAAGTGCTACAGGAAGAAAGAGAGAATCATCTCCACGTGCCTTGCGTTATCAGAAGAGCACTTCGCCTCATCTAACAAAAATCTGTGCAACGTCGGCTCCTGTTTCACCCAAAGCATTTTCAATTCTCCAGCAAGCCTCGTATTACAATTTACGGAAACATATTAACTGTGAGCTCGGCCATCCTGTCTCGCAGGCCCGACTTACACAATAGAAATGGCGATTCCGTGACGTGCTCGTGCCCAGCTGCAACAGTGGTAGGCGCGGCCGCTCCGTCGATGGGCAGGTCGCTCGCAGTCTGAGTTGTGGCCAAACAACCATTGTGCTTTGCGGTTTATGAACTGGCAGCCATTACTGTTTTTTTGGAAGACTGTAGGAAAAACCAGCTTTACGAATCGGCCGAGTTCAAGTTCACTGCTGTTCAATGGCTGAAATTACAAAGGAAAGCAACAGGAGTCCTCTTCAAACAGGACACGGGGATCGTAAAACAGAACTTTTCTTTCTCTTGTTCATTTATTTTTATCTTCAGAGGAAGTCTACCAAACGTTCGAAGTGATTTTTAAATTTAAAAATATCCGAAGTTCGTTTAAATTATGTTGGGTTGTTTTACCTCTGAGCGGCACTTTTTTGCACACCATGGGCTAAATGGCCAGGTCACATGGACCCCGAAGGCTCAGAGAAGGTTGGGGGAGGGGACCCACTGGAACAGCTGTTGGGAGACAGATGGTAGCCTCCCGTCAAGGCCATCCAGCGTGTTCTTTAACGTGCACAGGGTATGGCTCTCCCGCACACGGGGCCACGGCTTAACGTCCCATTCGACGGACGGTGGCCTTTCCAAGCCCATCGGTGTCCCCTACTGACCGTGGGCAGGGCGGGGAATTTTGCGGAGATAAATCTCAACGCTGACCCAGCTGGGAATTTTAAATAATGTAAACCAATGGATATCAGAACCCGACACTAAGCGATTCCAAATCCTCTATGTCAACTGAAAGCGAAATTCCAAGAGCCATAACTTTTAAAACGATAATAAAGATAAAGATCTAAATCCTAATTCCCAAAAACAACACAAAATCAATTTTCAATTAACCTAAAAAATATAAAACTGTTGCTTGTTTAAGAAAATAAAACTTTTTTTATGAAAATTTTTTATTTTGAAATGCAAAGTGAGTTGTTCCTTATTACACGGCAACATTTGTACAAGATTTTAATTAAAATGAACTACACTTAAAACTCCATTTTTTTTTGCAAAAGAACTAACTTTTATCGAAAGAAACAGCTGCGTGATTTTTGTATTGATTTATTTCTTATCCTGTTTGACAAAATATTTTAGAATTGCCAACACCCCCCCCCCCCTAAAGAAATTGGTAAAACAAATTAAGATTAAAAGAGCTTCACCCCAATAGTATCGGTTTCAAAAGAACAAGAACAAATCTGTTTGATTAATTTTTTACAAAATAAAATAACAATTCTGTTTGACCATTTTTTTTTAATCTTGAATAATTTAAGCTTCCATAATAAAAATTAAATGTCTCTTGAATGTTTTAAAATAATTATTTTTGCAAATTATTGAAAAAAAGCATTTAGAGAGGATATCAGACGGTTTACTTTGTTTCGTGATTCATGATTAGAACTTTTAAGAGCTTTTAGTTTTTAAAATCCCCCTTAGAGATTTATAGCCAACACTAAAGATTTTTTTTTGCCAACTAGGAAGGAAAAGAAAATGGGAAAACATTCTTCTCAGACTGATCCCTTCTGAAGTCACAAAATGATCAGAATGAAATTCGCTTCGTCGAGCATACTGATATGGGTTGGGTGTTCTTTAACGTGCACAGGGTATGGCTCTTCCGCACACGGGGCCACGGCTTAACGTCCCATCCGACGGACGGCGGCCTTTCCAAGCCCATCGGTGTCCCCTACTGACCGTGGGCCTGGCGGGGAATTTTGCGGAGATAAATCTCAATGCTGACCCAGCTGGGACTCGAACCTGGGAACTACAGATTACGATCCTGGCGCGCTAGCGACTGAGCCACCCCCGCCCCACATACTGATAAGACCTTAAGATACATCGAAACTGATTAATATGAAATCCATTTCTTCACTATCCAAAACCATTAATTTTTTCCAAACTAATCTGATCTTTGAATGATACCTCAAGTGAATGTAGGTAGGGAGAATGAAGACAGTAGAGTTTTAATGGTAGGTATGAACTCTTCTTTCGGGTTGGGTTTTTTGGTTGTTTGTTTTACCTCTGAGCGCCTTTCTGAGCGGCACTTTTTTGCACACCATGGGCTAAATGGCCAGGTCACATGGACCCCGAAGGCTCAGAGAAGGTTGGGGGAGGGGACCCGCTGGAACAGCTGTTGGGAGACAGATGGTAGCCTCCCGTCAAGGCCATCCAGCGTGTTCTTTAACGTGCACAGGGTATGGCTTTCCCGCACACGGGGCCACGGCTTAACGTCCCATCCGACGGACGGCGGCCTTTCCAAGCCCATCGGTGTCCCCTACTGACCATGGGCAGGGCGGGGAATTTTGCGGAGATAAATCTCAATGCTGACCCAGCTGGGACTCGAACCTGGGAAGTACAGATTACGAGCCTGGCGCGCTACCGACTGAGCCACCCCCGCCCCTCTCTTCTTTCGGAAAAGGGGAAACAGAGCACACTGAAATCATAATATTATGGTAAGATTTTCAAAACCTCAATGCACGTACAGTCGCTCAAAAAAAGTATTCGAACACTACGGTTGATTACAGAATTCAGAAAAAATATCTGGCAACGATTTTTTTTGGAATTTTTTTAGCAACCTTCGTGTCACGTGACACGAAGGTTGCTAAAAAAATTCCAAAAAAATCGTTGCCAGATATTTTTTCTGAATTCTGTAATCAACCGTAGTGTTCGGATACTTTTTTGAGCGACTGTAGGTGGTCATATTATTTTGATACTAGATCGTGTGGGCTCACTCACGGAAATATTGAGCGTGTGCAGTAACTGCACATGCTCCAGTTTGCTATGAACGGTAACTGGAGCGTGTACAGTTGCTGTACACGCTCCAGATATTTTTTCTGAATTCTGCAATCAACCATAGTGTTCGGATACTTTTTTGAGTGACTGTACAAATGCAATTGTTCTCAGAAATATTCCATCTCTCCCAACTCACTATTGTTCATTGTTTCATAAGGAATTAACACTCCTAAAATTCGACGCATTTTTAACACGTTTCTCCTCCTTTTCAATCTGAACAAATGGTGTACTTGTATCGGATGAGACCAAGAAAGCTCTTGGGCATCAGCACACCATCTCCAAACTAATGTTCCAGTTTCATCAGATTTGAACGAAGGTAACCGTTGTTCCTTAATTGGACAATCTCTCCAGAGCAAACCAAAATGCTTACTGAAGAGCCGACAAACGAAAAAATTAAAATTTCGGAAAAAGGGCGACTCACGCCCTCCCCCCCCCCCCATCTGTTTTTTGACAAAGCTTTTACATCTCTTTATCCCTCTCTCTCAGGAGCAGTAGAAAAGCACAGAAAAAAGGCGCGAAAAGTGTCCCACCCCCCCCTGAGTGGCGAGTGAGCAATCAATAAACGTTTCGCTTCAACACCCCCCATACGAAAACTGTTGATGACCTCATTAGCGATGAAAGCGTCTTCACTTCTTTTCACACACTTTCATTTTTTCTTTCCCTGCGGCCTTTTCAGCATGGCCTACAAAAGGTGGGCAAATAATCTCGCTTTGACTTACGTGAGGAGATTTTTTTTTTCACTTGCAGTTTCATGGTTAAGAATTTTAGCGAGATGTTCCGCGTCTTCATTATAATCGGTAATAAAGTTTCAAGTCATTGCGACATCTTTTGCTCTCTTTTATTTATGGGCGAGAGCGCATTCTGTAATTATAAAAGATGTTCCCATCTGTCGGCTCTGTGGACTTACTCAAAAAACGATGATGAAAAAAAAATACAACATTTGCGCAACAAAAGTGTAATTCGTTGCTTTTGCGCACTGGAAAAGAAACCAATTATGTTCGTTTCGGTATTTGTTGGATCTGACGACCACATTAAAAAACCCAGAGATAGCTAAGACGAAGCGCATTCTTTCACTTTTTTTTTTCTTTCATTCGCTAATAATTATTTCTGCGTAACATTTTAGCAGTTAGGTATCTCAATTTTACTTATTTAAAATAAATTATCTCTCCATTTACAACGTTTCGATAAAAAAATTAGCATATTATTTTTCTTCTGAAGGCTTAGATAATGTTTCATTGCTGAAGTTCACATTAAATTAACGCGGAATAATTATAAAAAAAATTCTACTGATGAGACTGAAGATTAATATTTGTTTATAGCATAAAATGAATATCAGTTCTAGTTACTGCAGCGGATTAATAGCTAAGATTTAAGTAGTGTACAGTCGCTCAAAAAGTATCCGAACACTACGGTTGATTACAGAATTCATAAAAAATATCTGGCAACGATTTTTTTTAGAAATTAGTGGTCTGGCAACTTTGTGTCACGTGATTACAGAATTCAGGAAAAATATCTGGAGCGTGTACAGCAACTGTACACGCTCCAGTTACCGTTCACAGCAAACTGGAGCGTGTGCAGTTACTGCACACGCTCCAGTTTGCTGTGAACGGTAACTGCACACGCTCAATATTTCCGTGAGTGAGCCCATACGATATAGTATCAAAATAATATGATCACCTACAGTCGCTCAAAAAAGTATCCGAACACTATGGTTGATTACAGAATTCAGAAAAAATATCTGGAGCGTGTACAGCAACTGTACACGCTCCAGATACTGTGAACGGCAACTGCCCACGCTCAATATTTCCGTGAGTGAGCACACACGATCTAGTATCAAAATATGACCACCTATGTACGATTAAACAGAATGGATTCTTTGAGTAAGATATGGCTTTACGACATTTCTATAATTATTAACGGATATTAAGAAAATTATATCGATGAGTGATCATTATTTGGTAACGGCTAAAAAGAGATAACATGTTACTGATTTTAAAGAACTGAACTGCAGACCATAAATTTTGATACAGATGTTATTGATTAATAAATCAGAGAATGTTTAAAGTTATTTGGGAAATATTAAAAATAAAGAAATAAAACCATAGGTCATGAGATAAAATACTGGAATTAATTAGCAAAGAGAGCGAATTATATAAAATTTTGAAACGCATCAAAGTTTAAGAATACATTCTTTCTTTATCAGAAAAATCTTATTTCTTTTTTGCAATTAGTAATTAGTTAGTGCAAAGTTCTTTTGGTAATGTAATTATTAAAACGGCAAAAGAAAACAATTATATTTAAGGAGAAATTTAAAGAAATAGAAATGTTTGATAATTTACTTTATGCCTTTATTAAATGAAAAGAAAGTGGTTGATTTCCATCGCCTTTAATGATTATTTATATTGTTGATTTTTCACAAAAAATATTAGAAGGAAGATTAGTGAGTCAACTCATTAGATGAGGCTTAGTGAATTCAATGGCTGTTTACCAATTAATGAGAGTTCATTCAGATTGTTTCAAAATGAAATAAGTTTTTAAATATTATAGAGATAATATTTTTAATAAAATTTTACAGAAAAATACAGGACTGACAAATTAATGCAACGTTTTTTAAAGTTCCTTGAAAAAAGACTATACACGTGAATTGAATAAATCATCATATTTTGGAAGAGGAAATACGAACCTTGCTTCGCCACCTTGATAGGTTTTAACAGATATTATTGAATATTATTTATACAATTTTAGAATAAGATATTAATCAACGATGTAGTATTATACAAACGACGTACAGTCGCTCAAATAAATATCCGAACACTGCGGTTGATTACAGAATTCAGAAAAAATATCTGGCAACGATTATTTTAGAAATTAGTGATCTGGCAACCTTCGTGTTCGTGCCTGGTGTCACGTGACATGAAGGTTGCCAGATCACGAATTTCTAAAAAAAACGTTGCCAGATATTTTTCCTGAATTCTGTAATCAACTAGTGTTCGAATATTTTTTTGAGCGACTGTAGGTGGTCATATTATTTTGATACTAGATCGTGTGGGCTCACTCACGGAAATATTCAGCGTGTGCAGTTACCGTTCACAGCAAACTGGAGCGTGTGCAGTAACTGCACACGCTCCAGTTTGCTGTGAACGGTAACTGGAGCGGGTACAGTTGCTGTACACGCTTCAGATATTTTTCCTGAATTCTGTAATCACGTGACACGAAGGTTGCCAGATCACTAATTTCTAAAAAAAATCGTTGCCAGATATTTTTTCTGAATTCTGTAATCAACCAGTGTTCGGATATTTTTTTGAGCGACTGTATATCTAACTTATTGGCTTTTGCACCATGTTCATTCTAAGTTTTGGGAACAGTGCCATTGCAATATCACGTTTATTCATAAAAATAAACGGACCCCTCTGCTCAGTATTGTAGAATTGCACATCAGTAAGAGCTTTGCCAAATAGCAATGTCTGAGCATTCCTTTAAGTACTGGCGGCGCTTCAAGCAATTCCATGAGCAGCGAATCAGAATCGCGCAGGTACCACCAGCCTGGTTGAATGTTGTTGCACTGCGGTAGTGCTCACAACACGAAAGCATCAAAATTAAAAAGAGACACAAAAACTGAAACGTTTTCTGAAAAGAAATTTCGAAACTAACTCCTCGCATCGTGAGTGTTAAATATTTTTTATATTGAGTATTTCTATTTGCCTTTAAGTCGAAATCCGTTTAAAGCAGGGGTGTCCAACCATCGTAAAGTTTACGTGTTTACGGCATAAGCTTTCAACATGATTATGTTATTTTCAGCGAGTTTTTGATATCGTACGTTTCTTGTTGCCCTTTTTTTAATTTTATAATAGAAAACATAAGAAAATAAATGAAGTTTTATTATTCATATACATTAACTATATTATATATTTTATGTGCTGCCCTAAACAATTCATCTTCACTCAATGTGGCCCAGGGAAGTCAAATCTTCACTCAATGTGGCCCAGGGAAGTCAAATCTTCACTCAATGTGGCCCAGGGAAGTCAAAAGGTTGGACACGCCTGGTTTAAAGCTTTAAACTGCGGTTCACAGAATCACGTGTCACTAATAAATCAATATCAATAATCCCAAAAGAGGAACTGGAGGTATGGGACAGCAAACGATCAGGGTAATTCCTCCCGCAAAGGATCGCATGAGAGGCAAGACTTCAGCAACAAAAAAACAATTGCATTCCTCCCATTAAAGGTATTTTTCCATCCGCAGAAACTCCATCAAAGTGAATGCTGAAATCTAAGCTTAATATGTCGCGGCAGGTGGAACTCTAGAAGTTATTTCTTAGTAAGAGGGCAATATGAGTCACTCATTTTAATAGGGAAATCTCTCTCTGGAATGGCTGAATCAGTAATGACGAAGCGTTCATTTGCATTTGCATTAAATGGCATGACATAGGAAGGCAGCATCATGAGACACCACATTCAAAGTTTTAATGAGAATGCAAACAGTTGATGCCTGGCAATTTCAGCTTTTGTTGAAACAGATACACATCAAGATTGTAATTATTGTCTTTAAAATGACCTAAATACATTTTAAAATGGAGGGCGGCGTTGCATGAGACTTGTTTGCGAAATTATTTATATCATTAATGAAGTGGCAGGGGGGGGGGCGAGGGGCGAGCCAGGCTCATAACCAGCTGTTCCCCAGTTTAAGCCCTACTGTCCCCCTATTAAGATTTTCTCCACTAATGCCCTCTTTGTCCTCATGGGAAAGGAGACACTGATATGCTTGGAAAGACCAGTCGGATTGGATGTTAAGACATGGACACGTGTGCAGGAGAGATGTATCCTAGACACACTAGATGACCTCGATAAGGAAGCTTCCATCTGTCTGCCAACAGTTTCCAATGGATCTCGTACCCAAATTGTGGCCTGGACATTTAGTTCCTTGTTTATACAAAAGTGCTGCTCCAGGTAAAAAATCCAACCCTGGTTAATGAATGCAGCTTTTCGATAATAAAATCAAATGGTTTGTTTTTCTCGGTTTAAGAGGAGATCTCGAAAGGTGCATCCTACTTCACTGTGTGCTTTAGACTTCGCGATTACTATGGCAACCTGAACATAAAGAGGAGAGAGGCAGAGACGAGGAAGGGGGTCGATTATAATTTCCGTTCTTTCACGGGCAGTGATTTCGAAGAACGCGCCTAGAGCAGCTTGCTTCCATTCAAGTGTGTATCCTTCCTTTGAAAGAGATATTGCGAAACCGTCTCGTTGTTTCATTGTGTCTTATGTCATTTTAGCGAATGCTTCGAGAGTGTTGTCGCCACGCCTCGTCCTACATCCGAAGCTGAATGAGTGACGAGGCAGGTCATTCTGGTCGCTTCTACTTCCGGACGTCGTCTTATCTCGAAGTCGCAAAAATGAAGACCATTTTAAGTGATTCACGACCACCGAAGGCCCTTTTTTGTCAACGGTCTCTTTTAACTGTTACAAGGTGAAAATGACTATTATCGCGTCACGCGCAACAGAAACAAAAACATTTGTGGAGCTTTAAAAACATAAAGAGGAGGCAGGCCTCGAGGAGCACTGATCTTCTCTATGCAGATACCTGGCGAACGAATTCTGGCAGACCTACTTCGGGTTGGGTTGTTTTACCTCTGAGCGGCACTTTTTTGCACACCATGGGCTAAATGGCCAGGTCACATGGACCCCGAAGGCTCAGAGAAGGTTGGGGGAGGGGACCCACTGGAACAGCTGTTGGGAGACTGATGGTAGCCTCCCGTCAAGGGCATTCAGCGTGTTCTTTAACGTGCACAGGGTATGGCTCTCCCGCACACGGGACCACGGCTTAACGTCCCATCCGACGGTCGGTGGCCTTTCCGAGCCCATCGGTGTCCCCTACTGACCGTGGGCAGGGCGGAGAATTTTGCGGAGATAAATCTCAACGCTGACCCAGCTGGGACTCGAACCTGGGAACTACAGATTACGAGCCGGGCGCGCTACCGACTGAGCCACCCCCGCCCACAGACCTACTTCGGAGTATATTTATAAAAAGCTTTCTTTCAGCAACTAAGTCTCACTCCGAACCACACTTTTAGAGTAAGAAATAATACGCTTTCATCACAGAATCTACTTTCGTTTTGGAATGCTGGGCAGTGCAGGAACGAGATATTCTCGTTCCCTGGGGCAAAAACTCTGAAAGTGTGTAGGGGGACGTATTTCAGAGATTATGGATTTATGAGCTAATAAAATTGTACACTGATATATATATTAACCGTAAAAATAAAATAACCGCGAAGCATATAATATGCGCACACACAAAAAATTCTTGTGTAAAGAAATAAAAATCGCAAAAATAAAATCCGACATCAGTTTGTGTAAAAAAGACAAAGAAATTTTTGAAAAGAAATTAAGTTTTTTAATTTCTGTGTGCTTGGCTACTGATCTAAAGGACCTGAGTTCGAACGCTGAGTGAGGAGGCATGGTTGTTTTGCTGCTGAGCTCCTGCCATCCTCTCATCATCTCTGGCATATAAACTGACGATTCCTGTCAGACCCCTGTGGCAAACAGCTGCTTGACGGGTATTTATTTATTTATGAAAGTAACTTCATCTCTAGGAATTAAACATAGAATCTAAGAAACAAATACTGTAAACTGTAGAAATAACTAAGAATATATTATTAAATTTGTGAAAAAGTAATTGATGCGGAGTCGGAGTAGTTCAGAAGAAACTTGGGAGATTGTCATTTGCATGACTAGAAAATCTCTGGATGCTATTGGCAGGAGAGCAGTCGCCTCAAAGAACCAGAATTCTACTTTTTTGGCATACTATTGTGCAGCTAAATTAGCTGCATTTGAATAGATTAGAAAGTTTATATTTATGCATATATTAATAATATTATAGTTAAAATATCAGTATTCTATAATATCACGAATTTCCTCAATTTCTGACAAAAAGTCACTGATGGTTTTATGGTTTGACCCATTCATTTAATGATAAATTCAAAAAAACATTAAAAACTATATATTCTCCTCTTAATGTCTGATTTAATAAAGCTTTTAAAGCTGTTATCTACGATTGTCAATATTTAGACACCTTTCTTCCCTTCGTCTTTTGCCTGTGATCAGCTGGCCAGATGCCCCTTACGTGCTTTCCAGTGCGTTTCTTTCTCACCAAATCACCTGCTTCAAAGATGAAATCCTGCTGACAATTACCCATCCCCCATACCATGTCTTCCTTGTAATTTCCAACGCTGATCGGCTTCCGGTTGCCTATATATCGAGCGCGAAGTTCATATCTGCAGATGCAAAGAGGAAACGAAATGCGCCTAAAACAACAACGCAATGCGACGATGATGTCATGGGAAGGTATCGCCTGTCACTGAAGAAAAGAAATCCTACCATTGGGATGGGCTTCAGAGAGAAATGTTTCCTTGGACTGGATCTTCACCTCGTGGCTGGAAAAACAATTTCTTTTCCTCTGTCTCGAAATAACGGGAAAGAGAGAGGAATTGTTCTCGTTGTCAGCGTGGCCAGCATCCTTCTAGGTCAATTCAATGGGGCAGAAACAGACACCAATTGCAGCTGGTTCGCTACGAACAATGGGAGCAAAAGGAATCGGGTGAGAAGGAAAAACATTGAAGTTAAAGTTTGCCTCGTGACGGCGATATGAAAACGAAATGAGTGGATGTGAGGGAGGAGCCGACTCGACTTCAATCGATGCCATGCAAGAGTTCATTCATGACTCACCGGGGAGAAAAGATATTTTGGATGTCTAAGAAAGATAAGAGGGCGCGTGCGGTATCAGTTTGGAGTGATCTTAAAATCCCGATTTTCGAGAAGAAAATATCCATAGTGATTTCGATGTACAGGTACAAACGCAAATCTGGTTTGTGATCGCAATTTAATGATTGGCAAATATGTAGTAAAATAGTTGCAGGCATACAGAGATATCGATTTATTTCTGAAATAGTTCAGCCTTTACCCACCGCAAGTGATGATCTAATCCTGAAAACCTTTGTGGGCGCTGTGGATGCTGCCACGCGACGACGATGCGCAATGACGTTGATTCTAGAAGAGCACAGGCCTTTCTATGAAGAGACTTATAAAGTAGAGATGTGGCTTAGCAAAGAAAGAAGAAGAGAGGTTGGATTTACAAAGAGAAAATTTTGCTATTCAGAGATTTTGTGTGATTTGCTCAAATACAGAGATGAAGTGTTGAATATTTATTTCCCTGAGAAATAGAGTTCATAAAGTAAGTTTTAGAAAAGGGAAAAATCGGCGTAAATCACCAGAGTAAAATTTATTATCGTGTTATTTCTCGTTTGTATAAAATTGTATTACAGATTTGTATTCTGCGTAGAGGTGGAGTTCAAGCCGAGTTTGAAATGTGTAGGTAGAATTCTTAATAGTAAGAACTGTTGTATTTCCCATATAGGTTGGGTTGTTTTACCTCTGAGGGGCACTTTTTCCACACCATGGGCTAAATGGCCAGGTCACATGGACCCCGAAGGCTCAGAGAAGGTTGGGGGAGGGGACCCACTGGAACAGCTGTTGGGAGACAGATGGTAGCCTCCCGTCAAGGCCATCCAGCGTGTTCAAGGCCATCCTCCGTCAAGGCCATCCTCCCGCACACGGGGCCACGGCTTAACGTCCCATCCGAAGGACGGCGGCCTTTCCAAGCCCATCGGTGTCCCCTACTGACCGTGGACAGGGCGGGGAATTTTGCGGAGATAAATCTAAACGTTGACCCATCTGGGACTCGAACCTGGGAACTACAGATTACGAGCCTGGCGCGCTACCGACTGAGCCACCCCCGCCCCTTCCCATATAGTAATTGTATTTTATGTCGAGTTTTTCCCTCGTATGTTTTCCATCAATATGGCCTTTTTCTTATGCAATTCGTAACAGTATGCTGTGGAAGTGTAATGACACCAGCCAAGTGAAATAAGCATGTATTTAACATTACATGAAGTTGCCTTCTTCTATTTGATGAAATTCATTTTTTCAAGTTACAAAAGTCGGAAAAAATTACCATATTTCAGTATATTTAGCAATATATTTCAAATTTATTTTCAAACCGTTTCAGCCAGCAAGGCAAAAGTGTGAAAACAGAACCGACATCAGCACACCTGAGGAAGATAAAGTAGCTAAGACAGTGGCAGAAGTTTTATTCTTCCCTAAAAGTGCAAAGAGCGAAGAATTTTTTTCGTCTCATTGATCTCTATAACTGAAAGATAAGAGGAGGCAAGAAGCACTTGCTGGAGTTCATTGAGATAGTTTCCAAAAAGACAGATAAGACAGAACTGAAAAGGCGGTGCTGCCCCAAAGGCGGAAATGCGGTGCAATGTAATGGCCGGCATTACGATGACGAGTTTTTATGAGCTTCGAAGTGTTTCGAATTCGTCCTTCGATATAAACTTGACTACAAGTTGCTCTTGGCTGCAAAAGTTTCGCTCTCCAGAAAAAGTGAACTGCTCATCCAGAAAAGAACATTTAAAATTCTTTAAGGACTGATCGGTGAATTTCGATCGCTTCATTTCCATCAAATATTTTTTGCGAATACTTTTAATTCCGTTTTTAAACAGAACAAAACAATACTTTATTTATTTTACATTTGGATATTTTTTTAACTTACTGGTTCAGAAACCCAAATTAAATTCTCCTTCATCAATTGAATAAACGTTAAAAAATAAAGCAAGCTGGATCTAAAAGAAAAATTCATGAAGGGCTGGAGTAGATAATATCGAACTGGAACGTCACTCCGATATAAATCCCCCCCCCCCCCACGTTCTAACGATCTTTAAAGAATTTGTTTACAAATACAGGCCCGGATCTAGAGAAAAATAGAAAAATGACGAGGGGGGAGGAGCAAGAAGCACAATCGAGCGCAAAAAATATAAAAGGAGGGTGGGGGACTGGATTTCCAATGCATTATTAAGAATCCCTCCCCTCCATTAAAAAAAATTCTTGAAAAATATAAATAACATTAATATTTTTTTTTTGCCTCTCTTCCCCTTAGTAATATTTTGTAAGAGGGGTTCATGGCCTTCTTGGACCCCCCCCCCCCCCTCCCCAAATCCTGCCCTGAACAAGTATATATGTTTAACTGGAGCGGAAACGAAAAGAAAAAGTTACTAGCATTCATATGGGGAAAGAGGCATGGTCCCCCCCTCTTTGGTCCAGCCTTGGAGCTGTCACGTGCAAGTGGGTGAGGGAGTCCCCGCGTGTTTATCTGCCGTATCATCATATGAGGCTTTCTGTCAAGCTGAAGAAAAGATGAAGTTTACGAATTTCTCTGTTATTTTAAATGAAACTTTGGTTCATAAAGAGACGACAGAAAATTAGAAAAAATCTAAAAAGTTTGCAATGTTGACACATTGATTGCTGCTTCATAAAGCACATACGATATTAGCCATTTTAGAAGTGCAATCAAACTCTCAAAATCATTTCAGGCTTATTGTTACCAATTCAGGCATTGTGCTATCTGCACTAGGGCAACATTTCAATCGCTAATTTCTGCTTTTAAAATTTTACGGGATTGTTATTTCATTCTTATCATTGTCTTTTAATCTTTCAACTTTGTACAGTGTGAAGTTCCTCTAATAACCTAGGTTGTCATTTGTTCAATTGCTTTTGTGCAAATTTCTACAGTCCCGGATTTAAAAACCATTGTCCAGGGCAGTGGCCGAGTAATCGTATCATAAATGACTGGATTGAGCAGGGACAGCTTTCCGGTTTATAATTTTTCCTTCCATTTTAGTGGTCTTTAAAATTTTTCTTTTAAAATATGTGTAATATATAAGTTGGGTATGTTTTTCGCTTTTCTCTTAAGAGGGACAAAAATCCCTCCCCTCCCTCCCCAGATCCGTCCTGCCTTTATATCATGTGTGTGTGTGTATATATATACATATGTGTGTGTGTGTGTATATATATACATATATAAACACATATGATGTATAAAATAAAAATAATAAATAAATACCCCCTCAAGCAGCTGCTTGCCACAGAGGTCTGACAGGAGCCTGTCAGTTTATATGCCATAGTAGAAGGTCTGAGAGGATGGCAGGACCTCAGCAGAAAAACGACACGAACATCCATGCCTTACCCGGGGCTCGAACCCAGGTCCCTTAGATCAGTACTCGAACCCAGGTCCTTAAGATCAGTAGCCAAGCGTGCTAACCACTCGGCCATGGGACGGCCATGATGTATACATATATATGAAATATTGCCTTTCTCATTATAACTGTTTCCATTTGGCGTTTTCATTTTATTTGTTTTATGGAACTAATTTTTTAAAATATCGAAATTAAATTGTGCAAATGAACTGCATTGAAAGGAAGATAATATGATGAAAAATAACGTTAAAAGAAAGCACACTATATATTATAGGACTTATGTGTTTTATATGTGCTTGCAATGAGGTGTATGTTAATAAATTTGACATTTTGTTCGCCATTTCAGGTGCAGTTTAGTGCACATTAACCTCAGGTGCCGTGGAGCACTAACCTCCAACTAATCAGTGTTTATTATTTTGTTGTTCTCACACGTTATAGAATGAAATACTTGAAACGCATACAGTTAATTTTTGATGAATCATAATTACCAGACTGCTGAGGTTCAGAAGCAAACAGAAATTTAAAGAGCCCTTGATGAAATTTAAGATTTTATATAAGACCTTAAAACTTTAGTGGGGTGGGGGTGGCTCAGTCGGTAGCGCGCCAGGCTCGTATTCTGTAGTTCCCAGGTTCGAGTCCCAACTGGGTCAGCGTTGAGATTTATCTGTGCAAAATTCCCCGCCCTGCCCACGGTCAGTAGGGGACACCGATGGGCTTGGAAAGGCCGCCGTCCGTCGGATGGGACGTTAAGCCGTGGCCCCGTGTGCGGGAGAGCCATACCCTGTGCACGTTAAAGAACACGCTGGATGGCCTTGACGAGAGGCTACCATCTGTCTCCCAACAGCTGTTCCAGTGGGTCCCCTCCCCCAACCTTCTCTGAGCCTTCGGGGTCCATGTGACCTGGCCATTTAGCCCATGGTGTGCAAAAAAGTGCCGCTCAGAGGTAAAACCCAACCCAACCCTTAAAACTTTAGACGTCTTTGAAAAGAAAAATTGTAACTGAACTTTGCCATTTCAATTGAGTGAAAAATCCAATTCGTCCCTTCTTCATTAATATGAATTGAACCCATCGGCGATTATAAATCCGATGAAGTTAATTCACTGCAAATGCTGATTAAGGGTGAGAAATGTTTCGGTGCGAGAGTGTATTAAATATCAGCCCGTCTGTACTGGATTGCTCTGCCGATGAATATTCAGCGCACAATGAAAGTGCAATATGGGACGTCGTTGGTGGTTCACTGTAAGCTTAGTCATCCCGACATTCCAGACAACCGAGATGGAAGATGATGATGGAGTCAAGAGTCTTCCAGGCCTCCTCCTCTTCTGAGGAAGGCAGCCGGCGTTCGATAGCTGCTCTGCCATCGGAATGGCCTCTCGTGGGGAGAGGAGCTTCCGTAGTCGCACTGGAAGAGCGCATTCCTCCGGCAGACGCGACTGCAGAGGCTTAAATGCCAAGCGCGTGCCCAGACTACAATGGCCCGATCGTAGAAAATGCTCGATGTGGTCGTTCCCGGTCCCTGTCGGGGTTCGCCTCCTCCTCCTCTTCCCACCCGGCACTCTCCTAATGCTCTCGCGATACGTCTTAAAATGGACCAATCTAGCATGCACAGTTAGCTAACGGTTAACACTGGCGCCTGCAATCAAGTCTAGGGTTGGGGAGGGGGGGAACCAATGCAAAAGCTAAATCAAAATTAAAATACTTCTAGGTTTAAATGCGTTCTGAAGGAGCAAAAAAGTCTCTAATCTTCTTTAGAGGAAACAAGAATCGGTACAAAAGCATTCTTCTGTTGCACGCAATTTGAACAGAAATTGATTGCGATGAAAGATACGTGGAATTTTTTCACATAACTTGTCGAAATAACGAAGGACTAAGTTCAGAAATAGATCTGTGATACATGCTGAAAAACTGAGTTAAAAAGGAACCCCTGAAGAAAAGCTCGATTTTGTGAATGAAAATAGATTCCTCATGGAGGAATCCCTAGTTCAGATATTTATTGCTATTCATCAATTTCCTGCATCATATTTTTGGCTCATTAGACAAACGACCAAGTCAGCAAGAGATTCCTGCCAGGTTCCATTACCTCACACCTTTCCACTAAAGTATGCTTTCATTTTTAAATTAAAAAATATATTATTTGTAAAAAAAAAATCAAATAAATTTGTAATTTTGCTGACAAAAAAATTTCCCAAGAAGTAACCTTAAATTGACTTTTGTGTTGAGCGAATAAAACGAAAAGACGAAAATAACCTTCAAGCTTTTAGGTTTCTGTTGGTTCCCGAAATAGAACGGTTCCCTCGAGAAACCAACTCAGGCAAATGCATGGGTTCGGTTGTTTTACCTCTGAGCGGCACTTTTTTGCACACCATGGTGCTTTTTTGCACCCAAACAACAAGCACTTTATATTATTTCTGAAAGAGAGAGTAGATTTCTCAACTTTCTGTTAATTGGGTACAAGTCAATGAAAGACATATAGTGTGATAAAAAGGCACATATACCTAAATACTAAAATTAGGTTCTGTAATAGTTTTGTCCGCTCTGAAGTTTTTTTCTTTAAGCAAAATAACATGAAACTTGATTCTCTTGATTCCACATTCTTACATAGCATCTTGGGCATAAGGTAAGTTGATTATACAACTAATGATGGGATTGGACGAAGGAGTGATCAAACAACTTTCAGCAACATTTATGTAGAGAGAGAATGAGTTGGTTTGACCATATTGCAGACAGGGTTGGGTTGTTTTACCTCTGAGCGGCACTTTTTTGCACACCATGGGCTAAATGGCCAGGTCACATGGACCCCGAAGGCTCAGAGAAGGTTGGGGGAGGGGACCCACTGGAAGAGCTGTTGGGAGACAGATGGTAGCCTCCCGTCAAGGCCATCCAGCGTGTTCTTTAACGTTGGGTTGTTTTACCTCTGAGCGTCACTTTTTTGCACACCATGGGCTAAATGGCCAGGTCACATGGACCCCGAAGGCTCAGAGAAGGTTGGGGGAGGGGACCAACTGGAACAGCTGTTGGGAGACAGATGGTAGCCTCCCGTCAAAGCCATCCAGCGTGTTCTTTAACGTTGGGTTGTTTTACCTCTGAGCCGCACTTTTTTGCACACCAAGGGCTAAATGGCCAGGTCACATGGACCCCGAAGGCTCAGAGAAGGTTGGGGGAGGGGACCCAATGAAACAGCTGTTGGGAGACAGATGGTAGCCTCCGTCAAGGCCATCCAGCGTGTTCTTTAACGTGCACAGGGTATGGCTCTCCCGCACACGGAGCCACAGCTTAACGTCCCATCCGACGGACGGCGGCCTTTTCAAGCCCATCGGTGTCCCCTACTGACCGTGGGCAGGGCGGGGAATTTTGCGGAGATAAATCTCAACGCTGACCCAGCTGGGACTCGAACCTGGGAACTACAGATTACGAGCCTGGCGCGCTACCGACTGAGCCACCCCCGCCCCAGGAAAAGGGAGAAATCTGAGAGGTGGTGAATGGAGAAAGTTAAACACAACCTTGTTAGAATTGTTCTCATTGGGAAGTGGCCTAATGCAACCGTTGTTGCTAAATAAACAATATGCATAGAAAACTTAATTAGAGGATCTGAATGGATCTCCGTGGCACATGGCTGCTTGAGCATTGTATATGTAATAATCACCTTTCATTTCCAATCAAAAACTTCTCGTTTCTCATAGAGAAGAGAAAATTCTTAGGGGGATGAGCAGAGCGCCTTTCCTTCTCTTCAGCTTCGCGGAGTGCGAAAGCATGGGTCGCCTGAATGTCGCCGGATCGTCCGAGAGAGAGGAAGAAGGAGCATCAGCAGCGGATGCACGAGAGCAGAGTCAGCAGCTTTGGTCAGCAACAAAATGGCCAGACGCTCGCGCAGTCATGTGAAGCTGTTAACGCGAGCATCAATCAAGGCCGCTCCCATCAACACACGCGCCAGCTGCGGCCAGCTGACGGTGAAGATACAAATTAATTGATGCCTGCATCAAAAACGAAATCTTATCTTTTTTTCTGTTTCTGTAAAGGTGATCCATCTCTGCTAGTGCAGACATTTTCTTAAACCACCTCCCATTTATGAATTTGTCTGATTCTTACAACGTCTATCATTATCATCGCATGATTGATGTGATTGATTCCTTTTAATTTCATTCACGTGTGGTATAAAAAAAATTCAGCTAAGATCCATTTTGATATCAGTCGTCGGATAAATTCGAAGATCCTGCATTTCGAAAAATAAACTTTTTACCGAAAAATAAACTTTTTACCGAAAAATTAAACTGCTTAAAAAAGCCCAATGAAATCTACCTAAATATTGATTTTTCGATAGCATTCGTTCAGTATAAAAGAGATTTAAGGAAGTCCGAATATTTGGGCCTGTAAAAACTGAATCGATTAACTCCATAAAGGAATTAGTCAAAAATTAAAACCTTCTAAACAACTTCTGAATGAATTTACCATAGAAAATATCTTTGCTTTAACAAACGAATTAGGTAGTGCAATCTTTCAGCAAATGTCTGAAATTTTGAAATTCTATAGATTCTTACAATATCTGACAGTAAGAACTAAAAAATAGATTTGGCTTCTTCGACAATGAATCATAAGAATTTTTTCTCGAAAGTTAAAACACGAATAAAACGAATGAATTTTTAGAAAGGCGAATAATAATTCTGTCTGCTTCTGAAAAATTCAATCAAATGATTAAAAATGAAGAAAATTGTAAATGACGATTACAATAGCATGGTCTGCTTCTTACTGGAGGCAGAAAGGGATCGACTCTCCTGCAGATGGGGCCAACGCCCATTGAAGAAACAGCAGTCTCTTGAATCCCCTCGATGTCCCATCGGAGAAAAGGCAGTCACTTTAATCCCCTCGATGTGCCATCGGATAAAAGGCAGTCTCTTGAATCCCCTCGATGTCCCATCGGAGAAAAGGCAGTCTCTTGAATCCCCTCGTTGTCCCATCGGAGAAAAGGCAGCCTCTTGAATCCCCTCGATGTCCCATCGGAGAAAAGGCAGTCTCTTGAATCCCCTCGATGTCCCATCGGAGAAAAGGCAGTCTCTTGAATCCCCTCGTTGTCCCATCGGAGAAAAGGCAGCCTCTTGAATCCCCTCGATGTCCCATCGGAGAAAAGGCAGTCTCTTGAATCCCCTCGTTGTCCCATCGGAGAAAAGGCAGTCTCTTGAATCCCCCCGTTGTCCCATTGGAGAAAAGGCAGTCTCTCGAATCCCCTCGATATCCCATCGGAGAAAAGGCAGTCTCTTGAATCCCTTCGATGTCCCTTTCTCATTGTGGGCACAACGAAGGTTACAGGAGCAAAATCTTAAGGTAGAGTAGGTCGTTTTGTACATAACCTTTTACTAAGCGACTGGCGAATCACTAACTGATGTTTCAAAATGAATTCAAAAGATTGTTAAAATCGAAAGGTTTATAAATATACCTCAGACGTTTTATAATCTGGGTGAATTCGATCGAGTTAATTTTGTCATTACAGAAAAGGAAATTCTGTGTGTGACTTTGGTACGAAAATTACACCATTTTAAATATATTCCTTACTTTTAAAGTCAAATTTATTTTACCTCCCAGGAAAGTTTCTAAATGGTAAAAGATTTTTAAAAAAATGCTGCGATAGACACACAACACTGCTGCCACGTCACTCATGATGTCACGCGAGTAGATGACTCACGTCATGGGTCATTGAACTATGTAAACTGAAGGATTACTTGACAATCTAAAATCCTCAACAAAAAGCATTTAAAATTATTTTTAAAATTTTCTTCTTCTTTAACTATCAAAAGGATCGAAAAGAGCTGTGAACGAAAACATAAAAGATACTGCACTGGAAATTTACTAAAACATTTAAAACGCTTAAAAAATGTCACGATAAATTAAAAATTGTGCGATGATTTTCAAAACAAATGTTCGTCATGTAAGAAAATTAATTTATTCTGCAGACTGAGAAGATGCTGTTAGAAAGTCATTCGTCATTTTCACACAGATTATGCGATCTTTTAGGCAAACTTTCAAAATTCAACCTTCCAAATTTTTGAGCATCATGGATTGTTTTTTCCCGAAATGAAATGACCCATCATTTAAGTAATTTGAATCGTCTAAACATCATCTATGGATCTGAGATTTGACAAAAACTGAACATGACAGTTGAATCTGAGTGAAATTATGACAGGAAAAAAAATCAACTAAATTTAATAGGAAGCGTAATGATAATAATCTGTTTCAAACTTCACGGATAAGGAAACAATTCAAATCTTGCAGTGTTCAGATAATTTCTTAAATATGCATTAAAATTGTTGAAAGTGAAAAAATTTCAACATTTTTTATTTCACCCTCAACCTTATTTATCCTATAAATTTAATTTTAATTAATAAATACCCTTTCAAGCAGCTGCCTGCCACAGAAGTTTGAGGAGCGTGTCAGTTTACATGTCATAAGAGAAGGTCTGTGAGGAAGACAGATTCCTCAGCAGAAAGACGAGCACAAACATTCATACCTTGCCCTGGGCTCGAACCCAGGTCACTTTGATCAGTAGCCAAGCGCGCTAACCACTCGGTATTAGCTAAAATACAACATTTGCACACAGAAATATTAAGTTGTACAAATTTTTGGAGTTACCAAAATAATATCCTCTATTAAGTTAATAAAGAATTCTTTAAAAAAATTATTTTTGTCAAAAAGTCCCATTTTTCAGAAAAATAGTCCAACGTTTGACAAAAAAACTTAATATCAATTTTAACTCCTATTGATGGTACTGCTCAATGCATAATTAAAAATTTTAAAAAATTAAATTAAATTAAAAAATTAAATTAAAAACACTTAATATCAATTTTAACTCCTATCGATGGTATTGCATTGCAATCAAATATTGATGGCAATGCTCAGGCGTGAATTATGTCATTTGAGGTCACAATTGCTCGAATTTGTGCAAATAATGGTAAAGGAATAGGGTTAGCTACTTCTAAAAGTCAGATTGATGAATCCATTGGTTGCAATATAAAAGACTGTAGAAGCTTTTAAATTGCAAATAAAATTAAGTGTTCCCAATAAAAAGCAGAATCAAAAGGGGCAAAAATTGAATTTTTTTAAATAATTTTAAATGTTTCTTTCTCTTTTTTGACTTCAGATCTTTTTATTCATGTTAAAGGTTTTACTTATCACAGAATCAAGTTTCTTTTTCAAAATTAATTTAATATGGAAAATAAAGCCTCTGTTCTTAAAAATTGATTCTTTTCTATTCAAAATGTAAGGGTCGAAAGTTAATAATGAAGGAGAAAAATCCCTTTGCCATTTTTCGTATTGAAATTTGTGAAAACTTCATCGCAATAAAGCAAAGCAATATAGCTTGTCATAATTGCACACTAAATGGGAAAAAAAAAATTGCTTCTCTATTATTGTAGAGTTTTCTTCCCATTTTCCCTTACATCGGCAATTTTCTGGCTTTATTGATGGAGATTCTACCTTTCGGAATTATTCAGATAGTGCCTTCTCCACAAGAAAACCTCGGAAATGAGGAGTAATTGCACCTGATTGAACATAGCCATTTGACTCGTGTGGTAAAATTCTCTCAGTCATTATATGCAGACCTTTTGTCGTTTCATCCTTGCACCTCTACCGCCTACCCCCCCCCCAACCCCCGCTAAGATCTGAAAAATGGATTCGGTGGAAAAGTCACAAGGATCCCAAGGAAAAAGCGTCGAAGGAAGATGGATTCTTTCATCTTTTATCCTCTTTATTAAATAAAAAGAATTTAACCACCTTCCCTTAAGAGTCCGTTTCTGACCCTTGTCCCCATATTTTGTCACCTCGTGAAGCTACGAAATAACATTTCAATGCAAATTAGAACACAGAGGGTGAAGATATTTTCTGGGCACTATCGTCAGATATTACAATCCTCTTTCTAACACTGTGAAGAAGTACAATTGATCGCAAAAATTATGTCACTTTGGTATCTGAAGCCACGGAACTTTCAGTATTCCTCTACGTAACTTGTTTTCCAAAAGAGATTTCGGTCTTAATCCACGATGCTAAAGCTCAAGTGAGCAGTAATAACGAATTCGAGATTCACACCGAAATGAAAAGCTATTCCATTTCCAACCGGCGACGACTTCCTGCACCCGCAGAGAGAGAGACCACAAGGAGAGGAGGAAAGTGGCACTTGGAATAATTCCCATTCGAGCATAGTGGGGTGAATTCCGTCTTCTGTTGTTTCTTTGACCATTATCACTCGCCGACGAACTCGCTGCAGCAGCGGGAAGAAGAAGATGGAAGCAAGATGTCAGAGCACAGTCCACAGGTCTCCTCCACCAAGAACACAAATCCGCGGAGCCGTGCAGAGGGAAAGAAAGCCGAAAAATTTACGGATAGAAGAAAGATGCTCACCTTTATTCAGTCTCTGCAGAATGGTTTCCTTGTGATCTTCCGACACGGGCTCACTCACGACAACCAAAAGATAGCAACCCATTGGGGGCGACGAATCGCTGGCTCCCGCAACTCCGTTGTTCGCCTCCATCGTGTCATCCAGCGGTCGGTGTGACGGCAGCAGAGCCAGAGGACGGCAGCCTGCTGCGATCGCCGAGAGGTGCGCATGCGCAAACGCACGGCCGCGCCGCTCACTGCGGTAAAACGCCGGTCACGTGACCCGGCCAACCATCCGCTCTAGCGACGCGTGCGCAGGACGGGGAACGGGTTGTCATGGAGACGAAAAGGAGAGCTTCCTCCTCACTCGACACCGCCTTCCCTCTCCCGTCCCGAAATGTTTCTTCGTCCCCCCCCCCAGCACCTGAATTTGGGCAACAGCTGTTCGCACACTTCCATAATCAGGGGACGTGCCGCTTCTCTAATGTTCTGCCCCTTTCAAGAATTTCTCTCTGCCTTTCATGCCTCCGGATTTTTTTTCCTTCTTCTTCTTTCTTGCGATATTTCAGGACCGGCAATATTATTCATGTTTTAGAGGTTTCTTGAAAAAGTGCAAAATTTGCAGCAACAAATCTGGTCGCCACTTTCCAAACTAAGAACTCGTGAAGTCCATTTTCTTACTTAATATGGAATAATGGATATTTTAAAGTCGGAGATTTTGAATACGATTGAAAGCGTAGCGAAAATAACTTTTTTTAATTCGTTAACCGTGGGAGGAGAAAAAAATTGTCACGTCTGAAACTTGGGCAATTTTATTTTTCAGTTGACGAGTGTCACCATTCTAATGCAACTTCACTAAAAAAGGGTACATTAAAGAATTAATATTAATCACGAATTTAAAAAATATTTTTTATTATTCTAGGCAAACTAATATTTACAAAGCATTTAATTCCCCATATTACATTTATTTCCACTTTCAATTTTAATATCAGCGATACTTAACTAACTGAATAATGGCGATTATTTAGTTAGTTAATATCCAACTTCGTTGCCGATATTTACGTAAAGGTTAAAGCTTGTCGTCAATTCGAAATGTTAAATTAAAAACTGATGCAATTTGCAACTTACCTTTAATTTCGCACTAAATCTGAAATTCAATGCATGCTCCGTCTACAATTAAACAAAAAACAACTTTAATATTAGTGTAAGATACAATTCTAAAACTGAAATGGATTTTCTCTCTCCTACTAGGGATTGTGCGAGAGGCAAAATCATACGCACAATGGGAAGGGGAGGAGGGGTTCAGAGAATCTAAATCTCCCTCCCCCCCACTCATAACTATATTCATTTTCGTAAGTGAAAACCTACTACATTGGTGAACAAAAGTTACAGCTCCATAGATTGTGAATGGGAATTTAAATTCGTAGCTCTGTAACTTGCTAGGTAAACGATTCATGGAGAAACATGACTCGAGATAAAAATCTCAATAAAATCGACTTTTAAAATCTTGATTTCTCAACGATAATTTAGGGTGCTTAAAGATGCGTCCTAAGAAACTCATACGAAATTGAAAAATATTGAAAGGATAGATGCGGGGGTGGCTCAGTCGGTAGCGCGTCAGGATCGTAATCAGTAGTTCCCAGTTCGACGGACAGTACTGAAATTTTTTCTGCAAAAATTCCCACCCTCCCTCGGTCAGAAGGAGACTCTGATGGATTTGTAAAGACCGCCGTCAGTTGGATGGAACCTTAAGCCGTGGTCCGTGTGCACTAGGGAACACTGATGGATTTGTAAAGACCGCAGTCAGTTGGATGGAACGTTTAGCCTTGGTCCGTGTGCAGTAGGAAACACTGATGGATTTGTAAAGACCGCCGTCAGTTGGATGGAACCTTAAGACGTGGTCCGTGTGCAGTAGGGAACACTGATGGATTTGTAAAGACCGCCGTCAGTTGGATAGAACCTTAAGCCGTGGTCCGTGTGCAGTAAGGAACACTGATGGATTTGTAAAGACCGCCGTCAGTTGGATGGAACCTTAAGCCGTGGTCCGTGTGCAGTAGAAAACACTGATGGATTTCGAAAGACCACCGTCAGTTGGATGGAACGTTAAGCCGTGGTCCGTGTGCAGTAAGGAACACTGATGGATTTGTAAAGACCGCCGTCAGTTGGATGGAACGTTAAGCCGTGGTCCGTGTGCAGTAGTGAACACTGATGCATTTGTAAAGACCGCCGTCAGTTGGATGGAACGTTAAGCCGTGGTCCGTGTGCAGTAGGGAACACTGATGGATTTGTAAAGACCGCCGTCAGTTGGATGGAACCTTAAGCCGTGGTTGGTGTGCAGTAGGGGACATTGATGGATTTGGAAAGACCGCCATCTGTTGGATGGAACCTTAAGCCATGGTCCATGTGGAGTAGGAAACACTGATGGATTTGTAAAGACCGCCGTCAGTTGGATGGAACGTTAAGCCGTGGTCCGTGTGCAGTAGGGAACACTGATGGATTTGTAAAGACCGCCATCAGTTGGATGGAACGTTAAGCCGTGGTCCGTGTGCAGTAGGGAACACTGATGGATTTGGAAAGACCACCGTCAGTTGTATGGAACGTTAAGCCGTGGTCCGTGTGCAGTAGGGAACACTAAACCGCCGTCAGTTGGATGGAACGTTAACCCGTTGGTACGTGTGCAGTAGGAAACACTGATCGATTTGGAAAGACCGCCGTCTGTTTGATGGAACCTTAAGCCGTGGTCCGTGTGCAGTAGGGAACACTGATGGATTTGGAAAGACCGCCGTCAGTTGGATGGAACGTTAAGCTGTGGTCGGTGTGCGGGATTGCCATACTCTGTGCGCCTTAAAGAACATGCTGGACAGGCTTGACGGGAGGCTACCATCCCTCTCCCAACAGCTGTACAGTGGGTTTCCTCCCCCAGTGTTCTCAACCTTCGGGATCCTTGTGACCTGGCCATTTAGCCCATTGTGTGCAAAAAAAGCGCTGCTCAGAGGTAAAACAACCCAACCCTGAAAGGATAATTACACATACTACTGAAATATACATTTTATTACATAGTTTGAAATAATAACTTATTATTTAAGCATTAATTAACTTCTGATATCAATTCTTATAACTGGAATTACTGTTGCCTAATATTCAAACTTCCATAACTCTTTAAGTAAAAAAGACTATTGTCGAACATCGAAATTTTCGTACATCATAGAGATTCAGACAGATTTAATTGATATCTTTAATTTATCTCAGTCAGATTTTGCATAAAATATTTATTTTAGTAGTTAAAGATTTTCGAAATTAGCCTTCACACTGATACAACATGGAATTGTAACTTGATTTTTTGGACACCACTGTACTTACTGTTATGTATGCGATTTAATTGTTCGCGTTTATCCTTCACATATAATTATCGTAAGTTCGAAACTTGTTAAGTCGTAATCTAATAGAGGAAGTTTGCCTTTGGGTTTCGATATCGCTTTAACTCTTACCTGGCATGATCTACTGAAACAATGACGAAATATATCGAGTTTTATGCCTGACTGACCACGCCACAGTTTTAAAGGATCACATTATTAAAGGATTTACATATAAGAATTTGGTTTATGTATTCGCAGTTACTAAAATTCCACTTGTATTTTTGCGGGAAACGGAAGTATGATATCGTTGTACTCCCGCCACCCCTCAAGTCACCCTTTCTTCCTTGAAACACTCGGCCAATGGAAAGAAATTTCTGCTTTCCGTTTTCCTTTATTTCGAGTCCCTTTTGAAATAAACGATAAAATGATCAATTGCAGTTTCTTGCTCGTGCAATACAATGGTCAATTGCAGTTTCTTGCTCGTGCAATACAATGGTCAATTCAGTTTCTTGCTCGTACAATACAGTGATCAATTCAGTTTCTTGCTCGTGCAATACAGTGATCAATTGCAGTTTCTTGCTCGTGCAATACAATGGTCAATTGCAGTTTCTTGCTCGTGCAATACAATGGTCAATTGCAGTTTCTTGCTCGTGCAATACAGTGGTCAATTGCAGTTTCTTGCTCGTGCAATACAATGGTCAATTGCAGGTTCTTGCTCGTGCAGTACAGTGGTCAATTGCAGTTTCTTGCTCGTGCAATACAATGGTCAATTGCAGTTTCTTGCTCGTGCAATACAATGGTCAATTGCAGTTTCTTGCTCGTGCAATACAATGGTCAATTGCAGTTTCTTGCTCGTGCAATACAATGGTCAATTGCAGGTTCTTGCTCGTGCAGTACAGTGGTCAATTGCAGTTTCTTGCTCGTGCAATACAATGGTCAATTGCAGGTTCTTGCTCGTGCAGTACAGTGGTCAATTGCAGTTTCTTGCTCGTGCAATACAATGGTCAATTGCAGTTTCTTGCTCGTGCAATACAATGGTCAATTGCAGTTTCTTGCTCATGCAATACAATGGTCAATTGCAGTTTCTTGCTCGTGCAATACAATGGTCAATTGCAGTTCCTTGCTCGTGCAATACAATGATCAATTCAGTTTCTTGCTCGTGCAATACAGTGATCAATTGCAGTTTCTTGCTCGTGCAATACAATGGTCAATTGCAGGTTCTTGCTCGTGCAATACAATGGTCAATTGCAGGTTCTTGCTCGTGCAATACAGTGGTCAATTGCAGGTTCTTGCTCGTGCAATACAGTGGTCAATTGCAGGTTCTTGCTCGTGCAGTACAGTGGTTAATTGCAGTTTCCTTCTCGTGCAATACAATGATCAATTATAGTTTCTTGCTCGTGCAATACAATGGTCAATTGCAGTTTCTTGCTCGTGCAATACAATGGTCAATTGCAGTTTCTTGCTCGTGCAATACAGTGATCAATTGCAGTTTCTTGCTCGTGCAATACAATGGTCAATTGCAGTTCCTTGCTCGTGCAATACAATGATCAATTGCAGTTTCTTGCTCGTGCAATACAATGGTCAATTGCAGGTTCTTGCTCGTGCAGTACAGTGGTCAATTGCAGTTTCTTGTTCGTGCAATACAATGGTCAATTGCAGGTTCTTGCTCGTGCAGTACAGTGGTCAATTGCAGTTTCTTGTTCGTGCAATACAATGGTCAATTGCAGGTTCTTGCTCGTGCAGTACAGTGGTCAATTGCAATTTCTTGCTCATGCAGTACAATGGTCAATTGCAGGTTCTTGCTCGTGCAATACAATGGTCAATTGCAGGTTCTTGCTCGTGCAATACAATGATCAATTGCAGTTTCTTGCTCGTGCAATACAATGGTCAATTGCAGGTTCTTGCTCGTGCAATACAATGGTCAATTGCGGGTTCTTGCTCGTGCAATACAATGGTCAATTGCAGGTTCTTGCTCGTGCAATACAATGGTCAATTGCAGGTTCTTGCTCGTGCAGTACAATGGTCAATTGCAGTTTCTTGCTCGTGCAATACAATGGTCAACTGCAGTTTCTTGCTCGTGCAATACAATGATCAATTGCAGTTTCTTGCTCGTGCAATACAATGGTCAACTGCAGTTTCTTGCTCGTGCAATACAATGGTCAATTGCAGTTTCTTGCTCGTGCAATACAGTGATCAATTACAGTTTCTTGCTCGTGCAATGCAATGGTCAATTACAGTTCCTTGCTCGTGCAATACAATGATCAATTGCAGTTCCTTGCTCGTGCAATACAATGATCAATTCAGTTTCTTGCTCGTGCAATACAGTGATCAATTGCAGTTTCTTGCTCGTGCAATACAGTGGTCAATTGCAGGTTCTTGTTCGTGCAATACAATGGTCAATTGCAGGTTCTTGCTCGTGCAATACAATGGCCAATTGTTGGTTCTTGCTCGTGCAGTACAGTGGTCAATTGCAGTTTCTTGCTCGTGCAATACAGTGATCATTTGCAGTTTCTTGCTCGTGCAGTACAGTGTCAATTGCAGTTTCTTGCTCGTGCAGTACAATGGTCAATTGCAGGTTCTTGCTCGTGCAATACAATGGTCAATTGCAGGTGGTCAAATACAATGGTCAATTCCCAACCCTGTATTTGTGCATGCAATACAATGGTCAAATACAATGGTCAATTGCAGGTGCAATACAATGGTCAAATAAAATCTCATTCCTTCAATAAAATAAATTCCATCTCAATTCCCAACCCTGTATTTCTGCATGCAATACAATGGTCAAATACAATGGTCAATTGCAGGTGCAATACAATGGTCAAATACAGTGGTCAATTGCAGTTTCTTGCTCGTGCAGTACAATGGTCAATTGCAGGTTCTTGCTCGTGCAATACAGTGGTCAATTGCAGGTTCTTGCTCGTGCAATACAATGGTCAATTGCAGGTTCTTGCTCGTGCAATACAATGGTCAATTGCAGGTTCTTGCTCGTGCAGTACAGTGGTCAATTGCAGTTTCTTGCTCGTGCAATACAGTGATCAATTGCAGTTTCTTGCTCGTGCAATACAGTGATCAATTGCAGTTTCTTGCTCGTGCAGTACAATGGTCAATTGCAATTTCTTGCTCGTGCAGTACAATGGTCAATGGTACATGGTCATAAAACTCGATATATCTCGTTCAATTGCAGTTTCTTGCTCGTGCAATACAATGATCAATTGCAGTTTCTTGCTCGTGCAATACAATGGAAAGACATCCTCTCCCTCTCTTGTTTAACTCATTTGGACGGAAAGTCCTTTAATCCATTCCCCCACTGCGATAGAGTTCTGGATGCTGCCTATAAAGGAGACATTGTGGCTATTAAATGTGTTATTTTATTGAATTTTATCTCTTCTCTCTGGGATGAATATAAACCGCGAAAGGTCTCCAGCTTTCCTTATCATTAATTATGCAATTGGTGCTATTGCAAAATAATTATCTCCTTGACGCAAAATTTCAAACTGAGCAAATGCGGAAGTAAAAAACTACGAAAATATGATAGCAAATACAATAAAATTAAATCCATATCTTAAAAAGGTCGTGAAACTAATTGGTCACGATCATTATATTGCACGAGCAGAAATTGCAATTGGATCGTTTATTTCAAAAACGGCCTCAAATCAAGGAAAATGAAAAATAGAAACTTTATTTTTTGATGGTTTGTTTACTTAGAGAAATTAGGCACAGAGTAGTTAACCATTTTTTAAGAAGCGTCTTTTGCAGAAAGAGATTGTAGTCGTCTGTTTTTATTGCATGCAGAAATACAGGGTTGGGAAATGAGAGCAATGATGAAGAGTGGGCCAAACTCAGAGTGAATGGCAATGGACAATGGCAACCGGGAACTTATTGCAATTCACCTGCAAAGGCCAAATGGAGCAGCCAGGCACGAAACCAGGATTTAGTCTCGGAGGGGAAGGAGAGGGGGAAGGGAGGTCCGAGAATTTTGTTTTTTGGTGGGGAGGGGATTCCTAGAAATTCAGTTTTGTGGAGGCTCCGAGAATTTAGTTTTGGGGGAGGTGTCTGAGAATAAGACTTGAGTAGCGTTTCTCAATTACTAAAATATTCCACCGGACAGGAAAGGTTAAGATGATTTTGCACATGGAATGAGATTTTATGTTTTCTTTTCAGTCTATTTTTTAGTGTCGGACATTAAATATGGGGCTAAAATAAAATTATACAAAGGCAATTATTTTGGATTTCAAAGTAGGTAGACAAGTTTGAGATTTCACATAAGATGACAGGACTACATACATGTCTAATCTGCATTGTAGTTTGATTTTGAGCTGCTGGCAGACGAAAGCCCGAACTCAGCCACAGTCAAGGTCATATTCTTAGGGGTCATTGGTGAGGTTGTAAATGTTCAGGAATTCAAGAATACAGAACATTCTTAAATTTCTTCTAGTATCGTTGACTAGTCGTGCAAGTCTCTAAAACTATGATTCTTTGAACTGGTGTATTCACCGATATTCACCTTTAATATATATATTCACTTTTAATACGAATCGAAGTCTAAACTGAAAGTGAATCTGTCACAATTATGCATGTCGAATTTCGCTCAATTAGGAGGTTTTTAACTTAATCGTTTTCATTTATTGCATATTTATCAAATCTGTACAAATTGAAATTTTTGTGACAGAAAATATTTTGTTTTGTTTTTCCGGATGAAATATATTAGAGAAAGTTTGCAACACTATATAACAAAGTTTTACATCAGGACATTAGAATAATAACAATTACTTAGATATCGCGCGTACCATGGAAGTTTGGCAGAGACTTGATCAGTTTGTTTTTTTTAATTATTCAGAGAAGAGCAAACGCTAGGCCTTTTAGGGCCCTAAAAGGCCTAGCGTTTGCTCTTCTCTGAATAATTAATAATATTATTAATTGATAATATTATTAATATAATAATATTAATAATATTAATAATAAATAATATTATTAATATAATAATATTTAATATATAATTAATAATAATATTTAATATATAATTAATAATATTAATAATAATATTGTGGTTTAATATTAATAATAATATTGTGGTTAAATTTAAATTAATAATTAATGGCTTAATTATTAATTTAAATTAATAATAATATTGTGATTTTGGAACCACAAAAGTATTGTAATTCGTAGGTATCTGTATGCCTTAGTTTCGCAACTAAAACATGTTAACCGCTTGGCCACTGGAGCGGCTACATTATGATAAAAATGATAGAATTTATTGCATGTCTTTAGGGTTAGAGTTTAATCGCTTTATCATTCATGTGTACCTAATGTTGCCTCATCGACTCACAATAAACACCAGAGCACATGGAGTCAAGCCTAGTAAACATCATTCAAAGACCTGAAATCAATGAACATCTTTCAAATATTAATGTTTTGAGACATACATGAGAAAGTTTGTTGATCTAGGTGCTGTATGCAGTGTGCTTCACAGAAATAAATTCATTTTATTGTAGTCATAAAGATCCGTCTTTTAGCCTTGCAACCAAAGACTGAAACGAGTTGGATTCTAAGAGGAGAAACGACGCGCAGCGATGATGTTGTTATTTATCATTCGAAGGATCGTCTCTTTGTAGACGAGAAAGAAATGCCAGGAAGGCGTCACGTCCGACTCTCAAAGGCCTTCACTCCAACTATTGCTTTAGAGCGCTAGAGGCGGGCGCAGGTCATAAACAAATGGAGTTGGCACAACGCCCAAATCATATTTACCTTTTGTGATTGAACATTTTATCATTGGAAGCAACTGAGTAACGTTGCAACTTTACGAACGGTTAATGGATTCGTCAATGCTCATTTTTAGGCGAGTGGTTAGCACGCTTGGTTACTTGATCTAAGGGACCTGGGTTCGAGCCCCGGATTTAGGCATGGATGTGTGTGTCGTTTTTCTGCTGAGGTCCTGCCATCCTCTCAGATCTTCTACTATGGCATATAAACTGACAGGCTCCTGTCAGACCTCTGTGGCAAGCAGCTGCTTGAGGGGGTATTTACTTTTTTATTTTTATTTTACTCAACTCTATTGCTTGTTTTTGTCATGTAACACCATTTGCTTGAGTTTTAGAAAGAACAGGTGATCGCTTTAGGTACAAAATATGCATGTTAAGTTCATAGAGCAGTCTGTCGAAAAATAAAGTACTCAGAATATTCGTTAAATCTCTCACGGAAAACAAATTTTATACTTACCCTAAAGCTGGGGTAATTTCAACATGGACGCTGCCTGATAGACATCTCAAGTCACCTAGTTGGTACCTTAGTCTTCATAACTGAAATATTGTGAACGGCCAAGAGTAGGAAAGGCTTACATTGCGTTGGTTGCACTTCGTTTTTTCACATACTTGAAAGACTGCAAAAAGAACTTACCCCACACCAGAGGTGGAGCATTTCAATAGCTATGGCGATTGTGAGATTTTGGACTCTGATATCTACTTCCTTCATCAACAGAAGGCTTCATGATGGTGACCTTATTGTTAGGTGACCAGTGGATGGTATTTGTGCCACTTACCCAACACCACGGGATGCAGCGTCTGAACGACTGTGGAGATCGTATATGATTTTTGACTCTCACATCTACATCCCCCATCAACATAATCATCCGGCACATGGGACCATGGCTTAACGTCCCATCAGACGGACGGCAGCCTTTCCAAGCTCATCGATGCCCAGTACTGACCGTGGGCAGGGCGGTGAATTTTGCGGAGATAAATCTCAACCCAGTTGGGACTCGAACCTAGGAACTAAAGATTACGAGCCTGGCAAGCTTAAGCCACTTCCGTCCTGCTATCAGTGGTAATCGTAATTTTATTGAGGGCTTTTGTAATTTCATTCTGAATATCAGTTTCGATCCTATTGATGTCGTATTTGGATTTCATGGTGCAGAGATCTGAGATTCTATCCACAATTTGGATTCCATTAATTTCCTGTTTCTTGAGGTATTGGGTATTTAGAAAAGCAATCTCAACTTTTACAAGGGATTGCAATATGAGCTTTATATTTTATTTCTTTTTTCATTACGGTTCACCCGTGTGTAAAATTATAGCCAACTGCATTATTTCTTCTTTACTTTTTTCGTTTAAAATTTCCTTACGATCTGCTTGATGATCTTTAGATTTCCAGAGCCCTTGTCGAGTTTCCATCCTGCGACGGGCTCAGGTGCTATCATCTACTTGATTGTTTTGTTTGAGCAAGCAACTAATCATCTACCTCATATACACAAAGCAACTTGAAAAGCACAGCCATACAGAAAGCGGCTTAACGTTATTGAATTTTTACAAACTCTCTGGCGACTAATAACCATGGCCAATAATGTAAGTCATGGTAATTGATCGGAACACGCTCCAACCTTTTCTATGAGGGTTCCTACGTTGTTGGTCGTAGTTTTATTCTGTCGTCAGAATGCAGAAAAGCTAATGATGCTAAACAGTGCTAATCGCTTCTTGTGCGGTCATACCTTTCTCTTTCATGTTGATTCGTTGCCATGGTTGCCTGGAAATGAACGTCTTGCAAGTTTTCTCCAGAAACAACATAATAGCTATGAGAAAACAAAGACCGTAACTTCAGTTTTTTGTTAAGCTTTTTTAATCCTCTTTAAAGGATACTTTTTTCTTCAAAAGATCGCATCGAAATTGATCGCCATCATTGAGTTGTGAGTCGAGGCACTTGTAAGCACTTCAGCGGTTAAGGGCGATGCCCGAAGCAGCGGTCACACGCAACTGAATAAGATGAAATCCGAATTTTGTGTTTCTGATGTGTGAAATTAAAACTAGTCGATCAGAGTGATAGTCGGCTGCTTTGTAGTTGCGCCAGGACGGAGAATAATAAGGTGAAACATTTGCTTTCAAAGATTAGCAAAAGGTAACAGATTGCAGCATATATCCTCAAAGCTATTCTGTGGAAACTGCTTGAAGAATTATTTACTTTATGCTAAACATAAAAATATTTTACAAGATAATATTTTTTTCCTGCTTTTTGATTAGGTAAAAAGTCAATCCTTTGTCCTGTTTGGAAGCAAAATCATCATTTACAGCGCATAGACATACTCAGCCATGGGCAATGGCGGTCCAACCAGACTGTGCCATTTAGTTCTCAATTCACATCTATCCTGAGCTATTGCTGTTGTAGTTGGTCAGCGCATATCGGCATATCGGCATATTTTAATGGTCGTAGTCATCGTATGCTTCATCGAGAAGCTAGGATATCGAATTGAATCGCTTTTGCCCCCCTTACTTTGTCATTATAAACTTATCTTATTCCTATGCTTCGGTATCAAATTGTAAATATTTCACTTAAAGGTTTGGAATATTTTCCCCTACTTTCATTCATTTATGTACTATACAGTCGTGTATAATTATCAATTTGTATTTTTATTTGTGTTGAGTGGTGATGACGCATAATTTTTTCTGTTATCTCTTAACATAATGAACTAAAAGTGCATAAATTCTCATAACTGAATACTGTTGTAACGATGAAAGCCATTTGCAAGGATCTTTCTCTGTGTACAGTCGCTCAAATAAATATCCGAACACTATGGTTGATTACAGAATTCAGATAAAAATATCTGGCAACGATTTTTTTTAGAAATTAGTGATCTGGCAACCTTCGTGTCACGTGACACGAAGGTTGCCAGTTATGCATTGCATCAAGAAAATGATCTGACAGGGACCAACCTTCTCACTATTAAGTGAGAAGGTTGAAATTTCAGAACGATAAAAAATCCTAGTCGCAGCGAGTCAGATGTGATTGTTGTACAGGAGGATTCAAAAGTTACATTAATATAAACAAAATAATCTCTCAAGCAGCTGCTTGACACAGAGGAATGACAGGAGCCTATACACACTATAAGAGAAGGTGTGTGCGGGAAATATACCTCAGCAAAAAAGAAAATGTCAGAAAAGAAGCCTTCAGGCCTTACTTGGAGATCGAACTTGAGTCTCTTTGATCAGTAGCTAACACTCCGATATGAATTGCATTGAATTTCTAAAAAAGAACTGACTGCACGTTTCACCAATTGCCAGACTTTTGAATCATAGTAAACTTCAGTGAACTGAACACTCGAACTCTAATCTATCGAGCGCAAGAGAGTGGCCCAAAATGGAAATGACAGGGTGAACGTCACCCCTAGGGAGGAAATAAATTATAAAAAGGGCATAACAATCTTATTATTCTCCCTTGAATTACTGATACCGTAATTCTTTGTGCATACGGAATTGCTATTGGAAAACAAACGACTTGAACATAAAATGATTCGGAATGTGTGCGTACTCGCCTCAATATCGATGGGCTTTCCGATTGCTAGTTGAGACAATTGTCACAGTTCAGTGAGAAGACTTTAAATTTCCTCCCGATATTTAAAGAAAGAGTGGCACATACCAAGAAGTCTCCTTTCATCTCTGAAGAAGAAAAATCGCTCTCAGATCGAATGTTGAAGCAACTCTTGTTCGTCATGTGACTTTTGTCCCTTTTTCTTAATCATAATTCCATTTGTTTTTATCTCTGAATTATTCCCCCTCACATTCATGGGTTAGGCTTTCTTCGTTAACGCCCTTTGCTTAGGGTATGGAACTAGTTTGGTAACAACCCGACAATTTTCGCAAATGGAACACAAAGCATTCATTTCGAAAGCCTTCTTTTGAGACACCACATGAAAAATATTTTGACGATCAATGCTTATGTTTATGAAATAGTCGACGCCTTTTGAAAAAAAAAACACAAAAATCTGCCAAACCTTTATCTAATGGAGTGCACCGAAGCGTTATTTTTCGTTTTCAACTCATCCTGGTTGTTAATTGAGAAAGAAAAAAAAATTGCATTTTAAGTTCGCGTGTTCCGAGTAAAATTTCGTTTTCTTCCGCTTTGTGTGACGTCATAGATGCGTTTTATCTTATGTTTGGCTAACAATGCCTTTATGTACTCTATACATAAATCTCAATATTAAAAATAATATGATTCAATTTTGTTTTTGAAAGATTTAACATTTTGTCTCGGGTTTGCAAAACAATTTTTTTTATGATTAATATATTTTAAAGAAGTTTTTCAGACATATACTTTGAATATCATTAATTGGTTACTGGAATAATTGCTTTCGACGATTCTTTTCCTCTGAGACAAGTCGAGTGCGCAGTAGATAATTGGAGAGACCAAGAGCATGCGTAGTTGATGCTCCGATAGTTCATAGGTCAATGGCCTGTCAATCCTCTGTCAATTCGCCTATGATCGATGAGAAATGTCGAAGCGTCAACTGCGCATGCTCATAGTCTCCCCAGTTACCAATAAAGTTACACTAAAAGTTATTTGAAATGACGTTTCATGGAAATCGTTTTTCGAGTCCAATTTTTATAATGAGGTAGTTATAATTCGAACCCAAAATTTTATATTAGTAATATGTTGAAATAATTAATAAATATGCACAGCTTTGGCCATATCTTTAAGCACATAAAACAATTTCATGTATAGTTAATTAACTGATTATAATAAAGCATGTGGGTCAAATGTGCTAAAATATTTTTTTTTTCACAGGAAGTACCAATTGCAGGCTTCATGTGAAGGTAAAAGATTGGATTGTCATGTAAATGAAAAGATTAATGAATTTGGCAAAGAAGTGAAATAATGATTTAAAGCGCATTTCATATATAAATTGAACTCATTTTGTTCAACCTCTAACGATCCAGTTAAAATGACTTACTAAATGAAAGCAATGATTATCATACGAACGTTATTTAAAAAAAATAATAATAATAATAAATACCCCCTCAAGCAGCTGCTTGCCACAGAGGTCTGACAGGAGCCTGTCAGTTTATATGCCATAGTAGAAGGTCTGTGAGGATGGCAGGACCTCAGCAGAAAAACAACACACACAACCATGCCTTACCCGGGGCTCGAACCCAGGTCCCGTAGATCAGTAGCCAAGCGTGCTAACCACTCGACCATGGGACGGCGTCACTGTGTTAAAAAAGAAAATCAAATTCTACCAGATTTTACAAAAAAATCTGTAGAGCAGAGTTGGGCAAGCTTCTGTGAATGGCGGGCATTTCACAAACTTGGATAAGCTTCGAACCTTCATCTTAATGTATATGTCTTTGTACTTGTCTTTGTACATGCAGGTAATGAAGAAAATAATATTGAGAATTAGTGGTTAGCGCGCTTGGCTACTGACCTAAGGGACCTGGGTTCGAGCCCCGGGTAAGGCTGTGTCGTTTTTCTGCTGAGATCCTGCCATCCTCTCAGATCTTCTACTGTGGCATATAAACTGACAGGCTCCTGTCAGACCTCTGTGGCAAGCAGCTGCTTGAGGGAGTATTTATTTTATTTTTTTTATTATATTTCGTGTGAAAGTTAGATTAAATAAATCAATGACTAGAAATTTCATTCAGTACTATCAAATGCCCTGATGAAAATCAACGAGTCCTTGAAGAGGAAAACTAAAAATGTCTTACACTTGAACTCGAGTTATATCATCGGTAACAAAATCCTCAATCAGCGTTAGGCCACGGTCCAATCAGACTGCGCAATTTAGTCCTCCAAACGTCTATCCTTAGCTACAGCTGTTGCACTTGGCCACTTCAGGACAATTCTAGAAAGGTCTTGATTGACGTTGTCTCTGTCTACAGCATTGTAATTCTTCCTCCTACACCTTAAGCCTTTAGGCATATTTTCATAATTTCACTCGCTAATCAACTGGAATTTTAACGCACAATCATAATTTTTACCAATTTATAACTTCAAAGGAAAAATAAGGCTTCAAAACTCTTTTCTCTTAACAAATGAAAAGGGGGAAAAAATCCTTTCTTTGAAGTTAACATGAAATAAGTTGATATCATTCCCAATATGTTATTGGTAATTAACAATAAAATAAATCCAATATATTACATTTAAGATCACAACCTCTTTTTTTGTACATTTCTGAACTCACAGATACGTATAGTGACAGAGCTCATTTCTTCCCCCAGAGTTTCCTGACGTAAGACTTGCACCTACGTAATTGATTGCACGAAGGTCCCTCTGCGTGCAAGTGTTAAGTGTTGTAAACGATGCATCGTAAAGATTTACAATTACAACATTGTTAATCAATCCGTATTATTTTTCACTCTCTTGTGTTTCGTGCAATTGAAATGGCGGTTTAAAGCTAATTACCATTGACATTCTCACTGTAATTACATCAATGGATTTTATTTTTTTTTCGCCATTCGTCATTCTAAGTGGTGGGTGAATTGATTGGCTCACTGGACTCATATGACAACCAGATATTGGCCTGATGCTGAAGCTATTCAGAGCGAGTTTCTCTCACTCTGAATAGGACGATTATGAACAATTGGAGAGTCAACTCAAATTTCTTAAAAAGCAAAGGTTTGTTCTGCTTTCGTCAGACTGAAGATTGTTGAGGATCGAATTTTTTTTTTATGACCATGGACCGCAAAATCCCCGTGATGGTCAAGTAGTAATTTCGCTCTTTCGCTATGATTTGAAATTTCCCATGGTGCAAAACGTTCTTCAAAAATATCAGTTTTAGCTATAAGCCTTGAAGATATTTCGATGGTGATGATTCAGATCCAGCGAAGTTTTAAGATATTTGCAGTTGGCATTTTAAGGGCTAGAGCAGATTGCTTTTCCTTGACAATGTATTACTTTTAGAGTTATTTTTAATGTATGAACTATATTATTTCACTACGGAGCTTTACTTTTACAGTGCACAAAGGGGCGAACTGGCCAGCGGCTCAACAAAGGCACTGACACTCCCGAGCTTTACTTTTACAGTGCACAAAGAGTGAAATGGCCAGCAGCTCAACGAAGGCACTGACACTATCGAGCTTTACTTTTACAGTGCACAAAGCGTGAAATGGCCAGCAGCTCAACGAAGGCACTGACACTCCCGAGCTTTACTTTTACAGTGCACAAAGAGTGAAATGGCCAGCAGCTCAACGAAGGCACTGACACTCCCGAGCTTTACTTTTACAGTGCACAAAGCGTGAAATGGCCAGCAGCTCAACGAAGGCACTGACACTCCCGAGCTTTACTTTTACAGTGCACAAAGGGGCGAACTGCCCAGCGGCTCAACAAAGGCACTGACACTCCCGAGCTTTACTTTTACAGTGCACAAAGAGTGAAATGGCCAGCAGCTCAACGAAGGCACTGACACTCCCGAGCTTTACTTTTACAGTGCACAAAGAGTGAAATGGCCAGCAGCTCAACGAAGGCACTGACACTATCGAGCTTTACTTTTACAGTGCACAAAGCGTGAAATGGCCAGCAGCTCAACGAAGGCACTGACACTCCCGAGCTTTACTTTCACAGTGCACAAAGAAGTGAAATGGCCAGCAGCTCAACGAAGGCACTGACACTCCCGAGCTTTACTTTTACAGTGCACAAAGAGTGAAATGGCCAGCAGCTCAACGAAGGCACTGACACTCCCGAGCTTTACTTTTACAGTGCACAAAGCGTGAAATGGCCAGCAGCTCAACGAAGGCACTGACACTCCCGAGCTTTACTTTCACAGTGCACAAAGGGGCGAACTGGCCAGCGGCTCAACAAAGGCACTGACACTCCCGAGCTTTACTTTTACAGTGCACAAAGAGTGAAATGGCCAGCAGCTCAACGAAGGCACTGACACTCCCGAGCTTTACTTTTACAGTGCACAAAGAGTGAAAAGGCCAGCAGCTCAACGAAGGCACTGACACTCCCGAGCTTTACTTTTACAGTGCACAAAGCGTGAAATGGCCAGCAGCTCAACGAAGGCACTGACACTCCCGAGTTTTACGTTTACAGTGCACAAAGAGTGAAATGGCCAGCAGCTCAACGAAGGCACTGACACTCCCGAGCTTTACTTTTACAGTGCACAAAGCGTGAAATGGCCACCAGCTCAACGAAGGCACTGACACTCCCGAGTTTTACGTTTACAGTGCACAAAGAGTGAAATGGCCAGCAGCTCAACGAAGGCACTGACACTCCCGAGCTTTACTTTTACAGTGCACAAAGAGTGAAATGGCCAGCAGCTCAACGAAGGCACTGACACTCCCGAGCTTTACTTTTACAGTGCACAAAGCGTGAAATGGCCAGCAGCTCAACGAAGGCACTGACACTCCCGAGCTTTACTTTTACAGTGCACAAAGCGTGAAATGGCCAGCAGCTCAACGAAGGCACTGACACTCCCGAGCTTTACTTTTACAGTGCACAAAGAGTGAAATGGCCAGCAGCTCAACGAAGGCACTGACACTCCCGAGCTTTACTTTCACAGTGCACAAAGAGTGAAATGGCCAGCAGCTCAACAAAGGCACTGACACTCCCGAGCTTTACTTTCACAGTGCACAAAGAGTGAAATGGCCAGCAGCTGAACGAAGGCACTGACACTCCCGAGCTTTACTTTTACAGTGCACAAAGAGTGAAATGGCCAGCAGCTCAACGAAGGCACTGACACTCCCGAGCTTTACTTTTACAGTGCACAAAGCGTGAAATGGCCAGCAGCTCAACGAAGGCACTGACACTCCCGAGCTTTACTTTTACAGTGCACAAAGCGTGAAATGGCCAGCAGCTCAACGAAGGCACTGACACTCCCGAGCTTTACTTTTACAGTGCACAAAGAGTGAAATGGCCAGCAGCTCAACGAAGGCACTGACACTCCCGAGCTTTACTTTTACAGTGCACAAAGAGTGAAATGGCCAGCAGCTCAACGAAGGCACTGACACTCCCGAGCTTTACTTTTACAGTGCACAAAGCGTGAAATGGCCTGCAGCTCAACGAAGGCACTGACACTCCCGAGCTTTACTTTTACAGTGCACAAAGGGGCGAACTGGCCAGCGGCTCAACAAAGGCACTGACACTCCCGAGCTTTACTTTTACAGTGCACAAAGAGTGAAATGGCCAGCAGCTCAACGAAGGCACTGACACTCCCGAGCTTTACTTTTACAGTGCACAAAGAGTGAAATGGCCAGCAGCTCAACGAAGGCACTGACACTCCCGAGCTTTACTTTTACAGTGCACAAAGGGGCGAACTGGCCAGCGGCTCAACAAAGACACTGACACTCCGGAGCTTTACTTTTACAGTGCACAAAGAGTGAAATGGCCAGCAGCTCAACGAAGGCACTGACACTATCGAGCTTTACTTTTACAGTGCACAAAGAGTGAAATGGCCAGCAGCTCAACGAAGGCACTGACACTCCCGAGCTTTACTTTTACAGTGCACAAAGAGTGAAAAGGCCAGCAGCTCAACGAAGGCACTGACACTCCCGAGCTTTACTTTTACAGTGCACAAAGAGTGAAATGGCCAGCAGCTCAACGAAGGCACTGACACTCCCGAGCTTTACTTTTACAGTGCACAAAGCGTGAAATGGCCAGCAGCTCAACGAAGGCACTGACACTCCCGAGCTTTACTTTTACAGTGCACAAAGCGTGAAATGGCCAGCAGATCAACGAAGGCACTGACACTCCCGAGTTTTACGTTTACAGTGCACAAAGAGTGAAATGGCCAGCAGCTCAACGAAGGCACTGACACTCCCGAGCTTTACTTTTACAGTGCACAAAGCGTGAAATGGCCAGCAGCTCAACGAAGGCACTGACACTCCCGAGCTTTACTTTTACAGTGCACAAAGAGTGAAATGGCCAGCAGCTCAACGAAGGCACTGACACTCCCGAGCTTTACTTTTACAGTGCACAAAGCGTGAAATGGCCAGCAGCTCAACGAAGGCACTGACACTCCCGAGCTTTACTTTTACAGTGCACAAAGCGTGAAATGGCCAGCAGCTCAACGAAGGCACTGACACTCCCGAGTTTTACGTTTACAGTGCACAAAGAGTGAAATGGCCAGCAGCTCAACGAAGGCACTGACATCCCGAGCTTTACTTTTACAGTGCACAAAGAGTGAAATGGCCAGCAGCTCAACGAAGGCACTGACACTCCCGAGCTTTACTTTTACAGTGCACAAAGCGTGAAATGGCCAGCAGCTCAACGAAGGCACTGACACTCCCGAGCTTTACTTTTACAGTGCACAAAGCGTGAAATGGCCAGCAGCTCAACGAAGGCACTGACACTCCTGAGCTTTACTTTTACAGTGCACAAAGAGTGAAATGGCCAGCAGCTCAACGAAGGCACTGACACTCCCGAGCTTTACTTTTACAGTGCACAAAGCGTGAAATGGCCTGCAGCTCAACGAAGGCACTGACACTCCCGAGCTTTACTTTTACAGTGCACAAAGGGGCGAACTGGCCAGCGGCTCAACAAAGGCACTGACACTCCCGAGCTTTACTTTTACAGTGCACAAAGAGTGAAATGGCCAGCAGCTCAACGAAGGCACTGACACTCCCGAGCTTTACTTTTACAGTGCACAAAGAGTGAAATGGCCAGCAGCTCAACGAAGGCACTGACACTCCCGAGCTTTACTTTTACAGTGCACAAAGGGGCGAACTGGCCAGCGGCTCAACAAAGGCACTGACACTCCCGAGCTTTACTTTTACAGTGCACAAAGAGTGAAATGGCCAGCAGCTCAACGAAGGCACTGACACTATCGAGCTTTACTTTTACAGTGCACAAAGAGTGAAATGGCCAGCAGCTCAACGAAGGCACTGACACTCCCGAGCTTTACTTTTACAGTGCACAAAGAGTGAAAAGGCCAGCAGCTCAACGAAGGCACTGACACTCCCGAGCTTTACTTTTACAGTGCACAAAGAGTGAAATGGCCAGCAGCTCAACGAAGGCACTGACACTCCCGAGCTTTACTTTTACAGTGCACAAAGCGTGAAATGGCCAGCAGCTCAACGAAGGCACTGACACTCCCGAGCTTTACTTTTACAGTGCACAAAGCGTGAAATGGCCAGCAGCTCAACGAAGGCACTGACACTCCCGAGTTTTACGTTTACAGTGCACAAAGAGTGAAATGGCCAGCAGCTCAACGAAGGCACTGACACTCCCGAGCTTTACTTTTACAGTGCACAAAGCGTGAAATGGCCAGCAGCTCAACGAAGGCACTGACACTCCCGAGCTTTACTTTTACAGTGCACAAAGAGTGAAATGGCCAGCAGCTCAACGAAGGCACTGACACTCCCGAGCTTTACTTTTACAGTGCACAAAGCGTGAAATGGCCAGCAGCTCAACGAAGGCACTGACACTCCCGAGCTTTACTTTTACAGTGCACAAAGCGTGAAATGGCCAGCAGCTCAACGAAGGCACTGACACTCCCGAGTTTTACGTTTACAGTGCACAAAGAGTGAAATGGCCAGCAGCTCAACGAAGGCACTGACACTCCCGAGCTTTACTTTTACAGTGCACAAAGAGTGAAATGGCCAGCAGCTCAACGAAGGCACTGACACTCCCGAGCTTTACTTTTACAGTGCACAAAGCGTGAAATGGCCAGCAGCTCAACGAAGGCACTGACACTCCCGAGCTTTACTTTTACAGTGCACAAAGCGTGAAATGGCCAGCAGCTCAACGAAGGCACTGACACTCCCGAGCTTTACTTTTACAGTGCACAAAGCGTGAAATGGCCAGCAGCTCAACGAAGGCACTGACACTCCCTAGCTTTACTTTTACAGTGCACAAAGAGTGAAATGGCCAGCAGCTCAACGATGGCACTGACACTCCCGAGCTTTACTTTTACAGTGCACAAAGCGTGAAATGGCCAGCAGCTCAACGAAGGCACTGACACTCCCGAGCTTTACTTTTACAGTCCATAAAGCGTGAAATGGCCAGCAGCTCAACGAAGGCACTGACACTCCCGAGCTTTACTTTTACAGTGCACAAAGCGTGAAATGGCCAGCAGCTCAACGAAGGCACTGACACTCCCGAGCTTTACTTTTACAGTGCACAAAGAGTGAAATGGCCAGCAGCTCAACGAAGGCACTGACACTCCTGAGCTTTACTTTTACAGTGCACAAAGAGTGAAATGGCCAGCAGCTCAACGAAGGCACTGACACTCCCGAGCTTTACTTTTACAGTGCACAAAGCGTGAAATGGCCAGCAGCTCAACGAAGGCACTGACACTCCCGAGCTTTACTTTTACAGTGCACAAAGGGGCGAACTGGCCAGCGGCTCAACAAAGGCACTGACACTCCCGAGCTTTACTTTTACAGTGCACAAAGAGTGAAATGGCCAGCAGCTCAACGAAGGCACTGACACTCCCGAGCTTTACTTTTACAGTGCACAAAGAGTGAAATGGCCAGCAGCTCAACGAAGGCACTGACACTCCCGAGCTTTACTTTTACAGTGCACAAAGGGGCGAACTGGCCAGCGGCTCAACAAAGGCACTGACACTCCCGAGCTTTACTTTTACAGTGCACAAAGAGTGAAATGGCCAGCAGCTCAACGAAGGCACTGACACTATCGAGCTTTACTTTTACAGTGCACAAAGAGTGAAATGGCCAGCAGCTCAACGAAGGCACTGACACTCCCGAGCTTTACTTTTACAGTGCACAAAGAGTGAAAAGGCCAGCAGCTCAACGAAGGCACTGACACTCCCGAGCTTTACTTTTACAGTGCACAAAGAGTGAAATGGCCAGCAGCTCAACGAAGGCACTGACACTCCCGAGCTTTACTTTTACAGTGCACAAAGCGTGAAATGGCCAGCAGCTCAACGAAGGCACTGACACTCCCGAGCTTTACTTTTACAGTGCACAAAGCGTGAAATGGCCAGCAGCTCAACGAAGGCACTGACACTCCCGAGTTTTACGTTTACAGTGCACAAAGAGTGAAATGGCCAGCAGCTCAACGAAGGCACTGACACTCCCGAGCTTTACTTTTACAGTGCACAAAGCGTGAAATGGCCAGCAGCTCAACGAAGGCACTGACACTCCCGAGCTTTACTTTTACAGTGCACAAAGAGTGAAATGGCCAGCAGCTCAACGAAGGCACTGACACTCCCGAGCTTTACTTTTACAGTGCACAAAGCGTGAAATGGCCAGCAGCTCAACGAAGGCACTGACACTCCCGAGCTTTACTTTTACAGTGCACAAAGCGTGAAATGGCCACCAGCTCAACGAAGGCACTGACACTCCCGAGTTTTACGTTTACAGTGCACAAAGAGTGAAATGGCCAGCAGCTCAACGAAGGCACTGACACTCCCGAGCTTTACTTTTACAGTGCACAAAGAGTGAAATGGCCAGCAGCTCAACGAAGGCACTGACACTCCCGAGCTTTACTTTTACAGTGCACAAAGCGTGAAATGGCCAGCAGCTCAACGAAGGCACTGACACTCCCGAGCTTTACTTTTACAGTGCACAAAGCGTGAAATGGCCAGCAGCTCAACGAAGGCACTGACACTCCCGAGCTTTACTTTTACAGTGCACAAAGCGTGAAATGGCCAGCAGCTCAACGAAGGCACTGACACTCCCTAGCTTTACTTTTACAGTGCACAAAGAGTGAAATGGCCAGCAGCTCAATGAAGGCACTGACACTCCCGAGCTTTACTTTCACAGTGCACAAAGAGTGAAATGGCCAGCAGCTCAACAAAGGCACTGACACTCCCGAGCTTTACTTTTACAGTGCACAAAGAGTGAAATGGCCAGCAGCTCAACGAAGGCACTGACACTCCCGAGCTTTACTTTCACAGTGCACAAAGAGTGAAATGGCCAGCAGCTCAACGAAGGCACTGACACTCCCGAGCTTTACTTTCACAGTGCACAAAGAATGAAATGGCCAGCAGCTCAACGAAGGCACTGACACTCCCGAGCTTTACTTTCACAGTGCACAAAGAGTGAAATGGCCAGCAGCTCAACGAAGGCACTGACACTCCCGAGCTTTACTTTCACAGTGCACAAAGAATGAAATGGCCAGCAGCTCAACGAAGGCACTGACACTCCCGAGCTTTACTTTCACAGTGCACAAAGAGTGAAATGGCCAGCAGCTCAACGAAGGCACTGACACTCCCGAGCTTTACTTTCACAGTGCACAAAGAGTGAAATGGCCAGCAGCTCAACGAAGGCACTGACACTCCCGAGCTTTACTTTCACAGTGCACAAAGAGTGAAATGGCCAGCAGCTCAACGAAGGCACTGACACTCCCGAGCTTTACTTTTACAGTGCACAAAGAGTGAAATGGCCAGCAGCTCAACGAAGGCACTGACACTCCCGAGCTTTACTTTTACAGTGCACAAAGCGTGAAATGGCCAGCAGCTCAACGAAGGCACTGACACTCCCGAGCTTTACTTTTACAGTGCACAAAGAGTGAAATGCCTGCAGCTCAACGAAGGCACTGACACTCCCGAGCTTTACTTTTACAGAGCATAAAGAGTGAAATGGCCAGCAGCTCAACGAAGGCACTGACACTCCCGAGCTTTACTTTTACAGTGCACAAAGCGTGAAATGGCCTGCAGCTCAACGAAGGCACTGACACTCCCGAGCTTTACTTTTACAGTGCACAAAGGGGCGAACTGGCCAGCGGCTCAACAAAGGCACTGACACTCCCGAGCTTTACTTTCACAGTGCACAAAGAATGAAATGGCCAGCAGCTCAACGAAGGCACTGACACTCCCGAGCTTTACTTTCACAGTGCACAAAGAGTGAAATGGCCAGCAGCTCAACGAAGGCACTGACACTCCCGAGCTTTACTTTCACAGTGCACAAGGAATGAAATGGCCAGCAGCTCAACGAAGGCACTGACACTCCCGAGCTTTACTTTCACAGTGCACAAAGAGTGAAATGGCCAGCAGCTCAACGAAGGCACTGACACTCCCGAGCTTTACTTTCACAGTGCACAAAGAGTGAAATGGCCAGCAGCTCAACGAAGGCACTGACACTCCCGAGCTTTACTTTCACAGTGCACAAAGAGTGAAATGGCCAGCAGCTCAACGAAGGCACTGACACTCCCGAGCTTTACTTTTACAGTGCACAAAGAGTGAAATGGCCAGCAGCTCAACGAAGGCACTGACACTCCCGAGCTTTACTTTTACAGTGCACAAAGCGTGAAATGGCCAGCAGCTCAACGAAGGCACTGACACTCCCGAGCTTTACTTTTACAGTGCACAAAGAGTGAAATGCCTGCAGCTCAACGAAGGCACTGACACTCCCGAGCTTTACTTTTACAGAGCATAAAGAGTGAAATGGCCAGCAGCTCAACGAAGGCACTGACACTCCCGAGCTTTACTTTTACAGTGCACAAAGCGTGAAATGGCCAGCAGCTCAACGAAGGCACTGACACTCCCGAGCTTTACTTTAACAGTGCACAAAGAGTGAAATGGCCAGCAGCTCAACGAAGGCACTGACACTCCCGAGCTTTACTTTAACAGTGCACAAAGAGTGAAATGGCCAGCAGCTCAACAAAGGCACTGACACTCCCGAGCTTTACTTTAACAGTGCACAAAGAGTGAAATGGCCAGCAGCTCAACAAAGGCACTGACACTCCCGAGCTTTACTTTAACAGTGCACAAAGAGTGAAATAGCCAGCAGCTCAACAAAGGCATTGACACTCCCGATAACGTTTGGTAAAGGAACCCACTTTGCCGAAATGTACACTTAATAGCCCTGCTCATTACAGTCACATATCTGTGGCCTATAATCAAAATTTTTGTGACCCTCCTGTCCACAATCACAATTTCTTTTCGTCTATAGAGCCGCAGTTGGGGTTCAAAACTTTCTTACGATGCCCCTCGAATTCAGTTTTCTCCCGCGTGAACTTCTCAGCTTGTTTTCATTTTATAAATGATCCTTTTCGATATGCAATTGCCTTTCACCTCTATCTGGCAAAGAGGGATGCATAGATAACGATTTCAAATCATTTTATCATAATCACGAATAGATTTACTTTCTAATTCAACCAGGAATGCGATATTATTTAATAAAGCATAAACATGTGCTGTTTGCAAAATAATGAACAAAATCTCCCACCACCGGAGGCAGGGGTGGCTCAGTCGGTAGCGCGCCAGGCTCGTAATCTGTAATTCCCAGGTTCGAGTCCCAGCTGGGTCAGCGTTGAGATTTATCTCCGCAAAATTCCCCGCCCTGCCCACGGTCAGTAGGGGACACCTATGGGCTTGAAACGGCCGCCGTCCGTCGGATGGGACGTTAAGCCGTGGCCCCGTGTGCGGGAGAGACATACCCTGTGCACGTTAAAGAACACGCTGGATGGCCATGAGGGAGGCTACCATCTGTCTCCCAACAGCTGTTTCAGTGGGTCCCCTCCCCCAACCTTCTCTGAGCCTTCGGGGTCCATGTGACCTGGCCATTTAGCCCATGGTGTGCAAAAAAGTGGCGCTCAGAGGGGAAACAACCCAACCCAACTCCCACCACCGAAAAAGAAGTGTTCATTTATTTCACCCCTAAAGCTTTGCCTGAGGCATTGCATGACTGGCGTTGCAAAGCTACCTTCTAATAAGCACCTATTCTAAGTAGATATATAAGTAAATAGAGTGTATGCTGGCAATCCAACTTCTCATCTTTCGGCAGTTGCGCCGAAACAGTCGATTACTCAAGATCAGGTGGGATAGGGAAGGTAAAAACACAGATGAGTACTTCCTTTCATTTCCACCCTGGGTCGTAAACTTTGAAAGCGTCCCTTCCTCCCTCCGTCCTCGATATGGATACGTCGACCTTGCATCGATATGAGAAGGGCCGGATCTACTGGGAGGGGGTGAGGGGGAGAGAGAAGACAGAAAATTTATAGAAGCAGCATAAAAAAAAAGAGGAAAAAAATTCTCTTTGGATTTCCTTTTCTAGAGAGAGCTTTTATTTGAAATCATCATACAGAATATCAGTGATGGAGAGAATTGGGTTGGTTTATCTCTGAGAGGAACTGTTTCTGCCTACAATAATCTAAATGGCCAGGTCACAAGGACCCAAACAGCCCTTGTTGTTGTAATTTTGGGGAAGGGAATCCGCTGGAGAGATGTAGGAGACAGATAGTATTCTCCCATCGAAGCCATGAAATATGTTCTTTAACGGTGCACAGGGTATGGCTCTCCTTGACACGGGGTCACGGCTTTACGTCCCATTCGACGGACGGCGGCCTTTTCAAGTCCGATCTGTGATGGTAGTGGAAATACGACAGAAAGCTTCATCATGCTTTATCCAAAATGCGAATCAGGTCCACAACAACTAAAAGAAAAGAGATTTCCTCTCATCTATTTGATGAATAATAAGATAAATCCCTCAGCTGACTTCAACAATGTACCTTTTATACAAAGAATCGGATGAGTTAAAGATGAAATTGGTTCTCGTTGAAATATCTCTTTTGCGTAGAGCCAAGACTATTTGCCAAAATTTGTCAGGGAATGGCAACTTCCCGAAATGAGAAGAAGAGAATGCGCAGCAAGAAAAGTTAATGTAATTCGCTCGTTGCTTGTTAACAGTTTGACAGCTGAGCAGCAAAGAGATCATGCGAAACTCAAACCATGTTCGGAATATGCAAAGCGGCAGTCGTTTGGACACAGAGCAGTGACTGCCAAATGAGTGACGTTCGCCCTAATCGCTTCTTCTGCGTGCTGTTGGCTGTCCACTTTCCCAACCCACAGCTTTACCACGACTGTCAACAAAGCTCAGTTGTTTGTCTGTCTTGAGCACCAATTTAAAAGTCGAAAAATGCTTCGTTCCAAGACACTAGTCAGCAATGTCATCCTTGAAAATCTTGCAACATAAATGAAGCAGCAGGATGGAAAATTGCACGCGTCTCACAACCAATGGAGTAACTTACAAAATCTAAATGCAAAGTCAATTTCTGCTCAACCAAATGAATTTTTCTGCAGTAACTTTAATTGATATTTTTTAAAGAGCCGAATTATTATTATTTTTGCCATCAGTTGCCCAATTAATAATACATTTTCTTCCCATTAATAATTTAGATAACTGAAAGCAATCTAGTTCAAAAAGGGGCGGGGGTGGCTCAGTCGGTAGCGCGCCAGGCTCGTAATCTGTAGTTCCCAGGTTCGAGTCCCAGGTGGGTCAGCGTTGAGATTTATCTCCGCAAAATTCCCCGCCCTGCCCACGGTCAGTAGGGGACACCGATGGGCTTGGAAACGCCGCCATCCGTCGGATGGGACGTTAAGCCGTGGCCCCGTGTACGGGAGAGCCATACCCTGTGCACGTTAAAGAACAAGCTGGATGGCCTTGACGGGAGGCTACCATCTGTCTCCCAACAGCTGTTCCAGTGGGTCCCCTCCCCCAACCTTCTCTGAGCCTTCGGGGTCCTTGTGACCTGGCCATTTAGCCCATAGTGTGCAAAAAAGTGGCGCTCAGAGGTAAAATAACCCAACCCAAACCCAGTTCAAAAATAACTTGCATGTTTTTATCATATTAAGGGAAACCGATGCAGATAAATTTCTTCAATATAAAAACTTCCTCTGACCCACAATCAAAGACAATCAACTGCAGCTGTGTTATTCACATAGATAAAACGAAATATTTTCCTTCCTTAATTGAATTTCTCCATTTCAAATCCTAGCAAGAAACTACCGATTTTTTTATTCTCTCTCATTTTGTAAAAAAAATGTATTTGGTTGACTAGATGAACACAAAATGTGCAGTAAGATGTGTTAGTTATGGATTATTTTAAAAGAATCGAACAGACTGATCTGTTTTTCGCTGAATCTCAGCTCATTTTTTTGTAAGTCAGATACAAAGGGGGGGCGGGGGGGCTTAGTCGGTAGCGCGCCAGGCTCGTAATCTGTAGTTCCCAGGTTCGAGTCCCAGCTGGGTCAGCGTTGAGATTTATCTTCGCAAAATTCCCCGCCCTGCCCACGGTCAGTAGGGGACACCGATGGGCTTGGAAACGCCGCCGTCCGTCGGATGGGACGTTAAGCCGTGGCACCGTGTGCGGGAGATCCATACTCTGTGCACCTAAAGGCACGCTGGATGGCCTTGACGGGAGGCTACCATCTGTCTCCTAACAGCTGTTCCAGTGGGTCCCCTCCCCCAACCTTCTCTGAGCCTTCGGGGTCCATGTGACCTGGCCATTTAGCCCATGGTGTGCAAAAAAGCGCCGCTCAGAGGTAAAACAACACAACACAACACAGATACAAAGGAGCTCCAAGGTTTGCATGAAGATGAGGAGGAGGAGGATCTCTCTTCTCATCTTCATTGCACACATCGATTTCGATCTCGTTTGACTTCTTCACTGTGTTTTGCATTTCCCAAAGAGCGATCGTATCTTAAACTGCGATATCGATACGAGTCCATTCTCAGAGAGAAAATCTTTCCGAAGGAAACAGAATCGCATGCAGCAGAGTCATTTCGTTGCTCCCCTTCTTCTTGTTGTTGACGGTAATTGAAAAACTAATGTTGCGTGTCACAGATTGAGCAACGGGCAGTTTCCTGAAACAAAGCACTGATGCAAAAACTTAAAAAAACATTTGAGCAAACTGCCGTGGAACAGAAAATATAATAGTTAAACATCTGCTCGAGCAGCTTTCAACAGGGCATTTGATACAAGATCTCCAAAAAATACGGACATTGACGTAATTGTGAGGTCAATCAAACTTCAGAAATTGTTGTCAAGACATTGAAGATTCCTTTGTGATTGTGGACAAGGATCCAGTGAAGAGATTGAAAATATTTCTTTGGAGGAGAATTTCCAAGCTCGAAAACATCACCAATGAATAACTTATGAAAATCATGAGACAAAAATCCACAAATTCTGTTAACTGGATGAATAGATAAATGAAATGTGCAACTGCATCGGAGCAATCGAAATTCGACAAAAGAGTGATTCGGCCGATACAATATCAAAACTGTCATTGCCATCTTAAATAGGTTGAGATGTTTTGAAACAATCTTCTCAAAACGCTCTGAATAAGCAAAACTCAAGGTCCCAAGAATCATGGGAGTCATGAGAAAATCATTATTAGGAGAAAAATTGAGTTCATTAATAATTAGTTCATTAATTGAGTTCATTAATCTCACCAAACATTTGGGGGGCGGGGGGGGCTCAGTCGGTAGCGCGCCAGGCTCGTAATCTGTAGTTCCCAGGTTCGAGTTCCAGCTGGGTCAGCGTTGAGATTTATCTCCGCAAAATTCCCCGCCTTGCCCACGGTCAGTAGGGGACACCGATGGGCTTGGAAAGGCCGCCGTCCGTCGGATGGGACGTTAAGCCGTGGTCCCGTGTGCGGGAGAGCCTTGACGGGAGGCTACATCTGTCTCCCAACAGCTGTTCCAGTGGGTCCCCTCCCCCAACCTTCTCTGAGCCTTCGGGGTCCATGTGACCTGGCCATTTAGCCCATGGTGTGCAAAAAAGCGCCGCTCAGAGGTAAAACAACCCAACCCAACCCAAACATTTGCTTTAATTAACGTTCCCGTGCATCGCTTTTCCTTGTGCAGAAGGATTGTGTCGTTTGCCATTCAACAGACGAAGATTTTTCCAATCCCACTGAAGTTTATTCTCGTCATCGAAAGGAGGGCGCGGAGAAAATCTCATCGCTTGCGGTGCCTCTTACTTCCTCAGGCACTCCTAGTTTTGTTTCTTTGCAGAAATTGAGTGGCATCGGGGTACAAAAAATCTGCTATTCTATCGCGTGAGTTGTGCCCATAATGCAAAATTTACAGACGGGAAAAGAAGAAAAGGAAGTTTTGCTTCCACACGAACAATGAAGTGTTCACACGAACAACAATTTCCTTAAGTGATGAATGAGTCAACCAATCACGGATTTTTATAAAGAATGGCTTCATTGTTCATTGGCTGGTATTGTTGAAAAGAAGGTTCATGTCTTTTGGAATCGGGCATGATGCAATTATTTCTCATATCAGGGTGCCGTTAAGAGGAACCTAATAAAACAAATCAAAGTCATATTTAATTCCTGATAGCATTCCTCCCACTTAGAGTGTTATTAGAAGCTAATAGATAAAGAAGAAAGTTTGTTTGTGTGTTTGTGTGTTTGTCCGTCACCTTATGCACTCGACCCCCAGAAGGGCTGGAGCCACCAAACTTCACAGGAATGTTCCCTTCACCCAGGGGAAGAATATAGGTTATGTGCAAACTCACAGGGGTAAACCAAAATTGGGGTGGGTTTGAATTTCTCAGAGTTTCCATATACTTAACATTAATGGTTGAAAGTTATTCAAAAGAATTGTTGCCACCAATAAATTTGAAAGAAGGAATGCATGAAACTAATTTTTTTCTGATTTCACGTGATTGTTCAGTTTGTTGGTCAAGAGCGTGAGGGTCAGTGTATATTTAAGTCATTCTAATTAAGCATGAGTAGAACATGAGATTCTTTGTTGAAATAAAAGCTTCAGAAACTAAAAATTCATATCAGAAATTAAAAAATCATTAACTTAATTTGAAAAACATGTAAAAGTTAATAAATGTAATATGTTAATTATTAAAAGTTTTATTATGTTAAGTAATGTTTTCCAATAATAATATTTTATAGTACCTAGACATTTTTTGGGCAACTTAGACCATGTTTAATTTTTTCTATAAAGTTACATATGCCTGGCAAACTGTATCTGAGGGACTCTTAGTAGGTAAGAAATGATTTCAAAAAATTCGATTATCTGAGCGAGGCAATTCCGATTTTTTGATTTAGAAACTTCAGACATGGGGAAGATCATACCGTACCTCGAATTATGTCCATTTTTTTTCCTTCCCTAAAAGAAAGGGAGAAAAATTAAACCACAGCAGATTAATTGTAACGATTTTTGTGCCAAATGAAAGCTTGTGATGTGGCAAGTGCCATCTACTTCATATTCTAAAGAGTTTCATACCAAAGCAACGCAGGGTAAATCTCCTACTCTTAAATAAATATTTTTCGCCTACATTTGAGATTCTCTCCAACCTTAATACGTGATTCACCCCGATTTCAATTTCAATTGCCTAGCTATAAACTGACAGGTTCCAGTCAGATCTCTGTGGTAAGCAGCTGCTTGAGGAGGTATTTATTTATTATTTTAGCAATTGAAGTACCGGAGGGGGGGGGGGAAGCCCACTGATAGGCTTTTCCAATTCATCAGTGTCCCTGTTCTCACTGAGGACAGGGATCAGTGGAAAAATTCTCAACTCAGGCGTAATGGAAACGCCAAGTTAGAGCCAGGTGCGCTGCTACCGACTTAACTAGCCACTTACTGCACTGGGTTGGGTTGTTTTACCTCTGAGAGGCACTTTTTTGCACACCATGGGCTAAATGGCCAAGTCACATGGACCCCGAAGGCTCAGAGAAGGTTGAGGGAGGGGACCCACTGGAATAGCTGTTGGGAGACAGATGGTAGCCTCCCGTCAAGGCCATCCAGCGTGTTCTTTAACGTGCACAGGGTATGGCTCTCCCGCACACGGTGCCACGGCTTAACTTCCCATCCGACGGACGGCGGCCTTTCCAAGCCCATCGGTGTCCCCTACTAACCGTGGGCAAGGCGGGGAATTTTGCGGAGATAAATCTCAACGCTGACTCAGCTGGGACTCGAACCTGGGAACTACAGATTACGAGCCTGGCGCGCTACCGACTGAGCCACCCCCGCCCCACTTACTACACGGACGTCTCCTCATATCCCATAGCAGAGATCACACTTTTCTTCAGAAACTCAAATTTTCAACTTTGCTTAATAGAACGTCACGTGAGAAGGAACCAAATTTTTTTATCTAAAAATAATAGTATTGTTTTCATGTTACCGTTTAAGATTTTGTAAATTTCCGACGAAGTCAAAGATTTGCCTGCATAAACTATTTGAAAAATAAAGATGAATTTTGGGGAATAAATTATTTTTGTATAGGAAATCATTAAGAAGACCTGATGCAAATTGAGAAAATATGGAAAAATGTTAGAGAAACGTATGATATTTTACGTTTATTTCATCGTTTGTAGGTTTTTAAGCGTCTGAGACAAAACTGGAATAAAAGGAATTTTAACTAATGGCAATAACTAACCTTTTCCACTATCAAATAAATTATACGTTGTGTTAAATTATTACGAATAATTATATGTTATGTTGTGAAAATTATTGCATTACCAGGAAATACTTAATTTTAGGTGAAATGTAAGACATCAGCTTTAATCCTCATGTGTTATCACTCTTTGAGAGGGGCGGGGTTGGCTCAGTTGTTAGTGCGCCAATCTCGTAATCTGATGTTCCCGGGTTCGAGTCCCGTCTGGCCCTGCTCTCGGTCAGTAGGGGACACCGATGGGCTTGGAAAGGCCGCCGTCCGTCGGATGGGACGTTAAGCCGTGGCACCGTGTGCTGCAGAGCCACAGCCTGTGCACGTTAAAGAACACGCTGGATGGCCTTGACGGGAGGCTACCATCTGTCTCCCAACAGCTGTTCCAGTGGGTAACTCCCCTCCCCCAACTTTCTCTGAGCCTTCGGGGTCCTTGTGACCTGGCCATTTAGCCCACTGCGTGCAAAAATGTGCCCCTCAGAGGTAAAACGATCCAACCGACTCTTTTTGTTCAGAAATGTTATAAATTCATCGATTTGCTAAGAGTTCCATTCATCACCTTCGTTTCAATTTTTTTTCCACGAAATTAATTTATTTAAAAAAAAGTTTATTCTCTCAAGCACAAAGGGCGGAGTTTACCTAGAAACTCTGCACGTGCTACGTTCTGTTTCTCATATAACTGCTTAGATAAGCAGACGCCCAGTAAAAAAGTAGTCAGGTTCGCTGACCATTGCACCAATTAATTGTTTACCACAAAAAATGAACTTAACGAGTTATTTAAATTATTTCTTCAGCCCCGGATCTTTGCGAGATGTATGAAATAACGACAGTCATCTTCATATTTATGAACAGAGGAATTAACGAAATAATTTTTTTAATAAAACATAAAAAAAAGAATCAAATGACACTGTTTTCGTAAAAACACCCAAATCATGTTGTTCATCGGAAAGTCCCCTTCCAGATCTTTTGAATCTGCATTTTCGCTTCTCGTCTTAATTGCTCTTCACGTTTCGTCTTTTCAAAAGACTAATTTCCATTCTGGGTCCAGAAGAACGGAAACTGAGATTGTTTTTATGCTTCCAACATCAAGATCGGTAAAAGGATTTCGTTTCAATTCCCGTCACTAATAAATAGATTTTTTCTCGAAATCCTTTTCGATTAATTTCTGTTTGCGAATCGCGAAATGCAGAATATGAAATTACCACAACTGAAAGATTTTTTAACTATTGGTGCCAACGAAACCACCGATTCCAAACGATTCTTGAACAAACTATAAAAGATAAAAACAATTTATAGACAAACGAGAGAAAAATTTTCAAAGGCTTTGGATTGGATTGGATTGTTTTACCTCTGAGCGGCACTTTTTTGCACACCATGGGCTAAATGGCCAGGTCACAAGGATTCCCGAAGGCTCAGAGAAGGTTGGGGGAGGGGACCCACTGGAACAGCTGTTGGGAGACAGATGGTAGCCTCCCGTCAAGGCCATCCAGCGTGTTCTTTAACGTGCACAGGGTATGGCTCTTCCGCACACGGGGCCACGGCTTAACGTCCCATCCGACAGACGGCGGCCTTTTCAAGCCCATCGGTGTCCCCTACTGACCGTGGGCAGGGCGGGGAAATTTTGCGGAGATAAATCTCAACATTTAGGTCTGTAAATGGTAGCTAGGTAGTCACTGGAAGGAGAGCTATGCACCAATCCCCTGTGATGATGCATAGAACCGACCAGGCCTAGCACCTAATGTCCGAC